>CM042369.1:40690000-43190000 GCA_023558455.1 Drosophila kepulauana
AGCTATTTTTTGTTATGTTTAATGCGCCGCTCGAGTTATGATTACAATTTGGACCAGCAGCAAGGACTACAAGAACACAGCAACACATACACAAATATGTAAGTGTGTGTGTATTGTATATATCTATATATGTATGTGTTGTTATGTGTTGGCCATGTTGGACAGCAGCAGTTGGGCCCATAAACTTGTCGTTGCTTCGTGTTCAGCTGCTATGCATGAGATTGTGAATGTGTGTGTGGATGTTGAATATGTATGCGTGTGTATTTGTATTCTTTGTATGTATGTGGTTGCCTGTTGTGTGTGCGCAACATTTGATATATGAGGTTGCATGGCATGTCGTACCACTATTAAGTATCAAAGCCTGTATTGGTTGCACACATTTTTCAATTTTGGTTAGTTTCTCTCAGCAACTTCTGCTGCTGTTTCTCTACTCTATTACGTGATAGTTGGAAAGCCAATATGCTATTCGATTGCTTTATTAAATGTGTATGTGTAGCGCATTTGCAATTCGTCTATTGTCCCAGCTTCACTTTGTATTGTCAGAGCTGTGGCAGCAGCGACTTCCATCCTTCAATCAATAGCTGAAGGTCATACACCGAATCACAAACATAATAAAATGTAAGCGGCAGGCAACCAGAATGATAAGAGCAGGGTCCACATTAATCATACGCCATGTGTTGTTGCTGGCACTCAGCAATTAGTTGCCACATAAATTCGTAGGCCTTTGAATTATGTAGCACAAGAAGAGGCTCAACAGTAAATTCTACTTGAATTGGCAACGGAAGTGGCCGAGTGGCAGAAACATGGCCAACAACAAGCATAGCATTCCCAGCTGGTCCCGAAAAAGTTGCTTTAAGATTCTGATAAATTAGCAATAATATTTGGCAACAGCGGAAGTTGGCAAGGTCAACCTCAATAATGATGATGTCGTTTTTGTTTTTATTCTTTTCCCCTCTGATGATGCTGCCGATGTCGTTGTCTATGATGATGATGAAAATGTGGCAGACCATCGGCATTTGTGTTTTTGTTGATTTTTGTGGGCCAAAAGTGTCGCTCAAGAGTAAATAAATAAAGGCGTTTGCAATGACAACGGCCATAAAGGGGGCAAATGGGATGCGCAATTTTACGAAATTGACATAATTAAAGTCACATTATTTATGTTCATCGTATTTTCTGCGACAGTTTTGTTTTTTTTTGTAGTTTTGTCCAGCCAACATAATAATCATAAATTAAAAGCTCTTTTCAAGGCAACGACGATGGCGAAAACTTAACTCGAGAATAGAGAAATTATTGTTCATTGCCGCCAAGGCAAGCTGACTGCTATGATTGATGGTGATGGAGGAAGCTGAGAGTTAGGGCGTGGCAATAGCTGCCTGCTGCAACACCCAAGACACGAACAACAAGCAAGTTTCTGTGTATCTTTGAGACTCTCGCTGAATGTCAGCAGCTGATCAGCTAATGATTAATGATGCACTTGGCTGCTACATACAGCTGATTGATTGTTTGTCGTGAGACAACAATGCGAGATTAAAATGAATCAATAAAAATGATTAAGCAACTCGTCAATCTCTACTAATCTGCCTTGCGCTTTAAGCGACCAGTTGCATTTAGTATTAAAGAATTGGCATTTAAAAGTTACAAATAAGTTATGAAATTTAGAACATTTTTCTTTCTGTATATAGAATTTCCCATTAGAGAGAAGGAAATCTTTAAAAGTTTTGCCTACAAAAAAGTATAAAACAGTTTTTAATGTTTAGAGTTACTTTAGCAATCAATAAATATAATCAATAAGATCTACTAATCTCTTTCACACTTTAAGTAACCAGTAAGAGTAAGAGAATTAAAACTTACATATGAAGTTACATTTACATTTTTACAGTTTTGATAAAGCTTTATTGATTTCTATTCATTCAGCCATCCTTTAAACTATTCTTTACTTGTATTTAATATATACAAGAGAAAAGCAAAAAGATTTAAAAGTAATCCCTAAAAAAAACGAGATTCCTTTTAAAGGTTACATTTGGGACTTTAGTAAGCCACTTTTAAAATGTCAGCTTAAGGACTGTCTTACTACAGTTGCCAAGAATATAAATAACTATACAGAATTTTGTAATTATTTGCATGATAAATGAATTCAAGCAATTAATCTCTTGAGACTTGAAAACAAATTAACATTTTGAGCGACCTTTCAGGTAACTGACGAATTTCTCTCTTCGCTCACAAATAAATTGTTGAAGAATTTTGTTATTTTTTCGCGACGAAAAAGTAGGATTAATCCGCCCACTTGCAAAGCTAAACTGTTGCAATAAATTTTATTCTATAATATGTGCTAATCAAACAAGTTGGCACAAATTTTCAGCGCGACAAGCGAACTGCTTTGATTTATATTTATTTATTTTTTATTCCCGACAATTTTCATAAACCTATTTATGCAGAGAGTCGTAAAATCAAAAACAAAAAAAAAAAAAGACAAACAGCGCTCTCTCTCACACCGCATATCCGAAAATACTAAATGCCTATATAGTATATAATATATAGTATGGTATAATAGTTGTTTGCCTGGCATTTTCAAATATTTGTGCATGTATTTCTTTTTTGTGTTTTTTATTTTGGCAATCAAAAGAATTCAAGCCAAGTAAATAAAACATATGAATTATGTGTTGGTCGCTCGAGAGATTTTCTACAGGTTTATTTCTTGACGTCACAGCGCCACAATACAAAGAAGCGCCAAAGAAGAAGTCTCTTGGCAGCTTGTTGCCTAAGGCTCTGCGCAAAGTAGAAACGAAACGCAACGCAACGAAAAATGAATCACAAGGAATGGAAAATATATATATATATATATTTTTAACCTGTCGTGAAAATGCTCGGCGAGTGAGTCAAAATGTGTCACATGCACAAAGCACATCATCATAATAATGATAATGATTATGAATAATCGTTTGAGTATTATAAATACTTGCTCGATATGCAAACTACTAAATTTAGAACACTTTTAACCAAAAATACATTTATTTGGGTAACCTCAACGTAATATTTACAAGTTCATTAACATGTAAAATAGCAGAAGCAGCAACAGAAGCAGAGGCAACAATATTAGACAACAAACAAATGTGACTTGTTTGAAGGTGAAGTTCATTAAAATTCCGCGTCACTCAAAAACAGAGAAAGCCAAACGCAACGCACAAATGGAAAACCACAACGATTGGGTGAAGGTCAGTTCGGCAAACAAGAAGACGCGCAGCTACATATAGTTTATGGTTGTTTATGGTTGCTCCCTCCTCTTCCCCCCTCAGCATTGTCGTCAGCATATTTAGCGACCTGCTGGAAATTCGCTTTTTGGCTGTTTGTATTTATCTTGGCACCCGACGCCGACGTTTGGAGGCGTTGTTGGTTTTTTTTGGTGTTGGCGGGTCGATGACGTTGCTTCCCCAAAATGCTGACGTTGCAAGTGTGCGGAAATGCGTTCACAATGAACACACAGCGAACACACAAATTTGGGATTAGTTCAGTCGGACTGGCATGCTGATGAGATGAGAGAGATTAACCGCAAAAGAAGTGAAATGGAAAACGCGGCGTTGAGCTGACAGCGCACGAGATAAAATGCGCTTTGGAAAATGTTTGGCTATTTAGTTGGGGGATTAACAAGTATTTAAGCGTATTTAAAATAGCAGTAAACAAAATAAAAAACTTCAAGACTGTCCTTCACATTCCACTCAGGTGTGTAAGCAAAGGCAAGATTATTATACGTTAGATGTATAAACAGCTTATTAAGTATACGCACTGTTGCTCATAAATAAATGATTAAGAGAGACACAGCCTCATCCCTGCTGCTAATCAACTTACAAAAGCAGTCTTGATATTTCCGTCACTCCTTAATTTCCTTTGCCCTCCCACTCTTTCCGTCGATACATTAATATTTTCGTTGAGCAGCATTTGGTTAATTAGCTCAAAGGTAATTAAGCCACAATCAATCAAAGCCGAAAGGCCAAAGAGCTACGAGTGAACTATGTACAGCAGCCAAATTACACGTTATCTGTCGACCAATGAAACAAAATTGCTTTTAATTGAATTGACTTTGTTCTCTCCCTCTCTCTGTGTGTGTTGTTTTCGACAACTTTAACAATATTGTTTAGCTCGTAGCAGACAATGTAATTAAGCTTCTGCATAAATAAATCAAATGTCCAGATAACCCCAAACACAACAAACTGACAACAAAAGTCTGACCAAAAGAATGGAGAGTAATCTACGCGTGAGTCTGAAAACATATGTGACAGCCCCTTGTGGCATCATCATAATTTTGCAAAAACTTGATAGCAGCATGCAAAACTAACCGCAAAACTTTTTCCTGACAGTCAACGCCTGACAGTCATTAGTCATGGCAAATGTGACTGCCGCTGACGTTGATCACAATCCCGATGATAAACATAATGACAAGAGACCAAAAAATAAAAAAGAAGAGAAAAAGGAGAACCTTGATTCAAGGTTGCCCTTGGTGCAAGGTCTGCGGACTGGTTACCGCAATATCAAGGGCATAAATCTGGTCGAAACTGCAGTTTATATTGCATACTTTGTGGTCAGCCAGTCTGAACTTGAGCGAGTGCTGCAAAAAGGCGCCAATGAATAATTGAAAGCCTTAAAGCCACAGAAAAGAAATGTTGAAAGCAAAACAAAAATTGCTTTTGTCAGTTCCCAAAAGATGAATGTTAAACATTGTTTTGCATTTACGTTTCATTTGCAAAATGTTATTGAAAAACATAGAAAATTTAGCAATTCCAATAAATTGGCGTTACGATATTAAACATTAAATCAATATGCAATTCTCCTTTTTCGGTCTTTTATCATAAGCAGTGCGTAAACAGGAAATGAAGTTCTTAAGCACTGTAAACAATTTAAAGGGTCAAAGTCTACCTTTTTTTGTGTGTGTGTCCACCATTGCGGCATACCCTACTTAGTCAAAGGACATAAAAAAAGAAAACCTAAAGGCCAGTATAAAGTATGAAAAAGAAAAGACAGTAGAGGAGGCCACAAAAGCGCAGGCCAAGAAATTATGCAACGGAAACGAAAGAAAGAAAAAAGCAAGACACAGAAAAAAACCCGCACAAAGCGAGCAAAAGGAATGCGGCACAAGGCACACAAAAAGTACGCCTATATATCTTGTATATCTATATAGTATATAATATATACTATATGTAGAGGTAGCGCAGAATAAATACACGTATTGAAGGTTATGCGGCGCTGATTTTGCTTTAGGCCAGCTTTTAGCTGAGGTCGCATTTGTGAGCATCATCTGTCTGACTGTCTGAGATCTTGTGTCCTTTTGCCCGACCATCAAAGTAAAATGCTCCCTGGACAGTCGACAGGCCAGAAAAAAAGGTTAATTAAAATTGTCCGTTTGTACATTTTAAGACTTAGGTTGCAAGGAATTTAAGTAGCTCGAAAGACTTTTGTTGCTTCTGCAAGTATTTCGAGTATTTTGAGTATTTCTCAATATGTATGGAACTTTGTCTCTCTTTACTTTGTACTTCAGTGGCCCATAAGCGCCTTATGCCACAGTCCGTGTAACCCAATCAACTAAAAGGCTTTCAGAAAGAGATGGAGTGAAAGAGAGAGAGAGGGGAAATCTCAACTATGTGTGACAGACATTTAGAGGCTGACAATAAGAGACCCCGAAAAAGGAAGTCGACACTGAGTTGCAGGAAATTAAAATTTAACCCAAAATATGCTCAGCAAGCGTCACATTAAAATGAATTACCAAGTGACACAGCTTCAGAAGAGCGAGAGAAGGCAAGAGAGATAGAGAGAGAGAGAGGGAAGCTTGTAAGTATGTGTGAGCGAGAACGGAAGCGCTTAATTTGCACCCAAGCACAGAGTCTAGGCGCATTTTCATTTGAATTTTTAATTTCTAGTCTCTGACACTTTTTGCATTAGTTTGACACGTGAAGCGTGGGGAAGACAGAGATGGAGACGGAGACGAGGCAGTGCTAGGAATTATACACACCACTGGCATCTATTTAAGTGAGTGAAAACTTTGCTCAGCATTACATAACAACAACAGCAACAACAACGAGAACAACACCCACAACACACACACACAGCTGAAAAGCTGGCAAACATTGTGCAAATTTTCAACGCAAATTGTTGAAAGCGGCTTCGCATATTTCATGCAGAGAGCGAGACAGACAACCGAGCTAGTAGCTACAGATTATGCATGACTCTGTGCGCTAGAGTGAGCCAGCAATAGTGTGGAGTTTTTTTTTTCTGCCTGCAAATTTTATGCAAAAAAAGAGTGAGCGAGACCCCAACATACAACACACAATGGCAGCCTCAACGCTAGTAAATAAAATTTTTGCCTTTAACATTGCAGCCAAACAAAAACGATAACAAAAAGCCAACCAAGAATGTTTTTTGTAAACTCTGTTACAAACTGCACACAAAAATACCCTGTAATAAAATATACTTATACGGCTTGGAAATGAAGTTGACTGCATAACTTTAAGAGTTCAAGTTAATTGAAGAAATTTATACCGAAAAACAAAAAAAAAAAAGATTGCTCAAGTTTCGCTTTTTGTTTTTCAGCTATTACAGGATATATTTCATTTACAACAAAAAACAAAAAACTCGGGGAAAAGTTGTGGACAGGAAGTGCAAAACATTTTAGCTGCCAGCTGCTGGTTTTCATTTTATTTTCACAGTTTTATTTTGCCATGTGGCTGAAAACACACACACTCAAATATATACATACATGTGTGTGTGTGTGTATAGAAATTTCATGTTCTTTGTTCCTAATGGAGCTGATTTTAATTTAAAGATTAGCGTTGAATTATTTAAGGAGCATAGCGAGCAAACAATTTGAATTATGTGGCGAACAAAATTATGCAGAGTTTTTTTTAAGTGACGCGTTCCACAATCAAAACGAAGAAGAGCGAGAAGAGAAGACATAGATAAATGGGCATCAAATTAGTTCAACATGGCGTCGGGCTTTTGGTTTGCTTTATGTTTGTTGTTTGTGAACCGCACTTGTTGCAGCCTTGAACCCATGTTCAACGCAAAACGAACCCAAAAGTGTTGAACAAAAAAGTGTTGGCTCAACTGTAATTTAAATGGGCACACACAAACTTGGGCAAGTTCGTCAAAGGTTAAACATTGGTGTTTTTGTCTATGCAAATATTGAAACTACAATTAGAGCTAGTCTCATTATGCAAATTTCTTGTGCATTATTCTGCACTGTTGGCTTAACATTGCCAAGCAGTTGTTTAAGTGAATCTTGTTTGATCAGTTGATGTTGCATTTTTTATAAGGATTGTTTTACCGCAAATCAGAAGTTCTTCTTGTGCAGCAGTTGCTTAGCAATGAACGTTATATGTTCGTTATTTGGTTTCTACTTTATATAACTTGACTAGTTATAAACGGCATATTGAAGTGGGTATTTTATGAAGCTACTCGCTGTGGTAACTTTAGTTGCAATACAGAATATTCAAACAACACTATTTTTGGTGAAATTTATATTCAAAATATTCTTTGAGAAATTTTAATTGGCAATTAGTTGCACGAACATATTGACTTTTTTGGCAAGGAATAGTAAATTGAATGAAGTGAGTTTATTAAAAATTCCCTTATTGGATAATTGACCATAATTTTGACTGGGATATTATCACACATATAATGTAAAAACTTTCGCAATAAGACATTAATGTAATTGGGAACTAATTGCATAAATACTTGTAGATTTATCAAAAGAATATTTTGAATAGTATATCGATATATCATATAAAGACTTTGAATATATTTTAGTACATTTTCCGATTGACTTTTAAGTTAATACTGTTTTGCTTTGAATGAAAATGTGTAGCGGGTATCTCACACTCGAGTGACTTTCTTACTTTTGTTTGCTAAGTGAGGAATATGTGCAAACAACAGAAAATAGTGTAATAACATCACAGTTTAAATTAGAATAATTATAAATAATTGCATTCAATTAATTGTCACAATTCAAATTGAAATATTATCAAACAATTAATTCTATAATCTTTACTAATCTCTTTAATGATATTCTCACTTTCATATTAGTTTGCTTTCTAAGCGCAATAATCTCAACACTTATCTTAATTATTGCAACGCTAGCACAATCAGATTTGATATATGTTTATTGATTTACTACTTGCAATAAATAAACTTGCAATTAGACAAACGAAATGCAATCAAAATATGTTAGGCTGCAAACTGAATTAGCAACGCACACTCAACGACATAAAAGTAATTAGTTAACATATTTGCTTACTTCGTTCGGATGACAAATGTGCAGCAGTGTAACTAAATGAGAATTCCTCTCTTTCTCTCTTTACATTCGACATGCGGTTTTCGACAGTTGCTGTAAGCTGTAAGTCGATACTTCAATTTGCTGTTGCAAAACCGCAAAATGCTAAACGCAATGAAATGAAACGTCACAGCAAACAATGCGCACAAAATGGCGGCACACACACACACACAGTCGCATATACAGAGTTCCACACTCATACAGCGAGCTGTGTAAATACAAATAGAGCTGAACAAACCAATGAGACAGTGTTGACTGCCGGACTAAAGCTGAAGCCGTGGGCGTGGACTGATGGGCTCAATGCTGCTGTTGCTGTTGCTATTGCTGCTGCTGTGTTGCTGCTGCTTTTGCTGTCCTGCTGCTGTTGCTGTTGCTGCTGCTGGCATGTCCTTCAACAAAGTTGACCTTGCACTTGCCACTTGCTGCAGTTGCAGTTGCTGCTGCTGCCGGATGTTGATTTTCATGGCTGCCGTTTTGGTTTTGCTCTGCGCTGTGTGCAAGGACGCAGCAAGCTGATAAACCCACCCACACACACACACTTACATACGCACACACTTACACATGACTGCGTCCACGTGCCGCATAAAAAATGCATTGAAAAGTGCGTAAAGTTTTTGCCGTCAGGCTCAAGGCTTATTCCTCTCCCTCTTTGCCTGATGTTTAATTACACATTTTGTGCAATGCAAATTTTTGTTCAAATTTTTTCATACTTGCTTTGGACTTTTGGCCAAGCGCCAACCCACACACACACACACACGGAGTGAAAGAGACAGAGAGACACACACGTGGCCAGCAATTGTTATGTAAAACTATCAAAAATGGCAATTTAAATGCCGCCCAAAAAAGTAGGCTATGAAATAAACCAACAACAAGATACAAGTTTTGATTGCTATCTCACTTCTGTATTCCTCCCTTTCATACCTATCTCTCACTCTCTCTATCTGTCTACCTCTCTGTTTCCTTCTCGTTCTAGTTGTGTGTGCGCCTGAGTAATTCAATTTAAATTGTTTTACAAAATGTTGGCATGCCATGAGCTCTGCTTATTGTTGCAACAATAACACAAAAGAGTTCAAGGCGCATAAGCTCGACTGTGAGACATGCTGTAGTTAGTTTAGTTTATTTATTGAAATTCTGTACGAATTCTTGAAATATGATATGTTGACTCTATTACAATTTTTAGGTAGCAAAACAGTATTTAATTAAGGTTTGTTTGAATCTCATTGAAATTCTTTACGTAGCTAAACAAAAGAAGAGGAAAGCTAATTTTGTTCTACGTTATGTTTCTTCTCTTTATAAGGATATAAGGATTTATTAGGATCTCATACATAAACTAAATTTTTGAATACAATCAAAACGATTTGACATATTAAAATATATCATTTTAGTTTGTGAAACCCTGATCAGTTGCTTAATCAATATATTTATTTTATATATACAAAATATATTAAAATCACGCAACACATTTCCCTCACTAATCATACCCCAGTTCCCACATTTTTAACAGGGTATAGGAACAAGGAAAGCGAGCACCACAGCAACAGCTGTCAAAATGAAATATCCTTAGCAAATGCAGCTCGAGTCGAAACGCAGAAATCTTATATGGGGAAAAGGATTCACAAGGAGAGACAACAACAAACAAAATGTATCGCAGGTTATAAACTGGAAACATAAATAAGCGCATTTCTGACTTGAGCGAAATGCATTAGAAATCGCAGTATCCGGAGAAACAATCTCAGCTGCTGCTGCTGTAGAAATTGCAAATAGTTTTCATTCTGTCATGACACTTTATGAAATGCCAAAACGAGAAACGAGAAACTTGAATACAAGCAACTGTCGAGTATAAGTTTGCATTGGGATGGATAATTGATTACAGCAGTATCAAAGCAGAGCATTTCTTTCTTTTTATCGATAGTTTATCCCCAAGTTTTATACGAAGTTTGGACACATTTTGATTAATGCATACGCAAACAAAAAAAGGTTTATTTTTTCTATTTACTTATCTGTCGTTTGTGATTTTTATGCACAGTAAACTCACCTGCAATAAAAAAGAAAATAAAGTGTTGGAATTAGTCAAGGGAAAAGATTTATAGCTTAAGCGCTTAAGCGGCTTATCTGCAAGTAATTAAAAGTTAATCAATGCAATTTAATGTAATTAATATCAGCAGCTGCTCTCGTAGCATAATCAACTTCTAGAAGCTGCGCGACAGCGTCAACAAAATTTAAGGTCCCCACCCAACTTGTTTTCTTTTCTGCTTTCTGTTTTATTTTTTTGCCAAATCATAAAAAGTTTCGACAAGTCACGCATTCAATTAAAAGCCCAGTTGTAGTCGTCACCTTGCTGCCTTCATCATCTCTTGCTCTCACTCTTCACTGAGTGCGTTAATGTTTGCGGATTATAACGCCAAGGCTCAAGCTTCAGCCTCAGCTCCAGCTCAGCTGACTTTTCAGCCCGTCGATGTGGTTATAAAAACTGGCATTTGCATTTAATTATTAAACGCTGCGCTCGACGGCTAAGTAAGTGGATGGCTGGATGGAAAGTGTGTGTGTATGAGTATGAGTGTGTGGGAGGGATTTGTGGCACAGCCGTCATTACAGTTACCGTTATGTAATGCAGCATGCGGCATGGCCCGGAGAGACGCAAAGTTTTGCGGCAACTTCAATGCCACATTACCAATTGCCTCGAGATGTGCTTTGCATTTCTTTCGCGATACTTTGCAGGATTCTCCACAACTTCCTCTCTTTCACTTTCTCCATCCACATCGCCATTTGCCACGTCTTGCTTTACAAATTCTGTGCACATTGCTTGGCTTGTTGCAACGTTTAATGCAATTTCAGTTAACTTTCTTGGCCCATTGCGAAAAACTCTTTCCGCATCTTTTGCTTTCCCCATGCGCCAAGTGCACTTAAAAGTTAGGCCAAAAACTCAACGCAAACGCCAACGTCAAAGCAAACTTTTCAATTAACTCCCAATTAATGTGGGCCGCCCTTCCAAAGTGTTGCAAGTACTGGGGTCGCCACCATCGAATGGCCAAAAAACTATCAGCGATATTAAAATTTTGCTTGGCTTTTGTGTGTTGTGTGTGTGCTACATGCTTGAGTGGAATTTTGCATCGATGCATGCGACAAGCGCACACAAATTCTTAAGGTTGTGGCATGCAACTAATCGTAGTTTTGAGGGGGGCAACCAAAGCTTTCAGAGAATGGGAGTCTTGTATGAATAAGTTAAGTTAACGCTTAAGAGCAAACAAGAAGAAGAACGAGGTGGTAAAATTGATAAGACAGAGAATTTGTCTCCAAGGAACAAGATAAACGTTAAGGATCAACACACTGAAAGGAAACTACAAAAGTTGCACGACAAATATTAAGAGTTTAACATAAATTATAATGAGGAAAGAAAGATACAGTCCCACTATTAATTTTCAACAAAAGAGCAAAATACTGCGGTATTATCGTTAAAATATAAGTACCGAAAATATACTGAAATATATTGGAATACATATTTTGTCTATCGATATACCGCTTAATTTAAAAATACCATATACTATAAAATCTACTATATGTTATGTAAAATATACCACTACCTTGAAAATATATCATAGTGTACAGCGAGAAAGGTTTTATATATGCATATTTGGTATATCGATATACTACTACACTCAAAATATACTATATGGTCCAAAATATACAATATTTTCTCTAAATTCACAGTTGTTTGTATTATAAGAAGCTTCAAGAATAATTTACCAAATCAACAGCACAAATTCAATGAGGCTTAGGTAAAAGTTTTGTGCATAAAAGACTTCGACAAGGATGCTTACTATCTGCACCCTTAAGCAAAAGGTTTTGCATAATTGCAGTAAACTGTTCGACAAATTTAACAAATTTCAATAGAAAAACTTTTCATCGAAGAGCCCAACAATCTGGACTAGCTAAATAAATTGCATTATATAATCGTATTTTGTGTGTGCTCTCTCTCTTTCTCTCCTGCTCTCTCTCTCTCTCTGCAATGCAAATAGTTTGGCATAGTAATCATCATCATCTCGATTGTATTGCATAGTTGCAGTTTGCCCGCAAATCATGTGCTTCCACAACCTTTTCTCCCTTTCACTGTCTCTCAAGAGTTTCCATCTCCACCCCATTAAGCTTTAGAATTTAGTTTTGCTTGGGTTTTGGCCTGTGGCAAGTTCTAGAAATTGCTGCCAAAAATATATCGTTGGCAGGTGAATGCAAGCAAAATATTTTAATAATGAAATGAATGGCTAATGGACCAGTTTTCTCTTCAAGTTGCTGACAGACTGACGGACTGACTGACTGACCAACAACAACAGCAACAAAACTGCAAGACAAACTCAAGTCTTGACTGGCTTTTGTATAGTCGGATTTATGGCTTCAAATTGTTTGTTTTCACTGAATATTTCATAACATTGCTGCCCTCTCACCCTTTCTTTAGTTTGCTCTGCGCTTTGATGTTCGAGTTATGAGATGAACTGTGTGCATTATTAGATTGCCAGGCATTCGACTCTTGGCAACGAGACAGCCGCCAAGCGTATTATGTAAATCGAGCAAATAAATAGCGAATACATTGCACAACAAACCCAATAAAAACAGCACAAAAAAGTTGTCTGCAAAGTTTTTTTGTGAGCCAACTTTTCGCTATGCGAATGCGACAAATTGGATGGCGAGGCGACAGAATTTCGACACCTCAATAAGCATTTTCCGCGCGTGCACGCATTCGAAATGCAATCAACCATCGAGGCGACAATTTGCAATTGAAATTGCAATTGCAGTTGCAGCTTTAAACTTATTTTTTATTGACATTTAGCAACTGCCAGCGGCAGTTGAATGAGAATGAGAATTGAGAATGTGACTGATGATGATGGCGATGAGAAGCTTATCCTGCGGCATCGCACAATGTTGAAATATCTGCATATTGAAGTGGAATGTCAAGCAAACTAAGCACTGTGTGCAAACTAGCTGAAGAGTTAGAGTGAGCATACATATTCGAGAGAAAGAGAGAGGGGTAAACATCTATGTACACATATATAGAGACTTATAATCCCAGTGAATGTCAAACATCGATTCGCTGGCAAATATGTGTTAAGCATGGAAACTTTACACACACAACTTACTTTACGAGTATCACAACATTCGTGTTGCATTAAGAACAACAACAGCGAGCGGAACGAGAACAATAACTGGCCAACAACATTTTCAATTAAGTTGCTGCACACACACTGCACACACGCTCGCTCGCTCGGCTTATGTCTAATCCCCTGACCACCAATCTGCCTCGAGCCTTGCCAACAATTTGACGATCTCCCTCCTCCTCCGCCTCCTCCTCCACTTCTACTTTATGTTCGCTTACTGCACGGTCATAAAACATTTACGCATTTTATGTTGCTCGACCCGAAGCTGCTGTGGGGACCAATTTCGATTGAATTTTGCAACAAATTTTCAAGATGGCGCACAAGCAAGAAAAGAAAAAAAAAATCAGTCACGGAAATATCGACAATCAATAGACCAACATTTTCAGCGTCAATGCTTATTTAACGAAAACGAGTTTGAATCAGCGTCTGATTATATTTTGAAATTGAATTCTTTTACAAACAAAATTCATTTCAAAAATCAACATGTGAAATGCTTAAACCAAAATTGATTTCGATAAATAATGTAGCAGACAATTGCAGTCTAGCAATCAATTATTTTGGAATATAAGACGGTAAGTAATCAAATTTGAATTAGATCAATAATCAACTTATGAAACGGTTGAACTAAAATTAATTATCATAAATAATGTAGCCCACAATTACAATTACATCCAATTTGAGACAAGTATTTATAATTGAGTAAAATCAACATTTAACTAAAATTTATTATGATACATTATGACAATCCCGCAAATAATTGCGGTCTAACAAACAGTTAGTTAATATTAAAAGAAGGTAACACAACAATTTCATCAATTAGAGAAAACGTTTATGCTTAATTTTCTATCTGTCTGCAATTATATATATTATTATGGCAAATAACTATTAAATTGATTACTGATTTTGCTAGTCACGCATTTTGTAATTATCATTCATAAAAATATGATAATTGATGGGAATAGTAAATCAGTTGACAGTTGTTCATTCCGGTAAAACAATTTATTTCTTATCAAAATCAATTAAGTTTCGGACTCAAAATATTACCAGTTTTTACTTTTAATCATTCATTATTATTATTATTGATAAATTGACTGTATTTGCTTCAATAAAAACTGAAAACTTAAATAAAAATGTATGTACACTAAGCCTAAGAAATGTAGCATACTTTTTAGGGAAGTCACATTGACGTAAAATAAGCTCACTAAGCTTGGAAATGTGCTACGTAAATTTATGGTAGTACAGCCAATTCAAATATTCACAAAATTAGGATTGCAAAGTCAAAAAGAAGACAAATAAACTCTGATACAATATGGTACACAAATAATCCATCACATATATGCAACGTCTTGGACAACACACAAACTCATTTTGCAGACTTTAAAAAAAAGAAGACTTAAATGTATTCATCCATTCGACCATCCAATGAGAGTAGTGTAAAGATATATGTTATACTATTGTTTTAAATGTTGATTTAAGTTTGTAATTAATTCTCTATGAAGAAAATAGTCTTCCACCTTTGTTTCGCCTAAGAGTACAACTTAATTAGGCTTCATTTCATTGAAAATACATATTTATATAAGAAAAGGCTTACAAATTAAAGCTGTAAAGTCATCAAATAAAGTAGCTTAAAAATGTAAGCTGCTGTTTAGTCAGCAAATAAAGTAGACAAAAACAACTTATAGTCAGTACTCGAAAGTAGTTAGGACAATTCAGTCAGCTGCTCGACAGCTGCCCACAATTCTCGCCCCATTTTATCTATTTTTTTTTTTGTTCACAGGCCATTAAGTAAGACCTTTGCTTACCTAAACTTCGCTTGACTGTGCCACGTGGCTTGCTGCTATTGATAGTCACAGCAATGGTTGCCGTTGTCTTTGGCTTAAGCTTCGGCAGCGGCAACGGCAAAGGCGTCGCCGACAATGTCAATGTCTTCTGGCTGCGAGCCAACGAGTGCTGCGACTGAGATGGCGATTGCTCCTGGGTGGTGGCGCTGGGCAATGCCGAGGTCGAGACCGAGGTGCTGGCGCGTTTATAGCCCTCCGTTAAGAAGGCCGGAGGCGGTGTGATGGGCGGTGCCGGAATGCACAGTTGCTCATCCACCGGCGAGCTAGCCGCAGTGCTGGGCGCTGTGATCGACTCGCGGAGACGCAAGCCACCAGGCTTGAGTGTGGTTGAACCGCTGCCAGCGGCGACGACGGCGCTGTGATTGTGATGGCTGCTCTCATTGCAATAGAGCTCCAGATGATGTTTGTCGCAGCGACGCCGTCGGCGTATATTTGGCGCAATCGTCTTCATTTTGGGGCCATGTGCGGAGGATGCGTTTGCCAAGGCGGCCGCCGCCGCCGTTCGACTGGAGGAGGAGCTGCCGTCTTTGGAATTGAGACGGATGTAATGTACACGAAAGATGCGCACTGGTTGCTTTGATTGTTGTTGTTGTTGTTGCTGTTGGAGCAGCTGTTGCTGTTGTTGTTGCTTCTGCTTTTGTTGCTGATGTTGCTGGAGATACTCTTTGTAGGTTTGCTTGCGTGGTTGCGGTTGCTGTTGTAGCTGTAGCTGCGGTTGCGTCTGCGTCTGTGACTGAGACTGCGGTTGGCTATGATTGCAGGCTGTTTCGTATTGCAGCATTGAGTTGCCGAATCTTGGCCGAACAATCAAAAGTTCAATTCAAAATAGTAACTCTCTTTCTTTTTTGTTATTTTGTTATTGTATATAGATATATATGTATATATATTTGTCTGGTATATATATTTTTAATTGTAGTTGTATATTTATGTAGATTTCATTAGTTTTGCATTTAAAATGGAAGCTTTCAATTGCTGCGTTTGTAACTTTGTTTGCATTAATTTGTATAATGTGTTGCTGTCTCTGTTGCTCCTATTGTTGCTGTCTCGCTCTCTCTCTCTCTCTCTCTCTCTCTCTTTATCTTTCTACTCTGTTTGCACTGTTTTGTGTTTTGTTTTGGCTTTTTGGGGAAATCAAACAAATATTTGCACGTTATTTGACTTTACTCCAAATATTGCATTGAAATCCAATTCAATTCAAAAATTCAATTGTGTTTGCTGCGCATTTGATTTGGCAATAAATATTTATTTTTGATATTGTTGATTTACTTCAAATATTATATAATATATTTTTGATAATTGTTGATTTTTATATTCTCGTACACTCAATAACAATTACAATATATTTGCTTTAAATATATATTAAAAATATTTTTGCGTAATATTTATTGCAACATTGAATTCGAAGCGTTTTTATAATATGTATATAATTTATATTGTTGTATATAAATATTTGGTTTATTCTTTGGTTTCTCTCTTTTTTTGGTTTTGTTTTTCGGTTGTATAGTTTAGCATAAATATTTGCGGTTTAATTAACTGTTAAAATCAACTCACATCAATGTACTGAAAGCCTCTTTGAACGCACGTCTTTTGTTGGCTTTTTTTCGTTTTTTGTTTTTTGCTCTGAATATGTTTATTTATTTACTTATTTCGTGTATATCAAATATGTCTGCATATTATCGATTAATTAGTTTTTAATTTAAATTTGCTTTTGTTGATTAAAAATTCATTAAAATCGTAGTATTGTTGTTGCTGCTGCTGCGCTGCTGTTGTATTGTTGTCTTCACTTCAATCAGGAAACAATGTTCAAAGTTGTTTTTTTTTTTTGTAGTAACTTTTTGTTGTTGTCTTTTTTAATAGAAACTCTTGGGTATTGGTGTTTTTTTTTTCTCTCGCCTGCAAAATTTGGAGTGTGTCCTTTTAATTAACTTGCCCCACAGAGACTGCCAATAAATTTCGGTCCAAATGTATTGGCAACCCAATGAATGCAAATTTTCACCAGCAAAAGAAGCAAAAGGCAAAAGCATGAAACTTTTTTTCTTCTACTTAACTAAGTAGCTTCCTATTCTCACTCTCACACCCTTGCTCGACTTTTGCTCTCTCTCTCTTTCACAACCGATAGGTTGTGGCCTGTGTGTGCCACGCCTCATATTGGAATTGCTAATCAAACCGAGAAGAGCTGCCGCAATGCTCATCATTATGTAAATGTTGATTTTTCATAAAATTAATGACTTGGCACCACATTGAGGCAGGCTTAGAGCTGCGTGACCAATCCCAAGGATTGCCGGGGATGATTGGATGGAAGTTGATATTGATGCCACTGACATATTGGCAGCATGCTGCCTGCTTGCCTGCCTTCTTCGAACTCTCCTATCAATAGCATTGAAACGTGCCCAAAATATTCGATTTGATTTTACGATGTGAACCATAAAAAACCGTTAACAACAAAAATCCAAAAAAGGAAAATTTTGCAGCTCACAAATGAACAAAAAGAAAAAAAAAGTTGAGGGCGTGCCAGCAAAGTCGAATAATTAAGCCCAAGCCACAAAATCGTAGGGGAAGCATAATGTAATTTTGATGTTTTCCTGCGCAGCCAAATTGAAAAGAGCCACGAGTGTTTTGCTCCACTAGAACAGAGTGGAAGATGGGCAAAAGCGGTGGCAGAAAAGTCGCATATGGCTGCGACAAATGAGGCGGCATCCAATCAGAAATTGCGTTGCGCTTTGGCTATAACTTGTCACTAGAATTGATGAGGGATAGTGAAGGAAAACAAAGCGAGAGTAGACTAGTGAAATATCCTTTAGTGAAGGAAGTTCTAAGCGTAGAATACAAAACAGTATTTAGCAATGAAATAGTTACTAATATTACGTATTCGATATACTAATATTACGCATACGTTATGTCAATATTACGTATACTTTATAAACAAGAAAGCTAAAAAAGAATCTTGTTTAAATTTGAAAACAAATCTTATTCAGTCCATTCATTACTAAGCAATATGTATAAAAGTATCGACTATTACGTATACGCTACCTCAATATTAGGTAAACGTTGCGAAAATATTACGTATACGTTTAGACTGAAAATGAGCATGGTTTACTCTTAAACACTATACTTTGACAGCCAAAAATTTGATTACTTAAACAGGGTTAAGCAATATGGCAAATTTTTATATTACGTATACGTTACGTCAATATTACTTATACGTTAAAAGATACTAAAATAAAAATGAATCCGCCTTCAATAATTGAGCAATTACTCAATATCTTACTAAACTGTTTTGACTGTAAAATAATTTTGAATATTACGTATACATAGCCTAATTATTAAGTATACGTTATACAAAGTATTTACAAAGTATTGTATTTAAAGTGGATTCTTAGGCACTCGAATAATAGATTACTAAACTATTATATAAGAAACTTTTAAAATTACGTATACGTTAATATTGCGTATACGCCACATTCGTATTAAATGTAGGTTCAATCAGTTGAAGAGTTGTTTGCTTCCAATTTACAGGGTATGCTGGCTAAGCGCACAAGCCATGCTTGTCATTATGCTGCATGACAACGCAATCCACTCGGAGATAGAGTAAAAGAATTCCATTTGCCAGGACAGTCAGACTGGCAGCCAGAACAGGGAGCTATCAAGTTGCGTTCGTAATAAGCCAATCAATTCAGTGTCAGATGAACTGCTTCATTAATTTCACTCGCCACTCGGAGCATACAAAAGGCTCGAGAACGAGAAGTAAAAGCAGAAACAGAATTATGAAGAGCAATAGCAATGGCAGCAGCTCAGACAAAACTGAAGTATCCAATATAAACGACGCATGCCACAAAAGTCACGTAAGCCTCCAGGGCGCAAAGAGGGGGCGAGATGGAGAGGCGATGGTGATGGAGGAGAGGCAAATGGCATGTTGCACACAGACCAAAAAGCTGAGAAATAAGCCTGCTTAGCTGTTGGCATGTGCCGCACAAGGACGCTTCAGAATGGCCTCTGCCAGCTGGCTCTGCGCAAAGAACCAACGAAGCGTATTGGCGGGCAAAATCTACCAACTTATTATTTATGTAGCAACAAGAGTGAAGATGAGATCGCATTGCTGAAGTTACGATGCGTATTTGGCGCTCTCAGGTGCGTATTTTAAAAGCACAACAACAACAACAACAACGACAGCAACTCGAAAGGCAAAGCGCGTTAACATTATATCAAGCGTCTTGTGGTGGTAAATAATAATATTCTTATACTTCAATGCGGACAGCAAAACAATGTTGATAGCTTAAGCAGTAAGTTGAGGATGGGCTGGATGGAAGCAGACCGAGAGAGTGATGAAGAGAATGAGGAGAAGTCTGGTAATGGCCGCTCGTTAGGTGGCATTAGGGAGTGTAGCAAATTGACCAACGAATGACACAAGGATAATCGCACTGAAAATACCATCTCAGATGCTGCTGCTGCTACACAACAGTTATTTGTAGTTCCAATTGTAAGGACTGTTTGTCTGCCATTCTATGTGTGTCTGTGCCTTAGCAGCTGCCTCTATCATTAATTGTAAAAGTTTAGGCCTGCCTCATGTCAATTTACGCAAGTCGAGCGCAAAGTTTTTTGCTTTATTTGTTTTGCGGCTCATCAAATGGAAATTTAGCTATTTATTTTGTGCGCCAGGCTCAAGCAAAAACTGAGAAACTTGTAATTGAATAGCTATTTCTCAAAGAATTCCAAATATATGGAAACTGCTTTCGCCAGTGAAATTTTGTTTGCATAATTACAAGACTTTTGCCAGATTATTTCCATATGTGTATTTAGCTTTGAATAAACACAAAAGACTTTCTTTCAAGTAATTGCTTTGAAAAGTTTTCGAAATTTGCATTTATTTACGCAAATTTCATTATCAGCAAATTACATTCATAATGTCATTAAGCGAAACAATTAAAAGGCAACGCTTGACGCGACAACCTCAGACTCAATTAATTGCATTAAGTATACGCAAGCATGTAAAATACACGAAATTTATGTGTCGTTTCAATAAATTTGTAGCAGACACACACACACAACGACGCCTTGACTTTGTGCCTTGAAAATGGAAATATTGTGAGCAATTTTCACCCGCGTCCAGTCAATGCACTTTACCCACATACTTGGCATACTTTTCTATTCTTTTTTTACTCGCCGCCGGAGAAGAGAGTGTGAGAGTGAAAAGTGAGCGTGAGAAGAGATTGTGACAAATATGTTTCGAGTACTCAAAGAAATACAAATTTTCGGTTTCATTCACGGCCAATGCTGAATATTTATTTTCGACGCAATGGTGTGGGCGTTGATTTGCGCTTTTTTATTGGTGAAAATTCATAAACATTTTTTTAGAGCAAAGCATAATTTCATTACTATACCAAAAACAGCTAAAAGGCGATACACGCGAATGCGTTTAACAGCTCGTAAAACGCAAAACGTAATGCGGAATTGTTTGTTACCGAATTACCGAAAATCAAATTTGTGAATCGAAACGAATAATCAAAATTGGAAAATCAGGGCAAACGAGAATTTTTCAAAACGAAACGAAACGGGAGAAAAACTTAATCGAAACGAAAAGAACAAACGCGTCAAATTGTCTTTTGTATCACATCACAAACAAATGTTTTCGCATTAATTAATAAACATTTTCCATCATTTGCTGTTGTTGTCTTTTTTTGTATTTTTGTTTGTGTTTTGTTGGTTGTTCTCCAATTGTGTTTTATGAGTTTTATTGTTGCTGCTGTTTGCACGTTTTCCACACACTAATTCGAAAAAATGTTTATTCTGTTTTTGAATGTTCTCTTTTGCGGCCGACGCGTCTGAGATTTGCCAACAAACTGATGCCAAACGGAAGCCGTCCAAATGTTTTTCATGACACTCTGCCGCGGCAAAAACGCCACAGTGGCGGCCACTCGACAGCAACACAGTGGCAGCCACAGCCAAAAGCAATAGCAGCCGAGGCAGCAGCCGCAGCCAGCCAACCAACAGTGACTGCGACTGCGACAGCGACGCCGACTGCGGCAGCGACATCAACTGATAAGCAGAAGAGAGCTTTTTTCGGTTACAAAAGAGAAACATTCGCGCGCTCTTTTTTAGCTTTTTAATCAGCCATAAACTATGCTTGTGTTTAATGAGTTTCAACAATAAAGTCATTAGTTAATGCATTAAAATGTAGCAAGCAGAGTAAAGGCAGTTAAGCAAACTGGCCTCTAATTAACTTTTCTTTGGCACAACAGCTTGAGCTTCAACGTAGATAGACACTTTAAAATCTACATAATTAACTTGACTAGCTAAGCACTGAGAAGCGCGGTAAATAGCGTATGCTATATATAAAAGTTGGTTAGAATTAAAAATTTAAATAAATTTGAATTTCTAAAATGTTTATAAAATATGTAATAACTTTGAAGAAACTAAGCAACTTAAAATAATATAAGTTCGCATTTTGAACTGAAGAAAAAATATGTAATTAGTTGAAATTATCTCTTAAACTATTTTATATTGTTTGTTCGCTTTCTTCACCTAATAAAACTTTGAGGGAACTGAACTGTTTAAAATTCCCAATTTATTTCGTTTTAGATCATCAAGTTATTTTGTGATGAATCGAAAACTTGTAAAATTCTTTAAAATTCAACAATGAAAAATATAAAAATAGTATAGCTGATTTTGGAAGAGAACGCAATTCATCTAAATGAAAATATGAAACGAATATTTGTGAAATTCATAATACTTTTTATTTAAAAATTTCGAAAAAATGTATTATATTAATACTAATATATTATTACTTATTTACTTATGGTGAATTCACGCAATAATCGCCAAATTAAATATACAGAAATTCAAATAGCAAATTGAACATTGCAACTTTAAAATAAGGTGCAGAATAAAATACAAATCATTACCCTATATTATTTGAATTGTTGCAAATTTGAGTCACATTTGTTTAGTAAAATTTGCTAAGTAAGCCACAAATTTTCTTCGGCAACTCTGCAGAATAGAATTTAAACAATCAAACGACTTAGTTAAATTCTTATCAAATTTGAGAAAAATTTCTGTTGAGTAAAAATTGTGTAAAAAGAAGTATTTCGTTCACCAAAAAGTGTTTCTTTGATATTTTTAATTCATGAATCTGTTGAGTAATAATTGCATTAAAATAAATATTACTTCCACCGAAAAATGATTCTTTGACATTTCTTATTTCATGAATTTTTATGAGGCTGACTTAACACTATTAAAAAGTGTAATGAAATTTGTGGAAATAATTTAGTTACAAAATATGTTTGGCCAGTAGAATGAAGTGCAACCAAAATGTAAGAGAAAACACTTCAAGCAAAAGCTCGCTCTCTTAGAGACGCAACACGCCTGAGCGAGCTTTTTTTTGCTTGCTGTTCTCTTTTCGGCTCTTTACAAACTAAGTAGCGCTGTCTTGCTTACACTCGCACCGTGTGTTGTTGTTGTGCGTTTTGTTTATGCTAGGCCTGTTTGTTGGCCCGGCTCAACGCACGAACACACACACACGCAGACAGACGCATACGTAAGCACACTCATACACATTTGCGCTTAAACTGTACTGTGTTGTCCTTTCGCTGTTTATGCATACAGTCTGATTGAAATCATGCAAAGACCTTCTCCACAACATTTTAGGGGATGAGCAGAAAATGAGGAGAGGGAAGGGAGGAGGAACCTGTGGCTGGCTTGAGTAGATTATGTGCGTCAATGCAGCAACAGCAGCAGCAGCAACGCCATTGCCATGGCCAAATGCGTTCGTAGGCGAGCATCGCTATCTCATTCGCTCTCTCTCTCTCTCTTTTGCTGTTGCCTGTTGCATATAGCATCGTAGTTGGTAGCGATTATGTCCTCGTCTGCTAAAGTTACGGTCAGTTGTGAATTTCAATTAAAAAGGACACGCAGCAACATTGATTAATTATTGCAATTAGCAGCGCAAAAAAGATGAGAGTACGCAGAAGAAGAAGAGGAAGAAGAGGAAGGCAGCAGCAAATTAGCCAAAGTAGCCTTCATTAGCAACGCCCAGAAGTATGCTATGCTTTTTATTTATTTCTCACTATTTCTCACATTCTATTTCACTCTCACTCTTGCTCTCTTTCTCTTTCTGTCTCTGTCTCTGTATTTACTTCATTGCCGTGTTGTGTAGCGTGCGCGCCTCAAAGTCATAACTTGAGCTCTGCTGTTGTCCATAGAAATTCCTCTGCATCCTTTTTTTGGCGTTGTCACTGCCAATGCCATCGAGAGCGACTTCCTGTGTCCCTGAGTGAGTTGCCCTTCAATG
The DNA here is from genome assembly GCA_023558455.1 of Drosophila kepulauana. NCBI lineage: Eukaryota > Metazoa > Arthropoda > Insecta > Diptera > Drosophilidae > Drosophila > Drosophila kepulauana. Next base: position 40,713,587 of record CM042369.1, read on the forward strand.
CCAAAGCGCCGCATTGTCAACACTTCATTTCAGTTCCTTTTCTTTCTCGGGGTGTGTGGTAAACGTTTTTCATTTGCAATCAGACGCGCGCTGTGTATTATGAGCATCAGCATCAGCAGCTCGTCCTGACAGTGACTGCCAAAGGATGTGCTCATGGTCGAAGGTCGCTCTTGCGTTGCAGCTAAAAATAATACTGCCCTGAAGTTGTTGTTGCTGTTGTTTTTCTGTCCCTGACAATGATTGTAGTCCCTCAGCACCCCTAAAGGACACCCGCCACGCAGCAAGAAACAAAAAAAAAACACGAGAGAGATAAACACAAAAGGTATGCACAACTTTTGGGGTTATAAAAATAAGCATACATTTTGGGATAATACAAGGATTAAATCAGGCATATTATGTGCCGTCTTATAACACTTTACGTAAGCAAATTCTCACAGCTTGAACTATGCCTTTTTTTTGGGTTAAAGGAAATGGATTATTAAAGCAAAGAACGTGTAAAAAGGTAATGCTGCCCATTATCGATAATTGAGCCAGTTGACAAATCAGAGTTTACGTGCCATTATTATGCTAATTTATATAACGAGACTTGCTTTTGTTAAATTTCAGAATTTTCGGTAGTGATAGCTGACCAAATTTGGTTTAAATTGTGCTATCATTGTGTGAATTATGAAATATAAATGAATATACTAAAGAAATTCAACATTTGAATAAATTCAATAAATAAATAAGAATATTAAAAATAATAAAAGTGAAAGAATAATAAATATTATAATTTAAAATACAAATTAAAGATTTCTACATGACAAATTTAAAATATAAATAAATAAATAAAACATCTTCATGAATAAGCAATGCATTTAATTCATTCATAATTGGGAGTTTTAATTAAAACTATAAGTTTATCATGTAACAAATGTTACTTATTAAAAATTAACATTTTCTTATATATTGTATCATCATTTTCTTATTGTATTGTATCATACTGAAATATACCAATTAACATTTGGTATTTTTATTCAATAGAGTTTAGAGTTTCCAGTTTTTTTTTACCTTTTTTTAATGAAAATTTAAGATTATTTAATATTTCATAAATGGTAATCCAAATATTGGACTATATTTAGTATTTAATAAGAAATAGTGGTTCAAAATTGTCCTTACTATTCCCTCAAAGCGCATTTTTGTCGTTACCACTACTAAAGAACCTAAAGAACTGTTGAATTAGGTATTTCCCTAACAATTTAAGGAATATTTTTGTCATTGGAATTGCTAAACAAGAAATAAAAGAATTGTCGAATTATTTTCTATAGCCACAACATAATTATTTCCTTAACTAAGAAGGATATATTTTTGTTGTTGGAATTACTAAAACAAACTATTTTAAGTATATTTAAGTCGTTTTAATAGCTGCGCCTTTTTTTAAGAGTTGTTTTGTCGTTGCAATTGCTAAAATCAAACTAAAGTTCTGTTGAATAAGATATTTCACTATAAAAATAGGGAACATGAAAAATTAATAAATTGTCGAATTATTTTCGTAGCTATTTAAAGTATATTTCAGTCGTTCCAATATCCCGTGCCTTTTTCGAAACACTGTTTGATTGTCGTGTGTGTCTAAGGCAAAGCCAGAGGCTAATCAAAATTAAGATTATTCCGCACATTCGAGTTGGCAAGGCAAGTTCGGTGTTGCTGCTGAAGGCCGCTGGATGGGCCCAAGAGGCGGCCAGCAGGAGGGGCGTGTGCCAAAGGACCTTGAGGGTCAAATGAATTTGAACGCCACACACAATAAGAGCAGAAAATAATGTGAAATATGCATAAAATACAAATACAAAAAGAAGACGAATACAAATACGAAATGTAACAGAAATATGGAATACAGATACATGTTGCCACATACAGTTTATGAGGTTGCCCACAGCAAAAGCAAAAGCAACAGCAACAGTAACGACAGCAAATAGTAGAACAACAACAACTGAAACTGAGAGTGGAAATATGTGTGTGTGTGTGTGGAGAGCAGCCATCCAAAATGCCGGAGAAGAAATGGCGTCCTTCCGTTCCGTTGTTGTGCCATTGACAAGCCAAAAGCGATGGCAAACAAAGGCAGCCAGCGCCCCGCATCACAACAGATAGACAGCAACAGACCACAGACAACAACAACAACAGTAGTAACAACGAGGCACGAGGACAACAAGAACAACAACAAGAAGCAGCGCAAAAAGGGATGACCGCGGGCTTAAAATTCCAAGGCAAATGAAAAATAAATACCACAAAGATACAAAACAACAACGCCGCGACGCCAGCAATGCAATTGAAAATTTCGCCGCAAAAAGCAACAGCAACAATAACAAAACAAAAGGACAAAATAGCGAAGAAAATAAACAAAAACGCGAGAAACAAAAATAAAAACCAAAAAACAAGAAACCAAAATAAAAACAACAAAACGAGCAACCGCAAAACAAAAAAAAAAAAACGAATTGCTTACATAATCACAGGCAACAGCAAAAAGAGGGAGTGGGCAGCTCTTCAAAGAGAGAGCGAGATAGCGAGCAAAGAGAGCAGCAGCAGCAGCAGCACGTGTTTGTCTCCCAGCTTGTGCAAGTGCATGTGTGTGTGAGAGTTTGTGTGTGTGTGAGCAGCCTCCGCCTTGAAGCTGAACTTGCTTTTCAATGTTTTTACTTGAACTTGAATTGATGCGCTGGCTGCTCTCTACCTCGTTCGCTCTCGCTCGCTCTCACTCTCTTTTACGTTCACATTGTTGCTTGCTCACTCTCGCTGACACGCTTCACTCATTATATGACGACGCGCACGTGTTAAGAGCTTTTACACCCCCACACACATTGAAACACTACATCGCTCTCTTGCTCTTTGACTTTACTCTTAAGTTTACAAAGTTTGTGTGTTGGGCGTCATTAAAAATGCGAGTGACGCAAGTGATAAAAAATTAATGCCAAAGAGTGCAAAACAGCAACAAGCAGCAGCAGCAACACAACAACAACAGCAACAACAACATAACGAACAACAACAAGGAGCACAAATGATAATAAGAACAACAAACTATTTAGCATGTTGATGATAATTCCTGGTCATAACTTTGATGCTTTTTATGGAGCTAACAGGTTGCCCCAAAAAGGCGGCAACACACAGCAAAACGAAACAGCAGCCAAAGGCAATGTCAAAGAAAAACTCATCGAAATGGACAACAAAAAAGTAGAGAAAAGTTGAAATTCCAAGGCAATATTACTCAACGAGACGATGCCCTTGATGAAATGTTGTTTCCTTGGGACTAGGATAATATAAAATTTATTAGGAAATTGGACAAATTATGTGTCAGAGATTAATTGAACATCTTGTTTAGTAGAATAGAAAGATATGTGTCTAAGAAAAGTTTTAAATTCGCATTTTGGAAGAATATTGTTACTGGGTCAATTTCAAAGGCAAATCAATAAATACTCAAAAGTTCCTTACGAATAACAAATAAAATAAAAGCAATAAACATTTTTATATAAAATTTTATATTTTCTTGAAAAATAAATAATCTATTTGGAAGAAAAATACTGAAATATACCGATTTAACATTTGGTATATTTCTTAAATAGAGTATTTTTATTTCGGGAAAATTTTAATGATAAATCTGCAATAAACTTAAAACATAAATTTGATATTTTCTTAAAACACAAAAGTTTATAAGGAAACTACCAATTTGAAATTTGGTATTTTGATTAAATCTAGTTTTTTTTTAGGAAATAACTTTATGATAATTCTGAAATGAACATAAAATATAAATTTCTATGTTTTTATCACAACAAAAAGATCTCTCGCTCATGAAACTTTTAAGATTCGAGGGTATTGAAAAGAGAGAGAAGACAAAGTTGTAGCTTAAGCCGTATTCAAAGTAGTTTTTATGCGGGCATTCGTAATATTCATGAGCCCAAGTCCAAAAGGTGGCCAATAAAAAGAACTGTGTGTGTGTGTGTGTACAAAGGCGCACACAAGAAGAAAGCAATGTAAAGAGAGAAAGAATATGGCGAGAAGTAAATTGACTAAATTAAATTTTAATAATTAAATGCAGGCGGCAATGATGATGCCCCTTTGCAATGGCAACTGAAACAGCAGCCGCCGCAACGAATCAGTTTTCAGTTCTGAACACGTGTTCATCCCCCTCTCCCCTCTCTCTTTCAGAATCCTCTACCAATCTATGGCCCTGCACTGTCCTCTCCTCGGTTGGCCATGGCCGAGGAACGAAGAAGCCCACGTGCAAATTTGCATGCGAAATTCGGTTAGGAAAACAGCTTGAGGAGCTCACTTGAAACATGTCGTTGCATAAATAAAACCGTTTTAAAACACAATGCTGACAGCGATAATGATGATGACGATGATGATGATGAAGATGACGACGCTGTCAGCGAAGGAGAAGAACGTGATTATGATGTACATCGAGTTAGGATTGAGGAAGAGAAGCTGAAGGGAGATGCAAGACGTCGTCGACTTTGATTGACTACCAGAAACTTGAACAGCATTTGCATAAGACTCGAGACTTACACAATGGACAATGCGAAAAGCAAGTGAAACAAGCAAAAACAACAAATGACTGGAGCCCACATAAGCCCCGATTATTCTTCGAAACAAATCCATATACTCACTCGTACATTTCTAAATTTAAATGCACAAAAAACATGTCTGATGAAAACAAGATTATCGCAAAAGCTGCTTCAGGTTCTAAAAACCTGAACACATTTAATTAAATTACAGAAATCAGCAAATAATATTTTAAAGAATCTGCAAGGACACACACAGAGAAGAGCCAACAGATTCGCATTAATGCGACCATGGAGCACAGCAATGAAAAGCAAACGTAGGCGGATCACCAAGAGAAAAAAAGAGAACATTAATATTTGCGGTAGCAATGTGAGAATTGGGAGTCATTGCATGTCGAAGCCGTGTGGCGACAAGGACAACACAAAGGAAATAAACTGACCATGAAGGTGTGTGTTGGAATTAGCGAGGTGACAAAAAAAAAAGGAATGCTTGTATGGGATTTTTAAATCACATAAGTTAATAATAGAATTTAAAGGTAAGCAAATATTACAGCAAATAAATAAACAAAATTGGGACATAATTTTCTTATTGAAGTAAGTAAAAAAACAAAATAGCAACAATGCCTGACGAATTGAATCAAACTGACAAAGAAAGACACTATAAGATTTTAATTTTATTAAGCTGTTAGTACCCCAACTCGAATGTGAGATACCAGGCACTCATTTCCAATGACAGCAAAACATTCTGAAAGCGAATTATTGATGAAACCGATACAAACGCAATTAATATTGCGAAAAATACCGAAATATATCAAAAGCTATATTTGGTATATTGATGTAGTATTCGAATTATACTATAATGTATAAAATATACCAGTAGAACACTATTACATACACAATTAATATTGCGAAAAATATCAAAATATACCAAAAATACATATTTGGTATATTGATATACTAATTTATTTAAAATATACTTTAAAATACAAAATATACCAGGAAAACAGTATTATTCTACCCTATACGGAGATAATCATTCGTCACTGATTTAGTCAGTGAATGATAAAGTGAATAATTTGATCTTCACAGATTAGAAAGAGCACTCTAAGTATGCAAGTAAGTACAAACTGCAACAAATACTATAAACTAAAAGTTGTAGGGAATTTATATTAGAAAAACTGCATTAATCATTCATTTCATTAATTAAATAAGTGCAGGAAATAAACTGCAGAGCACAAAGTTCGTTAAAAGTTAAATTGAATGAAGTTTCGCAACGCCTACACTGATTAATCGGCAACAAAAGCGATGCTAAATAGCTGCATTAAATGTAAGTAAGAATTAATGAAATTAGACCAGAGCAAGCCGAGCAAAAAACAAAACTGAGAAATCATCGTAATTTTTACAAAACAAAAAACAACAACAAAATTGTTTATTTGGCATTAACGCAACTTTTTATGGCCGTAATTCGTGCAAATCGCTTTCCTTAGTGAAGGTTAACATGGAAATGTTCTTTGGCTGCTCTCGGCAAGAGAGAGAAACAGAAAAAATGTCTATAAATTATGTATTCAGTTGCATGAACAGTTAGTCGAAGCCAAAAAAAAAAACAAAAATACCACGCCATAAACAAATTAGCCAAGCTTGCAGTCTGAAGCAGCTTCCCCTCGCCTTCACCTCTCTGAACTCGGTGAGTAATTCATTTTTATGAGCTGATGCTGTCTGCCACAACTGCGGCTTGTTGTTGCTGTTTGTTGGTTGCCACTGTTGCCTCAGCACGTTGTGCTTGGGTTTTAGCTTTGCATATGGATTTGGTTTTGGCTTTAGATTTGGTTTTGGTTTCGGTTTTGGTTTCTGTCTGGTCTGCTTCATTTTCTTTTTCGCCTCGCTTTTTGGCAGCAGCTAACGAAAACAAATGATTATCATTTTCAGTTGTGCAATGCAAAACAGAAACTGAAACAGCGATAGCGACAGAGAAAAATCTGTGGAGAATACCTGCCAAAAAGAAAGAAATGCTTTATAGCCACGATATAGAAATTGACAACTGATAAATCATCAGTTACTGCAGGCAATTGTTATTTTGGCATTTTGTCATTTGGGCGTCAAGGACAAACGAATAATTAACTTGGCCCCAAATGGCTGCCAATGTCGCAACAGCAGCAGCAGCAGCTGACTCTGAAATTGAAATTCTCTCAAGGAAAAAGCAACAACCAAAAAAAAAAAAGCAGGCGACGATAAATCAAGCAAAACAATCGAGTGAGAGAGAAGGGAGACAGCTGATGCGACAGGACATGGACATGGACAAAGGACAAATTGTTGCACAAAAATGCGTTGTAATTGCCGAAATCAAATGGCCGTAATTTAGGTTGACAGTCAACGACAACGACAGCAGCGCAGGACAGGACACGACAGGACAGGGACAAAAAAAAGGACACTACAATTTTATTTATGCAAATCGCATTCAACTGTGTGTGTGTGTGTGTGGGAAAGTATCCTTGCTGGCCACAGCGGAGAGCTTGGAGCGACGACGACTGGAGGCCAAAAATGCCATATTAGAATTATGCAAATGAGTTACGAGAGAGGGAGAAAGAGTGGTGAGAGAGGGAGAAGGCAGCTCAACTGATGTTGCGTTGCAAGTTCTTCCTGTGTGCACGCATCCTGTGCACGTGTCATCTCATGTGCGTTTTTGACGTCCTTCAGGATCACAAAATTGTGTGCGCTCTACGAATTAGCAAGCAGCCCCCCATCCCCCCACCCCCTTAAAATCCACTTCAGGTTATGGCTTCGAGAGTCCTCAGCTCAATATGCGTTCGAGGCTGACAATAATGTTACTGCCGCCGGAATGACTTTGATTAAAGTCAACCAAAAATGCTGTTGGCCCCAACTATGTTATTTATGTATACTCGCATACACGTTGCACAACTCTGTCTCTGTGTGTGTGTGTGCGTGTGGCAAGGTGAAGGGCATACGTACTTATAAATATCCATAGCCACAAAGTCCTTGCTCTGTTGTGCTTTTCTGCCTTCTTTCCCTCAGCTGAGAATGTGCCTATATCAAACCTAAATGCCACAGCACATAAATAGCCTAAATTACGAGGGCTGTTTATCTGCATGAAATTCTAAATTAATATAGCTGCTTACATTTCATCGGATGCCCTCTGTCTAGACTTTGAAGACAATCTAACGGCCTGTTGCGCATTCAGTGAAAAGATTTTGCCAATGACTTTCAATTATGCATCATTAAATTTGCAGACCAAATTGACAGATACATAATCTAGACGGCAAATACTTTGCCATTGTCACTGGTAAAAAAAAATCAAGCAAAAATAATTAGAGATGAGAAAGAAAAATACGTCTTCTTTAAATAATATATTATTTTAAAATAATTTGTGCCAAAGTATATTGTCGCTATTCCTAGTTTTTTACAGTTAAAAGTGTTAAATGCAAATTTAATAAATATATTTCAAATCTTTATAAATATTTGTGAATAAATATAAATAACAAATAAGAAAGCTACAATCGAGTGACTGACTATGAGAAACTCTATCCTTTTTTTAATAAAGTCAATTAATTTCGGTATTATTTTCAAAATATACCGAATCATACCAAAAAACACTTTGTTTAGTATTCTGTTACGTTGAAAATATACTATAGAGTACACAATATACCAAGTACTCAATCAAAGTTCTAAGACCCGACTGCACCAGCAGTTTTTTGTCATTCCCTTTGATTGGAATAGGAATATGAAATTATTATGCTATATGTATGTATCATTTAAACACCCCTCGCACATGTGCTTAAGCTGCGACGCTAAATCAAGGAGAAGAAATCACTTAGGACCATGACGGTGCGGTGCCTGATAAGTTGGCGGTTTTAAAATTAATGGAGACGTTAGCATTGTTCAAATCGTTGGAAGCTAAGCTGAGTGAAGAGCAGCAGTATTTGCCCATTTGCCCATTAAGAGAGAATGGGAGTTGCTTAGATTGCAATTCTGTGGCTCACAATGAGTTGGCTCTGATGTGTGTGTGTGTGTGTGGGCCACATTATACGTGATATATGTACATATTGCTTATATGACAAGCTTAAGTACCTCGACATCGAAAAGCACGCGCTTGACATTAAATTGATTATAAATATCCACAACACACAAAAAAGTTTTCGAATAAAACGCATTTCTCATGTGAGAAACTTGGTGGTGAGCTTTTGGAAGCTTTTAGTACGCATATACACCCTGTGACAAAAGCTCTTTTCCAGAAAGCTGCTTGCACTGTTAGTTAACAGCGCTTTAGCAGTTGCTGTTAAGTATTTAAATTTTACATGTTCGTTAAACTTACCCACACAATGAAAAAACTTTGAATGCACTTGAAAGTCATGAGAAAACTCACCTGCAATGAGAGAAAATCAAAACAACAATTAATTATTGACAATATTTTGTGGTTAAAAAAATCAATAGAACAACGTTAATTTTCAAGAGCAGTCTGAATATGTAAAAAAAACTGTTGAATACGTTGTGTGTAGATAATATAAAAATGTTTTGATTAAGATTCACTTAAGATTAATTTAATAAATATTATGTATAATAATATATTCGTAAATAATATAAAACAGTATTTAAAATAATTCTTTTGGGAAACATGAATAGTTCTTTAATGACATTAGAGGTCTTTTTTAAAATTATGAATTCTTTATAATATTTTAATTATTTTCTTCAAAATTTATTTATTATCTATATAAATATTTAATCATTTGTTTTATTAGAATCATCTCATTTCATCATTAAAACATTCAAGTTGTTCCATTACTAGAAAAAACTCTTTTTAATTTCTTACTTTAAATGCAAAAGTTTTTCCCTTGAATTATGCACACTTTTTCCATCTTTTGTTCCATAAAATTCTTTTCAATAGCCAAGCTAAGGTAAACATATTTTTGTTCGTGTCCGCCGCAGCATATTTCAGCTGGCCATTTAGCCCTTTGCAACTGCTACAAACTACCATAACTCGAATTCCTTGGAGACCACAGCACTGAAATGCAGTTCCTGGAAGGCAATGGTACACAGAAATCAAGCATTCATGGGTCACTAATCCACCTGAGAATACAAGAAGCTATCGATTTTGTGTGCTTAACCTGACACACATATGTCTTTCATTTCAATTTAATGCAAGGCAAAAGGCAACCTGATGTAGTATTTATGTACGTTGGTGGGTGGAGGTCATCAGGTGACCTTTCGCAGCTGCAAACTTAATGATCGCCATGTGAAACTAGATGAAAATATCTCTCAATCTATTTGTTTTTTCTTTGCACTCACTTTCTCATCAATTGCTGACGCTCAAGTAAATGATGTGCTGTTTTTTTTTTTCGTGTTTGTTCTCTCAAACACACGCTTCAAGTAGTTTGCCCCCGCCTCTCGCCTCTGTCCCAGTTGGGGCGTGGCTGCTATGAAGATAAATGTTTAGATGGATACATTGTGCCCCAAGCTGTTGACGAACGACTTAGGCGTATGTCCGACCAAATAAATCAAAACTAATTTCATTTGCTGTCACATATGGCGTATGCGCAATATTTATTATAAGTATCTTCCTCCCATCCCATCTGCCCATCGCTTAATGGCGCCAATTTTGCCACAGTCGAAATACCATAAAGTAAACAATCTCAAAGCCGCTGATAAACGAGCAGCCAATGCAAACACTCAAAACGCCTCCGACATTAGCTAAAGAGAGAGCGAGAAGGAGAGAAACAATCGCAATCACATAAACATAATTAAAACTCGATTCGAACTCAAATCCAATTATGCACAACTCACAGAGCAACTCATACCAGTGATAGAGACCATCCTGGCTATACAATGGCACTCGCTGTCCACCATGGCGTATGCTCAATTTTGTCTCCAGCGGCTGCACATGCCCCAACAGACTTTGGCGCAACTCGTAGCGCCAATCGTTGCATGCGGGCAGACAGTGGACACAGCTCCAGGGCGACCATTTGGCTGCGTGTGTGTGTGGCAAGAGAATCTCATTTAAAAGGGATCACAGATTGCCTCCCAAGTGGGACATCGAAGTTGTTCCTATGCCTGTGCCTGGATCATCTTGGCTCATTTACTGCTGATAATCTCAATGTGGGAACTCCTTGTTTATCCCCGCCCTAGGGCTATACACTTTATGGCTCAATTCGTGGCAAAGAGTAGCCAAAAGAAAGCAACTTAATTACACTTTACAGCATTGCAAAGAAGCACAAAATTTGGCTATTGTAAATACTTTCATTTGAAGAAAGTGAAATGGGAAGAAAGCTTCTCAAATTCTAAATATAAATCATGCTTTCTTCATTTCAGTATAATCAAAAAATGGAAATGAATGAATATCTATAAGTAATTTGCTTATTTGATGTTATTCATAAACTATAAATTTAATTATTTTCTCATAATTAAAGAAACAAATAATTATACATATGTAGGTACATATATTATCTCTTTAAATAAATAAATAATGAAATAATAAATAAATGGTCAATACTATTTTTTTTTTTACAAGTCTTTAAAGTTTTATAGGCCAAGTCCAATCAGGGTCCAGCAAATTATTTTTTTATTTTACACCAACATAAATGTGTGTTAAACACAAACAAAAGTGAGCATAAAACAATCTTCGATGTTTTTTAAGAAAGTAAATTCAAGAAACAAAATTCAAATTCTAACAAAACACAATTCTTTGAATTATTTATTTTTTTTTTTTAAATTGACAAAAGAGGCAAACGGAAATCCTCATCATGATAGTTTAATTTAGTTTTTACTTATGCTAAATCTCTGAATCTAATTATTATTCGGTTCTTTGTTCCCGTCTTAAACAAAATGCAGATTTCTATTGCAAATAAAAGTTTTTAATTAAATAAATTTCAAATGAAAAGAATAGTGCGCTTGACTTAATTAAATGTAGTTTTTATTGCTGCATCTTTTCTTTGTTCTCGATGTCAATAGAATTAAAATTGAAATCTTAAATTAATTGACAAAAATGGAAAATGAAATCGTTAGTTCCCCATATTGCTAATTAAATGTAGTTTTTATCGCTGCATCTCTCTCTCAATCTAAAACTAAATCAGTTCTTTTTTTAGAATCTTAAAAAAAAGGGGGGTCTAAATCATAAATAAGAGCTTGTAATTAAATAACTTGCAAATAAAAAGTTTAAAGTCCCAGTCACTCAAATTAAATGTAGTTTTTATTGCTGCATTTCTCCCTTAATCTAAAATTAAATCTGCCCTATATTTTAGTGTTAAATAAAATGGGCATTTAAATCATAAATGAAAACTTGTAACATAATTAAATAAATTGCAAAAAAAGGTTTAAGGTCCCAGCCACTCCAATTAAATGTAGTTTTATTCGCTGCATCTCTCCCTTAATCTAAAATAAATTTTTTCTTTTTTTTTAGTCTTTCATAGAATGTAGATTTAAATCACAAATGAAAAAGCCATTCACTGGAATAGCTTTCTCATTAATAAAATAAATACGCAAATGAAAACTTAACTTGGCCATTAGACTAATTAAATGCAGTTTTTATTGCTTTCGCAGTCAGCGGAGCAGCAGCTGCTCTCAATCTAATTTAAAGTAAACACAATCAAAGCCTAATAAACCTGACTCTGGCAATTATATCCTTGAGTATCCTGCCAAAGCACACACACACACACACATACGTAAGTGCACCCTTTATAGGTCAACTCAGATGCAGCAGAAAGCCAATTACAGCTGCTCAGATGAAAAGAAGTTTATGGTCAGCCCCGGATATGTGCTGACCGTAAGATATCCTTGAAACGTGACTGCAGTCGAGAACTTTATGAGTGACCCCCCCTTGAAAGAAGAGAGAGCGAAGAACTCACTTCACCCCCCTCCCCCCACTCACCCTCAAGCTGTTGCAGGCAAGCCGTGTGTGTCAAGTTGCAGTAGCTGAAATTGTGTTGACCCACGACGCTGTAGTAGAAGGGCGCACAGTGGCAGGCAGCAAGCACCGCACGGAGGCGACACTGTGGCAAGCACAGCACCAGCTCAGCTGCCTCATCCGCAAAGTGACAGCCGCGCTCTGCAACTGGATAGCTGCGTAGCTGTTCATCCGCCTGCAGACGCAAAGCACGCAATTGCAACGCTTTGAATTCGCCAGCTGACACATGGAGACGCCCCAACCAGCCGGGCAAATGCACGCTGTATGCGGCTGTAAGTGCCACATGTGGCAGGTAAAAGTCATCGTCGCGCGACGCATTCAAATGCAGCTGCAAATGCTCCGTGGTAATGTTGCCGGCTTGCAACACGCAGCAGTTGCCCTCGATGGTGGGCGTCAGGCGAAAGAGGCTTGAACAATTGTGCTCGACTTCATCGATGTGGCAACTGAGCAACAAAGAGGCACAACTCGGCGACAGTTGCAACAATTGTGCACGCACATCCGCTGACCAATTATCAGCCAACGCAGCTTGCAACCTGGTGGCAGCTTCAGCTGACACCGAGTTGGCTCTAAAGTAACCCGCCAGCAACTGCAACTCTTGCAACCAATACACTGTTGTGTTGCCACTCCTTGCGGCAAGTTGCTCTGCGTATGCCTGCAGCTTGTGGCGACTCAGTTTGTTGCTGCTGCAAATCGTCAGCGATGGCAGAGGCAACTCCTGCTGACTCACGCTCAGCGTAGACAAAGCCGTGATTGTTGGACGCGCCAGGAATTGCAACAATGTGGCAAAGACCACAAAGCTTGCAGAGCAAATTCCGGCAGCAATGAAGAGGAACCAGAAGAAACGCTGATAGCGACGTCTCCGATTGTAGTACAACAGACCGAAACCATTGAGACTCGTCTTCTTAAAGTACTCGACGAGCGTCACTCGCAATGCTCTGCTTAGTCGCGACATTTGCCACCAACTGAAAAGGGAATAGCAAATTGCATGTGTGTGTGTTTGGCAGGACAATGAGCAGCAGCATTTCCACTGGCTTATCGTGATGTGGCAAACACGGAGACAACAATGTTTCACTGCTCTGATAATCGCGTGACAGGCAAAATTGTTGTCGCTGCTTTCGTGTTGCCCGCCATAAAAAGAGTCTTCTTCAGCTCACGCTCTGATTGCCATCGACACTCGCATCAACACAATTTTCGGGCATATAATTAAGCTCTTCAACAAGCTAGACAACACGAACGGATCTAAACATAATTTATTGACACTATTCAATAAGTAATTATTGACAAATAAATACTGTAAATATACAACACTGCATTACATTGACAGTATATTGGAGGGGGAAATAACTGCTGTTATTTAAATACAATTTTAGTTTTAATTCAACTTAGTATATCTTTGGGGAGTGTTTATATTCCTAAGCTGGTATAAAATCATCTATCTAATAATATATTGACAAAATTTTAGAATATGGCGAAAGCTATATTTGGTATATTGATTTAAAATATACTACCGAACACTATATATAGTATATCGATTTACATTTAAAACACACCAGTATAAAAGTAATCTATTGCAAAAATAATAATAATAATATACCGAAAAAAAATTTAAGCATATACTAAAACCTATATTTGGTATATTGATATACATTTAAAATAACGTTTAATAAAATAATAATATACTGATAAAAATTTAAAAATATACCGAAAGCTATATATGGTATATTGATATGCATTTTAAATATACCGATAAAAAAGTCATCTATTCTTAAAAAATAATATACCGACAAAATTGATAAACATATACCGAACTATAAGGTATAATGATATCTTTTAAAATGTACTGGTAATAAAAGTCATTTATTGTAAAAAAAAGTAATAATATACCATAAACTATTTGGTATATTGATTTACACTTAAAATATACCATAGATTAAAAAAAGACCCGAATGAAATAATGATATTTTCCCATACAAAATGATTTCTTTAACTTCTGGGATTCTAAACTGATCAAGCAAATCTTCAGATATATTGAATTAGCTGTATTAAAATAGCGACTTTTCCATTTGAAGAAATTCAGCTACTTAATATATATTAAAATATTTTTGATCAAACTCTTTGAAATATAGAACAATATATAACACATTTTTAAAGCAAGAGAATTTTCCAGACAATTCTGCAAAAGCAAAAACTCATGCTGCCAGAGCAAACATAAATACTCGAAGATCAACACCACGCATTCAGTTATTTATTAAGCCAAACGACAAACTTCTTGGAATTGAATATTTCAATAAAATTCGCTGTTGTCAATCAAATCGTTAACACAATCGCAATCGCAGCGCAAGAGTAATTCATCGTAAGATTGCGTGTTTGCAAAAGAACGGCAGGAATTCTTGTAAATTATATTTAATTCAACAAGTGGGTAAACCATTTAAGGCAATGACTACATTAAGTTGAAAAAGTTTGTGTAGCCAAAGTCAAATGCCGCATGCGAACCGAGCAAACTCAAATAGAAGCCCAGCAAAGAGAACGAACACGCACACACACTTCGATACAGATACAGATACATTCACAATGCCAGCTACAGATACAGATACAGATACATTTACATAGACATCGGCAGACATGCAATATAACGAGCTTCAACGGCAATTTAGCGCACAGAGCGACAAAGCGCGAGTGAGAAAGAGAAAGAGCGAGAAACTTGCTAATGCGACGTTGCATATTAATAGAAAAGCCGCAGAGAAATAGACTAGTTTCTAATTGGCACTACGAATTCGAAATACTCTATAATGTTAAATAATAGAAAAACGAATAAATAATATTCTATTAGTCAATTGTAGATAACTATTTGCATATCTCATTATAGAAACGTTCGCAGGCAATAATAAAGTCCATTCCGATAACTTATCTGGGCCATCAAAAAGATTGGCATGCCAAAAAAAAGAGACAACCTATGGCAATTAATTGATATCAAATAAATAATAATTAATGCAGCGTGAAGAGAAAACGAAATGCATTGAATGACACTTTAATTTAAAGTAACTTTAAATTTGTGAACTGCCAACTTGTTTAAAAAGTCAACTATATGTAATGATCATTTTTTTTTAATTTTTAATCAGAAAAACTTTAACATATAATTGTTATCAAATAAAATACTATATTTAATGTAGAGAAAAGGTAAAACATTGAATTGTATCTGACGTTTAATTGTATTGACTTTATAAGAATAGGTTTAAGACAGTTAAGAGCTGCCAACTTGCTTAAGAAGACTTATGTTAACAATATTGTTTTGTCAAAAGAATGGAGGAAAAACGTTGGCAATTAATTGTATTGCAGTTCAGATTAATGAAACCAAAAAGCTAAAAGATATTTGTGGACTGCCAACTTAGTGCAAAATTTAAGTTGTCTTTTGTTAATATTTGTATATCATAGCACTGTGAATATTTCTTTCAAACTGCAATAGAATCAAAAATGTTCGCTTTCACTCCATTAATTTAAAGTGCAATTCAAGTTGCAACTATATTAAAATAGTGAGCTGCCAACTTGCTTAAAAAGCACAAGAAACTATTACACTTTAAGAAATAGTTTCTCTTCCAAATATTTTGTGCCGTGAAGGGTAATGCGAATTTCATAGCCAATTGCCTTGGCATTTTTTTTAATATTCCTCAACGGACGCAGAGTATAACCAATAAGCGAGCTTGCCAACTAGCGCGTCATATATCCTCACAGCTGGCACGCCTTCCCCTACCCCTTTTCTCTTTCGTTCGTTTATCTCGCTTCGCATTCCTTTACGAGTTACGTCAAAAAACAAGCATAAGCACACAAGTTGAAGCGCCAAAACGCAAAGCAAATGGCAATAGCAACAACAATAACTGCGACTAGAGCACAATAAATTCTAATAAGAAGCGCACACATGCATTACACACACACACACAGACACACACACATCAATGGAGATCCAATCGTCGCCCACACAAAAATAATTTCCGGTTCAATTAAACGCTTGTTTATTTATTTATTTATGCGCTCTGCTCCCACAAAGGCGGTGGCTGCAAAGATTTCTAGGTGTATTCGAGGGAAGAAGAAGAAGAAGGGAGAAATTATCTGAGTTTTCTTTTCATTTTCATTTGCTGTTTAATTGTGGACCACAAAAATTTGGCACTAATTTGTTTATGAATGCAAAAAGATTAAAGCAAGCTGCGTTGCGAGTTGGCAGCGCCATTAAAATCAGACCACACACAGAGCACAGCAAATATTAAGTTGGCAGCGCTGCTGTGAGGATTGGCAGCACCAACATTAGTTGAGTACTTAAGCAAAAAGAGAGAGAGAGAGGGGAAGAAGAAGCTTCGTATCCTTTGCTAACCGCAAAATGATTGCATACTTTAATGGGCCAAGCACTTAGAGAGCAACTCGTCATGGCAGCGCGTTGCGCGTCTCGCCTTGCACTTCCTGCCACAGTCGGTGGCACATGCGATAGCCGGTGTGGGTTTGAGGCGGATGCTGCAAATTGCAACCGTACTACAAATAGCGTTAAAATTGAATCAAACTAACTGAGAACGCCGTTCGTAGCGACAGAGGACACGCAAATGTGAAAGGTTAAGGGCTTCAGAATGTGTGAGTGTGTTTGGGGCAGAGACGTATCTGGGTTGCTCCCGTATGTGCCACATTTTTGTTGCACTGTGCACCGTGCACACGAAACAATGGCAAGTGTAAGTATCTAGTATACCTTTATGGCATGCACTTTGTGCAACTAAGTTTGTCTATAAAACTGATAAGAGCATTTATTTTAAATTGAATAAAACATAAAAGTTGATGTTATTGTTCACTCTCAAAGATGCCGCATGCAAAACAAGTTGCTGCAAATTATATTTCAGGTGAATGTCAAGGTGGAATCTTACAGATAATAGACAAATACTAAAATGTTAATGTCAACAATCATAAAATTAAATGACAAACTAAATCAACATTTACATTTCATTTGAATGACATTTTTAGGGTAATTTTCCCATCGATCTTTATGAAATTTTCAGAATATAAAGTTAATAGAGTAAAATATATATAATAAGAACATGAAACTTCTATCTTTGAAACTACAATAAATATGGAATTCTTCATTTAATAGACACATCATACTAAAATGATTATTTATTTAAATAAACAAGACTTTTCGTATTTTAAAAGATTATATAAATGGGAATATTTATTTACACAACATAATAAATACTCAATATATACAAAACTTTTATTATTTTGAAGATCGTATAAGAAATATTTGCAATCTTGATAAAACTGATGGACTCATCGAATACTCTTTAACATGAAGAAGCGAAAATAACTTTGCAACGTTTTATGAGCAGCAAACTAAGCTATAAACATTCAATATTCCAATAATGATAAGATTTTACAGTCCGAATACGCATGATAACTGTAAACTATAAAAGCGGGGCGGACATATTTTAGCAGCTAATGAAACTAAAGCATAAAGCAGAAATTGCGCTAGAAAAGTGCAAAAGACAACTAAAAATCACTTTGCACTCGGGCGATTCACACGCATACAAACACACACACACTCGCACAGTCACATAGTCACACTCGCACTCAAATCCTTTAAGGCAAAAAGCAAACGACAAGAAATAAAGAAGAAAACACACAAGCACACGCTAAGAAAGAGGAATATAAGACAAGTATAAAATCTCATGCATTTTGCACACACAGATTTTACAGGGCAATAAAACGGGCAGCGCTGTCCACACACAAAAGCAACGCGAAGCGAAGCTGTGAGCGACTGCCATAAAACTGTTGATAACAGTGCCATAAACATAACACACTGCGAGAGTGAGAGCACGCCGAGAGAGCACACGCAAATGAGAGAGCATGGTGTGGGAGTCAGAACGAGAGCGGGAGTAAATTTGTGCGACACGTGCGCATGCACTTAAACTGACTGGCGACGCGTCGCTTTGTGACGTCGTCTGTGACGTTGGCAAAAGCCAAGAATGCGAAAGTGCGTAAAAAGCAAAACGCAGAAGAGAGAGAGAGAGCAGAGAAGATGAGTTGTGCGTCGCAAAAAGACGCTGCTTGCAGCGCTGTCGCTGTATAGATATGAGTTGCCTAATGAGCGGAAGGAAACGCGACAAATGAATGGGAGAGGAAGGGAGTAAGGTTGTAGTGCGAGAGAGTGAGAGAGAGAGCGCCTGTTAACGATGCGCGCTTCTTCATATGCATAGCACAGGTCGACATACCTTTGAAACAAGCACAACCCATGATGTAGCCCATCATCAGCGTGGCTTTGAAGTCGCTTCTAAGCTGCTCAGCGTTCTTATTGTTGTTGTTTTTGTTGTTGTTATTGCTGCGTCTCTTATTTCGGTTCTTGTTGTTGTTTTTGTTGATGTATTTCTAGTTGTTCGTGTGTTTCTTGAGCTTTCATCAACGTTGTGCATCAATTAATGGCAGTTATGGGAATTGTTGATAGTTGGCGAATCCTTCTCCACGTATTCTCATGTATTTTTAAGCACGCAATCTGTTTTTATTGCTCTTTCAACGTTATCGCACTTTATGCAATATGAATGTGTGCGATATGTGTGTGCGTGTATGTGTGTGTGTGGCCCCTTAAAACATTTATTTTATTTATTCACTTATTTATTGTTGTTGTGATTGTTGTGACGACAAGACAAACTTTGATTTACACTCGACTTTGTATCACAATTTGCTGGTTATTGTTGTTTAACTTGTTGTTGTTGTTGGTGTTATCTTCCTGATATCGGCTAATAAAGCATATTCACTTTAATGATTTCACTTCACGTCTTATTATTGATTATCACACATTTTGCTGTTGCGTTTTCTTCTTCTTCAATTTGTGCGTAAGGAAACAAAATTTATGCTCTTCGATGATTTCACTCGTTGCGGCATTTGTTGTTGTTGTTGTTTGTTTTTTTGTTGTGTTGTGCGTTTAAATTTATTTAATTTGATTGTGCTGTTCTTTTTTTCTGTTTTTCATTATAATTTATGCTTTTTACAATATCACAAAAGAATCACTGAATCACGGCGTACAATTAAAAGATTTATACTTGTATTATTTATATGTATATCGAAGGAAATTCATCATAGCGTAAAACAAAACATTCATTTCGCTTTTTATGCATAATTGATTCGGGTGACTGAAGGTTGTTTAATAATAGCATTTTATATGCGGAGAAATTACATCGAATGCTTTCAATCAACTCATTTTATTATTGCTTTGCGGTCAACTCGGTGCTTGCCCATATCATAATGGCATTGGCTTAAATCATCAATCATTTCCCATTTTCTTTATTTTTATTTTTGCTGTTTCGTCAGCGGGTGATTAATATCGTTGAAGCATGCAAAACAAATATTCTAAGCTCATTTTGTTCGAGTTATCGACACAAGAAAGCTTAACACAATTTCGTTATGCTTTATTAGACTGATAAATATTACCTAATAATAATAATTATATTCTTTCACAACTCTTTAAAATCTATCGATATTTTTACAATGAGATTTTAGAACTTAAAAAGCACATACAAGACTTTGAAATAAATAAAAGTCATGAAAATGCCTTCATATGCTTACATTGCATTTTAAGCTCTTAAAAAGCACATGAGAGCTTTTTGGAAAAACGAATTGTTATTGTAGAAACTTTTACATTTTCATATTTGCAATTTATTTGATAACAGGATTATCCATGAAAAGGTTGTTGAATAACAAGGCAATTTATTCACCAAAAGCTCATTAAAGCTTCAGTTTATCATTTAAAGTTTTAAAAACCGTATGGAAGACATATTTAAACTCCACAGACCAGAAAAATGCAACAAAATTGATCAAATTTAAAATTTTCTAAAAGCTCATTAAAGCTTCTTAAACTACTTTCAGTTAATCATTAAAACTTTTAAAACTTTATATAAGCCACAAAAATTTACCATCAAATGTACATTATTGAACTGATTAAAGCTCACGGCATATACTAAAGTTAAGCTTAAAGCTCCTTGAATGCCTCGGCTACGAAAAGCAACGATAAGAGAAAAGCTACAACGACTTAAATAACACCAATCAAAAATTACATTTAAAACAATTAATAAATACTAGAATAATCCAGTCACGCACTTTATATAGTTAAAACAGTTTCTGTTTGGAGGGGTTTATCACTTTTGTGGGATTATCGCTGGGTAAAAAAATGACGAGCACATTTCGAGAAAACTGACACCAGCCACAAAAAACACTTGAGCAAAAACTGGCGCGACGCCTCCGAAACAAATTGATAAAGATTATAATCCAAAAGTCAACGCGACAGGCACGGCATGGAACCGAGAGTCAGCGGCTGGAAGAAGCGGCTGAAAGACTGACTAACGGACAGACAAAAACTGAATGCATTGATAGCTTCGGACAATAGCGGCGAAAATTCAATTGAAAATTTTAATTCATTTGAGAACGAGAGAGGAATTGAAAATTGAAATCGGAATTGGAATTGGGTGTGGGTCCGTCGATGACAAAAGAAAACGTCAACAATGCGAACGAACGGCAAACAGAACAAGCGAAAAACACAGAGAGAGAGAGAGAGAGGGGAGAGAGGGGAAGGGGGAGAGTATTAAATACCGGAAGCTGCAGCGTGACAAATTTAGCATCAATTGTGCATAATTAAAATACAAAATATCTCGCGAGACATTCGCATCAAGTATACGCCACCATAAAAGTGAATTTCGATGCGAGAATTATAATTGATGACCAAACGGAGAGGCGCCCACCACACACACATTCTCAGCACTCTGTTCTCTGCTGTTCTCAGTGTTCGATGTGTTGTTGTCTGTCTGGTCTGCTCGGATTACTCGCTCTCCTACTCTATATATTTATATCGCCATCTCTCTCTGTCTATGGGGGCCTTTTTATGATGCCCCCAACCCCGCGATGGCTGGAGGTCAGTAGCACACACACACACACACATAAGAGGGCTAAACGGCGGAGAGCTCGAAAGCAGTTGAGACATTGACATTGTCATTTTTTCGACTTTTATGGCGTCTTAAAAAAATGTATCTCGAAAATATGGACGCAACACGAGCATGTGGGCAGCACATCGAAGCACAGCGCGAAGCACAGCACAGCACACAGTTTTTAATTGAGGCAAGCGAGGAAACGAGAGCCGGTCGAGAAATGGCAAAACGAGAAACATCAACGTAAACGAGATAAATGAACACAAGTTGAACAAGTGACAAACTGAATGCTAAGCGACTTGCAAATGCTCTGCCAAAGAAATTTAGTGCTGAGAACTTTTAAGCAAAACGGATTTTTTTTAATTACGTATACTTAATATTGACTTTTATTCGGTCTACCCATTAATTGCGATATAAGTTGAAGAAATTTCAAAAGTAGTTTTATTTTGTCCAAAATTGGAAGTTTTTAAAATTTTTTTGAAAAATATGCGTATACTTAATATTGACTTCACTTTGCTTAAACTTTAATTGGAAATTTTATAAACAAATAATTTTATACATTTTCCAATGCTGTTAAAGTTCTTAACAAAAATTTAAAATATAGTCGTATACTTAATACTGACTTTACTTTGGTTTAACATTTAATTGAAAAGCTTATAATTGAGTCTATCAACAACAATGCAACAATCAAATATCATATTTATTTTAAGCATTATCAAATTTTATTATATTTCCTACAATATTGCGAAGTTTGGCAAAAAATTGTCAAAATTGGCGTATACGTAATATTGTCTTGACTTTTCTATGCAATTATAAAATTATCTCTATCTCATAAAATATGCTTTGTTATATAATTGAAAACTTTGTAACTGAAAGCATATATAACAACTGAAATCAAGTGTTCAAATTCTCTTAAAAAACCATCAAAGGTTTCTACACTTTTTGTAAATAAGCGTATATGTAATGTTAACCCCACTAAAAGGCTTAAAAATATTCTCTGACATATAAATTATACTATACTTTAAAGCAACACAGCAAAGTGGGGTTAATATTAAGTATATTACTTAAACACAAGTATAAGTAAATTATTCTTTCAATATTAAGCATACGCCTATAAAAAGATTTGAGAGTATTTTAATTTGATTTATCTCTGAGTTCTAAATTAATATTATTTAAATGAATATTATTTAGAACTCAGAGATACATCAATTTAAGATACTCTTAAATGCTTTTATAGGCGTATGCTTAATATTGACATCGATTTGCTTTGCTTCTATAAACTATTCTCAAACATATAAATTATGCCTTCAATTTAAATAGAATATCTTATAATTGAGAGAACAAATAACAACAGCAAGCAAATCAGATATTTGCTGAAAACATTATCAAATGTTGTTACACTTTTTCTCAATAATGCAAACAACTATCAAATAGCTAAGAATTTAATAAGAAATTAGCATACTTGTAGCAGTATTTTGCTAATTGAGTTTGAGGGTCGCAATTAAGTTGATAGTTGATTTATTAATTGTGAAGTTAAATCATTGTAGATTTGAATAAAATCAGCTCTTTAAAAGCTAGTTTATTTGAATGAATTGGTTTTAATTGCTTCTAATTTGTGAACAATTTCAGAAGAAAGTGAGTATTCTAAACACCAACAGTCTATTAATATAAAAAAACTTAATTGATCTTTCTTTCTTCACTTTTTTTCCAAATAAACATAAGATGTTGAAGAGACTTTAATTTAAAAAATATATATGTATATTCAAATTCTCCATCTACTTTACTTTATATAATACAAAAAATCTTAAATAAAAGTAAATAAACCATACATTGGAATATTATAAACTTTAGTTTTATAAACTTTAGTTTTATCTCTGAAAGATTCCATATTCAGTGAGTTTATATTCTGATAAACTTGAGCTAAACTGCAATAAACTTTGTTTGTTAGAGTATTGCTTGCTGAAAAATGAAAAACACTTTGTGTTTTGTGCGGATATTTCGGCAATGTTTACATAAAATACGGCAAAGAATAATAAATCGAAATGGCAAACAGTGAGTAAAATTTCTAATTAATATCAGAGCGGGGGAAACAGCATAAATATTTGTTAAACAAATTAGCTACGCAGTAAGGAGAAAGAGAGTGAGAGAGGGAGAATAAGAGAGGGAGAGAGGCGGGGAAGGAAATGCCAAGTAGGCTAGTTAACTGGTCAACTGAGTCACAAAACGGAAACGAAAGTCTAGGACAGAATACAGCGCCACTGAAGGGACAAGAAACGGATGTTCAAATGAGCGCTCGACCGGCTTGATTACGAGCCAATGACATGCAAAGGCACAAGGAGTGGCCAACAGAAGCAGAAAGGAGACCAGACAGAGCGAGCGGGGTCAGAGAGGCATGTCTCTATTAGGCTATTGACATTGTCCTGGGACCACTTTACCTCGATTCCCTTCTCTTGCAACAACAAAGCGAACGCTTTAATTAGCAAATTAAATGCAAAATGCGCAGGTGGCGGCGAATCGATCTATAACAATAACAACACCTTAATCTCTATTTGAAAACACATCAACATACATATATCTGTAGACACAACAGCTGTCTTCTGGCTAACAAACAACTTTTAGCCCCCACACACACACACACGCACACACACACACTCACTCTCATCCATCACTTAGTTGGTAAACAAATTATAAAGAAAGAAAAACTCTTTGTGAACTGCCTGCTAAAAAAAAGGTAGCTAATGATTTTCCAATGCATTTTTGTTTTGCTAATCAGTCCAAAAACTTTTACAAGTGACTAAACTGATAAGCAAAATGCGAGGTATGAGTGTGTTCATTATACCCTTGAGTCAGCAATTTATCCAAAGTTTGCAAATTTTGCTGAATCTTGACAGTGAATTTTCTTCTTTTGGGTTTATTCATGTTTCAGCTGAGCGGAATGTGAAACAGCGTCAAGAGAGACGAATGGCATAAATTCTTCTGGCTGCTGATTAGATAATAAACATTGTCATAAATTAACAAGGCACATTAAGAATCTATCACATAGGATTCGCATTAATGGAAAATTACCTTCAACTTGCTGACGAGCATAAATTAGTTGTAAGTTATTTTAAGATTGGGGTAGCAAATTACGTTAAATAATAATTACATCATTTCACTATGTGCTGTTTTTATAAATTGTAATGAACATAAATGAATTGTAATTTTTTTGCCAAAGCAAATATTTTCAAATTTTTATATTATGTTTTATTTTAAGAACTATAAAAACTTCTGAAGAAATTAAGAACATCAATGAATTAATTTATTATAGGATTTTAGAGAATAAGCAATTTGTTCGCTTTTAATTTCATAATTATATATGTATATGTATATTTTTTCAAACAAGTTTTTAAGAACATAAATTTATTGTAATTTCTTCTTCCAAATACTTTAATCATTTTGAAATAAGTTTCATTTTACTAACATAAATGAATGAATGAATAAAATTGTGAAGAATATCTTGTTTGTAAATAATAGCATTTTACATTTTACAACCATTAAAAGTTCTCAAGAAATTAGGAATGAAACATTTTAAGCTTCTTATTTTACATTTTCATTCAAAAATTGTTTTAAATTAACTTCTCCTATAAGTTTATTTAGGGTTCCTTGCTGCTTATTTATGACATCTATTCATTAAATGATAATTAGGAATATAAGTATAATTCTCTTTTATGTGTTTCAGTCTTGAAGGCATTGTTTCTTTAGTTAAATTATTATTATTTAGTATTGAGCAAGCTTTTATATTTTATATTTATATTATATTTTATATTATATTTATATTGTTGTTTTATATTTTATTTATTTCAAAACAAATGAATTTATTGATTTTCAGCTTTAATTTGTGCTT
This sequence comes from Drosophila kepulauana, assembly GCA_023558455.1. NCBI lineage: Eukaryota > Metazoa > Arthropoda > Insecta > Diptera > Drosophilidae > Drosophila > Drosophila kepulauana. Next base: position 40,738,847 of record CM042369.1, read on the forward strand.
CAACTTTTCACTCGAACATCAATTAATTTAAGAAGAAACAATCGAGCCTCTCTTGCCTCGCCCAACTTTCAAGTGTATCGTATCGTTATTATTAAATTGTTTGTAGCCGCAACACACACACAAACACACACAGATATTTACACACACAATCACAGAGTGTACGCAGAGATTACGTGAGTTTACAGTTTGTCTTCATCGTCTTCAGCGTCTTCTCCCCGCTCTTCTCTTCGAATTATAACAACGTACTTCAGTTGGTTGCCTCATTTAATTGCATTATCTCAAATGTGGACGTCGCACACTGACTCAATTAGGCAATAGTACATAGAACGCTCAGCTAGCTAGCTCTTGATATCTAACTGTGAGGAGGTGAAATAATTTCCCCTCACTCGCTTATCTGGAGGAATGGAATGGAGACATTTAATAAGATTTTGTTTGTGCTGCGAGCTACAGAAATAGCATATCTTCAAGAGATTAGAAATTGGCGACGGAAATCGATCTTATTAATATATAGAGATTCCCATATGGAGTGCTCTATGACCTCAGCTTGCATCGATTGCGCATACGACGCGTAGTACGAAGCTGTTATTCGATACCAAAGGCGATTGCTAACCTAGCACAATGCACAAGAAGCAGACGCAAAGCTGAAGTGGTAAAGCGGTGTCAAGTTGCCGGCTATCAGTTTTTTTGATTGCGGTAAACAATAAATAACAAAAACAACAACAACGAAAAGAAAGACGCATGCATGAGTCAACAATTGTTTCAAATACAAATAAAAATGATGAACATAAAATGTAGAGAAAGAAAAATGCACAAAGTAAAAGAGAGAGCGAGTGAGAGAGGGAGGGAGAGGGAAGCATCTCGAACAATGACGAAAGCAAAGCGAGAAACAGGAAAAAAGGTGGACGACCTCAGGATGCGATGCAAGCAGCGAGAGCAGCAAATGCAATTGACTCACACACACACATAAACACACAAAGATGCACACACAGTTGCTGTCAATTGTTTAAACAATGATTTATTGCACAAATTTTATGTTGCAGCTGCATTTATTTATAAACTTTTTTGGTCCGCCGACGAAATTCACTTGAACCGAAAAATTAAGCACAGTCTGCTGAGTTTTGCATTCGATTTTGTTTTTTCTTGCATTTTTCTTGCAAACACAAAACAAAACCAAAACGAGAGAGAGAGAGAGAGAGCAAACGCAACGAATAACAATGTGAAAAGGCAACGCGCAGAAAGGATAAAGAGAGCGTCGAAAGTATTGACTGCGTGAGAGGGAGAGAAACAGAGAGAGAGAGAGAGAGAGAGAGAGAGAGAGAGAGCGAGCGAGAGAGTGCGCCCAATGGTAGGCAACACTTTTTTGTATTATTTGGCAAGCTTTGCTTCCTCTTGCAACGCTGCGTATGCGTAATGTGAGCAGCCAAAACCAACACAAACCGAAAAAAAAGAAAAACGAACACCCAACCGAAAGTGGAATGACGGAAAATTAAAGTTTTCCCACCCGTGCACAACACTTAGTTGCCACCGCACCCCCGGAAACAAGCTTGCCACATGCCCCATGCCCCATGCCACCACAAAAGCATGCTTACACCTTTAGCTATGCATACACTCAAACACACACACACACTAACACACACAGTCGAACACTTGTAATGGAAAATGCTTTTGCGTGTGCTTGTTTTTAAATTCGTCGTTAACCATACGCCCCGTTTGCCCCTCAGCGCATTTCGACTGTGAGGCGCCACAGAACACACACAACCACAGTTGCTGTTGCATTTTCCGCACCGAAATTCCTTTTTACAAGCACATTTTTGTTGCGCTTTGTGAAAACCAAAACACAAGTGGACAAAACTTGCGACAAACGTTTCGATTCGTTGTTTGTTTTTGTTTCGTTTCTTTTTTTTGGTTGGTGGGTGGCACCAAACTTCGCTCGACGTGCCACAGCAGGAATTGCAATTATTTAAATGTCGATTTCGATTGTTTTGTTTTGCTCACTGAAACTCATTAAGCACTGCAAAGCAATTAATAACAATTTTTAACATTCTAACCGGTAACAACAAAACAAACTTCACCTTGAATTTATTATGCACAATAAGCGAAATGATTTAACACAATTATTATTATTACATATTTTATCGTGTAAACTTGTTGTTTAGAGACAGAGTGAGAGAGAGAGATGGAGATAGCGGGCGCAGGCGGGAGACACTTAAGAAAAACTTGTGTACAGTAAACACACAGACACAGAGAAATGCGAATTGCAATTACAATTGCAATTACGTTTATTTGCGCATATTTAGCAGTCGATTTTTGTATTTGATTTTCTTTTTTCTTTACTTTAATTCTTGTTTTATTTTTTTGTTTGTTGTGTTTTATTTGTTATTTATTCTAACGCGACGACAAAAACACGCGCTGCTCTAGCGGGCTGCGTTTTAATGTTAACTGAACATAGAAATGACAGCAGAGCAGTTTTGCCATAAAAATGCGATGCCGTCCAGCCAGACGACGGCGACGACGACAAAACAACAAAAACGACGCAGTAGCCAATGATAAAAAGTAACAGAGAGAGAACAAGAATGAGAGAGAGCACGCTTGTAGTTGAACGCTCTGCTCTCTCAGCGAAGCAAGTGCAAAATAAACAAAAGCACAAAACGTGCGCGTAACCAAAGAGAGCGGGAGAGTAAAAGAGAGCGCGCTCAGTCGACGTCGCGAGAGAGCGCACGTTAAACGTTATGCCGGCTGCTTTTGCTTTTGCTGCTGCTGCAATTGAACGCAGCGCAGCATCAAACAAACAAACACGAAACGCAATGCCGCAAAGCTTAAAGCACACTGAATATTTTAATAGTCATCAAATACTTATGTAGCGAGTAAGCTTGCAAAGCACTGCGACACACATAAATGTCAAGAGCAGCAGCCACCACACAGCGTTTGTCTGTTTGTTTACCGCTCCCTCCCCCCTCAACTGAACTGAACTGAACTGCTGTTGCCCATTATCAAAGAATCTGTTTGTGTTTTGTTTAACATTTTATCTGACGTTTTTGGCAAACTGCCGCAAGTGCTGACAACAAATTCAGCAGTCAAGCACAATGGCCAAAACAAATACAGCTGACGTGTATGAGTGTGTGTGCATGGGACTTAACTAGGCGTTAACTGGGCTTAAATGGTCACTGAGCGAGTCTAATTTATGGCCAATGTTGATGGCTTTGTAATTGAGTTTACTCAGCGCTCGAAAGTCGGCAGCACATGACAACGCTCAGCTGGCGATTAACCACACTGTCCAAAAGTATGCAATGAAAAATGTGACAGACTGAGTGAAGCTTCAACGCGTCAGACAAAGTAAGCTGCGCTTCATCACGCAGCCCAAAAGTATGCAATGAAAACATCGAATGCAATCTGCGCTTTACCACACATCCTAAAACTATGCAATACAAAGTGTCACATAGTGAGTGGCCATTTGAGACAATGAAATAAATGTTTGAGTGCACTCACCATTATTATTGCTGATGGCGAAACGCTGCTGCAGCTGCTGGGCCAATGCCTGATGATGCTGGGCGAGCGGTGTTAGCGGTGGCTGCTGCTGCTGTTGCCCCACGCCCAGCTGTTGCGGCGCCGATTGTGAATGCGGCACACCGCCGCTCAGCGATGATGTGTCCGAGGCGCCATCGCCGCCGCCTCCTCCACCACCACCACCGCCCCCGTTGGCCATGGAATTCTGTTGATTGTGGCTGGCGCCATTGAGCATGGAATTTGCATTAAACTGTTGCACGGATATGGAGTTGGGCACGCCCCCACCACCGCCCATCGATTGCTGCTGCTGTTGCTGTTGGGACAACAGCGGATTGCCGGCAGTGCCGTAGGTGGTGGCATTTATGGAATTGTTGGCTTGATTTATGGAATTATTGTGGACGGCTGAGAGTATAGAGCCATTGGCAGTGGCTCCACCATTGTTGTAGTACGACTCCTCGCCTGCAAAACAGAAACAGAAAGAGAGAGAGCGAGTGAGTATAGCTTTCAGTCATTCATAAATCTCAAGAGCTTTTAAGCGTTGCGCTTTCATTCAGCTTTCTCGCAAGCTTTATGGAAAACTTTCACTGACAGCGCCATCTGTTGGCACGTGGCCACAACAGTTTCGCCTTACTCAAGCCACTGCAACTTGAGGTAGGTTCATTTTAACCATCGTTTCTCCTATGATTGCGACTCCTCGCCCCGCCACGCATTCTCCCCCCTCCCTACCTAGAGACAGTTTTCTCATCGATTTGAATGCATTTCGCGTGCGCCGCTCTTCGGTGATTGGTAGAAAGGCGGCGACGCGCTGACGACTCGCATTGACAATTAGCTGCGTTGATTAATTGCCATACGAGAGAATGTCGCGACGTCGCGACGACAAGCTGAGTGAATCCTCCAATTTCCCCCCTCCCCCTTAGGTACATCTGCAATTTCCAGCTCTTGTCATGCTTGAGTTGAGTTGCGGAAGGAAGGAGAGGAGACATAGAGAGCGACTGTCAACCTGGACTTGGCTTGGGCAAACAATTTAGCAAAGTGTTCCCCAACATACAACACACAACGTGCGCCCCATCGTGACGACGACGACGACGACGTCTCGTCATCGGCTAAATCGTGCGTGGATTATGGCCAATTTCCGTTTGTTGACTTTCGTCAGGGGCAAAAGCTAAACGGAGGTCTAACCAAAAGACAAGCACATTGCAAACTCGTACACTCGCATGTGCTTGCGGTTTGCCATGCCAGATCAACAGACCCAACATCATCCCCCCGCGTCATGGTTGCGCCCCAAAAGCTCGCAAACTTTTGGTTGTTGCATGCGGCATACAAAAACACAAAGAGCATGCAGGATTAGTTGTGGCAAAGTAAGCTATAATTGGATACCTCCACTAGGGTAAACAAATACAAAATTGGGGGTATTCCTGTGGTAAACATTGAGCAATTGGTCAGCGGAGGAAACTTTTACTACGTCTTTAATTCCCCTAGGATTTACTTAAAAGTTGTCTAGTGTGAAAAAATAGGCTAAATATCTGTATTATATATTATATTTTTTTAGTGAAATAAGGATCTCATATTTAAGATTTTAATCAATATTTTGAAGAAATTGGTGACTAATGTTTGATTACTATAGTAATGTAGGAAAATTCACTTTAAATTTTCTATTTATAAGTCAGGAGAATACCTATTAGTATCAATTATAGAAAGCATTATTTAATTATAAGATATATATTCTTTAAAGTACGACTTTCCTTGTACATTATCTATTTAGAAATTAAAATGAAAAAATTCGTCTAATTTTGCTTAACAGAATAATAAATAAACAATTTCTATATTCTAAGCAAAATATAGTCGACTTTTCTGGAGTTGACTTATTTCTTGAAGAGCAGTAATATTCAATTTCTTTCTTTAAAGAAGGTTTATCTCTTAACTGAATTAATTTCCTAAAGAAATTTTAATGCTAATAAGTAAAATTTGTAATTACATTTTAAGAATTTTAAATTCTAAACATAGAAAATTAAAACAAAAAAATTTTATCAAAATTTAGAACCATCAATTGATTTATATTCACTCAAGAAATTAATGCTAATAAATAATTTTCAAAAATTTTAAATACAAATTAAAGATCAAGTGGTTGGATAATAGATATAGAAGTATTTTAACGCATTGTAGCTTTGTAAATTAAATTTAATTTACAGATTTTACTGCTAGTTTAGATTCTTCTGGAAGCTAACTAAATTAAAATTGAGAGAGAAAATTGCAATGCATCTGAGCACTTTTGAAATTAAAATTGTGTGAACCCCACTTGTGTGTCATAGATAGGTTTTTTTAGTCTCTGACGCATCTCTCAAATATATATACTCTTATCTCTGTGGCTTACCTGGCTCTAGTATATTGCCCAACGGACTCTCCGGCAGCAAAATGCCCTTTTGCACTAACTCATCGCGATTGGCACGTACAGAAATCTTGCGCTCCAAAGCTGTAAAAAAATGCAAATGCAAATGAAAATGAAAATCAATTAGTAAGCAATACGAATCGACAAATGAATTCAAATTAGATTACTCACATTTGGAGGCAGCTTCGAATTTTTCGCTCTTCTTTTTTCGGCGCCACTTCCAGGGCTTAAAGAATCGGCCCAAAGCGCTCAGTTTGCTCTTGCGTTCAAGGGGTGGGGTGCGGGTGCCTGAGCCGAGGCTATTTGTGCGTATGGCGGCGCCATTTTGTTTCTTGGCTGCAAGAGAGAAAGAGAGAGAAAGGAAATTAATGAATGCGATGGAGGTAATAATTAGCAAACATCTTCGAATTGTGTCAGCAACGAGCAACAAAAACTGTTTCACGGAAGCGGAAAAATCAACGTCAATGGGGCGGCATCTGGGGCTGCATTCCACGCCCCTCAGTTGAGGCATGCGGCATGCGGCATGAATGCAGTTTGTTGCCCATCGAAAGCAAAAATTGAAAAGCGAAAATTACAAAACATTTTGCGTTGCAGAAATTGCCTTGGCAAAGTTATTTCTTTTATGCAATCATCAACAACAGCAATCATCAAGCTGATGATGATGATGATGAAGCGCACAATGACGATGATCATTATGGTGTGTACATCATTATCATTGACAATTCAATTAGAAATTCAAAACGAGTTTTGCTGCAACAAAAATTCTAAGCAAATTGCCTGCCATTTGAGACGGTCGCTCAACCTGCATACAAAACACAAAATATTCCGCCCCAGACAACAGCAACAACAACAACAGCAGCATTAACAAGTTGAGCTTGAGCCAAATCTAATTGGCCAAAGACTGCGATGAAATTCTTTCCCCCCAAGTAATATCTATCTTTCCCTCCCATTGCGCGACTTTAACTAGCTGGACTATTTTCTACTATTTTCTTTAAGCTAAGCTCTTAGACATTTCCAGTAGTTGTAGATATTTGTGCTCCATGTCAGTTGGAATTGCCAATTGCAAACCACACATGACAACGACAGAGACGGGAGAGATAACTCAGAGGAGAGGGGAGTGCAGAGCGACAGCTCTAGAGGAAAGGCCTGAAACATGACTACGGCCAGCTGGAAGAGCGCTTTGTAAAAGGTACAACAAACAAGCCAGAGATGTATTATTTACGACTAGCTGAAGAAGTGATGCTCTTTCTTTAAAATACTGTAAACTTTTAAAGGGTCTAAATTATAATACTAAATGTCCATTATATTTAATAGTGATTGCTTATCTTAGAAAACGTTGTTACAAACGACCCAAATATTTGGTAAATCATTGTTTAATAATACAAAATTATCTTTTATTTATTTAAATCATGTTATTATTTATTGCATTGTCATGGCTCTTCTCCTAGTAGGCTAAGATTTTTTATAAATTTTTGTCTACTTTATAAATAAAATAAATAAAATTATTTATTGCATGTTTGTAGAAAAAGATTACAACACTTTGAAATAAATATTATACTATTTATTCAAAAACGAACTTCTAATCGAGTGTTTGCTAAACTATATAGATAAATTGTATAGTTTATAGTCCCAACTTTTTCGAAATTAAAGAGTTAGAATTATTTTTTAAGCTTGCATGTTTCAACAATAATCTAAGTGATGATTTAATTTAATATATATCACATTTTTATCGGAAATTTAGAGTTGTATTATAGTAATTTAATATAGAGTATCAATTTCAAAAATATTTCGAGTATTTTAAATACAATTCAACAAGATTTTACATTATTTACATGTTCTCATTATTCTAATGAAAGAAATAAACATCTAAACATCTTTATTGCGATGCTTTCAAGCTATAAAAATTATTCTACCAAATCTTACTAAGATAGCGCAACAAAGTAAGTTTTCATTGAGGAAAAATGTGAATAGATTCCAAGCATTTTTTATTTGAATAAAGATTTATGTACAATACATGAATTATCTCATCTATAAGACAAATCATAAATTAACTTTATATATATTCTTTTTACTTTATTCGTGCAACAGCTAAAACCATTTCTTCGATATCTCTCAAATACCAAATCAGCAGACAGGCAAATTAGAATATACAGAATATGTACACCTTAGATCGATGTTACAAATCGGTCAACTATTTGGCAATACCCTTTTTGGCTAGTGTATGGAAATGTCGTCTCACAGTTGCCACTCGAGCTGCTGCTGTTAGGGGCAGCTGTTTCTAGTTTGTTGTTGACTCTGATGCTGCCTCAGATAAGCTGGGCATACACATACTTAAACACACACACCCACACAGACACACACACTCGCATTGAGACACTCGCTCATGGACAAGCATTGAAGCGTTGAAATTAGGCTACCTACAAATAGCTGGAGTAGAATTCACCAACCAACAAAATGAAACGCCACAAAAGAGAGGAGAGAGAACATCATAGGGGAAAAATGGCAACGAAAAAAAAGATAGGAGCAAAAAAAAAAAAAATTCTGCGAAAAGTGTAAACACACTTGCAGAAAACTTTAACCAATTCCAGGTATTTAATAAATAAAACAACAAACTAATTAATTGCCAAAGTGAAACAAAAAAGATTGCAAAAGATATATACACAAATGTGTGTAGAATAACAATAAAAATTATATAGAATTTTGCAAAACTTCTGCCGTGTTTTAGGACTTGTTTTTATTTTTTTCTCCTAAGCAATCGCGTGCCAAATTTAGTAGCTGCAATCATTGAAATCTCTGCGATCGATGAGCTCACTGAGCATAACGATACATATTTGGTTAGATGTTTTAAGTGCTTCTGGTTTCTACACAGAGAAAAACAAGTAAACATGTTAGAGTCGAGTGTGCTCGACTGTGAGATACTCGCTACCCATTTTTAGGAATAGCAAAACAATGCTGTATTAATCTTAAAACAAGTAAGAAAGATACTCGATTCTCATTTATAATAATAGCAAACGCCATTACTCTTAATTAATAAACTAAAGGAAAATACAGAAGCAAAATTGCTTTCTAATAACTACAATCAAAATTTTGAAAAGTTTTCAAATTTTACTCGAAACAAGAAATGCGGAATGAAAAATCTTTGAAACTAAATTGCGATCTTTAATTTAAAAAAAAATAATCTTTTTTATTATCTCAATTTTCTAGAAAATACTAAAATATTATATTTTTGATTTTCAAAAAAAAAAATAATTTATAGTAACTAGAATGAAGATCTTGAAAAGCATTAGAACTTTACTTAAAACAAAAAATAAAATACGGAATGAAAAATTCTTCAAACGAAATTTCGATTTTACACTTAAATTCTCGAGTAAACATTTTTTTTACTGGAAATTAGTAAAATTGAATATTTTTGGGTATGTTTTTCTCCTTAAATGCAACTTAATATAAAAAGAAATCTAAAAACAATTTTATATTCATTTATAATTATATAAATTCTAGATAGTTTGATCTCAAATTGAAATTTTTCAATCCAGTTTCAATTTTGACATTTTTATCATTCTTAAATTTTTAAAATTGGCAATATAGAATTATTGTATAATTTTGAATTTAATTTAAAAATGTATTTTCTTGATTTCATCTTATAACCACATTTTTTCTGTATATCTTTAAATAAATCTTCTCAACTGCCCTGTTGATTTCGCTGAGTGTATTTTATAAATACCGCAAAATGTGGCAAATGGGCTAACAACTATTTGGCTTCCTTTTGACTCTTGCAACGCGCGCCTCACTCAGTGGGGCACGTTCTTAGTTCAGCTTCTGTTATATGCCGGACTACTTCTTTATTCTTCTGCTACTGCTGCTCTGTTCTCTGTGTGTCAGCTGTCCCAATTGTGGTCAATTATTGGCGGCTTTTCATGCTTGATTTGAGCTTGAGTTGCATAACAAGCGAGAAGGGGGAAACAACTTAAAGCGCAGTCCGCAAAATGTGTGTCAAGCTTCGTGGAGGGAGATGGGAGACTCTACTAACCAGGAGGAGACTGACTGACTGACTGATGCTCGTTGCACGTGAACAACGTGCAACGTTACAGCTTGCCCCGCAGGCGAAAAACCACAACGGAAGCGTTGCCTCATTTAAATGGCGCCAGGAAGAAAAAAGAAACGGGAAAACGCAGCGGAAAATCACAGCACGAGACTCAAAGCAGAAAACTTTAAAAACCAAAAAAAAAAAGGAATGTATATAAATATATTTTAAAGACGCTCTTCATATGAGGCAAAAGATTATAATAATGTATGCAAGACAAAAAAAAAATGTAAAAAGCAAAACCAAAATAAACAATAACATAAGAGTCGCAGTCGCAGTCGCAGTCGACGTCGCTGTTGACGCTTTTAAAGCGTTGTCGTCATACATATAAAAAATGTATTTTATTTTTACATATTGCGTTGTTTTCGGTGGGAATGGGAATGGAACCGGTTTTGGATCTCTCTCTCTGTCTCTGTCTCTATCTTAGCAGCTGCCGTTCGTTTTGGCATGGATGCAGCAGCTTCGTTGTTGTCGTGTGTATTTGGCCAAGAGGCAAAACCGATTTGGCTTCTAAGTAAGCGAGACACGACACAAGGGCGGCCAACAAAAGTATGTAATATTTTATGCGAACGCGCGTGGAAAACGAGTTTTCGCGAAAGTTGTTTGTCGCCATATCGAATAATTTCACAAAATACAATAATATAATAGATAATAAAATATAAAAGCAAGCAAAGGGAAGCTGCTCCACCCATTGAAGGGCAAACATGGAAAAATAGAAAAATAAAAATACTATAAATTATGCAAAAGATGTAGAAAAATTGTTGTTTCACATGGGGGAAAAATCTTATGAATTAGTCAACAGCAAACAGCAAAACCAGCTGAAACAACAACGTCGACAATTTGTTTTCGCTTTAAACCATAAGTGTGCATAGATTTTTCCCACAGCATTTTCATTGTTTGATTTCGAGTTTCAGATAGACTCCACAGTAAAAGAAAAAAGCAAAACAAAACAAAAGAAAAAAAACTGTACAACATATTTGCGAGTTAAATTTTCGGCCAATAAAGCTGAGAAAGCTCAACTCTGTCTATTTTGCTTTGTTCATTATCCTTAACTGATTTCGCTGCCTAGAAAGTTAAAGCACATAAAACGTAGTTTTGCTTTCGTTTTATTGCCAATTCTTTTACCCTTTTCTTAGTTTGCTCTCGTTTTATTTTGGGTATAAAATAACCTTTTTTTGAATGTGTAAAGCAGAAGATCGAAAGTCTAGCAAAAAGCGTTTCTATTCTCTGTGGATTATCCTAAACATTTCGCTGGCTGTCACAATAAAGACAAGACAAGAAAGTTGTATTTGCATTAATTTGATTAAATTTATTGTAATTTATCTATTTTTTGTGAACTCCAGCTAAAAGGCTTGAATCGCAGCGTTTTAAAGTTGTAACAATAAAGTTGTTCTCTAAACAATTTAAATATCTGAATACAAGGTTTTAAATTGTCGAAATGGTTTAAATGGCTGCAAATTTGTGATATTTATAAACTAAAAAATCTACAAAAAACAGAAGATAGAAAGAATTTATAGAAAAGAATTTGATAATACTTTTCTAGATCACTTTCTTGTGATTTACATTAAAGAATGCTTATTTTTTCAATAATATTTAATGAGTAAGCAAATACAAATAAATTACTGAAAAGAATTAATAATAGTTTTTCTCTATCACTTTCCAATGATTAACATTTTTAAATTTTGTTTATAAGAATGCTTAATTTGTTCGTTCATAAATATAAATATATATCTACATAAATTACTGAAAAAATTTTGGTTATACTTTTTCTAGACCACTTTCAATCGAAATATGCCTTCTTAATATTAAGAAGATGGAAACAAATAACAGAAAAGAATTGAATCACTTTCGTTTGCGTTTTTAGATTATTAATATTATTATTATTATAGTGAAAAAACGAATACAATTAATGCAATGTGATTAGCCAGAGCGACTAAGACCTTCAATCGTGTTTAGAATATTCGCATTCATATTTATTGATTAAGGCAATAAATTAAGGAAAGAAGTTGGAAATTAATTTTTCATATTACTTTCGTCGGATAATAGTTTTATCACTGTCTATCTGAAAGCTAAAGTTATCGTTCGTTTACAATTAAGAACTTTACAAGGCTTTTTTATGTCACTACTCTCGAACAAAGTTTTGAGAATTATGATAACTAAATATAGACTTTCATTCATATTAAATCAATAAGATATTATCAATATCAAGTTAACTGCCCATTAGGTATTACTTATATGTTAGTTAATTATAGGTATTAGTTATAATAGGTACATCATATTCAAATATTCAACATAACTAAAGTTTTATTATGGAAACTCAATTAATCATTTGGCGTCATTCAAACACAAGTTTCTACACCCACTTGGATCTCTAATTATTTATTATGCCGTAATTCACGTAACATTTCACTTTATCGACATGGAAATGAAGTCAGTTTTAGTGTCTACTATCAGAGTGTCCATAGCTTTATCATTACAACAGACAACACAACGCAATCAAACGAAAATATCTCTCACATGTATATCAAACAACATGCAGTCAGCTTATGTAAATTGACAATTGCCGTGTTCCACTTAAAGCTCAGTCAAGTGCACAAACACAGACGACAAAGTGTGTTATGTATGTATGTATATAGCAACGAATGCTTGATAACTAAACCACAAGCGAAACGGCAACAAATTGACAGCAGTAATCACAGCCACACATAATATACGAGCAGTTTTTCTTTATTTATATTTATTATTTTTGCACACAACGAAATTATTGTACAATTTTCTATTATTCAAAACACTTTATGTTGCTCTCTTTTTAATTTACGGTTTACGCTTGAATAAATTATGCGACAACTTGACAGCATGTCAGAGGCGAAAAACCCCAAAACGGGCGGGAAAAATAAAAGTAAAAATTAATTTAATATAGCAAAGTGAGAAAAGCAACCCAAAAATGTCAGACAAGTTCGCGAGACGAAAGAAAGCGAAAAGGTGTATGAAAAATGATATTAAAAGCGGCAAATTATGAGATTTGTGAGGTGTTTGGCAATTGCCAGAGCAAAAAAAAGTAAAAAAGTAAAGTTCGCTTTCAAATTTCATACAGAAACGAAGGTCGCCGGCGACGCTAATTGACGCCCAGCTAAAAAACCGAAACAAAAAAAAAAAATAATAATAATAGTAGTAGCAGCAGCAATAACAACAACAACAAATGCGATTACTGAACTAATTTGCCGTTGCGAGCTGTGTGTGGCTGTCTTTCTGTCGATTTTGATTGCAATATGAAACCTGAAATTAATTGTAATTACTCGCCTTGCGAAAAGATAAAATGCTTTCAAAGTGTGTGGGCAAAGAGCGAGAAAGAGAAGGAATTCAGAGATAAACAGAGAGGGAATAAGAGGTAGGCCAATTTACGCCTGGCCTGGCACGTATTTTGACAACGGTCTTCGGAAATGGAAATGAAAATGTTAATGGAAATGGATGCTACACGTTTCCACGCTTCACACACACACACACACACTCGCACACACACACATAGTCAAACAGTTACAAGTGTAACTGTGTCGCGTAGCGCAAAAGCGCAGCAAAGCGTTCAATGCACATGCACAAAATTCAAATCACATTACGTATACGCAACGCTGCACAGGCAATAGAAAACGTGAGCGAATCACATTGGCAATGGGACAGTTGCAACAACTGTGGGCCACTCACATGTGTGAATGAATAAATGACAGCTCTGCGCTGCGCCACTGAAGCGCGACATATCCATAGTCAATGCCAAAAAAAAAAAAAAGAAAACAAAATAAAAACATAACACAAAAATACAAACAACAAAAAAAAAGCTGTCAATGGGAAGTGGGAGCAATTGCAGCTGGTTATCGATGATAGTTGTTGACTTTGTGTTAACATCAATACTCATAACTCGTTTACTTTGTAATGCTCTCCATCTCCATTACAAATTTAACGATATTTTCATTGAAAATTTATGCGCCATGAAATCAAGCAAGTGATGAGCTCAGCTAGTTAAGCGTTGCAAACGCATATTATGCATTTTTATGCATCTCTTCGGCAATCATCATTTTACTTTTATGCATGGCAATCAGTGCCTTCTAACGAACTGCACCCTCAGGCTAAAACAGTTTCCGCTTTTCATTTAGTTGGCCGGAAACCAAAAAAAATAAATACTATTTCTTACGAATGGAAATTCCCCGAATTTTCAAGAATTCTTATATGACTCATCTTCTACAAATCATAATTAAAAAGATACAAAATTTGTCATTTGTACAATTTTAAAGGCTAAAAACAAATCGATCTGTTTCTCAATATTTCACTCTCTCGAGAGCATTGCTATTTTCGTACTCTGTTTTGTGCCCTATTCGCAAACGTACTGCTTTGCTTTCTCGTGAATAGAAATTCTCCGAATTTGCAAGAATACTTTTATGATTCATCTTTTACAAATCATAATTAAGAAGATTAAGAAACTATTGAATATTTTTGCGATGGCAAGAGAAAAAGCTGCCTTTTCTTCTCTTTTATGCTATCATTAGCAATTGCTATTTTCGTATTCTGCTTTGTAGTATATTTGCAAAGGTTCTGTTTGATACTTCATTTTTTTTTTCACTTTCTTGAAAAAAGCTCTCTCTCTTTAAATTTACTCTCTTGAGAGCATTACTCGTTTCGTATTCTGCTTTGTGCTCTATTCGCAAACGTTCTGCTTGAAATGTTGCTTTGTTTTTTTTATACAAAACAAATTCCCCGTATTGTGCTTTGTGCTTTTAAATATTGCTTTGCTATTCTAACCACAAATAAATGAGCAACTCTTGGTTTTCTCATTTAAATTTTTTCCACAAAAGCACAACACAAATTTGTGTGAATTTTCCGGAATTAATAGACAAATTTCTCATCTATTTACTCACTCTTTTGTGGGCTGATTGTCCAATTTCGTGAACATACACTAAACGTATCGATTCGATGAATATTGGACAGCCCCGGCACGCGTCTATCAAAGTCAAAGTCAATTAGGAGAGCAACGATTGCCGGCGATTACGTGAATATCAAAACACGTCCAAAAATTCAGTGACGTTAATCAGCGGGAAAATGGAAACGAACAGCCACAAATGTGTTTGAAAGAGGGAAAAAGTCACAGCCACAAGGTTCGATAAAAAGCCAATGAATAACAAATTGCGATGAATCACACATACACACACACACACTCCGTATGGCTAACAAATTGCATAATATAAATTGTGTACACAAACTTTGTTTAGATGATGGCCTGAACGCATTTTCTTGTGGTTGGTCGTGTGGCCAATTAAAAAGCATTTTGATGCAGCTCAATTTTTGAAGCTAATTGCATTTAAATTGCATTTGACATTTGACATACATATTGTGAGTGGCTCGTGTATCATCCACGATGACATTCAATCAAGGAAATAATGTTTAAAAATAGCACAGTGACTAACAAAAAGGGCGAAACAGGGAGAGAGAAAGAGAGCAAGTATGAAAGCTAAAGTCGAATGTGCTCGACTGTGAAATACCCGCTAGCTATTTTCAATAACAGCAAACTAGTAGGGTATTAATCTTAAAATATACCAAATTAATATACTGAAAAAAACTAAAATATACTGAAAGATATATTTGTTGGTATATCTATATTAATAATAGCATAACGATATACCAAATGCACTTATTGGTATATTTCAGTATTTTTCAGTATAGTATACCGATGATTTGCTTAAATATACTGAAGGATATATTTGGTATTTCGATATACTATTAAAATATACCACATGCTACAGCTGGAATATTATTATACCTATATTATACTAATAAAATACTAAAGTATACTAAATGCTATGTTTGGTATATCGATATACTAATAATATACAATACTAAGCCTTATGTGGTCAAATATGACTTCTCCAGCCTGTTATTTACATTTGCTGAAGGTACAAATACCCTTCTAACCCATAAGTAGTGGGTATTAAAAAGAGAGATATATGCACTGTGCAGTGCATTCAGTCATGACCCGCAGACAGCTCAAATTACGAACACCAAACAACTTTTATTAATTCGATTTGAGTTCTAGGGTTACAGAGGTGGTTCTCTGGCATTATTGTTTTTGTTGTTGCTGTTGCAAGTGGTGTGTGGCGTGTGTGGTTAAACTGCCTGTGGCTTGTACAAAAATTTACAACATTGTTGTCGCCGCTGTGGCTGTGGGCAAACAAGTTTATTGGCAAACAAAAGACAAGCCGACAGGCAAAAATAAAAAAACCCAAAAGTTCAGGCAAACAGCATATGGACAAATATTTGCAACAAATTTACAACAAGTGCCAAAAACAAACAAAAAGCAATTTTGAAAAATACGACCAAAAAAAAAATATCACAATTTCAATTAACATAAAACTTGTGTAAATCAAGACGAACAGTCTGCGCTTTAAAACTAACAAACATATGTAATATAGGCCTGTCAGCTGCAAAACAGACAGATGCAGATACATTTTTCAGATACTGATACAAACAAGAAGATACAGCACAAACGAAACGCCAAACTAATTAAAAACATTTCAATGTACTGGAATTTGACTGGCGGCAACTTTAAATTACCAAATGGAAATTGTTATTAAAACAATGCACATTGAAAATTGACTGCAAAAACTGAATCGAAAAAAGAGTTTTTTATTTGTGGCACATTTATTTATAGTTCAGTTTGATTGCTTCATCTGATCACAGAGTAATCTTTAATAATAATCGCATAATTGCACAACGCTATTAACTGCAATCGCTTGTGCATTATAAGCGCAAATTGCTTATCGATTGTAAATTCAAAAGCATGTGACAATGTTTGCAACACTTTGGATTCAATTTGATTTGACTTCATTTGCGTCGATTGCAGTCGAGCAATCAAAATGTGTACGCAAATATTTAATCAAATTATTTTGCCGGTTGTTGCGAAACTTTTGTGTACACATAGCAATAACTCGCAATACCCTATAAAAGGGATTGAGAGAGGGAGTGATCAAGTAATGTAAATCGTAAGTTTTGTTATACCTCATCAATAGATTGTAAAGACAAAATCAAGAATTTCAAATTTCCAAGATTTTATTTCAAAATTTAACTACAATTTCAATTCAGGTTATGTTCTGATTACAACTTAAAAGTTAAAATAAAAATTTGTAAGATTATTTATAAAAATTTTAGTAAAATTTGCTCTCTGTTTATCGTCTGATTATTACTTAACATCATATGAAAATTTCGTAGAAATTTTACTAACTAAACTTAGAGTAACCTTATAAATCCTTTTCTCTTTTGACCAGAAGAGAAACAGAATCCATGATTACAAATTTGTAACACAAAATTGAGGAAATTAACTTAAATTTCATTTCTGTTTCTAAGAACCTTATGAACTCTCCTCTATCACATCATTATCTAATACTAATGCTAATCAAAAGACAACAATTATTTAACAGCTAGTATTTCTTAGAATGCCGAAAGTCTATAAAAATCGCAACCAAACACGTTTCGAGCGAATAAACTTTAATATTTTTGCCACACAAGTATCTTAAGCATTTATCTAAATATGCTGATTATTTCATAACGTTTCACAGGGTACATCGTCAGTCAAACTCTCAGTACAAAACACAAAAGTTTGCGCGCGTCTCACTCAAAAGACAATTTAGAACTTACATTTTGCTGTCTGCACAATGAAATCCTGAAAGCCAAACAGACTCAATGTGAGCTTATACACTTCACCAGGCAATAACTAGAATCCCTTGTGGAGTTGGCTTTCTCTGTTGTGTGTGTGTGTGTGTGTGTGTAAGTAGTTTTGCATTTAGCTGCAAGATAAACTTTAACTTTAGCTACAGTTAATGGATACACTTCTTCTCTTCTTCTTTGTGCTGTAGTTAAAGCCTAGCTAAAAACTTTTGCCTTCCTTTGCAGCTGGGGCGCAAAAAGTTTCAAATGTTGTTGGCACTCTCAACAAATTGGCAGACGTCCAGATAAATCCAAAAATGGCTGTCTCTGTGTGTGTGTGTGTTGGCTGTACTGGCAGACACCTGGAGGTGGTATGACAATGGACAATGCGACCGGCGACGTCTCTCAGCGATAAGGGCGAATTATGACTGCAAAACTGACAAGTTTTATCAAACAACAGACAGCGAGACAGCCAGAGAAAGAGAGAGACATTTTGTGCTGACTGTACCACAATCGAATGACAGATGGCAACTGTCTCCGGCAACAGCAGCAGAAGCGTCTGCAGCTGAATTGATATCAATTTAAGCAAAACTCTTGACCCCTTACGGTTGACACTTTGGCAGCTGCAAAAGTTGCTCGTGCACTTGCAATTATATCTTAATTAATTACAAGAGTATAACAAAGGTTTTTATACGTGTTACATGTCTCCAGACGATGAACATCAGTTTTGTATGAGATCACCGCAAAAATGTAAAAAACATATAAATAAAATACAAATCAACGTTGTCAATTCGTTCTCCGATTGACGCGATTCTCAGTTGTCATTTGCATATAAGGTGTATTCAAAAAAGTACTCGGTGAATATTCAAATCAGAGCTGTGCACCCATAACTCAGCTCGAAATGAACAAATGATCACACTCGCAAATATGGCAAACAATGCTTAACAAAAGCTTAGCCTGGCTGACTGACTAATCAAATTGAAGTGAATAAGTTGTAAAATAAAATGTGAAAAAGGCAAACATTGTGGTATTATACTTAAAAAACACCGAATTAATATACCAAAAAATACAAAAATATATACCGAAGGTTATACTTCGTATATTGATATATTAGAATAAATAAATACATAATTAAATGAATATAAAAGAAATATATAAAATATACTGAATTAATATACCAAACATACAAATATATACCGTAGGCTATATTTGGTATATCGATATTCTAAGCAACATATAGAATAAATAAATGCATATAAAACAAATAATTAAAATTCACCAAATTATTATATCAAAAAATATAAATATATACCAAAAGCTTTGGTATTTTGATATTTTTAACTTTGTATAATAATATACTAAATATTCAGTATGTTTTTTTTTAGTATTTTTGGTATATTAGAGTTTACGAATAATACAGCAATGTTTAGCTTTTTCACACTTAATTTTACAGAATAAATAAATAAATACAAAATAAATAATATTTTATTAAATTGTAAGCCGCTAAATTTTTCTATTACATTTAATTCAAAAAAATTCCCGCCGTGTTTATAAACAACTTTATTTACTTTTTTGCAGGCCAGAAATAGCTGCCAAGTGCTTGTAAACATTGTCAATAAACGTGGCGCAACCAAGTTCACATTAAGTCAAGACAAACAACAGCTTAAAATAGGGCCAAGTAGCAAACGCTGCTATTTCAACTGCAAGTCAAATATTTAACAACTAAACAAACACCAACTACTACTACTACTTGACATCTTTGCGAATCTGCGAAGAGTCCCAAAATAAACTCTAACTCTGAGTCGCCTTCAATTCGATTCTTTCTTTATTGTTTAGTTGAAATGGTTTTCTTTAAGTGTATTCCCGTAGCTTTGGGTGCGGCCTTTTGATCGATCATTGTTCGATTTCTGATTTTGTGATTTGTGTCGGGCAATGTGACAAGTTTATTGGCATAGTTAGACGTCGAACGATGGTCATTAGGAACGGCGTGTCGCATTAATCACGCCAAAGATGGAAAAGGTTTTTGATCGTCAAGGGGTCATCATCATGACTTCACTCAGCTTTTGTGCGCTCTCCATTTTGTGGTCTGCTTCTTTTTTTTGTTATTGTTATTAAGTTTGGTTGCCGCCGGCTAAAATGTTTAAACGCTTTCGAGCTTGTTAATTGAAGTTTAACTTTATTTTAAGTGGCAATTCGTTGGCCTGCGGCTGGCTAGCTGCGAAGTGCACACGATTTCATCTTGAACTTCGTATTATGGAACCTCGTTAGCTTGCATTGAACTTGTGATACTCGAAGCTAATAATAATTGAGTACACCTGCTTTTGGCTTATGAAACTAAAAAGCATTTTGTACATTATACTGAAACACAACTCGACTCCACTTTTGATTCTCAGCGTGAAATACCAATTAATTATATTTCGACACCATTATCAGGAAGAATACAATGTCAAGGTGGTAAACTAATCTTTAATGCAGAGTTTGTGTATTTAAATTTGTGTGAATTTAATTCGTAGGCCAAAGAAGACTTTGTTTCCATTCTTAACAAGTTGGCAAGAATAACAAAAGATACATGGGAAATACATTTTCAAGGCAATAAATTTGTTAAATCAATCGGAAATTGATTAAATTAAACACAAAATTAATTTTACAATCTCTACTTTATTATTTAATATACTAATTTTAAATAAGCTAACAAATATTTGCTCACATTTTATTTGAGTGAAGATCTTTTTCTGACACTAATATGTATTATCTGTTTTTCCTTAGTAAGTTGGCAGCCCCAATGTTCGGTTTCAAATAAAAACGAATATTGCAAGATATAAAAAAAATGTTAACTTTATCGTTATATAATATATTTTAATCAAGCTTCTTCAACTATGAATCATTTTCATCAATATTATTTTAACTAAGAAACCTTTTCTATTATTCTCTAGCAAGTTGGTAGCCCCGTTCACCGGACAACTTTATCAACATTGGGTTCACTCACGTTTTATGCAAACAATCGCTATCTGCAGCTGAAGCTTTGCATAGGTTGAAGATACAACAATCGATGGATGACTAAGAAGTTCCTCAAAAATCGAAGAACAAAAGCCCGTTTGTGTTGTCGAGTGTTATCGCTGCTTATCATAGCTCACAAATTTAATACCAAATATATTACCATACAACTGTGTAGTATGCCTAGCAATAAGGTGAATGTTGAAAGCAATTGCAAACCCAACCCAAATCACAATTATTTTTGAATCGTGACTGCAAATAAGTTATACAACTTGTCGTTTAACTCAACGATGAGAACAATGCACATTGTTTGCTATTGCTTCCACTGATGATGATGACGACGACGACGATCATAATAATGAGGTTGATAATCGGCTTTGGTTAGAGCTGAGCCTCATTAGCACCTCAACTCAAACGCCCACCAACATTCTCACAATTGTGCGAACTGTGAAACACAACAAAATCGTTGTAAACAAAATACAAATGTAAACAACTTGAAGCTTGTTGTCTTGCGTAAGAAATCGCCAAACGCAAATTATGAGTGGGGCAAAAAACTGAGGAGAATCGAATAGAAAGAGACGAGAAGAGTGGGTAAAAGTATCTACGATATCCGAGCGAGACGACGCCACAAAAATAGCAAAGTTAATCAGCAAACACTCGACGCCAATTTATTGATTAATACCTTTCGATTAGCGACCCACAGAAATATTGACTGAATGAGCTGGCGCAACCGAACGAACGGACAGACAGACAGACGGACGGACGGACGTACTTATTTGAAAGCGGGGCGGAGCTCGGAACGTGGCCAAATTTGTTTTCAACGTTGGCTGTCAATCGGCGCCATCAAGTCCCACTAGCAAAGGGGGGAGCCTTGAGTATCTAGGTGAGTGGCAAAGCCGCATAGATGGAGGCACTTTAAGATACCCTGCTCAAGAGCGTAATCTTAAATTTGATTAGTGCCCATAAAGTGCGTTTAGAAGCAATGGAGAAATGCCATAAATTCCATGAAATATGCCAGAAATACGTGGATTAATCTGGAAAATGCTGATGATAACGTAGATTATTTCTACAAAATCTTTTGATGTTTGCAACATGTATAGGAAAACGAATAAAAATTCTTAAAATATTGAGAGGGCAAAATAAACTCGGTAGCATATTTAAAGCGCATTTTCGATTGTTTAAAATAAAAGTAGGTTGCTATAAAAAGTGCTGAATTACAACAAAAATGTTTAGATTACTAACAAGTATATCAAACGCCTAATAAACATAATATTGTCTATTAGAAATTAACTTAAAGAAGTTGTCTTAATATTAAATATTATTATAATCATTTTGAGTACAAAAAAGGTTTTGCTTATATGAATTTGAGCTATAAAATATTATATATCGAATTTCTTTATAGCATCTAAATTCCATCAACTTCAATTTTGTTAAAAGTTATAAATAACAAAAAACGTAGGCTAATGAAATATGAATTGCTAAAGTACGAAATGCGTAATAAAAATACCGTTTTCAATAGGAGAACATTTTCAAATTGTTATTGAGTATTATATATTTTTCAATTGTAGCAACTATATGAGTAATTATTCAATGATTTAATGTGTAAAACCTGCAACCACCCAAATATCGAAGTAATAATTAAATAAATTTACTAAAAATGTGCAATATATAGAACAAAAATAAACTTTTAATAAAAATGTGCCTCATATTTTATATTCATGAGTGATAGTACCAAACTTTTTAGTTTTAAATTATTTCATAAGTACTAACAATATTTTGTAAACAACCTAAGCCAACACAGCAAACTTACACTAAAAATGATTCACTAAAATTGTTCATCAACACGTAAACATACCCACTCCCAACTTTGTTATTTAAAGGGTACAACAATCAAATTAAATTTTTGGCCGTCAAATGGCTGCAGAAGGTAGACAAAGAGCGGAAAGAGTCAGAGGACAGACCGAGAGGCCTCTGCGTTTGCCACTGAACCTTGTGGCTACGCAGGCTTGTTTTTAAAGTTATAAATAAACCGCCCCACCCACAAATTATCCTGCGGCAAGCCTTTAGTGTCGCCACAGCAAACCCGTCCGTCACATCTCCCTCCCCTCTTGGGTATTCAAGTCACTCTTTGGGTGCCAGTTTTAAATTCAAAGTCGTTGTTGTCGATGTCGTTGTCGATGTTCCTGTTGTTGTTGTCGTTGTTGTTTTTATTGCATTCCATATTTCCTGTAGCCAGTTTTGTTTTTAGCTCAAGCTACTGTACTCTCTGTACTGTCTGGAGTGGACCTCATATGTGTGTGTTTGTTTAAGTGTGTGTGTTGTCTCAGCCTGCCTCATCACTGTGGCAACCATTGCCACTGTTTTTATTGCCACCGTATTTTTTACAGCTCTAATCGCAGTAGCTGTGTAGTCAAGCAGCTGCGAAGACAGCGAAGAGCCGCCGACAGCAAAATTGGCGTGCAAATTGAAAAAAAAAAAAAAACTGAAAAAATAGCAACAAAAGCAATACAATACAAAACAACAACAAAAAGAGAAAAAGGCGAAAGGAAATTCTCGACGCTCGTCAAATTAAATTTAAGTGAACTGCAAATGGGCGGCGCTGACATTGAAAGCTTTACGTTAGCTGGGGCGCCGGTCATATCGATAGTCAACAAATTTATCGATTTACACACTCACACAAGGTTCGTTTGAAGTTAACTGCGAAGGAGGAGCAACGAGGGGAAATGAAAGACCGTTTGATGATTGCAATTGAAACGGAATTGGAAAACATTCGCCATGTGAATGAGAATGAAGCTTAAAAGCGACATCGAAGAGAGAGAGGGAGAAAAAGTGATGGGAAGTCAGTTCGATTTATGTTTTATTGATGGCAATTTCTCGTTTAGTTTTCGTTGCAAAATAATTGCCAGATGTGGAATTGTTTGCTATAGATATATAATAAAAAAACAACACAAAAAAATCGCAGTCATGGGAGCAAAGTTGAATACGATGCGTTGCTGAGAACAACAACAACAACAACACGGAAAATATCCCCCGGAAATTAGAACAATTGGATTTTATTGAGGGGAAAGAGAGAGACGAGCATAAAGATTCCCAAAGCAATAAAACGAACAACTTAAACGGAAGCCATAGATAGATAGTTATATGGAGATGCAATAGCTCAAGTTGAATTTGATAATAATTCGATGTGGAGTGTTAAGCAAGATAACTATCAAAATAAATTTATTTTTCTGGCATTAATAGAAAGGAGTATGGGAGAAAGTTTTCAAAGCGAAGATGTTTAAATTGAATGAGAAATATCAATTACTATCGATACATAGTAAGAGTAAGTTTACTAACTCTCAGTAAGTTGTTAGGTTTATATTTTTCCCTTTCAATGCAACACTTCCATTAACTTTGTAACTTAAAAAGCAATATCATGTTTTTATTTAATTGTAAACAATTTAATTTATCGATTACTATCGAAACGTTTACTATACAGTAAGTTTACTATCGATAACTATCAGCAAGTTGTTAGGTTTACATTTTTCCCTGTCAGTGCGACACTTGCATTAACTTTGTAACTTAAAAAGCCATATAATGTTTTTATTTAATTGTAAACAATTTAATTTACTTGTGGGTTTTTCTTAAAAAACAATTTCGGAATTTCCGACGTAAACACCTCCATTAACACGCGTGCCGTAACCAAAAGATTGACCCCTACACACGATTAATGCTTGATTTCAATCACTTGGCAGAAAAAATCTACTTAAAACTTGTTGCAAAACAAATTCACATTGCCGCTTTTGTTCAGATCTTGTTTGTCTGACTACAATATACACTGCAATTTCGTAAATTATCGTAAAAAATGCGAGGAATGCGGTTAGCAGAGACTACAACAACAGCAACAACGAACGACAACTGCGACAGCTACAGTAACTACAAAAACAATGGCAAACTGAGACACTGGTTAACGACGACAGCAAATGAAATTGAAATGATTCATCGCCTCACTTTGACACACTGAATTAATTATCCAAGCCAACGCAATAAACGTATGTTTTGTTTATAAATTTCGCTCTCGCTGCATTTCTCATTTCTCTCTTGCTCTTTTCCTTTCTCTCTCTTTCTTGGTATCTTTGTCAATGAGACACGTGCTCTGACTTGAACTTGAAATACGAGCATTTTAATTACAAGCACAACATTTTTAATGTCAATAAACAGCGACAAGTATGAAACAAAGAACAGCGAGCAATGCAAAAGTTCTGCAAACTGAGAATCGCGATAAAAATAGACAAACAGTCAAGGAACATTTTATGTTATTATTATTAAAAACTTCTGTTATTGTTAGCGGTTGACGAGCTTTTTTGCTTTCGCCACAAATGAGGAATGCGACTTCATAATGCAGCAGTAATGAGTTGATTAAAAATAGAATGATGAGAAGTGTACTTGGAAATAGCTAAGTACGATAGTAATTAGTTACTATCGATAGCAGATATATACTATCGATAGTTGCAATTCTCGGTGTAAGAGTAAAACTATCGACAATTTAGCCTTTCGCAATTTAAATACTTGCTATCGATATGAGAAACATACTATCGACTGCCGCGATTGTGGAATGCGACTGCATAATGCAGCAGTATGAAGTTGATTAAAAAGAGAATGAGAAGTGTACTTGGAAATAGCTAAGTACGATAGTAAGTAGTTACTATCGATAGCAGAAATATACTATCGATAGTTGTAATTATCGGTATAACTATCGTAAGTTTACTCTTTCCCACTTTCAATACTAGCTATCGATATGAGAAACATACTATCGATTGCCGCAAATTCGTTGAATATTACTATCGACAGATTAATTAATATTACACTGCTGTCTTGCCGACAATCTCCCCTCACATTTTTTGGATACACATCTCTCTTCCTCTTCACTGACTCGCTGACTTGCTGGCTGCTCAAATTTCTTGTTGAATTTGATTGATGAAGGTGATTATGACTCAGTCCCTCAGTTCATCAACGTTGATGTCTTGTCTGACGGCATTATAAAAGTGTGTGCAAAATGCTACACAATGCGCCAAGCCAGAGACACCAAGAGGGGGAAGAGTCTCGTAACGAGTTAAGTGGGTTAGGTGTGATGATTAAAATAAAGTGTATAGACTATGCGAATCGGATATGCAAATGATTTGTGAAAAGACTCAATTGAAATCAAATCGGAAAAGAGATACAATAAAATTGAAATCCACTTGGAAAAGTTAACCCATTTCATCAGTGCACTCAAGTTTAAAGAACTCTGTAGGGAAATGGCAAACAGACATACAGACACACAGAGAGAGAAGCAATCCCCATACGCGTTATCTGTGGGTGCTGCACCTGCCTGTTGCACCCACAATACAACACACACTCAACGCAGCGCAGCATGAAATCCGCTTTAGCTGAGGGAGGGAGGACGTTCCCATTGGGCAACATATGTGTATTGTTTGCTGTAGACAACAGATAAAAAAGCGTTGACAACTCTTCTTTCAGTCTCGGCACTCGGCTCTCTTGGACCCAAATCCCACTGTTCCAAGCCAAGCCCTAGTTTCTGATGCCCCACGCTTCGCGCAACGTCACATTCAAGTGCAGTGAACCATTTTGGGGCACGTCGCTAACAAAAGCACTGAGAAACATTTCCGTTCTGTGGCAGATGTGTGTAAAAGCAAAAACAAAACAAATAAAAAAGTTTCAGGCAATCGAAAATTGTTGCAGAGACAGGCAGCAGGCAGCAAAGCAAAACAAACAAACGACAAAAAATAATTTGTTAAAGTTATTTCATTTCATTTGATTGCACTTCAAATTCGCAGTGGAGCCATCGAAGCGATTAAAATGGATACTGAGAGAGCATCGCAATGGAAATGGATGGAAATGAAAATGAAAACGGCAAAATCCAAATGATAATGGAAATGGAAATGAAAACACTTATCAGCAATGGGGGATTTCGGCATTTAAAAAGCTTTCCAAATTAATAGATAACTCATTTGAATATTCACTTTGCAGTGAATTAAAAATGTATTAATGAATCACTGACGGCGATGCCATTCAAAATTATTACATTTTTTTTAAGAAATTCTATAATTTAATAAAGTTGGCATAAAGTTTTGGTTTGCTGTCATGAAACTTTGCATTTAAATAATGTATAAAGGAAAACTTATCAATAAAAGTCTTGATATTCCTTAAAGTTTTCAGAATTTTTAGATTTTTTTCTTTCTTTAAAAATACTATAAAATATATATTTATTTATACTCACAATATAAATTCAGCAAAATGAATTGTGAATATAAAAATATCATACAGTATTTTAAGTTACTTTTTAATATAATCCATGCAATGAATTATTAAAGTTTATAAAATGTTTCTAGAAATAATTTTATTCACAAGAATTCAAAGAATTCACAAGCAAAAAAAATTCATTCATTCAACATTCAATAGTATTTTCAGTTAAATTTTTTCCAAAATCATCTCTGCCAATCATTTTTGAGCATTCAAAATGTGCCAAGAGAAAATTTTTTTTCATAAAAGATTTAATCTAATCTTAAATTCATTAAAGAAAAGCAGCATTATCAACCATATTTTATTTTTTCAAAATATGCCAAGAGAAAACTTTTTCTTATAATTGATTTAATCTTGAATCTAACATTATGAACCACATTTTATTTTTACTTCCAACGTCAGCAAAGTATATTTTGAATATTAAAATATTGTAGATCAATTTGTATTTTTTTAAATTCAAACTGCCTAAACAGATCGAAATTTTTACATAAGCATCTGTCACAAGTCCAAACTGCAGTCGACTTTTTGAAATTTGTAAAAAATGTAGCAAGACGAGACGAGGAATTCTAGTTTAGTAATGAAGAAATGCATAAACATTTCCATAGACACAAATTATTCACAGCTATATTTCATATGACAAATGGAAAAAGAATTCCAATTGAATTTAATTCAATTTAATTACTCTCGGTGAAACTTACCACCATTCGCATTTATAGCATTTGCCTCCTTGGCATTGCTGGCATTGCTCTGCAGAATATCAGAGAGCGATAATGATGATGCGATGAGCTGGCGCTTTTCCTCAAAGTTAAGAAAATCCATGGAATTGCTGCGCTGCGGTGTCACGGTGATCGTCACCGACTTTTGCATCTTGGCCACAACGCACAGTTGCTGCTCGAGGTCGGCGGCAGCAGCAGCAGCCGCTGCAGATGCGGCATTCGGTGAATCTGGTGGCGACATTGAAACCGGATGATGATCAATGCCATCCGTGAGATCCGGCGGTGGCAGCGTCAATTGTTGTTGTTGATGTTGCTGATGCTGTTGTTGTTGATGTTGCTGATAGGCAAGTGCATGTTGCTGCTGCTGCTGTTGACTGAAGTAGGCGAAAGCTGGCTGAGCAGTCGCCGCACTATACGAGGGCGGACCCAATGTGGCGCCATGTGCCACCCTTGAGGCAGCTGCTGGGGATAGTTGATAGCCAGCGTTGGGTTGTGAGGCATCCGTTTGATCGTGGCCATTGATGGCGGCCACAAGTGTGGCAAGATTGTTGCGACTTGTGTTGCTGTTCGCTGCATACTTGGAGCCAGCTCCGTTGCCATTCGAGAGCTGTTGCTGCTGGGCTTGGAATTTATGCTGTTGCTGCAGCTGCGCCAGCAATTGTTGCTGCTGCTGTTGATAGGCCATGTTGCTACTTGTTGTTGCGCAATGACATTCCCAATTAATATGCTGCCATCTCTCTGGAGAGTGAGAGAGAGAGGAGAGGAGAGAGTGACCTGTTGTTCGTCGTTCTCGTTGTTGTTCTCGTTCTAGTTGTTGTTTGGTTATTTTAATTAGTTGCACACACGCAACATGTGGCGACAATCGCGTGGGTTGTTCATTTAGTTAGTTTAGTTGTTGTTTCACTTTCTTGGCTCACTTTCTGTGGCGCCTGCTTTATAGGGGGTTTCACTTTTTCGTTAATTACTGCAATTAAGCAATTCAAAATATAAACACACACGACTTTATACAACCATGACAACGAGTCTCATTAAGTCTTTGACACCCTTTGAACACTTTCTTATCAACAACAACAACACACAACTAACAAACTTGTCAATCTTTTATTGCTTTGACAATTTGCACAAAAAATCAGAAAAAGAAAAGTTGGGGGGTTTGAGTTACTCGTACAAGTGTCATTCAGCAAAATGTTTTCAATTTTATAAAAATTAACTTAAAAGCCACAGAGGAGACAGCGCAGAGAGGCAACATCCACTTGTCATCATCATCACAGTCGAGACATCGAGATAAAGTTGCAGAGATGCAAGAGTTGGGAAGTTGAAGCTCAAGCTGAAGCTGAAGATGGAGTTGAAGTCGAGTGTTGTGTATGTGTGTTTGTGTGTGTGTGGAGTGAAATGGTAACCATATGCACTGCCCGAGGGCCACTTGACTTGAAACAAAAGCAAAACGAAACGTAACGAAGCAAATTGTTTGGCAAGCACTGCGACAATGGCAATGAAATCTGTCGAAAGGCGGAAATATAACAGAAATTGTATGTCATGTTCGTAGAGAGAGAGAGAGAGAAAAGGTTTTAGGTGAACGAAGTATGGGACACAATTGAAGTGCCTATAAGGAAAATTGACTAAAGGACTGTGCAACAAAGCAAATGGCAAATGGCAGGCATAGCAAGATGAAAGCAATGCAGGATCGATGAAGTAAAGGGTGCTGAAAGTTTTGCAGTTTAGGAATTTTTACAAAAGAAACAGTTAAGGGAGGAATCCATTTATTGAATTTAGGGAATGACTGAAGAAAACACATTGGAAAGAGAGAGGCTGGAATGCACATAAATATAAAAAAAAAACTCCCCTTTATTTTAAGAAACTTTCACAAAGGTCTCAATATTAGCCACAGGATAAGAGATTCTCAATTTTAGCCATAAATGTATTGAAGGGTGGCAACTTACTTTATTTTGATTATAAATCTTACTTAGTTTAAAGATTATAAATTTAAATAAATAAATTTACAAACATTTAAACGCAAATGTGGAATTTTAGTTAATATAGAAAAAGACCTATAATCTTAAATATCTAAAAGAATATTCATTTATGGTATTGAACTGAAATTCTCATCAAATATGTTCATACTCTACTTTATGAACATAATCTCATTTAATAAATCTAATACGAAAAGTATAAAGAACTTTCTTCAAGTATTTAAAGCATCGGTTACGCTGTCTACTTTAAGTTAACCAAGCTTGAAATTTCTACTTTTGGTTAAAATTCTTGTAACTTTTTTCATGCACTTTTCCCCAATTGCCAGCGATAAAGATTATTTTTAGTCTTGATAAAACCCGAAAAAAGACTGTAACGAAATAAAGAAGATTTCAATACGAAATCCTTTGGCATTATTACCAAAGACGAATTGTTAAACGATGTGTGAAATGCATTGAAATAGATATTTACAGAAAAAGCAAAGAAAAACCAATGAAAGAACCAAAGAGAGAGTGCAAACGGAATCAATTCATACAGTCCGTTTACCTTTTGCGTCACACACACACACTAACACACACACACACATTCCGATTATGGAGCCAGAGTCAATTTAAATCTTTTTATTCTTTTCCACAGGGCAATCCTTCAGTAGTAGTGGCAAACCAGTTGGCAACTCAGCTCCTTGCCAGACAAATCTTATTAGAATATTCGTGCAGATGGCAACAGAGAGAGAGTGAGAGAGAAAGAGAGAACGATATATAGAGAGAGAGGGAGAGGGAGTCGACAGAGCAGGTCAGGTAGATTTCAAGTTGGTTGAGTTTGGGAATTGTAGATACAGATACGAATACAGAGATACAGGAAAAATGCAGGCACAGGCACAGGTAAGCGAAGACACGATGATGATGATGACAGGATACACACAAAAGGCAAAAAAAAAGGGAATAAAAAACAACGATGCAGACAGACAAAGGGCACCGCCAACGGCAGACAAGTTTAAAATTCAATCTGCGTGTCGCGACTAGACGCAGTGCAAGAAGAAGAAGAAAAAGCAGAAGCAGAAGTAGTTTATACAGTTGAAGAACCGCAGCAAGTGTAACGCAATGTTTATTTAATGGGGTTTAAAATCAAACACGCAAAGATCTTCTGTAATATAGTAGGCCTAGCTTATAGGCAACTAAACTGGCCAATGTTATAGCGAAACTTGGTTAACTGTAACCACAATTGTTGTTGTAAGTAGTTGTTGTAACAGTTAGGTGTTCCAGTGTGCTGAGTTTTGGCTCGTTAGTTTGGGGCTATTTGGCTTTTGGGATTTGTGGCGCGCGCACGCTCGCTCACATTAAAAACTCGGCCAGACCCAAAGCATCCGAGAATTGGCGAAAAGTGGAGCACAGTGACAGCAACAACAACAACAGCCACAACAATCACAACAATGGCGACCACAATAGACACTCGGGTGTAAGCATAAAAATCAACAGCAGCCCGCAGCAGCTCACAGCAGCAATTACAATATGAAGAGAAAATGCTACAACATTTGCTTTAACGACTGTCCATTGAGCTAGACGCGGACAAAGCGATTGTGCCATGCAAAAGAGTGGGAGTGGAAGTGAGCAAGAGATAGAATGCATGTGCTCGCATGCCAGAACAATTACAGCCTGGCACACACACACACACACGCTCTGTTATGCATAACAGAGGCTGTGCAAGATCAGACTGCACGTAGCTAACAGCACTGTTAAGCTTTAAGCTTATGTGCGCAACAGAGATAAACATATGCTGTCTTTCGATAACAGCGCTATTATCGTTTTATATGTAACGCGAGAGCATGCTTAACTTTCACTCACGTTTAACGGCGATAAGCACTTTTGAATTTATTCGAGACATTCATCTCTTATTGCTGTGCTTAAAACGTTTTTAAAACCTTAATTAAGATAAATAAAAAAGCTCTTTAACTTAGTATCTTAATCAGCAGCTCTTAGTTAAGCAATTTATCAATGATAACAATCGATAATTGCTGCCTTACAGGGTATTCATAAAAAAGGCACGATTAAATTAGCAAGTGTGTTATAGTATCACTGTTTGGGCAGCAGGGAGCGCTGCTGTTGTGGCAGCATATTGCACATATTGTGGAAAAGGAAAAAAACGCTGACGCCAGCAACTTGTAACTTGCAACATCAGCAGCAGCGGTGCATATTAAATATGAAAATGGAAAAAGAAGCTTGGAGCGTGTGTGTGAAAAGCAAATACAACAACGTCACAGGCAGTGGGCTGCAACAACAACAGCAATAACTGCAGCATACAATGGGCTGTTGTTGGGTCTCTTGTGGCGCTCAATGCGGCAGGTTCAATGAACTTTTACAGTTCAGTAGTTTAGCGATTTTTATGGCACTGTGGCAACGCCAAATGCTCTCGAGCCTCGAGGGTGGTGAGCTCTGCTTTTTGCCTGGTTTTGGGGGCAAATGCGAGAGCTTTTTTGGGAAAGCCAAAAACACAATGGAGTGCAAAAAGATCAGCAACTGAAACTGAAAACCGAAATGGAAAGCGCTGAGAAAAGCATTGCAAAATGAGGTGCTGAATAGTGGGAAGGGGGAGGGAAGACAAGAAAAACTAATGCGATTTGTATAGACAACAATCAAAGCAAGCCGAGACTCACAATGCGCATAATGTATTTGAGTTTATGACTGGCGCCTCTAGCGCCAAAACCCAATCAAATCCAATTAAGAGCAAAAAAGCTCAAAAGAACAAGACATGGAGGGGAAGGGTAGAACTTTGTTCCATTACTCGAGCACGTTTTGTTTTTGCGCCATATGTAAACTCAACAGCAGCAGCCGCAGCAGCAACTACAAATAACACGCGACTCGAACTCAAAAGAGAAACACAGAAAAACAGAAGCAAAAGCAAATAACAGAGTCAAAGTAGCCGCGGCAATAACAACAACAATAGCAAAAGTAACAGTAACAGCAGCCAATGCTCTCTGACCAGCAGCAGCTGTCGTCGCACAGTGGCGCACACACATGTTCAAGGAGTTGCAATTATAATTACTCACTCTCTCACCGCATGTTCTGTATATTCTTCAGTGTATGGTTATTAATCATTGTGGTGGTGGAAATATCTAATTAGATTTCATATTGCGACAAAGCCGCAATAATAAAATGAATACAATACAGCTGCTTAAATGCTATAATTAAAATCATCAGAATGGACGCTGTCTGTATACTCATTACAAAAAACAAGTAAACAATCACTGTAGCTCTTTATTAACATTTCAACTTTTATTTCCATACACACAACTACGCAGACAAAGTTCAATCACCCAGGACCCACTGTGCCACTGGGTTACTACATGAATACACTACGCGCTCAAACACACATACACACAGAGCCCCACACTCACTCACATTGCATTGCAAGTGTATGTGTGGGGTTGCTGCTGCTAATGGAACACAATTCACAGGGCGGCTGCTGTGGTGCTGCAAATGGGAGGCATTTGTACCAAGTCTCATCGTGTCTTCTGTCTCATTCTTTGTCTGCATGCAAGAACAACAACAGCAGACAGCAGCATAAAACCATTGAACGCCCCAACTAAGAGACTTGCGTTGGCGTCGACGTCAGCGTCGACGTCGGTGTCAAAGTCCAAAGCTGCAAAACTTTTTGCTGCGAAGTTGTTTGGTCTGCAGTGGAGTGGGGCATGGGAGGGATGGAATGTCGAGGGCGACAAAGCGTCGCAGTTAGTGCTCTGAGATATTCGCATAAATTTAAATTTGCGCGCAAACGGCGCCCACAAAAAAAAAATAAGCAACAACAACTACAGCAGTCAGTATGTTGTGGGGCTGTAAATGCGTTTTATGGGGGTTGCTCAGCTTATGGATGCTGTGTGAAGGGTGTGGGAAAGGGAAATGAAAAAGCACAACAGAAAGTAGTAAAAATCGCAGCAGACAGCCAAGAGCGATAGAGAGGGAAATAGAAAGCATCCCTGTATCGCGCTGACTCGCTTGCACTCAGTGCGTTTGCAGTATTTCAATTACAAAGCGCAGCAACAACAACAAAAGCAAAAACATCGTCTAGACGCGTGTAAGTAGATAAAAAATATATTCTCGAAAAAAACGAAAATGTGGAAAATGTTGTTGCAATTCCATAGCAAGCCAAAGGCATTTTTCCTTTTTCTTTGCTTTTCTTTTCGTGTTTTTTTTCAGATAAGGAAGTAGACATAATTTTTTTGGGGGTAACTTGAAAGTATTGCAACATAACAATTTAACGGGCGTGTTGCGGATAAGATAAGCACAGTGGTGCAACAACAACAAAGCGCTCAAGTCGATGGCATGTTAAAATTCAATTCATTTAAAGTGGAAAGAGGAAAACATTAACTAAACAGATAGAAAGAGAGAGTGAGAGAAGGTAACAAAAAAAAATAAATTGTTATCTATTTTTAGGAAAACATAAATATTTTAATATGTTTATTTTTTCACTTTTTGTTTTTGTTATTGATTTCACTTTTTTCATAAATATTTTATGCTTTTTTGTACACATATTGTCGATGTCGACGTCGCAACCGCAGCTGCTTTGTTGTTGTGTATAACAGAAATAGAAAAAAACAACAAAACTGTAATTCACACTGCTCTGCCGACGCACTGTCTCTGCCGCTGCTAGCACCTGTACGACGTCAACATCAACGCTGACGTTTGGCAGCTGCTTTTGTTTTGTTTTACGTGGTTCATTGAAAGTTTAATTCACACCTGCAGTTTGCATAAGCTGCACAGCAATTTGTTCAAAATTATTGGAATTTCATCAAGAAAAATATATGAATTGGTGTGTGTATGTGAATGCAGCAAAATGCGAGAGCAAAAACAACAGCACAGAATGCGACGCTGACAGCGACGTCGGCAGCGACAGTGTGGCTGCGGCGGCTTCAGAAGTTGTAAAACCGGATTTTCTTTTTGGGCGCTCTTTGTAGCTTTGTAGTTTGGTAGTTGTAGTTGGTATTTGTTGTTGTTGTTGCCTTTTGCACTTTGTTTTCGATTCGGTTTTAAATTGAAAACCAATTTTTTGATTTTGTTTCTTTTTTTTGTTATTTGCCTTAGTGGCCACTCTTTCTCTGCTTCTTCTTATTCACATTCCATAGAACGCTGCCATTTGTTTACCCGCCGTCGCGGCGTCGTCACTATTGCTGCTTCTTCTTTATGGCTCTTCTTTTCTCACTCACTCACACACACTATTCTTAACAATATTCTCACTTACACACACACTATTTGCCTGCAGCTGGCGTTAATAATTTTCGCAAGTATTTGCGTGTTTTTTTGTTGCTATTTATTTATTTATGATTTACTAATCATTTATTTATGCGCAAATACTAGCGTTCACAGTAAAGCACACGCACACACACACAAGTGTAATTATACGACGCGCCGGCTGTGAAAAATTTTCGATGCAAGTTAGAGTTGTATTCACAATTTGAACAACAAATTTTGCCGTCAAAAAATGTGTGTTTTGTATTTATTTATTTATATATGTATCAACCGTGGACCGCGTCCAACTCGCCCAACGGTTTTTTTTCGACTCACTTCTCCAACAAGCGACTGAGAGTGGCAAGCAGCAGCGTCAGTGATGAGCACGCATCACTTAACTGCTACTTTTCACAAGTAACTAGAGTCACGATTAAAAATGTACACCCTTCAATCTCATTAAAAGTCCTCAAATTGCGGTTTTATGACTAACTAAATAACTGCAATTCGTTTTCTTTCTCCAACTAATATTCTTTATTTAATTATTATTTAAATTAGCTGCAAATGTCGCATTCACTTCACATTGCTGCTCTTCTCTGAGCAAACTGTCTACTGGTGTTAGTGTTTACCAGCTGCTTTGTTGCTGTTTTCAATGAGAAATTACTCTCTCGCTAGCTCTCAGAGCTGTTCGTGTGAAGCTGTTAAGTTAACAGCCTATGCTCAGCGTCTGTTAATTGGGAACGCATGTAAACAATACGATACACTTTTATTTATTTAATAAGCTATTGGAAATGTTTAATAAAAAAAATTAATAAATATAATTTGAATTTGTTCATTGTCATACTTTTCTATCGTAACTAATAATTTTATAATATAAAAAATATTGTTATGAGCTAGGTGGCAACGCTGTCTGCTGAGTGCATAGAAGCTGAGAGAGCGTGAGAGTAAAACTTGATAGCAAACGCTGTTAATGAGTAGCATGTGAATCGCATGTGAATAATTGAATTCATATAAAGACTAATTGAATTCATATAAAAATTTAAACAATAGTTTAACTGGACTCGCAATTTTATTATTTGTGTCTCATGTCAACACTTGTGCTCACTGTTAATAACAGCATAGCAAACTGTTAAGTTGTCGCTAGCAAGCGATCTTCGCTCTCACTCACACACAATTTAAATTGAGCGGTGAAAATAGTAAATTATTAACAGCAGATGCTTGAAAACAAAGGCAATTAATTAGCCGGCGGGAAAATTATGAATAACAAAAAATACAAAAAATAAAAAAACGGAAATTAAGTTTGACATTGTTAACCAATTTTTTTCAGTTTGAAATTGATGAAAATGTGAGTGTTTTATTCCCATAACTTTCGTTGAGATTGACTTTTGATTTATAACTTTAACATTTACGAGACAGTTAAATGCGTTTTTTATGAACATATTATTAATAATTGCCAATTTCGAACAACGAAATGTTGAAACTCAGGCGCCCAAAAAGCCTTTTATTTACATTCCACTTAAAATGCGTTTGGCCATAAAACTAGCCTCCCCCAAACCCCTTCAACACAGCCTCCACCCGCATATATATTTGTGTATATCTAATTGCCAGAGCTTTATATGCTCGCTATGCTATCCCACCCACAAAACAGTTTTCCAGCATTTCCCAAGCAAATGAAGCAATCAAAAATGAAATGTTATTGTTATTATTGTTTTGTATTCTCTTGCCCCACTTCAAAAGTAATTTACCTTGTTTTCCACTATTTGATTTTCCACAATAACAATCAAGTATTGCGTTCGGCATTTTCAAAAACAAAACTAGTCGGAAAATTCTGAATTCCATCTATTTTTAGGCCCCAACACTCATTTTATTTTTGTTTTCAATTTAGCATTAACATGAACGCACACACATACACACACACACATTGTTATATAGTACATAGTATACATATAGAGCACAGGAAACGGAAGCATCAACAGCGGGCGCCCCCGGCATGTGGGTGTGAGCGAGAGGGGTGCAGGGAGCCCAGGAATTGTTTGTGGTACGCAAAATGCCGGCAAATGCCAAAGCGCAAGCGTCGCGAGAGAGAAAGAGAGCGAGAGCAAGAGAGCGCGTACACAACAATAACAGTTGTGAAGCCACTGCAGTTTGAGCAGCGCTGTGCAAGCCATTTTATAGCATGCGATAAATTTATAGCTGGCCAATTGCGCTAAAACTGTAGTTGACATGATTTTTGAATTTTTAATGCTCGCACGAAACTTTTTCAAACACAAATTTGTTATTTATATGCAAACGAAAAGTTGTGGAATTATTAAAGTGTATTTAATATATATATAGATAAAGCTTGACAGCAATTAATAGCTCAAAGCTGATTACTTTTTGTTTGAAACTAACAAAAATTGCTAGATTAATGGGTAACTTGGCCATTAAGCTACCCCATCATGGGGGACAGCAATCTTGAATATAAAATTAACTGGCAAATCTTGACAAAGCGTCATCGTTCATTCGCACAGGACATTGAAATATCTGCAGGACGCCCGCTCTAAATGCAAGTGCTGCCAACTTAATTTATGTTGCATGCAAAATGCGCAACAACAATAATGAAGAAGGAAGAAAGAAGATGGCGAACAACATGAAGAAGAAGAAGCAGCACATTATTATCCTTGGCTAAGATAAGACAAAAGAAAGATGCCGAGAAAGAAGCTTGCTTTAATTTAACAGTTTGACAAATTGAATGCAGAATAGAAAATTTGCTGCAGCAGAACAATAGGGAAATGTGTTTGAAGGGGGAAGAAAATGGAAAAATTTCGCACAAAAGACGCTAGCCAAGGACCCCGAAAATATATATATGTATATACTGTATA
Source organism: Drosophila kepulauana (assembly GCA_023558455.1). Lineage (NCBI taxonomy): Eukaryota > Metazoa > Arthropoda > Insecta > Diptera > Drosophilidae > Drosophila > Drosophila kepulauana. The sequence goes on from CM042369.1 coordinate 40,776,538, forward strand.
CTATATAGCATTGGCCAACTGGCAATGAAGCCTTAATTGTTCATGCTGCAAAAGCAAATTAACATTGCACGAGCGCCAAATGAAGCAGCATTTGAATATTTTGATTACTTCCGATTTAGGTGTCGATGTCGATGGGGATGCAGAGCGAGCAAAGACGAGGGGTATCAAGAGGGAGCTAGGGAGCTTGGTGGCCACCCACAAGGTAAACAACGTAATAACATCAGCTGCTTTTGACCATTAGACATGCAGCGCACGCCTCAAGACGCTCATAAAGACCCATTGAAGTTCGTCAGTCTTATTTCTGGCCCAAAACGCAAAATTAAAAACGGGCAGCCCAAGCACGAGACGTGCCATGGTCAAGTTGCCACTGCCCAATACTCAATGGGCAGTCAGTCGGTCATTCATTCATTCAGTCAGTCATTCCCTCTATCCCATAGACCGATTTCTGACTATAAAAGCTACGACTATTCGCTGAGCAAAACATATCAGTTTGTCATCCACAAGCAACAACAACCCCCCAAAAATCAATCAAGATGTTCAAGTTTGTGAGTATTACGAAAGCAAAAGTGTTTCGCTTCGATCTAAAAAAGGATCTAAATATATAAAACTAGTGTTGTGATTGCCAAAAATGAAGCAAAGTTCTTTTGTTGAATTGATTTGTTAAGTCAGAAAGTGTTTGACTAAGCTGAAAAAAAAAATTCTACAGTTCCTACAAGTGATCGCCAAAAATAACAACTAGTTGTTCAAAAGAACAGATTTTAAAGCTAAAATCGAATGTCACCCAATTGAACTGGAAAATAAAGGATTTTCACTATTCAGATTGCAAAAAATGTGAACAAGGAATCTGATCTCAACTAATCCATTCGCTAAGAGTTGAAATCAAGAAATAGGTCAAATAGTAATTTGATAAAGCTTTCCGAGTTCTTTTAAGGAACCAAAAAAATCAGTATTTTCACATCTGATTACTTGGCACGAGTGTCAGAAGCAAAACAGATTCTTATAGAAAAAATATTATCCCAATATTCAACCTATTCAACCAGTTCGTTTTCCCTTTTCGTCTTTACATACCATTCGCAAACTTTACACAAAATTTTTTGTAATTTTCATTTCTTATTCGTAAGCGTTACTCAATTATTTCTTTCCCTCTTCTTCCTTTGCAGTTCGCTCTCTGCCTGTTCGCCGTCGTCGCTCTGGCTGCCGCCAAGCCTCAGTTCTTGGCCTACAGCTCTCCCTATGTGGCAGCCACGCCCTACGCTGCCGCCTACACCAGCGGTGTCTACGCTTCTCCCTACACCGCAGCTTACACCAGCGGAGTCTACGCCTCGCCCTACGCTTACAGCGCTTATCCCTACAGCTCACTGTACCTGAGACGTTGAGGATCGCTTGTCGAATGTCTTTTAAGTCGCTCAATTGCGAGTGACTACTGTAACACTTGTTGACGACCTAATGAACCCCTTAATAAAACGAAACCAAAAGAAAAAACAAAAACAAAACATCATAAGCTTTTAACTATTTGCTGTCATCTGCTTTGAGCTTTTAATTGAAGCTGGCTTTTGCATCGTGTTGACTTTTCGTCCCCTCTCAAATGAAATGCAACTGCAAATGGAAATCGGAAAAACCGCAATGCAAGCTTTAAACTCGTTAGCTCCCAGGAAGGAACACCATTATGACTGCGTGAGAGTGAATGCAACTGACAGTTTGGAGACTATAAAATACTTTATGGTCAAAGCAGCAATAACAGACGGGATACTAAAACAATATCACACTTGTCTAACTGTCTGACCGCTCATCAACATTTCAACAACACTCTCAGTTTTGAAAATTTCTTAATGAGATTTGGCACTAATGCATTTGTTAATAACAGCAAAAATATACAATTAAATTACACGAATTCCATTAATATATCTTAACATTGTTATAGGAGTAATCAAGCGAACCCCAAAATTTGATGTAAAAACTAATTAGTAATCATTCCCTAAGATCGCATAATGCATATGAAGTCTATTGACTAAAAGCGTTTTATTTATATTTAAAGAAGCTTTTTAGACTACATTTTGTAACAAATTATACGAGTTTTCTTAGGTAAAATCTGCAGCCTCCTAGCTCTTACCGTTTGACTTGTGTTTTAATATCCAGCAAGTCAGTCATTAAGGAAAAACAGTTTTATATACGGAGATTAACCAGTACAGGAAAACTTGATTCAAAGTAAAGAACTCCTAAAAGAAACTGACCTTTTAATAGCTATACTACAATCATATTGTTTAAGAACAGCAGTCTCCTAGCTCTTACTCTTTGAGCTATACGTTGGTAGTTTAGTTGGTAAAAACACTTGATTCAAAAAAATCGCCGTATATTTTTGCAACATGGAATAATGTAAAGTAACTTGATTAAAAACTACAGCCTCCTAGCTCTTACACTTTGATCAATTCTGTAGTCGGAAAGCTGTCAGAACGAACATTTATTATTAAATTAGTTAGAAAATAAAGATTATGTTCATATTTTTATAAACAATTTTAAAGATGTTTTTGCAATACTATGTTTAAAACAAATGTTAAACAAACTTTCAACGTTAATAATTTCTTTACTAAAAACTCACAAGATGTGTTTGCCTTTAATATTTAGATAACATTTTAAATAAATGGTCTTTTTATTGCAAAGTTTAATATTTTTGCCTTTAATATTTTGATAACATTTTAAAGAAATTGTCTTTTTATTACAAAGTTTAAAAACTTGCTCTTCTACAGAGAAATGTCTGTAAATAAATTTCTTAATAAAAAGCATTTCACTTTAGTTATCAGCACTTTAAGTAATCTATATTTGATTGTCGCAGGGTAATTGACTGTGGAGCAGACTCGGCTGACTGCCTTTGCATTTCCTTAAAATATTTACGAATTGCAATTTGATGTTGTTGTGCGAATATTTAGTGCAATTTCCGTTAGCCATCAAATGCATTCGCATGCCTCGTCGTATATCATGTTGGGCACTTGCAACGCCAGCTGCGTTGTGGCAGAGCCAGAAAGGAGGCGTGCTGCTATGCATAGAGTGCAGTGGGCGATAGTGGGCGTGGTCAGCTGTCGGCTGCATGCACGTTAGGATCTAAAAATGTGCAAATTATGGCAACTAAGTTGCTTGATGTTGTCCCAAAAACGCACCGAATGCAGGCAAAAATACGCACACACAAAACACTCACACATGCACTCATACACACACTCACACTCACTCACTCACACAAATATAAGAGGCGCCTCAACGGCAGCAAAAGCTATTTGCATATTTTGCGTGTGGCATGCTTGTGGGCGCATTGTGCACAGTGGTTTGAGTGCTTATCAAAAATGCAAACAATATTGCATCAGAGAGCACCAGAAAAATGTTTGATCAAAATCGAAAAAACAGCATTTGAATAATGCGCATTTCGATAAGCAATGCAATTTCTGTTTACATTCCAAACAAGCTAAATATAGAAATTTTTATAAATTTCGAAAATATTTCGACTTTTATTTGATTTGTGCAAAAGTTTCTTAAGACAACACTTTAAGCCACTTTGTGGTCACTTTTGGGGCAACTTTTTAAGGGACTACAAGCTGCTCTTACTCGCTGTTTGTTTTAATTTCCAAGAATAACATTGCCAAGTTTAAGAGCTGAAACACACTTTAACTAAAAGTTTGTCAAATAATATTTTTGTTTGTGAAAGCCATACTTTTAAAATATGCAACTAAATGAATTATTTCATGTCATGGATTATTGGATTATGTTAACCTTTGACGAATTAAATTTGCTGAATTTGCATATTTTTGTGTGTGTCCTGCATAATCAAATCATAAATAACGCGCCATAAAAAATGAATACCAAATATCCATGCGATGACCTGTAACGTAATTTGTGGACATTGCTTTGACCTTGGATAGTATAGAGAATTCTTAGATCATCTAAGCAAGAGAACTGAGACGTCAAAAGGACTTGAAATCGATATCTGTTTTATATGCTGAAATTAAGATGGTTTTCATAACGAAATTTATGGATATTTGGCATGAAATTTAAATGAAATTAGATATCTAATATTGAATATTTTGTATATTGCTAATAGAAATCTATATTTCATATTTGAAAGTTCTTGCTCTTATAGTTTGCAAGATGAAGACCTTAATGCAGACGGACGGACAGACAGACGGAGAGCATTGAACTATAAACATAAATCCATAGCTCTTATCATTATTTTTGCTGACAAATATTTTTTGTTAAAAATTGATCCAGAATATATATCCTTCCATTTATTTTCATAACAAATCTTTAATCTTTAATTGAGAAATTGATTTTATTTATTAATGATTGTAGATATACTCTTAATATAGTTTATTTTCCTATTTTCATGTTGCTAATAGCACTAATGTTGTTAGTAAATGAAGAATCTATTTTCTGATGACAAATTCTATTTTGCTTAAATATATTTAAAATATATTTCCTCCTATTTATATTTGTAGCAAATAGAGTTTAGTATATACTTTAATCTTAAATTAGAGAATTTATTTTATTATTAATATAGACATATTCTAAATACATTTTACTCCTTTCTATTTTTGTGTCAAATAGTATTTCCTTTAATGTTCAATTATATTTTAGACTTTATTGGAAGGAAATAATTTCTATTTTCTACGCAAATAACTTTCATCCCACTGTGCACACGCATATGTGCATCTTAATAGACGCATCTAACAATGCTATCTGCACACCACAACTTTTGCCAACTATTTTTTCAAGATGGCTATCACAAAAAAGCGCAATTTAAGACACATTGTAAGAAATTTTCGCTAAGCAAATGCTTTCGAGCGTTGAAATGCTCATAGTGAGAATTGTAGTTTCCCTCGCTCCACCTTGGGGGGCCGTGTGTCGTGTCAAAAGTTGCCACTTAAAAGCTTTTTGTACAAGTTGCACCTTTAACCGTAAAGAAAAGAACGAAAAGAACAACAATGAAAAGTTTTCTACAACTTTTGTCTCACTTTTTAGCTTAATTCCTGTGCTGGCTTCGACTTCTTCTTCTTATGCAAATACCACAATATTGTGGAAATGCGAGAGCTTACTTTAAGAGGAGTTTCCAAAACCTCAAAAAAAAAAAAACAAGCAAAGTCCTTTAGATGTTAGCCAATGCCAAATGTAAATCTAATTTGTGTGCCTTCGAGGCAAAATATGGAAGCCAAAGTAACGCCCACCTTAAAGAGAGAGGGAGAGCAGAAAGTGGCCGCCCGTTGATAAATACCAAATGCGACACCTACACGCACAGTGGCACCAAAATTATTGACACGTCAAAAAACCGACCGAAAAAAAAACAAATCATAAACCCAAAATTCCATCGCACACTTTTGTGGCCATTCTCAACAATCTCAACACAAACACGAGCTTCAGAGCATTCCTGACAAACACATTCTCAGTCCCTTACCTTGGGAGTAGGAGGTAGAGGTAGAGGTGCCACTTGGTTTGGCGGAGCTACATTAGCTTGTGTCTTGTCGTCGGCATTTTGAGAATGTAGTCCATCAATGTCAAACTTACCTGTAAAAGAATAAGAAAGAGAGAGAGACGCGCGTGAGAATAAAGTTGAATATAAAGTCAAGTGTATAAAATATAAATAGCATATATTATATGATTAAAAGGATTGCAGTACGCAGCTGAAGGCTCTATATAGGAAATGGGAAGTCACTTTTTTGATTGAAAGACATTTTCAGAAATTTATAAAAGCTTGCGACAGAAACCCGCTACGCTCCTAGGATTTTTAGAAAAATATTCAAAAGTTTCATATTAATTTCTTCTAATTGCTAAAATCACGATGAAATTTTTCTTTGTTGTACTAATTTTTCATAAAATAATCTTAAAATATATGATCTTTTTATTGTTTTCTAGCTTCGTGAAACTTAAACTTAATTTGAAAATTAAAATTAAAATTAATTATTGCCATTTATATTATTTTGTGCCTAATAATTTCACATAAATTCGTTACAAGAACTTAAGATAATTTCTCTTCTCAAAATATTTCAATGTTGATTAGAATCTTTATCATCTCTTTTAATTCTTCTTCTGCCAAAATCTCCCTTTAATATATTTCAAAATTTAAAAAAAAAATAATAAAAATTCTCAAAAAAAACATATTAATAATATATTTATTTCAAAGTTTTGTCTCTAAACTGGTCTTCTCTTTTTGCTTTCATAATTTTCGTGATTATTCTTCAGAGAATTATGAATTGATTATTCTTGGAGAGTTCTTTAAAACATATATTAAATGTTACTTTGTTAAATTCCTCTTCTCTTTAATAGATTTTCAAAAAGGTTTTACAATTAAAAAATATATATTTTCTATAATATCATTTCAAAGTTTGGTCTCTAAATTCTTCTTCACTTTTTGCTTTCGTTATTATTCAATTATTTGTGCACAGATATTTAATGCTGTTCTTTTCAAATCGTTATTTATTTATATTTGTGACTAGCTTTAAGACATTCTTAAAAGTTACTTCTTTGCTGAAATTTGTATTTTTATCGTTCCTCACTCACTTGACAAATGCTAAAGGACTTTTTTGCGAATGGCTTGCCATAAAGCAAAACAAAAGCCCCGCTGAACATTGTTATTATGTAAAAAGGCATCGTACATAAATATCATAAATATAATAAATGTTGATTTCAGTTTGTCTTTCAATCAGCCAGTCAGACAAACAGAGACAATCCAAGTGAGAGAAGGAGATGGAGAACGATGCTGTGCCATGCACTTGAGTTGTGTTTATTTATGGCATTCGGTTGTGTTTGGCAATCAAGCTAAGTAAATGCCGCATATATCGCATATTTGTGAAAGATAATGCCAACTGAATCAAATTAAAACTGTGGTCTTACTGCCAGTAAAATCCCCAACAACAACAGAAAAAAAAAAAACAAATACACAGGTGTCCTGCCACCGATAAGAAAAGCAAATCGTAGCAAATACATTCGAGTTGTTGTCAATAAAATCGATATTGTATTGAATAGTTGATGTTCAAATTAAGCTAAATGACTCAGCAAGGCAATTGACTCAAGTTATTGTGCGAAAGGATAAATTTTATGGCCTGTTTTCACATCATTCTGAATGCAAAAAGTCTTTTCCTCTGCTGTTAGTTGTATTTAAATTGCAAACTTGATGTGAAACTGATTGCATTTAAATTGACAATTGATTCATAGAGTATTCAAAAATGTAGAAACAATAAATATTTTGACTTTCTTCTGTATGTTATTCTGCCAAATTGCGGGAAAAACTATTCAATGTAAATGATATTAAATTTAATTATTATTTAACTTCTTTCAAGATGCATTGAAGTAGCTTCTGTGGCATAAATTGAAATAGGAATCCAAACAGTTTTCACATGAATTGGAAGTAGTCTGTTTGTACCATTTGGTATTTATTTTGTCACATTAAAATTAATGAATTGCAACCCACTTTATTAACAGACTTTTCTAACGGAATTTACTATGTTTTCCCCAAGAATATTTTTCCCAAAAGGGTTACAAATTTCATTGGAAATGAACATACTAAGAAGGTAAAAAGGGTTAGCCTCATGGGTCTAAGACAATTTATAGAGAACTGGATAAAATAGATAACAAAGTGAGTTAACCAAACTTTACTTTCAATGTTTTATTTTTTAAATAATAGTTAAATATAATTGAATTTCAATGCATTTTATACACAACAATTAAGGGATGCTTGAATTCTTAAATTAACAAGTAAGAAAGCCACATTCAAGTGTGCTTCACTGTGAGATATACCACAATAATATACTAAAAATATACAGAAGGTTTGGTATATTGTTATAGTACTACATTAAAAAATGTCACATAAATATACCAAAAGTAGGCGGTTTTGCCCATACAAAACCATTTCTCAAATGACCTCGACAATTTTCATATAATCGCAACCAAATTTTCAGGAATCATAAAGAATAATGTTACTTTTATATAATATGTACCAAAAATCTTGTTTTTTTTAATGTTATTTATTTGAGGCAACTAAAGTGGAAGTGGCCAAAATTTGAAACAAGCTTAATCTGCGTGCAAATGCTGTAGAACAAATTATATAAGATTATATTAGAGTCTCTGAGATCCAGAATATCGCTTATCGTCTCAGCTGTTGACCCTGATCAAGAATATATATACTTTTTGGAGTCGGAGCTTCCTGGTACATACATTTTATGGAGGCACAAAGTTAGTAGCGGGTATAAAACCAGTTTTATTATATTTCTCCAATATTAATATATTCCATCCTTCATTTATAATGCTTAAGTGAAAACAATATTTCAATCCAAATAGTTATTTAAAGACATTGCTTTTTTAACTGCATCTACATGATAAATTGTATACTCTAACTTGTCAGCAAAGTCTTCTATTTTTAAACCAACTTTCAGCAAAGCTTAACAGCCTGTATAATAATTTAAATTAATCTCAAGACTCGACAGACTGCAAACAATATAAAAACTGCCAGAGAACAGAGAGAGAAAGAGAGCGAGAGATTAGGCTAATAGTCAGCATTAATCAGTTGTATTAAATTATTGCAATTATCAAATTTTGCCTTGATTAATGATTGCTAAACGCTGTCAAAATTTAATTAATTGCCTGGCTCATGCAGTAGCAAGAACAAAACTGGCCATTGAGGATGCTTAGCTTTAGCTCCTTGGCCTCCTTAGGATGATGCTTAACTTGTGTGTGTGTGTTTGTGTCTGTGTGTGTGTGTTTCTGTGTAGTGTCAACAGACTGCAAACAGTGGGGCCAATCTCGATGCTGAGCTCAACACTCTGCTGATTAAACTCAACAAGTGAAAAAGAAGCGAACGAGAGAGAAGTGCAAGAGCAACACAGAGGACCACTTCAAAGGGTTTCAATTTCATAAGGCAAACTGCGAAGGCGACGATAAAACACGTTTAACCCGTTGTCATAGCTGCCTCGCTATTTCTCTCTCTTTCACTCATACTGTCTCTCTGTCTATCTGTTATTGTGGCCGTCATTTATTTAAAGTCCTCTCGTTCCCCATTCGTGCGACCCGCATTATTGTGGGCAGTGGGGCGTGGCCGTGGGACGAGCCTACAAAAAAACATTAAAAATTCATTGCTTAATTCAGCGACCGTTTGCAGAACAATGAAAAGTGCAGGGAGGGGGTGCATAGGGGAGCAAAGTTGTAATGAAAATGGCGGCCGACCTCTGTTAAAAATGCACAGCAACAATTTCCGTTTCCGTTCGCCCGACGTCGACCGTTTCTGCTTCTTCTTCAACCGTTTGCGCAACATTTGCCTTATTTTTTTTTTTGCACACTCGACTGATAAATGTTTGGCCTATTAACGACACAAATCAAAGGTGCTGACGAGCTTGGCAGCTGGAAACCTTCCGCTCCTCTTCACACTCGCAGTTTAGCTGATTTCTCTCAATTGGCAATTCACACGCAACACGCTTCAAGACGCTGGCGTTAAATTGAAACGCGAACAATCTCCGCTGATAAGGCAATATGATGCTGCTCTTCCTTTTTATTCCCCACACTCATACACTCACACGCTCTTCGCGTTTAACGTGGCGTATAATCGATTTTTATATCACACAGCTAAAAACATTACACAGCCGCCGCGTATGCCAGCCGCGCAAACGTTCCACATTTAACTAACTGTCGAAAATCAATTGCACAAAACCTGTCAGCAAATAAGTTTTTCTTTTGCTGTTTTGTTCTCTCGTTTTTTTTTATTTTAATTTTCTTGTGTTTTTTGTTGTTTGTTGTCGTTTTTTTATAATAATTCTAGTCGCGTCGTGCGGTCGAGCAGCTGGTCAATGCACGCAAAGAGGCCACGAAGGTCAGAGTACGAGTAGCATAGTCAAAACATAAAAACGCTTAAATCAATAGACGCGCTTTGAATGCGCTAAAGGTGGGAAACAACTGTGGAAAATCAAGGAAAATAGTTCTATTCTGTCGAATAAATACAGCTGAATATACTAAGAAGTTGAAGCACGAATTTTGAAAATATTTTAAAATATTAAATCATGTTTCTAAACTAGGTAAACTCTTTGCTGCATAAAGAAGTTTTAAAATATTTTCATGATTTCATGTCTGTAAACTTCCATTCTTAACTTCCAGCTTTGACTAAAATAGTTTAAAATAAAAACGAAAGTTAAAATTTTATTGTATTGATATTGATAGTTTTAGAATGTAAATCATTAGCATATACATCTTTTCGTCTATTACCAAAGTATTTTTAATATAGCGAAATTAAAAAATGTTCTGTAAATTTTGACAAAATACTTAAAATGAAATTATAAATGAATTCGTAAAACATTAGATTTATTTAAACTCAAATTTTTCAAATTAATTTTGGAAACTTAAAAAGTTAGAATAATTCTACGACTACAGAAAAAGGAAATATAAATAAGAAGGAACTTAAAATTGCAAAATTTTTTGTTTTTTTTTATATTTATAAATATAATCTGCCTTTGAGGTTAAGCAATTTATATATAAAATATAAATGAAAAATTGCAAAAAAAAAATTGTATTTCAAAAATAAGATCAGTAACTATTTATAAAGTGACTACAAAATCAAAAGTTATTATTTTGAATGGAATAATCTTGCTTCCAAAATAAAATAGGCAATTAGTACAGTGATGTTAGATTACTATTTGAAATATATTTATGTTATAAATCTTAGAAACAAAATTGTAAGCATTTATATATAATGAAAATAAGGTTGACTTGTGAAAAGTGTATAATTAACATTTATTGTTAAATTTATTTGTAATTGAGATAACTGGCATAAAATAAATAAGTAAATAATGGTTTAAAAAATATGCATATTTGCTTCATTATAGGTGAAACAGTTCATTAATCATTTGCGAGAACTTAATAGCCTGATATCGAAATAATGTTCAACAAAATATATATTGTAAAGGCGACTCTATGGCTGCACATCAATCACAATAATTATAAAATAGAGTATGGAAATGGATTACGTGTTGTTCGAGCAAAAGTTAAGTTATGCTTATGGTCAGCGAAAGGCATTGTCAACTTCAATTTGCTACGGTAAAAAAATCTGTTTGCATATTCAACTAACGAAGTTCGCAATCCCGATCCATTAAAAGTTGTTCAACGATGTCGCCCGAGAACTTTAGCAAGTTAATGCATTTAATTACAGCGTAACCAAGAGGAGAGGCACAGGGTGGACGACTACGATGAAGTTGGTGAAATAACAAAGCCGCCAACAAAGCTACCAATTGCCTCATGACATGACAGCCCAATGCGACGATGTGAAGGTGGCTCGTAGCAGGCTGGACTACGTGGCGTATAAGTAACCGCTTTTATTGTCATTTGCCGCACCACTCAATAAGTGGGCAGAGGGGGTGGGTCAATGGCCAATGGCTTTTCGCTGCAGCCCTGGTCAGCGCAATGTCGGCCACATGCACAACACACAGGCGACCTCATCAACTCAAGTGAGCTCTAAGGAGGGAGAGGAAGAGGCGACGGAGGGAAGAACGAAGCTCTTTGAATGCAATTATGTGCAGCACATGAGCAGCATGCTGATGACGCTGACGTTGGCGAGTGGGCGTGGCCCAGCAGACAGGTAAGTAGGCCAGCATAAATAAGTAAAAAAAAGAACAGAACAGACAACAGAAAAGTTGGTCATTAAAGAGAGCAAAGAAAAAACACATTGTATAAACGATAATCGGAATGCAATATCAGATTGAATGAGAAAACAAAACATCTTTGTCGCTTAAGCTTAACTGTCAATTATATATAGTATTAAGACGGTGTGTGTGTGTTGTGTGTGTGTGTGAGAGTGCTCAGAGATAAAGGTCCTTGAGGTTCAAGGACTCGGCATTTGAATTGGTTGCCACAGCGCAAATAAAGATTATCTTTGTCAGTGTGCTGCGCATTTTTATGGTAATTCGCCACCGTTCGGGCCACAACAACGAGACACACACAAACACACTCATACACTTGACTACAGCTCAGGCAAATCTAGCGCACAAAAAGGCAAATTTGACACTTGAATGTGTGTTTGTGTGCGGCCCAAAAGAAGTTGCAGACTTTCCAGCTAAGATGATGGCCTAATTCAATGCCAGATCACGGAACAAATGAAATTTCCCCCAAAACGGAATTGGGTTTCACACACTCACACTGAATGCATTTTAATCTAGTCCATTCCCATGTTTAAAACATATATCTTATCCAGCTATTAGTTACACTTTGACCCCACCGCAAGTTTGAGGTATTTTTCAAACTATTTGTTTAGCTTATGCTTAAAGTGTTTTTCGTTTGCCAGCCATGAGAAATGGCCAATCATAAGTTTGCAGTTTGTTATGAGATAGAAGAGCATTTTCAACTTGTTTGGCCACATCACTCTTTAAAATATTTGTTTAGAATTAAATCAAAAAGCTGCTAGACAAGTGAAGAGCTTTTATAGAATTAGCCAACAATAATATAAATCGAGTATAAATTGAAGATAAACATTTATTTATTTAAGCAGCTGTTGATAAACATATTTTGCTTAAACGAAAACATAGCAAAAGTATTATATATAGAAATAGAAATTCGGAGTAAAAAGACAATCCAATTTGTATTCGTGAGAAGCGCTTTTCCAAGCAATTACTCCACATATTATATATGTACGAGTACATTTACTTGATATCTTTTCTTGTGGTTGATTTCTAAGAATTGTGAAGATGCCTTGCAAAGCGAAGAGTTCCTTCATAAAATGCTTAGCATGAAATTATGAAAGTCCTGAAGTTGATCTAGCTATATTATATTATATTATATATGGGCAATTCTCAAAAAATGGTAAACCACGACCGAAAAAAAAAATCTTCACATTCATCGTATTTTTTTGTATAATGTAATAAAGAAATATCCAAATTTTCATAATACAATGGATCCGTAGCATATCTCCGTTGTTTTTATAAAAAAATTTGCCTGCAAACTGAAAAAATGTAATTTTTTCACTTTTAGCTCCATTTGTATGCTTTTTTATGTTTTATTATTTCACAAAGAAAACATATGATATGTTTGCTCTTTTTCTACCAAACCTCTTAATAGCAATCCAATAATAAGATAAAAAATGCAAAGTGAGCGAAAAAATGTTCAATTAACTGTTTATTTTTATTTTGCTTCTTATCTATGTTCAAATCGTACGTTCGCGACCGAAAACATCATTTTATTGTAATTGCTTCGCATTAAGTGCAAGCAGGTGAATGGAACTTCGCGTGTTAAGTTATTTTGGTATATATATTTTAAATATAAAAAATCGTTGAGGTTACTCAAACCAATCTTTTTTTATTGATTGTCAAAGTAACGTACGTTCGCGACCTTACCTATAAGCATATGTCGATTTTTACTAGCGTCGCATGGATTTCAAAAAAAAAATTTTTTTTTTGTTTTTGTTTTTGAAAACTATGTCGTTTGCAGTTACTTATTACTTGTTAGTTATTACTTATTATTTATTACATATTTTTCTTGCTATTAATAAATTTCAGTACATATTTCATATTTAATAAAAATTTATTTTTTTTGCTTTTAAATGTTATTAGACACATTAAATTGAGTTAAATCCGTTTGTTTTTATGAAATATGAAGTTATTAATAAAAAAAAGTTGTGGTAAAAATAAAAATTTAATAAATAAAACCACATGGAAAATTCGTACGTTCGCGACCGTACGTTCGCGACCGGAACTTAATTAAATTAAAAATAAATAAATGGAGATATTTTCTTGGGAGTAGACTTAATAGGAAGCTGCATGATTCTACTTTAAAAGTAAAGTTATTTCTTTAAAATATTCCGTCTCAATTCGCAGAGTTTTGCATTTTACTGTATTAAGGCAAAGTCGTCTTCCATTTTGCGTACGTTCGCGACCGCATGTTTTTTGACAATATTTTGAAAATTAAAAATCGATAAGCCCCATAATTTACACTAACCAAAGAGCTAAACAAATGCTATCGAAAAGTAAAAAAAAAGTTTCAGGAAACGTTTGTTTTCGATTTTATTTTTTTAATTTATCTCGTACGAACGTACGTTCGCGACTTTGAGAAATGCCCATATATGTATGAATGTATAGTATATAGGTAACTTTCTGGCGGAATTGTCGAGTGGAACACTTATTATATGAATTCATTCATTTTTGCAAAAAATTTAAAACTGAAAAATAATTGGGATCAGAAAAAATTTTAGAATTTATTTAAGAAATTTTGAATGGGAAAAATGGTATATTTTGCACTCTATGGTATAATTAGAATGGTGTTATGTCAATAAACCAAAAACATTGCATTTGGTATATTTCAGTATTTGTATGGTATTCTAATTTGGTATATTTTAGGAATAATACCGCACTGTTTTGTCTCCTCACAGTTGACCACACTATCTTACTTGTTTTTACTTTAGAAAGTGCCGCCCATCGACATTTTCGACAGTGAATTTTGTTGAAAAAATATAGCGATACCGATATGGCTTTTTAAGCTAGTTTTATAGCTATCATAACATAACAAAATATGAAAAAAGGCAGTTGAAATAAAATCTTTTCGATAAGCAAAAAATTCGCATTTATAATTTATTGAATATATGAAAACAATAAACCAATAATCCAATAAACTGTAGTAGTAAAAAAAATATCAAAAATCCTGATCCACATATATTGTTATCAATATTACAACACATCAAGGAATTCTATTGAAACTCTGCGGAAACAAATTATATAAAAATAAAGTCTACAAATATGGAATGATAAAAATGCTGTTTTAAATTTCTGCATCCACAATATAAATAAACAATCCCTGTTCTTTATCAAAATTTATGCTTCCCTTCATCGACTTAAATAAACGTTTATATCTCAGATTTCATAAGAGCTAAGCAGCTCATAATGCATATTCATAAATGCATAAATGTATTCAAATAAATGAAAGTTATGACCAAAGCAAGCTTTAAGATACAAGATACGCTTCTTAACGCACATTCATCTATGTATAATGCAGAATAATATGTGCTGAGACTATATAACACCCACAAGGGCCGATTTCTATGGCAGACATTGCAGACATTGCGTATACGCAACAGACATATTAACATCGTCCCTCTTTACTTAGTTAATCACACATGAGAATTCTTGGAAAAACAGGAGCAGCAAAAAGTCGCAGTGAAATGAAGTCGACAAAATGTGAGTGTTTCAAGTTCATTCATTCAATTCATTCAGGTTTATGCTTCAATTCGGTTGCCAAAAGAACCAAAAACAAAAAAAAAGAAGCGAAAGAAAAGGAATATTTACTCTGGAATTAGATGAGAAAAAGATGCTCGATTTGTAGCTAATGCAAAAGCCGAGTTAAGCAGGCGATTATGTGTATCTCTGTTTAGGCCAACGACAACTTTGGCTATTTGGCTCAAATGGCGGCTCATTTATTTCCGTTTACACCCACACACACACATACACAGAAAGAGAGAATAAGAGAAGAAGAAATTCGCTAATGACGTCAACGTTTAGTAGCTCCCGCAGAATCAATAGGCTCGTCGAAAACAAAAGGCTAACTTATGTGTCTCAATGTGAATCGAAATTTTTTGGCACAAGTTGCAAATTAAATTTACATTTGATGCACGTAACCTGCTGAGGAGGCGAAGAAGGTTGTCCCTTAATTGTGCTGCCAAATGAGAGTACAGTGGGAGGGGAGAGAGAATGATGCTGCAGTCGGGGACATGCTGGGCTAGCTGCCAACTTGAGCCAATTATGTGGCATGTGTAGCTGAAGTTGGGCCATGGGGCATGCCGCAACTGGCTATGTGTGTGTGTGTGTGGCAGCTGCTGCAAGGACGAAATCAATACGCGAAACATTAACTCGAGACTCGCTAAAGACACGCCATGGACTCATTAGCTTGTGGCAGCAAAACACACACACACATACACAACTCTCGAGCTCACTTCCTTTCGAGATGCTGCCACACACACACACACACTCTCTCACATGTCAGTCTGATTACGAGTGTGTGGCATCAATGTTGCCTGCCTCCTTTGTTGTTGCCCAGTTTGTCATAAATGGCGCCATATTGACAGCGAAAATAATCAGAGAAAAAAATGCCAAGAATATCCTTAAGTTGCCACTTCAAGTGTGGCATGCCACCAAAAAACTTCGGCTAAAAGAAAAGAGTTCTCATTAGTTGCCCGAACTTATGTTGGCGAAGTGCTTAACTTTATGATTTGTTTGCCCTTTTTTATTTTATATACAAAACATAAATATATTTCCTTGGAACTAACTGACAAACATGTTTTCGAGGACTTTTTTTGTTCATCTCATTGTTCGGCAATCTAATGATTAATTGCTTATAAACAATGTGACAACGGATACAAGTGATAAACACACAAGCACAATACTCGTATAAGAATGGATCATAAAAGCAAACTTGAGCACAATAAAAAAGAAAGAGCTTAGCAATCACAGCGTTTAACAAAGGCAAAAGCTGCACGATAAACAAAATTCAAGCTAATCAACGTAAGGGTTGTGAAACGTCAAAAACAGGGCTGCACTGTTAGTAAAATTGGCATTGTACTCGTTATCGGAAACTTTGAACAATTTAGAAAATGTTTAAAATATTTTTAATAATAAAATTATCTAAGGAGTTTTTGTTCATCAATTTATTTTTATGTTCTTAATTTTCTTTAAAAAAAAAAAAACGTCAATTCAAGTAATCGATAACTATTTATCACATGAAATCAATGTTATTGAAACTAACCTAAATTCATTCACAGCTTTTTCTACGAAATTAGTTTTAACATCAAAGCAATCTGCGGCTTTCGAGAAAATTCACAAAAAACTCAATAAAAACTAAAACTGTTTTCTTTGGTCAATGCGAATATTCGAATGAAAGTTTATTTTCCTTTTTTTTACTTATATCGTAAATAGATTGAAAAGTAAGGAAAACGCATTTAATTTCTTTTATGTGTTAAGGATCAATAAGACATTTTTTTTGATAAATTTTCTAGATCAAATTTTAGTGAGAAATGGATAAATTTAAATTTTGTAAACTTCTTGCCAAACTTTAGTTTTCCGGTGTCCTTTTTTTAGAAAGATAACGACATTATTTTTTTGCCTATTCACATTGAATAGATTATCATATTCCTAAAAATATTGAGTCCATTTAAAAATAGTTTATAAGACCAACCATTTAATTAAAAATTGTATGTCATTAAGAATTGAATTAATGTAAATTAAAAAATGATTTTCATATTAAATACATTAATTAATATATTGTATTACAAAACGAAAAAAAATACTAAAACAGTCGAGAGCTTCTGTAAATATATTTATTTCTTTTCAATCTATTTAATTTATTTTTCTTAGTTTTGTTGACCATTACTACACTTTCACAATCTGCTATATTTTATACTAATTAGTATATTTTCAATGTATTAATTATTAATTTTGTATATTATAAGAATAATACAGCACTGTTTTGTTTTTATTTAATATGAGTATCTCACAGTCAATCACAATCGACTGAAGCTTTCTTATTTGTTTATCTTTAAAGAAAAATATAACTCATATCGATTTACAAGATCAAACTCTGCTAACACTTGCTTTACAGGGCATACAAATTATATTTCTCTTTAGTCCTTAAGACTTTCTGCCCTTCAGAGCCTCATCAAGGGTTCAAAAAGTTGAGGCAAATCGAAGCGAGTGCGTATAAAAGAAAATTAGCTGCCTCAATGCGAAAGGCGAGAGTTGAGTGTCGATATGAAATTGCAACGACTTGCTTCGCTTGTGGGTTGCATTCGTGTTACAGAAACTGTAATTTAATTAAACGCCCCCACACACACACACGCACACTCACTCACACACACACACGCACACTCACTCACACACACACACTCCCACAGAGAAAGAGAAAAGAAATGACAGAAAAAATCAGATTCGCTAGACGGCGCCAAGGGAGAGATGTGAATACGAATGATACCCAGGACAAAGGACTAAGGACATTCGCAGCGACGCTTAATGAGTTGTTTGGTGTCAACTGGCGGGTATAAGAACTGAGAGAAAAAGGCGACAAAAAGAAAGAAAAAGAGACAGTGACTGACTGAAAGGGAGACAGAGACAGAGAAACGGCGACTGACTCAAAATGCATTTTGATGTTCAACTTTATGTCTTCAGTGTGAAAACGCTTAAAGTGTAATTGCCCGTCTAAAGTGCTCGGTAAATTTACATAGCGCCCCATTCCAAATGGTTAAACTCATTCTCCTCTCTCAGTTATGAGTTTTAAATAAATAGTTAATGCTCACACACTAAATTTGCATATAAAGGGAATTAACGAAACCGTTTTCCTTTTCAACGTAAACCTAAAAATAGAAAAAAACTAAACATAATTTTTAGCATAAGTATTTAATGCTTGCTGCGTTGGTGGAGCAAAGAGTGGCAAAAAGTAATGTAAACATTGTGATGGCCATTAAGAGTGAAGGAGAAGAATTTTAATTACCTCTTTGCTATGTTATTTTAAATTATATTTAGTGTGGAAGCATATTAGTTTTATGGGGGCTCTCGAAAAAGGAAAGTAAAATCTTAAGCACCCACCAACAGATACAAGTTTATTAAAGGCATAAAATAGAATATCAAAAAAGTTTATGAAACTTAATTTGCAGCAAAACTTTTTGGTTTATGCTACCTTAATGCACTCGGAAACTTTTGAAAGAACTCGTGGAGATAGATTTTTTTTGAAATGCACACAGAAATAAATAAATATAAATTTGTTATTTTTTGATACGTAATTAAATAGTACTACATTTTTATGTCTGAGAATTTTGTTATATTTATATATTATGTTATTTCTTAATTTGTAATATACGCTTGTCACAACAGCATTTAAATTTAAAAAAGTGCTATAAAAGGTGATTAATCACGGTTTTTTTTTATTGATCAAAATTATTGCGAGAAAACAGCGAATCTTCATTAAACCATTGCGGTTATTAAATTAAATTTCACATTTGGGTTTTTTTTTGTGGATTTCAACAAAAATTCTTAGGTAAGAAGTCACTCTATACGATTCACTGTATACAATTTAATACACTTGACATCTGCCTTTTGCTAATTGATTCATATTTCTTCAAAGAATTATTCTCCAGTATTTGATTAAAATAATGAAATTCCTTTTTCGATCTTTTGTGCATTTGTCTAGTTGTTTGAATTTTGTATATTTATATATATATTATAGCAAATTTCAAATCCAAACGTTTATGTATATAATACAATATAGTAACACCTCCTAATATGTACAATTGTCTATAGTATAAACAGCATATTGATGCTGGAAGAGCTATTTTTCTCGATTACTTCATATTGCCGCTAAGATATGTATATCTATGGGTAAAATGGGTATATATTAGAAGAAATAAAGATGTTTTTCTACCCGGTTACTATATCGATATACCAAATATAGCATTTGGTATATTTTTCTATTTTTCTGTATATTTGTAGAATATTGTTTTATTAAAAATGGATTCATATTGGAGAAAATACAGATATTTTTGTATCCGCTCTGCTATGTCCATATACCAAATACAGCCTTCAGTATATTTCAGTAGTTTGCGGTATATTTTTAGGAATATATTTTTAGGACTGTAGCTTTCTTGTTTATTCTAATCTTAAGTATTGTATTGCAGCCAAGAATGGCTCAAGAATTGGTAATCTTAAGGATGAATATCTTTTTATGTTTTACTTAAAAATACCTATTTCACGATTATTAAGAGACTCCAGGGTATTTAAAGCTTTAGTGAAAAGAATTACTTTAGACTCTTCAGACTATCAAGAATTGATAATCTTAAGGATAAATATCATTTAATATTTTATTGAAGTTAAAATAAATATTTCGAAAACACAGAGTTTCATAACTCACAATTTTCCAGAGACTCCAGAGTATTTAAAGCTTTAGTGAAAAGAATTACTTTAGACTCTTCAGACTATCATTTTCACATGACCAATTCTATCACATATCTCAAACTAACAATTTCAAAAGACAACTTTTCATTTGATATTTCAATAAGGATTATCTCGAACATTTCATAATTTCAAATTCCCATTCATAAGCGAAAAGTAATAAAAAGAAAATGTGTAAAAACAAAAGTCCTTTTCATACTTTCACATTTCACAGCTGCAAATCCTTATTAATTTGCCAAGCTGCCAAATGTCTGCAGTGACATCCACTGACCACACAGAGATAGAGAGAGAGCGTGAACTGTGAACTGCGACAGGTAATTAGAGTTACCTGTTTCCGATGACCTTAATCCCCCAACACAGTTCTTTTGTTATCTTTTTTTGTCGGTTTTTTCGTTTTTTTGGGGGGCGTCCTTTGACACTCACCTCGGTACATGGGAAACTCGCCATCGCTGTGGCTGTGACACAGCATAATTGGGGAACGACAACGGGAGGCGGCGACCATGATGCCAGTCTTGTGATGTCCGGTGACGCTAAGCTGTGTGACTGTTGAATTCGATGTGGATGAGGTGCTGTTGTTATTGGAGGTGGAGGAAGATGTGATCACGTTGGAAGTTAATTGATGCAGAGGCTTCTGCTGTTGCTGTTGCTGTTGCAAGGCGGCAATTGTTACTGCTGCCGGTGCAGCCGGTGTGGCAGGTGTCATGGTGGCACACACGGAATAGGAACGTGCGACATGACTCAACGTGCGACGTCGTATTGTTGCCGCTGCTGCTGCCGTAGTGGTTGTTGCTGCTGTTGCCGTCGAGCGATAATGATGCTGAGGCGTCGAGTATTGGCAATGATAGGCGGTGGGTGCCACCGAGGTGGCAGCAGCAGCTGTGGCAGCTTGCAACTGCTGATAGATGGGTGCACCGCCTAGCGACAAATGATGCTGCAGCGGTGGATGTGGATGGGAATGCGGGGCGTATGCGTGATGTGCATGTTGCTGTTGCTGATGTTGCTGCTGCTGCTGGTGTTGTTGTTGCTGCTGTTGCTGTTGTTGGAATGGCGGATGCGAGTGTTGATGCTGCAGCAGTTGTCGTTGCTGCTGCTGTTGTTGCACGGCAGCCATTTGGAATTGCTGCTGCAACTGTTGCAACAGATCGTGCTGCAGCTGCTCATTCGATTTGCTGGCAGCAACATTGTTGTCGCCTTGCGAGGAATTCGTTGCGGGAGCAGCGGGCTTCTGTTGCTTCTCCCAGGGACCGTTGTTGTCGCCGCTGTAATCCAGTTTGAGGCGCGTTCGAAGGACTCAAGACGAGAGTCCTGCGTCCTGTTTGTGTGTGAGCTGAATGCTAAGCATTAATTAAGGCGCCGCACGTCGCCAGCCAAATGGGGCAACATTAAACGCGACTGCTGCCAACAGCTGATGCAGTTCTCGGTCCTAGAATTGTCACTTATTTATGGCCCATGTATGTCGGTCACACACAGAACCTACAAAGCACTCACACACATATACGTTAGTACACAGAGACACACACAAACTCGCGTTCACACACACACTCTCAGTGAGCTTATCAAGGCGAGAGACAAAGCGCGTTTTAGGATTTTAAGAACGTGAACCGTAAACTCGACCAGATACGTTGGGCTTAAGTACAACGACTGATTGTGCCAAGCTTTGTTATCCTGCGAAAAAGCTGCCACCAAAAAGCGCAACTTTCAGAGAGAAAGAGAGAGAGTGGTGAGTGGAGAGAGACAGCGAGAGCAAGCACAGACTCTTTGCTCTCACGACGAGAAGCTGCACAAAACTGGACCAATTCGGTGGCCATGGTTTAGGCTACCCTCCAGAGGCTTGTCCCACTCTTTGCCAGTCCTTGGGTTTGAGCTGGATGGCTGCTGCTGCTTCTGTTGATGCTGCTGCGGGGGCGATGGTGGCGCCACAATGTTACTTCTGTTTATGAAAGTTCTTTTGCATGCAGCGAACGTATGTTTTGCCAACTCTTTCACTGTTGTTTACCGTAAAAAAGCGTACAAGGCAAAAGTAAAACAACCGACAAACGACAGCTATGTTCACAAAAATACAAAAAAAAAAAACGTGTGGCATAGTTAGGCAGAGGCACGCCACAGTGAGGCAATGTGCTACACAACAACCAGTTGAAAGGGTTCGATTGAATTCTTAATTTTCTTGTGAACAACAAATATTTTCTAAATAAAGTGTGCTCAAATAAAAAGAAAATTGAGACAGCATTCATTTTTAAATAATCTTTTCTATTTTTTAAATTGACAATTACTCATACCTTATTTTCCCATGCCATTGACTTTATTTCGTTAGATAAGTAAAGGGTCTTTCGCTGTCAAAACTAGAGCCAAACTTTTCATACTATTCATACTGTATTGCTCTGTCAACATTATCAAGAAGAACATTAACAGTGTAGATGACGCATCGGTGAAACCAAATTTCTTATTCGTATTGATAAGAAAGTCAAATATTAACAAAACATTGCCAAAAATTAGAAGGCGCTTCATTTATTGAAATATTTTTAATTTATATACGTGAATGAATCATCGTTGTAATTAACAATATAAAGGGTCTTAGGCAGTCAATACTTGAGTGCAACATATCATAAAAATGCTGTGTTCTTAAAAAGAATGACAAACATGATATATTTTATTCGCTTTATAATACTTATACTTATTTTAAGAAGTTATTATATAACTTTAGGCATTTATATTTATTGTGTATTAAAATATGTGTCTTTATTTTACATAAATCTTTTTTAAATTTTTCATTTCATTTTTAACTTTTCTCATTTTTGTATTTTCGTCAATGTAAGTAAAAAATCTTCTATTTATGTATTATTTCTTTTGCAACAGAGATTACATCAATTTTTTAAATATTTTCTATTATTCTAATAAAGTGTTCTAAAAGAATAACATCTTCTTCATATATTACTCTGTTTAAATTTATAGTAATTACTTTCCTCACTTTATAATCAAGTACTCATTTCTAACGCATTTGTCGTCATTGGAAATAATTCGTTTTATCTTTGATTTCGGGAAGCATTTACGTATTTTCCCAACTGATGAATAAACACATAAATTTGCAGCTTATAGAATGATAATATTTTCAGTACGAATGATACACTATACAATCGATTTAATCAGCAAAACAAAACGCAAAAAAAGAAGTCTAGTAAAAAGTAAATACAAATTGCGATAACACTTAACAAAAGATAAGATATCACACTCCATTTGTTGGCCACCACCAACATGTTGAACCGAAAGAAAAATCATTTAGCCTGCGGCAAAAACCATTTTCAATTGCCATAAAGCATTTTGAGAGCACAGTGCACTCAGTCCTTGATGGTGTTGTTGTCGTTGTTGTTTTTGTTGCTGCTGCAGTCGTCAGTCAGATGAGAAGAAGAGTGCGCTCTGCTCTGCGACCCACTGACAGTGTTGGCCAGAAGTAAAAGCATTGAGGCACAAAACACAACATTTTGATGATGCCTGGGTTCATTCACCCAAACCAAAACCCGAGACCAGAGACCAGAGACTAGAGACTCGCAGACGGCCCCAAAAAAACAGCTGCTCCTGGGGCCGAAACGAATTTCAAGAGCAGCTGCAAAGCTCTTTAAAAGCTTTTTTTCATTCTCCGAGCAGATGCAACAACAATACAATATAAAACTTAAAACTAAGAGAGAGAGAGCGAGGGAGCGAGGGAGAGGGAAAAGCGACATTGCGTTTGATTTTTTAATACGAACAACCGAAGATGTGCTCGTAATTTATTTATGTATTTGTCACTGGGTCTTTTGATAAAGTTGTTGCAAGATAATTTCGATGGTTCCCCCAGGACCCAACCAGGGAGGGAGCGAGAGGAGGAAGTTTTCGTGGTGTATGTTAGGGAGCCAACCCCACATGATAAGGCAGTTGAGAAAGTCGATATCATAATACAAACATGGAACAGGCGCACAGCCAAAGCAACACAGCATCCGAGCTTCCATATCACAGGATTTGCCAAACGGGAGCAAACGGGAACGGGGGTTGGTGAAGGGAAAGGGGAAGAGGGGAAGCTGCCACTGTTTGCGTGGGTTTGTTGATTTTGCGTGCGCAAAGGGGAAGGCAGCGAGAAACGAAACGCAAAAGGAGGAGAACAACCAACACAACACAAACACACGAAAAATAAGAAAAGCGAGCGAAAAGCGCAATGTGTGTGGGCGCCGTTGCTTGTTTCTAATTCTGCAGTGCTGTGGTTAAGGGTCGGTTGCTTTAGGGGCGTTCCCAGGATGCGAAAAGTCGCTGGGAACACTTAAAGCAGATAACGCGATCATGTTAGGTACTTAATATTTTGTATGCTATAAAAATAAGCAATAGGAATTCACTTATGGATCGTAAAATAACGTTTTGTTGTACATGTAAACGAGTTACTTCGTGAAATATAATTAACTTTTTTTTTGTAATCTAATAGCTTCAAATTCATTATTTTCAATGTTAATAATTTACTTTTTTCACAAATAATTTATTAATGCTTAATTAAATATTTTAGATATTTGGCTGCAGAATTTGGTCAACTTTTAAACCAGAAGTTTTAGTTATTTAAATTGTGAGACTCTATAATCTTTTCACACAAACCAGAGAGACTCCTTTAAACTTTTATTTGACTATATTTTTTATATATTATATATATATTTTTATATATGTATATATTTTTCGAATGATCTCTTAATATTAAAGAGTTCCGATTTTTGTAGAGAACTTAATACAAAAAAACAAATAAAATCGAGAATTGTTTGTAAAACTCAATTGCAGTCAAAAAAAAAAAAATAATAATAAATAAATAATAGTGTTGAACAACATAAAAAAAGCATTTAAAACCAAGTTTTCCGATTGTTTTGCTTTATACTCATAAGAATCACTTTTTGGTTTGACACTAAATACAAATTCATTTTTTTTTTTTTCAAATTTAATGTTCACTTTTTGACCAGTTTTCATTGTTACAAAAACTAAGAAAGATGGTTGAACGCTTAAAAACGACTCTTGTTTAATTTTATTGATATTTCAATAAAAAATAATAATCTCTAATAACTATTCTCTTCATCCCTGTACTACGCTTAACATCAGCCTCGCTTTGCGGAATGTTCACTTAGTGGCCACACCAAAATTTGCTTAACTGCATATTCTTAGCGCTTAATGGTCACACTTAACTTGACTTTTAAACCTTAATTGCATGCTTACATCCCTTAAATATGATCATGCGTCTCTTTTAGGTAATTTTCTTAGTTGCAATTGTGGCCGTTAAGTAAGATTTGCTTATATCAGAAAATACTTTCTCATTTAACTGAATCTACTTACCGTAGATATCGTGATCGTGGAGGTAGTTGCTGGCGCTGCTCTTAATGCTGATGCAGTCCAATGGCGTTGGCTCAAATATGTTGTACGAATCACAGGATTCTGCTCCCGGAGTGCCCGGCACATCCACTGCAAACGAAATAGAAAAACAAACAAAACAAAAGATGACACATGTCAAAATAAAAACAGAATAATCCCCCCTAATACTAAATCAGGAATGCATTCATTTTGTGTATACATAAGTACAGCGCAACTTTATTTCTACAACGTATCTTAAGCTAAGAAGATTCATTCGAATGCCGCGAGTTGAACTCTTGGCGATAGCCACAAAGCTGTCGATTAACATTGGCAACAATATTCAATTGATTTTCATTCAAATGTCGAAAGATTTGACTATACAACTCCTCGGGCAGTCCCAATAAAGTCGGATGTCGATAGAGTTTCAGTCTCAGCAATTGCTGCGCCCTCATCGGTTGAAAGAGTTTCTCGCGCAGCTGCAACGTTAGTTCATCCAGTTTGCGAAAACGCAGCTGATGCGGCTCCAGCTGCACATTGAGCACATAACGTCCCACCGTCAGGCAAATGCTGTAGCCACAATCAATAATTGGTGGGACGGGCCCCAAGGTGACGATCAGCAAATCACCCAGCGCTGTGATCATCAGATGAGACAGTAAAGTATGATCCTCCTCTTTCTCTTTTTCCTCGACCAAAGTGCGTAGTTCGAGGCGCAAAGGCGTCGCCTCGTTCAAACTTTGCAGCTTGGGCAAGTTTTGGCTTAACAGTCGCACATTGTAGATGTGAAAGCTGCCAATTGCGGGCACCGGCTTCAGTGCATCACGTTGTTCCGCATAGATGTGTTTCTCCACGTAGCCACACTCCAAGGCCAGCGCATAGATGAGCAGCGTCAGCAGTTCCACGGAGGATGCAGTGCGTCCATTGTACGAGGTGAGCAGCTGGCGTAGATGCAACGGCAATGCATGCAACGTGGCATATTCCAGGCATAGTGGATCCTCCGCTGTAATGAGGCAAGTTGTTGTTGAAGTTGTAGTTGCATCGTTGTTGTGTGGATTGTATTTGATATTTGTTTAGTTGGAGGGGAAATGCGTGGTGGTAATTTGCAGTCTATGAGAAGTCACATTGATTAGTAAACGTAAAACCAGGCAAAAGTATAAATGATATCAAGGAAACTAACCTGTTTAATTTTTAGGTGCGTGTGTGTTTTGTGGGTGTGCGAATGTGGCATGCGATACCATCAAAAATATATATTGTAGTTTATATGGTGATTAGGTGCAAACGAGTATATCTAATATTTGTTTTATTTATTTTAGAATAACACTACCATTAAACACAAAATTAGCATTTTATCAAAAACATTGCCAACTCAAAAGATAAAAGTAATGATAAAAAAATATTGCGCTGTGGAACGTATTTGGATACTATCCAACGCATTACTCAAATAAAATGTATAAATTAACACAATTATTAAACACAAAATAATAAATCAAATAACTTGACTAACTCAAAAGATAGCGTCAATGATAAAAAAATGACACTGTGGAACGTATTCGGATAAGAAATACACATGCCATATTACTAAAATACATTTAATATATTTTTTATTTTTTGACTTTTTTAAAATCAAAAAACCAAATTCTTAAGAGTGATATATCAACAATTTACATATGTAAAATATCCAAATTGTCTTTTATTATTGTTGTTTTCTTTAATAAATTAATTTTTATTAAACATAAAATCATAAATAACAAAATGCGGTTTTATTTCATTAAATTGACACTACTAACAAATGAAAAGATAAAATATCATTTCTAGCTCAAAATATGACTAAATTACATAAAATAAAATGTGGCATCGTGGAAAGTATTCGTATAAAATCTAGTACAACACTCATGACAAAATCTTTAATGATTATTTGAATTTTTAAAATTAATTACTACCATTACACACAAAATGATTAATCAAAATAAGTTAGGATAACGACAATGATAAATTAATGACGCTATGGACCCAATTCCGACACGATAAAATACAATACCAAACTTTAATTTGTAAAATACCTAAAAATACTTTTCTTCTTGGTCTTTCAATTGATAAAAAAATAACGACATTAATAAAATGTGCTGCTGTAGATCGTATTCCCACTCGATCCGAAGCACTACACACGTCAAAATTTATTATCTTATTTTCTTTAAATAAAAACTGCTCAAAAGATAACGAGAATGATAAACGAAATACGTTGCTGTGGAACATAATCGGACACGATCCAATGCAATACACACCAAAATTGGTTAAAAATATAATGTTTGTTTATTTCCTTTTTAGGAAATAAATAGAACTACCATTAAACACGAAATGATAAATCAAAAAACGTTGCTTACTTAAAAGATGATAAAAAAAATATTCCGCTGTGGATCGCATTTAAACACAATCCAATGCAATACACAAACCAATAAAAACAGTCAAATATTCATATTATTTACAACGTGACAACTAAATATTATTTGACTACAAATCACATACAAATGTATAGATAACTCTTTAAATTTGTATATAGTATGCATGTGTAAAGACAAATATTTGCAAGCTTACTAACATTCCAGTTCCCCGACTAGTGCTCCAATCGTTGATGACGCAGACGCCGCAGCCGCGTCCTCTGCCGTCGCGTCCGCTGTGCCGGCTGCGCCGCCTTCTTCAGTGCCTTTGTTTGTTTTAATTGATTCCGACATTTCTTCACGTTATGTAGGTTAAAGAGCTGCGCGCATTACGTATACGAATTTTATTTAACAAAAATATATATATTTCTTTTTGGCCAAATCAAATGTAATTCATTTGATTATGAATTAAACGCTCGCTGCGTTTTTTGCACTAAACACAACAACAGTGCAATTTTTGCAAGTGGGTTGAAGGGGGAGACACACATACACAGCACTTTCTGTTACGCACCGCACACGTATTTTACACATTAATCAATGAAATTAACTTTTCTTATTGAGCATTATTTGAGCTGCGAATAAAGCAAGTCAGTGCTTGCGCTGCCGTAAATAAAATATTGTTTGCAAAAAACCACCTGTTAGATTAGTTATCGAAGTTATCGGCTGCCGTGCAGCTATCGATATGAGCTTTGATTGTGGAGGTAGGTATGCAGCTCAACCGTTGAGCAAGAAATTTTTAAATACTTCTTTATTTCGGCAAATTACCAAGCACAATATGCAATTTACATTAAATAATTTCAAATGTAAATTATATATTTATGTTTATATTTTAAGGACACCATCCAAATGGAATAAAATTGTTATTTTTGCAAGACGGATTTCGGACATCTCGTCATCGTATATATCGATAGCAAACTTACTCAAATTGGTTCGCTCATCGCCAGCTACCCAATGTTTGTACCATCCCTAATAGCCGGCAACAGTTTATTTTGTTTTAGTCGCAATGAATTCGGTTGAGGAAAATGAGAATTATATGGTTAAACAAGCACAAAATGTGCGCAAAACGGATCCCAGCTCAGCTAAAGCATGGATTCTTACCGCTAAGACGCTCTATCCCAATGCATTCAATGTGCAGTATGAGGCATATTTGCTGGAGCGCGATAGCAAAAACTACGAGGAGGCGGCCAAGTGTTTTAGTATCATGTAAGTGAGATTCACTAGAAAGCAAAGATATATATTAATAATAACCACTTCTTGCAGTGCCACCAGCTTCACCAATCAGCATGCAGAACTCTGGCAAGAGGTGAATGCTTTAACCAATGCGCTGCGCAACGAGAACGAGAATACGCCAGAGCAGGACTTCTATGTAAAGATGTATAAACATTTAGCGCCCGAAGTGCAGCACAACATCTTCGTGCACACCATTAACAACAGCGGCGACAATCTGCAGCAATGCATACACAGTTATATACTGATGTTCAACAAGTTCCCCAAAACCGCAATGTGGCAGGCGCCGCGTCTCCTCGAGATGCTCGCCGAGGGCATGAAGGCGGATCCCGATATGTATCAACGCATGCTTGTGGAGGAGGTGCTCCCCATGATACAAAATAAGCCACCAGAGTTATCGCCACTGCTCGCCTGTCGTCTATACACAAACTCCTTGGAGTATTATCTGCGTCAGATTATGGACGATGAGAAATGCGACACGACAGAAGCGTGGAAGAATATATTCAAGGTGCTCATGCTCTGCGGTCAAATGATGGGCTGGGAACCGTTCTTGCCATTTAGTAAGCAAATCAATCAGAATGTCTACTGGGATAAGTTGGTGAAGATTTTGCGTGGCAGTCCAGCGGGAAGCTCTCAAGTGTTGTTCTATGCCACCACGCTGTTTATCTACTCGTTGCATGGTTACATACGCAAGCTGCGCATTGAGGATGCCGATGTTAATCATGTTCTCGTCGAGGGATTCATTGACTGGCGCGATCCATCATCGGAGAGCGGAGAAGTACAGAGCATGGACTGCACTCCGGATGGCGGGGATGTTCAGAGCATGGAGCCACCCAAATTCTCTGCCACCACTCCCATCAGTCAAGAGTTATCGGAAGCTTTCTTGCATGCTGCTCGCTGCTGGCAGCTGCTCAACACGGAGCAGTTTCAGCGTGACTTCAGCCAGCTGATGTTGGCGCTGCCTTTGGCGCCATGGATCTCACGTTTTCTCTTCGATTTAGCCATTTATTTTGGCCATCGCGATGAGGCCAACAAGCTGATGGCTGATATGAATACGCCCAGCACGCTGGTCCAGAGTCTGCAGATATTGAGTCTCAATCTGATGCAGGGCAGCATGACAGTAAGTTAAGGCTTCGAAATTGATAACAATGATTATTTTTCATTCTTTCTCTCTCATTCTCTTGCAGTATCAGGGCTTCCAGTGCATCCTTAAGATACTAGCAGAGCTGCCAGCCACAAGTGGACAGCTGCTGGAGAACATCAGCCTGAAGAGTCATCGACACATGATCTTCTTGCCCCTCACCAAGATTGCTCTCATTCAATACTGCACGCGTGCAATTGTCAGTCGACTGAGTCGCATGCTCTTTGAGCCCAACTGCTCGGATCGTTTGCTAGGCGATCTGTTGGCGCTGCTGCAGCTCAGTGCTGATAAAGATGTGGCGCTCAAGCAACACATCTTCCAGCTGATCACACAACGCAAATCCTTCAATCTGCACACGTTGTCCAATTACATTATTGCCACGGACATCATCGAGGAGTTGGCCTTTATTTGGAACTCGCAACAAGACGATGCCAACTTTGAGTTAACTGGTTCACCAACAAGCGGCGGAGGTGCAGGCAGCTCTGCAGTCGCTGGTTCAGCGCAACCACGTCGCATTGGCACTCGAGGTGCTGATAAAGGAGCGAGGGATGAGTTCAAATCACTAATTAGACAACAGATTGCCAGATGCAATGAGAATATTCCAGCGTTGGTTGCCAATTTCATCACCCAAGAACATCTCACGCTGGCGCAACACATCTTTGGCATGGCGCCGCCAGTGGAAACCATTGTCATCAAGTGAGGCAAACATATATCATTTAAATAAAGATTATCTATTAAAATGTAGGAGCTGAAGTAATGTATTTTATAAATATAGGAAAGCAGCTCAGCAAGTAAAGACAAGATATCATTGATTTCATTGTCTATATAGAATGTATAAATGTATGGCTGTCTGAAGATTCCTTTTGTGGGCATAATTATTAGGAGTTATTTTCTTGCAATTGAATATTCTTTATATTCTAAGCGGGTAATGATTTTATTTGGCAAATTGTAAGATAAGGCTTTGTTGTCGAAATAAAAAATAATTATATTCAAAATAAAATCATTATTGTAATCATAAAAACTTGAACAATATTTGGAAATGTTTTAAAATCAAAAATGCGTAAAAAATAGTAAAGAAAAAAACATTTTTGCATTGCTGACATTAAGTACACAATTTAATATCATATCTTAACAATCATATACACAACAATCATGGTACAATATATTTTCTTAAATTGTCTATAAAAAGAACCATATATATTTTTTTAAACGTAGAAAACATTGGCTTTTTCTACACATATAGTATAAAAATCAACAATATTCAAACAGTGTATTTATCAAGAGTATTATAAAGGAATGTTTTGTTTGACGAATAATTACAAGAAATGGAGGATTCGTTTGCCATTGGTTTTTGTGCTATTCTTTCATTTTTTACCAAGACATTTTGTGCTAGCAACGTGATCAGAATGATGTCATTTACTATCTACATAATATTTGCTTATGAGTTACGAACAGATTTAGGTTAGGAATCATGTAATTAGGCTAAGTAATGGTGTGCTTTAAAATTGAATATTTTACAATATTTCGTTAAATTTGTTTACTTGTACTCTTCAGTTCAGAATATCATGTTTTTAACTAATTATTCGTATTATTTACACACATAATACTTAATAAATCGTCAGTGATTTCTTTGGTATAATTTTTGCTAATAGCCTCATTTTAATATATAGTATGTAGTATAATGATATGCATTATTACGCACAAAAGTACGTCGATGACTAACAAATTTTGATGACTAATTTTTTGTTCGATATTATGATTATTATATCACAAACAAAATGTTGATCAAATGCTATAAAGTTTTATAGCTAAGTTTCGCTCTTGTTCTTGGTTGCGATCCCAACATTGGTTTCATTTTCCGCTACAGCCAAAGTGCTCCTTTGCGTTTCCTTTGGATTCGTACCAGAAATGGAGAGTGAAGAATCAAACATTTCATCGATGCCAAAATCATGCTTCATATACGACATCAGCACATTATAGAGCGCAGTGCAGACATTAACGAAAGCCACACGATATTTCGTTTCCAAATAGCGGAAGTTCACATATTGAGCCGCAGGCCAAAGCAACCAATCCATAAGATAAATGTACGGAAACTTTGAGATTAGTTCGTGATGCGTCTGCTCCAGTGTTCGACGTTCCATATAGCAGATGGTATAAAAGAAGATTAAAATGCAGGCAGGCGACATAAACAGTTGATCGATTAGTATTTTGTTGACAATATTCCGAAATGTGCGATGCGGCATCACACGATCCATCCAATTGTAGACATAATGATGCAGAGGTCCTTGCAACGCTCCCGCCACAAACATGCGAAACATGCGGTCGCCATCGTAGCGATCCTGTTGCCGCAATCCATGACGATATTCGTACTCCTGTGCAATGACATCGCCAACAACCATCAGGAGCCCGGAGCCTAGCACATTAGTGACCAAAAGATACTTTCCAAACATCTTGTTCCATATCAGTTTCGTCCAGCGCACCATCACGAATGATACGTCATTCCTTGTCTCGCCTTTTCCATGGGTGAAACGATGTCTGATTACATCAGACCTGAAACGGATTCGTGGGGATTTTGTGAGCACTGTGAATGTCCGACGAGGAAACTCAATGCGGCGACAGCTGGACTGCAATATTAATGCTGTTGACCGGCGGCAGCACAACGTTCTCATCACCGTGGACATGGCTGACTCCTCCTCCGTCACAGGGAAATAATTGAAAAACTTGCCGTTATATTCTACGTTGTCTGTTCACGTTATGAATTCGTGTTTGTTGTGCATATCAGCTGACATCGATTTACGCTCGGCTGCTATCGATAACTCCTTCCCTTTAGTACACTGTTTGCCACATTAATTGAATTAAACATTGAATTTTTACTTAGAGTAGCTAAAACGAAATTTTTTGATTCTAAGCGCAGTGAATCAACTAAAAATACACAAAGCACAATTATATGCATTAGGGCCGACTATCGACAAATTGATTCTACTTTACGTTACTTGTACTCTCGATAACTTCTGCTCTTAGATCATAAAATGCTAAATTCATAAAAATGAACTAAACACTGCATTTTCACATAAAATATTTGAAATAAAGTTACAATTTTTGATGCTAGTCGCTGTATAAATAAATTTAACTTTAAACTTCATTTGCGATATACTGTACTAAATATCGAGTACGTTTCACACTGTTGCTGGCTGCCGCCCTATGCAGCCCTGGCAACGCCGGCGTCACTTTGCTCTTTGCTTTGCTCTTGAGTTCGCGTTATTTTTAGGCCGCCCAAGTCACTAAATTTTGGTACACAACAACGCCAGCGCGCCAAATGTGTGTTTTGCTGGCTAAAATAGACTAAATTCCATACATAAAAAAAGAACGCATACTTTTCAATTATAAAACACCAAAAAGAACTCACACGCAGCGCTGCACGTACATTTTGCAGGTTAGAATCGAACAAAAATAAATAACCATAAAAACAAATATTGAAATGAGTGCATAAATTAATTAGGCGTATCGCCGCTAAATTTTTTTTAGGTGACAATGAGGCTGCTTTACGTGTTTGGCTTGATTTTGGCCGTGCGACTCGCATCTGTTTTCATAGTGCAAACGTATTTTGTGCCCGACGAATATTGGCAAAGTTTGGAAGTTGCTCACAAATTAACTTTCGGGTAAGTCAAAGAACAGATAAATAAATTCTAATGCCGATAATTGCACACTCAACTTTCACGCAATAACTATGATGCAATTGTCTGCAGGGTGTCATTCAAATATTGCGTACTTTGTACATTTGAAAGTCACAATGATCGCACAATTCATTTGTGGAGTTGATAAGTACAACAGATGTGCGTTTAACTGCCAAGTTTTACAATTATGTATATATATTTTTTATCTCCTTTTAGCTATGGCTACCTGACCTGGGAATGGGTGCAGGGCATACGCAGCTATGTTTATCCCCTGGCCATTGCCGCGATCTACAAAGTGCTCGCTCTTCTCCAACTCGACAGCGTTGAATGGTTGGTGTTGTTGCCACGCCTACTCCAGGCGCTGCTCACCACTTACTCCGACTATCGCTTCTATGTGTGGACAGGAAAAAGGAAGTGGGCCTTGTTTCTCATCCTGGTACCTTGGTTCTGGTTCTACACGGGATCACGCACCCTCGCCAACACTCTGGAGGCTTCGTTAATCACCATTGCTTTGAGTTACTTCCCTTGGCATGGCGAGGGCACCGCCTACTTGTGGCCGGCTGCCATCTGTTGCTTCTTGCGCCCCACGGCAGCGGTTATTTGGTTGCCTCTTGCCGTTTATCATCTACGCAAGAGTCGCCTGTCGGTTGTGGAGCTAATCTTCAAACGTTTTGTTGCCATAGGGTAAGTGAAGTGGCTTTTATAAAGTCAAAAATATATCGCTAATCCTCTACTCTTTTAGTTTGCTGGTGGCTGCTGCGGGCATTGCCATTGATACTTATTGGCATGGCCAGCTTATTGTGACGCCTTGGGAATTCCTCAAGTACAACATCTTCAACAACATCGGCAGCTTCTATGGCTCGCATCCTTGGTACTGGTATTTCACCGCTGGTCTTCCCACTGTGCTGGGCATCAATACGCTGCCCTTCGTCTTTGGCCTCGTTCAAACTGTGCGCAAAAGTGAAAAGTTTCCCATCAGCAAGCAGTTGCTGATTACCATTCTGGTCACGTTGGTTGTGCTAAGCACTGTGGAACACAAGGAACTGCGTTTTGTCTCCTCGCTGCAGCCATTGTGTCTGTATGTTGCCTCCGATGTGCTCTCCCGCTGGAGTTATCGTGCCACACGCACCAAACTCTGGTTGGCTGCGTTGGGCATTTTGCTGCTCAATGCGCTGCCCGCTTGGTATTTCAGCACCATCCATCAGAAGGGTCCCATTGAGCTGATGCCCAAGCTGAGGAACATTGCTCAGGAGTATCGTGACGAGCGCGATCAACGCGCAAATATACTTTTCCTGATGCCCTGCCACTCCACGCCTTATTACAGGTAAGACTCGAGATTCAACTAGATTGCAAATTAAATATTTTTAAGCTTAAATATTGAATAACAAATTTTATTGTTAATTTTAATTCTTTGTAACTAATATTCTTTGTATCTCTTTCTTAGTCACATCCATGAGAACGTCACCATGCGCTTCCTGACCTGTGAGCCCAACCTGAAGCAGCTGGCGAACTTTAAGGACGAGGCCGATCGCTTCTATGACGCACCTGCCTCCTGGCTGCGCCGTCACATTCCCGTGCATCCGCGCACTGCGTTGCCCTCGCATGTGGTGCTCTTCGATTCACTGGCCGACAAGATCAGCGAGTTCCTCACCAGCTACAAGCTGCTGCACAGCATCGAGCATGCCGAGTTAAACAAGCTAAGCGATTCGCAAGCGCTGCTCAACGAATGGTCATCGGTGTTGGGCACGAATCCACCTAACATCACATCTCTTCTGCAGTTTGTGGAATCACGCACTGGCAAGGCAATATTGGTCTATCAGCGTCTGAAAGCGGGCGAGGAAAATGCATTCAATCGCCAGGAGTTCCAGGATGCCGAGCCTGTCATTGAGCCAGAAGCCTTGCCAAGCGAAAATCAGTTCAATTAGTTGAAAATACTCAGTTCACTCTCTCTGGCATTTTTTACTTAATTCAAAGTTCAAGAAAAATTCAGAAATGCCATTTTATATATTTTTTTTATTTCAAACAGAAGACTTGAAGTAATAATTTAGCCCTCCGTTCAAAGCAAGAGTAAGAAAGAAAAGCAATAAGCAATCAAATGAAATTATCATTATAAATATTATAATATTTGTCTGGCCTTAAGCAGAGTTTTTAAAACGTTTTCGAAAGTCCAATTGTAAGTGAACACGTTTTTTGTACTGTGACAGTTTTGATCTATATATTTTGTATTAGGCCAATATGTCTAAATTGAGGCAATATATATATGTAGTTATATATATATATATTTTAGAATACATGAAACATACTGTTTAGCTGTCCTTTCTTTAGTGTTGCAAATAAAGGTTCAGTCAATAAGCCAAAAGAAACCAAACATTTTGTTTTAATTTAAATTCGATATTTTTGTCGATATGTGCTTTTTATATTCGATATTTCAGCTGCCGGTATTTGCCAGGAAATACTGCCGTTGAAAATCACCGAGTGAATAAAAGAGTTTCATTGTAGATTTGTAGACATATAATTATGTGGACATAGTTAATTTGCATAATTATCATTGATTATTTACTGGGCGCATCACAAATATCGTGAGCAGTCCAATCAGTAATCACTTGGAAAGTATAGCGATGGTGAACGCGCCCTCTATTAGCCGCTATCGACACTGCAGCAAAGATAACAGTGCATTGCGGTGTTATCGATAGGGCAATCGATAATTTTCCAGCTCTAGTCGTCTACATTAATTAAACGCGTTTAAACACACAAACGCTGGTCAACTCTTGTCAGGGCAATTTTAATTAATTGCACAGATCTCGCACAAGCGAAAGCAACAACACCAACAACAAAACACACAAATTATGGCTGCTTCAATTAGGGCGCTGCTTAAAGTGCGAGGTGAGCGGAAAAACTATTGCGAAACACATCTAAAAAATACGAAACGATATGTGCGCGAAATTATATAACTTTCATACAATTTGTGGCAGCTACAAAATGAATTGAACAATTCCCACGGCTGCAACAAGTGTCAAGCAGCTGGAAATACATTTTTGTTAATAAGAAAATAATGTTCAACCCTGTGAAAACGACGTGGCTGCACTTTGCAGTACAAATATAGGAGACCGTGATTTTTTTGTACTGGTATGTGTGCTATGCTGGAAGAAGAAGCATGCAATTTGATTGGTCGCAATGTGGGTGGGGGAAGGGAAGAGAATGAGTGGACTGACGTTTGGCCATGTTCAAGGTTCACATGTGACCCACAAAACAAACAAAAACAAGTTATGATAATGGAACCAAGTTCGCAGGGAATCTACAGTGATAACTCTCTTAGCCGGAAAGTCGAATTAATTGACATAATATTTGTACTTGATATATATTTTTGTTTTGTATTGTCTTTCTCTCGTTTAGATGGCTTCGCGGCCAGCGTACGTTGTGGATCGCAGTACAACAAGACGCGCGGCAATCTGAAGCTGAACGGCGACTCGCGCGTCATCTGCCAAGGCTTCACCGGCAAGCAGGGCACCTTCCACAGCCAGCAGGCGCTGGAATACGGCACCAAACTGGTCGGTGGCATTTCGCCCAAGAAGGGCGGCACTCAGCATTTGGGTCTGCCCGTCTTTGCCTCTGTTGCGGAAGCCAAAAAGGCCACCGATCCTCATGCCACCGTCATCTATGTGCCACCACCTGGTGCCGCTGCTGCCATTATCGAGGCGCTAGACGCTGAGATTCCATTGATTGTGTGCATCACGGAAGGTGTGCCCCAGCATGACATGGTCAAGGTGAAGCATGCGCTGATTAGCCAAGGCAAATCGCGTCTGGTGGGTCCCAACTGCCCCGGCATCATTGCACCCGAACAGGTTCGTATAACAAGCAAACTTATTACAATCGAAATTGGGGAAATTTCCGCTAAGATGGCCGCTGTAAGAAGCTATGACTAAATCAGTGGGTGTTATGTTCTTCCATTTCGTGTCATGCCATGAATAACAATTGTGAAGTGTATAACAGAATAATCAGCTGAGATGCGTGAAGACAACAGCAGCAGCAGAAACAGAGATAAGAGCGATAGGTACAAAGTTCATAAAGTGGATCGATCGGTCGGTCGAACGAAATGTTCGCCGGTTGCCGGTTTGCTTTTTAGAGCCGCTAGTTGCCGTTGTTTGTTTTACGTTTTATGACCTTTTTATGCACACTGCAGTCTGACTTCGATATGACAAACTTGTTGTGCCTTAAGATAATGAGAATTACGAAATATTTTATCGACTGCTAAGATAACTGCTGCTGGTGTTTGATGGTTGCCATATATGAAATTTTGTGGAGAATTGTATTTTTCTTTGTTATTAAATAGTTTATAATTTATTATTCAAACATTAGGACATTTTTAAGAAACTGTGAAGATAATACAAGTATAAACCGAACCTTAAGCTCAGCTTATTTTGTGCTTAATTTGACAAACTAAAATGACAATGTCATTGAAAGACATTTGTAAAGCTTATTTTGAAATTATATTGCCCATTATTTAATATGATTTACTCTCTATTACTGAGTTTTTATAGATAGGATTGCAATATTTCTATCAATAAATATCAACATTATTGCTAATATTTACAATTTTTAGAATAAAGAAAAATCTATAAAGATGGTAGTCACTTTTAATATACTTTAGCTTATAGGGCCACCCGCTGTTCATCTTATCGAAGCTCTACTGATTATTAGTAAAATGTTATTGGCGCTTATCTCACTGTGTATGCTGACGCATAAACCGGTTTCATTATTTATATCTCTAATTTTGATTGTTTTCTTTTCATTTCTGTGTGTATTTACAGTGCAAGATCGGTATTATGCCCGGCCATATTCACAAGCGCGGCAAGATTGGCGTTGTGTCGAGATCTGGCACCCTGACCTACGAGGCCGTGCACCAGACCACCGAGGTCGGCCTTGGCCAGACCCTGTGCGTGGGCATTGGCGGTGATCCGTTCAACGGCACAGATTTCATCGATTGCCTCGAAGTGTTCCTTAAGGATCCCGAAACCAAGGGCATCATTCTCATTGGTGAGATCGGTGGTGTTGCCGAGGAGAAGGCCGCCGATTACCTGACTGAGTTCAATACGGTAAAGTGTATATTGTTTTCTTTAAAACGAATCATAACTAATATACTTCTGATTCTCAATTTTACAGGGTATCAAGGCCAAGCCTGTGGTGTCCTTCATCGCTGGTGTTTCTGCGCCACCCGGTCGTCGTATGGGTCACGCTGGTGCCATCATCTCTGGTGGTAAGGGCGGAGCTAACGATAAGATCGCTGCTCTGGAGAAGGCTGGTGTTATTGTCACCAGGAGTCCAGCCAAAATGGGCGACGAGCTGTTCAAGGAGATGAAGCGCCTGGAGTTAGTTTAGATAAATTGCAATTCAATTGAACAAATACAAATACGTGACAAAAAATAGACGTATTTAAAAGTGTACGTCACCGAAGAGAATTATGCGAAGCAAGAAAAGATTGATTAACTAATTAAGCAGAAAAGTGTCGCTGGAGAATGTGAAGTATACCAACCATAAAACCCATATATGAAATATGTCGAAAAATCCTAAATAAATTATTGTGAAATTCGCTAAAATGAAACGAAACAAAAAACAGCAAGGAACTGAATTCTATTGTACGCCGCAAAAATGAATTTACTTTAAGTAACTGCCGTCTGACCACCTATAAATTATTAATGTTAAAATTAGTTAAAAGCAAGAACTCTGCACCGCGCACTAAAAATAATGTTGAAATTCTGCTGTCACGTTATAGGCACCAGCTTTAATTGAAATAAGCATTACACACTTTATTTGCCAAAACACAAAAACTCAAACTCGAAATAAATGTTAAAAAATGAATTAATTTCTATATATTTTTTAATTTAAATCACCAAAGACAAATAAATCGATAACTGAGCAGTTACTGTTAGTTGTGGAGCAAAGCTGGTAGTTGGCTGCATTCCGCAATCGATAGTATCGATAACAGTGCAGTGCACAACCCCAGCTGTTTTCTTTGCTCAACCTAGTGGCACTTTGCAACACTTGCCCTAGCAAGCGTAAAAGAAAAATTTCTTTGTGCAATTTACAAACATTTCGTGATCCCCGTGAAGCAAACAAACAATACAAAAAGAAAAAACGCCGCGAGTGCAAAAGGCAGCAGCTCCAGCTGCAAATATCAATTAACGCATTGCAAAAGCAAAACTCTTTAACATCCAATTGCAACACACACCCCGCAAACGGCGCAAATCATCATCCAACCACACACACACAATGCCAGTGTGCAAATTGCTCGCTCTAGCATCGCCAATGGGCAGCAGAACTGAAAATGGTGAGTTGCAAACGCAAAACTATATAAACAAACACACATGCATAAGTACATCTATCACATATAGCCATAGCTAATTTTACTCGTTAATTTTGAAGTTCGTTTTACATACACATTATATTAATGCGGTTGCCGCATCATAATGAGCCGCATAGGTTGTCTGCATTCTTTGCCTTTGCAACAAACGCGACTCTGCTCGCAGTTGACATCGTCTGCCCGTTGTGCTGCGATTGCCGTAGCTCAACATCAAATCCAAATCCTGCGGTTTACTGGGCACACTGCCAACGGAAACGGAAGCTTCGTTTTTGCTTTTCTCCAATTCCTTGCGCGGCAGAATATCGTACATGATCTTGTAGGTTGTCGTGCAATTCTCGAGCATGTCGGCGGCGAGGGGGAAACGCAGTTGCACCTCGCGGTTGCGCTTGAAATTGTGCAGCGCCTCGTTGCGTGCCCCGAGATAATAACGCGTCGCATAACCCGCCTCCTCCACACCCCAGGGTTCCGCGAAGTTGTCACGCACTTCGCTCAGATGCTGTTCGCATGCATTAACGCGTTGCAGCCCTGGCACAATGCAATCGTTTTGTTCTTCGCTGCCCTGGCGTCGTTCTTGCCAGTTGGATAGCAGCACCTCCTTGCCATAGTCCTTGGAGATGTGCTCATCCATATACGAACCGCGCGGCAGATTCGAAAACATATTTCGCTAACCAAGCCACTAAATGAAAAACCCTTATAAAAGAGATACTTGAAAAGTCTACAAAATTAAGAAAAGAAAACTTCTTAACTTTTAACACTGAATACTTTTGGAAAATGACATGATTTCTTGACAACCATTATCAAATAACAATATAAGACACTAGATTTACAAAATGAATATAGTAATTAAACAAAAAATGAATATAGTAATTAAACTAAAACAAATAAATCATCTAATATAAAAAATAAAAAAAATCGTATAAGAGTAAAACTTAAAAAGTTTATAAATTGGGGAACAAATTATCACTAACCGAATGGAAAAGGTTTAAAAGTGAAATTTGAAAAGGTTTATAATATAAAAAATCAAATAATAATAAAAATATTAGAAACATATAATAATAAAAATATAAGAAACAAATAATAATAAAATTATGAGAAACAAATAATGAAGAATAATAAGGAAAGGAATAGGAATAATAAGGAAATATAATAAAATAAGAAATAAGAAAAACAATACCTATTATATATTATTATAATAATAATAATACATTTGAAAGTAGCATTTTTCGTGGAGAACAACAAATCAAGATATTACATCTGTTGTCAAACTGAATGTCTTAAGATAGAGTGGTACACACATATCTCGTTTTACGGCTGCTTCGCCTTACGTCATTTTTATTTAGCGGCCATACTATAATTGCGTGCAAAATTCACTTTTCTCGCTTAACTGTCGCACATAAAATACAAACATAAGTGAAAACAAGTTTCAAACAAAAAAAGAATAATGTTCTTATCTTAAAGTTTTTTTTTTTGTGCATAACAGATTTTATTTAGTAGAGTTTAAAACCCATTGGGATTGGATTGTCATGGTATTTCCAATGAGATTTACAATAGATTCTTGACTAAAAATGATATCATCATATATTAAGAATCATAAACAATATTTTTAGTTATTAAAATCTCTTTCAAAACTCATTTATGGATTTAAAAGTTTTTATTAAATGTAATTTTTGCTCAAACCTTAATTTTTCGCTATCATCATTAAACTTTTTTATATACATTATATAGTAATGTATTAGATATAGTATTTTTTATTGTATTTGCTCAATTTGTCAAACATTTTTGCATGGAAACCTGATGATAAAGTTTGTAGTAAGTATTTTCTTTGGTGGCGTATTGAAATGTTTTTGTTTGGGTTTCGAAAATAGATTCGGAATGATTCTGGTCGATGCGTTTATTCGGCCCGCCATTGTTGGCATTATTTTCGAGTGGGTTTTTATTGAAAATCTATTTTGTGAGTCGACAACGACAACGACGACCGGGGGCCGTCAGTTCGCATTCATTGCGTCGCGATCATGTCGTCTCCTCTGTACTTTTGTTAATCTTATTGTTGTTGTTAGAGGCCCAACCGAAAACCCGGGCATTACTTGTTGCTAGACCAAGCATATCTATGCTATGTACTTTTAGGCACATTGTATTTATTTTTTTTTTTTTTTGTATACAAAAAGCCGATATTTACATGAAAATTGTAACTGAAACAGACAGCACGCGTTGCATGCCTCAGTTTGTTGCAGTTGTCGACGTCGTCGTCGTCGAGTATCGAGATGATGCTATAAACGAATTGTCGTCGTCATCTTGTGATTTTATGCTTTATATACAACAATCATTGTTGTTCTTGTTATTATTGTTGTTAGTTAGTTTGTTAGTTGTTGTTTCGCTCGGTTGCGCTTCGTTCGCCCGTTTTTGTGTTTACACAAAAATTTGCCATTTTTACTGCACGAAAGAATAGAAAATTAATTCTTTTTTTCGCGTATTTGCTTTTGCACTAGCAGAATGTTGAGAATTTGTGAAAATTAATTTATGACTTTTTTCACGGCACTTTATTCATTTTGCTACACACTCTTTTACAATGTATAGTGTGTGTGCTAAATATGTATGTGTGTGTTTGTGTATTTATATATAAATGCTATGAATCTCTGATAAGACTTTTTGGCCTGAGTTCTCAAGGCGCACAGAGTATTCTATTTTGACAGGCCCCCAGGCGGGGTTCGGCAAAGAGGCGGCGATGTCAGGTAGAGAGCAGCTGCTGCCTCTTTTTTTTTTGCTTTGCAGTTGAGTTGGTTTTTGTTTTCCTTTCTTTTTTTTCTGCATAATTCATAACTCCCGCAGGTGCTGCCCCTGGCCGTGAAGTAGGGGCTAGCTTTTGTAGCAAACAAGCGTCCCCTCCAGACACACACTCTCTCACACACACAGAGACAGCAATCAAAAGTTGACCCTCATGTGCTGCCCCGTTGTGTATGCAACAAGAATTTTTCTACCTGCGCTATTAGAAATGCTTGAGTCTGCATGTTTCGTGGGGCCGCCTTTCTCGCCTGGTTGACTGGATCAAATGTGATAAGATTAAGTAAAATATTTAACTTATTTGACATTATTAGATTGAGCATTGAATGCTGACAGTGTGCGACACATCTTCTAAGCCATTGCGATCATGAAGAGTGCTTAGTAGATGACACTTTAAATGATTTTGGTATGCTAAGTGAATTGCAGACTTATTTATTTTACCATGTCTTTAAAGTCAGATTCATATTATGTTATTTCACCTCCTATACATCAATTGTATAATGTGGATTATATAATTTAGTTAGGTCAGGATTCTGATTTAATCTAAAGATAAACTATGTAGAATTCCCAAAAACAAAGTTTGTTCAAAAGTAATATGTACATGTAATTATAAAAAATTATATATTTTTTTATATTTCTTTATTTGTTTTTACAAGTTTATATTTATATACAAATACACAAAATATCTTTTAAATAGATTTTTATATTTGACAGCTATTGCTATATAATATAAACTTAAATGTATTTATAACACTTCGAATGATGATAAAAGGTCAACTAAACTAAATATACATTTCTTATTTAATAGGCAAGTTTATATAACAAAAATAGAAAAAACGCTTGCTAGAGTTTGCTATTAAAGGATAAAATTAAGTTAAACACAAATAATAATAATAAAACAAAAAAAATAATAATAAAAAATTGCTTAACTTAGAATCCCAATTTCAAATTTAAGCATGTTAAATATAAGAACGGAAATTTAAAAAGTTTTTTACTATCTGAAGCAATTTCTTTGCCATCAAAGAGTTAATTAAGATATTATTGTTTTGTTTAATATATTTCTTATTATCTATTATACTTTAATGATCTGAATTCTAAATCATTTTGAATAATTTTCCCCATCTAACTTACTTCTCAGAGAAAACGTGTTTGTTAAATTTAAAACATTTCATTAAATTATTATATTTCATATAACTATCAACAATCTGAATGCTCTTAAGAAATTCAATTTGAAATTTAAAAAGTTTCAATAGTTTTCTGCAAGTTCAAGCTCTTCAAAGTGCAGACTTCTGGCTGAAATATGATCGATATTTCAAGTACAATAACTTACTTTCTTCAATGCTTAAATTGAAGCAGTTTCTCAATTGGTTCTTGGTCTTGCAATTTGTTGCTTGGCGACTCTTTAAGTTGCTTCTTGGGTCTTGCAATCATTGCAGGACATCTTTGAGTCATCCAAAGCCGCCCACATGGCAGCTTGTCTGATGATGCTTAGCTGGCGTTTTTTATGCTCTTTGAGAGCACGAGAGGACACACAGAGCACAGAGCTCAAGCCACGCGCTCCTTCTTCTCTATTCTGTGCCTATACACGAGGATTTCTCCTTGTGTCAGCTAAAAAACAAGACAACATGATTACTAGCCAGCCAG
The DNA here is from genome assembly GCA_023558455.1 of Drosophila kepulauana. Lineage (NCBI taxonomy): Eukaryota > Metazoa > Arthropoda > Insecta > Diptera > Drosophilidae > Drosophila > Drosophila kepulauana. Next base: position 40,821,054 of record CM042369.1, read on the forward strand.
GATGAAGAGCGCCACGCGCTTGTCTCTGTCTCTGTGTGTGTGTGAGTGTGAGTGTGTGTCTCATATAAGCTGCATAATCGTGCTGGTTGCATGTAGCAACACTTTCCTTCCTCCCTTCTCCCCTCGCAAGGATTCTGTAGGCGCTGAACACGCGCAACGCTTAAAGTGAAAATGTCTCTTGTCTGTTTTCTTGTTTTTTGTTGTTGTTGTTGCTTTGTCGCTTGTCTGGGTCAAGCGTTAAAGTGTAAGTAACAAGAACACGCAACAGAAGTGTTGCTGCTGCTTCTCCCGTTGTTGTTGTTGTTGTCCTTGTTTTCACTGCCGCCTTGTTGACACCTTTCACGGCCGACGAATTAATTAAAGAGCCCCACGGTGATGTCGTAAAACATTTAGCATTTTAATTGCGTCATAAAAGCCAAAGAACACAAGCCAAGGAGGTAAAAACGCCAACTAAGCTTAGCTGGCAATCGTTGTTGAGTTGTTGTGAGCCAGGACTCGGGAGTCCTTTTTGCCATTTGTCGCCTAATTAGATGAGATTAGTTTAGTGGCATCTCGCATCCGGTTTTTCCGGTTTGGGGTGGCGCAATCAATTCAAGCTGATTTCAGTACGATTTTACCTGCTTTCATTTGCATGGCTATTAACTTTGACTGCTTGCCACGCCCACTCTCGGTGGGTGTGTGTGTGGCCCACTGCACAGCACAGATTGCAGCGACAGCAGCGGAAGTGATAGACGCAGCGCATCCTTGCTCTCATCCTCGCCTGGCACTTGGCCTCGAAACGCGTTGCGCTTTTAAGCTCACACGTGCGACAGGCACTCACTCACGCTCTCTCTCTCTCTCTTTCTGTCTATGACTGGCGCAGCAGCTTGAGCGAGCGCTCTCTCTCCCTCGCTCTCTCTGTCTAACACTCTCTCGCCATCTCTGTCAACGTTGACCCAAATAAGATGTCGTAATTGCAACAAGGCGCGACACTCACGACATTCACATTCTATATGCAATTTACGTTAACGAGAGCCGAGCAACAGTCGTAAATGTCATGTCATCTCTCTCGCTCTCGCTCACGTTCTCACTCTCCCTCACACTCACTCTGTGGCTCGCTCAAAGTAAACAATAAAAGGAGACACGAGTCCAAGCTGTGATGGCTTCAAGTGACGTTTCGTTTCCATTGTTTCGCGCTCTGCATGAATTATTTACTACGACGCATTTGCAAAACGCACTCCCCTCCCCCCTCCCCTCTTGATTGTTTATTCTAAATGTTGCATGTGGCAGTAATGAGAGAAGCTAATCGCTGAAAATTGACGCAGCTTATTATCAATTTTGTGTTGCATACTTTGCGGCGGTCGCAGCCTTGCTCTTCGATTTGATGAAAATTGGGGTTGCACATTTGGAAATCTAGGACACGCTGCTTCAAATCCTTATTTAACACCTCCTTCTCCATCATTCATGCCACACACACACACTCACACAATATGACTTTTTTCCAGTTGATTGCAATTTGACGTTTGTCTCTGCCAAATTCGATCTTTTATTTTTTACGTTTGTATATATTCGTATGTGCTCTAAAAGCTTTTTTATTGCCCACTTTGCACGCTTGATGGAATGCCATCAATCGGATGAAATACTCAAATAACCCCAATACCATCAAAAAGTAAATGCAATTTACGTTTCATAATTGACAGCGATGCGCACATTGCAATATTCCATCGAGATTGCACCGTGATTGATAATTGAATTTCAACAAGTTCTCCATTTTTTTTTTCTCTTTTACTTAAACCAATTGGCGAAACTATTTCTCGTTTTTTCGTGAATTTGCACTGCAAATAGTTTTTAATCAAATTTATGCGCCTCAATGAACTTTCAAGTATTTGCAACTCAACTTATTTTTTTTCGTTGTTTTTGTTTTTCGAGCATAAGCCACTTTCGTTGCATGAAAAAGTTTTTGACGAATGCAACTTGTGAAACGCATTTAATAAGTTTTTCTGTTCATTATCTTAGTGTCAAGTGGGTTTAATAAGCTTGCAAACATTTCTGACGCCAACTTTAGAGAGTACTCTTAAAAGTTAGCTACGTTTTCAAGATCGTGTTTATATCTAAATATCCAAAGCTACATTAAATAACTTTCTTTTATTGTGACCATTTTTATAAGCAGACACTAATATCATAATTATAGAAGGTTCCAAAGATAGGGATTAAAATATAGTCAATTCATAAGTCATCAATTTTAAGTTTATTGAATAAATGTTTACTTAAGAGAGTTTTATTTTTGCTAATCTTTTGCTTTCTTCATATTTAACTTTACAATTTAAGTGACAAGTACAATATCTTAACTTTTAAATATAAATTTTGCAATGAAAGTGAAACTAAAGTCTAATCTACATTCGTTAAGTTCTTTGAGCTTAGCCAAGAGAAGTTTCAGTATATCAAATACATTTTCCTCTTTACGAATCAATTTAGAAATAAAAATCTTAATTGTAAGCGTTAACATCTTTTTAACTATCGAATATATTTTTTATTTTTAACAATTTAGCAATTCAGAAGAATATGAAATTTAAGCTAAAGTCATTTAAATTCATTATTTAATTTCTACACATTCTTTTTATTTTTACTAGAGAAATGTGAGTATATTTAATACATTAAGGTGCATGCAATCTTCTCTTTTAACCTGCTGACTAATGTGTATTTTTAATTAAATGAAGTAGAAAAAATAATTAAATGCATATTATAGCTTCCATTCAATCAAATTGAAGAGCTATTCACGTTGCATGCGTCATAGCCTCTATAGAATATAGAGTTAAATAGGCATCAACTGTATGCTATAATACTTTTCGATTTTACAACGTTTGCTATTTGTTTTGATTGAAGACTTTTGATTGTTTTATCTTTATTTTGATTCGATTCGATTTGAAACGCTGTTGAGTTTTGCTGCCAGGTAATGTGAGGAAATCATCAAGTTTTGATTGCAGGCAACAAACTTTTGCCATAAACATTCCTGTTTGGCACGCACACAAACACACACTCATACATAAACATACACACACTCACACATTGATTGAGGCTACTCCAAGGTCTTGTCGTGGCCTGCTTGGAAGCCAAAGCGATGTGTAGATAGGCAAAGATGATGCCCAGCAACAACAACAGCAACAAGAACAATTGCAGCAGCAAAAACACACGCACCAGGAAGGACAACAACGTGAAATTGCCACCCCAAAAGCAAATCGTGCGCATTTTCGCTCTGGGGCATAAAACACACACACACACAGGCAAAAGGAGCGAGAGAGAGTAATATAGACAGTGAGAGAAGAGAGCACAAGTTAAGAGTGCCAGAGAGTTTGCGGGTCGCGGGGGCACACATGCTTTAACCTGTTTTTCCCGCAAAAGCTTTTACGCATTTGGACTCGGATGCGGACGCTAAACGTTGACTCGGTTGGCAGCTCTCTCACCTTGCCACCCTTTTTCTTTTTTTTGTTTGGTTTTGTGCCTTAGCCAAAGCACAAATAGAGCAGAGAAAGAGAGCGCGCGCGATACACAGAGAGAGAATGAGAGAGCGCCCCAGCAGCAGCAGCAGGCGCGATGCTTTTCGGACGGCCTTTTTCGCATGCGGTGGCCCAGTATCCATTCGGTCGTGTTCCCATAATGTCTGCCAGCGGAGCGCAGTGCTCGTCGCCGTCGCACAATTCGTCGCAGCCGTCGTCAACGTTGTCATTGTCATCAGCAGTAGCAGCAGCAGCAGCAGAAGCAGCAGCAGAGGAACAACAGCAGAAGCAGCAGCAGCTTAAAAATACATTTTCACAATGAAGCAAACGGGCGAAGGCAAGCGAGAAAATGAATTAATTTTTGCGCTGATCAAACTGAAATAAATACCAACAAAAAAATACGAAACGCACAAAATGGAAAATGGCACGCGCGTAGCAATAAATAAAACGACAGCAGCAGCAGCAGCAAACGAGGAGACACTAAAGAATGTGTGTGTGTATGTGCGTGTGTGTGTGCGAGAGATAAGAACACAACGTATTTAGTATTATATGTATAGCAGCTATATATGTACATACATACATATAGACCTGCTATATATGCAGGAAAAGGAAGCAATAGCAGCAGCAGTAGCAGAGGCAGCAGCCCGGCGCAGTGTATAAATATAAAGTGCAAAAAATGAAGAAAAAGCTAAAGAAACTACACGACACAAGAAAACGGCAAAGGAAGCAACGAAATTTTAGGTGTTATTTTTTTTCTATCGTTTTCGTTCGTTGTTCGTCGCGTGAAAAATGCTAGCGGAATTTTCATTTAAAGTTTTTTTTTTTTAGTTCGCTTTTGCCTTTTTCGCATTGCCTTTTTGGTGTATTATACATACACAACGACACACGTTTTTCACACAACAAACACACACGCTCACACATCAACGTTCGTTCGTTTCGTTTTTCAGTTTCGCGTCGTCGTCGTCGTCGCGTCGTGTGTTGTCGTCGTGTCTTGTCGTGTCGCCCCACAGCCGAAGCAGCGCCGCTTGGCGTTCGCGTTGTTCTGGTCGCTGGTTGTTGTTCTTGTTGTTGTTGCTGGTCTTGTAATTTGATGGCGTAGGAAGAAGCCCTGTAAAAAGTTTAGGCAAATGGCGCAGTTGTTTTTGTTGTTGCTTGCCATTGCAAACAGAAATTGCGTTAAAGTTCTCTTCTTGTTTTCTTGAGTAATGCAACGCAGCAGCGACTTATCACACAGCTTTAAAATGCACGCGTTACACACACTCTCTCACCTTCGCTCTCTATCGCTCTTCGGCTCCTTGCTTGAACTCTCTCCCACGCAAGCGCAAGCGCTTTAAAGCTTTTGTACTCTCTCTCTTTACACTGCCAGCCACAACACATTTTCGAGTACATCGTGGGAGCTTTTTGAGTGCCGAAGTGACAGTGACAGCGACAGCTGCTGTAAACAGTTGAGACACGACACAGTGGGGGGAAGGGAGGAGGCAACGACAACCGTTAAAAGGAATGTGGGAATAGAAATAGGAAACACAGGGAACAAGGAACAGGCCAACATTGTAGCAGCACTTGCATTTTGAGTAAACTTTTGCACCTCTTGACTAATCGCTGCAATTGCCTCACAATTTTTCTGTTTTTTTTTTTTATTTTTATTTATTTCTGTTTGCTGTTGCGCGAACTTTGCCTTTGACTCGTTCGCTTTTTGGCGTCTTTCATTTTCTTGGTCGTGTGCCACACGTCGTATGCGTGTTTTTCTTATAGCGACTACGTCATCCTGTCACCTGTGCTCGCATCTTGCCTCTCCCTCTTGCTCACACTCTTTTAGCGTTTCGCTTTTGTTTCTCCAAATCTGACGGTTGCTATATTTTCTTTGCGTTTTCTTGCGCATATTTCGCGGGTATTTCCCAAAAACACACACAACCAAAGAAAATATCAAAAGTGGCATGACTTGTACTTGGACCTCGGTTGATGTGGGTGGTTGGGAAAGGGAGGTGCTGAAAGGGTTGTGAATGGGTATCATCTATGTTTGTATTTGTATTTGTATTTGTGCTGTGACTCGCGTTCATATTTCGCTTTTGTTTTCACTTTCAAGTGTCCATGCAATTGGCTGCTTGTTTGTTTGTTTTCTTAGCGTCTTAGAATTGGATTTCTTCCACTGGCAGCCGCTTGTAAACATTTCGATTTGTATTTTTCTTGTGGGGTTTCGCAAATTATTTCATAATCTGTACACAATGCAAAGTACTTGTTCAAATAGATAGGGTAAAATAGGCAAATAAATTGTGTGGTAAAAGCTCGCAAATTAGAATTATTTTAATTTAAATTCTTATAGAAAATAGAATTTATGTTAGCAAAAATTAAATTGGGGAAAATCTATCTTCTTATTAAATGGAATAAAGTTATTCATTTATATTATTTTCAAGCATCAGCAATTAGTCAGAAATTCTAATTAATTTCCTAGAGTGTACTTAAAAAGTTTCCTACTGACACTTAGCGCCTAATTAGGGACAGTTATCAACTTAAAACATTTCGCCTAATTAGATGAATTTCCTCAAAAGTTTTCTTAAGCTTGAAGTTTGCAAAAAATGCCTTTTGCCTTTGAGGGAAGCAGCTTCCAGAATGTTTTCTTTTCATATATTAGCTTAAAAGGTTTCTTTATATGCCAAAGATATAGATCTGCACATCTTATCGTTCAACAACCCCTTTGAGACCCTTGAAATTTGCGCTACCTAAACTATGCCAAAATCCTAAAAGGAAAAAAAACTTGTAGCAATCAAAGATGAACATAATTATGTCGAAAAGTGAACAACGCTCTCCCCAAGAAACTAAGGAGGAAACACCATAGCCAACAATAACAACAACAACATCAACAAGAACGACAACTGGTCAAAGACACGAATCCAGAGAGAGTCGCGCTCGATTGTGTGTTAAAAGCATCCCTTTTAGTGGCATTTGCCGAACGAACTCACTCGATGTATGCGAGATAGAGTTTTTAGTTCGTATCCTGGGGCAGAGACACACGCATTTCAATTACTTTGCTCTCATCGCGTTTAAAGCTCGTGCAGTTTTGAATATCAAAATAAATCGTAAACAAGGTCACATTCCTGACTCTGTGTGTGTGTGTGCGAGTGTGTTTATGTGTGTGCGTGTGTTTGTGTAGATGCGTTGCCAACACACAGATATACACAGAAAACTTTGTGCTCGTTGTCGTTCTCGTTTGCTCGCTCGCTCTCTCTCTCTCTCTCTCTCGTTCTCTGGAATGTTTTGAATCCCTTAAGTTAACCGTGTAGCTCCTCAACTTGCAGCAAAATGTGTGCCACATACAACAAATCAAAGAAATTCTCACATAACCTGAACTCCATAGACAACAGAAAGTGAAGAACGCAAGAAAATAAAATAAAAATATAAATAACAAAACAACTGAAGCAGAAGTGGAAGCAAATGAGCAGAAGCTGAATACGGAGAAGAATCATAACCAAAAGAAAAGCTTTAACTTAAATATTTTTTAAGTATACAACTATACATAAATATAAACAAAACAAAAAAGAGAAGAAATCTTAGCTGTAAGCTAAATAAGTACGTACATAAACTTAACTTAAACTTAAATACTTAAATTAATTGAGAACTATCGCAAGTGCAGAGACCAACCAAATATATAAACCTAATGGCAGTTTGTGATTCTCGGTGATATGGTGTAAATGTGATAAACGATGTTATAAAAGTTTTAAATGCAATTACAACAATAATAATTAAACCAATAACGACAACAACAACAACCGCAACAACAACAACAACAAACGCTAAATTCTTAGCGAATTGTGTTTTCGACTCTACGTTTTTTCATTTCGCAACATTTTTTTAAAAACAAAAACCAAAAGCAAAAAAGTATAAAACAAACAACAATAATAACTATATACCTATACTATATACACCCATATATATACATACATATATATATATCTAAACTTAACTAAACTAAGCCTTGTCTCTATAAGTCTATTAAATAATACTTAATACTACAAATATATATCTAAATTAAGTCGCACAAAAACCAAATAAATTACAAAAATAAAACAAATATAATCCCGTGGAGTAGCAGCTGAAAAAGGCGTAGTGATTTTTTAATATTCTATCAACTGCACTGCCGGCATATTTTTGACAATATATGATTTTAATCTAACAAACAAAAAACCAAAAAAAAAGAACAAGCCCAAAATACCAGAATACATACGTACAAAGATTATAAACTAAACTAAAAAAAAGCAAAAAACAAAACGAAACTTTAATCGTATGCAAAGATTCTTATGAAACAAGCAAACCAAAAAGACAACTAACTACAGCAGAAAAAACAACAACCAGAAACTGGAGCGACAAACAAAATGCAATAGTTATTCTCACTCGCAAAAAAAGGTAAAGGATACTAAGGAGTGGGATTCTTAGATAAAAAAAAAATAATAATATTATGAATGTCAAAATTGAACATACAAATAAATATGGAATGGTAGATAATTTATATATAAAAGCAAACCCAATATAAATGAAATAAAAAATAAGCAGAATAAAAAACATTATGAATACAGAAAAAGAGTATAATAATAAATATGGAAGGGTAGAGAGATAGATTCTTTAATTCAATAATTCAGATGCAGAGATCTTTACACTATATTTGAATGAAATATTTTACGTTAATTCAATAATAGACTATCAAAGTTAATATGGAATGGTAGAGAATTTATAAATGAAAAGAACAAAAGTAAAAAATAAAAAAACAACATTATGAATCTATAAAAAGAGTATAATATGAAAGACTACATTTAGTTTATAAACTGAATTTATAATTATAACTATCTATAATATGAATATGAAAGACTACATTATAAACTCAATTTATAATTATAGATAGTTATAATTATAAATTCAGTTTATAAACTAAATAAATCTATCAAAAATATCAAAAAAATATTTAGTAATCTAAGGTGATCTTTAAATCTTCAAAGTGTTCAAGATATAATATTTATCTATATCAGAAAAATTATTTTAGTAATTTGGTTCAATTTTAATAGAACTGTTTCAAATTGCTTGTAATAAATTGGAAACTAATGCAACTATTTTAATGTTAAGCAAATGTATTTTTGCTGCCATTGATTTTAACACAAAGTTTGCATACTTTAGAGCTTTTAATTTGATCATATCAACTAAAATAAATTAAATTAATTAAATTAAAAATTAAATTCCACATGTTTTTAATAGAAGTTCAAGAAACTTCTTTGCATAAACAACATTATTTTAATTGACCTTTTTGTTTTCTTCTTTGCTTGCAGTACATTTTACATAAACTGTGATTATGAGTTCCACAAAATCTCAAGTAGCCCTTGCTACAAATATTCCAACCAACTTAGCCTCCGCCTCCGCCTCAGCCACCTCCACTGCGGCCGCCGCCGTTGTTGTTGTCGCCGCCGTTGCCTCAAATAACAGTACGACGTCACCAGCAACAGGAGCAGCAGCAGCAGCAGCAACATCAGCAGCAGCACCAACAGCAGCCGCAGCAGCCACTACAACAACAACTGCAACTGCAGGACAGGCAGTGACGTCATCGACAACAGCAGTCGCAACAACTGCAACAACCGTGTCAACAATAACAACACAAACAACAGCCAGCAACAACAACAACAACAGCAACTGCAGCAACAGCAGCAGCAACGAGGACACATCTTCCGCATCGAATTTGGGGCGTCAGAATAGTTTTGGCAATAGACGCGTAAGTAAAACGTCTAGTTCATAAATCGGGAAAGGAAACCAAAAAAAAAGTTGAATATATAATATATTTTGTTAAAATATAAATAGGTCAGTTGTGGGTCGGGTGTATGCTCTAGTTACACTCTCTCTCGCTCTCCTCTCCTCTCGATGTGCTCTCTCTCAGTCGGTTGCAACACACACACTCTCTCTCTCTCTCTCGTTCACTATATAAAAGGCTTGATATACATAAGTGCAGCCATGAACTGGAACTGGCCCGTGCAAAAAGATACACGCCCAAAAAGTGCATTAACTGGGTCAGGTCAGCTTTGTAAAAGGGGCCGCGAAGAAAGGTGGGTTTCAACTCTTGGGTTGGGTCTGCGTTTTTGGGGCGTTGGGGCGTCGTTTGGGTTGCAGTTTTCTGGGAATCGGAATTGGAAACGCAATTGCTGGAAATTCCCAATCGACCCAGCAAAATGCCAAAGAGTTGCATTGAAAAACGTGTTTTTGATTGCTATTGCTACCTCCGACCTCCTCCCAACAACAACTACAAAAAATATATGTATAAAAGGTCCCCAGACGTGTATTAGCAATTTCCATGGAGTTCAAGGTTTATGTGTATGTGTTTTTTATGGGGGTGGCAGGCAGTAACTACGACTAGCATTATTTATGTGGCATGCGGCATGCGGCATGGTAACTAAGTAACTAAGTAAATTTTAATTGACACTAACAACTGCCCGTTTCGAAAAACAATAACAACAAAAATCAGCGCCATGAAAATGTGAAATTGTTGTTCAGAGCAACATCAGCAGCAGCCTCTGACTTCCAAGGTCGATTTATTGATTTTTCCCAACACACAACACACTGATGACGTTCACGGAAGTTGGCCAACACGAAGTTGTCTGCACTTCGATTACCTAAATGCCAGGCCAGGCCACACATTTGCAAATGCCAAACAAAAATTTACTTATTTGCATATGCTAAGCACGTGGCAGGTTTATGGCAACAAAAAAAAGCGAATCTCAGAGCGATGAAAATTACAGTGAATATGATAAGATTGTGTGCGGCAATCAGAAAGGAAATGCGCAGACTTTTCTAAATTAACATAATACAAGATAATTTAATTCTGATTCCTTATATATTATTGCATTAGTTTATTGTTGAACGAAGAACTAATTTTATTGCTGTAGATGTGTAACAAATTTCAGAATATGTGCATAAATCTAAATATGCATATTTGTTTTCAATAGCAGCAATTTCTTAGCATTTTTTTCTGATAAATTTAAATATGATATCCTTTGCTTTGCAAATGCAGAATTCTTAAACATTGAAAACAAATTTTGATTATCTGAATACAATATTTATTTTGATTAGCAGCAATATCTGATAAATTTAAATTTGACATCCTTCTATGCTTAATTTCCTTTAAAAATAAACAATTCTAAACATAGAAAATTGTAAAATTTAATTTTATTTTCAAATTTAATTTCATATTTCTATCTGAATAATTAAGTTAAATTTTTCATTCTTCTATGTTCAGTTTGCTTCAAAAGAAATTACATTTTTCCAGAATAACTTGAATATGGGAATGTATTAAATACCCATATTTTTATAAGCAAAAATTTACTATAATTTACATTCCACTGTCCGCTTTAAATATTAAATTTTTCTATGCTCAGTTCACTTCCCAATGCTTTGAGAAATCTTAAATGTTTCGCTGCTAAACATTTATGCACATGTCACATAAAAACTTAATTACTCAGTCCATTAAATATTTCATAGAATTTAATTATGTCACTGGCCATCAGCTGCTGGTATTCACTGTAGCCAGCAGAAAGCAGAAAAAATAAAACTGGGCTGCTGAGAGTTCGCCAAATGCCTTTGACTTTGACATTTGCGTTTGTGCCTTTATTGCTTCTGCTTTCTTGCAACGTCATAGCAAACGGTTTCAAAGTGGTTGATGGTGGATGGTGGATGCGTTCGAGTGGCCCTCCGGGGGGAGTTCAAGTAGTTGTGCTGTCTCATAAGCGAATCCGAAATTGACTGATTAATGATGTTCCCTTAGCTGCAAGAGGGACAGTAAACAGAAAAAAAGAAGAAAAATCAATGGGGGCCAGTTAATAACGCAGTGGAAAACCCATCGATTCGGGACGAACTGATAGCTGATAAAGTTGCCTGACTGACTAACTGATTGCCCGATTGACCGAATGACTAAGGGAGTGACTGACTAACTCAATTGCTGGCGTTGTCCTTCGTCGCTGTTGAAATGTCAAAAGGCAAAAGGCTATGAAACAACTTATGTGGCTGGCACGGCAACAGCCAAAACAACAACAACAACGAAGGAGAGTGAATGAGAGCTGAGAGAGAGAGTGAAAGAGCGTGCTCAACATGCACATACCTTGTAGGGTATTATTAAGTGCAAGAGAATTTAGTTGGCAAACTTCTAGAAATTTAATTAAGTGCACAAAGTAAGTTTCTTGGCTATAGAGCTTGCTCGACATCGGCATACTCTATTTATTTAATTGCTAATTCAGTTAACCGAAACTATGTTAGCCATTAAATAAAAAGAGTAAGCAAATGTCAAGTAAACTCAACAACAAATCTAGCCTTTGTCTTTGTATGCTTACAGGGTATTTACTATATTAAGTTTTGTGGCTATATTAGACGTTATTGGTGGTGTTGTCTGCTCCGCTCTCTCACACTCTCCCTCTCTTTCTCCCTCTCTCTTTGTGGATCGTTAACGTCGCCTGGGCGGGCATTTGTTTTACATTTTAATGAGCCAACAATTGCATCACGAGCAGCAACAACGCGTCATCGGTTTTGGGTTTTGGGTTGGGTTGGGTTCGAGTTGGACGCCTTTCTCAGTTGCCAGTTGCCAGTTGGCTGCTTGAATGGGGCTGTCAACTCTGGCATTAAATTAGTGGCAGCTAATTCGAAACTAATTGCTTTCACTCTCGTTACTGTTATTTTCACCTGAACACAACAGGGCAACATGAAGGGCAAACATCTCACACGCAGTCATGCCATGCGCGAGTCGACATCGCCGCCACGCACGCCAACGCCTCGAGCTGCCTCCGAGCAACAGCAGCAGCAACAGCAACACCCCAGCGATGCCCACGAACACAACAACAACAATAATAACAACAACAACAGCAATGCCATACTAAATAATAATAATAGCAATACAAATACCAATAGCAAAGCACAATCAACTGGACGCGGCAATTCGCCGCTCATGGAAACGCCTGCTGTGATTGTTACTAGTCAACAGCAGCAACAGCAACAGCAGCAGCAGCCGTTGAATGTGCCGCTGCGCGATGAGCAAGAGTTTCCCAAGTTGTCGCCGCCAAAGAAATCTGGAGCTGGTCAACATAATCGCACCAATAGCAACGGCAGCTCTGGCATCGAATACAACAACGGCAGCAACGGTGGCAACAGCAACAACAACAATGGCAAAAAGTATGTGGTGGATCTAAAAGCCAATGGACTCGACAAGCATCACAACAACAACAACAACAACAACAGTGGCAGCAACAACAACTCTGGTGCAGTGCTCTACAACTCGGGAATGAATTACAAGGCAGCGGAGCGACATGAACGCCACGAACGTCACGAGATGTCCAGCCAGAATAGCAATCTCAGCAACAGCAACCACGAGGAGGAGCAGTATCACTATGAGCGTTCAGCTGGCGGTGGCGGTGGCAAAAAGCATCGTGCCAACACCAATTCCAAGGGCTCTAAGCCACGCTTGAAGAATCTTACAGGCAGCTCTTCGGGCAGCATTGATGGCGGTGGCAGTGTTGGCGGTGGCGGTGGCAATGGTGGTGCAGGTCCAGGTGGCGGTGCTTCGGGCGTTAATAATTGCAACAACAATTCACAGACGCTCAACTCGAACAATTCGAGCAACAACACGTCGGGCTTTATATCGCGCGGTAAGTGGAGACAAGATTTGCCACCCAGCCAGAACTATGGCTCAATTCATTGATTCTAGTCTTTCGTCAATCAGAGAACTCGAGCGAACAGTACACGGACTATGGTGGCACCGATCTGTTGACATTCTTTCGCGATACGCTCAACAAGAATCCCAAGGATCGCAATATACTGTTGAAAATCGAAAAGGATTTGATGGAGTTTGTCCAGGATAAAAGGTGAGTTGTGCACGATGATTTGAAAGGGAAGATAGAGTATTAGGAGTTGCTACACAAATTAGTGCTTAAAGCGAAGAAATTTTGGTAGAGAATTGTTGAAGGAAATTTAGTTGAGAATTGATAAAGGTTTCTTAAAAAAATTGACAATATATTGTAAAGCAAGTCATCATTTTTAGCAGCATAAAATTAGCTGCAGTTTTCAGGTCGTTTGGTTGATAATTTAGTATAATTTGTATTCTATGGTATATTTTTAATTTAGAAGGATGTCGACATACGAAATATAACTTTTAGTATTGCAGTAGGATGTCGATATAGGAAATATACTTAAAATATACTTTTAAAAATATCGAAGTATTCTTTAATATACCATAAAGTATATCGTTAAAAATATGAAACTTAATATTCCGGAGAATATTGAAATGTACTTTTTGGTATACTTCAACATACCTTTTAATATTATAGTTTACCATAAAGTATATTTCAGTATTTTGTCGATATATTATTTTGGACATTTTTAACAGTTTTAAACTTTAAACTCAGTTTGTTTCATAATATTTATTAACCATATTATTAGGGTTTTATCAACTGCGTTACTGATTATTTTGGATTTAAGAATGTAATTTAGAATTGAAAAAAGATTAGTAATTAATAAATGAAATTATAAAATTGCAATGCTTCACTTCAATGTGCAATATTGAGGAAAAAGTATTTTAGGAATTTATTTCTGAACACCGTCCGCAACTAATTTTGATAACTGACTGTGACGCATTGCGAACTTCGCCCCAAAGGTTGAAATGTAGATTCCCTCTCTTGGCACTTCTGCAGTTCCATTTTACATATCGTGACAAAGTGCAACTCCTCTGCTGTTTGCTGCTGTGCTGGGCAATAAAACCAGTCAGATTATATATTAACCAAATCTATATTTAACTATGCACACATATTGCTGTATATTTTACCTTTTTGTTTTATTACTTTATACTCTACTCAGTCGTGGCTGTGAGTATCGATTTCCGGCAACCTCCTCGTACAATCGCATGCTCATACATCGCACGGCTGCCTTCTTTGGCATGGATCACAATGTGGACTCGGATACGCAGCAGTGCGTCATTGTGGCCGTAACCAAGGGCACTCGCATACCAGAGGTGTGTGTCTGTGTTTTGCTGATAGGATTATTAAACTGTGACCACATTATTAAATACTGCTAAATTTTTGTTGCAAATAGATTCGCTTCAAATCGCTGGTGCGTGGCGACCATCGTGATGATGCACGCAAGTCAATTCTGAAGCGGGATACGCATAGCTTCGATGAGGTGCGTCAGTCGCCGTATCTCTGCCCGGAACGTGTGATGCTCGATCGCAAGGCCAAGAGCTTTGAGGAGCGCGAAGAGGATTATGATCGTGCGCGTAGTCGCATCTTCAATCGCACCGCACAACAGGATGGCTATGGCAATGAGATGCCAAACGATGAGTGCTATGGCGGTGGAGGTGGCGGTGGCAATGGCGGTGGTGGCTGGCACAATGCAGTCGAGCAGCAGCAGCAACAGCAGCAACAACAACCGCCCAGGCCCAAGCGACCCAATGGCAAAATGTTGCAAATGCAGAATGTACGATAAAGAAATGAAGTTAACTTTTATAAATCGAAGTTAATATTGTCTCTTTACAGTCCACAGAGTCTCGCGATGGCGGTGGCATGCGTTCAGGTGGCGCTGTGCCCAAGTCGCACAACTTTGGCAACTACGGTGGACCCCCAAGTGCAGGCGGACCTGGTGGCGGCAACTCCTTGCCGCGTGGCGATTCAACCAACTCCAGCAAGAGCGGACGTGGCGGCTTTGCCAAGCAGGACTCGACCGGCAGCACCAGCACACCTTGGCGTCTTTCGCCCTCGAGCAGCGGGTGAGTTGAACTACTACTACTACAACAAAAGAAAAAGAGGAAAAAAAAGAAAACATAAAAAGAGTGTGTTTAATTTGGACCCAACATTCCATATTCCCAATTCGCTCGCTCTATCTTACTCTCTCTCTATCTCTCAATCTATCTCTATCTCCAATCTCCAATCTATCTTAACAAATTTTGAAACCGTTGTTAAAATTGCGAAAAACCATTTTTGTATGCTACCCAAAACAACCAACCAACCAACAAACCAATCAACCAACCAACCAACAACAAAACCACCAACAACAACATTTACAAAAAAATAAAAAACAAACCGATAAATAAATCCAGCTACAAGACACGCACACAATCCGTGCGCTCCGATTCCGTAACGCCATCGCCCACGGGCTACGGCAGCGACAGGCAGACGCCGGAGTTCAGCCAGCAGCCGTCGGTGCAGGCTCAGTCGTCGTCGTCGTCTTCTTCTAACCGGGGAATGGCCTATCTGCAGCAACAGCAGGCAGCAGCAGCGGCGGCAACACCAATTGCAACGGCAGCAACAACGACAACAACATCAGCGTCCAATGCCCCAGAGTCGGCATCAGCATCGGGACTCGTCTGGGCCGTCACAGACATTTCGAGTGTGCCAATTGGCAGCGTCCTCATTGATCCGCAAACCCTCCAACCAATTCTCAATCCAGACGGGTAATTTACAAAAACCAAAGACACACAAAAATTTAAAAAAGAAAAACAAATAATTCAAAAATTCCAAAATCAAATTCAATTCAAAAAAACATTAACCAAATTCAATCAATATCAATCGATCGTCACCAAAATTAATTCTATGAGTGCTTCACTTATTGTTGTACTCGCAAAATAAAATAATTATTATCGCAACGCTTTGATTTCGTTTTGCTCTTTTTTATTTCATTGTTTTTTCAACAATAATTATTACTAATCTCAATGTACAAAGAGCCCAATGCATTCGATGTTTATTATTTTATTTATTTTTTTTTTTCAAATATCAAAAAATGTTTGGTTGAGCAATAAGTACAATAGTTAAAAGTAAAATTCGTTAGAAGTAATAATTATTGCATTATTGAATTTCAAATAAATGATTTTTTCTTCAAGAAATTTGAAAACATTCTTATTAGGAAATTTAAGAACTTTTGTTCAACTATCATTAAATAATTGACATGTTTGTACAAGAAATCCAGGGATAGAAAAAACTAGTTTACGAATAATTGTCCAATAACTTAATGTAGAGTTTTTATAACATTTATAAAATATTTTAAATTTTGCAAGAACATAATAATTTTGTTAACAATTTTTAACCGGTATTTCTTAGATAAATCTATCAGTCTTTCTGCTTTAAGAATTTCTAAGTTTATATCTAGAACATTTATTTGTCAATAATACTAAAAATTCCATATCTATTTCAAGCTTAACTGCATATTTAAACTTCATTCAAACTTTACTAGAAATATTTTAACTTCATAATCCATATTATAATACTTATTCTGTCCATGTGAAGTAAGCTTACTTTCTAGTTCTCAAAAGTTATAAATATCCTTTTTTTATAGAGTTTCTTGTTCACAAATTGCAACCAAACATTTTGTCAAATCTTTACAAAGCAAATTACAAACTTTTTTTAATCGATATTTTTTTTTTGCATAATTATATAAACACATTATTAATGCCATTTCGATGTGCTACCTTTTCAACTTGTTGATGTTGTTTTTGTAAATTATCTGCCTAAAAATCAATCAAAATATGATTATGATACGAATAACTGTGCTAAGCCTCTCTTTCTCTCTCTCTCTATGTCTCTCTCAGTTCAGCCTCAATTCGCTCGCTCGCCTCTTGCGCTCTTTTTCTCTCTTTGTCACGCTCGCTCTCACCTGTACATTGCCCACCCACAAAATACACTCGCCTCTCTCTCTTTCTCTCTTATTCTCTCGCCTTTCGTCAAATTTCTATAACTCACACTGTACCTAAATTATATATATATACTATATACGTTTTTTGATCGTTCGCCTGCTGCCCTTTTTATTGGTTGTCGCGCGGCAACTCTAGCCAAAGTTTATTACATATACATATACATATATGCTATACGTGTGTCGTCTGCCAGTGTTGTTGTCTAATTGTTGTTCGTTCTAATTGCATTGCATTTTCTTGTATCAAACGCATTTGTTGTTGTTCTTTTACCATTAATTTATAATGAATACAAAAAAAAAGAATAATAGAGAAATGTCTGTCGCTGCCGTCGTCCGCACTGCGCACTTTTAAACGCAACTTGTGGCAACCCTGACAACTGTACTTTTTCACTTACTCAACACACACACACACAGAACACACTGACACACACAAGAAGCGCGCTTTCAATTTGCTGCTTGCCGTTTAACTAAACTCTAAATTTGCCTCTTGCAGCTCCATTTACCACTACGACCCGTCCAACTTGCCGCCCAACCAGGCGCTGCAACATCAATCGGGCAACAATGGAGGAGGCGGTGGCGGTGGTGGCAACTATCAGTCAAGTGGCAACTATGCGCCCTATCGCAAGTCCTCGCCGCATCAACCGCCGCAGCAGCAACAGCAGCAGCAACAACAGCAATCGCATCAGCAGTCAGCACAGCAACAAGTCTACAGCAATGAGTTGTCCTGCAGCTCAACGGAGAGCTATGCCGAGGAGGTGCAATCACCGGGCATGGAATGCTCCGAAGGCTATGACAACTACACCACAGACTCACAGCAGCAGCAGCAACAGTTGCAGCCGTCACTCGATGGCAAGGGCGATGAATGTGATAGCCTGTCCAGTGCCACCGGCTGCCTGAGCATTACGACCTCGACCTCCACCAAGAACTACGATCGCATTGAGGTGCAAAAGTACAAGAATCAGGCAACCAGTCCCAATATACCCGCCTGTTGTGCTGCCGACAAGGAGCTCGAAGTGGTTGCCCAACAACAACAACAGCAGCAGCAGCAGCAATTGCAACAGGAACCCGAGCAGGAGACTGTTGTGGTATCAGCCAGTGGCAGCAGCAGCAACAGCAGCAGCAACAACAGCAGCAGCAGCAACACATCAGCACCAGTTGAGCTGCCTCAGAGTCAGACACCGTTGCCGGTGGTTGTGCCGCTGGCGCAGAATTGTGATGCCCAATCGCTGTCGCCCAGCAGCACGCCCTACAGCCAGTGCGATGTGAAGACCGCGAGCCAGAGCCAAGCTCAGGTTGCGGTCGAGGAGCCCAAGACAACCACCTGGTCGTATGCGTTCCATACCACAACTACGCCCAATGACGCTGCGCCCTACTGCGCCACCACATATCAGCAAGGAGTGAGTAGACAAGCTACCCCAGAAACTTTTTAGTTCTCTTACTAATTGTTGTTTTCTTCTCCACATAGCCCGATGGCAGCATCTATGCTGTGCCACAGGGCATGGTGTATGCGGCGTATCCACAGCCAACGGTGAGCAACGCCGCCTCGCAGCCGCTCTTCCAGCTGACGAGCAGCAGCCAGCCAACGCAAGCGCTCTTTGCCTCGCAGGAGGGCGGCGAACTGCCCGGCGGCACCTACATGATACCTGTCTTCGATCCGGCCCAGCAGCAGCGCGAAAGCTTAATACCCGCCCAGGCCATCTATCAGACGCCCGCTGGTCCAGCCACAGCTGTGATGCCGATGGCCACCGCCACCGCCTATCCGACGGCCCAGTTTGCCGCTGCCGCACCAAATGGTGCGCCCATCTATCAGGCGCCATGGATATACTCGAGTGAACCGGCTGGGGCACAGCTGCAACAACTGCCGATGGCCACGTATCCAACGATTGGCTATCCGTATCATCATTATTATCCCATACCCTACTATGTACCGCAACAGGCGGTCACTGCGGCGCCGATGGTGGCCACAGCAGCGGCCGCTCAACCCGGCGGACCGAATGGTCCTGCCGTCGGTTCGTCATCGCAGCAGGTTCAGGCCGCTCAGGCGGCGGCCGCACAGCTGAATCTCGCAACTGCCTCAGCGGCTGGACCGCCAACGGTAGCTGGCGGCCAGCAGGCCACCAATGGCCACATTGTCAGCAGCGGCTCCAGTGGCGGCTATTTGGGTGGCGCACGCGTTAAACGCACACCCGGCGGCGGCTCAATACACTACAATCCCAGCTACCAGGCCGCGACGGCAGCTGGACATGCTGCGGCTGCTGCGGCGGCGGCAGCTGGACATCATCCGGGCGCTGGATCGGCGCAGATCATAAGCACACCCGGTGCTGGGGGCACAACGACATATCATGCGCTGCCCACGCTAACGCTGGCGCATGGCGGCGCGGGGGCCAACACAGATCTCAATGCGGCCGCCGCTGCCGCTGCAGCGGCTGCAGCAGCCGGTGCTCACGTCTATGCGCTGCCCGCCCAGCATACCGCAGCGCTGATACCGACCAACATCTTCCCCTATGCGACGGCGGCGCCGGGCCAGCCGGGCGCCCAGCAGGCGGGACCACATGGCGCTGTGCTGCAGCAGCAGCAACAGGCGCCGCCACCAGCTCCCCACTCGGCGCCGCATCATGCGCTCATCACAGCGGCGCCCTTCTATTCGGCGGCCAGCATGGATGCCACCGCCTCACAGTCGGCGCCCAGCACGCCAGCCGCACCCGGACGTCAGGCGCCGCTCTTCAGCACTCCGCCAGCGCCCAATGGAGGTGGCAATGGCAGCGGCGGCGTTGGATCTGGGTTGGGTTCGGCTACCGGATATCACAGCAACAGCTCGACGCCGCATTACTATCACAGCCAGAGCAGCAACGAGGGCGGCTATGTGACGCCCTACGAGAAGCGCAACAACCTCGGCGGCAACAACGGCGGCGGTGGCGGTGGCATGGGTGCTCCAGCTCCTGGTCGCAAACCGTATCATCCCGGTGGCTACAATCCACGACACTCGGTGCCGCTGAGCGGCATGCCTGCGGGCGCCAAGACGCCACTGCTGAACTCCAACAATGAGCCAACGCCACGCGCCTCGCCCAGCAGCGTCAGCTTGGGTGGACCTGGTGGCCATGCGACGTCGTCGAGCTATCATCATGCCGCGCATCGTGGTCCGCCACCGGCTATGGGCAAGCGTGACATGAAGCCTGCCCAGATGCCGCTGATCAGCGGTCCACCGCCCAGCTATGCCACATCGAGCAGTCCTGCGGGTCAAGGTGGCTACGAGGCAAAGCCTCCGGTGCGCCTTAATGCTGGCGCCGCCAGTTTTCGCAGCCAGAAATCGATGAATGCCGACTATCGACGCAGCGTCTCGCAGCGCAACTCGCCCAGTGCCAATGGGGCGGGCAATGGCAATGGGAATGGCAACAACAGCAGCAGCAGCCATAGCCATGAGAGCAGCAACAATTCGCCCAACAGTATTGCAGGTGGTGCAGGCGGTGGCAACAATAGCGGTAACAGCAACAACAACAGTGCAGCCAATACACCAAATGCCAATGCACCTCCTCCGGCCACCAATCTGGGCACCCAATACATTGTCGTCGATCATGCAACGGGCGCCGCTGTGAACACCTCGCCACCATCGCTGTATCTGAGCGGTGGCAACAATGCCGGCGGCGGAGGTGGCGGTGGCGGCGGCAACGGTGCCGGACCGCGCGCCTCGCACATTCCAGCCCAGCTGCATCACAATGCCGGTGCAGCAGCCGCCGCGGCGGCAGCAGCAGCAGCCGGTGCTGGTGGCCAACAGGCGGCCGCAGTGCTCAGCGGAGTTGCCGCTTTGGGTGGCTACAATCCCAATGCCGCATCCGGTGTATACATCAAGTATGGCCAGACATACTTTGCGCATGTGAGTGGATAGCATTTCATATATTATATTGTATATTAATCCATTTTCTTGTATTGCAGCCATCGGTGACCTTGCCCAACAATCGACGCTCGCCCTCGAACGACATTCGGCCACAGATGGCTCAGGTTACCGGCATGTATCCCGCCGCAATGATGATACAAGGTACGTTGAATAGCAGAATCATAGGAATATGAAGAAATAATGAAGATTTGCGGGTATAGCAAATATAAGGTCGTTTGCAAATAGGAAACTAGCAAAAAATTTATAAGCAAAACAATTGATAAGCTAGAAATTGATCAATAGAAATGTTGCGAACACATAATTATTCAATTTAGAAATCAATATTTGGAGTAACACCTCTTAGTTAGTATTCGATCCAAAGAGATTTTGTTTTTAAGTAGTTAAAATTCGGTATTTTTGACTCACAGTAATATTTGTCTTCAGCTTGAGATTGTTAAGATTTGTATTTGTTTATTGCAGAATATTATTTTGACCAATTCAGATAAATTGATGCAAAATTAAAATAAATTTGAATACAATATTCTGTAAATTTATAGAACAGATAGAAGGGTTTACATTTAAAATTCTAATAGATATTAAACAAAAATGATATTAAACATAATCAATGTCAATTTAATGAAGAGAGAGATATCCCCATTTATCATAGCTGTCTTCATCTTAGAATTAAAATATGTAACATTGTCACAAATGATAGTAACTAATGAACTTCCATATCACTTGTAGCACCTCCACGTCATCCAAGTCGTCATCCGAATCCGAACTACAAAGGATCGCGTCCGCGGTAAATCTACCGCCGCCTCCGTGGACAACTAGGAAGGACGCTCACAACACAAAAGCAACAACAAAAACATATAAAAAAAAAGATAAAAAGAAAACTACATACACATAACGACATACCTAAGATAAATATAAATAGCAACCTAATCTAGTGGAACATAATGTAGATGACAAAAGAAAAACATAACAAAAAAAAAAGAATGGAAGGAATGGAAATGAAAAGAAAAGAAGTGTGCAGAAAAAGAACAGAAGCGAGAACACAGAGCAAAAAATAGAAGGAGCAAAGGGCCGAAGAGCAACAATATGAGAGAGAGACACACAGTCAGAGTTGTTGGGCAGAAGAAGTAGCAGAGGAGACTGAGAGGAAAGGGGAGTAGGAGTAGGAGAAGAATGTGAGCAAATTGTTATCTTCCGCAAAGAGTCAGAGAGCATATAGCATATAGCCCTAGTTAAGAAGTACTGCATATTGTGTAGCTACAAACAACAACAACAGCAGCAGAAAGAACAAACAACAACAACAGCAGCAACATAAACGTAAACGTAAAGAAATATAAAAACAATAACAAAACAAACCAATCAACAAAATCAGTAAATAGAAATAATGCTGTATATTTTGTGCCATTAACAAATAGTCTTAAAAAGAAAAGCAAAACTAATTACGAGTACCGAAGAAGCAATAATTAAACACAACGACGGAGAACAAAGGACAATGGACAGAGGACGATACACGAATCACTCAAAAGTGGACTGCAAACTATTAGAATATCATCTATATATACATATATGGGATAGCGTTAATTCTGGCAGATGCAAAACACAATCGGAAATTGTTTATAGAGACTGACGGCAACCCTCAGAATTGTCCGATAGCTAAGGCAAGACAACAAAAAGCAGCAGCAGAATCTCCAGACTTGACGTATTTACAAATCGCATTCTAATTAGGAAACTCTTTACTTCAGTTCCACTCTCAACAATTTGCTGCTATTCTAAAAAGAAAAAGAAATGTATTATATTTAATATTTATGGTCTTGCTTTGGTGTGTTTAATTGAATGCGTTTTAATTATGTTAGAAATCTCAACCAAAAGCAAATGTAACTCCAACTGAAATGACCACAGAAAGCGACCCGACACTGGCCGAGAAAGACTGCTGCCAAATGTGAAAATACCTATGGGCATGGCATGTACTATATTTAAACATATTTTGTTTGTGCAAAATTTGTAATTCTTGAAGCTCTTCGTGTTGTCTGGCTCCAGAAATAGAAATTCTCGAAATCAACAATCTGCTGTTCGAAATGAAACACAAGTTTTGTTATTAAGTCAATTTAATATTAAACACTATTATTATTATCATTATAGTAATTATTGATTAGTTATTATTATTATTATTATTATCTTTACATCGATCATTTTGTGAAATTTATGATTTGAATTTCCTTATTATGTTTATGTTTATTTCCATTATTTGAATTAGAATTGAATTCTTTATGTTCTTTTTTAATTTCTGTTCCTTACGGCAAAGAAGCTGCACTTTATTTTTCGTTATGATTAATCTTAAGACGAGTAATAAATTGAAATATACATAGTGAAGAGATGGCGCAGAGAAGAGACGGTGTGAAGCAGAGAAGTGAGGAAGAGAGCCAAGCAGCTATACATTTATTGTTAAACAAGATATTTAGCTTAGCGTATAAATTACATATGTATATGTACCATTTAATATATATACCTATATATATATATATTTCTCTAAATATATATATATATATATATAAATAATTATTTAGGCAAGTGAAACGAGAAAAACAAAATAAAAATCTTAGTTAAAGTTGCCTTGTTGTATTTTCGTTTTCATTTCGCTTTGTTCTCGCTTACTCTTTCGATTTAGAATTTTCTATTTTTAGTTTTGCGCCCTGGCAAGCAACGGATCGCCTCACTCGTAAGAGATCTTAATTGAGTTGGCGCCCAAGAATTCCGATCTGTGACACAATAACAAGAACAATCTTTCGTTATGATTTGTTAATGCCTTCTGTTTTCTGCTTTCGTACAACGAATTTGGACTTCAATACAATAAAATCATTCACTACACTACACCAAGAACCCTCAAAACTGTATGTCTAAATGTACATAACAATAATTTACAAGCAAAAAAAGAAACAAATACAAAAATAACTAAGTGAACCTAAACGCGACTAAAGACTTAGCTGATAAGTAGGTTAGAAGGACTGGGACAGGACTCAACCATAGACTATGATGATGATGATGATGATGTGGCGCAAGATTTGTAATCAATAAATATTTGCACCGAATACGTACAGCAATTAGAATTGTTATCGAAGTCGTATCTATTCTATTATTACCATGTACTATTATTATTATTATCATTTCGAGCATTGCAATTCTTATGAACTCACTCACTCATACACCTAAACATAAACTAAGTATAGCTTTCAAAAGTGCGCTAAATAATAATAATAATGCTATATGCAGCTTACATAACACACAACATAAAGTAACATATATCTAAAATGAAATACGATTACG
Source organism: Drosophila kepulauana (assembly GCA_023558455.1). Classification (NCBI taxonomy): domain Eukaryota; kingdom Metazoa; phylum Arthropoda; class Insecta; order Diptera; family Drosophilidae; genus Drosophila; species Drosophila kepulauana. The sequence continues at coordinate 40,845,411 of CM042369.1, forward strand.
AAACGAGTATAAAACGTACCAAATAAGTTTAGAGAAACTGCTCAAAAAATGAAAAAGAAATCATACAATTAACAAAACGATACAGATCCTGGAAAGAACTTGAGAAATACGTATGTAAGCACAAAACGTATATTGTACCAGAGAACACTGAAACGCTTTGTTGGCTAGTCCCGAATACCACATAGATAGAGACAGTTAGGAGGTAGCTAGGAGTGTGGAAGATGGAAGAGTATGGATTGATCGGAAGGAAGTACACGACGTATCGAACATTTGCTCCTGTTGTGGATTTCTTTGTTTGTTGCTCTGTTTGTTATGAAAAGATAAAAATAATGTTGAGAGTAATGTTGGGATCGTTATACCTTGAAAAGAGATGCAAAGAGTGGGAAAGAGAGAGAGTGCGAGCAAGCGAGAGCGGGGATAACAAAAGTCAAGAGATTAGGCATAGAATATGGGAAATGAAAATAAAAAAAAACCCTCTCAAGGGGAAAATATGTTATACAATATTATTATTACATCATGATTAATCTAATGGTAAAATGCATCGTAATTATAATTATACAACAACAAAAATGCGACATTAAAACAAAAATCAAGATCAACAACAGCAACAACCACTCGGAACAACATAAAAACCGCATGCAAAATTACTCGTAATAACGATTTAAAATGAGATAAAGACAAAAAAATAAAGTTTTTACCGACGAGGATAACGATAATGATAATTATGATGATAAACAAAAAAAATAAATAAAATGTATTTATTTATTTTAATTTATATATACACTAGAGAGTTATTACAAATATATATATACATAATGTATAAGGCAAAAAAAAGAAGAAAGTGTAAAGTGTATTGATTTTCTACAGAACATTTCCAGTTTTGGGATATGGGAAGATTATTTAAAGATTTTTGAATTCACAATTTTTTGGGTGGAAATTCTATTTAGTAATTTTTTAAATCTGTTTTATATAGATCTATTATTTTTTTTTTAAATAGACTTAAAATAAATTTTAAAATGTCTTAGTATATATTTTCCTTTAAAAGAACGTCTCAATTTTAAAAAGGATTTAGGATTAAAATAAAGGTTTTAAGTTCTTGATAAATATTTTTAAAGCCTCAGTTCTAATTCACTTTTTCTGTGAAATTATTAGATTGTTAACAAGTTGATTAAAGTATTCCATACTTTAAAAAAAGTGGACTAAGCATATCCTTAAGCACGAGTTCCCTTTGAGCTTTAATATGGCGCATAAATTACAGTCGAGTAAACAGGACAATTGTACGAATACCACATTGATATGATTTATTAGCTTTGAAAACGCATTGGACACCCTCAAGGTTAATACGACTGTTATAGCTGCCAAATGTGGAGCATGTTAACATTGAGGACATAAAAACAGCTCAAGCAAATAGAGATACATGACGATATGGCAATGCAAACATGTTTGCGACCCAATAACCCAGACAGAGGTACAAAATGCAGGGGAATTTATGAGCATATTGCTTCGCTCCCCCGCAAATAGCCGACTGACTATTGTCTCTATCTATCTCGCTTAATAATTAAACACATTTTAGGGACTGGGGTAGTTTGGAACATTGGACGACGTTTTGACGTCTTCATAACACGCGCGAATGGGTCGAAAGAAAGATAGAAACAAAAAAAGAACCCATCGGACTATGCCACCAACAGTTTTTGGGAAACGGGGCAACAACAAATTACCCTGAAATTTTGATCGCAACTAGAAATGGGCTAGAATAACTTATATATATACGTTTTTCTCTCTGTCTCTTGGACAGCCGGTGACTATCGTATCTTGGCATTGCCATCAAGTGGAGAGACGTTGACCACATTCTGAGCTCTCCCATAAATCTGCCATGAAATGAAGAGGAAACCCAAAACAGCGACAGGTTGCAGCTCAATAAAGAGCTAAATAAATATAATATGGTCTATGGGCCGCCAAAAAAAAAAGGGATGAGTTCATTTAGGGTTCGATCGGCAGGTAGCGACAGCAATCGAGTCAGAGCCACCGACTAACTAACCTGTTTTTCCTTTCTCAAGACAATGGTAAGAGCGATGCGATGCGGCTGCTGCGGCCAAAATCAAATGGTCAGCGCTTTTGTAAACTGGTGACATTTAAAAATTATGGCATGTAAATGGAAGGCATTCCGGGAAGCGTTGACAGCCTTAACCTCAGCCGCAGCATCGATCTCTCGGCTCGAGGGGGGGCTACTGTTAATCAATTTAGTGCCTGGATGAAGTTATTTGTGCGGCGTGCGCAGATGGCCCAACAGGATAAGAGAGGCGAGTGAAAGGTGCTGCGATGCACTTGCCCGATAAGCGCACAGCTCTTTACCATATAGTATATTTATATACCATGGCATAGCTGTAAGTTGTATCTAGTCGAGTGGTTGGCCCAACGGGGCGTATGCGTGTTAAAGCTTTCATACTGACGTCGCTGTCAAGCTTTGCGCTCTTGATATATGGCATGCATTAAAGTGCCGCCTTTGTGAGCCGGAGACATCAAAGTGCACACACATATAGTCAAACATTTGCATACACACACACACACACACACACACACATACACAGAGAGTAGTGTGCAGCGAAAAGCCATAAAAATCACTTTGTAGTCTGGCCAGTTGGGATCGGGGCGGCAGCTTCGTGGAGGCGGCGCATCAGCGCAAACTATGCAACGCCAACAACAACACAAGCACATACGGAAAAAAGTGCAATGCAATCAATTCAAAAGAGCTGCCAGTGCATGAGAAGGGCAGATACAAAGCAAACCAAGAGCGAGAGAGGCAACGACACTAAGGCAAAGGGGCAAAGGAAGCGCTGAAGCTGTCAGCGAACGGCAGGCAGGCAGCATTTAATCCTGCAAAAAAGGCATTGCGAGGCAGCATAAAATGATGTTAATCCTTAAATAACGTGAGCAGGCGCTGAACAGAAGCAGAAGCACCAGCAGCGGAGGAGGCGGTGGCAGCAGGGGGCGGGGCAGTCGGCCAGAGGCTGATGATGACGATGATGGCGACAGCAAAATGCCAATTGAATGCCAAGCGGCTTTAAGTGTCGGCTGGCGAAAAAACGAAACGAAAAAAAAAATACAAAACCGTAGACTGTAAAGAGCACTTGGCCGAGAAGAAGAAGAACATAATATGAAAGAGACAAAGAGAGAGCGAGTGAGAGAGAGGGAGAGCGGAACTGTTAAAGTGCTTGAGGCGCGCTTAAATTGAAAGATGAAATGGGGAAGTACGGAGCACATAACGTACGAATCAGTAACAGATGTTTAACGAACTATAAGTTGTATGCGTGTTTGCATAATATGCATATCGTACTTTATATACATGACTTAACACGGAAAAAAGTTGAAGATAGTAAGAGAATATAACTTATAAGGCTGGTTGTAATTTGAGTAAGAGTTGGAATAAAGTGCACTTCATTGTAGAGTTATTAATTTAACAAAAACTATAATTATGAAAAACTTTCCTTTTTATTGATTTAATCTTTTAATAAAAGTGAGAATTTTATACATTACTAATCTTTTTTACTATTGTGAATGTAGTTAACAACTATATTACTATAAAAGCTTTTAATGATTTAGAGGCTTTCATTAATTACAAGGTAAATTATTTGTTATTACTTCAGTTAATAACTATTGAGAAAGTTTTTTTTTGTGATTAACAATAACTCATTATTTTTTATTAAACAAATATTTAAAATTATTTTTGTATAATTTGAGAAAGCTTTTTAAACTGGTCTTTAGTTTCAACTTTTAAATTTCAAGTTCATTTTTATATGAAAGAAAAATAATTTAAATTCCTGCTATTGATTTTAATTTTTTTGTTTAATGTGTGATTATATTGTTCTAATTTATAAAAAAAACTTAAGTTAAATGGACATATGTATGTTTATGATAGATGCAATATAACATAGTTAAAAAACTATATATGGCTTTATTTTGTAAAGTGTCTTTTATTTTGTAAAGTGTTTTTTTTTTCATACACAAAATAAAATCAATTTTTTTGACCAGCATTTTGTAAACTTTTGTTAATAATACAAATCAAACTTTTTCTCCTTACTTATTTCATTCAACAAGTTTTTTTAATTTAAAGTTCTAATAGATCCACAAATTTGCTAATTTAATTTAAAAAAGTTTTATGTTAAAAAATCAACAAATTTACTTATTTAAATTCGAAAACTTGTTCAATTAAAAAAACTTTTTGTTAAAAATAATTTTTTTTTTATTTTACAATTATATAATTAATTGTAATATTGTCATATTGTACATCTATATTATAACAGCATGCCTAAGAACAACCCCCAAAACAAATTACCCCATTCAACCCATTTAAAAGCCTCCCTTATAGAAATATTCTTAAAGCAAATATATGTGGCGCAAATGTTTTAAATCTTGAATTGAAATTGAAATGAATTTGCAGAATCTTGAAGTGAACGAATGTGTTAAATGGCTACTCGCAACTCGACTTCCGCCACATGCACTCGTATCTCGGTATCGCCTTAACGTGGTGGCATGCCAGAAATGCCGTGGCGTCGAACCCAAATGAAAATATGTTGGGAAAAAAACTGTCAACTTGCAGCTTTTTGGACCGTCAAGCGGTTTGACCCCAAAAAAGTCAAGTGCGCCGCTCCGTTCCGCTTCCGTCACTCCCCCCATTCGTTTGCACCGAACCGGTGAAGCGTGGGTTAGCTAGCAAGCATCTAGCATCCAGAGAAGCAGAGAAGCACCCACCCAATGGCACACAACCGCAGTCGCTCAACTCGGAAAGAGACTCAAGCGTAAGAACTCACTCAACTCTCAAACGCGGCACGCGCCGGCGCACTCAATTGGCTCGCTGAAATGAATTCAAGACGAACGACAAAAGGGGGCGGGGGTGGCACGGCGAATTCACTCAAAATGGGGGACGCTGACGGAACTCGTTCCTCGCGTGCTGAGAGCGGGGCGTTGCCTTTGAACGAGCACGACGCCATGGCAACCAATCACCACACAACCCCCGGCAAAAACGAGCTGAGCTGAGAAACCAGTTGAGCGAGTTTCGTTACGGTGGTGTGTGTGTGTTAGTGTTTGCTTTATGCTGCCTAACACACACACTAACACACATGCATGAAACCGGGTCGTCACATCCATGCTGCTGCTGCTGTTGCTGCTGATCCCATGAGCCATGGGCAATAAGCTGAGCTGTGAATAGAGCGCCGGCAGTTTATGCAGTGGCCTCGTAGCTGTAACAACGTCGTCGCTCGCCTCAACGCCGTTGCTCGTTGCTCGTTGTTCGTTGTTCGTTGTTGTCGTCGTAGTTTGAGTTTGAAGTTCTCGCCTCGAACTCTCGCATCAGCATCATCGCCGGCCAGAGAGCCGGAGATATTATAACGGGGAGTCTCAGAACCGTCTGCTGTTGTTATCGCGCCACGCGTTTCGCGTTTCACGCCGCTTCTTTGATAAGCAGACCGCTGCGAGTTTTTAGCGTCGGCGAACCACAAGAATTCAATTAACAAATCAAACGTATGACAACAAAAAGTTATAACAAATTACTAAGTCCAGTGAACAATTTTCAAAATTTCATATGTGCTAATCAATAAAAAGTGTTGCAAACGCAAAACGAGTGCGTAGCTATATTCATCATACTCATACTCACACTCACACTCATACTCGTATTCGTATTCGTATTCGCACTTATGCAATTAATTTGCATGCATTTGGTGGCATCGGTTGGACGCTTGACAAACTGATTGTCAAGTTGTCACAAAAAAGAAAGAAAGAAGAAAACATTACGGATCCAGCGTCCAGCAACAAGTGATTTATCATCGATCTATCGCCAATAAGCTGGCTGAAGAATTTTGTGCAAAAGACTTGGATTAAAAATCGCCAAAATTGTGGAGGCAATTAAAATGAAGGTAAGTCAAGTTTCCTTAAAAGATAGAGCTTAATACATATACAACTTTTGATCCTAACAGATGTTTCAGTTTATTGTTTACTTTTATCATTTTAATGCATAGCATATAAAATGTCTGTATAACATGTGGTCACAATTTAGCACATTAATTCGCCAATTCAATTTGCAAGTTTTTATGATAGTTAACTCTATTATTACTGACGCTCTAATAGCTTCTTATATAATGGTTTTTATTTTCACTCAAACTGTTTAATGCAGTTTTATAACTTACTAAAACATAATTGCATTTGTCTATTGAAAAAAACAATTTACAAAGTACGAGTATTAGGGATTTAAGCTTAGAAGTTTCAATTAAAATTTTTATTTTAGTATGATATTAATCAGGCTTAAAATTAAGTATTGGGAAAACAATTTACAAAGTACAAGTATTTTGTACTTTAATTGAGTAATTAATACTGAAGTTGCAATAAAAGCTTATTCTGGAAAAACAATTTACGATTTATATAATTTATTTCTGCACTTTCAACAAAAGTTCAAAAAGATTTGAATATAATCATACTCAGTCTTTGTTAAATAATGTGCTGAAAAGGAAAAAATTCTTTATTTACAAAACAAATTATTAAAAAAATTAATTAGAGTTAATAATAAAGAAATGAACTACTTATAAAACAGCATAGCAAAAAATATAAATTTGTTTGATTTATAGAGTATAGGAATATAAAATAAGTTTTTAGTAACAAAGCAAATAAATTACATTATATGATAAAGGTTAAAAACTACTTATACAAATATTTCAGCTGCGATAATAAACATTTTCAATTCATTAACATGTTTCTTTTTCAAATCTTAATATTAATAAGGAAATAGAAATTCAAAACAATCAGAAACAATTTTCAGTTGCCCAATACAAAGTGAAAACTATACTAAATCATTTTCAGATCTTATCAAAAACGTTTTATGAATTCATTTGGAAAACGTTAGGAGCAAGTTTTTGTTTTTGTCTTTGATCGACGCCTACGCCAAGCGGAGGAAATGTTGCCTTCCTTTATATCTTTTTGCTTTTAATTGATGCACATGTAAAACCTTTTCGGGTGACCTACAAAACGTGCTGAATAAATTGAACCAAAAACCCGCTGGGACTCAACAGGCGGCGTTAGTTTTGTATATATTTTTGTAGTTGTTTTGTGGGGGAAAGGCGAAAGATGAGAGTTGAGAGAGGGGGCATGATATCATATCGTATCGTATCTAAAACAATACCCATGGGGCAATTCAAAGCCATCAACTCTCTCGACAAACCGTACTAATAACTTTTGGAAAACGATGAGTTTTCAAAACAGACGACAGAGCAGACCAGCAAAAGAGCGTTCAAAAGTCCAGCAATCCAGCAGTTGAACAGTTGAAGCAGGCAGGCAGAGTCGGTGAATATTAAAAGCACACAAATCGCACCATGGGGGGTGCAAGATTTTTGAATTTTTGAATATTCCAATACGTATACGGATTCGGATTCGAATTGAATGACGACCATGTCAAACCCACACGTTGAAAATTATGAATGTTTTATTGAGCGGCAGCCGAAGGCAGCAGGCGGAAGGCGGGAATCATTTTTTATTGTATGATAGTTGTTGCTGTGGAGAGTTGCAACGGCAATGATAGGCGCGTTTATCATTAGTTAACGTTTTTAATTTCTAAATCTTTTGGGCCATTCGCTGATGACGTCGCTCAATTTCAAATGTGTTCATTCAACAAACGTTCAAACGTTTTGCTTTAATCGATTTTTTTTTTTTTTTTTTGTGTACCTCTCGCAGAAGATTTGCCTTGGCTCTCAGGTATCAGAGATTTTTTTTTGTACTTTGTATCCCGCTGGGAGCATTGTGTGAACTCTGACGCAAGTGCTGAGCCACCCACAGGATTCAAATGCTCGCACAAATGTTGTAAAATGTTAAATATTGGACATTCGACAGCAATGAGTTGGCTCTTTAAGATACAGATACGGATTCATGTAGCATGATTTATGCCTCACGGTTTCTACATCGCATCGTTGTTGTTGTCTGTATATTTTGCATGGCTTTATCCATAAACATAATTTTCATTACCATAGCAAATTAGACAAGGTGCTGACGCTTATTGGACCGCACATAAAAGGCCAAAATCTGTTATAAATTTTCAACAATTTTTGTTTTTTTTTTTTTTTGTGGAGCGAACTGACTTCTTTTTATTTCTCCACATTTATAATTGATCTTTTAGGCCCACGTAAAACCAATTCTAAAGATGATCGCATGTGGCTAACTCTTAACTTTTAAAAATCGACGATATGTGCCTGTTCTATTGGCAGACCTTTAATAACTGTCAATATGCACAGCGGGAGATCTTAGGAAAAATGCCGCAGCAGCGCGACTTCAAATCAAATGTCAACAGTTCTAAGCCGCAAACTAAGCCAACAATAGAGTCGGACTTAAGCCCTTTTTTTCGTTTCTACTTCTCAGTTTATTTTTGTGTTGTATTTTTGTGTTGTGTATTTCTTACTTGACATCATCGATCTTGACCCGCCCCAGTTGTGAATCCCCCTCCATGCCTGACCCCGCAAAAAGTGTTGTGAGCCCAGAGCTATGACGCCACAAAAGCGCAGCTTATGAATATTCATCGAATATTTCTTCTCCAGTAAAGGAAAGGCATAAATAGTGAAGCGCTTAAATGTCGAATGCCTGCAAAGCAACTATAAAATATACATATTTCAATAAACGATTTTTCATTAATAATTCACTAGGAAATTAAAAACAACACAAAAAAAATATAAAATAGAAACTCAAACTGAAAAGCTGTTAACGCCTCCCAAACCGAGCGGCATGTTTTCTTTAATTGAGAACTATGCGATAAGTTATTATTAGCCAGACATGTGAATGATCATGAGTTGAGCTTAAACATAAACAATTTGTCTTCAATATGCCCAATGTGTCACTTCAGGCATTTTGTCTGCTCAAAGTAATTTCTTGATTAACAGACATAGAACTGAATGATGTTGGAAATATAAATGATGTATTGAAATATGAAGGAAGGCTTCAATTAAATTAGCATATTCCGGGGCAAACTTAATGTTTAATTCAATTAAACTAAATAAAGCCTATGTTAAATTTATTTAAAAGAAATTTGTTTAGATATGACCTTTTTTTCTTCAACTTTCTTAATTTTTCTTTATAATGAAATATGATACTTCAATTTTAACTTAAATATTATTGTATTAGTATTTAATTTATATAAACTAAATTAAGCCAAGTTAAACCTTTTAAAACTAATAATTTCACTTTTGGCCTTTCTTTCTCTTATTTTCATATTTTTAGTTTAATAAGTAAATATGAAATTTTAATTTAAATTTTGTTTCAAACAAATATTGAAAACTTCGCTATGTAAAATTAATAATTTAAACACACAATTTTATTAACGTACTTTGCTTTCAAATTTATATGCATTGACTTTTCGATTGTGTTTAATATACGGCTTGACTTTAATGCTAATTTTAAAAAAATGTTATAATTATTCACTGATAAATGGCTTTATAAGGAATACGTACTAAATTCGCAGGCGAAAAAGTTAAACGCATAAATAAAAAGATTTTTGATAAGCGTATAAAATTTGAATTTGTTGTGATGGAGACAAAAATTAGTAATTTCAAAAGATGTCAAACAATGTAGAAAGAATGCAAATTTGATGCCAGAAATGTCATTCTTGATCGCCTTAGGCATTGTGGGCTCATTATTACATCTCCTTAGCAAACAAAAGGTGCATTTTACGAGCAGCTCTCAAGAAGCCAAATCCCACACAAGGTGCAAACAAAAAAAAATCGGACAACGCGTGCCAGTTGAAAATTGCTCAAATGACATCTTGACCAAGTATAAAAGCAGCTGCTTTGCTGGCCCACAGATTTCTGGGCAATGTAATTGGATTTTTGGGCAGTGGACAAGAATAGCTATCGAATGGCTAATTGACAACTGCGGCGTGGCGTGACAATGCTGACAAGAAGTCGACGCCTGTTCAGCGTCGTCAAACAAAAGCAGAGGCAAGGAGGCAGAGAGAAGAAAATGCATCTTGACTTGAGCCAATTGCCCCGATCAGGCACAAAAGACAAACAAATATCACACCTTTGTTTACTGCAAAATTTAGAGAAAGGAAAAGACAAAAGGCTCGAGTGGTCAGCTTGGTCCTTCGCTTCGCTTCTCTACTCCTCTTCTCTCCTCTCCTCTGCTGTTGCGCATGCGCCCCTCTTGTGCTCCTCTCTAGGGAGAAACGTGTCAAAGTCACAGCAGCAAATTTTTAGCAGGTAAATGTGAAAATTCCCAAAATGAAAATCAAATGCAGACGCCAGCCGGCAGCAAGCAAAAGGCAAAGGTAAAAGGCAACCACACAAAAGAAACTCTCGAACTCAAACTCAAACCTCACACTCGTATCGGTTGTGTTGTGTGTGAGCAGCATTCTTGAGGTCTCTGTGGCATTGTTCGTCGAGTGCATCCGCAAAATAGTCCTTAAAGGACGCTTAGTTGGCTTACAAATGATGCCAGAAAGGGGCTCGACAAACGGCAACGGCAACGGCGGCAGCAGCAAATAAAATTGTAAAATGCCACAAATCATTGTAACTTCTAACAAATATCTGTGTGTGTTGCCTCCTCAGTCGCCTGTCAATGGTACTCGACAGCAAAAAAAAAAAAATGCAGGACGAGTGCGGCAGAAGAAAGGACCAGAATCCGCCCCTAAATCATTGACAGCCTGCATAACCCATGTTTCCCCCTCCACTCTTCTCCCTCTTCTCCATAATACTGCTGTCTAACAATCCGTAACGACAAACCATTCGATTTATTTTACATTTTCCACAAACTTTCATCGTTTGGCAGAAATAAATGTTTGCCTGTTGTTGTCGATTTGGTCATTAGTTTTCCACTAGCAAATTTTCCAACCTCTCACTCCCCGCCCTCCGCCCTCTTGTCATTGTGTTTGTGTGTGAAAATATTGTTATTTAATTGTTTGGCAATTGGCAAAAAGCTCTTTGAGAGCACCCGAAACGAATACAAATGTTAGTGACTGTGATTTTAGCTTATCTTTGTATCAGAAATCTAACACAGTAGCTGGTTGAGAGATTTAGTTTGGGTATTTTAGTTTTGAAGTAATACCGCCGAAATCTTTCAAAGTCATTTCGACGCGATTCTAAATAAATTAACCATGCGGAGCAGAGCTACATTAATTTGCATGTTAGCCCATTCGGAATTGAACTGAACTGAACTGAACTGAACTTCAAACTTGATTTATTGTTTAGACATAAACATACTACGACGACTCGAATCACATTTGCATTCACAATGAAAAGTTTGTGCTTTTTGTGTGCCACACGAGCGCACAACAAAACAAATCCCAAAGCGATAGCAAATATTAAAAAAAAAAATTATTATTTTTATTAATTTATGCAAAATGCAGATTTAGCTAATTAATTGTAGTCAATGTTCAATAAAAAAAAATATTCAACTTTACACAATGCAAATCGTAAAAGCTGTAAAAAGGCAGCCAAAGTCCGTCTTGTCTGTGACAAGTTGACCAAAAGACAAAGGCATTCAGTCTCCATCTCAGTCTCAGTTTGAGTTTGATTCTCACTCTCTGTCTCCGTCACAATCGCAGAGTATCTACTCGACACGTCTCAGGCAGCGAGGCAGCCTCATCTTGAGTCAACTTTTATGATGAATGCCTTAAAAATTCGATGACCATAAACAACAATATTGTGTGCACGAAGCGTAAAGCCACAGCTAACCGAACTTCAGTCTACACTTGCCAACTTTAGGGGAATTCAATTTGCATAGTAATAGAAAGACACAGGCTATAAACTGCAATTTAATTTGAGGAAGCCTTTTCAAATAGGAATGTGGAAAGTATTTAAAACGTGGGAAAATTAAGTGAATATTTTGAAAGCAATAGGTAATGCATAACAGTTGTATACTTATAGTATAAATTTTATACTAAAATGTTAGGGAAATACCAAAATATTTATAGTATAAATTTTATACCAAAGTGTCACGGAAATACTAAAAACGAAATATGTAGTTATACTAAAGAAAAATTTAATAAATGCGAAATTAAAAATGAATATTTTGTTTTGTGATGTGAGTTACTAAATATAATATATGAGTTACTAATATATGCCACAAAAAAAATATTTTGTAGAATCATAGTTCAATAATATATCACGTTGTTTGTATGGAAAAAAGTTAATTATAACACAAAATAAAAAATAAATACAATGTAAGAAGTACTTCTAACAGTAGAGGCCATAAGAAATACTTTTAAGAAACTTAATAATCTCTGTTAAATAAATAAAATAATAATATTTCTTTTTATAATGTTTCTTTTAACACGTTTAGAAACAGCTTGAACAAATAAGATTAGAGAAAAATTTTTCATCAAATCATTCACATATTAAATTATACAATGTTAAACAAAATTTACAATAATTTGTTGCCTGAATCTTAATTTTAGCAGATTTTTCTCTACACTTTACAAACCACACACCCAAGCTAAGCAACCCAACGCTAAGGCTTAGCGTAGAGTATTTTAAGTAGTAAATACAGAACAAGAAATACGCGTGTCGAAATTGTTAGATACTTGAGGGCGATTTATAAGCGATTTATTGGCGAATGTGCTGGCTGACAGATCAGCAGCGACGTTGAGTTGAGCTTATACCGGTCTCCGTTGCAGACTATTAACGCTCTCTCTCTCTCCCTCTCTCTCTTTCTCTCTCTGTCTCTCTCTCACGTTCTCTATAGCTCTTGCTCTAGCCACACTGCGCTCTTCGCTCTTAGTTTGCCGCTGTTTGCACAACTGTCGTGCAGAGTTAAAGCAAAAAAATAATGAAATTGTAAAAAAAAGTAATGAGAGACAATAAAAAATGGCACTTTAAATGCTTGACGTAGAGCGAAGTGTATTATTTAAGTTGCCAGAAGAATGACGAAGAGAAAGAGTTGTTGTGTCTGTGGGTGAGTGAGAGAGAAGGAGTGGGTGATAGAGAAGGTGCGATAGATGATGTTATAAAATGTTAATTATATGGGAAGGTTAATAGAAAATTTCTGCAGCTGCCAAAGGAATGCAATAATTTAAGGTAATGAAAGAAATTCCGATGCATAATTGACAATTAAAATAGAAATTGAAATTGAATTAAATATTCGATTAAAGATTATTACTCATTTAAAATCAATTTCGGGATGCTTTTAGTTTTGGACTCGAAGAAAAAAGTAAAACATAAACATCAAATGCTGCTTTTGCTTATCAAATTTATAAGCTTAGTTTTTTGTATACTTTTTGTTTCGGCAGCTGCCGCAAATGATCAAAACAAGTTCGAGAATCTAAAAATGTAGGGCTTCTTTAAAAGGGGTTTGGTATATACCAAAACTCGTAGACATGGTCAAATCGAATACCAATTTTCTGTTTGCCACCGCATGTCCATTTAAACCAAGAAGAGGAGAGGGGAGGAGAGGAAGGAGGGAAACTGCTCACGGAATGTCGTTGAGCGTTCGAACGCTTTGAAATTTAATATAAAAACGTTGTCTATGCAAATGAATATTGCCACCTGTTTATGTTTATGGTCAATGGAAATGGCAGCATCCTCAGCAGCAATACCGAAAAAATAAAAAAAATAAAAAACCGTATTGGCTGCAACCGATACGATACGATCCACTTCAATCCCAAAAACAGTCCCAATCCAATCCGTTGCGTTTTGAACCAACGAACGATCTATCAAGTGGCTGCTGTGTGTGTATGAGTGTGTGTGTGTGTGTGTGGATAATCTTGGTGGGAAAAACGTGAGAACGATCTTGTATGCAAATCACTTTCAGAGTTTTGGAGCAACACCGCTCCACCCTGCGTCCCAATAAAATATACGAAAACTAAAACGAAGAAAGTATTAAAATGAAATTTATTTCGTATGGGGCGAGCCACAGTTATAATAAAACGCGTCTGGGAGCGCACACAAAGCCCAATGTTTGCCAACAACAACAACAACAACAATAGTAACAACAACAACAACAACATTTCTTATAGCGGCTGTAAAACACAAGGCAGTCAACGGTCTTTCGGGTTAACCAATTGCCAGTTTCCCAAAGCCCAGTTCAACAGTTCTCCAGTTCTCCACAGAACACAGATCGTTGTGAGATGTCTCAGATGATGCTACACACACACACACATACAGTTCGAAATTGAGTTGAGTTGAGTTTTGTGTTTTGTAGTGTAATAAAGTGCGACATTTTAAGTCGTCGGCTGATCGGGGTAATAACTTGTCAACACCGGAGCCCCAACAATATAACCATTAAAAACAAAAGTGTGAGTCGATCCCGGTGTCTTCGTAGTCTTCGTCATCGACAGAGCAGAATCCCAAAAACAGAAAGAAAAAAAACGACACCGAAAAATAAAACAATTTATATAGTATGTGCATACTTATCTTTATACATATTCCTCTTGGCATTTTAATTATATTTGTATATTTATTGCGCACTGCAAAAACAAAAAAAAAAAACTGAAATTAAATGAAATGAAGAATTATGAATAACACTTGTTGAGCATGAAAAACCCATAATATTATAGCTGTTGCTTTGTTTTGTTGCCAGGTTTTTTTTTTGGCATGCAACATGCAACAATTGCTGCAACTGGAGGCAAACTACTTAGCGTCTAAGTGTTCGCCTTAGGGTAACAAAAAAAAAAACACACACACACTTACGGACAGTGGCATCTTCAAACTGGCAGCTGAAGATCTGAAAAAGAGTCTTTGCTATGTTTCTCTGTTTTTTTTTTTTGGGCCATAAAAACGTTGGCAGCTCGCTGGGCCTATTGGCCGTAAAATATTTTACGATGTTACGCCAACAAAAGCAGCAACCAACATCCAGCTAATCCGCCATGTGCGTGTGCTGTCCTCCACGCTCTCTTTCTATCTCTTTCAGTATCTCTCACTCCTTTTCACTTTGAGCTTCTCCCTTGTGGCTTAGCTTGCCATCATAATATTTGCCTAGGCCAAAAGCGCGTTCATCTGTGGCCAAAAGCCGCAACTGAAAACCTGCCAACGGCAGTTCAAGTCGGCGAAAAAAAAAAACTGTAAATGTATCTACAATATCTATGCGATTGTATTTGTATCTTTGCATACGTATCTGCATCCGTAGCTGTAGCTGTAGTTGTAGCTGTGTGTGATGTGTGAATATGTTGTGAAAATTGAATGGCATATGCACATTTTGTCGCCAGTGATAAAATTTAATAACGCTGATAAATTTAGCAAAAACATGTTGGGCCATTGACATAAAGCGGTAATTAAGTTTGCTGACTCGCAGCAGGACAACGTCAACGGTTTCCCTGTTGACGTGTTGCAACGTGCTGCAGTCGTTGTTGCCGCTTGCAAACACAGTGAAGACTAACCAAAGTTGAGCACAACTAATATTGATAATATGATAAAAACAATAAAGTTTTTAAACTGCTTGCAAATCTCCATAAGATTGACAATTATGTTTTTTATACTAATGTTTTTCTTAAATGATAAAATATTTCGTTTTAAGAAAATGATTTCTATAGATTTACATTAAAAAGTCATTATATAATGTAAATCTCACAATGTTTTTAATTTCTTTTTTTTTTTTAAATTTAAGTTTTTTTTTCATTAGGCATTCAAGTCTATTAATTAAATCAATACAAAATTGCAGTTTTTCATGTGCTTGCTTAAAAATTTACAATTACAAAATAACACGAGATTTCTAATCAATATTTAATATAATTTGGTGTCAAACTTCAAATTTAATTAAAAATTGTAAATGTAAAAAGTTCAGCCAGACTTTTAATTTAAAGATTAATTATTTAAAATTCAACATAATTTTTATTATTTCTTGATTAGGTATCAAACTTTTTGGAGTTCAACATAAACAAACTCAAGTTTTTGACATGCTTGCTTCCACATAAAAATGTTAAAGTTCAAAACCTTAGCTAAAAAATGTTTCCCATTTTCTCAACGTTTTTGTTATTCAAAGCAAAGAACAAGACACTCAACTTAAAAGTTATTTTTCATGTCTGTTCCATTTAGTCAGCGCTTACTGTATTCCCATAGAAAAGCTTTCGCTTTTTCGTTTCAATTCGATTCGATGCGGTTCTGTTCTGTTTTCTGTTGTATTATAGCGGCCATTAATTTGATTGGATCAATGGACGCGACAACAGCTACAACTACAGCTATAGCTATAGTCACAGACAATGGGAAACACATTCAGATTCAGATTGAGCTTCAGAGTCGGAGTCCGAAGCGTAGACGGAGCCAGAGTTGCGTTCGCCGTGAAATATTTGTAAACATTTAACCAATTTATGATGCAGCCAGAGTACGAGCGAGTATTGTATACTAAATACATATGTATGGGTTTGTGTTTATGTAAATATATGTGTGCGTGTGTGTGTGTGTATCTGTGTGGGCGCAACGCATTCGTTTTCATTCATAAAGAGCAGTCATTAAATAACAATCAGCTACGACGCTGATCTTAACGCCAAACAAACGCCGACGTGTAAATTGGCATAATATTTTTAAATATTTTTTTTTAAACACACACAGTTATCCCACGCAATGAATAACAAAATACAACAACAACAACAAACAACATCCGTATAACAGAACAAAAAGGTAGCTCTAATTAAATGTCGAGCTGCCTTTTTCGAAAGTCGAAAGAAAAAAAAAGTTTAAATATATTTTCAAAACGAAAACTTTTTTTTTGTTGTATTTTATATAAATTATGTTTTGGCTACAGCCTTCATTGTTTGACTGGCGCTTAGACTTGCAATTGTTGTTGTTGTTTTTTATTACAACAAATATTATTATTAAGTATTATTACTGCTGATGTCAAGCATTTTAAAGCGCCTTAAATGGAGCCCAAAGCGTCCAAAAGGCCTTAAGAAAACATTCGCCAAAAAACTGCCGCAGCGACAAGTGGTTGAACAAAAGATAAAAAACACACACAGACACACACACAGACACACACATATCTATGCATTGACATATGATTCGATTTACTATATACTCTATCGTATATTGTTATGGCAGCTTTTGTTCGCTTTGGAGCCTGCAACATTCTCACGCTGTTTACATTTGTTGATTGATTTGGATTGCCGCGCATTTGTCCCTCAGCGAAAAAAAGTGAAGACTAAAGACCGAAAAGATGACAAGTCACCAAACGTATAACGTATCAAAAGTGTCGCTGCCAAGGGCTTTTGTCTCTTTGATAGAGCATCGAAAACTGAAAACTGAAGCAGCTACCATTGATGATCGCTCAATTTGCGCAATGACGTGAAAATTGTCTTCAGCATCGTTTTGGGTAATCGATCTTCTAGGCGTGCAGCAGCCACTGAAGATGATACAGTTCTTTTCTTTTTATTTCATTTCCATTGTCTGCCTAAGGCTACTGTGGAAAGTCTTAGTAAGCCATTCCGAAGGCAGATCAATGGCAATATTGATCAATTGATTAGTTTCATGCAACTTGTTCACATTCAAATGGGTTTTGGAATCGTTTTTGGGTTTGGCTGCCACAAAGATACTTCCTACATATACACAACGTGTATTTACCTCTGTTTGTCTTCAACTCTCACACCTTTCCTACAGACAGCTTGTTTTGAGAGTGCGTTATCAACTGCTAGATCCCCCTATGGGGCATTAAATGGCAGCTTGTAAATTTTATTGCATACTCTTGAGCGTCTCTTGTGCCTTCTTTTTATGATTCTAGCCTGGCCTTTTGTATCGCTTTTTGCGTTTTATTATTGCGCCCGAGCGTCTGTTATTTATGACATTTCGAGCAAAAGTTGCAAGGTGCAAGTTTTGTTTATGGAATTTTTATGACACGGATAGCATAGAGACACCAGATCTTTGCGATCCATTTGCTTATAAGCAGAATACTTGAGAGTTTTCTACTTAAAACGGGCAATTGAATAAAATAAATATCTATTCTACAACATCTTTTAACTATTTTATCTACAATAGTTGATCTTTTATCAATGAATCTGAAGGGCTATAAAATTTGTTAATAATTCCTTTTGTTACCTACATCATTATCATCATTATATATAGATTTTTTTGTAAGTTTTCTTTATCTAACGTTTTAGCATTTAATCCGTGCGCATTAACATGAATTAGCTATTTGAGGTGATGATATCATGATGAATTTAATAATGAGATGTGGTAATAATCGCAGAGAAAACAGCCTACTAAAAAGCGATGCGAAAGATAAATAAATTAAATATTAATATGAAATATTTCAATTCGATCCGAGGAGTGAAATCAATTAAAGGAATTTCTTCTCCCATAAATTATGCTATTAGAAATAAGTTCATTAATTATGCCGATGATTTTATGATGAATTTAATAATAAGTAGAAGTAACTTTCAAATGAGAATATTTAAATAATCCAACAGTATTTTATGTTGTGAAATTAATTAAGTGAATTCACTTTGCTTAAGCATGGATTATAGACATATTTTCTTCATTAGAAGCAATGACGATAATTGGTATCTTGAAGAGGAATTAAATGATGAACGGAAAGGAAGAAAGAGAAATTTGCATGAGAAATTATTTGCTGATTTAAAAGGAAAAATTAAAGAAGAAATATTTATCAGGAATAATATATTGAACTGAAATAAGGAAAGAACAAAATAATTTATAAGGAATTAAATGTTGAACAGAAAGGAAGGAAGAAAACGTATTTATGAAGAATTAATTATAAAACTGAAAGGAAGAAAGAAAGATAAATGTGTGGGGAACTTAATGTCTTACGGAAAGGATGAAAGCAAAATAAAATTTAAAAATAATGAAAATATTTTTTGAAATTGAAAGGCACAAGAGAAAGAGTTAAATATTAAACTGAAAAGAGGAAAGAAAGAAAGAGGTATATCTATATATATATATATATATATATATAAAAAAACTATTTATGAGGAACATATTGTTGTAAAAATGAAAATATCTTTTGTGAGTAGTTAAATGTCGAACTGAAAAAAAGAAAAAGTATTTATAAGCTATTAAAAATGATTTCTCTAAAATAATGTTTAACTTAATTGAAAATATTTTCGCTTGAATTGTGCCTCATTTGTGTGGCTTTAAAAGCGCCTTATTGAAATGCAAAAGCTTGACCAGATTTGTGCAATTCGTAAAGAGAGAGAAAACCTCAACATTCATGAGTAAATTACAGTCAAATGACATGCTCGCCAAAATGCCACTTCGGCTTCTCCAGCTGACAACAGACATATTTTCAGAAGTGGGCATAGACATGACAACAATAACAACATCAGCATCAGCAGCAACAGCAGCAGCAGCAACGATAAATGCATATATGAAGTACAGACCGCCAGTCAAGTCAAAGTCTGGCCTTCAATGTATAAGTGTGTGTGTGTGTGTGTGTGTGTGTCATAACGGGCGTCGGGAAAACAAATTGCCAAAAACACCCCGAAGCCAGAGGCAGGCAGCAGCCAGGCAGCCAGGCAGCGAGGCAGGAAGGCAGCTTGTGGGTTTTTGGTTTTTTGGGTTTGAGTTTGGGTTTGGCTCGCTGGTCGAGCAATGTGAAAAGTTAAACGAAAGTGACAGGCCCTGGGCGCATATACATATATAGGGGAGAGTGTAGAGTAGAGTAGAGGGGGGGGCAACACGCAGTCAACGCGCAGGCTCGTTGTGTGGTTGTGTGTGGCAGCGATGGGCACAGGGGAGGGCGCGATTAAACGTGTCACACGACGCGACGCGGTTGAAAAGTTAAATGGCAGCGGCAGCAAAATGAACAGCAGCAGCCACCATGTTAGCATGTAGTTATAACTACACACACACACAGACACACTCGTTGTGAGATTCATTTGTATCTGTGAGATACATTGGCCAGCAGAAGCTACATGTTGCTCTCTCTCCTGTGTTTGTGTGTGTCTGCTTGTGTGTTTTGATGGTGGCCATATTGCATTTTCGGCTATTTTCATTTCAATTCCAAAGGCATTTCCCAAGCATCAAACCAACCCCTGACCCCCCCTCTCGTTGTAGTATCTATGAAGTGTAGTATCTCATAGTTGGCAGCTTGTAGCTACAAATTGTCATGAATAATAATAATAATATGTGTATAAGTATTTGATATTGTTTCCATTGTTGTTGCTGCTGGTTTTCCTCAACTGCCGCGTATTTGTTTAGTTTTTTTTGCTTTAGGCGTATCTCTAGATATATTTTATTGTTTTATTAATTGGTATAGTCGCTCCACACACAACAAACACACACATACGCTTTGATGTTGTGCCGCTCCTGCGACCTAGTCACGGCCAAGTTATTGTTTAAATATGTATTTATTTTTTGTGTATTTGCCGTAAGTTGTTGTTGTTAATGTCTCGCGCTATTTGTATTTACTTTGTGTATTTTTGTCAATGGCAACGTATATTTTATTTTGTTGTTGTTTTGTGTCGGCTTTTTAACTGAAATTTGTCAGCCAAGTTAATAACAAGTTGTCAACTTCAGTTGCTGCTGCTGCTGGTGTTGCAAAAACGACAATCAGTTGTCGCAACAATTGTTTTGCTACAGCAGCCACAACAACAACAGCAACAACAACAACGGCAACAACAACTACATCAACTCATCGCCAACGCCAGCAATTAATTTGTAAAAACGGTAAATTTATTTTCACTGTCGCTTTGATTAATGGAAAAACAATTTCGATGTTGTCGCCGCGTCGCTGCGGTTTGTTTTGCTTTTTGTTTTTTCCGTTGACAATTTTGTTGTTGAATTTGAATTTTTTGTATTTTTCGATTTTTTTCTTGTATTAATGAATTGAAAATATGCAAAATGCTAGCCATTAATTAAATGTCTTAAAGCCCTGCACTCAAATGAACAAGAGAAATTGAATTGTTCTCAAGCAACTAGAATTGTTTTTTTTTTTGAGGTAAACAAAGAGCTGTTCGAATTTAGATACAAATTGAAATTGCTAAGCATTTGCATTTGCATTTTAAACGCTTAAAATTTATTGCATATAATGTGAATTTAGACAGTTGAATAAGCCATATTGTTCTTTTTGAAATATTGTGAAAATCGATCAAGTATTTAAAAGAAGAAAAAAGCAAGTTGAAACCAGTCAGAGATAAACTATAAACAAAGTAAAAAAGCTACAGTTAAGTGTGCTCTACTGTGAAATACCCGCTACCCGTATAATAAAATTGCAACTCAATTAAAACTATAAATGCTAAAATATTGCCAAGCGATTCTAAATAGTATATATAGTATATAATACTACTAATAGTATAAAGAGTATGTTTGCATAATTTTTGTCGGTAGAATTTAATTTCAAACGAGTCTATGCTAATCTAGCTATAATCATAGACAAACATTTATGGTTTCTCTATTTGCATGGGCATCAATTGAATTAGATACGCATCAAATGATACATTGCTATCGGATAAACAAAAACAAGTCTATAATTTTCAACTTTAAACTTTAATTCCTTTAAATATTCAGTTGCACACCAGATAACAAATTGTTATCAGATTCTTTTTTCGTATAATTAATTGTGTCTAATGTAATTTAGTTAATTTCTTTATTTACCAGTTATAAATTTAAATTCGAAATGCTGTATATAATTGTTGATATACGACTTGAACACAGAAAATCCATTTAACAATATCAAAACCAATATTTCGATAATATGAAATGTGAAATAAAAATTTGTTTAAGACACTTTTAAAGTAGCGTAACATGCAGTCGCAATGAATATGCATGAATTCCGATGGTCCATAAATTATACGAATAAATCTTTGGCGAAAAAATGTTGTCAAATATTGCTACTCGAAAAAAAAACTGTGATTGTGATGGTGACTGTGACTTTGAAGCAGCAGCAGCAGCTTTACTGAAATTGGTTACAATTAGCATAACATTTTCAAATTTATGTTGGAGTTTAGAAACAAAAAAAAAAAAAAAAAAAAACAATAAAAACTCGTCTATAGCCGATGGCGTTTCCTAGTAGTAGATTTTTGTTGGAATTTTAATATACATTAATAAGTTAAATGTTGCAGCGAAGAAATAAAACAGAAGCCGACGGCACATTCGATAGATTTATTGAGCGATTTCAGTTGAAAGCATAACAAAAGATACCAAAAACCAGGCGCTACGATTAGAGTAAAGATCAGTGTACCACAAAGCCGAATCGAGACGATCCGGTTCGGCTTTAGAGCTGACATCAAACGAGCCAATAACAAAAAAAAAGAAGCATATAAATTTTACTCATTTTGAATATTTCTTCTAGTTTATCTTTGTTTTTTGTGTGTCTGTCTGTGTTGTTTTTTGTAAAACAATTTGCATTTGTTGCTGCTAGAACTGAGACTAGAGTGCAGTGATCTTTAGATGAAATACTAAGAGACACATATAGAGTGATAATTTATGCGGCTATCTCAAGATAGAAGAACCATATATATTGCATATGCTTATTTTGTGGATTTATGTGTGATACAAATACATAATTATTGCCATATTTTTGATGACGAAAAACATGCACATCCGTTTATATAATTTTGTATCTATTTAAATATTAATTTTGTGCTCCTTTTTTGCTTTGCAGACTGAGCTGCGTTCCTGCGCAGCGTGCGGCGAGCCAATCTCGGATCGATTCTTCCTCGAGGTTGGCGGCTGCTCGTGGCACGCCCATTGCCTCAGATGTTGCATGTGCATGTGCCCGCTGGATCGTCAACAGTCGTGCTTCATCCGGGAACGTCAGGTCTACTGCAAGGCCGATTACAGCAAGTGAGTAATGAATAAGAAATAAAAATAATTTAAGTGTTTTAGCATAAGTTTTATTTCCTCTTATCATTGGCAATCCATGAAATTGGTCATTAATTTTATTGGTGACTTTCTCGACACTTGTTCCCATAACGAAATCGATGCGATCGCTTGTACATTTTCCAAAACGCTTTTCTGTTGTTTATCTTATTTCCGTGTGGATGTGTGTGCACAAGTGTTTTCAAGATATTTTCCCACACGAAAAAACCGAGCAAGCGAAGTACATGATACAAGTCTAAGGTTAATTGTAACAATTCGACAACGCGTTGCGACTTAATCCCTAAGATAAACACAGCGAGAGTGTGTGAGAGAGAGATGCAACCAAAAAAACAAAGCTACGAAAGCGACTTTCCGATGAGACAGCCTTTAGATGCAAGTTGCAAGCAAAGTATCTTACAGATGCACACACACACACACATGTGAAGATACACATACTCTCATAGTCGTTGCTGTTGCTGGTTGCTGGTTGCTGTCGTTCGCTGTCCACACAGGCGGAAAACGGTGTCGACGGCGAACGAAATGAAAATAAACAAACAAACGCGCCGTGAGATGCTGTAAAAATATTTATTTTTCAAGTTAAGAATTTTAAGTGTGCATTGGGCGCTGGGCCTCGGCCTCAGTCACAGTCTCAGTCTCCAAGCTGGGGCAAAGCTAAACGCAGCGATGGAGACATCATCATCATCATTATCATTGCCGTTTGCAAGTGCTGTGGCACATCCAGAGCCAGAGTCAGAGCCAAAGCTAGAGAGTTGGAGAGGTCCAGTCATCCCTCCCAACTGAGCGTACATTGTTGTGCTTGTAAAAATAAGCTTAAAAGCTAACAATAAGCTGGCCAAAGTTGCCAACTCATTTGGAAAAACGCAGCAGCCACAGCCTCAGCAGCAACAACGACAACGGCGAGAGAGCGACAACTTCCGCTTAGAAAACGTGCAGCGAAAACGCAAGAGAAACGCGTGGAAAACGTGCGACTAAAAACGCGAGCCAAACGCTAGCGAAACGCTATTGACTTAAAGAGTTGCGGATGAAATGTTATAGTATTATGAACATAGATAAAGTTTTATTTTCATTCCATTTCATTCCATATATTCTATTATTAAATATTGTTTTAATATCGTTTTCACTAAATCCACATAATCTATTTTTAAATAATTTCTAAAATAGTTGCCATGAATTCTATTATTAAATGTTTGCTACTATAATTGCCATTTATCTATTCTATTTGATTTATCAACAACTGAGTGAGAACTCGATTAGAGACAAAACACAGAAGTTTTGTGTCTTGTTTCCCATTTAGGTGAAACTTGTTGTTTCTATTTTCATAAAATATTTAAAAATAGTTAGTCTTAAATTCAAAAGATATACAAATATATAGCATACGCTTAATAAGGAAAAAGGAACTTGTTGAGAAAGAAACTTAAAACAAAAACTTGTTTTTTAAAATCTTATAAATATGTTTTAACAACTTTATAAAATATATATTTGTCACCTATATTGAGATTTAAGTACTTGTTATGGCAAATCTTATAAATATGTTTTAATAACTTGAAAGTAAATTATGTTATCATGTCATAACTAAAAGTAAAGCTTGATATATGTACATAGCTATTCTTATAAATGTGCTTTACAACATTTTGAAAAGTAAACTATACAAAGAATAAACCAAAATACAATGTGAAGGGAAACCCGTCAAAACACTAGCTATATCTTCAGTTAAATAGTTACACATCCGATTTTTATGGTATTATATAAAAAGCATAAACTATTAAAGAGAGGAAAACGGCAGTAAAACGCGAGCATTTAATTACCTGTCCCCAGTCCCCAAATCTCCCACCTTTAAAGCAGTCATTAAACATTAACAACAATTTCCGTTCTTCGGTGTTTTATTGCAGAAATTTCGGCGCCAAGTGTTCGAAGTGCTGTCGCGGCATCTCCGCCTCGGATTGGGTGCGACGTGCCCGAGATTTGGTATTCCATTTGGCCTGCTTTGCCTGCGATCAATGCGGTCGCCAGTTGTCCACTGGCGAGCAATTTGCACTCATGGATGACCGTGTGCTCTGCAAGGCTCATTATCTTGAAACGGTCGAGGGTGGCACCACATCAAGTGACGGTAAGCATAACAACAACAACTACTGTACAAAATGAGAGAGAAGTTTTTGTGGCACGCTTCAATTGCCAGCGAATCGGTTGTGGCAATTTGGAACGCTTGGACAAGCTAAGCGCCAGGCAGTCGCCAACCAGCCAGGCAGCCATCCAGCCTGCCAGCCAGGTCGACAACTGCCACTGATGAAATCGTGTCATAACTGAGGCAGAACAAGTTGCAGACGACGTGATCGGCTGTCGCAGCTTGCCACTGCTGGTTGCCCCTTTATATGTATGTGGCAGACCACCACAGAAGCCAAAAAGGGGCCCATAAAAAGTCAAAAGTGTTTAACATTTGTTTCTTTTATACCCGGTATCCTTAGGGTAAAAGGGTATTCCATCTTTGTGCCTTCAGGCAAAGGGAGTTATGTCCGATTTCATAAGTACTATATGTATAGTCTTCTTATTTGTTTTGTGGAATAATTGCAAATTAATATACCGAAGAATAACGAAATGAAGTACTAGTTTCAAAATATACCAGATTGTCAACCAAAAAGAGACTCGAATGCAGCAACATTAACTTTATATTTTATTACACTTAGTATTTTTTTGGTATATTCTTTTGGCATTTTTTTTTAAAGAAAAATACCGCAGTGACTTTTATTGAAAATGGAAGGCGGGTATCTTACAGTCGAGCATACTCCATTTTAAGTAAGAACTTGTGTTATTTTGTATTTTCAATTTGGTCCAAATGTCAAAATGCTTTTAGGCCCAGGCTTAGGCACGTACTCGCGCTGTAATAGCCTCAACCCATTCAGAATATAATCTTTAACTCTCTTTGGTCGCTGTTCTCTATTCCTTTGTAGATGGCTGTGATGGTGATGGTTATCACAAGAGTAAAACGAAACGTGTACGCACCACATTCACCGAGGAGCAATTGCAAGTGCTGCAGGCCAACTTTCAAATTGACAGTAATCCGGATGGCCAGGATTTGGAGCGCATTGCCTCAGTAACTGGTCTGAGCAAGCGTGTGACGCAAGTTTGGTTTCAGAATTCGCGTGCGCGTCAAAAAAAACACATACATGCTGGTAAGAATAAAAGTAAGTAGTGGATTAGTGCAGCATGACCGCCCCAACTTAGTTTCCCTTCGATCCCCTCCTTCCACTCCTAGTCAAAGTAGTTACTTTACACTCCCAAGTAGTCAACTCTACTTAGTAGTAGTAGCATCTTAGAGCAGTAGTTAAATTAAATCTCACAAATACAACAAGTGTGATGCTAATCAAAGTGTTTTTCGATTTTTCTGTTCAAACGATTTCTGATTGCAGTACGCGAACCGGAAGGAAGCTCATTTGCGCGTCATATTAACCTGCAGTTAACGTACTCATTTCAGAATAACGCACAGAATCCCATGCATATGAATGGCACCAAGGGAGCCCTCTATCCAGCGCATGGTGAGACAACTACTTAACATTATTCCCCTACTTGATAATTAACAATTTGTTCTTTGCTTTTTCCTCTATCTTTTTAGAATCCATGGATGAGCTGTCGCAGGACTCGAGCGTCCATTGCATGCCCAGCGAGGTGTGACTGGAGCAGTCCTCGCCAGCGCGTGCTCATCGCTAGCACTCGATGATGATCTACATCATCGGCTAGCATGACAATTCGCAGCTGTCGTCGCAAGAGCAAAAAAGCAAACAAAACAAAACAAAATAACAAGCAAAACACGTCCTTTCCTAGTCAAAATTTTATATAAAGCGTCGTCGCTCATATGAAATGCAAAACAAAAACAAAAAATACAAAAAAAAAAAAACAAATTATACTATACAAAAACACATGCAGACACCCACAGATACACACAAGAAGTCGTTAAAGAATTACGAGTATTTAAAACATAATCAAAGTCCATCAATTAACGCTGTTTGTCCAGAAGAAGCTGATGCTTTGAGCATCGGTAAACGAGCCCAGTTCAGCACACACACACACACCTGTACACACTCATACATAGACATCTCAGCATACATTCCTGCATAGCCCATAAACCTAAGCATAGTTTAGTTAATTTAATTTAAATGAAATTTAAATTTAATTTAGTTTAAATGCCTAGTTGTTAAGTGTTTTTCTTCTGCTGCTCTCTATCTCTATCCCATCTATCTCCATCTCTCTCTCACATTTAGTTGATAAAAAGTAAAATGAACATTGCAGCTGCTTGCCAAGGCTTTTTTTTGTAAAATATATTTATACTTATTGTATTGTACTATATATATGAAGTATATCCAACTATTATCGTATCGAAACTATCATGTGAAGAGAAACGTTGTTATTTGTTTAATTTTCTTGTTTTTTAAATGTATAAAAGAAATACCTATATATGATATATATACACAGCTACACCTACATATATATATATACATGCATATGGAGAATTATATTATATATGGCATTTTTGTAAATAGTTCTAATATAGCCGAAATTGATAAGCATCGCAAATTGATTAAGCGGAACTAAACATTTAGTTAACACAAATTATAAACAACTACAATTAATGATGAATCGAAATCAATTAAAATGAAAAAAAAAAACAAAAACAATATAAAAAAAAACTTTTTAAAAACAAATCAATCATCTTGTGTTATCAATCAGTTTGGGGGAGAATAAAAAAAGTGTCTTAAATTGATCTTCAATTAGTCATGCAAAAAAAAACTAACTTGAAGTAGAGAGCTTACGATGTAGTAGATAGTATAATCCTAGAGAAGGGAATTAAACACTTAGTAAAAAGATATTATTATTTCATAGTGAATGCAAGATACATGCCAAATATTTCATGTTTGAATATCATTTTAAAAATAGTATTAAGAAATTCATTGAAGAATATAATTCTTTTGTTTACTATAATGTAAGGAGCAAGTTAGATAATTCTTTAATTATTAAATTTAGCTATTTCAATTAGTTGACAGATTTCATATGGTCTCAAAATAAGCTTAGCAGCCTTAATAGAAATATAAAATTACTGCTGAATTCCAATTGAATTTTTTAATGAATTATTTAATGATGCATTTAATCGGTAATTGCTGGTGGATGTGAAGGATACCATTTTCCATTAACTGCAGCCACGATAAAGTTTTGTGCTCATCTCAAGTTGATTGAAAAGATTATAGTCCAATCGCTAGTGGACTTTCCATGCGAACTTTTGAAGATACTCGCATTGACAGCACGAGTATAAAATTTCATTAAGTGCAGATCGTTAGAATTTGCATAAGCGAGCGATGGGTAAATGATAGTTGAAGTAATCAACGAGCTAAGCTAAACGCAACCAATTAAAGGAACTTTTAATGACAAATATTTGGTTGCGAGCGTTAAAAGTGGCAACACTTGCAACGCAAAGATGCATAGAGTGATTCAACCAGCTGTTGTTTGGCTTTTAAGCCAAAAGGTAATCAATCAGTTTGTCTAGAAAGCAATTGATCGCTAATGTGTCACTTGGCAACGCCAACTGAACTCGAAAGAGATTTCCGGTGCAACTTTATCAAGTGAACACTGTTCAATGATCAGCTGAAGTTGAAGATGCAATTGGGAGTTGGAGTTGGAGTTGCAGCCTAGAGAGTTGAAGCTGCGATTGAAGCAGACAGTGTGACGACAGCAAAGACAGCAAGCAGAGAAAGAAAAGGGAGAGGAGAGTGAGAGCTCGTTTTACCACTCGACACTCAAGTTGCCAGTCATGTGGCAGCATTCTAGTGTTGCACTTCAGGCTCGGCGTTAAGTGCACAAGCCATCGTATTAATTGAATTATAAGCCTAGATTATGCAAAGATTTCCGGCCACAGCAGCCGCAGCAGCAGCATCAGCAGTAGGAGCAATTTGTGTGGATCATCATCAAGATGATAATGATGTTAATGATGATGATGATGATACGGCTGGCAATGATGTTGAGGCGGGTGGTGATGATGCTGATCTGGCCTGGCGTGACTTGGCATTTGCAGGACTGCACTTGTTTGTAATTTCTGTTGATGTTATTGTGCGATCGATTCGAATACGAAACGGAACGGAACGCAGAGATCGTGGGCCTTTTTCTTCTATAACACGTTACAAAAATATCAACAAATCGTCATCATTAATAATGATCACTTCAGGCTACACAGCACATGCATATGCACGAAAGGTTTGCTATCAGTACGAGTATTTCTTCTCTTCTCTTTTTTTTCATTTTTTTTTTTATTATTTTGGTGGTGGTTCATTTGTCAAATTTCACCGCGCCTCTGAGATCGACAACAAGATCGAGAGCTCAAGATCTTGAGATCTCTGTTGCTGTTGTTGTTGTTGTTGTTGCTGTTGTTATTTGAGCAAACATTCAACACTTGAGGCAAGAGATTTTCGTGGCAAGCTACAACAACTCAATTCCAATTCCCAATTCCCATTCTCCCATTCCCTCAATCCACAATCCCAATCCCAATCCACATTCTCTTTCTCACTCATACCCAATTCCCACTTGCCCGGCAATGAAATTATGAATGATGTGATACTTTTGCCATTGAGATGTTTTCACAGTCGCGGGCGCATGACATGCCCCAGCCATATCTTATTTGCTATATCTCTACATCGCATTCGGATACGGACACCGACACCGCAATCGAGACAGGGGGAAGGACAGAGAGAGAGAGAGAGAATGAAAGAGACAGAGAATGCGGTTGCTGCTGCTAGGGAACGAGTTGGCTCTGGCTCTTGGTTTATGATCGAATCTTGGCTGTTGTTGTTGCTGTTGCTGTGGCTGTTGCTGTTGCTGATGTTGTTGCTGCCGTGTTTGTGTTATTTCTGCTGGAAATGAGCGATCGCGTGCAATAATTTGTAGAGCTGTTTGCGATGTTGCTTGCTTGCTGCAGCCAAGTTCTTGTGTTGTCGTTCTGGCTGCTGCTGCTGCTGATGTTGCCTGTTGCTTGATGCACATGCTGCACACATCATTTTTCAAAATCATTCAAACACTTGTTAAATATTTTCTTAACCGATTGATGATGATTGTGACTTTGCATCGATTCACGCATACATACAACATTCATCCTGCCACACTCGACTCTCTCGGACTCTCAACAAACTTATTTGTGTTTATCAATAGATTCTTGCATTCGAGCGCAGCATAATGGAAAAGGCCCAAGATTACCCACAGTCCACATCTCGAATTCGAGTTTGAGTTCGAGTTTGAGCTGGACTTGCACTGAGAAGGCATTGACTTATTACGATTTGTTGGCCTTTTCACGTCGCTGAAATTAATTGATATCTGTGGTATGCGCATTGTTGTTGCCCCCAATGCTTGTATGAATGTTGCCACAATGTCTGCACTTTGTTGTTGAGTCGGATGAGCCGCTGACATGCGGCCACTTTTGGCATTGATGATCGATTACAGAACGTGCCGCGTCTCCAGCCTCAGTCTCCTCTCCTCTGCAACTTTGCATCGTCTTTGGTTCGTCATCGAAAACGGGGTCAAGTGTGAGGATGCCTCCAGAGTGGACGAAGGAGATGTTGCCGTTGCCGTTCGATGATGATTGGGTATGCAAATTCATGCCCACAATTCACGGACTGCATGCATAAGCGTTGTAATTTCGAGACTATTGGGCCCATCAATGCAGCAGGCAAACAAAAGGCCAGCTTTCAACACTTTTTGAAGACCAACCTCAGCGTTGATGTGGCCATCATCTGCATCAGCATCAGCATCACCATCATCTTCATCGCTTGCTCTCTTCATCATCAACTACAATCTCTACGTTTCGTACCCCCGCTGTCTCTTTTTCGCCAATGGTTGTGACTCATGCCGCTTGGCATTTTAATTGATTTTGTCCGAATAATCTTGTGGCATGAGAGCTGTTGTTGCTGTTGTTGTTGCTGCCGCGCCATGTGCCAAATGCCGCATAACTCACTGGCACACGTCCTGCTCCTGCCAAGCACGTACGCAGCGCTTCAGCTACAGCTACAGCTACAGCTTCAGTTCCAACTTCAGCTTCAGCTTCAGCTACAGATACAGCTGCAGCTCACCTAGGTTGAGCCAGAGATTGAACATTTATCATGTGGCATGGCCGCGGCCTCTGACTGCCTGCGTAGGCGTTCTCAGTTGACCACCGAGTTGCCAAAGTGTGTACTTGTGTGTGTGTGTGTTTGATTATGTATCTGTGTGTGTGTGCATGCCATCATTGGGCGTTGGAGCACGTAAAAATGTAACACCAACTGCAAGACTGGCAACTTACGCAGAAGAGCTGCTAAACTAGCTATTTTATGGCTAAAACTTAGCCGCGGGGCATTAGTGCGTGTTGTCGGCTTTTTACTGAAGTTGAGTTTTATCTCTAACAACTGAAGTTTAATATCTTTAAAGCTGGAAAACAGATATGCTTCGCTTACCATTATTGCTCATAAAATAGTCATAGTTGTTCTTCCTGTTATATGTGGAAATGCTTCATTTTGAAGGTCCTCAAACGTTTTTCTTAGATTTGTAAAATAAAAAATTAATTAAACTTATATTCTGAAAAGGAATCATTTGGGATGAGATTAATATTCTTTGTAAAACTCCATTTCCTATTTATGGTTCATTAATTATTATAAGAAACAAGCTATTATTCCCTATAAAGTAATGTTGGTTACTTATCAAACGTTTTAATCTGTAACTCTTAAGTTTGAAGACATTACATATATAAATTCCACGCGCAATAAGAATTTAATCAAACGTAATATGCAGTATTTATAATTTTAGAGTACTTATTAATCGTCGAAGAAAGAGCAATTGAATTCAATTTAATTTTAAGAATTTCAATATTAAGTATTCGAAGATTTAACTACATATTTATTAAAAAAAATAAATAATTGGGTATGCAAAATAATAATAATAAAGTTTTCCAAATTGTAGGTTTTATTATTTAATTTATTTTCTATTAGCTATGCATTTGTGTTTAGTATTTCTACCAGAAAGGTTGTTATAATAGTGTTTTAATTAAGTGATAAAGAAGACTCTTAAAAATACTTTATTCTACTATTTTTAATGCGTTTCTAAGATTTCAATTTTCACAAGAATTCCATAAATTTATTGCAAATATATTAACTATTTTCTGTTTTTTAGGCAGGTACATTTTCTGCTGGCACAGCACTGACAGCCAACAGGCTGGCAACTCTGCTCTGTCCAGGGTTGTGGCGCTGTTCGCAGTGCCATTCCTTTGCCCTCAAAGTTTGCTTAACTGTGCGCGCACAGGACACCCAGCTGTGGTCAGGCAGGCCAACAAGCCAAGCGGTTGCTGCTGCTTCGATTGATGCTGCTGCTGCTGCTGCTGTTACTGCTGCTGATGTTGGTGTTTGTGTTGCAGCAGCAAAAGACAAGACAACAACAACAACGACAACAACTGACGACGACGACGACAACTTTGCAGTTCACCTCAATGTTTGTGCAAGCAACATTCGCATGCAAGTCAGCAAAGTTTGCATTGACACGCAGCAGCAGCAGCTCAGCAGCAACAGCAACCGAGACGCATTTGCATAAAGCTGCAACTGGGGGAGTCTGCAGTGAAGTGGAAGCTTCACCGTTGCTCTGCTGGTGTCATGGTGCCAAAAAACAAAAAAAAAAAGGAACGAAACCAGACAAACGCAAAGTGCACAGCATGGCAAACAGCAGCAGAAGCAGCAAAAGCAGCAGCAACTTTGCTGGCCATGATGAAGATGGACGTGTTGCTGGTGGCTTCACATCAACAACTACAACAACAACCCCATTAGGCCGCACATAAACTGCATGCACTGCTCAATGCTCAATGCTCCTGCGGCGTGGTCATGTTGCTATTGCTACCGAGCTGAGCTGAGCCGCTGACTTATGGCAATTGCCAATGCAACATTTGTTGCCGGTTGCCAGTTGCCGGTTCCAGTTGTCGGTTTTGCTGGTTGCCCATTGGCTGCTGTTACCCCCCGCAAACATTTGTTTCAACACGTACGCGCAAATGAGTTTACAAGGTGCGATATTCATGTTGCTCGCTCCGATGTGATGTTGCTGCCGTTGCAAGTTGCTGTTGCCGTTGCTGTTGCTGTCGCTGTTGTTGTCCATATTTACTATGCGCCGCATGAGCAACATGTTGCCAAGGCTGCTGCTGTTGGTTGCTGCTTAAAAACATTTCCCTGGCTAATCGTATTTTTGCAGTTTTATATTAATAGCGAAGCAGCAGCAACAACAACAAAGCTGCAACCACAATATGAGCAACTGCGTATGTTCTTGTCGATATGTTGCCTCATTTCTCATTCTTGTAGCAGCAGCTGCCGCTTTTTATATAATTTTAATTAACGCATTCGCAGTTGTTTTTGTTGTTGTAGCTGTTGGCTGCTGTTGTTGCCTCCTTGCTGCTGCTGCTGCTGCTGCGACTGATGTTGTTGTCGTCTTTGCCCAACATGCTAAAAGGTGTTAATTGGCGAAATTTCCATGTAGAGCCTAACCAAAAACAAAAAAAAGGAAGAGAAGAGAACTTCTTTTTTTGTTGGCAGTGTCGCCTTGAACGTTGTCAACAAGATTTGCTTTATTAGCCACTTTCGGGTGGTGGCTTCTCTCGCCGGCAACATGCCACACAGCAGCAGCAGCAGCAACAACATCAGCAATAAAAACATGGACTTTTGTTTTGTGTTTCACTTTTGCATTAATGAGCCTCACTTCGAACTTGGACTTGAAGTTCAAACTTGCAATCGTTGTCGCTCGTGCTCATGCCACAGTTAAGGATTGGCAAAACTTTTGCCGCATGCGTGTTGCAGTGTAAATATTTTCATGGTTTAATTTCATAAATTATGACAATTTTGCCTGGCGGTCGCTGACGTTGATCATTGAAATCCCTAAGTTATCGCTGCCTATTCACAGTGCTGTCTTCTTCATCTGCCCCAGCCGAAGCTGCAACACATGAATTATGCTCGCCACAGCAAATCAACCTAAAGTGCACAGTCTCAACGTGCGACAGGGCAACAACAGTGCCAAAAGCTCCTAAATTTTACTTAAGAACATGTGCGTTCAACGCCATCAATGGGCTGCCATTGCCACATTGCAACAGCAACAACAACAACGTGCAACAAAAGCGCGCAACAACGGCAACAACACTCGGCCAGATGATGACGATAATGATGATAATCATTAACACCTTTTGCCGCACAGAGAGCAGCAGCGGCACAATACGCCCCAACAACACACACTCACACACACACACACACACATTCGTGGCTGCCATGCAAAAAGCAGCAACTACTTTAACAGCAACAACAACTACAACAACTGCAACAACAAAATGTATATGAAAATAATTCAAAATGAAATTTGCTTTATGATGCGCAACCGGGCGACGTTCCTACGCACAGTGTCCTAAAATCTGTGATGTCCTGGCATCAATTTAATTGCTGAGCTGCTCAATATGAGTGCATAAAGTACAAATAATACTTTAGGCTACTTTTATGTTAAGTTTTTAAGTTAAAAGTTTTTCGTTTGTCACCAAAGAAATACCAATACGTAAATTGCAAATTTCTTCACCATAATATTAAGTATACGAATCGAAAAAGTTCTTAAAAACAATACATAATTTACAAAAAGGGTTGATGTTGAGTTTATATACTAAAATTGTAAATAAAATTGGATAACGATTGCTCTTTATGATATTGGTAAAACTCGTCGTAAAATCTGAATACTGTAATAGTAAGCTCTACTGTATACTGAAGTATTAAAAATGTATATGTGTCTTATTCGAAGTTTTACTTTTAAACATTTTTAAATTTTTCTCAATTTCTGTAAGTTCCTTCAAGATAAAATAATTTTAGTACTCTATTAAATTATACAGGGTGCGCCATATAGACAGGACCTAATGAAATGTTGAATAACTCCTCCATTTTTTAGCCTATTTTGACAAGCCAGCCAGAAATACAGGGTGTATTTCTCTATTGAACATACACAGAAGGAAGAAACGTGCTAAAATCAAGAATAAAATCGTATATCAATATTATTTGATGTCAAAATTAAACCAAGAAGATTTATTTTTAAATTACAATCAAAATTGTAGAACAAATTTAGATTCCGCAATTTTGAAATTCAAGAAATTAAAAATTCAAATATTGTTTCAATTATGGAAAAATCTCAAAATTAAGCCAAGAAGTAAAAATTCTAAATCGATCTAAAACGTTTTACAATTTAGATTGTTTATTTTATTTCAAAAACCTTAATTACACTACTCTATATGAATTCTTTAAAATACAAAAAAGTATAAATCACTAAATATTTGGCTTATGAGGTAGTTGTATTCCTTTAAAGACCTTTCTTCCCAATCAAATGCGTATTAAATATAGAATGTTAATAGTATTTGCTCCACTGTGCTCGTGACTATCTGCGTTGATATGAAATATGTGTCGGTCGGCAGGCAGCGGAGATTTATCGAGCGCGAAATGTAATACGCGAGCAACGTTCAGTCCAGTTCAGTTGAGTTCAGTTCAGCTTAGTTGAGTTGACTTCAGTTGAGTCGAGTTTAGTTCCGTCTCAAAGTCCGCGTTGTCCCGACACAGATCAGTGTGCGCGGCCACCGTTTTGGTCGCCACTTTGAATTGGCTTAAGCGACGCCGCCAACAACCGAAGACCACTGTGGACGCGGACAGTTCTCGATGCGATTCGGCGCGCTTATAAACTGCATCCTGCTGGGCGCACTCCAAAACGGAGTTGCCCCTGTGCCAGGGACAACGACTGGACATTAACTAATGCATGCATTTATATATACGCTTTTTTTTCTTTTCGTTTTCGGTTTTGTGAATGCCCCTCAGTGAGGCAAAGCCACCGGCGGGCTGCGGTCTCAGTCTCAGTCACAGTTCCAGTTGCGGTTGCGGCCTCATAAGTTGGCATCTGCTGCTGGAGCTGAAGTTGTGGTGCTCCAATAACTCATGGTGACACTATTAAAGCGACGATTTGTAGCCGCGCATAAAATAAATGCGGATTAGACTTTATAAAGGACAAAATGCTCATGACTGAATTTATGCCGGACGCTTTTGAGTCGTGGGCGTGGCACTAAAGAGAAGCTGGCGAGAGAGGAAGAGCGAGAGGAGAACTGCTTCAATTAATTGCGATTTCAAAATCGTTGTATGTACACGAATGTTATCAAAATCAGTTGAGTAAATAAACCTAACCAAACTCAACTCAACACAACTCGAACACAACTTAACTAAACCTCAACCTCAGCTTCAGCTTCAGCTTCGAGATTCGAGCTCAACTCCATCTCCAAGTGCAACTCGAACTCGTCGCAAAAATAACAAACGTGACAAATTTTGTGAATTCAACTGTGACGACGGGCTTCGAAAAACGACAACGAAGCATAACAAAAACTTTGATGCAACAAAACTTTCGACAAACTGCACATGCCCATGGGCGTCTAGCACTAGCTGGGGGCGTGGCATTCAACCATAGCTAACCCGTTCGTGTAGGCGTTGGTCCATATGTGGTGTGGAGCTAGTGGCATGTGGCATGTGGCGGTGACGGTGGCAGTGGCATGTGGCAATGCCAACTGAGTGCTTCTACTATTTGCCATGTAAACAAAAGTTTTTGGCGCAAAAAACAATTCGAGTATAAAATTCAGCAGCTTTGCACAAGCATACAAATACAAATCGCAGCCCGCATTCCTCAACATTCCTCAGTTTTTACTCTGCACGGAGGAAATTGTAATGAAAACTCACGGAAAAGAAAACGTTGCCAAGTAGGCAGGAAAAATGTTGATAGGGTAGAAAACTGCTGCCAAAGATGCTTCAACAAACTGCTCGAAAACAATTCCGAAACATTTTCTATTGTTTAAACGGGCGTCGCGCGAAATTCGTCAAAATTTACAAACTTAACACCGGAGTTGTAAAAGTAGTTGATGAAGATGAAAAGTGAAACTGTAGCAAAATACTTTAACTGTTGTTGCTTCTATTTAAGTGAAGTAGCAATACAAAGGTGGTGGGATATTTAGATTTCAAAATAAAGTAGTAGTAATTTAGAAAGTATTGTAGTTCAATGCAATTGAAATGTTAGAAAATCCTTTAAAACTTCATAATTTTCTAATGATTCATTTTATTTATTCAATTTTACAGTAACAAGACATATTGTATATTGTAATAACCAACTTTATTATTATGCAAACTTCCAATTAAATAATAGTATAGTCAATAATAAACAAAATGTTACAAATTATTAACAGACTTCGGATTTTTCATATTTTTATATTTTTCATAAAATATTTGTTATTTTTGCATGCAGATCAAGTATACATAATACATAAATACCTAAAAAGATTAATTTTTTTCATAATGCAAATTTTTTACTTAATAATTTTGATTTATGTTATACAGCAAATGTTGTTAAGTAATCAATATAAGCAAAAAGTATTACAGTAAATAGTTAAACCGTTCGAGATTCGTATTAAAACAAATATTATATTTTCTTTGAGCTGATCTAATTTCCTTACGCATTCCAACGATAGTATAATGATGCTTCATGCTGTTTTTTTATAGCGTCAATCTGAATTAAGATGGGTTGGATTCTTGTAATTGCTCACGAAGGTGTTGGGTAAATATGCCATTGTTTTTTTTTTGTTCATTCATTGTGTTATTGCAGATGAAAAGAAATGACAATCCCTTGAGCAATATTGGGTTGTTCGGCCCGCTGTTGAATGGCTCGCATTGCGCTGGCTGCCACGTAATGAGGGTCAAAACGCGTGTAAATGCAATGCAAATGTATGTTAAAGTGATTAGCAGCCTTCAAAGCAAGCGAGAGCAAGTGGCAAGGGCGACGCAACTTGACGGCATCTCTACCGAAATACACCAGAGGCTTCATTTAACGTTGAAATGGGCAGGAGTTTAACCTCTGCTGTGTGTGCGTGTGAAGTGGGAGTCGGAGTCGGAGTGTGAAATCCCCGCACAGCAGCCGGCAATAAAAACACAGTAACTGAAACACAAAACAGAAACAAATACAACACAGCGTCAGCGACTGGCAACTGGAAAAAAAGGCAAATGCTAGGAAATCCTGATGGCAACTATTTGAACGAAATGATGAACTTCCATTCGACACTTCATTGAAGTTGACAGATGTGGGCTGGTCTTCATCTACTGCTGTGGGTCTCGGGCAATTCGCACCCCCGAAAATACAAAACCCAAACACGAATTCCTATTGTGGGGGAGCAGAAACACAGAGACACACACACACACACAAGCACACGTGCATTGTGCGGAATGGATTTTTGTATTTATGCGAAGGAAACATTTACAAATGAAGTTGTAATCGGAAGTTGTTCGTTTGCAGCGCTGCCAGCGGCCAGCTTGACTGTCAGCCTCCCCCTCCCCCCTCCACCCCTCATGCACAATAAATTGAGCGACAATTGTACAAATTGTCAAGGCGGAAACGCTGCCAGGGATAGTTCGGAGGAACGCTTCAAAAGGCTCAAAAGGCGAGCGCGTCCAGCGTGCGGGCACAGTCGAAGGATTAGGTGACACACACTCACACAAAAGGGGTGCGCTGCCTGCCCCCTGCTCCTGACTTTCCGCACGGATTTTAGATCCTGCCACTGCCAATGTTTCACTGCTTCCTGCATCCATATGTTCACTTTGTATGTGTCTCTGATCCTTTTTTGGCCGCAAATATTTGTTTTTAATAGTCGGTGGGCCGACGCGCGCGTTTCTCTGTTTGTTGTTGGAAATGCAAATAGGATTTCCGCACATTTTTTTCCCCGTTCCCGTTTGCATTGCCGATTTTCATTTGACAGTTGAATTGTTTTGGCCGAAGAGAGAAATAATAACACTTGTTTCACGCCGACAACTGTTTGTCCAACTGATTAGCCAGTTAGTTGCCCAATTTGACATATGTTGAGATTGGCGATTGCCTCTCGCTTAAGCATCGCTTCGCTTTGGTTCGGTTCGGTCTTAATATAGTTGTTGTCGTTCAGTGTTTTTTTTTTTTTGGTTTCCCTTTGTGGCTTCCTCTGTTACCTGTAAACGAGTTGTGGCAATGATCATCGTGTTAGGGACTCTGTCCCTCGATCGTTGGCGTTGGCATCCAACTTGGAGTCCAACTTCTTATCTATAAAATTGATCGTTTTGAAAACGCTCAAAATGTGATGTGGTGGCATTTTCAACTTGTCTGCGTCTTAATATTTTTACTTTCTTTATGGGTTTGCGACCAAAGTAGTCGACTAGTCGAAGAACTGGTTCAACGTTCAACGTTCCACGTTTCCGTTTCGATCTTTGTGCTGCGTGTCGCAGACTCCGTCGTCGTTGCTGTTGTTGTAATCGTGTCGTGTCCATTTCGATTATCACCAAAGTGAGTAATTTAATACCAATTTGGCGGCCCCAGGGGCGGGCATAGAGTTGAGAGAGATATGCGCACTTCAAATGTCAAATGTGAGCAACAGATGCACTGATCGCCTTTAGCTCCCATCGTTGTAAGTGGAAAATCTTATCGGCCATTTGGATATTTAACTGGAATTTTCGGATAACCGACCTCTTTGGTAGCTGCCACAGCTGCAGGACAGCCAGACTTGTGGACTGACTCGACTGTCCGGCTTTGCCAGGTGATTACTATGAGGTAGTGCCTGTTGAGCTCTGACAATTTACATGACGCACCGAGAGATAAGCCGAGGGAATGTGGCGCAAAACTGAAAGACGATTCCAAGAGCCTATCGAATTAATGTGAAACTTACTATTATACAAAAATCAATTCATAAGGATTATAAGGCAATAATTTCATGTAGTGATAACTAACGTATTAACTGACACGATGCGATTTAAGTCTGAACTTTTTCTTTTAAATTATTGAAATATTAAAATATTGGAGCAGAAATACGATTGAAAACTATTTTAAAAAGGGAGATTATATTCAGAGATTCTAAAATATTATTTTCATTTTATTTCCGAATACTAATGTTAAAGTACATTAATGTATTTAAGTCTGCCTGTCTTCAATTAATTAAACGAATTGTTAACCAAAATCTAAAAGAGTATATATTTTTGTTAATAATTGTTAATGCATTTTTAAATTAAATATTTTTTTCTTCTCACAATTTTTAATATCAAATTGACAACCATAAAATAATATAGTTGCTTTAAAGTTTTACTTTACGTACTTTATTTTATTACACAAAACTTAATTTTTACAATTTTCAACTTTTCAAGTTGTCTAAAAAAGTAGGAAATTAAAAAAAAAATGTTTGTGAATTTAAAACAGATGAAATGAATTAATTGTTAATATTATCCAAAGCATTGAAGGAATGTATTATAAATTTTTACTAGAAAAACACTAATGACATAACTTAATAAACATTGAAATTACTGAAGAGAAGAATTATTAGACAATTGAATTATTAGACTTAAAATCAAATAATTTAATCCAAAATACAAAAACCGTTTAATAATTTTTACAATTTGGTTTCAATTTGCCGCTTGCAGTTTTGAGAAAATACAATCATAGGAATACCATTTACTTCGGCTTATGGGCCACTTAAGTGGCTATAAAATGAGAATAACAACCAAATATTATGCGCCATGGTATTGAGCGTAAGATCAATTCCAGTCTGTAGCTCTGGCCCTGGCTCATTTTGATGATGAATACATTTCCCACGTTTTCCCCAGCGCGATTCGACAGCAGCGATTTCAGTTTGGATTTTAATTTATTCAGAAGAAATCTGGCTGCAGCAATCGAACGGGAACGGGAAACCGACGAAGAGCTAAGAGGTATGAGGTAAAAGAAAAGCAGCCGAGAAAATAGATAGATAGTGACTATGACTGTGACTATGGAATAAATATGCGATGAACATGGGGCCCTGCGCACTAGACTCGACTGAAATGGCATCGGGTTACATTCTTTTGTCGGAAATTTATGACTCTTTGGAGCGATGCCGTCGCTGCGACCACTACTGTGGAAGCAAATGGAATCGATGGAAATGGTGGAAATGGTGGAAACGGTGGAAAATGCCCGCGTGTTTAGCAACATTTAATGGCTCATTTCGGTTTGATTTCTTTTGCTCTTGTATATGGTCAAGATGCAGCTCCAAGTACATCATACAACAAAATCTTTTCAACTCTGTTTTGGGCTTCCCAGCTTTTCATTTTTTTTCTGTTTTTTTTTTTTGAGTTACCTGTGTGTCGACAAGTTTTTTTTTTGTTGAGGGGGGAGCTGCCTCTTTTAGCGGAAAAGCTGTAAAACTTGTTGAAGTGCTTGTAAGCATCGTAAAATGTGCACAGTGAAGAGTCTATTACAATGATGCCATATCGCTGATAACAAACTCTAAACTCAAACCCGAACTCGAAGTCCCACATCGAGTTGAAGTTGCAGTTGCAGTTGGCGTTAAAGTTGTAATGGAATTGGATTCCTCACTGAAACTAAAGCTTTTTTAACGGCATTGGAAAGGTGCCATCCACACAGTTTTACCCTCGTCCACATGGTGCTGACGATAATTGACTTTGAGAGTGCCCATAAAATTGGCAAATGATTCAAAAGGCTTCACATTGTTGCCTGTCGCAATGCTTCACCATGTCCTGATTTGTGGCACTTCTATTTAGGTTGAATGGTTATACAACACTTGGCTATGGTATACAAAATTGTTAGCATGGTATTTACAAAATACCACACATCAAAGAATATACTATAACAAATAAGTTAAGTGACGAATATTTTAAGAATAATATTAAACACTCTTTTATGGCATACGAAATTGTTGGCATGGTATTTAAAATATACCTCACATCACAGAATATACTATAACAAGTGAGTAAATACCGAATATTTTCAGAATAATATTAAACACTTCGATAAGGCACACAATATAAAAGATACCACAGATCAAAGAATATACCATAAGTAGTACACCGAGTTTTCTAAGATTAATATTTCAAACATCTTTAATATGTTTATAGTCCATTTATATCCGCACTTAATTACAGAATGCCAGCACATTATTTTTCTCCGATAACAAATCACATTTTAATATTCAAATACTATAACTAGCTTTCTTTATTGTTTCGCGTTTCGTTATAGAGTTATAAGTTCATTAAAATTTGCAATTTAAATCCCACAAATGTGGCTCCTAATCTCTGCGAGTTAATTCGCCTTTTGTTTGGAAACTCAAGTGTTACAGAATATGGAAGCGAATTAAATGCCTTAGAACAAAAGCCTGAGATCCATAAAAAAATACCAATTTTTATTGCTTTATATGTAGTAATGAAATATTCGTAGGTTATCAAATATGTTCCATTAGTTGAAAAAGCCTTTCACGATTCCGATAATAAGCAAAATCTTTAGATCTTAAAAGGTCAACTTAGTACTTAAATTGATTCTCTATAACTATAATCTAAACATAATAATACTAAAAATAGATATTTTAAGAGTATACGTGTTATCTAGAAATGTTCTATTATATATAATTTATGTATTCTCGAAACCCATTTGAATTTATCGACCTATTGATGCTCTTTCTGTTTCTGTTTTTTTTTTCTTCTACTGGCAAATGTATTTTTAGTAGACCCAAAAAAGGCGGCGTTATCAAAATTCATAAGCGATTAAACATTTAAAAGCCCATAAGAGATTTTCATAAAAAAGCGATTTAACTTCGACTGCGACTTTGACTGCGGCGCTGACCGATGTCGGTAGTCGGCATTGTGTCTTGCGACTGTTGAATTAATAATATGCAATATGTATGGTCCAATATGCATATGGTAAGTTTTCGGTTAAAAACAATAAAACACAATAGAAATTTTTCAAAAAAAAAAACAAAAAAAAACGGCTAAAGCCAAAAAATGATAATTGTATTTGTGAAAGACGATGAAGGGAAATTATGAGCGCGAACGAAGTTTAAACAGCGGCAATTAATCAAAAACTTGGCTCACAGTTTGTATATCGGTATCGTTTACGGTTTGGCTGGAGGGGCTGGAGGGGGAGCTCTGATAACTCTATTATGCATGGCCCAGAGCTCAGCGAAAGAGAGAGACATTTTTAGTAGCGACTAGCAGCGATTTACAAGCGTTTATC
Organism: Drosophila kepulauana; assembly: GCA_023558455.1. Taxonomy (NCBI): domain Eukaryota; kingdom Metazoa; phylum Arthropoda; class Insecta; order Diptera; family Drosophilidae; genus Drosophila; species Drosophila kepulauana. The sequence goes on from CM042369.1 coordinate 40,888,202, forward strand.
ATTTTGGCTGCGTCAGTTGTCCAGATAAATGCGATTAAAAATGCTGTTTTCTTTTGTTCTCAACACGTTTTTGCCCCCGGGCACAATTTATGTATATTGAATATGGTTGTCAACAGGTTGGCATCAGTTACCTGATCCACCAACATTTTCCCAGTGAAAACTCTCTCTATTCTTTCTACCCAAAAAAAAAAGGCTGCCAAAGGGTTGCTTTATCTGTGTTACTTCATCTTTATAGCATAAATTAACTTGTTGTGGGAACGACGAACTATTGATGCCTATCTAAGCATTGTATCTTTGATCTAGAAATATATAACTAGACTTACAGCTACTATCATGTGTGTGTGTGTGTGTGTGTGTGTGTGAGACCACATAATCCAGCTAAACATGACACAAATCATCTGCGTCGCGTCGTCGTCAGTCGCCAGTGTGTTGTCAACGCATTTGGTGTGGAAAGTTGGGGAAGTTGCGTTTTAGTAATTACCGGATTAAGGACACGTGCCGTTGACTTCCTATTGACTCCTGTGTGCACTTGGCATTCGGGTTTCTTCTTCTTCTATTGTCTGAGTGCATAAGCCGCGTGCGAGTCTATCTAACAAATTTCTCTTGATTTAATCATAACTATGCGCTATCTGAATACACAATATACTCTCGCATTAAAAATCAATCAAATGAAATTAACAAGTTAACAATGAGCAACTGCAACAACAACAACGACAACAACAACAACTGCTGTGTGGGAAGCACCCCGAGCGATAAACTCAACTGGAACTGAACTCGAAACTGGATGAACCACTATGACTACGTTTACTTTGACTCTCGATTTTCGATTGTGGATTTTCGTTGTATCGAGTAACGCTCATTCATTGTGCAATTATGTGACAATGCGACAATATGCCTCTGCCACCTTCAAATGTTTCACGTCTCACGTTTCCCATTGATCACACACCCTTCTCTGCCCTTCGTTTCGCAGCAAAGTCAACAATTGCACACGCTCACACACAAAATCGCCAGAGGGCACTTGAAATCGCCAACAACCAAAGGCAAAAGCATCGTCAGCTCAGCACTATTTCTTGGCTATACCCTTACCACTATTTCTAGCAGGGTAACTTTAATTTGGTGGAAAAATAGTTGTCGCAAGTAAGGTGGAAAATCAGAATATTTTTCAAAACTCTGTATTTTTTACGGTTTTAAAAAATTTAAAGTATTTTGTGAGAAGCAAACATCACTTTTGGCAAGCAGCTACAGAAAATAAGATTGATTTTTTAAAACTCAAACTTCTATAGAGCTTTCAATTTATTAAAATATTTCTAGCAAATTACAGAAATTATATTACGATATTATACTATTAAATATCAGTTTTGAAAAGTTGATATCGGAAATATGGTGAAAATCAAAATACTTATTAGAACTCAGCCTTCTTTAAAGTATTTCGAGTAATTAATTATTGATATTTATTAATTATTTATAATTATTAATATTTTGCTTGCTAAAGAAAATATATTAAAATATACTATACTATTAAATGTCACTTTCAAAATGCTTCAGATTACAATCACTACTTCAAAAAGCGATTGCTATATAAGAATATCCTACCTATAAAATATTTCCTACAATATTTAATTTATATTAAGCGTAGATTATATAATTTATCTTTGTAAGGATAATTTGATAACTATTCATAAAATTAGCTAGGTCTGATTTAGAGCTTCAAATTAATTAAAGTATTCATTATATTTACTATATTAAAACTCGGTGTGACTTAGAGCTTTAAATTATTTAAAGTATTTTATAGCAATCTAAAGCAATTGCATTAAAAAGCTATACTTTTTAATATCACTTTCGAAATTCTACATCTTACAATCAATACTTTGAAGAATTATTGCTATATAAGAATATCGTAAATTGCATACCATATCTTATATATATTAAATATTCCTTTAAATTTGTGGTCGGGTATTACAAAGCCAACTTCTTTGCAATTACTTTCAATCGCAGTAAAAACTTAAAATTTTGGCATACCGAAAAATCAACAGCAAATTTTGTTGCTGTTGCTGCCATAAACAATATGTGGATTTCACGCCTTTTCAAAATGACGCTTTGGCTCATCAATTTGTCTGTGCTCCAGTTTTATGGCTGACTTTAAAATCAATACGGTCAAGTGTCTAGACATAAATCGCTCTTTTTTCTTTATTTTAGTTTTTTTGGTAGAGGGGAGGGAATAAACTATTTGATATCAAAACAAGGCCCAAACAGAGTCACAAAAAAACAACACGAAACAAGAAAAAACTACTCTTAAAACCAATAGATAAAGTCTGTGGTCTGCACATAAAATCTATAATTTGAGTAGAGCGATAAGAGTTTATACACCTGAATCGCATAAAATGACTTTATTCTTTGGAATTTCATTTTTTAATTGATTTAACTGGCAGTTTGAAATAGTTTTTTAATTGATTCTCAATACGCCGCCGCGCCAAGTTTTGAGAGCCAATAACTAGCTAAGCTTCGAGTGTATTCCACAAATATTTTGTTTGGTTGCTTAGACATTAAATTTTGGAGCTCACCACAAACATTTTATGCGTCTTTAATGTGCTGGAAAATAATGGCGGCGCTCTCGAGGGACTTGAAATCATATATCGTATAGACCCAAAACCGCTACAATTTATGCATGAAATAATTTTGTTTGAGAGCATTTGAAAAAACAAGCCATAAAAATCGACAAAAGTGTCAAACGGATTTAAGTGGTTGCTTAGTTTCTGTTCGAGATTTGTAATGCCCATAGCACGTTCCACAAATGAGTCAAAGTATTTAAGTTTACCGACGGCAAAAGTTGAAGGAACTTTATAATTAAGGAGAGAATTTAGCAGAGATTTAGAAAAACTATTTAAGAGTAAAAAGTAAGAAGCTTAAAATATATTCGACAGAATAAAAAAAATACAAATTATAGAACAAAGTAGTAAATTATATTTATAATAAAAAAAATAAAAATAATATTTGGAATATTAATTAAAATTAAAAAATATACATAAAAATATTAAATAAACTTATTTTGTAGTCTCACCAAAGCAAAAAGTTGATGTGATCCGCCATTTCCTTTTCTGTAATTGTTTAGTTAAGTCGTAAATAAAAAATAAACAAAAAAAATTATTTATTATATAACCAATTTTTAAGTAATTGTCTAACATATGTAAATTAAAAGCGTTAATTTGAGCAAAAACTTCAAAATTTGCGCATGTTCTAATTATGGAGCGACAACATGAAGCGTAAACATAAATATTATTTCAAATCTAATAAACAAAAATATTATAATACTATTTGCTTAGCTGCTAAATATTATTTTTTTTAAATATTATCCAAGCCAAAAAAAAAAGAGAGTAATTAAAACTCAATTTTGTACTAATTTGCAGTCAATTCGCATAAATAATTTAACATCTTTAGCAGCGGTTTGCTGATAAATCATAAATCTTCGGTCACATTTTAAATATTAAACGCAGCACATATGCAAATTGTCTTATTTAAATTGTTTAAGCTTTTTGGTCTAGCCTTTGATAGACGCCTACAAAAGCGGGGGTTGCTCTTGTGGCTGATTGTTGTCATTGCTGTCGTTGTTGTTGTTGTTGTCGCTTTTGCTTTTGCTCTTCTCGTTGACTTTTGTTTCTGTCCATTTTGTGTGATGTGATTCGCTCTCTGTGTGTGAGTGTGTGTGTGCTCCAATTGCTTCGTATGTGTGTGTGTGTTTGTTTCACTTTGTGTTACACCAAAAATGCGCCGCAAAGCCAAACGAGAGCAGTTGTCAGCGTCAATGCAAAGTGCAGCAACAGCAACAGCAACAGCAACTGCAGCCATTGCACTTTGCATAATAGCTCTGTGTATGTGTGTTGGCGCTGTGGTGTGCAGCCATTTTGTGTCAGTGTTTAACTCTGCATGGGCTCTGCATCTGTGTGTGTGTGTGTGTGTGTGTGTGTGTGTGTGTGTGTGTGTGTGTGTGTGTGTGTGTGTGTGTGTATCGCTGTGTGTTTGTATATCATTACTTATCAGATACTTATTATGAGCACACGATATCGTATATTTTGGCATGCGTGTGTCTCTCTGTCTGTCCCTCTCTCTCGCTCCCTCTCTATCAATATACGTATTTGTGTATGCCTGTGTGTGTGTGTGTCGCATCTGTGTGTTTGGTAAATATGCAAATGAGCCTGTTTGTTGCCACTACTGTTTGCCATTGTTGTTGTTGTTGCTGCTGTTGCTGCCGTTGTCATTGCCGTTTGCCATTGTTGTTGTTGTTGTTGTTGCTGTTGTCGTGCGTTGATTATTGTTGTTATCGTAGCTGACGCTCCAGTTGTGTGCATGTGCATGTGTGTGTGTATCGATGTGTGTTTTTGTAGTTGTTATTGCCGGGCACCGCCAACGACAAGCAGCAAACATTTGATTATGATACGAAATCGATATAATTTAAGCGATGCCAAACCAGAGAAACGGATGCCCACAGTTTGCAGCTGGGAATGATTTTGACCAACTCCCAAAGCGACCTCATCTACCTCATCTGCCTTCTCTCTCTCTCTCTCTCTCTCTCTCTCTGTGTTGACTTTTCCCCCAAAAAAAAAAAAATAAAAACAGCAATGAAACAGAGTCAATGCGAACGTTAACTTTTGCCACCTTACTGCAGCCGTTTGCCTTTTGGCTTTTATGAGGTGTTGTTGCTGTTGCTGCTGCTGTTGCTGTTGCAGCTACTCAGCCATTCATCATCCTCCGCCCATCTGCAGTTTTTTTTTTTTGCGGCTTCCGCACACATCGCGTGTTGAGAGCCGGCGCACATTTTAACGCCTTTTTAAGTTTTGCCGCCAAACAAGTGCAATTCTCACCACAACAACAGCAACGGCAAACAACAACTGCAAACAAGGCAACCTACAAACAACAATTGCAGATACACGAAAACTAATTACAGATTCTAATCGCGTCATATTTTTTCCTTCAGTTAGAGCTGCGTTTGCGTTTCGTGTGCGCGTCCCATCAATATTGGGAATACAAAAAAAAAAACCCGACCCGCTCTCAAGTTTTGCATGACCCTTTGTGGACCCCGCCCCCTTTGCCCCCTTTCACACATACATTTTTTGTACCTTTTCTTTCTTTTTTTGTTGCTGCTGTCGTTGTCAGCATTACTTGGGTCGTTCCTATTTGTTATTATTATTATTTATGTTTGTTTCTTGCGCTATTTTGTTGACTAGTGCAACGGAAATGGCTGTAGACGCGGAAGTGAATTGTTAGGCGCCTTCTTTTCGCCTAAGCTCTCAAGATGAATGGCTTCAGCCTCAAAGCAATAGAGACACGCAAAAAGGGCTAAGCAGCGGGGCGGAGGCTGCTGCCAATCGACTCTGAAGAACTGACAACTTCATGGAATCTCTCAAAGACAGCACTGAAAAAATAGAATGGCAAAAAGTCGTCGAGATGTGGAAAAAAAAATGTTATTCAAGTATTCAATGGGAAGGAAGAGCAAGTATATTGTTACAACTAAAGAGAGAGGCAGGCCACAAAATAACTATAGTGTCAGCAGAGCACACAGGAAGTGCTCCAGATAGCAGGAAAAACTATTTCTGATATGGTAACTGTTAACGGGCCCAAGTGTCAAGAACTTAAATCTTGACAAAAAGAACTTATTACGATTGAGTGTTGCTGAGGAAGTTCAGAGAGCAGCAGAAAAAAATGCTTTAATGCGTTGTTAAGGAAGTTTACATAACAGCAAAATATGCGTTGTTGTTTCTCCTTATGTTAGAAGGTTTGAAAAAAATGATTGTATGGTATACATATTCTATATATTCAGAAGCTTATGATTCTGATTAACTTATTTATTAAATCAGAAGAAAAGTAAATATTTTATATATTTAAAAATTGTAATTGATTTCTGAAAGTTGTATAAAGTTATTTTAAATATAACAGAAAATGTTTAAGACATCTATTTCAAACTTATTATAAGTACTATAAATTTCAAAAATGGCTAATATGCATTCATATTTTATGCTTTATTTCAGTGATCTATTTATATTTCTGTTTTCAATAATAGAATATTTATAATTGGTAATAGAACAAATTGATAAATTCAAAAACATTCCATTGTGTTTTACTAGTAATTTTATTTTCTAATATAGTATTATTTCTATGTAATTTAATGAAATATTTTCAGTAAATGAAGATCTATAAATAGATCCCTAAAACATAGTATGGTATACATTGATATATATTGCAGATTACATTCTTTAAAATTATTTTTAAAAGTATTCATTTATTTGATTTACTTATATTATTATGAAATAGAGTCAGGCAATAATTAGAGGTGTAACTACAACTGTATCTTTATCTGTTTTGCCGGCGCTTAAACGAGAATTCGCCTCTCTCAGGCAGCGACCGCACCACCCTTCTGGCTACCAAAATTCCACGAAAATTCCGGCACAGGCCACAAAACAAAGCCGTCGCAGCCAGAGCCAGAGTCAGAGCAGCAGCCGCAGCTACAGCAACAACCACAGCCGCAGCAGAGTCAGCGACGGAGAGAGCCTAGAGGATAAAGTCAAACCGAAGTCGCAACAAAAACTCATAACTCAAAGCGGACCAACAGCTGTTTTTTTCAAACAGCAGCTGAAATTGAATGCAGCGAAACACCCTGTAACGCGCACACACACATATGTACAGACACGCGCACACACACTCTCGCTGTGCTGGTGTGCTGGTGAGTGAGAGTCAAGCAAGCGTGACGCGTGGCTGCTGCTGCTTTTGGGCAACGCCTACTTCGTTGAGTGATTTTCGTTAAGTTTGAGCGCGCTCTTTCGCTGGCAATTGAGTCAGTTTTTTTCGTGCTCGAGTGACTTTTTCAGTGCGCACTGCGCAGACGCAAATCACACAAAACAAAGAAGAAAAACATAAAACGAAAAAAGTGAGCAGAAACAACAAGAACAACAACAAACTGGCGCACGTTGCTGGTCATAAAAGAAGCAAATACAAAAACAACAACAAACGAGCATAACAACAGCAACAAGCGACATTCTTTTTTATGGCTTTCAAAACAAAATGGCAACCATGAGCCTGAGCCACAGCACACAGCAGCAGCAGCAACAACAACAACAACACGAATGTGTTGAACTATGCGCTGCGATATAGCTGTAAAAGCTGCGATGCCGTCGTCAAGCGTCGCGGTCGCTGCGGACGTTTGTTTGACTTTTCGCATTTTGATGTTCTGCTCTCTGTGCGGCAGCTTCAACTTTTCAAGTGCTCCACATGCACATCACAATCCCAACCCCCCTTATCATCCTCCTCTTCCTACGCTGTGACAGGCCGTAGAAAATATTTATGCAAGTCAAGCGCCGAGCATTTATGAACTGTCAAACATTCTCAACGCAATTCCAATGATTTTGATACTTTAACATTTTCGTAAAATGGCAGCCAAGTGGCGCTTGAGTGCAAGGGGTGCGAGGACTCACACACACACACACATACAGTTGCACGTGCCGATGGCACACACACACACACACACACATTCGCACTGGCGACAAATTGGCGGTGTTAGTGCATATGTGGGTGTTTTCCATGTGGCAAGGATTCGAGTGGAACTAGAAGCAGAGCAGCAGAATGTTGCCTTGCCGCTGCCCATCCGCCGCCTTGTGCGGCATAAATGTTGCACGCGGCGTATGAGCAATTTGAAGTTGCGCTGCAAGCCTTGAATTGACATAGTAAAGAGTTTTGCGGCAACTTTAAAATGGCGCCGTCGACGGCAAAATCGATTGAGACACTTGTCCGCATGGGGTTGAATTTTGTATACGAATTTCAATGTGGCAATGGGGGATGCTTGTTAAAGTAATGGGGTACAAATTATTTACTCATATAGAGGTGGGCGTATTATACAGAACTAAAGTGCAAATAAAGTTGAATATCTGTGTGTATGTTTAAAATTAATAATTCTTGGTCTATTTTTAATAATTAAAAAATATATATGTATATATTGAGTTTTTTTTAATCACTTAAAAATAAGATGACAAAGTATCGAAAACAAACAAAATCATCGCTTGAAAGCTTTTTATAATCGAACTAATTTCTAATTTTTCTAAGGAAAGGCTCATATTGAAGTTTGGCTTACTTATTAAGCCTTAAACGAATAATCTGTTCTTCATGAATAATTGAAATTGGGGCAAACATTTTATATATTTATATAACAAAATGAAACTTAATTTGCACTTTTCTTTAATTTGTTCAAAAATAACTTTTACAATAGCAAAAAACATCAACAGTTAAAGACAAGTAAGAAAGATACAGCCAACTTACACACTCGATATAAATTTTGTATATTTGAAGAATAATACTGTTTTACTATTATTCAATATGGGGAGCGGGTATATAATGAAAGAAGTTCTGTTTATTACTTGTTACGATATAGAAGTGTTCACATTGAAGTAAAAATAAATCGTAATTCGTAATAATCGTAACTAAGAAATAATTTTCTGTATAGAAATAAAATATTTTTATTTCCACTACTGTAATGAACTTCTCCGTACATTTTTAAAAAAATTCTTTGGCTAAGTATTAAAATTTAATTTTTCAGTTCTCAGCCAAATATTGTATTGATAATTTTCAACAATGTTTAAACTTCTTTAGGATATTCTTGCTGCATGTTATAATCGTTTTTCTGAAGAACAACAGTAGCTGATAATCGAATTGAGGTGTAAGGAATTTATAACCAGTGGGAATTCTCACAATTTAAATTGAATTTCTTAGAATTATTCGCACTTTCAAAGCAACCGTATTCAAGTCCTTTCTCAGCGCAGTAATCAAAAGGCGCTACACTTGATCATTCCCCCCCAATTTTCCAACTATATTGTGTTAACATTCGCTCCATAAATACCCACGAAAGGCAAACATGATAACATCATAAAGGCAATATTCAGACTTCATTAGAAGTAAACTGAGTTCAAAGGTGAGAATAGCCAAATCAAATAGAGAGGCTACAGTAACAAAGCGCCAACTGCAACCAGAAAAGGTCTAAAGCGCCGCCTTCGTCATCGTCATCGTCATCGTCTTTGCCTTCTTCGCCACTCTCACTTCGATCTGCAGGTTTAACTTCAGGCCAGGCGCTAACTGCGAGGTGTGAAAACTGGGCAGAGATTCCCGTGAAAGAGTCCAATCCGTTTAATTGTATTTGTAATTTTCATGCATTTTACGACGCTTTGAACAATTTGACGCCAACTTTTAAATCAAATATGGCGCCGACTGAAGAAAATATAAAAAAAGTTGCTCAACATATTTTTTGTTTTTGGTTGCTGAAACAAAAGGCAGCCGTCGCTCATTTGCATTGCCGATCGAAAAGGAGTGGAAGTGGGTGGCAACATAAACCAGGAGGAGGGAGGGGGAAGGGTTCGGCAACACTAACAGGATATGCCAGTGAAGCACCAATAATCCTTTTAATAAATATGATATCGCAAAGGACCAAAAAAGCCACAACGGCAACGACAGCAACGACTCTGCCATCTCTCTCAGTTTTATCCCAGTTTTCCCCTCTCACTCGTTTCCTGCTGCTGTGTCGGCATCATTTGCATTTTATGCAAATTTCACAGCAGACAGCAGAACATAGCAAACGTTCCAAAGGATACACAGCCAACAGCAAGAGCAGCAGCAAGAGCAGGAGCAACAGGAGCAGAATCGGAGATAGGAGGCAGTTGGCAGCCTCTCTACAAAGCGAATATGTAAATGGGAAAGTGCTGATGTTTTTTAAAAGCTTCCAAAAATAAACAACATAAAAATGCGCAAAATACGAAATGGAAATGGAAAATGGAAAATTCACAAAATGCATATTTGCTCTTTGTTATAGACGATGGCCAAAATTGGGCAGTAACGATTGCCCATCAAACTGGAGACCAGAAAACATTCGGCTAAGAGAGAACTCTTTTGAATATAAATGGGAGAATATATTTATGATTAAAGTTTTGGATCTTAAGTGAAAAATTGAATGTTAAAGTATTGTTGTGCTTAGTAAAATTAAGTACAATGAAAAGTGAAGAGCAAATAAAGCTAAATAGAAATATCGAAAATTTATAAAAATAAATAAATCCTGGAAGGATTAATTTGAGACAAAGATTTTCGAATAATAAAAAGATTATCAATAATGCAAGCCAAATTAAGCAACATATGTTGCTTCTTATAGAATTATTGTTCAACATATTTATACAAAGCTACAAAATATAAAACAGGATTGTAATCTAGAAATTATTTAATACTTCCAAATGTAATATAGTCATATAACAATTTAGAAATGAAAGCTATAACAACATTAATTTATACTAAGTTGATTTATTTATTACAATAGTAGCCTGGCGATACAATTTATATAACTGTTTAAGATTATATAATTTTTTGTTTTTTCATATTTGTAATATATATATTATTGTACATGTTTATTAAATTGCTTATGTTGATCTCTACTTTTATTATGTCTTTTGTAAGGATATCTGAAATTTGATATTATAAAATTTCTAATATAATATAACTTCATTTATTTTATTGGTTGAATTGCACCTTATAAATAAATTATACTATTTTCTTCTTTTTAATACTTTTCAATTTATTTTTGTTACAGCTTTTCATGTTGCTTGGGATGTTCGCTTCTTATATTTTATTTGATGTAAGGATATCCGAAATTTCCTATTTATTAATTGCTAATACCAAATTTATATAATTTTTATACAAAATTGTGTAATAGCTATTTGACTTTATTCTATATCCCATTTTTTTAAATTTTTATTTTTTTTTTTCGTTACAGTTTTTATGTTATTAGTTTTGATCTATAATTCAGATTAGTTAGGTAAGCATATTCAAAATGTAAAATGAATTAATTTCTAATACAATTCAAAAGTGTATTTCATGACTCGTGTTTATTCGACTATTGAATGTTTGCTTTGTTTTTTACTTGTTTGTTGGAAAATATTGTCGAATATTTTGAGAGGCGAAAGCATCACAAGCACATATACACACACACACTCTTACATACATCAAATAGACTCTCACACACATATGCTTACGTAAACACACACACACACACGCAGAGAAAGCGCAATAGGAAGTGTGAAGAAAAGAGATGGGTGCAGGCAGCAAGGGGAAAGACGGAGATAGGTGCAACATTTTGCACATATTTACATGCAAATTGTTTGCTTTAAAATATGCACAAAGTTTTCTTTTTCATTTTGTTCGTTTTTATTTCTGTATTTTTTTGATTTCATTTTTCCTGTTTGGCAAATATGAATGACAAACGGAAAGAAAAAATCAAAACTGACAACTCGAGAAAAAGTTTTGCAACGCAAAAAGTTGCGCCACCCTTAGCTACAAAATTTGTGGGGCGTGGCAGTGGCACTTAAATAATTACGCAACCACAACCACAACCGCTTTTCCCTTTTCCCCTTTCCCTTTTTCCCCCATCCAAAGTGTCGCGATGTCTGCGGGACACCTGCAAAGAGTCACCGCAATCAAAGGCCATTGATCCTGTTGCACAATAATAAATAAATAAATAATAATCATAAAGCTGGCATTTTTTTATCGCCTAATCAGTAACAACAATTGGCGCAATTTGCCGCAATGATAATCATCGGGCAAACAAATATGCAAAAATTGATAAATTTATGAAAAACCGAAAGTGCAAATGGGCGTAAAGTGGAAAATAAAACTAAATAAAACGTTCCAGCAAAAAAAAAGAAAACACAGAAAAAAGGGGTTGGTCAAACGGATTGAGTTTGAAACTGCGGCCAGCCACGCGTTAAATTCGATTTGTTAATTTACGAATCCGCAAAACTATTTGAACTGTGTGTGTGTGTGTGTGTGAGGGTGTTGCCATGGTAGGCGGCAACGAGGCACCAGGAAACAGGACGACGAATAGTCTGCATTGTGGCAAGCAAGAGGAGAGGAGAGAAAGCGAGTGCAGTCAATTGGACTGGGAGTTACAAGTTGTTATTATTTATGAGGCAAGTTCTCATGTTTCAATTGACAACGACAAAAATATAATTGTGATACATTTCAATTCACAGTTATTTTTTGTGCAGCAGCCACAGCAACAACGACAATAAAATCAATTGAAATGTTGGCAAACATGTCAAAATAAATTATATAGCACATGTGTATAAAAGTGTGGGTTGTTTACCAGTTGGGTGGTATAAACTACAGAGTGTGTATAAATGTGTGTGTGTTTGGGTGTTATGCAAGTGGCAACCACAAAAACCGAATTTTAATTTGCACGCTTGCAGCATTTGTTAGTCAAACTGGTTGAAGGTGGTGACGGCATTTCCCATCCCCTCTCCTGCAAAACCGAATTCAATTCAAAACCCAAAACTCAAACCCTAAAACTTCAACTGGCAACACAAAAAAAAAAAAAAAAAAAAAAAACCTCAAACCCTTAGGGATCTAAGCGGCTTACAAAATGCTCAACTCAACGGCAGACAGGAAACGAAACCCACAAAACCAAACTGAGAAGCTGCTCCCGGCATCCCTTCACACCTCCTCCTCCCTCTGCTCCTGCTCGAGAGAATTGCGCAACTTTTACGCCTATTTGCGGGCATAATTAAGTTAAAACAACAACAAAAGAACAAGCACAAAGCGCACAGGGCAAAAGTCGAGAGTGCACTTTGAAAATCGAGCAAAAAGCGAACGATAGATTTAGAGAGGGACAGCAATATACACTCTATATATAGCCTACCCCCAGACATTGTTCCATTTCCCACAGTTCCAGTTACAGTTCGACACCTTGCGGGCTGAAGAGCAGCCGAGGAGCAGCCGCGGGTCTATCGACTTTCGGACATGAGCATAGCATGCTAAGGTAAGGTTAACCCATCATAAATCAACGGGACACGAGAAAGATCATTAAAACCGAATCTCGCTATCATAATAAAGAAATCACACGAGAAAACAAACCTGGGCAAAAGTCTCGTCTTGACTCCAACTTCAACTCCATTCCTCTCCACTCGACTCGACTTGAGTCTGGGGGCTCTCTTTTTTTCATTTGATCGCTCAATCAAAATGATAAATGAAAATTAATATTTCTTAATATTGTTTACAAAGTGAGAATTATACACACAGATCCAATGATCTTTGCATTGCCACCAACAACAACGACAAACACAGCTTTAAATGTAAAGTAATGTGCAAAGCTTAGGCACTTTTTTGGGGCATCATTAAAAAATAGATAGAAATGAGTTTGTTGGATGTAACGGAAGTTGGAATACTCTATAAATTGAGAAATGGGTATAAGATTGGTTTGGGAAGAATGTGTAATCAAATATATATTTTTGATTTAAATTAAAAAATGCGGAAAATGTTGAGACAAAATAAATTTGCCCTATATTATAATATTCTATAGTAAAATTATTTGAAATTTGATGAAATTCAAAATAATGAATACATTGAAATTACACATAGAAAAGTAATTTAAAAAATGTAGTAATGCAATTTAAAGAAAGGTTTTTTATTTAAAGTTTCTGGTTTTTAATTTAAAAAATACTTAGCTTAAATTATAATATTCCATTGTAAAATTCAAAATTTAAATATATTCTCTGAGGGATGTCGCGTGCGACCAGCTTTCAGTTACAAAAAAAACATATTCTGAAACAATTTTAAAAATAAGTAAAGGTTATTTTAATAGCTCTAGATTAGCACTTTAATTAGAGCTAAGAATGGTTTTGGAATTTTTTTTCTGTTTTGTTTTCTGTTCTGATAATTGCAAAAATTAACAAATTCGTACGCAAAACCAAAAAATGAACGAATTTATATATTTTATCGTAAAACAGAATAAGTTACTAAAATCAATCTTAGCTCTAAAAATAGTGCTAATCCAAAGCTTTAAGAAATCCCTTCACTTAATTTTAAAATTGTTTTAGTTTATGTTTTTTTTTGTCACTGAAAAGCTGTTCGCACGCGACATTTACCAGAGAATTACCCATATAATAAATTGCATATTATAAAAATAATAATAATAATAATAATAGCAATTAATAATTGTAAAACCAAAAGATAATTAGATTGACATTATTTCCTACATCTTTTATATTGTAAATTCCATACTTATGATATTCATTTTCTAAATAAAATATTTAAAAAAATCTTAATTTTTAAATTCTTTTTAATTGAACCCAAGTTCTATCTTCTCTTTTTACTCCAATCTCAAACATATTTTTATATCTTTCAGATTGTTTATTTACAACATTATAAAATTCATTTGAAAGCTAGTTTCTCAATATATTATTTAGCAAATGGAATAAATTATTGTTTTAATTTAAAAAAACGTTTCCCAGATAATAAAAGACATATGTATACAGAAAGCAACGCAGAAAGTCAGCTAGCCCTGAGGCAAGTGTATGAGATGGGATTTGGGTAATAAGTATGTAAGTATATGCCATTTGTGGGAAAAGGCGCTGTTGTGGTCAATATTTCATGGTGGGGCCATTGTGTTTGATAAGAATTATTGCAACATATCAATCATGAGGTTAAGTGGATCTCGTTGCGGGCCGTGAAATGTGACGGGGCATGCATCAAGAGGCACGCAAAGGGCGCACAGCACACAGAGAGCGGTTGTAAGGGAAAAGTCCAGCCACAAAATGAAAACATTAAAAACAACAGTCCGAAAAATTTAACTAAACAACTCGAACAGCATAATAACACCAACAACTGTGGCAACATTCATCAACATCAAAAACAAACAAAAAGGCGCGAGTCAAAGCCAACAAATAAATAAACAGCGAGAGTGAGAGAGAGAGAGAGAGAGAGAGAGAGCGATATACTGAGACGAAGATGAAGATAGAGATGGAGATGGAGTGCGGTTGGAAGAGAAGAGTTTTGGCCGCGGACGCTAGAGGAGAGGAGTGAGAGAGCCCAGCCCAGCAATTTATTGCGGCTAGTTGAGACGTCTCGATGTTTGGATAATGTCGGTTACTTTTTGGCTTTTGTTGCATGCTACGCTGATGGTTTGGCTTTCGTCTTGCGACTACCCGTTGACTTTGACGCCGCGTTTTGGCGGTTGTCGCGGTTTCTCGACTCGTGAGTTATTGCCACGCACTTTGACCGATTAATTGACTTACAGCCGGAATGAACATTACAGCTCAGTACTTAGGCCAAGCAATGGGGTTCCAATTAGAGTTCGCTGGAGATGCAGCTGCAAGTGCGTAAGGTATCCAACAGCTGGGATAGCTACAAAATATTGTTGCATTATAAATCAGAGAACTAAAACAGATAAGTTTTAAGAGTTGTCGAACATCATATCAGACAAAAACTCACCCTTATTGTGTGTGAACACTCGACTTAAGTAAATTAGCAACAATATCAACAAAAAGTGCTTCGATCCGCATTGACAGCGACTCCTCTCACGCTTGGACGCAGCTTTGTTCGCCTAATCGTGGCACGTGCTTCAACATACATAATCATAGGGCTGACAACAACGAACACAACAACAACAACAAAAAAAAAAAAAATAGAAAATGTAAATAAAAGAGTGGCAAAGGCAAAGGCAAAGGGTCGCTGCTGGAGTGGCAGTCACATAAAGATAATCCAATCTTATGCTGCTAATTTCACAGAGCATCAAATCTCGTGTGTGTGTATGTGTGTCTGTGTATGTGTGTGTGTGGCAATGTGGTTAGTGGAGGGACTTTGATGGCAACTGGGTCGAGGCACTTGAAACTCTGAAAAACTTTGACAAAAGCAAAACCAGAGCCCAGAATAAATAAATTCGATTATGTGAGCCAGTCGCCGGTTGCTAGTGGGAGTTGTTGCCACCACAGGGTGGCGCCATTGTGCCACTTCTTCCCCTGCCTCATGCTGCGCTGCCTCAAGCTGGCTAATTCTAATTCGTTTATTAAGTTCGTTGCGCCTTTTTTGGCTCGCTTTGCATAGGTTGAAGCGTCCTTTAGCGCACATAAAATATGAAAACTCAATAACGCCGCCAGGCAGTTGCTGCTACTTTTACTCTTGCAACTTAATTGTGCGTCCACGCACCTGTTGGGGTGGCGACAACAGCAGCAGCAACAGCGCAGCACGTGCAACAGTGTGGCAACACCGAGACGCCACGGCAGTCTTTGCCACGCACGAGCTGCATTTGCAAAGTGGGCGTGCATAATTTATGTTAATTCGCCTGAGAAAGCCAACTCAATTCAGCCTTCGAGGCAGCAACACAACTTTTACTGCAACAACTACAAATGCAACATAGTATACATATGTGCTAGTGTGTGTGTGTGTGTGTGTAGTTGCCGCCAAGTCAGCCAGCTAATGAGTGTAAAAATGAGATGCAAATCTAACCGCCGAAACGTAATAAACATGTCTATTTTTTATGATTTCCTTTAGCCAACAATTCCACGAGGTGAAATTTAAATGTCTCAGGTGCTCTTCACCTTAAAGTTTACTACTTACTGTTTTTTAGTAAACTACATACTATATTATAATATAGTATATTATTATTTCCCAAGAACATTTTTATTTTCACTATTTTGTCTTGAGCTATATAAAACAATAATAACAATACAAATTATAGTATGGTCTTTTTTAGTATATAGTAACTAAATTTATACCACTTACCGTTCCATAGTATAAGATAGAAGAAATATAGTATAGCAAGTAATATATCATATAGTCAGTATTAAACAGTAAGTATAGTATAAAAATACTATAGTTTCTATATATTGTACTAAAATATACCATGCAGCCAAATAATAAATTATAAACCATATATAACAAATATTTTACATTTCTTCATATATACATAAGTTCGGATTATTTGCAAAATATATTAAATAGAGTAGAATAAGTTCTACTTCATTATCTAATTTCACTACAAATAAAATTGAATATTGATATTAGTTTTCTTAAGTGAAGAATGTAAAAAACGTATCTCTATGTATTACCAAAGTAAAAGCCTTAGAAATGGAATAACATCAGTTTGAAGACATTCTCTAAATTCGAAAATACATTGCCAAATTATAGATTTAGAAATATTGCTTGTGCGATTGTTTCTTTCAGAAATCAGAAAAGTTTAATGAGCAAAGACTTACACCAAACCCTTAAAACCATTCAACATAGTTTGGTATTATATACATAGTGTTATACTTTCATAGTACACTACTTAAAGGTATACTATATAATCGAAAATAAGAAACACTTTGCCTTAGTTGCGACACCTAATGTTGATGAGCTGTTCAAAGGGTTGAAAAACTCAACGTTGCACAACGCAACGCTTCACGCTCTGTGTGCTCGGCTGTCGTCAATTGGCGGCAACATCATAATTATTATTATATTATGTTATATACGACCATATGCATACGCATGTCAGCGTTGTGGTCTGACAATCAGCCCGAAAGTGATTAAAGTTAATTTTTTAGGTGTTTCATCTGTATTTTTTTTTTTTAAAGGGGTTTGCTGTGGCAATTAAAAGATCATTGTGCGGGTCGTGCACTTCATTAAATGTCAATTTGTTGAAGTTCATTGACAGCTCTAATAACTTCATTAGGTGTTTGTCACTTTTTGTTAAAGGGTTGACACATTTTCCCTTAACAAAAAAGTCGAAAGTCGACATTTTGTAATCTAAGTATAATAACCCGCATGGGAATTATCAAATGCCATTCTTTATATATAAGTTCTACAAAATTAAGTTGCCAGCTCCTTGACCGGGGCAATCTATGGCAAAAGAATTGCTCAACACTTGCGCAAAAGTTTGTTGCTGATTTTTTATGAATTTCCTATTTTCAATTTGCTTTTCTTTTTTCGTCGACATTATTCACACTGCAGTGATTTCACAAAAGATACAACGACACACACAAACATACAGCGCTTGAGATACATTCAAAGAGCCACTGAAAAATGTGTAGGAAAAAATGGAAAAGCGGATGGATAAAAAAAAAGGACGAGCGACAAGCATAAACCCCAAAGGACACAGAAAAACTTTGCTGCTTTGTACAAAATTCATAAAACTTCCGCTTGGTCAGATTGGGGGCGCACGTGGGCGTGGCAGCTACAGCTGCCAGCTGGGTCAGCTTGCTGAAGGCGGTGGTGGCAGCGGGGGAGGGGGGTGACTGGGTAAACAAACAAAATGGCGCATTTTAAAGCGCAGAACCCCAAGGAAAAGCTCGCAGAGAAAAAGAGATAGAGAAACAGAGCTGAGCATGAAAATTTCCCATGCTAAACAGCTCAGAAATTTTTCCTTTTACTTTGTGCAAACTTGGCGCCCCGTCGCCATTTTTATTTTATTTTACTTTTTCCATGTCGCTCCGTCTCTTTCGCTCCGCTGGGGGTTGCATGCGTGCGGCCTGCTCTGCCTCTTCCCTGTCGCCCCTTGCGTGTCATGTGTTTTTTTGGGGGGTTGAAGATGTTGCCTCAAGCAAAAATAAACAAAAATCAAAGTTGCAAATAAGAAGAAACTACAAAGTAAGTTAACATAAAAAGTTCGACGCCTTCGCCTTCGCCTTGTTTTTCCGAAGTTTGCCTTCTCCGTTGTGTGTGTGTGGAGGAGTTTGGGGATGCGGCGGGATACTTAGCTACCCCCCAAAAAAAAAGAGAGACGCACAATGTGTTGGGAGGGATTCACACAAAAGATTTTGTCGAGCACTTTTGGGCAGCAACAAAAGCCGGAAACAGCACGGGAAGACGCAGCGGCAACGCTGGCAACATCCTCTCAAGTGCTTCCTTCACTCGTGCTGCGGCTCCTTTGCTCAGCATGCAGCCAGCGATGTTGCCGCTCAGTCAAGCGCAAGGACGAGGCAGAGCACGACACAGAACGAGAACGAGAACGAGACCAAGAACGACTTAGCTATAGAGCTGCTGGCAAGCAAACCCAAATGCCTCACTGCCTGACTGGATGCTGACTGCTTCTCCTTGGGCATGCTGATCACGTCTATTTATTGTGCACATAATATGGGCGCACTGTGCTCTGTCCTGTCCTTCAGTTCCTCCCTCCCTCGCTCTGGCTTTCTCTCTCTGTGTAATCCTCGCTCGTCTCCACTTGCTCCTCCGGCTACGTGCGACGCATGCATCGCTGGACACGCTGCTGCTGGCTCCACTGAGTCGCTTTTCCTCCCTCCCTTCCTTCTCTCAACTTTACTTTTTTTTTGCGCCCTGTTCCTATTTCTATTCCTTTTTCTGCTCCTGCACAGAAATTCAATTATCGTGAATGCGAATTTTTGCCCGATTCCGATTCCGCTTCGCATGTTTTGTTTCAGCATCGAAGACTCGGCGAACTTTCAGCGTATCAGCATTTTATTTGCTGTTGATTTATGCAACGTTCCACCCGCCTTGCCCTCTCCTTCCCACCTCTTCTTTTGCTCTTCTCCCACCCATCTTCTAAATGTATCCCACCGCCCAACTCCCCGCTGTTCACTCAAACAATCGCTGCCTTTGCTCTGCTTCTATCGCTGCCTCTGCTGCTGCTGCCAGCTCTGTTGAATATTTGCCAAGTATGCTGATTGAATTTTTTCCAGTTGACTAAATGATATCAAGGATATTTGCCCAAGCTAGAGCCCCGGTGACAGCTCCTGAGCCGCACTGGGAGCAATCCTCACAATGCCTTTAAGGTGTCCACCAAACTCAACTCGAATTTTAGTGACAGTTATTTCAAGTTTAAACTCAAGTTTAAGAATATCTACGAGCATTTAACAATTTACACGTATAACTGCATACATTCATTTAAATACAATACAGGAAAAGTATAGATATTTTCTTTAGTCGTATGAATACAATTATTTATATTTATTGCCTAAAAGATTCTCTTAGAAAAATATAATAAGTTCATTTTTCAAATGTAGTTTCAGCTTTTAGATACTCTTAGAAAAATATAATTAAAATTTCGAATTTCATTATAAAATCTAAAGTATTTTTTATTATAATTTGTAAACTAAATTAGTAAGATTGTAAAATATTTAAACTTCATGAACAAAATTAAATGATTAACAAATCAGAAACATTCTTGTCGGATCTTGAAACTAAAATTCATCTACCAAATAAATTTTAAAGATAATATAAATTGCAAAATCTTGCAAAGCTTAGAAAATTTTCTAATAGTAAAAGATGAAAAGTAAAAAAATAATTAATATGCTAAAAATATAATAAAATTAAATTTATAAAAAACTAGTTTAAGTCCACAATCTGAAAAAATTCTTAAATCATTTCTGTACTTTGTCTTTTATATGAAGAAAATCATAATTTAACTGTAAAATGAGATATATTAACGAAGAACTAACTAATTTATGATGTGTACCAAATAAGTTTAGTTAGCAATTAGACTCTGGTAATTGATATTGATACTGCAGCATCTTGGTAAATTTGAATATGAGTATGTAACACGCAAGCCGATGAATACTCGCACTCTCTGTGTAACGTAACAAAGTCTGCCCACAGTGATAGTGTGCAATTAAATTGCAATTTGTTGCTTATTGAGCCGCATCACACATCGCAACTGTGTGTGACAAACTATGTTAGGAGAGCCTGAGCATTATCCTGCCTGTCAGTTTGCCGATGGCGATGATGCGACAAACGAGAAGCAGCAGCAGAAGCAGTCCAGGAGATATGCTAGATAAATGCCATGCACACTTGTATTATCAATTTTCAATATTTAGACAGAGACAACTACTACTAATAATCACGTTTGTTGAGCGTAAAGCGAGCATACATTTTGTAAATACATCCTGGGAGAGAGGGGAAGGAAGAGTCGCGTTGGGGTGTAATTAACACTTTGTGCCGTCGAGCAAATCGAGCGAGGCTAAACTCTGGCTGCTGACTGACTCTGGCCACCATCATCATCATCATCATCATCACCATCATCGAATGTGCAATAATTAATATGCCCAACATGCAGCACAGGAGTGTTGTCCTGTTATCCTGCCGCCCGTCCTCTGAAGTGGGTGGCGGACACTCGTCGACTCATCGACTCGTTGTTGTGTTGGCGGGGTGCTATAAAAGGCGTTAAATTGACACAATTGAACACACCCTTGAGATTCGAGGGCTACAATTCGCCCCCATCTGTGCTTGTTTGCCATGTTGTTTGTGTTGTTGCTGCCTCAAGAGGGAGCGAGTGCGTTTAATCGGAAATGCTAACATCTTCATCATCATTGCACATAATCGAGCTCACGTTGAAAAACTGACAAGCGACATCCCAAAATCGCGCACTCTTCTCCAATTCACAAAAATTTTCCATATTCGATGCAAACTTCGGGTGACGCTTTGTTATCAACTCGCTGCGTTGTTTGAGCCATGCAAATATGTGTAACAATTGATATTGATGGGTGACTCCAAAACGTGACTAACATGAGATATATAGCCTGAAGGCTACACTTGGCTTACACATATGCGTACACTTGGCTTAACATTAGGCATAATTTCATAGAAAAACACTTAGTAACTTTGATACCAAGTGTAATCCTGAGAGGATGATTGTCTTTGGATATTGCAAGGATTTGGTAAACAGTTCCCAAAGAAAAAAAATACTTCTAAATACTTCTTAGAATACATATGTATTTTGTGTTTTGTTTATGTATTTGAGAAGTTTACACATATTTAGTTACACTGTTATTAATTATAATAATAATATTTTACGAACAAATAGAATAAAGTATGTATGACTTACAAGACTTTAGGCTGATTTTTTAATGTTCTCCATAAGTCTCATTCGGATAAACTGACTTATAAGAACAATTTCGTTTCTTCAAGATATTGCCACCCATTCTGCGTATTTTGACATTTTTGACAATGAAAGCTCTACATAACTTTAAGGGTACATTAAAAAACTAAATTTCGGATTAGAGAATTTTTTTGAGCACATATTAGTTAGGCAATATCTATAAATCACTTTATGGGGAGATTGCAAAATTGTTCCTTAGTCTAAGGCTTAAGCATTAAATATTTAAATTGCAAGAGGATTAAAATTTTACATGATTTGAGAGTGAAATAAAATTAAGTTGTAAAGTGATTGAACAATTTACTTCAATTAAATCAGAAAATTAAATTGATCGCATTAAATTATAAAAGTGATAAGTTTCTTAATGTTTAAGGATACTCAAAATTGTGAAATTTCTTAAAGTAAATTAAAAACCTACGATTTTTTCCAAATCAATAATTTATAAATTGAATTGTCAAATTCATTGTCTCTTTAAATATACATTTTGTTTACATTTCTAGATTTATATCATTAAAAATTTCTATTTAGAAAAATTTTTAGATTTATAATTTTTTATTATTATTTTTATTATTATTATTTTGCTAGTTTCTTTTTTTCCTGAATTTTCTAATCATATAAAATTCATATGCTCTTATATAATAAATCATAATTCGATCGTCGCATCTTTTTTTTTATTAAAATCCACTTCAAAATGATTGCTACCAATTCGGTTTTTGAATAAGAACAAAATCGCAGAGCAACTAAATTTGTTTTTGAGTATTTAGAATTTCGTTTAACCGGCTACCAGATCGATTTCAATTGCAGCCTGCAGCCTGAGCAACAGACTGTCAAAACAGGCAAACAAATTGTGCAAATAAGTCGAGTAAATGTTATTTATGCTCGAGCGATTGCAGTGATTAAATAACTAAGCAAAACGAAACCCCTAGAGATCGAATTACAAATAGTTAAATGACATGAAAGTGCAGCAGATTCAGTCAGACTGAAGTTGTTGCCAACTTGCAACAGCAACAGTCATCGTTGCTGCTGCAATGTGGTGCATATTAATGGCCCGAAGGTGTGCATGCCAATTGTCATGCGCTGAAATGCTTGTTAACAACAGCGATTGCTTTTCGAATCGGCTCCCACTCGAATGGTCAAGTTTTCAGTTTTATTTTCCTTTTTTTTTGTATTTTTTAATCAAAGCTTCCTCTTGCAGCTGAAGCTGTTGCTGTTGTGGCTGCAACTGTTGCAGCTCCTCCCCCGTGGCAATAACGCCACACATTTGTAATGTTGCTTCTGTTTCAGCCGTTTAAAGTGGCTCTCAAGTTTTGGCTTGCAACGCTTGCTTAGAAGCATTTTACAAGTTACTTTAAGGCAATCAATTTGTAGCCAAGTTGTTGCTTCTGCTGTTGCTGTTGATGCTGCTGTTGCTGCTGCTGCTGCAGTTGGGTTGAGAGGGGGGCGAAAAACCAATCAAAAGAGCGTTGCGAACGCAAATTGAACGGCAAATGGCTGGAAGATGATATTTCAATACTTGAAGAGCCGGCCTCTGTTGAGGCCATAAATTATGAACGGGGCGACGCCTGCGCGTAGTTGCTTACTTTTTTGCAGTTATGATTATCGCGCCAAGTTCTTCTCGGGAGTGAAGACCCGAGTTCAGGTTGCGAGTCAGGTTGAGCTTAACGCATTCAGAACAGCGCGCGTTTGCGTTCGCGTTGTTGTGTGCAAACAAATGTAAAAAATTTTTAATTGACTTTTGGATTTGCGCCACCGCCAGTTGCACTTTTTATGGCCCCTCGCGTGCATGCAGCTTAAAAGTTAATAAAACACGCCCAATGATAACAAGCCGCAAACAACAACACAAAGCAGCAACAACCAGAAGAAAACAGCAATGCATATTTTGCCCCTGAGGTCTTCATCATCTTCATCATGATGATGGTGGTGCTGGTGGTTGAAACATTGTGAGTGCTCCATCGCATCATCCTCGCCAGCTCGTAGAAAAACAATCAATTAAGCGTGCAAGTAGCTGACACAGGAGGAGCGCCAGTTGCCATTGGCAACAGTCAGTGGCACGACTCCAACTCTTCGACTCTTTTAGACTACGACTCTGATTCTTTCTGGCCACAAAGTACCTCATCCAGCAACTGCTTCGTCTTCTTCGGCCTGGCCAATTTTATGGCCTGCTTTGGCAAAATTTATGTTACATTTTTATAGTTCAGTGTAAATTGACTTTTAAAATGTAAAATTTATCATAGCAAACGGCCCGCAGCGGTAGGAACCACATTTTAATTGCTTTATTTCGGATGTGCCGCCAACATCTGGCAACACTGGCCACAACAAAAAGCTTTTGCGCTAAAAGCTTTGCATTGTCTTACGGCGATAAACATCTGCGCGGCTGCAAAGCTTAAAAACAACCCCTAAAAGCTTCGAAAGCTAAAGTGTTTAGTGGTGAACGTTATTGAAATACTCTTAAATGTGGTTAACAAACAGATAAATGATATAATTTTATAAATTCAAATGTAAGTTCATAACCCCGAAAATATATTTTTTGTCAGCTAAAAAGATTATCTATATTTAACCTAAATATCAACTATTAACTCATTAAAAATACATAAAACTACAATATTATGTAAATTACAATGTTATTTGCGAGTTCCACTTTAATTTTACCGTGTTTGTTATATGTTAATAGAAATTGTATACTATATTATAAAATTCTTGTTTTTTATAGTTTTTAGTTTTCAACGTGATTTGACAAATTTTAATTATAGTAAATCATAGAGTAAATCTTTCTTTAGCCAGTAGCCTTATTAGCTAAGAGATAAAGAATCCGTATCTCATGAATATCAATAATTTGTAACGGTATTTTAAGGCAATTTAACTAAGATAGTTTTCAGTTCAGTATCTATTTTGTGGAGATATACTTTATGTTACATTTTTAGCAAGTAGCGACACAATTATTATTATCAAGGCTGTACTAAATTCCCAAATCAAACAAATCAGTTCGTATACTTGATATACCCTCGCTGCGAAAGAGTTGTTGCACATGCAAAACAAACATTCGAAAGCTCACCGAATATCAAAACAGACCTTGGGAATGTACGATGCGCCTCCGCCGCGCTTCCGCGAAAAGCTCTCGCAAGTTTCAATTTAATGTACGTACGTGGGAGCCGCAAATGAAGCGCCAACCCTTAAGTTGTCATTGGCAATTGGATGACGAAACGATTGCGACGAGTCGCAGCCAGTGGCAAAGTAATATACTTTAGTTGAGTGAAAGAAAAATCCATAAATTGATTAAAAAGTAAACAAATAAGTGGAAAACACACGCGAAATAATGTTGCTGCCAACGGTCAGCACAGGTGGCAAGTGGAGCTGTCGCCGCATCTGGGAAATGATGATGTCGCCCATATCACCGCGTAATCTGCGGACCACAGCATTGCTGACGAGCATCTACCAGCTGGTAAGTGTTGTTATTGCATTGAGTGCGACGACGATGATGCACATAAGCTTCTACAAGCGCGCTTATGTAATGGATTAATCAAGTGGGGCACAGCGCACGGACACAAAACAATGCCATAAAATGTGCAGCCGCAAACCCCAAACAAAAAAAAATTATGCACTGGATATGCAAAGCCATACCCCACTGAGCACGTTTGAAACCCATCGAAGGCGGCAATTTAGCGCACGCCCCCGCCCAACGAGGGGCGAATGGATGAGCCAACGGCGCAATGCGTCTGCACTATTGTTCCTGACATTGGAACATGCTAAAGACGAGCGCCCTTTTTAAAGCGCGAGTGTCAAACGTTGCTGGTGTCGTTGTGCGCATAGCTTAAACCACTTGCGAATTGTTAGCGCCAAAATTGCGAAATATTGTGCAACACTGAAAATACCCGAAATTCATGCGTGATTCCCTACTTTTAAATCCTTCCAGCTCATCGCGCATTCCATTCTGTTTGTGGTGCTCCTTTGTTTGGCGCATGCAGAACAAATGCGATTGCTGCTTGATCTGGACATTGCGGATCAGAAGGATAGTGGCTTCTACAATATGTCTCCGTTCCACAACGACATGCGTCTCAAGACGGCCGCTCAACTAGCCGATGCTACCGAAAATGCACTTTATGTGCTGGCCAGCATTACAATAGTCTACGCTCTGAGTACCATTGCTCTCTTCTTTGGGGTCTACAAGAATAAGCCGGGCTTGATCATACCTTGGCTGGTTATGGAGTTTCTGGGCGTAATCGCCGCTGGAGTTTTTGTCTTCATGCTAAAGGATACGAAATTACCCATGATATTTGGCGGACAATGTTTGTACTGTAAGTTTTTATTTCGAATTTAAGGTTATGATCAGACTTAAGATCAGCTGGTTACTTTTTGCAGTTGTCGTTAGTTATTCGCTGCTTTGCATGGATGCAGTCAAGTGGTATGTAATGCACAGCTTCTACCAAAGTCTGCGTACAATGAACAAATTGCGAGAGATCGCTACGGTTGCTATTCCTTGCCCAGCTCCAGGCACTGTAAGTCATAATCCGAAACTTAACTTATACAGATTGAAATGCAATATGAACTGTCTTCTATAGCAGATTCCTTATCAGTTCCGTCGTGAGCATATGTACCTGGGCAGCAATGGATACAAACACATTCTAACCGAATCGCCAGATGGACAGTGTTAAGTCCAAGTTAACGCTAATAAAAACGCTTCAAAATACTACGATGATCGATCAGTACCCTAAACCCCAACGCCCTCGAACTTCCAGCATCCAAGTGTCTTAAATTCCGTTTGATTTTTCATTGTAAATTTAAGTTTTTTGGAACGTGTGTGATATGGAATAACCACAGATAACTATTTTATATAGAGAAAATGGATCGAGAGGCAGAGAGATACATATATAGGTATATGTAAACAAATGACATATTCTTACAGCAATACAAATAGATAACACGATGATAATTAGCAAATGTGCAATAAATGCGATACATGCATTAACTATTTTCTATATAGCGCTTAAAGTTCCCCTCCCCCATATAAATATATATATGTATACATTTAATCTTATCATGTAGTAGTTGTTGAAATTGCAACTTTATTTTAATTTAAATAAATTGAACATAACAAAAATGTTGTTGAATATAATATTAATCAAGTTGACTCTTGCTGGATTCGAACCGGAGATCTTTATTGAGTGAAAGCTCGCTACTTTATGCACTGCGCCACAGCAGCGAAGCAGGCGACAAAGACAAACTATGAAAATGTAATTCACGTTCATTGTATGTGCATCTTTTTTGCACTTATTGAAAGCTAATTGGGAATTTGTTGCTTTAATAATTCGAGTCGAATTTCATACAAAAGTCAAAAGAGTTTTAAATTATTTCTTTAACAAAATAAAAAAATGTCAATTGGATTTAAAGAATACACACGTTTTTGTATTTTTCGTTTATTGTAAAATTTATTCTAAGCAGTTCTAAGTTTAATATTCAATTGTTGCCTAATTTGCTGTGCATTCACTATTTTGTTTGCTTCCTATTCCTAGTCGCATCACAAATCGTGCTACCTTGACCTAATTCAACCCTTTCGACCACGCCCAGATCGGGTAACTGCTGCCACCGTTGTTGTGGTTGGTGGTGCCACAGAGGTGCTGGTGCTGGTGCTTGTGGCACCCAGCAAGGTCATGTCATTAGACAAACTATCCATCAGCATATCGACGACTGTGACATTCGACGTGGCATCGCCATCGCCCTTGTCCGTTGGAATGCTGATCTGGAACTGCAGCAACACAACCAAATAGGTGACCATTGTGGTGAGCAGACCCTTGAAGAGAGTGCGATTAACATCAAAGAATCCGCCACAATTGATGTTCGATGGATTCATTTCGGTGGCACGCAAAAACATATTAATCTCTGTCTGGGCATCCGAGTTCATCCAGTTCAGCTCGACCATCAGCAGTTTCTTTTGGAAATTGGTGCGCACATTGACGGATGCATAGTGCGCCTCATCGCAAATGTAGAAGAGTAGTCCAATGTTCCACAGCGCTGTGATGGTCAGACCAATATCCTTGATGCCAAATCCCTCCGACAGCTGCGACAATAGCCCATAAATTGACAACGTAATGATAAAGAACAAATATAGACTCATGAATACAAATGTATAACAGAGCGCGTTGCCAGTGTCGCGGGTCAACTTGCTCAGCCGTAGCCACAAGACGCGATAGTCTGCGACCATGGCAGCGGGACCAATGTGTTTCAATGCCTTCTGAAAGCGTTCGGCCAGCAGATATGCAGTTGTGCTGATTCCTTCGCAGATTAGAAACCACCAGGCGCCCAGCATGGCCGTCAAATTATCCAGTATGCAGTAGGGCACCACTTGATTGAGGTTCAAGTCCGACATAGTTATGTGTATAATAACCACCGATAGCACCGACAATATGGGCAAGACTATAGCAATATAGACGCCCTTCTGGCGGAGATTCAGCGGCAAACTGTGTCCAGAGATCTGATAGTACAGCACTTCAAAGTCATCCCAATCGTTGAACAAACGCGCTATCTTCTTGGCCTCCCACCACAGAATTGGTATTATAATAATGGGTAGTATGTTGACCAGAAACAAGTAAGCGATGACTGCCTCCTCGAAGGGGCCGCTCAGGGAGCGCACAATGTGAATGCGATTGTTGGCCACATAACCAACATAGCACTGCCGATATAGTAAAAGTAATAGAAATGATTATAAGGGAAAACCCTTCTGACTAAGCAGCTTCTGACTGACTTACCGACAACAGAACGAAGAAAACTACAGAATAGAGAAATGCTCCCGAGTTCAAAGCAAACTTGGCACGAGCAGGACCACGGCGTACAATGGGCAGAACACCGATGATCCGCAGAAACCAGTTAACCGGCGCAATGTTGCGATAAAAAACACTCTGTCAGACAATTCAAATTAATACGTATAATTGCACAATTTTATAATTGTTCTCACCGGTATAAAATCATTACTAATCGAGCCCACGGTGCTCACCGAACTTCTCTTGCCATTTCCTGGTGCCTGGTAACCACTATCCAAACGTTCAGCCAGCCCAATGGAATACTTGCGTACGCCATGTAGATAGGCCTGCGCATTTCCACTGTTTATGGGCTTGGCATTCAGGAATACCGTGTCCGGTTTTTTACGTCTATAGTAGCTGGCCATTGTTAACGAACTGTGAGTCCTTATGATTGACTCCATGCTAGGCTAGCGCCTTTAGTCCCAGACATTGCCATTAAAAATGCATTTAACCTCGCCCTCTATTTGTTTCTCATTGTTTACATTGCAAGAACAACTTGAGTTTCCTGTTGATTTCGTTTGTTTATCTTCTGCATGCATTAACCTTAACCGTGTGTCCCAATTTCAAATTAATGTCAATGGCGCGCACCTGCCCGAACCTCGTCAACATCACTGTTTCACAACACTGTCAATGCAATCGATAAATAATCCCTGCCCAACAGCCATGATTATTGAAAGTTATGACGCGTGTGTGTTGTGATTAAATTCTTTTTTTTTTGTAAATTAATTAATTTACAAACGACTTTACCTGCATTTGCCATAAATAATAGAACATGCTGTTTCCATTTAAATTTTTTTTTTTTAAATATAAGTAAATCCCGTGATGTGTGACCAGCTTGCTTTTATGTCAGTGATATATAACAATATATTTTTCCACCTAAATTTCTATCTATTTCAAGTTTGAGCTTCCGGTCACTCTGATTGGCACAAATATTTCTAGAATTTTTGCAAATTAAGCCGAATTTTATTGTTTTCACAATCCGAAACACGGAACAGTTAAAATGGTCGACTACAGCAAATGGAAAAATATTGAAGTGAGTATTTCGATACAGAAGTGTAAAGATTGTTCACAACACAAACTCCCAACGTGCAGATTTCGGATGATGAGGATGAAACACACCCGAACATTGATACCCCTTCATTGTTCCGCTGGCGGCATCAGGCACGAGTTGAACGCATGGCGGAGTCGGAGAAAGAGAAGGAGGACATGAAAGCGAAACGCCAGAGTTACCAGGCTCGCTTGATGGACGTCAAGGAACGCATCAGCAAGAAAGACGGTGACGAGGCCGCACTTAAGGTGAAAACCAGCATTTATTTATTCAATTAGTCATCTCTCACATTGTTGTGTTATCGCAGAAAGAGTTGGATAAGATTGAAAACGAAGGCAAAGACCTCGATCGCCAGGAGAACGAATTGCTCAAGAAAGACAAGAAGACGCCATGGAATGTGGACACAATCAGCAAACCTGGTTTCGAAAAGACCGTCATCAACAAGAGGGCCGGTCGCAAACCCGATGAGAATCTGAGCGAAGAGGAGCGCGAGCAGCACCTCAAACAGTTCGTAAAGGAGAATGAGAAGCTGTGTAAGGAATACGGCATGCTGCGCAAATACGATGCATCCAAGCGTTTTCTGCAGAGCAACCTACATTTGGTGTGCGAGGAGACAGCAAACTATTTGGTCATTTGGTCCATCAATTTGGAGATGGAGGAGAAGCACGAGCTGATGGCTCATGTGGCGCATCAGTGCATTTGTATGCAGTATATACTTGAGCTGGCCAAGCAACTGGACGTCGATCCGCGTGCCTGTGTCAGCTCGTTCTTCCAGAAGATTGAACATTGTGGTGTCGAGTATCGCCAACAGTTTGAGAGTGAGATCGAGGGATTCAAGGGACGCATTCAGAAACGTGCCCAAGAGAAAATTCAAGAAGCTGTGGCACAAGCAGAGGAGGAGGAGCGCCAGGAAAATATGGGACCCGGGGGACTTCATCCAGCTGATGTGTTTGAAACGCTGCCCGATGTAAGCTTGCGACTTTATCAAGTTGATATAAATCCTTTTAACTATTACTTATTTTGTTTACAGGAACTGAAGGCTTGCTTTGAGTCGCGTGATATTGAGCTGCTGCAGAAGACAATTGCCACAATGCCCGTAGATGAGGCCAAGTATCATATGAAGCGATGTGTTGACTCTGGTCTTTGGGTGCCCAATGAAGGCGAAGCGCCCTTCAAAGATGATAAGGGCGATGAAGCTTCCGGCAGTAAAACTGACGAGAAGAAGCAGGAGGAAAAGGAGCAAAAAACTACCTCGCCAAGCGCCAAGAAAGCAGAGGAGAAGGAGAAAGAGGAGCCCATCTATACAGGCGTTAGCACTGAGGATGTCGATTGATTGATTGTCGTCCCTTAAAACCGATGCAGATTAATGGATTATGCTTAAATTATAAGTCGTACTATACTATAAAAAACAAAACAACAACATAAACTACTCATTCGTTGACAATTGTACTCATGCATTTCCGATTCTGATTCAGAGTTCAGTTTGTATATAATTTGAGCCAAAACAAATTCTCAGTACTCAGTAAACTGAGTTTGAGATTTCAATAAACAAAACAAAAGCATCAAGCTATCAACGTAAATACGAATTGTTTATTATTCGAATATATTATATTTTCCTTAACAATGAATCGTCCTGAACTGGATTACTATGCGGTGCTGGACATGCCGCGCAGCTCGAGCAAGGAGCAATTAACTTTGGCTTATCGTCGCCTCGCAGTTCGTCTCTGTCCGCATCGTGACAAGAAGTATGAGCAGGACTTTGTGCCTCTGGCCCAAGAAGGAAAACTGACACATCTGTCGCCCATGTCTGAGTTTAAGCAATGGGCTTACATCAATATGGCATTCGATGTACTTGGCCACGATCTATATCGGGCGATCTATGATCGTTATGGCGAAGCAGGTCTCTTCGAGGGTGTCATGCTGCCCAATGGCTACTTTCCGCCCTATCAATATCATGGCGATCACATGAAGGTCTACGAGGCTGTCTTTGCCAGCTACTCGCCCTATGCTAACCTCATAGATGCGGTAACCAATCCACCGAGTCTTTATGCAACTCGTGAGCATGGCATTGGTGTGCGGCACAAGGATACGAATACCGAACGCATCATACATTTGTCGTTGGAGGAGGTGCGCACGGGTTGTGTGAAGCTAATGCATGTGTGGCGTCAGGAGATCGTAGACATCAAGGAGTCGCGACTGGAGAAGCGAAAGCATACGCTCAAGCTGAACATACAACCAGGTACGACGGCAGGCACACGTTACTGCTTCAAGGAAGAGGGCGATCGTTACCCAACCACAATCCCGGGTGATATCATCTTCATTGCGGCCGATAAGCCGCATCCCGTCTTCGAGCGCCGCAATATGCATGACCTAGTCTATCGCTATAACATAACGTTGTGTCAGGCGTTCACGGGATTCATCTTTTTCGTCCAGACACTGGACAAGCGCCAGTTGAAGATTGTCGTCACGGATGTGGTGACTCCAGGCTATCAGAAGATTGTACCGTGTGAGGGATTACCGAAGTGCCGTAATCTGGATGCCGTGTCTGCCATAAAGCATGCCAATAAGCGATTTGAAGACTTTGGCGATCTCATTATTGAGTTTAACTGTAAGTATTTAAACAACAGCAATTTTATATTTCACTTCCAACGAACAATTTTCTAGACATATTCCCCAAATACTTGACGCCAGAAATGAAGGCGATGACGCGACAGTTCTTCACGGAGTTCCAGAAGCATGAGCAGGCATTAGAAGCTAAAGAAAAGGAGCACCTATCGTGAATGGTTTATGTTATATTTATTTTAATGCAGCAATAAACAAAATTGAAGTGGTTCAAAATTTGCTACATAGCGCGCATTCACAATAGCATTACCGTTTTTGGTATATTTCCATATATTCCGGTCACACTGAGTTGCATTCCTATAGGCAGCCATAAAAAATCGATGTATTGTCATCGCTAATAGGCAGCTACAAATCACAGAGCATAATTAACAAAAAGAAAAAAACGAAAAAACAACGAAACAGAAAAATAAAAGCAATAACGAAATACGAAAACGAGGCAGCTGATTAAACAAGGAAGTCGCCAATTGATGTTGCAGCTGGTGAGCAAGCAGAGATAAGTAAAATAAGAGTTGAAACTATTGAGGCTGCATAATTCAATTACAGACACCTGACAACACGACACGCCCCCCGCCCTCAACGGAATTACGCTCGACTGCAAAGTGGAAGAGGAAGCAGAAGCTGGGGCAAGTTGACCGCACCCACAACAAAACATAAAACATAAAAAATGCATTTGAGCGCCGATATCTCAAGTGCTTTGCAGCAAATCGAAGCTGTCAAAAAGGGCATCGATGACTCTGACGATGCTAAGCTGCAAATGCAGACGACGGAGAGTCTCAACACCATCTTGGGTATTCTCACAGATCCCGTATTTCGCACCATCGCCCATGTGCAGGAATCGCTCTTTGAGCTTGGCATCCAATTAGGTCAACATCCTTCCATGTTGCCCAATGACTTTGACATCGATGTCTCTGGGAATCTGGTTCTTAGCCTAAATAGTGGCGAGGTGATGTATGATTCCTCGGCGCCTGCCAGTCCAGATAAGTCCACTTCGACTGCTGGAGAATTGGAAGCCCGTCCCCAGAGCCAAAATTCCAAGACGGCAGCCAATGCGGATTTGTATGCCACGGATTACGCGCAAATCCAAGCAATTGAACTGGTCAACGATGGTACTGGACTTGGATTTGGCATTATTGGAGCCCGCAACTCGGGCGTGATTGTCAAGACAATTTTGCCAGGCGGCGTGGCGGATCGTGATGGCCGGTTAAGGTCAGGAGATCACATACTCCAGATTGGCGATGTGAATTTGCACGAAATGGTGTCGGAGCAAGTGGCCGCTGTGCTGCGCCAGTCGGGCACGCATGTCCGTCTCGTGGTGGTGCGTCCGATTGAGCAGTCACTGCCGACGCCACAATATGCCTTGGAACCGGGCAGTGCTGTGGTACCTACGCGTGTCCTTGTTGATCCTGCAGAGCTGGAACGTTATCTAATCTCAACTGGCTACCCAGAGATCTTTGGTGAGAGTTCAACGGCATCCACGCCACAAACAACCACGGAAGATGAGCGTTTTGTGTATCGTGGCGAGACATCGATGCTCATCGATCCCAGCATTGATTTGGAAGAGTTGCTGGCATTGCCGGAGACGGAGAAGTTGCAAGTGGAGTTGAAAAAAGATGCAAATGGCTTGGGTATCACCATTGCCGGCTATGTTTGCGAAAAGGAGGAGCTATCGGGCATCTTTGTGAAGAGCGTCTCGCCGGGATCAGCTGCAGACTTGAGTGGACGCATACGCGTCAACGATCGCATCATCGAGGTGGATGGTCAATCGTTGCAGGGCTATTCTAATCATCAGGCAGTTGAGCTGCTCAAGAAATCCGGTCAAGTGGTGAATCTGCGACTCGAACGCTATTTGCGTGGACCCAAATACGAGCAACTGCAGCAGGCCATTGCAGCGAATGCCAACGAGAAGCTGCCCACTAGCAGTGCACCTGGCACGCCTTGCCGAGCTCCCTTGCCCACTCCTGTAGTCACCTCGAGCTCTGCCGTCGAACTGGAGGATGAAACGCTGCCAGCGCCAGAGGCATTTATGATGACCACGCCGCCTTCCAGCTCCTTGGCCACCACGACGACGCTAAGCAGCTTTGGCGCTGGCAAGCAGCTGGTTGCTGTGCGGGATTCGATAGAGGGCACCACTAAGATTGTGCCCACGGAAGTTGTGCAGCTGGCGGACAAACAGGAGGTGAGTGTCTCTTTTCTTCATTTTGTTCATTGCTTAACTTTTTATGTCTCTGTAGACCGCTGTGCATGCCAAGAATGCGAGCTTAATCACGCGTCACAAGTACTACACTGATCCAGATTTGAGCGAGGAGATGGAGGCGGACATTGTGCGCAAGTGGCAAAAGATTGTGGGCGCCGACATGGAGGTGATTGTGGCGCAGATTAAAAAGTTTGCTGTCGGTGGATTGGGCATTTCACTGGAGGGCACCGTCGATGTCGAAGGTGGCCGCGAGGTTCGTCCCCATCATTATATACGCTCTATACTGCCCGATGGTCCGGTGGGTGTCAATGGCGTCTTGCGCTCAGGTGACGAACTCTTGGAGGTGAATGGCGAACGTTTGCTGGGTATGAATCATTTGGAAGTGGTGGCCATACTGAAGGAGCTGCCACTGGATGTGCGCATGGTATGTGGACGTAGCAAAGCCACCACACTGTTGCCCTTTTCCGACGACACTCTTAAAAAGCTGAGCAATAACTTTGAGAATCTGCTGCCGGCCACTGATCGTCTAGTTAAGGCGAAATCTGATGGCAGTTTGGCCACAGCGGGATCGGTTGCTGATGCTGATAATGTGGCTGTGGCAGCAGCATCGTTTAACAAGCTCAAATCTCGTTCGTTGGAGCCACTCACCGGACTGGCAATGTGGTCGTCGCAGCCACAAATCATTGAGCTGCTGAAGGGTGATCGCGGTTTGGGCTTCTCCATTTTGGACTATCAGGATCCCTTGGACTCGAATGATACATTGATTGTAATACGCTCGCTAGTGCCCGGTGGCGTTGCCCAGCTGGATGGCAGATTGATACCAGGCGATCGTCTGCTGTTTGTCAACTCAATTAATCTGGAAAATGCTTCGTTGGATCAGGCAGTACAGGCATTGAAAGGTGCACCAAAGGGAGTTGTCCGCATTGGCGTTGCCAAGCCGCTGCCCATGACCGATAATTCGCTGAAGGCGTGCAGCAATGCGAGCACTACCAGCGACGAGACCCTAGAGCAGCAGCAACAATCACCGCCAGCGTTGCCCACAGCAGCGCCGCCTCCGCCACCAATTGAGGCCAAGGGACCAGAGCCTGATCTGATACCCGATTGGCGCAATTAAATGCTGAAGCATTCAAGTTATTTGTTGCGTAGTGTTGTTGACCAGAACCGCTCGAGCAGCGGTTCAGCTCAGTGCTGCAATTCCGAATCTACATTTATCGCAATATTTTCCCCACATTCCAATTTAGTATTAGTCATATGAATTTAATTGTACTTAAGTTAATGCCTAAATAAATTATATGCAATTCGTTTACAAACAAACGGTCAAAATATGTACACAGTGAATTGGGAGAGATTTGAGTATCGTTGTTTTCCTGATCCTACTCCTGATTTTCATGGGTTACTGCACCCGATTCAACTGGCGTTCGATGCGCATATAATTGCGGCGGGAGAGCACTCGATCTCGAGCATAGCTTGCCAAATATGTGATTACGCCCATCACAAAGGTAAACAGCTCGAACTTGAGGAAGTTGCGCTGCTCAATTAACGCCACACGATCACAGCTCTTCGTCACAATTTCGCCACTCTGACAGCGCAACACCTCCTTGTAGTGTGTGTGTATGCATACGCCCAAACTGCGGCTGACGATGTCAAAGTCTGAGCACGGATGACACTCCTGGACCACGGTGTAGGGCTCGTGTTTCCAGCACGTCGAATTATTCTCAATCACAAACTGCTGGTTTCGACGTCGTTCCACGCTGCCCTCCGCAGCGTATCGGGATTCCACAATCAGCACTAAAATGGTGACGAGGGTGAGGGCACCAAGGCCCAGGACCATGTGATGCCTCTGGCAGTTCTCGAGCATTGTGTGCACAATTATAAAATTAACTAATTCGTAAATTCGTCGTCGTCGATGTGTCTGTTTTTGTGTCTGTTTTTTTACAGCTGTTTAACCAGGGCTGGAAACAATGAGTCATCTGTATATGTTTGTACTTGGTTTAATTCGATACCATTTGCCTTTCCGATACCGTTTTAAATAAACTGTTATTTTATAATGATATTAAATTCACTTATACAACATTTATGATGTGTTTATGTTTTAATATTATTATATGTAAGAATATGAATAACATGTGTTATATAAATAACAGATAAGTAACTGAATTATATTTATTATTGTTGCGCTTCCGCGCATTACTTAATCTTGTTTCAAATTATTTATGCAATATTAACAATGTTTTAAAAAATTAAAAGTTATATAATTCGAGCTGATCAGTACTGGATAGTTATTTATACTCAAATGGCGTACCCAGCATCGCCGCGAGCGATGCATCGATAACCAGCTATCGATAACTGTGGCTGTTTACGAACAAGTAAAACATGCAAATAGCAAGGAAGGGACAGAGACCAAAACAATTACGAAGATAGCCCCCAAAGAGAAACGTGGAAAATTTATGAAAAACTGTGAAAATTGTGTGGTGGCGCATTGAAAATGGTGCTGCGATCGGGAATTATAATTCCATTTCAATTTCGCGATACTAAGAAGCTGCTCATGATTGGCGTGCCCGAGGAGAATCGAAATTTAAACATATGGGACTTGAAGAATGTTGGTAAGCTTTTTTTGGTTGGCGGGGGCCAGAAGAGGCGCAGCTGCTGCAGGTGCAGGGGCGCTGGGGTGCAGGTGTTGTTGCGGGGGTCAAAAGCAGCGCACGCTGCTTGTGCCTCATGCCCTGGGCAGGTCGTTAAACTTAATTGCCTTTTAGAATGTACACATATCTCTATATGCTTGTGTGCGTATGTTGATATAGAGAGGAGCAACACCCCAAAAATAAGCAAAAAAAACGTGCATAGTAAATACATAAATATTGAACTGGACATTGGAATTTAATTGAATTTTTGTGTGTTTGTAGTGCGTGCTGCATTTGGCATCTACAATTTCGAGTTTCGCAACAAAAAGATTGGCTTCAACATACCCGATGAACTACTACTGCATTATTTGGCCCAACGTCACGACCTCACCAATTTCGTTATAGAAATCAGCCAAGGTAAGTACTATCTATGTATAAGTACATATGGTAAGTTTAGCCGCGTTCTACACTAGCGTTTAAGCCAACCCCCAAACCCAATTAACCATTTTTTTGTGGACACATATAGTTGTGTGTGTGCTCTATATAGTATGTGCTGATATATATCCCAGCATATACGTATTATATATATAGAGTGATCTGTGTATATAGACGCGGCAACCGTAAACGTGCTTTGCTTGTAAGTCTCTGCCAAATTGCCTTGTAATAAAACTCGCATTGAAAATGCTTCCTCTTGCAGCCCTAGACGATGGTCATGCCAAGGAGCTGCTCTCCTACGAGCCCTCCTGCTCGATGGCGGCCCTCAAGCAGCAGCAGCAGCAACAACACCAACAGCAACAACAGCAGCAGCAACATCATCATCCACATTCACATCCCCATCAACATCATCAGGTGCCACTGCCACAGCGCTCCAACGAAAGTCATACACATGAGTATGTAGCAAGCGGAGCAGCTGCAGCTGCATCCGCAACATTACCGGGCTCGCAGCCCAATTCGCCAGCTTTGGGCGTATGCAACGAACCCGTCGATTCACCGCTGGAGCATGCCAACAATTCCAATTCGGATCATGCAGACACAGCACAAAAACAACAACTGCGAATTGTTTCCAGCTATTCGGAACGCACACCTGAATCGTTAACACAATCCATTGATCCCATGGACATAATACCCAAAGCTGAGTCTGAATCCGAAGTGGAACGTGCAGCGCGTGCTGCACGCTTTCAGGCCAGAGAACATCAACAGCAGCAACAGCACCAGCAGCAGCAGCGACAACAGCAGGAGCAGCAGCACGCGCAAGCCTTGCAACAGGAGGCACAGGCGCTGCAGCATGTGCTGCCCAGCCAACAGTTCTTCACCAACTATGCGCACAGTCTGCCCTCGATGACGGCACCAAATACTTCCCAACAGCCTCCTTATACGCCTGGTCTGATGAGTCGCTTTAGAAGTGAGTAATAAATAATATATTAATTTTTTTTATTAATATTTCAATCTCTTCTAAAATATTATCGAATACTTTGCAGAACGTGGTGAACGCATGTCGAAAGATCAAAAGGAGCTGTATGTGAAATTCTTTGAGGATAATCCCTGCATGTTGTCGAACCATCGTCGTCACGATGGACTCACCGAGCCACTCTGGGCCAAATTGGCACACATGTTGAACAGCGTGCCGCAGGGCGCCGTAAAGAATGTGGAGGATTGGAAGCAGACGTTTGATGCCTGGCGTTATCGCATTTTTATGTACACACGCTACAACTCCAAGCTGAGCATGTCGGAGACGAGTGATCCGAAGAACTTTAAACCGCTAACAGCCACCGATCAGAAGGCGTATGCCATGTGGACCAGTCACAAGCACATTGCACCGCCGGACTATGAGAAAATGGATATGTTTGTGCCGCTGGACGAGAGCACAACGGCGACCAACAGCTACGATTATTGAGCCAAAAAGCCAGGACACCAGTGCAAAAAAGAAAAAACTGTTAAACGATGACGACGCCGATAATGTTGATCATGATGATGATCACGATAAGGATAAAAATGAAGATGATGTGTACTTTAACTAATACTAAGCGCTAAATACATTATGTTTAGGCAAACATAAATACAAAACAAGCTGTTTCCATCGTAGGCGTAGCTTTAAGTGCCATTTTGCTATTGTTCTTCACATGTCTAATTACTTTCTTGTTGCTTGCAGTATACGATGCCGCCCTGGAGAGTTATGTGCTGCATCCGCAATGTCGCTGTGGCGCCCAGAAACTCCTTAACGAATCGCCTGCGCCGGAGGAACCCACGAATTTGTGTCAGACGAACAATGTGATCGATGCCGCTCCCTCAACGTCGAACATTGTGTTGCCTAACTGTGACGATGACGATCAGGAAACCATGAAGTATCGCATTGATAAGGCGAGCAGTGGAGCAGCTTCTGCTGAGCTGGGCATGCCTGCCTATGAGCCGTGTTCACCGAAAATGGATTATGATACGCAAGATGAATTGCCGGATTCGCCGCACTCGCAACAACATCAACAACAACAACAGTTGCAGCAGGTTGCGATGGTGTCGTTACCACCGCCACCGTCCACACATCATCAGCATCATCATCAGCACGAGGAGGAGCAACAGCAGCTGTTGCAGGATCGCATACAGCACGAGTTCTTGCTGCAGCAGCAACATCAGCATCAACATTTACAGCAACAGCATTTGGCACTGCTGCAGCAACAGGAGCAACAACAACACCAACAGCAGCAGCATCAGCAACAACAACAGCAACAAGGCGTTAACATGGCAATCACAGCAACGGGCACAAATAACATTCGACGTATGTATTAGTACGCTGAAAAGTATGCTATATTAATAATTTCTCAATGATTTTACAGAACGCAAGGAACGCATGTCAAAACGCCAAAAGGAATTGTATGTGCACTTTCTACAGCAACATCAGTTCATCAACGATCATAGACGCAACGATCCTGTGCTCGATCCCTACTGGCTAAAACTGGCCAATCTGTTGAACGCTGTGCCACAGGGCGCCGTCAAGCATGTGACGGAATGGAAGCAAACCTTTGACAATTGGCGCTATCGTATCTTCCTCTATGCGCGCTACAATTCCAAATTGCAGGACGAGGAGGCGCAGAATCCTCGCAACTTTAAGCCGCTGACACGCACCGATAAACAGGCCTACAACATGTGGATACGTAATTCGGATACGGCGCCACCGGATCTAGATAAAATGCGAAATGTCTTCTGCAACATGGAAGAGAGCACCACGCACCAGGACTAGGAGATGTGTCGAAGAAGATGACGAAGTACTTGAGGAGACGTTTTCACAAATTGCCATTGTCGTAGTCTGTAAGAGATTGGTTTTTTTCCATTTTTATTATTTTACCATTTGTTTTTTCGTGTTAAATGTGTGCGTTTTTTGTATAGCTGAAAATGTATTTTGCCTTTTCGTTGTTACACTAATATACATTAAAAAATAAGTATAAAATTATGTGTTGAGATGAGATAATCTAAAGTCCAGCTCTTACATCCCTTTTTGTGAGAGAGAACCTCAAGATATAAGATCTGTGTCATTTTTCAGCGAAGTTGACAAACTCCTTTCGATTCCATCGATTCGTGTGCAGCGACTCTTGCTGGTTTCTATGACTCTACGACATTTGTATATGTTTGTACTTCCCTATCTAAGAAACATGTATCAAGATCTAGACACCTACGTCTCTGGGCCTCTTATGCGTTGATTAATTTGCTGCCCCCGGGGCGTACAGCATCGCAATCTGTGGGTACTTGTCGCACGAGCTTCGATTGCTGCCGCTGCTGCTGCTGCTGCTGTTCGAAACTAATCCGGCGATCATTAATTAACTGTTCAATCAAATCCGATACCCTCAATGTGCTGTCGGTCGACTGTCGCTTTGCCGTTTTGGCGCTACAGAGAACGCTCTGGGGATTATTGGTTACTTACTCCGACTCTTGCAAAAACAAAAGTTCTCGTTTATTATATACATTCCATATACTATTCAAATTTAACAATAATTTCTTCTTTTTAAATCACTTCTGCTGGTTGGTCATTGTCAGGAATAATTTAGTTGACTCTGATTACTTTTATTTATGGCATTTGTTGTGCGCAACAAGCTAAATACAATAATATATATAGTGCAGAAATCGTGTTTATAAATAACACACAAATGTGTTTGTTACATAAATTAATAACTTAAATGAGCACTGCTCCGATACCTCGTAAACTATTCACTTGTCTAATCGACTGTCCCATTGTCGATTTGTCCACCCGCCTCCTCCGTCTGTCCGTCTTTCTGACTGTCTGGCCGTCTGTCCGTTATCTTCAGCGGCAATTGCCATTACTAATAAAAATAAATGATTGTGTGCTCATTAAAAAGAAAAAAATGTTTCAAAGGCATTGAGCCAGGTTATTGGCTGTTGGCGATTCTGTGACTATTCACTTTACGTTTTGCGATTCTCTCTCTCTCCCTGTCTCTGTGGCTAAAGCTGTCATGTTATATCCATAACCATGCCGATAACTGTAGCATTCAGTCAAGCGTTCAAGATCAATACACGAATATGTTACGTGTGTATTCTCAAATATTATTTGCATACATGGCTTTCAGCTCAGCTCAGCTCCACTCCACTCAACTCAGCTGTAGGCCGTGCCAGTTGACAGCCTCAACTGGGTGGCGTTCGATTTATAAGTTATGACAGGCCGCGGAAAACAATGCAACGAGTAGCTCAAGTAGCGCAGCAACACTTCATGCATAAAACATGATCAAACCTTATACGAGAGAATATTTATATTGAATCATTGTGTTATATAGAGCACAACGCAATGGCAATCGGCGAGCAAAAAGGACAGTTACAAAGTTAAACCAAATCGGAAGACAGCTTATTGCAAAAGCTAATAAAAAAAGCAATTTATAATTTATGTACTTTTTAATTAACCTCATTGATAACAAAACAAGTGTGCTAACTTGCTTTACATGCAAATATCAATTTCAAGAATTGTCTGCAGCCTTGCTCAATCTTTACAAACAGCAACAGCACAAAAAATTGTTCATAAATTAACCTGTCACTTTCAATAGTTTACAAAAATTACCATCAGATTATTTCGCCTCAAAAATTCTCCCACACTCTCTAAATGGGAGGAAAAAAAACAACAACTGCTGCAAGCAGTAGCTGCCACTTGCTGCTGCAAGTGCAGCCCACAAAATCATCAGATCAATCATAAATACTCGGGCGAGCAGCAACAAACAAAAAGCTATAAAAAAATATATGAAAAAAATAAAAACGATAAAGAGATTGAGATCTTTTTGTAAGACCTGTTTTATCCAATGAGATACCGAGAGTACTCTAAGTATCATATATGCAGTACTTTATTCGCTGGAGAGCAAGTTGTCAAGCGATTGCGATTCGAGCAGACATTTCTGTTGATTTACTATTGGAACAAATAGTACATAATTGCAAAAACTTGTGTATGCTAATCGATTGATTGATATGCCTTTATAATTACATATTTACATTTTAATTACGACACTTTAAGTGCCCTGAACCTGAACTACATACGTGAGGCATGTGAATGTGTCTGCGAAACAATTCAATCTTCAAACCTTTTCGGAAGTGTAGGAAATTGAATTTGAACATAATATAAATTTGATAATGAGCTTTAAAATTCTTAAGCAGAAATTTACACAAATTTATTGAACAAAAAGTGAACACATTAATGAAATAAATTTGGTTGGATTTGCATTAATACTTTTGTGTGTTTTTGTTGAGTCATTGCCTGTTGTTGCCGATGATATCACTGTGTTGTACTTATTTGTTAATGTAAAATATGTTGAATGGTCTGAGAATGGTAAGAAGCCAATAACACAATCGAACAAGCAATTAAATGAACGACAAGTTGATGTCTCACTTATCGCCATATAATCAGATAGACCAAGTCTTCGTTTAGTCCATTTTGAATGTCGCTCACGTAGTTGTTCGAGTAGGCCTAATTGTTATGGCTAAAAGAGGTCAGGGATATTAGCCAAGTCTCACGTGTGCGCGTGAGCTTAAAAGAAAGAGAGAGAGCAATGGCCGGTGCAATTTTTGGGTATCCTGTCGAACGGGTTCATCAATTCATTTGTCCATCATTAACATATTCGAGTACATAAACGTACACACACTACAGTGCAGTATGTTTAATGAAATTCCTGATGTAATTTGTTGCCGTCGACGCTGCTAAAAATACTACAGCATTCGGCATTCGGTATTCGGATTGGCTTAATTAATAAACAATAAATAAACTTTATATGCTCGGCATGCAACTCTACCCACCTTTCATTAAGCAAATGCAAATGAGACAAAAAGCACATCGCGCACAAACAAAAAAATCATCGTCTTAGCAACATGTCCAGCCGGAAGCTGCCCTAGCAACATTTTGCAAGTCGCAAGCGTACGAGGCGAAAAACTCGCTTTGGCAACAATGAAAAACCAAAACAAAAACAAAAACGAAAAAAAGAAAAATACATAACACAGCCGAACTGTTCGGCAACATCGGCTCGTGCTTCGGTCGGTGCTGTGAAACCAGCTGATGCACACAGCACACAGCACAACGGAGTCAACGTCGGCGTCGGCGAATCGGGAGACCTGAGACCTGAGACTTAGTGCTGATGCTACCACATTTGCTGCTTTCAGTGTGGCCCGTGTCTCCAATGTGTTTTGTCACGCTTTAAGCGCTGCCCTCGGTAACAAACACTCTCAACAACGAAGCATCAATAGCAGCAAACATAATACGAAAAAGCAAAAAACGTATGTGCCCAGTGTCAACTGTTGTTGCAAATTTGTAATTAAATTTGAATTAAAAAAACATAAAATTAAATGAGTAAAATTAACAGAGTTCAAGTTGCATGCACATCAAGACAGTCAGACAGTGCAGTTGTTCTATTTGAGTGCAGTGTAAAATGGAAAAAATGTAACAAAAAAAAAATAAAAACGTTTAAACAATAAGTCGCAAGACATAAAAATTCCTTGCCCGCAGCTAAACAAAAGACTTAGGCAACGAACTTGCGTGCAGTTATGCAGCCATTGCCCGTAGGCAGACAGCCAGGCGGCCACTCGAACCACAGCCCAAAAACTAAAAACTAAAAAAAAGGAAAAAAAAACTGAAACAAAAATAAAATGAAGAAAAATTGAAAAGAAACACTCAACTGCTGTCAAAGCCGTGTTAAATTTATGCAAATAAATAAATCAATGCAAGCTAGAGCCTGAAAAGGAGGCGTTGTTGTCGTTGTCGTTGCTGTTTTCTGTTGCAGTTGCCGTTGTCGATTTTTCACTGTACTGCACGCACAAAAAAGCTATTACTCGTAATCATATTTGCAGTCGCCGCCTCAAAACATTTTGTCGAGCCGCATTTTAAGGCCGCATAAATCACATGTATGCAAAATTCGCCCACTAACCAAAAGAGGAAGGGAAGGGAAAAATGTAGCACTATAATTGTTACTAAATTAAAATATTTAAGCAAAAAAATTAAACACTTAAATAAAGTTTTGTGCTAAGTTGAAACGCCTTGAAATGAGATTTGTTTTTAAAGGCCTCAGCAAACTTCGACTCATAGTCGTACTTATGTTGTTTATATGCCGGAAACGTTTGCTCAAAACATTGTGGATAATTGCCCAGCACTTACAGTAGGTACTCGAACATAAAGTCTCTTCTTAGTTTGTAATATGCTAACTAGTATTGGGTAATGACAAATCGTAAAAGGAATTTGTTTAGAGAACTGGAAATGTCAATCAACAGCATCAATCGAGAGAGCTAGTAAAATGCAAATCTATCAATTAAAACTTATTCTAGTTCTAGTTACTTGTTGCACTTGGCACTTTGATTGAACAAGTTGTGAATTAATTAAAACATTAACGCATCTTAAACAAAACTAGTTAATCGAGAATATAAAGTAAACCAATTCGAATTCCATTTTCATTTCCATTTTGAATAAGGTCACGCAGGCATTTACACCTCAAGCACGTCTCCGCAAAACTTTATTGGGGCCATAAAGATTTAACTCAGGGATATGTCTCATTT
The DNA here is from genome assembly GCA_023558455.1 of Drosophila kepulauana. NCBI lineage: Eukaryota > Metazoa > Arthropoda > Insecta > Diptera > Drosophilidae > Drosophila > Drosophila kepulauana. The sequence continues at coordinate 40,933,143 of CM042369.1, forward strand.
GATATCGAGGAACCTTAACAACTCTTGTGCTAAAATATTGGTCTCTCTACATTGTCACGTTTTTTTTTCGATTTTGCGAGCTATAAGCGTGACATGGTCAGACATCATTCTTTGGTTTTTGTGCGCGGAAATTTACGATGCCAAATTTTTTCGAGAGAGACTCGTCGGAATCGCCGGCACTTTAAATGCGTGGCATGTGCGCACATTTGGTTGCATTTTGCGACACTGAAAGACCAAAAACAAAGCAAACGGCAAAAACTTCAATTGAAACCAATTTAAAATTACTCGCACTTTTAAATTAAAAGTAACCGCAACACAACCAAAAAATAAAAAAACAAAATTGTCATTTAAATTGTTATTTACGCAGGCGATCTCGATGTCAACGCCAGGTTGTTGGCCAAAAAATACAAAAATACTTGACTAGGTCAGTTTGTAAGCGTAAAAAACGTGGTTTATTATCAGGTGTCATTTCGATCGAGATCTATAGTAGACGAGTGTGCGCAATTGAGACTGCTGTGAAAATTGTCAGCGTCACCAAGGCAAACAATCGTGGCGCCCAATCGAAGTCACATTCACTGTGGGGCAGTAGGGTCCAGATTCGATTGCATAATGAGTGCGGACAGTTCATTTGATATTGCATCAAATCTGATTTGATCGAGCGTCCATCGTCATCGTCCATTCAACAGGCGAACAATGGCAGCGCGTCTACAATTACACATTAGTTTTAGTCCACGTCCGAATACGAGTCAAAGTCTCAATGAAAACTTTGTCATAACTAGCGGCAGCTGTGCATCTAATAACAAACATTATTAAACAACGAAAATAGAGGACAGCCACTGTGCTTCAATCTCTGACAAATGCAACGACAACGACAACGACCCTCAAAAGGCAACTCGATTACTCGATTATGCGTATAAAAATGAATGAATTGAATACATATTGAATAACAAACAATACAAATGCATTTCAACTATTTACAGCAAAATCGGCTTAGAAGTTTTTAATTTCATTCCAAGTTTTCAATTACAAAAACCAACAACTAAAAACAAAAATGGTAAGTTAAACCAACAAAATCATTTCTCTTCTTCAACTACAAAAATATATTTGAAATATTTTTAATTGATAATTTATGGTGAACTCGCAACTGGGTGCAAACGGCTGAACACATGTGAATGTGTAATTACTACTCAGTTACGAGTGCTTGGAGTGTGCGCTTGCTCACAGCATTTCTCACACTTTATATTTAAATATTTAATAAGCTCAGCCACACGATCTGATTAAATTAGCAGGCGCAACCACAGAAAACGGAAAACAAACAAAAACTGTCACACATGCCGCCGACCGAACGACGAACGAAGCGCTGTGCATATAAATCTTGATGAGAAGACAAACTCAAGCAAGCTCACGAAATGAGACAAAAGTCGAGAGCAGGCATTATTGCCACAGCATACAGAAAATTGCTATAAAAGTTATGAGTAGTAGTATTATATCTCGTCATCATCGGACTAATCAATGACTGAGTGCTATGTGTATCATGTTTTGTGCCTTAGATTTGGCTTTACAAGGGTATTCAAACATTTTTCAAGTTTTTATTTGCGATTTTATTCGTGTTGTTGCTGCTGCGGCTGCTGCCAACAATTGACTGAAGGCAATGACCCACAATTGTTGTTGTTGCTGCTGCTGCTGCTAATAAGTATTGTCTGTTGTTGCTTATTGTTTGCAATATTCTTTGGTCTACTGAGTGTGTGTGTGATATACCGTTAAACAATGGAAGAAGCTTCTGTCGATTTATTATTGACTTTTGTCGCTGGTTCGTGTCTTAAGTCTTTTGTTTTACACCTTTTCTTTACTTGCGCGCACACACACCGGAAACGTGTTTGTACTCTTGGTGAAATCAGCGTCATTAATTGTCAATAAAAAAACAAACCAAAAAAAACAGAAATAAATCTTAGCGAGTATTTTGTGCAACATCATTTGAGTAATTAACGTTTCATCTTCGTTTTCTTCTGCTTTTGATGTTAATTGAATTTCTGTTTAGCTTATATATTTTTTTGGGCAATTTGTTTGCGCGATTTGCCCGCATAATGAAACATGCTTGTTATATGCCATTTATGTACGAATACAACTTCCTCGATTAGATTAAGTAATTTGCTGATGATTTTGAAATGAATTTTGAATTTTTATTTATAAAACGCTTCACACTCATATCTAAATGCCATTAAATATTTCTATGCAATACAATTTGTCAGACAATTAAGTTATGGGAACGAGTCGAATTCCATAGTCTATCCATTGTGATGCTAATTCATTTTTCGAGGCCTCCTATTGGTTAACTCAATATGAGCATGTAATTAGAAAATATTTATGTGTTTTCTTGTTTTTGTTTTCGTATTTATAATGATTGAATTGTTTTTTGACCAACAAACAAAGCACAAAAATTGTAAATTGAAAATGCATGCATAAATGTTTATGCAAAGTGGTAGTTAACAGTTCTGCATTTAAAATGAATGTGTTATGCAAAATTTGCAACGTAAATTATGCAAATTACCGAGGGAGTTTGTTGATATTGTTTTCTTGCTTGTTTGTTTGTTTTAGAAATATGTTGTTAGCCCGCCTCGAATCAATAATACTACTTGACCAAATCGAATGCAATGTTTTTCAATGGGCTGGCAATTTAGTTTTAACGGTAGCACATTGACCTCTTGGCCAGTTATGGAAGCGAGATATGCCATCGATATGCTACTCACTGACAAAAAATTTTAAACTCAACAAAAACTGCACTGTGGGCTATTTCATTGTCCATTTGAGCAGGCTGAAAGCGCTTTGATTTATTTATTTATTTTCCATTTTCACAACACACAAAAAAATTCCAGACAGACGTCGAAAAGTTCAAACAGTTAAGTGCCTGACAGGCATTAACTTTTGGGTTTGTAACCGCTGATTAGCAGTTGCTATAGTCGTAGTCGCTGCGTTGCAGATTTATGATTAGCGCCCAGTTAGCCTCAGAGCAACAACAAGATGAAGAAAACAAAAACACAAACAAAAAAAAAAAAGACGCAGCGCAGTGCCCTACTCAAAATGCAAGTTATTATGTTTTTGAAGGTTTTTGCGAAATGGTTACGCCCCCAAATGCCACAAATTCAATGAGTCTCGCTGATATCGCGTCGTACCAATCAGACAGACAGACAGACAGACCTGCAATGTTGCAATTTATTGAATATTATTTCTACCGGATGATGATGCTGCTGCTGCAGTTCAACATATTTCCATTTATGTTGAAAGAATTCTAATTAATGTATTTTTATAGTAATTAATTTTTGACACGCCACTTGCATGTTAAGCTCTAAAGTGAAATCCTCATGGAGGTCAAGTTTACAGATGCCTGGGAACTTCAGAACCAGCTTCACAACTTCAGCAGAGATTATAAGAGATTCAGCTTTAGCTAAAAAGAACAGCATTGAGCTGTCTTTTGGGCTGAATGAATTTCAAATTTCATTAACCCCAAAAAAAAACATTTGCGCATTAATGGGCAACGTAATTGAAATCAACATGATGTCTATTTATTTAAAAAAGTTGTTTTTTTTTGTATTAAATTTCGCTTATTTATACGTTTATTTGGCTGATTGACTCCCACGTATTTGGCGTTTGACTTTTGCCATTGCAAATCACTTTTTGGGCATCAATACTTTGAATCTCTCAAAATACATTCGTCTCGTCGTATATAAATATAAATGTATTTATTATTCTTTTGTTAAGCAAAATACGCATTTGTATGGTCGGTTGAGTTGCTTATAAATAGCCTGGGAACATGCTGGCAATTAATCAAAGTGCATAAGCACATTTTATTTTTTCTTTGATTTGGCGGCGATTTGATTTTGTGTCTGGAATGTGTGCAAAAATTGATGGATGGCTCTGCGCTGCTGTTGGGATAAAGGTCTTTGGGGTGTTTAACGAAATTTGCCCACGATGAGTTGGCTATTATTTTCTACAACTACTACAACTGACATTCTAAAAATGGAATGGGATTGTACCACTATAGATAAATCGATGCCAATCAACTATCACAGCTCAAGCATCTTCTTGAGAATGCGATACACGACATCGATACCATCGCAAACAGACAATCACAATCGCCATCGTCAGCGTCAGCTCGATCGCCATCTTCATCACATTTCTGTGTTCCGAATACTACATTCGAAAAACGTATAAAATGCCTCACAAGGTTGTGTCGGCAAACTAAACTGTGCAAGTGAGACTTGAATTATGGCTAATACTTGACTTGGCTGACGAGGAAGCTGTGTGTGGAACAATGCTGTCTCTGCATCACTGATACACATTCGAGTACAACAAGTAGTGCAGTGTAACGAACCGCAATTGAAACCGTAGCCAAGACCAAATCCAAATCCGAAAAACCGATCAATGACTAAGACCAAAGGCGAGAGACCCGATGCCAAAAAAAAAAAACAACGAAATCTGCAGTCGAGTGTGCTCGACTCTGAGATACCCGGTACCCATTTTGAATAAAAGCAAAACACAACAAAATACGACAAATTAATATACGACAAAATACAGAAAATGCACTAAAAGCTATATTTGGTATTTTATATTGTGCTTCATTCAAAATATAGTATTATATTGTATTATATATATATTAAAATATACCAGTTTGCCAGTTAAAGTAACTAAGCTCTGTAGTAATTAGGCGTTTTATTATTGTTTCAATAACTTCTAAAATGTTTGCCTGTTTAAAACCAAATTTTCAGAATCATAAAGAAAAATGAGAGCGGAAGTGGGCGTGTTCAAAAATTTGAAGTAAACATTACAAAAGCTGCCACAAAAATAAATCTATCTCTTATAGACTCTGAGATCTAGGTGTTCATGCAGACGGACATGGCTATATCCTGTCGACTGTTAACGTTGATCAAGAATATGTATACTTTATAGGAGACACAAAGTTATAATACCCTTCCACCCTATGGGTATCGGGTATCAGAAATAATTCGAAACAAATGTTTCAGCTGTTAAAACATGAAACTTGTTTTGTTTTTCGATCTTTTTTCGAATTTTTTTTGTCTTCTTGGCGCGTTGAGTTGCGCCTTCAAATTGGCCAATATTAAGCTGTGACAAATGAGCGCAGCCGCCAAAAATGAAACCAACTACCAAGCTAACAACAGACAACCACTACTACAACAACTACTACTGTCAGCTTCTACATGGCTATCAGAAATGTTTGGCGTTAAAAAGCCATGTCGAAAATTTAACGCCAGCTTAGATCGCGCATGCGCAGCGTTGGCCACAGTTGTCTGTTAGCTGACGGTAGCATTGTGGGGGCGATGTGTCATGTTTGTTGTTTGTTTCTTTCGGTTTTGATTTTTGTTGTTTGTTTTTGTTTTTGTTGTGGCGTTCAAGGTCGAGCGATTCAGTGCGCTAATTGATGGATGCCTGCAATGAGCGACAATTTGCCAAGCCTTGAACTTCTACACTAAAGAAGCGACTAAGCAAACAACTCTAATTGAAGAGAGGCTAGGCCAGGCCATGATACCCCCACAAAGTCGTTGCGGTGCTTTATATGCAAATCAGGCAGTCAGGCAGTCGCATTTACCTCTGCCACGACGTTGTAATGCTGGCAAACAACTAATTACTTGACACGCTTCGGCTGCTTGAAGCCAGATGAAGTCATTTTGTTGCTGCCATCTTAAACCCTTTGCTTTGTGTGTGATTCTCGATGTGTAAAGTAAACGTCGACGCTGACGTTGAAGGTTAGCAGTCAACTAGCCAGTCAGCCAGCCAGGCAGTCTGTCGACAAGTTAGCGAGTCAGCTGTGACTGAAGAACGCGTTCCATAAGCTGACTTTGCTTCTGCTTCTGCCGGATGTTTCTTCTTTGATTCAGTATTTGCGCAAAAAAGCGATTAACATGTAAATTTAATGACAATGTACCATGGAGATTACAATGTAGAACGCTCAATTTATGGTTCATATTTTTGATTTTGACGCATTCACAACACACCCCTTCTAATATAATAATATATAGAATCTGCGTACTTTTCATTTTCAATCTGCATACCGGAATACGTATCATATACGATATATATTGTATGTATTGCTTTACTAAGTCAAGCTGACATTTCCTGTTTTCCCACAGTAATATGACGCGGCAAATGTTTGTATTAAAGTCATACCTTTATGACTGTGATAATCACTTATAACTCTTTTCCTTTTAATAAACCTTTGTTTAGGGCTAAAGTGATAAATTAACAAGTTAGTCACACAAAAAGTGCTTCCTCAAACCGAACCCTTTAAGAACAGTCACTTTGCTGACTAATATGCTTTTGAAACTTGTTTGAAATATGCCTAAATAATGTACTTTTTTAATAGCCATTTCTTTAAATAATTCAGTTTAATTTTTGCTTAAGAAATATAGTAAAATTTTAAAAATTTAACATTATTATACGCACTAACTATAGACTAGAAGGTTATTATAATATTGTGCCTCCAGTCAAAGTATGGAACAGAAAGGAGTCATTTTGTACTCTATGAAGTAATTATATTATTGATCAACTTTAACAAAAAAGACGACATAAAAAATAAGTGCAGTCTTTAATAATTTAATACTGTACTATTTTCCTTTTATTGGAAATGTCAAGCACACTTTCTTACTTGTTTTTTTTTTTAATTAGTTGTGTCATCAAAAACAGCTTAAACCGATTAGATTATATAGCTAATCGTATTATATTTTCATTCAAACATCTCAACAGAATTAGCGTAGCCCTCAAGCAAGTGTTAAAGCTTTACAAACAAATATATTCTCTTGGCTATAAATCAAGTCAAACAATAAGCGTCGAAAGAGTTATCATTTTAAGAGCTGAAAGAAATCGAAAATCAAATTTGGCAGTTCATTGAATATTTAATTGCTTGAAGTCAGATCCACATTGAAAGTGATTTGATTAATGAGTTTATTCTTCTTCCACGCGAATTACAATCAAACTTTCCTAATCATGCTGTGCTATTGTTTTGCTCTATGATCTTTTCACCTTTTTGGCTCACTTTCATCACCCACATTTGATATGGCGATATTTGTATGTGTGTATATCATTTTCATAACACAAGCAATTATCAAATATTCATTATTCATTTATCATATACGCTTTATCTCATTTATTACTATTATGCAACTGGGCGCCCGCATTGTGAGCTTGCAAAACTTTATTACAATGCAGCACAAAATGTGATATTTATTGAACTCGTTTAGCCAAAAAAACAAAAAAAAAAAATTCCCCAACAATGTATTCATTTTCTCCATATCAATAATTAAATTGCAGTTCGAAGCAGCGGCCCGCAGAAAAGTCGAAAAAAATAGAAAAATTGGATAACGGCATTGCCCTCATGGCTGAGAAGTGAATTATTATTTCAATTAGGGCGTTTAAAAAATGATTATGGCATACTTATTATAATCGTATTACACTTTGAACGCGCCAATTGGTAGAAATTCGCTGAATATTCCAGCACAATATTATTTTTTATTTTTATTTTCTGTTGATAATGTTGTGTAATAAAAGACAATGCGCATTGCACTCGACCAGATAAAAGATTGGACCACACCGCCGGACAGCTGGCGCCCTGGCTGCTGTTTTGGCCACAATCGCCCCCGCTTGGCCACATTAAATTAAATCTAAGCTTGACCCAAAAAGTGCAATTCGACTACCACAGTTAGTCGTACTACTTAAACGGTTATTTTTTTTGTGTCTGCAAAATTTCGCAAAAATGAACAGCAACCAACAAAAAAAAAAATAAGCACTTAATTTGCGCGCCGAAAATCAACTGAGAAGCGAAATCGAAATGGCCAAGCAAAGTTATTTGATAATAAATGATTATTTTCGTGCTAAACTGCGTTAATCACAGATAATGATAATGCCATGTAATGTGCGCTGTACTCGCAAAAACTCAAACTCAAACTCAAACTCGTACTCGTAGTTTACGTTTGTTGCCTGCCTTTTTTATTGATTGTTTTTAATTAGTCTGTTGTTGTTGCTGTTGTTGTTATTGTTATTACCGCTGTTGTGGTTAGAATTTGACACGCCCCGTCCGCCTTAATCGCCAGAGCAGCGCCTTCCTGCTCATTACGCCAATACAAGACAAGACAAGCCAAAGGAGGCGGCTTTGGAGGCGGAGGCGCAGAGTCTGATATCAAAGAGGGAGTGCCGTCCAATTAATGTGATCCACACAACAGCAAAAGCAACAGCAGCAGCTGCCTCTGTAATGTGCTCCAAGTTCATTCAACTGCCAGGTTATTTTGGAACCTTTTTTGCTAAGCCGACAAACGCACAGTTCCCAGCCCAGATGATATGCCCATTGTGCGCACGCGCAACTTTTAATTAACATGAAAAACTGGCAAAAACTATGTGAAAGAGTTGGCCAAAGAAAACTTTGCAAGTACCCAAAAGTTGCGCTGTCAATTGAATGAATACTCCGTACACTCAGCGAAAGACACAAAGCAACTAATTAGAGATGATAAAAAATAAGTTCACCCATAAAACTGCTTCTACGAAATGCTATAAATGTTAGTTACTTTTGTAGACAGTATTTCGCTTTAATGCTTTTCTTTTTAATTGTTCTTAATTGCAGTTAACAACATTATTCCAGTCGCGCTTTCTTCTTCTATCATTAGTACTGCGTCGCATCTTTTTATATTTATTACATATCAATTTAATTCTCTCGATTATTTCAGAAACTAGAGCTGAAACAAATGATTGAGTTTAAACTATTTTGCTTATGAACTATCAATATAACAATTCAATCCTCAACGTAAACAAACTTCGGTTTTAACTTTTAACTCTTTGACTTCACATCCGCTAAAGGCGTTTAGAAACGGTTTGTAATCGGATTTGGTTTACAGACCAGCTTTTTTTCAAGTGTATAAATAGTTAAATTTTTGAAGTTAAGTGAATTTCAAGTTCATGGTCACTGTCATTATTGTCTCGGAAGTGACAAGAGCCCAGACAAGCTCAAGCGCTGATCATAATTGAGTGTCCATTGTTACAAAATTATACCATTTTTTTCTTCTTTTTTATGCCGTCATGCTGCTTGACAAACTGTAGCTGTAGAGCTACAAACTGCGCCATTAAATTGTGTCTTAAGAGCCCAGCATGTCTGTTGGCTTTTGACAATTGATTGCAGCCGACAATTGAATCAGCAATAACACCTTTTATAATCCCCTCAATTTGATATGCAACTAAAGTTATTTAATTAGCGCAGTGATAACTATCATTAAATGTGTATTGAACCAGTTTTCACGTAATTTGAACTATGTTAAATGTCAGATTTCGTAATTTAATGTTGTCACTCGCTAGTGTAATTAAACTAGGCCTAGAGTTCAGTTATCGACTAACACGTCATAAACTTGATCATTAAATTCGACTTTATTTTTAACGCTTTGGAATCAAATTTCGGCTAATCGATCGCTTTGTTAAAAAGTGCCATTGATTAAGCACAGCACAATGTCGACATTGCAGCAATTGTGAATATTTATTGACTTGTTCAGCCATCAAAAGCGCATAAATATCGCAACTGAAATGTCAATGGAATACTTAGAAAATCAATCAGTCTATGAGTGTACTTCACAGAGAGTACTTTAATGAAGTGCGAATACCCTGACTGAATTCCTAAGTAAATTACATACACTACATTGGCAAATAAAATAAAATAAAAATTTAGTAAAAATAACTAGTATTACAAGAATGAATTAAAAAAAAATTACTTAGTTATTATAATAACCAATAAAATGTATGTCAATAAACTGAATATTTAATTTTGTCAAAACAACTAGCATTCCAAAATATATGCAGCAATTAATTATTATCTGGCATCTGTAGAATTCATAAATGTTGTAAACTTTAATTTATATGTTCATCTAGAAGCACAGTCGTAACTGGATTGACTCAGTCGCTGCTGGTGATCAAGATCTTGCGTTAAGATTGACATACAGTTACTGTTATTTGCTTGCAGTTTATTTTTATATGTTTTTTTTTTTTGCGCACAACAAGGCTTGGTCTTGAATTGACGGTGTGTGATTTTTAATGGAGCCCATTAAAGCCGAACATGTATTTTTCTTACTGTTACATATGTATTTATAAATACACGTAGTTGCACAGGCATTTTACACCCTTCTACAGAGCAGACAACAACAAATAAAAGGATTGTAGTCTGGTTAATTGGGGGCCATAAGAGAACGTCTGCCTTTCGCTTTAGAAGAATGCTTAGCATAAACCTTTCACTCGCTTAAGAACTGCTGCAGAAAATTGAAAAGGCATTCAGAGTTGATAAATATGTCTGATAACTAAGCCAACTTAGAGTGGCAGATGAAGAAATATACAAATTGATTACGTACCCTTATGTTTGTTATACCCCGCACATCAATCAAACTATCTGCAGGGTATCAAGACAAATGCTGGCACATTACAAATTCACAAACTTTGCCAACTTTATTTATAGTGTTGCAGCTAAAAGCTGAGCACCATCTTAGAGTGAGTCAAAAAACTACATGCGCCGCTCACTCATTTGCTTACATGTCTATCGTAATTGTTAAAGTTGACACATTCAATTTGCAACATTCAGCGAATTCTCATCTGCCGCCAAAAAGCCTTTCGAAAATGGAGCCGAACATGAAAATAATAAAGAGGAGCACAAGCAGCCATAACTCAGCTAGACAGTCACCCACATAGCCAGTCACACTCAACACACACACACACAAAGAGACATTCGATTATTTGTTGTATGCAGGTGGCATCGATAAATCACAGGTATCGATATCTTTTGTGCATATTGTCAAAAGCGCCCACCGATTGACAAATTGGCAACATACAAATTTTGGCCAAGGATAGCGTTGATTGCCGATTTACCGATTATGCTGGTTGTCTGTGATTTTTTTTTGTTAAAGTCTGGCGAGTCTGCAACCATACTGTAATAATTATCAGTCTCCCTCATTTCTTCATCGCTGTTCACAGCGCATTTAGCACCTTTCGCGCGTTTCAAGCGCGTTTTTGTGGCGTTTTAAATCGCATTAGCATGTTTAACAGCTCCTAATTGATCATTAGCGGCAAAAAACACTTGCGGTCTTGGAACCCGGCGACAATGCGCACAATGCATAAATAAATAATAAAGACTAATAAAGGCAACAATGTTTAAGCTTTCAAACGGTCTTTATAAACGTACTACAATAAAAATTAATTCATAAAAAAAGAGACCATAAAAAAATCGCACCTTTTTTAAGGCTTTCATGAATGCAAACGTAATTAATCAACATTAAATCCATTATCAAACAAACTAATTCAATTAACAAAGTAAATATTTTCAATATAAATATTTATATGAGGCAAATAATAATAAATAAATCAACGCCACACAAAAAATGACTAGCAATTTTTCAACAAACAATTTCTAACGCAGCAGCGTCTTTAACATGTTGAATTATGTCAGTGTGTTGGGAAATTTTCACATTAATAACAGCAACAACAAGCAAGTGTAAGCGACACCAGAGACAAAACAATGTGCGAAACAATGCCATAAAGTGAACAACAATTTAAGTTGATTATGATTATTTGTTGTTGTTGTTGTCGTTTTTGTTGTGTGCGTATAAACTTGACATTGTTGTAATGTTGACGTGTAATTAATGTATTATTAAATTGAATTTTGAGGCTTTTCAAAACGTATCGAGTTCAAGTGCGTCGTCATCTAAATAAAGCGCATTTAATTGGTTTAAAGCAGTGCACAAATGCAACTGTGCTAAATGTTGCAATCGGATAAGCTAAATGGCAAGAGCGAGTCTTTGCAAATTTTTATGTGTGTGTGTGGCAGGTGCAAACAAATTTGTGCAACATGTTACCAAATCGAAGCGCATGTCGCAACACGACAGGCCACAAAACGACATCAACATTCTAACCACTCACTTGTTTCTCATTTTCTTGTCTGTTGCAGCACTCAATTTGCCTGCTGCTGCTAGTCATCTGCCTTGGTGCGAGCTGCCACGCGATACGCGTCGACTGGGGCACAAACACTGGCCCGATTGTGCCACCGCCGCCGCGCACCACGCCCACGCCGCCACGCCTGCCATACCGCGAGCCAGCGCCCGTCTGGGAGGATCAAAGCGATGATATACCCAACCCGCAGCCATATGTGTAAGTGCCATTTAAGTTAGCATATCTTTGCAGCCAAGTAATGCATTATGTTTACAACTTTAGTTATGTGCTGCCGCCTCCTTCACGTCCACGCACTTGGATCATACCCGCCGGACCCTATGCCCCGCCCAACTACAACAATCTGCCGCCCAAGCGCGGCAACTATGGCGAACTCTTGACTCCGTACAGCACGCCAGCTGATGCGGTAGCGGGAACTGTCGCAGTGCCTGGACTGGCGGCACAATATGTGCCTGGAGTAGGCATCAAGTATACGGCGATTGTGCCCAGCAAGCAACAGGGCAAATACAATGCAAAGACCAAGAAATACAAGGCCTACGAGAAGGCCAAATATGCGCCATGGAACTATGTAAGACAATATGATAATCGCAAGCGTTATCTGCGCTACTGATGTGCATTGTACATACATATATACATATATATAGTTAAGAAGAGAGTATAAGTGAAGTCGTTGTCGTTTTATTGTGTAAATTGCGTGTTCAACAACCGATTAAAGCCAAAATGAAAAATAACTACAACAAACAACAAACATCTAACGAAACCCCAACCAACAACAACTTAACGCTTTTGACACTTTTATAAATGCATTTTGCACAAGAGTCGACTCCTACATAGACAAACATGCACACACATACACAGCGAGACACGCACACCCACAAATCGCCACCACTTGCCACAAGTCGCCCCCACTTGCCACCAATCGCCACTCTCAACTCTCAACTCGCCATCGCAACAGCAGCAACATTTGCTTTCATGCACCTCACCAACCAAAAAAAAAAAAAAAAAACAACAACAACACATTCATATCCATGTCCATGTCATAATCACGTGCATCATCTCTTTGCAGTTGCAGCTGCTGCCGGTGGAGGAGAAGCCGCTGGATTGGCAAGCGCCAGAGGAGTTGCCACCACAATCACTCAGCTCCTCCACAACAACAGCAGAGCCCAGCAGCAGCAGCATCCCAACTGTAGACGAGACAACAACGTTAGCATCATCTTCAACGACAACAGCAACTGCAACATCAACGACAACATCAACAACAACAACGACGACGCCGAAGCCCACAGCAACAGCTAAGCTGGCACACGAGAAGAGCGCCTATCTGAAGAAGCACAACAAGCTGAAGAAGCTGCTTGAAAAAATGCAGGCTCAAAACAACTCAGCCCAAACGATGCTCATCTCAAGTTGAGCGAGCACAAACACTAAACAAAAAAAAAAAGATGCGAAATAAAACTGGGAAAAATAAGAAAAAAACAACAACAAACACAAAATTTAATTTAAGACTTGCCCAAAATTTGTAAATACATAATAATAATAATAATAATAAATCGAATAATCTTTCGTTAACTCCTTTTGATTGCTTGGCTGCGCGGAACGGAAAATTCGATTACATAAAAAATCAAAAGACTCAGGCAACAAACTTGCGTGCAGTGGCAACGGCGTTAAATTGTGCTTTAATTGCACACGCCGCATGGCAAAAGGGTAAATACTCACTTATCCGTAGTCGTATTCGTATTCGTATTCGAACACCCAAAGACCCCATCGACCAGCGAGCATAGAGCAAAGCACTAGCGGCAAGGTAAACTCTGTTGCGCTGTCAAAGAAATAACGGTCAAGTCAGTGAGTGTGTGTGAGTTAACTGAAAACGATGATTGGTACTTTCTTGAACGGCTTTTCGTAGCCGACAGCTAAACGCAATTAGCCAACTTACTAGGCAATTAGTTAGCGCAGCGCGCCGGCTTCTCGGGGGCCCATCATTTAAATGGCGGTCCCCAGTCTTGATCACAGAGCGGCCAACTGGCGACCCTGACCACGGCGTCACCACTGCAACACATCAACGACATCATTAGTCGCAGCAGCTAAACAAGAACAACAACAATAGTAACAATAAAACTGTCTGCACATAACTGATACTATTTGTTTGTTTTTTGCAAATTGCAGGAGTCATTAACCAGCGCTAATTTTCGTCTGCTTTGTCAACGAGTTTTGCATTGTGTCTGTGTTGTTTTTATTTAGTTAGTTTTTTAAATTAATCACAAAGAGGAGTTCGGCGACCATTAATAATAATTAAAGATACGAATTCAAAGCCACTTTTCTCTGCATTACACAAAACTCTTTAATTAATTCCAATTAGTTACAAATTGACACCAATTTGCTTGTTTGACCGTTTTGGAGTTAATTATTGCCTTGAAGTGTGTGTGGGTTTTGTTTTCTGTTTTTTTTATTGTATTTTATTTATAAATTAAATATATGATGATAATGCTGTGACAATTAACATTTAGTTACTACAATAAAAATTCAATGAATTTATTGCAAATAAATAATTCGAATTGTTCTTTAAGTGACAATTTTTATGCATATATTAGATAAGCTTTAAACGCTGTCATACAAAAGTTTATTCACTTATATAGCTGGTATATCTGAAATATTTGCATTTCAATTATTCACTTTTAAGATACACAAAATTTGATACACATAATTTGCAATTCTAAATGGAAACAGGGCAAAAGAAAACATTTCAAAGACATAATTCAATTTTTGAAATCAATTAACTTATTTCGATTTGTTTGTACTTTTACAAATGTTTTAAATGTTGTCTTGCTTGTATACAATCCGAATCAATTAAATATTGTTAATTTATGACCGTAGCAATGAAGACAGATTTGAATGTTTTGAATAACTCGATTGCAACTGAGAATGTGAGAAACAGACGTTCAAGCATCTCTTAAGGATTTTGCTGCTTCCGTTTTGAAATTCCACTGTCTGACTGTGATTGTGGTTGGGCTTCACATTGGGCAATGACAACGACGAAGCGACACGGCGCCTGACTTGGCCACCTCTCACCTGGCATTCACCAGCATTTGGCTCCAGGTGATTGTGGTTGCCATAAACAAGATTCCCGCTGACGTTTGTATTTGCTCTCGAGTGCGGAAATCCGAAAATTGTGGGTGTAGCTTGCTTCGAATTGTGAAATGACTAAGATTGGAATTAGCAGGGTGGAATGAAATACAAAAAATATGATGACAGTAAAAGGGAGTTCAAATATTATCTAACAAAATGAAGTCAATTTTTCTTTTAGTTCACAGCACTAAACTTGGCAGCAACAAACACGAAAAAAGTTGTTGAAATCTGTGATTTAAGCGATAAATTGAACATCTAACGTTTATGGTCTTAACCGATTTATGGAAGTGTGAATTGTAAAGAATTTTCGCAACTGCAACTAGATTTGCTTCGAGTTATAGATCGTTGGCATTATTAATGTGAAATATTATTGCAGACATATTAAAAGCTTTAGTTAATTGAATGCGGCATGCCATATGTCTGGATCACCCTTCACCTTTGGGGCTCACACAAGTTTCGTATGTGCATTCAATAAACGAGTGTAATACGCTGCGTATGCGCAATGTGCAGCAGCAGCAGCAAAAGAGTTGCCAAGTCCCAGTTACAATTGCAGTGTGTTGTGCGCAGCTGGCGAAATTAATTTGATTAGAAACGAGACAAAACGAGTCGACTGTTAAAAATACTTAAAAAATCATTTGAAGTTTCGGTGGACAGCGGCTACTTTGGGGGCACTCAAGTTGAAGCTGACGCTGCATCGGGCCAATAAAGCAAAAGCAGCGTTAAGCTGGGCGACTTCCTAGGCATTTGCCACTGATGCTGATTACATAGTCACGTTGTTAACTACATCTTCACGGTGCACGGCGACCAAGAAATACAGCAAAAAAAAAAAAGAAACCTTGCAGCGTGTGCTGGCTGCTTTTGCTACTTTACGTTTGCTGGTGCAGCGACGGTGCATGCCACTGTGGCGCAATCGAATCGAATCAGAGCCGACATCTTTCACACTTCGTTAAAGGTAACGCGGGCAAAGCCACCGCCAAGGCAATTTATTGTCAAAAGCGAGAAGCGATAAAGAAACAACAACAACAACAATAACAAAAATCAGAGAGACAAGAAAAAACTGCAATATGCACATTATGGCCAAGACTCGAGGCCGCTTCTGCTGCTGCTGCTGCCACTGCAGTTAGTCGCCGTGAATGTGGCCCTAACGTGACGGGCCACTCCACATTGCTGCCTTTGATTATGTGCTGACCCGTCATCATCAACGAGACCCGCACCCATGCACCCGGACCTGTGCCGGACCCAGACCGGACCCTTTTTATATTACAATAATACCCGCTAGCGCTTAGGCAGATGGGTATTATAGCTACTTAATAGAGAATATAAGCTATTATTGTTACTGCCAAAATTATTTTCTAATTTAAAAAACCTAATCAACGTTTCAAACGTTTTATGTAGAATAACATCGTTAGCGTCTATATTGTCAAAGAATTAATTCTTTATTTTATGTTAACCAACACTATATCGAAATATCGATTGAGTATTAAGCGTAATTGTAAAAGAAAAAGCCAACGTAAGAACATGAAATTTTGTAATCTCTCATCCCGCTCTTTTGTTTTTTTACATATAAAGACAATGTATGAACTTAGAATAAAAATAATAGAGAATTTGTGTTTTATTGCTAAGAAAATAATTAAAGGCTGAAAACTCAAAATTTACAGAAAAAAAATTGTCAATAATTAGAAAATATCTCAGTTATTATACTGATCTTACTTATGACATTGTGTACGCAGTTGTTTTTGGTAAGTGTCAATAATTGTGCAATTTAGTGTATTATTGTATGTAAAAGTTTACAACTTCAACCCTCCTAAATAGATAAAAATCGTAATTTGAAAGCTAAATTTGTAGATTCATAGTAACTTTTATTAATCGCTAACAATAAATAACTACTATCTGAATCTATAAAATTAGTTTTACGATCGCCTAATAAACTTATAAGTTATTGAAGAAACAATTCAATATAGCTTAAGTCAGCTGCAGTTGAGTGCAATGTTAACTTATACAACATATTTTTTGGCATTGATGTCGGCAAAGAGATCACGTGCAAAAATATGATAAGTTTAAAAACAATGAAAAGAAAGAGTGTGAAGCTTTTTCTCGTGAAGAGAAATGTCATTA
This sequence comes from Drosophila kepulauana, assembly GCA_023558455.1. Lineage (NCBI taxonomy): Eukaryota > Metazoa > Arthropoda > Insecta > Diptera > Drosophilidae > Drosophila > Drosophila kepulauana. Next base: position 40,950,348 of record CM042369.1, read on the forward strand.
ATTAAAACTGTGGAATCGCAGAACTGTATATTAAATTCACAATGAAAAACTATTGCAACCAAGCTGCAAAATTTTCTTAAATAGGCATTATTCTTTGAATAATTTCATTTATAAGTTAAGAACACACATAACATAATGTTAAGTTTAACAGAGCTGTTGTTGAGCATACATATATTATATTTATGTTAACTTAAAAGTCGCTGGCTACTGCAGTAGTGTTAATTGCTGTAGTGTTTATTTAATTACAAACCTATTAAATAGTTTAAACTAAGAATAAGTAAAAATAGGTATCTCTTAGTCGAGCATTTCAGCCTTAAGTGAGCTTATTTGCCTGGTTGTTATGTGCAGCGATTGCTCCGTTTATGAGCCCGTCCACAGATCAAGCAACTTTCTTTCACTCTTGCATCATGCTGATGCTTAAGTTCAGTTAAGTTTTCATTTTTAGTTTTTAGTTTTTGCTAGAGCACGTTTCGTTTAAAATACAAAGATTTGTACAACGCCAGCGTCATCAATATAGCAAACAATTCACCGGCCAGGCCTTAACATCAGCTGCCACCATCTTAGCCAGGCCCATTGCGATTGGGAATCGTCGTCGTCGCCGTCGCCGTCGCCTTCACCGAAGTCGTTTGATTCCCATCCACAATGTTAGTTGTACAGTTCGCAGTTCATAAAAATCAATGCCCTTTTGATTAGCCACAGCTGTAATTGAGTGGCGTTGAGTGGCGATTTGTGTTGTTTGTGAAAGGCATTGGATACGCCATAATAGAGAAATTGTCTAATTAAGCCTGCACTTTTTGGTTGCGCCTTTCAATTGGCCATGGGCATTATTACGCATACGCCCCGCGAGCCGTACTAACTAACCAACGAATCTGGACATTACACAATTCACCAAAAACAGAGAAAAAGCCGCCAGCACTCGTCCCAAACAGGCAACAGTCAAGAGTTTTAGAGTCCAAAATTGGCGGCATAAAGTTCAGGCTTGAGTTATTAACATAAAATTATTGTCATAATTCAGCGATCCACGATGGGACGATTGACTGTAATCACAGCGCATCTCCTGACTGGTTCGCTACAGTCTTAAATGGCAGTTTTTGGCCAGAAGGCGCAAAGCGCGTTGCGGTAAACAGACAGGCTGACAGGCTAACTGACAGACAGACAGGGAGACAAGGAGCCTGCCAGACAACTGGCAGACACTAGGCCAGGAAATACGAGTTTGGTCCGCGTGGAGAGACAGAGCGTGTTTCCTTTGTGGCTTGTGTTATGGCTAATTGCAAAACCCGAAAATCACTTTGCTCTCTTTTTTTGTTGTGCCATTTCCAATTGCACTTACCAAAGCTGGCTAATATTAAATACATTACTTAGGAGCGCTGCCAAAGAGGCGGGCGACACAGCTTACATGTGCCACATGTTTATTCATAATAGCTGCTGCTGCTGCAGCACACGCAACTGAAGCCGGTCCACAGACAGTCTGCAACAGTTACAGATTCCCCATAGACGTGCTCATATCGCCTAAGTCAGTCAGTCAGTCAGTCAGTTAGGCAGTTAGGCAGTCAGGCAGTTAGCCAGTTAGTCCACATCCCGACGCCCCATCAATACGAAATAAAAACACTTTTTTGGTAGCTATTGATTTGTTGCCAGATTTCTCGTTTTCCTTGCTGCGTTTACATAATGAAATGGCCTCGCTGTCGTTGTCCAACTGTCCAGTTGCCTAGTTGCTGCTTGCCACAGCTATGCGGGTGCTTATCTCACATGCAATGCTCGTAACCACGTATGCATCTCAGAGCGAGACAACAACACAATGAAAGAGAGAGAGAAAGAGCTGGAGACAGAGTAGTTGCAATCGTGTCATGAGATGCTAACCTTATTCAATGCTTAGAGTTGTTATCTTGCCGCTGTTGTTGCTAAGGTTATTGCAGTTGTTGTTGTTGTTGTTTCTGTTGTTGCTGTTGTGGCAAAGGCCTCGCAATGTCGTGGCGCTACCGTTAAGTTGTAAATGCGCAAGTTACGAGTGCTGTTAACTCCACTGTGCAAAATTAAAGTTAACGACGGATTAACCAACATTGCAAAAAACGCAACATATCAGCGAGTTAAGAACGGAAACTCAACTGAAATTAATGACACACAACGGATTATCAGATGAAAGTGAAGTCTGCTTAGGCAATCATTCATTAAGTATTAACTGTTCATATTTCGAATATTGTTATTGGTAAATTAATTTTGTAAGCTTTATCTTCACATTTATAAGCTTAAAACAAAAGAGTAATACCTTAAAAAGCTTTAAGTATTATCATTTTATTCAAATATGACAAAAGGATGTTTAAAAAGAAGAAGAAAACATTCAACTTAGACTTTTCAAGTGACACAGATAAATTGCAATACAAAAACAAAAAAATAAATATAAAATTTGCAGAGGCAAACAATATTTGCAAAAACTTCGAAAGGGTTTGAATATTAAGTAAGTTTAATATTTTTAACAATACATTTCGTATACACAAATATAATTCATATATATATGGGGATTATAATTTGTGAGTTTGTTAACAGTATATTTTCAGTTCATACTAATTATTTGAAGATATAATATATTTATTGACTAAAGTTCACTATTGTCTTAGTTTTTATTACACACAAAAACACTGACTAAAAATGTTTTTCATATATTTTCTTTATTCTAGGACAATAATTTCTGTCTGATTTTCCACTTTCGTTTTATTTATTTCTTATACAAATTAATAATTCCTGAACATAATGTATTTATTATAATTTGTGTATTTCTTAAGAACATTTTTTTTTCAGTTCATACCGTTTTATATAGTATATATGTATTTAGTGTTAAACATATTTATTGTTAAAAATTCATGATTTCCATAATTTTTATTATTATTAAATTAATATTTTCTGACTGCTATAAAACTTTTGCTTTATATATTTCGTTTGCTAAGCTAATAATTTGTGAATGACTTACTTTCGGCTTATTTATTTTTTATATTCACAAATTTTTTTTCGCCTGTTTTTAAAAATTTATTGTTATTTTGACTATTGCTAAAATTTTAGTATTCACACAAGTCGTCTATTTTTAGCTTTTTGTATTTATAGCATAACTGGCTTTTTATAATCCAAATAAGTCGGAAGTTATTTGAGTCGTGAAGTGTCCTATAAAACAATAACAAATACATTTACTTTGATTTTAAATTCAAAAATTTTAAAGCTACTTGTTTACAAGTTCTGCTTGCTTTTAATTGTCTTCCTGGCATAAAAGAAAATGCACCGAGTGTGTAAACTTTAGTTGGCAATTAAAAAGCGCCTAGGATAAAAGCTGAAGTGGAAAAGCGCTTAATGTGATATGCGAATCAACAAAACAAACACAGACACACGCTGCAAAAGAAATCGCTTCGATTCGGCTATGCAATGAAAACAAACAAAAAAAAAACCAAACACGAACCAGTTTCCAATGCGAAATTTACATAATGTGCTTCAAATGGGCAGCAGGTAAATATAAATCTCCCGACAGGTCAACAGCATAAACAACAACAATAAAAGCCAAAAGCAATGACAATGACAATTGTATGCGAAACTTGCGGAAAAAGGCTCAAAACTAGCCACAGTTCCCCATTCAGTTTGCACTCCTTTAGTTGGCAGCCCAAACATGCAAAACCGAAATTGAAGTTCATGGAAAATCAATTGCATGAAAGTTGTTGCCCCGGACCAAATGAAGGGGAACTATAGTAGATCGTTGTGTTATGTCCGAATGCTATTTATGCTATTGAACTTTGCTTTATGCAAATTGAAATTTACAGTTGTTTGCAGTTGCAGTTCAGTTGATATTTTTTTATGTTGGTAAGTAATTGCTGCAAATTTTTTAATACATATCTAAGCTGCACAAATTAAAAAAAGGAAAGGCAACTCAAGCGATTTGTGTTGCTTCCTTTACACTCACTTTATGGCTTGTTTGATGTTAGTACTTGTTGTGCCTTTTGCCTTGTTGCCTTTGCCTTTGCCTCTGCCTGTATCAATGGCAAACACTTTGCAACTGCCACGCTCTGCTCTGTGTAGTGTTTGAAGTGCACTTCCACAGAGATGTCTCGAAAGTTGCCTGTCAGTTTTGTGCTGCAGAGATTCTAAGATTTTGTTGACAGCGCAAACCAAAAGCGACCTTAATTGTGTGTGTGTGTATAACATATGCATAGTATGTATAATTTGTTACTAAATTTGGCAAATTAGTTCAGCTGTAATGCGATGAAGCAATCCTGCCAACTCCAACATCAAACTCCTTCTTTGTACGCCTCCTCCAAGCCAGACTTTGTTGCTGTTGCTGTTGTTGTTGGTCGACTTTTGGCGCTTTTGTTCAACAATAATTGCAAATTGTGCCGCACTCTTATGAGCACCCCGCCACCCCTCCTTGCGCATGTTCGTGCTCTCCTACTAAGCTCCTATGCTCCCCATTCAATAAGCCACCACCTCACACAGTTAGTTAACAACAAAAGGGCATGATGCCGCAGTTTGTGTTTTGAGCCACGAAATAAAAAAAAAAAAACAAAAAATACAGGCCGGCAGTCGCTTGTAACCACAAATTAGTTTGAACACCATAAAAAGCTGGCAACAAAACTGCAACAATGCAGCAACACCAACAACACATAAAACAAGTAAGAAAGCTTAAGTCGAGTGTACTCGACTGTGAGATACCCGCTACTCATTTTGAATAAGAGCAAAACAATGAGATATTATTTTAAAAATATACTAAATTAATATACCACAAAATTACAAGAATACAAGCAATTACTATATTTGGTATATACATGCATGATACAAAAGTGTTTCTTAAATAACTTCTAAAATTTTTATCTGATCGTAACCAAATTTTCAGGAATTATAAAGACATTATTATTACTGTATATACAAAAATTAGACTCTAAATTTAAAATACTCTTATTATTGATCTGCGTGCAAACACATCAAATGTTGCCGAAAAAGAAGAAATGCTATTATAGTCTCTGAGATCCAAAAGAGAAAGACAGACGCACATGGCTATATCAACTCGGCTGTTGACACTGATCAAGAAATTTTATTCTTTATAGGATCATAGATGCCTCCCTCTGTCTGTTACATACATTTCCTGCCGGCACAAAGTTATAATACCCTTCTACCCTATGAGTAGCGGGTATGAATACGAAAAAAAAAAACAAAAACCAGCAGCAACATTAAAGCCTTGCAAAATTTCGCAAAAAAAAAAAAAAAAAAAAGGAAAATGAAAATGAAAATCCATGGCAATAATCAGTAAAACCCGTCTAACGACGCGTCGGCTGGAAAATCAGTTTTACTTGTTGATTTTTTCAATGTTGATAGCCAAAGTGACGCATCATCATCATCATATGGGAAGCTCATTGTTGTTGTTCTTAATGCTCATGAGTCAATAACACACACACACACACACACAATCTCATAATATCTACAAGTGATTTTGCAATATTGAAAACGTGCCGAGACAATCTCTTTAAAAGGGTCTTGATCGTGTGTGCTGCGATGTATCTAATGGATACGTGTATCTTAAGAATCGCCAAAGATGTTTGCATAATACAACACGAACAACAACAGCAACAACAACAGCGGCAGCAGCTACGAATAATCAAATAAATAAACAACAATAATACAAATAGAGCCATCAAGAAAATGGATTTCAAAGGCGCTTTAACCGCTTTTTGCCATCATTTAGGCGCTTGGCTCTCTGCTCGACAAAGTTTCATTAAACGAAATCTGTTTTTTTGTGGATTCATTTTGTTTACATTTTCATATTTGTTGTTACAAAAAAACAAAAACCGCAAATGGAGTTCAAGAGAGTTTGCGTTAAGTATAAAACGCGATTTATTTGTGGTTTATTTCTCACATTTTTCAGTTTTTTGTTTTCCGATTTCACACAAAAGTCGCGAGCCAGAGCACTGCCTCGATTAGCGTTTCATTTCGGGATCAGCACGTGGCTAATTCATTTTCTGGCAAACGGAAATGCTAGCCGTAATTGTTAACAAATTACTTTAAATGGCCCATAATGAAATGCAATTAGCTATACGATATTCCAGCTAAAATATTTGTTAATTAGTATTAAAGTGATGGAACTATGCAAACTATTAGCGGAACTATAATTCCAAAGAACTTGTTTTAATCGCACGATGCTATAAAATCAATGTATAATGACTTTAGCTAAGATTCAGATGGTTTATGCAAGTTTATTGTTGCTTTTCAAATTGCCAATAATACAATGATAATAATAGCTATTGTCCAAACTATTTGTTGTAATTGTAGATACATTTGTATTAATCTTAAGTGCTAGTCATTACAGAAGACCTTTGAGTGTTTAGTGTAATTTCAATTTTATTTCGCTGCTCATAATAAATTTAGTTATAGCTTCATAAAATTGTTGGTAAATTGAACTGTTACTAAATTTATTGTAAAAATGTACAGCACAAGTAATTAAAGTAATACTAAAATAATATGTTTATTTTATTGTCATATCGATGACTTCATAAACCACTAGATAATCGGTAATTAAAAGTTAATCTGGCTCAGTACTTCTAAACACAAGCAATTAACCTGTTTGAAACAATTAAAACTCTAAAAATAGATAAAAATCAAATAATAATTTTATATGACAAGAAACTACTGCAGCTGTCTGCTATTAATATGCTTGGATGACATATTGTATATTTTGTACATTTTGTATATATTGTACTCTGTATTAATTTGATATATTTTAATAATGCTTTGAAACTTATAAGAAATTTTTGTATACTTATTTCATATATTTTAATACCACTTTAATACTTATTAGTATTTTTTGTAGATTAATTTCATATATTTTAATACTACTTCCACAGCTTTTAAGGCTTTCTACCTTTTTTCTTTTATACTTTTCTTCATAATTTCGCTTCACTCGCGATTTTTCCTTTACATAACCTGTTCATGGCCCTTCTCAATTTCTCATAGCCAATGGCAAACATAACTTTGATTGTGCTCTACTTATTAATCCGTGAATATGTTTTTTTTGGTTTTTTTTTTTTGGATAATTTCGTGAGGCACAGATGTGAGCCCAATAGTTCACATACCACCCATCAAACATTTCTCAGCCAAGAAAAATGAGGCTTAAATTATTGGCCTGGCATTTAACATGACAGCCACATTAAATTGTCCACTTTGGCAACCTGTGCCGGCTCCATATACGAATGTATCTGTGTTTCTGTGCGCACAAACACACATTGGTTTATAGAGAAATAGGTGTAAGCAAGTTGGCTGCCGGCGTTGCTATAATTGAGGTTTGGCGGCGCTGACACAGCCCCGTCCCCAGCTTGGACCGTCTTGGCCCGGCATAGCCGGAGGCTTTAAGCATCTGGGCGAGCGCTCTCTTAAGGAAATGCTGCCACAGACGGCTAGTCAAGATTTAAAAGATTTTAATTGTCACTTTCGTTGGCTTTTTTCAGTCACCAGGCGAAATTTCAAAAATGTTAATACAAAATTAATGCGCTCAAAAAAATAAATGAGCATTGTGCAAGCGACTCGTATATTTATTTATAGGTGTTGATGTTGGCGTTTGGCATTGCAAATGCAGCTCGTAATTCAATTGACATAGTGCATCCACTTATCATGCGATTTAATGTAAGTTTTATGCAAAACTTAAAAGACGTCTTAGAATCCGAGTCTCAATTAGGAATCACTGGGACCAGTTACAGCTTAGCCTTGAGCCAGTTTAATCCGGCACTAAGAAGATGACGTCGGGGCTGGCTAAGTAAACCAGCTAATCTATTGCATTGAGCAATGATTTTGAATGGATTAGCTGAATGCCCGCAACTGGAATTCGCTGTTGAATCACAATCCGGACCGGTTGCATTTATGCACAACTGTTACTAAAGTTATTAACGTCGAATTCAAATCGAATTCATTTACTAATTAGTCAAGTGTTAAATGAAACGATTTGCTCGATTTATGCTGTATCCAGTTGCGCCACAATGGATCTATTACTACATTAAGCTGGCGTTAATCAAGCAAAACATGTGTATAATGAGTCGTATACGTGATAAAATCCAAACGCGATCATAAAATGGGGGTGTGCGACATTAATGACATTCTTTACTCTGAAAGTGCTGAAAGTAAAATAAGTTCAAGAAACTGTTTATACAGTTATCGGCCCAGAAGTCGACTTTAAGATTTTCATGAAGTAAACAGCCTCAAGGTATGTTAATATATTTTTTATTCAAACAAAACTTTAAACTTTAGTTTGTTTACAATCCCCTAAAAAGCTTTTGAGTAAGCCTTAATAAGCTGTGCACATAAAGCTTATTCGAAAAGCTCAACGCTTTCGATCTTGATCTTAAAGCTTTTTGATCTTGGTTCAATTGGTCAGCGGAAACAGCCGGAAGAAAGCTTTCAATGGCCAATTAAGATACACAAATGGGCCAGTCAAACAGTTCATCAGCAACAAAAAAAAACGAGACTCACTTATATAAGAAAACAGTTGCAAATTTGCTGACCGTAAAAAAGTTGTTGCTGGCTGCAGCACAGAGCGAGTAAACCTGAGAAGAGCGGAAATCTGCAACCATGCTAACTTTTTAACTATTGTCATTTATTTCAATACACAAATTCAATGTTCGGCTTAAATGAAACCGCGCTCAATTGGCCATGAATTATTGCAGCAATAACGAAATAAAAAATGCTTAAGAAATATTCAAATAAATTACATTTCAATCGTTTAAATAATAGCAATATACTTGATCAAGTGCAAATTACGCCGCCAACGTTGAAAGCCAAGTCTGTAAGGTGGGAACTGTTGCATCTGCTGCCAGTTGAGCGAAGAGCCCACATCACTTTGTAAAATTATGGAACGGTTTTATGCATAATTACGTATCGCTCGTAAATGCTTTTTACCGGCAAGATCATTAAAAACTGCGTTAAAAATTAGTTCCCAGACTGCAGCAAATAAAAGTATAAACTAGTTTATAAACAGTAAATCTTTATGGGGTTGATAAAAAGCGAAAGGTTACCCTTATGCAAGACATCTTCCATTTGATTTCTATGCCATTTCCATATTGAACAAAATTTTATTAGAAAAACATATTTATTTGTTGACACTTATAAAAGACATTTTCCATCTGATTTCTATTCCATTTTCTTTTCTAAAATTACCAAAAGTTAATGACAAAAAAATTATTATTTTATTGTCATAAATAAAAGTTTTCTTTCATCTGTTTCCCATACCATTTTAATTTCCATAAATCCCAAAATATTTTTGGAAAATCATCATTACTTATAAAAATCATCTTTCATCAGATTTCTATTCCACATAAATTCATAAATACGAAAATTTTACCAGAAAAACATCATTATATTTTTGTCACTTATAAAAGTAATTTTTGTTACTTTTTCTATATTCTTTTCTATTCACATAAATACCAAAGAAAAACATCATTATATTTTTGTCACTTATAAAATGTTGTTGAAACTTTATTTTACAGAAAAATTCACAACTTAAATTAGCATCCATATCATTATTATCTTACTCAGCTTCAGTGTGTCATTTGTCATACGTGTGTCTGTGTGTTTGTGTGTGTGTGGGTCAGCATGTTGGCAGTATGTGTGGATCTCAAAACGAAAATGTTCAGCAACCACACAACTGCTTTAAGGGTCAACATAAATACTCCAAGCTAGAGTTGTATTTTGTTTTTGTCATTTCTTCTATACAAACTAAATTGCGCTTAGCTTAGCCGAGATGCTTAATAGTGAGATGTCGCATAGGGACTCGCATAGTGGCCATAGTGTCCGGCATCGTATTGTGGCACATATTCGTACTGAGCCTGGTTGTAGTAGCCATCATCGTAATCGTAGTGAATGGGCGCGGCAGCGGGGGCATAATGCTTGTTGACTTAAAGTACAAAATGACCAGTAAATATTATCAGAGATTTGTTTTCAATTGTTGTAAATGAAATGATTCAGCAGCTGGTAACGGTTTGTTTTGTAAATTGGCTCAAGAGATTTTTCTTTTTCGGATTGTCACGAATTTGTAACGAGCAAAGTCAATTGGTCACAGGTGTTGTTGTTTTTGCGCTAGTTTGTTGTGGAACTTCCTTTTCATCTCAATGCTTTTTTTCTTTTTGTGCCTGCAAATTTAAGCAAGCCCAAGTTCGTTGCCTAAGTCTTTTGTTTTGGGCATTCGGCAAAAGTTTTGTGTGGGTGCGTTTGCTGTGCGATTCTTAATTATGAAAATGGTAGACAACGATTAAAATGATTTTCACATGCAGTCACAACAACAATCACAACAACAATTCCCAGCAACAGTTGCGACATTGAGAAAAGATGTTGGCTTGAGGTTAAAAACTTAAAATGGGCAACACAATTTTCCGCACAGCATTTTTTTTGCGTTTTGTTGCTGGAAAAGCGCCAACTCAATGCGCTGCTGCTACTGCTGCTGCAATATGGCATAATTAGTGTGGGAAAAAAGGTTTGGAAAATGATGTTATATGAGTGAGAGGCAAATGCACAACAAAAACAAAAAAAGAAGTGTTAAACAAAAAACTTGAACTAATCTCGACTGCATCAACGAACTCATGACATAATTAACAGTTGCGTGGGCGTGTGGTGCATTGCGATTAGTCAACAAAATGCAGTCTTAAGAAATGTTACACATTTCACGATGCGATGATTCAGTTTAGTCGCCTCACTGCGCTCACTGCACACACACACTCACAGCTAATTGCCATGCAAAGCGGGGAAGGAAAGGAATTACACAACACTCAGAGCAGGGCAGGGCAAATAGCTAAATGATAATTATGTATTATAATAGAAATATGGTAAGCATGTGCATAACTAGACGACAGAGAATTCAATGCTGATTCAGTAGGCTGCATAATAATCATCTGCCTCCGCTGCAATTGTTGTCTGCTGTTGCTGCTGCACAGTAGCCAGCACAAAGATGTCATCGTATTCGTCGTCTGGCCGCAATTTGCGATATTGATTGTTAAAATAGTTGGCATGACGCCTGAACAGCTTGAGCATGCGATACGTGTTCATGCCTAGAAAAATGCAATAACAAGAACAACAACGGCAAATGCACCAAAAAATATGTCAGACAAAGTGTCTACAATTAACTAACTGTTACCAACAACAAACAACCACAAACTAGCTGGATGTGCATGAGGGCTGCTAAATAGTAAATCAGGGAGTGCGAATCCATTTCATCTAAATAACAGTAAGATATTTGAACTTCTCACTCACCATAAGGCGCTGGGGAAGCGACCACCACAGGAGCAGCCACAGGAGCCACATGCGGTTCATAGTGGGTCAGAATGGGCTTGTGGGCCACAATTGGTTTGGTGACCAGTGATTGAGCGTGCACAGTGGGTCCAGACTTGGTGACAACCGCATTGAAGCCGTGAATGGGATCAGCCGTGTAGTCCACAGTGCGAATGGAGCCATCGGGTTCGACCAGCGAATATTGACCTGCGAAGAAAGAGCGAAGAAAGCAAATTGTTGGGAGAAAAAACGTAAGTAAGTAAGAAATATATAAAAGTTTTTAAGTTTGGTTTTACCCTTGACAACATCACCATCGCGAGTTTCATGCTGGGATTTCACATCGCCAGTCGTATGATCTGCCACACCATAATTGAAGGCATATTTGGGATGATCCTTTTTTGACAAAACCAAAAACGAGAGCGTAAAAATTATTAAAAATAATAAACACACAAGTTTCACTTTCAGTTTTCTTTGAATTCACTTTTTGTTTAGTGTTCGTTGTCACAGTCAAAATTTTAACAGCCACTCACATAGTAATCCACAGCGTATCCTGGCCGCGCCACAGCAACACTGGCGAACAGAGCCACCGAAAGGATAACAAAGCACATGAAATTTGCCATTTCGTTTAAGATTTTTATACTCGTTTTACGATATATATATTTTTGTATTGAATTTGATAATTCGCTAGAATTGAAAAACAAAACACACAAAAATTCAAAATTTAGTTAGAGCACTTTTATGAAGACACAGTTTTTGAATTGTATTTACTTTTAGTACTGCAACGGCAAGAGATACAAACAACGCCAAGTTCACCGGAATACTGTGGCTATTCTAGTTTCGAGTTTCCATTTAAATAAGCGCGAAATGTGCGAAAACAGCCGAAGCAGCGGCAGTGGCAGCGGCAGCAAGACACAGTCACTCAACTGAGTCGATGCCGACGATGCCGACGATGACGACGTCGCCGTCGACGTCGTGGTGAGCACAGCGAGAGATAGAGAGAGACGCCGCTTTTGTTGTGCGGCGCGAAATGAGGGGGGAGGCCATGTGAATGAAGTTGCAGCATGGATTGGATTGGGATGTTGCTACACTAACCCCGTTGAATGGGGTCTGGGTATGGAAGCAGTGCAGCAAATTGGCGACAGATTTCCAGAGCTGTCTATGCATTGTGTTTTCGATCCCCACATAATGAAGTCATCCAACACGATGGCAATCACTTTTGTTTTTGTTAGAATTGTGGCTGGTATTAATCATAGCTTAATCATTAATTTCCTTTTCATAACGAAAGACTTAGGCAACGAACTGCAGCGTAATAATTATTTTTGCCCTGGACTATAACAAATAGTATGCAATAAAATGCAATTTATTTTAACAACTTAATTCTAACGCAAATCGCTGACAATAAAATATAGTATCTCTTATACCTTAAACGAAAATCGGGTCAAGTTGTAACCAACAAAAAAGCAAAAAAAAAAAAAAAAACAACAAAAACAATTGCCGCAATTGTTGTAGCCTTAACAAAAAGCCCTAGTTATTTGGCACATGCGAAATTCTCAGTGATCTGATCTGAATGAAAACCAACAACAGAACCGAAACAGACTTCTTGAAGTTCGTATTAAACTCCGCAATCTCCCCCCTTTCAGCTAGTTTATTCTTGTCGTGCTCTGAAGGTCAAGCGCGGCAGCAAAGTTCAAACGCAGTTCCATTCTAGGCAGCGAATAAAAGCAAAAGCGGCGCAAAAAAAAGAATATGACACCAGCAATTTAAACTAATTTATATTTGTCTTATAACTATAACTATAACTAGTTATGGTCAAGTTTTTTAGTTGCTCAATAATCAATAATGAATTAGCATCGCGTCACTTTTTAATAAGACTCAATTGACCAGAGTTGAAGACTTAAAAAAAAAGATTTTTACCACAGAAAAGGACTTTGTAATAGAAAGGCTTATCATAAAAGTTGTGTCGTCTGTATTTTGTTGATGTATTTATTATAATTACTAACATTTCATGCTGCATTTTTCATTGTCATCTCTGGCTGTTAAACGGCTGTATTCCCACGCATATTGTACGCTAAATATATTGAACTAATTAAGCCAAAGGTGAATGTTAGTTAACTCCCAAAGAACATTTTATACTCTTGTTGAAATGATAAACATCTGCAAAATAATTATTTAAAGAGCACCTTTGAATCACTTTTGATTTAACTAACTAGCTTGTAAATTAATTTAACTCAAAAATTGCAATATCAAAATTTTGCATTAAAAATGTTTGTCAATTTTTTTAAATATTATTTTTTTTAATTTTCTAAGCATGCTTAGACTATCATTTTAATTTGTAAATTAATTGAACGTAAAAATTTTAGTATCTAAATGTTTATTCACTTTTATTAATCTTAACATTACCAAAGCTAGAGAACTCTAAGTTAGAGTATCTCTCTTCTAATTTGCTATTAACTAAGTGGTTAATTGGACTAGGTACAAATATAGCAGCTGTTTGTGGTAAGAAACAAATGATATGCATGTGAATTTAGCGCAAATTGTTGAACTACTCATGAGTAATTTGTCGTTATGAAGTACAATCGAGTGAGAAAGAAAGAGCAACGTTATTTAAATCAAAGAAACCGATCAAGAATATATATGCTATTTAGCGAGTGATTTATGGTTTCACAGATCAACAAAAAAAAAACACAGTGGAAAAAAGCTATTCAAAGAGTAATAAGATCGCTGAGACAATTTCAGTTGGAGTCTAAAGTTTTGCTCATCCTTGAACCACGACGAGAACGTGCCAATTGAGGTTGGCAGCTAACAAACTTATTAGAAATATTGACAAACCGCAAGAGTCACAGCAAAACCCACAATAACAAAAACAATTTGTGCTCAAGTTAATAATATGCGCTAGTTTATGCCCAGGTCAACATTCGAGCCAGCTGCCCATTTTCACATAATTAAAAAAGCGAGGGGCGTACTAAAGACTCTAATTAGAGTGAGTTTCATATGCGGAGAAGTGCGCGAATAGCCAGCGAAATAATATTTCGTTAATTTTCTTTTGGCAAACAACCTTCAGCACTTGCATACAATTGTCTCCCATCGCTGTCGCTGCCACCGTCTAAGGTTTTAGTTTTTTGCGGTTTGGCGGCAGTCGAAAGACAAAAAAGTACAACTAAATACTAGATTAAGTCAATTTGCATGTTTGTGCTCGCCGCCAAAGCGTTTGGCTACGCAGACATGCTAACTTCAAGTCCAATTCTCGAGTCTCTCTCTCTTTTTCGTTCTCTTTTTTGGTTGGGAAAAATCCGCTAAACGATTGTCGGCATTTTCCGAAGGTTTTCCATATGCAGCAGCAGCTTGACAGAATTTTTGTAGGTAAGCTAAACTTGTGCGTGCCTTGCAGCAAAATGTTTTTGCCCCTTCGTTTCCTTCTCTATGCTGACTATTAAAGTACAATAAACATAACTAAGCATCTGTATAAAATGTGACGTACACGCTAATGTCTAGAATAAATTTTGAAATTCACATATTCATATATTTTTATGTTAAATGTGGCGTGCAGTTGAATTTTGTGACTTTACGATAGAGCGTGTGGCATGTGGGAGTGGAATTTCCATTATGTTTTGCCAAAAATAATGTGAAACATTAATTTGAAAGAGCTCTAAAATAAAATTAAGTAGATCGTTAAAATATGAAATATATTTGATAGCCGCTGATGGGAATACAAATAAAAACTAATTTTAACAAATTCACAAAAAATGAATTGATAAATCTGTTTATTTAAATTTTGAATAACAATGAAAAATTATACTAAAAAAATCGCAACATAGTTTTATTTGAATATGTTGAAAATAAATTTAAAACGAACGAATATAAAAATCTTTTGATAAACAACACAAATATTTAAGGAATAACTCTTATTATTATACAAATAATTTTAAGCAAAATCAAAATAAAATTTGTTAAATCTATTTTATAAAGAAATAACTTATATTTTTCACTAATTTATTAGCAACAAAATTTAACAAATTAAAAAAAAATAATAAAAATCTATGTATCAATTTATGAGAACAAATAAAAGCGCTGTCGGAGTTTCTTAAAAATAGTTTTAAGGAAGATTTTTATTTTTAAATTTGCTACAAATAAGTAATAAATTTCATTTAAATAAATTGTAGATAAAATGATTATATATATTGATGTGCTTATTTTAAATTAGAATAAGAAAAGGAAATGATTTACCATAACATTATTTCAATAAAATCATAAAATAAAAATAGGAAAAATAAATGAAAATGAGTGAGATAAAAATATTGAATTAAAAATCATACATATGTTAAACCTGAGTGCATAAATATAAATTTCTTAAACTATACATTAATCACATTATTTAGTTGATCTTATAATTGCTTAACTTCAGAAATGTTTTCACATTAAAATCAACAAGTCGCGCCCTCTTCGCTGTCCTCCATTCGCTGACCGATTCTGACAATGCAATTGAAGATGTGCCAACGCCCCGTGAAGACGCAAATTTGAGTCAAATGAAGATTGAACCCGGCCAAGGCAGCACGAATTGAAGCAAGCTATATTTTTTGGGCAATGATGACGACGATGATGACGACTTTGACTTGGTTTACTTTTAGACGCTGTCATAGCTGGGCCTGGTTGGTCACCTAATTTGAGCTTATTTACACAAAAACACAAACTAATTTGACAATGGACAGTGGGCAATGGGCAATAAGCATTTGCTTGAGGTAAATTGTCGCTTGCAACATGCGGCGAAGGTGACTTCAAGGTGCGAATGTTGCAAGTGGAGTGTAGCGTAGAGAGTTGTGGCAGTGGAAAGTGAGTGTCTGTGTCTTTGTGGTGTGGGTGGGCATCATTGTTGTCGCTTAGTTGGACATGGCTGAGTGCCTCAGCCACTGCCGCATCTTCAGTGTTCGGGCCAATTGACTGACCATTGTTAACAAGAGCTTGTAACGCGCCATGAAAATGACCCGTGGCAAATGTGGTCGCTGTAATAAAATGCAAATTAATGGCTTCCAGTTCCAAAGAGAAGCTGCTATAAATTTTCAGTTTGTTTGCTGCAGCTTCAACCGAGTGAGTGAGCGAGAGAGAGAGAGAGATGGAAGTGAATTCTCGCACCTTTTGGGCCAATTTGTTGCAGGCAGCTGAGCTGAGCTGATGTTGCTACCACCATGACTTGCCGCCATGCATCAAATTAACCCCCAAATAATCCAGTTAGCTTTGTTATATAATTGACGCTGACAGGCAGCATGCATAACTACTCAACTACGTTGAGATGATTATGCCAAAGTCATGATATCTTGCAGCCCCTTCATCAACTGCTCCTCTGTTGAAATGTTTATTTATGCGCAGCAAAATGCAAATCGCTTATAACTCTAATTATGTCTGCCCAGTTGATCACTTGGTCGGTTGGGCAGTTAGCCAGTTGTCCGCTTTACTTGTTGTCCAGCATTAGTTAATTATTAATGACATTTTTCAATTACGCAGACAGGCAGCGACATTTACATGGCACATTGGTGTGATTTCGCTTTACGACTGAAGAGGTTTGATTAAAAGTAAATTGAAATTATCATTTAGTATTGAAGACGAGCAACAATTGCAATTTAAGTATAAAAGAAATGAATATAAGCTGCTAACGATTGTAATCGACTGAGTGATACTCTCTTCCCGATTTCAATAATAACTCACAAAATGAATATACCGAAAAATACTGATATATACAGAAATGCACATTTGGTATATCTATATACCGCTATTGACAAAATATACCATAGAGCTTTAAGTATACCAGAATGTTAACTAAATCTACCAAGACCCGACTGGACACTCTTTTTAAATAAATTCTAAGATTATTATCCAATATCGAATTTTCAGGAGTCAAAGTATAATAAATAATATTTTTTACTGTTGAACAAATTTCTTTACTTATGACTTATGATATTTTAATTCACAAGAAACTTATTTTTCATTTGTAAAATTTCTTATTAGATTTGTCTTTAAGTTTGTAATTTAAAAAAATTTCAAAATTTATTTAAATTATAAATTTAAAATGATGTAATATATGTATATATTTTTCTTGTATTATATTGTTTTTATTTAATTAAAAGTTTTATAAATTATATGTAATTGTTATTAGAAATGCTTCCTTACAATAATGCTCCAATGATTTCTTAAATTTAAATAAAGTTCTAACCACTGTGCAGCTGACAATTACGACGCATCACCGTAATCCAGTAAGAAGTCTCGGCGAGTTTCAGTAGCGCCATGCATTTGATTATCTATAAATTGTATTAGCGGCTCGAGCTGGCGATGCATATCTACGGAATGTATGTATCTTAATGTTGTTCTACAGCAAACGAAACCGAAGCAGGGCAAGTGTTGAACAGGGGGGAGGAAGGAGATCGATCGATGCGAAGTTATTCGTACTTGAATGTCAACAAGTTGATTCAATTGACCAAGTGCAAGCAAAAACAAAAAGTCGTTAGTAACTGTCATTTATTGATGAAGAAGATTGCCAGTCGACTACGACAAAGTTGCATATATGTATATACATACATATTGCTGATATTTTGCCAACATTGAAATGTGGATGTTGGAAAAGGTTATTGGAGCAATGAGTAAATGAGTAACTTTAGCTACTCGGTTTCTTGCCAGTCACCGGAGTAGACATTGAGCTGAATTGAACGTGAGTATTTCGGGCAACACGTATACGTAGCGTGTGTTTGGGGCATTTGAAGATTTTCGTCAGCCAGCGGAACTTCCTTCCGGCATTTCCTAGCTTAGAGTGAGACGTGCATAATGGAAACCTCAACCCAAGTAAACAGATGGCCTTAACTGTTAAAGAACCCGGCCACAGGGCAGCTGTGCTTAGTCTAACCAAGAAATGTCCAACTTAAGTCTCTGACTAGGCGCTGTCTAATTAATGGAGTGCACGTAAAATGTTTAAAGTATTTTTCTTCTTTTCGTATTTTGCTTTACTTCTTTGCATTGTTTCATTTTTTTTCTTCTTTTTTTTTGGCGCACATTTAAACGCTTCGCTGATTTTTTTCGATTTTCTGGCTATGATAAATTTGTCTGTGCGCCACATTTGAGGCGTCTTCAACGTTTTTGCCTGCTCAAAGTTGTATCTTCACGTTGCGACCATTAAGAGATCAATATGCATATGTATATATCGCTTTTTTGTTGTTTGTTTTTCTTTTTGTTTTGTTTTGTTGTTGCTTCTTTTGGCAGTTCACACATTAAAGTGACGGAAGTAACAAGATTTGTTGCACGACGGAAGCGACTTCACTCCATAATGTTTATGTTTATAACTGATTATTTTACATGAGCCACACACGCCCACAACAACTTGTGACCACATTGGCTACATATCGGCAGGAGAGATAATTGGAGCAGGCTTCCGTCAATTTGTGGTCGCCAGGGATTGTTATCGACACAGTCTGAAAGTGGCAATGAAAGATGAGAGCTTTTACCACATTAAGCAGACGATTGAATGCAGTTGCATCGGAAGTTGCTGAGAAACGAGACTGTCTTTGACCTTGTGACTGAGTTGGCCACAAAGTCTGTCTACAAAAAGGTTTCATTTTTATTTGATTTAGTTAAACGTCTTAGAGAAATTGTTCTACTTCAATTGAAACATTATAATCAATAAAATAAACTTATTCAAGCCAAGCAAAAATGTTTCTTTTTACTAAAGTCCAAACAAAATTTTCCTCTCAGCTCAAAAAAACTGTTCAGAATTTAACATATTTTTCTACTTATAACTCTAGCTCTTATATTCTCACTAAACACATTAGCAGCGCTAACAAAATTTTATGACTGGTTTCAGTTTAAGCCGCATTTTGCAGCTCAAAAGTATATTTCGTTAAAGCCATTAGTTTGTCAGCCCAAAAGTATACAAACAGCTAATGAGAAATCTAACGCCATCTAACAATCATTTTAATAAATTGGCTTTACTTATAGTTGCAATGTTTTAAACCAAAACTATTGAAGAATTGGAAAACATTATTTACAATAATTTTGAAACTAATTATATTAAATGCATAGCATGTTTTAAAACAATTTTGACATAATCATAAATTACTAATAAGAGCTATGACAAATTGCTTAATATTATATTTTGCAAGCCATTTTAATTGAGCTCAAACTAAATTGGGCTTACAATAAAGACATTTCGAAGTGCGTTATGAGCATGAGTTAATATTTAATTGACTTAACTGAGCTTGGCATAAATATATATGCTTTAAGTACAATTAATTTTCGACTGCACTTTAAATTATATTATAAATTTTGCAAGCACATTAAATATTAATGGAATGTTTGCTCTTTGCATTATTTTATATTCCACATTGCGCAGATTAACTTATTATTATCTGGGATTAACTGAATATGGAGCTGGATTCGTATAGAAAACTGTCGATCTGGTTTATACATTGTGATTATTTCCGTTGACCCTCATTAGCAATTTACTACTCAATATCACTCATACGCACCTGTGTCCACACATTCACTTTTCTGTCTAAGAAATTAACGCCAATATCTTGAACAATCTATTCCTGAATTAAATCTATTTTAAACACACAAGCTGAATCATGACAATTCCTACTTTCAAAAATGGTAAATTAGTTAATTACTCTTCTATTATTATATGCTAATACTGCCTGCAATGCCCTGGAAACATTATCTAAAGACTAAAGGTTATAATAGAATAACATTTAATATTCATTCTTAACAATGCTCAATGACAACAAGTAGTCTTCAACGGATCTTGGACAGCCTTGATTACACAACTGGCACTATAGATAATAATACTTCTGCTTCTTTTTAATGTCTACACCTGCTTGGTTCTACCTTCACCTTTCAGCTGCCCACCCACAAATTAGCTAACCCATAATTGTCAATCAATATGCGCGGTCATGAGCATTGCATTGGCTAACTAACAATTTACATAACTTAACTTAGTGTTAGCCATGTTAGTTTGTTTCTGATTCTGATCACAAAATGTAAACCATAATTAAAGTAAATGATTGCCAATTAAAATCGATTGAAAGCGCTTAAAAAAAGCGTAAATAGAAAATCGCTGTCATCGTTGACAGTCGAATCAAGTGGCGAGATGTGAGAGTATGGCATAAAAATATATTAACAATAGTATAAAACTAGTTTATGCGATGATTTAATAGAAATCCCAGATGTCAATAAGAGTCATAGATTGTAAACGAAATAGTCGAGAGTTGAAAAATTAATCAGTTTAGGTTTCGAGAACTTTATAAGATTTTAAATATTGTAGTTGATAGAAAGATTAAATTATTTTGTAGATTGCAGTTACTAACAAAAGATTTTAGATGAAATAAGAAAGCTAATAAGGAATAGTTGGTATATAAATAAAAGTAGTAGTAAAAGTTAATAGATCAACTAGTTAGTAAATCCTTTTAACTTAATGGGTTTGCAAAAAGTAAAAGATGCGTATTTTGATTTTTGTAATTCACTACATTTTATATTTATAGCATTTTGTCGCAGTTTCAATTAACTTAAAAATTAAACAGAAATTATGAGACATGTTACAAATTATAAATTCCCAATTTATATTTGTGTAATGTATATTCCATTCTGTAATCCTTTATAGCTTCTTCATCGTCATCTTGATCTTCAGTTATGATCCTCAGCAGTTTCATCTTTCATTTCGTGGGTGTGGCATTGTGTTGATGGGCGTTCGTAGTAGTATATACAAAAAATAGATGATTCGATGTATAAATTACAAAAGAGAGTGAGAGAGTTGCATGAAAGCTGCATGTGTGTGAGAGTGATTGATTGATTGAGTGGGTGAGACAGAGACAAGGCGAATGAGCAAGAGTGATGACAAATGCTGAAGAGGTGTTTCATGTTGTGGCACTGCTCCCGATCTGTCGCTGTTCTGTTCTGTTCTTGATTATTTACAAAGTGTGAGTGACTTGAGTATTTTGCAGGCTTCAGCTTCAAACTTCATCAGGAGTCAATGAGTTTCGTAAAAAAATGGGTTGTCAACGTTGTCGTCGCGTGCTTAATAAATATGAAAAGGTTCGGGTGATTGTGGTTTGAGGATTGGGCGTTTGTCCGGGTTAGATCCTTCGGTGTTGTTGTTGTTGTTCCTTAGTAGTGGGCAACATGCGCGTGAGCGTTGTGGGTGGCATAACCGTAGGCGGGCACGGCGGCGGCATGATGCGCCAGAGAGCCGGCATAGGGGACAGCTGGAGCAGCAGACACATGGTGGGCAATAGCGGGAGCCGAGTGAGCAATGGCCAGAGGAGCGGCATGGGCAACGGCCAGAGGAGCGGCGTGGGCGACAATTGCGGGTGCGGGAGCATGGTGGACGGTGGGGGCGCTCTTGTGGACGACGGCATTGAAACCGTTGTGATCATCGGCGGTGTACTCAACGGTGCGCACCGAACCATCGGGCTCAACCAGAGAGTAGGAGCCCTTGACAACATCGCCATCGCGCACCTCATGCTGTGACTTCACATCACCAGTGTGGGAGTCAGCGACACCGTAGTTGTAGTGGTACTTGGGATACGCCTGTCGAACAAAGAAGCATAGAACAACAACAGTCAGATTGTGATTGCGATTGCGATTGCATGTTGCACGCCACACAAAAGTGGCAGCGATATGCTAATGGACTCGATGCGGCCGACAGTTGTGAGAAAAATCTCATCAAAATGTCACGAGGGTCACACACTTACATGGTAGTCCAGACCCTCATCGTGGTGGCCATGGCCGGCATAGGCGAGTGCGGGGCCAGAGGCGTATAGAGCGGGACCGCCATGCAGGACACCGGCGGAGGCAGCGCTCAGGACAGCCAAGCAGATCAAAGACTGTGTTGCAAAAAAGTGTAGAATTAGGCACAAAACAATTTATGAAATTAGACACAGTTTTATGTTGCACTAGATCAGGGATCACTGTACTGTATGTGGCACTCACTTTGAAGAAAGCCATTGCTATGGTTTATTTAGAGTTTTTTTTGGGGGTTTGTTGGTTGTAAGACGCGTGTGTGCGATACGTTGAGCTGAATTCAACTGATAACTAGAACCAAGAAGGAAGCCGCTTTTATATACAAAGACAACGCCCGAGTTGATGGCGCTGCGAACCGAAGCCGAAGCCGAAGCCAAAAGACACGATTAGCGAGCCGAACGCAAGGTAAGCTAACGAGCGAACGGTCAACGGCAATCGCAACAACAACGGCAGACGACAACACCAACAACCACAATTGCCATTTGCAAGTGAAGCCCAAGAAGTTGACGCACCAACAACAACTGCTGCTGTAACAACAACAAACACAACAATGTTGCGATGCTGTTGACGCGACGCCGACGCTGACGTTGACGCCAACGCCAACTGTACGGCAATTATTTTATGCCTTTTAGAAAACGAGAGTGAAGTTCAGTTAGTTTTAAGTAAATGGACTGCGCATTGTTGTTGCTCTCGCTGTCGCCGCTGCTGCTGCTGCTGCTGCTGTTACAGTTGTTGCTGCTGCGGTTTATGTCTCCGCTTTGCTTTTCAAATGGAAATTAACTCAAATTACTCATTTTCGTGGGCTAAGTGCAGGCGAATGTTATGAATATTCATACATACAGCCATAAAATTTGATAAAATTAAATATACAAAAACGTTTAAGTATTTTTGTAAGTATTCAAATTTTAAATTAACTAAATTATACGAGTATAATATTTTATTATAATTGAAATGGACAATTTGTGATAGAATTTCAAAAATTATAAACGAGTTTTTAAATATAAAAATGCATAATTATGTAATATATTCTAGAAAATATAAAAAGTATTAAATGTGCATAACAAAAATAAAAATGTTACCACTACCAATTTATACTATTTATTATTTTTATTTTTGCTACTAAGTTACTAAGTGTCTAACATTTGTCTATTTTGGCAATGATATTAATCAATAACAAACATTATTATGCTATGTACATTTATATCAGACGTCATTGCAATTCGACTTTGGTTTCCTACAAATAACAGACAATTAATATTCATTTATGAAAAATGTACATATATAAAAAAAATTCATGATCAAGCTGAATCTATGAAAAATCGCAAATTTACTGATTTTCCATCAGCTATCACGATTTAATTGGTATGGCCTCTCCAAAGCTGCTCCCTCGCACAATACAAATAAGAATAAGAGTAAAAATGGTTAAATCTTCCGACTTTTAAATACACTATCGAAATGTTGTTTAACAAAAAATAGTAAAAGTCGATTGGCTATAATAAATTTCATAAAATCTGTATATTTGCACACCTAATTGGGCGGTCAAATAAATGAATCTCACTTAAATTGAGATATTTATCTATAAACATGTATCCATATATATCACATCAGCTATTTATTTGTTGCTGTTGCACAAAAATTGTTTTTAGCTTATAGAACATATAATATTTAAAAAAGAATCTATAAAAAACAGTTTGAGATTTAGCAACGGAATTTCCAAATATATGTATATATAGTCGGAATCTTTATCAACCTTTACTTTCTCTTGACATTTTTTAGTCAGTAATTATAAAAATTAACAACACAACCCACAATATTTCTAAACATTTAAAATATTATAAATCTCTACTTCCTCATAAAATTTTCTATTCTATCTTCTTATGTAGTGCATATACCTTTTGTAAATAAATGAAAACCATTTCGCAGCACGAACAAAATTAGCAATAAATATTGTTTATATATATTTCTACTAAAACAATGGCTTCTATAAGCACATTTTGGTGGGCGGAGGTGTTGCCTCTCATAATGTAACTCAGATTGCATGCGCTTAATGCAATTGTTGTTGCTGGCATTGCGAACTTTTGTGTGTGTTCTTGTGGCGACTCCACCTTTTGCTCCTCCTGCCACGCACAGCACAGACTCACATGATTCATTTCATTTTGTGGCACACTCGAACATTTTTAATTGCCTTGTAGGCCGTTTTGCCTATTAACGAAAAAGCGCTTGCGCAAATGAGCCATAAAGATGCAGGTTGTACATAGCTCTGCAGCATGCAACAGCGGAACTGGGCGCCACAAATGTCCAATTTTTTCTTGGTTTTGGTTTAATCTTTTCGAGGAGGGCAGACATGAACAAGTACTGGTTGGACTACTCGAATTTGTAGGCGCCCTGGCTCCATAATCATTACCATAACCATTACCAGGCGTCATTTTGCCATTTGTCTTTGTTTTATGGCATATTTTTGGCTGTCGGTGTAACTATATGTGTTTTTTTTTTATTTTGTTATTTTGTACTTGCCCCGATTTGGCTCATTTAATAAATTGTCTCGAATTAGTGGCCAAGACGGGGTGCTGCTCTGCTTGGCTGGCCAGCGTGTACTTACAAAATTGAAGTAATCATCTCAAGGTTAGCACGACAACAACGAGACAACTCCAACGACAATACAAAAACGAAAAAAAAAGCGAAAAACCAAAAACAACAGCAACATGTAACGGATCACTAACAGCCAAAGCAAAACATCTAAAGGCAACAACTATTTGCTGTTAACTCTAGTTGCAACAGCTGCGCACTGCGCATTGAGTATTCGGAGTCACAGCAAGGTAATAAGAACAGCAACAACAGTAACAACAACAACGATTTGGATATCTGCAGGCTGCCTGAATTAGAGCACGATCTGATTACGTCTTTTGTTTACCAAATGACGCAGACACACTGTGCACACTGTGGCCAATTAATTGAATTTTAGTCAGCCATAGAAAATGCACATTGATAATCGCAGTTTTTCCCATTTTGATTGATGACTGCGCCTCCCCCATATATGGAATGTATTTGCTTTGATTATGGGTTGGTCGCGTGAATGTGTAAAAAAGTGCATGACGAATCATTAATAAATAAATAAGTAAATATGATTGACTTGCATGCGATTACTGATATTATTTAGACATTTCAGTCTTATATATTTCAGAGCAATTTTATTATTAATTTTATTGCGAAACTGTAACGAATTCCAAATGTGGTCTTATAAAGGGCAAAAATTATAAACTGACATTTAGCTGACATCGATTTTAATGCTTACAAAATTAGTATGCCCTTCAAAATTCTGTTAACTTAAAGAAGAAATATTCTATAAATCTAATAGTTGCATGTTTAGGACTCATACGGAATAGGCAAATACTTTTAGATACAACAAACATTATTTTTAATATTAATTGATGTTGTCGAAAGTACTTCAAAGTATTTTTTATAAAATAAGAATTTATTTCATTGTTTAAATCACCCTCTATAAACTTCCAGCTAGGATGAGGAACTTCTACATTTCTATATTTTTGTTATTTCAAGTTTAAAATTATTATTTTTCTGATCACTATTGATTTTCTTATATATGTATATTATATACAATTTAAACTTGATATTCTGAGTACTTCGATTATTTTCAATATTAGCTAACTTAGTTATAAGTACTTCTAAATACTTTTTATATAATTACAATTTATTTCATTGATGTAAATCATCTTCTATAATCTTTCATCTGCTATTAAAAACTAACAAATTTTATATTTACATATGTTATTTGTAGAGTTTAATGGTTTAATACTTTTTTTAAATATAGTTAAAATTGATATTATTAGATGACTTTTCTATGATTTATTTACTAACAAAGTATTTCTAAGTATATATATAATAATTAAATTTGTTTCATTTATTTAAATCAGCTTATAAAGTATTTCAGGTATGATAAGCCCTTATAAATTTTATATTCCTATTTCTTAAAGTATATAAATGCTTTCTCTAATCACTGTTGATTTTCTTAGGCCAGAAAACTTTGTTAAATATATATAAAAGTGACATGATGACGCATTAGTTCACGCCAAGAAAAGTTCTGTACACAATCTAATATAACATGGAAACAGAATCTTCTCTAGCTGAAAGGCCTTGTCGACTCATATTAGAATTGTGTTTTGTGTGAGTGTGCTTACTCTCTAGGATCTAAGTACAACTTAAAGTTGTTTACATTTACACATACACACAACCAGTGTGGCTGGCGATTTGGTAGTTTTTGGCCAGACAGTCGGACAGACAGCGATGACAATTACAAATTTTGTGCAAACTTTTGCCGTTTACGACAACATTGTTGTTGTTGTTGATGTTGATGTTGTCCGTCCGTCCGAGTGTTTTGTTATTATAGTTTTGCCATATTGCTCGTTTCCTTTGCATTTAATTATGCAGCAATTGCTGTTGAATATTGCAACGTAGCGTCACAGTCGAAGTTGCAGTCGAAGTCGCACTCATTTTGCATTAGATCCGGCCAACATTTATGACCAGGGCTAGAAGTCCAGTTGAGAATTAAACGCAGCAGCAACCAACCGGATTCGAAGAAACGCCCAAACTGTAGTAATCCATTCGCCTGACTGCCTCTAACCATAGCATAAACTTTAATCGTCTCTACAACGCAAACGCAGTTCGAGTTGTTGTCTAAGTTGCAGTCTCCGAGTCGAAGTTAGAGATGGAGTTGGAGTTGGACACTTGAAGCTTGGGCATATTTCTAGTTGCGGGTGCTTGAGCTTAACAATTGTTGACGTATTTCGCGCGATTGCATGGCAAGGTAAGTCGCCACAGCTTCAGCTTCAGCTCCAGCTTGTGGCGAGTCTCAGCGTCAGCAATCTCCATAAGCTTGCCCACATGCGAGAGGTCCAAAAGAGACTCAACTTGATACCGAGTACT
Source organism: Drosophila kepulauana (assembly GCA_023558455.1). Classification (NCBI taxonomy): domain Eukaryota; kingdom Metazoa; phylum Arthropoda; class Insecta; order Diptera; family Drosophilidae; genus Drosophila; species Drosophila kepulauana. The sequence goes on from CM042369.1 coordinate 40,977,324, forward strand.
CGCAAAAATTTGTTGCAATTAAAGCAATTTGTGTGCGTTGCTGTTGCTGTTGTTGTTGTTGTTGCCGTTGCCGTTGCTGTTACTGTTGCTGTTGTCGCTGCTGTTGTTGATTGAGTGGCAAACTTTTTGTTTTGTAATGTATGCAATAGGCTGAGCAGAAACAAGTTCGTTGCCAGAGTCTTTCGTTCTGCATTTGCCAGAAAAATGCATTTGCGCAATGCCAACGAAACGGATCTGTTTCCCAATTCAAAATCAATTCAACCGCCGGACATTAAGCTATAATTTCAATTAATTATTCATAATAATAATTAGCATACTATTGCAGCCAAGCCGAAATTCAAAAGAAATCCACAACAACAAAAAATGCCACAACAAATTTCAAAAGCTTTCAATTGAACTCAAGTAAGACATAAAAATTACTACTCACATTATGACTGAGTACAAAAAAAGTGTTAACAAATAAAATCCAAACGCAGCGGTAGCATTTAAATTAAATTAATTTAACTGCGCGCTGACCTTGAATTGTGGTTAAAAAAGAAATCACAGATATGAGGAAAAGATAACAAAGAAAACAAGTAAGAAAGCTACACTTGAGTGTGCTCGACTGTGAGATACCGCTACCCATTGTGAATAAAACAGTGCGATATTTATTTTGAAATATTCCAAATTAATGTACCACAAAAATACTAAAAATATACTAAAGTCTATATTTGGTGTATTGATATGGTACTACATTCAAAATATAGTGCAAAATATTCCAGATTATCAGCCAAATCAACTCAGAGACGGATAGACAGAAAGACAGATCATACTATATCGTCTCGGTTGTTGACGCTGATCGAGAATATAATTTATTGAATCGTTATATGCTTTCTGATTTCCTAGAGGGACAAAGTTAAAATACCCTTCTACTTTATGGATAGCGGGTATAAAAAGAAATCCAAGATATGAAGAAAAAAAGCCAAAAAAAATGCTTTTAATTGATTTTCAATTTATGGTAGTAAAGTGCATGTCATAGTTATCCCAGAATTTGGTTATCTTGGCAACGATTTCCCGCCACCTTGAGCTGCTCCATTAGCTTCATCCGATCGATCCGACCCACTTTCTGGTGCAAAGTGCATTCAGCCACAAGGTCGAATGCCACTGATTGAACGTTATTGTTGTGGGCAAGCTTTTATTTGCATTTGGGTTGATTTGAATTTGGTTTTTTTTTATTTTTGGTTGTTTGGCTTTTCTGACAGCTTAATGTCAAAGTCGTTGCTATTTCAGTGGGCGTTTTGGGCTTATCAAAAGAGAGCTAAGGCGCGGGGCAGTAAACTAAACATAATCTGGGCAATTATGTCGCAGTAGATCACGAAGCGAAGTCCATTGTTTTCGGGTTTTGGATCGGGAGATCGTCAAGTGGCCTTGGCTGCTGGCGTGCTTAGAATGGGGCGACAGACGCCAAAGCAAAAAGCAAATACAACTTGCAAACGGGGCAGAGCGAGAGTCAAAGCCGCCCCATTGGATCGCCTCACAATGACGACTTACAATTTGTGTTTTTACGGTCTCGATCTTTTCGCAATGCATTCACTAGCCCAAGTGGGCGTGGCTGTTGCAGCTTTACAAAATTTCCGCTTTGGATCGAATTCGTTTCATTATTGTTTTTTTTTTCTTTTTCATTTTTTCATTTTTGATATGCTTTTGTAATTGTTGGCATTGCTATTGTTGGTGCTGTTGTTGTTGTGCATTGTTCTGGTTTTGAAAATTGTGGCTTAGTCTGCTGATTTATTGGCTCTCGATAATGTCTATGTCTGGTCGGGGTCTGCTCTGGTCTGTGCAATGCTTTGACCATTGTTAGACCTGCTGCCACACAATGGCATGTCGATAGATCTCTCTCTCTCTCTCTCTCTCTCTCTCTATCTCTCTCCCTTTTTATGATTGTCTATCGCATTGCCATATCCGGCTTAGAATCATTGTGACTACAAGTTAATCCTGCACAGTGTTATGAATGCAAAACTCGTGTTGCAAGCAAACCGCACAAACAGCATGAGATATGTGTAAGTAGTGTGGCATTTGCCGCTTCTTATGATCTGTGACACCCTCAGCCCACGTCCTCGTTTGGTTTGGTGTCGTTAACCGCACCGCAATTGTTGCCAATCGCTCGGCAAAAAAAAAACAACAACAAATTACACAACTGACATGTGGCTATGCAGCAGCCGTAATCAAAGATTGAGGGCTCTGGCTCAACTCTTGGGTTTACTTTGTTGCTGCTGCTGCTGCTGCTGCTCAGTGGTGTGGGTGTCAACGCCTTGGCTTGCCTTGCCGCCAGAGAGCGCGTGTTTCTATCGCCATCATCAACAGCAGGGCCGCACTCAACTAAATTTAATTTGCAGCAACAGCAACAACATGTTAGTTCATAAATCGCCTCTTGGCTTATCAGCCAGCTACACGTTTGAGGTGGTCCCGCAGGCGATGGCAACGTCATCAACATGCCGCTGACTGGCCTGAGTCGAGCGTAGCTCTTTGGAGGACTAGACTTAAAAATACTAGTCAATGGAAATCTAATTGCTTTAAGCTGTAAGAAGACAATAATGCCAATCTAAATTAAATACTCAGTATAATTTGTAGAACAAAATAAGATGGTACTAAAGAAATACCATTTAGATCTAGAATTTTTTTTCTTCATTCACAAATTTCTTACGAATTCGTCTTAATAACTTTAACGGCTGCAATAAATTTCAAAATTTTGCAAAATTCTAAACCAAGAATTACCCATCTTAAATGAAGTCTAATCCGCTGTTCTATAATTGATTCTTAAATTAAGTACTACACATGCTTTATAACCTATAACAATAAAAAAGAAAATATGGTATTCGAGAAATTTGTCAATCTAGGAAAAATGCAATTCTAAGAAATGATTAATTCCTGATATTTTTATGAGCGTAATTGAAGCTTCCAATTAAGGAAGAGATCGTTCTTAAAAGAATTCTAATCAAGAATAAAAATTTAGTTGAAAATTCTTAAATGTAGAATTTTGAGTTACGTTGAACTTTCGACTGCGCAAATTCTTAATATAAGAACGAAAGTACTTTATGTTTCTCTCAGTGTACACAATAACACTCATTTAAGGACCTACTGTATAAATTCTTTTAAGCTCATTTTCAAGGCAAATAAAAATGCACTTGTTGAATTTAGTTCTTAAAATTTTAAACTAAAAGTAAGTTAATAAAATGCATTTTTTGAAATTTTAGTATTTGCTTAAATTTAATATTGATTCGTGACATCTATGAAAACTAAAAGTTTTATATGTTTTTCAAATTTATGAAAAATAATAATATTAGAAATATATTTTTCAAATAGAACCTTTAGTTTGCTTTGTTATGAACAATGCTGCTTGCAAAGGGTATGTTAACTTTGTGCCAACAGAAATGAAAAGCAGCAGGCAAACTGACGTCTTCATCTACATATTTTAAACCTGAAAAGCAGTATAAGCTTAATAAAGTCTGAGCTACCAAAATTAGTGACAATGCGGGTCAAAAGTTTTTAGATTCAAATATTTTACAATCTTACTTCATTTTAAATATATTTTTTTTTTTCTTATCCGTTGTTTTGACTATTATTATCGTGCTTTAATTGATTTTTTCCCTTCATTAAGAAATAAACCAAATCGTTCGATTTTATCGCTTTAACGATGACAACTGCAGAGCACTTTCCACACAATTTCCATCCAATCCAGCTGTTAATGTGAGCAATTACAAGCTCAGACTCGACGGGCAGCACGTTTATCAAGTTGAATTACCATCCACTTGAGACTCACACACAAAATGTCAATTTGAATTTGTGTTGGCATTACCAAAGTTTTAATTACCATATCTGTAACAGTGTGTGTGTGAGTGTCTTTTGGTCACAACTTGTTGCCGGCAACAAAATGATGGTTAATTGTTATTTTTTTGCATACTCTGGACAAGAAAAAAATTGGAGCTAAAGTCGACAGCCGCATGCAGGCATTGCATTGGAAATGCCTTTCGAGTCGGGGCTGCCTTTTGATTAGACGGCCGAGAGAAGCCTTACATAATAATCTAGTTAACAAATTGTGTCATGCAGAGCAACCAAATGGCCAAAACTGACGGTTGCCGCTTAGCTGGATGCCGATGTCGATGCCAAAAGCCTGTGTGGCGGAGTCAGAGCAGCAGCAGCTGCCTTAGCAACTGGGGCGGGCACTTTCGAAAGTGCTGTGGCTGGCAGCCAGATCAAGACACAGAATACGAGTATATATATATATATATAAATATATTTATATTTGAATAGAAATGACTTGCATAACAGAAACAGAGTCGATTTGAACTGCTTGTGTCGCACACAACTGCGAGGGTGTTGCCCCGCGCACACTATAAAAAAGTCATTAAATATTTAAAAATAAATAATCCAAATGGGCAATCTACAATTTATGCACATTTTCCTGGGCGCTCACGAGTTTTTGCCACATTTGCGCCGCTGGCTGCACCGCAGCAAATGTCCAAGCCCCAATCTCCGCTGCAGTAATAAAGCCAAACATTTTGGCCAAAATGCTTTAATATGACAGAGCATGCAAGCGTCAAGCCAAAGAATTGAAGAGCCTAAACTAAAACAATAAAAAACATAATCAACAGTCTGAGGCGCAAGTTGAATACCCTTTACAAAGCTTTAAAGATTTTACAAATATTTCAATATCAGTAAAAAATATAGTATAAAATGTTTTATAAATAATTTTATATTTTTTATAATATCCAAAAGTCTGTAAAGCATAAAGTATTTAAGTTTATCAATTCCAATTTTTAAAAAGCAGTATCTTTTTAGATATCCCAATTTATAAAAATATATCTCGTAACTAATTTATTCAAAAGTGATAGGAATGTTTATTTCCTTTTTACTTTTCACACGCTCATCTTACATACACGTATGTAGTTTCACCTCTTGCCACAGCGAACTTAAGCATGCCACTTCACAAAGTGTAAGAAAAACAATCATGAAACATTTTAGTTGTTTTTAAGTTTGATCATTCCCTGCATTGCCCGTAGTAACTAGTTCAATTTGGGTGTGGTTAGGGTAGGAAAAACTGAAAACTTAAAAAGAAAACGCTAAAGAGAAAAAAACCTGCGCGGCAAATGAGTGAATGAAAATGAAAATGAAAACTGGGCGAGCAAGTTGAGGACTGTTGTTGAGACTGAGACTGAGTCGGCTCCGAAGTGGAGCGCGTTGGTATTATCCAATGCAATTGTGGGTTAGTGGGTGAATGTGCATTTGAGCTAAGTGTGCACATTACAATAGATACGAGTACTCGTAAGTTGTGGTCGGAGGTGGTTTGTTGCTATGGCCGATGCAACGACGTAGCAATTGCATTGTCTGCCTGATGGCTAAGCAAACAAAAGCCTGAGTAAACAAACTCGACTCAAGACGTAAGTATGCAAGCATATACATAACATATACTATGCAAAGATAATCTCTTCAAATTTAAATCTTTTATATTTGAAAGCTGCTTTTCGCTATTTTTTTTTTTCTCTTCTTCTAGGAATTTGATTATTGGCTGCCCGAAGGGTCGATGTGTTGTGTTAATGGCTTTTTAAACGGAATGAGGAAGTTGATTTCATTGATTTGAAGACTAATTTAAATTGGCTTTTTTTTTGTAGTTTGTGCTTAACTAATTCTAGCGCCTAATATATCATTAATTACAGCAAACAATGAACTCATTCATACACACAAACACACACCTTAATCGACAATTCAATTTTGATATTCGATTCATGCACGTTTTCAAGGCGTTGGCCCAAAATTGCCCCTAAAGCTAACAAATAAAAAAAAATATGATTCCGACATTGCGCTGCAGTTCTAACTTATAATTTGGGTTCCACTTTCAGTTTTAATATTAAAATTAAATTAATTTTGAGCAAACGTTTGGCAGTGTGAGAAACTTGGGAACTTAAAAGAAACCATTTGCCGCACTTCATAGACAGCTGCATGATTAATGAGCGCGATGAATGTGTGCGGTTAAGTGCCGGCAGCGCAGTGTAACTAATGACTCAATTCGAGCTGGAGTAATGGCAAGAAAGAAGCGCATTAATTGGCGCAAAATGTTGTCATAATAAGTTCACTCGCTTTTGCAATTGCAACGCACGTAATTAGTTCATTTGCCCATAACGAGAGACAGCAAAAACAACGAGATGACAACAGCAACGACAACAACAACAACAACAACACTGTGTCCCGCTGTGAAAAATCATAGTGTGGAAAAGATAGTCACAAATTGTGTCAAGGTCAACGCAGCTGTGGCATAAAGTTGGCATTTTGCATACCATATATTTTGTTATTTAGTTGTTGTTGCCTTCAAAATCTCATCACATACAAAAGACTTAGGCAACGAACTTGTTTTGCTCGACCATTAGAATTGACATGCGGTAAGATACGAATGCGAATGTGACTACAAATATTATGTATGACTATGTTTAGCTACACAATGAGTACATTAGCTGGGACATTCAGTTGGCTACATTTCTTATCATTGTTTCATGACTAAGATTGAAATTGCAATATTAAAACTTAAGCGCAAATTCTTGCAAAATTCCCTATGCAATATAATAAAATAAATAAATAATAAATATATAACAACAGAATGTAAGTTAGGGTAACACTTAGTCGACATCATTTCCACACAAATCTATGACCAGTTGCAATTAACATTTGTCCAGCATTGCTGACATTTTCAACACAAATTGCCCACCACAAATCAAAACCAAACCAAACCAAACGAAACGAGTTACGCACGCTTACGCATGATTCCGTTATGAATGGATTGCAATGGCTTGAGTTGTGGAGCCTGTGTGGCAACGTCGCATTTTGTCATTCACTAAATTGGCTGTCAAGGCAATTGCAAACTCGACACGCGTTTGAACAAAACGCAAACTGCGTGCAGCTAGCAACTGGCAACCTGCAACGAGTTACAGTTATTTTATGTGTGGCAATGTCACATGTGCGTAGTTCAAGTTGAAGTTGAATTCAACTTGTGCGCCAAGTGTAATTTATGTGCTAATTAGCGTAAGGTGTGCCTTTTTTGTCTCCGACTTTTATAATCCCGGAAAATTTAGTAATTGCTGTTATTATTTCCGTGTTGGATAAAAACTTAAAGAACAATTTTATCACTATATTTTGCAGCTACTAATGCAAATGAGTTTGTTGGATATAAGTAAGTTAAGCACGGAATATTTTCTATGCTTGCCGATTGAGATATTTCCTACAGTCACTTTTTTTGTTACAATCAATAATAACTATAGTTTTTAAGATTCCTATAAATTTGCCATCAGTAAAAATCTTATAGTTCTACAAGGAATAATTCTGGTATATTTGGTTCTTATGGTATATTTTGAATGTAGTAGCATATTGATATACCGAACTTAGAGATTTGAGTATTTTTATGATATCATTTGGTATATTTTTGTTTGGGATATATTTTGAAGGTAATTGTATATATTTATACCAAATAAATCGATTTTAGTTTTTTTTTTTTAAGTATATTCATTTTATATATTTTATGAATTTACCTTTTATTGAAACTGGGTAGTGTGTATCTAAAGTAGTAATAATGATATCAGATCTTTTCTCGTATATTAATTTCGATCAACTAATGTAGAAGAAAAAATAATTCCTAATTTTCAACAGTGCAACAATATTTCATATACCAAATATTTGTTCAGATCTTCCCTCTCGAAATTCCCAATATATATCCAGCTATATATTTAGAAATCTAAGGCGAAGAATATAAGCACTTCAGTTCTTAACAACATACATTCCATTTTTCCAAGTCTTATATTTGCCAAGAATAAATCTTGCAATTCCAATACATCCATCAGATAACAAATAAACGAAGCTAAATTATTCCGCCCAGTGGCTAATCACATATGTATGTAGACACATATACCCTATGTCAATTAGGTTTAATTGCATATGAATTAAGTTCATTACGAGTTACAGGGTATTTACATCATTTTAGTGCACTAAATTGCCAACCGCAGAGAAAGAAAGACATCAAATGGCAATTGTACGCTACAAGCAACCGCACTCCATATAGCCTATTCCATATGCCATAAGCTCGCAAGCACATGCACTAATGGCCTTGTCAATGCCGTTCCATGCCTTGAGAATTTACATTCACAACAACAACAACAACAGCAACAACAACAACAACGAGAAGCAAACACCTTTGCAAGACAATACAAAAAAATCGGGCATATTTGGTGCAGTAGCAACCACACCAAAAAAAGAGCGAAACAATTGCAATTGTTTGTCGTGGTTGCCGCAGTTGCTTGTGCATTTTCATTGTGTGTTGCATGTGAATCAAGCAAGGGATTGGAGCTGCAATGCGACGTTGCATATGAGAAATGGCCTCTGCAATTTGTGCTAAGATTTCAATTTATTTATAACAATTTCAAAGTATTAATTAATGCTCAGCCAATTTGTTAACGTAACGCGGCAGTAAGTGTGAGGTTCGCTTTATTTTTCTTTGCTAAGTGTATATCTTAATTGGTCTTTTTGAAAGTTCCATTAGGTGGCGAGTTTAACAACTGAATTAACTCAATTAACTGCTCATTTATCTGACTCGCAAATATTTATTATTTGTTTCATTGTTTACTTTTACTTTCGTCGAGCTCAACGCCTCAATATAATTTGTTTCCAATGTGCTAAGCTGACCTTGACTTTAAAGCCAATCATTTGAGATCCGACAGCTACTTTAAAGTATTTTCGCTTAATTAACTTGGCTTCAAATTAAATTACACGGTCTCTGGCAATGACATGTAAAGTATTTCATTTTTCCGAAATTATAAATCTTTTTGTAAATCGGTTAGGGTCGTCGTCTCAAGAGCGCTTAGTAGCGCGTGAAAAATTCCAAATTTGACAGGTGAATAAGTAAAAAGATTAATTGCTTACGAAAATGTATTTAAAAGCGCTGTATGAGACGGCATTGCTTGTGGTATTTCAACCAAGAAAATTAATTATTAAATTTTCATAAGGTGCAAAATTAATTTAAATAAATAAGTTGTCAGAATGGAGGCGATTAGCTAGATTTTATTTAAAGTATTTTATTTATAATGCAATGAAGTATTACAATGAAAAATATCAAATTGCTATGCAAGTTTTATTATTTTTTGAACACTTTAAAATAAATACAAATTAAATTAATGTAAAAGTCTTGTTATCATTTTCCTCATTTCGAATGTTTTCCTTTCAGTATTTAATAATAAGAAGAATACTAATGTTTAACACAGCTATTTTAAAATCCATTTCTTTTTTAATCGAAAAATTGACTACAATTCGCAAATATTATTTTATTTTAATTCAAATATAATCAACGAGTCATGCCGACAGTTCAAGTTACACAATTGCTTTTGCTCGAATGCCGCAGCTGCCATAAAATTTCGCTATATCAATCAATTGTTACAGAGATTCGTGGGAAACTTGGCAAAACGAGAGTGAGTACAATTACCGATCGACTTATTAAGATCATAATTCTAGAGATCGCAAACAATTTGTCGCAATATGTTAAGCAAAGGCAGCGAACGATCAGCTCTAATTACGATTCGATTTGCATTCAATTCAAGAATTTACAAACTGAGCGACAACACGAGACGACTTTACGACTCGTACTTGCATGAATCACTTGGACAGACATCAGACGAAGCTGGCCAAGTGGCTGTTAGCTGTTAGCTTTTAGCTGTTAGTTGTTCTAAGCTTTGCTCGTAAATGGTAATTGCAAAGCCGTTTGACGAAGCCACCAAATTGGTTACGTATACAAAACGCGTTAACGGAGCATAAATGTGAAGCACTGCCGAAGGTCACGACGAGTGGCAATCGTTCGGTCAACTCAACGTCAGCAGCCAAGAGGCGTGGCCGGTCAACAGATCCGACTTAGAGCACGGCAAAGCATTTTCGATTTTCCCACAAACTCACATTGGAGGCGCGTTTGGCGTTATGACTGTTGGCCAACTGTCTTAAGCTCTGGTGTTGAGTTGAGTTGAGTTCAGCGCTTGCTTTGCACTTTTTTATGACTAACGGCGCCGCCGTGACATTATACGAGCTGTACGATCGATTTCAATATACATATAAAGTATTTCATATCCTGTAGTGTTGGTTCCGCAAACAGTGGCTATTAATGCAGCACTCAACTGCAACAAATTGCAGTGGCACTTGGCCTTTTAGCTCTTTCATGTTCAGCTTAGATTGTGTCTTAGAACTTTGATATGGAGGCGTTAACTAAACTAATTTAAACACGCTGACTTTTTAGCCAAAATAACAGACAATGAATTAGAAAACCAAGGACACACAAAATCCATTTTTAACTTACATTTTAAAAAGTCAAAGATCACTGAAGATTGACAATAAAAGATATAACAAAAATAAATAATTAAAATAAACAAGCAAATGCAAACGCTTTCAATGAAGCCTAAAAGTAAGCTTTGCTTTTCAGTTTTGCAGTTGGCTTATTTAACTGTGAATACTTTTTGGCAGCTCGCAACAATGTTGCAGTTGTATACACTGAAATACATTTTTGTTAGAGTTGTCTAAAACAGAGTGGAATACTTAACTTTAAAGGGAAGTCATTATAGGAAATACTCGATTAACTCATTTAAAATGGTCATGATTTCTATAAATCGATACGCCTATTCAGTTGACTGCATAAAAATCGATAAGAAAAAGTTATCGCAACTGAGGTGAAACTACTTTTGAAGTTAGAAAGAAAATTGATTCAAAGCCATTTTGTGTGAATGACATGTAAAACTTTATCTTGACTTTGTGCATTCAAAATCTTTCAAATTCCAATTCGGAATTTAATCGTTGTCATTTTGATCCTTCTGATCTGTAAAAATATGACATCCAGTTGCATACACAAAGATTTCTTGAATGTTATCAATAATTATAACTATAATTTGTATATTTTATTTGTAAAATTTCAATAATTATTGTTTTTTTTTTAAACTGTAAAATTTATTTAGCTACGAAAGCAGTTTTATTTCAAGAAAACTATAAATAGTACGACAATTATTTGTTATCTCAATATCATTGTATAAATAAATAAAACACATGATTTTTAAGTTGAAGTTATGATTTTTTTAATGCACAAATTTATTTCCCAATTCAAATAAGTAAAATATTCATTTAGAAAATGAAAAAAATTACACATTCTTGCTGTTTTGTTATTAAATAAATGAATTGTCAAACTCCTCAATAGAAAACCACAAATTCCCAATTGAAATGAAATAAAATTTGCATTTTGTTCACGAAACATAAACATCTATATTTTATTTTGTAGTTTTTCAATAAATATGCCGTAATAATGTTAAGCACTTAATAAATAGCAACATTTTTTGTTGTTGTTTGTCAAACGTCATTTAAAACTAAATACTAGTGGAATAATATGTAGTTTCTAATAATTGTACAGCTATAAGTAAAAGTAACAGAGGGAAATACTTGTTCATATGCTTGGTGTGTGTGTGTGTTTGTGAGAGGGAGAGTGTGTGCAATTGTATATATGTGCGTGTGTGTGTGTGTGAATTGCTGTACATGCAGTTTGCATAAGGAGGGAAAGAACAAACGCGCGAGAGAGAGGGAGATAGCTAGATACATATATCATAGGGGATATTAATAGATAAATACATTATTATATAGTTATAGCATTATGCGAACTCTTTTGGTATCTTTCTAAACAATAAACAATACTTGGCTTGCGTATAATTAACAATTCTGGAATTTCAGCATTTCTGTTCCTTGTAAATATTTATGCATTTATTTTACTTTTGGCCTTTGTTTTTTCTTATTTTTCTTCTTCTTTTTTTTTTGGCTATATATTTTCAGTTATGTTTTTAGTAGGGCACAAAGGAGCCGGCATTGCGTTTGCGTCCCATGTTGCAGATCTTAAAGTGGCACGGCGACATATCTGCAATGGATTAAAAATATGCAATGAATAAAATTGTGCAATTGCATTAAAGTTTAAGTCACATGCTCGACTTACATTGTCTACGAACTAGAGATTTGCGAAATCAAAACAAATTGCCACATGCAAAATTAAAAATGAAATTCAATCAGTATTGCAAATAATTAATATTTTTCATATTCCACTCACATTGCACATTCTTCTTGATATTGTGCTGCTTAGCTTGAATGCCCAGCTTGACATTCTCGCTCTGCTTCTTGGCGGGCATGGCAGCCATGTCATCGATCACATTGTAACGCAACTGATCATCGCCATCTCCCGATTCGCTCAATCTGTGCAGACGCGCCACCAGCCTCGAACCCAGCTGAGCACGTTCATTGCTCTCCTCCAGATTGTTGTTGTTGTTGTTAGTGGTGGGCAGAAGAACGTCATCCTCGTAGTCCGCAGTTAGCAGCAAATCGCGCAACGATGGCCACTTGTTGACAAAACTATTGAATGACGGCAATTGTTTGTGCTGTTGTCGCTGCTGTTGCTGCTGCTGTTGCTGCTGTTGTTGTTGTTGTTGTTGAGTAGGAGCAACAGTTAGCAAAGTGCATGAGTAAGAGAGGTAAACAGTCAGACTTACCAATTGCTCGCCATAGAACAAGTTGTCCTCGTTAGCTGGCCCAGAGTTGAGCAGCTCGTTGTAGAACAACTGCGTTGGCACTGCGCCCACTGTGGGGCGTGGCAGTGCATGTCCGGGCGACAAAAGCGCAATTGACAGCAGCACAATGGAAATGGTCAGCTGATGGCCGATAGAGCTGCCTCCGCATGTTGTTGAGCGTGACGCCAAATTCTTCATCATCATCAACATCAAGTTGCCAACTGCGAAATACAACAAAAATTGTTTCACTACGGTTGCCTAGGTGTGGGAATGTGTGTGTGTGTGTGAGAGAGAGTTTGTTGTCAACTTTGGCAAAGACAATTAACCAGAAGCCAGAACCAAACCCACATTCCCCCCTCAAAAAAAAAAAATGAACACACATACTCACAACTTGAAGCGGGAGTCGAAAGGCAACGCTTACGCAAAAAGGGTTTCCTATTACACTTTCATACGAATCAAACAAAGTTGCCAAGTTAAAATATGCGTCAAATGTTTTTTTTGTTTTGTTTGTTGTCCCGCCAAAGTTGCGAGTACTTTTTTTCTACCCTTAACGGGTTTCATCTCAAGGTGTTTGGTATTTCAATAAAGTCACGTTGCATTCGCTATGATCTTCGCGTTCCACTTTCTCGCTTTGACTAAGAATATCATAAACTGCTTTGAAGCCCGCCCCCCTGAAAAGTGAAGAAGCCACACTCACACTCACACTCACATGCCAGGCACTCAATCTCTCAGTCAGTCATTCACTCAGTTAGCTAATCTACGCTGGGTCAACTTTTTATTTAAGGCGGGGATGAGGCGTTCAACGTGATATCAAACTCATTGCGGAGTGTGCGCGAGTCCGTGACGCGGTCTCCGAATGGCTTAATTGCCATTTATGAAATATTAATGCCTAATTATGCTCTCAACTCTGACGCCAGCTCGAACTGTCCTCAACTGCGGGTAAGGCCAGGACAAGCAGGCACTAAAAAAATGTCGTGTCATTTGTTGACTGCAAAAAATTCATAAAGTTGCCACAAATTTATCAGCATAAAGTGCCCAATCTAATGAAAAGTAATTTCAAAGCTGGTAAGCAACAGTTGAAGCTCTTTAGCAAATTTCTTAAAATTATATCATTCATTTAGTAATGAAAATAGTGTACAGAAAAGAGAAAAGTCATATATGATTTATATTGTTAATTTAAGTATAAAACTAGCAGTCAAACTTGCAGCTGAAAATTTCCCTCTTTTATAATAACAATTAGTAATTATAGTATATTTTGCACTTCATATTTAGATATTTTAATATAGCAATATACCAAAAACTTAGCCTTTGGCATATTTCAGTATTTGTGTGGTACATTAATTTGGTATATTTTATGAATAATAAAGAATAATACTGAGCACACTCGACTGTAGCTTTCTTACTTTCCTGATTTGTGATGTTATCTCTTGGTTACATTTTCAGATTTGCCCATTCTTAAAACAAGAAAATAATCTTGAATATAAAGAATGTTTAATATTATATTTTTATAGAATTTTGATCTTGCTTTAAGAATTTACCTTCATGGTTCAATTTTGCAAACTTAATTCAAGATTTCATTCTTGATTTTAGCACGTTTTTTTCTGTGCACTTATCAACTTTTAACTTTTAACTGGGAGATTCCTTAAAAGCTTCATAATATTTATCGACGCCTTATCAAATGACACTTGATATATTATGTGTGCATTATTAATGAAACCCAATCAAGCTGATTAACATTTCTATATATTGCCCGTTTCTCAGCTGGCAACATGCAATAAAATCATTAAATAATTCACATAATCATTTTTTTTTTGGTTTGAATTTCTTTTCATTTTCATTGCTTTCAAGTTTTAACGGCCTGTTCAAGTGCAGGCAGCGATAAACTTTTTGGTGACATTTGCATTGACTTACACGCTCTACGTTTTGTTTTCTATAATTAATGTTTAATGTGCGATCATCGCAATCGTGGCAAACGCATTTTTATGCCTCTCTCAACTGATAATGTGTCGATTGTCGTGGCTAATTTTTTTACCACCCAAACACACGCGAAGTATTCTATATATATGAGTATATATATACATATATATAGATTGTCATTTTGAGATTCATTTCAGTTTTATTTGAAAATCCAAGTCAAGGCCTAACGCGTACAAGTTTCATTGAACTCTCACACTCTTCCCTGGGTTTGCTAATTGTGCAAACGTTTCGCCCATTAAAACTATATAACTATCAACTAAATTAAAGGGTGGGAGTAACACCTGTCGAATTTATTTGATAGCCGCCAATTATTATCCGAAATTTACCACAGGAGATTATTATTACTTTACTGACTTCTAATTAAACTATGACATTTGTAAAAAGTCATACTTAATTCTCATTCAATGAGTCAATAATCCAAGTTCGAAGCTTTTAGCAAAAATCGCCGAGAATTTTCCCAACATCTTATTGACGTCACCAAATACATTCCCAAATTCCTCAGCTCAAAAAAAAAACACTAAAAAAAATTCCATGAAGAAAACAACAAATAAAAAATTAAAAAAAAAAAACATAAAGAATGTTCCCCTCGCAGGAGGGATTCTTTTGACGCATTATAAATTTATGCTCGAATATTATCGCAAAATAAATAAATTTTAAATAACAATTTAGTTCTATGGGGTATATAATATAATCTAATTAAATTTATTTTTATTAGTAAACAAGCTACAAATTGAATTATGTATTTTAAGTGTGCTATTAATATTTGTTTTGAAAATAGTAAATGTGAAATTAGTTTTATTTAGAATAATATTCATATTTATGAATTGAATTCGAGGTATTGTTAAGTCGAAACTTCTCATTGGCACTTCGATTGTAAAACTTGTTGTTTTTATTTGCTGTATAACAATAAAGTGCGTCATCAACGTTAGAAAAAAAATCACGCAATCAAAGAAATTGAATTCTTATCATGGCAAAAGTAGCATCTTATGACACGCCCTCTTTTTGTTTTTTTTTTTGTGTGTTTTAAATGGCTATCATATAAATTTGAAATTACTCGATTAGATTCGTATATTTTGTGTGCTGGGGGCATCGAGCGGAACTAACCCCAAGCTAAAAGCTATCTCTAAAGACGACGCAATAAATACTTTTGCCTGACCTCAATACGTTAATTTCACGTATCACGAGACTTGTGAATCGGTTCTGTTCATTGATCAATCGCCAGTGAATACTCGTTATTACGAGTATAACATAAATACTAGTCCAACAAAGTGCAATTTCGCGTTCAATGCGACGCTGATAAGACGACTATGTTAATTTCAACGAAATATAAATCGAATTTTCAGCGCCAATCACGAATCAAGAAATTGTGTGTGTATTAAAATTGAGAATTTATTACTATAAAAATCGCACTGTCGCTTCTTTTGTTTTTTGTGTACTGCTGATAATAAGGCAACAATGTTATAAAAATAAAATAAATAAACATTATCAAAGAACATTATAATTGAGCTTGGCGCCATTCGCATGACCCACGATTGAGTGAATTATTGTGTGAGTTAAAGAGCGAATAAATGCGAATCGAATGACTTGATAGAAATTTAATAACTACACTAAACATGCAAATTATTAGCCTAATTCGATGAAAATGTTTTATGCGAATATTAAGTATACGCAGTACTTAAAACACTTGCACTTAAGCAAGCATCAAGTATATGCATTACGTATACGCCAAGTAAAATAACACTTACCTTTCAGAAAGATTATTTAGGTGACTCAAAACACGAATTTAGTGTTATTTATTTGCAATTTTGAAACTATGCAATTGACTTGTCTTTATTCACGCACAATAATTTGAATTGTTTTCAGAGTTTTCACAAAGTAATGTTCATTTATTGGGTCTTTGAGCTATTCGCTTGACTAATTCTTAACCGTTAGGTGTGACACTGCAGAATAAACGCAAATCCGTTGTGAGCATTTGTTTATATAGGCGTTGACAGCGTTTTGGGGCAACAACACGAGTAACAACAACAACAACAACAACAACAAAAAGGGTAAATCAACAGGTACAGTTAACACAACTAACAACCGAGAGCAGAGACGATAGCGACGATGTTGACGATGACGATGACGACCACGACGACAACGACGACACTTGTGACTTCGGCATGTCAAGTGGGCGGGCGTCAGTTTCTAATGGATGGGCGTGGGCATGTGGGCGTTTAGAATGGCCGTGCTCAGTTGCAGTTGAAAGTTCTGTCACTTAATCTTTTACTTTTCACTTTTTTCGACTAATATGCGCGCGAATTCGAAATACGAGCAACTCTGCGTTATAAGTGTTCAGTATGAGTTTTTTTGAGAGGGGCCTACAAACAAATTTCAAAAATTTGAGGAGACTTTTGAGTGGACTGGACGCGTTCTCGTGCGATTGCAAACTAAACGCGACTTTCGCTTTAAGAAACTGACACGAAAAAATACTAAAACAACACCGATCGTGGTGTTCTCGATGAAACTGAAAATAATGAAAAGTCGGTCTCGGTCTCGGTCCCGATCCCGGTCTCAGACCTTCGGAATGAATCTTTGTCGTGCCACACTTTTTGACAAATCGTCCGATAAAGCTGAGATTTATGGCTTAGCGGGCGAGGAATACCGCAATGTTTTAGAATACGCTACACAGCTGAAGGCATATTAGATGCAAGCATAAGTTTGCTTATAACAAAATATTCAATAACAAAAATGTTGTAAAATTCAAAAATTTAAACTAAAGTATTTTGGTGTTTTTAATTTCTGTTTCCAAGAGCCTTCTTAATGTGATGATGAATTTGCCATCAGCATAAAGTTCATTAACATTGACCAAGGTACTTTTGGACAATCTATGCTCAGGTCTATATTTGAGCTATACCCCAAATTATAGTTCAATAAACCCGCTTTGAGCTCACTACAAATTTGCAAAAGTTAATTGGGTCAATGTCGAACGGATGTTGAAATTTAATGAGACTTTTGCATTACCAATACTCGAAACAATTATGAACTTGAATGTCAAGAAGGGTGCTCACACACAAAAAAAAAAAAGAAGAAACCAAACTTTATGACATGCTCTTATCTATAACATAACATAATAACTATTGTTTAAGATTCAGTAGCTAAATTAAGATGTGCAAACAAGTGTGTTGCCAAAATTAGAATGGAAATTTACATATTTGCATTATCATTCACATTCGTTTACATTCTCATGGCGATAAGAAGTGATCATTATCTTTGAGAAGAACAAAATTAATTTGCGGCGCAACTTTTGAAAATTACTAATTAAAAGATGTGATGAAATGTCATTCATAAATAACATCACTTATGATGGAACATTCTTTTTGCAAATGTTAGACGATTTATAATTAAATTCGTTCGTCTTGCAATAATCTCATCTAGATCGTCTGCCTTTCATTGGATCTAATTAATACCAATTAAACTGACACAGCATTTTAATCATTGACCAAAGAACTTTTGGGAATTTTTAATCTGACACGCTCAGTACGTGGCTTTTTGGATTTTTCCTTTTCTTTTTTTTGCGACTCCGAAAATATCGGATGATAATCCCACCTACGCTTTATTTTGAGTACATTGGCGGTAAATGAATTTTGATAGTTACATCAGCCCGAACGCTGGGGAGATAAGCAAACTCGAGGGTAACTCGTCAGTTATGCGATAAGACATTTTGGACACACGAACCCTTATGACATGCAAATAAAATATTAAATACCAAACATATCAGCACTAATTGACACTTATTAAAAAGAATAGCAGCGACGAGACGTAGACATTGACATTTCATGCCGGAACAATTGCTCACACGTGCTGCTTGTACCGGCCAATTATCAGCAGCAATCACAAAATCACGAGACTTTCTGCTGTCATTTAAACAAATTGAGCATTTCGAAATGCAGGCAAAGCATGACTCACATGTCAGTAGCTTTTTGTTACTCGATAGCAAACAATTAATACGTAATAAATGGATATAATGTGTTGATAGGGGAAACAATAATAAATATTAATTTGAATCTAAGCGCTCATTGGTTACAACACAGAAATGATTTTCCAACACTACCCTGCTGCATCAAAATAAACATACTCGTTTTGGCACTGTTAATAACAGTGGGGCTAAGTAACAGTTGCTGAATTATTGTGGGAATCTTTTGTAATTATGATTCTCATTTATTTTTTTTCTTTAAATTCACAAAAAATTTAATTTGTGTATCTATTAAGCTGACAACAGTGTTTGCTGTTAATATTTACTTTACATATATTTTTGGGGGGCCTGCTGTTAATAACAGTGGAGTGTATTGTTATGCTAACATCTGTCTGTTAAACGATAGTCTTCTTCTTTTCGGCTGTTCAGCTGGGGATATTACAAAAAAAAAAGAACGAAAAGGGGGGAAGAAAATTGAAAATACGAAAATCATCATGGCTACATCGACGCTGCAGCTGGAATTTTCGCAAGCAATGGCCGATTTCAAGAAGATGTTCCCCGACATTGACCGCGAAGTGATTGAGGCTGTGCTGCGCGCTAATTTGGGCGCCGTGGATCAAACAATCGACCAACTGCTTGCGATGTCAACTGACAACCAGGTATGTATGTGTGTGTGCGTGAGTGTACGTTTGTTTGTGTATACTAACAGCCCAACTAACACTAACACTATAATAACTAACTAACCAATGTGAATAGAACGAAAAACTGCGCAATGAACTGGATGCTAATGTCTCACCACAACAGAGTCTCATCAATCTAAACGATCCGGACAAGGAGCTGCGACGCAATCAACAGCAGCAGCTGCAGCTCATTGACACCACAGATGGCGTCGCCAGCAATACGACAGAGAGCAGCGCTGCCGCAGCCGCAGCCGGTCACACATTGCTCAGCACGGCAAACACAGCGTCGCCGCATCACAATACGGGCGCCTCGCCCAAGCAACGTCCGCTGGGCGCCTCGAATAAATTGAATGCCAGCGGCAGCTTGAACAACACGCCCACCAAGCGCAGTAACAACAGCAGCACCAACAACACAAATCGACGCTGGAATCCACCGATTTTGGGTGTGTTACCAGCTGGATTTTTGCGAATTACTCCAGCAGCTGGACAACAGGATTTTGAGCTGCCCGATGAGCAGTTTGCTCTAATGCTACAGAATGAAGAGTTTATGAATCAGTTGCGATGGAATCAGGACTTTATGAATGCGCTGGAAAAGGAGCAAAGTGGCAAATCGAAAGGCGAGGATGATGCACCGTTCCAGGAGAGGCTGAAGAATATGGGCAAAATGTCGCGCAAGAAATTCCTACAAATGGCGCGTGTCTTCACCTGGCAGCGGAATAAAAAGGTGACCACTGCCAAACAAATTGATTCGTTGCCATTGCGTGAAGAGCCCAGCGACGATGAAGATCATCACCATCATCATCATCAGCAGCAGCATCAACAACAGCAGCAGCAGCAGCAACAGAGCCAAGAACAGCATTCACAACAACAGAGCCAAGTCCAACAGCAGCAACAGGGTCAATTGCAGTTGCGAAAGTAAAGACCAGGAGCCTTGTGTCGAGGGTTCCTTTTGTTTGTTATCTTATATACATAC
Source organism: Drosophila kepulauana (assembly GCA_023558455.1). Taxonomy (NCBI): domain Eukaryota; kingdom Metazoa; phylum Arthropoda; class Insecta; order Diptera; family Drosophilidae; genus Drosophila; species Drosophila kepulauana. The sequence continues at coordinate 40,997,490 of CM042369.1, forward strand.
TTATACTTATCCTTATCTTATTATCTCATTGGGCCATAAAAAGCACATACGTCAAGGTCGCTCTGATTACTCAGATGTATGCGTAAACTCGCAGCTAACAAACGTAATCTCCTCCTCCCCCTCTCACAAAACAAAATGAACCGTAGTAATCTCAATGCAACAAGAAATAATCATTACTATATATGTTATATATGATTCTCGTTCAAAAAATGTCACCTAATAACCTAAAGTGCAATTTCTCCCCACACTCCCAGTGCAATATTATAATGTGAATATTTTATATACATACATATATATATTTTTATTGTTTTATTTTTTTTTGTCCATATTTTACTTATTTTTACCTTCAATTTTCGTTGTTGCCAAATTAGCATATAATTAAGTTTTATTGATATACTACTATTATATTTTTAAATGGCAGCTTTTTTGTCAAAAAGAAGACGTAATGTTGGACTGATATGAAATGCGTTAATTAATACAATTAAAAGCATCACAGCAAATGAAAATGATAATGATCTAATGATCTGGCATGAAACGATATGACATACACAATATAAATGTATATCTAGAGCACTTGCTAAACTCAAAAATGAAAACTAGTCATTAAATAAACGTCAAAACAATTTATGTACAGTAATCAAGCTAAATATTTGTGCTACTATCTCCCCATTTGATCCAATATCATGCCTCATACTGACCGATTCTTAGCAGTTTTTAAAGTCCATATATAGTATATATATATAGATAATTCGTATGATATCCGCCTACGCTTTGTTGGCTTCAACTCTCAACACGTCGTCGTAAATCTCCAGATATAAATTTGATAATGTCCATATCAACTGTTGATATTACCAGATACCAGATATATAGTATGGACATATATATACCATCCATATCTTTGGTGGCTAAGCATTAAAACAAACAAAAAAAAACATGCAACTATTTGATTGTAATTGTACTTGTACTTGTATTATAAACCATATTTGAAAAACTATTATATTATATTCATATTCCAAGTATAAAATACAGATAAATATTAAAAAAAAAAAAAAAAACAGAATGCCACGTCGTATTAATTATCTCAGCTAATCTTGAGATACGTCTTCATTTTTCGTTTTTTTCCGTGTCGGGAAGTAACGAGAGAAGAGCACGTAATGAAGACGTAATCTTTAAAAGATTAAAGATATCCGAGAATTGAAAAAATGTTTGATTCTTACATGAATTTATTTAATTTTTTATTTTGTTTTTGCTTTTAAATTTTTTTGTTTTTTTATTTTTTATAAACATAATACATTTATTATGGATACACGTTGGTTTTTATGTGTGTGTGTGTGTGTGTGTGTGTTGCTTTTTGACTTTGATTTAAGGGCATATTGGTTACTTGTTACCTGTTACAGTACTATTATGAATTGTATATTCCTTCTTTTTTTTAGATTTTATTTATTTTTTTTTCTTTTTTGTAAATTTACTTCGTTTTGGATTGACACTTGACGACGAATCTTGTGTTTCATACTATAATTTATTTGTTGGGATTTGTTGTTTCGTTTTTTTATTTTTATTTATTTTTTGTATTTTTTTAATAACAGGATTTAAATCGTTTTACATGCAACAATTGCAATTGCAATCAAAATTCAACTTTGCTTTGTTATCTCTACTGAATGATTTCCTTGCCTTTCTCTTCTCCATCGCTCTCGCGATTCTCTCTCTCTTGGCTGTGTTGTCTCTCAATCTTCCTCTCTTTGTGTATTGGTTATTGTTTAATTATAAATGTTGCATGCTCTCAGAGCATGCCGGAGTGTCTGTGTATTTATGTTTGTTGTGTGTTTTGTGTGTTGAATGTACGTTGTATGTGTGTGTTTTGGGTGTATGATTTGATGCAATGTGCAATTTTTGTTTTCTTCTTACTTTTTGTTTGTTTTGTTTGTTACTTTACTTACACAGAAATTGATCATTTTTAAACAATTATTTGTAAATTTGTTTTAAACTAATTACTAAAAATGGATTTTCTGGTTTGTTTGCAACATTTTGACATCTCATTTGCATACAATATTTTTATAAAATATGTGATTTTTTTTTTCTTTTTTATGTTTTTTTGCTTTTTTCTTTTTGTTTCTTTCAAGTTTTCTTTAAGTGATTTTAGGCATACAATTGAATTTAGATTTACGTTTAGCTTAATTTGATTCTTGTTTTATTTGTATTTTGTATTGTTTTTAACTTTCTCTTGCATTTGTTTTTGTTGGTTTATTTTTTGTTTGAAGAGCAACGACAATTGTTTTTATTATTATTTTTTTTTAATGTATTTATGGTTTTTCTATGAAGATAAATTGTATAATTATTTAGTGTATAATATGTATTTGTTGTGTGTAATGTGTGTGTGTGTGTGTATATGTTGTATATAATCGAAAAGAATTTGAAAGAAAAAAATAAATACGAATGTTTTGTTGTTTAGTTTACGAATGTTTCCATCATTTTTTGTTTGTTGCGTGTATTGCAAAGATTTTGTTTTTTAAAAAACGGCTCAAAAACGAACGACAAATATAATTGTATAATAATTAATTGTTAATCAGCAAAAAATAGCATAGTAATAATAATAATAATAGTAGTAGTAGTAGTAATCGTATGTAGTAATAATTACAAAAACTTTGCACAGTTAAAAACATTGTCATTGTTAATTAAATATTTTTCATCCATTCTTTGCTATTTATAATCGTTTGTAAAATTTGTTAATCATTTTCCTGGTTATTGCAAATTTTCCGACAATCTTTCAATCTTATTTCCTGGAAAGGGAGGGGGAGGGAGGCTGTCTGTGTATGCTTTATTACCATTTTTTACTCATTACATGTTACTTGTTTTTCTTTTTTTTTACTCATCTTTTGTTTTCTATTCTTTTCTTTTTTATTAATGTTTTTTTTTTGTATTATTTGGAAGTCTTATAGCAGAACACATAGGGACTTTTTCGGTTTCTTTTGTTTCTTTTCGGGTGACTTCTTATTGATCTGCCGGACCAAATCGTAGAAAATATCATTAACATTCACTTTGGCTTTGGCTGAGGTCTCCATGAAGGCGCAATTGAATTGATTGGCCAAACTCTTGCCCAAATCCTTGCCAACGACGCGCTCCTCCTCGAGATCGCATTTGTTGCCGACCAGCACCATGGGCACATCATCCGTATCCTTAACGCGCAATATTTGCTCTCGCAGATCCTGCAGATCATTGAATGTTGATTGTGCCGTTATTGAATAAACGAGAACAAATCCCTGTCCATTCTTCATATAGAGATCTCGCATCGCTGTAAACTGTTCCGTGCCGGCGGTATCCAAAATTTCAAGCATACACTGCTGACCGTCCACTTCCACCTGTTTGCGATAGCTGTCCTCGATGGTTGGATCGTATTTCTCCACGAAAATGCATTGCACAAATTGCACAGTTAGCGCCGATTTGCCGACGCCGCCGCTGCCCAATACAACGATTTTGTATTCACGCATTTTGTGGGCGACGCTTTATATATGTACGTGTGTGTGTGCGTGTGAGTGCGTTTGTGTCTGTGAGAGACAGTATATGCGTGTGTGTGTTGCGGGTATATTTTAAAAACAGGCGCAGGTAGTTAGAATCGTAGGCGGGCGACGAGGTGGTTCAGTTGTTGTTATTGTTGCTGCTGTTGTTGTGCAAATGTTTATTTAAAACGCGACAACGTTCTCTCTCTTCTCTCTGTCGCTCTCACAAAAAAAGTCACTAGTTTTAGGCGTTGTTCGACGATTGCTTTTGGGTTGCAGTTGCAGTTCTTGCAGAAAGCTTTTGTTGCTGGTGTTATTTGTTGTACGTCGTGTACTGTTCTTTGTTATTGATGATAACCTTTGTGCCAACAAACAACTACTGTAGCTGTATGTGTGCGTCTCTCTCGCCTGAGCTCTCTCTGTTTCTCTCTGAATTTCTCCGCTCAGGTAGCAAAAAAGGTGCAAGCGTGCGTTCCTCTTTTTCGTATTTTACTTTTTTAGGTTGTCGTCAAAAATTGTTGCTTTCGTTCTTTCGGTGTGTGGCGATAAATAAAAATGTACTGCCCTGCCGCCTCTTCCGCGACACTCACTCTCTCTCACTCGCTCGCTCTCTCTGCTGACTACGACAACAACTTCCGTTTTACATACAATTGATATCTGTTGTTGTTGTTGCTGTGTTGCCGTGCAACAATGATTGCAGAGTCTGCTGAGTACTCAGAGTACGCACTGTGGAATGTAAAGAAAGCAATAGATGTATTTTTAAATTAGATTTCTTGCTTCACTATAATTCGTTTTTTGGTTTGTATTTTATTATTTTTTTTTGGTGTGCTGTGTGCTTGTGCTGATGCGTGTGCTTTTAGGAATTTACTGCACTCAATTTGTAGTTCTTTCTAGTTTTTTTTTTTTGTAATAATGAACTCGAAAGTGTTCTTGCTCGCTCACACGCTCGCTCGCTCAGCACAAATTCGCTCTACCCTCAACATTTTATGATTCATTTTTAGAGTTGTCATGTAGACTGACTGGACTGATTGAACTGTTGAGCCACCACACAACAAAACAATGAGCACACTTGTAGCATGCACATACTATAGGCAATTTTTCATACATTTGTTAAATGAAAAAAAACACAAATTTATTGTCAGCGAATGAATGCACACAAGTTCTACGGAATAAAGTATTTTTGGAAATAAACTCTTCAGTACGTAGGGGCAGGGGAGGCACAGCACCCGCATGTCACGCGCACACGGCAACTCTATTCGGAGTTTTACCTTGTTTGATGCGCACAAAAAACTGTTGTTGTCTGTGCAGATTTTCACACGATTTGCGCGTTCGTTTGTATGGATGTTTGTATGCGTGTGCAAGATAAAATGTCACAACTCGCGAAATGTGCAATATTTTATTGATAACAATATTTAATTCTAAGGGGGAAGCAGATAACTTTTTTTCGGCTTAGGCGCTTCTCTTGCTAGCTCGCTCTCACGCTCTACAATGCAGTGTGACCTCACTTAAATATTAAAATATACTAATATGCGTCCAGACTATGTACGAAAAATGTCAATCCTTTACCACTACATGGTTACACCTTTATGTTAAGATATGTGAACATTTACGATAGGATCCCCTTTAAATATGAGCGAGTCTTGTATATTTATCAATATCAAAAAATCTTTAATATTATAGAAAAATTTGTACAAATCATGTGACACCTTGCACCATAAGCTGTCACACAGCTCGAGTGATTTATTTCCAGTGTTGCCACACCGAGTGCAGTGCCATTCGATAAATGCCCTAGATAAAAGAAACGTTTTTTTGAATTGTGGCTCGTGACGGAATCTCAACTGTTTTTATTAACAACAAAAACAAAACTAAGGCTAACTAAAATTTCGTACAAGTAAAAAAGAAAAGAAGCAAGCTTAACGAATCTTCGTGACCATGCCAGCAGCAATCGTGACACCAGCCACCCGTAACATTACACGTCCAAGTTCCTTAAAGTCCGAATAGCGTTCAATGCAAATCGGTCGAGACGTCTCTACCTCGACGAGAGCGCACGAATTGTTGCCCAGGCAACGTGGCTTCTTCTTGACCACCTCGCCGGTGCTCTTGTGTATGGATGCCGTCAATTTACACACCACAGCCGGTTCGATGAGCGATTGATGATGCAACAGCACCGGATAACCCATCGTGATCGGCACCTTCACATTGAAAACGATGATACGACACTGGAAGCGCGTTGTCACCGGTATTGGCAACTGTGGATCACAAATGATGCAACCGACCGTAATGTTATTGATGTCCACCCCAGCGAGTGTTACAGAGATCTGATCGCCGGCAAAAACGCTTGTTTGCGTCAATTCATCCATGGTGAGCGCTTTCACTTGCGCCTGCTCCCGACTCGCTCCTACCAGCACCTTGTCATTCAAGCACAGCACGCCTGTCTCAATGCGTCCAGAGATGCAGAAACCCGATCCGGTGCCCTTATAAATGTCCGACACAGACATGCGCAAGGGTCGATCAATGGCACGCTCTGGCACCTTGAAGTGTTCAATAACATCCAGAAGGTGGGAACCGCTGTACCACGACTTCAATGCCGGCTCCTGGGCGCGTTTCGTGAGATTCTCGCCCGTCAAGCCCGAACATGGAGTGAAGCTAACGTCCGACTCCTTGAAGCCGGCCTGCTTGAGGAACGCTTTTAGCTTGTGTACAATCTCCTGAAAGCGTTCTTCCGACCAGCCGACAGTGTCAAGTTTGTTAATGACCACGCCCAGCTGATTAACGCCCAGCGAACGCACCAATATTGCATGCTCTCGCGTCTGTCCGCCCAACTCAAATCCCGACTCGAATTCGCCACGTGTGGCATCCACGACAAGCAGCGCGACATCCGCTTGTGTTGCTCCCGATATCATGTTGGGTATAAAGTCCTTGTGCCCCGGAGCATCCAGCAGCGTGACAATTTTAGTCGCTGTCTCAATACGCGACTGTCCCACGTCCATGGTGATGCCACGTGCCCGCTCCTCACCTGTCTCGTCCAGGACCCAGGCGTACATGAAGCTCTGCTTGCCCAGCTTCTTCGATTCTTGCTCGTGCTTATGCATCACACGCTGCGATACGTTACCAGTATCGTATAGCAGATGCCCCATCAACGTGCTCTTCCCCGCATCCACATGGCCAATGACAATCATATGAATGTGACTCTTTTGCGTGGATCGCTCCAGCGAATACAATTGTTGGGCATTGCGTTGTGCCTGATCCTTGGAGATCTTAAAGCTGGCGTTGATGGCTGAGCTGCGAGTTGCCTCATCGCCGCCATCTACAGGCGTATTCCGACCGGAGACAACAGGCGAGGCGGGCGCTTTGGGCGATGCAATGTCAAAGCCACGACGCGCGTCCTTTTGGGCGGCCAGCGTAATCTTGGTGGGCGTCGGCTTGGGCGTGGTTGTAATCAGTGCAGTTTTTGGTGCCGTTATTTTGAGTTTTTGTGGTCGTTTCTCTAGCTCTTTCTCCTTCTCCTTTTTATTCGTCTCGTCGTTGAGAATCTCATCGAGTATTTGTTGTATGTTGTAGTCAAAACGCATCGAGGTTTCTACAATGCGACGCTCGGACACTGCATCGCCGACCACGCTGCGCACCTCGTCCACACAGGAGCTGAGCTTCGCCTGCTCCATTTCATCGAGTTCGGGCATTTGGAAACTTTCGGAATCGCGTCGTGCCTTCTGATACGCCTCATCATCGTCATCCTCGGCCTCTGCCTCCTCCTCGATGTTTTTGTTTTTGCTGATGAAAGCCGACATACTTTGTTGGCCACGAGCTCGATCATAAAGCCATTGTTGATCTGTCGGCGAAACGCAATCGTCGTCAACTGAATGGCCGTAGACATCGTCATAGCCATCGTACTCATCGTTGTAGTCCATGCCGCGTACTATTCTGTGACGCGACATTTTGATGCGTTTCCTTTATATTTTACCGGTTTTTAAATATATTTCACAATTCGTAAAAAAACGAAATGCACAATGTGTTGTTGTTGAATTTCACAAACGAACGCAGCACTTGCCTGTAAGCTAGAGGTGAACAAACACCGATAACAAAATTGACGTAAAGTATTATTAGTATTATACCAAACATAATACATAAACCCTAAGAATTGTCATCTAGTTTCACTTCAATTGAATAAAATTACCAAAAACGTGTGTAAAAAGGCGTATTATTTCAATAAAATATATTCGACTAGAACATTTTTTCGATCCATTTCAAAGCACCCATGACATTTTTATAAAAATTTTTGTTAATTTGAATTATCCATTTTTTTTATTGGTTAGTGCTTTATGTCTCTCGATATGTAACATATCTTACTACTTTTCTGTATATTTATATACAAATTATTGCTTAGTTTATGCTGTGACGGTTTTCAAAATTTTTATTATTATTTTAAAACCATCGATGTAACATCGATAATGTTGTAAATTATCGGTGCTCTTAGACTTTCAATACTTTTGTATCCATCCCTTCTGAATTTATTGAGCGTATTATGTTATCTGTCTGTTAATAGAGGTCGTGATTGTGCCCATATCGACAGCTGTTGGAGTCTCATATTTCGTTTTTAAGGCGAACTAATCGCGCAATAAACCAAAACAGTTTCATCACAATATAAACAAATTGAACGAGAAATGTGATTTAGATAAAAATGAAAAACACGTATGCTGTGTGCAAGTGCTTGCAGGAAAGTTGCGTCCACCGCTGTTAAGTAGCAGTACAAGCAAATGTTAAATGCTTTGGTTACGCTGTTAGCACTGCTGTTAAAACGGAAATAAATGCGTGGTGTGTGTTGTTGTCTTTGTGTCGCGTTTAATTTTATTAAGAAGCAAAACCAACCACTAAAAATTGCTACGAAGTAATCAAGAAAAAAATAAAAGGTTAACAACACTCGGCGATAAATGCATGCGTCGTAATCACTGAGCGCTCGATTTTCTTCGAGTATTTTTGTCAACTCAAAACGTAGACACAACCTACATACAGTTTAAATAACAGCAACAACAACTACAACGAAAGAAAACAGAACAGCAACAACACAACACAACAGTATGTACAACAACAGTGCAAGGGGCTTCTCCATACACGACGCATTCGAGGAGGAGGAAGAGGAGGCGATACGCGTCTATGGCTCCACAGTGATATCAACGCCAATGCGCGGTGGCGTTAGCGGCAGTGCAAAACAAGGTCGCTCCACCGAAGATGTTTCCATACGCATACAGGATCCAAAGTAAGTGCAAAACAAAATGAAAAACTAGTTCGCTCGCCAATCTCCTTGCGATTTCCTCCCAACTGGTTCTCTGGGTTTTTGCGCGTGGGCAGCAGCTGGTTGACAGTTCTTGTTATGGTTGTTGACACCATTACAGTTTGTCTTTGTGATCTATCAACAACAAGGAAATGTGAAACTGCGTTCTAAATTCTGTTTTTATTCTCTGACCCTCTCGCTCTTTTAAAACAAGAGTTCATTTAAATAAGTGAACTAAATTGGCACTTGCAATGCACAAACTATGTGTGGAACCTGTTTTAAAACGAGCTGCAAATGAGTCACTCTCATCAAGCAGCCGGTATTAAGTATTTTTAGTTGTCTTACTCAAAAGACAATAATGGCCAATAAAAACTTCCTTACATGTTTATTATTGTGCTCATATATATGTATGCTAAAATGAGAATGCAGATGGCCACACTGTCAATGGCATGCTAAATATATGCATGATGCACCAACTCTTGCAGCTGGCTGGCCACACTGTCAATGGCCCTTTTACCTTTTGTGTGTGTGTGACTTCCCCATTTCCTTCTTTCCTTTGGCTGCGTTGCCGGAAGTGTTTGTCGGACATTTGCATAAATTGGCTGGCACTCTCTTCGTCTTAGTTTAGGTTGGCTGCTAACTGGACGCCAAAAGGCGCGTGCGTGCTGCTTTTTCATTCATTCATTCATACATAAATAAATTTACAATTACTCTTTTGCTCTTCTATTCGCGTTTCCATTGGTTGCCAGCCATCATCATTATGCATGCATGGCGTGCCACAAGGCAAACAAAATAACAACTACATACATATGTACATATAACTCTTGCAGCCAGCATACGACGTAATTATGGAGATTAAGGCAGACGGCGTCGTCTATCTGTCCAGCGTCCGACATGCATCCATCCTAATTTGGCATTCAATTGTAAAATCGTTGCGCATACGTTTCGTCATTCCTTGAAGAATTTGCACGACACCCAACACCTAGCATTAGTGTGTGTGTGTGTGTGTGTGTGTGTGTGTGTGTGTGTGTGTGTGGCCTTCGGTTGCGGTCGCAGCACAGTTGCACTTGTGCGGCTTCGCTGAAATCGAGTAATCGCGATTACTCACACACTCTCATTCACAAAATATACTGTGAGTGTGTGTAAATGCGGCTGAAGCGTCTCTTTTCAATAGCCACAACACAACTGATAAGCAGATTGAAATTAATAATTTCATTGTGATTTTCTACCCTAAGTTCACAAGGTTATTATTGTGCACATAAGAAAAAGATTAAAGGAGACTTAAAGTATATAAAATTATTAAGTATTACAATGTCGATAAATGTATTTTACCCATTTATTTGACTTTGTTTTTATTTATATACAATCACAATGAGCGTACAATATTAGGGGACTGCGCCGATAAATTGAAAAATTTATCAGCTGTTGGGAGTTGAACTGAAAATTTTTAATTAATTATATTTTTGTTAAGTCGATAAGCGACCAATATTTTTTGCGATTAACTGAACATTTTATACCAAAAGAAAAAAAAATCGGATGCTTCACAAATAACGTAATAATGCCAGATATGCAATATGGTTCGTGTCTTCGATAAGCACCGGTTGAAATACACACTGTGGTGTGTATCTTAACTTGCCTTAACAGAAGATTCAAGCAGTAAAAGCTTGATTCTCGGACCAATTTGATTTTATTATTTATTTTGTACATTTATTTATATAGATACAAATTTATATTTTAATGTGTCTCGGTTATAGTCATAATCATTACGAACTGGTAGAACTCTGAGACTATAGAGCCTAGATCCCAAATTTCGTAAATGTACTTTCGACTCTTTTTGATTTCCAACAAATATCTAGAATTAGTAGTCCTGGAAATTATTTTGGAAATATTCTTTTTCTTAAATATATATTAAGTATATTCCTCAATTTGATCGCACTCAACTATAAAATAACTTCCTCATTTGAATGATTATTCACTTCATTTGTTTGCCACATTTGTTTTTAGGGGCTACAACAAGTATGCGGAAGACACAACGTCAAGGGACAGTGACTCGCTAATACAGGAATATGGCAATCTGCCCACGGAGGAGACAAACACATACTGCTGGCGGCATCCGAAGGTGCGGGAGAATTGGCGGACTGTCCTTGCCGCCTTTACGCTGCTGGTGGTGGGCACCGGTCTGTTTGTGATGGGAACGTTTGCCATCGCCGATCCACACAATACATCACAGGGTGTTGTATTTTTTGTTGCTGGACTCATTTGCTTTATACCGGGCGCCTATCATGTCGTCTACATTTGGCTGGCGGCCAAAGGATATCGAGGGTTTGACTTTTATCACCTGCCACTGTTTACATAAGCAGTCGGGAAGATGCAAATCGCATTGTCGCATTGGTAGATCCAATTCAAACCTGTCGTGTCGTGTCTGTGTCTGTCTATATAAATAATTATATATTTATATATATTTACCAACTGATTTTCAATCTCGAAAAGTGTCCCTCTTTATTATTTTGTTGATTTCAATACGCAATTCGAATACTAGCAATAATGTATGTATGTTTGTAATTTTTTATACAATTATTTTTGTTGTAATTACTATATATACTCGATAGAAAGCGTTTGGTATACCCTCAAAAGTGCAAAAGATACGTATGATAAACAAAAAACAAAAACAAAACATTCGAAATTTATTTAAAATATAATAACAAAAACATAACGAAAGACTTTGTATATGATGCTAAATGTTGGGCGCGCGTTAGTGTTAATAAATAAACCACTTAAATTGTAATTTATTGAAATTTAATTGCACCAAAAAAAAGGCAACAAAACAAAAAAAAAAAACTTCAACAAAATCGAAGAAAGCTAACGAAATGTCTTACGATTTTCGAACACGAATCTATATAAATAAAAGTGTAAAACTAAAAAGGATAATTCATAAATCTATGTATATGATTAGGAAGCGTTCGATAAGGACGCGCCTTAAATACTTAGTATTTAGAGATACAGATAATCTTATTTAACAAATTGTAATGAGAATTCTTTAAAGGAACTACTTATTGAAAACAAAAAATAAAACCAAAAGAGAAATCTATTAGTGATGTAAGTGAAAAGCGCTGCTATTGCAATATATACGTTTTTTTATAGCTCTAAAAGAAATGCGCTATCTTTTTTCTAACCCTAAATAACCCTACCCGTCCTGTAATGAAATTATACACTCAATTCTCACAGTCATCCACATCAAACTACATCAACACAAGAACACATCTCATCACCTAGATGATGAAACCAAACTGATGATTAAATTATATTTTTTATTCCGCCGTTTAGTTTTTAACTCACTATTTTTTTAAGTACACTGAATATGGTTGTATGTAAAAACAAAAAAAAACTCAAAAAAATAAACTCATTTTAATGATACACACAAAATGTTGATAAATTCAAAATTGTCTATACTCGAAATTTATGTGCTAAGGAGCTTTTTGCTTTGACTTTTGTAAGTAAATTCATTTATTGTTGGTTTTTGTTTTTAATACAAATTAAACTTTTTTGAACTTGTTCGTTGTTTTTATTTCACAAATATTGATATTATATTGAATTTAACAAGCAGTTGAACCCATTTATTTTATTTGTTGTGATTATTTTAAGGCGGTTCTAAAGCCTGTCGGACCTTGCCTAATAACACATCTATCTAGCTTATATAAAGGTAATTTAGTTTTTAAAGAATCCACAAGGGGTTATTCTTCACTTTTGCTTGTTTCGTTTAATTTATAGTTAGCAGCTTATTCATTATCATGGACCGGTAACTTCTACATGTGATAATACCTTGGGGGGCTTTGCTATTCGCACTTTAGTTCGCACACGCCAACAACGATAAGTAAATGAAAGATATTTTATCTATGGTCATGGTTTATTAAACGTTATTTTTCATTTTGTCAGCACATATCTTGAAAGTTATTTAATTATATTTATGTATGTATTTGTTTATACCATATTTATATATCTTGAACTTATCGCACTACCATTCTCACTTTCATTCATCATGAAATCGCATTGGCACTCGATGAATAATAGATTGATCGATTTCGAGACTTAGTTTTACTTAGTGATTGATTGGCAGAGAACAGAAATTAAATGACAAATCAAATGTTGCTCAAAAATATGAAAAGACATTTAAGGTATGAAATACACATATAATTTATACTGTATGATTATATAGATATTGTGCGTATATATATAATATATTTAAATATTTTTATTTCGAATTAAACGTTGCTCGTCGATGGAATGATTGATGAATGATGATTGATCGTTAAGCTTTAAATGTGGTGGTTAGTCAAGTAAGCTGAGTGAAATAAAATGCATACAATTAACTAACAAACTAGTCGCCTTTTATATTTAGAGTACATAAATACCCGGGTTTCCGGGTGTATAAATGGGTATGACAACAGAAAAGGAGTATAACATTATTTAATCTTATATATACTATTCCTCTATCTAGTTATTTATTCTGCTTATCTTCTTCACAATTTGACAAAGATACTTTTTTATATTCTACGAAAAATGCTATAAAGAAAAAGTATATTTCTTCACTTAGTTATACCGGGTATCGCAGCGTCAAACACTCGAAATTATTAGACAACTTCCAGTCAGTTCTTGTTGCTGGGAAGACAAATTGTCACCAGGCATCGACCAAACATCGACAGCTCCCGAACCATGTCTGTGGGGCGGTCGAGCCTGGCAACAACAACAACAACAACGACGAGAACGGCAACGGCACAGTGTGGCGCCAATGGAACTGACAGTACTCTGGGATAAGCATAACCATAACCGCAACAGGAGGTGGTAAGGGACTTGGCTACATACTGCTCGCTGCATATATCCCCAAGTTCATTAGACTTTGATGGCCGCCTCATTGCGTCTGCAATGAGGAGTTGAGGGCATAAAGCGTTCAACGGCACGAAATGGAAAGTTTCCGATTTCTTGTTGTTGTGTTTGCGAGTGTGTGTGTGCGTTTTGCACATCAATCCGTTTTAGCCCCCTTGCCCGTAGTGAAGAAGCCAAATCCAAAGCCATAGCCAAAGTCTAAAAATAAGCAACGCAATCGAAGCCAGCAGAGATGTATGAACCCGAGGCGGAATCGGACGAGGATTGCGAAGTCTACTGTAAGTATGCTTAGCACTCGAGTCGCACTCGAGTTTTATTAGTGGCCGACTGACATGTCGCTTATGTTGGATTACGCAGTCCTCAAGCCCGTCAACGAGTACAACATTGTGGACAAGATCAAGGAGGCCAACAAGGAGCTCTTCGCTCTGGATGCGGACGATGACGGCGATGCAAATGATGCTAAGGATGCAACGACTGCGGCCAGCAGTCGTAAGGTAACTTTTGCTCTCAATCTGGAGAACTATGAGCCGACATCGCAGCAAGAAACCCAGCTGCCCAGTCCACCAGATGAGCTATTGCAGCAGCTGGCGCAGCTAAAGCTCAAGCCACATCACGAACGTTTTGCGCCAATTGCCGAAGAGCCAGCCAAAGAGCAGGAGAAGACCGCTGAGCTACAGCTACAAGAGTCGCAGCTGCATGAACAGCAGATTAAAGTGGAGCCAGAGGAGGAGGAAGAAATATGCGAGGAAATTTTGGAGCTAACCGAAGTGGAAGTCAGCAGCAGCAGCGTCACCAAAGACGAACAGTTGGCGACAACTGTGTCCACTGCCAACATGGACTACGAGGATGATGTGGCCGACGAAAACGATGACGACGATTTTTCGGGCGTGGATGAGGATGATTTGACGGCAGCACCCGAAACGCTGGCCAACGAGACACAGAAGCGTCGCATAAGTCGCCAGAATACATTCGATTGCAATTACGAGCCGACAGAAGGCGAATCGGATCAACGCAGTCTGACCAATTTGCTGACCGAATCCGATTGCGAGGAGGATGAACGTGCCGTGAACGAGGCGCGCTTGAAATTGCGTGAAGCCTACAAGAGTCTATACAAAACGCTGGATACCAATGGCCAGGCACAACTCAATCGATTGACATCGAGTGGCAATGAAGTCGCCGATGTGGACGAGGATGATGATCTGTCCATTATTGCCGCCAACTATATACCCGATGACTTTGAATTGAACGAGCGTAGCATTTATTACAAAAAGGACGATGAAATGCACCAGAACCAACAGCCACAGCAGCAGCAACTGAGAACAACATCGCCGATTAGTAGCAACACCATTAGCAGCACCAGCACCAAGACATTCTTCAATTCCCGCCGCTTTAGCTTTCGGCGACGTGCTCGCGCCACGCCCAGTGTCTCGTCCAGCAGCACAACAGCAGCGCCAGAGATCAAGATGAACTATAAGATCTGCTGTGAGCATCGACATGCGTTGCAGGACAAGCTGCCCAAGTACACGGGCTACATGTCCGAGTACGGTTTGAGTGCCAAGCAGTTGCAGCAACGCGATCAACAGCTGCGACGTAAGCAACGCTTCAGCATGGAACAAACGTTGAATCGCAACGAGCATGAGCTGAAGAAGATGCAGGACAATGAGCGTGCCTTTACCACCTGGCTGAAGAACAAGATGCGCTATCCCATCAACAAGACACGCAACATGTTCGATACGACACGAAGGAGAGCAAGTGTGGCTGCCGTCAACAGTCCCAATCCGCACCAGAAACATCAGAGACAGCATTCGCAGCAAGAACAAGCGGTGAATCGACGTCGCGACAGCATTGAGGTGCATCCATATAGGCATCTGTTGGGCAGTTGGAATAAGTAGATATATATATATATATATATGTAACATATATATGCATTGCGCACTTACAAGGCTAGTTTATTACATACAAAATAGAAATCGTATTAGAATTATTTGCAATTTGTAATACAACTTTTTCAAAATGAATGCTGGAGAAGAGAAGCCATTTTAAAAGGAATTGGGTGAAATACAGTTTCTCAACAGTGAATCAACATCAAAGTATATCCAGACATTTGCAGTGTGTATATTGGGTACAAATTTGTGTGTTGTGTTGGTGTGTGTGGGTGTGTTTGGTTCGAGGATTACAATGTCAGAATTTACAAAATGGAGATATCGTAGACACGAATTAACCTAAGGTTAAGGTATACTGTATTTCTTCTCTGTTCTGTATTTATTATATGGTGCAGATGTATGTGTGTATATATATGTGTGTGTTTGTGTGGGTTGCTGTGCTATTGTGTGTCCTACAACTAATGGTGTGTGTGTGTGTGTCCTTAGTGTCGCGACTTCTTCGATTTGTTGTGTCCATTGTCTCGACTGTCGTCGCGCGAACGCTTGCGATCCTTATCCTTGCTGTTGCTCTTGTGACCCGATGACGAGGAGGAATGATGCTTGTCGCGATTGTGATACTTATCCTTGGACGATTTCGATGGGCTACAACAAAAGAAAAACCAAACACAATTCAGAGTTAATCAATTTAAATCAATTCAATTCGGTGCGAATTTCGATTGAGAATGCAAAATTATTTGCAACACGCAAGCGAGAGGGAAATGTGCAAGAAACAAAACAACAAATTTTGAGCAGAATTTCGAGCAAAATTTATGAAGTATTCTTCATGGCAAAAAAAAAAAAAAGAAAAAATAAGTTATTAATTGATTAGTAAACGTTTCAGCAGAGCATTGAGAACAAACGAAGTCTTTTCGTTTTATCACACAAAGTGTGAACGAAAGATGGGAAAATCTTGGAAAATTTAAAAACTTGAAACTATATTTATGTATACACAACCTTAGTAAAAATTAAAGAAAGGTTAGAAAACGAAAGATTGGTTTTCAAAAGTGCTTTGAAATCGAAGATTAATTAATAGAGGGAAATCTTTTTGAAAAAGTCAGAAAACAGTTAAAAAAAATATTTCATTACCATTTATATAACCGCATTAAATATCGTTTTTCGACATTCAGAATTTCGTAAAAGTTTAAGCTAAGCTCTGTTAATTTTTGTTAAGTAATTGAAAACGGAAAAATAACTTCATAAATATCAAATCAATATTTCCAATATATCATTTGCCAATTTTTTTAGTTCAAATAATTGTGATTGTATGTGAGTGTATGGATATTTAAAGGTTGTGAGTGAGTGTGTGTAATTTCATGGTGTGAGCAGTGTGTGTGAATACGTTAACAAACCTAGATGAGCTGCCATGTTTGGAGCTGGAGGATTTTAAATGTGAAGAAGAGGAGGAATTCGACTTATGCTTTTTACTGTGCGACGATCGCTGCTCCTCACGCTCGCGACGACTGTTTGTGTGTGTTGTGCGTGATTCGGAATAGTTTTATATTGAATAAATAAATAGAAGAGAGGATTTGATTTGTTTACAAATTTGATAAATACACTCTGTAGACATTAAACTTGTACTAGGCTCTTAACAATCAATTGCAATTTGCGCATACCTGTGCTTGGAGCTCTTGCCATGTTTCTTTGACTCGAATTTGCCGTTGCGCTTGTCATCGGTGTTGTAATCATTGTTGCGATCCTCTTCGGCGGCCTCGCGCTCCAGATCGGACCAATCCTTGCCCGACTCCTCATCGGATCCCAGTTCTATTATAAAAAGTATAAAATCAAATTAAGAATTCAACAAACAGTTGGCGCAACATACCGTCGCTGTCATCGCTTTCGTCCTCGGAAGCCTCCGAGTATTCGGAGTCATCTTCGTCGGTCTCATCATCCGTTTCGGCATCTGTAGGATTGTAGGCTTCATCCTCTTCTGATTCGGCCGATTCATTGTCGGCTTCACTGCCCGATTCGGGATCCAAAAATGTCCAGCCGCCTTGATCAAAGAAGCCCTCTGGATCATCAACAATGGTCTTCATGATCTTCTGCCAATTGAGCGATTGAACGCCCTCCGAGTAGCGAATGTCGCAGGAACTGCAAGCGGGGGCAAAAAAACATTAAAAAAGGTCTAATTGAGTTACTTCATTTATCTTACTTGAGCCACTCCTTAACGTGATCCAGCATGTTCATGGGAATGGCATTGACCATGGCAACCTTTTTGTTGTACTCCTTGAACACAAAGATCATGTCAAAGTTACGCAAATGGAACTGCACACGCTCAAAATGCACCAGCTCCACATCGTCCAGCGTAATCACAAATGGTGGCCACTCCGTCAGATTGACCAGGGAACCTGATGTTGGCTGCAATGTGACTGTGCTGCGGAAAGGTGCGCCCGGAAAGCCCAACTCACGGAACGGAGTATCAAACTCGACCAGTGACTTGGTCATGCCTTCAACCTTCTCGCAGAAACTCTTGAACGCCGTCTTGAGCTTGTGGCGCAGCTCACGTTCCGCCTGCTCGGCGGCCAAATCATCTCGATCGTGCATATGCTGATGCTTACCCAGATCCGTGGTGATCTCGCCCACCTCCGTGTAGAACTGCACATCCACATGCTTCTTTTTGCCAAACATGATCGCGTATTTCAGATGGAAATGCAGCAGTATAATCATTTCACCATCGCATGGTTGAAAGAATGCGCTCTTGATGTTGTTGTACAGTATGTCGACTTTGTCGCCACGCACCGAGATGTAACGGAAGCCATTGGTGTGTGCCTCCAAGCTGCCCGTCATCCGCTTGGTGACAATGTTGGGACGTATGTACAGATCCTTCAGCTTGGGATTGCCCTTGTTTTGCGAAAGTATCAGCGTATCCTGTTTGACCAAATCCTCCTTTTCACGCTCTTCTGCCTCGCGGGTCTTGAAGCGCTTTTGCACCTCTTTGATCAGCCGAAAAGCATTGTTCAGATTTGAAGAAGCAGCCGCAATCTCGCCGTGCTCTTTCACATTGGAGCTGCGATACGTGCTGTAATTGTAAACGAAATTGTTTTAATATTCATGTTCATAATACTAGCATAAATTATAATTAAAAAAAAATTTAAACTAGTTTAAACTGAAGAATGTTCCAAATACCAAAAAGATATATGTCGATAATTGCAAACTAAACTTTTACGTTAAAAAATCAGTTAATTGCAATTGAAATTATTTTTGGGTATGATTTCGTTTTAGTTTAACATAATTGCAATTATCGTATAGCGATGCAAATGCTATCTTGGATCTTTAAAACTTACACTTCCTTGACAAAGGTCGCCTCCGGCTGTGGATAAAGACCGCCCTCGTTGCGTCCCATTGTGGCGCCGGGATGAAAGAAATTGATGCGCAGATACGTGTATTCGCCTTCAACAGATTGCGAAATGTTCTTGATGGTGGATATGTGGAATGGCACCTGAATGCCAAACACTGGCATAATGACCGTCTCATACTTTTTGTCCACATACAATTTGAGCTCCTTAACTTCGGGTTCGCGTGGAATTTGGCTCATCGATTTGTAGGAGACGGTGTTCTTGCGCACCTTTTCCACCTCCTTGGAATTACCCTGTTTAGCCAGACGTTCCTTGGCACGTTCATTGAGCGCTTGCGCCAGCTCACGTTGATGTTCCTTGCGCTTCTCTTCGGTGTTGATCTCATTGCGCAGTTTTGATTCGAGCACAGCATTTCGTTTGCTGCGACCCAAGATCTCGGTGCTTTGATCTGGTTTGGTTGCCTTTTTATCATCCACATCCTCCTCCTCGTCGTCGTCATCCTTGATAAAGATGCCTACGTTCTTGATCTTCTTCTTGGATGGCGTCATCACGCTAGCCGGTCCCTGGTCACCAACGAGCACTGTATCGCCAATAAAAAGCGCATAGGTTTTGCCCTCTTTGTCGGCTGCATCGGCATTGGTTAAATTCGAGATGCCAACATGCAGATTGAAGACCATATTCTTTTTGATCAGCGCCTGGCATTTGGGGCCAATGACAATGGAATTCTCGCGAAACTCCAGACCCATGGCAAAGCCAAAGCTCTTGGTCAGATTGTCCACCATGCTGGGTTTCTCCTTTTTCACATAGGCGAGCGTTGTGTCATAGACTTCGCATAGTTTTGCATTCGGCACAAGTAACTTGAGTATTTCCTCCTGTACGTTTACCAGAAACGTGTAGTTCTCCTGCATGGTCTCGGTCGGATTCACCAGAAATGTGCGCGAAATGTTCGAACAGTAGGATTTGTAGCGAGCGCCCAGTGAGCAGACGATAACACCAAAATGCAAATGATTTTTATCGGCTGCTGCCGAGAATTTTAAGCTATACGCGCCGCCCGACTGAATGATCGGCGGGTAGGCCATATCAAGTAGACGTGGATCCAGACCGCTAGTGTATTTCTTTTCGGTTATAGCTGTTTCGCAGCCATCCGCTAATTTTGTGTGCTTCACTTTCTATTAACAGTTGGGATTAATAATTGATGCTTTGTATACAATTGTTTTACTTACCCGATCAGAGTCGATAATGTCCATGATTTCATCTTTCAAATACTTGTTGAATATGTCCATGGACACCAGTGAGGCTTTGCGTATATTATTAATCTCGGACTCATCCTTGGGGCACATCAAGTACGCAATTATGGTGCTAATGTCCACGTGCTCAAACTTGGCGTCTGTCAGCATCTTCTTCCAAGCTTCGCTAAATTCTCCCGGGAATGCGTCCTTCGTAAAGACGCCTAACCTTTTGCCCTTTTTCGAGTTCTGTATGGTCTTGATGAGCTTATCAAAGTTAGCATTATCCTTGTCGGTCTACAAAATTAATTTAAAATTAGCTTGTTTTGCATTGGTTAAATGTTTTATTGTCGTTATACTTACGCGATCGCGTACAAGCAACTTTATTTCCGGCACGCCCTCTTCGCTGATATTCTGCGCCTGTTTAAGGAACTCAATCTTCTTTTTGCTGGTGAGAAAATAGATTGCATCCGAGGCAAAGATCGAGATGGTGTCCGTCAACTCGTAGCCCAGCAGCCAAAGCTGCAAAGCCATGGATTTGGAGTAGACAACATCCTCATCAACACCCACCACGCTCATGATGCAGTCCAGATTACTAAGCGCATCATCGTGACCAGTGCTCGGCGCCTGACAAGGAAAAGTACATGTAAATAAAATATAAAAAATGCCGCATCTCACGCTTTCTAACCTAATTCGCAACCGATTTGTTTTTATTTGTATTTTTTTTTTTATCTGTTCGGTGTAATTTCACAACATTTGCTAATTAAAGTTTATCTAAAAAGTACGATTGCACATCGAAACACAACGTGGAAGCGAGCTTCTTGGCCCATTGTATTTTGTGTCCCCGGCAAGAGAATTTGCGGCAAAGTTAACAAAGTTCGACTTACCTTCCATTCAGTATAGAGGCGTTTTATTCGACGCACAAATGATTCTTTATCTAGCACGAAGCTCGACATTGTGCCGCTGTTTGAAACTTAATGCGTATTAGAAACGAAAAACAAATGTCTGTCTTACTGCAATAATTTAACACATTTATTATAGCGCAAATTCCGCCAGACACTATGTCGAGCGTTTTGCAAAAAAATGCGCGGCGACAGACGCGTGGACATTCACACGTCAACGTTCGACTAGTGATACCAAAACATCGTGTTGTTATCGATACTTACGAGCACTTGGTGCTGATGATCGATATATAAACATCGACTGCTTAAATGACAAGAAATTTGGATTTTTTCGATTATAATCAAAATACTTTTGAAATATATACATTTACTTTCTCTAGAGTCTTTGTGACATTTAAATTTGTATTTGTATACAGTCCAAAATGCTATATTTACTATACATTTCAGTATATTTTGAATAGTTACCCCATATACATTTTCATAGGAAAAATCTAACATATTTTTACATAGATAAAAAATAGCGGTCAACAATTTTCGGTATATATTTTTTAGTGTCGAGGTGCTTATCTACCCTGCAGTTCTGAGCGCTAGTTCGTTGCTGGTGAAATAAGCACTTACCAGGAGCCAGTCACTACTTACAAAGTGGCGTCTAGCCATACGTTTTTTAATTTCCGTTTTTGTATGAAATGTCCGCAAATAGGGTCAATCGCCACCGCCTCGATTACCCACGAACTAGTGAAATAGTGCAACATATTAGGGTCTTTAAAGAAACTACTTACATTAGACCCCATGGAACGGCCGGAAAAATAAGTGCTTACATGGGACCCCATGGAACGGCCGGTAAAATAAGTGCTTACATCGGACCCCATTGAAGGGTCGGTAAAATAAGTGCTTACATCGGACCCCATGGAAGGGTCGGCCATTATAAATTAAAAAAAATTTACAATTACAATTACAGTTTTTATTTAATTTTAATTTTACTTTATTTTAATAAGTCGAATACTTTTATTACTTTAAGGCAACTTGTTTTAAAATATCGTTTTTTTTGGAGCTGCAAGGTTTCTCAACTGGTCCTCAGTTATTGAATCTTGGAATAAAGGATTAAAAAGTCTTAATAGATTAAAGTGGATAATGATTTTTAAATAATTATCTTTTAAAATACTCACCGATCATAACACCAAAGAAATTGTCTTCTTTTTTTGGGCCACATTCCCCTGTCATTATTTCCATAACGTAGATTTTCAGTCATAATTTCCACTTCCTCTTCTTTAGGCACATTGTCGCTTTCCACTGTAGAACTATACATTATACTAACTGCTTGATGTTCTTTTATTATCTGTTTATTTAATATTTTGCACATTAAACATATGATACATACATAAATTATTTTTTAAGTAACTCACCTAATAATTGATCGCGGATCCGCTTTGCACTTCTCAACTCAAATGCTTGCAATAATTTCATCATATAGGTTTGAGTAAAAGAGTAGCACAAAATAAAACAAAGACGCGTAAACAAACAGCGATGTAAAGCGTAATCGAAATTATGTCTTTAATCTTGTGTATGACCTTTCCACAAAATAACAAAAACAAAAGCGATGCTTGCCGTTATTTTGTACTTATGCTTTAAAACGCATACATTTATTAACTAGGTGGTTCGACGTTCGATTACTATAGTGTTAATCTAGTAACTACCCATGTAGTGATCGGCGAGGTAAGCACTTACCCATGGCCAATCGACACCTCCAGTTCTGCAGGGTAGCTACCAAAACTGAGTTCACCACACCATAACAAACAAGCCCGCCAAGATATGTAAACTTTTCTGCTGCTTTGATCATTATCAAGCTTACAAGATGCGGACCGTATCCCTTTAAATCTTTCGTAATCTATAGGGTTACTCGCAGTAAAGCGCATACCACTTGTAGAATTTTCTAAAATATGATTTAATAATCTCGACTTTTTGCCTTTTGTGGGAAATCCCGCATAATTAAAGTTATAGGTCAGCTTATTTGCTGAGCTTAGCAAAATTACAATTATGAAACCAACACAGGCGACTGATAAGGGTTATACATATAAGGCAAGCGCTTAGCGATGAATATATTTAGTAAAAGCAATAATGTCTTCGAAAGTGATTGTTCTGCTGCTTATTGTACTGTCATTTAGGGGAGGAGACACTTTGCTCAGCGGAGTAGAGAACAGAAAACACATTGCACGGCTAAATGATCAGGACCCCTTGGTTGGTGAATGTATCTCATTGACAACAGATGATAATCAAAGTCTACAGAAGATAATACGAGCGATAGTCAATGGAGAGTGGCATCGTGTCCAATTGGTGCTGCAGCTGGCGAGTGAGTCATGTACCGCGGAAATGCGAAGCGGTGTATATGAGGCTTTGTGGCTAGAGTGGCAGCAGGATAAACACATATACGATCCCCTTAAAATACTTGATTTTTATAAGCAACTCGAGAATAAGTCGAATGTGCCGAAAACTTTAATGGAAAAAATCTATCAGGCTTTCATCGCTCGCTTCTCTCAATTGCTATCAGCGCCCTTCCACACTGACAGTCGCACTAGCGATTTCCCTCAGGTCACCAAACTCCTTTCACAACTGAAAGAAAGTCCACAAAAATACACTCGCGACATATTTGAAACTCTGTTTGACGATGTGCTTTCTTTGGAATCCACACTGAGTGTGGCACAACGACTGGGCAATTTCAACGCCAGCTTAGAGCAATTGGCCATGGCCAACTTGCAATTTTTTTTTCGTTCCGAGGTCTTGGTTAATTCGAATGTTCACGGTGTGTTGCTGGACAATCTACGCCAGTTGATGAAGCAACCGAATTTTCACCACGAAGTAGAGCGCTTTCTACTTCTTGAAGTGTACAAATTGCTGCCGTCGAAAATTAATTTGCTCTTCATCGCCCAGAAGGTATGTTTGCGCAAGGCGGATAACGACAAGGAATATATTTATGAATGCTCAGGTTCTTCCAACATGTGCACTAACCAACCATACGGAGAACAGGCGTCTCTCACTGTGCAACATCAAATTAGTGACGTCGACAATAAAACTCAGTTTGCCTTCTACAATCCGTACTGGAATAATCATTATTTAGGAATAGAAGACTCGTTAAGAGGGCAGCCAGGAGTGACCAAAAACGTGGGCGGCCGGGTCGAAATCTACTGGTTGAATGTGGTGCCGGTGGAAAATGGCGTGGCGATCTACGACGCTGCAACATCCAGCTCCGTGATCTGCGGCGGCGATCCAGCGCAATGGAATCTATATTACCATTATGCATACACTCGCCGTGCAGAGGATTTTGATGAGCATCGCAAGGATTGCACCTGGATTATCGAGGATTGCAGCACATTAGAAGAATATTAAAAATTCAAATAATACTAATATTATGCAACTTATTTAATAAGACATGAAATATAACAATAAGAATAAAAATGTTGAAATACCTCATATCTGTCGATAATACAAAAATATAATAATGAAAATATAAAAAGTCTTTTCTTACAAGGGGCAAATGTAACATATATTGAAAAAATACTAGAAAAACAGTTTTAGTGTTACAGTGCATAAGCTGCAGTATTTTAAGCACGACTCACGAACTCATCTCTAATGTTTTGGGCGTAAATAACAAACAGCTGATGCGGCACATCTGATGTTTTTGTTTGTTTTATGTGCTTTGCAAAATGAGCGAATTTCTGTCGGAAAATAATGCCTGCGGACAAAATTTGCTTAATATCGTTTCAGTGGGCAACTCAATAGTTGCTGAAATACTGCGACTAAAGGAGTACGTGCCCAGCATATACAGGTAATAAGAATTGTGCCGATAAAAACGAACTGCTTGCAAATTGTCTTAAAATTGCAGATTGGAAAACGCAGGCGATAGGCAAAAATATGGCGATATAATATTGGATTTTAGCTACTTCAAAGTGGCCGAGGCGCATGAAAAGAAAATAGAGCAGAGTGCCGTGAGTATAATGTGCAGAATTGTTAAGAAATTTATTTAATTTCAACTTCTTTAAAGGATCTAAGCGATTTGGACTTGGAGACCCGCACAAATCACTTGCAGCTTATCACTCGCTTCTATTTAGCTTTCCAGAGTGTGCATCATTATGCCACCGATTTGCAGCAGTTCATCGAAGAGTTAAACAGTGGCTACTACATACAACAGACGCTAGAGACTGTGCTCCAAGATGAGGAGGGAAAGCAATTGCTAGTGAGTATATAGAGTGAAAGGGGTATATTAATGGGATATAAATAATCTTAAACCTCTTATATTGATCCCAAAATATTGTATGTTATACTAATAACATTTTATAGGAGTGTCATTTTTTTTCGTTTTAATACACATAGTTTCATTATGACTATGCCTACAAGTTTCATATAAACAATATTGAACTAAGATAGTTTTATTAATTTGATTTTAGCAGATTTATGTTAAATATTGTACTTAACTATAACACTGACATGAAGAGTACTGGCTGCTAAAAGCAATATTGTGAAATTTTAAACTTTACACTTTCTAATAATAGAATTCTAATAATTATGCCATAATTCTGTAAAATTGTCATAAACAACGAAGAATGGATTTCCACCTTCTCATTTATCCTTTTTTGCTTACAGTGCGAATCGCTCTATTTGTATGGTGTTATTTTGCTTGTGCTGGACTTTCATATACCCGGCGATGTGCGTGAACGTCTGCTGATTGCCTACTATCGATATAGTGGGGGCGATGCCACGCCCAGTGGCGATGAGAGCAACATACATGACGTTTGCCTGCTTCTACGCTCCACGGGCTATGTGCAAAATGCAGTCGGAGCTGCTCGAGTTGCCACTAGTCAAAGTGCTGCAGGGACTGAGCTCAAATATCCTGAGACATATTTTGCACGCTTCAAGTTCGATGGGAACTTTATAGACTTGGTGTTGGCCCGCCTGCGTTGCGATGATATCTACAATCAATTGGCCATCTATCCGCATCCAATGCATCGCACCACAGCGCTCTCCACACAGGCGGCCATGCTCTATGTTTGTCTCTATTTCTCGCCCCAAGTGCTGCACACGCAAGGCGCCCAAATGCGTGAGATTGTGGACAAGTTCTTCAGTGACAATTGGACGTTGTCCATTTATATGGGGATCACGGTCAATTTGATTGATGCCTGGTCGCATTTTAAAGCCGCCAGCAGTGCGATCGCCAATGTGGTGACCTCGGTGACCATTAAAACGTTGTGTCAACAGCAGCGCGAACAAATGCAAAAAACACTGCAAAAGACGCAGGAAATTGTGCGCGATGGCGTCTTGGATGAATCCTTTGTGCTGGAGCATGTCAATCAAATCATTGTGCTGATGCGACAAGCGAATGTGCTGTTGCGTTGGCATTGTCTTCACACCAGTCCAGCGGTGTTTGTGATCTCGCCCAGTGGACAACAGGCAGCTGGGCAAGTGCACCAATTGCTGTTGCAGCATCTGCAGTTCGAGCAGAGCAAACTCTACAATCTGCTGCTCAATTGCGGACAACTCGAGTTGACTGTCCGTGAGTTGCTGGCGGAGTTGCAGTGCGATCGAGAGGCACGTTGGAGCCGCAATCGCGAGGAGGCAATGCAGTATCTACGTGAGCTAAGCGAAGCATTTGCGGGCACACGTCCGTTGACCAAGATTGAGGCGAATCCACAGCTGCAACAATGGTTCGCTCAGGTGGCACAGCGTCTGCACAAACTTGACATTGGCAAGCCACAGAAAGCAGGTCGCCTTATCATTCAGGTGATGCAGGCGCTGGATGAGGTGCAGGAGTATCACAATCTGCATGCCAATATGCTTGTAAAGCAGCAGCTGCAGGAGACGCGGGATCTATTGAATCGCATGGCACAGGTGAGCTTCCAACTCTGAAATGTATTTTATAGGTCTTCACATTCAAATGTTGCTTTCTCCTACTGGTTTCTTGTGCAGCTAATCAACCTGAAGGAAGACATTGAGATTCACATACAGATGATCAGCGATTTTAGCTATGCTTGGCAATTGCTGCAACGCGATTTCACTGCCATCATGCAGGATAACATCAAGCGACAGCCTCGCGCTGTTATTGGCATCCGAGCGGTATTCCTTAAGCTGGCCAGCACACTGGAGGTGCCACTCATGCGCATCAATCAGGCCAAAAGCGAGGATCTGGTGTCGGTATCGAACTATTATAGCACAGAGTTGGCAAACTTTTTGCGGCGCGTTCTCCAAATTGTGCCCGAAACAATGTTCAACATTTTGGCCAGAATCATACAGCTGTTGACCAATGTGATCAAAGAGTTTCCCACACGCCTGGAGAAGGAAAAGTTGCGCGAATATGCGCAATTCGAGGAACGATCCAAGGTCGCCCAATGGACCAACTCCATAGCGGTCTTTACCAAGGGCATACTCATGATGAAGACCACATTGGTCGGCGTCATCGAGCTGGATCCCAAGCAGCTGCTGGAGGATGGCATACGCAAAGAGCTGGTCAATCATCTGGCTAACGCATACAATTTGGGCTTGATATTCATACCGGAAAAGGGCAAGACATGTGGACAATTGCTGCAGGCAAAACTGCAGGCGCTGGCCAAAACCATCGAGGGATATCGACGATCTTTCGAGTATATCGAGGACTATTTGCGTGTGCAGGGATTGCGCATATTGCTGGAGGAATCACAGCGCATCATCAACTACAATGTGGAGAAGGAATGCAATTGCTTTCTGCGCAACAAAGTCCAGGAGTGGCAATCGCACTTTCAATCCCAGACCATACCCATTCCCAACTTTCTGCCATTGCAAGGTGATCCCAGCAAGTCAAACAATTTCATTGGGCGTCTCGCCCATGAGCTGCTGCGATGCACGGAACCGCGTCAAACCATCTATTTGGATCTGAAGTGCAGCTGGTACGATAAGCGACCACCACATGCTGAACTCCTCGCCGGCTCCAGTTTCTTTAGTGTGCTGCGCGAGGCAATGGCACCAGCTGGCCTGGTTGGACTGGAACGTCTTTATGCTCACATGTTGGCCGATGAGCTGAAGCGTAATTTGGACAAGTTACAAAAGAATCTAACTGCAGATCGCATGTGGTGCGATGCATTGGCTCAAATGACCAAAGAGCTAGAATCCCGAGACTTTCCCGGAGAGCTGGCCAAACAGCCCATCAAGTATTATCAGAGCTATACGCAGCGTTGGTTAAAGGTGTGGCCCACTCTATTGGATTGGATGCTGTCGTTGGGCCAGAAGCAGCTACTGCGTCAGCATATTGCCAGCGAATTGAGCTTCAGCAGCAAATGCGATGCCAAGCTGTTGGAGAACACCACGGACACATTGAATCGGTGAGTTACGAGAATAATTTTAGATCAGTTCGATTTCGTGAAACTTTTTAAAAGTGGTTTGAATTACAATTTTGGATAACCTTCAATTATGCAGTTTTTTCTTAATTGATACTAAATATGATTGATTCAACTATTTTCAATATTTTGAAATCTCATATTTCCCATGATCAGTTTTTTCATTATTATTTTGCTACCCATAGGGTAGAAAGGTATTATAACTTTGTGCCGGTAGAAAATCTATGTAAAAGGTAGAAAAAGGCATCTCCGACCCTATAAAGTATATATGTATATTCTTGATCAGCGACAACAGCCGAGGCGATCTAGCCATGTCCGTCTGTCCGTATGAACACATAGATCTCAGAGACTATAAGAGAAAGAGAAATATTTTTTTTTCCAAAAGCATTTGTTAAGATTGCACGCAGATCAAGATTGTTTCAAATTTTTTCCACGTTCACTTTCGCCCCCAAATCAACAAAAATCAAATAACAAGCGTAATTTCAAAGCTAAAGTCGCGAATTTTGGTATATACTATACAATAATAACTGTAGTACTTGTGATTCCTGAAAATTTGGTTGCGATCAGAAATTGCCGATAAAGAAATATTTTTGTATGGACAAAAACGCCTACTTACTAGGGGTCTTATTTGCTATGGTATATGGTATATTTTGAATGTGGTACTGTATCGAAATATCAAATATACAATTTTGTATATTTTTTTTTAGTATTTTTGTTGGATAATTTTTAAATTTTGAGAATAATTCCGCAATGTTTTTCTTCTATTTGAAATGGGTAGCGGGTATCTCACAGCGAGCACACTCGAAAACGAGATGTTATTATTTTCTTGATTAGTACTTTGGCTTTCGTATCATACGATTAAATAATGTTTTATTTAATGCATCTTCTACAGTAAATGATGCCTGATGTTGTTTTAGATGTTTGGCACACGCGCTTCGTCTATGTATGCCAAAAAACACAAATAGCAAGCGTATTTTTAAAACTTAAGCCTTGATTCGCGACTATAGTAACTACAATCTTTTTGAATGCGATAAAATGGAAAATAAAAACTTTGAATTTATTCAATAAATAATTTCGCACAATTATTTTGATTCATAACCAAGCAACAAAATATAACAATGTAAAATTGTAATGAAATGAACTTTGATAAACCCTTCTGGGGTCGAACTATAATGTGATTATACTTGATCATTCAAATGTTTTATGATGTAAGCTTGGTATGTAAGCTAAGTAGGGAAGATAAGAGTTTGCCCAATGAGCTCGACTGCGAAATACCCGCTTCCCATTTTCAATGAAATCGAAATATTCCGTTATTAAATAAATATACAAAAAAATAAAAAATATGCCGAAGGTTATATTTGGTATATTAACTTACTTACATCCTGGAGTAACATACAAACATATAAGGCTGTAAATATAGAATGTAGTGACTTTAGCTTTAAAAATTCGTTTGCTTGAGTTCATACAATAATAGTTACAGTATTTATGACTTTTAATGTTTCTAATCAGATAAAAGTTGTCGAGGTTATGTATTTAAGAAATATGATATATATATATATAGAAAATATGGCAAAAACCGACTACTGTAATTGGGTCTTCTTTGTATTGGCTGGCAATCTGGTATATTTGTATTTTGAATATAGTACTATATCGATATACCAAATAGATCCTCGCGGTATATTAAATCGATATATTTTTAAAATATTGTTTTAGTGAAAGTGGGTAACGAGTATCTCACAGTCGAGTACACTCGAAAGTAGCTTTCTTACTTATTTTCGATTTGCAGGGACGGAAGTGTAACATTCACAGGTGCTGTCTATCTTTTATAATGTGATACAGCATTTCATTCAGCTATAAAAGACGAAGCCTTTGCGAAATCAAGAGCAAAAACCACAATGGCATTGGAAGTCGTTATTCTGTTGATTCTCGGACTATCATCAGGAGTAAGAGCTACTGCTATTACTGGCGCGGTGCTGGCAAGGCAACAAGACGATGCTGCCACGCAGGTTGAGTGTCCCTCATTCACCTCAGCGAACAGTCCTCTCAGCCTGGAGTCCATTGTACGTGCCATAGTCGATGGCGACTGGCAGCGTCATCGTTTGGTGCTGCAATTGGTGAAAGAAGCACGCACTTTGGAGCTGAAACGTTCCATTTACAAAATATTGTGGCTGGAGTGGAAGCAGACCAAAAAAAACAACGATCCGATCAAATTACTGGACTTATATAAGCAACTCAAGCTGCATCCGGATATTCCGGTAGATTTTCAACAAATGGTCTATCAAACTTTCATATCCCGCAGCGCTCAGTTGCTTTCCGTACCTCTTTACACCAACAGTCCCTGTACTGATTTCCCTTTGGTCACCACTCTGCTGCAGCTCTTATCGCAAAGTCCACAGAATCTCACGAGTGCTATATTCGAGGCCGTGTTTGACAACGTGCTCACATTCGAAACCCCATTGAGTGTGGCCCAACGTCTTGGCAATTTCAACGCTAGTTTGACACAATTAGCCACGCTCAACCTTCAGCTGATGAATCGCACTGAAGTCCAGTTGAATTCGAGTGCCCATGCTGCGTTGTTGGAAAATCTTCGCCAGTTGGTGAAGCAACGGACCTTTAGCGAGGAGGTAGAGCACTCTCTGTATCTCCAAGTGTACCAACAGTTGACCTCTAGTATTTTATCCACCGCCCAAAAAGTATGTTTGCACTTGGTGAACAATACCAGAGATTTCCTATGTGAGTGCAAAAGCGGTTTAAACATGTGCATCCGAGATGTTACAAACCCAACGGCGGCCTTCAGTGTGCAGCGCACACACAGTGAAGCCAACAACAGCACACACTTTTCTTTCCTAAGTTTGGATTATACTCGTTATTTAGTTATAGAAGGCAACGGACAAGCGGAAGTGACCCACAACGTGTACAGTCGGGAAAATGTCTACTGGTGGCATGTGGTCCAGGTGAAAGATGGCATAGCAATCTACGATGCTCCAACTTCCAGCCGGGTGATTTGTGGTGGAGATCGAAGGCCATGGGCGGACAATCAACATTATGCATATACTCGAAGTGCCGAGAATTTTGACGACCATCGCGATGAATGCACATGGATTATCGCAGATTGCAGTGCTTTTTAATTAACAATAAAGCAAATGTTAACATTTTATTGAGCACATAATATATATCAATTTACTTAAGGAAGCAAATACCAATGGACATTTTAGTAGTTATAGGATATTACATACTACTACAATTATTATCTAAGGTTGTCGTCTATTGTTTCATCCATTAGGCATAAAAAAAAACAATGAGAAAGCGATTGGGTCTGAAAGATCGAGAATTGACCAGATTAAAATTAAGCACTTTATTAGCAGACTCTGCTACCTGCTTTAACTCTTGGGCTGTCACCTTTATCATTAAGCTTTATCTCAATGTGAATTTTTAAGTTGATCTGGAGAAGCACTAAATGTAAAATTGAAAAAAGTACGCCTATTGAAGGAATCAATTTCTTTTGCTTGCAGCGCTTTAATGCTCGAGTTGTCGAGCAACATCAAGTTGTGCGATGAGCAGGGTGTGATGATGCTCACCGAACTGCAGGAGATACTCCAATACACAGGCAACTATGAGCCACTGGAGCAGATATTTTTGACCACCAAAAATACGCACAATATGTCCTTGTTTCTGTTCCTCTTCAGCATTACGCACGTTGGTCGCTTGCAGCATTCAAAGAACACGGGCAGTCTGCTGCCCAAATCCTCCAAGGATGCCATCGATTGTGTACCGCTTATAATGGGATTGTTGACCATACTCCAGCAGTTCCACAAGAATGTCAAAATGCTCTACATCTCTTACATGTGCCAGTATGTAGTGACCGTGGCCGAGGCCCAGTTAACGTAAGTAATTTTCTCTTGTGAAATTTGGTATAAACTAACAAATGTATTGTGCATCTTCTTTGGCATAGCGATAAGGAAATGCTGGGATCGGAGGTGGTCACCATGTTGCACTTCCTCCAGACATTTGTGCGTCTGGCGCATTTGCCACTGAGTGTCCTGGAGCAGCGTATTCCCAATATGATACTAAGCGAGTTCGATTATCTCTCCACCCCTGTCAAGTGAAACTTGTAAAAAATAAATAAAATAAATTGCTTTTTAGATAGGAAAATACAAATTTGTATTATTTGAAGTTAAATAAATAAATTGTTATAAGCGAAGTAGAATTCCGTCTTGACAGTGATCAAAATAATATATAATATACATATGTTATATATATATATATATGTTATATGTATATATTATAATATAAATATTAGTAAATAGAATAATAAAATAATTTAACTATAACTTTACAACTACTGAACAATAACACATAATTTACGAAATTAATTGTATTTCGGAAATTCTGTAATTTAAATCTCATAAGTTGAAGTAAAAAGAAATTTTAGAAAACTTTTTAAAATGCTTCGCAAATGTTACGATTTTTGGTTACCAAAATATTGTGACAAATAATTATTATTATTAGAGCTTTCTTTTTTAAACACTACTAAAATTCCTTCTTTACACAAGAGAGTTTTCTAAATGTTTTCACCGGTTGTTTAAAATGACTTTGCCCACTCCTTAGAAAAAAAGAAAAGATCAATTGATTATTAAATATTTAAATAATATACAGACAAGCTTTAATTTGTGTAAAATAAATTTGGATACATTATTAATGAATAGACATAAATTAAATGGCCAATTGCTTGAAGATTCATGAACTTATTTTATTGCTTCAATTGTTGCCAAACTTTGGTTTAAGCCAATAAATAGAAATTGCGTTCGAATAACAGTAACAACAGTTGGCAGTTGGATTAGATAATCTTTGCGGCTGCCGTGCTTATGTGATAACGGTGGGTGCATTGCGTCCAGTGAACTTGGGCAGCTCTGAAATTTCCAGAGCAATATCGATGAGGGGCTTCAACATGACGCTGGCCTGTCCCAGCACATTCTCCTTCTCATAGGAGTCGATGTACAAACTGAAATAGAAAGTGTTCATTATTAACTAACTATCCAAATCGTATATGCGAATCTTGTGTATTTACCGCACGGTAGCGCCAGAGCTTCCAGTGCCACTGAGACGCATCACAATGCGACTGCCATCATCGAAGACAATGCGCAATCCCTGCTTGGTGGCCACGGACTTGTCCACGGGATCCGTGTAGCTAAAGTTATCCGCCTGCTTCACCTTATAGCTTTTGCCGCTGCTCGAGTAGTTCTTGCCCACAAATTCGGCTGCCGTAATGTTCTTCTCCATGGTGGCCATCATCTCGTTGCAGGGTTCCAGATCGCACTCTTCGTAGTCGTAACGTGTGAAATAGTTACGGCCATAGACGGACCAATGCTGCTTCAGAATATCCTCAATGCTTTTGCCCGTGTGCTGCATCACTGAGATCCATGCCAACACCGCCCAAATGCCATCCTTTTCACGTATGTGATTGGAGCCGGTGCCAAAGCTTTCCTCGCCGCACAGACAGAGACGGCCTACGTCCATGAGATTGCCAAAGTATTTCCAGCCGGTGGGCACCTCGAAGACCTCTTTGCCCAGCTTCTTGCCAACCAGATCCACAGCAGAGGCGGTGGGCATGCTGCGAGCGAATCCCTGCACGCCATTCTTTTGGAAATATGGTATGGCCTCCAAGTAGTGGGCAATGACAGCCAACGAATCGCTAGGGGTGACAAAGAACGCCTTGCTGCCAATGATCATGTTGCGATCACCGTCACCATCGAAGGCAGCACCAATATCATAATCTCCCTGGGCCACCGTATCGACCAGATCCTTGGCATACGTCAGATTTGGATCGGGATGCAGTCCCCCAAAATCAGGCAGTGGTGTTGTGTGCACCACAGATGCCTCCGATGCTCCCAAACGATTCAAAAAGATCTCGCGCACATAAGCGCCAGTGACGCCATTCATGGCATCAATGCGCATCTTCAATGGCTTGCCCGTCGACTTGCCGCTAACAAAGTCACGCAGCTTGGCGAAATCAAAGATCTCCTCCATGTGACGCACATAGTTGGCTACCGAATCAATGACTTCGACCACAAATGGTTTGCCAGCCACATCGTAGGTGCTTACGCCCACCTTGGAGATGTCAATCTGCAGGCCACGCACCAGTTTGTAATCCTTGATGGCCGTTGACAGCTGATAAATGTTGTTGGTGAAGGCATCGGGAGCTGGACCGCCATTTTCGCAGTTGAACTTGATGCCGAAATCATTCTCGGGACCACCAGGATTATGCGATGCTGTCAACACAATGCCACCTAGGTGGAGAAATACAAATATTTAATTTAATTATTGAAAATTCTCTTCAATTAAAATCAATTGAATGAAATTTTAGTGGTTTCTGCTCGAGGGTCAAATATTTGTTGTCTTTCCAATAACTTTTGATCGTAATCATTTGGACCGAGAATTTTTTCTTTAAATATCGTAATAAATATTTGAAATTTTAATGCTTTTCGTTCATGTTAATGTTTTTTAAGTTTAAAATAAAAGTTCACAATGATTCAAAATAATGATCCTTTTTTCATATAACAAACTCGAATGTAAATTATAAGTGCAAGAGAGAATAAACATTCTTAAGTTTGACTTGATTTTACTGATTACGTTCTGCGTCTATCAGCTTTAAATTTATTATAGAGCATGTAAAAAAATAATAAATAATCTTTCTTACTTTTTGATTTTTAGTATGGTATTCCGAAGTATTAAGTCGGTCATTGGAAAATTCGCTTTTCGATTTTAAAATTTCAGCTGCGCACAGCAAATTGGTCACTTTAAGGCACATATTATAGTATTATACCCTACGATACTATAACTGCCGGGTATATGCCCTCACAAATTGTGAAATTTAAACGATGACCTTGACAGCTGACCAAAGACTTGTAACGTATTATTAAATATGTACATACATGTATGTATGTAGTACATGTTTTCTAGATGGTTATCAGTTATTGCCCTGCCACGGGGATTACATGAGGGACAGTGTTGTATAACGACATCGAAGCTTACCCAGCGCATTGTTGTGACGTATGAGGCTGGAGACAGCTGGCGTCGACAGAATTCCATTTTGTCCGACCAGCAGCTTGGCAACACCATTTGCAGCCGCAATGCGAACGATGAGTTCGGCTGCCTCCTTGCAATAGTAGCGTCCATCGCCACCCACAACCAAAGTGGAGCCATCCAGAGCAGCACCATTGGCATCCAGAATGCATTGCACAAAGTTTTCCGTGTAATTGGGTTGAGTAAACACTTTTACCTGCAATTGCAAAGTGTAGGATCAGTGAGACTCTACGGAGATTAAACAAATGTTGTAAGTTCGTACTTTTTTGCGTAATCCGCTGGTGCCAGGCTTTTGGCCCTCGTAAGGTTTGGTTGCCACGATTTCCACGCTCAAAGACATGTTTTCCAGCTGCTGCTTTAATTTCGACTGCGTGCGAAGTATTTGTGTATGCGTGTGATGAATAGCAAAACTCAACTGCTGTCTGGTCTTGCTGGTGATAAGCATATAGATTCGGCTGTAACGATTCCGATTAGCGCTATCATGTCGGGTGCGTGCAAAACGAGTTGTCCCAATTATCAATTTTTAATCCAACTGTTGAAATTGCCTTATCATTATTATTTGCAGGGGTTCAATATAATAACAGTTTATTTATTTATCTACAGTTTCGCAATTTCATTGTTGTATTGCATGTCCGAACGCAAAGATGGCATGTGCTTTGTGTAGGGTGACAATGTCATTCAAGGGCATTCACGGCTACCGGCAAAACGATTCCCACCCACACTGCATTAGATAGTATCATTGACTACCATCCTGCAGTAATGCATGCGTAAATATGATAAACATTAAATGCAATATACTTTATCAAAGCTGCAAATAAACATTTACAAATTGAGCGCGCAAAACATAAAATACACTTTTGTTATTGTTTTGGTGTATGCCAGCTGTGCAAATAGAGTTGTCGCTGCTATCACCAATTATCGATAACAAAGGTATTCAAACTGTGCGAATGAAATGACAAGTATACAAGACATTGTATCTTTCAAAAATTTGTATTAATTCATATATTTACAAAGTTATATTTTGTTATTAATGTACTCAAATCATAAATTTGTTGATGTTTTTTTTGCTGGCTGAAAGCTGATATTTCTCTATTGTCGGTAACAATGACAATTAAACTGTGCCCATAAGATGGCAAAAAAATAAATGGATATTTTTACAAAGTGTAATTTTTAATGCATGCAAAGTTAATTGGAGCCATTATAGACAATTTTAAAGTTGGCGCTCAAGTTTATTGCGCACGGAATTTTTCTAAGGTTTTATCCAGCACTGTTGTATATTTTAATGAAATTAGTGCATTTCGAAATGAAAACTGCGGTCACCCTGCGCACGAAGTTTGACAGCCGACAGTTTACACGTCACGAAGTAGCCACGAGAAAGCGACCGCCGCAGTCAGTTGTGTTTAGTTAGTTTTGTTTAAATAGCCCGCAAATTAAGTAACGAAAAATCATGTAAGTTAATAAATAAATAAAATGCAAAGTTATAGCAGTGCTTACAAAGTATTTTCAGACTAGTTTTATGTTAAGATTCATCATAAAAGAGGCAAAGAAAATGGACCGCTTTCATTTTTAAACTGCTTCTTCTAACCTTCCACGTCAACAAAAAAAGTGAAACGTTTTATTTTTCTGATTTGCTTATAGCATGTTGAGGAAAACGTTAGCGTTGTGCGCTCTCTTCGCTGTGCTCAGCGTCTGCTTGTCCGAGGACGAGACGCGCGCCCGTCTCCTCGTCTCCAAGCAGATCCTCAACAAATATCTAGTCGAGAAGAGCGATCTTCTTGTGCGCTACACAATCTTCAATGTGGGCAACGGAGCGGCGACTCAAGTGCAGCTGGTCGACAACGGTTTCCATCCTGATGCCTTTGAGGTTGTTGGTGGCCAACCGGCGGCAACTGTTGAACGCATTGCACCACAAACCAATTTCACACACGTGCTTGTCGTGCGTCCGAAGGCATTTGGTTACTTCAACTTCACGGCCGCCGAAGTGTCTTACAAACCAGTCGAGGAAGCCGAAACTGTAAGCTATCTAGTATATCACTCTGTACGATTTGTCTTTAATCTATTCTTTCTTTTGTGGCAGCTACAATTGGCCATCAGCTCGGAGCCGGGAGAGGGTGGCATTGTCAATCTGAATGAGTACAACAAACGCTTCTCGTCGCATTTCTTTGATTGGGTGGCATTTGCCATAATGACGCTGCCATCGCTGGCCATTCCCCTCATCCTGTGGCACTCGTCAAAGAGCAAATATGAGCGTCATGGCAAGAACAAGAAGCACTAGAAGTCTTTTTCTCTTGGGACATAACACAATATTCAACAGAGATTCAACAAAATTCCGTGCAACATCAGATTGCTCTTTCATATTCATACACATTTGACATTGTAGAAGCAAAGTATGGCGTTAAATCGTTTTAGATTTGATACGAAGACGCATCCCATGTCTTTAGACTGCTTTTCTAAATAAATAAAATTCAAATCACATTCTAATATTTCTACTAATCATTTATTATTACGACAACAAATACTTGCGGCCAAAGATATCCGACTTCTTTTCAAACATTGCCGACTTAATGGGCGTATTTATCTTATAGAACGCATTCATCGAATGCTTTATATATGTGTCGTACATTTCATTAAAGAAGTTCTTGATTCCCTCATCGTTCTTATTGTCGTGCACGATAATAAAGCGTATCTGGGATGCGGTGATAAAGGCGGACACAAACCATTGATTGAATCGATCTATTGACTTTAGCTGCATGTTTGCTGTCTTCCATTTGTGCTCATCGACAAGATCTAAAGCTGCGTGAGCTATAAATTGACTGAGATGTCTCTGATCCTCTTTCTGTAAATACAAATTGTGAGCTGTCGATTGCCTTTGTTGTCACTGTGTTTACTCACGCGCTGTTCTTTGTTTGCCGTGCTGAATTCTCTCTCGTATATGGGATTATCATTGTGGCCCACTATTACAAAATAATAAGTGGACATTTTGCCTAGATTGTCGTCTGTAAGGAAATAAACAATATGAGGATGATTTATCCACAGCTGATTCAACGCTCATAGAGGTGGAGGCACCACGATAACATTATCGATATATCGATGTTGTTTGCGTTCGGCAAAAGTTGTTAGCTTTACATTTCCCAACGTTTGCTTTCAAGAGTGATTTAAATAAATGGTACTTTTTGTTTTAGTGAGTCTGACTTTGGATTGCCCATACCAACTATTGAATGGAATCCTGGCTATTTGTGGGAAC
The DNA here is from genome assembly GCA_023558455.1 of Drosophila kepulauana. Lineage (NCBI taxonomy): Eukaryota > Metazoa > Arthropoda > Insecta > Diptera > Drosophilidae > Drosophila > Drosophila kepulauana. The sequence continues at coordinate 41,036,159 of CM042369.1, forward strand.
AGCGTATTTGCCCTTCACAATACGGAAGTATTCTCATTTGTGCTCTTTCCAACACTGTTCAATGTTTGTGTACAAGCTGAACAGCTGAGTAGCCGAGGCGTAATAAACATATGTGCATATACATATGTGTGTTTGTATTTTTCGCTTTTGTTGGGTGCCAGTAAATCAAATTTTGAGTAAATAGCTGCTGCTGTTATTCGCATTCCAAGTTCGAATGTGTGTGTGACAGGAGATCAGACGAGCAGCGTGCTGCTGCTGCTCTATAGTTGGTTACATAATGGCAGCAGCGGCATTGCGCCTGGGCGGCGAATTTGCAACGATCACGTTTGGTAAATTACCAAAATTTAGTATTTGGCAGCTTCGCAATTTGAGCAGCGACCTAACGACAGCGTTGCGTCCCTTTTACTTTGCTGTCCATCCGGATCTCTTCGGTCAGCACCCCGAGCAGCGACAGACGAACGAGAACTCATTGAAGCTGCTGAGTGCCCATCTGGAAGCGCTCTATCATCACACATATCCCAATGAGGATACTAAGGTGCTCAAGTTCTATGTGCGCGAGAGCACAAACGCCCACAAACGAGACTCGTTCAAGCTGGTGCAGATACGTATGGATAGAAGCACACGAGATCCCCAGAGATTCATACAGAATCTGCTAGAGTCGTGCAATCTATCGACGGATTACATCAAGACCGTCAAGCCAAGGTCAAAGCCAAAGATGAATTCAACGCCAGTTAGCGACAGTGTGGCCAATCAACCCAGTCACGACTATCACTACAACACAGAGTTTGCCGAATTCGAGCAGCGAGTGAAGAACGTAGGTCGTCTCCATAAATGCACTACACTTGTATTTACAACTGAATCTCTTTCAGGAAGCTGTTGGGCGTCGTCCAGAACTGTCCGTCTGGCTGGCCGAGAACGCAGAGAAGGCACGACAACGTGCCAAGGAGACCGCCCAGCTGGAAGCCGAGATTGATAAGCTGAAAGATGTGCTTGTGAAGGATCTAGAGTTGAGTGATGCTCGCTACGAGTGCGGCTGGAATATTGAGCATTATCGTGGCTGCCTAAAGTCACTCCAACGTCTCGCACAGACTCATCGCGGCGAGCTGAGCTCACTGCGGAATCGCGTTGTGGTCTTTGCTCCCTTCACGGGCATCAGCCTAGAGGGGCATGTGATGCTCTTCACCGGCGACGTGCAGAGTAATTGGCTGGACTTTATCAAAAACATTCCACAGCACGACAGCTACCTCAACGTGGTGCCATTGTATGAATTGGCGCTCTCCCAAGTGCTGCGTGGCATTCAGATCGGGCGACGCAAGTTTATGCCCAAGACTCAAGCACGCGGTTATGCCAACTATCTGATGAAGGTGACGACATCGCTCAATGATTTTCTCAGCAAACAGGCCTATCCCACGGCTTGGCCTCTAAGACTCGATGGGTTCACAATCGTTGTTGAATCAGAGGCGGGGCCATTGATGGTCAGTCCTACGGGACAATTCATCACACCCGCCACCTGTCCCGGTGCCATTCTCGTTGATTTCATCACGCAAAACATGAAACTGGCCGAAGACCGAATGGGCAAATATGCGACGGACAAGTATCTGGAACAAAATCTTATTGAGCAGTGCACTCGAGAGCTTAAGCTGCAAGCATTGACCAAAGATGATGCTGTCACGCCGGACAAAATGATATCCGCACTGAGGGATCTGCGTCGCTGTCGGCCACAACATTTCGAGCAGCTTAAGTTGCACATCTCTCATTACTACTCGGTACTCACAGATGGCATCGTTTGTATACCCTGGGATTTTATGCAAAAGTAGCTTCAATTCTCCGCTCATCTTAGTCTCTTGTGCCTTGTGAATAATCATCGACAATAAGCCAAAAACACTAAACACGTTAGCTAAGATTGCAATTGGGACAGTCGTTAGTATATACAAATATATATATATGCCAGAAACAAATGCTTCCCCCAAATCCTTCATTAAATAAATTGTTCATGTGTATGTTCACATTCAAATATTATTTTTACGTTCACTAATAATTATTTATTGCTGCAATCCTCGATGATCCAGGTGCATTCGCTGAGATGCTCATCTAAATCTTTTGCGTGGTATGTGTATAAAAAGGATTCTTCGTCCTCCCACTGCGGTGCATCGCCGGCACACAACACCGAACTGGATGTGGCAGCATCGTAGATTGCCGCTCCACCTGTAACCGGCACCACACGCCACCAATAGATGTTGCTTTTACTGTACACGTTTTTGGTCGTTTTTGATTGAAGGCTGATGGACGATTCTATTGCTAAATAGCGATTAGTCCAAAACGGGCTTTGGAAGGCAAACTGAGTTTCATCGTTGGCATTACGCAGCACCCTGAAACTCGCCTCTTGATAGTTTCGTTCACGAGTGCACATTTTGTAGGAGGAAGCGCATTCATAAATGTAATCGTTGTTCGTATTGTGCAAGCACACCTTTTGGGCGATCTCAAGAGGAGAGAGGTATTTGAACAACTTAATACGCAGAGTTTGCTCCACTTTCTGGTTAAATTTTGATTGTTCCGACAGCTGACGAAGATTCTCCAACAAGATCGGGATCGAACTCGAATTGAATTGGCCTTTGATGCGGTTCAGCAACGGAAAGTTGGCCATAGTGAAGCTAGCGTTGAAATTGCCCAGTCGTTGAGCCACATTAAGTGGGGATTCCATAGAGAGCACATCGTCAAACAGAATCTCGAGTATGTCCTCCGTATAATTGCTTGGACTTCGCGCTAAGCCCTGAAGCAGCGAGTTGGCCAGCGGGAAACTGACATTCCGACTGTCGGTGTGGAGAGGCATCGAAAGTATCTGCGTGCTGCGGATGACGAAGGTCACATAGATGTTTTTAAGTAAGGCTGGCGAAACATTTGGTTGACGATTGAGTTGCTCATAGAAATCGAGTATTTTGAGGGGATCGTAGATGTGTTTCTCCTTCTGCCACTCTAGCCACAAAGCCTCGTAGATGTCGTGCTTCATTTGCAAAGTGCATGCTTCGTTTGCCATTTGGTATACCAATTCGACACGATCCCAGTTCCCATTGAGTATGGCACGTATAATGTTCTCCAGACTAACAGGACTGCCAGCTGTGGTGAATGATGTACATGACGGACCAGAGGCAGTCAGGCGCGCAAGGTAGTTTCGGTTGTTTCCGTCGAGCGACAAAGAGTCTGCTTCTCTTGAATACAGTCCGAGAAGTAGCAGAAGAATGACTATTAATGACATTATTGCTTTCACTGCCAATGAAACTCAGCGACCGTCTTATATAGCTGATTCCCGAGCCAAGCACATAACGGAATACATAATAAAAATAAACTTATATACATACATACATACATACATAAATACATACATATACTTATGTATGGGGTACATATTTTACTGATTATTTAATATTGTTAATCTACACCTAAAAAATTAGGCACAAATTCATGATCATGGTGAAATTATGTTCATAGGTCAAAATTCTAGAATAATTTCAGATTGGTACCTCAAATGAAGATCAAACTTTCTTAAACTGACATAATTTTTATATCCGCTACCCATATGACAGAAGGGTATTACCACACTATATATGTATATTGTATTTGTTCCTGCAGGAAATGTATGTAACAGGTATCAGCGACCCCTTAAAATATATACATATGTACCTACATATGTATGTACAATGTACATATATTCTTCATCAGCGTAAATAGACGAGACGATCATGTCTGTCTTTTTGCCTGTGTGTCCGTCCATCTGTATGAAAACCTAGATCTCGGAGACTATATGAGATGGAGATCATAACATCTTCTATTAATAAATCTTTACTTTCAAATTTCCATTCATATATTTTTACATGTATTCATTACTAATTATTTATCGCTACAGTCTTCGATGATCCAAGTGCATTCCTTGCGATGGGCATCAAAGTTTCCTGCATGGCGCGTGTATGCATAATGTTCATTGCCCTCCCACTGCGCTGGATCGCCGCCACAGATCACCGAGCCGTCTGTGGCAGCATCGTAGATTGCCACGCCATCTTGTACAGACACCACATGCCACCAGTAAATGCCATCTAAACTGTACACGTTCTTGACGACCCCATTGTCGGTTGCGTGGATATGGGATGCCATTATTAGATATTGATTGCTCGACTTCGGGATTTGAAATGCAATGTTAGAGCTGTTTTCGACGTCACGTTGAACCTTGAAGAGCATCTGTTGAGAGTCTCGTTCCATGGTGCACATCGAGGATGAATTTGGGCAATTGTAGAGGTAAATGTTGCTGCTGTTCGCACTGCGCAGACAAACCTTCTCGGCTGTGTTGAGCACACGATCACTAGAAGGCAATTGGACGTACGCCTGTTCACGCAGCGACTGCTCCACTTCCATTTCATATCTCGGATGTTTCATCAGTTTGCGAAGATTATCCTGCACAGTTTTGTGCGCACTCGAATTGAACTCGACTTCGGTACGATTCAGAAATTGTACATTGGCCATGGTCAATTGGGTTAGGCTCGCGTTGAAACTTTCCAAATGCTGCGCAGCACTCAGCGGGGTTTGATAAGCGAGCACAGTGTCAAATAGCTCATCAAATATGTCGTGCACATAATTCGATGGCCTCTTGCTCAGTTCATGCATTAGCGTAGTGATAAGCGGGAAATTTGCACTGTGGTTGTCGGTGTGGAAGGGCGCCGAGAGTAGTTGAACCATGCGTGAGATGAACGACTGATAGACTCTGAACAGCAAAACAGACGGCACATTCGGCTGATGCTCAAGCTGCTCATAGAAAGCCAGTATCTTGAAGGGATCATAGATCTGTTTCGTGTACTGCAGTTCCTGCCACAGCGACTCGTAGATAGCGTGTTGCGTTTCCAATTCGCATGTCTCATTCGCCAACTGCAGCACAAATTCAACACGCTCCCATTCACCATTGAATATGGCACGTATAATCGAACTCATGCGTAGGGAACTGTTAGTTGGGGAGTCTGAGGTCTTTTCGATCTGCGGTGGACCGGAGTCTCCTAGTCGGGCAAGCAGAGTGCTACTCCCTCCTCCGATCGACAAAGCGTCTCCCCCTCTTGACGACAATCCAATAAGCAACAGTAGAGTGACTATTAAAGACATTCTTGGTTTTAATGTCGAACCAACACATCATTCGCCTTATATAGCTTATTTTATGTAGAAATAAATCTTAATATTATATATATTTATATATTTATATAAACTCGAGTGATTTAGGTAGCTAATCAATGTACTCTTGTTGCTGTTAAAGCTGAGCATAATCTCGTAGTTCCAATTAGAAAATCTATGTACTTTCTATCAGCAATAAATTTATTCATATAGTGCAGAAACTCACAAAACGATGCTATAGAATATTGATGTACATATGTATAATTGAAGTTCATCAATAATTTTAATTTTAAATTTACATACATACGCATGTGATATATGTACACACATACATACATATGTATAAATGTAAATAACACAGCTGAGCTAATCAGCTCGCATGAACAAACGCACTACTTACATATATGAAAGAGCGGAGCTAATCAGAGTGGCTTGTGTTTCAGAGATAATCCGAATGTTTTAGTTATATATTTGAGTTTTGTTTTACTCTTCGTTTCTTTTTTGTTGCTCTCGCGAAATACAAGTGCGTGTTGCTCTTTTAAAACTTTTGTTTTGTATGTTCTCTTTGTTATCTGCATATACTCTATAGAGTATATATTCCTCTATACAGACGTATCGCAAATTGCAAATTGATGTCATTATTCCTTATTGTGTTTTAGCTCATTTTTTAATTGGCAAGTATTGCCGACCCTTGGTCAGCTTAGTCCTTTATTTGTTTTATGTGCAGCGCGAGCCCTTAATTTTTATACGATCAGAGGAGTCTCCTAACCGAGCAAGCTGAGTGATATTTCGTTCTATGATCCAGCAAGTTCTTCATAATCTTGAAGTCAGTCCGACAAGTAGAAGGATAATGACTATTAATAACATTTTTACTTTTACTGCCGATGCGGCTGAGCATTCGTCTTATATAGCTGAATCTTATGAAAATCATTATATGCTATGCCTCCGACAATATGAGTGTATATATGTATATATTTTCCTGATAGTCTGATTCTACTATCAACGCTCAGCATTCAAGTTGCATTATAGCTTCACTTGCGAAATCTTTTGAATACATGCATTTCTTATCTGCAAAAATTTGTTAATACATACGTTTCTATTTAATAGAGTGAACATTTAATTAAAAGGAAAAATAAAGGTAGTACAATATTTGTCATTCATTTGGGGTAACTGTTCTACCCATACGGTAGAAGGGTATTGAAACTTTGTGCCTCCTTTGTATGTAAGGTTGAAGAAGGCATTTCCGACACAATAAGTTTATATATTCTCGATCAGCGTCTGTATAAAACATTGGATCTCAGATACTATAAGAACAAGAAAGAAAGCTACAGTCGAGTGTGCTCGACTGTGAGATACCCGCTACCCATTTTGAATAAAAGCAAAATATTGCGGTATTTTTTCAATATATACCAAAAATACAAATATACTAAAAATAAATCAAACGGTATATTTGTTATATCGATATAGTACCGCATTCAAAATATACCATATACGGCACAATATTCCAGATTGTCAGCCAAAGCAACTAAGACCCCTAGTAAGTAGGCGTTTTTGCCCATACAAAAGTATTTCTTTAATAACTTCGACAATTTTTATCTGATCACAATTTTCGGGAATCATAACTACTATGGTAATTATTGTATACATTAAAAGTCGCAGCTGTAGCTTGAAAATTACGCTTGTTATTTTGCTTTTATTGATTTGCGGGGGCGGAAGTGGGCGGGGCAAAAATTTGAAATAAACTTGATCTGCGTGCAAACATAACAGATGCTGTCGAAAACAGATTATAGCTCTATCTCTTATAGTCTCTGAGATCTAGGTGTTCATACGGACAGACGGACAGACAGACGGACATGGCTAGATCGTCTCGGCTGTTGACGCTGATCAAGAATATACATACCTTATAGAGGAGATGCCTCCTTCTACCTGTTACATACATACATACAAAGTTATAATACCTATAATTCTACCCTATGGGTAGCGGGTATTGAAAGAGCTATATTTTAATTCAACAGCACTTGTTATGTTTTCGTACAGATCAAGCCTGTTTCAAATGTAATTTTTAAGCTAGAGTCAATTTTTGATGCATAGAATAAAACATATAGTATTTACGATTTCTGAAAATTTCGCGAATGAGGCCCGCTACGAGTTCGGCTGGAATATTGAGCATTATCGCGGCTGCCTAAAGTCACTCCAACGTCTCGCATAGACACATCGCGGCGAGCTCAGCTCACTGCGGAATCGCGTTGTGGTCTTTGCTCCCTTCACGGGCATCAGCCTAGAGGGGCATGTGATGCTCTTCACCGGCGACGTGCAGAGTAATTGGCTGGACTTTATCAAAAACATTCCACAGCACGACAGCTACCTCAACGTGGTGCCATTGTATGAATTGGCACTCTCCCAAGTGCTACGTGGCATTCAGATCGGACGACGCAAGTTTATGCCCAAGACTCAAGCACGCGGTTATGCCAACTATCTGATGAAGGTGACGACATCGCTCAATGATTTTCTCAGCAAACAGGCCTATCCCACGGCTTGGCCTCTAAGACTCGATGGGTTCACAATCGTTGTTGAATCAGAGGCGGGGCCATTGATGGTCAGTCCTACGGGACAATTCATCACACCCGCCACCTGTCCCGGTGCCATTCTCGTTGATTTCATCACGCAAAACATGAAACTGGCCGAAGACCGAATGGGCAAATATGCGACGGACAAGTATCTGGAACAAAATCTTATCGAGCAGTGCACTCGAGAGCTTAAGCTGCAAGCATTGACCAAAGATGATGCGGTCACGCCGGACAAAATGATATCCGCACTGAGGGATCTGCGTCGCTGTCGGCCACAACATTTCGAGCAGCTTAAGTTGCACATCTCTCATTACTACTCCGTGCTCACAGATGGCATCGTTTGTATACCCTGGGATTTTATGCAAAAGTAGCTTCAATTCTCCGCTCATCTTTGTGCCTTGTGAATAATCATCGACAATAAGCCAAAAACACTAAACACGTTAGCTAAGATTGCAATTTGGACAGTCGTTAGTATGTATGTGTGCCAGAAACAAATGCTTCCCCCAAATCCTTCATTAAATAAATTGTTCATGTGTATGTTCTCATTTAAATATTATTAGGTTCAGTAATAATTATTTATTGGTGCAATCCTCGATGATCCAGGTGCATTCGCTGCGATGCGCATCTAAATCTTTTGCATGACGTGTGTATGTATAGTGTTCATCGCCCCATTGCGCTCGATCACCGCCACAGATCATCGAGCTGGATGTGGCACCATCGTAGATTACCACTCCACCTTTCACCTGCACCACACGCCACCAGTACTTGTATTCTCTACCGCACACGTTAATGGTCGCTTTTGATTGAATGCTGATGGTCGAATCTATTACTAAATAGCGATTACTCCAAAACGGGCTTTGGAAGGCAAACTGAGTTTCATCGTTGGCATTACGCAGCACCCTGAAACTCGACTCTTGATAGTTTCGTCCACGAGTGCACATTTTGCTGGAGGAAGAGCATTCACGAATGTAATCGTTGTTCGTGTTGTGCAAGCACACCTTTTGGGCGGTTTCAAGGGCTAAGCAGCTAAGAACCGAAATACGCAAAGCTTGCTCCACCTCCTGGGTAATTTTCCCTTGCTTCGACAGCTGACGAAGATTCTCCAACAAGATCGGGAACGCACTCGAATTGAATTCGCCTTTGATGCGGTACAGCAACTGCAAGTTTGCCATAGTCAATTGGGTGATGCTAGCGTTGAAATTGCCCAGACGTTGAGCCACATTAAGTGGGGATTCCATAGAGAGCACATCGTCAAACAGAATCTCGAGTATGTCCTCCGTATAATTGCTTGGACTTCGCGCTAAGCCCTGAAGCAGCGAGTTGGCCAGCGGGAAACTGGCATTCCGACTGTCGGTGTGGAGAGGCATCGAAAGAATTTGCGTGCTGCGGATGACGAAGGTCACATAGATGTTTTTAAGTAAGGCTGGCGGAACATTTGGTTGACGATTGAGTTGCTCATAGAAATCGAGTATTTTGAGGGGATCGTAGATGTGTTTCTCCTTCTGCCACTCTAGCCACAAAGCCTCGTAGATGTCGTGCTTCATTTGCAAAGTGCATGCTTCGTTCGCCATTTGGTATACCAATTCGACACGATCCCAGTTCCCATTGAGTATGACACGTATAATGTTCTCCAGACTAACAGGACTGCCAGCTGTGGTGAATGATGTACATGACGGACCAGAAGCAGTCAGGCGCGCAAGGTAGTTTCGGTTGTTTCCGTCGAGCGACAAAGAGTCTGCTTCTCTTGAATACAGTCCGAGAAGTAGCAGAAGAATGACTATTAATGACATTATTGCTTTCACTGCCAATGAAACTCAGAGCTCTCCTTATATAGCTCATTCTTATGTACATCAAGACAATATGAATATATGTATATATTTTGCTGATAGTCGGTTATCAACGCTGAGCTGAATTCAAGTTGAACTTGCAAAGTCTTTATAATACTCGTACATACATTTATTATCTGCATTAATTAATACATATGTATGTCAGAACTATAAAATATAGACGGTCGTTGTATTATACAAAAACATATTTATACCCGCTAGCCAAGGGGTAACTTTGTGTGTGGAAATGTATGTAATAGGCAGAAGGAGGCATCTCGGACCCCATAAAGTATATAAAGTATTCTTGATCAGCGTCTATACGTCTGTATGAACATGTAGATCTCAGAGATTATAAGAGATAAAGATACATTTTTTTCCAACAACACTTATTAAGTTTGCAAGCAGATGAATTTTGTTTCAAATATTTGCCCCACCGACATCTGAACCAAATAAGAAGCGTAGTTTTGGAGTTTGTTGTAAATACAATAATAATTATGATTTGTGATCAAATAATAATTCTAGAAGTTATTGAAGGAAAGAGTTTGTATGTGCGAAGGGTCTTAATTGCTTTGGCTGACAATCGGGTATATTTTGCACTATATGGTATATTTGGAATGAAGTACTATTAAACTATATTTAGTATTTTGTGGTATATTGATTTGGTATATTTTAAAATAAATACTGCACAGTAGCTTTCTTGTTAGTTTGTTTTGAAAATGAAATGGAGTTTAAGTATTATTCTTAACAGTTTCTTCAGTTTTGTTGTTGCTCCCAATTTATTTATCTTATTTATTTTTTTTTTTTTTTAGCAATATTTTATTATACCGTTACTAACTTTTCATCTTTATGGCTATTATTAAGGAATATGAACATAATAGCTTAAAATCAAATTAGTGGTGTGAAACTTTATCAGAAAATCACAACAAAGTGCAATTTAGTTAGAAGCCTTTTGAAGTAATTTATTTACATCTGCACCATATGCACATGAGAGCGGGCTGATAAATACTTCTTCTCTCTGTGTATACTGATAGGGTTGCTTAAAGCATACTATATAAGGAAATATGTATGTCATACAAATACACTTATATGCATAAGTGTACATTTGTGTACTTATACATATACTTTACTGATTATTTGGGTTTGCTAATCTGTGCTTGCAAGCATTCAACCTGAGCTGCATATGGAATTGCATTAGAAAGCTATAGTAGAGTGTAAGTCTTGTATACCCATTTGAAATGCTTTCTACAAGCTTATTAACAAACAAAGTTATGACAACCTTCTACCGTATTGATAGCGGATGTAATTATATATCTATCTACTAAAGTCTCAGAGATTTAGTGTTTCGTACGGACAGAAAGATAATCAAACGGTCGGACAAACGGACATGGCTTTATCGTCTAGTTTGTTGAAACTAATCAAGAATATGTATACTTAATGGGGTAGGAGACTCTTCATTCTACCAGTCACATACGTTTCATACAAGCACAAAGTTATAATACCTGTCGGGAGCAGCAGACAGCGCATGTTAATGCAATGCTGTGACAACGTCTGCCAGCAGCGCTGCATCTGCCGGCAGCGCTGTTTGCTCTCTGTTAGCGATCGCTTGCAGTTCGATCGGCTAATTGCTTTTACTCTTGGTTTGACTATTCAATTGTAAACTCTTGTATATCGTGTCGGTGGCGAAGCTTGAAAGTGTTCAAGTCACAGCCAAATAATCCAAAGTGGTGGTTACATATACAAACATATGTGCCATTTAATAAACATTTAATTTGAATTCGCGTGTTTTATTTATAAACAATAGACGTGCGAATAAAAGCTACTAAAAAAGCTTAGTAGCTCAACAATACCCTTTTAGGCTATACGTATCATATATGTAAGTAGCGGGTGTAATTAAAATTTGGCAATGTCATTTACAAAAATTTGATTTCAGAGTTCTACCTCTTACCGTTTCGATTCCAAGAACTAAGTTGCGATGATGTAACAAGATTATTTAACCATATTCTTATATACAACATTGTCGCGATCAAGAGCCATGCATTCGTAATAATCTATAATCAGGTATTCCGCCCAAATCGTCCTTTTAATAAATCTTTACTTGCGAATTTCCATTCATATATTTTTACATGTATTCATTACTAATTATTTATCGCTACAGTCTTCGATGATCCAAGTGCATTCCTTGCGATGGGCATCAAAGTTTCCTGCATGGCGCGTGTATGCATAATGTTCATTGCCCTCCCACTGCGCTGGATCGCCGCCACAGATCACCGAGCCGTCTGTGGCAGCATCGTAGATTGCCACGCCATCTTGTACATTCACCACATGCCACCAGTAAATGCCATCTAAACTGTACACGTTCTTGACGACCCCATTGTCGGTTGCGTGGAGATGAGATGCCATTATTAGATATTGATTGCTCCACTTTGGGTTTTGAAATGCAATGCTTGAACTATCTTTGGCGTCTCGTTGAACCTTGAAGAGCATCTGCTGAGAGTCTCGTTCCATGGTGCACATCGAGGATGAATTGGGGCAATTGTAGAGGTAAATGTTGCTGGTGTTCGCACTGCGCAGACAAACCTTCTCGGCGGTGTTGAGCACACGATCACTAGAAGGCAATTGGACGTATGCCTGCTCACGTAGCGACTGCTCCACTTCCATTTCATATCTCGGATGTTTCATCAGCTTGCGAAGATTCTCCAGCACAGTTTTGTGCGCTCTCGAATTGAACTGGACTTCGGTACGATTCAGAAATTGCACATTGGCCATGGTCAATTGGGTTAGGCTCGCGTTGAAACCGCCCAAATGTTGCGCCACACTCAGCGGGGATTGATAAGCGACCAAAATGTCAAATAGCTCTTCAAATATGTCGTGCACATAATTCGATGGCCTCTTGCTCAGTTCATGCATCAGAGTAGTGATAAGCGGGAAATTTGCACTGTGGTTGTCGGTGTGGAAGGGCGCCGAGAGTAGTTGAACCATGCGTGAGATGAACGACTGATAGACCCTGAGCAGCAAAACAGACGGCACATTCGGCTGATGCTCAAGCTGGTCATAGAAAGCCAGTATCTTGAAGGGATCATAGATCTGTTTCGTATACTGCAGTTCCTGCCATAGTGTCTCGTAGATAGCGTGTTGCGATTCCAATTCGCATGTCTCATTTGCCAACTGCAGCACAAATTCAACACGCTCCCATTCACCATTGACTATGGCACGTATAATCGAACTCATGCGCAAGGAACTGTTAGTTGGGGAGTCTGATGGAATTTCGATCTGCGGTGGACCGGAGTCTCCTAGTCGGGCAAGCAGAGTGCTACTCCCTCCTCCGATCGACAAAGCGTCTCCCCCTCTTGACGATAATCCAATAAGCAACAGTAGAGTGACTATTAAAGACATTATAGCTTTTACTGCCGTTGCAACTTAGAGCTCTCCTTATATAGCTCATTCTTATGTACATCATAACAAAATGTATATATGTATGTATATATATTTTCCTGATAATCGGACTATACTATCAACGCTCAGCAGAATGAAGCTGAGCTTGCAAAATATTTGTAATACATATATTTCTTATCTGCAATGAAGTATACAGTAAATAAAGAAAGGAACACATGCGAAAATATAAAAATTAAATGGAATAATATTCACTACAAAATTGTGGGTAATACAATGTTTTCCATTTGGTGGGATTTTGCTTTTCAGCTATAGCTGTTCGGTATGGTGATTGTGATTTGTTTGTTCAACAAATTTAATAGTTGTTAAAATTGCATAAACTTTTAAATTCGACATCAGGATGAGAGGATTTTTTTTGTATTATATATGGAACCTATTTTTTGACAGGAATTCACAGGAACATGATTGAAAATTTAATAATTTTCCTAAATATTGATTTTTGTTATAAACCATTTTTAATTTATGTCGTTCATTTTAAATAGATATAAATTAAGTACATATAACATATATTTTATTCAACTCTCGCGTAACACGCGATTTTTCAGAAACTGAAAATATATACAGCCCATATACATATAGCTTTATTATATTTGCCAAAATAATATTGTGACAAGAATTTGTGATTTTTTTGTTTATTCCTATACCTCTATAACTTTTTTGCATACAGGAAATGTAAGTAACAGGCAAAAGGAGACATCTCTGATCCCATAAAGTATCTTTATGTATGTATTTATTTATTATATAAAAATACCAAATATACCTTTATATATTTATATTATATGTGTTTTTAGGAATATTTGAAGAATAATAACAGATTGTTTGGATCTTACTCAGAACGGGTAGCGAATATCTTACAGTCGAGCACACTCGACTGTATTTTTTTTTTACTTATTTTTGCATAAGTTTGAGATTAATATCGGATATTAAACAAAATTGCAATGATTTAGTTCAATTTAAATAGTGATCTCCTAGCAGAAAATTACAAAAATGTTGTGAGCGACGTTTTGAAGTAAATTCATGTAACATTTATGCTCCCATTTAAATATGTGTTCAGTAAAGAGATTATTTAGTTGTTCAAACAATGTAACATAAATTCACACTAATCTTCACTATCGAGATATTTTATTGAGAAATGTATAGAATTTACTTTAAAAACGAACTTGTTTTCCAAACGATGTGGATTCGAAGCATACTATACAGTAAAAATTGTGAAGGAGTGGATCCGAAAGGACCATTTTAAATTGATACAGTGGTCGGCACAAAGACCCGATCTCAATCCAATATAAAATGTTGGCCAATTTATTTAAAATAAAGGGGTTTGGACAAACTTTTAATATAACTGTAGTTTTTAATACTTCGTGGATCTTGCAAAATTGAGTTTATGCTGTTATTTTTCATTTTTACTTTAGAACTCTTCGAATTCTCTAAAATTATTGCCTAGAATTTATAAAGAATAAATAATAAAAATAAAACAAAAGAAAATTTTGGGTTTGCTTGTGTGATTATGATTTTATGCGTGACGAAAGTCAGAGTCGTGAACATCCACTCAATTTTGGTCGCCACTATAAATGTATATTTAGGCTACATCGCTGCAATCCTCTAGACTCCAGGTGCACTCCCTGCGATTAGCTTCGAATTCGAGAGCGTGACGCGTATAAACATGACGCTCCTCGCCATCCCAATGCGCAGAATTGCCGCCACAAAGCACCGAACCCGATGTGGCGGCATCGTAGAGTGCCACACCGCCTTGAACCTGTAGCACATGCCACCAGTAGATTGATTCACTGCTGTAAACGTTCTTCTTGATAGCATTAGCATTCGCATTGACGGTGGTTTGGTTATTGGACTCCATCAGTATATATCGATTGCGCCAATAAGCGCTGTAGAAGGCAAACTGCAAGCTATTATTGGCGCCACCATGACCACGCTGCACATAGTAAGCTGCCTTCTTGGGATCTCGTGGATTAGTGCAGATCAAATAGGTCTGCGGACACTCGTAGATATATGCATTCTCGTTGGTCACATTGCGCAGACACACCTTCTGGGCAGTGTAGAGGACACGCTCATCCGGCGGCAGCTGGGCATAGACTTCGATTCGCAGCGAGCGCTCCACTTCTTGGCCAAAGTTGGGCTGCTCCAGCAACTGGCGTAGATTTAGCTGTAAAGCTGTTTGTGCACTCGAATCCAATTGCAGTTCGTTGCGCTTCAGCAGCTGCAAGTTGGCCACAGTCAATTGCGTTAAGCTGGCACTGTAGTTGCCCAGCCGCTGCACCACACTCAGTGTGGATTCCAAAGCTAGGACAGCATCGAATAACGCTTCGAGTATGTCCCGTATGTAGTCCAAGGTGCTCAGTGTCAGACGCTGCAGCAGTGTGGTGACCAACGGGAAATTTGCACTGCGACTGTTGGTGTGAAAGGGTGCCGACAGCAACTGAGCGCTGCGGGAGACGAAGCTCACATAGACCTTTTGAAGCAAGGTGGGCGGTACGTTCGTCTGATGTTCGAGTTGTTCATAGAAATCGAGTATCTTGAGGGGATCGTAGATTTGTTTCGTCTGCTGCAATTCCAGCCACAATGCCTCGTAGATGGCATGCTTTAGCTCCAAGGTGCGTGCCTCATTGGCCAGCTGCAACACTAGGCGACCACGCTCCCAGTCGCCATTGACCTCGGCACGTATGATGGACTCCAGGCTAAGTGGACTGACTGCGGTTGTCAATGGCGCCGAGTCCCCGGAGAGCACATCGATGTGCAGCAGCACATCCAATGCCGGAGCCGTGGCATTCAGGATGGCGAGGAGTTTGCTGTTGCTTGTGGCGACAGCAACGGAGTCGCCACCTCGCAGACTCATTCCAAGTAGCGGCAGCAGTAGCAGAAGTTTTAAATGCGTTGCCATCGTTGCATTAACTGTGGATTCAGTTCAGCGTTCGCTTTATAAAGCCCATTTTTGTTATTATTCGTAGTTGAATCGGATATTTGCATTGGCAATATCAATGCACAGCAAATAAAAACAATTTAATTGTTTGTAATGTAATCATTTTGATTACGATGTGCAGTGCACTATAAAAATTGAACCCAATTTCAAAAGCAAACAATGTGGCGTCCTCTGGTGTATGCGTGATAAACACTTTTTGCAGAAATTTGCAGGTGCTTTCAATAGATGGCGCTTGCAAATTATTTTTTTTAACCGATTATCGGAAATACAAAACTTTCAATTTGATCGTTAAAGAATGGTTTCAAAACCAAGAAATGAATTAGAATTTTTATCGTAATGTTTAATAACTCAATAGGATCCATGAATATCATAAATATGTAGGTACATCTCCAATAAAGTAAAGTTGGCTTTCAAGATAAAATACAAGTCTATCGACTCCTATTTTGAGATGTGTTCCAGGTGCTGCTTAAAGAACTCTTTATAATTCAAGTAAAGAATTTCATTGGTATTTTCTGCCTACCAAAGGTACAATATTCGACTCCGGATTAGAATTTCTTGAATATTTGGCTAAAATGGTTAGTTAACTAGCCAACTTTATTTGATTTGCTTTATGTGATTGTTGTATTGAAGATACATATTTGTTAGCAGAATGTAGTTCTCGGGGAGTCACTGAATCAATTACACAGAAATTGTGGTTATATATAGATTATTAATAGCTGCAATCTTCGATGATCCAAGTGCATTCGTCTCGATGGGCATCAAAATCCTCTGCAAGCACAACGTATGCATAATGTAGATTTCCCGACCAATGCGCTGGGTCGCCGCCACAGATCATCGAAGTCGATGTGGCAGCATCGTAGATTGCCACGCCGTCTTGCACAGGCATCACATGCAACCAGTAGATATTGCTCGAGCTGTACACGTTTCCGTCGGTCCAGAGTTCTAAATACCGATCATCCCAATATGGATTCTGGAAGGCAAACTGTGTTCTATTGTTGGCATCATTGTGTTGGCGTTTAACCACGAAAGACGCATATTCTTGGTTTCGCGTTTTGGTGCACATATTCGAGGGACCTGAGCACTCATAAAGGTATTCGTTGTCGTTATTCGCCTTGCGCAAGCACACCTTCTGAGCGATGAAGAGCAAACCAATTTCAGACGGAAGCAGTCGGTACACCTTAAGCAATAATGAGTAATCCTCTTCAAGTGTGAAATTCAATCGATTGATCAACTGACGGAGATTGTCCATTAAGATTGTGCTAGCACTCGTATTAATGCGAACCTCACTGCGATTCAGCAATTGCAAGTTTGCCATTGTCAATTGTGTGATGCTAGCGTTGAAGATGTCCAGACGTTGAGCCACACTCAGTGGGGATTCCAAAGTCAGCACAGCATCAAACAGAGTCTCCAATATGTCACGTGTGTAACTTTGTGGGCTTTGACTCAGTTGTAAGAGTAACTTTGTAACCAATGGAAATTCGGTATTTGGGCTGTTGATGTGAAAGGGTATCGAGAGTAGTTCTGCGATGCGAGAGACGAAAGTCTGATAAACCTTTTGCAGTAATGTTGTCGGCACATTCGACTGATTATTGAGTTGGTTATAAAAATCAAGTATCTTGAAGGGATCGTATACATGTTTATCCTGCTGCCACTCTAGCCACAAAGTCTCGTAGATGTCGTGCTTCAATTCCAAAGTACATGCTTCATTCGCCATTCGATGCACCAATTCGACACGCTCCCATTCGCCATTGATTATGGCACGTATAACTGACTCTAGCTTAAGCTGATTGCCAGCTCTTGGCATTGAGGTACATTCATCAATCAGTGGATCCTGGTCACTTAAGCGTGCAATATATTTGCGATTCTCTTCACCGCTGGATAAAGAGTTTGCTCCTCTGAGAAACAGTCCGAGAAGCAATAGAAGAGACACTTTCGATGACATGGTTGCTTTTACTGTTGCCTCAGCTTAGGGTTCACCTCTTTTATATAACACATTCAGTCCATTGCAATGGTGCCTTATCACTCTGATAATATATATATCTTGAATTTTGTGTGAAATATGATACATATGTTAGTTTTGCATTGTGGTAAATGTCTGTTGGTGGTCAGCGGTCACTGAATATTACAAGAATAATAAGCAAATTGATAAGACCCTCTCCAGTTAAGCTGGCATTACACTCAGAAAAAAATTAAGTACTTTCGTTCTTAAATCAAAAAGCTATTCTTAATCAAGTATGAAATTCTACAAAGGAGAACTTTTTTAAATTTGTTAATTTAAAAGCTTTCGGATCTAGTTAAGCAGGGTATTACAATTGTTTTAAGAACAATAAATTTTTGTTTGCTATAGAATTTTTCTTATTTATATATATAGCTTTTTTTATTTTCACATTATTACTTCTTATTTTTTAAAGATTATTATCCATAAGCTTTTATTCTTGCAGCCTGCAGAATTTGTATTATCTATACTTACTATGCAATCAATGAGAGTTCTAGACTTTAGGTACGTTTTTTTCATTTTCATTTTTAAGAATTGAATCATACTGATTTTGATCAGAATTTAACTTTTATGCATACAAGATCGTATTAGTCATAATTTAAAATATATAAACCTTGATTTAAAAAATTGCGTTTTAATTTAAAAATTTTTTATTCACTGCTATAATTTTATAAATGCGAGAAAATTTAATAATGCATCGTACCAGTAAAATTTTAGATCCAAACGGGAGAAGAATTATATTTTGTAGAACTATTGTACTGCAAGTATTATGATTCAATTCAATTCATTTCAAATACAATGCAGCCCAATATCTTAGTTTTGATCGTGTATGTGTTCTCAATTATTTATTGCTGCAATCCTCGATGTTCCAGGTGCATTCTTCGCGATACGCATCAAAATCTACTGCACGGCGTGTGTATGCATAACGATTTGTTCCAGACCGTTGCCATGGATCGCCGGCACACAACACCGAACTGGATGTGGCAGCATCGTAGATTGCCACGCCACCCTTTACCATAGCCGCATGCCACCAGTAGGAGGAGTCCCGACCGCCGACATTCCTAGTCGCTTCTGTCTGTACTTTGATGTTCGAGTCTATGCCTAAATAGCGATTACTCCAATACGGGCTTTGGAAGGAAAATTGTGTTTCATTGTTGGCGTCACTAAGTTTCAGTTTCACCTTGAAGACCGCTCTGATATAGACTCGATCATTGATGCACATAAAGTACCCGGTAGAGCACTCAAATAAGTATTCGTTCTCGTTGTTTGCTTTACTGAAGCACACTTTCTCGCTTCTATACAGCAAACTGATGCTTGTATTGAACAGGTTGTAAACTTCGATGCGCATAGAGTTGTCCACTTCATAGTTAAATATCGGTTGGATCATCAACTGGCTAAGATTCTCCAGAACGGTTATATATGCACTTGAATTGAATTCAACTTCGATGCGATTCAGTAGCTGCAAGTTTGCCATAGTCAATTGGGTGATACTTGCGTTGAAATTGCCCAGACGTTGAGCCACACTCAGTGGGGATTCCAAAGTCAGTACAGAGTCAAACAGAGTCTCGAGTATGTCACGAACGTAACTCTGTGGGCTTTGTCTCAAATGTGAAAGCAGCCTGGTCACCTGTGGAAATTCGGCACTTTGACTATCGGTGTGGAAGGGTGCCGATATTAACTGAGCACTACGTGCGACGAAGGTTTGATATACATTTTCGAGTAAGGCTGTCGACACATTCGACTCGTTGTTAAGTTGCTCATAGAAATCGAGTATCTTGAAGGGATCGTAGATTTGTTTATCCTGTTGCCACTCTAGCCACAAAGTTTTGTAGATGGCGTGACTCAGTTCCAAGGTGCATGCCTCGTTCGCCATTTGCAGCACAAACTGGATCCGTTCCCAATCATCGTTAACAACGGCATGTATAACTGACTTCAGGTTGAGTTGATTGCCACCTGTTGGCATTGAGGTACATTCATCAATTAGAGGATCCGCCACATTGGAGTCATTTAACTTTGCGATGAATTTCCTGTTATCTGCTCCGCCCGGCAAACTTTCTCCGCCTCTAAGAAGCAGTCCAAGAAGCAGCAGAAGAACGACTTCCGTTGACATTTTTACCTTTACTGTTGATTTTGCTTAGCGATCGTTTCGCCTTATATAGTTGATTGTGGGGCGTATGAATGTCTTTATCTGATTTGTTCTTGGCATTCTTGGGTTCAGCAGGTGTTGTTTCATATGATGATGTTATGTTATAAACTTAAGCTCGTACGGATTCTTTGCTTAATAAACTAATCTCATGATTTGAAATTATATATGCATATGTTTGCATATAGTTGAGAACTTTTGATACCCTATGCTATATCTGAGTAGAGAGCCAAATATTTTAAGAAATATGTTATGTCCCTAGTTCTTACCAACTTTATTTCAAAGAGTTTTTTAAATAGTTTTTGTGACTTTCCACATTCCCCTGTTTATAATACCCTTTGAGAATTTCAATGGGTACAGCGTGCAAATCTTATATGCAAATCCTATGCATAGTCTATTGTACAATTATTATCTACACAGAGCGAAAAAATTAAAGACAAGTCAAACTCCGTTAATTAAAGTTGCAATGAGATAATCCCTTATCTTCTATATATAATATGTTTGATTAAGACTTAGGTTGACTGATATAATGACGTCTTAGCAAACATCACAGTAATTAGAGCTGAATAGGATTTATTAAAATTTTTAAGAAAAGTATAAAGTATAGCAGAATTATTGTTTATCAATGTTATCAGCAAAGATTACATTCTATAGATATGAATATCTGACACATTGTAAATACGATAGATGCAGATCAATTTTAATTTAGAAAGTGAAACAAACTTAATAATACTAATGATCGTTGGAAATGCGATTCCGATCGGATAAATTATCTTAAAGATAATAATTTTATGGGGCAAGAACCAGTTGTATACTTATATATTTGTATATAATTTATTCTGCATATCGAAGGAAAACAATTCGTTTACTGTTCTCTATTGAACAAACAAAAGTTTTGTACTTTGCAAAAGAGGTTAACTACAATCAAATGCTCGAATATGTAGCACAGTCACAATTTATAAGGTTGATAAATATAATTAAACTATATTAGAAAATAGCATTTTGCAAAATGAACATCAACTGCTGTAACCAACTCTATACCGGCCAAATATATGCCTCACTGCTGTCAGAAATTAAATTAGTGAATTGTTTAAATATTTTTCCATTTATTTGCGCAACAATAAAATACATGCCGAAGGTCAAATTCCAGTGAGAGTGAGATTAGCATATGTACATGAAACAGAAACAACTTTTTCTTTGCAACAAGACGATGGTTATTATGAGATAAAAATGTTTAATAAATAAGAAATAAAAATGAATAATATAGCTTTGAAACAAAGACGTGAATGCAAGTGTAATCATGTCGTATTTGTAATTCCCGCTATTTATAGAAGTATATGGGTATTAGTAGTAATGGGTATTACAACTCAAGGTATGAAGAACTTAAGGTATAGATTTTAAGTACATTCTATAGTATAATTTGAATGAGAGCATATGTTGTCTATAGATATATAAAATAAAGCGTTTGGTGTAGTTTTGTACATTTTCAGTATATGTATTAATTTTGTATATTTAAGTACTTTTTCCATATATTTCCATATATAGTATCTCTTAACGGTAATACCGCTTTGTATTGTTTTGCTTTTATTAAAATTGAGTAGCGGGTATCTCACGACTTACTTTTGTGTGTTGATCTGTTTTCTGGACTCAGCATTCACATTATAAAGTACATTTTTATGAATCACAATTTTTTATTATCAGTATGATTTCTTACGTGACCCGGTTGGGTGACGCTCTAGTTGATTATGAACATTCTGAGTAAAAATAGAATTAGCAGTGCTTTGGTTTCATTGTTTTCATTTTTCAGCTTTACATTTATTATAAAAACAAAAAAATAATATTTCTCAGGTGCTTTAACATTTATTTGCCATCATCGAAAGACATCTCAAATCAAATAAAGAACAAATTAATTTCGTGAACAAATAAAGTAATAACAAACTTGACACAGTGCTGATTTAAATAGCTTTTGTATTGATTCGACTTGAACAGAAATGAATATACATATTAATATTTTGTTTTTATTAATTTTATTGTTTATTGCTGCAATCCTCTACGATCCAAGTACACTCCTCACGATGGGCATCGAAGTCTTTTGCCTCGAGCGTGTATGCAAAATGGGTTTCTCTATTCCACAGTGTTGAATTTCCGCCACAGATCAAGGAGTCGGATGTGGCAGCATCGTGGAGTGCCACGCCCTCCTGCACCTGTTTCACGTGCCACCAGTCGATTTGGTCTCGACCGTATAAGTTCCTGGTGACTTCCGTTTGTTCTATTGCCAGCGAGTGATTAACAAAATGGGTACTCAGAAAAGCAAACTGTGTCCTGTTCTTAGCATCAATTTGCTTGCGCTGCACTTCGAAGGATGCTCGTTCGTAGTTTCGTTCACGGGTGCACATATTGGTCGGACCTTGACACTCATAAAGGTATTCGTTGTTGTTGTTCGCCTTGTGCAAAAACACCTTCTGCGCTGTGTACAGCAAACTAATACCTGACGGCAGACATCCGTATAATTTAAGACGCAGGGAGTACTCCACTTCCTCAGCAAAATCTGGATGGATCGCCAACTGTTGAAGATTTTCTAGCACCGCTGCTTTCGCACTCGAATTTGACTGGATCTCGATGCGATTAAGCAGCTGAATGTTGATCGTGGCCAATTGTGACAAACTAGCATTGTACTTGCCCAATTCCCTCAGACGTTCAGCCAAACTCAGAGGAGATGTTTCAGCGAGCTCCTTGTTGAACACTGCCTCAAATACATCATTCATATAATTCGGTGAAATTTGCGACAAAAATCGTAGCTGTTCGGCGACCTTCGAGGAATCGGTTGAGTCACGGCTGACGTTGAGTGCTGAAGTGACGTATGGAGTGCTAACGGCGATGAATTTCTGATAAACAAATTCCTTATAATCTGGCGGATTATCCGACTGCTTCTCATAGTGTTCCAGGATATATCTGGGCCTATAGATTGCATAATATCTCTGAAATTCCTTCCAAAGAATCTCGTAGATGGCGTGCTTCAGCTCCGGAACTCGAACGGCGTTTCCTAATTCCAGTATTAAGCCAATATTCTGCTCAAAATCGTCATTTAATATAGCATTGGTAATAGAGTCCAGATTGAGAGGACTGCCTTCAATAGTAGTAGACAATAAGGCACACTCAAGCTTCTTCAGATCAGAGTTTTTGAGCTTTGGAAGCACTTTGCTGATGTTTGTCCCGCTTGACAAGTTGTCTCCTCGTCCTAGAGATAGCCCAAGAATCAGCAACAGAACGACTCGCGATGCCATTGCGATTTAAACTGTCGCCTGAGCTCAGCACTCATCAAATTAGAAGACTATTTCCGTTTAGATTTTATCAGTTAAGGTCAATTTTGAAGTGACATTGTAGAGGCAAGATGCCATTTAATTATTTCCATAATTCGTTTTATTTGTTGTGCTTTAGTTTCAGTTGAAATTTTGTGCTTCTTGCCGGGTGTGCGTTGAAAATTAACAAGTGAGAAAGTTACAGTCGAGTGTGCTCGACTGTGAGATACCCGCTACCCATTTTTAATAAAGGCAAAATATTGCCGTATCATTTTCAAAATATACCGAAAATACTAAAAAATACTAAAAATATACCAAATGGTATGTTTGGTATATCGATATAGTACACCATTCAAAATTTGCCATAGATGGCACAATGTGCCAGATTGTCGGCCAAAGCAACTAAAAGCCCTAGTAAGTAGGCGTTTTTGCCAATACAAAAGTATTTCTTTAATAATTTCCACAATTTTTATCTGATCGCAACCAAATTTTCAGGAATCATAACTACTACAGTAATTATTGTAATTCTAGCTTTAAAATTACGCTTGTTATTCGATTTTTCTGATTTTCGGGGGCGGAAGTGGGCGTGGCAAAAATTTGAAACAAACTTGATCTGCGTGCAAACATAATAAATGCTGTCGAAAAAAAAATATAGCTCTATCTCTTATAGTCTCTGAGATCCAGTGTTTCATACGGACGGACGGACAGACGGACAGACGGACATGGCTATATCGTCTCGGCTGTTGACGCTGATCAAGAATATATATACTTTATAGGGTCGGAGATGCCTCCTTCTACCTGTTACATACATTTCCTGCCGGCACAAAGTTATAATACCCTTCTACCATATGGGTAGCGGGTATAAAGAGTATTTATTCGACAAAGTGAGAAGATTAATGATAACCATGTGTTTGGGTTTGACTAATAATTATCAATTTTTGTATTGTTGTTATTTTGTTGAAGTAGATTTTTCACTGTCAAACAAGTGTATATATAGTATATTGTCACAATTGCTTATTACAATCAAGTGCTCGACTATGTAGCGCAGTTAACTGTAGTTATACTTGCTACCCGTCGGATAGAAGCGTATTATAACGTTGTGCCTACATAAAATATATGTAACAGGCAGAAGGAGGCATCTCCGACTCTATAACCTATATATATTCTTGATCAGCGTCAATAGCCGAGACGATCTAGCCATGTCCGTGTGTCCATCTAGATTTTATTAAAGATCTAAGTTTCTTTGGCTGTCAATTTGGTATATTTTGCACTCTATATTTGTATATTTTGAATGTAGTACTGTATCAATATTCCTAAATTAGCCTATAGTATCTTAAAGTCGATCACACACGACTATGCTTTCTTACGCGTGTTAATCTGTTTTGGCCTCAGCATTTACAAAGTTTTCTGTTATCAGCGTAATTTTTATGTGACGCTGATGGGTCAGCCTAAATTGATTATAAACCATCTGCGTAAAAATAGAATTCAATTTTTATTGACAAAAAAAAAACTCAATGTCATATTTCTCTGGGGCTTTAAAATTTATTTGACAGCATCGGAAGACCTCTCAGATCAAATAGATTAATCTCATAAAAAATATAGAGTTATAGTAAATTTCAAACATGCAATCACAATGCTGACAGTTTTTATATTGACACTCGACAAGAGCTAGAACTTTTGCATCAATATTTTTTATTTATTCTCTAATATTTATTACTGCAATCCTCTACGATCCAACTGCATTCCTCACGATAGGCAGCTATGTATTTTGCCGCGAGCGTGTGTGCAAAATGGTTTCCTCTACTCCATTGTTTTGAATCGCCGCCGCAGACCAAGGACTCGGATGTGGCAGCATCTTGGAGTGCCACGCCTTCCTGCACTGGTATCACATTAAACCAGTTGATTTTGTTTCGGCCATGCACGTTCGTTGTGAATTTCGTTTGTTCCGTTGTTATTGCTAAGCAGCGATTAAGAAAATGGGTACTCAGAAAAGCAAACTGTGTCCTGTTCGTAGCATCAATTTGCTTGCGCTGCACTTCGAAGGATGCTCGTTCGTAGTTTCGTTCACGGGTGCACATATTGGTCGGACCTTGACACTCATAAAGGTATTCGTTGTTGTTGTTCGCCTTGTGCAAACACACCTTCTGCGCTGTGTACAGCAAACTAATACCGGACGGCAGACATCCGTATAATTTAAGACGCAGGGAGTACTCCACTTCCTCAGCAAAATCTGGATGGATCGCCAACTGGCGTAGATTTTCCAGCACCGCTGCTTGAGCCCTCGAATTTGACTTGATTTCGGTGCGATTAAGCAGCTGAATGTTAATCAAGACCAATTGCGACAAAGTGACGCCGTAGTTGTCAAATTTCCCAAGACGTTCAGCCAAAACCAGAGGAGATGTTGTAGCGAGCACCTTGTTGAACACCGCCTCGAATACATCAGTCGTATAATTCTGTGGACTATGTTGCAAACATTCTATCGTTTCGATGATCGTTTCGGTGGTCGTTTCCATTTCGAAATCGTACTTTTTTTTGGCGTAAAGCCGTAAAGACACATATGAAGTGCAATCTTCAATAAACTTCTGATAAACAAACTTCTTATAATCTGGCGTAATATCCAAGTTTTGCTTTAACTTTTCATAGTATTCCAGAATATCTTTGGGATGATAAAACGTTAATTTTCCATTCCACATTTTCCAATATTTCCATAATTCCTCGTAGATGGCATTCTTCAGTTCCGAAGTCTGAACGGCGTTTCCTAATTCCAAAACTGGGCCAATATTCTTATAGTTGTAATTTGTTATAGTTTTAATTATAAGCTCCAGAGGGAGAGGACTATCCTCAGCAATAGTAGTCAATAAGGCACACTCAAGATCAGAGCCTTGGGGCCTTGGAAGCACTTCACTAATATTCGTGCCGCTCGACAAGTTGTCTCCTCTTCCTAGAGATAACCCAAGAATCAGCAACAGAATGACTCGCGATGCCATTGCGTTTTAAACTGTCGCCTGAGCTCAGCACTCATCACATTATAAAACTATTTTCGTTAAGGTTTTATCAGTTAGGGTCAATTTTTTAGTGACATTGTGGGGGCATATAATTTTTTTTTTAAACTGGCGCCTGAGTTTTAGTTGCCGTGCTTTAGTTTCACTTAGAATTTTGAGTTTTTGACGCGTGTTAGTTGAAAGTTAAAGACTATTTATTTGACGTCAGAAGATTTATGATGACCACATGTTTGGCTTTCAATAAAAATAACCAATTTAAATTTGTATTTCTCTGATTGTCCATTTTAAACATTTATTGTTTATTTGTTAAAGTTACTGTTTAACTGCATAGCAATGTCGCCAAAATTAAAATAAAAATAATAGTAGAGTGGAAAGTAACAGTATAACAGTTCTATAAAGCCAATTTGCATATGGATTTTGAATTATAAATTCAATCTGATTGTACAGAAAACCCGTGATAAATTATTTACTTTGCAAATAATTGTTATTACGATTATAATTATTGATCACAAAGCTAAGCAGCGAAAACATGACGCCATCTGGCGTATGCGTGGCAGACTAGCGCTTATAACTAACTCGACTTGAGTTGTTCAACAGATGGCGCTAGCAAGTTTAGTCCGTTATATGGCGATTGCAAATACATATTATATAATATATTTGCAAATATTATATATTTATTTGCCATTATATGCGATATTAAATTAATATAAATATATCTATGCAAAGCATATGTTGCTATTAAGGTGCAAAATAAGTGAAACTATTCAGAAAAAAATCGAGCGTATACTTAATATTTATGTTAGGTCAGCTAGTCACGTTCTTAATCAACTCTAATGTATTAAACTAAAAATATTTCATACAAATCAAATACAAATCAGTGTAATTCAATTAATTAAAACTCCAAATTTGATCGTTAGACTTTTTTGTTTATTAGGCCAAAATGGCAACGAAATTACTTAGAATTAATATCACAAGGTTGGACAAAGCACTTAATCACTACAAATCGAACTAACTGAAATGCAAAAAACTATAATTACTGACGCAGCTAAAACATACAAGTCGTCTACAATTTGGTGGAGTTGCTAGATTGAATCGATCTGCGTAATATGCTCGAGCGAAGTTCACCGCGCGTGGATGCATTGAGGGAGGCTCCCGTTTGGGTGCCACGCACGAAAGCCTGGGAACGCACTTCTTCGACATCAGCGTTGCACTTGTCGTCCTCCTCGTCTAACTGCTTGGCTAGACAGGGGAAATCCCAGATGCTCTGACCACGTCCGAACTCCTCGCCATCGTTCAACGTCTGTGGCAGATCGTGATGTAGTGTCTCCGGCAACAGCAGGGCCAACAGTCCGCCAATAATGCCCAAGAGTCCCAAAATAATCAATGGCAGCGCCGGCGATATGTTGGCCAAATAGACCACAAATGGCGCTATAATGCTGGCCACATAGCCCATAATATGTATGAAGGCCACACCCTGAGCCCGCACCACAGTGGGCAATATCTCGGCAGCATACTGCAGACCAATGTTGTAGCTGATGTTCACAAAGAAGCGACCCATGATGGCCAGGGCCGCTGAGTAGACGCCAACGGGCACCACAGTGGCCAACAGACTAAAGATGCCGCTGGCAACCATCGAGCCGCAGGCAAGCCAACGACGACCGAAGCGATCGAGGGTCACTGTAAGCAACGTATCAGCTGGTAGCTCAGTAAAACTGGCCACGGTAAATGTGAAGAAGATGTCCAGACCCAGGGAGCCCACGTTACGCACATGGCCATCGAAGACCAGAGATATGGCCATCCAGATGACAATGAGCAGCAAGGTGGTGCGACGCAAGCGCGGCGACTTGAATAGATCCAACACCGAATAGCTGGCATTCTGTGCCTGTTCCTGATCTCGCATCCGTTTGCAGCTGTCACCAAAGTGCTGATACGTCTGCAGCGGTACTTGGCGTCCATTGCGTTTCTCCAACTTCTTCAGTATGCCAATGGCCTTATCCACCTTGCCCTGGGAGACCAGCCAACGTGCCGACTCGGGCACAACAAACGGCGTCAAGACGGCCAACAAAAGCGGTGCCGAGGTGACAATCGTGAGCAGTTTCCAATCGGCCAAGTAGTAGGCAATCCATGGCAAGATGCAAGCGGCGCCCGTAAAGAAGATGGCAATGGACATGTTGGCAACAAAGGTGCGATACTTGGGTCCCACATACTCCAGCACTAAGAACGAGAGAGAGAGAGAGAGAGAGTTGATTATGCATTCAAGGTGAAGTGCAACGAGTTTCACTTACCCAATATGTACATCATGGTGAAGCAATTGTCAAAGGCGAATCCCACAAAGAAACGCATGATGGCAAATTGCCAAAAGTTGTTAACAAATGCCGTTGCCACGCCCGCCACCAGACCCATCATATTGCAGCTGATCAGCGCTGGAATGCGGCCAAATCGATCCGCCACCCAGCCAAAGAGTAAGCCACCGACAATGGCACCCAAAAAGAATATGGATTGGGCATACGTGGGCAATGCGGCATCATCGCACACCCAATTCTGTTCCGTGGCCACCGTGGAGTAAGGTATCTCGGTGAAGTTGTATGACCAACCATTGCGGCATTTGACTTGCGGCCATTTGGGATCAGCCATAATACGTCCCTGGGCAAGAACTTCCGTATAATTGACATCGTACATGTAGCAATTGTTGTACTCTCCCTTCACCATGGGTATCGAGAGTGCCAGTCTGTGGGTGTTAAGAAAGGTGCCACAATTGTTAGTTTGGTGGTTTTCAATGTTATTCATTATTATTTATGTTATTGTTTTTGCGCTTATAGAGTCATTAACACATCGAGGGTCACAGCCACAACCCCAAAAAGACCTGGGACAGCATAATAATCTCATGATCTTGACAAAATCCGCTGTTTGCAATTGTCTACGTGTGGCAAGCACAATATTCACACTCGCAACTCGTATTCATGTGTCTAAATTATATATAGCCATGCAAGATTGATGGCTGCACACCGCACACTCCGCACACTCCGCACTCTCGCAGTCAGTGACTAACGATTGATCTGTCATGCGGGAAACGCGCCAAGTTTCATTCGGTTAAATTGCCAATTTTATGACGGATTTAACATTAAACACTACAATAAGCTCTGATCAATGGATTTACCCTAAAGTAAAGGTAAAGTCGTTAAAGTTTGATAGCTAAATAAGTCTTTAAATAACATTCATATGAATTATTTAATAAAAAAACGTGTTTGAATAAAGAAGTATTTTTGCACTTAGTTTTTATAATTAAAGATAATTCTTTTAAGTTTAAGAATTGTATTCTGAATTGAATTTTGCCAGTTTTAAGCTTGATTATTTGATTGAAGATATTATTCTTGATTTATTTTCTCCAACTGAAGCTGATATGAGTATGAGTATTATACCAACGAGTTAATTCTTTAATTTTATAATATGTTTTATTATCTATATTATATTATTTTCAGTTGCGTTTGCTTATCTGTGTCAAGCCTATCGAGCTGCTTGACACTTTTGACATCAGCAACGATTAGTTCGATTGACACCTGATAATCTGCTGTAAATAATATTCACAGGTGTTGTACCTCAAACTAAATTTATTTGTAGTGCTAAAAGTTAATTAAAGAAATTGTCTAAATACTAGGAAT
This sequence comes from Drosophila kepulauana, assembly GCA_023558455.1. NCBI lineage: Eukaryota > Metazoa > Arthropoda > Insecta > Diptera > Drosophilidae > Drosophila > Drosophila kepulauana. Next base: position 41,066,178 of record CM042369.1, read on the forward strand.
TTGTGTACTTGTCTAACTGATCAACAATAAAGATTGCTGCTAGTTTGATTATTTGTGTAATTAGTTTTGCCAGTTAGAATATCATGATTGATTTTAATTTAGATTGGTCTGCAGGAATAGTAAACATTTCTTTGCAAATGTTTTCATATTTAAGTGTGCACCTTTCACAAAATAATTTTTAATTGATCTAAATGCTAGTTAAATTTACTTTTACTGCCAATGAATCAAGTGTAACTCTTATACAGTAGAAGACTTTCTTTCGTTGCTCATGTAATAAATAGAAGAGCATTTGAATTGCAGCTTGCAATTTCTCTTTGGCTCTCTCAGTTTTTGGATGCGGTAAGTTTTGAGTCGTGTTTGGCGTCGCCACACAACATTAGTTAGTCAGCCAGTTAGTTAGTTAGTCAGTCAGTCAGTCAGTTATTTAGTAGGTATTTACTGTGGCTACCACGATTATTTCACTTATGCGTTGCTGTTGCTGTGGCTGCTGTCGCAACATGCGCTGCTAATTAGACGCCCCTTGCTGTTGCCCACTTGGAGTCGGCGTTGGACGACTGGCTGCTTATCTAACTGCCACTGCCACTGCCACTGTATTTGAATTTGCCTTCGCATTGAGTACCCAACCACACAGCTCCTCACTCCTCACATCTCTCTCTCTCGCGCTCTCGAAAAAGATTCGTAAGGTTCTTTGCCTTATTAAGCCGACCAAGTCTGACTAACAAAAACAAAAAAATGAAAAAATAAAATGCAAAAACATGAATAAAACCAATCATGGCGCAAGGTTAGTCGGCATTCTAAGCCATTCTGAGCACTTAGACGAGTTAATGACTTTGGTCAGAACACTCGAATTTTGTTTCGTTCATTCGTTTTCGTTTTCATTTTCATTTAGTTTCAATTCAAACCAAACACGTTTGCTATGTGTAATTTGGCTAAGAATTGGCAGCCTTTGCATAGAATACATAGAAATCGCATTTCAAATCACTCAAAGTATTCAATTTTTTTTTTTTTTTCAGTTTCAGTTTAAGTTTTAAACTGTGGTAACTGCCCAGTTAGGGCACGCAACCCAAAAACCGGTCGATTTCAAGGCAATAAATTCAATAATTGTCGACCAAAGTCAATCGAACATAAAATAGTGCAAGTTGAAATAATCGATCACTGTGTGTTTGTCTTTGTGAAAGTCATGCGAATCGCTTGGCTTCAACAAGTATACGCACCGTGTGCGATTTCCGGCTGAAAAGTTGACAATTATAGTGAAAGGGGTGGGGGGAAGTTACATTGAGATATTTGGAAGTAATGTGAACGCTTTTAATTAGAACAACTTTTACAGCATTTAAAGGCTAACTATCGAATAATTTTTAATTGCCAACAATCACTGCAAAATGATTTTCAATATCACATCATATCTATCATATTTATCTGTATCTAATTGATTCTTGCTTGAAAAAACAATGCTTAAATTAACGTATTTGGCAAAAATTCTATACAACACTTTGAAACAGTTTCAACTTAATAATCAACTAACATAAAGTCGGATTAGTTAACTGTACAATACGAGTTTTATAATATCATTAAATCGAAAATAAACTTATTGATAAAACTGAATATCACATCTCTTTCACTTCATTAAATTCCAAAGTTCGATAGCAAAACAAAAAAAAATTCCAAGTTTCAACTACTTAAAAGTCTTCCTCAATAACAAATCAGACTTAGCATTTTGGGCAAATGCAAAAATAAAAGCTACACAACGAGCTAAAATTATCAACGCTTGATTTGTTTTCAATTGTTTTTGTATTTTTTTTATGTATTCTGAAGACATTCTAATTTTAGAAAAGATAATAATAGAATAGCAACCTTCGCTATGGATTTTGTACTTTAACCAAGTTCTTGGCTTCGTTCGTTCCTAAGTTCTTTAACTAAATTCAAGGTCGATACTAGTGCTAGACATTATAATTCCCATCATCATCATAATAATAATAATAATAATAACAATTTTATTCAGAAAGATTATGATGTTTCCTCAACACTTAACGGTTTCCATAGTAAATTAAAATTGATTAGCGAGTCAAAATGCTACTGCCCATTCATAAAGCATCATAAAGATTATCATAACTATAAAAACAAAAACAAAAAGAAACAAAAGCAAACAAAATCAGCATAAAATGCACATCAAATTATGCTCATTCGCTTCTAATGGGATGCAAACGACATTCCGAACTAACCGAAAGTGTTGTGCTTGAATGTTATAGTCAGGTATATTAACTACTGTAGTAATTAACGCGTCGTATATCAACTTTTATAAAGCCATTACGTTGAATAAGCCCCCCACACACACACATACTTATAGAGACAGACAGACAAAGTCACATTCGCAAGTCGGTTACGTGAATTTGCGAATCGCGGAGTTGTCGTAGATTTTTGTAGTTGTTTTTTTTTTTTTACCAAATTTTCACCTTGACGGGAAAACCCGCTGGGTTAGGACTTTGTTGAATCACGAATTCATTCAGATTTCATTTAGTTAGAATTCGTTTGAGTAACTCACCTGGCTTCCACATCTAGGGCATCCAGTTCGGGGACATGACACCAATGCTGTTCGGGTATAAGCGTGAGAAAGATTTGCGAAAAGTACACAAAGGCCACAAAGAACGAGAACGGTATCATGAGTAGAAATAGTATCTTCTGTGCGCGTCCAAATTCCCCAATCATTGGCAGAATGTCATCGAAATCGATGGTTGGCGCTGAGTGTGCATCTGGCTGATCAAGTGCCTTTTTATTGGATAGATGCAGTTGCAGTTCCTTGGTGTTGCCACCGCTGCGACGACGCGGCAAATTGTCAGTAGCAACAGTGGCAACAGTATCTGCACCACCTCCGCCCGCTCCATGTGGCTGCTCTTCGTGATTATATGCTTCATTGACGAAGTATGCTTGCTTGGCCTGACCTTCCATGTTTCTAGTAGTAGTAGTAGCAGTTGTAGTCACAGTAGTCACAGTAGTTGTTTTTTTTTCTTTTTTGATATCGACCTTGCCGTATCTATGTCACTTGTGTCGAGTTGTGCAGCTTGTTGAAGCTTTTTGCAAAAGAAATTCACTTGGCCGAACACTATTTGATTCACACAAAAATATGCCAAACACGAGAGCTGCTGACGGCGCACGCGCGCGTTTCCGTTTATGTTCTTCAACTGAACTGAGCACGCGCGCCGGATGCCGTTTTTATATCAACCCCGAGTCAAGTGAAGTCGAGCTCAGCTCAGCTCAGCTGAGCCAGTAAGCCACTCAGTCAGGTTGACAAGCGATCGAGCTTCGTTAAGAACAAGAAATTTACCGATGTCGATGTCGATGTCGGTGGCGATGCCGCTGCTGCTGCCACAGCCGGCAGCGAAAGTTCAAAACACACACAGCTGGCTCAGCTGTTCAGCTGTTCAGCTTTTCTCGCACAGCTGGCAAACCGGTTTTTCGCACCGAATCCATTGCGATTCATTTTCGATCGCATCGATCCTAATGGTCATTGCGGCCAGAGCAGTCGCATCACCCGCAAGTGTCGCTGGCTGTTGGCATCTTCTTTAGATTATTTTTAGGTTTTTTTTTTTTTGCAAGGCTGACCAAACGACGACGCTCCCAGATCGGAAGAGGCCGGTGTGCACGTGAATCATGCCGCAACAATGAACTGCGCCAAATGGCCAAAAAAAAAAAAAAATTAGCATAAAAGACGACAAAAAAAAAACTTTGCGGCTCTAAAACGTCAGAATGACCATTCATATTTTGCTGATACGAGCAATGCAATTATAACAGCAAATACCGGGGAATAAACCTCCCCCGATTTTCCCCTCCTTAGTTGTTCGTCCTGAGTCACACGCACTCACGCCCTGAACCCAGCCTCAATAAAATCCCCTCAGAATACCTTTCTTTTTTTTTTGTTGTTTTTGTGAAATTTATGAATATTTGTTGTTGTTGGGTTGCATTTGCCCCCGGTTTTGAAATGTGTGTTTTTGAGATACAGATTGAGAGATTCTTACAGGTCTCCGACGGTTCGGTACGGTTGCATAATTAGTGGTATCTGGAATGTGATATCTGTTATTTGTGTGAATTAATAAGCGACTTTATTCAAAAACATGTTCTCATTATACCCTGTAACTTATGTGTGTATGGCCTCAGGAACGGGTATGTAAGGGTAAGAGGGTGTCCGCCTATAAAATGCATACATTATGAAACGACTGCACAGCTGCCTCCATTTTACCTTTTAAGGGGCTTGTCTTGAAGACCAAGCTAACGACAAAAGGAGGCAGGATTGCCAAACTTAAAAATAAAACGATCCATTGGCGTATACTTGCCTGTCATTTAGCACTTTAACACATTTCGGAAAGTTTCATTGGGATTGGATAATAAAAAACATTCGAATTTGAAAAAATGAAATACACTGAGAACTGAGCTAAATGGGAATAAAATTCTATATAGCTAGATCCAACAGATTTAAGATTTCAGTTTTTAAATTGTATAAAAAATGCTTATTAAAATATGTATGTTTATTTTACTATATAATAATATTTAACTTATATATAATCTAGTGCTTGGAATGGAATCTTTTACTCTTAAACATTTTCATTTAAACAAATAAGTACATTCCCAACACGATCTAGAAATAAATATAGAAGTGGTCTTTTAAGTAAAGCTTCCCCTTCCTTCCCTGTTTTTCGTTTAGGATATCTCATAGTCAAGCGAACTCAACTGCCGCATTCTGCACTTGTTACAAGTGCGAAAGTTGTTGTTAAAACAGTTAAACGCGTCTAAAATCCAGTTTAGTCTGGCTAGTTTCAGCTTTAACTTTAGCTTAAGTTTGAGTTTCAATTGTTGAATTGTTGTTTGCTTTTGTTTTTGCTTTTGTTTTTTTTTTTTTTGTGTTGAATTATATTTTAATTTAGTTACAATTCGCTTGTTTGCTACGCATTTAATGTTTTAATTAGCGCCGTTTGCAGCTAACTCAAGGACAATGGCATTCGATGTCGGTCTCTCGACTGAGTTCATAGCACCCCGCTCTTGAATTTGATGGAGAACAAGTTGAAGTTGTGTGTGATCTATTCAGATCTAAATAGCATCGTATGGCTAATTATTTTTGATTTGCCTTTATTTCGCATTTTGCCACCAGTTGACAGGTGTCATTTGATATATTTGTCCAGATCTGATTTTAGAAAGTGCATAACATATTACGTATACGTATGTGCGTACGTTTATTTCACCAGATCGCGCAAAGCTACAGCTAATTGATGGGCAAACATGTCACAGCTTATTGTTACCCAGGAACAGAGCTTTATTATGTCTTAACTCAAAAAGCACACGATTATACGAGTTAACACTCGTTTATTTAAATGGTTTATACGTCTTAAGATTAACAAGTTAATCGTATTTTGTCAATAAATATAATAACACATTGCGTACTGATACTTAGTATGTATATAAATTAATAAAAACATGATTCAATGCTCAGATGAACAAATGCACATTAATTGAAAAATGATTCATAAGGCGTATTATGCTCTTGAGATATTTATCTTAATTCATAAAATGTATTTATAAATTTGTGAAATGCTTAAGGAATGTGTAAACTTCAGAAATTGTTAAGAAATGTAACAATTGATTTAAAATAACACAAGTAATATAAGTCACCATTTAGTTCTTAATAACAATAATTATATAAAGCTAAGAATGCAATGATATAATAAATTAAAGCACACTTCAACGAAAACGGTTCCAATCTTTTTCTTATCTCAATTTTTAGTTTCTCAATAAAAATGTTATCATGAAATCTCATTGGACTTTCTTTCTTTTTTATTTAATAATAGTTCCTTTTAATTTTGTAAATATAGTTTTCATTTAAGAATAAATAAATAGGTAAATAGATATGAAAAACCTTCCTCTTATATGACATTATTTTTGCATTTAAAAAAACTGAAATAAAATAATAAGATTTCTTTAATTATTTTTAATTTTTAAAATTTAAGCTGTTATAAAAAAATAATTTGAGAAGCAACTTTTGACCAAAGATAATGAAATGATGATTAAACTTGACCTACACAATAAATTGCAATAGAAATCATTCGAGTCACTCAATTTTAATCAGTTCCGAATCCAAAATCTTGTTCAACACTCTTAACAATTATCAGCTGAAAAATCTGGCCAATCGTAGAGCATTTCAAGTTCGTTTTGATTGCTGTTTGATTAACGGCTTTTGTTTCTGTGCACTTAGATTGATGTAACCTTCAATTGAACAAACAAATACTTTTCGTATTAAAACCATTTCCGTTTTAATTCTTGGTTTTCTGCTTGTAGTTTATGAAGTATTATTATTTAATACCCAAGAGCATAAATATGCATAATAGCGTTTTTTTTTTTCTCAACCTGTTTAACAGTTTCTGTTTGCGGGAGGAGGGGCAAAAACAAAAAGTGTTTAATTAAAAGTCAATTTGAAATTGGAATTGGGTGTGAGGAAGTGAGTGCACATAATGATCATTACTATAGACATAGTCAACACTGGAACGAATTTAATCAATCGAAATGTGCTGCGATAAGAGCAAATTCTATTTCAAGACAAATCAGAAATAAACTCAACAATATTTGCAGTTCTTATCTAACCTTTGATCGCGTTAATCTCGAAGATTAAGTTGATGTTTAGCTTTAATTTAGTGAAATCTAATGAATGAAAAACAACAGCTGAAATGGAAAATCTGTGAAAAAAAACAAAATGATCTTACGATGAATTGTGAAATACTCATTTATTTAGCACAATATTTTTTTTCTTTACTTTTGTTGTTGTTACTGTTGAAATGTTTAAAGATGTCGCCAAACTAATTAGAGCTTTCGGCTGAACAATATTGATTTAATCTATTTACATTGGAAATTTACCATTTCAGCATAGCTGTATTCGCTTTACGACAGCGATTATCCCTGAATGATGATGGAAATGCCAAGCACGCGCCTAGATCTAAATTGAACTTGTCACTATCATTGATCAAAGATTATATTACTTAGTAGTCTGAGCTGTGGCAGGAGTATCACCAAATTGTAAATCAAATGTGTTTTCTAGCCATGATAACCGTGATAAGCGGCAAAGCGCTTTAGCGATAGTCCAAGATATATGACACCCTCGATTTTGTAGGTGACTTGCCTATAAAAGTGTGTCCAAGTTGGTCAAGTTGAATCAGTTGAAAGTCAACATGAAATTCGCCTGTGCAACCGTGCTCCTGCTGGCCGCCGTTATTGGTGCCCAAGCCTCCGTCGACTGGAAGTCGGTCAAGTCGATGGACATTGAGGTCGATGTGCCCATCTCCCATCGTGTTGGTGCCCCGTCGGGACGCATCACCCGCGGCGAGACCGCCGGACGCAATCAGTTCCCCTACCAGGCGGGTCTGTTGCTCTACGTTGCTGGCGGCGCTGCTTGGTGCGGTGGCTCCTTGATCAGTGATCGTTATGTGCTCACCGCTGCCCATTGCACGGACAGTCTGACCACGGGTGTGGATGTCTATTTGGGTGCCTGGGATCGTACCAATGGCCGCGAGGACGGACAACAGATCATCTTTGTGGAGACAAAGAATGTGTTTGTTCACGACGCTTGGGATGCTTCGCTGCTGCGCAACGATATCTCGCTGATCAAGCTGCCCGTGCCCATTGAGTTCAACGAGCACATTCAGCCCATTAAGCTACCCGCCAAGTCTAACACCTACAACACCTATGCCGGCCAACAGGGTATTGCCTCCGGTTGGGGCAAGATCAGTGACTGTAAGTGATTGCTAGACACATAAGAATTTTTCACTTTGATTTGCCACAACTTCCCATTTGCAGCTGCCACCAGTGCCACCGATATTCTGCAATACATCAGTGTGCCCATCATGAACAACTCTGGCTGCTCACCTTGGTTCGGCGGTGTCGTCTACGAGACCAACATCTGCATCAAGACCACCGGTGGCACTTCCACCTGCAACGGCGACTCTGGCGGTCCCTTGGTGTCGGCTGAGACTGGTGAGCTGATTGGTGCCACATCCTTTGGCATTGCTCTCGGCTGTGAGGTTGGCTGGCCAGGTGTCTTCACCCGTGTCACCTCCTACTTGGACTGGATCGAGGAGATCAGCGGCGTGACCAACAGTGGATTCTAAATGCCAAAATGATCGTTTGCTTTTAACTTACAAAATAAATGTTTATTGAAGCTACAAGAAATAATAATCGGATTCCGATTTGGTTTTCGATTTTGATTTGGATTTTGTATGGGGACGTCGTGAGCTTGCGATGGCAAACGACACATCATCCTCGTTGCTCTCATCCGATTGCGGCAACGGACGATGCACGTCCAGTTCATCGGGTAGATCATCATCACTATCGTGAAATTCTGAATGATCAAACTGCTGGGTTTTGCGATTGTGTCGCTCCTTGGCATAGTTCTTCACATACTGATCGAAGAAAATTGCCTCCGTGGTGTCCTGATGCGAATGCACGCCCGTCTCATCGCTAATCCAGTCCAGATACGATGCCACCTTGGTGAATGCAGCCGGATAGCCACGATCGCAGCCATAGATGCTGCCAAACGACGTGATGCCCACCAGCACACGTTTCTTGGAGTGCTTACGCTGCAAGACGAGCGGACCACCCGAATCCCCATTGCATGTGGAGCGTGCATTGCGTCCGCTGGTGCAGATATTTGTGCCACGAAACGACAATGGAAAGTTGCGCTTGCAGGTGCGATCGTCGATGATCTGTAGTTGCACATAGCGCAGCACATTGCTGATCGCATGCACCCCAGTGGCATAGCGACCCCAACCGGACGCAATGCCCAGCTTATTCTTGAAGCTGCGATACTCGTAGTGACGCTTCGGCAACTGTATGGGATGAATACGTTCTGCAACAAGGAAATTTCATTAGTTGTAACCACATTTTGAGACACTTCAACACTCACCATTGAAGCTGACCGCGTGTGGCAGGCGTATGAGTGCAATGTCATCCTTCAGTCGCTTGGGATTCCATGTGGGATAGATGTGAAAGTTGCTGCTGGGCACCATTAGACGCACCTGACCCGACTCCTTGGCGTTCTTAATCTCATTGGCGCCCAGAAAGACCAAGGCGCGCTTAGCCCTGTCATCAGAAGAAATACAACCAAGTGGGGAGAGTTTTAAAGTCTTATGTTAAATATTCAAGGAATAAGGAATGATCAGTCAGATGTCTAGCTATATTTTATTTTACTTCAAATATTTTAACTATATTCAATATTAATAAACAATCCTTGCCTAATCAAAATTTGTATTAGAAAGTAAATTGTTTGAATTCATTTTCTTTTATTGTATGTTAAATATATTTAATACATACATATAGTAAATACTATTATCAGCATTATATAATAATATAATCATAAATTGAAGACTCTGTGCATTATATAATAATATAATCATAAATTCAAGACACTTTATGTATCAATAGAGCAATGCCGGCGTTTCAACTCGAATATAAATTCGAGTGGTAGTGTTTTTTGTGGCACCTTTTGATTCAAAATTTTGAAGAACAATTGGGAAAATTATTGACAAAAATAATAATTAATTTTAACAGATCCCGATAACTTATAAAATCCTAGTCTGATCCCTACAGGAACCCAATCAGTGAGTCAAGGCTCAAATATTAAAAAATTTAGCAACATTAAAATTAATTCATTAGCATCAGATAATATTAACTTTTCTCTTTAAATAAAATTATAATTTAATAATTATTATTATATTATGCCATTTAATTCTTTTTAACTCAGACATAATTTAAAATAAATATAATTTCAAAATTTTAGGAATAATAACGACTATTTAGGTCTTCAAGTATTCCCGACAAAACTAAGATGGAAAAAACACCCCTTCAACAAGATGTTGGAAACTTACATGTCCACGCAATGTGCCGCAGTGAGCACATGCTGATCGGAGATGAGGGAGCCACCGCACCAATAGAGACCCTTGGGACGCTGCAGCAGCATGCCCACCTGGTAGGGGAAGCAGTGAGGATTGCCGACATCGCCGCCAAAGATGCGATCCATAGCCATGGCGCCCTCTGGCAGCATGCTGTCGAGCAACGGTGTTGTCTCTAGGTTCAACACAAGTGGTTCGCGTTCATCGGCCGATGGCAAATTATCGCTATCGCCGCTGTTATCGGCTGCACTGTCGATGCCGCTGCTGCTGCTGCTAATGCGACTGTCGTCATTGGTGGCGCTCATTTCCGCGTCCAGTTCGGCGGACAGTGATGTGGTTGGTGTCTGTGACAAGGCCATGCCAAACGGGCCCGGATACATGGACACTAGATACATTGGCTTAACCTGTTGCCAGTCCAGCGCCGCTGCTGCGCCGCCGACTTGCAGCAGCAGCAGCGCTGTTAATTTGGCAATAATTGCAACAATTGCTGATTGTAAACACATTTGCATTTGCGTCGTTGCCTTTTATTATTGTTGTTGCTGGCAGCGGCTGGTGCACGCATTTAATATTTAATTCCAATTTAATTGACCTGCACTCTGCACCTTGCTCTCTCTCTCCCTCTCTCTCTTTTTCACGATGTTTGCTTCCCCGTTTTATTGGATATTTTGTTGGTTCACTTGGCCTCTTTTAATTTCGAGTTTCCCGTTTTGTTTTGAAAAGCCGTTACGTACTCCACTCGCCACTTGCGCGCACCCCTCACACCCCCTCAACACTCGCACTTTATCTTGCGCGTAATATTTTGCCTTTTGTTTTTTTTTCTGTGTTTTTTGCTTGCAACTTTCATGCGGAGTTGGGACTTGTGAGGTTTTCGGTCAGCGTCTCGCTTCCAACTGTGGCCTCGCGCGCATGTTGCAAGCATTTTTATAAACTCTCTTGCTACCATTTCTTTGCAACCGCTTTAATTATTTCGTCTATTTTGCTGCATTAATTTGACTGCGCAGTCAGCGCCGACGTCAACGACGACTGCGCATACTTTCGCAGTCAGCGCGCAATTGCATTTGATTTGCGTTCGTCGCCATCGTTATCGAATTCGCCTCTTTCAATTTGCATTCGCTGCGAATGTAAGTTTTCGCCTGCCACCCGCACACCTATGTACATCAACTTCTGCATTTCTCATGCCCTTAGATGACGTTTGCATGTGTGTGTAAAGTGGTGTCGCCATCTTTCTTTTTTTAAATTCGCTTTTCAAGCTCTGTTTCGCCTTTGCACCCGCAACATTGTTACGCCGGCGCTTTGACAACCTTTGTCGCATTTTTCGCTGCATTTGGCATTCAGTCGAAAATGTGCCGTGCCCTTAGACGCCGCACACCGGTCGGGTCGAATTTCTCTATGACAACGTGTGCGTGTTTGTGTTCGTTGTGTTAGTGTATGAATCTTAACAAGCGTCGCTATCGCCGTTAACGCTGCGGTTGACGCCGCGCTCTTGTTGTTGTTTTTACCATTTAAATATGAAAAGCAAGCGAAGCTGTAACTCTAGTTACTTATCCCCTACTTGCTTTGGTGCTATTACATCACGTGTAGATGTATGTGTGCGAGTGTGTGTGTGTTGTGGGTAATGCGCAGCATGCGGCAAAATGCTTTCATTGAGAAAAAGCTACAATGTTGTTGTTGCTTTTATTGTCGGCGAAACAACAAAAATATTACACGATACATTTGTCTTTTGCATTTTTTTCATACCTACATCTAAATTAATACCGCAAATAGCGATTACATGCATAATATGAGTTGACAACAACAGTGGGCGAATTTATAAGTAGTCCTCAAGCACGACAAGTAATAGGGCTTAAGTTGTCAGAGCTGCCCATAGTGCGACGGCAACAAGATGGCAGCACCACGTGTAGTTTGAAGGTTATTGCCAGGGCATTTTTGACATGAGGAAGCGAGACGGAGCTCGAGTCGCAAGACAATTTTGATTGCATGTCGCCATTTGGAGTATTCTTAGCAGGAAATCAAATGTGCATTTCGATAACTTGTTGCATGTATTTCTAATTAAATTAATTCGTTAAAAATAACATTAATTTGGTGTTGAAAGTATTTCTTGGCATTGTTTTCGCCTATTTAGGAAATTGCGGCTTACTTTGTCTGCCTAGCGAAGCAAATAAATCAAATCGTCTCGCGATCGGTGATATGTTCGAATGTAATGAGGCTACAATAACAATAACAAAATACAATCAGCGCCAACGCCAGCAAATAGCAGCAACAACAATAACAGTAACAGTAACAGTAGCTAGTGGTGTCGATTATGCAAATGTTTCTGCGGCTAGTGTTTATTTGTGTTTTTTTTTTTTGCTTTTTGTTCAGTGCATTTAAAATACTCTTACCCGGCTGACTTGACAATTTATTTGTACGGTTGCAGCACAAGCTAAGGTAAGTGTTGAACCTTTAATACACATGTTCTTTTGCTGTTAATCGTTACCGTTCTAAATGACAGGGTGGTTCTAAGCAACAGGGTCGCTGCGTTAGTCTTAACAGTGGCGTATAAAATAAGTTGTACGATATGTCAGGGAGTTTATTCGTCGTTGTTGTGCATTATGAAGTGCAAACAAAATGTTGCTTTCTTGATTTGTTTTCCAGCTGTGTTTCGTGCTGTGCGTCGATATTTAATGCATAATCGGGAATTATGATTACCACTCTTGCATGTTGTACGTACTCACATATATTTAATAATAATAATAAGCACATACATTATATTTTTTTTTTGTATATTATTGCACTTGTTAATGCATTTGCCGTTATCCAATTTAGCACCACGATCGTACTATTTACCAATTGATTGGTATTAGTAAAGCGATTGTATTAAAATATGGTTGTGTTTTCTATTTATTTATTTATTTGTTTGCTTTACTTTTGCGGCAGTGAAAACAATGAGTAGAGCATTTTCACGCATTTCCCTATTTGGTAAGATGATAATTTATTACAACTATGGTTTGATACAATTCTACCCCAATTTTTCTCTTTTTTTGTATAGGAATCTTTTCTCAGAATTGTATTCTTGCTTAATTTAATGATAAATGATATACTACGATAAATTGGGTCGCTACGCAAAATGATTAAATTATTTTCATGCTCCACAGCACTTCCTATATCTGAATATGTATTGGGTTATTGGGTATTATAAATAAATCTTACATAAAACATTACATTACATTGGTATCAGTACATTTGACCAACATTCCCAAGAAAACGTGGGACATCAATGTGGTTGGTTGGTCAGCTTAACTATTCTTGTGGCTACTCGAAGACCGCTGATGGTGTGGAAAGCGGCGGCAATTGCATGTCGTCCATGAATGTGATGGCAGCAGCTGAACCAGAGGCAGCAGTGGCAGTCTTGCTGCCGCTTGCCCCATCCACATCGACATCCTCCTGCTCCTCCTCCTCGAACATGGCGCTGTCGAGACTTTTGTTGAGACGATCATGGAACTCGGTCATTGAGATCTTCTTGAGGGCAAAGCGTTTGCCAAACGTCTTCTTCACCTTCAAGCGTCGCTTCTTGATCAGATTCTTGTTCTTGTGCAGACCATCGTTGAACGAGATGGCGCGACGTAGTTTTCTCGATCCGAACTTCACCAGACGCACTTGGCTGGTTATGGCGCCACATTCCTCACTATCGTCCTCGGCATCGGCGGCATTCTCATCACTCGGCTCCTCGAAGATCGTCTCTAAATTGGCGGGCGTAAACTTCTTCATTCGCTTGCTAGTGTAGATCTTCTCGATGCTCTTCAACGTCTGTTCGTTGGTGTGCAGCGTTTCCCGTCGCTTCTTTTTTGCTGGCTTCATGATGGCGCTGCATACACGATTGAAATTGTCCTTGGCGATGCGAGCAGGCATCCGACGTCGCGAGACGCCACCACGTTGCTGACCCCGTTGGCTGTAACAGCTGCTGCTGCTGTCGCTCTCATCGTTGTCCTCGCCTCGACTTAGCTGTGAATCGATCTCATCCGATTGATCTGTGTCGCCGCTTTCCGACTCCAACATGGCATCGGGCGGCGAGGAGACAGTGTGGCCAGGCATTGGCTTAAAATTCCATGTAAAGTTATTGGGTGCAGAACTGCATAAAAAAATTAAATGAAAACAATTGCAACTTGCAGTGTGTGTTTTGACTTTTCTTTCGCTTACCGATTTTCTGTCAACACAACCTCCTTGGGCTGAAAACTGATTTTGGCAAAATTGTGAACAATGTTTTCCATTATTCAGTGTCTAACATTCTGTTGTTATTGTTTAAGATTTAATTTTCGTTTGTGCTAGCCACTTTGCGCTTGTTATTTACACTTTTTCTTACAAAAATAAGAAGAAGAGCTTAACGCTGAGCCAAAATGTTGTTTAACATAACGATAACTCCATTAACATTGGCGAATTGACAATCGTAACAGTTGATACTTATTTCGATTTCTGAAAGCTACAACGAATAAATACAATTTCAAATAAAAGAAGTCTCTTTTGAAATATTCATTGCTACAATTCCAGAATTAATAAAAAGGCGGTAACCCCTTTTCGTCTCTCTACTTTCATATACCAAAAAAAAAAATAGGCTAATAGCCTCTTTCCACCTCACTCAGTTTTTCTACGTTTTTTAAAGTCCCGTTTCGGGGTTTCCATCTGCACGAACCGAAAAATATGGGCAACGGTAAATTTCTCAATATGGCCGCTCTGAAATATCAGCTGTTCAAATGTAAACACGAGTTGGCGAACATTTCAAAAAACAGCACGCGCATTTGAAAATGGAAAATTTTATGAAATTGCAGAATTTTTATGAGGATTTTAACGAAGTGGAAGGAAAATTAGCGAAGTATAGGGTATAGGCCATTGCTGGCAGCAATGTAATATTTACATAAATACATTTACTTTTTAGCTACGGCATGGGTGTTTTTAGGAGCGCGATGTTCCTGGAAACAACGAATCATTTTTTGAAGATAATTTTCGAATTAATAGGGAGGAGTTTGGCATGCTTGTGGAGCGTCTTTGTGGATTGGCCAAAAAAGGCACTACATTTCTCCTCCCATAACTCGAACAACATAGCCTTGTGGATGCCACTCCACGATATTGACGGCTTTCGAGTTTTTTGGCTAATCTAAAATATAAAAAATTTGCTTTAAAAAGCAAAATAAAATTTTTATTTTTCTATTTTCATACCTTGGCGCACTTTAATGTCAGCTGTTTTGTTAGTGGTGAGCTCTTTTTCGTTGTCATATCGATCAAAATATCGCATAATTACCCAAAAAGTGCGTTCGCTATTTCTACGTAGCTCGCGAACGTAGAAAAACCAACGTTTTTTTCTTATGGGTTTTTACATGGGGCGAACGTAACATTCGGCCTGAACGTGAAAAAACCAAAGAAAACCAAAGAAAACCGAGAGGTGGAAAGAGGCTATAAATAGGCAATAATGCATATTTAAAAATAAATATGTGTTAGAATTCTGTATAAATTGCATTCAACATTTTAGTATATTTCGAAGTAAAAAGGCGCGTAAGCTCAAATAGTTTGTTACTTCAGAGTTTTTCTTAAATTAGTGTCGGCAATATATTGTTAGACTTCTAAAGAATCCTCCTATCACTTACATACTTGCGTTTGCGGGATCGAAAATGACAAACTAATATTTTTGTATACTTTTGGAGGTAGCCCACCTGGTACATGCCAAAATCTTATACCAAAAAGTGTATTTTTATCTTTTATGGTCTCACTCTTACTTTCTGTTACTTAAAAATTGCATGTTAACTACTTATCGATTGCTGCATCATCGATAAGTTTACAGTGCCAAATGCAATGTTCATTTAATTTCCTATAGGTGGCGCTCAAGTAGCCGTTACGTTTAAATTCGTTTTGAAGACCTCATTTTATTCTTATTGAGTTTATTTCAATAAACTGTAATTTATTGATTTGGTAAATGATTTAAACTGATTTACTGATTTGGTAAATGCTAATATCAGTTTCAGTATAAACTTTTTGTTTTGCGAAGAGGAGAAATATATTAAGTCTTATTATTGAAAATTATTGACATTTAATTTAACCTTTAACGGCCTACTTTATGTATTATTCGTGATATATGTATATGTAATTGAAACTTTAATAGGAAATCAAATTCGTGTTGCGAATTTTCGAGAAAATTTAATTAACAAATCTTTGGACTTGCCTATTAGAATTTATAAAATTTCTTGATTGTTTGCTGGTGAGCTTCGATTAGTAGACGAATCTGTGCTCTTCAGATACGCTATGGAGTGGGTACAAACAAATAAGAAAATAAGATAATCAAGAAAATTGATTGGTGGCTTATCTACTTATATTATTATTTCTATCGTGTGTATTAATAACTGCATTTCTATCAATAAATGATATGATATGAATTTACTATAAAAACTGTAAACTGGAATCAAATTCATTCGAGTTAATCGTAAAACATGAAAGTGTTCGTTGTATTCGCCTTGGCGCTTGCCGCCGTCTCTGCGGAGGTATTGGAGCAAGAATACCCCAAGGACTTCCCCAAGTCCACTAAGATCCAAGGACGCATTACCAATGGCTATCCAGCCTACGAGGGTAAGGCCCCCTACACCGTCGGTCTGAGCTTCAACAATGCCTGGTGGTGCGGTGGTTCCATCATTGCTCACGACTGGGTGCTGACTGCTGCTCATTGCACCAACGGTGCCGGCTCTGTGACCATCTTCTACGGTGCCACCTGGCGTACCAACGCCCAGTTCACCCACTCGGTTGGCAGCGGTAACTTCATCCAGAACCACAACTGGCCAAATGTGAACGGCAACGATATCGCTTTGATCCGCACTCCCCATGTCGACTTCTGGAGCATGGTCAACAAGGTTGAGCTGCCCAGCTACAACGATCGCTACAACATGTACGATAACTGGTGGGCTGTTGCCTGCGGCTGGGGTGGCACCTATGATGGCTCTCCTCTGCCCGATTGGTTGCAGTGCGTCGATCTGCAGATCATTAGCAACAGTCGATGCGCTCAGACCTATGGCAGCCTTCCCGATGGTATTCTCTGCGTTGCCACTCCCGATGGCAAGTCCACTTGCTCTGGGGACTCTGGTGGCCCATTGGTGCTCCACGACGGCGCCAAACTTGTTGGTGTTACCTCCTTCGGCAGCAGTGCTGGTTGCCAATCTGGCGCTCCAGCTGGTTTCACTCGTGTCACCGCTCATCTGGATTGGATTCGCGACAACTCTGGTGTTGCTTACTATTAAACATTCCATCAAAAATAAATAAACGACATGCATACATAGTTATAAATAGCTCTATTGATTTCAGCTACAAAACGTTCTTAGATTACTTTTGCGTTATACCCGCTACACATAGGGTAGAAGAATATTATAACAGGAAATGTAAGGGTAACAAATAGTAGGAGGCATCTTCATCTGTCTGTTTGTCCGTCTTTATGAACACATAGATCTCAGAGACTATAAGAGATAGAGAAATAATTCTTATTCCCAGCAATTGTTATTTTTGAGTCGCAATTCTTGGTTGTACAATAATAACTATAGTCTGAAATTTTGTTGTGATTGGATCATAACTGTAGACAGCTACAGTTTGGTGAACTTGACTGTGATACCCACTACTAATATTTAAAAAAACCAAACGGTATTATTCTTAAAGTGTGCCAAATTAATATATTGCGGAGTATTAAAATATACATACTGAAGTTTATATTTGGTATATTGACATACTATTTATTACACTTAAAATATTTCATGGAATACCAAATATGCTAGATTATCAACCAAAGCAGTTAAGAATCGATTGCAGCAGCCGTTTTTTGGCAATATAAAAATATTTCTTAAATAAATAAATAACTTCAACAATTTTTATTTGATCGCAACCATATTTTGAGGAATCATTAAGACAGACAGACGGACCGACGTGTAATCTTGCTCTTATTGAAATCGTGTTGGTGGCGAAGCTTGTTAATTGTTCAAGTGACAGCCAAAATTATAAGTGTTCGCTTCGCAAGGAAACTTAATCCATATATTCGGAGTACTTTACTAATTTGAGAAAGATTTTTTGACAGTTTGGTGAAAATCTACGTAATGAAGATGAGGACGGCAAAAGAATTACACCGAGCTGTAAGAAACAGTCAAATCCAAGTCCCTTTCATTTCAGAAGTGAGCGCGTTGAGTTTGCGAGACTCAACATCCGGTCAAGAGCAGCATACTTCTTAAACATCGACGCCCAATTTCACGTTTCCATCGACAGTCTTAACTTCTAGTCTAGAGCAGCACACTTCAGGCAAACATACAAGGTTGACGACGACGAAATACTAAGTCTAAATCCTGTCAATGGGACACTAATATTTGAGGACAGACGGCAAGATATATTCGTCTTTTATTGAGAAATAGTTGAAGCTGGATCATATGTCGCGTGTACATTCTAAAGCCTTTAAGCCTAGCAAGTATTTTCTGCCATACAACTGCGTACTAAAGGCCGATAGTACGACAACAAAGCTTAGCGTTGTGTTCGATGGATATTCATTAAATTATGGCTGGCCGACTTTCAAGGGATCGACGATTTTACGTCGTTGTTATACCCGGAAGACACATTAACCGAAAGGACAAAACAAATTTTTGTTGTGTTTTTTAACAGCGTCGTTTGATAATTAAATTTGTTTTTTATGGTTGCCATGTTCGTAATAGGTTTATAAGGTAAAACAAATTAATTTTTGAATCAAAACAAAACAATTAAGAAAGCTACAGTCGAGTGTACTCGACTGTGAGATACCCGCTACCCATTTTGAATAAAAGCAATATATTTCGCAGTATTATTCTCAAAATATACCAAATATACTGCAAAAATACTAAAAATATACCAAATGGTACCATAGACGGCACAATATACCAGATTGTCGGCCAAAGCAACTATGATCCCCAGTAAGTAGGCGTTTTTGCCCATACAAAAGTATTTATTTAATAACTTAAACAATTTTTATCTGATCGCAACAAAATTTTCAGGAATTTTTCGGGCCAAAAATGAATTTCAGGATGTCAGGAAACTTCTCCTGAGAGATCCTCATAAGTTGACTTCTTATGAGGAATGTTTGCCTAATGGATAACGTCGAGTGCAAGTTTATTCCTCCTCGTTTCCCGCATTTTGATCAAATGTGGGGAAGCAGCATTCAAGAGCGGAAAGCACCATCTGTATCGCTCTGTTGTCCGTTCTCAATGAGCTTCGCACGCTGGTTTACCAAATATCGGCCGATTTCTTTCGATTTCTGAGAATCCTGACGATTTCGATGTGTTGACTCGCGCTCATCTACTATTTGGCGGTTCTCCAACCGTGATTCTTCATCCCAACCTAACTATGCTGGACTGTAATTGGATATCTGGCAAGTATCACTCAGCGGAAACGGGTCTTCTGGGCTCGATGCCGGGAGGAGTATCTGACTCTTCTCCAACAAAGATGCAAGTTGCCTACTCCTGAGCGTAGACTGCAAGTAAATGACCTGGTGTTGGTCAAGGACGAAATTTTGACTCCACTTCGTTGGACGCTAGCCCGTGTCATCACGCTTATCCATGGGACGTCGAGTTTCGAGATTGTGGATTTGAAGTCGTCGTGTGGTAGCACCTGGAGAGCCATAAACAAACTATGTCTACTGCCCTTGAGGGATGGTGTTGCAAGACAGGCTTTCAAAGACGAGAGTATATCTGAAATAGCAAACAGCTAATGTTAATGCAATGCTGTGACAGCGTCTGCTACCAGCGCTGCATCTGCCGGCAGCACTCCATGCTCTCCGACACTTTTAACGTTCGCTTCCATTTCAACCAGCAAATTATATTTTCCACTTGTAGTCTTGCTTCTATTGAAATCGTATTGGTGACGAGGCTTGATAATTGTTCAAGTGACAACCAAAATTAACTTTAAATTTGAATTTTTGTGTTTTATTTTGTATAAACAATAATTGAATGCATGAAAGCTTAAAAAAGCTTAGTATCTCAACAAGCGGCCATATCTTATTTACTTAAGGAACTGTGCCACTAATCAACTATTCAGGCGGTTATCTAAGATGTTGGTTGAAAGTGCTTTGCCAGTTGGTTAAAATTAATAATTTGCGAATATCTGAAGAGCCAAGATATGATAGAAAAATGGTATAAATTCGCGCCTGTTACAACGAACAGTCAACAATCGTGTATTCAACATGAAGGCATTCATAGTTCTCGCTTTGGCCATCGCTGCCGTCTCTGCTGAGGTGGCCGAACAGGTCCACCCCAAGGATATGCCACAATCCCTGAAGCTTGAGGGACGCATTACCAATGGCTACCCAGCCTACGAGGGCAAGGCCCCCTACGCTGTTGGCCTGAGCTTCAACGGTTGGTGGTGCGGTGGTTCCATCATTGCTCACGATTGGGTGCTGACTGCTGCTCACTGCACCAACGGTGCCAGCTCTGTGACCATCTACTACGGTGCCACCTGGCGTACCAACGCCCAGTTCACCCACTCGGTCGGCAGCGGCAACTTCATCCAGAACCACAACTGGCCCAACCAGAACGGCAACGATATCGCTTTGATCCGCACTCCCCATGTTGACTTCTGGAGCATGGTCAACAAGGTTGAGCTGCCCAGCTACAACGACCGCTACAACATGTACGATGGCTGGTGGGCTGTTGCCTGCGGCTGGGGTCTTACCTACGATGGCTCATCTCTGCCCGATTGGCTGCAGTGCGTCGACCTGCAGATCATTAGCAATGGACAGTGCTCTCAGACCTATGGCAGCCTTCCCGACGGTATTCTCTGTGTTGCTACTCCCGATGGCAAGTCCACTTGCTCTGGCGACTCTGGTGGCCCATTGGTGCTCCACGACGGTGGCAGACTGGTTGGTGTTACCTCCTTCGGCAGCAGTGCTGGTTGCCAAACTGGCGCTCCAGCTGGCTTTACTCGTGTCACCAACCAGCTCGACTGGATTCGCGACAACTCTGGTGTTGCTTACTATTAGACTTTCTAACAAAAATAAATGAATGATACGCATTAATATTATATAAATTGCATTTTATTTTATTATATTAATTTAATTTTATCATATTAAATCTGGTATTTAATACTACATTTAAATAGAGAAGAGATTACTGGCTGCTGGGGCCTTCGACTCGTTTTATTTTATTATATTACTTTATCGAATTATATTATTATTATTATTCTCTCTCAAAATTTTGGTCTAACTTTTTTATAACTTTGTGCCGGCAGGAAATCTATGTAACAGGCATAAGGAGGCATCTCCGACCCAATAAATTATATATATTCCTAATCATCGTCAACAGACGAGACAATCTAGCCATGTCCGTCTGTCCGTATGAACACCTAGATCTCAGAGACTATAAGAGATAGAGCTATAATTTTCGCCAGCATTTGTTATGTTTGCACGCAGATCAAGTTTGTTTCAAATTTTTACCACGCCCACTTCCGCAGCCGAAAATCGACTAAAATCAAATTCCTGAAAACTTGCGATCAGTCAAAAATTGTCAAAGTTATTAAAGAAATACTTTTGTATGGACAACAACGGTTACTTACTAGGGGTCTTAGTTGCTTTGGCTGACAATCTGGTATATTTTGCACTCTATGTTATATTTTGAATGTGGTACCTAATCGATATACCAAATATACCATTTGGCATATTTGTAGTATTTTATAGTATATTTTGAAATATTTTGAGAATAATACCGCAATATTTTGCATTTACCACAGTCGAACACACTCGACTGTAGCTTTCTTACTTGTTTATGTTTATGTAATAACAAATTGCTGTATATAATTTTTTAAATAAATAAATATGTATTTGCAAATTATAAAATATATTTTTTAATTTGTTATATCTCAAGAAGCTTTAAAGTCTTATTTTTTTTCAAATGTTGGCATATAAAACGGCAAGAATATCATATCGGCGAACACTATGGCAATTGCATTTGAATAATACATAAATATATCCAATTCGAATTAAAGTGAACATATTAAATATTTATTAAAACAAGTAATAAAACCGCTTAAGATTTGAATGAAATATTTTTTTTTCATTTACATTTTTGTTTTTTTTTTTTTAATTATGATAAGTTTTTTCCACAGCAGATAATATTACTTAGTTGACGACATTTGAAACTAAGCAAGCACCAAATACTATATCTGCATCGATGTAATAAGATTTTAGAGGAAGTTTGGCAGAAAGCCATTAAGATTCTTCTTCTTCATATATAGAATCCGATTCGTATTCACTTCATTTTAATGAGATTCGTGCATTCGAGTATGGAATCAATAGGTGGCCATATCTTGTTTACTTAAGGGACTTGTGCCGCCAATCAACTATTCAGGCGGTTATCTAAGTTAGTTGGTTGAAAGTGTTTTGATAGTTGGTTGAAATTAATGTTTGCCAAATATCTGAAGAGCCAAGATACGATAGAGAAATGGTATAAATACACACCTGTTACAACGAACAGTCAGCAATCGTGTGTTCAACATGAAGGCATTCATAGTTCTCGCCTTGGCCATCGCTGCCGTCTCTGCTGAG
Organism: Drosophila kepulauana; assembly: GCA_023558455.1. NCBI lineage: Eukaryota > Metazoa > Arthropoda > Insecta > Diptera > Drosophilidae > Drosophila > Drosophila kepulauana. Next base: position 41,088,642 of record CM042369.1, read on the forward strand.
GTGGCCGACCAGGTCCACCCCAAGGATCTCCCCAAATCCCTTAAAATCGAGGGACGCATTACCAACGGCTACCCAGCCTACGAGGGTAAGGCACCCTACACCGTCGGCCTCAGCTTCAACAATGCCTGGTGGTGCGGTGGCTCCATCATTGCTCACGACTGGGTGCTGACTGCTGCTCACTGCACCAACGGTGCCGGCTCCGTCACTATCTTCTACGGTGCCACCTGGCGTACCAATGCCCAGTTCACCCACTCGGTTGGCAGCGGCAACATCATCCAGAACCACAACTGGCCCAACGATAACGGCAACGATATCGCTTTGATCCGTACCCCGCATGTCGACTTCTGGAGCATGGTCAACAAGGTTGAGCTGCCCAGCTACAACGATCGCTACAACATGTACGATGGCTGGTGGGCTGTTGCCTGCGGCTGGGGTGGCACCTATGATGGCTCTCCTCTGCCCGATTGGCTGCAGTGCGTCGATCTGCAGATCATCAGCAACAACCAGTGCTCCCAAGTCTATGGATACCAACCCGATGGTATTCTCTGCGTTGCCACTCCTGATGGCAAGTCTACTTGCCAGGGTGACTCCGGTGGCCCATTGGTGCTCCACGACGGCAACAAACTGGTTGGTGTTACCTCCTGGGTGTCTGGCTCTGGCTGCCAATCTGGCGCTCCATCTGGTTTCACTCGTGTTACCGCTCACCTTGACTGGATTCGCGACAACTCCGGCGTCGCTTACTACTAAGCATTAATTTTAAATTAAATATAATATCATTGAACAGTATTTTTTATTGATTGCCATTGCGTCTGCCTTCGTTTGATAGGACTATCTATAGATAGTTTCTAGACGAATCTAAAGCTACTTCTATATATAGCTGTAGACTTTAGAGTCGAGACATCTATACTACCTGGACATCGATGCTATCAGCAATTCTTTATCAGTTTAGTAGAGACTTTGATTTACCATGCCTCCCGTGGGACTTTTTATGAATGAGTGCCTGAAATGAGTAAAAATGAGGTGACAAGCTGACTATAGTAAATTCGCATTTTATGCCCCCTAATACCCCTAACGCAAACAAACTTTCGTTTCAAAAAAAGATTAGATTACTACCTCAAGTGAATTGAACTTTCGAGTGGCCGATCATAAAATTCGATAAGATTATGTGAGAGGAAGAAGCCACAAATATCACATGCTGATCGGATGCACTGAACTTTTAAATATGTTTGCTTATCTACCTATCTGTCGCACTCTTTCTTGATGTTCGTTATTGACACTCAATTTTTAATTTCATCTACGTTATATTTATGATAGGAAGTTTAGAGATTGTACGTAAAATGTAAATGTTATAGAACCGTGCTTATTTATAAACTATTTAAAATACAGTCGTGAAACTAAAAGAAATTTTAAATTATCTAAATTGTTTTTAAAAAATAAATAGTCTTTAACTTATGAGATATTTCAAGAGTTCCAGCAATTGGGAATCAGAAGAAATAAGAGAAAGGAGCTGCGACAATCTTGTCACCAGATACATTCAAGAAAAGTGCTGTATTATCGTATTGCACAATGAATTTTACAATATTTATAGTTGAACTTTCAAAAACGTAATAAAACAAGTAAGAAAGCTACAGTCGAGTGTGCTCGACTGTGAGATACCCTCTACGCATTTTGAGTAAAAGCAAAATATTGCTATGTAATTCTCAAAACTACTACAAAATACTAAAAATATAAAAATTGTATTTTTTGTATATTGATGTAGTACCCCATTAAAAACATACCATGGAGTGCAAAGTATACCAGATTGCCAGTCAAAGCAACTAAGACTTAGCCGTAAGTAGGCATTTTTGCCTATACAAAAGAGTTTTTAATTTTTATCCGACCAACCAACTTTTCAGGAATCACAAGTGCTATAGCTATTATTGTATATACCTAGCTTTAATATTACGTTTGTTATTCGATTTTTATCGATTTGCGGAGGCGGAAGTGGTCCTGGCAAAAATTTGAAACAAACGTGAGCTGCGTGCAAGCATAACAAATGCTGTGGAAAAAAATGAATAACTCTATTTCTTATAGTCTCTAATATCTATGTTAGGTGTTCAGACGGACACCCTGACATGGCTAAGTCTTGGCTATTGACGCTGATCAAGAATATATCAACTTTATAGGGTCGGAGTTGCCTCCTTATGTCTGTTACATATGGACATTTCCTATCGGTATAATGTTACAATACCCTATGGGTAGCGGGTATAAAAAATATAGTTAAAATAACAAGTTAGGGAGCTGCAGTCGAGTGTGATCGACTTGAGCTACCCACTACCTATTATCAATTAATCCATATTCTACAAATACATATATAAACAAGCTACAATCGAGTGTGCTCGACTGTGAGATACCAACTACCTATTTTGAATAAAAGCAAAATATTGCGGTAATATTTTCAAAATATACCGAAAATACTACAAAAATACTACTAAAAATATACCAAGTGGTATATTTGGTATATCGATATAGTGTCACATTCTTACTTGTTATTATATGCACCAAAAATTCCACGATACTTCAACAGATCTCAGCGACGTTTATTCACATTACATAACTTACCGGTGACATGATGCATTCAAGATGACCCGAGGTTGTGGCTGTAACGTCACACAGACGCAAGAAGTGATCAATTGACAAGCTTTATATACATATGCACTTACTTACTGATTCTTTGTGGACGGAACGTGTAAAATATAGTTTAAACACAAACTCATTTTGATATTCGTCAATTTTATGTTGTCTAGTAGGTGATCACAGCGACATCCGGTCACCTACTTATATGTTTAGAGTATTGTGTACTTCAGCATTTTGATAAGATGCCCATCATCACCTGTGAAAGTATCTAATACAATATTATTTTCAAATACACATACAATATTATTTCAAATACAATAATATTTTCAAGTCAACTTCAAATGATTATACCCCCTAACATATATTGCACTTTGACAATTTGTAGTACTGATAGGAACAGATAGGAAAATTTTCAAAATATTTTGGCCTATTTAGAAACTTCCGCTTAGCTTTGATTGCACTATGGATTACACAAACATATTTGTGGTACTGTTTTGTATAAAAGGGGTGTGGTTCCGATTTTTTATATCAGTTGTTGCTTTCACTTCAACATGAAGACTTTCATCGTATTGGCCCTGGCTATCGCAGCAGTTGCTGCTGAATCCTTTGAACAGGTTCATCCCAAGGATCTGCCACAATCTCAAAAGATCGAGGGACGCATTACCAACGGCTACCCAGCCTACGAGGGCAAGGCTCCCTACACTGTTGGCCTAAGCTTCAACGGTTGGTGGTGCGGTGGTTCCATCATTGCTCACGACTGGGTGCTGACTGCTGCTCACTGCACCAACGGTGCCAGCTCTGTGACCATCTACTACGGTGCCACCTGGCGTACCAACGCCCAGTTCACCCACTCGGTTGGCAGTGGCAATTTCATCCAGAACGGCAACTATCCAAGTCAAAGCGGCAACGATATCGCTTTGATCCGCACTCCCCATGTCGACTTCTGGAGCATGGTCAACAAGGTTGAGCTGCCCAGCTACAACGATCGTTACAACATGTACGATAACTGGTGGGCTGTTGCCTGCGGTTGGGGTGGCACCTATGATGGCTCTCCTATGCCCGATTGGTTGCAGTGCGTCGACCTTCAGATCATTAACAACGACCAGTGCTCCCAGGTCTATGGACACCAACCCGAAGGAATTCTCTGTGTTGCCACTCCCGATGGCAAGTCTACCTGTAGTGGCGACTCTGGTGGCCCATTGGTGCTCCACGATGGTGCCAAGCTAGTTGGTGTTGCTTCCTGGGTATCTAGTGCTGGTTGTCAATCTGGCCATCCATCTGGTTTCACTCGTGTTACCGCTCAGCTGGATTGGATTCGCGACAATTCCGGTGTCGCTTACTACTAAGCATTGGCTTTAAAATATATCGCAAATATTATTTTGTTGTCTTTGTATTTGCTTTTCTATGATAGGCTTATTCTATTTTTAGAAGAGTCTGAAACCACTTTCATCAATAGGTATGACTCTTTTTTCACCTTACCCGTGATGTTATCTTCAATTCTCCATCAGTTACTGTTGGACATTTTATGAATGAGTGCTTGAAATGAGTAAACATTTAAGGTAAATCCTGATTTTTTTTGTTGAAATTCAAAATACCCCCAACGTAGTCAAAGTTGTGTATAAAATACTAAATAGATAAGATTAGCAACTGAAGCAAATGGAACTTTCGAGCCCCCGACCATATAATTCCCTAAGTTTTTGTGATAAGAAGAACACACAAAATCATGTTGGTTTGTAATCAACTCACAACTAAGAGGTTCATTTCTGAATTTATTATTTTTACTTTTCATTAATTTAATTCATCACTACTCAAATTCACATACAGGTTGAAATAAATAAATAAAAAAAAAATAAATAATAATAAAAATAAACCAATAAAAAATATGCGATCCTCTCCATGAGTTTCAAAATGGCGCTTACTCTCTTATTCCCTCTAAAAATAATCCGATCATAAGATGTTAAATTACATTGATCACATTGACGATCAAAACAGTAGACAAAAAGAATATTTTCCTTTTTTTCCTTTTTCCGATTTTCTAAACGACAACTGGAATAAATAGAACACATTAGGAGAAATCAAGATTACGATATAATTTTCAAATATACTTTTGAAAGGATAAAGTTTAAGAACGATAGTAACATATAATAAGCAAACAAACAAATATTTTGTATTTTTGAATTAATTATTTTTATGCTTTATTCGCAAAAATATCCGGTCACCTTTGTTCCATGCTTTAAAGATATCAGTGATCAGGAACCGGATGTGTTTATAACTGATTGGCACAGCACGTTCAGAATTTTGAGTACTTCTAAGTACTTCAGTACTTCTGTATAACAAAGAAATGCAAATCATCATCTATCTTATCACAAAAAATATTTGCCAAAATATAGAATCGTGATATACAGCTAAATAAGTAAAACTATTTAAAGTCAACTCTAGCACACGCTTGATCAGGAGTGATGATTTCGTTATGGAAATTCCCACAATTTTATGGATTTTAGTGTTGTAATTGTAAGCAAACATTGGCATTACAAAACATGTGAGAAAGCTATAGTCGAGTGTGCCCGACTGTAAAATACCATATTTTCCATAAAACATACCATATACATCTACACCATAATAATACAAAATACCAGATTTTCCACCAAAACAATAAGATTCCTACTGATGCAGCAGGTTTTTGTTATATAAAATTAGTTTGTTAGTTAAATATTTTAACTAATTAGTTAACACAATTTTCAGGAATGAATGTAATTTTCAATGTCTATTTAAAACCTCATACTCAAAATTATGCTTGCTTTTTTCAATTATAAATAATCATAAGTGTTCGAGTGCATTATCTGAAAGCATAGTCATACGCCTTTCATTTCAATTTTAAGTGACCGGGGGGTATTTAAATTGATTTCTTACGATTACTAATAAGTTTATCTTAGTTGCGATTGCACCCATGAATTTGCACAAATATATTTGTAGCTCTGATTAGTATAAAAGGGGTGTGGTTCTGATTTATTGCTATCAGTTGTTGCTTCAAACTTCAACATGAAGACTTTCATCGTATTGGCCCTGGCTATCGCAGCAGTTGCTGCCGAAACCATTGAGCAGGTGCATCCTAAGGATCTGCCACCATCCTTGAAGCTAGAGGGACGCATTACCAACGGCTACCCTGCCTACGAGGGCAAGGCTCCCTACACTGTTGGCCTCAGCTTCAACGGTTGGTGGTGCGGTGGTTCCATCATTGCTCACGACTGGGTGCTGACTGCTGCTCACTGCACCAACGGTGCCAGCTCTGTGACCATCTACTACGGTGCCACCTGGCGTACCAACGCCCAGTTCACCCACTCGGTTGGCAGCGGCAACTTCATCCAGAACCACAACTGGCCCAATGTGAATGGCAACGATATCGCTTTGATCCGCACTCCCCATGTCGATTTCTGGAGCATGGTCAACAAAGTTGAGCTGCCCAGCTACAACGATCGTTACAACATGTACGATAACTGGTGGGCTGTTGCCTGCGGTTGGGGTGGCACCTATGATGGTTCTCCTCTGCCCGATTGGCTCCAGTGCGTCGATTTGCAGATCATCAGCAACCAACAGTGCTCCCAGGTCTATGGAACCCAACCCGAAGGAATTCTCTGTGTTGCCACTCCCGATGGCAAGTCTACTTGCCAGGGTGACTCTGGTGGCCCACTGGTGCTCCACGATGGTGCCAAGCTGGTTGGTGTTACCTCCTGGGTATCTGGTGCTGGTTGCCAATCTGGCCATCCATCTGGTTTCACTCGTGTCACCGCTCATCTGGATTGGATTCGCGACAACTCAGGCGTCGCTTACTATTAAGCATTGACTTTGAAATATAGTATCATTTGACAGAAACGAATATTATTTGTTTGTCTTTGTATTTGTTATTTCATGATAGCTCTACACTTTTTTCATACGCGTTTGAAACAATTCCAGCGATAGGAATGACATCTGTTTAACCTTGCCGGCGATGTTATCTACAATTTTTTTATTAGTATACTAAAGACTCTGATTTATCTTGGCTACTGTCGAACTTTTTATGAATGAGTAGTGCTTGAAACGAATTGAAATTAGGTGGTAAATCCGGTTTGGTACAATAAAAAATACCCCCAACATAGTTAAACTTTTGTATGAAATATAGATTAGATTGGCAGTCAAGTAAATTGAACTTTCGAGTACTCGATCATAAAATTTGATAAGATTATGTGAAAATCTCCAAAATTCTCTCACCGATCGGATGCACTGTATTTAAGGATGTTTACTACATAATAAATGATCTTCGACAGCGTCGCATAATTGGAGACTCTATGTCTAGAAGCGGATGTGGTTATAAATGATTGGCAAATTTCGTTCAGAGCATTAAGTATCTAAAGCCAGCATAGCAAAGAAATGCAAATCATCATTTATCTTATCATGAAAAAGATTTGAAACTACCAAAAACTATAAACGTAATATCTAAGAAAATAAATTAAAGTATTTCCAAGTCAAATTGTTATTCTCGACTTCATAATTGCGACATTATCATGGAATTTCTTGAAATTATTGTAAACAAACTATATCAATTAACACTAATAAATAAAAAAAATGAGTCATTTATGCAAATTTATAATTTATAATAATGATAGGGAAAGGTTAACGAAATCTCCAAATAGTTTTCTGCAAATTAAAAGTTTGTGATTAATATATTACTTTAATTTCTATAGCAATTATTCATAGGATTCAAGAATACACTTCCTACTCGGTAAGGATATATATTCTTGACCGTCAACCTCATCGTGTATGTTATATTTAATATAATATGGTATATTTTGAACATAAAATTAACCTTTGACATATGGTCACTATACTTTAGTATATTTTTTAATGTGATATCTCAGTCGAGTCATATAAAACTTTTCTACGTGTTTTCTGTACTGTTTGCAAATTGGTATTATTATATTATAATATAATATAACAATTATATGTTATGAAACTTGTACTTGTATTATTATATAATAATATAACAATTATATACTTAATCTTATTAACTTATACTTATACTTATTCAAATGTTGACCTAATGTTTTAATAAAGCTGCAATGTTCACTTAAATAACTAATGCAAAACACCATGACAAGTCATGAGTATTCGTGTGCATTATACGAGGGAATTCACAGACTACTTTCATTACTTTGTGCCCCTTGAAGAATTAATTAATTTCTTTAAATGAGCATGAATATATACATTATTTTGCTATCTATTCCTTTCTTTTAATTAACTATTTTATCTCAGCGCTGATTGCCCCCATGCAAAGATAGGATTGAGAATAGTATAAAAGGAGTGGCGGTTTGATTTATTGCCATCAGTTGTTGCTTCAAACTTCAACATGAAGACTTTCATCGTATTGGCCCTGGCTATCGCAGCAGTTGCTGCCGAAACCATTGAGCAGGTGCATCCCAAGGATCTGCCACAATCCCTGAAGCTCGAGGGACGCATTACCAACGGCTACCCAGCCTACGAGGGCAAGGCTCCCTACACTGTTGGCCTCAGCTTCAACGGTTGGTGGTGCGGTGGTTCCATCATTGCTCACGACTGGGTGCTGACTGCTGCTCACTGCACCAACGGTGCCAGCTCTGTGACCATCTACTACGGTGCCACCTGGCGTACCAACGCCCAGTTCACCCACTCGGTTGGCAGCGGCAACTTCATCCAGAACCACAACTGGCCCAACCAGAACGGCAACGATATCGCTTTGATCCGCACTCCCCATGTCGACTTCTGGAGCATGGTCAACAAGGTTGAGCTGCCCAGCTACAACGATCGCTACAACATGTACGACAACTGGTGGGCTGTCGCTTGCGGCTGGGGTATCACCTCCGATGGCGGTTCCCAACCCGACTGGCTGCAGTGCGTCGATTTGCAGATCATCAGCAACAGCCAATGCTCTCAGACCTATGGCAACCAACCCGATGGCATTCTCTGCGTTTCCACTCCCGGCGGCAAGTCCACTTGCTCTGGCGACTCTGGTGGCCCATTGGTGCTCCACGACGGCGGCAAACTTGTTGGTGTTACTTCCTGGGTGGCTGGTGCTGGCTGCACTGCTGGTCTTCCATCTGGATTCACCCGTGTCACCAACCAACTCGACTGGATCCGTGACAACTCTGGTGTTGCTTACTATTAGGCTTTTGCTGGAATTACCGAAAATATATTAAAGAAGCATTTAGAGAGAAATGTAATAAGGACTATTAACATATTTTTGGTATTGTGTTTATCTTGTAAATTGAGAATAATCGATTTATACAGTCGCGATCTATGCGACAGGAGGTATTATAATTGAGTACAAAGAGGGAATGTACAATTTGTATCAGGCAGAAGGATTTATATTTTGTACTTTATGGAATCTTTTAAATGTAGTACTATATCTTTATATATAGCTAGTATCTTAAAGATTATCACACTTCACTGTAACTTTCTAACTTATTTTGGAAGTGCTAAACAAGTCTATAGATTTCACTGCCTTGCCTTTTCAGTGCTAGATTTTATTTATTATACTAATTTCTCAATTTAGCAATGGTCTATGGTAGTGATTCTACGTTTAAATTTTCAACACTTTTGTTAGTAAAATTAACATCTGTGATCGTAAATATGTTACTATCAAAATCAAGTCACTTTTATAGTGTGAATTATTAGGGGCATAGTCACTCTAGATAATGTTTACAATGATTTGAGACATGGACTTGTATAAAAGCACGAAAGGTCTGCTGGGAAATCAAGTTGTACATCCAGCATGAAGGTGTTCATTACTCTATTGGCTTTGGCTGTTGCCTCTGCCTCTGCTTACGAGGAGGTGATCCACAACAAGGATATCACCAAGGTGAACAAGATCGAGGGTCGCATTACCAACGGATACCCAGCCTATGAGGGCAAGGCTCCCTACACCGTCGGTCTCGGCTTCAGCGGTGGCTGGTGGTGCGGTGGTTCCATCATCTCCAACACCTGGGTCCTTACTGCTGAGCACTGCACTGGCAGCGCCGACTCCGTCACCGTCTACTTTGGTGCCACATGGCGCACCAACGCCCAGTACACTCACTGGGTCAGCCGCAACGACATGATCAACCACAACTCTGCTGATATCGCCCTGATCCGCATTCCCCATGTGGACTTCTGGCACATGGTCAACAAGGTTGAGCTGCCCAGCTACAACGATCGCTACAACGACTACAACGGATGGTGGGCTGTTGCCTGCGGCTGGGGTGGTACCTATGATGGCTCTCCTCTGCCCGATTGGTTGCAATGCGTCGACTTGCAGGTCATCCACAACTCTGAGTGCGCCCAGACCTATGGCGGTCTTATCCAGGACAACATCATCTGTGTGAGAACTCCTGACGGCAAGTCCACCTGCGGTGGTGACTCTGGTGGTCCTTTGGTTTCCCACGACGGCAACAAACTTATTGGTGTTACCAACTGGGTGTCTGCTGCTGGCTGCCAATCTGGTCATCCATCTGGCTTCCAGCGTGTCACCTACCATTTGGACTGGATCCGTGACCATACTGGCATTGCTTATTAAATAGCTATAGCTTCAATAATAATAAACAAAACTTATCATTTTAAAAAGAAAATAATTGTGTAGAGCATTACCATAGTGAATATACAAAATTCGGGAAGAACCTCATATGGTTGGGTCTAGACTCTAGACATCAAGATTATGAAGCAGGTCTTATCAAAAATTGTAAGGAAAAATCTCGCAGCATTTATGAATGAGTTTAGAACATGAATATGAGTAAATCTTCGATAAGTGCAGTCTGAAATTCTCCCTGTACAGTTAAAATATAATATATGAAGCTCAGAAGCTTTAAATATCAGTTAATGAACTGAAGATTAGATTATAACCTCAAGTGATTCGAACGTAAAAGTGGTTGATCAAAGTCTACGGTAGGATTTGTGGAGTACAATATTATATTACACCCCTGAGTTACAATATGTACATATGTGAAGTTTGGCACTACTGGTTGCTGGCGACGAGTTGCAACGCCAGCATAGTAAAAGCATATGGCGGCACTGCACGCGAAAATAAAATAGACGCAAAGATGCATATTTAGTGTGTCGGCGTTGCTAAAACAGTCATTACATGTTGTTACATGTATGGTCACGGATCCAGTCGGAAATTAAATGTAATATGTTCTGAAAAGGATTTTGTTTAGCAGATGTAAGGGACGCTTCATTCAAAAGTTAAAATTTGCCTACCGAATTTCAATACTTTGCTCCCATATTGCCCAGATAGTACTTGAACAATTTTTAAGAATAAGCCATATATTTTATTCTACATTTTTGTGCCTTCCAACTCCTCTTGATGGAAAATCCCACTTTGTGAGTGTTTTTAGGGGACTTGCGAAGTTCAATTACTGTTCTGTGAATCCCTTAAACGTTCTATAAGCTAAACTTACTATTGATGTGTAAGTGATTACAATTGGAGTGATAGAATTAAAGAATTATTTTTTAAATGCATTGGTTTTTATTGAATAAAAATTTAGTAGGAGATGCCAGTGTTATCACGGATCCAATCCAAGTAACCAGTGACACGAGTGAAACCGGCGGGTTGACCAGCAGTGCAGCCATCCCCATGACCAAAGGATGTGATGCCAACAATGCGGTTGCCGTCGTGTGTAACCAATGGACCACCAGAGTCACCACCGCAAGTGGACTTGCCACCAGATGTGCTGATGCAGATGGTGTTATCGATAACATAGCCACCGCCGAAAACGTTGCGGCATTCGTCGTTGCTGATGATCTGGACATCGATACAGTTGAGGTAGTTGTGCATGCCACTGTCATTTGAGATGGCGCCCCAGCCGGAAGCAACAGCCCACCAGCCGTTGTAGTCGTTGTAGCGATCGTTGTAGCTGGGCAGCTCAACCTTGTTCACCAAGCTCCAGAAGTCCACATGAGGTGTGCGGATGAGGGCAATGTCATTGTTCAACTGGTTGTTGTAGTTTGGATGACGGATTTGATCGTTTCCACTGACCCAGTGAGTGTACTGAGCCTCGTGACGGAAGCTGGCACCATAATAGATGGTTACACCGGAACCATCATTAATGCAATGTCCGGCAGTCATCACCCAGGTGTTTCCAATGATGGAACCACCGCACCACCAGCCACCGTCAAAGCCAAGACCAACAATGTAGGGGACCTTACCCTCGTAGGCTGGATACCCATTGGTAATGCGACCATCAATGCTGTGGGTCTTGGGCATATCCATAACCTTAACAGGTTTGCTGATGCCGGTGGGCACAGCGCTGGCTGCGGCCAGTGCAAAGGCTAAGAACACGAACAGTTTCATTTTTGAAGAAAAACTCATAACATTTTGAAATTTCCCTTTGCTTTTATACATTTTAAAATCTTATCACAGATTAATAAATTTTCCATCGTAATCACGGCTCATAAATTTTCTTTGGGTTTTACTAGGTTCTAGACAGGTCTACTTTAATTAGAGAGACAATGAGTCTTCAAGGGGCTCGTCTAGTAGGTCGAATTTCAAATATAGATATATAAATAGATATGTATATTCAGAAAATGAGTATTTAGAAAAAAATCGACTATATGTTAATCCCATTGTGAGATACCCGCTACCCATTTTAAATAAAAGCAATATATTTTGCGGTATTATTCTCAAAATATACCAATTATACTGCAAAGATACTAAAAATATACCAAATGGTATATGTGGTATATCGATATAGTATCGCATTCAAAATATACCATAGACGGCACAATATACCAGATTGTCAGCCGAAGCAAGTAAGTAGTAAATAACTTCGACAATTTTTATCTGATCGAAACCAAATTTTCAGGAATCATAACTACTATAGTTATTACTGTATATACCAAAACTGTAGCTTTAAAATTACGCTTGTTATTCGATTTTTTTGATTTCCAGGGGCGGAAGATGGCGTGGCAAAAATTGGAAACAAACTTGATCTACGTGCAAACATAACAAATGCTATCGAAAAAAAATTATAGCTCTATCTCTTATAGTCTCTGAGATCTAGGTGTTCATACTCACAGACGGACAGACACAAAGGCGGACAGACGGACATGGCTAGATCGTTTCGGCTGTTGACGCTGATCAAGAATATATATACTTTATAAGGTTTCACATTTCCTGTCGGCACAAAGTTATAATACCCTTCTACCCTATGGGTAGCGGGTATAAAAATCTGTACAATTTTGTTATAACTATTTGGTACGTTTATTGCGAAAATGTGTGCGTTAATTTATCTATCAGAAAAGCTAATAATCTATTTAGAATAACAATTCATGTCGATTGTTTGTCTTGTATTAAATATTAAGCGTATTTTATATCTTGTGGGTTACAATTTTTTAGGTATATGTATTTTGAAATCTTAATAGTTTCTGCTAATTATGTTTCTGAATAGGAATATGTAAGTTAATTTGGTTGACAAAAAGACAGTTAATGGTATATTTTGAATATAACCTGGTTTATTGTTAGATTATTTTATTGTATTTTTGATGAGGGAATGATAGATTTGATTATTTATTTATTTATTATATTATATATTTTTTAACTTTTTTGTATGAGTACCTTAGTCCAGCACTTTCGAATAATCCTACTTGTTTGATGGTTCTTGTTACAGGTTATAAGTGTTTACCTAATTTATTCATTAGGTGTCAATATTTACTTGAACAACCTGGCAACACATCATGAAAACCATGAGTAGTCGTGTGCATTATTTGAACAGACAACTTTCATTACTTTAGAAGTGCCCCTTGAAGTATTGATTAGGATTTTTAAAATGGGCATGAATACTCGTAAATTTATTAATTTGCTATCTATTCCTTTCGTGCGGCAACTAATTATTTTATCGAAGCTCTGATTTCACCCAAGCATACTACTTGAGATTAACACAACTATACTTGAGATTAAGAATAGTATAAAAGGGGTATGGGTTTGATTTATTGCTACCAGTTGTCGCTTTAACTTCAACATGAAGACCTTTATTGTTTTGGCCCTGGCTATCGCAGCTGTTGCTGCCGAAACCATTGAGCAGGTGCATCCCAAGGATCTGCCACAATCCCTGAAGCTCGAAGGACGCATTACCAACGGCTACCCAGCCTACGAGGGCAAGGCTCCCTACACTGTTGGCCTGAGCTTCAACGGTTGGTGGTGCGGTGGTTCCATCATTGCTCACGACTGGGTGCTGACTGCTGCTCACTGCACCAACGGTGCCAGCTCTGTGACCATCTACTACGGTGCCACCTGGCGTACCAACGCCCAGTTCACCCACTCGGTTGGCAGCGGCAACTTCATCCAGAACCACAACTGGCCCAACAACAATGGCAACGATATCGCTTTGATCCGCACTCCCCATGTCGACTTCTGGAGCATGGTCAACAAGGTTGAGCTGCCCAGCTACAACGATCGCTACAACATGTACGATGGCTGGTGGGCTGTTGCCTGCGGCTGGGGCATCACCTCCGACGGCGGTTCCCAACCCGACTGGATGCAGTGCGTTGACTTGCAGATCATTAGCAACAGCCAATGCTCTCAGACCTATGGCAACCAACCCGATGGCATTCTCTGCGTTTCCACTCCCGGCGGCAAGTCCACCTGCTCTGGCGACTCTGGTGGCCCATTGGTGCTCCACGACGGCGGCAAACTTGTTGGTGTTACCTCCTGGGTATCTGGCGCTGGCTGCACCGCTGGTCTTCCATCTGGATTCACCCGTGTCACCAACCAACTCGACTGGATCCGTGACAACTCTGGTGTTGCTTACTATTAGGCTATTACTTGATATATTAAAAACAAATAAAATGAGCATTTCGAAAGAGATGTAATAACGAATAATATATTTCTGTCTCCGTTTATTGTTTCTTATTAGGATAATTTAATCCAAAAGTTGGCCAATAATCAATATTTTTATCTCTGCCGAGAATGTGTGCTGCTGAACTCAATTAGGATCAACAGATTCCTAATTTGGCAATAGTTTGTGATAGAGATTTTACGTTTCAATTTTTGAAACTTTTGTTGGTAAAATTAATCTTTGCGTTCATAAATATTTTACTATCAAAATCAAGTCATTTTTATAGTGTGAATTATTAGGGGCATACTCACTCTAGATAATGTTTACAATGATTTGAGTCACGGATTTGTATAAAAGCACGAAAAGGTCTGCTAGGAAATCAAGTTGTACATCCAGCATGAAGGTGTTCATTACTCTATTGGCTTTGGCTGTTGCCTCTGCCTCGGCTTACGAGGAGGTGATCCACAACAAGGATATCACCAAGGTGAACAAGATCGAGGGTCGCATTACCAACGGATACCCAGCCTACGAGGGCAAGGCTCCCTACACTGTCGGTCTCGGCTTTAGCGGTGGCTGGTGGTGCGGTGGTTCCATCATCTCCAACACCTGGGTTCTTACTGCTGAGCACTGCACTGGCAGCGCCGACTCCGTCACCGTCTACTTTGGTGCCACATGGCGCACCAACGCCCAGTACACCCACTGGGTCAGCCGCAACGACATGATCAACCACAACTCTGCTGATATCGCCCTGATCCGCATTCCCCATGTGGACTTCTGGCACATGGTCAACAAGGTTGAGCTGCCCAGCTACAACGATCGCTACAACGACTACAACGGATGGTGGGCTGTTGCCTGCGGCTGGGGTGGTACCTATGATGGCTCTCCTCTGCCCGATTGGTTGCAGTGCGTCGACTTGCAGGTCATCCACAACTCTGAGTGCGCCCAGACCTATGGCGGTCTTATCCAGGACAACATCATCTGTGTGAGAACTCCTGACGGCAAGTCCACCTGCGGTGGTGACTCTGGTGGTCCTTTGGTTTCCCACGACGGCAACAAACTTATTGGTGTTACCAACTGGGTGTCTGCTGCTGGCTGCCAATCTGGTCATCCATCTGGCTTCCAGCGTGTCACCTACCATTTGGACTGGATCCGTGACCATACTGGAATTGCTTACTAAATAACTTTAGCTGCAATAATAATAAACAAAAAATATCATTTTAAAAGGAAATTAATTTTGTCGAGCATTGCTATAGTGTATTCAGAAATTTCGGAAAGAAACTCATATGCTTATAAAACTTTTCCATTGAATGTTGAGAGACCTTGAGACTTCTTATTCGCAGAAGTTGCGAGTAGACTCTAGACATAAAGATTGTGCAGTATGTCTTATCAAAAAGTGTAAGAAAAAATCTCGCGGTTTTTGTGAATGAGTTTAAAACAAGAATATGAGTGAATCTTTGTCTAGAGTAATCAGGAATTCACCCTGTAGAAATAAAATTTAGTCTAGAAGCCATAAATATCAGTTCAGGTATTGAACTGATAAGATACCGAACTCAAATGAATTGAACTTTGAAGTGGACATGATAATTATAATCAAATTTGTTTTTAAAGTGCACAAAAAAAAAAATAACTGAGATATAAACGGAGAAATTAATCG
This sequence comes from Drosophila kepulauana, assembly GCA_023558455.1. Lineage (NCBI taxonomy): Eukaryota > Metazoa > Arthropoda > Insecta > Diptera > Drosophilidae > Drosophila > Drosophila kepulauana. Next base: position 41,104,725 of record CM042369.1, read on the forward strand.
GAACACGTCTTAGATTGAAGAGTATATGTTATAAGCAGAGAAATATTTTTGGATAGGTAATTGTAATTGTAAAGTAAGAATGAAGAAATACGCGGTATCAGTTTTCAATGAAAGCAAACAGTTTAGTATTTTCACATGAATATACTACATTAATATACTGTTGTTATATTTATATACTACTACATTCGATATAGAAAAAAGTAAAGAAAAATGTACCAGATTGTTAACGACAGCAATTCAGATTTATTATTTTTATTTATTTAATTATTTCTTTAATAACTTCTAAAATTTTTTCTGATTACAACCAAATTTTCTGGAATCAGATTGTAGATTGTAATTATTATTGTATTATTCGTGACTCTAGCTTTGAAATTTTGCTCGCCATATGACTTTTCGATTAGCGGGGCTGAAAGTGGGCGTGGTAAAAATGTAAAAAATAAGAATTGTAGCTCCATATCTTATAGTTTTTGAGATCTACGTTCTCATACAGACGGGCGTGGCTATATCGTTTGAGCTAGAAGAATATATATATGTATTTTGTGAAGCCGAAAAAAGAAACTTTTTGTTTTGCGAAAGGCTAATTGTTTCAACATTTATGTGCATCTCAATACCTCATGATGGAAGATTTCACTTTATGAGTGAATTTTAAAGAGGACTTTTGAACTTCGATTACTATTCCATGATCCACTTAAAGGCTTTTCATATCAGCTATACTTATTATTGAAGTGGAAGTGTTTTCCATTGAAGTGCGAGGATTAGTAGAATTTTGTTTTTAAAATGCTTTTAGTTTTTATTTAGATATAATTTAGTAGGAGATGCCAGTGTTATCACGGATCCAATCCAAGTAACCAGTGACACGAGTGAAACCGGCGGGTTGACCAGCAGTGCAGCCATCCCAATGACCAAAGGATGTGATGCCAACAATGCGGTTGCCGTCGTGTGTAACCAATGGACCACCAGAGTCACCGTTGCAAGTGCCTTTGCCACCGGAGGTGTTGATGCAGATGGTGTTATCGATAACATAGCCACCGCCGAAAACGTTGCGGCATTCGTCGTTACTGATGATCTGGACATCGACACAGTTGAGGTAGTTGTGCATGCCACTGCCATTTGAGATGGCGCCCCAGCCGGAAGCAACAGCCCACCAGCCGTTGTAGCTGTTGTAGCGATCGTTGTAGCTGGGCAGCTCAACCTTGTTCACCAAGCTCCAGAAGTCCACATGGGGTGTGCGGATAAGGGCAATATCGTTGTTCAACTGATCGTTGTAGTTGGGATGACGGATTTGATCGTTTCCACTGACCCAGTGAGTATATTGAGCCTCGTGACGGAAGCTGGCACCGTAGTAGATTCTCACACCGGAACCATCATTAATGCAATGTCCGGCAGTCAGCACCCAGGTGTTGCCAATGATGGAACCACCGCACCACCAGCCACCGTCGAAGCTAAGACCAACAATGTAGGGGACCTTACCCTCATAGGCAGGATACCCATTGGTAATGCGACCATCAATGGTGGGGGTCTTTGGCATGTCCATAACCTTAAGAGGTTTGTTGATACCGGTGGGCACAGCGCTGGCTGCGGCCAGCGCAAAGGCTAAGAACACGAACAGTTTCATTTTCGAAGAGAAACTCATAACATTTTGAAATTTCCTTTTGCTTTTATTCATTTCAAAATCTAATCATATAATTTTAATCGCGGCTCATAAATTTTCTTCTAGTTTTATTTAAGTCTATTTAGTTATAATCTAATAAATGGTTCGGTGAGTCCCAAAGAGGGCTTGTCTAGTAGGTCGAATTTCAAAATATTACGCAGCTCCTTCGACGATTTTGACAATAAAAAATATGACTTGTTTTGCTTAGTATTTGTATACTCTTTAAACTTCAATTCCAGGTCAAAGCTATTATTTATTTATTCTGCACAATACGTATGCAATATAGACGCTACGCTTTTTTGAGAAACTGCAAATACATAGTGAACTTAAATGAATATCATTAATTAATTGATTGAGTGTTAATTATTCTATCGGATGAATCAATAATAATTTTATATGGTTTTTTCGGATATATTTGTGGCGTGTATACCCGATATTTAGTGTGTTACAATTTACTAAGGGTATATTGAATTTATACACGTTTCCGCTAATGGAATTTTAACATAGTGATAAATATAACCGTTTGCAGATATTGCGCATCAACAGGATGTACAATCGGCATCACATTGTAAATCTGCCTAAAGTCTGGGCACTATTTTAACTATTGGCACCCTGATATTTTGGCAGCTTACTGATAATAGTCATATAAATAAAAAATACTGTATCTATTGCCCTTTTCATTCATTATCTTTTTCTAGCATAATCTTTAAGACCGGATGCGGTTATTACTGATGAACAAAGCGCTCAGGTCGAAAAAGCTTCGGTCGTATATTGATATTGATGCCAAATCATTGGCTATCTTATCATTTAAATGTACTCAGCTTACCAAAGCTTTATGATCGTGTTATCTGTGCAAATAAATTAAAGTATTTAACCAAGTCATCAAACAAAGTGCCACACGCTACTTTAAATGATAACACATAAGTACTGAGTACGAATATGAGCAGAGAACGGTCTATGTACAGACTTCTCGATATTATTATCGTTATCGATATATTCAACTTCATTTGAATGTATCGAACAAAAATGCTTATCTCTCGCATATTGTAAATATGAAAGAAAAGCATTGTCAAAGGAAATTATAAATTTTGATAAAGTCAACCACAAAAAATATGCCAATCATGCAATCATGTGTAGGGTCTTTCTAATAATAGGGATTGGTTCATCTCTCTGATTATTGAGAGATTATTGAGTATTTGACTAAAATATATGTATTTATAATATAAATACATTGTATGAAAGAAGAGACTACATCGTCTAATTAAAAACAATAATAAACTTTTCTAGACATACTACAAACTAAAGTGTCTACTACACGCTTCTGAAATACAATTTGGTCTTCAACTGCCTATCAATGAACCTTTTGTTTCCTATTTTATTATCAATGAACGTGCATAGACCACTTTCATTACGTGTTTGAGTACCCTTTTATTGATTGATCAGCTTCTATGGGTGTGACACTGAACATTAACGTATATGCATAGACGCTATGCTTTTTTATATCTCTTCCCTTTTTGATTACTAATTGGTTTATCTCGGCTATGATTACCTTTAAGCATATGCCCACATATACTTTTGACATTGAGAAAAAGTATAAAAGAGTAGTGATTTTGATTTATGGTTATAAGTTTTTGCTTCAACTTCAACATGAAGACTTTCATCGTATTGGCCCTGGCTATCGCAGCAGTTGCTGCCGAAACCATTGAGCAGGTGCATCCCAAGGATCTGCCACAATCCCTGAAGCTCGAGGGACGCATTACCAACGGCTACCCAGCCTACGAGGGCAAGGCTCCCTACACTGTTGGCCTGAGCTTCAACGGTTGGTGGTGCGGTGGTTCCATCATTGCTCACGACTGGGTGCTGACTGCTGCTCACTGCACCAACGGTGCCAGCTCTGTGACCATCTACTACGGTGCCACCTGGCGTACCAACGCCCAGTTCACCCACTCGGTTGGCAGCGGCAACTTCATCCAGAACCACAACTGGCCCAACAACAATGGCAACGATATCGCTTTGATCCGCACTCCTCATGTCGACTTCTGGAGCATGGTCAACAAGGTTGAGCTGCCCAGCTACAACGATCGCTACAACATGTATGATGGCTGGTGGGCTGTTGCCTGCGGCTGGGGTCTTACATCTGATGGCGGTTCCCAACCCGACTGGATGCAGTGCGTCGACTTGCAGATCATTAGCAACAGCCAATGTTCTCAGACCTATGGCAACCAACCCGATGGCATTCTCTGCGTTTCCACTCCCGGCGGCAAGTCCACCTGCTCTGGCGACTCTGGTGGCCCATTGGTGCTCCACGACGGCGGCAAACTTGTTGGTGTTACCTCCTGGGTGGCTGGTGCTGGCTGCACTGCTGGTCTTCCATCTGGATTCACTCGTGTCACCAACCAGCTCGACTGGATCCGCGACAACTCTGGTGTTGCTTACTATTAAGCTATTTCTTGAGTTTTCTACAAAAACATGTATCAAATAAGTATCTCGAGAGAGATGTTATTACGATATGTCTAGTTACCTTTTTCATTTAAATAATTATAATATTATTGATTATAATTACAATAAAGAAGAAATAGGATTTATACAGGAAAAAACAATATATATGATACTTGTATATTTATTTGTGTCTTATAAGTAAAGGAGACTTAGTTTACGAAATAAGTCTTCGCAAGGGCTGATCTTTTTACTATTAATGTGCAAATGAACTGACAGCTTTAGGAAGGTGGCAATAGTAAAGAAAAAAAAAAAGATGAAGCAGAGGGATGTTTTTAAGTAAATATATTTCCAGTTATAAGCATTAAGACGGGGTGTCAAGGTACATACATATATGAATATATATTTAATTGCTGTTTACCCATTCTCATATAGTATCTTCAGTTATTAAATTGACTAGCATTTAAATAGTCAAATCATTATTTTATTAAAATGAACTATTACGGTCATATACTTTCTATTATCAAATTGATAAATCCAATTCTATACGGCGCATTATTTATTGTTAGGCGACTCGTTTACTTCAAGATAATGTTTACAATGTCTCACAATTGGTATAAAAGCTCAAACTAATTCCCCTCTACCAACAAGTTGTACATCCAGCATGAAGGTGTTCATAACTATCTTGGCTTTGGCCATTGCCTCCGCATCTGGGGCCGCGGTGCCCTCCGCTGTGGAGAAAGCCGTTAACCTGAAGGATATTTCCGGCCGCATTACCAACGGATACCCAGCCTACGAGGGCAAGGCACCCTACACTGTCGGTCTCGGCTTCAGCGGTGGTTGGTGGTGCGGTGGTTCCATCATCTCCAACACCTGGGTCCTTACTGCTGAGCACTGCACCAGCAGCGCCGAGTCCGTCACCGTCTACTTCGGTGCCACATGGCGCACCAACGCCCAGTACACTCACTGGGTTAGCCGCAATGACATCATCAACCATGGATCCGCCGATATCGCTTTGATCCGCATTCCCCATGTCGATTTCTGGCATATGGTCAACAAGGTTGAGCTGCCCAGCTACAACGATCGCTACAACGACTACAACGGATGGTGGGCTGTTGCCTGCGGTTGGGGTGGCACCTATGATGGTTCTCCTCTGCCCGACTGGCTCCAGTGCGTCGACTTGCAGGTTATTTCCAACAACGAGTGCGCTCAGACCTACGGCACTGGCACCGTTAGGGATAACATCATCTGTGTGAGGACTCCCGATGGCAAATCTACTTGCAACGGTGACTCTGGCGGTCCTCTGGTTTCCCACGATGGCAACAAATTGATTGGTGTTACCAACTTCGGTACTTCCTCCTGCACATCTGGAGCCCCAGCTGGTTTCCAACGTGTCACCTACCACTTGGACTGGATCCGTGACCACACTGGCATTTCTTACTAATAAGCTTTAGCTTCAATAAAAATATAGTACATTTACAAAAAATTGATTTGCTTTTTCTATTGGCTAGAGTTATTGGTCTAACTGTTATACAGCATTTAGGTTGCTTAAACGTTGCAATTTTAAAACCTGCAACGTCTAGCTCTTACTTTTTTGTGTGCTTGTTGTTAGTTTATTCCATTATTAATATTAATATAATTATAAAAAAAAATTTCCAAATAAAAAATAAAAGTAAAACAAATACTAATGTTTTGTTATTTGTCTTCAGTGATCTTTTATTCTTGTGTAAAATTTTCAGCCTTCCACAGAGGATACATCCTCTCGCGATTTTTCTTAACAAATCTGTAAGGTTTTTTCAGTGTTTCGAGAAACAAATATAAATTGAATTAATATTAAATTTTGAAAAGTGAAACAAAATATAAAAATATTTCTTATATGTAATGGCAATTTCAAAAGAATTCCTGAGAGCACCTACGGATGGAGTTGATCCCCGGGTCTGCGATCTACCCTAGTCAATATTGAGCAATAGAATACTATAAGTAAAATTATGTTTGAAAAGTACAATTTGCAATTACAGAGGACCTTGTAGGATTCGAGCCGGATTTCCCGCAGACTATTGTTGATTGTGGCTTTATTGTAATTTAAAATGTGATTAAAGATAGTTAAAATGTTATTATTTATTCGTCACTTGAATTTAATGTTGACTTTACACTGCAGTCTTAGGAAGGTTTTACAAATACTATGGCTTTGTCAATAAAAATGCACTGACACAGTTTACTATTAATGGCATTGAATTAACCTGATAAAATCATATGAAACGAGGAGTGGACTTTGTCTTATTTGAAAATTGTCAACACATAACTATACCCAATACAGATTATAGTGTTTACAGCACTCTTAATTGTCTATCTTCCACTTGTCAATTCTTTGTTTTATTAAATTGAACTTTGCGATTATAAATCCTATTTTATCGCATTCAATAAACCACTTGGGAATGGTAAATAATTTATTAGGTCATTGCTCATTTACTTGAAGATAAGGTTAACAATGTTTTGCATTTGGTATAAAAGCGCAAACTTATTCCCCTCAACCAACAAGTTGTACATCCAGCATGAAGGTCTTCATAACTATCTTGGCTTTGGCCATTGCCTCCGCATCTGGCGCCGCGGTGCCCTCCGCTGTGGAGAAAGCCGTTAACTTAAAGGATATTTCCGGCCGTATTACCAACGGATACCCAGCCTATGAGGGCAAGGCTCCCTACACCGTCGGTCTCGGCTTCAGCGGTGGCTGGTGGTGCGGTGGTTCCATCATTTCCAACACCTGGGTTCTTACTGCTGAGCACTGCACCAGCAGCGCCGAGTCCGTCACCGTCTACTTCGGTGCCACATGGCGCACCAACGCCCAGTACACTCACTGGGTTAGCCGCAATGACATCATCAACCATGGATCCGCCGATATCGCTTTGATCCGCATTCCCCATGTCGATTTCTGGCACATGGTCAACAAGGTTGAGCTGCCCAGCTACAACGATCGCTACAACGACTACAACGGATGGTGGGCTGTTGCCTGCGGCTGGGGTGGCACCTATGATGGTTCTCCTCTGCCCGACTGGCTCCAGTGCGTCGACTTGCAGGTTATTTCCAACAACGAGTGCGCTCAGACCTACGGCACTGGCACCGTTAGGGATAACATCATCTGTGTGAGGACTCCCGATGGCAAGTCCACTTGCAACGGTGACTCTGGCGGTCCATTGGTTTCCCACGATGGCAACAAATTGATTGGTGTTACCAACTTCGGTACTTCCTCCTGCACATCTGGAGCCCCAGCTGGTTTCCAACGTGTCACCTACCACTTGGACTGGATCCGGGACCACACTGGCATTTCTTACTAATAAGCTTTAGCTTCAATAAAAACTTAGTTGATTAAAAATTACATGTTTATTATGATTTGGGAAATTAATGTGTTCGGGATCATGCTGGATTTTTTGTTTTCCTCATTTATTTATTTAATTTTATTGACAAAAATAAAGATTCATATATAAATGCAAAATGCAACTAACAATCCTGAAATCATTTAAATATCAATTTTTAAATAATTTATTTATCCCCTCAACAAATTAAAAGGAAATATAAATGAAAATATTAATGAAATTGGGACTTCCTCATCTATTCAAATAAAGATAAACAAACTTTTTTTATAGGCATCATTTTCTGTAAGTGCGAAATGAATATGAAAAATCTGAAGTTTACGATCCATTAAATTATATATTCAAAAGGATTTGTATATCGTCCCTATCTGAATCATGCCTCAGAGCTCTACAAAAATGTCCTTTAAATTGGAACAGTGCGGCCTTTATACCATGGTTTTTTTAAATGAAAAATGTGGCAACCCTCTGCCTTAAATATCGATTACTATCGATAGAAACTTTTATCTAATGTACCCAAACGAAAAGATATCGCTTTGCATTGTGAATGGCAAACAAAATTCAAAAAGGTGGCACTGTTTTCTTCAAAAATACCTTTTGCGATATGTGGCAACAATTTATTACTTTATTAAAAAGAAAAATTTCGTAAATACACAGGAACAAACATTACGGCCAAGTTAAAAAAGTTCATTGATCTTCTGTTAATTGTTAAAACTATATAAACACATTAAATAATGAAGCAATGTTAAATGAAACTTCCCATGAGTGCTGCTCATGACTTCACTCTGACTTCACCAAGGTCGTCAACCTTTCGTAAAATTGTCGAATGCCCTTAATTATAACTATTAACTATTAAAACATTTTTTATTGAAATTCCCAGAGACATAGTCTAGTTGCATGCAGTATCTGAGGTTATATCGGAAATTAGAAAAACTTGTATGTAATTTAATTTATAGGCTTATGGGGACATTGATAAACTGGCCCTAATTCTGTCAAGTTTTGCTTCAATCAATTAAAATTTTGTTTATCATCTTACTAAGATCTACAGCAAATCTAAAATCTTCGAAATGAAGATATAATTCACACACCAAAGTTTTGATGTTGAAGATCAAAACGTTGTGTTAAAAGAAGAGTGAACGTCTTCGAAAAGCTCGGTTGGGTAATTATAACTCTTAGGAAAATTAACTGACCAAATAAAATGCATTTTGTTTTTCAATTCATATGCTTTTTTAATTTCTCGTAAGTTGTTATAGCTTTTTAGTAAGAAATGCCAGTGTGCTCACGAATCCAGTCCAAGTGGTAGGTAACACGCTGGAAGCCCGAAGGGTGGCCAGATTGGCAGCCAGCAGCAGACACCCAGTTGGTAACACCGATAAGCTTGTTGCCGTCGTGGGAAACCAGAGGACCACCAGAGTCACCACCGCAGGTTGACTTGCCGTCGGGAGTCCTCACACAGATGATGCTGTCGGTAACAGTGCCAGTGCCGTAGGTCTGAGCGCACTCGCTGTTGGAAATAACCTGCAAGTCGACGCACTGGAGCCAGTCGGGCAGAGGAGAGCCATCATAGGTGCCACCCCAGCCGCAGGCAACAGCCCACCAATTGTTGTAGTCGTTGTAGCGATCGTTGTAGCTGGGCAGCTCAACCTTGTTGACCATGCTCCAGAAGTCCACATGAGGGATGCGGATCAGAGAAATATCCTTTGATCCGTGGTTGATCATGTCGTTGCGGCTAACCCAGTGAGTGTACTGGGCGTTGGTGCGCCATGTGGCACCGAAGTAGACGGTGACGGCCTCGGCGCTGCCAGTGCAGTGCTCAGCAGTAAGGACCCAAGTGTTGGAGATGATGGAACCACCGCACCACCAGCCACCGCTGAAGCCGAGACCGACGGTGTAGGGAGCCTTGCCCTCGTAGGCTGGGTAGCCGTTGGTAATACGACCCTCGATCTTGTTCACCTTGGTGATATCCTTGTTGTGGATCACCTCCTCGTAAGCCGAGGCAGAGGCAACAGCCAAAGCCAGTAGAGTAATAAACACCTTCATGTTGTAGACAACTTGTGCATTTCTGAGCCGTTGGCCAAGTTTTTATACTATTTCTGGTTGCAAGAAGTTGCAAATACTTAAGTCTTATCGCGTAACTTGGAAGGAACATAAATATTTTATTGGTTCAATAAAACTATCTGATTAATGTGATTTAGGTCGTTAGAAACTATTTTACTCTTTCGTATATACGTGCCGATAGAAATTGTTTTTATCTTCAAAATTTGATTTACAGTACGTTTTGTTTTGCATTCCAAATCGAATGCTGCTCTGCAATAGCCTCAAAACACGGAAGACTTTACTTATTGGTAGTTTTTATTTTAATTGATCACTATAAACTTTCAAAATTTATAAATTTTACAAAAATAAATAATCAATTAAAAAGTATGGGTTTAAAAAATGAAGAGCAGTTTTTCAGTAATAAGTCTATCTAAATAACCAGTTAGGCAATTTTAGGATACTATTTATACCCATTACCAATACGGTATGGCAACTTTGTGCCTCCATAAAATGATTGTAACAGGCAAAGGAAGGTATCTCTCACCCTAAGAAGTATACATGTATATATAAATGAATTATATATATTATCAGCGTCAACAGCCGATAATGCGATGTCCGTCCGTCCGGCTGTAGGTCCGTTCGCATGAAAATCTCGATCTCAGAAACTATAAGAGATAGAAATTTAATTTTTGTTCGACAGCATGTTTGCAACCAGATCAAGTTTGTTTCAAATGTTCGCCATGCCCACTTCCGCCACATCATATTGATAAAATCGAATAATTATGTGGTACTACTTCAGTACAACAAATATAGCCCTAAGAATATTTGTAGTATTTTTGCGGTCCAGTAATTTCGTATATTTTAAATTTAATATCGCATTGTTTTGCTTTCATTTAAAATGGGGAAAGCTGGTATCTCAAACTCAACTGTAGCTGTCTTCCTTGTTTTATTGCATTGTTTATGTTTATACAATTTTTTAGACAATTAAAAATAAATGTCTATCATGTGTTTTCGACTGTGATGGATGTGCTACCCATTTCCAATAAAAATAAAACAGTTGTGTTCTATTGTTAAAATATACCAAAGTAGTATAGCGCAAAAATACCTCTGTTATATACATAAATACAATTACCTTTAGGATATACCAAAGAGTACCAAATAAACCAGATTGTCAACCAAGGTAATTAAGTCCTGCCAGCAGTAGCCGGCGTCGGACATACAACAAATTATTGCTTAAGTTACATGTTCGATTTTTATCTGATTGCAACAAAGGGTGCCATATAACATATTGTAGTAGTAGTAGTATATTCCTCATAATGATAGTAACTTTGAAGCTTGCGAGAATTTTGGTCTAGTAGTCTAAATTATTCCTAAAAATGTAGTTAGTTAAAATCCGGTGCAATGTATGGCTTGTGGTATTTTTAGTTGTATATTTTAATATAACTAGAAAGTATGGTAAAAGTAGGAAAGTACTTTTGGGTAATTGTTGGTCGAATTGCCGGTAGCCGATAGCTTTTCATTGAAGGACATCAAGGTACTCAAAGCTAGGACATTTTCCTACGGCTCGGCAACATCATTGCAATCGTAGGTGAATAAATCTTGTGAACTAAACAAATAAAATAAATTTTACTTTTCAAATCATATGTGTTTTTAATTTCTCGTAAGTTGTTATAGCTTTTTAGTAAGAAATGCCAGTGTGCTCACGGATCCAGTCCAAGTGGTAGGTGACACGCTGGAAGCCAGAAGGATGGCCAGATTGGCAGCCTGCAGCAGACACCCAGTTGGTAACACCAATAAGCTTGCTACCGTCGTGTGTAACCAGAGGACCACCAGAGTCACCACCGCAGGTTGACTTGCCATCGGGAGTCCTCACACAGATGATGCTGTCGGTAACAGTGCCAGTGCCGTAGGTCTGAGCGCACTCGCTGTTGGAAATAACCTGCAAGTCTACGCACTGGAGCCAGTCGGGCAGAGGAGAACCATCATAGGTGCCACCCCAGCCGCAAGCAACAGCCCACCAATTGTTGTAGTCGTTGTAGCGATCGTTGTAGCTGGGCAGCTCAACCTTGTTGACCATGCTCCAGAAGTCCACATGAGGGATGCGGATCAGAGAAATATCCTTTGATCCGTGGTTGATCATGTCGTTGCGGCTAACCCAGTGAGTGTACTGGGCGTTGGTGCGCCATGTGGCACCGAAGTAGACGGTGACGGCCTCGGCGCTGCCAGTGCAGTGCTCAGCAGTAAGGACCCAGGTGTTGGAGATGATGGAACCACCGCACCACCAGCCACCGCTGAAGCCAAGACCCACAGTGTAGGGAGCCTTGCCCTCGTAGGCTGGGTAGCCGTTGGTAATGCGACCCTCGATCTTGTTCACCTTGGTGATATCCTTGTTGTGGATCACCTCCTCGTAAGCCGAGGCAGAGGCAACAGCCAAAGCCAGTAGAGTAATAAACACCTTCATGTTGTAGACAACTTGTGCATTTCTGAGCCGTTGGCCAAGTTTTTATACTATTTCTGGTTGCAAGAAGTTGCAGATACATTCGCCTTATCGCAAAATTTGGAAAGCACATAAATATTCTACGACTTCAATAAAACTTTCAAGATTTTTGTGATTTAGGCCAGTAGAAATTATCTTACTTTTTCTTATATATGTACTTATTATACTGATAGAATTTTTTATCTACATTATTTTATTTACAATATGTTTATGTTTGCAGTTCAAATCGATAGCTTTTCCGCAATGGCTTGCACATACCCTAAAATAATACAATTATTGTTAATTGATTACTCTTAATACCATAGACTACTGTGCACATTTCGAAAATTATAAAAAATTGAAAATTACCATCAATTTTGATGAAATAAAAAAGAAAGAGTGTGCTAACATAAAAATACAAAACAACTATAAAAGTCACAGTCGAGTAACCTCGACTATGAGAAACGCGCTATCCATTTTGAATTGAAGCAAATAACCCCCTGTTTACCAATATCAAAATATACCAAATTAATATACAATGAAATACTCAAATATACCAAATGTTATATTTGACATATTGGTATAGTAATTCATTCAAAATATACCATGGAGGGCACAAAATACCAGATTGTCAGTCAAAGATACTAACCCCTGTAGTTTTCATCCATACAAAAGTATTTTTTCTACAATTTTTTATCTGATCCCAATAAAATTTTCAAAAATTTTCTTATAGACTATAGTTATTATTGTATGTACAAAAATCAACTCTATCTTCAAAATTACGTTTGTTTTTGGATTTTGACGATTTGCGGAGGTGGAGTTTGAGTATTCCAAAAATTGGAAACAAACTTGATCTGCGTGAAATATAACAACATAGTTGCATCTCTTATAGTCTCTGAGATCTAGGTGATCTTAGGGTTAGACGGACAGACAGCCAGTCGGACATTGCTATATCGTCTCGGATGTTGACGCTGATCAAGAATATATATACTTCTTACTGTTACATACTTTTCCTGGAGTCTTACTCCTTACCTACAATACCCTTCTACCGCATAAGTAGCGGGTATAACAAGTCTTTAATAGTTTTAGTATTATTATTATATCTCACTTTGGATTTGGTTTTGCTAACAAAATATGAAGTCTTGAATAGTTTATAATGAACAAAATTTAATCATTTATTTTCATTTTATTTGCTTTATTAATATTTTTCGAGTTATCATAGCATCTTAGTAAGAAATGCCAGTGTGCTCACGGATCCAGTCCAAGTGGTAGGTGACACGCTGGAAGCCAGAAGGATGGCCAGATTGGCAGCCTGCAGCAGACACCCAGTTGGTAACACCGATAAGCTTGTTGCCGTCGTGGGAAACCAGAGGACCACCAGAGTCACCACCGCAGGTTGACTTGCCATCGGGAGTCCTCACACAGATGATGCTGTCGGTAACAGTGCCAGTGCCGTAGGTCTGAGCGCACTCGCTGTTGGAAATAACCTGCAAGTCTACGCACTGGAGCCAGTCGGGCAGAGGAGAACCATCATAGGTGCCACCCCAGCCGCAAGCAACAGCCCACCAATTGTTGTAGTCGTTGTAGCGATCGTTGTAGCTGGGCAGCTCAACCTTGTTGACCATGCTCCAGAAGTCCACATGAGGGATGCGGATCAGAGAAATATCCTTTGATCCGTGGTTGATCATGTCGTTGCGGCTAACCCAGTGAGTGTACTGGGCGTTGGTGCGCCATGTGGCACCGAAGTAGACGGTGACTGCCTCGGCGCTGCCAGTGCAGTGCTCAGCAGTAAGGACCCAAGTGTTGGAGATGATGGAACCACCGCACCACCAGCCACCGCTGAAGCCGAGACCGACGGTGTAGGGAGCCTTGCCCTCGTAGGCTGGGTAGCCGTTGGTAATACGACCCTCGATCTTGTTCACCTTGGTGATATCCTTGTTGTGGATCACCTCCTCGTAAGCCGAGGCAGAGGCAACAGCCAAAGCCAATAGAGTAATGAATACCTTCATGTTGTAGACAAATTGTGCTTTTCTGGGTCGTTGACATAGTTTTTATACTTTTTTTTTATTGCAAAAACATAAGCCTTATCAGATAGCTTGGAAAGCGAATAAATATTGGTTGACTTCAATAAAACTTTCATAGATTATTGTGATTTAGGCCATTAAAAATTATTTTCGCATTTCGTATTTATGTACGTGCTGATAGGAATTTGATTATCTATAAAATTTGATTTACAATTTGTTTACTTCTGCAATTCAAATGGAACGCTGCTCAGCATTGGCTTTAACATACCCTATAGGAAGACTGTTTTTGTTGATCGGATACTAATATTACAAGAGAACACTATAACCTTTTAAAATATTATAATATTATTATATTTGATTGAACAAATAGTGTCGCCTATTACTTTAAGTTTCTTTCCTCAAGGAAGAAATTATTTGATCATAGAAATGCATTTAAAGAAATGAACCTATAGAAGTTGAATATATTGTTTTTCAATAAAACTTAAAAATATTTCTGACATAGGAATATTGAGACTTATTAAACCACATTAAGACATTTTGTAGAGTAAATTGCGTAGACTATACCACACACGAAGTTGTCGATTGATTATCGTTACTAATTTTGTTAAATATGTTATAATAAGTTGTCGGAGAATATTTACAATATGCTTCTTCTTCGATAATGAATCCCCGATAATGGGATAGTATAAAAGCGCGCTGAAAATAATACCAAAACTAAGTTGTGCTAGAAACATGAAACTGTTCATAGCTGTCTTGGCTTTAGCCGTTGGTGTCGCTACCGCGGCTCCTCAAGCGGCAATCGCTCATCCCAAGGATCTGGCAAAGGTCAGCAAGGTGGAAGGACGCATTACCAATGGATATCCAACCTATGAAGGGATGGCCCCGTACACGGTTGGTCTGAGCTTGGTGACGAACGGTGCCTACTCGTGGTGCGGTGGTTCCATCATCGCCCACACCTGGGTCATCACTGCGGAACATTGTACCAGGAACGTGGATAATGTGAATGTGCATTTCGGTGCCACGTGGCGCACAGAAGCTCAGTTCACTCATTGGGTTGGCCGCAACGACATCATCAATCACGACTACGATGACATTGCCTTGATCCGCATTCCCCACGTCGATTTCTGGCACATGGTCAACAAGATTGAGCTGCCGAGCTTCAATGAGCGCTACAATGACTACAACGGTTGGTGGGCATTCGCCTGTGGCTGGGGAAAGACCTATGACACCAGTGGATTGCCCGACTGGATGCAGTGCGTCGACTTGCAGGTTATGCCCAACAGCGAGTGTGAGCAAACTTATGGATCTAACACTGTGCGCAGCAACATTCTGTGTGTGAGAACACCTGAAGGCAAATCGACCTGCAGCGGCGACTCTGGTGGCCCCTTGGTGGCTCACGAGGGCAAGAAATTGATCGGTGTTACTAACTGGGTCTCCTCTGCCGGCTGCCAGTCTGGACATCCTTCTGGCTTCCAGCGTATCACCTACCATCTCGACTGGATTCGCGATCTTACTGGCGTTGCCTACTACTAAGATCTATTGAACTGATCCTGTATCTAAAAATAAAAATGATTTTGATTAAATGCTGTTCGTATCTATAATTTTTTATATTCAAATAAGCTACGAGATTCAGGAACTCCCGAAGAAAAGAAGACCAAGAACTGACCTAAAAGAACCGCCTCAGTTTTTTATGTGTTTTTATTGTATTTATTATATATATCGCTTTACATATTTGTTTCAATAAACTATATGTATATGTTTTAAATAGAATATTTAATATTTTCACCATAATAATTTAAAAATAAATTAAAAAGAAAAAATTTAACCTTGCATTGCAAGATTTCTTGCTTTGCATTGGGTGTTCTCTCAATGGGAGTTATAAACGGATTTCTGAAATATACACTTAACTGTGACAAATTAGGAATATATGTAAGTGCAACAAGTTATAATCAATATTATTTACTGAATCTATTCTTATTCTGATGTAGCTCCAGTTGAGAGAGGCATTTAGATATTATCTGACTGAGGATAATTAAGGAATTTATCTAAAAAATAAGTTATATTTTTATTTTAGTTTAGATATCATCTGGGCTGAGGATAATTAATGAATTTATCTAAAAAATAAGTTATATTTTTATTTTAGTGTTATTCTTTTTAAAGTCCACGGATGAATCGATTCACTTCTCTTTAAATAAAATGCCCTGTTTGTAATTATTACATTTCAAAGGGCTATTTAAAAAAGTTGATATACCCTTTGCTACATGGGGGTTACTGAGTAATTTACTTTGGAGAGCTAGGTCACGTTGAATAGATAAGAAAGAAAGTGGTTTACACTTAACAATTCGTTTTGAGGTTAAATGCAAAACTTAAGAGGCCCTTGGCGATTTCTTATCTTTGTTTTTTTATTGATACAAATAATTATTTATGGTGAATTGATTTTTTTTTTTGCAAGCAATGCTATTTTTCAAGAGTGACGCAGGTTTTAAATGGGGGCAACTAATTCTAATTTATTTTTAATCCAAGTTGGACATAAGATATATGTTTAGATGCTGCTTAAGGAATGAAGAATTTTGAAATACTACATATTTATTAAGTTTCTTCAATATGTTTTATCATTAAAAGTAAATGCATTTACCATTGCGTTTAATCTTTGGAAGAGAACGTTCATCAGAAAGAAATATTTATAATCGAACTTAGAGCGTCCAAAAATAAAATAAATAAATCATTTATATTTAAAGATAATTTCATAAAGTTGCCAACTTGATGAAAGGGTATAAAAGCTTTTTCGTTTTGCTAAGTTTGTGCAAGTTGCAACTGTAACATGAAGGTGTTTATAACAATTTTGGCTTTGGCTGTCGCCGCTGCTTCGGCAGCTCCCTCCACGGGCATGGTCCATCCCAAGGATCTGACCACAACCAAGAAGGGAATCGAAGGTCGTATCACCAACGGCTATCCAGCCTACGAGGGCAAGGCTCCCTACACTGTTGGTCTGGGCTTCAGCGGCAACGGTGGTGGCTGGTGGTGCGGTGGTTCCATCATTGGCAACACCTGGGTGCTCACCGCTGAGCACTGCTCGGGTAGCGCTGAGTCTGTCACCGTCTACTTCGGTGCCACATGGCGCACCAACGCCCAGTACACTCACTGGGTTAGCCGCAACGACATGATCAACCACAACTCCGCCGATATTGCTTTGATCCGCATTCCCCATGTCGACTTCTGGAGCATGGTCAACAAGGTTGAGCTGCCTAGCTACAACGATCGCTACAACGACTACACCAATTGGTGGGCTGTTGCCTGCGGCTGGGGTGGCACCTATGATGGTTCTCCTCTGCCCGACTGGCTCCAGTGCGCCGACTTGCAGATCATCAGCAACAGTGAGTGCGCCAACTACTACGGAACCGGACTCATCCAGGACAAGATTATCTGCATTCGCGTTGTTGACGGCAAGGGCACTTGCAGTGGTGACTCTGGTGGCCCATTGGTCACACACGACGGCAACAAACTGGTCGGTGTTACCAACTTTGTGCCTGCTGCTGGTTGCCAGTCTGGTGGTCCAGCTGGATTCGCCCGTGTCACTTACCACTTGGACTGGATCCGTGACAACACCGGCATTTCCTACTAGAAATTTTCAGCGGAAAATCAAATTGAATAAATAACCAAAAAAAAAATAGTGTTTTACGTTTTTTATTCTTTAAAGATTAATATAGCATATTCCAAATTAAACGCGAATATAAAGAGAAAAAAAAAGTAAATTAGCATATTTCGCAATAGCTATTTCTGGAATTCCGATTTTAATAATCACTAGCACATTAAATAAGTATTTATATATTGTAGATTAGATAGAGTATCAACTCTCTCATATCTGAAAGCTACTGTTAAAAAATGTTGACTCTAAAATGCGGTGAATATCGTTTATTTGAAAAGAAATTCGGTTTTATGGCAATAGATGTAGAATATTTTGCTTAATTGTTGCATCTTGAAAATTATTTTTAATTAATTTTCATGTTTGGGTTACGATTGGTTCATACGTTACACTTATTTTACTTATTAGATGTTTTCTAACTAAACAAATTCAATCCGTGTAATATGTCGATTATTTATATATTTTTATTATTATATCCGGTATAATTTGCCCTCCATGGTATAATTTAGTAGGGTAATACTGTATCAATATATAGCAAATACGTAATTCGGTATATTTTAGTATTGTTACGGTATATTAATTTGGCACATTTTAAAATTAATACCTCACTGTTTTGTTTTTGTTCAAAATGGGTGGAGGGTATCTCACAATCACAACTGTAATCATTAATCAGCAAGGATGTTCGCTGTATAGGATTCTTAAATAATTCCTAATGCCATTTGATGAGTATTTTGTTACTTCACAATAAAAATAAGATTAATTTATATGTCATTACTGTATTCAATATATGGGTAATTCTCTGAGGGATGTCGCGTGCGACCATCTTTACAGTGACAAAAAAAAAAACAAGTAAGAAAGCTACAGTCGAGTGTGCTCGACTTTGTATGGGCAAAAACGCCTTAGACGCTTTGGCCGACAATCTGGCACATTGTGCCGTCTATGGTATATTTTGAATGGTGTACTATATCGATATACCAAACATACCATTTGGTATATTTTTAGTATTTTTTAGTATTTTCGGTATATTTTGAAAATGATACCGCAATATTTTGCCTTTATTAAAAATGGGTAGCGGGTATCTCACAGTCGAGCACACTCGACTGTAACTTTCTTACTTGTTTCAATATGTTTTATTAATCAAAGTAAATGCATTTACCATTGTCTTTAATCTTTAGAAGAGAACGTTCTTCAGAAAGAAATATTTACAATCGAACTTAGAGCGTGTACAGATAAAATAAATAAATCAATAATATTTAAAAATAATTTGATTAAGTTGCTTACTTGTTGAAAGGGTATAAAAGTTCTTGCGTTTCGCTAAGTTTGTACAAGTTGAAACTGTAACATGAAGGTGTTTATAACAATTTTGGCTTTGGCTGTCGCCGCTGCTTCGGCAGCTCCCTCCACGGGCATGGTCCATCCCAAGGATCTGACCACAACCAAGAAGGGAATCGAAGGTCGTATCACCAACGGCTATCCAGCCTACGAGGGCAAGGCTCCCTACACTGTTGGTCTGGGCTTCAGCGGCAACGGTGGTGGCTGGTGGTGCGGTGGTTCCATCATTGGCAACACCTGGGTGCTCACCGCTGAGCACTGCTCGGGTAGCGCTGAGTCTGTCACCGTCTACTTCGGTGCCACATGGCGCACCAACGCCCAGTACACTCACTGGGTTAGCCGCAACGACATGATCAACCACAACTCCGCCGATATTGCTTTGATCCGCATTCCCCATGTCGACTTCTGGAGCATGGTCAACAAGGTTGAGCTGCCCAGCTACAACGATCGCTACAACGACTACACCAATTGGTGGGCTGTTGCCTGCGGCTGGGGTCTTACCTCTGATGGCGGTTCCCAACCCGACTGGATGCAGTGCGCTGACTTGCAGATCATCAGCAACAGTGAGTGCGCCAACTACTACGGAACTGGACTCATCCAGGACAAGATTATCTGCATTCGCGTTGTTGACGGCAAGGGCACTTGCAGTGGTGACTCTGGTGGCCCATTGGTCACACACGACGGCAACAAACTGGTTGGTGTTACCAACTTTGTGCCTGCTGCTGGTTGCCAATCTGGTGGTCCAGCTGGATTCGCCCGTGTCACTTACCACTTGGACTGGATCCGTGACAACACCGGCATTTCCTACTAGAAATTTCCATCGGAAATTCAAATTGAATAAATAACCAAAAAAAAACAGTGTTTTACGTGTTTTATTTTTTAAAGATTAATATAGTATATTCCAAATTAGACGCGAATATAAAGAGATACGATATTAAATAAAGTAATATTAGCGTATAATTTGCCCTCTATGTTAAATTTTAGTAGTGTAATACTGTATAGTAAATACGTAATTCGTATTTAAGTATTTTTACGGTATATTAATTTGTTTAAAATGGCGTATCTTACAATTACAACTGCAATCATTCATCTGCAATGGTGTTCACTGCTTTCCACATATAACATATTTTTCAATGCAAAAAGTATTCTCTTATGTTTAATACAGGTTTCATTGATTTCAAAAAAAAATGAAGAACATGATTTCTTTTCCCATTTCTACTGGCAATTATATGCATACATGACCATTGTGTAGTTTAGATAGTTTTAACTTTTTTCTTTATTCGGCGAGATGTAAAATTTGCTAGCATACTTTTCAGCGTCGAAGTATTGACTTTCGTTATCTAAACAAGTTAGTATAAAAGCTTTTTTACCTATGAAAGTTGAACTCCAAACCGTGAGAGATTATGAGGAGGTTTTCTTGGGTGAAGCAGTTAATTTACGTCAAAGACGATATCATTCATCTTTTTATACCCGCTACCCATAGGGTACAAAGTTATAATACCCTTAACTTTGTGCTGGCAGGAAATGTATGTAACAGGTAGAAGGAGACATCTCCGACCCTATAAAGTATATATATTCTTGATCAGCGTCAACAGCCGAGACGATATAGCCATGTCCGTCTGTCCGTCTGTGTGTCTGTCCGTCTGTCCGTATGAAACACTGGATCTCAGAGACTATAAGAGATAGAGCTATAATTTTTTCCGACAGCATTTGTTATATTTGCTCGCAGATTAAGTTTGTTTCAAATTTTAGCCACGCCCACTTCCGCCTCCGCAAATCAAAAAAATCTAATAACAAGAGTAATTTTAAAGTTAGAGTTGCGAATTTTGGTTTATACAATAATTACTATAGTAGTTATGATTCCTGAAAATTAAGTTGCGATCAGATAAATTGTGGAATAATAATTGTAATAATAATTGTGGATAATTGTGGAAGTTATTAATGAAATACTTTTGTATGGGCAAAAACGCCTAGGGGTCTGAGTTGCTTTGGCCGACAATCTGGCACATTGTGCCGTCTATGGTATATTTTGAATGGTGTACTATATCGATATACCAAACATAACATTTGGTATATTTTTTGTATTTTTGGTATATTTTGAAAATGATACCGCAATATTTTGCCTTTATTAAAAATGGGTAGCGGGTATCTCACAGTCGAGCACACTCGACTGTAACTTTCTTACTTGTTTTACTTGTACTTAATATATAATTTCAATATGTAAATTTATTATTTTCGTAATAAAGTTAAAAAGTAAAATCAGCAAGTATGTTTACCATTGCGTTTAATCTTTTTTCGTCAGAATGAAATATTACTTTGAGCTTGTAAAGATAACATAAATAAATCATTCACTTAAAGATAATTTGATTAAGGTGCCTACTTGTTGAAAGGGTATAAAAGCTCTTGCTTTTTGCTAAGTTTGTACAAGTTGCAACTGTAACATGAAGGTGTTTATAACAATTTTGGCTTTGGCTGTCGCCGCTGCTTCGGCAGCTCCCTCCACGGGCATGGTCCATCCCAAGGATCTGACCACAACCAAGAAGGGAATCGAAGGTCGTATCACCAACGGCTATCCAGCCTACGAGGGCAAGGCTCCCTACACTGTTGGTCTGGGCTTCAGCGGCAACGGTGGTGGCTGGTGGTGCGGTGGTTCCATCATTGGCAACACCTGGGTGCTCACCGCTGAGCACTGCTCGGGTAGCGCTGAGTCTGTCACCGTCTACTTCGGTGCCACATGGCGCACCAACGCCCAGTACACTCACTGGGTTAGCCGCAACGACATGATCAACCACAACTCCGCCGATATTGCTTTGATCCGCATTCCCCATGTCGACTTCTGGAGCATGGTCAACAAGGTTGAGCTGCCCAGCTACAACGATCGCTACAACGACTACAACGGAGCGTGGGCTGTTGCCTGCGGATGGGGTGGCACCTATGATGGCTCTCCTCTGCCCGACTGGCTCCAGTGCGCCGACTTGCAGATCATCAGCAACAGTGAGTGCGCCAACTACTACGGAACCGGACTCATCCAGGACAAGATTATCTGCATTCGCGTTGTCGACGGCAAGGGCACATGCCAGGGTGACTCTGGTGGCCCATTGGTCACACACGACGGCAACAAACTGGTTGGTGTTACCAACTTTGTGCCTGCTGCTGGTTGCCAATCTGGTGGTCCAGCTGGATTCGCCCGTGTCACTTACCACTTGGACTGGATCCGTGACAACACCGGCATTTCCTACTAAAAATTTCCAATGGAAATACAATTTATAAATTCAAATTGAATAAATAACAAAAAAAAAAACAGCAGTCTTATACTTGTTTCATTCTTTAAAGATAAATATAGAATATTGCAATTAGACGCGAAAATGAAGAAATACAATATTAAAAATCTTTTGCAAAGTAAATTAGCATACTTTGCAATAGCTAGTACAATGAGTGTTGCTTAATTATCAAGAGTATGTGAGAGATGTAGTATATTTTAATTATTTGTTGCAGCTACAAAATTATTTTTGAATAATTTTCATGATTGGTTCATACTTTACACTTATTTTACTTATAAGATGTTTTGTAACTAAACAATCAGAACATGAAAAAAAAAGAAAAAAACAAGCAACATTACAAATAATTTTAAAAATAATAAATACTAAAGATTTTTAATATTATTAATATATATTATATGACAGGCATAAGGAGGCATCTCTAACCATAGAAAATGTATATACTCTTGATCAGCGTCAACCGCAGAGGCAATCTAGCCATATCCGTTTGTCCGTCTGTCTGTTTGTCTGTCAGTCCGTCTGTCCGTATGAATACCTAGATTTAGAGAATATAAGAGATAGAGCTATAATTTTCGACAACATTTGTTATGTTTGCACGCAGATCAAGTTCGTTTCCAATTTTTTTTACGCCCGCTTCCGCCCCTGCAAATTGACAAAACTCGAATAACAAACGTAATTTTGAAGCAAGGTCTCGAATTTTAATACATACAATAATACCACACTATTTATAATTCCCAAAAATTTGGTCGCGCTCAGACAGAAATGGTCAAAGTTAATAAAGAAATCTCTTTTATGATCAAATTCACCCACTTACAGATGGGTTAGTTGCTTTGGCTGACAGTCTCGTATATTTTTCGCCCCATGATATATTTTGAATGCAGTACTACATCAATATACCAAATATACCATTCGGTATATTTTTTAATATTTTTGTGGTATATTTTCGGTATATTTAAAGAATAATGCCGCTCTGTTTTTCTATTATTCAAAATGGGTACGGGTATATCCCAGTCGAGCACACTTGACAAAAGCTTTCTTACTTGTATTATTATAGAATTATATCTGGTATATTTTGCCTTTTATGGTCTATTTTGAGTGCAGTATTGTATCAATATTCCAAATAGAGACTTTGGTATATTTTAAGTACTTTTGTGGTACATTAATTTGGTATATTTTAAAATTAATACCGCACTGTGTTGTTTTTATTCAAAATGGGTAGCGGGTATCTCACAGTCGAGCGCACTCCAATGACGCTTCATTCTTACTTGCATTTTATTTAAAATCAAAACTTTAATCATTATTTACAGTTTTTCCTATAACTGATAATGTTAGGCACTTGCCCTCATCGAAAGTAAATTGTAGATAACAGCTCAGTCTGCCGTCGTAGCTGTAAATAATTAAAGTTAAATCCAATGTCCGGTCAGCACGGATGTTGGCTGCATAGGATTTTGAAATAATTCTAAATACCATTTGAAATTGATGAGTATTTTGTGCCTTTATAATAAAAATAAGACTAATTCTTACTTCATTACTGTATTCAATTTACATAAGCCATCCTTCATTACTATATATTACACTACTATATTTAAATTCATGAATAGTTAGTATTTTACGATTTAGTGAGTGAGATTTTCATTTTGTTTTATAGTATATGGGTATTTGTTTATAAATGATTTTTACTTTAAACAGCTTTATAACAAGCGTCCACGTCTTTGGCCCACGGAAGAGAACGTTCTTCAGAATGAAAAATTTACAATCGAACTTAGAGCTTGTAAAGATAACATAAATAAATCATTCACTTAAAGATAATTCGATTAAGGTGCCTACTTGTTGAAACGGTATAAAAGCTCTTGCTTTTTGCTAAGTTTGTACAAGTTGCAACTGTAACATGAAGGTGTTTATAACAATTTTGGCTTTGGCTGTCGCCGCTGCTTCGGCAGCTCCCTCCACGGGCATGGTCCATCCCAAGGATCTGACCACAACCAAGAAGGGAATCGAAGGTCGTATCACCAACGGCTATCCAGCCTACGAGGGCAAGGCTCCCTACACTGTTGGTCTGGGCTTCAGCGGCAACGGTGGTGGCTGGTGGTGCGGTGGTTCCATCATTGGCAACACCTGGGTGCTCACCGCTGAGCACTGCTCGGGTAGCGCTGAGTCTGTCACCGTCTACTTCGGTGCCACATGGCGCACCAACGCCCAGTACACTCACTGGGTTAGCCGCAACGACATGATCAACCACAACTCCGCCGATATTGCTTTGATCCGCATTCCCCATGTCGACTTCTGGAGCATGGTCAACAAGGTTGAGCTGCCCAGCTACAACGATCGCTACAACGACTACAACGGAGCGTGGGCTGTTGCCTGCGGATGGGGTGGCACCTATGATGGCTCTCCTCTGCCCGACTGGCTCCAGTGCGCCGACTTGCAGATCATCAGCAACAGTGAGTGCGCCAACTACTACGGAACCGGACTCATCCAGGACAAGATTATCTGCATTCGCGTTGTCGACGGCAAGGGCACATGCCAGGGTGACTCTGGTGGCCCATTGGTCACACACGACGGCAACAAACTGGTTGGTGTTACCAACTTTGTGCCTGCTGCTGGTTGCCAATCTGGTGGTCCAGCTGGATTCGCCCGTGTCACTTACCACTTGGACTGGATCCGTGACAACACCGGCATTTCCTACTAAAAATTTCCAATGGAAATACAATTTATAAATTCAAATTGAATAAATAACAAAAAAATACAGCAGTTTTTAACGTGTTTCATTCTTTAAAAATTAAAAAAATACTGGTACATTTATACATTTTTATTATTATATTATAATATATCTAGAGTTTGCTCTCTATGATATATTTTGAGTGTAGTGCAGTTAAAAAATATACCAAATATAACCGTTGGTATATTTTAAGTATTGTATATTTTAAATTTAATACCGCACTGTTTTGGTTTAATTCAAAATGGGTAGCGGCTATCTCAAAGTCCAGCACATTTGAATGAAGCTTTCTTACTTGTATTTTATTTAAAATCACAACTGATAATTTTAGACACTTGCCCTCATCTAAAATAGATTCTAGATAACAGCTCAGTCTGCCATCGTAGCTATAGATAATTAAAGTTAAATCTAATGGTCGGTCAGCACGGGTGTTTGCTGCATATGAAATTTGGGAGTATATAAGATTAATTCATACTTCGATACTATATTCAATATATATATGTTATACTTCATTATTATATATTACATTACTATATTAAAATTAATGAATAGTAAGTATTTGTCGATTGAGTGAGTTTTTTTTTTTGTTTTTTTGTTTTTGTAATATTATATAATAATAATGAATATTATTTATTGTTATTATTAGGTGGCACTACAACGCATTTTGGGTTTTGGCCAACCTCAGCGTCTTCCTCCAGGCGCCTCTGCTCTTCGCGCGCCTCCTCCAATTGGAAATACCCAGTAGATTGAGGTCCTGCTCTACTTGGTCCTTCCATTGGAGATTTGGTCGTCCCCTTCGTCGTCGCCCATAGTCGACACTCGCTTCGAATACCTTCTGAGCTGGAGATTCTTCATCCATTCGCACAACCTGGCCCAGCCAGCGCAGACGTTGTATCGTGATGCGCCGGACCACGTGGACCTCGTGGTTTATCCGAATGCGAAAGTCGTCCCCAATCTGAACGGGACCGAAGATCTTGCGAAGAATTTTGCTCTCGAACACTCCAAGCACTGCTGCATCTTTCATTGACACTACCCATGCTTCTGCGCCATATAAGACCAAGGGTAGGATGGGTGTCTTGTAGACCAAAGTAGCACCTATTGGCAAGTGCGATTCTTCGCTTGATCTCCAGGCTGACGTCATTTTTGGTGTTCATGGCAGTGCCAAGGTACGTGAACTCCTTGACCACTTCGAACGTATAGCTGTCTGCTACCACATGGGAGTCTAGGCGCCGCGCCTCCCTGCTTGTCGACAGCATATACTTCGTCTTGCCATCGTTTACCGCCAAACCCACTTTTGCTGACTCTTTTTCGATAGCGGAAAATGCAGCAGTGACATCACGCTTGCTGCGGCCAATGATGTCAATATCATCAGCGTAAGCAAGGAGCTGGACACTTTTATAAGAAATAGTGCCAGCTCGATGTACACCGGCTTTCCGCAAGACCCCTTCCATCACGAAGTTGAAGAGGTTGCACGACAGGGGGTCGCCTTGTCTGAAACCTCGAACGGTATTGAAAGGTTCGGAGAGGTTCGTTCCAACCTTGACAGAGCTGATGGTGCTGCTCAATGTCATCCTGCAAAGACGTATCAGCTTTGCAGGAATACCAAACTCAGACATGGTGGCATATAGGCGTTCCCTTGTCGGGCTATCGAATGCAGCTTTGTAATCGACAAAGAGATGATGTGTGTCAATTCCATTTTCGTGGATTTTCTCCAGGATTTGGCGCAATGTATATGGTGGATTTACTAGGTCTGAAGCCGCACTGATAAGGTCCGATCAGTGTGCTGGTATACGGCTTCAGTCGTTCACATATTACGCTCGATAGGACCTTATTATATGAGATGGCAATCAGGCTGATTCCCCGGTAGTTGGCGCATATCGTCGGGTCGCCTTTCTTTCTTCAATAATAATAAATACGCAGTTTATAAATGTTTGGACTTTTAAAAACTAGCGTTCACGAAGTGCAGTTTTCATATATAATTTTTCAATGCATGAAAATATCCACAAAAAATGAGCGTCGCACAAAAGTATCCATTTTTGTTTAATACGAGTTTCACTGAATTACAAAATTTAATAATTTGATTTATTTTCCCATTTCTAGCAGCAATTATCTACATACATGACCATTGTGTACTTTAGTTAGTTTTAACTTTTTTCTTTTAATCGCAGTATAAGTTTTGGGGTCTTAGTACAATTCGGCATGATGTATAATTTGTTAGCATGCTTTTCAGCGTCGAAGACTTTCGTTATCTAAACAAGTTACTCAAAAAGCTTTACTATCTATGCAAGTTGAACTTCAAAACTGTGAAAGATTATGAAGAATTATTGTTTGGTGAAACAGCTAATTTATGTTGAAGACGATATCATCTATCTCTTGTTTCTTAAATGATCAATTAAATAGTTAATTTAAATTGAATTTAATTTAAATCACTTTAATATATTATAGATTATATTATAGGTTTACTATAAAACAAAAGAATATGTGGTTTTTAGAATGCAGTTTATTTGAAGTTACATTTTCGTGGAAAGTGCTTTAGTAGGAAATGCCGGAGTTGGTCCTAATCCAGTCCAAGTAGCTGGTCACACGGGTGAAGCCGGATGGCAGACCCGACTGGCAGCCAGAGCTGGACACGAAAGAGGTAACACCAATCAGCAGACCGTTGCTGGACAGAACCAATGGGCCGCCAGAGTCGCCAGAGCATGTAGATTGCCTGTTGGGGGTGGCAATGCAGATAACCTTGCTGGAGGCAACAGTGCTGCCGTAGGTGGCTTGGCAGGTGGCAACGGAAACGACATCGAAGGTCTGGTACTGCAGAGTGCTGGTCACACCGGAAGCTGAGTCAGAGGTCTTGCCCCAACCGGAGGCGATGGCCTTCTGGCCGGCGTAGGTGGAGTACGTGTTGGCAATAGAGGGCAATGTAACCTTGTTGATGTAGGTGGTGAAGGAGACAGCGGATGTCTGGATCAGGGAAATATCGTTGGTCAAGGTGTTCGAGTTGTAGCTGGCGTGCTGTCTGAAGCTGCTGCTGCTGACAGTCAGGCTAAGCTTGGGGCTGGTGCGAGCAGTAGATCCATAGGCAATGTTCACAGAGGAAGCACTGGAAACGAAAGAAGCCAAATTATTTGATGTGAGACACAACAATGCGCGGATATCTTACCCAGAGGTACAGTGGGCAGCAGTGAGCACCCAGGAGTTGCCAATGATGGAACCACCGCAGAACCAGCTACCGCCGGAGCTGCTGAAGCTAAGAGCCACCTGGTAGGGGAACTGACCCTCGGAGGCAGTCAATCCGTTGGTGATGCGACCCTCAATCTGGGCGACAGCGGGCAAGTCACGAGGATGCACGGGGGCACCCTGTGGCATAACGCCAGCGGAGACGGAGGCAATAGCCAGAGCAAGAACTACGAGCACTTTCATGTTGATCGTTTGCCGTAAAACGAATGATACTCCACTGTCCATTCTGGCCATTTATATACTGTCCAAGGGGCGCGTTATCAGTTCTAAAATGCTAGAGATAAACGTGTCATTCATTATTACCCTTTGCTCCTCCTTTCCCTTTGTGCCATGTTACCAATTAAATAGTTAAACATTTAACTAAGCTGAACGCGTGCTGGGTGAGGTGAAAGAATGCTATTGCTCTGATTGTTGTGCTTAAGATCGTATTAGATTACACGTTAAGAGTCGCCATATATCAGCATTGGCCGATAACCAAAAATTTTGTGAATGCGGGAAATTTTCTACATTAGGATCAGAAGAGTGATTTATTAAAGCATTGATTTGCTGATGTTTAAATTTTGTTAATTATGTGATTTGTAATTTTTTGTAATTCCACAAATTCGTAATCTGAACGTACGTTCGCTATCAGTTTATCAAATTAATCAATGAAATTTTGTTGTTATAGCTTTAAATAAGTTATCACAAGTCATGATATTTTTAAAATAATGCGTTAATATCAGTACTTGAAAAAAAATGACCACAAACTTGATAACAAGGCGCAAATCAAATATATAAACAAGCACATCATTTATATAATTGATAATAAGAATGGCGTCATGATAATTATTTTGTGTCTCTCATATTATCGATTTAAGTTTGTTTTTAATTATATACTATTTATTGCTCCAGAAATAGCATTTTAAATAACAAATATTTTGATTTCTTAATTAAAAACATGGCATCGCAAATTTCATTTCACAGCAAGTTCATATGGCTCTCTTTTTCCACTTGAAAAGTTTTTGCACGTTGCAGACATTCTCAATAAAAATAATAGCATACTTTTTGGCTTCGTATCAGGCAGTATTTCAATCGAATTGCTTTATGTGAAACATACTTTTATGAGTGTTATTTTCAATAGTCAATATTAGGACACAAGATTGATGAAAATGTGTACGTCAATAAATATAGGAAAAAGTATACATTACGATTTTAAAGGTTTAATATTTACATAACCTGACGTTCTTTTTGCTTATTATATACAAAACGTAATAGTGTAGTAATAGATAGTGAAGATCGCCAAATCGTGTTCACGAATTTATCTGAGTCACGCGAGGAATTTAAAAACAAATAAGAAAGCTACAGTCGAGTGTGCTCGACTTTGAGATACACGCTACTCATTTCGAATAAAGCCAAAACAATGTGGATTATTCTTAAAATATACCAAATTATTATACGACAAAAATACTAAACTATACCGAATATATACATATTTGGTATATTGATATAGTACTTCATTCAAAATATATCATATAATACAAAATATACCTGATTGCCAGCCAAAGCTACTAAGACTTCTACTAAGTAGGCGTTTTTCCCTATACAACAGTATTTCTTGAATAACTTCTATAATATTATATAATATAATAAATATTAATTACGCTTGTTATTGAATTGTGGTCGACTTGCGGAGGTGGAAGTGGGTGTGGCAATATTTGAATCAAACTTAATCTGCATGCAACCATCCAAATGCTGTCGCAAATCTCTATCTCTGTTAGTCTCCGATATCTAGGTGTTCACACAGACGGACGGACAGACGGACATGGGTATAGCGCCTTGGCTGTTGATGCTAACCAAGAATATATATACTTTATAGAGATGTCTCCTTCTGCCCGTTACTCATTTGCCTATGCTGTTATATATAATATATAATTATAATAAGGTTAGGACAAACAAGATGATTTCATTGTACAAATGGTCAAGGGACCAGACGCATTTCCTAAATAAGATAATTATTCAATTTTAAAATTTGTATTATAAACTTAAAGCTTAGTCAAAAATACGAATCAAAGATACAAAATAATATTTTTGGTTTTAACTTATTTTTCATTAAGGTTATCTTTCGTATCGGTTCAATAAGCAAAAGGTTTTTCACAATTCAATTTTTAGCATAATTGAGTTTTGTTTATTTATTGATAATAAAATCAAAGCAAAGACATTTTATTTTTCGAATAGTGCAATTTATTTGTAGAGTTTATTGAAGAATATCGTTGGAGGTACATTTACTTGGAAACGCCAGAGTTTTCCAAGATCCAGTCCAAGTAGCTGGTCACACGGGTGAAACCAGCTGGCGCACCAGACTCGCAACCAGCGCTGGACACGAAGGAGGTGACACCGATGAGCACCTTGCTGGAAGCCAGAACCAATGGGCCACCAGAGTCACCGTTGCAGGTGGAGGTCTTGTTGGGGGTGGCAATGCAGATGACCTTGGAGGTGGCGATCAATGAGCCGTAGGTGCTCTGGCAGGTAGCGACGGAAACGACATCGAAGGTCTCGTACTGCAGAGTGTTGGCAACACTGGTGGCAGCGTCGGAGACCTTGCCCCAGCCGGAGGCGATGGCCCTCTCACCGGCATAGGTGGAGTAGCTGCTGGCAACAGCGGGCAAAGCAACCTTGTTGATGTCCGAGGTGAAGGCAACGGATGGGGTCTTGATCAGGGAGATATCGTTTCTCAACACAACGGAGTTGTAGCTGGCGTGCTGAATGAAGTTGGAGCTGGCAACGGTCTGGGTGAGCTTGGCGCTGGTGCGGACGGTGGCACCGTAGTAGATGGTCACAGAGGAGGCACTGCACAAAAGATCGAAGCAATAAGCGGATGATGATTGCAAATTGAGTAAAGTTTTTCTGCTTACCCGCTGGTGCAGTGAGCAGCAGTCAGAACCCAGGCGTTGTCAATGATGGAACCACCGCACCACCAGCTGCCGCTGGTGCTGCCGAAGCTAAGTCCGACCTGGTAGGGGAACTGACCGGCGGAGGCAGTCAATCCGTTGGTGATGCGACCCTGGATGGAGGGGACAGCGGGCAAGTCACGGGGATGCACGGGGGCACCCTGTGGCAAGACACCAGCGGAGACGGAGGCAATAGCCAGAGCGAGAACTACGAGCACTTTCATGTTGATCGTTTGCCGTATAACGAATAATTTTCCACTGACCATTCTGACAATTTATATACTTCGAAAATGGCCTTATCAGTAGTTAAAAGTTCGAGTTTATCAATGGAAGCTTTTGGTTTTCCAAGTACTAACGATCCCTTTTCGTCTACTCTCCTTCCGGCGCTTGAGTATCACAGTCTGCGTAATGGCCAGAATGAAATCCATATCAGGCACTGTTGCAAAGATAAGCCAGCAGCAATTAAGTGCTCTCAAGAACTGAGAGTGCCGCTGAACTCGGAACGTGGACACTTGAGTGATACGAACTGATTGCTATTTATGATCGCAATTGACGGCATAATGTTCGTTAGACGACTAATGACCAGTTTCATGGAAGTGGCTTTCCCACGAAGTATTATGGTGAATTTACCCTCTCCAGAATTGGGTATTACCACTTTTGGCAGCTGGTAAAAGTTGCAACTCATCGATAAACTATCTTCATTTTGTACTGCGAAAGTTTAATATTATTTTCATCAAAGCTTTCGCTGCTCTAAGTTCAGCCAAACTTTGTCTTTTTAGTTTTAATATTGTAGAATATTATCAACAACTTCTTTGAATGTATGCGAACTTTGCACTAGTTTATGCGCATTTAAAATCGGTAACTAATATAATCTAGTTGTTTATCTATTACATTACTTAGCGCTTTAGGCAAATTCCTTGATATTATTGTCCATTTTAATTTTAGAAATTCGTGAAATTCTTATCGAAATTGATAAACGAATGAACATATTAGTATTAAATGCGAATGGATTTCGTTATCTCCATTGAACTTTAGCTATGGCGAGATTTGATATTTTTAGCTGAAATTGAACAATTCATTGGTGGATTGGGAAAAACATCTTAAGAAATCACATAAAACCTAAGAAAGGAGTCAATAAATTAAGAAGTACTACATAGATTGAATGAACTCATATTATTCGATTAGGTGAAATGCGCCGTAATGATAATTGATTGAGGTCTTTATTATCGCTGGAGTGTGTTGATGAAATTTAGTGTACTCGCCACGGAGTCAAGTGTTTGGACTTTCCCGTAGCGATTAGCCATATCATGCTCTTAAGAAATACTCGTACATTCTCGTATTCCTAGTATGCGGAGTATGTGTTGTCCCAAATGTTGCAAGGTCATTACATAAAACTAGACACTAGGGCGCTGGTCAGTTGAATCTGGAAAATTGAAATCAAATCACTTTACGTGCTGGGCATGCAAACATATCAAACGGGACGACACATCTCAAGGCTCGAAGCTGGAAGCTCGATGGCTGCCAGCATTAGCACATAAAAACAATTCATTGCCTGTGATGCTGACACATGTAAGTAAGTTGTAGAGCAGAATCCATTCTGGGTCATAAATGCTGGGCACATTGCGTTCGAGCAGGTTGTGTGCGTGAGCTGCCTAAATTCAAATCGTTGGCGACCAAAAGGACATTGTGTCACATTTGCTGATGATCATCTAGAGATTGGCTTTAAGACACTTGCAGCTTTGTTGGCTTGTTAAACCCATTTTGATGAAGACTATTTACGCATTTTGCGCGTATTTTATGGCTACGCCTTACAATTTCCTTTTGCCGTTTCCTCTGTCTGATTACAATGAATTGCTGTGCTTTTTGTTCTTCAACATTCTCCGACTTGCTTTTGACTCAAAAGAAACTAATTTTCTTGAATTATTTGCCTTCATTATTGCAGCTTTAAGTGATGTCAGTACAGGACTTTAAATTGCCAGCCAGCATTTTCTATATTACGTATACGTAATGCGCTTACAGCTCATTCAGTCACACGCACATACACGCTTATTAGACGCATATCCTGCAGCAATGGAAGACCTAACAACAATGTCCAGTTCATGCTCAAGTATCCTTGCCTTCTGTGTCTGCCGCTCAAGTTGATATATAAGTGTGCGCTACAAGTATGTATTGTGTGTGTGTGCGTATGTGTGTGAATGTGTGTGGGGCATTCGAAGTCTCCCCCAGCAGCGAGCTCGAGCTCCTTTGACGACGACAAACAAGATTGCAGCAATAAAATTTCGACAAGTGAACAACAAATGATAAACGAAGCAGCACACGATAAAAAGAGCAGAGCAGCAAACAGAAAGCAAGACGAGCGAGAGAGAGGCACAGAGAGGGCAGGAGAAAGTAAGGAAAAGCAAGGCAGTGGCGCACTCGAAATGCTGCTGTAAGGACCAAGGAGCAGCTCAGCTCAGCCTGCCACTCGAAAGGCAACCTAATGTGAGCCGCATCGATTACACTCGCTCTTTCTCTCTGGACACAACATTCCACTCATGCTGTGGATGTTTTTTGGCTGCTTTTTCATTACATTTATTTGCTGTCGTTGCCCATTGTTGTTGTCAAATAGAAAACTTTGCACAGTTGCGTTAAATTGTCATCGTGAAATGACCGTCGACTATCGTCCGTCGTTCGTCGTCTATCGTCTGCTGTTTGTCGTTTGGCCTTCTTTCGTTCGCCTGTCTGTGGTCAGCGGGCAGTTTGAGCTGCTTTGAGCTTGTTGACCAAAATTAATGACAACTGTCTGGCACAGCTGACCTGGCCGAGCATTCCTTGATGACTTATCACATTGCCACTTGAATAGCTAGTTCCATTTCCGGCTATAATTCAAAATTGTTAGACGCCTTCTTGCTTGTCAACGCCAGTCGTCTCATTAATCATTACAACGGGTCGTATGAGTAATGCATTTATCAATGTTCCTTCGGCTGCTGCTGTCCGTGATGTTTGCTTGCGACAATGATGATGAGCACTCTCTCTCAGGTTGTGCCAGACCCAAACAAAAAAAACATATTGCCGACGCCTTGCTTCAAGATGTTCACTGGCGTAAAATGCATTTTTAAAACTTTTTCAACATCAATTTGTTGCCGCACATGATTTACGCACACACTTAACGACCCGCACACTGCAGTAACTACAGCTACTGTGCACACACACACAGTGAACATAAGTATGTGTGAGTTAAGCCTTGTGACATGCAGTTGCCTGCAACAACTGGTCAAAAACTTTGTGTCGCAATTTTCAACTCGGTTTTTAATGCATTCCGTATTGAAAAAGTTTTATTGGCACAGCTGCTTGTCGAACTTGCAGCGCCTACCTGAGAGCAATTTTCATTAGCTTAACTTGTCAATATAATCCACTAGCAGCTAACATATGTCCCATATGTATAGTGAAAGTTCTAGAGGTCATAAGAAGTGCACAATAATATCAAAACTTTTATGCAATATTATCAAAACGTTTTATTAAAATGCTTTTAAAGTTGACGATGTAAATATTGCGCATATTAACTCGAATTTATGATTGACGATCTTTCAATTTTCACTTGCCAGCCTTAGTCAGCTTTTCTCTTTGAAGCATATTACACATACGCCCTGCTGTCAGTTGTTGGGTTTTTGGCAGCAAAGCGGCTCTGTATAACTGCCAATATATTTATATACATATGTATATATATATTTTTTTTTGACACAAATCCGAGGCACAGACGACAAACACAAGTGGCTGGCATTAAATTTTATGCGCCGGGATCAAACTATGTAATATTTCGCATAGATATCAATGCCTTGGCACTGCGACTGTCAGCCCAAATATTTGAGTTTCCCTTTTTGTTGAATTTCTTTTTTTGTGTTTGCTATCAATAAGCAAATAGCGCTGACTTTTTGCATATGAAAAAGTTTTTTTGAATATAAATAAAAATATATAAAATACCAAGCATACAAACAAATCCCTTTCAATAGGTTGACTGCCATTCGGCTGCCGATTTTTATTGTGCTCGAGGTTTTCTGTTTCTGGTTTCCTTTGCTTGTTTTGTATTCCATTTTTTTTTTTTTTTTTTTGTCTAGTCGACAATTGGATTTTGGGAAGCGCCTTGGCATGTCTAGGCGAAATTGAGGGATTTACTCGCATCGATTGCCAGGAATAGCGAGACAAATACGTGTCCCAGTCTCAGCTTATTGGCGCATGCAAAATGATTGCCACTGGGCGCGTATCGATAGCTTGCTTACTTCCTTGTTTCTCGTTGAATGCAGAAGATGCTGAAAGAGCTACTGAAATTGCAGTCTGCTACTGTCTGGGTCTTTTGTGCAATGCAAATAGGTAATATTAAATATTATCAAAGAGCAGCTTAATGCACTTCTCGAGCATTTCATTATACGACTCTGAAATGTAAAGCCTTTGTTACAACTTTATTAAAAACAACAGCAAAAACCGAAAACGAGTATGAACAGCAGTGTCTCACTCGTAAAATGAAATATAACTACTCATCAAATTTTAGCATGCAAATATAGTATGTGAGCATTTTCTTCATTTTTTCTGTTGTGTGTTGGTTGGTAGGAAAATGCTTTATGGCTTATGAACATTTTGTTTGCCAATATTTTGCTTGTTTTTTGCTGCTCTGCTTGTGTGATGCTTTTGTTGTAATTTCGGTTTATTGTTTTCTATATATTTTTCTGCTTGAACGCACTAAAAGCTACTCGAATGCCAGTCAGCCAAACAGTTGGGTATCCCACCTGCTGCTTACTCTCCGTTTGCCCCCTTGCCTTCGTCAACACTCTACACTCTTCTTCGCTTCTACTCTCGGCTCTACCCTATTCTATTTCTCTTCCTCGACGTGGCATTTGTTTGCTTTATGTCTTTATTTTGTGCTCTGCCAGGAGGAGGGAGAATTTGAGAGGCAACATGTATTATTTTTTCTCTTGAGCGATGGCTGCCATTCGACTGTGTAATGGTATTGCCTCCGAGTGTCTTTGCATATGTATTCGAGTGTGTGCGTGTGTGTGTGGGAGTGTGTGTGCTTTCTACTTGATACGCTCTCTTGTCAGTGGCAACTTTTTAATACTTATAACGAAAAGGTTTCAATTATTTTGTGCAAGTTGTGCCAAGTTATCAATATAGCGAGTCGCACTCCTATGCCAAGCTAAAATATATGACTCTGCTTTATTATTATATAGTCCTGTGTCTGAGCACTTAAGCCATTAACTTTTGCTGTCAATCAATTGTCGCATGCCAGGAAAAACAAAGCAAAACAAAACAAAACAGAAACACGAAACTCAGAAACAAAAGAATCAGAGCATGACAAGACTTTCTTGAGAAGAAAAAGAAAAATTAAACCAGAATCGTAAGGAAGAAAAAAATACTCAAAGCAGCTGAATTAGTTGGCAATTTTAGTACTTTTATGACACTATAAAATTCGAATTAAGAATTATTTCGCTTTGAAAAGTTGCCACATCTGCTAGGCAATTGTCATTAGTTTGTGGACTCAGAGTTTCAGCTTCGACGCCTTTTAATTTGAGCTGTTCGACCTTCAATTCTGGTGCCTGGCCTGGAATGAGCTTTAAGCCTCGAGCAATATGAGTATACCCCATCAAAGGCAAAAGGTATTGCCACTCAATCGGCAGCAAAGCAAAACAAAAAAATAGAAAGAAGAAAATACCGAAACCATCAACAAAAGTCTTTGTCTTTTGTGTGAACTGTTGGGGAAAAAGCGGCGAACTTTGCCGTCAAGTCATTGTTGTAGAAGTTGAAGTGGGCATGGACATGGACATGGACATGGATTCGGGTGAGTTCGGGTGCAAAGAGTCGAGAGTCGAGATGCCAGGATCTGTCTGGCTGTCTGTCTGTCAGCCAACCAGGCAGCTTCCATCGTCATCGTCGACATCGTCGCCGCAGACAAGTCAAGCCGAAGTGTTGTTTGGATTTCATTATACAATTATCTTGTTACCAGAAATAATGGTGTCGAGCCGGGCAACATGCCAAAAACATTCAATGAGCCTGAGTGTGTGTTGGTGTCAGTTAGTTTCCAACTCACTTACAAACACATGTGTATGTGTGTGTGTGTGTGTGTCTGCCTTTGTGCGAGTGTTTCAGCCGGAAGCTGTGCGCGTTGGCAAAAGCAGGAAGTCATTAGCCCAAAAAAAAGAAGAAAGAGAAAAAAAAGTGCTGTGCAATGGGGTAAAGTCGGAATAATGCGATAAATAAATGAAAATGTTTGAGTTAAATGAATTAAGTGTACGATACTCTAAGCACATGTGTGTGACGCGGGTGTGCGTGTGTGTATTTGTGTTTGTGTTTGTATGTTTCGCCAGGCTGAGGACTTTGTTAGAAACACTTTCTGTGTTGGCTGTCAGCGCAAGTGACAGCCCGTTAAATATACATAGAACTTGAGAGTAAGTGCTCTCTCTCTCTCCCTCTCTCTTCCTTTGCTGCTTATACTTAATTGTGTGGTAGCTAATTACACAGACATCACTCAAAGTGTCACAGGCAAAAAGTCATGGCAATGACTTTTGTAAGTTGACTAAAACTGCAAACTACAAACTTGATCAACTTTACTGGCAATAGTTCTGCCTCGTCATAGTCAAACGTAATGCTTGATTTCTAAGCGTCGAGTTGCTTTATATATGTATGTTATATAGATAAGACAGACAAACAGTCTGCCTAAAGTTGCCACTCATGCCGCATCAATATCATTATCATAATCATTATTATTGGGTGATGTGTTAAAACACTCTGTGACTTAATGTCTGCGCAGTGGCATTGCAAAAAGGGGATGTAAACTTTTTGCATTTCCTTTGATAAAAATAATCCCTTTGCCTGGCAGCCTCTGCAGCCAATTAGCCAATACCCACTTGTAACTTTTATGCGTAGTATGTGTGTGTGAGTGTGAGTGTGTATAATTTGCTGTCCTTGCAACTTTCATCTCACTCTTACTTGTACTGGGACATTTTTTTTTTTGTGTGTGTCTGTTTCAACTTAATTAATTATGTAGCCGACTAGTTGCCCATCCAAAAATCGTTAATTAACTTGATTGCTTTGAATCGACTGCGATTTGTTAGTCAGCATTGCATTGACTCTTCAGTCAGAAAGTTTTCACCCACACACACGCAGTCAAACATGTGTGTGTGTGTGGCAGAGACTGGTGCTCGTATAATTGATGAGCTGCCTCTTTGTTAATTGATTTTGCTGTGCGGCAACAACTTTATATACACCGAACGACAAGTGCTACATATACATATCGAAACCAAATTGGTTTTATTAGCTGGCAAGCAATTGGCTAAATAATTGATTGGTTACAGCATTTCAAACAAATTTTTGGGTCAACTTTGCTGACCCCAATCCTTATGCCTTTCCCACAGGTGACGAGCTTTATGCTGGCATAAATATAAATGCAAAATAGTACGAAACAATTGTGAATTTCGTTATATACGATGTGAGACTTGTCAACTGACCCAATAGCCACAAAATGTCACCAGAAATGTCGAAATGGCACGTGTTCAATGAACCAAGTTTTGTGGGCCAAGAAGAAACCGAAACGAAACGAAGCGAAGACCAAAAGAAGCGAAAGCAATTCAATCAGAACTGCAAACAGGAAACTGGCAAAATTGCAATTGCAACTGAATTTGTGACTAACCAAAGAGGAATTTAAATAAAAAACTTTTGCAATAAACGCTCCAAGCCCACGCGTCGTATGAGTAACCCATTTAGACAGTGAGACAACTAAGAAGAGAGATAGAGAAAAAGAGAGCCAGAGAGCGAGAGAGAAAGCGACATGCATGTCAAGTTGCCTGCTTTGACATTTTAACTAACTTTTCACACACACAAAGAACTATGCTGTGCACACACACAGTTGTATTGTAACTTTTTGGATATGTGCGATATTTTGTCATATCTAAGCCACAAAATACGAGTGCAACTTTTTGCTGCTGTCATAAATTTGCGCAATGCAAACATTTATCAGCTTGGCCGGTCCCGCACTCAGTTAGCAGCGCTCTGCATTTTGATATTTAAAGTTATTACACTTGAAGAAAAAGCGCAAGTAATTCGTCACTAAATCTTTTATTTGTTGTGGCCTATTTCATAAAAAATACTTTACCAATTGAAAGCTTTGACTATGACTGATTGTTCATCATTGGCTTTGATTAAAAGTTAATTATTTACTTTTGTGCTCTTAGATAAGTTTGTAGTGTTTTCT
This sequence comes from Drosophila kepulauana, assembly GCA_023558455.1. NCBI lineage: Eukaryota > Metazoa > Arthropoda > Insecta > Diptera > Drosophilidae > Drosophila > Drosophila kepulauana. The sequence continues at coordinate 41,144,062 of CM042369.1, forward strand.
AAATTTGCTCAGCAATATTATTTTTAGCACGCGTTTTTCGATTAACTATTCTGATAGAGAATTTTGTTGACTTTCAGCTGCTAGCCTGTGAAATTATATTTTATCTTTTGTTTACACAATTCAAATTATTTCTATAATTAATAACTCATTATTCATATTTTTATAATTGATTAGACTACTTATTGATTGATGGTTTACTTGTGAGTATGATTAATAGCTCGAACATTAGCAAATTTAAGTTCTCAATGGGTAACCAAACTGTCTTTACTTCTCATTTAAGTGTGACTGCCTGCTAGACTACCTAAAAGATTCCTCAAAGTTGGCTTAAAAAATGGATATTTACTGTGTTTTTTTGTGAGTTTTTTCTGAGTGTACTTTCGCATACACTTTCAAGCTCAGCTGCTGCTGCCTTTTGCCGCTTTTACTGACTGACTTTGCGAGTTTTTGTCGTTCGCCGTCGTTGAGTAAATGCTTTCTATTCAAACCGCAGCCAGAGCAGCAGCAGCAGCAACAGCAACAACAGCAGCAGCATATGTGTGTGTCTGGAGTGCCTTCCATTTCATTCCATGCCATATAGTATAACGAGTAGCCAAACCAAATATGGTGAGTGTGCGGCCAAGCACTTCATTGTTGGACAACATTTTCTTTGCATATTCATGTGCGCGCCTTTTGTGCACTTGCATGAGATTGTAAAATTTGAATATTTATTTCGCTTTTATTCTTATGATTTTTATGAATTTTACACTGCTGCAAAGTCATCTTAAATTCGAGGGAAATTTCGGCTGTGCAAAACTTTGCTGTAAATTAAAAAAAGCAAAAAAAATAAAAATAATATAAACTGAAAACACTCATAAAATTGAGGGGGAGAACAAAAAAACTTTAGCCATTATTTAAATGCGTTGTAATAATTTAAATGTTGACATATTGTCAGCCAACCACGCCCACTTTCACTTGCTAACAACTTTTTCTGTGTTCTCTGTTGATTTCTTTTCTTTCTTTTTTTTTTTTTTTTTGTTGTTGATGTTTTCTTTTATTGCGTCGCCGCGTAAATTTAATGAATTTTAATGAAAACTTATGTGCGTTGCGCATGTGTTGCCGCTGCTTGAGACAGCTGTCGCCAATCTTTCCTTTTTCCTCTGTCCTTCCCTCATTTACATGCTAAAACACTTGCAATTGTCGAATAATGTCAATTTAAACTTTTGATGTGCGCGACGCCATTTTCTTGCCTATTGAAACACATTTGTGTGTGTTGGTATGTGTGTACACTGAAAAATATCAGTTTCACTCAGCTTAAGTACGATGTTATTAAAATAAAACTACTTGAAGACCAAATTAAAAAAAAACTAAGGACATCTGTAAAATGCCAAGTTCTCAAAATTAAATCTAATATACAAAATTTGGCATATAAAACCCTCAAATCAATCGAATGTACTGTCAGTATTTTTGCTTATAGTGAGTAGAAATGTAGAGAACTATAATTTTTGGGTATAAGTATTTAGTAAGTAGAGCGTTAAACTAATAAGTAATAATAAATACCTAAATGCTAATCAAATTATAGTATTAGCAGTATAATATAGCCTTCAGACTATTTTTGTATATTCTGGTATATTAAGTTGATATATCAACTTATTAAATTAAAATGCTCAGTACTAAGAGCAAAATCTTGATTTTCGAATTTTTGAGATCAGTGTAGAAGTAAAACACAAGAGCAAATTTCGTTAGAAGCTTTTTTATTTTATATGTGCGTTAGAAGTTCCTGGTCTTTAGTAGGAGATACCAGTGTTGGACCGGATCCAGTCCAAGTAGCTGGTAGTACGGGTGAAGGCAGCTGGGTAGCCCTTCTCGCAACCAGCAGAAGCACCGAAGGAGGTAAGACCAACCTGGACGTTGTTGCTCTTAAGGACCAATGGGCCACCGGAGTCACCGTTGCAGGTGGACCTACCGTTGGTGGTGGACACACAGATGTTGGAGGAGGTGACAATGGAGGTGCCGTAGGTGGCAGCGCAGACGGTGTTGGTGATGACGCTCAAGTCGACATACTGCAGGTTGGTGGCAACGCTGCTAGAAGAGTCGCTGGTGCGGCCCCAGCCGGAGGCGACAACAGTCTCACCGGCATAGGTGGAGTAGGAGGAGGCAATGGAGGGGAGGGCAACTGGCTGGATCTTGGTGGTGTAGGCAACGGCGGGGATCCTGATCAGGGAGATATCGTTCCTCAGGTTGCTGCTGTTCCAGCCAGAGTGGATGATGATTTGGCTAGAGGCAACGGTGGATGAAACCTCGGGGGAGGTACGAACGGTAGCGCCCAAGTAGACGGTCACAGACGAAATACTACAATTGGGGAAAGAAAGTAAGTAAGTACACAGAAACACTTTTGGGTTTAGGTGTTTAGTTTTCGAAGCTTACCCATCGGTACAGTGAGCAGCGGTCAACACCCACTGGGTGCCAATCAGAGAACCACCGCACCAGGCAGAGGAGAGAGCGCTCACACGCAGGGAAAGACCGACCTGGTAGGGGAATTGGCCGACGGCAGCGGTAGATCCACCGGTGATGCGACCCTCAATGCTGTCCTGGACAGGCATCACACGGTCGCGGTGCACCAGCTCAGACTCGGGGAAAGCCGAAGCGGCCACAGCCAGGGTAAGGATGATCAGGAACTTCATGTTGATTAGTTTAGTAGTCAACTGTGTGCTTAACCAAGGGAACGCCGGCTCTTTTATACCAAAAATGGACTGCATTGCCGACGTAATACAGGTGTGATAAGATAGAGCTGTCGACTCTTGGCACACGTCACTAGCCTGGTCACGGCGTCCAAGACAATGTCAACGTTCCAGCCCACAGTCTTATCACATATCAATGAAACAGTTTTGAACACTTCTCGAAGGTGATATCAAACGAGATACGAGCAAGTTTGGCACGCAGCTGCGGCGACAATCTTATTGAAATCCATCAGCTTTCAAATTGATTTATTTCTTATGAGTTTCTAAATTTAACGAATTATGTTTTTGTTTACAAACACTTGTGCGTTTTTTTCTGCTTATGTTATTTACTTTCGTTAATCCGATAGGATATTTGGGGGCTTGCGAGACTTTGCGAATTATTGAAATTAAGGCCGAGCATAGTTTGTTTTGCTGTCCATTCGATACTCGAAAGTAAGTTGCATTAAATGGTCTTAGTTTTCATATTTCTTCTATCTGTGTATCTTATCATTGGAGACATTGAGCTGTCAGTTCCGTTGCGGTTCCCAAGATCAACTTACAATCACAACCTAGATCTATGTGCTAAGTAAATGCATTATTGGCCTTCAACTGTCATTGTTTGCGGCGTCTCTTCCTTGGACAGATTTCGCAATCATGAGACTGATAATTATTTATAATAATATTTTCGATTGATATTGCCATTGGTATTTGTTGTTGCATTTGATTTATTATTAAACTCGCCGAGAACTCGAGAACCGGCAAAACTGACCGCAAAAAGTTGTTTGGTCATTTGGTATTTGTGTATTTATCAACACTCGCCGCGTGATTGCGACGATTGTCGATGTGGATTTTGCTGTGGGCACCACAAAAACTCTCCACAAAACTGCGGTTAATCGCCTATTCAAAATGCTCAATTAAAGCCGATTAGTCGATTGCCCAGCTCAAATTTCCCTTTTCCGACAAATTTAATTGACATTTTTTCTTTATTTTGTTTTTGGCATTTTTATAGAGTCTTTTCCCAAACATATTGATTACAATTTCGATTTCATTGTGTTTATTGTTATTTATTAGCTACAATTTCCATTTGGGGACCATAAAAAGGGCAACCCCGAAAAATACAAGAGAAAGCAAAAGTTGAGAGTTTCGCATTCGGTTTTATTGCGAGTGTCGTTTTAATTGGTTTTATTGTCGTTCGCAGGACGTGTTTCTGGCTCCTGGTCGTTGGCTATATTGTTAAGCAATTAATGGCCAACAATTAGGCGTTAATTGCATTTAGTTGACTGTCGACTGTTGACTGCTGACTGTCGACGATGCCCGCTTCATCCATAATCCACTCCAAATAGGCAGTTATCCTCGTGTACGCGGTGGGCGCATCCACTTCGCACCCGTTGGCGCTGCCAAACGAGGTTATCCCTATCAAATAGCTGACATTGTGCCACCGATACACCAGCGGACCCCCTGAATCCCCTTGACAGGCGCCACGTCCGCCCTCGCCATCGGTGCAAATGTGTCGCCGAGCATTGACCAAACCGGGCAGGAAGAGGCAAATGCAACGCTGCTGCTCCAGCACTTTGACACTCGCATATTGCAGTCCATCGACTTGATCCGGTGTGCGTGCGGTGGCATTCAGCTCGTCGTCTGTCGTGGCACCCCAGCCCGATGTGATGACTAATTGACCCTGCAACAGTGGCTGTTGCATGAACTGGCGAGCCAGCGCAATGGGTTGCACCCGCTCACTGGGCGTGACTTCATGTGGCAGACGTATCAGAGCCAGATCATGATAGCCTCCAAATCCCAGATAGCCTGGATACACATTAAAGTTACTGCGCGACACTTCTAATGTTGCCTCTGCTGCCGTGGCACTCGCATATGTTGTGGCACCCAAAAAGAGCTTGCCACCTGCCGCATTCGTCAGACAATGGCCTGCGGTCAGCACAAATTGCAGAGTTATAAGTGCGCCGCCACATTGTCGCAAGCTGCCGTTGTTTAGCTGGAGCAGTAGTGCAACCTGATAGGGAAATTGTCCCGGCTCGGCGGCTTCTCCTCGAGCGATGCGTGTGCTGATCCCAGCTGAACGCTCGTGAGTCATACACTGACGTTGCCACTGCTGATAGCCCAGCTGCCAGCGCTGTGCATCGAGTTCCTCCTGCTGGTCCGACTCCTCTTCAAACGTCTCCTCTTGAGTGCTCCACGCGTGCGCCTGCTGAATGCATGCAGCAACGGAAAGCAAAGCGAACGGAACTAGACACGTTAAGCTGGTCATCTCGTAGATCCAATCGACAGTGCTGAGTGGGCTCTTCACTCGAGTAGTTTGTTGTTTTTATAGCCCGGCACGTGTCTCTCGCTTCACTCCCCCCTCAACGCTGTTAATTGAATTTCGCCAAGCAGCTGTGCTGTTTGGCATTCAATTTCCACAGTTTCATGTAATTGCCGCACGTTTTGGCGATTATGTTGCTTAGGCCTTCGTCTACCGAAGTTAGGGAGACTTCTCCCAACTCCCAGCTGTAATTTCTGTTTGAGCATCTTGTCTTGACTGCAGTTTCCTTAATTACAATACACAAACTGAAGTCGGTTCATTCAATTTCAAAGCCTTCTTATCAATGCTGTGTTTTCCACTCGTTTAATATTTGTTTTATTTCACTTACAGACTATGCTTTTAGCATTCTATTTAATTAATAGTTTTTGCGATTTACGGTGTACTTATCAATGGATTTGAAGAGCTTTTACAATGCCTTCGTTCCTGGTATCATTGAGTAAATTGTGACTAATTTGATAACAGCGCAAGTGATATCAGAAAACACTTGCAAAAACAATCAACAACATGTTTTATTTATTTTTTGTTTTTGAGCGCCAATCGTTAACGAGACAAATTGTCGGCGTACAGAGATTTTTATGCGATTGAGGCGTGTACAGTCATGTCTGCCTAAAATAAAGCTGATTAAAAAAAAATAGTTGATGGAATTGTAAGTAGATAATAACTAAGACAGTCTATGGAATTTAGCTACTCACAAAAAGGGTAACTTTTATTGGCAAGTTTAATTAGAGTTAAAGAACAAGTTAAACTTTTAACTATTAAATAATAATGATAATTCTAATTTAAATATATAACTTAATGCACAGTTTTCAATTTTCAAATTCAGATTAAGAATAGTTAAACTTTAAATATATATATAAATAATAATTAGGTTTTATAAATTTACGATTTATATACATTCGTTAAAATATATATGTATAGTACAAGAAGACAAGTGTATGTTATTTTGTTAGATGCGTTAATTAATTAAATTTTGCAGAGCTAAGAACTAAATGCAGATAACTTAATTTTCTAATATAGAATATTTTAAACTACAAAAATGTATGGACTATTAAAATTTAAGTATTTTCTTATGTTATAAATATTTTCCCAGATTTTGTCCACATTTAAAAAATGATTAGCTTTGTTATTTATGTTGTCTAATGCCTTAAGCTAATTTAAGCTTGCCAAGCTAAGAACTAAATGCAAAATTTCAAATATTGATTGAGAATATATTATTTTATTGTTTTTAGTATAATGTAGTCTCCATCTATACATCAAATATTGTATTTAGTTTTAGAAAAACTACTAACTGAAATGTATAAATTTCACTTATTATTTAGCTTAGAGTATTGTGAATTAATCTTTTGATAGATGTGTTAAATGGAAATGGAAAATTTAGGATTATTGCCAGTCATTCAAAAAATCTTTTTCATATGGTATATTCACAAAATTTAGGAAATATTTCTTGAAAAGCAATTTTGCATCGCTAGAAATTTCTCACATATTCAGCAACTTGTTTTCCTACTCTCTACTCGAGTCAACATTATTGGATTTCATCTGTTTGGGAGTAGCTCTCGATGCTGTTATTGTCGATGCTGTTGCTATTGGTGTTATTGTTGTTGCTGCTGCTGTTGTTGTAGCTACTATTGTAGTCAACATTGCGTTGCTACTTGAAGCTTAGCTTTACTTCGACCCCGCCTCTGTTTTTATGTTTATGCGGAAATCTGCAGAAATTGTGTCAATATCAATAAAATTAGATTAGTATCGACGGCAGCCACCCAAACAAGCAAAGTGCGTCGCAGGCAGCAGCATCCTCATTCCCATTTCCACACTCCCGAAGGCTGTGTGAATGTTCGAAGCACATCCACATCCGTTATATTGTGTGTGCGTGTGTGTGTGTGTGTGTGTGTGTGTGTGTGTGGAGCAGGGTTCGCACATCCGGTTTTTGGGCTGCCTACGATGGGAAATTGTCTGTGTGTGACAAATGCTTAAATGCCCTGAAATTGTTGCAACCCAAAAAATGTGTGAGCGAAGGCAAAGTTTCACTCAGTTAAAACATGCGCCACACTTAATCTCAGTTAATTTTCTTAATGGAAAAGTTTTCACGGATTTTCCTTCCATTCACATTTTTTTGCTTTTCTTCTTTGGTTTCTTTCTTTTCGCTTTTCTTTCGGTTGTTGTCGTGTTGCCACATCAATTTTTCGTCCATTCTGTTTTGTGGCATTTGTCGCCTGTGCCACATTTGTAGGCTCAAACCCAAAATGCCCCCTTTTGCCCCCTCCTTGCCTGGCTGCTGCAACCCCGCACGCAAATGGCCAGCCCTTGAAATTACTTTTTGGTCCTTTTTATTTTGCGTTTGGCGGGAGGTTGTGGAATTTCAAGACCCTCTACAGATAATTTTCATAATGCGAAAATTAGAAAACTTTGGCACAAAAGTTTTTCGCTATTGGTTTTAAATTTTTATTGGCAAACGAAGAGGAGGGCTGCGGGAGGGGGAGTCGCTATTTCCCTCCAGCGATTTTCATTTTCTTTAAAGCTGTTTTCCTATTGATTTCCCATTCAACAACATTTACGTGCCATTATCGCATCGCTTACAAAAGCCGGAGCCGATACCCCAAAGCGACTCCATTTCCAAATGCTTCTCGACTGCTGCTTTGTTTTTCCGTTTTCCCACCCCCTGCCGCAATCAGTTTTCCCCCCACACTCTGTCGTCCGACAATGACGTAATCTTTTATATAAACAGAGCCGCGCTCCAACACTTTTCACACAGCTGTCCAAGCTGTAGCTGTAGCTGTAGAAGCACTGACAGAAATAGCACTCAATCCTCTGCCTCGTCGTTCTACTAGAAGCAAAACATTGTGCCATTTCCTCCGCTTCCTTCACTTCACTTCCTGCTCCGGCGATGTGAACTGGCAACGAATCACGTGACGAATGATTGAGTGCACTTCTGTGTGCGCTTTTTCACTTAAAAATGTGCGATTTCAATCACTAAAAAGCAAAAGGTACACATCGGAAAATCGAATCAGCCATGGCTGACTGATGTCTTCCCCTACGCCATCCCCGTTTGATTTCCAAAATGTCGTTAACCACCACAAGGTGAGCTGTGAGCGAAAAGTAAACGGGGCGAAACAAAAAAACAAAAGCAAAAACATGGCCAAAAACGGAAGTTGGTAATAAATGTTAAAACAAGTTATGTGCAAAATGTCCGCAACACGTGACAGGACAATGTTCTAAAAAAAATCGAGAAAGTAAGCATAGCTCAAGAAAAATGAAAATATGTATAAAAGTGTAGTCCACATTTATGCCTGAATTGCGGAGAAGAGGCTGGCGTTCAACATTCCGTGCATCAAAATGCCGCGCCACTTAACAAATCCCAAGTTGTCGTTGCGTGCCACGTGACTGGAATAGTCAGCGGCAGAGTCAGAGCAGCGTCGTGTCATGGCCACGTCGAGAAACAATAGCTTTGCTTTGGCCAGTTGGAATTCTTTTTTTTTTTGTGGGGGGTTCGTCTGTTGCTTTATGGCCAAAGCACCGAGGGAATGGAAATGGCAGTGAGAATGCTGTTGGCCGGGAAAACGCTTTCACGCACGCTCGCTTTGGAAGCGTTGCGTCGCCTGGCGACCTGCCGCGCTTAATTTCCGCTTGTAATGGACGCACGATAAATCGTGGCAAGCGTTTCCGTTTTGCCCACGAAACCCACGAAACCTCGAGAATCTCTCCAGCTGCACGCAATCGAAATACATCTTTTGTTTGAGCTTCTTGTTGCTTACACCTGAGCGATATACCCAAGGTCCATTCAGGCTTTTCAATTTGCCTTCACGTTTCGGCTGAACTCGAAACTGTAGCTAAAGTTGTGGCATATTAAACGTGCTAAGTTCAGTCATCGGGTTGGGGAAGAGGAAGGAACAGTAACTTGCCTTAAAATTAGCAGCATAATTAGAAAACTTGGCCTATGGCTGTTAAATAAACTTTAAAGTGCTGTGTGCTGACTTAAAAGTCACTGAAAGGCGGGCTTTCTATTGCCCTTAATAATAATGAAATAGAATATTACAAGTTGATATGCCAGCTTTTCTTGAATGTAGCACCACTATAATGAAGAAAGTTTTGTTAAATGCATGTGTGGCGAGGTATAATTTGTAACCAAAAGTGTATGTAAGGTATTAAATATTTCCTTCAAAACGTAACATTTTCCAAAAGGCAGCTCAATTTGTAATACTTGGCGATACTTAATACTTCTGAAAGTGTATACAAACTATTGACTATTTCTGACTAGCTGATATGTGATCTTTCCTTCATATTAGGAGCATTTTAATAACGAAACTTCTCCTAGATAAGTTAAACTACGTATACTTGATATATCTGGTATGCAAAGTATTTCATATTTCTATGATTACCTTTGGTAACTTGTTTCTTAACAATATATGTAAGCACAATATTATATATTTATTTCGTTTTATACTCATGTTAGGCACATAATAAAGAAACTTTTCCTACATATGTTAAACTACGTGTACTTAATATTTTATTTTATATTTCTATGATTAGCTTTGGTAACCTAGCACTTATCGTTTCTAAACAGGAGATGTAAGCATATCATTATATATCATATTTATTTCTTTTGATGTACTTTTAATTGATATTTCTGAACAAAAAGTGTATGCAAAGTATTTCGCTTTCCTAGTCCATATGTGAGTTCTTCGCTCTTTCGCGTTCTCTTTACATCCGCCTATCTCTGCTATATGCTTGCTCTAGCTATGGCCATAATTTAAAATCGTAAATCCCTTTAACTTGCCACCGCAATGTGCCAATTTCCAGGACCATTTTTATTGTCGCCTCGTTAGTCAGAGAGTCGGGACAACTATTACCAAATCCCCGACTGATGGTCCTTCCTCGCTCTGTCTCTACCTCCGCCTCAGTCTCTAACTCCGACTCCGACTCCATCTCCAATTCCATCTCCATTCAGTTGCCGTGCGTGTCGCCTAAGCCGGCGATAAGGTGTGCACATTCCAGGCAACCCCTTCGTTGCCGCATCTTCTTGCCCCAGTCGGTGGTACGTGTCTTTCTTTGGCTCGGCGATAAATTGCTATTGGTTGGCTGTGGGGCCAAAGGTAAAGCTGCTAATTTATTAGCTGAAGCGGCAAACAAAACGCCAGAAAAACATAAATAAACGTATGGGTTTCGGGTGGCAGGGCTGCAGTTCGAATCAGTTGGCAGTCTGGCCATAACATTCTTGAAATTGAGCAAATCTGGCAACCCCAAAACGTTCTCTGTCTCCATCTCTCTTCCTCGCTTTGTCTGTTGGCTAGTTGGCTTTAATGCCAAGCATGGCGAATATGTGTGAAAGTGGCATATAAATTTCAATGGTCAAAATGCTCGCTAAGCTGCACCTTTGTGTGAGGAGTATCCAGCCTAGTCTAGAGAGAGAGCATGGCAGAAAGGGAGAGTGAGAGAGACAGAGAGAGAGAGAGAGAGAGCGTGGCAACAATGGGACAACAGCCACGCATATTCAATAATGTCCTCGCTTTCAACTTTTATGCTTTGTAAATGCAAAATCTGCACGGCACACTAAGCGAATAAATGCGAGTAAAAGGGGAGAGAGAGAGCACAAATAGAGTGTGTGAGAGAGAGAGGGAGAGCAACATATATTTTACAATGTTGCCAAAGCCATGGACTAAAGTTCTTGTGAACAATAGAAAAACGAATTAAACAAAAAGCCAGGCGGGCTGTTTGAATGTGTGTCTATATGTGTGTGTGGCCCAACAACAACAGCAACAATATGCAGGAAATAGCAGCAACAACAACAACGACAACGAGAACGACAACATTATCAACAATGGGCCACGCTATGAGCAGCTGCAACAATGGCGAAAGGCAGAAATGAATGCGGCTGCGAGAGTGTGCATTTCTATAGTATGCGCGTATGTGTATGTGTGCGTATACTTAATATGGATGTGTGTGTGTTAAGACGACAGTCAGTGCTGCCTTAACTGGCTTTTGTTGGCCCCCATTTCGTGGTGTTGTTATTGTTGCTGTTGTTGCCTGGCATCTGCATAGCATTTGCTGCTTTGTCACTCGCATTGTTGTTGCATTAGCAACTGTAGTGCATTAATACCACAAACTGTGTGCGAATGCATTGCATATGAATGTAGCTTACAGTTCTTTTAACCGTTTTGCAAGCTAACAACTCAGTCGAGGTTGCAGCATGATCTTTGTTGCTCTTCTACCAAAAGGTAAAGCTGTATTAGCTCAACTGTTGATGTGTTGATTTAAAATAATATCTTCACTTAAATGTGTGATATATTGTAGCTAAAAGTTATGAAAGAAGTGTACTTTATATTCCATCATGAATCTTAGTAATCTTAAGGAAATAAGCTTTTACTGACGAGCTGTGATAGATGTGCTTGAACCTATGAATTGGTAGATTATCATGTGCACCTGTCATGATGGCTCAATCTCTCGGTGCCCAGCACAAAAGATCAGAATTAAGCATCTCTCAAACTAGAGCGAATAAATCGCAGCGGCAGCGGCGCGAATAAACCGCGTGATGTTCTCCGCGCCAAAATCGCAAGTTCACACCTCGGCGAATTTATTCGCGGTTTACATTAGTGCACTTGTGAATGACAACAAATGACAGCCATAAAAAAAGGCATTGCGCATAAACAACTAAACGTATAAACGTCACATGTGATGATTTTAAATTAATATTTTTTCAATAAAAGTAAATGATTATAACTTGAAAACTTCTTCTCGTATTATATTATTATAATTATATTGTATCAAAAGCCCAAAATGTAGTAATTTAACAAAGGCAAAAATTGAACACATGCATCACATTTGAATTCATCAGCGCAGAACATGAGCAAATTTCTGCAATCAAATCTTATCGTTCTTGGCGGCAAGCGAAAAAAGCGCTGCATGCGCGGTTGCGGAAAAAAACGCTGCAAATTCGCCGTCAAAACGAATTCGCTCCGCTTTGGTGTGCATACGTTCATAAGACGAAATGTAATTATATAGTATATTCGCGCCGCTGCCGCTGCGATTTATTCGTTCTGGTGTGAGAAATGCTTTAAGCGTCGATCAGCGCCCTTATGAAGCAACACAATGAAGAGTACACTGCTTGTAAACTGCTTGATTCACGCGTGTCTTTGCGGTAAGCAGGGCGAGTTGTTCACTTTTGCTGAGGTATAACAATATTATTTTTAGCATTTCTTTAAAAGAAAATCTAACTTCCGTATCAACTTAAAATCCGTTGTAGCATTAAGCTTCTTATTAACATATTTATAATTACATGTTGTTTCAAATTACGTTAAATTTTAAGCATTTATCTTTGCACTTTGAAAGAAATAATGACCAAATATTTCTGTTCTTCATCAACATATTAAGCGATTTCATTTTATTAAAATTTTTTTCAATTTCCGTTAATTAGACATCGGTTTATGCTGGGATAGGTGCATTGTATGAGGGCTACAGCTGGATCTATTCCAGGCCAGTGTGACTACGAATCCAGTCCAGATAACTGCTAACTCGACTAAAGCCACTTAGTACACCTGGTTGTAGAAAAGAAGCTACACCAACGAGTTTGGAATCATCACGTGTGACCAATGGACCCCCAGAGTCGCCACCACCGACAAATGGACCGAAGCAGATTATGGTGTCCGATGGTTCATAAAAGATATTCCAGCAATTCATTTTGCTGTGAATCTGCACTCCGACAAACTGTAGATCATCCTGAACTCTATCATGCTCATTTTGGCCCCATCCACTGGCTACGGCCACCGCTCCTTCGTAGTCATTATCGCTATCGGCAAGCGACACTTTATTAACCAACTCCGAGTACTCCACACGAGGTGTGCGAATGAGGGCAATATCATTTGCGAGATTTCTATTATTATAGTTTTCGTGCTCAATAATGTTATCCGAATAGACCACATGGCTTAATTCACTATTCCAACGTTTTGTTGTACCATAGAAGATTTTAACCCAATCGGCGTTGTGTGTGCAATGAGCGGCAGTCAAAATCCAGGTATGATCAATGATGGAGCCACCACATATATAACTAACATTGCCAATACTTGTGTGCAACGAAACAATGTATGGGAATTGTCCTTTATGGGCATCTTTTCCGTATTGGATGCGTTGCTGGATATCGATATTTTGAGTTCCACCGAGCGGAAGCTTAGCCCCAAGTGATAGGGCAAATGTCACAGACAGAAAGACGAGTAGAACTTGCATGGTTAGCGAATTGTCTGTCTTTGGCTCACGAACTCTTGCCTTATATATTAAATGATTTCCAGTTAAGTTACATCACAGTTTAAAAATTTTAATAAATTTACGAACACTAATTAAGTATTATCTAGGTAAACCCATAAATAATTATTGATGGACGTATTGATGGCTGCCGGAGTTATCTTTGTAAATACCCTAAAAAACCAAGCTGCCTTACAAAACTCTTCGCTCTCTTAAAGCGTTTTCCTCTCTTTTCTATTCTATTAGTTACGAAGTAGCCACGTCCCATTGACTATGTTCTTGTACTCGCTTCCCAATAATAGAAGAGTTTTACAAAATTGTACGAACAGCAAATGTATATAACAGGAAAAGACCGCATCTCCGATCCCATAAGGCTACCCATTTCTAATATATCTAAAATATGGCGGTTTTATTCTTAAAATATACCAAACTAATATATCAAAAATTCGGAAATATATCAAAAGCTTTATTTTGTATATTTATAACATTTAAAATAAAATAAATAGATACATAATATACCAAATAGTCAGCCAAAGCAACTAAGACCCAACATAAACTGTCGTTTTTTGGAATATAACTTCTATAATTTTTGTCTCGTTGCGATATGTATATGTACTGTAGATATTAATGTGTGAGTCATGACTGTAGCTTTAAAATTACTCTTTATATTCGTTTTGTTTTTATTCGTCGGGACGAATATAGTCTCTTATAGCCTTTGAGATCTATGTGTTCCTGCGACGCACAGACAAACAGACTGTTGATACAAACCGATAATATACATATATATTTTATAAGGTCAAGTCATCTCTGGCCTTCTAGCTGTTACATTGTTATAATACCCAATGGGTGGCAGGTTTTTTTTATATATATTCTTTATTTATTTACAATCTATCTAAAGATAATAAGTAATGGGTAGCAGGTAGAAAAATTTTTTTTTCAGGACGCTTTTTTAAAAAATAATGGCCACAATCTTTTGCTTTTCATCAACATTTTTATTTCTATTACAAATTTTGCACATCCAGTTCATTATGCATCGTTTTATGCTGGGTACAGTATTTAAGGGATAGTTCTGGATCTATTTAAGGACAATGTGATCTCGAATCCAGTTCAGATAAGCGCTAACCCGAGTATAGCAAGCGATATACCCTTTCATTATAAAAGAGGAAACACCAATGAGTTTCGGAGCATCACGAGTCACCAGTGGACCACCAGAGTCGCCTTCTCCAATGGCAACTCCATCCGAGTTTCTGCCACAGATCATGGAATCCGATGGTTCTCCAACAAATTCCAACCAAAACTTTCTGCTGTAAATCTGCAAGCCGACAAAAAGTAGATTTTCCTGATATCTACCATACTCATTTTTGCCCCATCCACTGGCTACAGCCCAGGCTCCTTCGTAGTCATTATCATGATCAGGAATCGAGACTTTCTTAACCAGCTCCGAGTACTCCACATAAGGTGTGCGAATGAGGGCAATATCATTTTCGAGAGTTCTAGTATCATAGTGCTCGTGCTCAATAATGTTTTCCGAATAGACCACATGGCTAAATTCACCCTGCTCATATTTTGTTGAACCATAGAAGATTTTAACCCACTTGGAGTTGTGCGTGCAATGAGCGGCAGTCAAAATCCAGTTGTGATCAATGATGGAACCACCACATCCAGAATTTCCATGCACCGTACCGATGGTCATCGAAACAATGTATGGGAATTGTCCTTTATGGGCATAATTTCCGTATTGGATGCGTTGCTGGATATCGATATTTTGAGTTCCACCAAGCGGAAGCTTAGCCCCAAATGACAGGGCAAATGTCACAGACAGAAAGACGAGTAGAACTTGCATGGTTAGCGAATTGTCTGTCTTTGGCTCACGAACTCTTGCCTTATATATTCAATAATTTTCAATCAGGTTACGTCACAGTTTAGGTATTAAAACTTCAGAATATTCATTAAGTGTTATCTAGGTATTCTCATAAAGAATATGGTTTATGGACTCATTGATAGCTGGCGGAGTTATTTTTGTAAATATCCGAAATGAACGTAGCTGTATCACTTTCGAGCATGTTGATTCGCACTTGCAAACACAAAAATATTCGAGCGTTTAAAAAAAAAATTGTATAATAACAAAGTATTATCAATTACGTCGCTGGTGCAAAGCAGTGCATTTCTGGGAACTGCTTCTTTTACGTGAGGCTATGCGATCAGCAGTGCGAGTAAAATATATGTTATCATCTGTATATGGACATTTCCAGGGTCGCAGATGTGACATTTCTACAGTCTTTAAACGTATTTATTTCATCAAAAATATACATTCTCAAAACTCTTTTTAATTGTTTAACTCATTAATGAGAGCTTTATTTATAAGAGGCTAGCATTAAGGATTGTCGTTTTAGAGAAAATTAATGAAAAACACTGCACTGGGAACGTGTCGAAAAACAGAAATTACATGTAACTTCATCTTCAAAAATTGTATAAGTCAGCAAATGTGGCTAGTACATTATACGATAATACTTTTAAATCATAATAAAGTTGTGTCATTTTTTATTAGTAGGCACTATTATGAAGTATTGTTATTGATTTATTTGTTTTACAAATTTTATAAATATTTGTTGTTCCCGAACGTGAAATTTTCATCATCAACATAGTTATAATGTAATTTGTAATTTTACACTCTTTGTAAGCAAAAGGATTAGGAGAATAAGATATAGAACGATATATTCCTTAATAAGGATATTATAATACAATATAGATCTGTCAATACTAAATTGCGTAAATGTAATACTCAACAAGCAATAAAGCGCCAAACCTAAGTAGAAACAAAGCTCGCATTCGGTTCTATCACCAATAATTAAACAACTTTAATTTTTATATTCAATGTATTTATATTTTGCATTGAATAATTATAAAAAGCTATTTTCAGCACAATATTTTGAAAGAAATAATCAAAAAAAAAAACTTTTACCCTTTATCAATATGCTTTGCGATATCATTTTATTAATAATTTTTCTCAAATAATTAATTAGACATCAGTTTAAGATGGGCTTAGTGTATTGTAAAATGATATCTGGATCTATTGTCCAGTCCAGATATATTGTCCAGTCCAGATAAGCGCTATCTCGAGTAAAGCCACTTAGACGCGAGTCTATAAAAGAGGCTACAGCAAAGAGTTTGGAATCATCACGAGTGACCAATGGACCCCCAGAGTCGCCACTCCCGTTAGCTGCACCGACGCAGATATTGGTGCTTCTCATAGACTACATGCCTAAAGTCACTATTCCACAGTTTCATTGAACTATAGTATATTTTAACATACTCTGCGTTGTGTGTGCAAGGAGCGGCAGTCAAAATTCAATTGTGATCAATAATGGAGCCACAACATCCAGAAATTGTATGCTCCCTACTGATGGCTATCGAAACAATTTATGGAAATTGTTCTTTATGGCCATCTATTCCCTCGTAGATGCGTTGCTGGATAGCGAAATTTTTTGTTCCATCCAATATATTTGTAAATACATTAAAAAAACAGAGCTGCATAACTTTTGAGCATGTTAAGTCAAACTTTCGATCGAACGATTATGCAAAAGCAAACAAGCGATTAGAACGAGTTTAATGTTATGTTATGTTTAATATACATGTGGATAGTACATTCTAAGTGGTAGATTTTCCTTTTAGTAAACCCTATTATGAAGTATTATTACTAATTTTATAAATTTTTGTAAAGTGACATCGTCAAACGTGAAATTTTTACCATCAACATTCAATATGTGAATTTGTTTTTTTATTCCCCATATTGCAGGCAAAGGATCAAAAGAATGGATATAGAGTTATATATTCCATAATAAATATATTATTATACAATATAGATCTGACAAAACTTAATTACCTAAATCCAACCAAATCAAGCCAAAGCCTTGCTTTGTTTCTAACACCATTCATTTTTGAAATATATTTTTACTCTGTATTTCTATCTTAAAAAAAGTTTTATTGAGCTCAGTGTTTTAACTGAAATAATGACCACATACTTATGCTCTTTATCAACATACTTTGCGATTTAATTTTATTACAACATTTATTCATCGTTTTATACAGGATTTAGTGCATTGTACATATTGATCTATTGTAGGCCAGTGTGATGACGAATCCAGTCCAGATAACTGCTAACTCGACTAAAGCCACCTAGTCGACCTGGGTCTAGAAAAGAAGCTACACCAACGAGTTTGGGATCTTCGCGTGTGACCAATGGACCCCCAGAGTCGCCTCTACCGACAAATGGACCGACGCAGATCATGGTGTCCGATGGATCATCAACGAAATTCCAGCAGTTATTTTTGCTGTGAATCTGCAAGTCGATGAACTGTAGATTTTCCTGTTCTATACCATCTTCATTTTGGCCCCATCCACTGGCTACGGCCACCGCTCCTACGTAGTCATTATCGCGATCGGCAAGCGACACTTTATTAACCAACTCGGAGTACTCCACACGAGGTGTGCGAATGAGGGCAATATCATTCACGTGAGTTCTATTATCATAGTTTTCGTGCTCAATAATGTTTTCGGAACCAACTACATGGCTAAATTCACCCTGCTCATATTTTGTTGAACCATAGAAGATTTTAACCCACTTGGAGTTGTGTGTGCAATGAGCGGCAGTCAAAATCCAGTTGTGATCAATGATGGAACCACCACATCCAGAAATTCCATTCACCATACGGATGGTCATCGAAACAATGTATGGGAATTGTCCTTTATGGGCATAATTTCCGTTTTGGATGCGTTGCTGGATATCGAAATTTCGGGTTCCACCGAGCGGAAGCTTAGCCCCAAGTGACAGGACAAATGTCACAGATAGAAAGACGAGTAGTACTTGCATGGTTAGCGAATTGTTTGTACTTGGCTCACGAACTCTTGCCTTATATATTCAATGATTTTCAATTAAGTTACGTAAATTTAGGGAAAGTTCAGAATGCTAATTAAGTATTATCAAGGTATCCTCATAAAGAATTGAGTTGATGGACTTATTGATACCTCGAGGAGTTATCGTTGTAAATACCCTAAAATAACGGAGCTGAATCACTTTTAAACATGCTTATTCAAACTTGAAGTCGAACGAATCTGCATTCGAACGAGTTTGATGCGATCAGTTGTGAAAAAATAATTTGTTTGAAATAATATCGAGCAGGCATTATACATGTTTGGAACGAGTTTGATCACAACGAGCACGAGCAGGCAACGAGTGAGATTGAAGAAATTGTGCTCGCGACCGCTCTCTCATTTCACCGAAGTCAAAGCTATGCAATAATAAAGTATTATCAGTAGCGTCGCTCGGGCAAAGCAGTGCTAGTACACTGCTTCTTTTACGCAAGGCTAAGGCAAGGGAAGCAGTTCGAGTTGTGCACTCACATATGTTCGATTAAAAGAAAGTTTTACTTCATTATGTAAAATATCCTACAAAGGTTCGAAAACAAAACCTTGCGTCTGATCACCAATGCCCCATTCTACGTCAGGAATCACACAGTCCACAATGACTTACGTATGCCAAAGGTATCTGCAGAGATTGTTAAATTCAGCTCCAAATACGTGCAAAGACTTGACACCCACTGTAACCAGCTCGCAATCAACCTGCTGGACAACAGTCTCCACGTCAGACGCCTCAAAAGACGACATCCTCTTGACCTGCCCTTTAGGCCATCCAGCGAGTGGTGACTTACTTACCTTACTCCCCTGTAAATACTCCCTTGTAAATATTCCCCAAAAATGTTAAACATTCTATATAAAAACTTTACTGTGCATTTTATATATTCCACAATCTATGTATTTACATATTATAAAATTATAAGTGGTATAGTTTCCAATTAAATAAATTATTTTGAAGTATTATTATAGAATAATTTATTTTACAAATTGTATAAATATTTGTTACGTGACATCGCCAAACGTGAAATTTTTACCATCAACATATTTATGTGAATTATGCATGGCTGTGTATACATATATGTTTTTCCTACAAAGGATTAAGAGAATGGATATACTATACAGTTCTATATTCCATAACAAATAGATTTTATTACAATATAGATCTGAATTATTAATCTAACCAAATCAAGCCAAAACCTTGCGTTGTTTATAACACCACTCATTTTTTAAATATATTATATTTTTTCTCTTAAAAAGAGAGCTGAACTCAGTATTTTGAAAGAAATAATGACAAGATACTTTTGCTATTTATAAATATACTTTGCGATTTCATTTTATTACAACATTTTCTCATCGTTCTGTACAGGGTTTAATGCATTGTATGAGGGCCACATCTGGATCTATTCTAGGCCAGTGTGACTACGAATCCAGTCCAGATAAGCGCTAACTCGACTAAAGTTAGTTAAATAACCTCCTATGCCAGTTGAGGTAACACCAATAAGTTTAGCATCATCTTGAGTGACCAATGGACCACCAGAGTCACCACGGCCGCAGGATGTGCCATCCCAGGTTGCGCTACGTATTATGCTGTTCGAACTCTTTCGGTCAATCTGCAAGCCGACAAACTGTAGACTCTTTGAAATTGAATTATGGGCAATTTCGCCCCATCCACTGGCTACGGCCCACGCTCCTTCGTAGTCATTATCACGATCGGCAAGCGACACTTTATTAATCAACTCCGAGTACTCCACACGAGGTGTGCGAATTAGGGCAATATCATTCTCGTGAGTTTCATTATCATAATGCTCGTGTTCAATAATGTTATCCGAATAGACCACATGGCTTAATTCACCATTCCAAAGTGTCGTTGAACCATAGAAGATTTTAACCCAATCAGCGTTGTGTGTGCAATGAGCGGCAGTCAAAATCCAGTTGTGATCAATGATGGAGCCACCACATACATAACTTTCATTGGCTCTACGTATGAGTATCGAAACAATGTATGGGAATTGTCCCTTACGGGCATCTTTTCCTCCGAAGATGCGTTGGTAGATATTAAAATTTTGAGTTCCACCAAGCGGAAGCTTAGCTCCAAGTGACAGGGCAAATGTCACAGATAGAAAGACGAGTAGAACTTGCATGGTTAACGAAATGTCTGTCTTTGGCTCACGAACTCTTCCCTTATATATTCAAAGATTTTCAATTAAGTTTTTTTGGGAAAGTTCAGAATTCTAATTAAGAATTATCAAGGTATCCTCATAAAGAATTGAGTTGATGGACTTATTGATACCTCGAGGAGTTATCTTTGTAAATACCCTAAAATAACGGAGCTGAATCACTTTCGAACATGTTGAGTCAAAATTGCAGTCGAACGATTCTGCAAAAGCAAACGAGCATTTACGAACGAGTTTGATGCGATCAGTAGTGAGTAAATTATTTGCTTAAAATAATGACGAACTTCAATTATACATGTTTGAAATGAAAATATTATGCCTCTGACAGTTCTCTGATTTCACCGAAAACTATGCAATAATAAAGTTGCGTCACTCTGGCAAAGCAGTGCACTGCTCTTACACTGCTTCATTTGCGCGAGGTTATTCGGCAAGCAGTGCACGTTGTGCACTTATATGTATATGTGTGTTTTTAAAAGAAAGTTTTACTTCATTATATTTCAAAAATTACAAAAATAAACATTAGTATGCACGCAAGTGCAAATAAATTTTTGTCTTGATAAATTTTAGATTTTAAGATAATCACAATAAATTAGGGTCTTAGAATGCTACATAAATCGAATTCGCTTTCGGGGCAAATAGCTTAGACACTGATCTTATCAAAAGATTTGGGAATATATTATTTCGAGAAATTTTAAAATATTATGCATATAACTTTATAATGCGTTTTATTTGTTACTCCTCCGTGTTACTCCTCTACTCCTCTACCTGTTATATACATTTTTTTTGTCTGCACAAAGATATAATACCCTTCTAGCCTATGGGTAGCGCGTATAAAAAGAAGTGAAGGTTATTCCTAAAGCTTTAAATTAGCACTATTTGTAGAGCTAAGATTGATTTTAGGAACTTGTTCTGTTTTACGATAAAAAAATATAAATTCCTTCATATTTTGGTTTTTGCAATTATCAGAATAGAAAACAAAACAGAAAAAAAATCCCAAAACCATTCATAGCTCTAAATAAAGTATTAGGTAGAGCTATAAGAATAATATTTTCTTATTTTTAAAATTGTTTCAAGGTATGTTTTTTTTTGTCACTGTAAAGATCGCAGGCGACATTTGTCAGAGAATTATCCATATACCATCTTCTATGTATTTATATCTTGCACTGAATAATCAAAACTAGATTTATTCATCTTGAAATTTTGAAAAAAAAAAATAATAACCAGATACTTTTGCTCTTCATCAACATATTTCGCGATTTTATTTTATTACAAATTATTCACATGCAATTAATTAGATATCACTTTATGCTGGGTTTAGTGTATTGTATAACGGTATCTGGATCTATACTAGGCCGGTGTGACTACTAATCCAGTCCAGATAAGCGCTAACTCGAGTAAAGGAAGTGGAAACACCCATCTGTCCTAAAGAGGTAACACCAATAAGTTTGGGATCATCACGAGTGACCAATGGACCCCCAGAGTCACCAGTGCCGCAGGATTTGCCATCCGAAGTTGTGCTATTGATAATGGTGTTCGAACTTTTTCCGTTAATCTGCAAGCCGACAAAATGTAGACTCTTTGAAATTGAATTATGCGTAATTAGGCCCCATCCACTGGCTACGGCCCACGCTCCTTCGTAGTCATTACCACGATCGGCAAGCGACACTTTATTAACCAACTCCGAGTATTCCACACGAGGTGTGCGAATAAGGGCAATATCATTCGCGGCCGTTAAATTATTATAGTCTTCGTGCTCAATAATGTTATCGGGACTGACAACATGACTAATTTCACTCTTCCATTTTTCCGTTGAACCATAGAAGATTTGAACCCCATCGGCGTTGTGCGTGCAATGAGCGGCAGTCAAAATCCAGTTGTGATCAATGATGGAGCCACCACATACATTACTATGATTGCCCTTACGTATGAGCAACGAAACAATGTATGGGAATTGTCCTTTATGGGCAATTTCTCCCCCGAAGATGCGTTGCTGGATATTAAGATTTTGGGTTCCACCGAGCGGAAGCTTAGCTCCAAGTGACAGGGCAAATGTCACAGATAGAAAGACGAGTAGAACTTGCATGGTTAGCGAATTGTCTGTCTTTGGCTAAAGAACACTTCCCTTATATATTCAATGATTTTCAATTAGGTTACGTCACAGTTGAGGAGTCAAAATGCTAATTAAGTATTATCTAGGTATCCTCATAAAGAATTGAATTGATGGACTTAATAATGGCTGGCGAAGTTATCTTTGTAAATACCTTTAAAGAACTTAGCTTTATCACTTTCGAACACGTTGAGTCAAACTTGCGATCGAACGATTCTGCAAAGGCAAATGAGTGCGCTTTCGAACTAGTTTGACGCGATCGATAATGAGTGAGTGAGTATTGTGCTCGTGGCCGCTCACTGATTTCACCGCTCACTGATTTCACCGAAGTCAAAGTCAATAATAAAGTATTATCAGTAGAGGCGCTCTGACAAAGCAGTGCACTGCTGTGTCACTGCTTGTTTGGCGCGAGTCTACGCTATAAGCAGTGCAGGAATGTTAATTTCAGTATAAGCTCAACATTCATCAAAATATTCAGATTCTTAGTAATATATTGTATTTATAATTATATATTACATATACTTATATCTGGCATTGGATAATTAATTATAAATAAACTCACCTGCGTATTTTCAAAGAAATAATGACCAGATAGATTTGCTCTTCATCAACATATTTTGCGATATCATTTTATTACAAATTTCGTACATCCAATTAATAATATATCGCTTTAGTGCTAGGTTTGGTGCACTGTATGAGAGCATTACGTGCATTTATTCTAGGCCAGTGTGCAGACGAATCCAATCCAGATTAGCGCTAACTCGACTGAATCCAGCTGGAAGAATTTCGTCAGCTTCGAGTGAAAAGGAACTGACACCAACGAGTTTGGGATCATCATGGGTGACCAATGGGCCGCCAGAGTCGCCGCTGCCAATGGTTTTGCCATCCGAGGTGCTGACACAGAGAATGTTATCCGATTCACGGCCAATTGCATCCCAGCAATCCTTTTTGCTCTTTATCTGCAAGTCGGCAAACTGCAGATTCTCTGGTGTTGCACTATTGTCATAGGTTTCTCCCCATCCACTGGCTACGGCCCACGCTCCTTCGTAGTCATTATCGCGATCGGCAAGCGACACTTTGTTAACCAACTCGGAGTAATCCACATGCGGTGTACGAATGAGGGCCAAATCATTCTCGAGCGTGTCATCATCGTAGTGATCATGCTCAATAATGTTATCGGTATTGACTTCATGGCTAAATTCACCCTGAGCAACTTTCGTTGAACCATAGAAGATTTTAATCGATTTGGCCTTGTGTGTGCAATGAGCGGCAGTCAAAATCCAGGTGTGATCAATAATGGAGCCACCACACAAGGCACCATTATCATCGCTCAGACTGATGCTTAACGACACAATGTATGGAAATTGTCCTTTTTGGGCATCTTCTCCGTTATAAATGCGTTGCTGTATATTGAAATTTTTGGTTCCACCGAACGGAAGTTTACCACCAAGTGATAAAGAAATTGTCACTGATAGAAGGATAAACAGAACTTGCATGGTTAGAGAATTGTCTGACTTTGAGCTGAAGAACTCTTGCCCTATATATAGATGTTTTTAATTGCGTCGCATCACAGTTTAGGAGTTACAATAAAATGTAGAATGCTAATTACGTATTATCTGGGTACACTCATAAAGAATTGGGTTGATGGAGTTCTCTTTCTGAATACCTTAAAAGAGCAGAGCAGCCTTATATAAAGCACTTTGCTCTCTCTCTTCAAGTGTTTTCACTCTGTGTCACAGACTGCACAAATGTGTTGTTGCATTTGCATTTGCATTGTTTTGCTTTGCTTTCAGAACTCGCTCTCTCTCTGACTTTTGTTTGGCACTCATAGTTGATCGAACTGGCGCGTGTTTGCAAAAGTGTTTGCGAAACTTTCAAGTGCAATTGCTGGGAAAAGTTAATGGAAAATGCGAATACGAATGTGAATGCGAGTACGGCGGCAATTGGCGTCATGCTTTTGCCAGGCGGCTGGCATATCACTTGAAAAATGTTGAATTTTGGTCAATAGCATGCAATTTGGGTTAGGCAAACAAGTCAACAGCAACGTGGCCCGGTTCGTGCCTTGCCCCCCGGCTTGGCAAACATTGCGGCATAATCAGCATGAATGGTGATGGGCTGGGAAGAAGGGAGCGAAGAGAGAGAGAGAGAGCGAGAAAGACGAGGTAGACACATTGTGCACATCTTTGTCTGCAGCATGCGATTGACCCGCGGGGAGGACGTTGCCAAAACTCTGTCAATTGGCCAAAAATGCCACAAAAACATATTTGGCAACGCCAGAATCGCAGCTGCAGTTGCCGTTCCAGTTCAGTGGGGGTTTGGTATGGCATCGAGTACGAGTTGAAGCTACCAATATACCACAAACGGCTCCTGGGTCAATGTTGATTTTGGACATGAGGCGATGTCGGAGCTGTGCCAGTCAGGGCCATAAAATCAGACAGTCAATGAGCCAAATGGCCAAATAGCTGTTATTGTTATTGCCGCAGCCTGGCAAATTAATGAGGTGTCCTGTTGGCCAGCCATGCATAATCATCGCACCCACCAAACGGCGCCCACTGCAGTTGCAGTTTTGTAATTGACCATGTCAGCAGTCGACAGCACTGCAATTTTGTTCAGATTTGGCAACTGGCTTTAAGCAGCTCTTTAAGCAGACGGAGCTGAGCGAATGCCAGCCAAGATTAGCATTTGCCGTTTATTTTCCTTGCTTTTATTCTTGTGACAGTCCAACATTTCCCCAGACAATATTTGCATGAAAACTGTTACTGCCACTTAAGCATATCCTTGCCAAAAAACTTCCTTTACATGCGCGCGACACAACATAACAGAAAAAACAGAAAAAAAACTTGGCTGGTTGTTGGTTTTTATTGTTTTTTCCTTTTCCTTTTGCGTTTTCTCCTTTTCAGTTTATTTTTTACTTGGCATTGTTGTAGTTTTAATGACAGCCACCGAACAACGAGCAGCACTCAAAATTGTCGCCTTAATGTCAACGAAAGCGTCGCGACGCCTCAAAGTATGCAACTTTTTTCGTTTCTTTATTTTTTTTTTTTGGGTTGAGCCAGTGAAAAGTTTCCATTTTTATGCCCAAGCAAGTTAAGCGACAATGTTGAAATGCTTAATGTCAGCACAGGTCTGTGGCTAGCAGCTAATGTTGGATTTAACAGAATTATAGCAAAAATGTTGTGACACTTTTTTTTGGGTGTGTGATTTGGTAAGGGAAAAGATTACATTAAAATAGATATGCTTTGGGTTTGCTTTTTTTTTCATTGAGCTTGGGGCGTTTAGATCCATTTAAATAAAAGTTACCAAAGTTGTTGCGTCTCGTTTACCTCGCAGTCATAAAACACTCAGCACTCATACGCCATGTGTTACGCAGTAAAACGGAGAAAACTTTCAAGACAGTGACAGACAGCTGGAAAACCCAAACCCCAACAAAAACCAATGCGCAGCCAAACATTTTTAATTAGCCTAATGAAAAAGTTCAAATGTAAAAAAATTTCGCAATATTCCAAGCTTCTGTTGCTGAGGGGACAACAAAAAGACAAAAGACGACTGACAAATGAGAAGAAAGCAGCGCCAAATAAGCGAGCAATAATTTTTGCCATTGTTCGCTCGCAGCTGCAGCGCGCTAAGCGAGTTGAGAAATGAGAGTCGCGATGTCACAAACAAAGAAATGCGACAACGCGAATCGCGAGGAATGAAAATGAGTAAAAGGCAACGCGATGATGTTGGTAAATAATACAAAAATATGAAAGACGTTGCAACTGGATGGAGTCTGTTCTCGCTTCGCGCGGCTCAATGGCTTTTGGTTTCTGCCGACTACTTTATTTGCCATTGTCCTTTGTCCTTAGTCCTTGGTTCTTGGTCCTGCGGCCGATCGGCCATGAAAGCAAATAGCGCTCATTAAGCAAATGACATTTGGCGAGGCGAGTGGGGAGCCAGAATGCAGAATGTTCAATTAAAAAACTTTTCATTTTGTCGAATGGGCGACGCAGAGAGTGCCGCATACTTACGACATACGTACATAAGTACACACATACACACACACATCCGTATATACAGACTCACGTACATAAACCACTTAAGAATTATAAGGCGCGGCTTGGTTTCATTTCCTTTCGAGGAAGTAGGCAATGGCTCATAATTGATTTTCAACATTTGTGTGTGGATGTTGTTTTTGTTTGCGTTGTTGTTATTTCTTTGGCCACTTTGGCTTATTAAATATTTAATGGCAAATTGTCAGAAACAGCCAAAGTGAATGACAGGCTCTCACTCTCTCTGTCTCCCTCTCTTTCCCTCTCGGGTTTTGCTTGTGGCAATAATTGACAAATAAAGTGAATTGACAGCAAAAAGTTTAGTAAAAGTCTCGACGAGTTTTCTGTCTCTCTTATGAATACTTTAGGCTGCTTAGCGGCGCGATTCGAGCTGTCCAACTGCCAATTCTCCAATTATTTAAATGTTTTTTTGCTGTTCTATTCTGTTTTCTGTTTCTGGTTTTTTTCCTGTGCTTCTTTTTCTTTTCATTTTATTTACGCACGCATTCGTGTGTAGCGAGCCCGATAATTGCAACAAAGCAAAAACTTTTCACAGAACATGAAAGCAAAACCAAAAAGCAGAAAAGTAGACAACACTTTGACACCAACAAGTAGTCGAACACCAGGGAACGAGAGAAAAGGCACGAGATATTCACAGGAACAAAAGAATTGGAAAATAAAAAAACAGAAAAAAGAAAGAGAAGGAGTCGCCGCCGGCTAAAAACTTGTTCCATGTTGCCATCGAAAAGATTTGCCACAACTTTTGCGACGACTGTGCAAGAAAAAGTGTTTCGGTCGAGGCTGCAATTAAAAAAGGGATTACGTGGCTGGTCAGACTTTGATTTGGCCAAGACTGTTGCTTCCTTTTGCTACTCTTGCTTCTGCTTTTCGATTAAAAGTTGAGCAAATTAAAATTGTATAATGACGGTGATTAGGCCAACAACGGACTGCAAATTGCCCAGCTTCAATTGTACAATAGATGATTCTTCATTTGTTTGCAACTTTTGCAAGTGGAGATGCGACTTCAAAGAAATTGGTTTCTTGCTCTAAAGGACAATAAACTTTATTGGTTTGGTATAATGGAAAAGATTCGTTTCATTGAAAAAAAGCTTTCCAATAATAATGTTAAGAATAAAAGAGAATATTCATAAATAAATGTTGAGTAGTCAAAGAAATAATAAAGAATATAATTTCGAAGTACATCAAAGAGTATAAAAATAATATAAAGTACATTACTGAAAATTTAATTTACTAGAGACTACTTAAAAATACATATGTATATAAAAAAAATGAAAGTTTTCTTTGACCATTTAAAAAAAACAGAAATAATTTTAAACTTATTTTAAAAAATATGTATATTTTCTTTTCTCATTTTACCTTCTTTAATCAAAATCGAAAAAACAGAAATCATTTTAAAATTAATTGTAAAGCGAGTTTGGATTATGGCGTGGATATTAATATAAATGTGATTCAGAATCTGACTCTGAAATTGTGTCGCACTTACTCGGAAAAACGGCCAACATAATTAACGTGTGAAAAATGTTCTGGTTTCGCAGCTGCAGTGCGGAAAATTTGCATAATGAGAAATTGATTATTATGATTTCAATTATATAAATGTATATAAAAAAAAAAGTGAAGCTCATTGTTGTTTTTGTATATAAATTAAATAACTTTATTTACTCAATTATGTTAGGGTAGTGAATTATTTACATATTTAGGTTGTTTTTATACGCTTTTGTTTATCTTAATTTAAAATATGCAATTTATGCTTAGTACATTTATTTACGCTTAACAATTGAAGCAGCAACAACATTTAACATATAATTTTTAATACATAATATTCATATATAGATTTTAATTAATTTAATTATATTATATATTTTTGTTTACTTTCAGGGCCAATGGAAAATCTATGAAAACAAATGAAGTAAGTTTAGAACCTCAATTTATATAAACGGAAATTTGAAATTTTGCTTGCTAATTTTTCTGTGCTCATTTTCACATTGTTTCAACTCCTTCAATGTTTTCATTTCACATTTGTGGACTCTTATTTCTGGCCAAAAGAGAAAGGAAACTAAACTAGAATTATTTTCACCATTTATCAGCTAGGCGTTTCATTTGCAGTTTTCGTGTTCGTTTGTGTTTCAGAGTGTGCGTGTATGTGTGTGTGTGTGTGTTGTGTTTGTGTTCTTCTTTATAGAGTATCACATTTTTGTTATCGAATATTGAAGCAAAATCATTTTGCTCTCTTATGCTTAATGCCTAAATGCAATTTGTTTGCTACAATTATGTTATATAGTACGTGGATCCTTGAGATCCTCATTTAAAATACGTGCTACTGCTCCGCCTCAAGATTCTTGGCACGCAAATACTTGAGCAGCATCTGCAGCGAATCATAGGTATCAAAGTCATCCAGATTGCGCCTCGATGAGGACATATTTGCCGGCCTGGGCATGGCCAGCGGAACGGGCAGCAGTTCCGGCATCACTGAATGGTGGGTTATCAGCGCCTTCAAGCTGGAGAACTCCTTGCGAAAGCCCTAAACAACAGTTGATATTTAAGATTAAACAAGTAAGCAAGATACCCAGTATATATTTTCGATATAATCATATTCTAAAAATATACCAAATCAATGTAGCGATACTGTAGTTGGTATATTGATATACTACTACATTTAAAATATACCACACAGTGTCATACAAAAGTATTTCTTAACAAATTTCTACAATTTTTATCTGATCAGGAATCATAAGCACTGTAGTTATATTATATGTAATGCAGTAGAATATGCGATATACGAGTTAAAGGTGTGACCAGAGTTATGTTGTGTTGGTAGATACTAGTTCTGCTAGAATGAAGTCTTAGTTTGGGAACTAAGGATTTGTGTGGGTCTGGTTGCGCTTTGGTGGGTCTGGTCACTCTTTTGTTCTCGCTCTCTCTCGATCTGTGTGTGTCGTGAGACTAACACGTGTGTTAATTAAAAGAGAGAAGAGATAATTATGAACAACAAAGGCTGCATCCGCCAGAATTAAGTACTGGACTTTGAGAATGACGTTGGGTCTTCGCCAGATATACCAAAATCGTGCTAGCTTTAAAGTTACGCGTACTATTTGTCTTTGGACGACTTGCAGGGGCGGAAGAGAACTCCATGCAAAAAAAAAGAGGTGCTGTCGAAACGTTTTATATCTAACTCATACAGTCTCTGAGATCTTGGTGTTTATACAGACGGACAAACAAACATGGCTACATCGTCGCGTCTGATCAAGAATATATATACTTTATAGGTTCGAATGTGGACAGATGTATGAAAAATCGTGCTAGCTTTAAAGCTACGCATACTATTTGATTATTGACGATTTGTAGGGGCGGTACAGAACTGCGTGCAAAAAAAAGAAGTGCTCTATTATAGAAAAATGTTATATCTAACTCATACAGTCTCTGAGATTTTGGTGTTTATACAGACGGACAGACGGACAAACAAACATGGCTACATCGTCGCGTCTGATCAATAATATATATACTTTATAGGTTCGGAGATGCATCCTTCTGCCTGTTTAGATAACATTTCCTGCGGCACAAAGTTATAGTAGTACTCTACCATACAGGCAGCGGGTATAAAAACTCAGTTTTCTCTTCAGTATCTTACCTTGATCTTGTAGCCACGCGGCGAGCGTAGAATTATGTAGTTGGCTATGTTGGGACCCGGCGGTGATGGAACACGCAGAGTGAGCGCATAGCAACCGGGCTTGGAGCTGCTCTTGCGTACGAGAAAAGCACCCGGACTCTTGCTCTGCAGCACCTCGACGGCAATGTCACGTGAGATGCCCGCCTGATACCAGCAGGCATCCTTAAGGTCCGCATCCGCCTCCTCGTCGCTGCTGTGCGTATTCGCCAAGCTGCTGCTGCGCTGATTGGCCGCCAAGCTAGCTGCAGCAGCTGCTGCCGCATTGTTCATCCGCAGGCGATTGGCAAAGATCTTGGGACTCGAGTTTGCTGTGATTTAGAAAATTAGCAACGGAATTGATATACTAGGGATGATTGCTTACCGCTGCTGGTTTCCCGGAGATAACGCTTCTTCAGATTGAACTCGCTATTGTCGTTGAGATTCACATTGTCGAGCATGGGAATCGCAGTCAAGGATTGGCGGCACGAATCGCCAAACTTGCTGTCAATGTACGAGTCCTCGTTGATGTAGCCATTCGAGTAGATGGGCTGAGTGTCGTCGCCCTTGAGTGCAACTCCGCTCAGGGGCGTAACACTGCCCACAAGGGGGCGTGACTCCTCATTGTGACGCAGCAGACCCATGGTCAGGCGCTTAACCTGCGGGTGAAAAAGCGGAAGAAGCTTTAAGACTTAACACGGTCGCTTAAAGGGATCAACGAATAAGGCAGCGCGCGTTCAAGTGGCAACAAAATTAACTACAATTTAAACACCTTGTAAGTCCCGGTCACAGACGAGGGAGGAGATGAACTCACAAAAAAGAACAAAAAAAAAATACGAAAAGGAATTTATTACCAAAAACCGCAACTAGACAAAAAGCTTGGCAAAACGAGCAGTCAAAAAAAAAAAGAGAAAAGTTTTTTGTACGCCTGCACTTAAACAGGAAGCGGATGCTTGGACTAGGAATTACGAACGTAACTGGGGAGCAGCGGAGAAGGGGTGGCGAAAAGGAGTACTGAAGTGGCTGGGCCCCAAAGAAAAGGCAGGCAGTCAGGCAGGCCATAAAAGGCGCATAAATTGCTGGCACAGACGCAAACGCAGACGCAGTCGCAGTCGCTGTCGCTGTCGACATTGCAGCCAAACGCAATGCACGCGACCAACCGACGGACGCTAAAAATGTTGCAAGCCATCCGATGCGGCGGATGCGGAAGTGGCGTGCTAAGCGGAAATGTGCCGCAGGACTAACAGCAGCAGCACGAGAAAAACGTAAAATAAGAGCGAAATAAAAGAAGCGAACTATGTGGGCATAAAGGAAACTGAGAGCAAGGCGGCGATAATTCAGCTGCACTTGTGCGCGCATGTTGAGATCGTGTTCAACGCTGTCCTCCATCTTCTCCATCTTACTTATTCCTCTTCTTCTCTTTTTTTTTGAGGTCAGTGGCTTTGAAAAGTCTGTCTGTGCTGTGCACAATGGATGCGGCTGCCTGCTGCCTGCGAGCCAGAAACTAGACTACAGTTCAGTTTCCCAGCTATGCGAATGTGTGTGTGTGCGAGAGTTTTGGCATAATTTAAGGCGACATTGACAATGAGACGATGAGGTGGCTGAGCTGTAGCCAGCCAAGCTTTCATTTGCTGGCTGGTTTTGCTCTGCCTTCGCCTACCTTACTTTACTCGTACCTGGCGAGCGGCTGACAGCAATTGTTTGCTCATTGCTGCATAATTTAACAGCGCGCACGCTGCATACTTTTAGGCTGCTTAAGCAAACATTGTTTGCATATTTCACGGCGCATTGCACAGTGATTTGGCTGGCAGTCAAGCTCATTTTACCACACACACAACACACACAATCTCCATACCTCGCACACAATACTATAGGTGTGCTTTACAGCCTCAAGTTTGTCGATGAATTCATGTATACATTATGCATTTCGTAACGCAACATGGACCCTTTTTGCATACCAATTTTTTCCAGCTTTTTTGCCACAATTTTCGACTAAACTGTTTAAGATTCTTTTGCAAATTTAATTAACTTTAAATGTAGCACAAAATTAAACCAAGAATGTATGGCTTGTATTGTTCTCAAAGGTTTATTTATGTTTTTACCAGGACGCTTCTAACTTGTTTAACTTCTGTTACGTATTTACTACAAATTACAGGCAGTTAAATAAGCTATACATGAAAGGTAAATTAGTTATTTTTTCCATTCCCAAAAGAAAAATCTAATCATTGAAAAGGTTTCTGTGCTTTGTTATAAAATATCAATTACTCAAATCAATCATAATATCTTTTAAGCTAGCTAAAAGCCAAAGCAGTCAATGCTAGAAACTTTACGGTAGGCTATAAATTAATTTGTAACCTATGCTTTAATATTAAATACAATACATTTTTATAGTTCTAAAAACATATATTATACAAATAAAAGAAATAAGTTGGTTACGAATTTAACAAATAAGTTTAATTTAGGATATAAACCAAAAAAAGTAATTAAATGGCTTCTTTATGAAGCTTTAAGAACAAGAAATTGTTCCATACAAAAAAAGAAAAGCTTTCAACGTTTTACAATTTTGTAATCTCTTTATTTTTCTATTTCTATTTAATCTCATCAAATATGTTAAACATGACGTATAATTAATAAAAAAAAACTGATAGTTTAAATGATATCTTTAAAAAGAAGATACATTTTTTAAGCAAACAAAAGAAAACGCTAATAATAAAAGTGATGCGAATTCAATGTTTTACAATAATGAAATTATTCTATTTGGAAATATATATTGCGCTCCTCGGTGCACTTTGCTATCAGTTATAATTTTAAAAATAACAAACGTAATCATTCACGGCAAGTCGCAGTCAAAGCATGTTTGCCCAGAGCAGCAGAGCACGGAGCCACAGTAGCATATCAAATTCAAATGAAATGCAGAGCAGAGCAGAGCAGACACACAAAGATAATGGAAGGCAGGTGGTTCAGGTGTGTTTGCCGAAGCATAGTCTACTTTTCGGTGCTTATTCTTTTTTGCCAGGCGAACTCTGTTTGTTTTAGGGGTTGTGCCAGGTTCGAAACTCCAACTCCAACTCTGACTCCAACTCTGACTGTGGGTGTGTCTGCGGCTGCATATTACTTTATTACTTTGCTGAGCTTGTCAGACACATTTGCTGTTTTATTTTTTTGTGATATTTTGATGGCATTTGAAATTGAATTTTGCTTTTCATTAGATTGTCCACAGTGCTGTTTGCATTTTTCTGCATAACATTTTACATTTTTGCAATTTGCTGGTCATGAGCAAAGAGTGTGCGTGTGTTTGGGGCAGACTAATTGCCTCCGTTGGCTTAATGAAGTGCCTGGCAGCCCGGACATTGGCATCAGCTGTTGCCAAGAAGGCGCCACGTGCAACAGCAACAGCAGCAATGAATGTGGCCGAAAAGCATTTTCCCTGCAAAGCATTTATGCAAATTTAATAAACTGCTTTACTCGTCGAACGTAGAACGTCGAAGGGAACGAGGAAAACGAAACAACCCGTCAGCAGTGCGGTGGCAAGTTGGCCACGTTTAAATCGGGGCAACAGATTGGAGCGCTTGGCTTGGTGCTTGGCTTTGCTTTTGGGCGTGGAAGGCGTGTCTGCGTGCGGCCCACAAAATATTATTTATGGCATTTGAGTCGAAAAATATTATTTGGGCACCAGCATGATACACGATGAGTAGGCGTGACTCTTGCCCCGGCCACATGTGGCTGCCTGTCACTCAATGCCAGCCACACACATACAGACACACACGCAGACAGGAAGCTGCAGGACGTGTGCAGGACGAGTATATTTGGTTGCCAGAGCAGAGCACTGCTGCTGGGCTTGTTGTTGCAGTTGCTAAACAAACATTTAGCGGCACCGAGTCAACACAGCAGCAGCATCGATGCATCAACGCCAGCAACAGGACGAACTCGAGATCAGCCCCATCGACAGACAGCGCGTTATTTCCGGCATAGTCTCGCTCACTCACTCTCTCTCTCTCTCTCTCTCTCTCTCTCTCTCTCTCTCTCTCTCTCTCTCTCTCTCTCTTTATAGATGTGTGTGTGTGTCTTGTTATGCGGGCAAAGTGCATAATGTGGCATCGCATTTGTCTTTGGCTCGGTCGCATGTGCTGCTCCTGCTGCTGCTTTATTTTGCTTATCTGAAATTGAATCAGGCATCCAAGCAGACGACACTGCGCTGCCAACTTTGCCGTCGGGCACAATTAGGGTGCCTTTGCTTCACTCACTGCTCTCCCTCTTTCACCCACCTCCCTCAAGTCCCCTACAACATGTCCCACTACAACTCGACTCGTACTTTATGCTCTGGGCCAAAAATTAATTTGCTTATCGCGCTGCAGCCGCACCCTGCTGCTACTGCTGCTGCCACTGCCGCAAAATGATGTTATTGACAGGCAGTCGGGTTCAGTATTGAAAAACTATGTAAAACAGCAGGCAGAGGCAGAGGCAGAGACAGAGGCGTGAGCCATGCTGCTGCCACGTGGCGTATGCGTGTTATGTTTATAGCAAAATTGATTTATTGACAAAACAAAAAACGGCTGGCGAACCGAAAAAATATGAAAAATGCCAAAGCAAAGCATAAGAGCTGCCGGGAACTGAGTTAAAGCGTTCTCAACCCTTTTCGACATATGGTTTTGTTTCTCTCTTCTGCTGTGTTTTTGTTTTTCCTTTCGATCGCATGTCCTTGGCATTTTGCATTTACATCGCCTTTTTTCGTTGTTGTTGTAGTTGTTGTTGTTGTGTGGAACTGACAATATTTATGGCTTGCCATTAGAGGCAACTGATTGGTTTTCGCTTTCATTTTTAGCGCTGTAGGAATTTCAATTTTGTCGAGTGTTTCGTTTCGTTTCGTTTCGATTTGCTTCATTGAGTTGTAGTGTGACATGGCCTTGGAATTTGAGTTGCTGTTGCTATTGCTGATGCTGTTGCCGCCTGTATGATTGCACTTTTGCTCCATTTAAGGGCCATTAGTTCAAAACGTAATCATCATAATGCGCCCCAGCAGCAATCCGGCCATAAATAAGACAAACACATTACGCATACGCCGTGTGCACACAGCATCAAGCATCAAGCACCAAGCAGCACCCAAAAGTCTTTCTCACATACAGAGAGTTTCTCATATGAATAAACTCGCACGTACTTATCGCATAGACTATGCTCGACTGCGCACAGCTGCCTCGTTCAAGCTCAAGCTCTAGCTTCAGCTCTACTCCTATATCTATCTACATATGTATAGTATGTGCTGCCGCCGCTGTCTGTATGAATATTTAAGGCGTAAAATTTATGAAAACAACGTGCCTCAACTCAAAGTCGAAGACCGCGTTCCAACTACGAGTAAAAGGCCAAAGTTCTTGTGTGCAATGCCACAACTTTTCGGGTCCTTTGCTGCTGCTTTTCTGCTGCTCATACACGTGACAAAAAATGACAAAACATTTGATAAACATTGCACAGATGTGAAACAGTTCGACATCTCCCTCTCTACTATCTCACATTCTCAGTAAGTCTTCTCTCTACGTGTTATGACAATAGCCTAAGAAGCTGCGAGACCGAGAACTATAACAAAAGGCAACAGCTTATCTATGGCACACTAAACTTTGAATACCCTTGCAGCGTTTTCCTTACACAAATAGTTTCTTTTGCTTTTGTGCTTCTCACAAGCTTAAATAGTTGCTTGTTGTGCGTCGAATAATTGTCAAAGTTGTGTTTAGAATCGCGACAGACTCGCAAAACTTCAAACTACTTTTGACTATGAATCATTGACTGCAAAAGTAAATGTTGGCATTAAGAGATAATACCATTCGCCGGGTTAAACTTTGTTTGAGATTCGGCATTTTATAGATTATTTGAATAGTTCATTTTTGTCTACAGATACGAATAGTTAAGTTTGGGATTCAATTTCTTACTGAATTACAATTCTCGAATATTCTCGAAATATTACACTTTTAAAGCTTATTTATGACACAATTTAATTTCAAATATACATTTGCCATATTCCATTTGAATTTACTTGAAACTTTTTTGGCTATGAATTATTGACTACAAAAGTAAATGTTGGCATTAAACGATAATATTATTTTCTGGTTTAAACATGGTTTGAAATTCGTCATTTCATAGATTATGTGAATAGTTAACTTTTGGCTTTATTTACGAACTGAATAAGAAACGAATAGTTAAGTTTCGAACTGAATTATAATTCACTTGAAACTTTTTTGACTATGAATTATTGACTGCAAAAAAAAATAATATTATTTTCTAACTTAATGGTTTGAATATTAATTAATTATTAGAATATAATTAAGAATTGAATAAAATATAAATTCCAAAAGTAAATATTATACTTTTCAACCATGCACAGAATAATTTTGTATTTTTTTAACATCAATAACTCATTTCTATAAAGTTTGCAACTATTCAATCTACATTTAATTACTCTTTGCATTTATATCATTTTATAACTTCAAATATACCTATACCATATCGCAACTAATAGTCGCAATGCCCCAAGCCCGAGCAACTTAGTGTATACAAATGGCATCAAATGGTCTGTAAGTTTGTCAGGGTGTTGGGGCCACCGCTCAGAAGCAATTCATTTGGGGTGTGTCTAAACTTGCTACAAGTTTTTTTTGCTTCCGGTTTGTCGAGAATTGCGTGCAAAAGGCAAAAGTTTGCAATAAGTGAGAAAAAAGCAGTAGCAAAAAGAATCGAAGACGAAGTCGAAGACGCCCTAAAACGAAAGGTTTTGCTGAAGCTTAGGCGAGGATTTTGAAGTCCTCTGGGCACACATTTTATTTGGCCAATAATTCATAAGCAGCGTCAAATGCAGCAGAATAGACAAAACAAAACAAAATGTGGAATTCATAAATTTGAAATATTTGCGCAAAAATTGTCGATGACAAAAAGCAATAAATGGCCGCAGTTTGCGCACCCTTATCAAAGTCTGCCGCAAAAAAAAAAAAAAAACAAAACAAAACATATCAAATATGCAATGGGGGTGCTGAGCTTTGATCTGCTTGTAAGGAAAGGGAAATAGATTGGAAATTCTTAAGGTTTCCCGAAAAAAGTTTCTTAACGGGGTTCCTCTTACCAGTGGCGGCTTGTCCGTCAAGCGCTTGCAATTGTTCAGCTCTGTGGGTGAGTTGTCCTCATCGGAACTGGGCGTTTGTGCCACCTTCTCGTTGTCATTGCAGCTGTAGGGATTGTGATGGGGTTAACATTTAAATATCTGGTCAGATTGTGTGTGTGCTTCGGGTGTCAAATCGAAGTGTGTATTTTGTGTGCTTCTCAGTGTCACAGAATGAACATGAATCAAGCGTTTACAAGGGGGAAAGCCAAGCCGGCATGCTCACTACAATGCTTTTACTCACTTGAGATTCGCCTGGCTGAACAGCTGCAGTGGACGACGTCGCCCCAAGGTGGCAGGCGATGAAGGTGTTGCTGGTCTGCTGCGCGTCAAATTTGATCTTGTCATTGCTGTTGTTGTTGTTGTTGTTCTGCCATTGCCCAAAGATTGCTGTTGCTGCTGTTGACGACTGTTGCAGGAGGAGGAACGAAAGCGAGCGCCGGTTATAACAGCAGCCAGATTGGCAGCAATGCGATTGTCGAAGCGATTGAAATACGAGTTAGAGTTCGAATTCGAATTCGAGTTCGAATTGTCAGCGGTTGGTGATGAGTTGTTGCTGCTGCTGGCACTTCCATTGCTGTTGCCGGTGGCAATTGCTGTTGCCACTGTTGCTGTTGCTGTTACTGTGGCTGCCGCTGAGCTCTTGTCGTAATCCAAATTATTGTTGGTTATCATTGCGGCGGCTTCACTTCGCCTCGCTTTTGGGCATTAACTTTTGCAGTGTTTTTGAATTATGTGCGCATATAAAAACGCTGCGGGCGGCTTTTGTCGCACTGCGTGTGATCCCCGCCAGGACGAGCAACAGCAATCGGAGTTGGAGTTGGTGTTGGTGATGGCGTTGGAGATGGAGATGGAGCACATCCACCCGCTGCCTTTATTAAATTCTCTGCTATTGTGCTGCTGAGGGGGATGGATGCCAGGACTAACCGCAGGGGTCGCTACTTCAGCAAACTGCAGGCGACGAGGTTAAGGAGCAGGGGCAGGAGCAGGACATGGAGGAGGACAACGACGCAGATTTAAACACAGAATTAATTCAAGCGGAAATTGGCAAAAGCAAAAAAAAAAAAAAACAAGAGAAAATAAAGCAAAGGCAAAACAAAATCGAAAGCGTGAAGCATAAACAAAAAATGGAAGGAGACAGCAGAGATGGGAAAAGTGGGAAGATGGTT
This sequence comes from Drosophila kepulauana, assembly GCA_023558455.1. Classification (NCBI taxonomy): domain Eukaryota; kingdom Metazoa; phylum Arthropoda; class Insecta; order Diptera; family Drosophilidae; genus Drosophila; species Drosophila kepulauana. The sequence continues at coordinate 41,182,489 of CM042369.1, forward strand.
GCATAAAACGCAAAATAGAAAGCGAGAATGAAAACGCATATGAAAATGTTTTTTTTTTTTTTTTTTTTTTGGAGGGGGGAGAAGCCACAAAAATGCACATAAATAGCAGCGACAAACAATAAGGGGAACACAACAGGAAAAGAGGGGGGGTAAAAAAGGAGCGTTGGTCAGGGGAAGGCGCAGCATGTGACGTCACGTTGTAAAGCGCATAAATAGCAGGATTTTGCGGGTTGTTCATGACGATGATGATGATGATGATTGTTTGTTGTTGTTGTATTTGTTGTTTATTGTTGTTGTTAATATGATTTTGTGGGTGGTTGGTTGTTGGTTGTTGGTGAACATATACAAAACATGTTTGGGGAGAAACATTTGAATTTCGTTTTTAGTTTTGTTTCGGTTCGTTTTTGTTTGCCAATTTCACAGTTGAACATTTTTGCCAATTAGTTGCCAATTTTGATGCCATTTGTAATTGTTGTTGTTGTTTTGGTTGTTGTTGTTGTTGTTATTGCCAATTTGAGTTCGATTTCAGTTATAGTTGGATTTTGATTGTGTATGCAGTCCAAAATTTCATGTAAATAAAGAGTTCAGAGCAAAAAGAATTGATATAACTTGTGAACTGTGATATGTGTGTTTCCTATTTGATAAAAAAAACTTTTGCTGTCCTTTTTTATTTTGCATTACAACTTTTGATTATTTAATGCGATTGAGAGAGTTCGCTGTAAAAGCATTTTCTGCCTTTGGCGCTTTTTGTAGCATACTTTTTAGGGTCAGCGCAATGAAAGTGAAATGCAAATGGCAAATGAATTACATTCATGCCAGGCACAGCTGCAGCTTTATTGTGTTTCTGTTTTTTTTTTGGTTAATACTCACGCTGCTTCGATGGCAACCAAACTTTTCATTTGGCCACGTTTATAGAGCTGGCTGAATATGCGCTGCAAAAGAGAGAGAATGAAACTAAAGTTAGACTGAGTTAAATTGTAATTAAAATTGACTTTAAAGCGAGGCCATAAGCGACAGCCATTCAAGTGTGGAAATGCGTGTATATGTATGTGTGTGTGTGTGTGTGTGGCAATCATTAGACGCCCATAGTCAACACCTCATTAGGCGACTAATCAAGCGTGTGCTGGGCAAGAAATAACAACCAGTTCACAGACACAGCCTCAGCCATAGCCACAGATTAAAGAGGCAGGCAGGCAAACCTAAAGCAAATCAACACAACAAGCAATAGCAACCAACGACATTGCCTAAGATCAGACCAAGAAGCTGCCACCCAAGCGGTGCAGTCGTGCGTTGGCCAAACGAAGTAAACAACATGGACGAGCTTCAGAGCTCTAGAGCCATGGTCATGACTATGGCTTTGGCTTTGGCTGTGGCTGTGGCGCAAATAAAACGCACAGATTAAAGGATGCCCGGGTGAAATGTCTTCTTAATTACTTCGCAATGAACAGCACTGAGCGAGGGAACGGGGAAACGGGGGACGAGATGAAAGGACGAGGCGACGAGTGAAGTTGCGGCGCGCCAATGGGGGTTGAGCTGCAGCGCCAGTAATTGAGAAGTCGACGACGGAGCTGGGATTCAGTTACGAATTGGGATTGGAAATGGGAATGGGATTGGATTGGGTTGGGTTGGGCAAGCGAGCCAAGCAATGTCTCAGCGTGGACCGCAGCGCCATGTTGGCAACGCACTTTAAGCGGAAGTAATTTAATTAATTACAAATGAAACGGAAACACGGCGAGAGCAAACGAAAGAGTCCTGTGTCTGCTTTGTTTGCTTATGTGTGTGTGTGCGTATGTGCGTAGAGCATGTCAAATTTAAGCATAATTTAGACGGCAACTGAAGCCAGCATATAGAATCCACTTGACGCGTTTCTAAAAATACTTTGCCGGCAGTGCAATTAAAATTTTTCCTATGCTCATACCGCAAACTATTAGGACAGTGTACACACAGAGAAGCGAGGAAGAGAGAGGGAAAGAAGAAGCGACGCATTAAGCACAGCTCATTTGCATTGCGGTTTTAATTGCCAGGCAACCCCGACAGTCGGGCAAGAGGAAGAGAAAAGCTCTGTTGGCCCGGCAAGGCTTACAAGGATAATGAAAACAATTTAACGACTCTCTCGACGATTCACTGGGGCGACCGTCGACTCCTGACCAAAAATACTCTCTGGCCATGCCCAAAAAAAAAAAAGCGTTGAACGTTGAGCGCTTAAACAAATAGAAAACCTTTTTCATTTGCCATTTTGCCAGCCTTTCTCTTCATTTGCTTTTATTCTTTTGCCTTGTTTGTTGTTGTTTGAGTTTTGCGTGTCTGCGCAAAATATTTTCAGATATATATTTTTGACATTTTAATGAAAATATTTTGCGTAACATTTCGAACCGTCAAAAGGCAAACGGTGAACGATGGCTGATGAATTCCTCGCTTCGAGTTGGGATCCCTTTCGTTTGGCTTAATATTGTTTTAACGAAGTGGATTTGCAGCTGGAAAGGACAGCTCACACCCAGAGAGACGAGAGAGAGAGAGAGAGCAGACGACCAGAGATGAGCATTTTTAAGCTACGCTGATGGCCAGTAATTAAATGCTTGACATGCCATTGGGTGTGAGTCTCCTTTTGGCTGAAGTGGATTAGCGCCGGACTCTGAGAGGATTGTTCACTGGCACTGGGACTGGCTCTGGAGGTCTGGAGGTAAATTAACGCTGATGTTGGCATTATAATTATGGCATGTAGTTAAGGCGATTCCTCTCACAACCAAAGAGCAAGAGCTACCGAACTGTTCGTGACAGGTTGATAAGTTAAAAGTTGCCAGCAACAGAAGCGCGCAACACGAAAAATCAAAATGTTAACAATTAAATTTAACTGCTAAGGGGTTAAGCAAAAGTAATTAAGCACATTATTGTTGATACATTAAGTGGACACTATTTATGCCCGTCCACGCACACGAACACTTTCATATTAATTGCGTATATAAATAGTTATTGTTTCGGCCATCAACACGTTGACTCAACCTGTGGCCAAGCTGCAAGCTATTTGAGTTGCAAAAGTAATTTACACTGGACTACAGAATTGAATTGAATTAAAAAAAAAACCAAGTAAGAAAGTGTGATACACTATTAGATACTTGCTACATGTTTTCAATAAAAGCAAAAGAGTTCGGTATTAATTTTAAAATATACCATATTAATAAACTGCAAAAATACTAAAGTATACCGGAGGCAATATTTAGTATATATATGTAGTTTTAAATTCAAAATATACCGCAGAGTACAAAATATACTATTATGCTATCCTAACATATATACTATTACATTTAAAATCTATCAAATCTACCTGAACAAAATATACCAAAGTGTAGACCAAAACAATAAAAAAAAATCCAACAGCAGCAGCCTTCTTTTGCTATATGTTTTTATTTCTTAAATAACTTGCACAAATTGTATTTATTTATTGATTTAATGCATTTCATCCAGCATTCATATTTCGTTAAGTCTCTTGGTTTAATACCATTAAATGTAAGCACACTCATTATGGTAATCAGTCATTGTTGCCGCTTTCGTTGCCTTCGTAAGTAAAAATGAAAATATAAATATGGATTTTCATATGGCATTGGCTTGGTCATAAAAATAGCACATTAAATATTAAATAACAACTCATTTGGCTAAGTGAGTGAGCGATGGTAACAACATTGCGTAATAAAATCAACAGTCTAAACAAAAACATTAACAACAACATTTGCCTGCATAAAGTAAACAGACAATCTTGTTGCTTGTTTTTATTGTTATGCTTGTTGTGTGTGTGGGTGTGTACGAGTGTGTGTGTGTGTGACGCTGTTGCTGCTGCAGAATGAAGTAAACAAACGACAGGCAAGCGAATTTTGGCAGCCAAATTAAAACAAATCAAAATCATATGAGCATTTTCAAGTGATTGCCGCCGAGGCCGCTTCCGAGGCCGAAGCCGACAACAGTGAAACTTTGCCTCGCGAATCCTGTTGGCGGGCAAACATAAACAAGCAATTTAACAGGCACTCCCACACAAGCATACAAGCACACACACGCATACGCATGGCGATAAAAAGGCAGCGAGGAGGAGGCTGCAGCAGCGAGAGAAAAGGAGAGAAAGAGAGACTTGAAGAGGCGTCAGGCAGTTGGCAAACAAACGAAGCGTTCAAGCGCAAAAAGCCAACGCAACGTAAAGCAGCAAAATAAAAAGACGAAAGAAAAAAACTGAAAATAAAAAGTGGAGAAAAATTGAGGAAAAACGCAAGAAAAGCGGGCAGGCCAAAACAACCAAAACGTTTTATGTGCCACTGCACATGTGTCTGTGCCTGTCTATGTGTGTGTGTGAGCAGCTGCTAACGTGTGTGTGTGTGTGAATGTGGCACACACAGCCACCGCAGATTTCTCGCACATGCTTTAAAGTATGCCGCAACTTTTTGTTAATGAAATTTTAATCAAGCTGTAACCGAGTGCCAAAGAGTTGCGCCACATTTTGCATAACACATATTTTAGCGCCAGATGTGTAAACTTTTTCTCTGTGTGTGTGTGTTCGCTTTCGTTTCATCTTGCTTGAAAGAGCTGGCAAACGGGAAAAGCTCAAATAGCCGGCAGCTTCATTAGCAGCTGCCGACAACGCTGCGTATGCGTAATAATTTATTTAAAATGCAATTCGTTTATGCCAGGCATTAATCATGGCTCAAGGACGCGGCATCACGTACCACACGCAGCGAGACACTCAAAGAAAGAGTGAGAGTGAGAGAGAGACAGAGAGTGTGAGAGGGAGAGGGAGAGCAAGCGTGAGCGAGCAAAAAAAGCTGCATTTATTAACAATTTATGTCATAAATAAAATTGAAAAACATTCATAATGTCAATGGAGGAGGAGGAGGAGGACGATGGCGGAAGTTTTTGGCGACGTGAGTGCATGTTGATGGCGCTCTAAGAGACCTTAGAGATACGACAGAGATAGAGAGAGTACGAGAGAAAGACATAAATCGCTCGGCGCCCAAAATTAGGCAACAAATTTACATGCAAAACGAGCACGACACGCAGGTAAATCACCAAGAAAAACAATAAGTACAACAGCAGAACGGAAACAAAGCGAACCCCAAAATGACAAGCATTAAAAACTCCAACTCGAATGGAAAAGCAAAGACTCGAAGGCAGCGGCAGCACTTCCTGGCACCAGGAACTCCAAGAAAAAAACACTTTTGCTTTTACAAGCGCGTTTTCGACTGCGCCTTTTGTTCAGTTATTTAACATATTTCTTGTAGCAACGCCTTTGACTACAGAGAAAGAGAGAGAGAGCGAGTTGAGACCGAGTGAATAATGTGCACTTCTCACGGCAAATAATTATTTTCGCTTAGCGGCTAACAAAACGGCCAACTGGCATGCGATTTTTAGGCCATTTGACTGGCTGCAGTTTGCTGTTTTTCCTTTTTTTTTTTTGGCTCTCTTATCGTCTGTCCCAAAAAATAAAGAAACACTTTTGGGAGCTCCCCCGTAATTTGGCTCACTTCCCGCCTTCAGTTCATTATGTGCAATTTTTTCTGTTATTTTGAATTTTTTTTTGTAATTTTTTTGAAAATTGTTTAGCTTTAGGGCTGAAACGGAAATGCCAGCACGTCGAGGATTGAGTTGGAGGGTGATTCTTTATTTCATTTTGCAGTACTCTTTATTTTTTGGGGTCTAAAAGCAACCCCAGCAAAAGGTGTCGAGTCGAACAAAATTAGAAAACGGGCGCAAAAAAAAAATGTGTTTTGAGCTGTTGTTTTAAATGTTTTAAATATGCGCAAAGCAAACAGCAAACAAGTTGAAAGCACAAAAATTTCACAACAAAAGAATTTTAATTAGTTTCGTTTTATTTTTATTCTCTTCGCTTTTTTTCTGGTACAATTAAGCAAACGTTGCTCGTTATGATTGCTCTTTGTCAATAATAAACAAAGCAATTATACTCTTTGCTTATGCACGAAAATAGCTGACAGCGCTGAAGTTGAGCTTTGGTTTTTCAAAAGAGAAATTGTAGAAAAATGTATACACTAGGGAGACTTTTTCAGATCCATTTAAATCTATTCTTATTCCAAAGTCTACTTTGAAAAATTATTATTTAATTTAAAGAGTGTATAATAAGTCAGTTAAGAGAATTTAAAAAGTTTTCTATAGATTTCAACTTTTTAGTGCAACTTTAAAGTGAAATTTAAATTCTTACACAAATATTTGGAGTCACAACACAACGGCAGATGAAAAGAATTGTGTCGTGCAGGAAACATGCAAACTATTGATTAAAAGTTAAAAGTAAAACTATTTTATATGCGACGACAGCAACAAAATAATGTGACTACCTTTTGGGTTATGCTGGAGGCAAGATGCGGAAGCAGACGAAGAGACAGAGTCCAGCTCGTGTGTCTGGGTGGAACTCCCACGCCGTCTCGCATTACCCCAAGCAATAAATGTTCGAATCAATTGAAGCGTTTTACTAAAGCCTCACACCTCCAGCACACACACACACTCACACACACAAAAGGAAAGCCGCAATATACATACAAATACGACATAGATCGACAGCAGGAATAAGTAGATTCCTGGGCAGCTTAAGGCTGCGATTTGCTATGCGCAAAAAAAAAGAAGCAAAATCGATAAGGGATGCCCAAATAGAAAAAAAGAAGTAACGTAACGAAAATGTCAACTAATTTTGAATGTCGAGCAAGTGCAAGAGGAACTTGGCTTATACGCAGTGCGACCGCAAACTGCGATGGCGACGGCGACGGCGGCTTGTCCCATATTTGAGACTAGCATTCGTTCGACGTTGTCGAGAAGCAATAAAACGCAATTCGGTCATAAAAATAGTCGAACGTCGAACCGAATGAATGCCAGGGACAAAAAGAGAGAAGAGGCCGCTTTCCCAGCTGCCCTGCCAGACTGGCCCAAACAACTGCCCCTGGGCTGTCGTCGTCGTCGTCGTCGTCGTGTCCTGCGCCTTGGTCGTCTGGCATGGCAAATTGCGATTTTTGCATATTGCCAGTAGCTGCTGCTGCCGTCGTCCCTTTGCAGCTGTTTCAACGACTTCCTCTCTTTCTCTCTCTGTCTCTCTTTGTAGCATTTATTCTGGCTCTCTCCTGGCTGGGCCCTCCATTAGTCATTTGGCTACGGCCACCGCTTTGGCGTGTCGCCACTTTGCAGGATGAATGACCCCAGCACAGTTGCTGTTGCTGTTGCTGCCTCCCTTTTATTTTTGCCAAAGGCGAAAGGCAACTGCCCGCAAGCTCGTTGCGGAAATTGCACACACATCGCACACACCAAACCATTTTCGCAGCAGCGATTGCTCCTTTTCCTTCTCTTTTTTTTTCTCTTGTCGCGCATTTCCCACACCTAACAAATCATGAAAGTCAAAGCTTACGATAGCCTATAGTTAACTGTTAACTTAATAACAAAGTGCACTTTGTTCACCAGTTCTGTAGTAGTTAAATCACAGTCACAGGCACTATCATGAAGTATGTTAATTTCTAAATTGCAGCAATTTGTAGTGCGAAATTTAGGTGGGGATTAGGCTAGTATTAACTTGCTATTTATGTTGCTATTTTTGATTGCTAGCTGTGGCAACAACAATTAAGTTATATATTTGTATTTATATGCTCCTAAAGTATGACTTTTGTTTTCCTTAACATATTATTTCGTATTGCACTGCAACTTATTTAAATTCATGAAAATAAAATTTATACTTCTGTTGCTATTTGAAGCTTATAGTTGTAAACTTTAGTGGCGTGTGAGAAGTGCTTTTGAATAAGTAATTTATTTTACAATTCCACATCATTCAAATTATATTGAATTTATTTAAAACATTAGTACTTTATCTATAGGAGCCCACAGCTCTAGTTGTTAAGTTGTTTAAAAACATTTTCTTTTTTGTTCGTATTGTAAAATAAATTGTTGAAATTCGTAACAATACATTTAAAACTTCTTTGACTATTTTCCGTTTATAGTTGAATTCTTTAGTGGAGTGAGAGAGCTTATTTTCAAAAGGTAATTTGTTTTCATTTCAACAACATTATAAATAAATTACCTTAATAAGAGCACTTGTATTTTGTCCATAAGTGTTCAAGAGAAAGTAATCTTAATTGTTAGGCAATGTTCATACAATTTCTATATTTATTTGCATTGCAATACAACTTATTTAAATTCATAGTGATACATTTTAAACTTATTTTACTGTTGGAGTGTGAGAAGTTCTTTTCAAGAGATAATTTATTTTCATCGCAACAAAAATATAAATATATAAATCTATTGAAGACAGTCGTATTTCATCTTTATGTGTTCAAAAAAATTCGTTTTAATTACTAACTTGAGGTCGTAATGCCAATATTGATATGGCTAATATAATTTCAATTTGAGTTTCCCATTAGCCCTTCAAAAGGTAAAATGAGCTTAAACAGTCACAAAGACTTTGTGGGTTAAACCAGCATTTGAGTGAGTTTAAACTCAACCCACATTTGCCCTCATTGTTAAACACACAGAGAGTGGCCCCAATCTTTACCATTGTCAGTGGTTCAGGCTTAAATTAAATATTATTTTTAATGCCCGGGCGCATTAACAAAACGGTGCGCTCAGCTGAAGCTCATTGGCTTGTGAAATATTTAAAAATAACTTTTGCAAAATATGCATATAGTAGCCATTACTGTCTGCTTCGGTAATGTATCGTTACTATCTCATTTTTCCTCTTTCTTTTTTTGTTGCAATGTTGTATTTTATGCATTTCACGTTTAATTGATTTTTGCATTCGAGTGCATCAAAGATTCATGCATGTGCAATTAATGCCATTTGCAAACTGCAAACTGACACGTCTCTCTGCCCTCCATTGATCATTAATAATTTATGCAAATTGAAGGACAATTGTTATATGTATAATTTAAATACTGATTAAGATAATTTTTTATGCATTTATTTAATGCGAGGTATTTGCCTAAAGAAATGTGAATATGTATTAAAAGAGCGCACACTCTATATGTATACATATATAAGAACTGCTCGCAGTCATTTAACAAACGCTTCAACACGCGGCAGCAACTCGTTAACAAACTCAACGCAACGCAACGCAACACAAAACAAAATAACGCCTACCCCTGCCAGTGCTGCCCATCATTTCACATGTAGGTCAAACTGGCAACAGCACAAAAAGCGTTGCATACCTTCAGGCTGTCAATTTATTTCTCGCGCTTGGCACATTTCGCCCGCCTGCATATGTGTGTGTGTGCGTTTGTGTGTGTAAGCGTTGTTTATGTTGATTTTCTGGTCGCTCCTCATGCGCAACGCGGTTCCAGTCACGGCTTGGCACACTGTCTGATTCTGTTTTGCCAGCCTCAACTCAACTCTGCTCAGAGCCCAGTTGGTCTCGCGTCCTTGAAATTTATGCGTTCAACGCAGGCGATGCGCTGCTGTGCGCCAGGCTCCGAGAGTGCTTTCTCGCTGTGACTGTGGAACCGACTCTGGCACATGGCGTGTAAAGCGCTCATTACGATGCTACACACTCGTTTTGGGAGATAAATAGCCATGCAAAACTAGAACTACTTACGCTTCATATACTTTGACTGCTCAACAAGAGTATCAAGGGGAGTCCGTTCACTGGGAGTACTGGGAGTTGGCTGCTCAATGCTGGAACTGGGCCAATGTGAATGGCATTGTTTCCGTTTTCGTTTTTTTTTCGGCTGCCTGCACAACAAATTGTGGCATTGGTCTGTGCTCTGTGACTGCTGATAACTCTGCCACAGATCGGACCGCACAGATAGAGCCACAACAACAAAGAGCCTCGCTGCCAAATCTCTCATCAGTCTCTCTTTATGTCCTTGGCCGCACTTCAAAATTTTGCTGCATGTTCCAACTGGCTTGAAGTTGCCATTCTGCCATTTACCATTTGCCGCCTGGCTTGTGTCCCACATTTTGGTGGCTGCTTTAACAACCAAGAGCCATAATCATTTGGAAATTTTCACGCTTATCTGCATGTTGTCAATCAGCTTAAGCAGAGAGCCATGTCCAAAAAGTTGGCAGCATTAAAATGCTGTTCAACTGATGAAATGTTGCGCATACGCAATGTGCGCCGCCACTGTTAAGCTGCCTTTTAGCTATTCGCCTTAAAAGTGTATCCCATGCCATGCCCAAAAATATTCTGTGAGTGAAACGCGCTTTCATTTCATAACTTGAATGCCCAATTTCATGGCAACATCAAGAGCGTAGAGCTGCAGGCAGCAGCAGTCAACTCGCATCCTTCTCCGTGCGAAAGCCAGATTATTGCAGTCATAAATTTTTATGATTTTCCATTGGCTTGCTTGGCTGGTTGCGTGGGAAAAATGTGTACACCGCACAACAACGATTTTTATGCGAATTTAATAGCCTTGCAGATACGATGCAAAAAATTATTATGGCCTCGAGAAAAGCGCGACAAGAAACTCGACGTGTGAGTGCGACACACACGCACACCTAGCGCAAAAAAAAACCACAAAACTTGACGAGGATACACTTGGCAGCTGCAGTTCGGGTGGCCATTAAAAGTAAATTTAATAAAAAACAAAACTTAAGAGATGTGAACAGAAAAAATTGGGAACCCGCAGCCGACAAGGGCGCAACATAAAAAGCATATTGACATCATCCATCAATCACGCATGACAGGCGGTCCACTGGGCCCAAGATTGGGATGTGGGGCGGTGGCAGGGACAGGCGCGCTAAGGCGTGGCAACCACGAAAATTTATCAACCAAAAACCAAACACAGAGGAGAGAACAGCACCGAACCGAAGCGAACTAGAGTCAGGTAAAAGAAGTAATCTAATCCAATTACTCAACAATGGCAAACGAGCAGAGCAGCCGCAGCAAGTGGGCAGGGCACGCTCAGCAAGTGGGCAGGGTTGCGTGCTGTGCGCTAATGGACGAAAGCGAGTAGCAAAGAAAAAAACATAAACAAAATAGAACTGCTGTACACAAGGAGCAGAGTCGTATCACATGTCTGCGTAAAAGTTAAATAACCAAAGGCAATCACAAAGTATCAATAACCGGAGAAACGGTGAGGGGGAAGCAAGCTAAGCCTGAAGACGCATCATAAGTGTGTATATGTGTGTGTGTATCCTTGCAAACTATGTAGTGAGTCCTGGCAAATGCGTTTGATCATTAACTGGTAGCGAGTGCAAATCCTGTCAGCCGTCCAAATTGAAATTCATGCGCATTCAATGAATTTTTGTGGGTTTTCTTTTTTGTTTGGGCCATTGTCTGTCCGATGAGAAGAGAGAGAGAAAGAAGCCTGCATATTTGAGCAGGATGCTGAGCCCTTCAGCACATTGTATTGACGAAATTATCATTTTTGTTGCTTCAATAAAATGACAAAGCAAACTAATATCGAAAAAAGGGGGACGATGCTACGCCCTTCCTCTCTCGGTCTCTGTGTGCTAAGCTGGCTTAGGCCTGAAATGGAAAATGTGCCCCTTGGAAGCTTTTTGGGGGTTTGGGTTATGCTGATTGGATGTGTGTGGCCAAACAGAGTGACTGTTTATGAGCTGATATCGAAATTGGGGTTGCCAGCTTAAAGTGACAGAAGACAAAAACTAATGCAAGCAAATTTATTCATTCATCTCGAAGTTAAAGACTTTGACTTGGCCTAGTTTAAGGGAGCTGCAAGCAAAACCCTTTGCAACCACACTCATTTGACATTCATCAAATAACAATTATGCCGCCCAGCATTCAAATATTTGTCATTGACACTCTCTCTCTCTCGGCCCTCAAAATCGTTTATGCAAATATGCTAAACGAGCCAAACGCCAGTCAGCCAGTCAGTCAACGAGGCAACGATTTCATTAAAAGCCAAACCAACACACGCCTTATCTGAGGCGCCACACTCTGACTTTGCCTCTGACTCCATCCAACCCACATGACCAACACTAATTTCAATATCAAAACCGCCTCAGGATAGTGCATTAATATTCGCTTTAGTTGGTTTTTGGCCAGCATGTGGGCGTGGCTTAAGCTGGGCAAAAGAGGCGACAAATTGAACAGGCAACAAAGTCCAGTCAACAGCTCATAACAAATCCTCACACTACACCAGCAACAGCAAAGCAAGAGCATACAAACACGGGGAGGAGAGGGCGACAAGGACTACACATAAGCCAAAGGGTCAATTTGGCGAGAGCATCAAAAAAGGACAAGCCGACAGAAAAGAGAAGAGTCGAGAGAGAACTCAACTCCGACAGGCGGCAAGTTAATAAACAGAGTGAGAGACTGTGTCTGAAACTGAGGCTTTGGTATTTATAAACGCATTAAAAACGCTTCACTTGAGCAAATATTTAAACCTTTTTCCAGCAAGTTGAGCTGCGTTTTGGCCAAAAGTGTAAAGTTCTTGAACATGTTTTTGGTTAAGCTTAAGGTATTTACTGCTTTAGCTGAATAGTTAAGGTTAGTTTTCGTTACTTAGTTAGTTAGTTCAGAAGCTGCTTTACAAATGTGGCAACTTTTTTGGCAGCATTAACACAGCACAAGTCAAAGTCAATGTTTGGCAATGCTTCGCTGCACTCAAGTCAAGAACTTAAGAGTCGCTCTCAGTTGCAGTCATGTTACTTGACTTTTTTTTTGGGGTCAACTTGGCTGCTGTTACTGTGTTGCACTTGTCAACAGGTCAAACACCCAACTCTGAGCACCCCAAAAAAACTCACATTCATGTTTTCGCAATTGCAATTGTCAACTTTGCAGCTGCATTTGACCCGCTTTTCGCTGACTCTGACTCTTGCTGCCAAAGTCAAGCATTTAAATGGCATTTAAACATTTTATGGTCGTGGCGATTTGTAACCTTCATGTTAATGCGCTTGCCAAAAGTTATTTATGTAAATTACTTGCAACTGCCAACTGCAACTAGTTGCAGCAAAACTTCTTGCACTCATTCGCTTTTTTTTCTCTCCGAGTTGCTTTCATGTTTTATAATTAAGTCAGTAATTTAAAAGTGTCGAGCATTGTGGGGAAAGCAACTTTTGTCGAGTTTTACTTCACTGCGTTTCTTGTGGCTTACAATTCGGTTGGGCGAACTTTGAGAGAGTAAAAGCTAGAAAGTGGAAGTGGGAGTGGGAGAATGTTAACAACTACTTTGACATTTGTGCTGTGCGTGAAGCAGAGTATTTATCGTTGTATATGTTTGTTTGCCAAGTTGAAATTACTTAAGTGCCAAAGCGACGAGGCGTATGAATGACTCGACTCAGTGCAAAATGAAGGCCACCATCAGGTGCTGTTGAGTTGCGTTGCCTCATAGATTAATGCCATTGCATTTGCCAGCAGAGCACTATACTTCACACTGTGGCCCACATGCTGTGGTTGCCTCACACACACACACACACCCAATGCATAGTAAGTCACCCCGAGGAGGCAACAACTGGTGTCAGTTGTAACAAAAGTTCAGGCTGTCGCAGCGAGGCGTGAAGGACAACAAAACAGGACTACTACCAGCAGCAATACGAAAAAAAAGAAACGAAACGAACAGCAAAAGAACCGAGGAAAAAAGTGTAGCATACTTTGCAGCGCACGCCTCTCGCCACAACAACAAATGCAACTTAAATTTGCTGTTATACTATATTTGTTTCTGTGACAGCGAGATGGAGATAGTGAGCGAGGGAGACGGGCAACTCAACTGCATGCCGAGTGCATAAGTCAGTCTATGAGGCAACAAACAACGAATACAAATGGCACCAAAAGTTGTTGTTAGTCCGGCGAGCTTTACTTGGCTTTTTGGCAGTTCTAGCCCAACAACACATAAAAGGCAATTTATTTGTGTTTTGAGTGGCAAAAATGTATGCATAACTTTTACACAGTTCTTTGCACTTGCTCTTTAAGTTTAACCAACTGCAGTTTGTGGCATTTGAAACCTTTAGGACATTCAGCTTGTCGTGTCCTATGCTGTCCTATCCCGAAATACTTCACTTTGATTTGCTCGTCTAGCTGCGATGTCTTTATATTCCTGCTCCAGCCAGAGTCAGTCTATCCATTGTCTGTGTTCTTCTTTTTTTTTTTGTTGTCTTGTCTCACAGACAGACTGTCCGTAATAGCCTTGAGGTATGCATTAATTACTGTGACCATAAAAAGCGTCTCGTGCGAATTGCAGTGCGCAGCCTGGCAAAAAAGGAGCCCGAGTCCTTAACCCCTTTTTACTTTGTATTACTTTTTGCATTTTATGGCTCCAGACTATTGTTTTCCCTTACTTTTGAGCGCCGCCGCCGTCGCTTTTCCGCTCTGACCAACGCTTTCCCTTGTGCATTGTTTGCCATCTGGCAGCACATCAAGAAAATTTAGTGCATTGTTTATGCTGCTCATTGCCGCTTTACTCGCTGTTCTGCTCCCTTTGGCACTCGTTACTCTGTTGTAATCATTGTGGTTAACTATTGTCTGGACTTTCTAGCAATTATGTATATTTTGTATCATCAACTCTTCTCGCTACTCGTTAGTTTGGCTACATCACAATCTCAATCTGCTCTCAATCAACTCATCAATCACTGCTTTCGCTCTCGTTAGTTGCTGCTTGCTGCCCTTCTATCTGCTCTAATTTTTCCCCCTTTGTCTGCTGCTTTCATGCCACTCAATCTACAAAATTAAGTGCATAGTTTATGCTTTTCAACATAGAGATTCTCTCTCCACTCGTTACTTTTCTGCACTCGTTGCTGCACACTTTTAGGCCAGCATCAACGGCAAAGAAGCGGCAGCAGCAACAAATGACAAACTCATGTTGAAAGCTCATTTGTTTTATGGCAGCGCTTAGACAGACATATGCGTCCTGTCAACCTACCCTCTCTTCTGGTATTTTTCGCTCCCCTGCTCCACTTATTTGACACGATTTTCTAGCTAGAGATGTTTAAAAAAAAAGGCCAGACTACTTCTTCGTTCTGCCGCATTCATTATATTGTCTGCTGCTGACACACTGGCATGCCTGTTCACCCCCCACTTCCCTACCCACAATACGACTATTTATCAGCTTACATACACATACATACAAAGACTTACACACACACATGCAACACACATAATTGCGCTGCTGTAAAACGAAAAACTCGTTGCCTACTTTTGAGCATAACAACAAAAATATTCAAAGTGTCTCGCCATCGCAGCGTATCAACTTTATTATGCGCGCCGAAAAAAAGTTGCAAAATTAACAGACATCTCACAAGTGCCACAGCTCTACAGCTCCTCCGTCTGCAATCTGGTTTTCCCCCTTTTGCCGAAACCGAAAAACCAAAACTGTTTCAATGTCCGCCTCTTGTACAGCATTCGAGAGTGTTGTTGCAGAGAGTGTGTATCTATGTGTGTGTGTGTATGTGTGTGTTTATTCTTCACCTTGTTTATCTCATCGTTGTGTTCCCCGTTGTGTTCGTTCGTCCCCCAAAAATTCGAGTCTCGACTTGGTTTTGCTCTGCGAGCAGCCTGCAGCACGATTTTGTGTGCCTGTCTCAAATTGTTTGTATGTGTGCTCCAATTGAGCGTGTGTGTGTGTTTTTGTTTGTGTGTTTAACTGGGAGTGTGTGTATGTGCTTCTCGATGTGCTTGTATTCGTGTGCAGTGCGTGGTTTCGTTGTGTTCTCTGTGTGCGTGGCGTGTTTCTCGCTGCTTTCGCTGCTGATTTTGTGGCGGGCATTGTTCGCTGGCTGCTGTGCGCCTGGTGCAAAATATTTAGTGTGTGTGGGTGTAACGCACACAGATGCGAAATACCATGATAGATGCACGCATGTGTGTGCACAGGGGCTGTTTAGCTGTGTGTGTGTGCTTCGTGTATTAGTCTCAAATGTTGCGAGCAACATTCAACAGCAGTTGAATGCTGGCAAAATGTTGCCTGCACACATGGCAGACATCAAACTGAACTTGGCAATTTTAAGCCGCTTAGAAAAGGCGCAGAGTCGAGTCAAAATTTTCATTAAAATGCCAGAGGTGAATCCCCAAAGTAAATCCGTTGGCTGTGAATGAGCAGCAAGCATACACTGCTCACATTACGTACTCAAAAGAGAAATGGAAGCGGAGGCAAAAGCAAACAGAGATCAAATCTTATCGGCAATCATTTTATGCGCACTTGAGATGTGTGCGAACTGTGCGCTAAATTTGTAGACGTTTTGTTCGTTGCCAGCAGCAACAGCAAAGCCAACAGCAAAGGCAACATAATGAGCTGGGCAGGTGGGCAGCAGCTACAGCAGCAACAGCAGCAGTTGAGTCTTATCAAAAAGGGAAGATACTTAGCATAGACTTACGGCAAAGGCAACGGCAACCGTCAACAGTCAAGCGTCAACCGACAACGACGACGGCGACGACAACATCGTCATGGAAATTCTTCATTAACTCAAACTTGAGTCGACTCCGAGAGAGAAGAAAAGAAGTTTATGTTATTAAGAGCAACGAAAGGGAGCAGGCCTTGGTTGCCAAGATACATTAGAAGAGGAGGACGATAAAGGGACAAGGCAAGGGAATGGGAGACGGCGGGCAGCAGCTGTTGTTGTACTAGTGAAATGTGTATGTTTCACTTGACGACTGAGAGATAACGGTAAATGAATATGCAGCAATTTGCACGCCCACATAATGAGCAAGGCTCTCGAACAAGGAAGGGTAACGAACAACAGGCAAGGCTAGGGAGTATGGAGTAGGGAGCAATAAGCGCCGCCAGGCAAAAGACTGAAATAATAACAGCAGCAACAACATGCGGCTTGGCTTGCCGTGGCTTGGCAGCGACTAACAAAAGTCGATAAACAACATAAACCAAGGCAGCGTAAGCGGAGAAAGCAAAAGCGTGAAGCCTACTGAGGGCCCAGATAAGTATGCTACACTCAAGTAAGTGCGTGCGCGGCACTGCACTATGGGAAATTTGACCACTTTCTCTGGCCAAAATTAATATCTCAAGAACGGAGCAAGATAATTCAAATCGGTTTTTTGCATTAGGTTAAGACAACCATTATCTATTGAAATTACAAAAAAAAAATGGGTGTGGCACCGCCCCCTTTTTTTTTAAAGTTAAGTAATTTTGCGAAAATGTTTAAAATACTATTTTAATATACAAGAAATGTTTCTATAATAATTATTTTATATATTTTGTAACATTAGTGGGCGTGGCACGTTGTAATTTAATAAAAATTACAAAAAAAAAAAATTTCATGCAATTTGTTTTTTGAGATTTTTCATTTTTTTTGGTGGTAAAATCACTTTTTTCCTACTTATATCACATACTACATATAAGAGTTAACAAAAAAAATCAATTTTGTTTTTTTTTTTCTCGACATTAATTTTCATTTAACCTAAAACTCTAAATTTTTGCAGTAAGATTACGTTCTAAAAATTAAAATTTAAGGGATTTGTGGTTATTTGTGATCTTTTTAATTACTCTCATTTGAACAAGAATGAAATACTCTACAACATAGAAAACATTTCATCAAGTCCCTCTGGTGCCCTCACTTTATACAGCTTTCGAAAAATGAGACTCCATCAAAAATATCAATTTTTTAGGTTACTAACAATTTTAATCTATTCAGGGGACAACACGAATTTTTTACACATTTGACAAGCACAAACACATAATACAAACCACTGTGGATAGAACTCATTTCAAAAATTTTAGCAATGTGCTTTAATTTTTCGCTATTAACAATTGGAAAATTGCAAGAAAAATGCAATATGCAAAAACAAGTGAACTGCCATTCACACAGCTGTTTTTATCAGCTGATATTTCTTGAGTGGCGCCATCTATCGAAAATTCTGGTATGCAACATTGATGAATGATCTATTGTGAACACATTGCACCTAAAATTAGTTCAATCTGCCAACTTTCAAAAAATGACTTTTGGCCAGAGAAAGTGGTCAAATTTCCTATAGTGCACTGAGTTACTGCATATGTGTGAGTGTATGTGTGTGTGTGTGCGTGTGAATAACTGCGTATGTAGCTGTGTTTGTGCAGCAAAAGTAAATTAAAACGATTTTAATTACGGTTGCCAAGACGATGAATGAAAATGTCAACGATGAAGCAGCAACAGCAGCAGCGATGCCAACTTAAGCTGCTCGTGGACGTGGGGGCGTGGCGCAGCAGGTGGGCGCAAAAAACGAGGGGGCATGCTTAAAAGCGTTTCGCTGTTGCCAATGCTTTAGAGTAGCAGTGTGAATTATTGCACATGTGTGTGAGTGCGATAGAAAGTGTGTGTGTGTAGGAGAAGTTTGTGTGTGTTGAGTGAAGCCTCTTACTTAAGAGCTTCATTTGAGATTTTCATTTAGGCTGTCAGTGCAAAAAACACAGAATAACACAACACACAAAAAACGGCAGTCAAAAACAACACAACAAAATTGTTGCCTTTCGTTTGCAACTTTGTTGTTTTTTGTTACTCGGGCTACTCAGTTCATGGTGAAAGCAAAGTCATTGCCAAGAGCAACAGCAACAGCAACAAAATAAAGAAGCGCTGGCAAATAAAAAGTGTTGAGTAGCAGAGCGAGAAGCAGCAGCAGCTGGATGCAGCGCCAAGCTAAACAAACAACCGCCATTTTTATAGCGTTTTTTTTTTTTTGCTTTTTTGTGTACTTTCCTCCTTCTGTTTTTTTGTACACCTTATTAACGGTTTCTATGGAAAGTTTGCCCGTTTTAGCAGGCGTGAAAATTTCTGCGTTTCAAAAGCTAAAAAGCTGCACAAACCGCATGACAGCGACCAACAGAAAGAGAGAGGGAGATGGAGAGAGAGAGAGAGGAAAAAAAAGGAAATTCTGTCGCGCGCTGATTAACTTGACACCATTTACCTGGTGAGCGAGGGGGCAGGAAAGATGGTTCTGCTTCCTGGGGGACACAACTCGCTCGGTTTTTCATGCAGCTGACAGGCTACACCTGTCGCCATTGTCGCTCTCAACCCCCCCGCAACTGAGGCAACTCTTAACCCACTCTCTTCACTCATCCATTCATACTTCATACTACGCCCACTTGCTGCTGCGGCTGCCAAACCGCGCTGACATTTCCTTTTGCTCGCCACTGACGTTTGCCTTGACGACGGTTGTAAAACCACTGCGGTTCCTTCACGTTTCAAAATATAATTCCATGAGGACGAATACGATACTCACACACTGCAAACTGCAGCTTAAAGACTTTAAGGAATAACACATTTTTAATGTGAATTTCGGCACTTTGATTTCGTCTACTGTTTTGAACTTAATTATAAGATTTGTTACTCTGAAGATGTGTATTCAGTTTAATTAAATATTGATTATTTATTAATGAAGATTTAAGATTATGTTGGCTAAGGCTAAAAAGTTGAAGTCTCTTATTTACGCATTGTGTTTGTTTATTATTTCATCATTTAAAATTTATAGCAATTTGAAAAATTGTTTGCTTCTAAAATATTCTAAGAATGCTATATTTTAAATAGCATAAAATTTGTTGCTCTGAAGAAGCATTAGATATTGATCATTTATTAATGAAGTCTTATATCTTCATTATGTTGCTTAAAGTTTGTCAATTAAACTCTCTTATTTGCGGATGGTATTTGTATATAATTCCTTCACTAATAATTTGTAGCAGTTTTAAAATCTGGTTGATTATAAAACATACTATAGTTTAATTGGCAGGCAAAATTGCAAATTTTTAAATGTAAAATTGGATTTCCCAGTTTAATAAGAAAGGAGGTCAAAGTGCAGAAAATGTGATGTATGAATAAAATAAGAATCGGTTTTTGCTTTGGCGACTATGACACTATTTGAAGTGAAAAAACATATTCCAACACATTTTATAAATTTTCATAAAGATGACTCTAGATTAAAACTTTAATTAGAGCTAAGAATGATTTTATAACTTAAGATAATTGCAAAAACGAAGAAACACTTACGAAAAACAAAAAATTTGCAAATTTATATATTTTAATGAGGACTAGAAAAAGTTCCTACAATCAATCTTAGCACCAAATGTAATGCTAATCAAAAGATATGAGAAAATCCTTTACTTATTTTTAAAATTGATTTACTGAATTACTGATTGACTGAAAATAGTGTCACACACGATATTTTTAACCATATAAAAAAGACTGCTGCTGTTATGTTAAATCCTTTTTGTTGCTTTCTAATAACAAAATATGTTATACGAACTCACTTTTAATAAGCGATTTATCTTTGTATTTTGTGGCCAATATAATTTCCAAGGTTTGCATAACTTCATGTTGCGCTTCGTTTGCATTAAATGTTTTTTGATTGCATCTTAAAGTATTAACACTTTACAACAATATAACTTGCTTTCTCTTGAGTTGCTTTCAACTTTTTTAACATGTTTGTTATTTGGCAAATTGCACACAAAAGTTAAATATAAACTGAAACTTTACAATGCGGAAAGGTTTAGATTTTTTTCAAACTTATTACAACAGTTCAAGATTTTTTAGAAGTAGTTGAAATAAAATTATTCTATCGAAAAGTAGAAAAGTTGAAGAAGAGTTAGAAGTAGTTGAAATAAAATTCTACTAACGAAATAACTATTGAGAATGATTTTTCCAAAACAAGTCTGTAGCTCTTTAGATTTTTTTATACTTTTTGAGCTACAATATCAATATTGAATAAATAAATAAATTTAATTTAATGCCTGATTAAATTAAATTGTAGAAGTAAATCATAGCTGCAATCAGTTGCATAATAAATTAAATGACTAACAACATAGTTATTTATGTTAATTAACGCGCATTTAATTTATATTTTTAAGCCAGACTTAAAATGCAGCGCACTATTCAAGCTTGTTTAAACCACAAAGCCAACTGCATATAAAACAAGGCGCAAATATTTAAATTCCGAGGCAAACTGTAGCAGTTGACTCAAAACATGTTGACAACTTAACAAGGACTCGTTGAGCAAGTTAACCAACAGGCAGAGGCAGAAGAGGCATTAGATGGAGAAGCAGAGAGCTTAGCTCAGCATAGTACTTGGTGTGGAAACTTTAACCAAAGAACTGAAACAGTTGCCACGGTTTCTTCGTCAAGTTGCACAGAAAAACTTTGTGCAGCATTTCGATGCGTTTTAATATGCGGCAAGTGCAGTGCTAAATGTCAAGCAGCGTGTCAGCCAAGGTGGCGACATGGCGACAAGGTTGATACGCTTAACCAGCTGAGTTGTGGCACGATGTTTGCATAATGTAAGGATACACAAGATGCCAGCCATAAACAGCCTACCGAACCTTAGCGAGATCAAGGTAAGGTTACTGAACTTGTCGTATACAAAAAAAAGGGTTAAAGCGAGGTCAACACAAAACACATTTTACACATTTAAATTGGCCAGAAAATTGTACACAATTCGCCATCAAAATTTATGGCACATAACAAATAACAATTTTGGGATAAATTTACCTGGTATTAACTTTTGTTTTTCTGTGTTGGTTTGCTCCACTTTATATTTTCTTTTTTTTTTTTGGATTTTGGCTTGGCAATTCTCGAAAGTGTTCAGTGTTATCGGGCCACAAACAAACAAAAGCGATTTGACACCGAGCAACCTCGAACTTTTCGCATAAAATTCAATTACGATTGCGAGCGCATAAATTTCAACACTTGGCGCGCGCGTTTTACGAGCCGCTTTTGATTTGCCACTTTCTTATCGCTGTTATCAGTCGCAGACTGGCCATAAAATTAGCCCGTTGCCGGCATTAAAAGTTAAGCATCCCTTGGCCCTTTTGCCTTTTGCTTTGTGCTAAATTGGCAGATTTGTTGCGTTTAGTTTATCGCACAAATTGCGCTACTTTCACACGCCAAAAACAGAGATACGTATCTCAGAGTTAGAGTTTTGGTTACTTTAGTTACACTTGAAGAAACTGTTTCAGCGCTGATTGGGGCAACCGTTGCAGTTGAAAGCGCGCAAGGAACTGTTTTATCCTCGACGAGTGTTAAGGCATTTATGATATGAAACGAAACTTGGCAAAACGTTTTGTGACCGAAACTTGGCATCCACTAATGCGCATGCGTTGGATGGCCAAAACACTTCCAGTCCCAAGATTGTTTACAGGACAAAGCAACTAGTGGTTGCCTGACAACAACAACAGCAACAGCAACGGGAACAGGAATCAACATTCAGTAGCAGCTCCCAATGGGCAGCCATATGTGACGACTTTGACTGCGATTCCTTCGTCGAATGGGACTTGTCGTCGTGACAACTTGATTTCTTTGTAATTTGCCACAACCCCAGGAGAGATTCATTTTTCTCATTTCAAATTGCTTTAAGTTTAATGAAATTGTATTTTAGCCATTGGCAACCTTTGAACTTGGAAATTCAATGCCTGCACTCTCACTTTTTACCGTATGCCTGACAGCCTGTCAAATGTAGAACGTTTATCTAATTATAACAGAGTTTTAGTTTGGTGCAAAATCTGAGCTGGGTCAAACCGAAAAAGGTCCCAAAGGGACGGCACGGAATGACATTACAGTAAATCCGCTTACTGACACAAAGTGTGTACCACAGTTACAGCTACAGATAGAGATACAGATAGAGATAGAGATACAGATGCATACATTGTTTATTATGCAAGCGCATTAAGCAAAATCTCAACTACGATATGCAGATATGCAGACACCGCACCCTCATCACACACTCACGAGTTTCTGGTTGCCAGTTGGCAGTTGCATGCTACATGCTGCTGCCTGTTGCCAGTTGCCTCTTGGCTGTTGGCTGTTGCCTGTTGCTGCTGCTGTCTTGCGGTTTTCAGAAGGATGCCGACTGCTTAGTGCATTAATGGATAGCCCAAAAACCGCAAGGCGAACTCGAAGTGTTTGTTTGTGGGCGTGCATCAGCGGCGGCATCTTGCAACTCGGCAGCTGGCCAACCCAACATATCTGGCATATCTATAACGCTCAACCTGAACTCAAAACTCAACCAAGCGCAAAGTATCTTGCATTGTTGCAGCTTTGTTGCTCTCTTCATGTTGTTGTTGCCACGAGCAACAACTCATTAGAACCCATGCACAGATAATAGAATAGATGGAAGAGCGTTCCGTTTACCTGCCACTCATGTGTGTAACTCTACACCGAAAATTGATATCGTATCTCATGGATGCGCCTGCTACGTGCACCACCCATAAAAAGCTAATAAAATTCATCTCTTTTTCCTAGTCACTGACTGTGATTTTTTCCCCTCGAATTTTATTTATTTATCTTACTTTTTTTGTTGGCAATTTTCATTGTCGCCATGACGAGTGACGTGCCATGCAATTTTCTTTTTATTTGCTATCCATTTTATTGTTTATTTAACGCATTGTTTAGCAGCCGAATATTTACATGGTTGGTTCTTGTTCTGATGCTGTTGCTACTCTTGTTTTTGTTGTCATAGGTTCCACTCTGATTTAATGGCTCTAAATTGAAATGGTATTCCGCCGTGTGAGTTTATTTCGCGGAATTGCAAAAATATATGTATATACGAAGGTAGCATGTGAAATGACGACTATTTTGATGCCGAATGTCCCTGTTGACATTCCAATTTTTATGCATGCGAAAATACTCTAGTTTCCATGCTGAGCATTCAAAGTTAGTCGAAAGGTAAAAATTATTAAATAAAAAAGATGAAATGATATACAAATATCGTATCAAGGCATTTCAGCTGAAATAAAAACGAATAATAGTAAATTGTGTTTTATCTTTCCTATTCTAAATTCTTAAATATTCGACTATTTGGGAAATCTTTTTTAACCATCTTTACTTCAATTTAAATAGAACTAACTTTAATACTATTTATTTTTTCAACAAGAAAGTTAAATTGCTAGTAACATTTATTATCCTAATTTTTTAATTCGAACCTATCGTACTTACAAAATCGAAAAATTCATCATCTATAATTTCATTTTCTTTGAAATAAAACAAAACTATTCCCTACAAAGCAATTTAAGAGTGAACTTTAATAGTATTTATTTTGTCAATAAGAAATTAAAATTACTTTTCCTATTCTAATTTTTGAATACAAATTCTCTTCATTTACCAAGCTGCCAAACTTCAAAAATTTATTAAAGCACAAAACTATTCCCTACAAGAAATTTTTTATAGTATTTATTTTTTCAATAAGAAATATTAATTACTTTTCCTATTTCAATCTTTGCAATCTAAATTCTTAACAGATATCGAGCTGCCAAAAATCCATAAATTCAACGATTATAATTCCATTTTTTTTATCTCTATCTGTATCTCAATTTAAATAGAAAAATATTTGTTTATTTGGCAATATAAACATTCGTTTCCTTTCCTGAATTCCTATGACATCAAATTTTACTACATTCGAAATCGATACTCTACAGTATTTTCTAATCAAACGAAACATTTGGCAATTTAGTGTTGTCTAGTATAGAATTTGTGAGCTTTTCTCAGTTGCAACCGGAAATTTGATTTGTTTCTGATAAATGTTATTTATTTTACTTATTTAAGTTGAATATTTCGAGGCCTTCCTTTCACCCATTCTCTCTCTCTCTCTGTGCTATCTGGCTTTACATCTCTCATGCTATCAGCTACGACTTTGTTGTAAAATTCAATTGCCAAATTGATTCAACTTTTTGCCTTTTTCGCACGCCCCCGTCAAAGGGAGGGAGGGAGGCAGGCTACAGTTGTGCTGAGCCGCAGATAATTGAATGATTTGAATTTTTATATTGAATTTTTATGCCTTATACGTGGCACGTTGCCCACGCGGCTTTTCATATTTATTCTATTTTTTCGCCATCATTTTTTTCTTTCTTTGCTTTTGTATTCTTTTGTGTAGGATTTTTTTCTATTAAAATGGAAATTGTTGGCGAATTGGAAAATTGCTTATCAATTGGCAGGCATATGCTTCAAGGATCAAACGGAGACCAAAAATTGAAGCATAGGGGCCGCCATCGACGTGTGACCTGACTGCTGTTACCCTCTCTCCTCCCACCCGCCACCTCGACCCTCCATCATCTCTTCCCCCCTGATTCTTGGCTGTTTATGCTGCAATTAAGCATTAAATTAAGTTTTTCGCTTGGCAACTGCGGCGGCAACTTAATTGAGTCGTTGTTTGGCCTCACTCCCCTCCGCAAGAATATAATTTAATACAATTTTTTATTTTTTGGATGGAACTACTGAAGCGTAACGCCGCCAGAAATGCATAGCAAATTCTGAACAAGTTTTTATTCTTTTAATTGTTTGTGCAGCTTATGTCTGGGAATTATTATAGACAACTGCCCGCATATATATAGTAGCTCTGATGATGATGTAACTACTCGAGAGAAGGGGAAGAAGGGGAATTGAATTTGATTAAATGCAGCTGCTGGCCATAGAAATTGCAGACATTCCGTCGTCCTGCAAAGCAAGGTGAACTCGTCTTTGTCGACGATTGTGTTCTTTGTGCATGTAGTTATTGCTTCGTGGAAGGCAACTAGAACAGAAAGACACACACACACGCACACAAAGGGCAACCTCAAGTGAGTATTGTTTCGCAATCGAGTTTCAATTCAAAAGCAATACAAACACGCTCTGCGGGTCGCCCCACTTGAAAGGCAACTGCAACAACCGAAGCAATACAAAACTGTGAACTGTAATTACCCAGAATTCACGCGACTTTCGTAAATTCAAAGTCAATTCAAGACTCGAGGGCGTTTGCCATTGACGCCCGCCCGCTGGCACCAGGTACCGTTTGTTCTTGCCATGCTGGACCCATATGTGTCACATAACTCTGAAAATGAATTAGGTTGCTCGACCAAAAAAAGAAAAAAATAACAGAACTAAAATAAAATAAATTGTGCGCAAGCGCGCAGCTTGACTTCTAAACACTTTTTAGACAGCTACACTGAAAGAAAGAAAGAGTTGCTTAGATGAAGAACATTCAGCTTCAAAATTATATTATTTAAAATAAAAATAACTTATTAAACTAAGAACATGAAGCTGAAAAATGCCACATACTCAATAAATATGATCTAAAATACTAGATCTAGAATTCAATAATTATAATCAATTCATTAAATAATAAATATAATAGTAAACGGCATAATAATGTAATATTGAGTAGTATAATAACATTTTTGGTTGAAAAGTTAAATATATTTTTATTTTATTGTACCCGCCACCTATGGTGATGGGTATTACAACTTTGTGCTTCCAGGAAACTGGCTGAAGGAAGCATCTCCGACCCTTAAAGTATATATATAGAAGGTTTGGCTAGCAATCTGATATATTTTGTACTCCTTGGTCAATTTGGAATGCAGTACTGTATTAATATACCAAATATAGCTATTGGAATGCTTAAGTATTTTTGTGGTATATTAATTTGGTATATTAAAGAATAACACCGCACTGTTTTGCTTTTATTTAAAATGATTAGCGGGTATCTCGCAGACTCGACTGAAGCTTTCTTACTCGTTTACTAATATAAATATAATTGGCTTTATGTCAAGACTTGTTTTCTAACTTCGAGATCGTTCATGTCTTCATAGAGGGAAATATGCAGTACTAAAACCAAAATCTTGATTTTATAAAATTTTTTTTTTCAGTGTAAAAACTAACTTTATGCCAGACACACTGACGTCGTCGTCGCTTGCCACATGCCACATGCTGACTGCTTCACTGCCGACTGCTTCTCATCTTCCCAAGTCATTGGCATTTCTAATGCAAAACGTGTGGTGACATTGCCAGCGACAACATTGAGCGAGAGTTTTGTCACATGACGCTGACTGATACTTTGCACACGATGATGGTTCCTGCAAGTGTCCCACACAGTCTAATGTTTTTGTGAAAATTATTAATACACAAAATACGGTCGCTGACAGTAATTGAAGTGTGACATAATATGATTACGAACTGTTCTCTACGCCAGCGCAAAACTCATTTCGAATGCGTCGAATGTGTCGAAAGTGTCGACTGACAGGGCAGATTACAAAACATATACACAGCATCAGCCATTATTATGCCAGCAACATGATTATTATTATTATTATTGTTATTTGGTGTGAACCCAAAGCGGATGCTATTCAATTAGCTGCCAAAGCTGTTGATGGACTTGTGATGTCAGTTTAAAGTTGACATCGTATAGGGGACAGATACAATTGATCTGCAGAATGACACTCAATCGATTCAATTTGTTACATCTTTAGGTAATAAATTTGTGTGCATAATTAAAGCAAATGTGTATTTTTATACCCGTTACCCATAAAATAATTGTTTTTGTTCGCGGATCAGGTTTGCTTTAATATACATTTCGGTATATATTAAATATGAAAACATTTTGTGGGAAAATCTCTAAAAGATTGAGTAACTTGCTAAATACATACATATATAAATTTTCAAAGAAATGTTTATTATTCCTGTAGCTCAGTAAAACTGGCCACGGTAAATGTGAAGATGTCCAGACCCAGGGAGCCCACGTTACGCACATGGCCATCGAAGACCAGAGACAATGAGCAGCAAGGTGGTGCAACGCAAGCGCGGCGACTTGAATAAATCCAACACTGAATAGCTGGCATTCTGTGCCTGTTCCTGAACTCGCATCCGTTTGCAGCTGTCGTCAAAGTGCTGATACGTCTGCAGCGGTACTTGGCGTCCATTGCGTTTCTTCAACTTTTTCAGTATGCCAATGGCTTTATCCACCTTGCCCTGGGAGACCAGCCAACGTGCCGACTCGGGCACAACAAATGGCGTCAAGACGGCCAACAAAAGCGGCGCCGAGGTAACAATTATGAGCAGTTTCCAATCGGCCAAGTAGTAGGCAATCCATGGACACAATGGGATCAGACTAGGATTTTATAAATTATCGTGATCTGTTAATATTAATTATTATTTTTGTCAATAATTTCCCCAATTGTTCTTCAAATTTTGAATCAAAGGGTGCTACAAAAAACACTACCACTCGAATTTATATTTGAATTGAAACGCCGCCATTGCTCTATTGATACATAAAGAGTCTTCAATTTATGATTACATTATTATATAATGCTGATAATAGTATTTACTATATGTATGTATTAAATATATTTAACATACAATAAAAGAAAATGAAGGCAAACAATTTACTTTCTAATGCAAATTTTGATTAGGCAAGGATTGTTTATTATTATTATGTGGCCATTACAACCCTTTTATCGGGTCTCAGCCTGAAGCGCGATGTGCCTCCACGCGGCTCTGTCCTGAGCGCGCCTTCGCCAGTTGGTAACACCAAGTGTGGACAGGGTATCCATCACCTGGTCCTGCCAACGCGTTCGGGGTCGTCCTCTCCTTCGTGTCCCAACAATCATCGCATCAAACACCTTACGAGCCGGAGCATCTTCATCCATACGGGCAACGTGGCCCAGCCAGCGAAGTCTTTGAGATTTCACTCGACTAGCCACGTCAACATCGCCGTATAGCTCATACAGCTCGTGGTTGTATCGGATGCGATAAACATCGTCCACGCAGATTGGACCAAAGATTTTGCGAAGAATTTTCCTCTCGAACACTCCAAGAGCAGCTGCATCTGACTGCGTCACAGTCCAGCACTCCGCACCATATAAGAGTACTGGAAGAATGAGCGTCTTGTAGAGTGTGGTTTTTGTGCGTCGAGAGAGAGCTCTACTATTAAACTGCCTACTGAGCCCAAAGTAACACCTGTTGGCAAGTGTTATTCTCCGCTTAATCTCCAGACTGACATCATTTGTGCTTGTTATAGCAGTGCCTAGGTAAATAAACTCCTTGACGGACCCAAAGCTATAGTTTTCTGCAGTCAGCTGAGAATCAAGACGCCGCGATTCTCTGCTAGAGCACACCATAAACTTTGTTTTTTCCATGTTAACTGCTAGTCCTACTTTTGCTGATTCCTTTTCAATAGCCCCGAAGGCTCCTGTGACATCACGCTTGGTGCGGCCAATGATATCAATATCATCAGCGTAACCAAGGAGCTGGACACATCTGTTGGTTAATATCGTGCCCGTCCGATGTACACCAGCCTTTCTTATAATACTCTCCATTAAAATATTGAAGAGTATACAAGACAGCGAGTCACCTTGTCTGAGGCCACACTTGGTAGTAAAGGTTTCGGATTGGCCACATCCTACCTTGACAGAGCTGATGGTGTTGCTCAATGTCATTCTGCAAAGTCTAGTCAGCTTTGCTGGTATACCAAGCTCAGACATGGCGGCATATAGGCGATCTCGCCGGGGGCTATCAAATGCAGCTTTGTAGTCGACGAAGAGATGGTACGTGTCGATCTGGTTTTCGTAAGACTTCTCCAGGATTTGGCGCAAGGTGAAAATCTGGTCAACAGTGGACTTGCCAGGCCTGAACCCACACTGATAAGGTCCAATCAGTGCTTCAGCATGGGGTTTCAGTCTTTCACACAATACGCTCGTTAGGACCTTGTACGCAACTGGAAGAAGACTAATTCCGCGGTAGTTGGTGCGCACCGTGGCATCACCCTTCTTCAGGATGGGACAGATCATGCTGAGATTCCAATCTTCGGGCATGCTCTCCGTGAGCCATATCTTGCTGATTAGTTGGTGCATGCTCCCTACCAACATATCACCAGCTGCCTTAAACAGTTCAGCCGGCAGGCCGTCAGCACCTGCAGACTTGTTGTTCTTAAGCCGTTGGATTGCATCCTTGACTTCGATATGGCTTGGGATTGGCACTTCAATATCAGTGCCATAGATTGGGGTTCGTGGATCATAATCTTCAGAGTCTGTGCTTGAGCCAGATAACAGACTCGAAAAATGATCCCTCCATAACCTCAGCACGACCTCTGCTTCTGTGACAAGGTTTCCATCATCGTCCCTGCACGCCACTGCACCAGACTTAAATCCTTGGGTCAGACGCTTGACCCTCTGGTAGAAGTTACGTGCTTCATTTCTGCATCTGCTGCTCTCTATGCTCTCACACTCTCGCCTTTCCTGCTCTTTCTTCTTGCGTCTGAAAAGGCGTTTTTCGTATCTTCTTCTCAACCTGTAGACGTCCACAATAGCTCGTGTCGCCCCAGCCTGCAGTGTTCTTCTGTAGGCGGCGTCCTTTGCAGCTGTTGTGTCACGACACTCCTGATCGTACCATGGATTCCTTGTTATAGGACGCTGGAATCCAAGCACCTCTTCTGCCGAAGCTCGCAGGGAGTGAGATATGAGCGCCCACATATCGCTTATGTCTTGAGGTATTGAAGGTGCTCGGCTTAATAGCCCCGAGACGTGAGTGGAGAATGCATTCTTCGCCTGTTGTGATTGCAGCTTTCCGATGTCCAGCCTTCTTAACGCACTTCGACGTGCAATCTTCGCCACACATAGCCGTGTGCGAATCTTAGCTGCAACAAGATAATGGTCGGAGTCGATGTTGGGACCCCGACAGGATCGTACGTCGAGTATGTTAGATGCGTGCCTTGCATCGATCACAACATGATCGATCTGATTTCTGGTCAGTCGATCGGGAGAGAGCCAAGATGCCTTATGGATGTCCAAATGACGGAATCCGGTACTACGAACTACCATATTATGCGCAGCTGCAAAGCCTATTAATCTGAGACCATTGCTCGAGGTGGTCTCATGTAGACTAAATCGCCCGACGGTGGCACCAAAGATGTCTTCTCGTCCTACCTTGGCATTAAAATCCCCGAGGAGAATTTTAATGTCATGGGAAGGACAGCGGCCATAAGCTCGGTCGAGCTCCGCATAGAAAGCGTCCTTGGTGGCATCGTCCTTTTCCTCCGTTGGGGCATGTGCGCATATCAGGCTGATGTTAAAGAATTTGGCAGTAATTCGGATCGTTGCAATTCTCTCGTTTATTGGCCGAAAGTGAGAGACTCGGCGCCGCAGCCTGGCACCTACAACGAAACCACAACCAAATTCATGCCGTTCTGGATGGCAGCTGTAGTAAATGTCACAGTTCTTCCTCTTTATGCAGCCTTGTCCTATCCATCGCATCTCCTGGATAGCAGTGATGTCAGCCCTACATTTGTTGAGGGTATCTGCTAGTTGTTGAGCAGCACCAGGTCTGTACAAAGTTCGTACGTTCCAAGTGCATACTCTCAAATCATTGTCCTTTTTACGTTTGCTATGGTCGTCAACGTTAGATCGGTTCCTTTCCGAGGCTTCTCTTGCTTCCTTCACTGAAATTGTGTTTTGCATGGGTGGATTCCAAGTCCTACGCCAAAACCTAGTTTGTAGAGTTAGGACTCTCGTCGCGCGCTTTAGTTTGCCACTCAACGGTTGTCGAGCGACAATCCAGGGAGAACCACGTGGAGGTAGTGCGTCGGCTTGAAGAAAGCAGTGACAGGAATCATGCTGGCATTCACCAAGTTGAATGCAATCAGACACTTTGACCTGTATGCTTCCCCCCATTCTCCCCATTGTTTATTAAGATTAAATATAGTTAGAATATTTGAAGTAAAACTTCTTGGCTGAGTGATCATTCCTTATTCCTTGCATATTTAACATAAGACTTTAAAACTCCCCACTTGGTTGTATTTCTTCTGATGGCGGGGCTAAGCGCGCCTTGGTTTTTCTGGGCGCCAACTAGATCAAGAACGCCAAGGAGTCGGGTCAGGTGCGTCTAATGGTGCCCAGCAGCAACTTTCACATTTATCCCACATGGAATCCCAAGCGACTGAAGGATGACATTGCACTCATACGTCTGCCACACGCGGTCAGCTTCAATGGTGACTGTTAAAGTGTCTCACAATGTGGCTACAACTAATGAAATTTCCCCGTTGCGGTCGCAATGCACGCTCCACATGCAATGGGGATTTGGGTGGTCCGCTCGTCTTGCAGCGTAAGCACTCCAAGAAACATGTGTTGGTGGGCATCACATCGTTTGGCAGCATCTATGGCTGCGATCGTGGCTATCCGGCTGCATTCACCAAGGTTGCATCGTATCTGGACTGGATTAGCGATGAGACGGGCGTGCATTCGCATCAGGACATCACGGAGGCCAGAATTCAGAATTTCACGATAGTGACGATGATCTACCCGATGAATTGGACGTGCATCGTCCGTTGCCGCAATCGGATGAGAGCAAATCAAAATCGAAAACCAAATCGGAATCCGATTATTATTTCTTGTAAACATTTATTTTGTAAGTTAAAAGCAAACGATCATTTTGGCATTTAGAATCCACTGTTGGTCACGCCGCTGATCTCCTCGATCCAGTCCAAGTAGGAGGTGACACGGGTGAAGACACCGGGCCAGCCAACCTCACAGCCGAGAGGACTGCCAAAGGATGTGGCACCAATCAGCTCACCAGTCTCAGCCGACACCAAGGGACCGCCAGAGTCGCCGTTGCAGACGGAGGTGCCTCCGGTGGTCTTGATGCAGATGTTAGTCTCGTAAACGGCACCGAAAAACCAGGGTCTGCAGCCGGAGTTGTTCATGATGGGCACACTGATGTATTGCAGAATATTGGTGGCACTGGTGGCAGCTGCAAATGGGAAGTTGTAGTAAATCAAAGTGAAAAACTCTTATGTGTCTAGCAATCACTTACAATCACTGATCCTGCCCCAACCGGAGGCAATAGCCTGTTGGCCGGCATAGGTGTTGTAGGTGTTGGATTTGGCGGGTAGCTTGATGGGCTGAATGTGCTCATTGAACTCAATGGGCACGGGCAGCTTGATCAGCGAGATATCGTTGCGGGTCAGCTCAGAATCCCAAGCGTCGTGAACAAACACATTCTTTGTCTCCACAAAGATTATCTGTTGTCCGTCCTCGCGGCCATTGGTACGATCCCAGGCACCCAAATAGACATCCACACCGGTGGTCAGACTGTCCGTGCAATGGGCAGCGGTGAGCACATAACGATCACTGATCAAGGAGCCACCGCACCAAGCAGCGCCGCCAGCAACGTAGAGCAACAGACCCGCCTGGTAGGGGAACTGATTGCGTCCGGCGGTCTCGCCGCGGGTGATGCGTCCCGACGGGGCACCAGCACGATGGGAGATGGGCACATCGACCTCAATGTCCATCGACTTGACCGACTGCCAGTCGACGGAGGCTTGGGCGCCAATAACGGTGGCTAGCAGGAGCACGGTTGCACAGGCGATTTTCATGTTGACTTTCAACTGATTCAACTTGACCAACTTGGACACACTTTTATAGGCAAGTCACCTACAAAATCGAGGGTGTCATATATCTTGGACTGTTGCTAAAGCAATTTGCCGCTTATCACGGTTATCATGGCAGCGAGTGCTGGGCATTTCCATCATCATTCAGGGATAATCCCTGTCGTAAAGCGAACCCAGCTATGCTCAAATGGTAAATTCCCAATGTAAATAGATTAAATCAGTATTGTTCAGCTGAAAGCTCTAATTAGTTTAGCGACATCTTTAAACATTTCAACAGTAACAACAACAAAAGTAAAGAAAAAAACATATTGTGCTAAATAAATGAGTATTTCACAATTCATCGTAAGATAATTTTGTTTTTCTCACAGATTTTCTTATTTTTCATTCATTATATTTCATTTAACGCGATCAAAGGTTAGATAAGAACTGCAAATATTGTTGAGTTTATTTCTGATTTGTCTTGAAATAGAATTTGCTCTTATCGCCGCACATTTCGATTGATTAAATTCGTTCCAGTGTTGACTATGTCTACAGTAATGATCATTATGTGCACTCACTTCCTCACACCCAATTCCAATTTCAAATTGACTTTTAATTAAACACTTTTTGTTTTTGCCCCTCCTCCCGCAAACAGCAGAAACAAAAGCCGTTAATCAAACAGCAATCAAAACGAACTTGAAATGCTCTATGATTAGCCAGATTTTTCAACTGATAATTGTTAAGAGTGTTGAACAAGATTTTGGATTCGGAACTGATTAAAATTGAGTGACTCGAATGATTTCTAATGTAATTTATTGTGTAGGTCAAGTTTAATCATCATTTCATTATCTTTGGTCAAAAGTTGATCCTCAAATATTTCTTTTATAACAGCTTAAATTTTAAAAATTAAAAATAATTAAATAAATCTTATTATTTTATTTCAGTTTATTAAATGAAATAATAATATCATATAAGATGGAAGTTTTTTTTTTTTATTCTTAAATAAAAACTATTTATACAAAATTAAAAGGAACTATTATTAAATAAAAAGAAAGAAAGTCCAATGAGATTTCATGATAACATTTTTTTCTGTAATAGTAAACATTGAGAAACTTAAAATTTAAATAAGACAAGTAAGAAAGCTACAGTCGAGTGTGCTCGACTAGAAACAACACATATGTATATATAAGGCGTTTTTGCCCATACAAAACTATTTCCTTAATAACTTAAACAATTTTTATCTGGTCGCAATCAAATTTTCAGGAATCACAAACAACATTGTTATTATTGTATATACTAAAATTCGAAAGACTAGCTTTAATATTACTCTTGTTTTTATTGATTTGCAAGAGCGGGAGTGGGCGTGGCAAATGTTTGAAATAAACTTGATCTGCGTGCAAATATAACAAATACTGTCGAAAAAAATTATAGCTCTATCTCTGAGATAGAGTCTCTGAGATCTAGGTGTTTATACGGACAGACGGACAAGGCTAGATCGTCTCGGCTGTTGACGCTGATCAAGAATATATATACTTTATAGGGTCGGAGATGCCTCCTTCTACCTGTTACATATATTTCCTGCCGGCACAAAGTTATAATACCCTTCTACCCTATGGGTAGCGGGTATAAAAAAACAGAACTAAACAGAACAGCTTGACTTCTAAACACTTTTTAGACAGCTACACTGAAAGAAAGAAAGAGTTACTTAGATGAAGAACATTCAGTTTCAAAATGGGTTCTTTAAAATAAGATACCATTACTAAGACTAAGAACATGAAGTTTAAAAGGTCCAGATTCTCAATAAATATGAGATACTAGATCTAGAATTCAATAATTCTAATCAATTTATTAAATAATAAATAAAATAGTAAACGGCATAATAATGTTATTATGTTATGTTATTATAACTTTGTGCCTCCATGATATGTACAGTATGTATATAACAGGCAGAATTTTAGTAGGCTTGCCTGACAATCTGGTATATTTTGCACTCTATGGTAAATTTCGAATGTAGTACTGTATCAATATATTCTTGGTATATTCTTGTATTTTCGGTATATTCTTGTATTTTTGCGGTATATTAATTTAGTATATTTGAAGAATAATACCGCACTGTTATGCTTTTATTTTTTGTTTTTGTTAGTCAGACTTGGTCGGCTTAATAAGGCAAATAACCTTACGAATCTTTTTCGAGAGCGCGCGAGAGAGAGAGAAGTGAGGAGTGAGGAGCTGTGTGGTTGGGTCCTCAATGCAATTTGCGAAGACAAATTCAAATACAGTGGCAGTGGCAGTGGCAGTTAGATAAGCAGCCAGTCGTCTAACGTCGACTCCAACTGGGCAACAGCAAGGGGCGTCTAATTAGCGCATGTTGCGACAGCAGCCACAGCAACAGCAACAGCAACGCACAAGTGAAATAATCGTGATAGCCACAGTAAATACCTACTAAATAACTGACTGACTGACTGACTAACTAATGTTGTGTGGCGACGCCAAACACGACTCAAAACTTACCGCATCCAAAAACTGAGAGAGCCAAAGAGAAATTGCAAGCTGCAATTCAAATGCTCTTTTATTTATTACAAGAGCAACGAAAGAAAGTCTTATACTGTACTATAAGAGTTACACTTGATTCATTGGCAGTAAAAGCAAATTTAACAAGCATTTAGATCAATTAAAAATTATTTTATGAAAGGTGCACACTTAAATATGAAAACATTTTGTGAGAAAATCTCTAAAAGATTGAGTAACTTGCTAAATACATACATATATAAATTTTCAAAGAAATGTTTATTATTCCTGTAGCTCAGTAAAACTGGCCACGGTAAATGTGAAGATGTCCAGACCCAGGGAGCCCACGTTACGCACATGGCCATCGAAGACCAGAGACAATGAGCAGCAAGGTGGTGCGACGCAAGCGCGGCGACTTGAATAAATCCAACACTGAATAGCTGGCATTCTGTGCCTGTTCCTGAACTCGCATCCGTTTGCAGCTGTCGTCAAAGTGCTGATACGTCTGCAGCGGTACTTGGCGTCCATTGCGTTTCTCCAACTTTTTCAGTATGCTTTATCCACCTTGCCCTGGGAGACCAGCCAACGTGCCGACTCGGGCACAACAAATGGCGTCAAGACGGCCAACAAAAGCGGCGCCGAGGTAACAATTATGAGCAGTTTCCAATCGGCCAAGTAGTAGGCAATCCATGGACACAATGGGATCAGACTAGGATTTTATAAATTATCGTGATCTGTTAATATTAATTATTATTTTTGTCAATAATTTCCCCAATTGTTCTTCAAATTTTGAATCAAAGGGTGCTACAAAAAACACTACACCTCGAATTTATATTTGAGTTGAAACGCCGCCATTGCTCTATTGATACGTAAAGTGTCTTCAATTTATGAATATATTATTATATAATGCTGATAATAGTATTTACTATATGTATGTATTAAATATATTTAACATACAATAAAAGAAAATGAAGGCAAACAATTTACTTTCTAATGCAAATTTTGATTAGGCAAGGATTGTTTATTAATATTAAATATAGTTAGAATATTTGAAGTAAAACATCTTGGCTGACAGATCATTCCTTATTCCTTGCATATTTAACATAAGACTTAAAAACTCTCCCCACTTGGTTGTACTTCTTCTGATGGCAAGGCTAAGCGCGCCTTGGTCTTTCTGGGCGCCAACGAGATCAAGAACGCCAAGGAGTCGGGTCAGGTGCGTCTAATGGTGCCCAGCAGCAACTTTCACATTTATCCCACATGGAATCCCAAGCGACTGAAGGATGACATTGCACTCATACGTCTGCCACACGCGGTCAGCTTCAATGGTGACTGTTAAAGTGTCTCACAATGTGGCTACAACTAATGAAATTTCCCCGTTGCGGTCGCAATGCACGCTCCACATGCAATGGGGATTTGGGTGGTCCGCTCGTCTTGCAGCGTAAGCACTCCAAGAAACATGTGTTGGTGGGCATCACATCGTTTGGCAGCATCTATGGCTGCGATCGTGGCTATCCGGCTGCATTCACCAAGGTTGCATCGTATCTGGACTGGATTAGCGATGAGACGGGCGTGCATTCGCATCAGGACATCACGGAGGCCAGAATTCAGAATTTCACGATAGTGACGATGATCTACCCGATGAATTGGACGTGCATCGTCCGTTGCCGCAATTGGATGAGAGCAAATCAAAATCGAAAACCAAATCGGAATCCGATTATTATTTCTTGTAAACATTTATTTTGTAAGTTAAAAGCAAACGATCATTTTGGCATTTAGAATCCACTGTTGGTCACGCCGCTGATCTCCTCGATCCAGTCCAAGTAGGAGGTGACACGGGTGAAGACACCGGGCCAGCCAACCTCACAGCCGAGAGGACTGCCAAAGGATGTGGCACCAATCAGCTCACCAGTCTCAGCCGACACCAAGGGACCGCCAGAGTCGCCGTTGCAGACGGAGGTGCCTCCGGTGGTCTTGATGCAGATGTTAGTCTCGTAAACGGCACCGAAAAACCAGGGTCTGCAGCCGGAGTTGTTCATGATGGGCACACTGATGTATTGCAGAATATTGGTGGCACTGGTGGCAGCTGCAAATGGGAAGTTGTAGTAAATCAAAGTGAAAAACTCTTATGTGTCTAGCAATCACTTACAATCACTGATCCTGCCCCAACCGGAGGCAATAGCCTGTTGGCCGGCATAGGTGTTGTAGGTGTTGGATTTGGCGGGTAGCTTGATGGGCTGAATGTGCTCATTGAACTCAATGGGCACGGGCAGCTTGATCAGCGAGATATCGTTGCGGGTCAGCTCAGAATCCCAAGCGTCGTGAACAAACACATTCTTTGTCTCCACAAAGATTATCTGTTGTCCGTCCTCGCGGCCATTGGTACGATCCCAGGCACCCAAATAGACATCCACACCGGTGGTCAGACTGTCCGTGCAATGGGCAGCGGTGAGCACATAACGATCACTGATCAAGGAGCCACCGCACCAAGCAGCGCCGCCAGCAACGTAGAGCAACAGACCCGCCTGGTAGGGGAACTGATTGCGTCCGGCGGTCTCGCCGCGGGTGATGCGTCCCGACGGGGCACCAGCACGATGGGAGATGGGCACATCGACCTCAATGTCCATCGACTTGACCGACTGCCAGTCGACGGAGGCTTGGGCGCCAATAACGGTGGCTAGCAGGAGCACGGTTGCACAGGCGATTTTCATGTTGACTTTCAACTGATTCAACTTGACCAACTTGGACACACTTTTATAGGCAAGTCACCTACAAAATCGAGGGTGTCATATATCTTGGACTGTTGCTAAAGCAATTTGCCGCTTATCACGGTTATCATGGCAGCGAGTGCTGGGCATTTCCATCATCATTCAGGGATAATCCCTGTCGTAAAGCGAACCCAGCTATGCTCAAATGGTAAATTCCCAATGTAAATAGATTAAATCAGTATTGTTCAGCTGAAAGCTCTAATTAGTTTAGCGACATCTTTAAACATTTCAACAGTAACAACAACAAAAGTAAAGAAAAAAACATATTGTGCTAAATAAATGAGTATTTCACAATTCATCGTAAGATAATTTTGTTTTTCTCACAGATTTTCTTATTTTTCATTCATTATATTTCATTTAATTAAAGCTAAACATCGACTTATTCTTTGAGATTAACGCGATCAAAGGTTAGATAAGAACTGCAAATATTGTTGAGTTTATTTCTGATTTGTCTTGAAATAGAATTTGCTCTTATCGCCGCACATTTCGATTGATTAAATTCGTTCCAGTGTTGACTATGTCTACAGTAATGATCATTATGTGCACTCACTTCCTCACACCCAATTCCAATTTCAAATTGACTTTTAATTAAACACTTTTTGTTTTTGCCCCTCCTCCCGCAAACAGCAGAAACAAAAGCCGTTAATCAAACAGCAATCAAAACGAACTTGAAATGCTCTACGATTAGCCAGATTTTTCAACTGATAATTGTTAAGAGTGTTGAACAAGATTTTGGATTCGGAACTGATTAAAATTGAGTGACTCGAATGATTTAATCATCATTTCATTATCTTTGGTCAAAAGTTGAACCTCAAATATTTCTTTTATAACAGCTTAAATTTTAAAAATTAAAATTAATTAAATAAATCTTATTATTTTATTTCAGTTTATTAAATGAAATAATAATGTCATATAAGATGGAAGTTTTTTCATATAAACTTACTTATTTATTTATTCTTAAATGAAAACTATATATACAAAATTAAAAGGAACTATTATTAAATAAAAAGATAGAAAGTCCAATGAGATTTCATGATAACATTTTTTTCTGTAATAGTAAATATTGAGAAACTTAAAATTGAAATAAGACAAGTAATAAAGCTACAGTCGAGTGTGCTCGACTGTGAAATACCCGCTTCGTGTAACAACAATTATTTTATGGGTAACGAAATAATTGTTGTTACACGAAGATAAGATTGGCTTAGATGGCAAAAATAATATATCGATATACCAAATATACATTTTGGTATTCTTAGTATAAGCTGTTCAAAAATTAATTTATTTCAATTGAATCATAAATTTTGACACTTCTTTAATATAGAATAGTACATTTTAAGAATAGTTTAGTTTTCCAACGTGCAAATGACTTAAACACTTTAATACAAATTGAAAATATTTTCCTTATGAAAATTCCACTTAAATTAGATTAATTAGAACAAAATATTTATACATAAAAAAATACCATATACGAAATACTAAAATTATGTGTTAGTGACTAGATCCGTCATTTAAAAGCTTTAGCTTATTGTGCTAAAATAATAAATAAACATTTTATTAAAGTTGAGATATAAAATTGCTATATTCTTGCTAAACAATTGCTAACGTATTATATACTTTCAAAGCATTAAGTAAAATCATTATTCACATAAAATACACTACAGAAAAATATCAAACTGTTGGCTAAAGTATTTTAAAAGGTTTATTTAGTTTAAAAGTATTAGGTAAAATAGTTTACCATGTAAAATATACTATTAAACATATTAAAATCTTCTTAACTATTTACTTTAAAAGTATTTTTTGAATTTGCTTCTAAGATGAAATTCACAACAAAATTTTTTAATTTTTGTTAAACTATTTTAAGAATATTAGTTCATTTAGAAGTACTAAATAAAACAGATTATAAACTAGCTAGCAACTCATATTGAGATAAAAAAATTGAGTAATCCATATAAAATATACTTTGCTTCAATACATAGGAACTATTTTCATATTCGTTCACACACAATTCAATTTGTATCATTTTGTATTTAAATTCAATAAAATCAAAGTTATCTAAAACTGCAAAAAATGCAATTTGCAAAAGTTATTTTCACTTCCCTTTAGCATTTCAATCATTTCGAGTTGCACTTGAACTGTTTCTGACACAATAAACGAAAATTTTAAGAAAAGACATTTCAACTGCTGCTGCTGTTGGTTAAATTCTCGTTTTACCTGTCACACTTTCACCTCACAAACAGTTAACACACACAGACAAGGAAACAAACAAGTTGCAGTAGCCATCTCCTTTCTGATGGCAATCCAATTCAATTTCAGAACGGAGGAGAAGCTCATATCAATAATTCGGAACTGCGGTGCACATAAAAGTCAAGAACTTAATTTCCAGCTGCTGTCGTTTTAAGAACAATATCAGTTTTATGACTTTTACGTTGAGCAATCAAAGAGGGACAACAAGAGAGGAAGGAAAGAGAGAGGAAGTAAGAGAGTGAAAGCACGAGAGTGATGAAGAAGTTGACTACCAGGAAAAACTTTCGATATCCGTGGTCATATCCGGCTTACACACACACACTTACACATACACAGTTGTAGATTGGCACACACACATATAAAGGTGCAGTTGCTCTGTTGACTTTTGTGTAAAACTCGCAGCTTAAAACAAACAAAATGCGAATGAAAATGTATTTTATGCATGTTGATGCCGATGTTGCCTGTTGGCTGCTGCTGCTCTTAAGTATATGACATTGTTTTTGCAGTGCCAACATAGACACAGTTACACCTGCACACACACATCCGTACACACACACACACTCATCAGCTGCAACTGGCAACTGGCAACAAAAATGGAACTTGAAGCTGTCTGTGGCTGCGCTTATCGGGACAAACTATAAGATCTTTTTGTGGTTGATTTTAGTTTGTATGCGTGTCTGTCTTTGTTTTTGTTTAGTCGCTGTCGTGTTTGTTGTTGTCTTTGTGTGTGTTTGTGTGTATTTGTTTGGCAAGCGGCTGCTGCGTTGCGTTGCGTTTACCTATGCACAAGTTGAGCAAATAAAGTCGTTAAGTGGAGTAGGAAACCGTTTGCTGTTGCTGTTGTTGCTTCAAGTTATCTTGATAACATCTCAACTGCAACAGTTGCTGTGGCAACAGTTTCTGTTAATGCTGCTGCCGCTGCAGCGTTTTATTTATTTTGCTGTACAAATGACAAGGCTGCTTTATGCTGCCAATCCACTGACACGATAAACAAGCTAAAATCCTCTGAGAGAAAATCCTCCAACTCCAACTCTAACTCCCACTCCATTTGCTACTTTATCCTGGCAGCTCTTTTTCCTGTCGCTGTTTTGCACATTTATCCTGTTAGTGACACCTTCTTTGTCCCCATGTTTGCCGTCTGCATGTCACTCTTCATTCAATGCCTTCACCTCATCCCCCACTCTCCACACAACACGTAATGTTGCCGCCGTTGTCGTCGTCATATGAAATTCAAAGCAACAACTGCATGTGTGTCTATGCCCCCTCTATCCGCTCCTCTCTGCAGTGTGAAAAACGTGGAAATTGATTTTCTATTTTCCCCTGCTTGCTGTGAATTCCCTTTTTTCACTCTGCCACACTGATTGTCAGTGGCAGCTACACGTGATTGAGTCTTATCTTTAGTTTTGTCACTTCAACTGCTGGCAGCTACTTTAAATGTCATCGCAGGGCATTCCCTTCCACCTTCCACCTCCCACTTCTCTACATTGCTTTGCACGTGCTTCTGCAAATTTTTGATTTTCTAGGGGCGCCAACGTTCCCCTAACTGCAAAGTAAATGTC
Organism: Drosophila kepulauana; assembly: GCA_023558455.1. Classification (NCBI taxonomy): domain Eukaryota; kingdom Metazoa; phylum Arthropoda; class Insecta; order Diptera; family Drosophilidae; genus Drosophila; species Drosophila kepulauana. The sequence goes on from CM042369.1 coordinate 41,224,488, forward strand.
TTGTCAAAGGCTTAACCAACGCGTGTGCTGCATATGTGTAAGCGAAGTATCCACTCTTGTTTGGTGTTTTGGCTGCCCCTTCGTTAAGTGCAACACATGTTGGCACTTTGCAAGGGATTTCATCGCACATGTGCCGCAATTTTAGCAGCTTGTTTTAGGCGCATCTCACAGCACAGATCAATTGGCTTAAAAAGAGATTGGATTTATTTAAGGTAGTAGGACAAAACCAATTGGCTGATATAAAGAAAAGTGTGTGAAAGGGTTCTTGAGTGTAGATTTTTGACTTCCTGATAAATTCGTAGTGTTCTTAAATCAAATTTTAGCAAAATAGTTCAGTTATTTAAACTTTGACATCCTAACTGCAGTACCATCAAATGGCCCATTTATGTGCATTTAAAAAAGAATATTTGTACTGAAATGATTTATTATTTATAGTGATTCCAATCGCCTTAAAACTTAATTTAATCTTCGGAGTATGACAAAAATCGGAAATCATTTAAAATAATAAGAAGTAGCTTAAATATTGAATTGAAAATTTAAATTAATAATAATTTATATTCTAAAAATTCTATACATCGCTTCTTCATTCATTCATCATTTCATTTTATTTAAAGCTATTCCCAATTCAAAGAGAGAATCAAAGGAATCATTTTACACACTGCTTTGGCCACATTTACAAATTGATTAAAGTAATATTCAATAGAAATTTGATACACAATGTTCACTTTGGCTTTGCACAATGCACTAAATATTCTTTGAGCAAATCCATTGAGCTGCCAGTTTACTTAACTTTAGCTCAAAGACTCAAAAGCCAAGAGGACAACAAAATTCGAGGAATTTACCTTGTGCCCCACACTTTTACCGGTAAATAAATTTGTATGTCCTTGTCGTCCTGCTGGCAGCTTAGCCCAAAAGAAACGAAAAAAAAAATCACTTTTAAACAATTTGAACAAAAATATTTGTCTACGCGTCAACAACGTCTAAATTCTGCTTGTTTCCCTGTAGCTGTTGTTGCGAGTGAAATCAAAAGGACCGCAAAGTTTATTTAAGGCGCTGAGATGAGGAAGCTTTACTCACTCCCCGACTCCCACGATAGGTTCACCCAGCAGGAAAAAAAATCCGAACTTTGCCCCTAACGCAATTTTTATGCATTCTCCACGTCGTCGTCGTCGTCGCTGTTGTTGTTGTTGTTGGTGTTGGCATCGCCGACATGGAGGACAATTTCAACATGGGACACATTAGCGCCAGCGCGGGAGGACTAACGACCCGCGGCCCTGGCCAGGACATTACGCTTTAAATTTATGTGATTAATAAATTTCCATAATTTTTGGGCAGCAAAGCAAACGCTGCGAATAATAAAAAAAAAAAAAATCAAAATGCCTGGCAGGCAAATAAAGCACAGCTTCGTCGTCCTCGACCGGAACTAGGCGCGCACGTTTGTCCAGGAAAGAGCATTATAGCCCCGCAAGGAATCTCGCACACAACATCGCAACATCGTTTTCCCTGTCAGCAGTATTTCCGCCACACTCGCAATCGCGGCAATCATTTCGAATGCGTGTTCAAAATACTACGGGGGGAAACTGAGATTGCCAAAAGATGAAAATTAAAGATTGCTGCCCGTCCCCCTAATGAATGGTCTCTCGCTTTTTGCCCCCCGCCGAGGGTTCGCATAGATTTCAAACTCAAGTAGGTGCTGTCATAGAATAATAGACTTAAAGAACGTCGAATTTTTAATGCACTCTTTAAACGCAACAGTTTGAGGTAAAATGTACAAGAAATTGACAGGCAAATATATTTTGTTTAAGAGAATTTAAATGCTATGGTTTACAACACTCTGAATTTAATACACTGAATCAATACTGCCGAATTTTAAGTAAACTTAAGTGTAAAAATAAGAAGCTTCAATAATAATGAATGTGAATAGTTGAAAAATGATGATTAATGAGATATACATACAAAACAAAGAGTTCTTATGGAATATTAATTTTTTTTAAATAGCCGACTGCGAATTTCAAATGACTTTAAGGAGCTTCAATAATAATGTGATATTATTAATATATGTGACTAGCAACACTAATATATTGAATGGAAATCGCCTTTTAAATAATCTGAAACTATCATAAAGCGAAAATTTCAAATTCGAATTTTTGATAAGATTTTCCACAACTATTTTTAAAATCAAAACAAAATAGAAAAGATTGTATTTCCTTTCCTTTTCCAACCAAATTTTAAAGAGATAAGTTAAAAATTCCGCGGACTCTTCAATTTTATATACAAAGATTTCAATGCATTTAAGGATCCTTAATAATATTGAATAATATTGTTCTGCATTACAATTTATTCGCTTTATGGTTGAAATTTAATTATTATTCATATAAAAACTCTAAATTTGATATTCGATTAGATATTAAAATAGAAATTTGTACAAAAAAAAAACCAGTTTGTCAAATTTCCTTTCTCTTCCCCACAATCTTTGAACAGATGAGCTAAATAATCCAGCACATCCCTTAACTAAAATAAATGCCCATAAAAAGGGCATCCCAGCTGCGGTTTTTTGAAAGTTTTACACGCACAATTTTGCTGGCTATGTCATTTGCTAATTTTAGATATTCTTCTTGGGGTATTAAAATAAATTTGAGCGCTTAGACGCCAGCTTAGCTGCTGCAGCTCGTAGCTAGCTGGCGTAGAAAATTAATAAAAATTAGTTTGCAGACCATAAAAAATTAGGGCAGCTTAGGCCAGCGAGAGCAAAGGAATGCGAATGCGAATACGAAAGGGGGGGTGCAATAATGAGGAGACGGTTGTGCGGGGGTGTGTGTGTGAGTTTGTGTGTGTCAGCTGGCCAACTTGGGAGTACTCAGCCAAATTTATGACAGTTTGCGCACATCGCATAAATCCTGGCAATTGTGTACGATTTTTAATGCTAGTTAAATCGACTGAAAATGACAGTTTAATGATTGACATGCGCCACAGTTGCGCCGCTGCCGCCACTGAGCTCTCAGTTCAGAGTCGCATTCGAGTGTCACTGACAGAGAGAGAGAGAGAGCGAGGGAGAAAGGAGGGAAATGGGTTCTGGAAGGGTGAACAAAGGGTATGGAAAGCAGCGGGCAGCGAGCAGTGAGCAGCGGGTTCATGAAGCGCGCAAACGTTTCAAATGAATGTCAACTGTCTGCTCGAATGACGAATACACTCGTTAAAGGGCATACGCCGGAATGAGTGCGGAATGAGTACGATTTTGTGGAGCGTAACGGCGGCAGGGACAATGTCGGGTAGTTGGTCGCCACGCCCACTTGTCAGTGGCATACAAAAGCAGTAGCAGCGGCAACGGCAGCAGCAACATCAGCAGCTAACATCAACATCAACATCAATGTCAATGTTTATGACAGGCGCAGAGGATTAGCGGGCTACCCATTTGGAACCGTTTTAAGCTGAAAGAAAGAAATAGAGAGAGAGAGAGAGTTGAGGGTAGAGCAGCATTCATATGCGTTACCATTATGCAAAATACGCACAAGGGGAATATGTAAGCTGATGTGTGCCTCCATCTACACATGCATACATATCCCCTGCTGCAGTGCAATGCGCTTATCAATCAGCGCCCATATTGAGAATGATGAAAAGTGCATAATGCAGCAGCCAGACTTGGCAGGGAGTCAGCTCTAACTACAACTGACCTCCCACTGCATGACGACCACACTTGAGTTCGCAGTCCCCAGTTCCATTGCTGCAATCATGACTGCTGATCTCATTGTGAGCAAGTAAGAAATCTGCAGTCGAGAAAGCTCGACTATGAGATACCCGCCACCCATTTTTAATAAAAGCAAAACAATGCTGTAATTTACTGAAAAAATACAAAAATATATAATATTATGATATACTATACCACCAAAAACCCGAAGGCAATATTTGGTATATCCATATACTATTACAATCAAAATATACCACAAACTTTAAAGTATAGCAAATCAATCAAATCAACTTATTGCAGTATTATTATTTTTAAAATACATCAAGTCAATATACCAAAAATACTAAAGTATACCGAATGCCATATTTGGCTTATCAATATACTAAAATATTCCGAAGGTTATATTTGGTATATCGATATACTATTACAATCAAAATATGCCACAGAGCTTAAAGTATACCAAATCAACCAACTCAACTAAAAAATAATAAAAATATACCGAATGCTATATTTGGTATATCGTTATATTGTTACAATCGAAATATACCATAGAGATCAAAATATACCAGATCTGCAACCAAAAACAAACTTAAGCCCGAATGAAGCAGCTTCTATTATTTTTATCTAATTTGACAGACGGACATAGCTATATCGTCTCGACTGTTGATACTGATCAAAAAGATGTGCCTCTTTTAGCATACATATTCTGCAGACACAAAGTAATAATACCCGTTTACCCCATAGGTGCGGGTGTAGTAAGTGCAGCGGCAGCCCAACATTCCAATGATGACCGACGACGTCTTCAATTGTCTGACTGGCAGTGACTGCGGCATGAAAATGACAAAAACTCACTTGAGACAAATTGTGAATTTATTTAAGCAGCGTTTTTCAAGTGCGCTTAACACAATTTGGTTTGCCCCGCTTTGGGGCAATTGATGTGCTTCTTGCTTGCTACGGCTTCGCTCTTTTGATTAGTTGGCAGCTCTTGGTGGGGGCGATGTTTGATTCTAAATGCTAGATGATGATTAATTACAATCGGTTCAAGTAACGCAGCCAACGCGAAGGGCAACAAAGGTCGTCAGGCAATAGTGGAAGAGAGAGTGAATAATTCTGCTATCAAATATCTCAACTAGAGCGTAATAAGCTTAGTAAATTGGGTTGCCCATCATTACATTACCTTGGCAGCGCTGACATAATCTTTGATGATAGCCAAAAACACGGTCAGAGAGAGAAGCCCGTGAGATAAACATCGCGGCGAAGGTATCATTTTCATTTTTATGTTATGTTCATAAGGAAAGCAGATTTTGTAGCTATGGCAACAATGTTATTGCAACAGGGTTGATGTTGCAAATGGGCAGTCAGTCAGCTGAAAAATAAGCAGACACACGTGCGACAACGTGGAAGAGACCACAGCAAAAATGTGGGTGGGGAGGGGAGGGAATGCATGCCAAATTGCAGCTCAGCACTCAACACAAATTATAATAACTGTAATTACGAGTAGCTCGGCCACCGTGCCACGCACTCAGCAACTGAGACCAAGACCGAGACTGCGAGTGAGGCACAACTTACGTGTTTGCTACAATACAATTTATGGCTGAAGTGAGGAGAACACCCTCGCACATACACACATAGAGAGGGAAGCAACCCTTCTTGGGGTTGACTAACTAGTACTTCAACTACTTGCCAGCAATTTGGCATTGGCATCTACTATGCACACTTAGTTGCATGCCGCTTGTTGCAACTAGTCGCGAGACGCATTTGATAAATGAGGCCACGTGCCTTATCGGCAAAAGTAAACAAGCAAACGGACAAACGGACGGACGTACATATAAAAATAGACCACGCTCAGATCACGTCGAGTACGCAGAGACACCCACTATACTATATAGTACTTTCCCCCCTCACTCTCAGTCTCAGGCATAGCCTGTGATTATGCAGCAAGGCAAAATAGATGTGAGTTGAACACGAAAACCAATTTGTAAACGACAAATGCAGGCAACGAGGGGGAACACAGTTGGCTGCCGTACGGAGAAAGCGCAGGGGGGAAGCTCTCCATGCAGGGACTGAGAGACAGGGACACGCTTATTTGACTGCCATTAATGCGCCATGCAAACGAAATTATATTTAAAATAAGTGGAAACATTATAGTCAACGGTTCAGCTATAAAATACCCCATATACCATTAGAATTCGGAGGATGTATTCAATTTAAAAACGAAGCATACGGCTAGCAAAGTGCTTTTAGATTAATACCCAGTCATAACAATAATCATAATAATAAACCATGATAATGCACGTTTTCTATCTTAAGAAACATAAAATCATTATATAGTCGTGAATTTGTAAACATAGATTCAAGTTTTTTATACGATCCATATGATTATAATTCCTATATCTTTTTATATGGTTCTCATTTAAATACCACATTAAACTTTAAAATTCTTAAATTATTGAAAATATTATAGGGATTCAGCTATAAAATACATCATACATAACATATTTGTAGGATCTGTTCAATTTGAATGCCCAGCATAAGGCCAATACTTTCAAATCAGTCAGAACGTTAACCATAATAACATAAAATATGACAATAAACGAATTAATATAATCATAAATCACGTGCTCTGTCTCCAAAAAATAGAGCAGAACCATATAGCATAATTTTACAATGATTTTGTTTAAAAAATCTCAGTTTTTTTTCAATGATCTGTATAAAGTTAGATAGAATATATTACAAGTATTGTTTATTTTTCTATTCCTTTCTTGAATTTTATTTTTAAACAACTTTTCCTATAGCTATATTGCATCTTAATCTAATTGTAATCCTAATGATAATCTACCATAATAGACTTAATTATTTCACACATTTGGAATAAAAATAGTTATTTATTATTATTCAAAATTTGTTTGTACACTTTTTACCTAATTTTATAGATATTGTGTATCTTAAATATTTATTATATTAACATACATTGTAAATTTATTTTTCATCTTCTGCTTCTTTGAACCCGTAGCATACCCTTTCTACATTTCCAATTGCGTAGTATAAGCACCAATAGTAATAATAATAATAAATACGACAGTGAAAGTAAGTGAAAATACATGCGAGAGAAGAAAGCAAGTATCAGCTACCCTCTCTACCATCATGCAGTATGGAGTCTTGGGCTTGCCGTAAGCCGCAGGGATCCCAAAGGACTTTGGCAACATGTCGCCAGCCGTCAATGGCTTCCCCTCCCCTGCTTTCTTTGCTTTTAGTCTCTTCTGTGTCCTTTTTGTGTAGTATTATGTTGTGTTTTGTTACCTTTACACAATTTGGCCGCCTATCGGGCTTTCATCAATTTTCGTTTCTTTTTTCATATTTTGGCAATCAGACAAAAGCCTCGACGCGCGTGTCCTGGCAGCGTTTTGAATTAATTTAATGCCCAGGGATGGGCACAGATGATGGTCGTGACGTCACGGCCATGAAAGTACGGCGTCACAGCGTCAACACAGCGAACATCATAATTCAAAAATTTCATTCGAAAACATGACGTTTTCATTTCGGCACGCGTCCAAACCCCGCCCCTCGATCCTTCCACCCACACTATCAAGTTGCCGCTTTTGCCACAACTGTGGCCCGAGGGTTGGCCCTTAAAGTTTTTCGTTTTCGTTTTTGTTGCCTCTTCCCAGAGTTTCAGTTTTCAGCAGCGGTGTGAAAATTGCTGCTGGCGTTTGTCCTGCGTTTTCATAATCATAATTTCATTTTTGCTTTTAAGTGCTGAGAAAATTATGTTGATGTTTTAAGTTGAAGTTTTGCAGTTGTAGCAGATGAGACCAAATGTTGTGCTGTCATGCAAAGGCCAAACTGACAATAAGAAGCGTCGAATTGTTATTGCTGTGCGCGTGTATGTGTGTGTGTGTGGCCAAGCACAAAATTGCACAATAATGCGGAATGGCATGCAGAGGGAGGGAGAAGCACAAGGGTTGCACTCAAACTGCAGTGGGATGGGAATTTAGAACTTAGAACTGAGGCCAATGTCAAGTTTGGTGGTTATCTAATGGGCTTGATTGATGACTCATTTGAGTGGCGTGCAAAGTGGCATATGTTGCTCCTGTGACAGCTCAAAACAAGTCCAATTCTCAGCTGTCAGTGAGCTAATGGGCAAAAGTTGACTTATAAAATCAGAAACAAGCTCAAGGTCCCCAAGGTGAAAAGCTTTCAAGCTTAAGCTTTAAATGAAAAGCCATTAAAGTCTCAATTGGGGGAAATTCTCAAATTTCAAACTGTCAGCATTAAAAATGAATAAAAATCAATTTAATAATTCAGGCTAAATACCTTTCAATTAATGGAACCGAGAGACAGAGAGAGAGAGAGACCACAAAGTATTCTAACAGCAGGACATCGTCAGTATAACGCCCCCAAGAAAGCAGCTGAGCTCGAGCCCAATGGAGCGGAAGTCGATCCCAATGTCGATGTCGATGATGCTGAGCTGCCAAACTGCTGGCTAAACTGCCAGCCATCAAAACCAATAAATTTTACGATGTGGGAAATTATGAAAAACGTAATTGAAGCGTACCAAGCAGCAGCAAGGAAAAGAAAAGAAAAGAACTGAAAAGGAAAGCGCGCATTTTGCTCACTTAAGAGGAAACATATAATAAAAAAAAACAACCTCGTCGCTGTCTTTTATACTTATACTCCCATACCTGCCATTAGTTGTGTAGGTGTATCTGCAACTGCAGATGTGTAGAGGCCGCTAAACGGTGGGCGTTGGCCGTTAATGGCATTCGTAATTGGTCGATCAGGCGGTCGCTTTTCTCAGTATCGAGCGGATCCTTTGAAGGTCAAACTCAAAGAGAACACACACACAGCTTAGAGTTTATTTATTTGATACCTAATTTTAGCGGATTAATGATAATGGCATTTCTTTCAACCTGTACTTAACGAAACCTTTGGGAAAACTCTGCTAATTGGTAAAGCATTATAATTATTTCTCTAACAAGCTGCAGCTTTTCTTCAAATTATCATAAATTAATATGCAAATCGCTATTTACTATAGTAATCTTTTAAAAATTCTTTAAGATTATATGATAGTCACAATGGTTCTTCAATAAATTGAAGCTTACAATAAATGCCCCACTCAAAATTTTGTGTTAGTGAACAAATTACAATAAATTGATATGCAAATCCTTTTGAATTATATTCAGTATCTATCTTATCCACTTTATATGATTAACGTATAGTCACAATAGTTATTTCTTCACTTTAAAAAATATTTATTTGTAATGAAAATTCAAAATATATAAGTTAAGAATAAATACGCAACTGTGGATATTTTTCATACTAACTTTACAAATTACAATAAATCAGTATGAATAATCTGGAAACTCGCTTCTGGGGTGTATTTGAAGTTTCATTACAATCAACATAAAGTTTATTTTTAAAAACAATGGATTTATTTTCTTTAGATGAACTTCAATAAATAAAAGTCTTTTAGACATGATACATGATAAGCAAACCCTAGAATACTTAATACACTAGCTAAAGCGAAAGAAATTAAAATAGATTAATATGCAAATAATGCAAATAACAACTGATAGTCTCAATAGTTATTTATACAATAAATATAAGTTTGGTATAACTTATAAGCAAGCTATGGAATATTCCCCAAACTATTGCATTGTAATAATATCGTTAACAAATTGCGGTTATTCAAGAACTGAAAATAAGTTAATATGCAAACCATTTTAGATCCTATTATGTAGGCACAATAGCTATTGTTTCACTTGTGTGAAGTTACAATAAATAAAAGTTTAGCATAAATAATAAACAAAGCGTACAAAATTGCCCACACTCCCAAAGATCTCATACTTATTTGGACGACAAATCTTAATATGCTTCACAAAAGTAAATTTGAAAGTTTATTGAGGAAGCGAAATCGGCAAATAATAAGCAAAATGTCGCGTTTGATTTATGGCAATTGACGCCTTTTGAAGTAGGTGCTAGCCACTGCAAAAAACAGCAAACAACAAACAGCAAACAGCTATTCCGGCCAAAAACTCAGGCAGTGTGTAAATGCGCCTTTAATGGCGCTTTGTCATCATCAACATTTGTCCTTATGCCGAGTGGTGCGTGTAGAGCCAAACCACAGCACTAGCATATGATTTATGTGCGCGCCTTGGCACCCACGCCAAAAGGACTCATATCCCTACACACACACATATGTGTGAGTGTGTGTATTTCTCTTCTTTTTTTTGCTGCTATTCAGCCAAAAACCACAAACAAAACCATGCTGAGCTTCCTTTTCTCGTTTTTTCTTGGCTTGACTTGTAACTTTTGTCGCTGGCTACTTTTGGGTTTACTCTTGGCTTTTGCTGCTTTTTTGCCTAATGACAATTTTTCATGTCGTTTGTGCAACTTTCTTGATGTCCTGATAATAGTCCTAATCATAATTTATATACATTTTGCTTTGTACTTCGCATTGCTGCTTGCTCTTTGGTATTTGGTTGGCTTGATTTATGTATTTTTATGTCGATTGGCATCTTAATGTATACTATATCAAACTAAACTAAAGCCGCATTCAATTCAAATTGAATTCTCAACTAATGAGCTGGCATGACAAGCAACAGCAGCCGAAGTATCTGCAGTCAATAAGAAGGGAAAGATACAATTGTATCTTGGCTATGTCGCATTGTCTTGCACTTTGGAATGGTCGTAAATCATATTTCTCTTGACATTTTGAACTCGCTTACAATTGAAAAATCTTCCAAGTGCACTGCCATTGTTTACATAAACCAATTTGATTACGTACCATTGACAATTGAATTGCAAGCCATCAATCAGACTTGAGACCGACAACGAATGCGAAATGTGCAATGTAAGAAGAGAGACTGCGACTGCGATAGAGTTAGAATTGCAATTGAAATTGCAATTGAATTGCTAACCAATGACAATTATGGCTGCGACTGTGATGTCAATAAAGTAATTGAGACTGGCGCCGAGTATCTAAGGCAAACAAAAACACACCAAAAATTGTGCTCTCAGGGGTTGCCAAATGCGGGCCTGCACTTATGCAAATATCGACAAAGATACACTTCCCCTGTTTGACTGACTGACTGCCGGATTGAGTGAGTGAGTGAGTGAGCAAGGGGCTGAGCAAATATTTACGTAAGGCAGCAGCAGCAGCAGCAGCACTCACATTTAAAAGACATCAACGCGAAAGGGTTAAAATGATGCCTTGAATTACCAAAATAAACACAAATACCAAAATACTTTTAGGCAGTGAAGCGGACAACTCTCTCCCATACACACACACACACACACACACACACACACACACACACACACACACACACACGTGCAGAGGGGTTAATTGGTATGCTTTGTATCTGAAAGATACAAAGACTAGCTGACAAGTCGCTGTCAGTCGCTCACTGCTTATGACAGCTGTCGGCTGTCGGTTGGCTAAAAGTTTTCCGTTCTGCGACGGGGGCAAGCAGTTCATTAAATTCCATCGATGTCAATTTATGAAAAAGGAATATTTTTCGTATTTTCTTTTAATTTGCTCAACAAGGCCACAGAGGATCCGTTTCGACATGTGGAAGAATGAAATAACGACTGCCTGCTGACAGCACCATTTAAATTGGCCATTGTACAGGATATGCAGGAAACAAAGAGTCGCCTTGTACTTGCCACAGGTAGCATACACACAGACACACACACTCAGTCTATAGATCGATCGCAGCTGCCTTCTCATTCGAATTGACTTTGATTCTCCTCGCTGGCATGTTTTTGCTGCATGTTGCGGTTGATAGACGACATGGCGCGTCCTTTGGCAACGCTCTCGGCGAGACGTGGGGAAAAACTCATTATTTCTCGTTTGTTTTCAATTGCAACGTCATTAACTGCCCGCTGCACTATAAATTTTTACCCATCCTTCGTCTTTGCCCTTGCCAAAAATGAGAAAAAAAGCAAAAGAGAATGGAATTACGTTTGTCGCTCAAGCGTAACGCTGTTCCATCCATGTCTGGAACTCCAGGACACTTCAACGCGCACAATGTGCACGGTCCAGACAGTCAGGCACTTGGCTTTGTTTTCCCAATTTCCCATTTTCATTTTCCCGCAATTCTTTGTGCTAGTTTTTGGCATTGTTTTGTGCTGATTTTCTTTTTTCTCATTTCAAGCAGCCTTGAAAATTAGAAAAGTAATCTATATATGTGTATGTTATATACATATTTTTTTGAGTATATGTTTTGGTAAAGGTAAAAAACTGAAGGTACACGAACATGGCTCATTGGTTGCCACTCGAAAATCGCATTAAGCGGATTTTCAGTTGTTTTCTTTCGCACCTTTGTTTGGCCGCATCTTCATCTTCATCCATCAGTTTTTCAGTTCGCTCTCTTTGACATTTTGCATTGAAGTTGATGCGATTTTAGTTGAGCTGAGAGCAGGAGTTAAGAGGTGGAGACGGCTTATATGCTTAGCAGACTTTGTTACATATGACAGTTTTTGGCTGAGTATTATATCATAGTCGAGCACAAGAGCTCGAAGTAGGGCGTGTTCATAGATATCTAATGTGGAAAATAATACAGTAGCTAAGGAGTCTTTTTCAGAGATCAGCAGCTTAGCTATACCTTTGTTATCTTTGTCAAAAGAATTATAATTTAGTGACGAAATGTGGAACAGATTTTGTAGAGTATTTGTAAAAGCGTAGATGAAGTTATCTATTTGCATGTCTGCCAAAGATGTTTTCGATATTGGAGTGAGAAAGCTACTGTTTATCTAAAGGACAACCTTGCAGTATTATTTTTCAAATATACCAAGTAAATATATTGAATGTTACTGTTTGCATGACTGTCCGAGATTTTTTCGATACTAGTCAAGTGAGAATGCCACAATTTTCCTAAATCACAACCTTGTGCTATTATTCTTTAAATATACCAAACGAATATACTGACAAAATACTAAAAAATACCGAATGAATACATATGGATACACTATTACATTAAAAGCATACCGTTGAGTACAAAATATACCAGATTGCAGCAACTGTTTTACAGACCTAGTTTTTCTTACAGAAAAACAGATATATAGACACACAGACAGACAGTCTCGGTTGATCAAGAATATATTTACTTTATGCGGTCGGAGATTTCTCCTTTTGCCTTTTACATAAATACAAAGTTATAATATCCTGCATTACACTAGTTTTTTCTTTAGCCTTACAAATTATATGTCAAACAAGTACCGTATTTAAATATCTAAAAACTTTTTCCGACTCTTTTTCTCGCTCATCATTAAAATCAATTCTTTGACAAGCTGATTTCCTATTCACATCCGTTTTTTTCATGCTTCAACTTGAGCAAATGTTTAACTGATAGGCAAACACAGGCATCCAAATCACTTTGAAAACTAAAACCAAACAGCAAGTTCAGAGAAACTAAACGAGTCCCATACCAAAAGTTGATCCCTACAATGGCATATGTTGTAATGTGTTTAAGGATAACTCAATTCTAGCTGATTACCCATATGAGGAAACATCAAAAACAGGACACAGGACACACACACACACCGACTCACACTCATACGCTCGTCTGTCTATTTGCTTGTTCGAACACATTTTTATGTCTAAATTTCATTAATTCCAAACAAATACGAGGACGGTAAAGGCGACCGGCGCCCATATCGAAAATTACTTCCTCTCCTTTCCTTTCCGTCTAGGAAAATATCAAATTTCCACACAGCGCATATTTAAATTTTCTTCAGGCAGCTGGTCGCGCCCTGTTCTCTTGGCTGCCATTAATTTTGAAGACAAGACTTCGGCGGAAAGCGGCTGTTGAGTAAAAGGATAACGAGCTAAGGCGACTGCCAGCCTCAATGCACATGTCTTCATCTTTATTCTGATTACGAGTACGAGACACGAACTCAGACACAGACAAACACACACATAGACAGAGAGACATAGATACCATAAGCGAGACGAACACGTAGCTGTGCACTTTTAAAGGTCGCATGCAGCAGCAAGAGGCAAGAGGCAGAAACTCGAGTCTCGCTGGCATATTTTTTATGTTTGTAGCGGCAAGTGTGACATTGTCACTTGGCCGTGACACCTTGCAGGCAGAAGAGGCAGCGAGGGGGGGAGAAACTGTGGCAGGAGGCGTTGCCTCTTATGTGCTACTAGAACGCATCCTTTTTTGAGAAATTGTCACACATTTGTTGCAGACGACTCCTTGAGGCAGCTATTACATATGATTTGTGTGCATCTTTTGTAGTTCATTAATCTTGCTTGGATTTGGCTCCACGAAATGGGTCACTAAGGCAGCCCTGCAGCCATTTTGTTTCGTGGGCTTCTACTAATGAGCAAAGAGAAAGAAACTACGACATTGACTTAGGACAGCCGCAGGCAGCATCGTTGACATTTCGTATAATAAATATTACACACATCGCATTTATCATTCAATTTCTCGCACTTCGCAATTCGTTCTGCTACGAAACACTCGAAAAATTGCCAGCTGTTCGCACTCGGCGATGGTTTGTTAATCTCGCTCGAAGATCTCAGCATAACAATGGCTGAGCGGTAGCACCTACAGCAGCCCCGAAGGGTTTCCTATCAGTGAAGCTATCAACGAACGTCTTATCGCTAGATTTTCCAGTTTGCGATAACCCATCACACTTCCGTTTCGTTTCATTTCGTTTTTGAACACAAAGAGCAAACCGCAAAACGCCATGGCGTTGATTGTGTCTCGGGGTTTTTCACGCTTTCCTATATGATTCTCTCATTTAATGAGCATGAAAATAAAATGCAGCACTCGTAATATAAAAAACAAACCCCTCGCAACGCCAATTACGATTTATTTGTCTTTTTGAAGTAGGAACGTAAATAAAACTACAATAATGAATCCCTGTGCTTCGGTCTGCATTTAATGCAACGATCTGTTCGCTCTGTTCCACCTTATCAAGCACTTCTCACTTTTGTGGTTTGCGATGCATAGAGAGTGAACAAAAAAAAAATGAAGCGACCCTATATCGAGAGCTCGCATTTTGTCACGTTTTTTTTATGGTGGTTTTTTCATTTTTCCAGCGATTAAATGTATCATGCATAGCATTAACACAACAAAAAAAAAACACAAACAACCGAAACTCATTTGTAGTGCATTCAACGTCTGCCTTGAATTAAATGCCCAGTGCACAGAGACCACGAACCCCAAAAAGAATCGTGCCCAGTTCAGTTGCCCATCTAATTTCCATACATGTTGGTCTTTCTTTTTTCTTTTTTTTAGTAATTGCCCTTACAGGAAATTAGTTATTCAAGTCGAGTTGTGCTTAATTTATGCATCGCATAATTGTTTGTTGCTGCTGCTGCTGGAAAATCGTTTTGAAGCGTAATTTCAATCGAAAGTTCTTGTTAATGTGGGCGTTATCACGCTGCAGACAGAAAGACGGGGAAAAGCATATTTGATATGTAACGAATTGTGTGAGAAATTCAAAAGAAATAGGGCGGATCTTCTCGAAAAAAAAAACTTGCTGGGAAAAATGTCGAAAATATCGAAAATATTTTTGTTACACTCTTGTTATGAACGTGCCACAGAAAAAGTTATCTACAAGCATATTGATAAATGACTTATTGATAACGAACAAAGTCTTCAAGTTGATAGACAAGTTAATGCCTCTGTAAGATAAGTACAGCAAACTTTTAAAGATGTATGTATTTACGATGGAAAAAACATACATGAAAATTTAAATAAATCAAACTTATGCGTATTAAAAATATGCACGCCCTTAAACATAAGCATAACTGTGATCAGAGTCTGTCCCGCGCTTAAATGATTTATGATAGAAGGCGGTGCTTACATTGGGAACACAGAAAACAGAAAACATTGGGAGGAAAACATCCAACGAAAAAGCGAAGCGCAGTGCACCACAGCACAGCAATTAAAAATCTGTTGAACTTGCCGCCAGTCATAAAGTAGAATTCCAAATGGAAAACTCAATGTCGCTCGCAGCCAAAAAAAAAAACAAAAAAGAAACAGAGAAAAGTATCTATTAAATGTATACTATAACCATGCGGTTACATTGCCCTTGGAGGCATTGACAATGCACAGAGCCAAGCTACGAATTATAGTACAATTTAATGGTTTCACACATAATTCTTCAACTATTTATTGCCGCTGGTTGCATATGAAATGAAGGATTACCGCATGCGAACACAAACACTTTAGGAGAATCCAAACAACAGAACAGAACAGAATAGAACCGAACAGACCACCCTAACAAATCATTTATAAACATAATTGCTGGAGTCACTTGTAAGAGATAAAAGAAGAAAAAATAAAAAATAAAGCAACGTCACACAAAGACACCGCGGGCAACATTTTCTCAATGGAGAAAAGCGCCAAATGAAATGAGTATTGGAAACCTGCAACTTATGTGGGCTTTGCATGTTCACTAAACAAATTGTTGTTAAAGAATTGATTTAACTACATTTTTAACACTTGCAGCACCCCTGGCGAGTTCTTAATGACGTTTTTCCAACTATGGGAAAATTAATTTACTCACATTCAAGTGTTTTTCTCTCTCTCTCTCTGTCGAATGTCGTATCGAATGTTTTTCGTATTTGTTTAGTTTGTTGTCGATTTTTAAAGACCAAATAAATAACATTTATTTGCGGCCATAAATTAAAACAAAAACCAAGAACATTCTGAGTGCTTGTAGGCCATTTATTGCTGCCAGCACGGAGACGGAGACTGAGAACTGAGCGAATGATGAAGCCATTATAGAGAGGGGGAGGCTGGAAGGGAATTGAAACTGATGCTGAGTAGTGCAGTCAACAGCCATGTAAGTGCAAATGGCCATTAAAAACAATTTAGGGTAGTTTACGCACAGCAATCACAATGGAAAGCGTTTAGAAATATTGCAAATTACTGCAAATAATTGACAAACATTAAGAGCTCTCGACAGTGAGGGTGAAGTTGAGTTAAAGGTGGAAAGGCAGAGGAAAGATTTAAGCAATGAAAATCTAAAAAGAGAAAAGAAGTATAGTAAATAAAATTTATGCAATTGTCTGGCTAAACACAATTTGACAAATCAAACTAAAAGGTCACGCCACAAAAGGGAACAAAAAGCATAAAAAGAAAAGCTTTTTATGTAATGAAATTGCATTGAGTCTCTGCCACATGAGGCACTAAGGTCTCTTCTATTGTCGTAGCAGATACACTTTGCTTATATCTCAACTGCAACTCGAGGGTGGCTTCGTGTCCTTGATTTATGAATGACACTTCGAGTGTCCTGCAAATGCTTTTCCATTGATAGCTGCAATATATTAATCGCTGCACAAAATTCAATTTGCCATTTTCGCAACTGTTGCCAAAAAGCAAAACGTTCTTTTCCCCTTCTCCCCTTTTTGGCTCGCCTCTCCTTGGGTGGTTGCTTTGCCAAATTTGAACATTTGTTAAGGCGACTTATTAATGTCATAATCTAATTATAAGCAGAGGTTTAACGCTCAGATTTGAAAGCATATTTCGTTAAATGCGACTTTACCATTGATTATTTCCCTTTGTTTGGCCTTGCCGCGGGATTTCGTGAGGGCGTTGCAACCATAAAAAAAAATATATATGGAATACAGGGTGCAAAATATGGGCAATAATATTTCAACTGTATTCGACTCTTACCCCAATTTGTAATTTT
Source organism: Drosophila kepulauana (assembly GCA_023558455.1). NCBI lineage: Eukaryota > Metazoa > Arthropoda > Insecta > Diptera > Drosophilidae > Drosophila > Drosophila kepulauana. Next base: position 41,241,832 of record CM042369.1, read on the forward strand.
TTCATCGTTTTCGTTCATTTTTTTCGCTTTTTGTTTTGATGGCAACAGCTGAGAGGCAACAATAAAATGGATTAATAATAAGCTGAAGCAGTTTTAACTGGGATATTATGTTCCCACTGGACTTGCAAGTTGGACAGCACTTTTTTTCCGTTTAATTTGCAACAGCTGCTTGCAAAAATATAGGAGATTTTACATTTACAATAAATATGGTTGAGTCACTTTGAAGATTTTGGTTTAAATAATACAGCTTACTCATTAAAGTTTACTATCGCAAATATCAGAGTCACATATGAGATTTTGGTATTGTGTGGTCTTTTATCAGGCACAATAGTCTAATCATATTTACTGATGAATGAGTTTTAAATGTTTTTATTTATTTGTAATAGTTACATATAATTACAATTAACACTAACTTACTGCTTTGATGGACAATCTGGTATATTTTGTACTCTATGGTATATTTGAAATGTAGTAGTATAATCATGTGCCTTCAGAATATTTCAGTATATTTTTCGGTATATTAATTTGACACATTTTTAAAATAAAACTGAACTGCTTTCCTTTTATTGTCGAGTACACGTGACTGTCACCTTCTTAGAAATTTGTTTGAACACGGTAACTTGTTCAATAAATCTGTCATATATCTGTCATTTGGAAGATTATCTACCTATTGTTTAATAATAGTTCTTACTTTTCAAGTATGACGACTATAATTTTCTTTATATTACTTGCACTTTCTCAATTTTTATAATCTTTTACTAACCTAAAGACATTCTAGTTCTGATTGCATTATATCTAAATTGGCACCAATTGGCGTATATTCTATAAATACATTGATTTGATTTACTCGTTTTTCTAATTCAAATTCGATATCCGAAAGACTCAACAAATTTATTAAACAAATACAGATTAAACTATCCTCGCAAAATTCTTTGTCTTCCCTTGTTGAAATAGACTTTATGCCCAGTAGTTTTATGCAGACATCAGCTAAAGAGACGGAGGTGCAACAAAAAACTGACTGTTTTGCTTGCGGGGATCGCTGTTGGGGACTGCTGCTGCTGCTGCTGTTAAATCCAAACTGTGTACACACTTTGCCGTAGCAAACTGTTTCAATTAAGTGCATCCTCTTGTTGAATAACCACAGCGTTTACAACGACAGTGGCAAGAGGCAAGAGAGTTGCCTCTGGCCGTGGCATGCAAAAGTGTGCTCTGTCCATGTCCTTATCCATACCGTTGAGCTAATTAAGCAACAAAAGCAAGCTCAGTCTCAGTCTCGTTCTCGTTTTCTCGTTGAACCTCAAACTCAAGTCAGATGGCAACTGGCAACTCAATTAAAAATGCGGCTAGCTCGTAAACAAGCCACAAAAAAAAAAAACTTGAATGCCACACCGAAACTCATAATTTCCGGAGGTGCTAATAAGTTGCAGAATAATTTTCAATGAAAATGGCGCCATGGACTTGCAACAAAATGGCGAAGATGGCGAAGACTGAGACTGAGACTGCAGTAGCAAAAGTTGCCACAAGCAGCAGCCACAAAGTTGAAAAAATTGACTTCAATTAAAGTGCCATAGTTGGCCATATAAACAGCGAAATGAAAAGCACAAAACGAGCAGCAAAAGGATAATGATAATTACGGACACATGCAGCAAGCTAAGATAGCAGAGAAGGGGCGAAGGGAGGAGGGACAAATTGTGGGCGGTTGCAAATGAAACGCTGAAGTTGCCAGACGCCAGAAGAGAGTGAACATCCTTTGGTGCTCCTGAATGAGACTGCAAAGTTTTTGTGTTTATTTTATGCTCTGACTGCAAAACAGTAAAAAAAAAACTTTCGGAAAAACTAAAAAAAGAGAATGACGATGATGCAGCGTTTCCTGCATGTGGTAGAAGAGAGGGGAAATGGGGGAAAACAAAAACAAGTAGCACAGCAACAACAACAAGCGAGTACGTTAAGCAAATAGGCAAAATGCTGAAATGAAATGTGCAGCAGGCAAATGAAGAACTGCTGCTGAAAATGTGGAGCACAGTCGATAGAGATGGCAGCTAAGTTACCGAAAGAGACAGCAAACTGTGCTGAGCAGATATCTGATATATATACTATATACCATACAGACGCCAATAGTCATTGCTCGTAACTCGTAACTGAAAATGAAAAGTCAGAGAGCATGGTCAAAATGCATGCGGTACGTGAACGGAACACGCGAGCAGTTCAAATTGAATGAACCGTCCATCCGTTTGTCTGTCTGTCTGTCCGTCTGTCCGTCCATCCTTGGCCAGTGGACCACCCACTCAACTTGTTGACGAGAGACGCTCAACTACCCTTTTCACAAATGAGTAACTGAAACTGAAGCTGTTCGCGTTTTGCATTCGCGTTCAGAGTCAGAGTCAGAGTCAGAAAATCAGAGACGGACTTCAACTTCAACTTGCAACTCAAACTCTAACTCTCCCTCCTCTTTTGAGCGTCTCTCACATTTCATTTCATTTCGTTTCAGTCAGCGTCGTCTGTCCAAAACAGAAGTTTGTTTAGTTCTTTGCTTTGCCTTTACTTTTTTTCAGTGTACATTCGTCGTAGTAAATTTTTCTCATTTCGCTTTTTGTTGAGTGGTTTTTCTTTTCTATTTTTCAGCCCCGCAGTCACTGTGAGTGAGTCAGTGTGAGTGAGTGAGTGAGTGTGAGTGTGTTTGTGTCTCTGTTTCCGTGTCTGTGTGTGCGTTGGTTAGTATTTTCTTTAGTTCTAGCTGTGTGTCTGTGTGTTTGAGTGTTGTGCTCACACACACACTTACACACAGGGGCGCACATTGTGAGCTAGCGGTAAATGCTGTGTGGCAGCGGCAGTGGCAGCGTTGCATGAACACAACGCCGACAACGACGACGTCCATCGACGCTGCTGCTGCTGCTGCCGCCCTGACATGAAATTTGTATCTCTGTCGCTGTCGCTGCCTCTGTTCGCTGCTGTTGCTGCTTTGCCTCCCTTTTGCGTTGTTGTTATTGCTGACTGTTGCTTTGCCGCTGCCTCTGCCTCTGCTGCGCTGCTTTGCTTTGCCTCAGTCTCTCTCTGCCTCTCTGCCTTCGCTCGCAGTCGTGCTCATTTTCCGTTGTACTTTTTACTGAATGCATTCAGTTGTGGCCCATCATTCCCTCTGCGCACGTCGCGCTGATCGCTAGCATAAAACGCTCCCGGTGTCCCGGCATAACGTAAACGTCACTCTATCTCGATACGATTCTCGATTCTCGTTTCATCTATCGCCTCTCGACTTTTACGCTACGTTATTGAACACTTCAAAACACAGTTCGGCAAACAACGCAATAAGTTTGCAGATATTACGAGCTCCAAAACTCTCAAGTGTCTCTCTCTGTGTTTGTGTGTGTGTGATGCGTGCTTTGTGAATAGACAACAACAGCAATAAGAAAGAACAACAACAAAAACGTTGTTTATTAAAACTGTAAACAGAACAGCAAACGAACGACAACAACAACAACAACCAGCAAAAATGGGTCGCTTATTCCAGTACAATCGCTTTGGCGCCGTGGAGAGCAACAACAAACGCAAAAAGGATACACAAAAGAAGCCACATGATAAAGCCAAGATGGTAAGTGTTCAACAAGGATATGCAAACATAAGTTGGGGAGATCATAAAGAACTCTTTAGATGCCAAGGGCGGGAAAAAGATACAAGTAAAGGATATGACTAGAAAGCTTGAAGAGAGCTGAGATCTTAAGTAAGGATATCTTCAAAGATTAAGAAGCAAAGCATGACTATAATATATATCCTTATGAAAGAGTATACTAAGAAAGCATAACGTAGCTATAGAGAATATCTTTATAAAGAAGAAAGAGTGCAGTAAGAAAGTAAAACATAACTATTATCCTTTTCATCTTTTTTATCTTTATAAGAAAGAGCTTAGTAAAAAGATGAATAAAATAAATTCAATAGACAAAGTATAACCTTCATTAAGGATTAATGAAATCACAAAGGCAAAGCATAATTAAAGGCTGAAATTCTATAATAGAAATATGATACTTTAATAGAAACATTTTCGTATCATATTTCTAAGCAATTTATAAAGATTAAAAAGATAATTACCGAAATCAACTAGAAATGGAATATTTAGATAGAAAAATCCCGTTTTTAGGTAAAGAATAGCATGTCAATGCAACAAATTATTATCAATTAAACAACTAACTAGCATTAATCTCCAGCTCAGATGCCAACAACAGTTTCTACTTATCTATCGATGCATTTATGATATAGTGCTCTTTTCTACACCTTTTTTGTGTACACAACAAAAGGTATTACCTTATTCATATGCAAAGTTCTTAACTCCCACCAAAGTTCCACCCACAACACAAAGCGGTAACCAAAAAAAGACAAAATCCCACGTAAAAGAAAACAGAATAACATGCAGTCAAAGTTCATATAGCACAAAGAGAGGGGCACAGCAAAGGGGGCGTGGAGGGAACTGCAGTGAAATTCAAAACACGAATGACAACAATTAAAATGATTTAGTGTCAGAGATACGAGAGAATAAACAACAACAACTAAAACAACAACAACAAAAGCAACAGCAGCAACATAATATTTTTGTGGAATGGGCAACAAAGCATAATAAAGTCGACTGTCGACGTAAATCAGCTGCATACTAAATCAAATATAATCAAATAAATATGATTTGCATAAAAACTAAATCAAACTGAAGGCTAAAGCGTTAAGCCAACAAACTGAGAATTAAATCAAAGAGAGAGTAAGTGAGATAGAGAGAGAGAGGGAGAGGGAGAGAACTGCAGAGATTTGTGTTGAACGAAATCATATAAATCAAAGCGAAAAACTGCGTCGAGTGTTTTTTTTTCACTATCGACGAAAGCAAACATTGAATATAGATGGAATATGGAACTGGGCAACATGGCGAACATATGTTGACTCATAAAGATAATGATTGATTAGGCTAAATGCATTTGAAGTCGACCAAATCTATTTATACACATATATGTGTTATTTGTATGCATGTTTGATCTGTGATAAGCGCTAACTAGTCTCCATATCTCTTGTAAATGGCGACGTCTGGGTGCCGTTAACCGACCCAACTCTGGGGGGGGAGGTGGGAAAGAGTCGCATTAACGATGCCAAAGCTGATTAGTCAAATGCCTTAATTAAGCCCTTACCCTTACCCTTACCCTAGGCAGCTACCTGTGTTCCCAACTCAAATCTCGCACTAATCTCTTGTTTGACTGCCAGTTCCACAATATTTGTAGAGTCCACAGAAGGCAGAAGACAGAAGGCGGAGTAATGACGGCAGATAAAGAAAAGTTTTGTAATTTGAAACTGCATGACAGTTTTGCGTTTTGGCTTCTGCCTTCTGCATATTTTATCATCATCTCTCTTTGCCTTTTACGAGTACGAGTACGCTGCATTTTTCTTCATCATTTTCCGTTTTTCAGTTCATTGTTCCGCTTGTCATTTTTCAACAGAATTGACACCCATCCATGGGCCTTTATCTCATTGTCGTTTCGTTCTTTCAATTCACTATATCTCATTGCTAGAGTTCTGTTTTGATCTATGAAAATATTGTTGTAGTCGTAGGTGTTGTTTTTAGCCAGCTCCCTAAAGGATTGTCTGTGACAAACTGGGAAACTTCAGTCCATTGTTGCTACCAACTCTTGTGGGTGTGTTGCTGCTCGCCGGGAATTGATTTTACTGGAAGAGCAGTGCGAGAAAGATCTCTAAAGAATCTTGAGAGAAGAACAAAACCTGATAGTTGAACTCCAAGTCAGTTCCACTGAAACTGTAGAGTCGGTGGCACTTTACATGGAACTATGATGACAATTGGAGTACTTGAAAAGAATACTAAACAAACTCTTCAATTTGTTCTGAAAAGAATAATCATCGTTTTGCTGATTAACAATATAAAAATATAGAAACATACATAATTCATAAAATGTAAAATAAATTCATCAACTTGTGGTTAAAATTCAAAATTCGTCTGGAAAGAATAATCATCGTTTTGCTGATTAACAATATAAAAATATAGAAAAATAAATAAATCATAAAATGTAAAATAAATTACATACTTCAATTTGTGGTTAAAATTCATAAATCATTTGAAGTAAAATAAATTTCATCAATTTATTTTAGGAATAATATTCATAATGTAGAAAAATGTATAACTCATTTAAAGTCTAACAACATTTGCTCTTCTTGTTCACTTTTCTTTTCATTAATTGTTATTTAAAAAGCCTTCAGAATTTTCTCAAAGCATCGCTTGTTTAATTTTAGAAAAGTCTTCAACACTTTTCCAATTCAACACTTCCCTTAATTGTCGTCTATCTGTTAGCTAGCTCCTTGACTGCATTTGATATTTAAGAGCAGCATCCAAGTGGTGGCAAACACTTCCTTCCTCTTCGGCTAAATCAAGCTACATTTATAGCACCTCGCTTAGCATATTACAAAATCCCTTAGATCTTGCGGGAAGCCCCCGAAAATCGAAAAATTTCGTTTGTAAGCACGCCTATCTGGCATAAATCGTTCGTCACCTCTCCGACAACGATTTCAACATGAAGTCGCGGCGTCGTCACTTTGGTTATCAGCGAATGAAAAGAAAACAAAAATTTAGAATAGAACATTTATTGGCAAGACAAATGCAAACGCAGACGGCGACAGAGAGGCGAAGACGAGCAGGAAGAGAGTGAGGGAGAGAGAGGGAACCCAATTGTGTCCCGATTGTGTTTTATTCGTAGACAATATACAAGTTTTCTTCCAGTCCCGTCATGTGTAGACACAAGATGCGAAAAGACTCACTCACTTCGTTTTGCCGTATATGCGGAACTGATTATCTACAAGACTCGTCGAGTATAAATTCTTGCCAAAGGGAAATTTAAATTTCCCTCGGCTGCGCTGGCAGAATTTGTACTCGGCGTTTCTTGTAGAAAATATGCGGTCCAGCTCTTGCCGAAAATCTGTGCTTAGATTCTAGTGCGTAGTTCGGAATATGCAAAATAAAAATACGCTCAAAAATATATGCAGTAAATAAAATGTTTATTATACTTGAAATTAAATTTATTAAAACTAATACAATGAGTACTTAAATTTATATATAATATTATCTAAACAGTTTTACTTATAACTAAATAATATAATAGCTAAAAGAAAAAATTAATTTATTTCGCCGTTTTCAATATTCTTCGCCCTGAACAATGCCTTGTAGTTTCTATTTTTATCATCCAACGTAGCTCTTTCGTGGTCCTCAAAACTGTAAATATAAATACAAATACAAATATATTTTTTAATTTAGATCAGATTAGAATAGTAGTTTAATAATATTAACAACTTACCTCTTATTGTTTTATAAAAGACGCGCAGGAAAAAAACAACTTTCTTGTACAGCACTCACAAAACAAATGACGCATGATACACAAAATTGCACATGTTCGAGAAAAGTAGGCGTTAGGGAAATTACGCGTTGCGCTAAGAGGGCGCGTACACCAGACTCAATGCAAGAAGCATTCTACAAGACGATTCATCTAACGATCTGCAGAAAATTCTTGCACATATTCGAGAAAAGTAGGCGTTAGGGAAGTTTCGCGTTGCGCTAAGAGGGCGCGTACACCAGACTCAATGCAAGAAGCATTATACAAGACGATTCATCTAACGATCTACAGAAAATTCTTGCAGTCTCCGTCTTGGCATGACACGAAACACAATTGGGGTTTCGTGTCATGCCAAGACCGAGACTGCAAGAATTTTCTGTAGATCGTTAGATGACTCGTCTTGTAGAATGCTTCTTGCATTGAGTCTGGTGTACGCGCCCTCTTAGCGCAACGCTAAATTTCCCTAACGCCTACTTTTCTCGAACATGTGCAATTTTGTGTATCATGCGTCATTTGTTTTGTGAGTGCTGTACAAGAAAGTTGATTTTTTCCTGCGCGTCTTTTATAAAACAATAAGAGGTAAGTTGTTAATATTTTTAAGCTACTATTCTAATCTTATTTAAATTAAGAAATATATTTGTATTTGTATTTATATTTACAGTTTTAAGGACCACGAAAGAGCTATGTTGGATGATAAAAATAGAAACTACAATGCATTGTCCATGGCGAAGAATATAGAAAACGGCGAAATAAATTATTTTTTTCTTTTAGCTATTAGATTATTTAGTTATAAGTAAAACTGTTTAGATAATATATAATTTTAAGTACTCATTGTTATAGTTTAAATACATTTAATTTGAAGTACAATAAACATTTTATTTACTGCATATATTTTTGAGCGTATTTTTATTTTGCATATTCCGAACTACGCACTAGAATCTAAGCACAGTTTTTCGGCAAGAGCTGGACCGCACATTTTCTACAAGAAACGCCGAGTACAAATTCTGCCAGCGCAGCCGAGGGAAATTTAAATTTCCCTTTGGCAAGAATTTATACTCGACGAGTCTTGTAGATAATCAGTTCCGCATATACGGCAAAACGAAGTGAGTAAGTCTTTTCGCATCTTGTGTCTACACATGACGGGACTGGAAGAAAACTTGTATATTGTCTACGAATAAAACACAATCGGGAAGCGAAGAAGCGTTTCTGTTTACAGTCGCTGACAAACGTTTTCAATTAGTTTGTTCGAGTTTCACTTGAAATTGAACTGAAAAAAACAGGCGAAAAGGCGACGCGCGCATTGCGGGTCAAACGATAAGGCAACAAACTGCAGACAAAGTGCACACACCACACACACGCACACACACACACTCAGGGCACACACACACATTAAACAAAACTAATAAAGTTGTCACAGAGCAATGTTAGGAATAGAGCACCGAACTCAACCATATGTCGCCACAAAGTGAGGAAGACGAAACGAAATGAAACGAGCATATTGCGAGATTAAAATCTAAAACAATTAAGCAAAGATAAACACTTTTTGCTGCTTTTCTTTTAACTGAAGGGAAATTTAATTTGTTAGCGAAATGCAAGCAGCCAAACAACAGAACAGACGCAGAAATTGACAGAGGAAACAAGTAAGAAAATGATAGAAGAGTTTAATAGACTATGAAATACCTAGCGAATTCATATTTCAGTTTAATGAGATCAAAGCAAATTTAAATGCGAAATCAAAAATCATTGAAAATAAAAACTAAGAGAAGAATAAGACAGAGGAAACCAGTAAGAAAATTATAGAGAAATTTGTTAGACTATGAAATACCTAGCGAATTCATATTTCAATTTACAGAGATCAAAGCAAATTTAAATGCAAAATCAAACATCATTGAAAATAATTTGAAAATTTAACAGGTTCAATAATATTTTAGAATTCAAATTTAGTTATACGAAAGTAATATAAAATTCAATACTAAACTTACATTTCTTTGGTTAAACTACTTTAGAGTTACAATAATAATATTTCATATTATTGAAATTTAAAACTCTTATTTCAATTTAATGAAATCAAAGGCAATGTGTTGAATTAGTTGAGAGTTATAAAATGTAATGTTCAATATAAATAATTCACTGTAAGAAAAGTCCAGAGAATATACGAATTTAATGTAATCAAAGTAAATTCAGAATGATTAATGAAATTACTTAAGATTTTTGTAGCTTAGTAGAAAAAGATCAGATTTAGGTATTCTTATCTCTACTATTGAATGCCTTATTTCCGGCCAACTCCACATCAGCATACCCTTCCACCCTTTTGTTTGCTGGGTATGCCAACAAAGGCGGCGATTGTTGCCGCAATGCAATGCACTGTGGAGTCTAATCGAGTCTGGAGTCGCTTCGACACCCCTCCTAAGTGGCATGTGCAGAGCACGCACAACCGCACTCAGTTTCATCAACTATATATCTTTGGCTCATAATTTCAATATGAGACGCTGTCTAAATTTAAATCAACTGGCAGAGAACGTGCAACGATTAGCAGCAATGAGCTGAGTATTTAAATTCCAAGGTATTTTAATGCCAGCAGCAGGCAGCTTGCTTGCCTTTCAAGGGCAATGATTTATGCAAGTACCTCCAAAAGTGGCCAGAGCAGATAAATAGATAGATGTGTATACATATGTTATGAGTGTGTTCGTGTGTATGTTTATAAATAATATTATGCTTGTCTCGTGTGATCTGTTTTTGGGGTTTGATTTCGGATTTTCTAAGTAGGCAATTAATTGCAGCGCTTTTAAGTGCATTTAATTTGAGCATTTCCATAAAAGCAGGCGAAACACACTCTGGAGTGCCTCGTTAAGATTTATGGCCAAATGCAACTGCAACTGCAATGCCAACAACTTGCAACAACGGCAACAGCAACTATAGCTTTTACTTTGGCTCTGGCGACTGCCTGCAAATTGATGAGCATAATTAAATGCCTGGCGACGGCTTCGTCGTCTCCGTCTCCGTCTCCGTCGTCGTCGTCGTCGGCGGCGCATTGCATGCATTGTTGTAATTTATGCTCCATATTGTACCGCACTACGCTGCTTGCCACATGCCGCATGCCCCCCCTCTACACTCCTACCCTGCTCAATTGGACTGCCCCATCGTTTTGAGTAAACAACAATTTCACTTATTTTCATGCCGTCTGCCCGTCTGCATTGTTATTTTTACGCTCGACTCAATATAAATTTTCGCTTGTGTTTTGTTGTTGCCACATGCCACGCCAGGAAAATGTAATGCAAATATGCAAAAAAAAAAGCACAAAAAAGAAAAGCTTTCAACGGCAATCCAACAACGTCAATTTCCCCTTCACCTAATCATCAAAACACCCGCCAGGGCAACAAATAGTTTAGCTCGGGTGTTTTTTTTTTTTTGCTACACTTTTCCACTGACCAACAACAACTGCAAAGCGACCACAACTGGCAACATCATCGTTATCAGCAGCTCGTCGTTGAGCTGTTTGAGTTTCATATGGCTTCAGCACAAGGATTTGTGTGCATTACACAGACGCTGGCTAGACGAAAAACAAAAAAAAACAGCTAGAAATGTTGTGGCTAGACACGAGCTGCAGATAAAGTTGACCAGAAGTTGAGAGTGTCGAGTGGCGGTTCAACAAACATCCATCATCATCATCATCATCATCAAAATGGAAATGGAAATTCATTTCACCTTATTAGTATCAAGTTTATTATTTTTATTTCATTTCCATAAAACAATGCCCAAGTTCATTGCACTTTCATCAGCATATCTGCATATCTTCATCTGGCACTTGAAAAAGAATCAACGACTCATCTCTCTCGCTCAATATTCCCAGGCATCTGCCCACATGAGAAATGCTCATAAAATACAATTAAATGAAATTTCAACAATTTTAATTTGCATTTAATAAACTCATCAAAATGTTGTTGTTCCCATAAAAAAAATACGATGGAGGCAACCAACAGCTCAATTTGAAATGCGTTTGATATGACCCCATTTTTTACACCTATAAAAAACTAAAAAATGTGTTGAACGCGCGTTAAAAAAAAGCAACACCGCCGCCGACAATAAAAGCGACTGCACAATGCCACATGCCACATGCCACAGATGTCTAAACAAAGGATTTTCCAGCGAATGCGACGCTAATTGTAGGTCCCAAAAAATAAAAAAAAAACTGTAGCATATCAAAAGCCAACCAGCCAGAAACTATAAACTATAAACATTTTACATTTTTACCTCGGCATAAAATGAAATTAGTGGAAAAAAATGTTAACAAAAATCATTTTACGATATAGCCCAGAATATTTCCAAAAGTTTTTCCCCCACAAATACACATATTTAAGTAGTAGAAGAGGAACCGAAAAAAAAAATAAAAGCGAGTTCATAAATTTTGAAATGCGCCGCAGGGGCAGATAGACGCGTGTTCCACAAAATGTCATAAACTAGTCACAGTTCCATCTATATCTATCTACTTCCCAAACCACACTATCTGACATTTTGAAAGCCCTCCGACACGTTTGTATAGAAGTGTGTGCATGTGTGTGTGCGAGTGGATTATGTTGAACTTTTTGGTGTGGCATAAAACTGTCAAATTAGCTGGCAGCCTACAACAAAAAAGTGTCTTTCAAATATTCAAATGGCCAAGTTCTGTTGCATCTAACTAATTTACAGCTGTATCCGAGCATTGCTGACATGCCGCCGCCATAGATACAGATACAGCTACAAATAGAGCTTGTTACTCATAGATACATTTCGATGGAGGTATTGGCTAATCGTTGTTAGACTGACATATTAAAACTAACAGCAAAAAACGACCACAAATAGAATATATAAATTCATCAACAATTCAATTCGGTTTTGCTAAGCTTTAACATAGTTTTTTTTTAGGTTGACTTAGCTACAAATATAAATTGTTACTTACATTATTGCAGGATGACAGTATTAGCGAATAGCTTATACATTGACATATTTAACTTACAGAAAAAACCGACATATATAGAATATATAGATCTACAAAAGATTAAAAGCTAAGACCTAACTACAGTCTTTATGATTCTTGAAAATGTTCAAATGTAGCGGTATATCGATATAGTAGTAGTATACAATTTGGTATCCTATGATATATTTTGAATGTAGTAGTTATATTGATATACCAAATATATCTTTTGGTAGACTTTAGTATTTTTTTGGGATATTTATTAGGTACATTTTCATGATGAAAGTAATGGGTATCTCACAGTCTCCCTTTCTTACTTGTTATATCTAAAACTGTTTAAAAACAACTACAAATTGCTCTAATTATGCTTCAAGCTTAATTTAATTCAGTTTACAATGCTGCTCTACTGCCATAAATAAAAAAACGAGCTAATTATCTTTAATAATAGATTGCATATGCAGTTAGATATGCAAAGCAGCAGCCGCAAAGATGAAAGTAATGTTGCATGTTGAGACTGTTCTACAAAGCGCAAACTTTACTTTATTGATAGATACTTTTATGGTGCACATTGTTAGTTGGTTGGCGGTTTTTGCGGTTGCTCCACTGATTGGTATTGCGTGTGCTGCATTTTCAGGGTGGTTTTGTATTGAACCACTTCAGCAGCTGTTTGATTTTCTAGCATGAAATTTGTGCATATGCCGCGCGTGTGGTTCAAGTGTTTTCTCAACCGAAAGGTTTCAATATTTTTCATCTCTCGGGTTTATCATAAACAAGAAAGAACCTTAACAAAAGGCAACATTTTGAATGCTCGTAATTCGAAACATTTCAATAAAATGCATCCAAAGGCAAACGAGAAAAGGCGCAAACTCATGCCGTGTCCACTTCAACTAATTTCTTTTCTTGGGCAATTCTCTTCTTATTTTTGGGTCTCTCTCTCTCTCTATCTAAATGCACAATAAATGGAAAACTAACAACTGTTTTTCGAAAAGATGCCCCCGGGCGGCGTGCATTGTTGTTGTCAGCTGGTATTCTTAGCCTGCTTTTATACCTGGATCCATTTGATTACGAAAATATATGCTAACACCTCGCTGGCCAAACAAAAGGTAACCAACGTGGCCATGCTTCATCATCAATTAGAGTTACCTTTCTACAGCACAGGATCAGAGAATTGTTAAAACGATGCCCTCGATCCATTATGAGGGAGCGAGTAGAGGGTCCAACACCTTTTGGTTGCCACTGTATGCATTCTGCTTCGCCTTCATCGTCTGCTCTATAATCATTTCCATTGCTGCTGTTGTTGTTGTCTTGCATAAATTAAAAATCATGTAAGAGTTGCGTCTTTGGGCATTTTCTTTTCACTTGCCTTGGCTATTAAACGGCTTGTTTTTTTTTGTCGTTCATTGTGTTTGATTTAAGCCGATAAAAGGTAAACTTTAACGCTTCTTACACGCCGCTTACAGCTTTCAACGGATTTATTTATGTGTGCGTGGTCAACACATCAAAAGAGTTCGGCCACGGCTTGTTGGCTTGTTTGAAATTAATGGCCAAGTTGCCTGTCCAACACTTTTTCCCAAATTCAATTCAATTTTTCATGCAAATTGATGCACACAGGACGGAAGTGCAGCCGTTGCACTTCCTTTCCAATAAAATTGGGAATACTGCCAGCAAACACACACAATTCAATGAGAGAGTAGAGAAGTGGAGAGTGGGGAACACACTCAAGACACAACATGATTATGAGCATACACAAGTGCTTAGTTGACGATTATGTTGCTGGCTCGACTTGGCAATCTATTCAATGCTCAATTCAATCAAATTCAATTTGGCTTAACGCTTAGCCTCCACTCTATTCATTTTTTTTGCTACCTGGCAGGACTGTCATTGTCCTGGCATTGAATGCTCATTATTTTGCCATTTTATTGTGCGTATGTGCGTGCTGAAGTGTCATTGTATTGAGCTTCCACACACTCGAGTTCAAATTCGAGTGCATTGCACACTCGAACGCACTTTTTCGAGTGAATTTTATTGAATACTTTGCTGGCATAGGTGATTGGATTTCCAAGTGTGTGCCAAAAAGGGGTGTGTCAAGGAGGGTGTTGAGCACAAGAACTGATCAACTAGCAAATATCCAGCGAATTAAAGCTGTGAGAGCATTGTAAGCTTGGTAATGACCATATGACATGAAAAAGCAGCAACTACAGAGAGAAACAAAAATGTTCGTTCCCTTTGCAGCATATGCATATTTTATGGGGCAAATGAAAAGCAAACAACAGGCAAATTACAGAACAATGAAGAGCTGAAACAAGCGCATTACAAGCATATCTTTCTCTCTCTCTCGCTCTCTCTCTCGACGGCAAAAGGTGACCCAAAGGCATTAGCAACTCGACCAGATAAGCTGACAATAGAGAAAGAGCACAAAATGTACAGAGACAGAGACACAGCGAAAGGACTGTGAAATAAAATGCACATAATGTGTATGTGTGTTATCGGGGCAACAACAAAAAAGAGAACACGAACTCGGTATCCTTTTTTTGTCCGAGTGAAATACGACGCTTTGTTGTGAGAGTTTTGTTTACAGTTTTCAGTTCAGGTAGCTTCGACTTTTATTCTTACACAATTTCACAATGTTGACTTGACCAAAACTAATCACAGTCTTTTCTTCATGACTTTTTGCAGCTACGCAATGCGATCAATTGTCCCGACTATGCGGACATCTATTGCTCGACGAATACAACAACAACAAATGCCGGCAAGAACCTTGACCTGGCCTTCAATAAGTGTCAGGAATGGAGCAACAAGCTGAAGTTGCAACCGACCACAGCAACAGCTGCAACAACAGCTGATGAGCCAGCAGTGAATACGCAGAGTCGCACACACAAAGTCTACGACAGCATGAAGAACTTTCTGCAGCGCAAACTGTTCGCACAACCCTCGCAGCTGAAGTGCGAAGATGAACCAACCAGCGACTACGATGAGGTGAGTTAACAAAAGACAATGAAATGCTTGAACTGTTTATTAAATTTGATTTTTTTTCAATCTTTTAGCAGGACCTACTCGACTCCTCGTACCAAGCAGACGCGGAGGAAGATGAGTTGGATAACGATGAACTGCTGGTCAACTGCAGTTGCAGCTCAGCGGAGGCGACACCCAAGCGCAGCAGCAACAATAAATCGCCACAAAAATCGCTGTTGTCGTTGAATTGCTGGCAGAGCAGTCAACCGAGTGATTCCAGTGGCAGCGAAGAGGCGACAGCAGATCAGCCTGAATCCGATGATGCGGGCATCTCCGATTGCTGTCAGCTGCTCAACGAAAGCAACAACAGCAGCGGAAGTGGCAAACGCCGTGGCACACCCAAAAAACGCCAAACACCGCGCTACAATCACAACACCGATGACGAGGAGGACGCAGGCGAGGAGCCCGAGTTGTTGCACTGTGCGTGGTATCAGCCGCGGATCACAGCGAAAGCGGCACAGGAGCATCTGCAACAAGCCACGCCGGGCAGCTTTCTGTTGCGTCGCAGCACGCCCCGCAACTTTGAGTTGTGTCTGCGACTGGAGCACAAGGTGAAGTGCTATGCGGTGCAGTGCAATTGGAGGAGTGAGATGTACAGCCTGAAGGGTGCCAAGAAGCAGTTTAGCACATTGAAGGCGCTCATCACGCATCATTCGGTGATGGCCGAGCAGTTGCCGTTGACACTGGATATGCCCAGGGAACGGGATTTGGTCAAATCATCCGCAGTGCGTTATGCGGATGATTTTGAGCCACTTGAATCGCTGCAATTGTTGGGCATTCTGAAGAGTCTGCAGGCCAAAAACTTTGAGGCATAGGGCCAGACAATGGGGGGATTGATTGATTGAAGTGTGGGCGGGTTTATCGAACTGCAAAGGGAACGATAGGTGAAAACAAAAATATATGTATATTGTATTGTATTTTATGCTAAGTTACAATTCTTTCGGCGCATGCCTTGTGATATAGTTTACGAACGATACGATACGAAAGGACATTTCTTTAGGTCCCTAGCTCATAAGCACTACACATATTGTAAACAGTACCAACCTATATGTAATTTGTTTATTGTATGTATTTACGCTTAAGTTTTCTATTGTACAAACGAAATAATCATTTTGTGAGTTATGAAATAAAAATTAAAGAAACACGAAAGAAAAGAAATTGAACAATGCAATGCTGCAACCCCCGAGTGTTACTCCAACCACGCCCCTGCATTAAACACGGTCTCTGCCCCTCGTTCCGCCTCCACTGCAATGCGAACTCGACGCTTCCTTTTGCTGCGTAAATTCCCAGTCCCTGGAGTGAATTGTGTGTGTGGCCGAGCAGCATCCTGGAGGGTTAACCTGGCTGACTGTGCTTTACTTACATGTGATTAGCGCTTCAAGTGGCTCTCATTAATTTTTCAAGTGCGGTTCACGGGCGCACTTCAGACAATGTGCCAAGCAACATGTTGCTAACAATGTCAGCAACATTTAAGCAAAGCACTTGAACTTGTGTGATGTGAAACAACAAAGTAATATAGAATTTCATGTGTGGTGTTACGTTCAACTAATGCTCGTATTACATGCATTTCCAAAAACTCATTTGCTTAGAAATGCATGTTGCATTAAAGTGACATAATTCATAATTCTAAGCAACATTTCATTTGTGTTGCATACTTTTGAGTGCTTGCCTAATAATGCGTATTTAAACAGTACGCTCAAAAGTATGCTATGAAAATGAACTGCAACAGCTTTAAAGAAAATATGTGCAGCCGCAAAGTATGCAACAATTTATGACTAAATCACAGACTGGCGACAAGAGACTTGCATGCAGACAATTATTCTCCGTTAACAAGTTCGCCAACTGCAAGTGTGGCTATGATCAACGCCATTATTTATGTTGTCGAGCCATTTTGCAACATACTTAATTATAAAAGCATCAGCAAAGGGTGCAACAATGGGGAAAAACAATGTAATTTACAGACAATCAGAAGGCTACTAAATAAATCAATATAAAACGCAAATAATCATTCCCACCAACTGCCTATAAATGTTAAAAGCTCGTTAAAATAACGAACTGAACATTAAAACAAAAAAAAAAACGAAACGAAACGATTGTAATGAAATTGCAAATAAATGAAATCGCTGACACTACTAATTGTGCAACATTATTAATAAAGAGATGTCGATGCTGAAAAACAATGACTCCGGGGCATGACGGTTCGATGATAATGGCAAAAATGTATTAATTATAACAATGCATTACAACGCTATTGGCCAAATACAATATCGAATCGAATCGAATGGCAAAGCAATAAATATTACAAAAACAAACAATGGAAATGCAATACTCAATTAAAATGCGAAACTAACAAATCAATTCAGAAAATAAACATACAAAAATTATTACTATGTATTTTTATTCATTTTTCAATCGCAGTAAGCAATAAATTTAGAGTATGATTTATTTAACATAAGAAATTTAAAATGTATAAATTAAAATCATATTTTCGCAATGCTTTAGCCAAAATTTCTTGTTCATCACTTCGCGTAAGTCTCTTCAGTTGGCCACTTTTTAATTTTGTTGTGCATACTCTCTGCACTCGCCTCTTCATAATATAATGAAATGTTGGAAGTACTATTTTTGATAATAAGCCTGATCGGTCGCTTTGTAAGTCTATATCTTTTATATATGTACATTTCATACATTAATTTTTGCATTTCAGCTCGGTATGACTTGGGTGTATAAGCTAGCTGGCTTTTGATTGGCCGCTTTATAAGGTTTTATCTTTTATACATTCGTTTATGTTCGGGGATGTGAGCTAAAAGGACTGGATGCCAGAGATAAAGTCCTGTTCCATTTAGAGATAACCTTTCTACCAAAATTCCAATTCTGCTCACATGTTTACATGTAAGTCTGTATCCTCCATATATTCTGAATGAATTCTACACCTTTATTTTTGATCTTTAGCTTTAGACGACAGATCACGATGGCAAAACTTGGAAACATGAGTTAAAATTTATTGATTTAAATGGCAGTCTTGTCCCTTCCAACGGTCATAGCTTTTAGAGGACTCTTTTTACCAGATTTAAAATTCTCTGCCCTCTCAAATTCCAATTCTGCTTCCTCTAGCACTTGTCAATACATCAATTCAAAACATTGGCGGCAATACATATGTACGCTCACCATCCACAATGGACACACAGATTTAATTAAATATTTTTGGTCAACCCTGTTCGAGTACTGTGATAAAACAGAGCATAATAAAAACGAGTGGAAAAACATTTCATAAAATTCTTTCTCACTAATGAAGCGCTTTCAGTTGTGCAATGCTTATTTCATTTTCATATTCATCCATACAGGAGTTGCCTTTCACTTAACTTCTGTTTGTTTAGCTTTTCAACGCTGACACAAAATGGTCGACACACTTGAAAAGGATGCAAAGGATGCGAGGACACAGCAAGAACACAAATGCAATATTCGCTCTCATCTTCATTTACGTTTTCATTTGTTTATTGCGCACTAATTATGAAAATTATGCAGATTTAATTGCAATGCATTTGCCAAGTCTCAATTTGCGCAGCCACATTTTGCTCAATGCCATAATTAAGAGCTCATATCAAAGCTATAGACATGATAATCACTTAAGTGCATGAGTTTGTTTGTCTGTGTGTGTTTGTATGAGAGAGTGCTATTAACATTTTAATCATTTACAAAAATCATTAATTATTGCAGCTTAACAAAAATAGGCTTTCAAAATGAATCAAGGTAATGCATAATTTGTAGATGTGTTAAATACTTTTCATAAAGCCTCTTAAAATACTTTGCTGCACTTGCTCTGCTAATGTTTAATAAAAGTGAATAAATATAATAATCTTAAACTCATTAAATTGGAAATTTATCCAGAATTTGTTCCTTTCATATATCATAAATCATACCAAAATAGTTAAAGAAAGTAAGTAAAGTTTCACTTCATAAAGATCACAATTTTGAATGTAGTTAAGTTCTTTTGATTGCTGGTTTACTAATTACCAATTTAAAGCATTACAACACAAAATCAAATATCTTAGCTTCCTTATATTACATTGCTACAATGGTTTTGCTAAATTTTAATAAAAGTGAAGAAATCAAAAATAATTTGTAAACTCGTTGAGGTTGTTGGTAAATTTTGCTGAAGTATTTTTGCTTTTTTTTCCAGTATATACATATAATGCATGACATAAATTTGAATAACTTAGATGACTAACTATTAAATTTGATTGAAATAGTCATGCCAAAAAAGCAAAAGAAGTTTAATTTAATCAAAATACAAAATATCAATGGAAGAGTAAAAGTAAAACAAACTTTCTGTATTAAACTTGCACTCTTTTATTGACTAAACTTTTGAATTAATATTCTAATTACCCATCTTCAATTTAAAGCTTTAAAATGCACAATCAAATATCTTAACCTTTTCAAATAGTTTGCTGCACTTGCTTTACTAATTCCTAATAAAAGTGTATAAATCAAAAACAATTTCTAAACTCATTTAAGTTGGTCACAAATTTTGCTTAAATAATTTTGTTATTTTTCCAGTAACTTTTATGTAAAGTGTCATTCTGTTGTTTGCTACTAATTAACTATATGAGAAACCTTTAAATTCTATTCCCAATTTAAAGCTTTAAAATGCAAAATCAAATATCCTTGCATCACCTGCATTTCAGCAAATATGAACAAGCAAACTTTAATGCATTCGACAAATCAGGGGAAACCACTTGAATTGGTTTGAAAAAGGACCACAACGTGAACTGCTGTCGCCAACAGAGAGTTGCGAATCGATGCGAAACGAGTTTTGGCTTTTTGACTAATTAGAAAAACAGTTTTTCTAATTGAATGCACTCGGAAAAAGGAGCCTACAACAGAACACACATACACATACTCGCCAACTCCTTGCCACGCCCCCTTTCTGTGCTGTGCAGTCGGCTCAGTCATGTGCAGTAAAATCAATAAACGTGACTATTGAGATGCGACGACGATGGCCAAAACACACTCTGGCACAAACACACACACATAGATGGACGTGGCATTCACCTGTAGCCAACTTTACAAAGCAGGCAACAGACTGAAGGCGGATGGGGGCGGGGCAGAAGGAGCTGCAACTGCAACAAGGACCAAAGCAATGAATGACGTTTGCAATGCTGTTGACGGGATTATCTGCTGTTTATATGCGATTTATTTGCCCAAGAGAGAAGGAGATGGAGTTGGAGAGAAAGAGAGAGGGAGAGGGAGAGGCAGGTGCATGTCCTGTGCAGAGGATCCTGCTGTGGAGCAAACGCTTTGTGGGCACAACTGGTTGCCATGGCGCCCGCCATTGAGCTTTGTGTGTGCAATGTGTGTGGCCGAGTTGCAGCCTGGAAATTGCATAAATGTTGTGCCTTTTAATTAGCACGCACACACACTCATACACTCACAAACACACACACACACACAGAGATTGGCACATCCTCTCGATTATCTGCGTGTGCATAATTAGACGCATAAGCCGCGAATGCGTTTGGTATTTAAGCCGCTTAAAGCTGCCAAGCTCAATGATGATGATGATGATGAAAAACATGCAATACAACAAAAAAAAAAAGAATATATAAAGTTGCAACAGCAGCCAGCGAACGAAATTCAATCAATGAGTGGCACAACGCAAAGTGGTCAGCGGGTAATGCAATAAGGAAAAAATAACGAAGGGCAACCGGATGCTACCACAAAGTTCTCTCTGCCCCCCGGAAATTATGTGCCACTCGAGTGTCCAACCAGGCGTCAAGCGACGAGCACTTTTGCACACCAATGCAGCGCAAGTATGATGTAAGACTCTGCACAAAAGAAAGTGCACAACTCTCTCTGATGTGGAGGAGAAAAGCGGAGGCCAAGAAATTGTGTCAGCAGTGTGGCAGCAGCTGCCAACTTATTAAGCTGATCAGCACAACACACGCACACACACACACTGGATGGATAACCACGAACTGACTGCAGAGTCTGACTCACTAACAGACTTATGCTTGTTACTCCACTTTGCTGGACAGCAGCAGGAGCAAAGTAAAGGGAACACTCCCTCATACAATACTATGGTGAAATTGAACAGTTTTAATGGCAATATATACATATACTCTTATTAATATTCTATCCCATTATATATACTCATATCAATATTCTATCCCCGCGCGTTTATTTTATTTAATTTAGTTTTCAAAATGTTATATTAGCCTCTTATTTTTATAAAATTAAGTTCACAGCTTTAAAATCTTAAAATGAAGACATACAACATTTACAATTGCTAAATAAAATACCTTCCTATAAAAATGTAAAATGCAACAAATTTGTGGGTGTGGCACATCGGTCAAACACATATTTCATTGTGTGAGCATTTATATATCATAGCTATTTAAATCAATCAATTATCTTAAAAAATTCAAAATTATGATGGTTTAGCAAATTTGTATACGGCACACTTCTTATAAAGCTGCAGTGTTAATAGAAAGCTTGCTTCCAAAGAAATTAAATTTCTTAAAAAGGCACATAAACTGAAAAATAGCTCTGAATTATAAATTAAATACTCTATAACATCTTTCCAAAAACTAAACGTGGACACAGAATGTAAATTTCAAGAAATATATACACAATATATTATAAAAAGATATTAGTATTAAAGGACAGTAAAAATATGAGGGAGAAGCATCAAGTTAATATTTCAATGTATTATTGAATTATATTCAATTATCAATTATTCAATGTATTATTGTATTGAATTATTATTGAATATGTATCAATTTAAAATACCCTTTAAAATTAACAGCACCCGCAACATCTGACTTTAACAGAAAATATATTAAGTGTAGACTATTACGTTAACATTTGTGTTATGCAACATAACACTTTAATCTATTCTTAATATATTTACATCAAAATATTGAACCATTGCACACTTTTGAAAAATGAATTAATACCAACAAAACGAATCCAATTCCCCATAGTGCAAAGCAAAGGGAGGGAACACTTTGATGCCCTTCTCGTAGACAGCGCCTGAAAGTATGCAACAAGCAGCGCAAAGTGCACTCAATTGTTTGCAGCAAAGAGTTGTGAGAGCTCTGCAGCTATCCATCTATATATAATACTATATAAAATAAATGGTGAGGGTGGGTCTGTTGCATTGTGCAATCTGTAGAAAAAACACAGTCGGAATCAGTTGGCATTTAGCCAGCGCTGCATATTAAATGCAGCTATATCCTTAACTTTTTTCTGTGCTATCGCTAAGCCACCAAGTGGGTCACCAGAGCGGAAAGAAACGCACCAACGCCAAAGAGCTAAAGGCGAAATAAGGTAGAATTGATAAAGGAAAGTCAGTTAAACTAAGCTGCAAACAGAAAGCTATTAAAAATGGTATTAGCTGAAAGTGCAGATCTAAAAGATAAAGTATCAAATTTAAGGACGAAAAAGGCGTAGCATAAACATTTAAACACAAAAGTGCAACTCTATTGATATAGTCTTAGACACATATGTAGATCTAATCAGTCAAAAAGAGCAACGGAAAGTCAACAGTCAAACATTATTTACGACCATTTAAAAGCTACTTATAATTACGAAGAGTAATTTAATCAGGTTATTAGAAAAGGATTTGATTGCCCTCAGTCCCAAAACTCACTACTATGAAGAGAGCAAGGAACTTAATTACAGATGCGACAAGTAAAAAACAACTAATAAAAGTAAATTTATAAAAAAAAAAATATGCTCCATTAGTAATATTTTTCAACTCTTTACTTTAAAAACAGAAAAGTGGCAACCAACTAAAATTTTAATTGAAACTCTCAGAAGCCATGAAAATCCATATTATGATTTCATTTAATTATTAAGGATACCATTCCGATTTTCCTTATTAAAAATATTTCATGAAATTAAATGTTTTTATTTCATTTAATTATTAAGAATTTCATTCTAATATAATATATTTACTTTTACAAATTAGTTTCAATTAAAATCTTGGCTATTCTGTTCTTATATAAATTATTTTATTTTATAAATATTATATTTTTTGTTCATTAAAGTTTATCCTCCTTTTCCAATTAATGCAAATTAAAAATGCATTTATGTTAAGGCTCACATATTCATTTAGCGATCTCCGTTCGCTACTCGAAATTCAATTTATATCGTTCCAACTTCCTTTCATATTTCGTCAGCTGCATATTAATTTTCCGTTTCCCGTATCAATAAATCACAGCCAGCGGTATAGCATATGATGATGGGGTTGCTTTTAAAACTTTTAGCTTTTAATGTCGTTAATTAATCGATATACAATCCCACTCCATACACACATGAATGGTCGAAAACCTCAGAGCCAGACAAGCAATTAGAAAAACGTTAGGAAAGGAAAGGAAGGAACAGCAGCAACAATAGAGTCGCCGGAAGGCAAGAAAAACGAAGAACAAGAACTAGCAAACAAACTGACACATGTGGCAAAGTCTGATCCAAATCCCTGTCCAGTTGCTTGCCCGCTTTCTCTCTCATATGATTTACAGTCTCAAATACACGGCACAGCGGCTGTG
Organism: Drosophila kepulauana; assembly: GCA_023558455.1. Taxonomy (NCBI): domain Eukaryota; kingdom Metazoa; phylum Arthropoda; class Insecta; order Diptera; family Drosophilidae; genus Drosophila; species Drosophila kepulauana. The sequence continues at coordinate 41,265,699 of CM042369.1, forward strand.
AAAAGCCGTCGGCAAAAGTTAAGAAATGAAATTTCAAGAAAATTGCACACAGAAAACAACAGGAAGCCGACAACAACAAACGCCAATTGTGTGTGTGTGTGTGGAAGCGGGGGATGAGCAAGAAAATATTGTAAAACTCTGGCTATAAAGTAAATACACGATACATATCGGCAGCCAACAACAGGAGCAGCAGATGCCAAACAAACAGTGGAGCAGGAAAAAGAAAAGAAACGTTGTGCTGAAAAAGCTGAAAAGCCAGCACAAAAGTCGTTATCTTAATTACTTTTATAGCTTCGATTTGGGGGCAACAACATGACAACGGCAACAAGAGAACAACGCACCAACAACTACAAATAAGTCGAACACAAAATTATATCTCTTGAGGTCTAAGAAGAGCTTGCTGCTGAACACTTTAAAGCATCACTTTAAGAGCCAAGGGAAAGAGGATGAGGATATGTGATATCAGTTGCCTCATTAACGAGCGAAAGTCTCTGCATATTTTCGCAGTTCATTATGACACATTTCTTGGCGCTTTCATCAAGTGTTGCCTCATGTGTGTTTGCCGAGAGTTAACACGCCAGTTAATGAACTGCTCGGCACACACAAACACATATAGAGAGAAATCTCCCCTCTGAGAGTCGTGCATTCTGGGTTACTAGAACTCGTCCTTGAGCCTGGTCATAGAAATTTAATGAGCAGGCTCAGCTTTCTACATATGACACCGCTATACATATTTCATTTACCGAGCTAATTTTCAGCTTGCTCTCAACTTGCACGCTTTAAACTAGCACTTAATTAACATTGCGTATACGACAAGTGAGCAATTTGAGGAGTGAGTGCCTCAGTTCAACTCGAGTACAGAATCAATTTCCCTGGTGTCCGGAAGTCCTATAGCGGATATGAAAGCCTGACTGACGACTGTCGACTGCCTGTGGCGTCTCAGTTGGCAAACAAACATCGAATTGAACAACCACAAAGCAACAGCAAGAGGAAGAATAACAACAACAACTGCAGGGCGAGAGTTGAAATTATTTTGGCATTTGGCATTGCCGCAAATATTTTTCGGTTATAAAATGCTAAGAAGCCAACATCAATAAACTGTTGACAAACTTGAAAGTAACAAGCAGCAGACTGAAAGGGAGGGGGAAAGGGGGAGAGAGAGAGGAGAGGCATCAGGGTGGTGGACTGAAGAGGGGTTGTAATGGCACTTCGTTTATTGAAGTGCGCTAAAAGTTTTCGACGCCGTCGCTTGTTAATATTGAGACGCGCATTATTTATGGCAAACTTTTAGCAACACTTTGGATTGATGGAGGCGTGTCCCTCACGCCCCGCCCCTTTCAGACGTTGTATATAGTTTGGCTGTGCGCAACTTTTAACGAGTTAGCAACCCACTCTCTAGGGGGGCTTCAACTCTTGTTGGGAGCTCTGCTGCAAATGTTTACACCTAGGCACTGCAATTTTCTCGCTTAGTTTTACATCAAATGCTTGCAAAAAGTTGCAAGCTGCTTAACTCGTTGCACACACACACACACAGCCACACTCACAAAAAGGCGAGCACTACATAAAAGTTACGCTGCAACTTGACAATCATACGCAACGTTGGCCCCGCACTTTTTTAGTGCAAACTGGCTTCAACTGACTTCTTCCTTTTTTTTTTTGCTTGTGTGCAGCCTTCTTCTTCTTCTTCCGACAGCTTTAAACAAGTTGTGTCGTTTCTATGGCAGCCCCCAACAATCAACACAACAATCGGCAGCGCAGAGCAAGCAAACATCTTCCCTGGGCCAAGCCTGTTGAACAACAACAAACATGCCATAAGCATTTCATTATTAGAACACAAAAATGTTGAAAATTTCATTAAATGGCAACTAAACAAGTGGACTCTTCTTCTACTCCTGCTGCCCCCAACCTCCCTCCTCATAATAAGCATTGTTTACTCTTTTTTGTATACTCTACACATGAGATAAATTTGGCTCGTAATGTATCAAATACACCAAAAATATGAAATATAAATTTAACTTTCGTTATAATTACAAATGGATTTTAATTTTTTTTTCACTTTTGAAGAAGGTTTTCTATCTTCTTAAGATAACTTTGTACCTTCTTCACAGAAAATTCTACAAAATTAGTTTCAATTTCATTAAAAGTCTCAATATATTAGAGAGATAAGTAAATTTGCATTTAGAGTGGTTTCTTTAAAAATCTTGTTGAGAATTAATATAATGTAAAAATTTAATTTAAGTATTAAGAATGCTTACTACATATGCTTACTTTACAAAAGTAGTTTCAAGTTTTTTTAGCTTATAAGCTGAGCTTAATACTCGTCAGCTGAGCGACATTCCAATAAAAGTAGTTTTGTTAAAAGCAACGTACACTTTCAATAATAGCAATCCTATTTCGCATCTGAAAATAAACAAATTTAATACAAAAATAAAATAGTTCAGACTCTTATTATAAAAACTTTTATATATAATCCGGCAACAAAATCGTTTAGAATATTCAACCAACAGTTATTCAAATAAAGAAAAGTATTCCTTGGTACTCAGTCAATAAACTACTTTATACTATTCAAACGAATCTTAGTCAAATTGAAACCATTATTACTTCTCTTCTAGCTTATCAAAACGTACACATAAAATCAGACAAGTAAAATGATCATCGGAGTTTATAGAGTAGATGCACGCAACATTTGAAAAAGTGTATGACAACAAATATATGCATATATAGTTTCCGCTAGAGCAGCTAGTTTAACCAACAAGTGGCAACCGCAAACCGACAACAAACAAAAACAACATCCAGAGCAACCGCATGCAAATTCATAAAAACGTTTAAAAACACGCAAAAAGTGGAAAATCTCTCTCTCTCTTTCTCTTTGAACACGCCCTGAATTGACCAACTGTGAAAGCCCCCAAACACGAAAATTCCCAGACAAACAGGAGCATAGAGCAAGGCGAGGCAAGACTCCACAGGACCAAAAAGCAGACTCAGGCCAAGGGCCATGACTGCACTCATAATGAGGGTTTGAGCTCAACTGAATGTGGCCCAGAACCAGAAGGGAGTTGCAATGAACTCGTACTTATTTGTGGTGCCGCTGGTCAGGGGCAAACATTGCAATTTCATTTAATAACAAAATATTTGGTCAGCACCAACTTAGATGCCAAAATGGCAAAGAGAGAGGAACACGGAACAGGAAGGGACTGAAGAAGAGGGAAGAGTTGAAATTATTACGTCTTTATGCAGAAATTATTTATGATTGGATTGTCTAGACTTTATGGCGCGCACACAATGCACCGGAATTCCGCGACGCCCGACCCGAAAAACCTTACAATGTTTTCGGCACGTAATTTATGTGCTGATTGCTCATACGCCACGTGTGGCAGTTAGTCTTTGCTTAAAGACACTTAAATGCCGCTTAGCATTTACATTAAGACAATCACTAGGCATTGTACGAACTAATTTGTTCAAGTTCTTTAAGAGTTTTGCTTATTCATTAATATTCGAGTTCAACTTGCGCTTTCGGCACTTCCTCAGAAACTTGCAACTAGGTCATAATAACTTTTTCTTCGCAATAAACGAAAGCACAAAATTAATGTAAATCTTGGCGAAAAGTCAAAGTTTTGCAGCGCTGATTTAAATAAATATGCATAATAAAGATTAACTGTTAGTAAGTTTCAGTGTTGCAGTTTTAAGAAAAGACTTAGTGAACTACTATTAAGTGAAGAAATCGGAAGGGACCGAACTACATTTTGTTTAATTCTCTTGCTATGCGAAAAGGGTAAAGAATATACATTTTAAAAGTCAGATTCTTACTAAACTATATTAGGTAAACAATATTTGTTGATATAAAGAAATTATTTTAGCTTGTCCAGAAAACCAGCCAAAGAATAATTTTCAAGTGAGGTCTTAAGGAATCGATTCAATTAAAGAAAAATTCAAAACATTGTAAATACAAAGAAATGGTATACCAAATATACATAGTGAAAAGTTTATATTTGGTTGCTCCAAATGTGAAAAATGAGAATTAAATTTCAGTAAATAAGTACTGGAAACTTTGTTGACATAAAGAACAAATTTTTGGTTATCAAAAAAAGTTATAGAGTGGAATTTGAATTAATTATGAATTCAATTAACTAAAAAATAAAACTTTGTTCATACAAAAAAAAGTTTATGATAATGAAAAAAAATAAATGTAGCTTTTTTCGTCATTTCAAATGCAATATTTTGTTGTTCCAATTATCAGAAGTTTAAAAATTATGATTCACGCCTACAAAAACTGGGACTTAAATCGGAGAACTGATCAGGAAGCAGCTGCCAATTGACAGTAGGCAATGGGGGAGAAAAAAAACCGACCCGTAAATTGCATTGGCAGAATTTAATTAACGTCGCATTGAATTTTAATCAAGTTCATTCAACAGCGACAGCGACAACGACAACGTGACATTATTTGCATGCGAAATTAACCTGTGACAGGCGACACTACAACAGAGAGGGAAAAATGCAGGAGAGTGAAAGAGAGAGAGGACAAGCGCGGTTATGGGTGGTCGACAGGTGGCGCTCTTTGACAAACATGACACGACACGTTTGCCCATTTTTTTGGTGCAACAATTTTTTGCAATACTCGCATGTTGTTTGCTCTGTCATTATGTCAATAGATTGAAATTTTGTGATGATTTCGAGATGGGGCTTAAAGCTGTTGACCTTAAATCGAAATAATCTGCTGGTAGAGCCGAAATTCGAAATCATTGTCTAAACATCGAGTTTGGCAAACAATTCAATTGCAAATGGGCAAACACGAAGCATTTTATGGGATATCCTTCGCCTCGACAGCAATTTGTAGTTTTGGCAACAATTACACCCAAAATATGCAAACAAATTTCCTAACAATGCCGTTGAGAGAACATCTGTCCATCCGTCTGTCTGCCCGTCTGTCTGTGTGTTGGTTGCTGGTTGCCCCCAACAACAGGGTAAACATGATGCAGGTCGCAGGTTGGATTTTACTCTTTGCCTTGTAATTCGGTTGATTATTACATGCTGCCTGTTTTTATACCCGCTATTTACAGAAGTTAGAAGGGTAACTTAACTTTGTTGCAACAGGAAATGGCAGTAATAGACAGTTACAAATTATAGAAGTCATTCAAGAAATAATTTTATAATGCGAAAAACTGTTTTTGTTAGCATTTTTTACTCCATAGTATATTTAGAATGTTGTGGTAGTTCATCGATATACCAAATATACATATATTTCGGTATATTTTAGTATTTGTTTGGGATATTAATATGGTATATTCCAAATAGAATACCACACTGTTTTGCTTTTATTAAAAATGGCTAGAGGGAATGTCTCAACATTGCTTTCGATATATTTTAGTATTTCTTCGGTCCATTAATTTGATATATTTTTTACCGATAATACCACACAGTTATATTTTTATTGAAAATGGGTAGCAATATAGCTTTCGGTATATTTCACAAAAATACTGCACTGTTTTGCTTTTATTGAAAATGGCTAGAGGGAATCTCCCAATATTGCTTTCGGTATATTTCAGTATTTATTTGGTATTTTCATTTGGTATATTTTAACTAAGATACTGCACTGTTTTGCTTTTATTAAAAATAGGTACCGCGTATCTCACAGTCGATCACACTCGACTGCACCTCTCATGCTTGTTTTCGTGTTGTATTCATCTCTTCTATCGCACTCTGGCTGGCTGGCTTTTAATTGAAATATGATTTTCCAAAAACTGACAATGATTGAAAGAGAAGCAGCTGTTACATATTCCAATAGCTGATGCCACAGCATTTGATCTCTGGTTTCAACAACATGCAAAGTGCATGCACGACACGTCTGTTCGATGTCCTCCGGCTGGAGCCCCAATGGGGGAAAACTAAAACCAAGCTAACTCGCTCGCTCCTTCTCTGTCTGGTAACACAAAGGCAACTTTATTCATATGCCAAGCACATAAAACTGCACAAAACTGTCATGTTTCAGTTAGAAACACAGGGCGTTGGCGATGCCAGAGAGAGTGCATTCGACTTCACTGGTAAAAGTCACAAAGTTTTGTGGCATTCAACAATATGCAATATGCAAAAATGGCCGAGGCGAGGCGAAATATGCAAATTTTCCCTTTTTTGGCCAGCAACAACTGAGAAACGCCGCACAAAATGAAAGCCAATAATTTTTAGCAGCAGTTGTGCGCTGAGCACAAAACCACTTGAAAACCAAATTGAAATGAACTGAAAGTGGAAATTTTGAAATTTTCTGAAACGAGGAAGGAAGCTGAAAGTACAAAACTGCATGAGTAATAGCAAAGTTTTGGCGAACTGCTTGCCAAATTTAATTAAGTTGTAAAACTTAATTGAAGTTGTAGCTTAAATAAGTTAATCTCTGTCAGCAACTAGTATATGAACACAAAAAACTAGTAGGAGAAATGCAAGTAATGTATTTATTAGAGTTGATTATCTAATTGGAGAGTTTGTTAACATACTTAGGAATCTTTGAAAGTTGTGTCACCATTGAATTTGATTCTTTATTTCTGCTTCAGCTTATAATTTTGTTTGTGAATTTTCTTTTAGGAAGCGTTGAAAGTTTGTCGCTATTGAATTTGGTTTTTAATACATTTGATATTGCATTTAACTATTTTGAAATATAGTTTCTTAATATCGTAAGCTACTAAAACCTTCATTCATATTAAATATTTAGTAGAATGGTATATTTTTGAATGTAAAAAAAGAATTCTTTATATTGTAATATCATAAACTACTAAAAGATTCATTCGTATTAAATATTTGGGATTTATTTTTATGTCACAAAAGACATTTTTCATATAGCCAAAAATACCAAGACTAAGGTTTTTTATATATTTTTTTCAATACTACATGAAGTTATTACAGAAAATATAATTGCTACATAATAAAATGATTCAATTTTGTTACATCACTCGGATTTCAAGTTCTTTTCTAATCTCCTTTTCTATTTTTCTATAAATTTTCATGTGTCTTATTTCAGCATTGTTTCATAGTATTTATTGTGCAATATTACAGCTTAAATTTCATATTTTTTCATGCATCATTTTTCAGTATTTCAGTTTCAATTCAATCTTTCTTTCTGTCTATCAATTCTGCTTTTCTTCAATTTTCCTTTTACTGCCTCTATACACTTTTCTCAAATTCCAACATACTTTATGCCACATCGACTTCCATCAAATCCTTCTTCACTTTTACACTACTTCTAGTGCTTGTCAAACATTTCGCTTACATTTCTGGTCCTCCCCCTGCAGCTCGTTCAACAACTGTACATTCTGGTCTCGACAATTTTACATCATCTGCGCTGAAGCACCTTGAGTTGTGCCGGCGGTCCAGTTAAATGCTTGACATATGACCATCATCATTTAGCACAGATCTCGGAGCCTTTTAAAGTTGCGCTTAAAACCATTTCAAATCACGCACTACTCGTCATCTTCCACTCCCTTATTCACTCTCCTCGCACAATTGTCAGACCACATTTCACAGGGACAACAACATAAAACTGCATCAACAGCAGCGGCAGCATCAGCCCATCGAGTGGGCGTGTCAATGGCTCATTGCTGCATTTACGTAGCCCATTCCATTTGGACATTTACGATGAGGCGAACGATGTGCAGCAATTTCAGTGTCCCCATATCCCCATACTACTTCATCTACTCCCATCTCTCCATCCTCATTCACATTTTCAGCTGCAAAAACCACAGGCCTGGTCTTGGTCTCTGCTCTGCTCTGCTCTGCTTTGCTTTGGTCTGTTCTGTTCTGGCCCAACTTGGCCTGGGGCAACCAAAATGCACTTTTCGGGCCACGACTAATTTTATGGCCAAGAGAAAGAGACAGAGAGATAGAGAGAGAGAGAGAACTTTGTATGCGTCTGTTTTAATGGTTGTCGATCCGTCGAGTGATTCCTCTTAACTCATAATTGCCTGCATAGTCAAGCCAACGTCTTGGCCATTATGACAATTGGCAAATGCACCAATCTACCAAAAGGGGAACGAACAAAGACATTCAAAAAGTTGGCAGCTTTGGCAATGGACAATGCGTGCAAAATGTAAACGCGAGAACAATTAAATGACAATCCGTTTAATGACCAGACAGCGACGAGACAACCATTCCACGACATCGCAGTTGTCGTCGTCTTAATGGCCAAATTATTGTCACTTTGAAGTCGGCGCCATTAAATTAGTCTGCAAAAGCCACAGCACTCGCTCATTTTATGGCCACAATCCAAAAATTTATCCAACTGCATCACTCTGGACTTGCCCTGTCGCTTCAATTTATTTATAACATTGTCGATGAGTATTATGCAATGCTTTTGCATAATATATTTCAGTCATTTTTCAACACTCGACGCGTCATGGGTTTTCCCAGTGGACACAAAACAAAAGCCAATCCTGGCCAGAGTTCAGCAAACGAAAATATTTCCAAAGTTCATGTTCACAGATTGACCCACAACACTATGCAACCAAAATTCGAATATTAACGAAGGAATTTTGAAAAATTTAAGTTTAATTTTATCCAAAATTGGCTACGTCAATTATTTTTATTAAACAAAATGTTATATTAAATTAAATTGTTCATGATCATAACTATTTTTAGCCAATAGCATATCGATATACCAAATATAGTCTTCGGTATAATTTAGTTTTTTTTGGTATATTAATTTGGTATAATTTTAGAAGAATACCGCACTGTTTTGTTTTTATTGAAAATGTGTAAAGGGTATCTCACAGTCGATATACCAAATATAGTGTTCGGTATAATTGAGTATTTTTTCGGTGTAATAACTTGGTATATTTTTAGATTAAAACCCCACTGATTTACTTTTATTGAAATTATTACATAGTCGATCACACTCTTCTATAGCTTTCTTACTTATTTTTCAATCATTTCTTCTATAATCCACAAAAATTGTCCTCTCATCTCCCAAGTTTAGTTGACCTTTAAAAGCATAATCCCTTACTCAGCTGGACAGTGTATTTGCACAACAATTTGACATTAATTGATAAATCGATTTATGGCGCCCTCTAGCGTTGACTTTTCGCATTAAATTCGGTTCACTGCGCTCCGTTAATTTCTGTTTAAAGTTATCCCCCCAAACATTATGATTTTATTCGGTAGCTGTGCAAATTTCGTTTTAGCTACCAATAATTAAATTTCAACGCAAAAATTTTCAATTAGCCCGCATAATTATATTGTGTTAAACATTCGGGTTTTTCATGTTATTTTCGACCAGTTCATAATTTGATATAATTAACTTGGCTAATAAAGCATTAAACTTTATGCCAGAGATATAAGATTGAATGAGGGGAAAAAAGTGCCACATAATAAACTGTAAATAACTAGCAAATATTTTGAAATTGCAATTATCATAATTTGCTTAAAAAAACGATGAAAGTAAATTATAAGTAAACAGTATTTATATCAATTTAAAATGTGTTTATTTAGTTTGCTAAAAATTTAAATTAAAATAAACATACATTTTTATTTTCTCTACAATTGTAGTTGTTGTTTATTTTCCCCACTGTTTTATTAGTTACTTTTTTATGAACGTAAATTAATTGTTAAACAATTTTCAATAATTTGATTTCATTATACATTGAAAAAATGTGCATTTCATAAAAAGCATATAAATTTGATAAAGTTATCAATTTAAATAAACATTTTTACAACCACAACAGAAGCACTCGCAGTGTGCACCAATCAAATTATTGCCATAAGGATAATCGCTATGATATCATATGCTCGATGTGACACAGTTTATTTAAACATTAACAACAGCAAATTCAACTAACCCAAAAAGCCAAACAAGTTGAAAATGAGGGTCGATTGGCAGCAAAAGTATCTTTACCAAAAGCATTGAAACTTGGTTAACAATCCAAGATACACATAACGCACGCATAGACACAAAGTACACACAAATACAAACACACAGAGAACACACACACACACATATAGGGAGCATCGAGAAGCATTTTTAATTTGCGTATTTTAGTCACGTTCAGGTAAATCTCAATTGAATCGCATGTGACACCGGATGTGAAAATTGTGCACATTTTCCAAGCATTTAACAACAACGCAGCGAGAAAGTGACAGAGACGAACGAAAGAGAAAGAGAGAGAGAGCAGCATATAACATGCAGTATTTGGTTTGTAGTTGTTGTTGTTGTTGTTGCTGTTGTCATCGACGCGATGTTAGGTTGTAATTGTTGGTGCTGCTGCTGCTGATGCTGGAAAGCAAAGCACGAGACACAAACAAAGATCGCATCACTAAACATGCTGCAAATGTTCAGGCAGCCAAAGGAAAACACGTAGTCGCATGTATCTCATACATGGCCAGGCACAGTCCGACATAGAGGATGAATGGCTGGGACACGGCAACAACATCTACAACTACAACAACTATGTACGAATCCGTTTCCAAGTCCAACTCCAACTGTGATTCCTTCCTCTCTCTCTTCTCTACAAAAACGGTGTAAACAAAGCGTTTAGAGAGTGTGTAACATTTCTACACCTTCCCTTCACTTGCCACCTCTTGCCACCTTTTGCCACTTTGCCACTGATGACGGCTACTTTGTGCCAAGCATCGAGCTGTAAGAGAACTGTTATACCTGTTACTATTTTTTTTTCTCTCTCTAGTTACCTTCATAAAAGGTCGGTGCGAAATTGTGAGCAATGCTTTCCTTTTAGCTCTGCAGTTGTTTGGTTGTTGACCCAAGCCAGAGAGGTGGCAAATACCATCAATAGCACAACAAGGATGTTAACGTTTGATGTCGAATGCGTTGCCAACATATTGACACAGCACATTAACGCCAGCAGCAGCATTCAAACTGCCTTTAAGTGCGACCAGCAACAGCAGCAGCAACAACATGCAATTTATATTTATTTTGCAGCGTTGTTTTTAAGCCGAAAAACTCATACATCAAATTGCCGCAGCCTGTTCCACACGTAATTACATTTTTATTTATTGAATTTTGTCGAGCAACCAAAAACCAACAACAGCAACATACAGCCAAACTACAACAGCAACTTACAATTTTTGTCGGTTCGCTGGAAATTGTTTAGCGACAAATTGTCACAGACGCTGACGTGCTCCGGCTCATGTTGTCGTCGCTCTCGTTGGCAGTAAACGAATCGCCGACTCACTGACTGACTGACTGACTAACTGCCTGACTGACTGGATGACATGATGCGTTGCTGCTGCTGTTGCTGCTGCCACGAAATATTCCACAAAGTCAACAGAATGAGGTCAACCATGAAAATTGCACCAGCAACAGCCAACAGTAACAGCAGCAATTTCTCATTTTGAGTTTAGCAGCCAAACAAAATCCCCCAAAAACAAAGACAACATCAACAGCAGCAGCAGCAGTAACAGCAACTACAGCCGAAGGAAGGTAACCCAAAAAAAAAAAACAAGTAAGAAAGCTACAGTCGAATGTGCTCGACTGTGAGATACCCGGTACGCATTTTTAATAAAAGCAAAACCAAAATCAACAATATAAAAATCCTAAAATAAAAAGAGAACAATATTTAGTATATCGATATGCTATTATATTTAAAATATACCAAATATATATATAAATATGCAAGATTGTCATTTATATATACGTATATATGGTATATCGATATTATATAACATTTCAAACATACCAAACAATATAAAATATATCAGATTATCATATACTATTACATTTCAAATATACCAAACGGATAAAAATGTACCAGATTGTCAACCAAAGCAATTAAGATCCGACCATATCAACCATTTTTTGCCATATAAAATAATTTCTTAAATATTAATAACAGTATTTCATACGGACAAAATGAAAAGCAGATATAACATATGGGTAATTCTCTGGTAAATGTCACGTGCGAACAGCTTTACAGTGACAAAAAAAAAACATAAACTTAAACAATTTGAAAAATAAGTGAAGGTTATTCTTAAAGCTTTGGATTAGCACTATTTTAAGAGCTAAGATTTATTTTTACGATAAATATATAAATACGTTAATTTTTTGGTTTCGCGTACGAATTTGTTAATTTTTGCAATTATCAGAACAGAAAACAAAACAGAAAAAAAATTTTAAAACCATTCTTAGCTCTAATTAAAGTACTAATCTAGAGCTATAAAAATAACCTTTTCTTATTTTTAAAATTTTTTCAGAATATGTTTTTTTTTGTCACTGTAAAGCTGGTCGCACGCGACATCCCTCTGAGAATTACCCATATGTATAGTATATAATGCATTCCTTCTTCTTGTAAAAGTCATTTGCTCTTGGCACAAAGTTAAAATACCCTTCTAACCTATGGGTAGCGGGTATAAAAAGGAAGAATTTCGCGATGCGGTTCACTTTGCAACAACAATTGTTGTTGCTTGTTCCTGCGGTCGATCGGTTATTGCTGTGACTGTTGATGTTCCTGTTGTTGTTGCTGCTCTTTTCGTTGATGTTTCTGCTGCAGCTGCTGATGTTGTTGTTGTTGTTGCTTTTGATTTTGTTGCTGCTGCTGTTGTTGCCGCTGTTCTTGTTGTTGCTGCTGCTGTTGCTGCTGGTGTCATGTCGTTCATCAGCGTAACAATTTTTATTATCCAGCGACCGCAACATTGTTGCCGATACAATTTTAATTCACATTGTCTTTATTTTTGTTTTTTCATACGACTTTCGGACAGCAACGAAATTGGCGTCAAAAAAACCAAACTAAACTAATTGATTTAGTTGTCAATAAAAAATGTCAAAGCTACAATAAAAACAAAATTATTAAATACAAAATTTAAATTCCTTAAAATACAAAATATTTGCAGCGCACTCAAGTGTCTGTGCAACTCGAAAGTTCGGCAACAAATTGTTGCCGGTTTGCCTTTGGACAGCTCTTCCGGCAAATTGATTTATAGCGTTCGAACATGCTGCCGACTCCCCAAAAAAAAAAATAAAGAAACGAAAAAACATAAGAAACGATAACAGATTTCTTGAGCACGTCCCCAATTATAATATGCAACTAATTGCCTGCGCAAATGCTGCATGAAAGCGTTGCAAATGCATAATAACATGCAACAGGCAAATGTTGTGCTAAATTGACAACATTAGCGACAGCGACAGTAACAGCAACCAACCAAAATATGCTCGACACTTGACAGTGTCGAGTTGCTGAGTGTCGGCTGAGTGGCAACATTAAGTGTAACAACCATGCACAGTTTTCTATGGGCTGCATTTATCATGGACTGTTGCAATGTCTGCCGGCTACTGTTTTGCAGACTGCACGCTTTTGACCTGCGCCGGCGCGCGTGCTACAGCAGCAACAGCAATAACAACGACAACAACAGCAACGACAACAACGATGATGACGACAACAGACAATGGCAACACGAATTGTGGCCAAGTTGAACTTGTTGCTTGATCTTTGATCTTATCGCGGCCGCCAGGCAAAAGTGTTAACTGAAAATGTTGCTGCCCATCTCTCACTTTTTTCCCCAAAAGTTTCTTCCCCTGTATCTCGCATTGATTAATTGAAATTTCACTTTTTGTGTGCGCTGCAGCAATCTTCATTTATTTTGTGGCACTTTAATTTATGTCTTCCCTCCACAAAAAAAAAAAAAAAACACCAAAAAAATGTAAAGCGCACGCCCCAAACATGTTGCAAGTGCCACTTAGGGGCGCATTTGTTGTCGCTTTTAAAGCGTATGCGGTGCACGCCCCTTGAGCACATTTCGTGCCCCATTTCGCACCGAGCAATTAGGCCAATATCATCAAATGAGTTGCACCCGCAGCTGTCATCCAGCAGCAGTTTAATCATCATCTTTTGCTTGTGGCCAAGGAAAAGCCAATTACACATGCAAATTGCCAAAAACACATCACATGTTAGACCAAGTAAAGAAAATACCTAAAACAAATCACATTCTCAGTTGCATCTGTTGATGATTTCCTGAGGCTGATGCCAGCAAAATTTCAAGAGTTGAAAGTCGAGAGTCGAGAGAGTTCATTAGCAGAGCTCAGACAGCCAAGAGCCACAGTGCGGCATCATTAATTTTGTGCCATTATCTGCAGACTGATGGATAAGCATCAAAAGCACAAACAAAAGGGGGAGAAGCGTATTTAAAATAAATACGAATGAATTCTATTTTAACAACAGGTCAACAAAGTGTTGAAGTTGCTGCCAGCACCAAAGATAAATCAACAAAATTATCGGTAATATTTTATTTGAATTGTTTAATATTCACAATTAAATCGCATTTGTCTTTTTGTGCTCATAATTGTTTTAAATTTCTTTAATAAATATATCTAAATAAAATTGTATAAATATTTAAATTGTTTTTTAGGAGTGGTAAATTAAATAATGCATACAAACAGATAGAAACAAATAGAAAAGTATTAAAAATTAAAGTACAAAAAACATAGTTCCTGTAAACTTCTTTATATAACAAATTAAATATAATAAGATATCATAAACTAACAAACTTAATTTCTGAGAATTGTGCACAATTAAGACACATAAATGCCAATAATTGTTCTAAGTTAGTAATTAAAATAGTTATTTTTTAACTTTAAATAAATTTAATTTCATACAAAAGTTAAAATAAAAGCGTATTATTATTATTTATAAAACTATTTTTATGACCCAAGTTAAGTCTTTTCTACATTAATTTCATTATAAACAAGATTTATTATAAAGGGGCACCACATATAACATTAAAAACTATTTTAACAAATTACGTGAATAAACCTTATATTTTTAATTTTGAAATTAACTATTGAATTACGTTTTCATTTAATAAATTGGCGTTGGAAACATTGATTACAGACTTGATGACTTATTTTTTCTTAAAGTAATAATTTACTATCAAATATATCAGACATTACTGACATTTTAGTGGGCACGATAAGTTAATTTCGATTAGTAATACTAAACTAATAATTCATTATGCAATATATCGCACTTTTTAGTGAACACGAAAAATGAATAAGATATCTGCGAACTTTTAAATTAATTAGCAAAAATAATCACAATCAGATTTGGAAATTATATTTGACAACCACTTAACTTTTTAAATAAACAGTGAAACTAATATAAATAAGCCTTTCTAACTTAATTCGTTTGGAAGCTGGAATTAGCAATGAAACCAACTTAAAGTTAAGACATGATTTTAGCTGACTCCAGAAAATTGCAGTTGACAAGCGACATAAATATGTTGTGCCAAGTTAATCTCTTCGAAATAGCCGGGCAAAAGCAAACTAACAGCAAGAATAACTGCAAGTTTTAACTCGATGCAAGTTAACTTCTAATGCTCAGCTGTCATTCGAGAGTTTATAAACAGGACTCAAAACAATTTAGCTTAACAACAGCAACAGCAACAACAAAAGACATTCAGAGATAATCTTGCACAGTCTTTCGCCATCTACTACAATCTGCAACTGTGTTTCTAGTTTTCTTTTTTTCTTTTGATTTGCTGTGCTTTGACAGCTGAGCAACATTTGGCCCCCAATGGCAACATTCCAGTAAAATGCATTGCAACGCGATGTTGCCATGTCGCCCTGCTGCTGCTGGCGTCGACGCGGCGACAAAAAACACGCTGCCAACTGATGCGGCGCACAGCAGTGAACTGCACGTGGATTGTCAGCAATAAGAGCAGCCAGTAACAGCAGCCAAAGCAGCGGCACTGTGCAACTGTGTGGCAGCTAGAGCAACGTGTGGCACGCAAAACCGCGTGGCAATAGCGACGGGCAGCAACAGCGACTTTGCTTCGTTTGCTGAGCAAGTTCGGCTTCTGTGTCTGCACTTCGTGTTGCTTAGAGTAAAAGTGCTTGAGTTGAAGATGTTGCTGCTGTTGCTGCTGTCGATAATGTTGCTGCTGGGAAATAACGAACAATTGCCCATGTGTTGGCAAGCAGCGAAAGATTTCAAATATTGCATTGTACTTGAGCTTGCTTTTTTTTTTGGAATTCTATGTGTGTGTTAACTTGGGACGCCAGAACGTCAGACGACGTTGCTTATCAGTCAACGCTTTAGCGTCTTGTCATAAATTATGAGGCATGGTTGCAGCTGCCTTTTGTGTGCAACACCCACACACACACACATTCGAAAACTCTTCAACTTCAAACTCTTAAAAAAACTCACAAATTCACATTCACACTCACGCGTGGTCGCCTCGATAACTCATCCCTCATCCAAGTCACGCCGTCTGCGGTCTCTGCGCCGCCGACATGTTACGCTTGCCTAACAGCGGGGGGAGGCGTGCAAAGGAAAAGGAAACTAAAACTAAGTAAAACCGCCTTGCATTTCCTGCCTCCCCCTACCAGCTTCACCACCCCACCTCACCCACCAACCGCATTGCAAATCATTTTGAAATGCAGCCACGCACGCAAAAAATGAGCTCGTTTGAAATCCAAACATTTTAGCTGCCTTCTTTGCTACAACACACAGCTCCAATCTCTCGCTCTCTCCCTCTCTCTCCCTCTCTCACTCTTCCAGCCTCCTGCTATTTATTCATTGGTGCGTGTTGCCAAATGCCAAACATTTTTAGATGCGACTGCGAACGATGCTTGTAAATACTTTGGAGTTGTGCAAAAGTGGAAAAAGATTTGCTGTCGCAGCTGTTTTAGCTGCCGTCACTGTTGTTGCTTTTTGCTATTGCTATTTGGTATTTACGAGAGAATTTGCTGTGCTGCGTCTTTGACTTGATTTCAAAATCCACAGACTCTCTGGCTGGCATTGGGGGGCACTTTGGGCGGTCGTAAGCACAAAGTTGCAAACATATTTAATGCATTTTTAATTAATTTTTGGCGCGCAAGTGGAAATACATTTACAATCCATTGAATTGAATGCAACAAACCACCTGAAGCCAAGCAAACATTATTGACATCCTTTTCATCATCTTAGGTCATCGTAAAAACTCAAGTCACAACTTTAATTACCCTGAAACACTCGGTGCATAAAGTCATCAATTAATTAAGCAGCAAATAAACGTTCAGCAAAGCAACAGCAATTATCAATTAAATGCACTTTACCTTAGACCATGAAGTGCCACTAATAATTTATGAAACTCTCTCCTAACGTTCGTTGGCTATCATAAAACGACTTGTTATCATTAGAGATAAGGTGAGCTCTCCTCCAAATGGCATCGTAGTAGACATAGCGTGGGCTGTCTGCTGTCAGTGTGTGTGTGGATGCTGGAAGCTCAAACTTGTAGTCGTGCCCCTCTATAGGATCCTCACACAAACACGCTTACATAAACATAAACACATACACACAAACACACACACATACATACTATACACAGAGTTTGACAAGCAAGCAGCGTGAGTGAGGCTTCACTTAGGTTCCACAAACAATATCCATGTGAATGGAAGGAAACTGGTTGTTGACAAGACAGTGGAGCAACGTCATGAGATAATGGCCTTAAAAAATACAGCAGCGATAGCATAAGTAAATAAACAAGAAAAATATGCTGACTTCGACTTGCGCATTCGGCAACATAAAAGAGAATAAACACTTTTGGAGTATGCAGTATTCATAGTCGATTTCAATTGAATTTTATATAGTACTTTTGAAATAAATGTTTTTAAAAAACTTGGCTATTCTCTTATTTTGATTCATATTTGATGACTATAGATCGTGAATTTCTAAATAGAAAATTAATTTTTGTTAATATTTAGTATATAAAAATAAATGTTTTTGAATAACTTAGATATTTTTGTAAGACCAGAATTCTATATTCTAGTACTACAGAAAAAGGCCCAAAATATATGTAATATATTATACGTGTATATAACTTTTAAAAAAAAAAACAAAAATGTTCCATTTTAAATTCCAAATTCCATAGATACAAAAAATTAAATGAAATTTTTATTGAAATTTAGTATTAAAAAAATATATATTTTTAAATGAAGAAGTAGTATAATAAATTAATAATCTGGTAAAATAAAAGAACTTCCTCAATACAAAACTTAACTTATTAAAAAAAAAGAAGTACCAAAAAAGTACTATTGATATGAAAAAGTTTACACATTTCTTATATCTGTCACAAAAATAAATAAACAAAAAATTTATTGCATTCAATTCAATAATCAAAAACAAGTATTAAGTCAAATGTTGATATGCTCTCAATATTTTCATTTAAATATCTCAAACATTAAAACCCATGAATAACAAACACTCTTAGCCCACTGTGCGGCGTCGACGTCAGCTGCTGACTGTGTCTGCTGGCTTTTGAGCGGCTGCTGGCTGTGTGACTGCCTGACTGGCTGACTGCCTGGCTGCTGCCTGGCCTATTGAAATTTATGTGGCCGTTTTTAGTCGTTTACGCTTAGCCAGCGGAAGCGAACGTCGCTGCACGGAATCGGAGTCGGAATTCGAATCAAAAACGTGGAACCAAGTGAATAAATCGTCGGTGTCGTCAACAAAAAAAAAAACAAAAAACCAAAAAAAAAAGTTGCTCCTCCGTTGTCTTTGTTTTGTGTGCATTGCTGAGCTGCCTCTTGAGGAGACTTATAGGTGCAGCTGCGACCAAGTCCATTTCGTAATACATTTGAATAGTCGTTGTCGTTTTGTGTGTAAATCATTTAAAAAGTTTTCCCCACCAGTGCGTCAAGTGTTCCAAAAGTGCAAATAAAATATTTACAAAATATGTTTTAAATGGAATTTCTAAAAGCGCGCAAAGCTAAGAGCAAAACATAAACGTTTGATTAATTAACATTTGGAGCCAATTCACCACAACGATTTGAGGGAAACCTGTTGCTGTTTTGCTGTTGACGATTGCCAAAGCGGATATAGTTGAAAGACATAAAACTAAATTCTTCAATACTATAAGGTTGGTATAATTAAAGTATTTGGTGTAATTATTCAAACACGATCATCTAATCGCGTGTGTGCAGAGCTAACAAGCCATTTAAATTAATCAACTTGACATACACAACTTATGCAAATTACTTATATAGTTATTGAGGAAGTCAAAGAAAGAAAAAAAAGCTGAGAGAGAGAGAACTGAACTCTTAGCTGTTACAGTTTATTGTGCTTTGGCCAGAATGCAAAAGAAGCAAACAAGTTTTATGTCCAGTGAGTGTGTGTGTTGTGGCTTCGCAAGCGTGAGAAAATTCACAGCGCATTAATTAGCAAAAAAAGTAATCATTTTAAGGTAATCGACAATGCGGGTAGCTGCTCCCCCTCCTCCTACAATCGCAATCCTCTCGAGTCCCCAGACAAACTTGGCTTGCTTCGACTAGCTCCTTCGCATGTGAACTTCATTTGGCCTGTGATTGCAATTGCAGAGAATAAAGTAAAAAAATCAAAGAAATCTAATTGCTTGGAAATTAAAAACGTGTCAGCTGACACGCTAGCCTGCCACTTGTAGCTCTCTCAGCTAGCTGCAGCTGCAATTGATTGCAACTGCAACAACAGCAGCAACAACAAAAACTGCGACAACAACAACTATTGCCGATGGCAGCAAATTTAGGAATGCAACTTGATTGCACACAGAGCAGCAGCAGCAGCTTATTATCTACTTATTGCACAAGAGACAACGCAAGTCAAGTCTCAGCTGCAACAAATTCAGTTAAAAAACATTTTAAATGCCCCAAAAGAGGCGCATAAATTACACAAAAGCAAACACAGCATGCGCCGCGATTCGTGCAGACTCATTAAGGTTTTTAATTTACAAGTTTAGCTGGAGATTTAAGCACTGCGATTTATATGCGTCGCAAGGCAATAATCAATGGCTACAACAAGCGGCAATCACGCAGTGTGTGTGTGCTGCATGTACCAAGTGTCCACCTACGCAGAGTGTCCGAGAAACAAAAGCCAAGACAAGAGACAAGCGACTCTTCAGTTGGTATAAAAAAAACAAAACATGACAACAACGATTTGTGAAAATAAAAACAAGTAAGAAATCTACAGTCGAGTGTGCTGGACTGTGAGATACTCGCTAACTTTCTTTATTAAAACACATTCTAAAAATATACCGAAAAAATACTAAAAAAAAATCTAAAATACACCAAAAGTTATATTTTGTATATATGTAGATATGTAATACATTCAAAATACACCATAGAGTACAAAAACTGATAAACATTTTTAGCCAAATCAATTTCGATACTGTAAAAATACTAAAATAAACCGAAGAATATATTTGGTAGATCGATATTATACTACATTACAAAATATACCATAGAGTTAAGAAAAATATTCCAGATTGTCACCCAAATTAGCTAATATTATATACTGGCAAAACTATAAAATATACCATAATTGGTATATACCATAATTCAAAAAATATACCATAGAGTACAAAACATATCAGATTTTCAGTCAAATCAAAAAAAAAACCCAATTGCAGTTGGCGTTTTTTCAATAAAAAAGTATTTTCTAAATAACTTCTACAGACTGACAGACGGACATGGCCATATCATATCAGTTGTTGACGCTGATCAGGATTCATGAATAATATAATGCTCTTTTATCTCATGGATAGCGGGTATAAAAAGAGGTAAGAACAGCGGTTGAAATAGGGGAACATTATTTAACAGCAATTGTGTAGCCTTAATTAAGCACAACTTTGACAGGGTTTTATGATTGACTGGGCCAACTGATTGCCGACCTTAGACAACAACAGGCAAACACCTTTGGCAACTCGTTGCTCACACACCTGCAGAACAGTCGCCAATTATACAGAGTGAGGAGGCAGAGAGTTGACTTGACTTGACGCACGTGCATGTGATTTGAAAGAACCAAAAACCGTTCTAATTTCTCAACTGTCAGTGGCAAGAGGCAATTCTCAAGCCTTGTTGCCAAAGCCCGCACCCCAACTCGTTAGCTCTGGCAACAGCAGCAGCAGCAACAGCAACAGCTTCAACTATAGCAGCAGCAACAGCTTCAGCTCTTGCAATTATGTAGCGCGTTTACAAAAGAAGGTCGTCATCGTTGTTGTTGCTGGCTCATGTCTTCATTTTGGGCTTTTTACAAACACACACACATACAGAGAGAACGGCAACAACTACACATGTTGCTGTTGTGCAGCCACAGCAACCGGCAGCAACCAGCAACAGCAACATCAGCAGCAGGAGCAGCGCTTTTTTGTTTGTTTGTGTTGCCAACACTTTTGGCCTTTGGCGTTGGCTCTAACCCCACTGAGACTGTGTCCGCTCTCGCCCTTGTTGCGTTTATTAAGCGACGACCGTACCAAAAGCCACTTGCTTCAACAACAACAGCAGCAACAACAGCAACGACAACGACAACAAAGCGTGGCCTGCAATCGCAGCACTCTTTTTTTAATAGTTTTTTAGTTGCAAACAAGTTTTTAGTCCGGCTGCTGGCACTTTGGGCCCCTCCGGTGTTGACGTCGCCGCTGGTTGCCGATTTTTTTCTCTAATTTGCACCGCTTTAATTTTGCCTTTTTATTTGCAACACTTGTCGTTTAAATGCAGCAGCCGAGCCAAAGTGTTGCCAATAAATTAAATGCAATGCAAGCAATGAAAAAACACCAAGAACGAATCAAATTTACCACTAAACCGCAGCTAAACATACACTTAAAACAAGCTAAAAAGTTTGAGGTGGAATAAAGACTGAGACTTTCAACTATATGAAATTAATACATATTTGATTTTCTAAGTAAACAATATTTTTGATTAACATGAAATATAAATTTAAAAAAAAATTGTTTAATAATTAAATAATCATTTTAATAGTTGTGAAATATTTAAAAATGTAACTTTATAGAATTTAAAAATATAGCATGAACAGTTTCTTTTATTACTTAAAAATCATTTAAAAATTTGTGAAATATATATATAAATATAAAATAAACAAAATAATATTTTCATTATTGTGAAATATTAAAAAAAAATTTAATAAAATTTTGAAATATAAAATGAATTATGATATATTTTTATATTTAAATAAAAAAGTTTCAAATTTGCTAAAAACTCAACATTTACCATTTATATTTGATTCAAGTTAACTAATGAAATAAATAATTTTAAAAATATCTAAATAACTATTTTAAAATTTTCAATTTACGGATAATATAAAATATTTTTTAAATATTTAAATTTTCTCTCAAACAAAATGAGTTTAATTTAAAGTACAAATAAAATTTGTGGCTCTTTGACAAATATAATATTTGTAAATTTAAAAGTCATCAAATTGCAATAAAAGTGTATTACATTTTATATTTCCAATTATAAAGCATTAAAATTGTCCTAAAAAATATTTATTTGGATATTTAGAAAATATTCCAAACACACATTTTTAGAATTTCGATGCACATAATTTTAAGGGATTTCATAGTATTTTCTAATATTTAAATTTGATTTCTTATTGCATTAGTTCAATGTAAATATATTTTAAGTGTTATAAAGACAATTCTAATAATATTGAAAAATAGTGAAGGAATAATTTAATTTAATTTTTTGTAGCTTTATTTAGTATCTTTTATTAGCTCTCCACTTAACTTAAACCGTGTTCCTTTATTAATTCTCCGATTAAAGAACATTTCTTCTTTCTGGAATCATTTTTAAGTTGATCAATAAAATAAATACTCGCAGCAAATCGCTTTCCCCAACAATTTAATTAACTATGATTAAAGTAATATTTTATATGGATTTAATTGAAGAATCTTGCCGGAATAGCTTGGATTTAGATTGAACTTGGCGCCGTTTCAACGTCGTAAAGAACTTATTAAACTTGCTGCAAGGGTATGGCAAAAACCAACTAAACTTGCAACCATGACAATTATCTATGTGGCGGCGGAGGTTGCAGTGCTCAGTTCGTTTTCGTGGCATGGAGCAATCGCAACAAATGGCATTTTTATTGATATTTCGGTCGGTTTTGCCTGCTTGGGCAACTTCATGTTGAAATATGTGCGGCACCTGTTGATTTTGTTTGGCGATTTGGCCACAGACTTTAGCCTTTAGTCTGGGTCTTCTACGTAGGATATGAATAGCACAACAGAGACAGAGACAGAGACAGAGACAGAGAGAGAGAGAATCGAGTCTGGGTTATAGCTGTGGGGAGACTCGTGATTTGCAGCACAAATTAAAAGCGAGGGCGATGCATATAAATAGCAATTTGGACAGACGAATTAAGGCAAATGACTGCAAGGTACAACAACAGCAACCACAACCACAACAACAAGTTGTAAAGTTGTCGTGTCACAGAAATGAGCTGAAGTTATGTCAACAGCGTGACTCGATAGTTGTATTCCAAAAGGAAGTCATGTCACAATTCGTATGTGAAGTCTGTCCATGGGAAACTCGGCGAGAATCTTGCGTGGACTCACAGAGGAGTTGGGTTTCTGGCCAATAAACTTGTTTAAATGTCCATAAAATAAATTACAAAATATATTTGTGTGTGCGTGGGTTTGTAATAGATTGTTATTAGATTTACGTAAAATATTTATTTTCTAAGCTCCCCCTACTTCATTAGCGCTAAAGTTGGAGTTTTTATGAGGCATAACTTTTTTCCTACAACTAATTCAATTGCATTATCAACTGCCACAGAACATTATCAAGTATTGTCGAATCCAATTAAGCGGCTTGTGGCACGTTTTGTTTGGAGCACACAAGATAAGCAATCAGATGGTAAACTTCCCTTGCATTCAGAGTGCATTATAGAGCCTTCGTCTTCGTCTTGTTGACAGACGTACGACAGGTAAGGCAGATAAGTAGAATGTTGATAAGCCACAAATTTGACAGCCATAAAGCAAACGAAGCAAACTGAATGAAGCAGGTAGAAAAGATGTCAAAAAAACGCTGGACATAGAGTGGGAACTGAAATAGTTGTGCCCAAGGAAATGAAATTGTAGGGAGAGCGCAAAACTGGGGCAAAAACCAGTTTTGGGTTTTAACATTTTTATTGTATTTTGCGCATGTCGCTTAATTAAAAGACAATCAAAAGAAATAATACGCTGCAGCTGTAGCAGAGGAGAGACAAATATATAAAACAATAATGCAGATGAATCCCACAGAATTCTCACACAGCTGGAGAGCACTTCATGCAACGACATGTTTATGAGCTTTAGAAAAATAAATATTTAGACGGGAGAAAGAAAAAAAAGCAAAGGAAGTTTTTCGAGCTATGCGGAGGTAATATTACCGCCTCTTAATGAAATGCTAACGATATTCATTGGAAGAAATCAAAAGCGTAACGAGACTGACCGAACAGGCAAAAAAACAGAAAGAACAGAAAAAAGAGTTTACATTTCGAAACGGCTTTTCTCAACAAAAGAAAATTATGTAAATGCTGGAAAATTGTTTTGGCCCATTCTCAATGTTGTTCTTGCCGCTGTTTGATGGCAATTTGTGTTGATGCTGCTGCTGCTGTTGCTGTTGCTTAGGCTCGACTGCGCATTTGGCAAATCAATTTGAAAATGCCCCCCAGCTCGTTCAGGCAGCTAAAGGGCGTGGCAGCCAGCAGCCAACGCAGCCAGCTTATAATAATAATTGAATACATTGGATGGATGCCGCCGACGGGCAGCAATTCGACTATTTTTGCAATTGAATTGAGGCGCAGAGGCAGGTGTAAGTTTTTGGCCAGGAAAAAGCTTGGCCAAGTGGAAATGCTATCTGACATTGTTGCCCCGCAGCATTTGTGGCACACAGCTTGGCAGTTATTAATTTGTGGCAAGACCTTTTTTGAGGGGGGTTGAATAGAAATCAATGCCAGAAGCTAAAGCGCAAAATTGTGGCTCATCAAAATTTGGGTCACAACAATTAAATTAAATGTGCAATAAAGTTATGGAAATATGATGAATTTTCTAAATTGCAAATATTCCGAGGTATTCTGAGGTAAAGTCAAAAGCTAAGCGCCTGCATGCTAAGTGGCATGCCACAACTTGAAAATTTATCTGTTGCCGTATTATAAAATACGACCACACAGAGCAAAGTGATTACGTTGCATTTCAGCCTCGACCGTCGACAGCTTATTTATGCACATGCAACTGTAACTCTTCATCAAAATAATGTAATTATCCAAATTGTTTTCTTTGAAATTTGTTTACATCATTTTTTACTGGTTCGCAATATGCTAAAATGCCAGAGCAACCAGAGAGGGAGAGAGAGAGAGAGCCATGCAATACGAAACGCTCTTCTTTCCGTTAAGAGCCACTTCAAGTTGAAGTTGCACTCGCCCAGCATAGCAACTGTGGCAGGTACAGGGACAGGGACAGATGTGCGAGTTGCGAGTTGGAGTCGGGAGTTGGAGCCGCAAGCAGCTTTGCTGCCACTGCCAAAACAACACACGAGAGAGCTGCACAGAGCTCAGCTTCAGCTACAATTTCATTATGCATACAACGAACGAACAACAACAAGAACAATGGGAGCAACAACCAGCAGCAGCAGCACATCAACAGCATCCGCATTTGATTCACTTCCATATAAATCCACACACACACACACACACATGCTCATTCCCATCCTCATCCTCGTCCTTTGCTGGTATAATCTTCATTATCATTAAAGCCGCGCGGGAAGCGCCGCTAAACAGTTTTAACTCTTCTTTTTTTTTGTGCCAGCTTCCGTTTTGATTTTGTTTTTTCATCTATCGTTTCCATGCTAACTGCTCGCCATGTGCCAGATAGTATAAGCACATATAAGCATATAGCAGCATTATCCAACCCAGCGCGCATTTTAATTGCATTCCACACTCTCACACGCACACACACGCTTACACTTACTTACCACACCCACACACACACACACACACACATAGCAACATCTCATCATGTTTTCGGGTTCTGTCTCTCTGCAGCATCAATTTCATAATGAAATATTTTTAGCAACCTAATTTCTTTTTTTTTACTCCTGCTGCTGCGTAAAACCTTGATAAATGCTTGCAGATAAATTACTTTGGCCAAAATGCGAGAAATTTTGAGAAATGAGCTTAGTCAAAGTTGCTAGTAAAATTAAGAAAATGAGGTCATCAGACGTTTTTATGAGAGATAAGGGAAAAGAGTTAGTAGTTATTACTGAGCAATTTCATTAATACTTTAATGAACTCATTTAAATTAAGATTAATTATTTTAATATGCTAAATCAATGATAAAATAAAAGTACAAAATTTTGCTGTGAGAATTGAAAAAGTATTTTACATTTATTATACTTTAATTTAATATAGCATATAGCTTTTAGTTGATAGAGTAACCGATTTAATTATAGCACAAAGTAGTTCTTAACAGAGTTTATATTCCGTTAAGAATTAGGATAACAAATTTTTGTTTCAAATGTTTTCCACGCTCACTTCCGTTTCCGCAAATTGATAAAAATCGAAGCTAGAGTCAATATATAGTATGCAATAATAATTATAGTTTTTATGATTCCAGTAAATTTGGTTACGATTGGATAAAAATTGTATAAATTATTTAAGAAATATTGGGCTGACAATCTAGTATATTTTGCACTATATGGTATATTTGGAATATAGTACTATATCAGTATACTAAATATTGCTTTCGGTGTACCTTTAGCATTTTGTGGTACAAAAATTCGGTATAATTGAAAATGAATACCGTTTTAAATTAACACTTTTGCTTTTCTTTAAAATGAGTAGCGGGTATCTTACAGTCAAGCACACTCGACTGTAGCTTCCTTACTTGTTATAGTTTAGCTTCTGCTGGAAGAGGAGGTGTATTGAAGAGTATTTAAAATAATACCTTCGTATTAAAGAGTTTTCTTAATGCTTAATTATAAGAATAACCAATCTCTTATAAAATGAACAAACTGAGAACATCAAAAGTTAATTTCTACCAAGTTGAGAATAAATAGTTGCTATAACAGATTTTACAATTGCTGAAAGGGAAATAAGGAAGCCAATATAAAAGATACTTTCCATGCAAAGATCTTCCCGTTAAGCAAAGAAGAGCTGATTAATTGTGAGAATAAGCAGACTCTTCACTATGCAATTCCCGATATTAATAATCGTTAATTATAGATTAAAATCTCTGGTAATTGTGTGGAAGCAAAGCCCCCTATTGCAGCCTCAGTCTGTGAATGAAGACTGCTTTATTAAGTTATTAAAACAAACCCATCATTAAGTCGAAAAGAAAATGCAAACGCTATCATAAGTAAATATACCATGCGAAGCTAAAGTCAGTAAGAGATTCTTAACTGTAGTTTAATCATAAATGTAGTATATTGTTAGTATATAGTTAACATTGTTATAAGTATATTATGCGAAGCTAAAGTTTATTAACAGTATTTTCAGCATAAACTCAGTATATTGTTAGTATATCGTTAGTATATTGTTAGTATATTGTTAGATATATGTAGTATATTGTATAATTTTAATGAAATTATGAGAAATTAGAGAAATTCAAAAATGATTCACTTAATAATCTAATAATTTCTTTAACATGTTTAAGCTT
This sequence comes from Drosophila kepulauana, assembly GCA_023558455.1. Taxonomy (NCBI): domain Eukaryota; kingdom Metazoa; phylum Arthropoda; class Insecta; order Diptera; family Drosophilidae; genus Drosophila; species Drosophila kepulauana. The sequence goes on from CM042369.1 coordinate 41,293,056, forward strand.
TATTTAATCCACTAAGTGTTAATTCAATAATCTAAAAATTTCATTAAAATTCTAAAGCTTGACAAACATTATTTATTGCTTTAAATGTGAGCTTAATATTCTGAAAATTTCATGACAATTCTTTAAGACAATCTTACAAGTTTTAGCTGCTTTACAAATTAAATACAAGCTTTAAATTTCAATAATTTGATCAAGATTGGTTAAAAGGAAACAGCTGCTACAGTTGGTTAGATATTTTCAGCACCTGTTTAAGAATTTGTGCGGAATGTGGCAAGTTAATAACTCAGTTCTCGGTTAGTGATTACCGGATAAGATTGTTTTACACATAAATTGCTATGCGAGTTTGTAAGTTGGATGCATTTAAAAGAAAAAAAATTGAACCGGACAAAAGCTCTTAACTCTTGACTCTCAGCTGCAACGGCAACTCTTAAAAAATCACTGAAGCGCCATTAGAAAGCAGTTTTCAGTATTCTGCTTTTCCGATTGCCTCGAACGCGAGACAAGTGTAAAAGCAGCACTTGAAGAGGCAAACGTCAACTGTGTGAAGTGTGTGCCTCCGTTTCCCAGATGTGATCTGGAGATGTGAGATGTGAGATGGGAATGGGTTGTGATTCCGATCACTTGGCGGTCTAATTGCTTTGAATTTTGACTGGGGGGACAGTCTGAACGGTCTGGACATGGCAGCCACTTGTAAAAGAGAGAGAGGTCGACACCCATACTTTAGATGCTGCTTAGAAGAAGGAAGGCGAGCAACAACTTGGCTTGGTTAAGTAGGCGCCTGTGTTGTTGTCTGCCATTGTGGGAATGGAACAATGGCAGATAGAGAGAGAGAGAGAGAGAGAGGAAACGCGGAAAGAGCCACTAAATTGTATGCTGTCAGAGTCGAGCGGCATGTCAACAACAATAATAATCGTAATAACCAACAGAGCACCATGTCCCCGTTTGTTGTTAGTAGTATGTGAAATACACACACACTCACTCACATACATACATCTATACTCATATACACCCATGGAAAACTATTAAGGCCATGTGCAAGTGAGCTGGAGCAGGTTCAGCGGGTTGAACGCGACTCTCTTGACAGCCAACGCGGTGGGGCAATCAAGGCACAAAACTCTCTGCCAACGATTTACTTTGAGAATCGTCGTGTGGGGCGTCGTCCTCCGTCTTCAATCCTCAGTCTGCCGCCCCCCGTCTCCAGTAATAGTTATTGTCGTGGTTACTCTTGCTGATGTTGTTGTTGTTGTTCGCAGTTCTCTGTTCTGTCTGTCCGGATGAACTGGATATTGGCCGCTAAGAATAGAGCTAGGTTCTGCCCAGACGGACAATGTTCTGCTGTCCTGTGGACAGACGCCGACGTGTTGCTGAAGCTGGTAAATGGAGAGCAAGGTTGCCAGATTGTTTTTGGCCCCGGGGCAATGTTAAGAAGTGCCATACAGATGGAAAATGCTGATGTGCGGATGCATAAAGTGGGTTCTGCCAACTATCACTTAGATTAACTATGCAAGAGATAGATATGCGCTGATACCCAACTAACACGTTGTTTAACTCGAACGATAATGTTGTCTGATATCTAAAAATCTGTTTCTTTTTTGTCTCAGCTTATAAATGTCTGTGAAATTGTGTTTATTTCTTCAACATATTCAGCAAAAGTTGATAAAAAGCTCCTTGACAAAAATAAATAATTATTAAATCCTTGTTTCATTATTCGTTCATTATTTCGTTAGAATACAATTTTTCTAGCATGCTGTGAAGAGAACTTAATTTATATTATTGGCATATAAAACTTTGTTATTTTGGTCTATTGTCATAAATGTTTAAGAAACTGTATTTATTTCTGAAATATATTCAGCAAAACTTAATAACAATTTCTTTAGCATAGAAAGTTTATATTCTGCTTAGAATTCGTTGAGTTTTTTTATCCATTTGTATATTATTTTTTAATTATTCACTGAATAGCAAATGATTCACGTTCATTTATTTGCCATAGTTTTGATATTATCATTATTATCTATGCATATATTCTACTTTTACTTATCCCAACCAAACTAAAGGAAACTAAATAATTAAGTTGCTCTGACTTTGTATTTTATCTTCCTATAGAATTTAATTATAAGCTGCATTGCCGACCGACAAACTTAAAGTTATAAAACATTGACCAAAATAAGCAATGAACTACAATTTGTATATCTATTACAATTACAATATATAAACATTTTACTTCATTTACTATTTAAAATTCACTAATCTCTTCCCCTATAGAACCATTTCCCTACCGCTTAACTAATGCACTCTTTTAGCTCATTTAAAAATCTTTTCAATTACACCTAATTATCTTGTATTCTGAGTGTTTTTCCCTCGCCCAAACTCATCTCTATCCGGTTCGCTACAACAATTGCCAGCGCTATCCACATTTATCTATGTGCACATATCACAAGCATTATCCAATTTATTTACCTACAATTTCGAGCACTAAGTATAACAGTTGCCCCCATTACTCTCCCCACCAGACAACACTCCTCCTCCACCTCCACCTCACCCCAAAGAGCTTTACAATCCATCAGGCATTGTGAGTACACGGACGCAACACTTCCTCGGGCTGAATCACCCGAAATTGCAGCAACTTGATTAGCAATTCCAATTAGAAGTTTTCTCATTTCTGACAGGCATAACATTCTCCATGCCACAGAAGAAGAAGAGCGGGCTACATTAAGCCCAAACAACAATTTCCAGCGGCAGCAAAGAGCAACATCATCATCATCATTGCAATCACCATTATCATCGTTGGTTGTGGTAATCATAATCGGGATAATGAACATTATCCAACTGGCATGCACAATAAAAATAAACAGATCATAAATAATATATGAATTCAATTCATATCCGAAAGGATTTGCGGTTAAGATGCCGACGCCGACGCCACGCACAAATATGGAGAGAAAACAAGTTCCAGACACTGAGCACTGAACACTGAGCACTCCAAAGAGGAGGAGGCAGGAGGTTGATGGCACAAAGAATTGAGCTCAAGATCGCGTAGATGCGGTGCAAAAGAAAACAAGAAAAACACGTAGCAAGCCGGCTCTGTATGTGTATGTGTGTTGTGTGTGTCTTTCAACTCACTTTTTCACAATTTCCCGATGCCGGTTGTGAAATTTGCCAGAGCATCGAATGTTTCATGGCCAAGTTAACAGGCGCACAGCATTCGCAGTTGGTCAACGAAGCAACGAAGCTAAGCTAGGCAAACCAGCCAGCCGCAGCCAGCAGCAGTTAAGAGCGATCTACTAGAGAGACAGAGAGATAGAGAGAGAGAGGGAAAGAGAGACCATCATTAAGTCAATGTTGCTTGCTGTTGTTGCATGCAACATGCAACTGAAATTCAAGTTCAACGAAAGGCAACGAGTTATTGTTTCTAGACAAGATTCTTTTCCACTTATTACACAAGTCATCAAGTTGCCGCAACGTCATCGTCATCGCTGTCATCTTTTGACATCACTCAAAAGATCTCTTGCCACAGTCGCCAGCCGCCAGCCGCATCCGCGATCACGATGATCTTTGGCCCTGGCTGCCTGTCTTTTTCTTTTCCTTTTCTTTTTGTGTTGTTAACGGTCAATGTTGTTCGCTGCTGCTACCAAATTCAGCAGGCAACAGGCGTTGCCGCATCATTATCAACTGATGATTGTACTATACGATGAAATGCAGCTACCGGTATCCTTGCCACCATTTGTTGCACCGGAAAGCGATGCGCACATCAAAATGTTGCATCCCCTTCATTTCCCCTTTTGATCCCCATCCCAAAGACATTTCTGTCCGTCTGTTTGTCTGTTGCCGCCGCGCCTTTGATGGCACTAATTGTTAATTAATGGAATGCAGGCGGCATGCGGCATGTAGCATGCAGCATGTGGCGTGCCCAAGCAATGCCTTGTAAGATTAGCGCCCTGAGCTTGGCCGCCGACTGTATCGACAGATTACCTGTTCGCTGCGCAAGTTAATTCGAATCGCAATTAACTGCAGGCATTTATTTCACTCAAAGTCCACACAAATCCTCAACGTGTAATTATAATGATTTTCATTTCGTTTTCATTCCGGATTTTTAAGTGAAATTCAGAGTTAATTGAGTTGAGGATAATGCGAGATAACTGACAAAAATTGCTTAAGGCAATTCATTTTTGAGCTATATTTCCGACTATTTAAATCAATTTTTAAGCATTTAAATTTAGAAAAATGTATTGATCATGTAGTAATCATAAAGAAACCAATGAAAAATAATCTTCAGTATATCTAGTAGATTTTTTAAGTTAGAAACTTTAGTATATTTAGTCGATATTTCAAGAAATAAACTTGTAAGTATTTAGGACTTTTAAAAACAAAAACATTGCCAAATTTTGTGGATTTAAAACAAAAATATGTAGTAGATATTTTAAGCATTTTAGGATATATACTCCTAGATATTTGATAGATTTTTTGTAGTATTTTTTTTAAAGAAATATACCAATGCATATTTAGTAGAAACCGATTTTTCGAGAAATTAACTTCAGTATATTAAGTAGATATTTATTTCGAAAAGAAATTTAGGGATATTTAGTAAAAATTAAAAAAAAATAAACTTATAGGTACTTAGTATTTTTTTAACACATAAAACCGTGCATATTTAGTATATTTCTCAAAGAATCAGACTTGTAGTTATTTCGTAAACTTTTCATGAAAAATATGAAAACATTTTTCGGATGATATTCACTTGCTTTTCACAAAATGAAAACCAAAAGATTTAATTAAAGAGACAACTTCAACATTATGGAAATTTCAAACGCTAAAAACTTATATCAGAGATTACAGTTTCTTAAACTCAATAAAAAGAAATTTCCAAATAAAGAAAATAATCCATTAAAATGCAATGTTATCTAAAAAGTTATGCAGCTGAACTTTGAGCAACTCAATTTACTATTTGTGGAAATCGTGAGATTGAAAAAGCATTTAATAAACCATATAGGATTCATATAAGTTATGCGCTCTGGCGGAGTTGAAAACTGTCGCTGTCTGTTTTGTTGGCTGTCGAGTAGCGTCAACTGTTGACAGCAAAAGTAACTTAAGATCCCAACGCGCAGAGAGAAACCAAATCATGTGTCACAGATAGAGACAGCTACAAAGAGCTAAGGAGTGGTGCATTTCTCAAGCGTTTCAGTTGTCTCCAAGGTGCTCATCGATACCAATGCCAGCTCAACTTTGCATTTGGCATCCGTTTCCTACCCAAAAAAAGAAAAAAAAAAACTAAAACCAACAAAAATGGAAAGGGATGGGAAAAAAGTGAAACGCTGCAAACATATTTCATTTTCAGCTTCAACGAGGCAAAAGTTTTTCAATCTACGCAACGTTCACATTCACCTGGCTGGCTGGCTGGCAAGTTGCAACATCCTTCCTTGCCACACAAACTGTGTCATCAGACATCGTTTGTCGCATAACTTTTATTGAACTGTCGCCGTTAAGATGGGGCGGAAAGGTGACAAGTGGCAAGTCAAAAGCCGCAGACATTTGTATAAATTATTACAGTCGCATGCGTTTCGCTCGGCGCCTTGGGGAATGTTTGACTTTTTGGCCCTGCTTCTTCTACTCCTTCTCCTTCAAAGCAGCGCGATATGCATTTATGATTGCATGTGACATTTGCATGGAGAGTCAGAGTCCCTCAACGAACCTCCTTTCGCCCCAGCCAACGAACTTTCCACCCCGTTTGAACTTGTTGAAATCGAAGTGCAACAGCTGAGAGTTTCCGCTGCGGGGCGTGAAAATTGTTTGCGATTGTTTTTCGTTTCGTTTCGTTTCATTTTGTTCATTCGTTCGTTTCTTTCACCAATTTGAGAATGCTGACAGCAGTCGTGTTGCACGCTGCACGTTGCACGTTGCAAGTTTGCTATTGCTTTGGCATTTGCACGACACAATCATTAAATAGCCATGGCCAAGTGCTGACAACAACAACTACAACAACAAATTACAAGCGCACATTGTCAACGTTGCACTTTAGGCGACATAAATTTCATGTACATTGCCAGTGCAACATGCGGACGCAACACCAACAAAAAACAACTAAGGAGCCAGCCATGAGGTGTCAATGTACAATTGCAGCAGCAACAGCAGCAGCAACAAGGAGCTGGCAAAACAAAGACGCGATTGTGGTTTTTTGTTGCACTGCGCATGCCAAACGCGGACATGACGCCAACTTGCCCCATGCCACAAATGCTGCACTCGCAATCGCAATCGCACTCGCCCTTGCCTTCTGCTACAAACTGTGGTCGCCTCTTCTATTGACACACGCGACGTATGAGTAACGTCTTGAAATGTTGCCGCCGTCGTCGACGTCGAAGTCGTTGTCATTGTCATCGTTGTCGCCACATTCCGTAATTACACAACATTAGCACAACAAATCGGGCACATTGCAATTGTATTTAATTAGTGGTGGGCACAGTGACAAGACAACGCATCTATCTCTCCGAGGCATTAAATCACGCAACAACATGTCAAATGAAATTGTTGGCATAATTCATAATTGAATTGCCAATACTGAAGGCTACATAAATCTTGCATGTCTTTCGACTTAAAGTTAGTTTAATATGACCGAAGAATGAAATCGATTCAAGTTCTTGTTGTCAACTCCATTGTTTGGCTTGTGTTGCATGCCGCCTCGTTGTTTGGGGCGCGGCTACTTACATGCATGCCCCAATGTCGGCGGCACATGAAACTGCAGCAAAACAAGAAAAAAAGCTGCACTCGAATGTGCTTGACTGTGAGATACCCGCTACCCATTTTTAATAAAAGCATAACTGTGCGGTATTATTCTCGAAAAATATACCAAAAATACTAAAAATATACCGAAAGTTATATTTGGTATATCGATATACTATTACAATCAAAATATACACAGACAACCCAAAACACTGCGAATGTATTCTCAAAATATACCAAAAAATACTAAAATATACGGAAAGTTATATTTGGTATATCGATATACTATTACATTCAAAATATACCTAGCACGACGGCCTCGACTGTGAGATACCCGTACTCAAAGGCAAAATATTGCCGTAAAAATATGTAATATAAAAATATACCTAAGGTTATATTTGGTATATTAAATATATATGTATATATTTGGCAAATGTATGTATATATTCTTCAAAATATACCTAGCCAGACGGAATCGACTATGAGATACTCGTACTCAAAGGCAAAATATTGCCGTAAAAATATTTAATATAAAAATATACCAAAGATTATATTTGGTATATCAATATATTATTACATTCAATATATTCCAAGGCGAATCGACTCGACTGTGAGACACACGCACAGAATACCGAAAAAAGCTACTATTTATTGAAGGTTATATTTGGTATATCAATAATCTATTACATTTAAAATTTATCTAGACAGTTAGACAAACGGACAAGGCTACATCGTCTCGGCTGTTGACGCTGACCAAGAATATATATTCTTTATGGGGTTGGAGAAGCCTGCTTCCGCCTGTTACATACATTTCCTGTAGGCACAAAGTTATAAGTCCCTTCTGCTCTATGTGTAACGGGTATAAAAACTGTGCAGCGGGATTGTCACGTAACAAAGACAGCGACTTGATCCCGAATTCAACTAGGCTTGTCGACTCTGTGCAGCGTTAGTTATCACACAGTTGTTGTTAAGTCCCTTTTGGTATTTTATTACAGACTTTGACCACCCAGGCGACGAAGTTCAAAGACTGACTGTGATTGATATAAGCGCTTTAAAGTCTCAAACGCCATGTGTCCCAATTGCCGATTGAATTTCACAGTCAACAAAAAAATATGAACTCTATGAACATATAAAAACAATAACAATCTCAGGGGCAATCAAGACACACGAAATATTTCCAAGCGATTTAACAACGAATTTCGTAACAAAAATCTCTATATGAAAATAGATATAAAAGTGCCCACAAAAGAAGGAGCAACAGACAAACAGACAGCCAGACAGACGGACAAAACACACATGGCATTGGCATTGCCATCGTTAGATGAAGTTAGCTTGACAGCAGCTCCAACATACTCGTAATATCAATTTCAATAAACTAACAAGCAAATGTCTCTCGCTGTGTGTTTTTGTCGCACGCAATATAAGAACTTATAGTGAGGAGAATATCGTACTAACAGAGCACTTGCAGGAAGCAGTCAAATGTACACTGTCTGGCAAAGTACTTTTGGTTTTTCTGGCCAGGGGGAATGAGAAGTACAACAGCTAAAACAAAGGGACAGACAGACGAAAGTACAGCATATAAAGGTAAATTTCAATTGCTGCAAATGTGACGATAAAGGTAGTGCAAAAACAAAAAGAATTAAAGCGCTTTAAGTGGAGTCTCTGAGAATTACACAAGAAATTTGATTGCATCCAAATTTTCTTTAACATTTTATTTTTAAATTAACGAAAATTTAAAAATAAAAGTAGTGCGAACAAGAAGGAAAGCCACAGTGTGCTTGACTTTGAGATTTCTTCCTATTGTACCTCAAAAGAAAAAGCAAAATAGTGCCAATGAAAAGCTGTATTCTGTAAATCGATTACTACATTCAAAATATACCATAAAGTGCAAAATATACCATATTGTCTACCAAAGAAATTAAGATCCGAGAACAGTAGCCGTTTTTTCCCCAATGAAATTATATTTTGAATATCGATCAAATTTGAGGAGTCATAAGAACTCTAATTATTATTACATTTAGAAACCTATAAACTAAAGAGCTTGCAGCACATACTTGTAAACTTATCTCCTGCTTCGTTTAGATTCTTTAAAATTCTCGAAAAGAAAAAAGCTTTGAGTGAAATCTTCCAAAACTTACAAAAACTTAAAAACGTAATTTCATGCAAAGTTCCTTCCATATTTTCCACAACTAACTTATAATTTATTCAATAAAATAAACAATATTTTTTTGTGGTTAAATAACCTAAATTATTATGAAAATCAGCAGTATAAAATTCCTATACATTAAATTATTTAAAATTATTTTATTAACCCATTCAACAAGCATTCTTTATGCTTTATTTACTTTATTTATTTCATACTCAATTTAAGAATTTTTACAAGTATTTTAATATGTGAAATTTATAAATCTATAATGGAAAGAAATAAACAAATAGCAGCTGATAAAAATGTTGCTTGGTTGGCAAAAAGTAAACGGCAACACAAGGCAAACTAGATTACAAAAATTGCAATTTGTATTATGCATTAAGGTTGCAGTTACTCGAATTGTTGCTGTTTTAGGCAATGCCAACTCCCGATAAAGATAAAAACTTTTGTGTTTTCGCAACAACAGCACGAAAAGCAATAAAAATAAGTTCTTGCTGAACAAAAAGTACGAAAATATTGATCGAACTAAAGTTTAAACTTGATTTGAGGCAGCTACAAGAAAAAAAAGCAGCAAATAATGCAGAAATATGTAGAAAGTTTTCCACGAATAAAAGACGCAGAAAAGTATGCTATGAAATTTGTCACGCAGCGAACTAGCTATGTTATTATTTGTTGTTGTTATTGTTGTTGTTGTTGTTATTTGTATGATGCAAGTTATTGTCTGTTGTAGAGCAAAAAATACATTTTGATGCATTCGTGTAGGACAAGTTAAATGAACACATGTTGGGCGTGCCCTGGCATTACTATAATGCCAGATAAGCCAGTTTGCCAGACTCATAGTTGTAATTGTTGTTGTTGCTTCTGTTGCTGGAAATATTTCCGTTGTCACTGCTGACATTTCTGGCAGCAAGCAACTTATGCAAAAGCAACTTTTACATGAAGTGCCAAATGTCAGCACATTTGTGTCTCATTGTACTCGTCGTCGTTTGTTAAATTAATGCACACAGCCCAAGCCAACATGGCGAATACTTGTTAAATGCAGAACAGTTGCAACAGCAGCCACATTTGCCACATTTGCATAGCTTAAATCGCAGCTTGCTCGACTAAAGCAGCAACCTCAACTGCAACATTTTTATCACCAGTTCGTTGAGCTTGTTAAGCTCTGTACTGATTACCCAAATACCCTGTAATCCAGTGAAGATTGAGGGCATGCTTTCATCAACTTTTGCAGTAATTGAAAAAGGCTTAATAAAGTTCTCGGACAAAATTCAAGTCACTTTATATAACTCGAGTGAGTGTCTTGTAATTTTCTTGCTCGGTATTTGCAAGTCACGGATGTTCTACTAACCCACCGCAAGGCACGTCTTCTTTAGAATGTTGCAATTCCTTTGTTATCGGCTGACTGACAGGCTTTTGTGCCTTGGCATTGTGTTGCCTACTGCAGCAATGTAGGTGAATGGCAGTAGGTGGTGGTAAGGAAAACAAGTGATGCGGCAAGCTCAAGTTGGCCCCCAAGGCAACCAGTTAAGAGTCCATTCGGTTGAAAAGTTTGTTTTGCGCTGTGCCACAACCTTAACCCAATTTGCAACAGCTTCGCTTTCAATTACGTTCGTCCTCCCCAAAAAAGATAGCGTAAAAAAGCCGCATGCACAAAACTCAAAAATTAATATGCTGAAAATCTTTTGAAACGATTTGCAACTAATAGGCAAAAGGCTTAAAATTGCATTAAAAACTTGGCAAAAACTATGCACAAGGCCACACACAAACACACACATCTAAACACACACAAACTTGCAAACACACTCACGTATTGTATAGTTAAATTCAATAAGTCAAAAGTTGTTGGAAAGTTTTACAGACGTCGCTTGGCTTTTAAGCCAACATGAGATGGTTTTGGCTCTTAAACCAAAAGTTTGGCGTAAAGTAGCAAAGACGAACCACAAAAAGTGCAAAATATGTTTACCCACAAGAAATCATCATGAGGCATTTTGCATAAACTTAAAGTGACCAAAAGGGTTTTCACAACTTTTTAACAAGCACCCGAAAAACTTGGCTTTTAATACGCAATTCTCAACTCTACACAACTCTACTTTTAACTCTTTCGACTCCCGACAGATGCTCTAAGGACACTCAAGGCAAGCCCCAATGGCCATGCAGGATATACGCCTACGTCTTGAGCCGCAGCACAGCACAGTTGCCTTCTCCTCCTCGGGTGGCAGCACTTCGACATCGACATCTCCATCGCCGGCGACCGTGGAGACAACGCTCATTGAGACAGCCGACACAACAACAACAGCAACAACTTTAACTTCTAGCTCGCCCACAGCGAGGCCTCAACTGCTGCCCGAGCTAAGCTTCAGGTAAGTTGCATTCAGTGAGCTCCGCCCAAAAGTATGCAACAATAAGTGACTCTCCACACAGCGAACCAGCAACAACAACCCAACAACAACAACAACAGCAACAGCATTATTATCATCATCATCATCACCATCCGCATTCGCATTCACATTCGCATCCGGCACAACCGAGAGCACAGCCGCGACATCACGTGGAGCAGCTGCAGCTGCTGCACAGCCACCACACGCATAGCCACGGACATGGTGGAGAGCATCAGCAATTGCCACGCTCGCCCAGCTCTGAGGAGGACAATTCACCAACAGAAATGAATAATTGTCGTCGTTTGGTTGATAAACCACCTCTGGTAAGTCCAGTTTTTCGCCCTTTCCTCCCTCTCTCTCTCTTTCTCTCTCTCTCTCTCTGTTTTTTCAATAATACCCCATTGAGCGTTGCATTCTGTTGCCATTACGATTCTTGTACGAGGACTTTATATACCTGGTACTCGAGAGGATTGAAGGGAATTATAGACAAGTTTGACTAAAAAAAAAAAGAAAATTAGGGACAGATGAAAATGAGGTAGCAAAGAAAATTGAAAGAAAAAAGTACCATAAAAACAAAGTAAAAAGTGAAGCTTAAACAAATAATAAATATTTCAAAAGAAAATCTGAACGGAAGAAATAATTTTAATATACATAACATATGTACATCTTAAGGAAATAAAATAAATTATTATATAATAAAGTGCAATATAACAAGTCGAATTAAAATAAGAAATTAAAATAAAATATAAATTGATTTATAATTTCCAAAAATAATAGGAAAATAAACCATATTTAAACAGTAAAATTCTCAATATTCCCAGAATATAATGTATGTTAAAGCACAATCTGAGAACAATCTTGAAAAATATTTTATTTAAATATTATAATTTTGTTTACTATTCGTCAATTTAAATATCTGCTTATTAAACAAAAGTTTAGTGGGATTTACTTCTTTCGGTTCCCTAAATTCATTTAAAAAAAACGAGTAATAATAAAAAATAAATTGATAACATTTAAAGAAAATATTTCTTAAGAAAATATTCACTTAAACCCTTTAACTGAAGTGAATTTCAATTTCCTTCTCTACTCACAAAAAAGTTACTGCCGGATATTTCACAATCGTGGACACTTCACTGCACTGCTTACTTATATTTGTGTTTTTTGCTGGCCAGCACAATGCATAAATCTGCTTACGTTGATGAGCAAGATATCGAATCGATACGAGATTTTATGAGATTTATGATTGCCTTTTGCAGCTGGCAAACGCAAACGATACGCAAAAGGCGAAACCAAAGGCAAAGGCAAACAAACCTGCCTGAATTGAGACGTAATCTGAGTGAATTGCAAAAATGCTGCATACTTTTGGGCGTCTTTCAATGCAATCAATGCGCCCCAAAAGTGGCAGAAAAGTAGCAAAACTTTGCACAAGTATCATTAATATTGACAACTTGGCAATTTCTTAACAAGTTTTTTGTCCATTCTGCGCACAAGAAATATGATAGAAAATTGAATAAAATGGGGAAAAATATTGATAAATATTGGCATAATTGAACGTAATTTGTATTGAGGCTATTCTCATCTCTAGAGGCATAAATAACAAAAGAAAATGCCATAAACCGACTTATGTGTTAGCTTGATAATTTTTATGGCATTTCTTGACGCAATTTATAATTGAATAAAACTGATTAGAGATTTTCTACATCTTCAAAGTACACAGTAAAAAAATGTTTGTAAATAAAGAATCTGCATTTTTTTGTCACTAGTGATTTTTTTTACTCAATTTGTAATTGAATACAAAACTTTGATTATAAAGTACATTTTGTAAATTTTAACAATATTTCATGCTCAATTTTCACTTTTGCTTTGTCATGTCCTTCGTAAACGTTTTTTACCCCAGCATCAACTCCTTCGTTTATGCTTTGCTGCTTTCGCTCTTGCTTCAACACTTTGCCAAGCATTCAAGTTTTCGATTCTACTTCATCATTCATCCGTAAACTTTATGCACTTGCTTCAACACTCCCAAGTGCTTTGGCTGCACACTTTAAAGTGCGCTTCGAATGCAAAATTTAAATGTGAGGGCACAAAAAAGCTTTTGCAAGGGAATTGCCGTCACTCAAAAATCAAATGGAATTTAGCAAGCACTTGCCAGGATACTCCAGTTAAAACCCAACAACAAGAACAACAGAAAAAATGGGTTTGCCACTGAACAAGACCCAAAAGCATTCATTAAATTAATTTGCAAAAATGCAAATTACGAGCTAACGGCACTTTGGCACGCGCCAACGGCAAAAACAAAAAAAAAACAAACTGAAGCAACAATAACTGTGCAGCTGTGAAGTGCAACGCGCCATTTTGTAGTGCATTTGCCCATCCAATGAAAGTGCCAGAGTGCGAGAGAGAAATAGAGTGAGAGAGAGAGCGGGCGATGAAAAAGTTTCAGGCAGCATGTCAGGCAAATGGCAGCCAAATGCCGTTAACTTAGTGACTTTATGACACATAAATCGCAGCAACAATTTCCACACAACTCTGTCGTTGTCACACACATAAAGAGACAAATACAAATGCAAATGCAAATACACATACATGGACATCTTTAGGCATAGTAGAGCAGAGAACAGAGAGCAGCTGACAGTTGCAGCAGCTGCCAGCAGCTGTAGGCAATGGGGTAAAGTTTTGATGCCAACAACAACAACAACAAAGCGACAGACAAAAGGTGGAGAGATAGCGAAAAAGGAGCAAATCAAATGCCAGTGCTAACAACTAAGCTGTCACTGGAAAATAATGATCGACTAGCTAATACTACGCGAAGTGTGAATAAGTCTCTTAAGCAAGCGAAATTGCGAATAAATTTAATAGAGTTTATATAATAGAGTTTATATATTTAAGCTGATATTATGAAAGGATATATGTATATTATATTATATTAGTACTTATGCGAATAGTTGAAAAATTCAATAATAACTAAAATGGAAAAGAAATTCTAGCCAATCATTATTAAGTTTACCAAATAGTTGTCCGAAATTCTAGTCATAATTTATACAAAGTCAAAAAAGATGACATTACAAAGTAAAAATAATAATATCGGCCTTACCTGCGTTCCTTAGGTTAAAAAAAATGTAAAACCTGGAGCTTCTAGTGAGAATTCTTCAAAATAAAATATTATATCTATGGTATATTAAAGATATATAGATAGTAATAATTATCCCTTTAAAACTTATAAATTATCAATATGTGTAAATAAATCTTCTTTTGAATTTTACGTACATTTCGATATCGATAAACTTATATGATCCTTTAAGAATAAACAGTCTAAAAAAATGTTTCCTTTGTATAATTTGAATTAAACTTTGCATTTATAGAAGCTGCAGTTCATATAAACTAAATCAAAAGCCGTTGAGTTATCAGAAGAAAGTAGTGAAAAAAATTGTCAAAATTTTTGCAAAATTAAACATTACAGTTGAAATTTCTTCATTATTAATTCATTTACTCATTCTAATATTCAATAAACATTCAATTACACTTGGCATTTTGTCAATATTAATTTAATTTCTCATTCAACTTATTATCGTCAGTAATGTTCGATAAGAATTCAATTTAAAATTGACTTTATCATTTCCATTATTAAATTTTAGATCATACTATTTTGTATGTTATATTCGTTAATAAAATACTAAACATTTCAATTGCAATTTACTACATCATCTCAAATCTGTAATCAGTTGCAGTCTCTACAACTCTCCCTCCACAATTTCTATATGTACAGAGTATAACGAGAAGTACTTTACAAATGCTTTCAACTTAGACACGCCCACGCCCCCAATTGTGCCATTGTTCCCAATGCGCCTACCTTGTCTTTATGTCTATTCTTCTACTATTCAACTGCATTGCAATGCATAGTGAATTTTTGTTTTTGCTTTCGCCTCTGCTTTTACTTTAGAAGAGATATTTACGCCTTTTGCTAGGCAGTTGTACGCCGGATTTGTTGAGCAGCACCTCAGCACAAGTGCCGCCAACTCTTGAGCGCATTGTCTTTCGACTAAGGACTTTGCACACAACGAGTGCCTGACTACAACTTGCCAAAGCCTTTTCCAATGTCATTAGCATAATGGGGGCATTAGGTTGACTGGATGACTGTCTGTCTGTCTGCGCTGCCTGCTTTGCACTGATTGCATACTTAACGATGGAGAACTATGCTGAGTACCAATTCAATTAGCTACAATTGGAAAAAGATGCACATTCAGAGCCATCAAAGAAATGCAGACGCAAAAGACATGAACAAATTCATCAAACTATCCGATTGACATGAGAGTAGTGCAAATTAAATTTCTTTCGACTCTTTTGAATCTTGACAATAATGAGAAAATTTCAATGAGAAAATCGTAGTGACAGTTTTCAAGAAAGTTCGTTCTACAATACAAATTAGTTTTCCATTCTATTCTTTGAACTAATTTGAAAAATATCAATTCGTTTAAGTGAAAAGTCATTCATTAATTTTTCATACTACGATAAAGATTTCTCGAAATAATCTTATCTAAAATTGATGAGAAAATTTCTATAGTAGTAAAAAAATTTATTAAATATCTAAAATATGTTTTTCTATTTCTAATACTTTGAATACCTTCGATAATAAGAAACTTCTTCATACTAAACTATATATATTTTTTTAAGATTTTTTTGTAAGGAAACCTAGTTTTGAATTCAAATAAAATTGTGTTTAATTGCAAGTTTATTAATATAAAATTTCTTCATACTCCAACAATTTCTTCTAAAATTTTCTTAAGTTAATAAATACTTAAACTCAAATTTGCTACAATATAAAACAAGCCTAATCTCAAATTTAAATAAAATTGTGCTTGATTGAAAGTTCATTAATGAAATTTGTTCATACTAAAGAAAGTTGTTCTTAAACTTTCTTAAGTTAATCAACACTTAAGCACTTATTTTATATAATATAGCACAACTTGGATGTTAACCGTTAATTATAGAAGTTTAATATACAAATTTAATGAAACATAATGCCAAAGTTTATTAGCCAAGTTAATTAATACAAGTTAAGCTTTAGGGCCGAAGCTTTCGAATTGAGTAAACATTGAGTTCCTTGGGTTAAGCTAAACTTCACAGGAATTAGTTTGACGTACAAATTACGTTTATAAATAGCCAACTAATTACAACACTTGATGCATGAATCTTTTGAATTGAAGCTTGCTTGAATGAAGCCACAGAAGATTTCCATTCAATACACCTATATACAGGACTCAAGGTAAACTCAATAGGCAACAGGATCCTTATTGAAGGAAGCCACATCAAAAAGGCATTTTAGCATTTCTCTCTCTCACTCTCTCACTCATTCCCTTCGACAACTACATAAAATCAACATAATTATAACAAATTAGGCAAATAACTTATAAAGGCAAGAAGCAGATAAAAGAGAGGGAGAGAGTAAAAGAGAGAGATGGCAGCAGTCAACACTTGAGCAACTGTCTGCTAATTGGAAACGCTTTAAATGGGCTCACAAAAAGCAGCCCCAAAAACTTTGTGCTTCAACTCATTTCAAAGTAATTTACCGCAGCCGAAAGCCAAAGTGTGGCAAGGCAGCCAGAGGGGTGTGAAGAGGGAAAAGCTTCGACTACATAGTTAACATTTTATTGGTAACCAAAAATGTTACACATCGATTGCAGAGGCGCCTCCTTGTTGTTGTCTGGCTTTGTGGCAGGCAACAAAACAACAACAACAGCAACAACAACAACGATTATAATGGCTAAATAGAACTGTTGAGGATAAACTAAACTGCAATTATTGCATTGCGTCAAAAACTTTTCTCTCTCTCTGCTCTGCTCTGTGCAATTGCAATTGGTAATGGTTTTATTGGCTTACCCCCCTGAAAATCTCTTTTGTTGCAGGTTAAACGCCTCACCATGGGCATTGGTTTGCTGCGGGGCACCGAAGACAGCCGCCCCTTGGTGCACAACACCTGCTCGTCGTCGCTCAATTCGGGCTCATCGCAGACCATATCCGATGGCTATGTGAACGAAGCCATCTGTGAGCCGGACAAATATGTGGCAAGCAAATTTGGCGACTCCTGTCGGCAATCTTTGACAGCCCTGGAGACGGCCACACAACGTTTGCACGCCGAGCTGCCGAACAGCAAGAAATATTTGCGCGAAACCTGCAGCGGTAAGTAGACGATGCACTTTCACGAATACGAATCACTTTTGTACACTGAAGATTTTTAAGTTTAATTCACTTAAAAAAAAAAACAAAAACAAAACAAAAATTAACACTCGCGTAACGTTTTTGGCGCTTTTATTTGTTTTCTACGCGCCAAACAGGGCTACATCATTATTTCGCTAAGCCCAGGGCTACCTTTAAATTAACGGACAAGTAATCAGCGCTTTGGTAGTTCGCCGATAGCTTATCGATTCACCTAGGAAGCTAGTTACTAGTTCAGTTCTAATTTATCGATACCTAACGGACGTCTAATCGACGCGTCCTTAGTTCCTATTAGTTCCTACCAAGTTTACTACTAGTTCAAGCTAATTTAATTTCGATTTAAGTAAATGTCTCTTTTATTTTGAATCACCTTAAATAATTTACCTAAATTCTAATTCTATTACATCTTCTTCAACAGCCAACTCAAGTCCCAAGCTGTTTGCCAATAATTCATCCTTGCGTTTAGACAACCTCAGCCTGGCAGAGCAGCAGGAGCTGAAGGGCGCCGCCTGGTATCAAGCAGGCATACCACGAGAGATCTCACTGGAGGTGCTGTCACGTCAAAGTCCAGGTGCATTTCTGGTGCGGCAGAGCAGCACAAAGCCAGGATGCTTTGCGCTGTCGTTACGTGTGCCGCCGCCATCGCCACGAGTTGCACACTATTTGATACTGCGCACACCGCGTGGTTACAAGATTAAGGTAAGGCTTAGACTTAATAATTTACATTGTAACCTTAAGGCCTACCTTACGGCTTTGACTACAATAAGCTAATTCATGTATGTAAATAAGTTATGCCGTACGGCTGCGGTGTAAACCAAGTTTTAACTGCTTATCCATTAGAATTAAGTGTAAGCTGTTACTTTAAGGTTTAAGCAAATTCCTGCCCTTATCATAAAAAGTAATTACATACATATAAGTCTACACTTCCTTTAATCTGCTTATCAGTTGTAATGCACTCAATGAAAACTCTTTTTATGTGTTGCAGGGATTTACAAAGGAGTTCAGCTCGTTGCGAGCACTGATAACGCATCATTCGGTGATGCCAGAGTTGCTGCCCATCCCGCTGACGTTGCCACGCCCCGCACATGCCAGGGCTCAAGCGCAGGCGGCATATGGAAATGGCGGCGGTGACTTTGAGATGTACGGCTCGCTAAATGACTTTCGGAAAATGATGGCCGATTTGAATGTGTGACCGTTAGGCGCATCTAATTAATTAAGTAATTATGTGACGTTGATTGAATTAAGCTTCGCCCGGCTGAACACACATTGTTCCGACCTGTTGTGAGACCCACAAAATGCCCGCCTGTCTGGACAGGATAACAATCTGTTTAATTTGCTTAATTGGCTGTGCTGACGGTTGACGTGGCTACCAACGCTGATGCCTCCCAAAAAAAAAAGAAACAACAACAAAAAGAGTTAAAAACCATTTTTATGAAAATTGATAATCAAAGCAGGAGTCAACATACACTTGTATGAGTGTGCAGCCCTGGGGCCAGCAGCAGCTGCGGGGCTTACACACACACACATACACTCACAAACAATGAGGCACAAAAAATAGCGAGCTCAATGATGATTTTTTTGCATCTGAAATGAATATGTAAACGGACATTGCAATTATTTTTGGAATATTTTTATTTTTTTTTGTTTTGCATTTTAATTTGCACTGAGTGGCAGGTGCTATACACTTCTGATTGAAGGCAACGGGATTTTAAATGTTAATGCCAATGGGCGAATATCGGGGGAGTCTTTTGTAAAATGTTTTAGCAGCCGCCAGGGTTTAGTTAGTAAAAAATAAAAAATACCCCCACACACACAAACACTTAGTTTTAGCTGAATTTATTATTATGAATGTATTCAATACAATAATGCGACAATTATTATGAAAATGCAGACAAAACAATTAAATGTGGTGTAATATTAAACAATTAAGTAGCTAGGTTCATACAAAAAATTATGTTTACTGTATGTAATTTGTGTAATAAAAAATATTTAAAACCAGATAGTTTAAACTACTTTACTCCAACAATTCAAATTTATAACGCTCATAAATATGCGCGCCAAGATGAAAACAGCTGTTTGACGAGGGCTGCCTATCTGCATCGCAAAGCAACCGCTTTTGCTGGTCACACTATTTTCATCGATAGAAGTCGTGCAGCTGCTGGGCGCATATCGATAGACATATCGAATATGTTTAACATTTGCAAAATCAAACGAAATGTTAAAACAAAAACAATGTTAACGCTTAACAGAAGCAACATAACCACCGAACGAGTTGGGCGTGCGTCGGTATTGGTGCTCGCTGCTTTTTCTAATTTGTTTAAATAAAAACTTAAATACACAGCGCAGCGAGACAGGTGCGCTCAGTGGTTCGCCGGCTGCTCAAAGAGAGAGTTGTCATTGCGGAGAAGAAAAACCCGAAACGTCCAAATCAATCGAAATCGTAGCGCGTGCGTTAAGTCGCTGGGCAGAGCATATTACAACAAAAAAAAGCCACAGCAACAACAACAAAAAGTAAATGTACATCAGTTAAAGAAAAAAGCATTTAGCCAATATATTAAACATATATTAACTGTGCGTTATTTGTCGAATAAATTAGAGAGTGTTCGTCGTCGTCGTGTCGGTGAGTTGTTTTTGTTCAATTTGTGGCTGACTTTCTGATGCTGCTGCCGCTGGCTGCTGTTTTTGTTGGTGGTTGGCGACGGTGGCAGCGGTGACGAGACCAGGAAACTTTGCGTTTTTTTTTTTGCCACATGTATTTTTATCGTATTTGTGTACTTTATCGATTACGTCGGCGCGCTCAGCATAAAATGAGAGAAGTGGCCAGGAATGAAGATGAAAGCCCGAAGATGCGTGTGTGTGTGTGACCGTGTTTGTGTGTGCGTGTGAAGCAAAACGCGTGTTTTTTTGCCTGGGCAGAGCAGTCGGCATTTTTGGTGGTGTGACAACATAAAACAAATACATACATATACGTATGCACACACATTGATATAAAACTATGTATGCGTGTGCATAAAATACAAAAAAAAAACCTTTTTGGTTCATCGGTAACAGCAAAAATTTCACTAGAAATTTTGAAAGCGCGCTGGGCCGCGAAAATATAAAAAAAACCGGATATGATACTCAAAAAGCTAAGCTTAAACAGCGGCAGCCAAATGAAATGAAATGAAATTACCTGAGTGCAGTTGTGTGCGTGTGTGTGTGTGCCAGTTGGAGAGTGCCGTGAGTGTGTATGTAAGCGAGTGAGTGAGTGCATGCATGTGTGTTAAAGAGAGTAATACTGTTTTCGTGTGCGTAGCCAAATTGTCGCGTGTCTGGCATGCAATTAGGCATTCAAATATGTACAACACATGCATATATACATATGAATGTATGTATTATATATGCTAAAGTTTGTTGTGTTTGCTGTTGTGGTTGTTGTTGCTGTTTGCATTATTAGCAACCACCACCCGCCGCATCCACCGGCACCTGACAACCGCCTTCTTGCAATTGTTGGTATTTTTTTTTGTATTTTCGCATTCTCTGAGCTTTGGCCGCACGAGACTTGCCTGAACGATTGAGGGAATGAATGAATGAGCCAGAAGCGGCCGCCAGACTGGCGCGCGCCTTAGCTTCCATATCTTCTCTCTTACACACTCTTTAGCACTTGTGCGACAAGTGCATATAATATGGGAACGAGGGGGAAAGCACGAGCCTGCGAAGCTGCGTTTTAGTGGAAGGTGTGAAATGCGGAAGAAGGCGCCATTCATGAATGAGTTGCATTTGTGAGCGCAAGGGAGAGAGAGTCAGCATAAGCTCGCTCTCAGGCGCTCTCTCTCGAGAGTGTGTGTTTGACTGTATGTGTGTGTTTGCATATAAAATCAATGGACACATCTGTGGGCGGCTGTGCGCATCGGGCAAGGTCACACTGAAAACGCGCGCTTTTTGTTGTTATTTTTTTGAGGCGACAGATTGAAATAGGGCAAAAGATTAATTTTTATGTTTGCGACAAATAATATATGGATTTTTATGTTTATAACCTCTGATAACGCACAACATTTAATGACAATCGAATAATAATTTATGATTTCCCATTATAGCATTATCAGACGCCCCAGCAACAAAAGGTTTTTAAGGCTCATCCCTACGCTACGCTTAGAAAATAAATAAACAGGCTGCACAATGATCAACATGGACATCAGTGTGACGCCCAACTATTCGTATATCTTTGATTTCGAAAATGATTTCATACATCAGCGCACACGCAAATGGATGCTGGAGAATTGGACTTGGGTCTTTTACTATTGCGGCATTTACATGCTTGTCATATTCGGTGGTCAGCACTTTATGCAAAATCGGCCGAGGTGAGTACTCTATATAAAAACATATTTGTATGTATGTATTTGCACTATCTACTTATGTCACAAGAAAACATGTGTTTATTTTGGAGAACTTGAAATTTGCATCGATTGCATAATTTCTGTGCACGCTCACTTTCCATCTACATACATTAATGTATTTGCATTTGTGTGTGTCGCCAGCTGCATTTGTAGTTGTGTATCTTTTGTTGAAATTCGACTGCTTGTGACATTGGGTCGAGTAGCAAAATAAAAACAGACCTTGAACCCGTTGAATGCATTTGTTGTATGGGTTTTGACTTGGGTTTTGTTGCCACCTCTCAGTTTGAAGTGTGTCCTCTCTCTCATTCTTTCTTTCTCTTGTCTTTTAAGGAGGCTTGTTCGTAATCTCCTTACGCAAGCGAGATGACAGCATATTGATTATTTTTGCAGTCTCCTGCCGGCATAATCTAAGATTGTCTGTCTGTCTGTCTGGCCGCTTGTTTCTAAGCCAGCTAATTGCACAGTTTTACAGTCAGCTTGTTCAAACTTGGCATAGAGAAGGTGCTCTATAAGATGTAGTAGATGTGTGAAATTTGCCAAAGTCGTATTATTATAGAGCCAAAAATATGACAAATTAAATAATGATATAAACAACATATAGCTTAAATGAAGCTAATATAAAACAAGTAAAAGTATCGAATCAATTTCCTACGAAAAAAGTTTGTTCGCACTTCAACAGCTTTCAGTAGATATAAGATTTTATTAACTAAGCTCAATTTTCTAAAGAAAAGAAAACCTGAATCTAAAATCCATAAAAATATAAAACAAGTAAAAATAACAGATCGACACTGTCTGGCGATAAAACGTTTTTTTTTTCGCACTTGAACAGCTTTCGGGAGATATAGACTTCCCGGTAAATTATTTTACTGTAAGAACACTACTCAAAACTAAGCTCCATTTCCGAAAGAAAAAAACCTTTCATTTTATCTTGATTTAGATAATACTCGTGTTGTGCGTTGAACTTTGCACGCGTCTAACAATCTTTTTTGGTTTTTGGCAGCTTTGACCATATTTACGAGTAAACACCTACACCAGCTCCCCCTCATTATAAAACCCCCAAAATAAAATTGTACAGACCATGTTTACCTGCTGACTTCACCCAATCGGAAACACAGCAAAGCAATGAGTAAGACAGAGAAACAGAATAGAATATACAACTTTTTGGGGAACTTTGGACTTGGATATAGATATAGAGGTACAACTATAAGATTCATACAATGTGTCGTATCTTTCTAATATCAAATGTAGACATTACTTATTGTTTTTTTTTAAATGGAATCTCGTGCAGCTGTCGATTGTTCGTTTTGAATCTAATTATATTGTTGACTGTTGCTTGTTTTGTTTTTTTTTCAATAGCAATACTAAGTGGTTTAGTCGTTAATCTTCAGGTGCCGTTACTCCCTCGCTCATTACAATTTCCACGTCTTAATGAGTGAAAAATTATAGGCAATCACAAGACATTTCCGTGCTCAGTTGGGGTCAAATTACTACCGAAGTCAAGGTTCATGCACATTCATTTTTCTTGACTGTTTATTGCACTAACCCAAAAAAAAATTGCATGTCGAATTACCACAAAATTGTTGCAATTTTTCTTTGTTTATTGTTGTTGGGGTCTGTCAGTGCAACTGTCAGCTGTCTGGATTGCAAATGTGATGGGCGATTATATAATACAAGTATTTCTAATTGTCGCCAACGCCAAATTCAATTGGCGCGTGACATGGCATCTAACTATGATTTCACTCTATAGGATATATGACGTCTAAATGTTGTACCTACACATATTGTTGTTTATTGTCGACATCGTGCCAGGCTGTCCAAAGTATCCAAAGTATTTCATATCTTTGAATTAAGACTTCAATCGATTTATTGAGAGAACTTTTGTGTAATAAAAAAAAACTGTTTTTAAAAAAAGTCTATGGAATATTCTGGTTTTACTTTCCTTTTATAATGAGCTTGATTTATTGTGGGGATTCACACAGAACTCTGATATTAATAATTTACATTCATTAAATTAAATTTAATCAGAAATGGAAAAGTAGGTTTCCATTTATAATTGAGTTTATATTGAGAGCAAAATAGAATATAGAATTTTGTGCATAAATAATGAAATAATCTTTTTATAATTAACTATATTCATATTAGAATAAGCAAAGTTCCTTTGCCTTTATTTTTTTGTGGCTACAGTTCAGGTTTTAATTAAAAACTGAAAGCAGGAAAAATGAATTTTATGTAGTGATCAATGGAAATATTTCAATGTAAAAAGTACAGAGAGCAAAACTTTTTTATATAAATATTATAATGTGTAACCAAAAAACGATCTCCTAGTTTTATAAAGTGAATAATAAGAGAATAAAACTTTATTATACAAATATTTTAATCTGTTACCAAAAAACTTTCTCTATATACCGAAAAATAAAGAGTTCCCTACGTAGTATAAATCACACTTTGGGAATTTGAGTTATTTGAAGTATTCCCGACATTGTAGTGCCACAATTAACAAGAAATTCCATTGGGGGCCTCGTGAAATTGGGTTTCTTATCACAAATAGCTTGTCTTCTAGCCTGTTTCATAACGTAACGTTGTCAAAACGCGCTGCTGCTCATCATCAATTGTCATCCAACCGAATTGATTGTGTTGACACACATCGATGAAGCGCATTATATAATAATACGTATTAAACCCACACTTGAGACAACCTACGCTCCTTTTTGATGGTTTTGTTTTATATACTATAGGGGCTTGGCTATACGCCTAATTCTGTGGCTTTCCAAAAAAAAAAACATTCAACAAAAACCAAAACAAATAGTGGCATTTGACGTTGGTTGTTTTACACTTTGAATGTTGTTTCAATATTTACCCACACGGGGAAGTGGACTTGGGTACAGTAAGGTGTGAATTTAAAGGTAACTCTCTAAGGGAAAAACACGACGAGACGGACAGAGTTCAGTTGTCGATGGGATGCACTTTTAATTACGCACGTCACCAAAACTGAGATCATCTTGCAGTTGTGTCTGTTGACTTTTATCACGTTGCGAAAAACAAATTTTGAACTTTTAACCCCTGAAAGATTCCTTGTTGCCCTTGAATATGTTAGCGGGCTATTTGTTGTGATTTTTCTATGCCGCTAAGCGACTGTTATCAGCCAGTACAAAAAAAAAAAAAAAAAAAAATGAAACCATGTGCGAGTCGTCAACATGTGGTGTGGAGCATTCTTTCTTATCAGACTCAAAATGAAATTCAACGAGTAGTCGTTATACTTGTACTGTATGTGGGGCCCTGGAAACAACTACAACAAAATAAATTAAATACATAAATACCACTGTGAGTTGTTGTCGTAATTGTTTATGATATCATTTGCCATGATTCACTCAAATGTGGGGTAAACGATAATTCGATCGCCGGTTCTCGGTTCTCTTCAGTCAAATGTTACCTATACGATGTACGTGTGCAAATATTTATGTTTATCAATGATAATGCATCGGGGGAAATTGCAATAAATTTGCTTAACAAAATTCTCTACTGTTTTGAGTACATTTTAATATCGGTTATAAACAGATTATTTGACGCATTTAATCGAAAATTTAACCGGTCTTGCAAATTTTTATATTTAACCAATTGTTTGAGCCCGCATATTTGGTTTAACCTTCACTGAAGTCAGCACGTATAATTTTAATTATGAGTTAACTGAATGTTATTTATTGAAAAAATATAATGTATAATAAGTACAAGTTCACTGTAGAATTTTCCCTTTGAAGAGTCAATTCAAAGTCATTTAAATACGACACACACAAGCCAAAGGCATTTCAAGCTGTTTCATAATAAATGAGACCACTGTGACAGCAACAAGAGCACAACATGCAAAAAGTGGGTGTGTCCCTTAGCCAGAGAGGGGGGTTGGGCAGATAGAGAGGAGCAACTCGCAGGACATTCAATTACATGCATGAAAAGAGAGAGAGAGAGAGGCCGAAAGAGAACATTACTGCACGTTTCTACACTGTCGCACAGGGCAACGTCGCCTAATTGGCCTCAGCTGCTAAAAACATGAACAAAAGCAAACATTGTAATTGCCATAAGAGGTAAAATAACAAATCTCATTCGCTCGTTCGCTCTCTCTAGCTCGTTGAGAGATGTGCAAATATTTTGTAGCCCAGTGTTTGTTTCGGCCTCGGCGCGTGTTTCGTGTACGTGTGCATTTGTCTCTCTGTATGTGTGTATGTGTGACAGCATAACTGTAAGTGTGGGCGGCAGACAAAATATGGCGTGACGCTGTGTGAAACAAAATATCGTTCAAGTTGGCAAGTGTGCAACCATATAGGGGAAATTCGTTGAAACGCACAATCGTTTCTACTTAATGCACATTAATATTCATAAATCATTGCATTTTGTTCTTAATTAAAATTAAAAAATTAATTAAAATAAAATCACAATAAGTAGCAGTTTTAATGAGAATAATTTCCTTGATTTTTGCACAGTTAATTCTCATTTGTAAACATCACAACACCTCGCTTTTGTTAGCTAACTGCCGGCATTACTCACACTGTAGACAAAAAATTGATTTATTTTTTTGCGCCAGCTCACATAAAATGCGAAACAAATGTTAACGAAAGAGTGTATGGGGAAATTACATATTGGGAGTTACATGAGCCCGCCTGCTTCATAATAAAGCCCAGCCTTTTGCCCCTTGCCTCTCTCTCAGTCTACTCTGTCTCTCATTGCTCACTCAACGGTGCAAAAAGTCCTTTAATGTGGGCTCAGCACGCAATCCAGTAAATCTCCCTCGAGCCCATGAGTCTTTAAAGTTGTGAAAGACGCGTAAGATGAGTAAGCTCGAGTTTAAGACACCTTGTAGGAAAATTGTTTGTTGTTTCTTTTTGGTTTATATATAGTTCTTAATGATAATGATAAGTAAAGTGTTTTACTGACCAAAAAATGTTGATAAATTATGTCATTTTGGAGAAGTGCGTCATGTCAATGATATTAACTTGATGTATTTATTTTTTTTTAAGATTAAACGTACTCTACCAGAAAAATCATGAAAATGAAATCAAATAAACTTAATACAACCTTTTTTAAACTATTCCTTTAAAACTATGTATTTCCTTTCCGTTTATAGTATATTAATAATAAAGATTGTATATTCCATTAATTTCTACACTTTTGCGTAGAAGAGCTGTCATAAGATTTGCTTTCTTTAAACAGTATCAACAAACTTAATATAGTTCATTCACTTGCATTCAAGTTTTTTACCTTCTCTATACCGCCATCAACCTAATATACCCAGTTTTCAAGCATTAAGTTACAGGGTATTTAGTAATTGTGTAGTTGCTGCTTAATGTTCAAGTGTAGAGTTCATCTTCTGTTGGGAAAAATTACATAAAAATAATTGAGCGTCGACGCTGCCATGACGTGTTGAACGGGCGTGTTTTGTTGCAATAATTAGCACAAAGCACTTGCAATTACAAGCGTCAACAGCAGCAGCAACAATAAGACTTTTACATCTTTTTTTTTAATTTAATCGTATGTAACAATTACAAGTAGTAAACTGAAAAGACAACAACGAAATGCACGAGAGCATTGAAATATTTGGTGGAATAAAAGTGAAACTCACTTGACTTTGAAATTTACCGTTAGCGTTGACAACTCGTAGGGCGAGCGAAAGAGAGAGACGGAAAGGTGAGCGCTATCTGTTGTAAAGTGTGTCATTCAAATATTGACCACGAGCCGAAAACAACAAGAGAATGGAATGCAATCAAAGAAGAAATGCTGATTCTGTTTACCTGTTAACACGTAACTTCATTCCACACACTCTTTCGCTCTCTCTCTCTCTCGCTGTCTTTCTATGTTGCGTTAATAGAGAGCACGTCTTAAGTTGACTCTCGCGTAGTTTTACAGCATCTGTGTACGATCGACAATCACGCCACTTTTACTTTCGTCACGAGACGATTTCATCTTCTTGCTTAGTGTTCACCGTTTGTTATTTATTTTTGTCAACTTCTCAACCCGTTTCAATCGATTTTTATCGCTCTATCTCTGTCATGCTCCCTCACTCGTTTCGACCTTTAAACATTAACAAAATGCGCAAAATGCGGCACATATTTTTGACTCGGAAATGTCACAGCAAAAGCTCAGCTCTCTGTCATGTGGGAAGCGCAAGGACAAGCCAATCAATCGATTTAACAATTTTATTACATTTGCATTCTGGTTTTTTTGCTTCATCGGAAGTACAAAAAACACGCTATTGATAAGACGGTTTGCAATCTCTTGCTGATAAGAAATATTTTAGTGTATTGCTAATCTGAAAGCGACACCTGGCGTCTGGCAATCTTAAGTATTCTCATAATTAACTCGAGATTAGCAATTTGGATTGGATTTGCTTTACTAAAGTCGAGAGGCTTAATTTGAAGTGCTTGATGATTAATTATTATTGTGTATATAATGGTTGATTCTTTTTTTTTCCAAACTTTCCTATTATTAATTGTTTGCAAACTTGAACTTTGAGCAGATTTCACAAGCTACAAAAAAGTATGGAAAACTGGTCAATAGGGCAGCTAAAGTGAATGATTGACTGCATAATAATTAAGTAAAATTATAAATGCAAAAACAAAAACACAAAAATTAAATTGACTGTAACTAAAACTGGGAAACCGCAAAAATGTTGTAATGCCAAAAATATGTTGGCCAAATTTAATAAGAGAGAGAAAGAGAAACAAAAAAAATACAAACTCAAACGCGTCAACGTCGAGACAATGTTGCGAATTTCTGGCCCAAAGGCAACACGATAAAAGTGCAAAGCGGCCATAAACAGAGACAGACTGTGTGTGTGTGTGTGTGTGTATTTGGGAGTGCATAAATCAAGTCCAACAATAATAATAATCAACATTTGATTTCGCCTCGTTTCGTATGTTGCTCTTTCTCTCCATTTGTTTACAGTTTGCATTTTGTGTTGGCTTGCATAATTTGTGTAGAGTCCAGTTCATTGCAAAATCAGGTTTGCAGCCAACTCTCCACACAGGTGAAAGAGCGAGAAAGAGAGCAAAAGCTCTCTCTGATGTCGTCGCCTTAAATTTGTTTTTGTTGGCTTATGCAATTTTCGCACAAAGTGAAATTGGAATTTTAGGGTCGTCGTCGTCGTTGTCAGTTTGTCTCTTGCCACACTTTTTCCTCATCTCGCAAGCACAAAAAGAAAGTCTCTTATTTTTTTGTAAGTTATAAAGCATGCATCCATCAGGCGGGCAGATCGCTTCACCCAAACATGCCCCACAAAACATCAGCAACAGCAGCCCGGACACAAAGTAGGCGCCGGTCCGCCGCCGCCAGTGCGAGGGGCATGCAACTTGGGGACGACCTGTACCCTCACAAAAATTGAGCTTCAAGGAGCGAACGCTCGCGCGTTAAGCTCCTCTGCCTAGAAGCCAAGCTGCCAAGCGATTAGCAAGGCAATAATGGTTTTCCTTACTCATTATGTTTTGGCACAAATTGCAGTCGGTGGCCAATGCGCAGCTGTTGCGTGCGCCACCAGAACCGTTTGGGAATTGCTAGGGTAGTAAGCGTTAAAAATTCTCAACAGCTTCACGGCAGCAACAGACACCAGCAAATTGTGTTGCGGTCGTTAAATGCGACGATGACTGTGACAAACAGTTTTACAACGCAAAGCGCGACTTACTTAATGCGGGTTAATAAAATGAACTAACCTACATATGTATATACATATATATATATTTAAAACTATATACGACGAGAACGTGTGTAAATGTGTGTGTTTGTGCCACTTGAGTGACCAGCATACGCAGCTTAATTGTCAATTTTATTCCCCTCGTTGAAGCTATCACAATTTAGCACTACGAAAATTGCATAGAGAGAACAGTTGTAGAGATTTCTCTACACACTCACTACTCTCCACACGTCTCAAGTTGCAAAGCGAACATTTTTTATGATTCCATTAATTAGAATTCCGCTTAAGATTGTTTCTGATTTAACACATACTCGCTATCTTTATAACGCTGAGTAACTACGAAGCGAAGTCCGCATAACAAAACTTATTTTGTACGATTCCGTTAATTTTGGAAACTTACGCACAAATTCAGTGAACACCTGTAAATCTAACGTATGACACCTGCAATATATAAACTATATCGATTTGATTAATTTTGGTGTCGGAAACAATGTCTGAAATGTGAATAACAAATTCTTATAATCAAGATTTAGTCTGAAAGAACTAATAAAATTCTATTCTTAAGGTGTAGTCTATAAAAAATAATGAAATTTTGTATTGTTTAGACTTAATCTCATCCATTAAAGAGTCACTGTTAAGGGCAAAATGCGCCACAATTTAAGAAAATATATTTATATATTTGGCGGAGATATATTGGTCTATACTCCGCCTTTCCTAGGGGCAGCCTACCTAAAACAGTATATTTAAAGTTTAAATTTAAAGCTTAACCCCAGGGAACTGAGTCCCATTTCCTCATTAAATAACTTTCTAATTAAAGCAGAATATATTACCATAAGCTCACCTTAACACCGTTTAATCCAAGGTGAAATTTATGCAAATTATAAATTAGATTAAATAAATACAAACCTTTTAAATTTCGGCATACTATTTTCCTAATTTTATTCTGATTTTTAAAGCATTGAAGGTCGAGTTTAAGCTAAATTTTTATTCACTATACCCCTATTTAATGCAATGAATTTGATTTGCTCTTGAATTTCGTGAGAATTTTTTTAATTCGACAAATCTTAAGTTATACAAATTCTCGACCCCAAAACCCTTGTCTGCAATTGTAAAAGTATAGCATATGTTTATAGTGTATAATATATGTATGTCTATTACGAAACAGAATTCAAAAACACGCCACATTTTGTCGTCGTCTCCGTCATCAATTTCCGATAAGCACGAATTACTTTTTTGTAGCTTTAGCTTTTAGCAGACTGATATTACTTTTTGATTTTTTATTTCGCTATGACTAATTGTCCAACAACCTTATCGGACTGATAGATTTTTTTGCGTAAGGGCAGACAAAAAGTTTGCACAGAAAACAAAGTGTTTTTGTTTGAATTGCAACTTAATTGGAATTGATTAGCAGCTGATCAAGTGGCTGAGTCGATGACTGATTTCATTCCTCCTCGTGTGTATAGTATGATTATTATTTTTCCGTCTGTATTTTTGAGTCACCCCATGTCCAGCGAGACGGGCACGCCCTTGAGTCATGTTTCTGTGCCGGCAAAACTTTATTCTGCGAGCGAGAGAGAGCCGCAATTTTGACAGCGGTTTAAAGACCCATTAAATCTGCTGAAAACGCAATCAAAATGCAAAACATGTTTGAACGCGGCGAGTTTATTATTAAAGAAATTAAATTAAATTAGACGGGATTGATTATGGGTACGAATTTTAACACGTGTCTAATTTATGGAAAACGCCAAACAAGTTTTCTACTCGTGCACGTCAAAGCTTTAAAATTTGTATATTAAATGGGGATTATTGATTTTTGTGGGTAATAATAAGTACTTAAAATAGGGGATATACTTATTGGGGAAGAGTAATATCTTTTAAACTGTGGGTTTTAAAAATATACCGATAAAATACAGAAAAAACTAAAATTTAATTATTAAATCTCATTAAAAGTTTAGGTAATAAAAAGATGGAAAACAATGACATAGCTGCAATCAATTCTATATTCTATTTACTCAAGTTATTCCACTTCCTGAAATGTTTTCACACGTTGTGACAATCACTTTTATTAATCTCAGCGTTTGCGAAAATCATACGATCACAGATCTCAAACTCTGATAGAGGAAAATCAAATTCGAAATACTAAAGAAACAAGGCTGATCATTAACCTTATTAGGTTTGCTTTCATGAGTGCACAGTTTGCATATAGCTAATAGGCCGATTTGGCTCGCCCTCGAGCTAAGTGCTTGAGGATATAAACTTTGGGTCTATCAGTTAGTTAAACAACTAATGAATTCTCAATGCGACATCGGCCTTTTTCGCGTCATTGTTTTTGCGCAAAGTACTTGATCTTTTCCCACCCGCTGAAACTGGCTTGAGAGTTTGTTGATCTTTGCTTTATGCAATGCAAATTTACATAATTTAATGATCAGACGAAACAAAACCATTCGACATGCGATGCTGTCAATTGAATGTGTCGATAAACTTATTTAAAGATCTAATTCGAACAATGAATAGAGAATTGAGAACGCTTTAAAAACTCTATAAAGTAGAGCATATTAAGGTAATGATAAAATTATCTAAATTTCATAGAAGAGACTTTTCCGGTTGTGCTTCCATTATACAATTTAAATATTATATATTCAATTGTATATTACTCGAATCATTATTCTTATCGCATATTTCCTAAAACTAATTAAATATTAGAGCGTTTTTTTCTGGTTTGATTTCAATTATACTTTATAAATATTATACATGGGAATATATACAATTACTTCAACAGAAGTACCTAGCTTATCAGTCTCTGTGTATATAATAACTTACTTATGGGATATGTGTAGAAATGGGATCATTAACATTAACAGTCGAGTACTGTTAAGGCATTAAATATTGAAACTCAAGTAATTCATTTTAAAAAATAATTATATAAAAATGGCAGAAACATCAAATATTGCGCGTGTTCTAGAATCGATGAAACTTGTTTTTGATTTTCAAAACTGAAGCTTTTTCGTTTCTATACCCGCTACCCCTACAGTACTACTTTGGCTAACAGTATATTTAATACTCTGTAGTATATTTCGAATATAGAAGTATATCGATATAAACATATGGTATAATTAAAACTTCATGGTATATAGTATATAGTATATAGTCTTCGGTATATTTTAGTTGGTCAACAATATAATTATATCTATGGTATATTTTGAATATAGTAGTATATTGATATACCAATCTGGTGTATTTTGAATGTAGTAGTAGATAGATATACTAATCTGGTATATTTAATACTCTGGTATATTTTGAATGTTGTAGTATATCGATATGCAAAATATATATATATATATATTTTAGTACTCCTTCGGTATAATAATGTCGTAATTTTTAAGAAAAATTCCGAAGATTTTTACTTTTTCAAAAAAATCAGTAGTCGATCTTTACTTATATTTGTAACGATATTTACCATATATCAAACTACATACATAGTGATATCGTTAAGTCGAGAAAACTCAATATCATTAAGCGTTAGCACTTAATTAAATGAATTCTATAGAGCTAATTACAAAGTGCATTCATTTACAAAGTGCACTCAAGACACAATTCAAAGTAGAGAAACTACAGCGACTAATTGAGCAATACGTATTTATTTGTTTGCAGATTTCAACTGCGAGGTCCGCTGATCATCTGGAACACACTGCTGGCGATGTTCAGCATAATGGGAGCCGCTCGCACGGCGCCCGAGCTGTTGCACGTGCTGCGTCACTATGGACTTTTCCACTCGGTCTGTGTGCCCAGGTAAGTTAGCTATTTTATCACAAGGTCAGCAAGCAAAAAATGTGTTAGCTGTAACCTGATTTTCCAGCTGCAATTACTTAATGTGCAATCTTTCTCTCTCTCTTGACAGCTATATTGAACAAGATCGCGTGTGCGGTTTCTGGACCTGGCTCTTTGTGCTCAGCAAATTGCCGGAATTGGGCGATACGATATTCATCGTGTTGCGCAAACAGCCGCTGATCTTCCTGCATTGGTATCATCACATCACAGTGCTGATCTATTCGTGGTTCAGCTATACGGAATACACCAGCTCGGCCCGTTGGTTCATCGTGATGAACTATTGTGTACATTCGGTGATGTACAGCTATTATGCATTGAAGGCGGCACGCTTCAATCCACCACGATTCATTTCGATGATCATCACGTCACTGCAGCTGACGCAAATGATAATTGGCTGTGCGATCAATGTGTGGGCCAACGGATTCCTCAAGACACACGGCACACAATCGTGCAACATATCGCAGCGCAACATCAATCTGTCCATTGCGATGTACTTCAGTTATTTCGTGCTCTTTGCGCGCTTCTTCTACAAGGCGTACCTGTCGCCCGGTGGCCACAAGAGCCGCCGCATGGCCGCCTCGTTGGCTGCCCAAAATACCGCCAAGCTCTCCTCCAGCCCGCCCCCAACCACAGCTGCCGAATCGCATTCCAAATATGTTGGTGACGATGCTCAGAATGCGTATCTGCGCAAGGCCAAGGCGCAGTAAGCTTGCAACAAGAGAATGATGATGATGAAGAAGGACGAACAACCGCAACTAACTACTACAATTACTTCTCCTCCTCCTCGTCGTCCTACTCCCCCCTCACACTCACTCACTCACTTCTACACTACAAGAACAACAAACTGGCAAACGCCCCTCACATCATTCGCCTCCTTTTACTCACCTAACACTATACGAAAAAGGCTAAGGACATTTATTTATGCAGTACCCCAGGTGTAAAAGTTGTTTTTTAATTTTAAACGGGCTCCACACACACACACACATACACATCAGGAGCAGAGCGACGCACACGAGAAAAGAAAGGAGAGAAAGAGAGAGGGGCGTTTGAAAGAATGAAATTTAATTATAAGCATAGAGTTTTACCAGGCGGCTGGCTTATACCACATACCAATAAACCATATAAATATATGTATCTAGCTAGAGATATATAATTATGTTTATACAATGTCATGTATATATAATAATGAAAAATCGTAATTTGTCAGCAAAAAAACACGTTTTGTAAAAAAGTTAGCAGTGGATAATGATCAACTTTTCGAATGCTTGTTTTCACACTCCTCTCCCCCAACTATATATTATATTATAACATATCTATCTTATATAGTTGAGGCGCTACTGGATTAGCCCCCAAAACAAAACAAAAAGAGTCAAATAATACAACATAATTTTATTAATTTCTGAATTTCGTTTTGTTAATTTGAAAACATATATTTTTTTTTCAATTTTTTTGGGCCATGAATACGTATGTTATATGCCTATACTACATGAATATATATATATATGTATCTCTCTATAGCTATTATTGTGTTGGAACCTAGCAAAAAGTAAATTTTTGTAGCTGGATTCGTAACGTAATTCTTTAAGTCTTGAGATGATGTATTTAAATAACCAGCATGATAAAAGAAAAAACAGCAAGAAAGCCGAAAAAAACAAAAAACGAATATGCTATAAGTTTAGTACTTTCCAAAACTTCTTGTTGTTCAACATGATTCAAGCGCAAATTGTTATATGTAAAGTAATCAATTGTATACAATATTTAATTTAAATAACCCACGTAGCCAGAAGAGAGAAAGATGTCAAAGAAGAAGAAGGTGCAGGGGCATGCATTTAGTTTCCTTTTGTTTCGAAAACTTTTCTTCGAAATCGAAAGTTTCTACACCGCAAGCAAGCAGGAAAGAAGCAAAGATTAGGTCCTTGAAACAAATACAAAAAAAAACAACAACAAAAATAAAAGAAAAACAAAATAAATGTTTAAATTATATATTTATATTTCTAAGCAAACAACAAAAAAAAAACAAAGGAAACAAAAACAAAATGAAAACGTAAAAGCAAATAAGCAAAAGAAGTCCTACTTGAAAAGTTAATTTAGTTTAAACAAAAAAACAAATCGACGCAAGAATGAATGACTAGAAACAGAAAGATATAAAGAATTCGACAGAGGAAGAAACCGAGAGTGCGAGAGAGAAAAAGAAAGATGCAGCGCCAAAGGATAACTTTTGGGGATCCTTTGAGCCAGTCAAATTTGTAACTAAATTCAAAAAGTAAGCGAACAAATTGAATTTTTTTGTCAGGTAATACAAACTAAAAACAATGATGAAAAGCTAAGAAAAACAACGGATAAATAAAAACGTAACAAAGGAAAAGGAACTGAAATTTATTGTTTTTATTCTATGGGAGGAGTTTATAAAATTCTTACAGAATTTTACAGCGTTCCTGAATTCTGAAGATTTATTGCCAAACTCGAAATGTAATTGGAGCTGAAGGAGCTTGGAAATTTGGTTTGTATTCAAAATTTTTTAATTACAAAATTAAGTAAAATAAAAATCATATTTCATTTAAATTTCTGATAAAAAAATCTTTGAATACTAATTTTTATAAAGTTACAAACAAATCAAACATCCTCTAAATATCTTAATAACATCCAATAATTCTGGACTATCTATTTAAGTATCCTTCTATAGTATTAAAATTGAACCCAACTATTATAGATTTTACATTTTATTTACCCGGCAAATCTGAAAACGAATTGATTTTATAATTATACATCAAAGACGGGGAAAAACATTTATTTTGTTGGCTTTTGGAAAATGTTTCACTACACATTGATGTACATATGTATTTGTATATATTTAATTGTTTTTCTTTTTTGTTAATTAGTTTTTTTTTGTCGATTTCTTGTAAGTTGCATAAATTTTACGCAAGGAAGTTAATTCTCCAATGACTGCGATAGGAAAATATATTGGAAAAAAGTCTACCGCTTAAGTTTTAAATACTAGACTAGAAAAAGTTGCTAAAATACATATCGCATATTTTTGTTGTGTGTATAATATGTATAATGTATTCTTGTATCTGTATGTAAGTAAACGCACATTTCAAGACCCTAGACGTATTATTACAATATACATATACGATATAGATTACAAAAAAACCAGCTAAGCTCTAAAATAGTACACATATGTATGTATTTGTTTTCTTTTCTTTTAATCTTTGCATGATGCATGAGAATTTATGAATGTTAAATATATATATACTAAATATATATTTAGATTTATGATGTGAACAACCACTAGATGAGCCATGTATTTTGTGGGGAGTGGAGTTTGGGGAAGAGAAAGGATTCAAATCGGAATTGAAAGAAATTCGAGTGTTTTTTGGTTTTTATGTGTTATAATATGTATTCAATGCCATATTTTTAATGCATAAATATTAGCTTCATAAATCAGATCAAGTTTCATTTTCTTTTCTTCTTTTTTATGTATAACAAAATGCCAAAATGAACAAAAACATTTGCCCCAAGCTATGAGCACAAAATGCAAGGACTTTTATTAAGTCCTTCTATTTGTTTTTAATATCAATGTTTGAATTGTGTTACTTTGTCAAGCTGTGTGTGTGTATGTTTGTGTGCGTGATATTGTTTGTGAATTACAATGTTTGAATTTGTTGTCAGCAAACTAATAAGTTGAAAACAAATGTGAGAGTAATGTGTGTGTTTTTTTTTGCGCTCATAGTTGGTAGCCTTATTTGAAATTGTTGCATGCTTCTTCGTTTGAATGTTTTCTATGCTTTTCTTGTCTTCTTGTTTTGTAACTCGTTCATACTCCTCTCTCGTTTTGTGTGTTGTTGTTGTTGTGCGGCTGCTCAAGTTTTGGTTTTACAGCCTCCCGATAGTGCTTCATTTGCGTCTGCCGCTCACAGTGCTCCAACCTGCCTCATTTTGTTGTTGTCTGGCATGCTGTTGTCTGGGAGTTGGAGCTGTTGTCGCTGTGGCAGTGGACGCCGCAGCATCATCTCACTTTTTACCGGGAGGCGCTATTGGTTGGCCGCGCTCCTTGCCACGTAATTTTATGCCAAGCACACGCTCCATCTTGCCCAGTATCAAGTTGTTTGGAATACCACGTCCGGCTTCATAGTCAGTGACAACTTGCTGCTTCTCGCAGATTTTCTGTGATACGAGAGAAATCAAATTATTTAACTGATTTTGTTTATCGACTTCACCCACTTACAGTGGCCAAATCCTTTTGGCTTAGACCCTTGTTCTGGCGTCCCTGCTGAATGATTTTGCCCACATCAAGCGGTATCTTGTCATGCCGCAATTCTTCAGTCTCACGATCCAGCTTGGCAGTGTTCTTGGTGGTCACATGCTGCTTGTTGGTGCCAGCACCATCTACAACAGCAACAACAACAAATTGATTAATTTAAATATTCGATTTTTTTTTAGGTCAGCCAATATGGCCGCCGCCTTTGACAGGGAGGTGAGAGCTTTTCGATTTCGCATTTGGATGCAAAAAAAAGCGTTGCGAAATTAAACACAACACACAGACACGCGCACACAGTCATACGCCCACATATACATACACATTCATACTAACTAGCGATACGCTTAAACAACAACAAATGCGCCACGCAATCCGTATCATTGATTGCAATTGCCTGCCTGAAGTGTGTATTTCGACTTCCACCTCAATCTGCTGCAGGCGTAATTCTAAATAAGGTTAATGATGGATTTTCACTTACATTTTTGCTGAGTATCAACTGCAACACCTTGGCGGCGTGCTTGATTAACAGCTGATTCGGTCTTCAGTTGGCTAGACTTCGGGGCCTTTTTTCTCAAAACGGTTACCGTATCCCAGTCCGACATCTTATTTTCGTCGATCGAAAATATGAAATAAACATTGAGTTTGATGTAGTGCTGGTGGCTAGCTTTTGTACAACATCTAGCTACTTACATTGGCTGCTTTGTTAATGCTTTACTTAATGTGAATATATGACTATTTTGTAATTAAAACTAGGAATTCCAGAACTATCTATGAATATCTGAACGGTGTGTGACGGTTTGGGTTTGTGTGTGTGTTTGTCCTCATGTGCTAGAGCTGAAACCGATACGATTTTAATCGATTGTAATCGACTTTATGTATTCGTCAAAAATCGATTTTTTTGTGAAAATAGAATATAAATAAACTCAGCCGCAACAGGCCAAAAAATAATAACAGTTTTATATTAAATATTGCGCATTTGTCTTCGGGTGGGTCTGCAAGTTGTATATAGAGCCACGATAATTGCTAAAGGGCTACAATTCATGTGATATTTTGGTATATTTTGAAAGGCGCGTTATTTGAAACTGTTTGTTATTTTTCGGTAATTTCGCAAAACCCTGACCATAATTTCTATGAAATTGTAAAAATATTTTGAAGACCAGCTTGGTTTTTGGAAACAAATTAATATATTGTTCAAAATAATATACGAAATAAATGCAAATGAAAAATACCGGCTTGTGTTACAAAGGACTACCAACAGCGACAACAGAGCTTTTTGACGAACCAGTTCGATAGGCAATCGAGAAACCGCAATTTTGATTCTACTGAAGTTGAAAGAACGCAATTTTTAGCTCGCGTGAAGTTGGCTGCGCCAAGCAAAAAAATCAACATGAAGTTGGCTGCACAAAATAAGCTTTGGTTATTCTCGCGCTAATTGCAGACGGTCACTCTAGCCGAGTTAGTCGTCTTGAAAATTTTAATAAAGTCGGTCGGTGTCGCTCTGTGTTGTGCGGGTGGTAATTTTCTGTGTGCTTGTGTGTGTGTGTAATTGGGAAAAATGCAAAGATATAGATAACTTACAAGCTGCAGTTCAAATACACAACAGTATACAATAAATCGGTATCACTTTTCGTCGTTGAAAATGCGAAATATGTGAGAAAACGGAGCAGCGGACGAGACGCAGACGCAGCGAAAAGACGTAACGGGCAGACAAAGTGCATTTTTTAGGGCGTGTTTTGTAGCCAGCCAGAGCCGCCCCCCCTTCTGCTTCAACACCCCCCCGTCGAAAGGCTGGTGGCATTGGCCACTCAACAAATGAGAGAGTGAGAGAGCAAAAAAAGCAAACACAAAAATTGTTAATTGTTGTCGTCGCACACTACAAAAATTTTGCGTGCAAAAAAAATTTCGCAACATCCTTGAATTTTGTCTACTCTCAAATTGCAAAAAAAAAAGTGGAGTAGCAGCAAAAAAGAAAAGAAAAAAGAGCGTATCTCGTAAAAGAAAGAAAAGAGACGACGACGACGACGCACGAAAGAAAATGTGTAGAGCAGCGAATTAAAATAAAGCAAACGCGAATGCGATAAATTGCAAAAAGAAGAAAAAAAGTGCATGCAAATAAATTATTTATCGCTAGCAATAAAAAAAAAAAAACTGAAATCAAATTGTGCAAATAAGAAAATATATATAATCGCATAGAGTGTATAAATTGTTATTGCTGCGCAAGAGCAGCCAACCCAACCACCCAACTCCATCTCCAGCTTCTTCTGGTTGCATGTGATTGCGACAATAATGGGAGCACAGCAGGGCAAGGAGCGCGGCTCGCATTCGAGTGGTGGCGGCGGCGGTGGTCATGGCGCCACTGTCAGCTGCATCGGTGTCTCCAGCAGCAGTCCCATTGCCTCCGGTTCGCCGCATTGCATTGCCTCCAATACAACGGGCTCCACATTGCGTGGTTCGCGTCTCAAATCACATCAGTCTTCGTCGTCGGCAGCGGTGTCGGTTTCGGGTCACGGCAGCAACAGCATCGGTTCCAGCGGCTCCAGTGGGTTGTCATCACAGCGCGGTGGAGGCGGAGGTGGCAACTCTAGTGCCTCCCACAAGGATAATCGCTGCAATGCAACTGTGGGCCTAAACATATTTACCGAACACAATGGTGAGTATGCGTTTTGCATAAGTGTGCGTAAAAATGAGTAAATGCGTGTATGTGTGTGCGTAAAAGTGTATATTTGTGTATGTACATAAGCCACCCGCAGCATACAAATGCACTTAGCGTGTGTATACACTCACTCACACACTTACGCATATAACAGTGTACATAGAGTTAACATTTTGCTTGACAGCTCATACTCTCTCTCTCTCAAACTGTCGCTCTCTCGCTTATGCTCTCTCTCACTTATGCTTCCTCTTCCCTTCACTCCATAAACACACACACACACACATCACTGTGGGGCGGCCGCTCTCCAATTGAGCCAATTTCTTTCTTTCATTGCTTCCGATTATCATAGAAGCGGAATGCACGTTGTTGTTGTTGTTGATGTTGTTGTTGTTGTTGCCGGCTTGGCCTTATGTACACACAATAGTTCTACATGCTGTTGTTGTTGTTCCTCTTGTAGTTTTGGCTGTTCGCTTTTGTTTACAAGCGAGACACGCGTCGCCAGAAAATGTATTGAATTTGGTAGAGCAAGCAGCATTATTGTTGTTGTGAGGGCGGTTTCGGCTGTTGCTGCTCCTTTTAATACCATACGCACCCCACCATCATCCTCGCCCCCGCATTCGCACCCTCATCCTGCTGCTGTTGCTCGACAGTGGTTGAAAAGTGCGATTGTGACCTATGTACGCAACAGCAAAAGCAAAAGCAACATCATCAGCAGCAGCAGCCACCCCCTCACTGTTTTGTTGACGGACATTTCCTGCGATTTTTCCTCACGCATTTTCCATACTTTTCCGCAATTTCACAATGCTGTTTGTTTGCAACATATTTCCCCTTTTTTTCATGCTGACATCTGTATTTGCCATGTCACATTTCTCTAATAGCTTTTTTATGTCCTCTTTCTCCCACTCTCTTTCTCTTGCTCCCGGTTATTTTGTCGTCCTACCACAACTTCTGGACAGCGGGGGGGCGCTACACTCTTATTGGATTTATTATCAGTCAGCTCGGCATTATCTAATGGGAAATTGCACCTGCTGCATACAACTCATTAAATGTCTCAAGAGCTGCACAAATGCCACACAATAAATTTCTATATCTTCAAACTCAATTCAGTCTAATTGCCACTCTGGTTGCAATTGGAATACTCGACACACTCTTCTTCTTTTCCTTTGATACTGCCACTTCCACTTTAAGCTCCTTTCAAGATGCTATCAAATTTATTGCAATTTCATTGTATTTCATTTTTTTTTTTATTTGCTCTTGCACTGCAATTTGTTTGCAATTATTTTTATTTATATTTAGCTTTATTGTGTATTACGACTTCTCTTTCTAACTGCCAGCGATAAGCCCCCTCAGAGTATGTATTTTATATATACATATGTATGTACAGATGTCTGACCGCATTGAGTCACAGATTGTGCAGTCCGCTTTCAGCTGGGTACGCAGCTCTCTCGCATAACCTTTGTTTGCTGTGCCGGGCAAAAGCACAATTCTAGTATTTATCAGGCAATAAAGTGCCCATTTATCCAAGTAGTATTTTAAGCAATTGCGATAATGGATAAAACACTTGCATCGTTTAGCATAATTGCAGTATTTTCTGTGCCTTCTTCTTTTTAAGCTTTTCAATTTCTTCTTTGTTTTCGTGTTAATTACGCTAAAATACTATGCTTGGTTTTGTTGACTTAAAAAGATATAAAGTTTTATGTTTATAGTACATTTATATTTTTGTGATAATAAATATATAAATGGTATACTCATATTTTTGTGGTATTAAATATAGCAACATACCTAAACATAAAATTTTATATATTTTTGTTTGCCAACAAAACCAGTCAGCATTTTATATTTATTTTTTTTTTTGTGGTATTAAATATAGAAATCTTTAAAATGTAATGCTCTAAGATATATTTAAAACGTTGCAAATTGCTTAGTATTTTGCTCGCGTTGTTTTGTTATTTATTACCTTACTATACTGTTAATGGTATTTATTTGTGAGAAACACACTTAAAAACTTCCTTATTTAGTTTTAATTCAACTATCTGATCAGCATACTTGCCATTGGGCCATTATAGTTCAACTACGAAACAATACTAGACAAATTTGATGTATTTCGTATTTCGTGCACATTTCCCACACCAAAATTATTCAACCAATTTGCAATCGAATAGAGCACAGGCCCAGAAGATGCAATTGTCTTTGTTGTTGTGTAGTTTTCGCTTTTTTTTTTTGTTTCTAGTTGTTGCAATTACAAAATTACATTGTAGTACAACCGTGTGTCTGGGTACAGATTACAAGCCACCAACCGCAGTCGCCAGTCACCATTCGCCAGTCGCCACCAGGTCGATCTCAGACCAGAGGCAGACCGACAGCCAGCCGCAAATTCAGACTGAAACAGAAAGAAAAATAAAAAAAAACACAAAATCACAGTCACACACAACCCAAATACGACAAGCGACAAGCAAACATCTAACATGGCAATTGACGACACAACAGCACAGTGTGGCGAGTGCTTTGCAAATAGAAACTCCAAAAGGGTTGAACTCCAAATGCAAATACATCTCATAATAATAAAAGTTATTAGGAAAATGTTTACATTCGCTCAGAATGAGTTCATAATTTATTTAAATTCACAAGCGGACCGCTTAATTGCGGTAGAAGTTTAATAATAATAGCAAATTGTGGGAAACCTAAATTTCATTTTCTCACATTATTTATAATAATTGTTACGAGTAGTAATTTTATTTACTGCTCTAGTCAAGTTTTACCGCTAGCAGCAAATTAAATATTTTGATTCCATTTTAAGCATTTGATATTATTTTTAACATTTTATTGGGTTCAATAGATTTTCATTCAGTTTCATTTAATAGCTGAAATTCTTGCACAACATTTGCTATTAATTTCAGCGTTTTATAGGTACGTTAATTTTTATAGCACCCACAAAGAAATATAGCTTTTCCCATTCACAAGTATTTTATTTAGACAGCCATCAATTCGCAGTTAATAAATAATGTTTTTATCACTAACTAAAATATACAAATTGCTGCCCTGAATTCCACAAAGGGATATATAAATTTCCCATACACTGGCGGCCCACTGTGCGCACCTCAGTTAGTTAGTTTGCAGTCGTAGGCGTTGCCCGCTGGCGGCGCGGAATTTGTCTATAGTTCGAATCGTTATACGACACGATTGTAATTAGATACTTTGGGGGCACCAGCGATAGAGAGAGACTTGCATTGACTTCGATTTGGGAATGCTGCTGCTGCTGTTGATGCTTCAGTGCAGTTGCCAATTGCAAAAAAAAAAAAAAAAAAAAATAAGACCACAGCGCACTCATGTGACATGAGAAATGGAAAATGGCAGTGGGAAAAGGCAAAGGAATGAAGCATGGGAATGGAAAGGGAGACTTCAGCAGTCGCACATCGCAAATGTCTCAAAATAGCCTCAAGTGTGTGTGTGTGTGTGCAGTAAACTCCTTCTGTTTTCGCTCTCTCTCTTCGCCTTCGCCTTCCGCTCTCTGTGTCGTGTCTTGCGCGCTCTCTTTGTAATCTGAGTAGCCTGGACTAGAAGCGGAAGGAAGCAAAGAGGAGGCGTCAATGGCCGTTGACTGGACGTTATTTGCTAACATGCAAGCGGCAAATTATGAGACGAGGCAAATGAACTTTTCACATGGCTAATGGACGCCACACGCACACAACTCACACACACTTAGAGTGTGAGTGTGTGTTTGTGTGTGGACACACGGCAAACAGGTGACGTTGGATGTTGGCAAGATTGGCCCGCAGTGTGTTTACTTTACAGCTTTCCCACTCGCATGTGATTATGTAAATATATAAATATTATTTCTTCAATCATTTTATGTGCTCAAACATAATTTCAACGCAAGAGCGAGAGTGACAGAGATAGAGATAGCTGCAGTTGAAGAAGTTGAAGGCGTTGTCTCCACTTTGCCACTTTGTAGTTGTTTTTTTTTTCTTTTCTCCACTGACTGCAACCATCATGGATTTTCTATTATTAGCCTGTGCCGTATCTTTCTGTTTCTGTTTCGTTTTATTTTTTTTTTTTGCTGCGTCTCATGTCGTTGCCTTTTTATAATTTTCTTTACTTTTACTTGCAACCAAGTCCGTTGGAGTTGGAGTTGGAGCGTCGCGTCGCCTGTTTCCTGGCATTTGCCAGCTCCAAAGTGCCACTCATCGTCATCATTATTATTGTAGTTGTTGCTGCCGTTGTTGTTGTTGTTGTTGTTGTTGCTTCGACTTTGCATGTTTCGCTTTTGGGGCCAAAGGGCTGTTTTCGATCAA
This sequence comes from Drosophila kepulauana, assembly GCA_023558455.1. Lineage (NCBI taxonomy): Eukaryota > Metazoa > Arthropoda > Insecta > Diptera > Drosophilidae > Drosophila > Drosophila kepulauana. The sequence goes on from CM042369.1 coordinate 41,337,580, forward strand.
GCTCGTAAATCCTTTCGTGCTTCGCATTTCGTGCATTGCAATGCACTTTGATGTTATTTTTAGGCCTCAGCACAACAAAACACAACAATGCCAGTTCCTGCCCCTACCCCCTCTCCCTACTTTGTTTACTACATACATACATACAAAATCCAATAAGAACATCAACAGCTGTGAATACCACGAGCGATTCCAATTAGTTTACGACCAGTTGTAAATATTCAAATAGTAATGTTCTTATTTACCATTGGACCATGGCAAGACAAAGTGTCGTCCCATTTGGATCAACAACAACTGCAAAGCAATGACAACTAATAGAGCACGAAATAATAAAAATATATGCCTAAAAAAACGTAGACAAAAGCTGCGCTGAAAACAGATGTTTTGCTTAGACTGTGACTCAGTCTTGAGCTCTCTTTAGTTGAGTTCTTTCCAGAGAGTTTTCTTTATGAATGTACTCTGATTAGTTCTCTATATATACCACATCAGTATGACTTCATATGTTGCTAATCCTTTTTCTCCGAAAATCAACATTAATGATTTATAAGTATTGAATGCATATTAATCTAAATATTTCCGCCATCAAATGATTTCTTAACTTTGTCATGCATTTAAATTTATATAATTTGCTGCCCATTTTCCAATCTTAAGCTTTTCCTCTTCCGTTTTTTTTTCGCATTCCCAGTGGAGCGTTGCAACCGCCGCCCACACGACGCAACACCCGCAGCATTTGGTTGCCCCAAAATGTTGAATGTTGTACGCTTTTCATTATGCTGCGGTCCCCTTCAGGGCTGCGCCTCATTGAAAACTGTTTGCATAAATTAGCTGACGAAAAGCGAAAAGAAAGCGAGTGAGACAGCCAATAGGAAAAACAAACATCATTTGTAAACAGCAGAAACATTGAGAGAACTGAATATTTAACAGAGAGAAGGAGAAAGGGGGGTGAAGACTGCGTCAACTAATTATAAGCGCATGAAACGCTTCCACATTCAAACAACAACAACATTTTTCGCCCCATCGCTGTGATTATGTTTGAGGTCATAAATTTTTGACGTCAGTTGATTGATTGACACACACACATAGAGATATAATACTTATGCATAATGTGTGCTGCGCTGTATTTATTTATAGTGTACATATTTTTATGTACATAGGTGTTTGTTTTTGGGGGCAAATGAATTACACACAATATTTTTATCCCCAAACAAACAAATTGGGAAATGGAGAATAGGGGAATGAAGACTTTATATGCTCTGCACTTCGGTTGCAATTGATGTGTTTATTAAGTTTAACCACTTACTCACACACACACACACATGCACACACACACACACACACCCCTGTGATGTCTGCCTCTGTTAACAAGCGCACAAGGTCGAACACATTAAGCATGTGCAAAAATCAACAGCAAACAGTAAATGTTTCGCCTCTTTTTATATTATACCATATCACACACATGCTCAGATTTGTATAGTATTTTATTATAGCATAAACAAATTGTAAATAAATGTACAAATACTTATGCTTTGCGCAAAACCGTTTCAAATGCAACAAGAATCGCTTTCACGACAAAGAACCAGGGAAACCTGTTCTTCCACGTTCACAGAGGAGTCGAAAGAGGAAGAGGGAGAGGAGGCGGTTTAGAGAACTGCATTTTGAGGCGGCGTCAAATCCATCAATGAGGCAACCTGCCTCCAACTCGATATGAGACTGCAGCACAAATCACGTTCGTAATTGTAACTGTAATGAGAATTGAGTTTTCTCGCTTGCCACAGCACGTACAGTAGCTGTCTGCATGTGTGTGTGTGTAAGTGCAATTTACCTGTAGCTGCAGCCATAGATACGAGATACAAACACCTCTCACATGTGCTGCAACACAATCTCTTTCTCTCTCTCTCTCTCGCTCCCCAACAGAGTCAACGGTAGCTCAAGCTTGAGCTCGCCTTAAGCTCCCCAATGCCAGCGGTCACTGATTGAATTTCTGATGGCGACTTGGACTTTAACTGCCCATAGCATTATATGCCCGATTATTGTTGCAATTGTTGTAGATATGCATGCCAGAGTGTGTATCTGTAAAGTCCGCAATCAATGCAAAAGTGTTCAATCTGCGAAATTGTGCCTAAAGGCCATATATGCAAGTTCTGCCTTAATTTCTGCAATTTTATGGCGAATTTCAATTTAAATGTCGGAAAGTCAGACCATTTAGCTACGATTTAATTGCAGGCTAAACGAAGTTCGAATTGAACTGAAATAGAAACTAAATTGTTAATAAAAGGTCGACGGAAGTGTGGTAAAGGTATATGTATCGATGGTAAATGTTATCGATAGTAAAATATATCTTTAAATGTTAAGTCATTAATAATCAACTACGTAACGAATTTTCGAATAAGGAAAAATATATGCGGAAGTGTAGTAAAAATAAATCGATAGTATAATATCGATAGTAAAATGTATATCGTTAGCTAACTGTTTGGTCATTAATAAACTACATAATGAATCGAAATTCAAATGAAATAAGCGAAAGTGCAGTAAAAATAAATCGATAGTATAATATCGATAGTAAAATATATATCGTTGGCTAATTGTTCAGTAATTAATAATCAACTACGTAATGAGTCTTGGCATGCAATTCATAAAGAAAAGCATCTTTAAGTGCAGCAAGAGTCCAAGCTTCCTCCTTCCATTATCTACACTTGCGATTTTTATTACGCGAATGCTTCGATAGTAATGCTTATAAGCAATAATTGTAGCTCGCCATGTTAGTTAAACCGTCTTTATGTGCACATAAAAACATTTAACCACACAAAGAAACGACTTTTCATAACTTAAGGCGAGTCTAATCTATGCGGAATGTGTTAAATGCATTCGAAAATGGCAAAAGTCGTTAAACAGTCGCCGTTGTTACTAAAGCTTGTCATGCCCATAACACTGTCACTCTTTGACATTCCCAACATCCATATATGACTGAGTCAATATCGATTTAATTATATTAGTAAAAGTCTGGCATACTATAGTTAAATTTCACTCGAATTTCTCTTGCCAAAAATAATATTCTTTTTTCAAATACAAATACAAATACTACAACACAATGATTGTTGCCAAAAACGAATCACGAAAATTGGCAAGTATTTGCTGTAAAAAAAGCGAACTAAAGAAAAAGCATAACAAATGAGCCATGGAAGAGCACGAAACCAGTTCTCCAAACATTGCTGATGATGATGATGACGCGAGAGCATCTCTCACTCTTTCTCTCAGTCTCCCGCTTCTCCAAATCACTCTCGGCTAACTCTCAGCTCCCAGCTGACCGGCGTTCGGTGCTCATTGGTGTTCCGACATGGTCAGTGAACCGTCAGTGTGGAAACATGAAATGAAAATTATGCCCAAAAAACAAAAAAAAAAAGAAAGAAAATAAAAAATGTAAAGTCCAATTGAGTAAGCTCGACTTGAAGATACCATGTAAGGTAAAGTTACCCCCATTTTCAAGTATAAATATGTTTCTTGTTTTTTTCGCGTTATTATTTATTGTTGAATTTTAAGTCTGGAATATAAGTTGTGAATTTTATTAAAATAAAATAAATACATAATTTAATTTCTCTTTAGTTTTACCTTTAAAATTAACTGTTGAATTTAGAGTTTGGATTTAAGTTGTATTTGGTATTTTGCTTTAAATTCATTTTGAATAAGAATCTACATAGAAGGAATCATTTTATTTTATTTTAAAATCTCAAATCTACAAAATAGAATCTACATAGGATTTTTTTATTTTTAAATATCAAATATAGAAACTATATTGGACTTCTTTATTTTATTCTCAAATATAGAACCATACAAAATCTAAAATTTAAAATATAGAATTTGCATAGGAATTCTTTATTTTAAATCTAAAATTTAAAATATAGAATTTGCATAGGAATTCTTTATTTTATTTTCCTCTAAAATCACAAATTTTGTTCAACATTCAATCAGTTTCTTCAGATCTTTTCAATCTTCAAGCTACAACATCTCTCAGTATTTCACCACTTCCTCCAACTTCAATTCTACAGGGTAAAAAAAAAAAGCAACTGAAGCCCTGAAGAAAGAACACCAAAAAGCAACAGCAGTTAATTTTAACTTCATAAACAGCTCTTTGTGCTGCATGCGTATGTTTACGAGTATGTGTCGTGTCTCCCAAAGTATTTTTAAATAATTAATGAGAAATTTAATTCATTTAATTGCCGCCTAATGGCTGAACTGCCGGTTCTTCTTCTTCTTCTGCTGCTGTTTGCTGCTTTTTGTTGTCCACCATGGTATTTGGAATTGAAGTTTCAGAGTTGAAGTTGTCGCCACTTTCGTTTTTTTTTCTCTCTCTCTCTCTTTCGACTTTTTCCATTCGTTGTTGTTTGTCTTTTGTTTTATTTCGTTTTATGTGCACTTTTATTATGATTTTCGCCAAGCAGCGCCATTCAGAAGTTTTCGTCTTTTGTATGCGTCTGTTTTTGTGGATATGCGACGTCTGTCAATTTTTACGCCGTCTGGCAATATTTAAACGACATCCCACATCCGCAGTGTCTCGCTCTGGCTGCGGTCTGTCTCTCCGTCTGTCTGTCTGTCCGTCCTCTCCTTATCCGTCCTGGCTATTGCACTTTCTTCCCAGAACTGCACAGTTGAATCACCGAAGAGTTGATATTATACAGAATATGTTTACAACAGCCGCAAACGAGTCGAAAGACATAGATACTGCCTGCTTCTGCTTTTGCTGCTGTAGATACCCTCAATACTGGCCTCTTGATCTCATCAAGTATGTTTATTCTACGTTGTGTCGAGATCTGAGTCAATATAGACATCATCATATTTATAGAAAATTATAATATTGTCTTGTGGAAATCCGTTCTCGTTTCTTAGGTAAACTCACCAATCAATATTTTCTTTATTGTGCATAAACCTATTTCTAATCACACAAAAGAGCATTAAAAGTTCGCCAACTTTTGAATATTCACAATTGCCAGACATTTTCTGGTGAAAAAACAGCTCAACTTTTTCCTTGTTGTGAATTCCATACGCCGCCGTGTTTTTGTATTCCATAGACCACAATCTAGATACGGACGGGGCAGCGCTTTGAAGTCGCATGCATTTGAGACGACCGCACCTTGTCTGGCACTGGCAGTTTTGATAAGAAACTCATTCCCCATGAGCTCCTTTGTTGGAAAAGTACAAAAGTTGAAGGGAGTAGAAGAAAACCGAGCAGAAAACAACATGTTGGACATCATTTACAATGAAACTTTCAAGAAATTATTATAAAACGTTCAAGAAAGTGAGGCATGAGAGTGGTTAAAACAGTTTGTCAAAAGTTTTGGAAAGTGAGAATGTTTGGCAGCTTTGAGATACAAAACAGTAAAACTATTAAAGCAATCAGAAAATATGAGGAAAGTTTGTATCTTTTGAGCTGGAAGGAAGAACGCAAATTGTTTAAACCATTTATATTGATTTATTTTGAAGTTAAATTCCATTAAATAAAACTTTCAGAATATATGAATATACTTTGTATCTCTTAGATACATTCGAGTTCGTTTATGTATCTTTTAGAAGCAGCAAAAATTGTTTAAAACTTTTATTTCGATTCATTTTTGAACATAAATTCCATTAAATAAAACTTTCAGAAGATATGATTATAATTTGTATCTCTTAGATACATTCCAGTTGGATTCTGTATCTTTTAGAAGCATAAGAAATGAAAATAGTTAATATTGATTTATTTTGAACACAAATTCCATTAAAGAAAACTTTTAGTAATATGAAATATTTCAGACACATTTAAATTTGTGTAATTTAATCCCAACCTTACCCAATTTTGAGTAAAGTTTGACGTTGCATCATCAGTAACAAATTAATTTTCCCAAACTTCGAACATGTTTTCCAGTCTTCCCCAAAAAATAACTCAATAAGCATCCATTTAACCAGCTTCCATCATTAGATTGGGGGAGGGGTAGGAGGCCTGTCAAACCATTTTTCGAAATATTAATAAATGAAATTGCCGCTACCGAAGTTGAGTTGTCGAGTTTAGAGATCAAAGTTTCACTTTGCGTGCGCTGTGAACATCGAGTGTATGAGTGTATTCACTTTACTCGAGCATGTAATTACAGATTGTCATAAAGTGCCGCAATAAGATACGCACACACACACACATACACACACTCAAACAAGCACTCACACTGGCACTCAACTAGCAATCAATTTAATCTATGCACTCGCATCGTATTTGGAAATTTTTGAACCCGTATTCATTTGTAACATTATTGCAAAGTGTAAAATCAAATTTGATTATCTCTTTTGGGGATTGTGTCAAGCAAAAAGCTTTTTTATTCATCACTCTTAGCAGCCCCGCGCACTTCATGCATTACCTGCCCACTTGCCGCAATTATATTTTCAGCTTTTCCCCGAATTTTATTGTCCGTCATTGTCAATGGCGACGACGACGGCGCCATCGCCATCGCTAGAGTATTTTTCATTTTTCCAGTCGCTTTTCGGTTTTTATATAATCGCCAAAGTGGAAACCAGCTTTCGCAATGCCTGTAAAAATGTCGAAACAAACAAATTGAAAGCAGAGCCAAAACAATAACAATAACTTAAAACCGGAACCAGCCAAGTTCCAGTCTGTCGCATCTAACGTCCATTTATCTGGCTAATTGCCCCCAAATGACAAACACCTCAGCAATGTGGAAAAATAAATGTAAACTGTGATAGAACATCGTAATTACTCACCTGTGGTAATTTCATTATACCCAGAACGCCAAAACAAAAGTGTAAATTGGGAATAGGAAAGATAATTATAGAAATACGTAGTTTGAGATGTGTAAATTCCAAGATGTAGGAGTTGGAGGTGAAAAACTATCGAAAGTATAAGAATCGTACATCAGATACTATCGATTATCATTTTTTATGTAAAGAAAAGTTGTTCAAGAAAAAAGTTGTTTTTTTTTATAAATTAGAACATAATTTATACTTTGTAAACTATTGATACTTTTCAACAGTTGAAGTTTTCTCATTAAGCGAGTGTTGAAGCTATAAACACTCTTTACAAATGCTTCTAGAGTATCTTCTAGTCTACCATCTTACTTCTTTAGTTACAACCCGAGTATATGCATAATTCCCGGCTTACATAATTCAGCGGATAACTGCAATTCAACTTAAAACATAAGTTACACATTTAAAAACAATCGATAGTACCGAGAATACTATCGATAGTTCCTTACAGTTGAAGATTTGCGAATGTTGAAGCTACAAACATTCATTACAAATGCTTCTAGGGTATCTTCTAATCTGTCATCTTTCTTCTACAGCTATAAACAGAATATTTGCATAATTCCCGGCTTACATAATTCAGCGGATAACTGCAATTTAATAATAATTTTCTACAATTACGCACTCTCGTTCTCTCGTGTTTATATTCTCAATTATTATTCATTTTCGCTGCAAATTGATTTTCTGGCTATTCACTTTTCGTTATTGTTATTGTTGTTTTTTGCAGTTTTCAATTTCGTTTTCTGCTTTTGGGCTTTCAGCTTCAGTCGAGCGTGGCGAAAAGAAAAGCTTTTTCGAAATTCCAACTCTGCGCTTCTTTCACCAAACAAAAAAGGCAACTTTTGATTTCTATTTATTGTATGCGAATCGCCTAAGTGACTGAATGACTGACTGATTGAATGTACATAATTCATTCATTCGTTTCGGCATTGTACAAAATTGTTGAAATTGTGAAAAACGAAATCAGCTCAAGGAGAAAGTTTAGCACATTTTTCTCTCTCTCCCCCCTTGGACATCACATTTTTGTTTAACAGTTTTGCACCTGTTCATAAAATGTTTGAACAAAATGTGGAATAATAAGTTGAATGAACTGCAATTGTATACAGGTGTCTATGGGAAAAGTGAGTGTTATTTATAGACTGAGTGAGTGTGTTGCGAACGTGAAGGTTAATAAGATGATTTGCTTAATGGATAATGGCGAATGTGGAATGGGGATTTATGCGATCAACTTAAATGATGCGTGTAGATGGCTTGATGATAAGAGGCTTGAAATATCTTTGCAAGATCATTTAACATTCACAACAAAAGACCCACAAATTGTCATTATCTTGGCCGCATAATCGCAGCCTCGTAAATTACGTTGAAGATGTGCATAAAATTATTAAAAAGCGACCTCAAAAACATGACCATAACCATTCCAAACACAATTCACAATTCACAATAGCAAGCAACAAGCAGTCACAGTTTGAGAACCCACGGATTTGTTTTGTTATCTTTTCCCATGCTTTTTGAATAGGGAAGAACAAAACAACAAAATGAAGAAGAAGATGGAAAAAGAAACCCCCCCATTGTATTGCATCGGATTTGATTCCTCTCCCATCTGTTTTTTGTGTGTGTTGTGTGTTTGAGCTTTTCATTTCATATTTGCTTATCTAAAAAATTTTATGGTCAAATGCTTTTTATCGCATCTTAAATTTATTATCTGTAAAATACACCCACGCGATTTGCCTGAGAATGTGAATGTAAATGTGTGACGAGTATATTCATTCACTCATTCAGCAGACAGTCACGAAATGTCTGACAGCTCCAACTGCCAGACAGCCCGAACAAAAACAAATGCAAATGAATAAGCAATAACAGAAACAGCAATAGCAACAAAAACAAAGGCAAAAGCAAAAACACAAAAATGTTGTGAATACTGAAAAATACTTGACAAATGCCACGCACTCGTTGCCTGCATAAACAATAAGTCATAAAAAAGCATAAACAAAACATAGCAAGGCGAGAAAAATGCCCACAGATACATGCGACAAACATAGCGCATAGAATAAATGTACAGTGGTTAGAGATCTATGGAAATGGGGAGGAAATCCTTATCAGTTTGTCGTGCAAATGTAACTACGTTCTTAACGATTTCAAATGACTCCGTAAACACGTTATAGACCAATAAAAATAAGTTGTTAATAGCGTGGCTTGCATTCCAAATTGAATGGTCAGTAGAATACTTAACAAGTAAGAAAGTTACAGTCGAGTGTGCTCGACTGTGAGATACCCGCTACCCATTTTTAATAAAGGCAAAATATTGCGGTATCATTTTCAAAATATACCGAAAATACTAAAAAATACTAAAAATATACCAAATTGTATGTTTGGTATATCGATACAGCACACCATTCAAAATATACCATAGACGGCAAAATGTACCAGATTGTCGACCAAAGCAACTAAGAGCCCTAGTAAGTAGGCGTTTTTGCCCATACAAAATTATTTCTTTAATAACATCCACAGTTTTTATTTGATCGCAACCAAATTTTCAGGAATCAGTATATAGCTTTTAAATTAGGCTTGTAATTCGATTTTTTTGATTTGCGGGGGCGGAAGGGGGCGTGGCAAAAATTTGAAACAAACTTGATCTGCGTGCAAACATAACAAATGCTGTCGAAAAAAATTATAGCTCTATCTCTTATAGTCTCTGAGATCTAGGTGCTCATACGGACAGACGGACGGACACACAGACGGACAGACACACAGACGGACAGACGGACATGGCTAGATCGTCTCGGCTGTTGACGCTGATCAAGAATATATATACTTTATAGGGTCGGAGATGCCTCCTTCTACCTGTTACATACATTTCCTGCCGGCACAAAGTTATAATACCCTTCTACCCTATGGGTAGCGGGTATAAAAATAGCTAAAAAAAATAGCTAGTTATTTAAGTTAACAATATAGTTTTAGCGACCCTTTTGTAGAATACTTCAAATATATTTTCCATCTTGGGAATTTTAAAGATTTTTTATATCATTCATTCAATTTTTAAATGAACAATACTAACATATGTATAAGAATTAAATCACAGTTAAAAAGTATATTTGTCAGCTTGAGAAATGTTTATTTAGTTTACTTACAGCTGGATTAAAGGTTTTAACTTTATATTTCGATTTCCTAAACAATTCAATTCCCTCACTCTTCTCCCACTGTGCGAACATGTCGACATTTATTTGAAAGTGTTGCCAGAACCTTACACGTTTGACCAACGCGGCGTATGCTTGTTCAATTTCTCTCTTTTCGTTCCTCTCTCTCTCTTTTTCATATGCAAATTCTGATTCATATTTGCATTACCAAACAAAAATAATATAAAAAGCCAAAGCGAAATAACAAATGTGCATGCGAATGCTTTTCGTTTTTGCGTTTTGGCCGTCGACGCCGTCTGCCAAGTCAACAATTAAAAGCCATTTTCATTCACAAATAAATGAGGACTCTGAACAATGGGGATTGACCATCAGGCACGTGAATATCGCCATGAAAATTGGCATTGAAAGTGCAGCAAAACTGGCAGCAGACAGCCAGCCAGCAGCCACTTGAGAGCACTTGGCTAGCCTTGACCGCACACCTGGACCGGCGCCAAAAATAATTGATACTGGGCTGAGTCAGACAGGTTGCGGAATGCGAAAATATTTTGGTGAAGAGTATTCAACAAAACGGGGAACTCCTTAAGTGGGAGGAAAGAATGATTTAATGAGGCATAAGAAGAAGAATATGAGATGTGATTACGAGGAAAATTGTCTTAACAGTGAATAATATTGTGAATTTTGCGGATTATTAATCTTTTATTGTTAAACAAATTGTTTGAGAAGGTAACACAACATAAAACAAATGGTGAACTTCTCTTTGAGTGAAATGAGTGATGCATAAGGCAAATAAAATATATTGGTAGCTAAAAGAAAATGATCTTCAAAGTAAATAATATATGGCTATTTCTTGTTATATTCATCTTCTTCATATATACAAGGAAATGTATTTAATATATTCCATTAAATTGACTCTTTAAATTAGCATTGAAAAAATAATTATTTCTTGAAAGCATTTGAGTGATTATCATATAATTATTAAGAAGTTTTCTTTAAGATGGAAAGCACACTATCAATAGCATGAACATTTAGTATTCTTCAGCATCTCCCTATTTAAATTTCTTCACTCTGAGCACCATTCCCATAAAAGGGACTCATTAAAAGTGACTTTTATGTAAAAGTATTGAATTGTCAGCTCCATCTTCACTTTAAAGTACAACTCTCACGAAGCTTATTATAAAGTATTCTACTTCTATTCCACTTTCTCAAGAAAACCCACACATCACACACAATATCAAATATTTATTACGGCTTAATAAAACCCGATCAAGAGTGACATTTTGTTCATATCGATCCGATTGCTTTTGGGTCACAGCTCTGACATGGGCTCAACGAGTTGACCTTTAAAGTATTCATACTCCTCGAGTGTGAATATGATATGAATAGGTAATGCAGCATGTGCCGAGCAAGCCAACAATGTGTTTGCAACAGTGACGATGCCAAGGTCCCTTTTGATGTGCATTCAATGGGCTGGGTCTGCTGTTGGGCGTTAGAAAGCTGCTGTGTGTGTGTGTGCATGAAAGTGTAATTAGGATCGTTGTGGCATCTATTCAGATGGCATTTCAATGCCACACACAATGCTGCAGGGACACGCTGGCAAGGACACAGTTGCCACATTTGCCACATTCATAAGTGGCAGTCACAAAAAGTAACAGACCCGAACGTCGAACCAACGGCTGAATGCCAAATGCTAAATCGATAAAAAGAAAAACCAAACAGACACTCACACAAAAATCTCTTGCTCAAACATTTTTCTATGTAGCATCCATTTGTCAGTCTCCCAGTCTCTCTCTCTCTTTCTCTCTCGTTTTGTGTGCAGCATTCAATTAATTTGCTGGATGGGTTTTAATGATGGCTTTGTCAACGATAAAGTGCTTGCTGTCTCCCAAAGTATTTCCATTATTGATTTTATTTTCTCTGTACTCTCGACTCTTTAATATGTATTTATTGCACTCACTTGATTTTCATCTTCTTGTTGTACAACAACATATGGCAGGGCAGTCTGCATCTGTGTGTGTGCGTGTGTGTGTGTACGTGGGGGGCGTGGCAGCGCGCTTGACACACGCCTGCAGCGCTGCGTCAGAGAAAACGTCAAGCGAACTGTTTTTCCCATGCCCTCTTCTATGATATGCGTACTTTACAACAGGGAACGAACCACGGACTCTGTCGACTTTGGACACTAGGCGCCGAGGGGGGAGCTGAGGACTAGCCTTGAGTGGAATCCTTACAAAAGTGGTAAAAATTGCCAGCGGCACACAGCACACGAAGTTGCCAAGTCACAGAGTTTGCCAAGGGTGGATTTGCCAAGTGCAGGGACAGACGACTTTGCCTCACCTCACCTCTCTCTCACACTCTCTCCATTCTCCAACTCTCCAACCCAACCCATTTCTAGCAAACAGCGTCGCGCCTTCTCCGCTTGTCCATAGAATTATGTTCTTTTGTTTCTGGCATCTTCTCTCATTTTTTTTTTCTTTCATTTCGCATTTCTCGTTCTCTGTAGTTTTTCTTCGCATGTTTTTCGCACTTTGTTGGGTTTGTTTTTGTTGTTGTTGCGGAGTAACTGGAACTGAAACTGAAACACAAACTCAGAGGGTCCTCCAGAGGAGGTTCGCCGTCTTCTCACCTTTATTTATACATATGTACATAAGTACCACAATTCATACATATGTATGTACGTATGAATGTAAATTTTTTGCCGGCTATATTAAATTCTTTTACATTCGCAGCATTATGTCCAAGTGTCAGTTACTTAACATGCGATGTCAAATTGAAAAATGAACAAGGGGTGCGCACTCCAAGCCAAAGTACATAATATAAAATATGTGCAGCTTTCAAGGTTTGTTGCCTAAGATAGACCATATGGTTTGTACCTGTAAATTACGCAGTAGAGAAAACTATAAATGTTTTGCGTGTTAGGATATGTAGTATTTTATTTCGTGGCAGGATATACAACTTTTTATTTTGTCAATGTTTTTGTGAAGAATTCATGACATTGTGAATTTTATAAAAAGTAACAAAGTCATACAAGCTATCTAACTGTCTTATTCATTCAAAATATAAATTTTATTTCTTCTTTTACTGGAACTTAAGTTCCAAGAAACTTTATGTCATATTTCGGAAAATATTTTAAATATTGCCTTATTCTAAAAACATTTCTTCGAAATTTTGCATTTTCGAAATCCACATAATTTATTAAAGCTATTAAATTTTGCAAAATATTTTAAATAATAAAATGTAATAGCAAGATATATTTCATAAATTCAGGTAGTTAAGGAAAGTATTTTAGATAATACATTTTCAAAGCAACACATATTTCTCCTAATTGTGAAACCCACATACATTAATGAAGCTGTTATATTTCGATAAATAAATTAAATATTAACATTTAATGACAATTTATATTTCTCGTAAATTTTGTTAATGAATAAACTCCTCTTACTAAAGTTTTCCTGTAAAATATTTACATTATACAATTTTAAAAGCCAACATATACTTCCAATATTTGAAATTTCGATATCCACATAAAGTTGTCATATTTTTAAAAATATTAAATTTGAATAGCAACATTTATTTATCGTAAAATGAGCAAACTCCACATTAATAAATAAAGCTTTCCTGTTACGGGAAATATTTAAAATGTTAAATTTTAATAGCCACATATATTTCTCGTTAAATTTTAATTTGCCAAACTTCAGCAGCTGGCAATGCAAAAGAGTCGTGACTAAGTTTAAATAAGGAAATGATTTTGCGGGCAACTTGTAATTAAAGGTGTTGCTAATTTGGCTATAATTGAGTTTATTACTTGGTCGTAGTACTTGGCTTAAGCAACTACAGAAATCAAATCCAAGCGATTCTTGCAAACGAACTCAGTTTGTGTTTCCATATTCGCAAACGGAAGCCAGAGAAATGTCTAATTAAATTTAACCCGTAAAAGTTTATTACCAATGACTGTTGACGGGGCCAACAGGCCAGACGACTAACCGGTGGACAGACAGACAGACAGACAGACGGACGGACTGGCTACCTGATTGCTGACTGGACATGAACTGCGGCCAAAAGGCGGCGATGTGAATGAAATCCGACAAGCGACAAGGCGAAGCCAGGCAAAATGGCTTAGAGAGTGCCTAGAAGACTCGAACTCGAACCCAAATCCAATGCAGGGCATGACACAAAAGCCCTTAAGGGAAGGGAAAAGCTGCAAAAAAAAAGAAAGAAAAACAAAAAAAGGAAAGAAGAGCGAAAGCCAGAGAAATGAAGCAACTAAAACGAGACGTGCTCAAATGCAAAAGATACAAAATACAAAATACAGAAAATACAAACAAGCGAAGGGCCCAGAGAGAGAGAGAGAGAGAAGACAAACCAAATGAAATGAAATGAATGAATGAACTGTGAAGCGGCTAATGAATGAATGACAAAGCGACTAACTGACAGACACGAGCAGACAGACTGTGAGGCGCTGAGTGAATTATTGAATAAAACGCCAATGCAATGAATGAAGTTTTGTGGTGCTTAAAGACTTTTCTCGACTCGCTTGCATTACAATAAATCACACATCACAGCGCATTTAGTTGACAGCACAGCAAATGGAGGGGGGATAGGGGGGAAAGAGGTGAGGTTGGCTATAATAAATAGCAGACACATCAAGTTTAATGTGCGAGCCATAAAACTGGACAAGGACAGGCCCAAAGACAAAGCCACTGCTGAAGTGCCATCGAATGTTTTGGCCAAGTATTAGGTCCTCGACTGGAGGTCGATTGGCCTGGCTAACATATCTATAGTATGCAGCTTGTATTATTTATGTAGATGCATCTGGGTTTTCCCCCCGGGGCTATCTTTAGACTTGCATCATTTTCCTGCTGCTGTTTGCATATTTACGCGCTAAGCTGCCAGAGATGCCAGATAAGCTACTAGTCCGGGACTCGAAGAGCATCATCAGCAGCATCATCATCAGCCCTCACCCCAATTCTCGTAGCTATGATTAGCTGTGCGTCACACACACACACACATAAATCTGAGCATTGCTTGCTCCAATTCCCCGTTAATAACGCCAGTAGCTGACGCATCCAAGAGACTCTCCGAGAGAGCGACTTGAAAGTTCGTTGTCCCCAATTTGGAGACTACTAAATCGCAATTTGATGAGGGCAACAATTTTTGTCAAATGTCTAAAGGAGGCGTGGTCTTTTTGTTGTTAACGGTTGCGATGTAAAAAATAAGTAAGAAAGCTACACTCAAACGTGATTAACTTTGAGATACCCGTTACCCATTTTTAGTAGAATATCAAATCAATATGCTGAAAAATACAAAATATACCAGATGCTAAATTTGGTATATCATTTCAAATATATCATAGAGAATGGAATACATCAATCATATATTTATTTAATATACTGAAATATACCGAAGTCTATATTTGGTATATTGATATAATATTACAATTAAAATATACCATGGAGTATAGAATGTACCAACACAATATACATAAGTAATATACTGGAAAATACTAAAATATACCGAAGGCTATATTTGATATATCGATGCACTATTACACTTCAAATATACTTTGGGGTATAGAATATACCAGATTTTCAACCAAAGCAGCTGATGATTATCAAAAATTCATTGTTCATTGTAGGAACGTAAAAGACTCCTTCTGCCTGCTACATACCCTTGATAGAGCCACTAACTTATGATACCCTTCTACCCTATTGTTAGCGGGTATAAAAAAATTGCTTGGCATCCGTCAGAGATAGTTTTCTTATTTTTCTAACCCCGCTCAAGATTACAGCATTTAACATGACTTTGTTGTCAGACTTGTTGTTCTGCCTTCGCTCCGCCGCTGTCGAGAGGCTCTAATTGGCCTACGGCTGTGGTTTGTTCTCTTCGGATTCTTTTAGAGCGTATAACTAAGTATTTTGTTTTGTTGATGTTGCTGTTGTTGTTGTTGTTGTGCGAAGCCGCTTTGATGTCATTCAACTAACTGTAAATAGATTTCTGTATATACAAATTCATATCTATATATATAAAGCGTAGTTTGTAGTTTCATCTGCTACTTTTTTTTATTTATTTAATTTCTTTGGTGCGCCCCTCTATCATTATCATCCACAAAGTCATTGTACAAAGCAAAAAAAAAAAGAAAAGCCATTGCATCTCCAATATTATAGAAATAGAAAAATAGTCGTAAGGAATGAAGCAATGATGATATTTTGTTTCTCTTCATTTCTCCATGTTTGATCTCAACGTTGAACATGATGTATTGCTCTTTCTCTCTTTTTTCTCACTCTCTCTCTTTCTACAGGTACCAAGCACAGCTCTTTTCGCGGCCATCCCGGCAAATATCACATGAATTTAGGTAACAACAAATTTAAACGTAGTGTCATTCATAATAATTGTAGAACGAAATGTATTTGATATAAAAAAATAAAAAACAAACAAAATAATGCATGATAATCAAGCGTAATCAAGCAATGGGTTAATTACGCCAACTTAATGAGTATGCTAGACGGATATGTACCCTGTAAATGTGAAGCGTTCATCTTTTGAGATTGTCTCTAGAGTTTTTTAAAAAGTTACGTAAAGTTTAAATAGAAATGTGTTAGAAAGAGATTTGATATTAAACTTGTTAAACAAATATTAAAGTTGATTGTAATATTTAGATATTTATCAATTATGTTTTTTCATAATGATCTTTCTGATCATAGTCTGACCACTGTTAATAATTTAAAGTAAATATCTGCGAGTGCTCTATGTTTCTTATAGAAATTCTTAGGAATTTTCCCTTAGGTCATATACAATGTATGTATCTGAATAATAATCCATGTAGACGCAATATTTTCTATTAAAATATTAAGAGCTGTATTGAACGGCAGACAAATGAAATTAATCATTGAATACTCCATGTGAATGGTTATAAATATTTTGATTGTTTTGCAGTAAAACGTAACAGAATTATTCTGAAAATTTGTTTATCATCTAATCCATTTGAGGAATCCTTCTACGAATCATTGTTCTTACTCATTGTTATTCAAAAAACTGAACTCTTCAGTGTAAGATTACTGAGTCAACAAAACACGCTAGAGAGAGAGCAATCCCAGATATGTGTTATGTTTATGCACATAAATAAAAGCGACCCCGTTTTCATTATAGTACTGCGCCACAACAACTAACAGTGAGTCATCATCAGCAGTCGGTTGTCGGTTGCTTACCGAGAGTTATAATTGACCATATGGTCTGAGAGTCGTCACAGGTTAATCCCAAATGCATTTGAACAGACATCGCAGTGATTTGCATTGCCAGTGGACCACCATGATAAACCAGAGGGATAGGGAGGGAAAGAAGAGAGCTCTAAGCTTCCGTCCTCCAGAATCTATGGCTATTAATATTTCCTGTCTCGCGCGCATAAATTAACAGCGTAGCGTTGGGCCAATTGAAATGCTCCAATGGGAACCCTTCTCAAAATATATCATTATATTTTATTATTTGGGTTTTATGACTTTCGGAATCGTAGCGCACCCACATTCAAGACTAATTTGAGGCCGGCTTCAAGTGTCAAGTGAGGGAGACAGCGGTGGCACTCATGAAAATGGGAAAACCCATCGGCATGTCAGTGTAGATGATGAGGATAAGGGGAAGGAGGAGGAGGCGGGTTGGTGTCCGGTGTGAGCTTACCCAGAATCTGGGTGCCAAAACGGAAGTGGCTGCTTAAAATACAAAAAAAAAAAACCGTTGCACACACAAATGCAAACGTAAATTCTTCTCAATTATTTGTGATGCGACATGCAAAGTTGCCACAAGTTGCCAGTAGCTGAAGTCGAAATACACTAGACACTCTGAAACTAGATAGTTTATTATTGAGATCTCAATTAAAAGATTGAGATTGCCTTGAAATTAGAGAACTGTTAAGTGGTTAAGCAAATAGAATCAGAGCTACCAGTTTTACAGGCAAAACACGCTACGAAGAACGGTGTGATAAAGTCGTGAATTGAAAACAAGATTGAAGTATTCAATAGTGAGATATTTCTTTCGTCTCTTAACTTCAAAATAGTGGAAGAGTAAAGTAAGAAAGATATGTTTTTGGAAGTATTCAATAGTGAGATATTTCTTTCTTCTCTTAACTCAAAATATAGTTGGAAAGTAAAGTAAGAAAAGTGTATTTTTAGAAAGCCCAATTTATAGCTCAATACAAATATATTTTTTATCACATTTGACATTATTTTTGTCGCAGAATAATAAAAACGTGCATTTCACCTAAACGTAGCTTAAAGATATAGTATAGCTCTAAGATATTTTTTATTGCAATTTATCAATTTATGGCGACATAAAAACAGTCTCAAAGTTGCATTTTTTGCACACACTCAAAGCGAAACCTCCAAGGCATATTTATTTTTATTAAAGTACATTAAAAGAGTGTTCGTTATATTGCACCCACAAAAAGTATCTGAAAGATACATTTGATACAGCCTCACATTTTCGCCTACAGTCGGCTCAGTTGTCAAGCGTTTGATAGAGTTGAAATGCCTTTCACAAGGGTAAATAAAATGCCGCAAACCGCTTTTGCTGCTGTTGCTGCTTCTGGTGTCGTGCATCCGACAGATACAGATACAGCGACAGACAGAGATACATGACTGCAGATACATTGCGATACCCGGTTTACTGCAAAATCTCTGTTAGAACTTCCCACAATAAATGCGAATGCGACTCGTTGTCGTTGTCGCTGTTTGTTCCTGGGCAACGTTTGGTGTAATTTTATGCCGTTTTATGCATAATTTATTTTTTTCTATCTTTTTTTTTTTCAATGAAAGAGAGTTGTGTGGAGCTGCGTTTGTTGTTGTTGTTGTTGCCCCCTGCCAGCTGTCCCGACTCCAGTTGGCTCCCGGCTCACAACAAATTGCCCGCATTCCTCTGTGTGAGAGAAACGGGTTTACCTTGAGAGCAGCGCTCTGCGTTCATTGTGTCGTGACCAAAGCAGCAGAGTCAAAGCCAAAGCAGTCAGCAGCAGTCAGTCACACTCGAGATTTGTTAGAGCAGTTAACGTTCACTCACCTTGCTCTCCCTCTCTCTCTCTCTACTTCCATCTCTCATTGGGTTTTGTTTGCATTTTACAGAAGCACTGCTGCAGTCACGTCCATTGCCACACATTCCGGCCGGCAGCACGGCGGCCACGCTGCTCGCCGATGCCGCCGAGCTGCAGAGCCAAGAGTCCAGCGTGGGCAACGTGCTCGCCTCCCTTGGCGGCGGTCACAGCTCAGCGACATCGGTGTTCGAGTCGGCGCATCGTTGGACCTCCAAGGAGAATCTATTGGCGCCCGGTCCCGAGGAGGATGATCCCCAGTTGTTTGTGGCGCTCTACGACTTTCAGGCAGGTGGCGAGAATCAGTTGAGCCTGAAGAAGGGCGAACAGGTGCGCATTTTGAGCTACAACAAGTCGGGTGAATGGTGCGAGGCGCATTCGGACTCGGGCAATGTGGGTTGGGTGCCCTCCAACTATGTGACGCCGCTCAATTCGCTGGAGAAGCATTCGTGGTACCACGGACCCATCTCACGCAATGCCGCCGAGTATTTGCTCAGCTCGGGGATCAACGGCAGCTTTCTGGTGCGCGAGAGTGAAAGTTCGCCCGGACAGCGCAGCATTAGTCTGAGGTAAGTCGAAGACGAGTTCAATAAATTCTTTGTCACAACTAAAACTCCTTTTTTGTCTCTAGATACGAGGGACGCGTCTATCACTATCGCATATCGGAGGATCCGGATGGCAAAGTGTTTGTCACGCAGGAGGCCAAATTCAATACTCTAGCCGAGCTGGTGCATCATCACAGCGTGCCACACGAGGGACACGGTCTAATCACTCCTTTACTCTATCCGGCGCCCAAGCAAAACAAACCCACAGTCTTTCCATTGAGTCCCGAGCCAGATGAGTGGGAAATCTGTCGCACCGACATTATGATGAAGCACAAACTGGGCGGTGGGCAGTACGGTGAGGTGTACGAGGCGGTGTGGAAACGTTACGGCAACACGGTGGCCGTTAAGACGCTCAAGGAGGACACGATGGCGCTGAAAGATTTCCTCGAGGAGGCGGCCATCATGAAGGAGATGAAGCACCCGAATCTGGTGCAGCTAATCGGTGGGATCAGTCGACATCCTTTTGACTACAAATTATAGCTCAACTAAATCTCTATACTCTCTCTTTCCTTCTGTTTCTTTTTCTGTGTCTCTCTCTCGCTCTCTTATTTTAGGTGTGTGCACTCGGGAGCCGCCCTTCTATATCATCACCGAGTTCATGTCGCACGGCAATCTGCTAGATTTTTTGCGCTCCGCTGGACGCGAAACATTGGATGCGGTGGCACTGCTTTATATGGCCACACAGATAGCGTCGGGCATGAGCTATCTGGAGTCACGCAACTATATCCATCGGGATCTGGCGGCACGCAATTGCCTGGTGGGTGACAATAAACTCGTGAAGGTGGCCGACTTTGGTTTGGCCCGTCTGATGCGCGATGACACGTATACGGCGCATGCGGGTGCCAAGTTTCCCATCAAATGGACCGCCCCCGAGGGATTGGCATACAATAAGTTTAGCACGAAATCGGATGTGTGGGCCTTTGGGGTGCTGCTCTGGGAGATTGCCACGTATGGGATGTCGCCGTATCCGGGCATTGATCTAACCGATGTGTATCACAAGCTCGAGAAGGGCTATCGGATGGAGAGGCCGCCCGGTTGTCCGCCGGAGGTCTATGATCTAATGCGGCAGTGCTGGCAATGGGATGCAGCGGATCGGCCCACATTCAAGAGCATACACCATGCGCTGGAGCACATGTTTCAGGTGGGTGACGGTGACATCGAATTCGAGGTCGAGGTGTGGGATGATGATGATGAAGATGATGAAGACATCGATGATGATGATGATGTTGATGATGATTACGATGGCGACAATGATGACGACGACAATGGCATTGAGCTTTGATTGATGCAATTGGCATGCCAGCGCACCAACTGTGATAGTCATCGCACAATCACAACAACAACACCAACAACCACAACTACTACTACTACTACTACTACAACAACAAGAACAATCCGTAGTGATAGCAATAATGATCCACGTGCTGCACGTCTCTCCTTCTTCGCTCCGCAGGAATCGTCCATCACCGAAGCGGTCGAGAAACAACTGAATGCCACAGCGACAGCAGCGACCACAGCGACTGGAGCGACACAGCAAGCGGCGGCTGGCGGCGGCGGCTTAAACACGGCCAGCGCCTCCTCATCGGCATCGGCATCGCTCAGTCTGACGCCGCAAATGGTGAAGAAGGGCATGCCCAACCTCGATCCACAGCAACAGCAGCAGCAGCAACAACAATTGGCCAGCACGCCCATGTCAGGTGAGTTGCAAACATCATCATCTACAGTATCTCAATTAACAAATTTAATATATATACATTGATTTGTGCCAGAAACCGGCTCCAGTTCCACCAAGCTGAGCACCTTCTCCAGCCAGGGCAAAGGCAATGTGCAGATGCGTCGCACCACCAACAAACAGGGCAAGCAGGCACCAGCTCCACCCAAGCGCACCAGGTGAATATCTGCGACTATCACATATATACTAGTATTAACTATGCTTCCTTCTTGTTTGCAGCCTGCTCAGCAGCAGCCGGGATTCAACATATCGCGAGGAGGAGGCACGCAACTTTATCGATGAGCTCAACACGAATGGTAGTAGTAGCAACTTCCACTTCAACTCCAACTCCAACAACATTTTTAGCCAGACCCTATGTAGAAATTTTAAAACCCAAATTCCAACCCAGACACAACAAATACGTACACAACAACAACAACAACAACAGAAACAACAATTACTACAACAACAACAACAACAGAAACAACAAACGTATTCCATTAAGAAATCATCCTCCTGCAGTAGTTTCCTTTACGACATCCTATTTCGAGGTATTTGTCAATGGAGTAAGAATTTCTATTTACAATTTATGTTTCGTTTTGTTTATTATTGGTTTGTGATGCACACACACAGAAGAAAAGAAAGTCTACGCATTTTTCTTATTCTGTATTTTTTATGCTTTGCCCTAAGTTCATTTATTTTTCTTGGCATATTTCATATTTAAATGTGCCTTGGTATTGTTTACTGTTTGAATACTTTTATTATCATTTAATCTTGATTTTGGTTTCTCTTCATACGTGGCTTACTCTAGTGGAATCTTAGAAAAAGAATTGAATACATTTAAATTTAATTTAAAAATTGCTACTTTGAATTGAACATTAACGGACGGCTTTTAGTTTAACCCTTTGAGGACCGAATTAAATTGAAGTGATTTGAAAGCAATATTAAATTAATATCTAATGATAGAACACACTCTGTTAATGCTAAAAGAACATTTAATTATGACCAATATAATTGCGATGAAATTAAATTGCTGTGATTTTAACGTAATATAGTAATATTTTAATGCTCAAATTCAGAAAACTCGCAGTTAATTAAGGCCAATATAATTGCTACTCGGTATATTTTTGTGTAAACAGTATTTTTATTGTTGCCTCGCGGTAACTTTGGTTCCGAAAGAATTAATAGAATTCAACTAACGTTCAATTACCACAAAATATCAACGAATAGTTAATAAAATAGATAACAATAACAGCTAGATTACAATACTTTAAGCTAAAATAACTCTGACTATCAGCCAACATTTCTTTGATTCCACAATTAAGCCTCGATGTTTCTTTATTTGTGTTTCCCCCTTTTCAATGTAGCTTCTTTTTGGTGTTTGATTTAGTTTTAAATTGTTTTACTTAGTTTCTAATTTATTTTGTTTGCTTTATGTTTGATTGATTTTGGTTTACTTGTAGTGCTTCATTTGTTTGTTAACTATTTTGTTTGGTGTTGACAAATATTGAGCAAATTGGGTTTGTCGTCGCGACCACCACGACTATTCATATATACTCAGCACACGCTAATCCAAAATCCATTGTCCCGAGCACGCGCATGCTAAAGCACTTCCACACGACACTTGAGCACTCAATTGAATCCGTTTTTCGTTCGGCGCTTTTTGCAGGTCTCACACGGGACATTAACAATTTGACACAGCGCTATGACTCGGAAACGGATCCGGCGGCTGATCCCGACACCGATGCCACCGGCGATAGCCTCGAGCAGAGTTTGACAGTGACGCCGCCCAACAAAATGCAACATTCGCTGCATGGCAGCGTGCCCGGCATCTCCGCGGGCATTGGACCGCGTTCCTCGCAGCAACACAGCTCATTCAAGCGTCCGGTGATGGGCAACCGTGGACTGGAGACGCGTCAGAGCAAACGTTCGCAGCAGCATCCGGCACGCGAACAGCCGCCAGTGGTGGCCATCAATGGCAATGGAGTGGCTCCCGTGCTGCCAGCTCATCCCATCACGGTGGGCGCACTGGAGGTGATGAATGTGAAGCGTGTGGTGAATCGATATGGCACATTGCCGAAGGTGGCGCGCATTGGCGCCTTCCTCGACAGCCTGGAGGACAGCAGCAGCAGCAGCGGTGGCGGTGGCGATTCCTCCAACGGACATGCCACACCGCCAGCCCGAGCACCACCCGCGGTGCCCGCCTTGCCCACGGCAGCGAACAAGGTGCAGCAACCACAGCAGATGATACGCAGCAATTCGTCAGGTGGCGTGACCATGCAGAACAATGCAGCCGCCAGTCTGAATAAACTGCAGCGACATCGCACCACCACCGAGGGCACCATGATGACGTTCTCCTCGTTCCGTGCCGCCGGCAGCA
Organism: Drosophila kepulauana; assembly: GCA_023558455.1. Classification (NCBI taxonomy): domain Eukaryota; kingdom Metazoa; phylum Arthropoda; class Insecta; order Diptera; family Drosophilidae; genus Drosophila; species Drosophila kepulauana. The sequence goes on from CM042369.1 coordinate 41,361,248, forward strand.
GCAATTCCCCGAAACGTGGCGGCGTCGTCACCCAACCGGCGTTGGCTAATCTGGAGTTTCCGCCGCCACCGCTCGAAGAGTTTGAGGCGTTGCCGCCGCCACCACCGCCGCCAGCGCCCGAGAGTGCCGTCCAGGCCATACAACAGCATCTGCATGCGCAGCACAGCAGCAGCAACGATGTCAGCAACACGGCGCCCAGCGTCGAGGAGGCCAGCTCACGCTTTGGCGTCTCACTGCGCAAGCGTGAACCATCCACAGATTCGTGCAGTTCGCTGGGCACGCCACCCGATGCGGCACCAACTGCTGTTGCTGCTGCTGCATCGACGTTGCCGCTGCCCGAGAAGTCGCTCAATCTGAAGGAGAAACTCATCACCGAAATCAAGGCGGCCAACAAGCCAGCCGAATTATCTTCATCCCTCGGCTATGCCAATGGCAGTGCTTCAACTGCAGCGCCGCTAGTTGTTGATCCCGTGTCGCAGCTGGTCACCGAGTTGGCCGAGAGCATGAATCTGCCCAAGCAGAATCTGCCGACAAAGATGACAAATGGCAACAGTCAGAGCAGCAACATCAACACCAACAACGCCAACAGCAACAACAACTTCAAGGCACAGCTCAAGAAAGTGGAGCCAAAGAAATTGAATGCGCCGCTGCCAAAGGCCGAGCAGCCGTCGAACATCATAGACTTTAAGGCACATCTGCGTAAAGTAGACAAGGAACAGCAGCCACAGCCAGCCCAGCAGCAGCAGCAACCAACACCTCCCAGCAATGCCAATGCGAATGCCAATTGCAACAACAAGTTTAGCAGCGCAACAGCAGCAGCAGCTGCAAATCAAAAGACTGAAATCAAAATCGATGTGAGCAACTCAAATGCCGAAACAACAGATGAAACAACTGCAGCAACAGCAACCACAGCGGGAGATGCACAGCAGCAACAGCAGCAGCAGCAGGGCAAGCGACGTAGCACAGGTAGTATTAATAGCTTAAAGAAACTTTGGGAGCAGCCGCCGCCTGGCGGTGATTATGCCAGCACCACAATTCCATCACAACCAACGCAACAGTCCACATCGTCGACAACCATGGCCAGCAATGGCCATGGCCAATTGTCGCCCAAATATGGCCTGAAAGCTGTTAAGCAGCAATTTGGCAATAAACCGCCACCAGCGGCACCGCCACCACCGCCCCCCATTAGCACCACTCAGACCAGCACCACATGTCCTCCGTCAGCACAGCCCAACAAGCAAGCTCCAGTTCCAGTTTCAGTTCCAGCTCATGCAGCAGTAGCAACCAAAATACCCACAACAACAACAACAACAACAACTGCAATAAAAACATCTCTTTCAACGCAACTCTTCACAGATGCCGAGGGCAGCAGCAGCAACAACAGCGACGAGCAGCAGCAGCAGCACACCAACGATGGATCCGAGAACATGACGCAGTCGCTCTACACCAGCAACGATCAGCAGCAGCAGCAGCATCATCAATTCAACAACTCCAATTCGAATAGTCAGCCGGGCAAGTTGAGCAGCTCCAGCATTGTGACGAGCAACAGCCAGAGCAAACCTGCGGTGCCTCACAAGCCCACCAAACTCACCATCTATGCCACGCCCATTGCCAAAATAGCCGGTGTTGGTGTGGGCGGTGGGGATAACATAAACTCTACGCAAATCAGCAGGGAGAGCATTCTGGAGTTGGTGACACTGTTGGAGGGTTCGCTCAAGCATCCGGTGAACGCCATCTCGGCATCGCAGTGGCTGCAGCTTAGCGACAAGCTGAATATATTGCAGAATTCGTGTGTGGTGTTTGCGGAGAACGAATCGATGCCGCCGCATTCGAAATTCCATTTCCGTGAGCTGGTGACGCGTGTGGAGACGCAATCGCAGCATTTGCGCAGTGCGGGCAGCAAGAATGTGCAGGACAATGAGCGGCTGGTGGGCGAGGTCGGGCAGTCGCTGAAGCAGATCTCGAATGCGTTGCATAGGTAAATGATAAGAACGGGGATGGATATGCAGCGGAGCGATGCGAAGCAGGACAACAACGGCGCCGCCATTTGGCTGGACGCCGAGGGCAATTTTATCAAACGCAAGCAGCAGCAGCAGCATCCACAGTGATAGATGTGTGTGTGTGTCTGTGTGTGTGACACCACATCGCTCCCATTCATCCCCCCTTTTAGGAGTAGTGCCCAACAAATGAGAACAACATCAACAACAACGAACGAACTGATGACAGAATTGAGGACGGAATAACACGTTAAGAACTTCAAGCCCAGCGAAGAAGCAATGAATGATGAGAGGAAGGAAGAGCAACAACAGCAACAGCAACCTACAACTATAATTAATTATTAACTATATACATATGCATATATATATAAATATCGTAGCAATATGTACGATCGATCATTGCGTAGAATCTATCTTAGTAACCGTAGCGATTATACATACACTATATACATACATCTAGTCATATATATCTGATGCATCCGCTTAAGTCGAAAGTCGAGGCGAGGCGAGGCGAGTCGAGATAATACTTCTTCTAACTGAGTTGCAAAGCAAAAGTTTTCTATATAGTAGGCATTTCTCGATCTTCATTTCTCCGCAATTGTATTTTTTGCACCTTAAGCTAGAGCTTCGTTTTATCTACACAGACACATTTATTGAAAGACATACATATAAAAACATAAACAAACAAACAACAAAACGAGGATCAATGAAAGAACGAGAATGTGCATGATGATTGATGAATGAAATATATATTCATAGAATATCTCAATAATTTAGTAATTATACATATATACATTGCACACACACACATGCAAATATACATACATACATACATATATACTAGTCGGTAAAAGTGTTTTTAGTATACCTACTTATACGCATATATATAGTATTATATATATATACATATATATGATTTCAAACTCACTCTCTACAACGTTTAGACTTTTCTTCGTGTTTTAGTACTCGTAATACCTACAATTAAAATTACAAGCATATGATCTATGTGTACTACGCGGCATAAATTATAAATGAAAAAACACAGAATCGTAGCAAAGCCCAAAGATATTATTATTAACGACTACTCGAAAAAAAACAAAAGAAAATTATATATTGTATGTATATGTTAGTTGCAAAAGACTAAATGGACTTATTTCTTAGTTTTATGTTGATAAATGCAAGAGAAACAAAAATATAAAATTGGTGGCAAACGCTTTTTAGACATATACATATTATACAACAAATTGTAATTATTATCTGATATTTTATGGATTTTAAAAACTACTTTTATACGTAAACAAAAAAACACATACACGAAAAACAAAAAAAAATACAACCAAAAACAAATAAATATTCATTTCATATAATATACGCAAAATGTGGAAAGCAACAACGGATCAACATTTTGGGGCGGGTTGACGACATACTTACATATAAATAAATGGATGTGCATTACATATAGAGTATCTACTTCACCTTTATCGAAAATTATCTACCCCGAAAATAACAAAGAAACAACAAAAAGATATATAAATACATATATATTTCTGTAACTTCTATAAAATATCTGTGCGTTTGAATGCGCTTAGAGCATATATTATTTAAAAGAAAAACGGATCAAAATACTTCAAGGAGAAATAAAATGATATTAAAAACAAAACTAGAGTTGTGTCCCTAAATTTAAAACCGTTTACCACCAAGCATCAATTCAAGGCGCGTAGCATTTGAATTACGTCACAAAAATAAAAGAACCAAATTTACATCGGACATCGATAGGTTCACGTCAAGTGAGTCGATATACCGATTCATGTAACGGCGATGTTTATTTTGATTTCAAGCACGTGCGATAGTATTGCAGCCCTGTCGTATCGAGTCTTGTGACTGCCATTTAATTCAAATTCCAAATTCATAAGATTACAATTGCCCAATTTTTATTAAATATTCTATACACGAATTTTACAATAATTTGTCGAAACTACAAACAATTTTACAAGCCGATTATGACAGTTGGTTACTTGTGGTGGGGCAACAATTAATCGCTGTAGATAACATTGAAGCAAATGGTAATGTTATGGTGCTGTTATGTTAAATAACATTTCTGTTTGGCATTCGTTCTTTTTTTTCATAAAGAAAAGAAGAAGAGAAAGAGGAAAAAAGACGAAATAATATATAATAATAGAATATTATTTATACTGTGATATATAGCCAAGCATTGTTTTGTGTGTCTGCAAATCAGTAATTGAGCAAAACGACGCAGCAGTGAACGAGACGACACAAGAACGACGAAACAAAGCCAATTGCAATAACAACAACAACACAGCAGAGACAGCAGCAAAGTCAGCAGCCAAAAAGTAAAAGAAGAGCAGCATTCATTAACAATGCCACTGTTTGGTAAATCACAGAAGACGCCAGTTGAATTGGTAAAGTCGCTGAAGGAAGCAATCAATGCACTGGAGGCAGGCGATCGCAAGGTGGAGAAGGCGCAGGAGGATGTAAGCAAAAATCTGGTGTCCATCAAGAATATGCTGTACGGCAGCAGCGATGCGGAGCCACCAGCGGATTATGTTGTCGCTCAGCTGTCGCAGGAGCTGTATAACAGCAATCTGCTGCTGTTGCTCATACAGAATCTGCATCGCATCGATTTTGAGGGTAAAAAGCATGTGGCACTCATATTCAACAATGTGCTCCGTCGACAGATCGGCACCCGATCCCCCACAGTGGAATACATCTGCACGAAACCGGAGATACTCTTCACACTGATGGCCGGCTACGAGGATGCACATCCCGAGATTGCCCTCAACTCGGGTACGATGCTGCGCGAATGCGCCCGCTACGAAGCGCTGGCAAAGATCATGCTGCATTCGGATGAGTTCTTCAAGTTCTTCCGTTACGTGGAAGTGTCCACGTTTGACATTGCCTCGGATGCCTTCTCCACCTTCAAGGAGCTACTAACACGCCATAAGCTGTTGTGTGCCGAATTCCTCGACGCCAACTATGACAAGTTCTTTTCGCAGCATTATCAGCGTCTGTTGAACTCCGAGAACTATGTGACCCGACGTCAGAGTCTGAAATTATTGGGCGAACTGTTGCTGGACAGGCATAACTTTACCGTAATGACACGATATATATCAGAGCCGGAGAACCTGAAGCTAATGATGAACATGCTTAAGGAACGTTCACGTAACATTCAATTCGAGGCGTTTCATGTCTTCAAAGTGTTTGTGGCGAATCCAAATAAACCGAAACCCATTCTGGACATCCTGCTGCGCAATCAAACGAAACTGGTCGATTTCTTGACCAGCTTCCACACGGATCGATCCGAGGATGAGCAGTTCAACGATGAGAAGGCCTATCTGATTAAGCAGATAAGGGAGCTGAAACCGCTGCCCGAGGCTTAGTGGGCGGCGGCAGCAGAAACAGCAGCAGTAACAACAACAACAACGATGGCAACGACGACAGTGCTGGCAACGTCGAGGGCGAGAACAAGAACGAGAACGAAAGCAGAAACAGTAACAAAAACAAAAGCGAGAACAAGATCGTTGGCGAAAGCGGGAGCAAGAACGAGAAGAACACAAACACAAAGGCCTTGGATGTATGGAGGATGGCTGCTGACGACGATGATAGTGAAGACAGATGCAGGACGAAGACGACAACATAAGGACGGCTATACGCATGCTGTATGCGTGGGAGGAGCTGAGCAATACATTGACGAAAACAGACGCAAGACGAAGACAACGTGACCAGGGACGGGGACAGCGACGATGACGACAGCACTTGTGAGTAACTAAACAATAATTTAGACAAAGCAAACAGAATGATAACGATAACGATAAACGATAAACAAAAATATATAAGTAGCAACAACAAGAAGTACACACATATGTAACTGTATGTATGTAATAATAGCGTAAACGAGCCGCCGCATAATATTGCGAATTTAACTAAATAACAAACAACAACCGAAAAAATCACACACTCACACACTATTTACTTTACTTTACCCAAAATTAAATAAGAGACATATTCAATGCAGCTTCGTCTAGTTCGCTTTTAAATTGTTCCAAGAGAGAATTCGTTCTTATTCTTATTTGTGTTGTTGTTGTTGGTTGTTTGTTGTGGTTCTTCAGTCGAGAGAGATAGAGATCCTCGTAGACCCTTTGTATGTATGTACACCTATGGTTTAATACTTTTTTCTTTTGCCTATTTACACATAAATAGTTGTTGTAATGAAATTTAGCGTTTTTGAAACGACAATGAGAAAAGGATAATATGAGTTTTGACTTAACAATTTAGACATTAAACATTTCAAATGTGCGCCGAAATTTACAATTATCGTAAATTATTATATATATATTTAAATACATACATATGTAAAACGATTGTAATTTCTCGCAAAAACAAAAAAAAAAGTTCATTCAAAGTACTGCATAATAATTCTAGTTAATAATTGAGAAGAGAAAGCATTCACACAGCAAACAAAACAAAAACAAACACACACACACACACCACACCCACAAAAAAACACACACTACACAACCACATGCAAACAAACATCCATACGTACATAGTGAAGAAAGGGAAGTGAAAACAACAACATTACGAGCAGCATAATAATAAATATATGATTATTATAATTTATATTATTCCCAAAATTAAAAATAACAGCCAAACAAAATTCCATTATGTGTCATTGTGATTGGAAAGCGGGGCAAAGATTGCGGTGTTGGCAAGGAGTGGGGGGCGTTGATCGATCCGATTGTTTAAGAATGCTTACACACTCGTTCATTGAGTCATGTGCAACTTTAAGGGCTGCACAAATACTTGGAAAAACTTTTCACACAAACTACATATGAACTATTATGATAATTAAAATAACATAAATATTTAGAATAGAAAATAATACAAACTAGTGTTTATGCATTAAGTGACTTTTATTTATCGAAATAAAATGCCCATTATTAACAGCAATACAGGGTATACAACAGAGTCAACTTGCACTTCAGCTGTTTGTGCAGCCCTGGCAGCGATCAGCTGTTATTAAATCTCGGCGCCAATCAAAAGGGAACGGAGCAACTTAGTTTATTACTTTTGTAAAATATGTATAAACGTTTTAGAAAATCAAAAGAGCAAATAATAATTGCCGAAAATAGCAGCAGTGATGAAGAAAAAAATGTCGATGAAGTGAGCCAAATTATTGTGCGAAGACGTCCTGCAAATAATCAAAAATATGTGCCAATCTGCCGCAGTAAAAATGAACGCCTCGACGATTCTCGTATTTCAGATGCGAGCACCGATGGCGAGCAAGAGCAAGAGAATAAACGCTGTTTATTAAACTCGAACAGATGTCGCGATAATTCCAAGGCGTTGCATTTAACGCCTAGCAATAAATTCCAGCCACTATCAGTGGCTATTAGTGGCAAGAAGATGTCACCACTTTCATTATCATCGTCGCCAACTCTAAACAACCTGAAGAAGTGTTCGCCGAAAACACCGCCCGCTGTGGTTATAAGTGTCAAAAATATATCTCCAACTTCATCATCATTATCGACAACTCTATTCAACCTTACGAAGTGTTCTCCGGGAACGCCTCCAACAGCTTGGCATAGTTTGAGGCGCACACTTTCCACCTTGAAGCGTGAGCGAAGTGTGTTGCAAACCTCCATTCTAGACGCTAGTTACGTTGACAGCACCCCGAGTCCATCGCTGGAATCGAACCTATCCACATTAATTGTCAAGCAGCCCATGCTACACAATGCCAAAGTCTACTCAGCTCAGAAGAAACATCGCTGTGTTAAAGGTGGATATTTACAGGAATACAAGCGTCTTATTCAAAAACAGCGCATGGATCGTCGCAGTCTGCAGCACAATCAACGCCTGGGCATCAGTCCAGGACAACGAGTTCAAGTGGTGGGCATCAACGAATCCTTTGGCGTGCACATGGCGCGAGTTCAAGAGATAGAAGGCGACGCAAACAACTTCAATGTGATAGTGGATCGTCAGATGGCAGCGAGAATCGTTGTGGGATCGAATTTGGAACTTTACTTCGACCCCAAGGCAGAGGCACCGTTGCAGATGTCGAATAAACAGCTCGTCTATATAGAACCGAATAAGTTAGTTTTATTATAAGGAGACTTATGCTAAATACTTTGTAAATACAATTAAAAGTAGGAATAGTTGTTGATCATAAATAAACATAGCTAGCGTCGCTTTTTCTTTTCCAATTTGCGTATTTTGTGCAGGCGTCGCGCATTTGCACTGTTTGGCGTAGGTTCATCAATGAGGCCCCGTCCTTCGTCCTCGTTAGCATCTAAGGATTCATTGCCGCTCATTAAAACTGCGGCCGAGATGCAGACAAATTGAAAGATTGCTCCGACGAAGAGACCATAACGCACTAGCATACTGAATAGGTCTTCCTCGCCATATTTGTCCAAAGAAGCCGCAACGCCCAAATTTTCAGTCGACATTTTAAAATCTGATTTGCAAATATAGGTGGTTGACTCTTTTTTTTGTTTATATTTTTGTGTATGCGGCGTACACAGGGCGAGTTGAGTAAAGCTGACGAATAGCTGATTCGCAGTGATTGGCACCTATAAAAGAAGAAGAGCCCAATAGCTGTTTTTAAATTCATAATTAAAACGCTATTGCGGCATTTAATTTTAAAGTCATGTTGTTGATGGTGCACCTATACATTTGTACTTTTATTGATAGTTTTTTAACTTATGTTAAAAATTTTTGTGTATGGGTTCACAGGGTGCATCAAACACAACCAGCTGATCGGCTGCCAGTAGCAAAAGAGGAAGCAGAAATTTTCATTGCACACTTTGATAACACTTGCAAATCGAATTTTGCATAATTAGTTTTTTAAGTATTTATTTAAGTGGCGCAATCAACATGTCGTGTCTACGCTTAGCAGTCGCGCTTAATACCGCACGTCCATTGCCCCTAAGCAACCAAAGCCTACGCATATTATCCAAACGCAACCAGGAAATTATATTTGCACGCCGTCAATTCTCCAAAGCGGTTGAGGAAACTGCTCGAAAAGCAACGAAATCCAATGGCACATTTAAACTGGCTCTGCTGGGCGCAAGTATTGGAGCTGTGGCCGGATCAAGTTATACGTTTTACACAAATTTCACTGACAAAAACGCACACAAGGAGCACGAAAGAACGCCGCCCAAAGTGATTGAAGCTCTGCCGGCCGGCGTGCGCATCACAAAGCGTTTCATCAATCCGAAGGACACGTCCGGCCTGGACATCGTGCTCTTCCAGTTCCAGACATGCCCCTTCTGCTGCAAAGTGCGTGCCTATCTCGACTATATGGGCGTCTCTTACTCCGTAGTCGAAGTGGACGCAGTGCTGCGCCAGGACATCAGATGGTCATCGGTGAAGAAGGTGCCCATGGTGCTGATACGTCAACGCAATGGGCAATATGTGCAAATGACCGACTCCAGTGCCATAATTTCGCTGGTCGCCACAACATTGAATGATAAACGCGCGGATGTTGGTGAACTGGCGCAATTTTATCCACAAATCTCGTTCTTTGACGATGACGGCAAGAAGAGACAGGACATTATGAACAAATACTTCATGATGTACCAGGATCACACGCCCAAAAATATGACCAAGGAGTTGGAAGAGTAAGTGGACAGTCAGTCAACTTAATTTGATGATTTTAATGTCATTACTTCTCGATTAGGAACGAACGCAAATGGCGAACATGGGCAGATAGTCATCTAGTGCATCTGATATCGCCCAACTGTTATCAGACTCTGAATGAGTCTTTCGAAACCTTTGAATGGTTCTCGAAGGCAGGCGAATGGGATGTTTACTTTCCCAAGTGGGAGCGTGATTTGATGGTTTACTGTGGTGCCACCGCCATGTGGGCAATAGCGAAGATGCTGAAGCGAAGACACGATCTCAGCGATGATGTCAGATCCCACATTTATGATGCACTCGACAAATGGAGCGTGGAGCTTAAGAAGCGTAATACGAAGTTTATGGCTGGCAAACAGCCCGGATTGTCAGATCTCTCAGTGTTCGGCGTATTGAGCAGCATGGAAGGTTGTCAAACATTTAAGGACTGTCTGCAGAATACCAACATAGGTATAACATATTTATTTTAACAAATTGGAAACGCCATTGAACTTGGATTTATTTTAGGTAAATGGTTCTATGACGTTAAGGAGCTTGTGGAGCAAAACCGTGGTCAACTTCACAGAGAACGCATCGTAGGAGTGGCACCAACAGCTTAAATAAAAGTACCAGTTATTATTGAGTCATTCACGCCCAAAGATTGTTTAAAGTTCTTAATAAATGCCACTTCTTATTTTAACTGGGTTGATCGATTTTTTAATACAATTATCGATAAGCGATTGCATATATAGAGCTTAACCAAATCTAGTGTTTTTAGTATTATTAGTATATTTAGTATTTGGAGTTATTTAGTACATTTGGGCATATAACCTGCGGTCACATTAAGCCGATACAATTGGTAAACGCCGCTAGACAGAAAGTGCAAATCATTTTGGATTGGTTATTTTTTCTGTCACGAAAAATACAAATTATTAGCGAAAAAACATGAATTCCCTTGGCGTTGAACAATTCCCGGACTACAAAGTGCCTGGAGTACAGCATGTGGACTTTCATCCATACGAGTCGAACGGCGGGTAAGTGTGGCAAATCCCTCAAAGACATGAGAGCGTCGAATTATAATCACACAATTTGCATTTGCAGTTCTATAGTTGCCATCGCCGGCGATGACTTTGTGGTTATTGCCGCCGACACTCGCTTGAGCAGTGGCTATACAATTCATTCACGCGACCAGAGCAAACTATTTCCCATGTCGTCACGCACCGTTCTGGGATCCACGGGATGCTGGTGCGACAGTCTGTCGTTGACTGGCCTCGTCAAGTTGCGCATGCAGATGTATGAGCACACTCATCTGAAAACCATGACCACTGATGCGGTGGCCCAAATGCTCTCAATTATCATGTACAATCGTCGCTTCTTCCCCTACTATGTGTCCAACATCTTGGCTGGCTTGGATAAGGATGGCAAGGGTGTTGTCTACTCTTATGATCCCATTGGACACTGTGAACGTGCCACTTATCGTGCTGGCGGCACTGCTGGTTCATTGCTGCAGCCAGTGCTGGACAATCAGATTGGTTACAAAAACCAGAATTTGCCGGCTGATCAGTTGCCCCCATTGACCAAGGAACGTGCTGTGGCCGTCGCTTCGGACACTTTCATTTCGGCTGCTGAACGTGATATTTACACTGGAGACTCGGTGCTAATAAATATTATCACCAAGGATGGCATTGAGGAGAGGACACTGCAATTGCGCAAGGATTAATTAAGGAACACAATCTTTTTGCATTCACATGTTCGACTTTAATTTGGTGTAACATAATAAAATAAAAAACAGATCTAAAAGATAATAAACTGGAAGGCAATGCTTAGAATTCAACTGTAAAATGCTAATTCAACCAATGAAGTTATTTATTTTACAATAATTTAAATAATAGTTCAATTTTAAAAACCATTTCCATATTTACTAAGCTCCAAAGTTACCAAGTCACCCTCGCTGCTTAGCTGTGTCACGCTTGCAAACTGTCAACTGCTTGACAACCCTATCAGCTGTTCGCTTTGTTTTCTTCAAGAGCGCGAATTGCACGCCGCTTTGTTAAATGTACATCACTTTGTTTACCACAATATTTGCGTGCTTTTTATTTAGTGCCCTCGGTTCAATTGAAATGTTGGCTTCTGTTATAAAACCCGGCATCTTTCGGCACATAATATGCCGCAACAATGCCTATCCTCGCAGCAACGTCTCGCGTTTTCCAGTGCCGGATGATGTCGTTTTTTGGTCAGTGCCCTATGCGGAATACTGTCCACCGGCTTACACGGCACCGCATATCGGTGGCCAGAGCTGGGCGGATACTCCGTTGAGTGGCGATGCTGTGCAGCCCAAATGGAATCACAACGATGGCATCGTGAATCGCGTTTCCTTTCATGGCGACTATAAGCTGGAAGACGGCGTGCCGCAAAATCCAATTGGACGCACAGGTTTGAGGGGTCGTGGATCACTGGGACGCTGGGGTCCCAACCATGCTGCTGATCCAATTGTAACGCGCTGGAAACGAGATCAAAGTGGTGCTATTATACAGCATCAAGGCAGCGGAAAGTAAGTGCTAAACTATGCATTAAAATGAAAGCATCATAATTTTAATATACCCTTAGAAACATTCTGCAAATGGTGGCTATACAGCGTTCGGATAACAAATTGTGGGCGATTCCCGGTGGCATGGTCGATCCTGGCGAGAATGTAAGCGTCACTCTTAAACGTGAGTTCACCGAGGAAGCACTCAATTTCACCGACAAGGGAAACATGGTCGAACAGTTCTTCAAAGAGGGCGTTCATGTCTATAGCGGGTATGTTGATGACTTTCGCAACACGGACAATGCTTGGATGGAGACAACTGCGCTGAATTTCCATGATGAGGATGGCACACAAGTTGGTCAGCTGCAGTTAGAAGCTGGCGACGATGCAACAAATGTTCGCTGGACCGACATCGATAGTAATCTCAAATTACACGCTAATCATGCAGATATTGTTAAAGAAGTTGTGCTCAAGCGAGATGCACATTGGTAATACTATTTAAAAATTCATTTACAATATTTTAAAGTCTTCTGATCTCGAAGAACATAAAAGTCTGGCTCGTGTTTTACGTGTATATTTATTTCATTTTATTCACTAGAAATTTCCAATAAAAGAATGTAACTTCATGAGGAAACCATTCGGTTTGCTAATAAAAATGAGGTTGGAATTAGCAAGCTTTGCTTGTGCCTCAAAAGTTCGTTCAAATAAATTATGCTCCTCCTGTTGTAGCTGCTTGTATATCGTTGTAGCATCTGTCCTAGCTAGATGGTAATGATGATGATGATGCGTATTTAAAGGGTCTGCAAAAAACTAACAACCTCGGGACTGGAATTCGCTACGTTATTGTATTTATCGGGATATTGAGTGCTAATATCCTTAAGGAAGGCAACTGCCCTCACTTTCTTTTCCTCTTCAGCAATTTGGTTTTTGTACAACACATCAATAAGGATTACCATAATTTGCTCAAGGTAATCCACAAGAGTAGGACGTGCCTGCATGTACAAAACTTCAAGAGCTCTGATCACCATCTCAAGTTCGTCCATATCTTCGCGCAGCGGCAAATTAGAAAGGAATACGGGTAGCACTTGCTGGATCGGTACAAGATTGTGATTGGTAACAATCATGCGACCCACGGCTCCACAAATATTATCCAGCGCTGAAGGGTTCTTTTCCGAGGCAATGGCGCCAGAAAGTGCTTGTAAAATTGCTGGGAAGGATCTAAATAGAAAGAAATTTGAGAATGTATACACATTTAAATAGTAATATTCCAAGCTAACTCACTCGAACGATTTCTCCTCGCCATACAAAACAAGTTCGCCCAAACCGTAATAACAATTCTGGCGTGCCTTGGGCTCGGTATCGTGGACACCAGCGATGAACATGGGGCACACGGTATCAAAATAAGTGGACACACAATTGCCCAACGATTGGAAAGATTCAGCCAAAATGCCATAAACCATAGTGCGATGGTCAGCCACATCGTTTTTCTTTGCCTTGTTCTGTAAGTAAAAGTTAAATTTAATATTGATTATAAATTGAATTCGCTGTAATAAATTACCAGTTTGCTCAAAAAGAAAGGAAAGAGGCGTCCAAAGTACATCGAGAATATTTCTGGTTTCAATGTTTTACCAAACTGTGGCAACAAATTGCCAGCATTTTCAATGAGCATCTCGTCGAATTCACTGTCCTCAATATCATCTTCGTCACCGCCGCCGCTTGGCTCGTTAAACTGGCAAGCCAATTTATTGTTGAGCACATCTTTGATGCAAGCAAAGATTTGATCAGCTATTTCTTGGCTCGGTATTGCCATGACGTTCACTTCACTGAACAGATCTGCCAATACGTCAAGCAGATGAATGACAACGGTCTGCTCATCATCGTTGCGCACAATTTGAACAAACTTGGGCAATATAATCGAGCTGGCACGCTTCACGCCATCACCATCACCCATTTTGTGGAGAGCAGTGACAAAGGCACAGAGTGCCTCGATGGCCCCCTTGCGAATGTTATCCTGTGGATGTTCCACGACCTTGTAAACATTCTCAAAGGCCGTCTGCAGATAGGGAGCGAATGCAGCTCCAGTGTTGGCGGCGAATTCCTTCAGTGTGCCAATAGCCTCTTCTTTCTCATATACATAGTCATTCTCCACATGATAGGCAACATCCTCATCGTCGTCATCTTCATCATCTGTATTGGCGAGATCGATTTCCTGATCAATGGCAGCCGCATCAGCAAAAGCCTCAGGTGTGGGATCGTCCTTTGAAACGGGCAGTATGTCGTTTGTTGAAATGACGCTTTCAATGATGCGATCCATAATTTTGGGGAACACCGTTGACATGCTCTCATTCACCACATTAGACAAGGCGCCCATCAGATTGTAAACGCTGCGTCTGAAGTCTGGATCATCGGGTCCCTCATCCAACATTGTGAGGCAATAAGCCATCGTATCGTTGGCGAGCGGAATAATGTTCTCCTTACCCACGACACGTGTGATGGCAGCTAATGTATCAATTGCTCCAATGCGCAGCTCGAAGATCTCTTCGGGGCAATCTTTTACCAGATATACTTGCAGTATCTCGATGATCTTTGGCAAATACGGCATCAAATGCTCCTTGGCCGCAGTGGCCACCGAGGAGATAGTTGTAAGTGCCATGCCACGAAGATGTGGCGAATTCTGCGGCTCCAATGTTTCAAAGAGACTGCAAATGCACATACACTATTTTAGTCTCTTGTAATTTGGGTAAAACAAAAGCTTTCCTTACCGTTCCATCAACGCTGGCAAATGTGGCACAATATTTTCTTCCAAATTCTGACAGTAGGTCTCCAAGGCATAGAACATGCGATCCGTGTGCTTGGGTTCGGGATTTCCCATCTGCAAAGGATGCAATTATGAAAATTATCTATCAATCAAATACGATTCAATATGCGATTTGTGCTGAGCATGCTTCACTGATGCGTGTTAAGACTTAAAAATGCTTGCCAGATATACTTGCTTTACTTTCACGCGAGTCATACGAAAGTATAACAAGTATTAAATTCGGACTTGTGGGGCATTAAAAAGACATGGCAAGACAATTATTAATAGTGTAGATGAAGTGCAAGAACAACTAGTGAATTCGTATTTGAGAAAAGGCACCCTGTATTTGGTGAGAACTGATTTGCGTTTGATTTGCAGGTGATTTATGTACAGAATTGTATCTTTTGCAGGTACGGGATTCGGCTCGTTGCTGTTGCCATTGCAGTTGCTGTTTTGCTCAGCCTTTTAGATTCACACGCAGCACAATTCAAAATAAGAGTTTATCAATGTAGCAAAAGGTGCGAGATTAAATATCGCGCAGAGAACAACTTACCTTTAGTTCGCATACCAACTGATGCAGAAAATCAAAAAGCACGGGCAAAATTTCGCTGGCGTACTTTGAGATTTCCGGTTGCAAATACTCGGAGAACTGACCGAGTGCGAAGAACGCTGCAATGCGCACCAGAGGTGAAGCATCAACAATGCCGCTCTTGATAATGTTCAGCATCACTTGCATATACTTGTTGCAAATGGCCTCAGTGCAACCTTCGGCAATGACAGCGATACACAAGAAGGCGGCACGACGTCGCAAATGATCTGGATTCTGCAGAGCAGGCTCCAGCAGTTGCAGCAATGGTGGAATCAACTTCTCGGGAGAGATGTGCAATGCCAATAAGTCAAGTGTCTGGGTTGAAGCTGCCACTGGATTGTTGCTGTCGCCCATAAAGACTTCTTCCTCTAAGCACACAATTTACAAATATACAAATGTTCGCAAAAAATGTATGCATTCCGTTAATTACCTGTATCAACTTCTGTTTCGCAGCACATCATTTCAAAGATGACGCCTAGAATTGGCTCCAGCAACTTTTGCTTGACAATGACCTTCTTCTTGATACGCACAATGCGGCCCACAAATGTAATAACTTGAATGCGAATAGATTCATCGATTTGCTTATTGTTTGCCGTCTCCAGACAAAACTCAACCAATTGTTTCACATTGTTGTTCAACAACTTTGGCGCATACTCTGCAATGCTGTCCACCACATCGAACACAATGGAGAACTCTTGTTCATCGCCCTTGTGGGCGAAGGCATAGGCCGCCTTGATCAATAGCGGCAGCACCTTTGTCACCGTTTGCTCGGCACTCGTGTGTCCGCTCACAAATGGCATCAAAGCACACATGCCCATGGTAATATTGACAATGGTTTGCGTGGCTAGATTGCCTTTGGCCTCTGCAGCTAAAAGCACTCTGGCGAACATTTCACATATCGATTCCATGTGATTGACAAACTGATCTGGTGCCGCATCGGTGAGTGTGGCAAAGATCGATGCGCCCTGCTCACTCTCTGTGGGATCCTCGGAACAACAGCGGGTGTAGATGAAGGTCAACAGTTCGTTCAACCACGAGTCCTTCTTCTCCTGCTCGTGACGCACCAACGAGCCCAGCAGCATGGCAATTGAGTTCTTCACCGACTTTTCTTTCTCATTGATCAGTGCCTGCAACATGCCAGACTTGATGCTAGAAAGCATATACATACATTAGTAACCGTTGTACTGTTTCGGTGGTGTGTCTATACGCAATCCTACCTTTCCTTCTGATCGGCTGGCACCATCTGCCAATGGCGCAGCTTCTGCAGACGCTTGTTTAGCAGCACAGCGGCAAATTGGCGCACTTGCGGTTCGCGTTGCGACACAACCATGCGGCATAGTGCCGGCAGAGTATCGGGATTTTCATGGGCCTTGCCCAATTCAATGGTGGCCTGGCAACAGTAACGGAAACGACAGTATAAATTTTATAGTACATAAATTAATTAAAAATTGTCGGCGTGTGTGTGTGTGTGCCAACAACGTGCTTCCAATTACGCACACATACGTACATATTTGTATACCCATGCACATGCTAAATTCCTATGCATGTGTGTATACAAACTTCAGCACATACATACAAATATTTCTTGAGAGTATTTGAAAGTTATTGCATAGATTTTTGTCTTCTCCTTTGACACACATCTTCCCGTTTGCATGTGTGTGAATGTACAAAATGGAGATATACAATGTGTGTCAAATGGGCGCGTTCAAAGGCGTCGCCAATTTTCGCAAAAGGATTTCTTGCCGGCTGCTAAAGCTTACCTGACGAATCCGTTCCGTATCCGTGCATAACAATTCGGATATGATCTGATCAAGCGTAGCTTCCATATTGAATGTCAATGTATCAGTATGCCGCACGACAATTAACCAACCAACAAGAAACAGAAATCTAATATGTTGCCGGGGCACGAGTACGAAACGACTGCCGAAATTCGCGAATAAATGTGACGGCTAGGGTTGCAAAAAAATTTCATAACCACGTTTTCAAACTTTTAGGGCTGTACTAAAATTTATAAAAAAAAATATATAAAACAATAAAATAAAACATATATTTCAAAAATTCTTGCTAGCTTGTAGACTGTTAAAATTGGAATAAAATGTCATTAAATTTTTTCTTTCAAATTCGTTTTTGCTCAGAAATTTGGTTGGAAAAGATTGCTTCGATACTTATTTTCATTCAACATTCAAACGCTCGATAACAATTTATCAGCCAATGTGACCAGTAGTGTACGCAGCTTTGTCGTGAGTCACGACAAGCACCATTTTGAACATAAACGTCGCGCGTCTTATTTTCTATAAAAATTGTATTGTTTTGTTTTTATTGTGCGTGTGGTTTATTATATTGTGTTAGTTAAAGTTAAAGAGCTTACAACATGGACAAAAGTGCAAGCAACCGCAGTGGCAGCAGTCAAAAGGATCAGAACTCTTTGGGCATTCTAAGCATGGATAATCTGAAAGGTGAAAAAGCGACAAAAAGTGTTTGTCTTCAAAAAATTTAACTGTAAATTTCGTTGACTGTAGTTTTCGGCGATTTGTCCATGATGTCCAGTTTATCCAGAAATAATAGCGCAAATACAAGTAGGAATAAATCGGATGTCAATGAACGCCTCAAGGTAAAGACTATACCAAGACAATTTCTTTGTGTTAAATACGCGCTATGCAATTTCAGGCGGGACGCCTCAAGGCGCTGGAGACACTCGAAAAACCGCGATCGCGATCTAGTTATTTCTCGTCATCCGACGTTGAAAGAAAACTACTAGCACCTAGACACGGAACGAGTCGTGTGAGTAGCGCTCCCAGCGTTAGCAATTTCACAAATATATCGGATTTGATTACGGAGGAAACGATCGATCTAAACTCGAGTGGTTCTGTTCTAATGCCCACGCCAGCACCAAAGGCTGCGCAAGTGTTCTTCGAACCAGGCGAGATTACAGGACGCTCAACTCTGTGCAAGAATGACTCACGGGCGAGCAAGCAGAGCAGACAAGTCTCGGTGGCCGACATACTAAAGTCATCCTTTGTGGAGAAGGCACGTGTGCAGTTTGCCAAGCGGCTGGAGGATGATGTTTCCAGCCATGAGCAGTCCAGGAACAGCACCAGCGCCAGTACAATCAGTGATTCATTCAACTACTCGCGTAGCTTGCCACGCACCGCGGACTTGAGTAACTCGAGTTTGAATGGCGGCGGCGGCTTTTCATTTGGCTC
This sequence comes from Drosophila kepulauana, assembly GCA_023558455.1. Lineage (NCBI taxonomy): Eukaryota > Metazoa > Arthropoda > Insecta > Diptera > Drosophilidae > Drosophila > Drosophila kepulauana. The sequence continues at coordinate 41,379,993 of CM042369.1, forward strand.
GGCAGCTGGACAAGGATTCGATGAGAGTTTTGCGCCTGCCGAGTTGATGCAGTCCAAGTTAGTGAATGGTGAAATATCATGGGCACAGGAGTTTGCAGCTGTGCCAACGGCCACGCTGAGCAAGCAGGCATTGCAGAAGATTGCGGCTCCACCGCAAACACCAGAGATAGAAAACTCTGTGTCCAAGTGAGTAGAGCGATTTTACAAAGGCATCTGAAGAGGCTTCTTTAATATGCATGCCTGTTGTAGTTCTGTTCTGGCAGGTGATCCCGACTTTTCGCTGGGAAACTATTTCCAAATGCGTTCGGACAGCATTTCCAACATTGTTGGCAACGACGAACGCGATGAGCTGCATTCAGCTCTGGGCCAGCTGGCACCATCACCACAAACACCAATAAGCAGTGATGTCGAGATAACGCCACATGTGGACAATAAGACTTATACAAAGGCGGAGAGTGCCAAGATGGAGCGCAATCTTATGAAGAAAATGCAGCAGGATAAGTTTAACAAAGCACTGCAAGTGGAGGCCAAGAAGAAGCCGCCAACAAGCTCGGAACTGTTAAGCTTGTCGGCTATAGATGAAGCACTACGTGAGTTCATTAACTGAATAGTAGAAATAAATATGTAATTGTATTTTATCTCCACAGGCAATCTGGAGCTGAACTCCGATACTTCAGTGGGCGATGTAGTAAACAAGTTTCGCCTACATGGCGCCGACGACGAGAATAAGGAGAATGACAGCACGCTGTGCAAGTCCAAGTCTAAGCTCACAGACACAATGAGCTTCACAGACTCATTGCTAAACACGTCCGATTTTAAGCAATTGCAGGACAGCATTGTGGCGCCCAAGAAACGCCAACCTTTAAGTCCGCTGGCGGACTTCAATGCACCCAGCATATTGGTGACGGCCAGCGATGGACACGATGCTGACATTGATGAATGGCCCTCAACGCCTGTGAAGTCACCTGGACGTCGTGTGCGGCACACCAAGTCACCGAACTCGCAGCGAGCCGTGAGTCCAACTAGCAGTGATGGCGTGCACACATTGCCACCTACAGATGAGGAGGACGAGGACAAAACGCCCGTCAATAAGAAGCATAGTCTTACTGTGGGCACTGTGCGGAGCTCACAGAATTCATTTAGCTCAACACGTCTTGATGGCTGCGATGCTTTGCCATCGTCCACGGAATGCGACTTTGGCATTTCGCCTAATCTCGTGAAGAGCGTGCGCAATGTGTCACCGCTGTCTTCGCCACGAAGCTGCCTGTCGTCGCCCCTATTGGACAGTACAACAAGTTCGGATCGTCGCATGCTCTCGGGCGCTGGAGCTTCGAGCGTGGCCCGTCGTGCCAACTCTTCACCGGCGGCCAGCGAAGCAAGCTCCACAAGCGGTTTTAGCTCGGTGCGTAAAGTGACGAATGGTAGCCAAATGAGTGCCTTGCCGCGCAGTATGTCACGCTCCTCCAACTCGAGTGAGTTTAGTCATCGTGATGGCAAAATCTTGCCCTTGAAGGTGACACACACCAGCCTGTGCTGGGGCAGCACCAAGTTGCGCACAGATGTGCGCAAGTCCATGCAGATTAAGAACACTTCAGATAAGCGGCTGGTCATACGTCTCAGCATTCAGGGACCTGGATTCCAATTGGTGGGCAGCGATAGCAACACCATCACCTTGCAGTCCATGGAGTGTCGCAGCATCTGTATTAGCTTTTGTCCAACTGTGAGCGGCGCAGCAATTGGAGCACTCTCCTTCTATGCGCCCAACGGCGCCAACAATTGCCAGCAGCCAAGCATGGAAATACCGCTGTATGGTTACGGAGGCAATGCATCAATCACAGTACAGGGATTGCTCAAGGGACCGGTTGGCGCCAGTTTCTTGACCGTGGGCAATGTGCGAGATTTGGCCTTTGGTCCTCTGACTGCCTGCTTTAAATTCTACAACAAAGGACCGTTGACAGCGTTTGCGGGCATCACTGTTGATTCGACAGTGTTGCTGAAGCCGCGTCTTAATGCGGCATTTGAGGTGCGGCCAAGCAAGATTATTTTGCCGCCACGCAGCGAAGCTGTGGTGCAGATAGTTTTCCATCCGAATCGAGAGGATGTCAAGAACATACTGAAGAAGACATCACAGGTCTTGACGCTGGCGAATATGCGCATATTTTGCGGCGATGAACCGAACAGACAACGCATGCGTTCACTGGTTCAACGCATGACTGGCGAGCAACGGGAACAAATGACTTCATCGATGCTGGACAATATTTGGAGCACTTTCCCCGACGAGCAACCGATACGCAGCATTAGCCTGTTGAATGAGCCACCCGAATTAATACTGGATCTGGTCACAGTTGTGCGCATTATCGATGTGGCACTGACACTTAATCGTGACTTTGATGAATCCGCTGAATACTCACATCTTTGCTTGCCCGATGCGGAAGAAACTGTGCTCTTTCGTACAGTTTGTGCAGCCAATTCACCGACGCCCAGCAATATGATGGAACCGATTGATGAACTGCATGAGGCAGACACTACTTCGGCCATTGATCAACAGCCCATGGAGCGTAATTGGTCAGTGCAACCCGAGAAAATTGCATTTGATTTCACTGGCGGTAGCCATGCAATTGAAGGCAAAAAGTTCTATGTGAAGAACAGTTTCAGATCGCGGCAATTTATTGAGATTAGCTGCAATGTGCCTGATTTGCTGCAGATTTCTCCCAGAGAATCGTACATTGCACCCGATGGTGGCCAAGTGGAGGTTACAGTGCATCCATTGCGAACGCCAAGACGTGAAATGCAGCAAAAAGATTTCCAGGCCATCATAGAGGTGGCCATGGAAAATGAACGCATTAATGTGCCCATTACTTTTAAAGCTTAAGTTTATATATTTTTATTGAGTAGTACTGTATTAGCAATTCGCTTAATTTCATATCATGTTTATTATAGTTGTAATTCCCTTATTCATTCTGTTTGTCAATTAAATGTATTTTACTTCATTCGAATTTGGCGGACTTTATTTTTAAACGGCCTTAAAGTAGGCAACAAACATACGCAGGCTTTTTTAATTCTTTCATATATTTGTAAATTGGTCACACCGGGCCGATTATCCAAAACAAATTGTGCAGTTTGTGTCAATTTGTGTTTTGTTATTAAATAATAATTATAAATTAAACCAGTCATTAGACTATAAAACACTAATAATAGTTTACATACGCCAAAATGCCTTCTTATGAATTATCGCTGGTTCTGCGACAACTTCCTCGAGTATGGATAAAACGAATGCCGCAAGTTATGTAAAGTAAATAGTAAAATGTGCGTTTTTTGTTGTAGCCGGAATTGATATCTGTCATCAAGCGAACAGCTGAGTCGATCTTCAACAAAGGTGGAATTATCAGAAAATTGGAAAATCTCGGAGCCCGTCCCTTGCCACACAAAGTAAGCGAACATGGCGTGGTGCACAAGGAGGGAACGTATTTCAGCATTTTCTTTGACACGGCGCCCACAAAGATATTGGATCTGAAAGAGGAGTTTGGTCGTGACATCGATATCATACGCCGCAACATTTACAAGGTGGAAGAATCAGCCGAGTTCAAGTGCACGCTACACGATGAGATGCTACCACCCGCCTACCGCAAGGATGTGCAAGAGATCATCGACATTGCGAAGAGGAAACACAAGCCCAAATATAACTACAACTCTGGTCTAGACTATTATCCCTTCCAGAAGTAGTGATACAACAAACATAATTAAAGCTTTTATTAAATATGTTGCATTAAATTGATCTGTAGTTCTTTTCTTCGATAAAAGCGAATTGTTACACCAAACATCTGATTTAGTGGCGATTTATTATACGATAAAAAGATAGTTTGGTTTAGAAAAGAATTCCTCAAACTAAAATCATTATATTAATAATTTAATATAAAGTAAAATTTTTATAATTCCGTTTTTTTTTTTATTGAAATCAAAAATATTTATGTTTAGTATTGAAATTGAATTACAATCTTTGCTGAATTAAGTATTTATACCACTGTGCGGCATGTATTTGATAATCGATATCTTATATTAATTAACTAATATCGATATCGATATTAGTTATTTAAAGTTTGGATTATTTCAAATCGCACACTTTATTGGTATTGAGTACATGCAATTTATTTTGTATTATGAACAAGTTCAGTACTTTGATGAAATATTAAGTTTATCAATGCTTGTCTTTATTGGGTATATGGCCAACAATTAATGTTATCTCGAAATTGATAAACGACATAATCAAATCAGCAAATAAGTTTGCTCTACCCTAAGATAGTACCTACAAATAGTCGCAGTTCAATAGTCAATCGTTGCGGAACAGTTAACTTATTCAAAATGCCACCTCAGATACGCCCGATCTCTGCGGAATTGCAAGCCAATGCCACGAACAATCTTAACGAGGTCCCTGAACGTATCGAAGCTGATCTGCAGGCTATAAAGACTTGGATCGATCAACAGCCCCATCTTAATCCCCGCACGGATGATCAGTTCCTGATCGCTTTTTTGCGGGGTTGCAAATACAGTTTGGAGAGAACCAAGGCCAAGTTGGATAAATACTACACTTTGCGCACCAAATATCCTGAACTCTTTAACATCACCAACGTAGACGATCCAAAGTTGCGTGAAATTCAACGGCAAGGGTAAGTTATTTTTAACTATTAAATGCTGAAGGCCGATTAATAATGAATAGTCATCTACCATAAACAGACCCATCGTCTACCTACCCAATCTATTAAATGGAGTTCGATTGGGCATTTTTCGACTTGGTGTTGTGCCTGCTGAAAAATACAGCATAGGCGAAGTAATGCAGGTCGGTCAGGTTATGCAGGAAATTGCTCTATTAGAGGACGATTATGCAATAATCAATGGTGTGATATTCATTATGGATATGAGCGGCGCAACTGCATCGCACATGTTTCAAATGACTCCGGGCCTGGCTAAAAAGATGACAGCGTTCTCAGAGGAAGCTTTGCCGGTGCGACCCAAGGCACAACACTTTGTAAACACAATTACGGGCTTCGAGACGGTCTTCAACATGTTCAAGCCTATGATGTCAAAGAAACAGCAGGGAAGACTTTTTGTGCATAGTAAAATTGATTCGTTGCTGGAACAAGTTCCCTTGGAATACCTACCCAAGGAGTATGGTGGCCAAAATGGTTCGCTTGCGGAAATTATCGCAGAATGGGATACCAAATTTGACGCGTATAGAGAACACTTTAAAGATAATGCCAAATATGTCACCAATGAGAAACTTCGTCCTGGAAAGCCTATTGATTTCGATAGCATCTATGGTACTGAGGGTTCGTTTAGAAAACTAGATGTAGATTAGTAATTATGTACATATATGGTTATTCATTAATTATGGATTAGCAGCGGAAGACAGGTCAGTTACTTAATTTTCTTAATTCTTTTTTGTAAAAAGTACATTGAATAAAAAGTGTTTATGCGAAATCGAATTCAAACCCTTCCGCCAACTAACTTGCTCAGTCACTGTCTGTTAAAGTTGTTATCGATAAACATTTAACAAAGTGTCAAAGTCACATGGTATGCGAGCTGTCAAAAATACTGTTATTAACAGTCCCTTTGTAACGTTTAATTATACACCTGTTAAGTGCTAGAGATTCATAAAAATCCTATATTATTTTAATTGACGAACAAAAAATATTGTAGTTCCAGGAGTTTTGTTTTTCTTGCTCCGTTTAAAAAAATTGGCATACATTTTTTGAAATATAAGAAGATAATAAGTATGGTTGTGGTATATTTTCGATATGAAATAGTATATTTTAAGATTCGAATTGCGGTCACGCTGGCGACGTATGGCGACTTTGACGTATGGAAAAAAATGTATCACATAACACAGTCGTAGTTGTATTTTATTTTATTTGTTACTTAATTGGAACGTAAATTCGTTAAATTTGTGGCCAACAGGCAGTTAAAAACAGCCGTTGATGCCACCACCAATACCAACTACGTCACAGTTCACGAGACACACAAGTTAACTCCATTGTAAAATCGATATAATCTATATGTACGTATAAAACGAGCTTCGGATACAATTTAGCGAGCACGCGTTTCTTCGTGTGTATTTTGCGTTGCGACGATGCATTCGCTTAATTGGACGTCGCGTCTGATATCCCGGGCGTTACGTAGCAGCTTTTCGACGCTGCTCGATGCAACGACATCCACAACGACGGGTGCAACAACTACAACAACCAAAGGTGCTGCTGGAAAGGCAACTGCAAATCGATCTCCTCGACCCCGATTCGTTTCGGTGGTTTGTGGCTTTGCCAAGGACAATCTGCGACACAAGTATAAGCCAGGCAAATATGGTGAAGACTCGTGGTTCAAGGCATCCACCGATACAGCCGATGTGATGGGCGTGGCCGATGGTGTGGGCGGCTGGCGAAGTTACGGCATAGATCCAGGAGAGTTCTCCTCCTTCCTCATGCGCACCTGCGAACGCCTGGTGCGTTGCACTCACTTCAATCCGCAGCGACCCGTCAACCTGCTTGCCTATAGCTACTGCGAACTGATGGAGCAAAAGAAACCCATACTGGGCAGCAGCACAGCCTGTGTGCTGATTCTCAATCGCGAGACAAGCACTGTGCATACCGCCAACATTGGCGATAGCGGTTTCATTGTGGTGCGCGAAGGTGAAATCGTTCACAAATCGGAGGAGCAACAGCACTACTTTAATACACCCTTCCAACTCTCGCTACCGCCCCCTGGACATGGTCCCAATGTCCTCAGCGATAGTCCCGAGTCAGCAGACACCATGAGTTTCCCTGTTCAAGAGGGCGATGTCATACTGATTGCTACCGACGGTGTCTTCGATAACGTGCCCGAAGATCTGATGCTGCAGGTGTTGCGCGATGTGGAAGGTGAACGTGATCCTGTCAAGCTGCAGATGACCGCCAACACATTGGCCTTGATGGCACGCACTCTGTCGCTCAACAGTGAATTCCTTTCGCCCTTCGCCCTTAGTGCGCGACGCAACAATATTCAGGCACGTGGAGGCAAGCCCGACGACATAACTGTGGTGCTCGCAACCGTGGCCATGTGAAGATTGGATCGTGGTCGTTAGTCCTACCCCCTCCCATACCCACTTTAGATGTAAATGTAATTAATTGTAGCTCGTACTCGTTTAGTTTATAGGCGTGAGAAAAGAGTTTGTTCGGTAGTTTTGTCTAAGTTTTAAGCTGCATGTTGAGATTGAGGACGCTACACACTCGATTGTTAGTTAACCCCCAAGCCATAAACACATCCGCCCCACACACACTCGTCAATAATCCATACTCTTTTTACGACATGAAGAAAAAACGACGCATCCTGGTGAGCGACCTACAAAAACAAAGAATAAGTAAAGTCCGAAAGCGAAAATCATTTTGAAGCGAATGCAATGCCTTGAACTATATATATATATTATATGAATAGTATAAGTAGAAGTGCTTCAAAAACGAAATTATCAGCCGAAATGATCGTTGTCGTCAATGACAACGGTTACGACGAGTTCTAATCAACAACAATAATAATAATAATAATGCGCGACATGCAATACATACTTACATACCCACAATACCTACTCACACCCCCACACACACACATACACATACACAGTTGAGGAAGTTAAAAGTGTAAACGCTATGCAATTATTGAACTGAGGATTTATCCAGGCTACGACTGTCTACAAACTGTTAGTCAAATGTACTCACTGATATTGCGATTCAATAATAATAATAATAAAAACTGAAAAATTATTCAATGAAAAACGATAAACTAAGCAATGTCTTTTCCTTGGTGATTCTTATTATAATGCATGCCGATGCACGCATGCAATGTTTAAATTACTAGAGTACAAAGGTCGATTTGACAAAATCTTCGCTGACCGTTTTTAATTATGATCGGTTATTTCCAGCTTGATTTGGTACAACAACATCGGCAGCGGGTATTAATCGTAACTACTTGTTTTGCATGCGAATGGAAAGTTACCAGTCCAGATATCTGCAGCAGGAATTGTTTGATACCCTGCACTTATTACATGCATTTTAAAGGGTGTGATAAATTCGAGCAAATGTAAAAACCGTTGGCAGAGGGAATTAATTTGACTTAGGACTTCAGTGTAATAGCATCTGGTTAATTTTCAAGGCCTGCAAATAATATTTATGTGTATCTATAACTACAAGCATATATATACAGCAATATAATAGCTGTGAATGGGCAATAAATCTTTTATTTTTGGCAACGAGTTGTACATTTTAAATTGCGCAGTCTTGTCACAGCCAATAAGCGTGACCGGGTGCTCAATATGAGAATATACTATTTTACGTGTCGAATATACTACAATAAATAGGCTCAATAGGGTATATTTGTATATTCTGCAAAGGCGTCATTTTAAAAGTGATTTGTGTGTCTTGGTTTTTCTTATTGCCTAAAAAATTAAATAAGGTTAGGTTAAGTCAAAGTTAAGTTAAAATTATAGATTAAATTATAAATGTATATGTACCAAAAATATACCTTTGCTAGCGCGCTTCTAACAGCTGTTGCGCAAAGCTTGACGTTTACCAACACTAAACTATAAGTGCGAAACACACTTCAAAACAAAAGGCAAAAAAACAACCAGTTAGCTGAGCGAAAAACATTTTCTTAATGCAGATGGAGCCGTAAAGTTCACAATCAAAATGAAACTTTACAAATTAAACACACACACGAGGGGGTGTAACAAGTCTTACGGTAAGAAAATGCACTATTTAAAGAGTTCTCTGTACTATATTGAATTGCATGTGCAGATGCCGATCTGGTGCTGAATCCACAGGATCATCCCACAGCCAAGGTGGGCGATGTGGTGGAAATTTATTCGCCCGAGGATGAGAATGGCACGCATCTGCTGCTCCAAATAACGGAACTCAACGAACAGAGTAAAACCGGACGCAATGTGATAAGCATCGAATCGTGCATTGCCACCGCATTTAAGATGCGCTCCTATTCAAATGTTGTGATGCAAATTGTGAATCCAGCGGATGTGGCGCTAGACTCCATAGAGATAACGTTCAAGGATCAGTATATGGGACGCTCAGAAATGTGGCGCCTCAAAACGTATCTGGTAAGCAACAACAAACTAAAGTAGAACTAATAGAAAAAATCTTAATTTTTAATTTATTGATAACAGACGAATACATGCGTGTATGTGAATAAGAAAATCGACTACAACGACATGCAGATACGCTGTCAAGTGTACGAGATGTGGTCGCAGGGCGAACGCGTCGCCAGCGGGGTCATCACAGACGACACAAAGATCGTCTTCCGAAGCAGCACCTCGATGGTTTATCTCTTTTTGCAAATGTCCTCGGAGATGTGGGACTTTGATATCCATGGTGATCTGTACTTTGAGAAGGCAGTTAATGGCTTTCTCACCGAACTCTTTCAAAAGTGGAAGAAGCTGGGCTGCAACCACGAAGTGACCATTGTGCTCTTCTCGCGCACCTTCTATGCGGCCAAGAGTCTGGATGAGTTTCCTGCTCACATGCGGGATTGCCTGCAGCTGGACTACAAAGGACGCTACTACGAGGACTTTTATCGCGTTGCCATTCAAAATGAACGCAACGACGACTGGTGCACTGTGCTCGCCCAGTTGCGCAAGCTCTTTACATCGTATCAGGAGACTGTGCTGCGTTATCACGAGCGACAGCAAATGCACATTCCACATGCCACCAATTCAACGGCCACGCAGGGCAACTTCCTCGAAGTGCTTAACATATCGTTGAATACGTTTGAAAAGCATTATTTGGATCGCACCTTTGATCGCACCGGACAACTCTCGGTTGTGATTACACCAGGCGTGGGCGTTTTCTCTGTGGACAGAGAACTAACGAACATCACCAAGCAGCGTATCATCGACAATGGTGTGGGCAGTGATCTGGTGTGCGTTGGCGAGCAACCGCTGCATGCTGTGCCGCTGCTCAAGTTCCACAACAAGGACACCACGCTGACATCGGCCGACGATTATTCGCTACCGCATTGGATTAACTTGAGTTTCTACTCTACAAATAAGAAGATTGCTTATTCTAGTTTTATACCACGCATCAAGTTGCCCATTTTGTCGGCGGTGGATGAGACGGATGTGGAGGAGAGTGAGCGCAACTTTCTCAGTTGCAATCAGTCGGAATATATACACAACTCTCTCTTCGATTATGATGCCTATGATGAGCAAATATTCCAGCCGCTGCCGGCGCAGAGCACCTGGTAAGTTAAGAAATTTATATAAAGCTTTGACATTTGTCTGCCTTAAATTGACTGATATCTTTTCATAAGAATCCGTAAGGAGACTATACTTTATAAAGGGAAGATGCTTGGGAAATCAGTTGTTGCGTATTGAAAATCTTATTGATAAGACTTCAATGATGTTTCAGAAAAACAAAACTTTTTATTGAAACCTTCAAATATTTCTTAAATTCAACAACATTTAGATATAGATATAGACAAATGATATTCAATGGTTTTAATTGATTAAAACCTGAGTTGAAACAGTTTTGAGTTTGTAAATAAATATCACAGTAATTTTTCTGACTTCACATTTTGTGCAACATCTTGATTGTAAGCACATTGCTCTCAATATGCAATTTCTGCCGATTGGGAAATATCTCTTATATAAACATTTATTTTTAACCTTATCACTTTGGCTTTTAACCGATAAACTTTCCTTCTCTCCCTCAGCTCCCTGCAACGTGTGGTGCGTGCAAAGAAAACGTCGGTGCCCAGCTTTGAGACTTATGCTTATCGCAACAATGACTGGGAGAACTTGACACCCACCAAGATACCCAGTTTGCGACGCAAAATGTCCGATCCTGATATACACCACGGCACCTCGGGCATGTTGGCCGCCTTGACAGACGCCACAAACTTGTCGGAGTCTTTGGCTTCCGAGAAAAATGCACGTCGCACGATTGTCAGCATTGCACCAATTGTGAGACCAGGACGTGCATTAATCAATCCCTTTGATCCGTCGCATGTTACCATTAAACTGACATCCAATCGTCGCCGTTGGACGCACATCTTCCCCAAGGGACCGACGGGTGTGCTGATCCAACAACATCATTATCAGGCTGTGCCTGCCAAGTCGACGCCTGCTGCCAACTACAGTCGCCAGTTGCAGCACTCCACGAGCAGCAACAATAACTGCAATGCCAACAATAACAATGAGAATGATTACAACAATGCAGCTGCTGGCGAGCAATACGATCAGGTGTCCACACACTCCTTGATGAGTCTCAGTAAATCGATTGCATCGCAGCAGTTTGTAATGGGCGAGGAGAAAGTGGATTGTAAGTAACGTAAAGGAACTATCCTTATATTCGGTTGTGTGTGTAGGATAGAACTAGTATACAACTATATATATAACAGAAGAAGAAGTTTCCATATGTAAAATGATTTATTTTTGTCCGTCTGTCTGTCTGGCCATTACCAATTACCATTACCAAGTTGATCTAGCTTTTATAGAGTCTCGGATCAGAATGATTTTATATAAGCATTCTGATCTGAGACTCTTTAAAAGCTAGAACAACTTGGTAATGGTTCCTCGTTTTATAACTATTATACAATAACGAGAAGATAACCATTCGTAAATAATCTTATTAGAGACTATAAAAGCTAAAGCTACTTAGTAGTTCCTCTTTCTTGAATTCTTTCCTTAAAAAATCCTCACTTTCTTGAATTGTCTTTATGGACAATTACTTACACAGCTTTTATCCGTTTCAGTTTTCAAGCGACGCCACAATTCGCTGCTAACAGCAACAGCTGCCGCTGCCAATGTGCCCAATCTGACGGCGACCCAGGCCAAGTCGTATCTGTGGGGTGCCACGGGGGAACAGGAGTGGACGCCCGCAATTACTACGGGTATGTTTACATAGATTTAATTAAACGCATCCGTGTTGGGAATCGTTTTCGAGATATTATCAAAGGGCGGGCAAGTTAGTCCAACTGCAATTCGTGGCAGTTGCATTCCTTCATTCAGCTGCAACATGAGACGTCTGCTGCTGCAGCTGCTCGTGGTTGCTGCAACGGCAGCTTGGCCCACGGACATTGTGCAATTGTTGGACTGCATTGGGCGCAACTATCGAGTGGAGGAGATTAGCATTATGCACAGCCATGGAGCTAGCAGTCCAGGCTTCATGAATGCATTGCATCTGCAATTGTCGCGTAACGAGAGCAACTACTTTCGGTTGCTGCCTAAGGTGATATCTACGGAGGAGTCAGGTGGACGTTTTAGCAGTTTCCTCAATGAGGGCACGCTCTTTGTGATCTTTGCGCGAGATTCAAAGGATCCAGTGATTGAAATGCAAACGTTGCGAGGAAGAGGACGACGCTACTGCCGCACCTTGTTTCTACTGCAACGTGCGGAGTCACGCAAGGAACTGAGACCGTTCTTTGAGCGACTGTGGCAACAGGGATTTCGCTCTGCGCTAATAATGGTGGCACAACGTCGACTCTATCGCATGGATCCGTATCCCACGCTGCGAGTGCTACAATTGAGTCCAACACACGATGAACGTTCGCTGTTTCCACCCACAAATCATCTCAATTTCAAGGGCTACAAGCTGCGTGTGCCCGTGCAGCTCGATGTGCCCGCCACCTTCTGGTACAACAACGAGGGAAAGGTGCAGCTGGAAGGCGCTGGTGGCAAGCTATTCTCGGAGCTGGTGCGACATCTCAACGTCTGCTTGGAGGTGTATCCACTTTATGTAAACGACTCGAACTACATGGATATGGGCGCTTTGATCAAACTGATTGTCGATGAACGCATCGAGCTGAGTCCACATCAGTTCACCACTTTGCAACGTTCCACGCTGGTGGATTACTCGTATCCCTTTCGTGTGGTGCAACGTTGTTTCATGGTGCCGCGAGACAGCGAGATTCCACGTGCTCTATACATTTTGATGCCCTTCAAGCTGGAGTTATGGCTCTGCCTTTTGGTACAAATGTTGTTGCTCTCCATGCTGCACTTGGCAGCGAGATATGTGAGACCCTGGGAGCCCGGCATACGCCTATGTGCGCTGATGGGTGTGCCGGGTTATCGTAGTGCACTGCTACCCGAAAGATCCTGCTGGCTGCGCTATCCTTGGCTGCTGTTGCTCGCCTCCATCTTGGTGTTTAGCGTGTTTGTCATTGTGCAGACTTATACCACGAAGTTGACTTCATTGCTGGCCGTCAGCCTGAGTAGCATTCCAATGCTCAACCTGTACTCGCTGTTCCAGTTGCCGTATTCCATCTTGGTGCTGCCCAGCGATGTGGATGCGATTGTGGATTCGTTTGGACACGAGCAGCAGTTTCTGCATCAGTTCAGCTACACGAATTCGAGTGCCTTCTATGCGCAGCGTGTGGAGATGAGTCCGGGTTACATTTATCCCATTAGCACCATACGCTGGAGTTTTCTGCAGCAACAGCAACGCTATTTGAAGCACAAACGCTTCTGGTTATCGGATTTGTGCTATGGCACATTTCCGTATCAGTTCCAGCTGCGCATCGAATCGCATTTCAAGGATCATCTGCATCACTTTGAGTTGCACGTGAATGAGGCGGGACTGAATGAATATTGGCGTAGTTCCACCTATCGTCGGGCAGAGAAATTTGGCTTTATACGCGACTTTGCCAGCATGGAGTCCTTTGAGCAATTGCAGCAAGTGCGTCCCATGGAGCTTAATTTGCTGGCCACGGTTTTCTATCTGTATCTGGTTGGGTTGCTCTTGAGTCTGGTCGCGTTTCTGTGCGAGATTGTGCCACAATTGTGGTGCTGTTAACGTAGTTGAAATATGACATTACTAACTGCACTCTTTTGTTTTAAGGCATTCGCAGTAATTATTTTTGGATTTATTAACTTATTGTACTTATTTTATTTGGATATCTCTCATTTTTAACACGAACAATCGACATGAATTTTGATACAAAATTTGAATTCTACTTACTAAATATATATTATATTATACTATATATGTCCATGTATATGTTATCAATGGCCAATTCACAAAAAAAATCCCGCTACTCCACCAAAACAACAAACCAACCCATCAAAAATACAAAAATTCTATCAAACTCTGCGGCAACGACAACAACAAATAAAAAAAATCCCCCAAAATTGGATATCTCGATAACGATAACGATCACAAATTCAAAATTCACAATAACCCAACGAATTGAATTTTCGACATCGACATTTTGATCAAATCATCGGCATAACTCTGTAGAAAATGGGAATGCAACGGGAAAACACATGAAACCGATTGTCGAAGTTGACCATAGTAATTTTGGAAGCTCACCGCTTGAGGCTACTACACCAGAGGCGGTCGGCAAAGGAAAGATCATCATAGGTTTGGCAACAAATAATCACAATTTTGTAAAAAGCAATGCATCCCACCTAAAACACACACACACACACACACACGTACACATCCTTGCATAAAACCTCACATACACAGACACCCAGTACATCGTAGAATTCCTAGACAAAAGCATAGCTATGCTTATCGTAGTGTAGTATTTGCACCCCACACCTGACTAAAGCACGCCAAAGTGGCTTTATCTATTACATGTTGTAGCTTAGCCAACTTAAACTTAACCAATATAACTATAATGAGGTTAGAATTGAACATAACCTTTAAAGTTGTTTGTTTAACTCAAATAATCAACAGTAGTTTTTGTAAAATTAAATTTAACAAACTTCTTTTGAGTTTTTCTCCAAATTTTATATTCCATCGAAACTTGTATGCTTGTAAATTGTTGATCTATTTAATAGTAATATAATATTTGAAATAATTGTAAATTATGTAGTTGTCCGACTCTAATGCATCCTTATATTTGACTACTGTAGATACCCGATAAAGAAAAAAGAACTCAACTTTTCTAATTACTCGATATACAAAACGCAACGTTTCCAATGAGCACATCCTGCATGTAATTGCATCCATCCATTTATGTAATTAAGTAGAATCCCCAGTAGTAAAACACCTCCACAACACTCTCGTATATCTTTTCTGGTGGTTGTAAGGCAATCCTCACCAGCATGTGGCATTCGATCCGTTATCCGTTTTCCTGCAATCTCTGTAACCCGTTTAATGTTTGCATGCTTTTCAGCCACGCCCACTGCATTTTGCACGCACATGCACCTGCTAATTTTTAAAAATTGACCACAAATCCTAAACAAACGCAAAATTGAAGCTGGTGTTAAATTGCTGTACACTTGGAGATCCTGGTCTTATATTTAGCTTGAGCGATTTGACATTGTGTAACTCTTTTTTATATCAACTATATATTTACTATACATATATATTTAATACAATTTACTTTAATTATTACTTATTTTACTTTTGTAATTGTATCTCGTATCGGCGTTGGCTTTTTCTATTTGCGTACCTTCTTGAACACACTTTTCTTACCCAAAACTGCACGCTGCGGCGTCCATTTTGCTTGAGTCCTTCTTACACATCATTACCACTGCTAACGCTTTCAGGCGTCGACTGGAAATCGCTGTCCATTCCCGCCTGCCTGCCCATCACAACCGACTATTTTCCCGACAAGCGTTCGCTGCACAACGATTATGTCATC
Organism: Drosophila kepulauana; assembly: GCA_023558455.1. Taxonomy (NCBI): domain Eukaryota; kingdom Metazoa; phylum Arthropoda; class Insecta; order Diptera; family Drosophilidae; genus Drosophila; species Drosophila kepulauana. The sequence goes on from CM042369.1 coordinate 41,395,608, forward strand.
TCTGACTACACGCTGCTGCCCGACGATGTTAATCTGGACTATGCTAGAAGTCGTGCTGTCTACCGCAAGCCTTTGTCCACTGAGGAGGTCTGCAAGGAGATTGTCTCGCAACGTCTTGCACAGGGCTTTCAACTCATTGTGGTTGAGGAGAAGCCAAGCGCATCGAATGGTTGCTGCTCGACTAGCGGACCTGGCTGTGCTTTGACCAGCAATCAATGCAGCACAGTGTTGCCGCCATCCGCTGAGACTAGGAAAGAGTATCTGCTGTCCATTGGACGCATTTTTCACAAGATCTCGCTAACTGGCTCGGTCATCACCGTAACGGGATACAGACCCAGGTGAGTGCTGTGGATTTTCGTGTTATAAAGTGAAGCATTATTAAGTCTGCTATTTGTCTACTTACATTTTTTCTTTATTAGACACCCCTATCCGCCCATCAATGTTGATTACCGTTATCGCTTCCATGCACCGCAGCATGAGACCTATGAGATTTCGGGCGTTAACTTTACCACAGAGAAACTGGAGAACTTTAACTGGAATCACATGGATCTTTACATCTGTACACGTGGCGACGTTGATTATCCCCTAATGGATGTGAGTCTTGTCAATAAAATGAAATCGTTTCACAATTTTCAATTCCTTGTACTTGCAGAGTCTAAAGTACTGGCGTTTTCGCATGTATTTGCTGCCGCGTGAGAACATGGTTAACAAGATCGTTAGCTTTGGCAGTCAACGCTGCGATATCTTCACAGATGCCGTTGTCGACAATACGCGGGAGCAAATCGATGACTTTGTACGACTTATTGAGAACGTCAGCAAGTTGAAGCGACAAATTGGACGCAAAGCTCGCGTAAGCTGCAAAAACATTTTTAAATTAGAACAATTCGATTTTTATGTTGAAGGTTAACGATTAATTTTAGGCAGTTATCGTTTTGAATTTGATTGTTTTGTTTAAAGTGTTAATCGTTATTTCGATTTACAGTTCTGCGTAGTGTGTTAACCAACACTGTTTTTGGGGAGCGCTGTCCAGTGCTCCGTTTGAGTTTCGTTGCAGTGTTGTTATTGTTCTTGTTGTTACTGACTGACAAAATGAAAAGTGTTGAATATGTTATTGTAGTGCTTACCGCTTACCTTAATCGTACAATTACAGGATAGCCCCACCACCCACAGCCTAACCAAGCGGCGACACAGTACGAGCATTATATCCAGGCCTCCTAACCAGGTTAACTATCCTTTACCACCAATTTACCAATCTAACGACAATTCTCTTTTTACTTTCGAATTGCGCACTTTATTTTGTTATTTCGAATTTTTTTGTTTTCTCTTATTCAACTGTTGCTTTCGATTTGCGAGCGCACGCTTTTATAATTTTCATAAATATTCGATTTGCGAAGAATATGTGTCCTATTTCTAATGTTCTTAATGTCTTTCAATGCCAACTCTCTCTCCTCCCAATGTCTGTGTCTGCAGGGACTCACGAATTCTCCGTTTCGTGAGCGCGTCGGCAGTAATCGGCTGCCCGAGAAAAGACCAAGGTTTTTATATCGTATCCAAAAACAAACATTTGTACATACTACCACATAACCTAGACTTACGCACACATTTACACACCCACACACACACACGAACACTCGTACACAATGATCTGCATCAGTATATGTATTGTCTGTATGTATGTATTTGTTTTACGGCACCAGCGAGCTGAGCTTATTTGTAATGTTTTAATTTTCTCTTCTCCATCCCTGGTGATTGAGTTTGTAGAGGCTTCCCACTATTATTATTGTATTTTTGGTTTGTGCACTTAGCTTGTAGTGATTTTTATATATACAAATTTAATTTAATGCCTCGGCTATTATCTCTTTTGTTGTTTGTTTCTGTTTTTTTTATCACACTTTAATTTGGTATTTGGCTTTCAGCAGCATGACACACCTACACCTAGAATCACTGAAAAGAATCATAATCTATTAAATGCACCGCAGCAAAGGTTTGTGCCACACCAGCGAACCCACAGCGAGTGTGACCAGAGAGCTGACACAGATTTGCAATCTCTCCTCCTTTCTGGTTGCATTTCACTTTGGGCGCGCTAATCTATCCATAGTTAAAATCCCTAAATTGCATCCTGATCCCCCTACAGAACATCCCAAAAAATACATGATAACAAATTGGTATGCTAAATTTGAAGAGAATGAACAAGAAAGTGAAAGAATTGCACTTGAAATTTTTGGCTTTTGGCATTTGCACTCTCACACACACATACACGACACACTCGCACACACACAATTTCCCGCAAAAATTTATTTAGTTAAAGTTGACTAATCCAGCTTTTGATTTCACAGCATTAATGTGCGATCTAAGCTCGAGGCAAGTCGCATTTCGCGCATCTTTCCCGGCACGGATGCTGCGGCTGCTGCTGCAGCCTCAAATGCTGCTGCTGGAGTCATTCCACGCGATGATCAGGACGATGGGTAAGTCTGCAAACAACATTGTTCGCTCTGACATTGAAACTGTATTCGTTCCTTTTAGTTTCCCTGTGGATATCAAGTTCAGCGCCAATATCACACTAGCTGAGATCTTTGAGGCAATGAAGCATCCGATCACAGGTGTGGGTTACTTTGCGCAGACGCAATCGTTGCCCTCCTGTACCTTTGTTTCCTATGATGCGCTTCTTTGGCTGAAAGCGCGTCTAAGCAATGGACGTCATCCCTTAGATATACTGGAAGCCATGCGCAAGTGAGTTTCTCTGACGAAACTACTTTTTGTTGAAAAGTAATTTGTTGTATTCTCGCAGAGAGCACATGATTTGTCACGCATCTGGAGACTGGAGTAAGCCCATTATAGCCGGATTTGTCTTCTACTATGTGGTGCAGCAGGACAAGAATGCCAAAGGTTGGATTCATTAGATCTCTTATCAGCCATCGATGATTATCTTTTCTGAATTTCCACAGATTATGCGCCGCCTTTAAATGATTACAGTGCTTTCGTGAACGAGTGGCTGGAGATTGAGTTCCAAGGCTGTAGTTTCCTGTGGCATGACGAACCGTCTCTTTCTGAGGTGCCCAATTTCCTGCGCGACACAACTGCACCACAATCCTGGAAGACTAGTGAGTAACTTGATGATATTGGCTAGCGTGTGGAATCTTATTTGAATGCTTGTAGAGCGTGTCTATCGTCAGTCGCATTTGGAGATTGATGTGAATCAGAAGAGTGACCGCATGGAGTGGGGTCATGTGAAGCATCATACGGTCATGCAGCCGGGATTTGCATTTGAGTTGGTCGTCGAGTGGGTTACTTCCTCGGGACCCATTGTCTCCGATTTGGTAATGTGCCACAATTTTTATTGATTGCCAACTTTTGTTAATAAGCGTTTTATTGTAGATCTCTGGCTGGATGCGCAAAGCGATCCATTGTAGTTATCAGCTAGTGTCGGTACCGGCTGATCCTATGGCTGAGCCATTTACCAAGAAATCCGATCCATTACGTGGACCTATTTTCATTCCACTGTGCGTCACATTCTTGCCAGACGGTGCTGCGCTCTTCAATGGTATGATTACTAGCATCACTTTGACTGATTTTAGCTAATTATGATTGCTCACTCGCAGAATTCCCGGAGGAGAGCAGAGCGGATCGTATGCTCTTTTTGCAGGAGGCAATTTTGGCAAGATTTGGCTTCTTGCCCTGCGTGCTGGAGGAAACAAATAAAGATGTAAGATAACACCTATTAAATTAATTTTACTGAGTTAATCGTTGCATTTTTGCAGCTCCCTAAGGAGTATCAATATGTGCACTGCACTGGTAACATGTTTGCTCTAATACGGTAACTATTTCGATCGGCACAATCTAAGCACGGACTAAGAATTCAATTTGCATTTCAGCTGCGCTAGCAACAAGAACCAAGTGGAGTCGCCTAGTCGCCAGGAGGCGAATGTGACGCGTTGTGTCTATGGCCACACCAACAACACGAATGTACCCAAGAAAGTGGGTTTCTTGTGGGCCTGGAATCACATGATACCCAACAAGAAGTGGAAGGCGTTAACCATTAACAATTCAGAGAACGGTGAACTTTTCCAGCTGAAGATGCTGAAGGATTTCCGAGAATTTTGCTCGAACAGTGATCAACGCTTAGCCAACTTCTGGGCAAATTGCCAGGAGCTGAAGCGCAAATCTAAGAAATTTGAATACAACAATAATAACAACGATGACTCCAAGAATATATAAGTTATTTATCGGTCATGATCTTAGTTATTTGTTAGCCTTTAAATGTTAAACATTGAATACATCAAAGGAAATGCAGCGAGATTAGCCATAATTATTGTTACTCTATAAGAATAGAATGTTAAGAATAAAATATTTAAAAAAAAATTATTCATGCGACTTTTGTTTTCACTCGGAATGGGAAGATAAACTTTTTCACTTAATTTAAATTTGACGCCACTTTGGCTTTATGAAGTGCAAAAAATTGCAGCATACTTTTAGGCGATGTATTAAAATTTCATTGGGACACAAAAGTAATGCGACTACTTGCTGCTAATTTCTGTTCGCCTGGTATTTCAGTTGGTAATTTGGCTGCTTTTGAGCTATCGCCAAATGTTGTGTGAGTTGCATGGGAGTGCGAGATTCGTAAGCACCCAAAAACTACAAGTTTGATTGAACCATTTACCAGGCGACCAGAATCAGCAGCAAGCAGCCGAATTGCTTTGGCACCCAATTAAAATTTTTACTGTGAGCTTAAAAGTATGCTTTTAGTTTTGTTGCACCCAATGAACGAATTACGTTAAGTTCAATTTGAATTAACGTTTTTGGTAGCTAATTTTAGAAAATAGTTTAATGCACATTTAAACTACCAAATTTAATTTTGCCGATAACCTTTAATATGAGTAGTATAAGAAAATACTAAATGCCGTGGCAATTATAAACCTCTAATACTTACTTCTGTAAGACACCTGTAGGGCCACAATTATTTCCATAAGATAATGGTAATTTAATTGCATTTATTTATCGTCATAAATTCAACATAACGTTTTTCTTTGTAGAAGTATAAGATTAGAAGTGCACATTTGTTGCAGAATGGGCTACTTGATTTGTAACTCGGTTATAAATGCCGCTGGCCGTGAGATGCCGTATAGAGTCTGTTGTAGTTGTAGTTGCAGCTTAATAATGCTAAACCTATTTGGCTCACTTAAAGAGGGGGTGTTGTGACAGCTTTGGTCAGGTTCTTGTTGTGTTGTAGTTGTTGTTGCTAAATGCTTTGGTATTCATCATGCCGCCGACTCATCTATTCGCCCTTGAGATACTTGGAGAGCTTCTCCAAGTCACGTTCCAGCCAAGCGGCATTAAGGCGTATTGTCTCCACAGCCTGTGACACAGTGCGTTCGCAGCCCGGTATCAAATTGGCCTTGAAGAATTCTTCCACTTCGCGTGCCTTCTCTTCGGAAGCAAAGTTCTCAATCAAATATTTGATCAGACGCGTCAGCAAAAAGCCACCCTGAAAAACCAAGTGATGATGAGCAAACGAACAAAGACACGTTGGAGCAAAGCTTTACCTGGTACTGCTCCAGCAGCTTGCGATTGTTTTCCTTGAAGAACTCCCAGGCCATGTCACGGCCCTTGGGATTAATTGCGACAGCAACAATGACAAACACCGAGTCCTGGGCACGCACTTCACCCTAAGAGAAGAAACTAATTATAAGCAGTTGTTTTGATAAATAATCTTTGAGCCGTCTACTCACCGACATGGCAAAATCAATGACGCGACGCAACAGCTTCACATCTCCAATGCAGCCAAGAGCACGCGAGATGCGATCCTGTTCCTCGTGAAGATCCGTCGAGCGATACAGCGTTAGCATCTCCTCAAATATGGCCTCATTGCCATCCTGCAGCACAGCCTTGTAGCAGGTGCTGCGCAAATCAGCCGGCAACGGTTTGGTGCCGTTGACATGACTGCGGAAACGTTTGCGTGCCTCCTCAGTAATTTCAGGACTGCGGAACGAGACGAGACGTGTCAAAACCAGGCTGCGCAGCAGCGTATCCAAATGATTCTCGTTCTCACGCGGCTCCCAGCCAAGACGTGTGGCAATTGGTTCGTAGAGGCTGCGTCCAAACTTATTAAAGTCATTCATGAGCTCGGTGTGGGAGATCAGAATGTGGAGATTGGCAAGCGAATTGGTGATGGCGGTCCATACCGTGTAATTCGTCTCATTGCGATAGGAGCCAACCAGCTGCAGCACCTCAACGGTGCTGGCCTGACCCGCCTGCACCATGGCAAACATGTCGTCAATCAAACCCAATCTATCGAGCGGTGGCAGCGCCATGCTCTCCACCGCGGGCAGCAGCTGCTGCAGCATTTCGTGGGAGTAACGGGTGCGATAGTAGCCCACAGTGCCGGGATTAATTTTGATCCAATCGTCGGCACTGACATCGTCCAGTACAACTTCCATGGACGCCTTGTCCAGCAGGAAAGTCTTGGCAATCTGCTTGGGATTTCGTGCTGTGGATACTGAAATGGGTATCACCCAAAGACAATCCTCGTCCGCCTTCGAACCATCAGCAGTGAACTTGGTCTGGGTCAAACGCAACACACGCTGCGTATCGCTCTTCTGCTCGGACTCGACACTTACAACCGGAAAACCCTTGTACTTGGTCCAGCTGGACATGACAGCGGCCACATCCTTGGAGCTTGCCTCCTGAAGCGCCTGCCACAAATCCTCAGTGGAAGTGTTGCTATACTGATGACGAGTCAAATACAGATGCATTCCCTTGCGGAAATCATCCTCTCCAATGTAGTCGTGAAGCATACGTATAACAGAAGCGCCCTTGTTATAACTAATCTCATCGAAGATCTCGTCAATCTCCGAGGGATGTCCCACGGGCACTTCAATGGGATGCGAGTTCTTCAGGGAATCCAGCTCCAACGCACGTGTGTACATATCCGTGACAAACTGTGTCCAGATGTCATACTCGGGGAACAGATGATGTACGCACAGGAACTCGACAAAGGAAGCGTAGCCCTCGTTGAGCCACAGATGCGTCCACCATTCCATGGTCACCAAGTTGCCTAGAATAATACAAACATTAGTAACTGCCCTAGCAGAATAAATAAGAATACTTACCAAACCATTGATGTGCAATCTCGTGTCCAACAGTCAAAGCAATCGATTGTTTGCGCATCAGCGACGTATTCTTGGGATCCACAAGCACAAAAGTCTCGCGATAAGTGACCAGTCCCCAGTTCTCCATAGCGCCAGCAGAGAAATCGGAAATGGCAATCAAATCCATCTTGGGCAATGGATACGCAATATTGAAATAGCTCTTATAATACGGCAGCACCTTGGTCGCCACATCCAGAGCGAACTGACCCTGCTCCTTCTTGCCAACGGGCGTAAACACGCGCACAATGACACCATCATCGGACTTGGCCTCCACGAAATCGTATTCACCCACAACCACGGCCACAAGATAGGTGGACATAATGGGCGTACGATCGAAGCGTATGCGACGCAGATCACCGGGCAAATCATCCTCCTTCATCACCGGCATGTTGGAGAGAGCGACACGATCCTTGGGCACCACGAGTGTAATGTCAAAGGTGGCCTTGATGGCCGGTTCATCCCAGCAGGGGAAACAGCGTCTGGCATCTGTCGCCTCGAATTGAGTGACGCCTGCGTAACGTTCCTCTCCAGCGGCCGTAAAGTATTTGCTGCGATAGAAACCCTTCATCTTATCGTTAAGCTCGCCGGTAAACGACATGTAGAGGGTGCCTGCAGTGCCTGCTGGTATCTCCTCGGTGAATTTCAGTGTGGCCGTTTCATTCTGCTTGGAGTAATCGATGCTCTCCGACTTGAGCTTAACGCACTCATATTGAAACTCTGCGCTATCGATGGTGATGTCCAGGGCATTGAGGGTGATGCGTGCCGTTGGCTCTGTGACCTGCAACAACAAGCATCAGTAATTGCACCCAATTAGAACTCTTCTAAGAACCAGATGTCTGCGAATGTGTGTGTATGTCTCTGAGTGAAAAAGTGTCTTTGTGTGTGTGTGTATGTGCATGCCATAAAGGGGCACTAAGTCAATGATCGTGCTGTCATTAACCGTTAGACTAAAACACACAAACTCGAAAAAGAATAAACAGCAAAGCGAAAGAGCGAGTAAAAGCGATTAACACGATAATAAAAGTTTCGCTATGAACAGTTATTTCAAGGTCGTGTACAGTGAATGCACCCAAAAATGATTAAATCAGTAAATTTATTTTTTAAAAAATATAAAAGTATGAAAAGCAATGCAACAAAAATGAGTCTACAGTGAATATCTACTACATGCACTACGTGATCATGAATAAAAAGTTTTCTGAAATTACATGTTCCGATCATAATTTCTCAGTATACATATGTAAAGATATTTATACAATTCGTATTTTAAATAAAATTTCCAAGAGCGTTCTTTAAAGCCATTGTTCACTGTATGCCAACTTTTTGCTCTCCAGGTTTCCGGCTTAAGCGCGCCCAACTAAAACCCGTTTTGGCCAGCAAGGTTTGTATTTTATCCGATTCAATACCTAAACCTTATAATATCGATAAAGAGTATACGATGAGCGGTTAAACAAAAAAAAAATCCGTTTATACAACTGCACGAAGAAGAAAAAAACCCGTTGCTGTTGCGTCTTCGTCGTCGGCTGAAACGTAAACACAGTGTATGCATATACCGTTATGAGATCAGCAGAGGCGGCGACAGCAACAGCAAAATGATAATGAATGGGGGTGGTACATGGGGGTGTTTTATTTTTTGTGTCAGTGATGGTATAGCGTGGCGTACTTCAAATAAATTTGCGATAAGTGCCAGTCATTGCTGGTGTCAAGCGGTAAAGACCGCAACAAAGAAACATTTCCTAGTCCATTGTGTGTGTGAAACGCTGCGCGCATGCAAATTGCAGCATAAAGAGAAAATTACACAAACACTCACAGCTGTGAGGGTGTGAAGGAGGAGAAAGAGAAGCTGGGAGTTTTGCACACGTCAGAAGCCCACTCTATGCACATAACCGTGTACACACTGGCATACATAGATATGTTTGTATGTGCACAATGGCATATACATAAAGAAAAAAACAAAAATATATGCACACACTCACACATAAATATTTATGATTTGTTTTGGAAGTGAAAGCGAAAGTGACGAACAAAACGAACGAACGTTAAACGTTACTTACTTTGATCTGCACGATTGTCTTGCCCGTAAAACTGAAAGCCGTCAAATCTGGCTGCAGCGTAAGCTCATAATGCGTCGGCACCACGTTGGTTGGCAATCGCGAAAATTCTTCGTCCTTCTCCATAATGACGAGTCCTCCTTTTCCCCTCTGATTGCGATGTGCACAACAGCTGTGTATTAATCTTCTCTGCTGACCGTTCGAATCCTTTGCGTCTCCTTCACCTCGTCTGGCTCCAACGTCGGCCGATGTATGCTCGAGTATGGCACGATAGCGACTGCAAAGATCGCCCAAAAGCGGCGCGTCGCTGGTTTTCAATGGAGCGCCCAACGATACGTCCGAATAGTCGCGATAAAACTGCTTTTGCACTTTGACGAACTGCTTCGATGAGACGAGCGTATTGAGGTGGCAAGTCTCTGCACGAAGGAGATACGCAAAACGCTTATCAAGTAACAGCCGACGATTATTAATAAGGCAGAGGCGGGCGTCGTTAGTAAAAGTACAATCAGCACAATACCGAAGCTTAATACACCCAGTTCTTCAACGGTGATAATCGGTAATTTGTTGGTTGCTACGATAATAGTGTAACACTGGCTTTTTATTTTGTTTTGTGTTGTTGTTTAGTTACTGCGGATTTGCGGGTGGGTTACGAACGTAGCAGGAGCTTTGCATTATAATTTACAACTGAAACTAGAAGTGGAAAAAAGCTGTACAAGCACACAAAAAGGATTAATTAATTATGCATGGAAAGCTGGAGACCGTTAAATGCGATTACAAGCGCTTTTCATAAGTGTTTCTTTTCTTTTTGTTATTTTTACAACACGATTGTATTTAATTTGCTTGGCAAAAAGAGGGGCGCGGGTTTTAGGTTGTATTTTATTGCTCTCTCACCTTCGCACAAATGCTGCTCAAAGTCGGAATTTGCTTTAGCTAAATCCAAATTGAGTTTACCGATTTCTGCAAAGCAAATTGTATATGCAATTAAACAAACTGTTTTCCTGTATGTGTGTTAATTTTTTAGCAGAAATAGAGGAAGAATGAATACTGCGGGCAAACTGCAAACTGCTGCTGCTGGCGGTGGCGGCTTCTGCTGCTGGTAGCGAAAAACAACACGCTTTTAGTGTGACCCAATTGCGCGTGGTACGTATTGGAATTGAAACAAAAACAGCTGATTCCCTAGAGACGTGTTGTTATGCAGCCCGAACAAAACTGATTGCTATTGCAATTGAAGGTGTTGAATTATCTTGGTTATTGTTACCGTTTCTAAATTTCCAGGCCTGCTTTGCTGTTCGTAAACCTCCCTTCAATACATTTTTGTACATTGCTCGTCAAGTTCAATTTATTTTTAAAAGAAACCAGTTTTGTCGGAAGCGCAATAAGTGTAGAGTTGGAGAAACATCGATGACACTATCGATGCAATGATGCATTTGTAGTAATTTTGTAGGCTGCGACTTTTTTATCGATATTTTGTAGCAGCCATAACTTTAATTCGTTTTTTTTATATATATATTAAATGATGCTTCTAATTTAATATTCAAAATAGCTTTCAGTCTGCGTCAAGGTTTTTTTACCTGACCGATGACCAACACTACATGCGGAGCATACACGTTCAGACATCATAAATATCATACTAGTTTGACCTATAATTTAAATAATAACGGTCTGCGGTCTTGAAAAATTTACGGTCTATTTTCAAATTGTTAACGCTTTTCAACTTAACCACAATTTCACAATATCTGCATTTTCAGATGTACAGTGGAATCCGGTAATAACGACTCTGCTTATAGTGTCTCTCCGGTTATTGCGACGAAAACTCGATGGCTTGGTTGGTCCCCATACAACCTTATATGAAAGGTCCTCCGCTTAGTACGTCTCCGCTTTTAGCGACAAACCGCTTATACCGACGAAAAAAAAAATTCAGCGAAATAATGTCAAGAATTATCAGTAATTGGCACTCTTGCTGGTGTGCGTAGGAGCGACACGAAGGTTCTTACATTCTCACTACTCTCTGTTAGCACTAACCATACAATACATAGATGCTTCACCCAGAACAATTTTTTGTATCATCAAAAACAGTATTATTGCGACCCCAGTCGGGCCGTGCGCTGCGATTTGAACACCGAGCCTCTTCGGCTCATTCGAAAATTCGAAGTTCTAACGCAGCGCGCAGCGTTGAGTTCAGTCGCAGATCAAATGTATTGTATGGTTAGTGCTGTTAGTTTTAGCTGACGCCTTAGCTTATGCTAAGGATTATGCAGGTATACGATTTATTATGGAAAAATCATGCTGATAAATTAAATTTATAATTTTTTTGTTTTGTTTAAAAATTAATTTGTTTTATCTTAAAAACCTATTACGAACATGGCAAAATTTAAAAAAAGAACAACAAAAAAATATGTTTTGCTCCTTTCGGTTAGTGCGTCTTTACGGGTATAACGACGTAAAATCGTCACAAAAAAATTACATAAAAAAGTAACGACTTCCCCGATCTCCAGAGTGAACTCAATTTTTTCTGATTATTTGAAGTAAAAAATTAAAACGAAATTTTTTTTTATTTTTATTGTGAAAAAATATTTGCAGTTTGATGAGCCCCGAGACCTTACATGGTCAACAGTAGGACCGCGTGATTCGTGGAAAATACTGAAAACGAATAAATACAATGCGCATTTGATTTCTTCACGAATTTTGTACAATATTTGTTTCTAATAATCACATTTTCATTAGTGATTTTAGATTCTGAGGTTTAAAAAAGAGGTTTTTTATACGTTCTCGATCTTTATGATACTTTTATGATACGCCATTAAACAATCAGTTTAAAAAGTTGCGCCTTTTTATACTTTGTGCCTTTTTATATGTACGCAATGCAGTATATTTTTAAAAACGACTTGCAACCACGCTAATCTTATTTGACTGAACCTTATTTTAGTGCTTGGCTAGCGTTACGGGAGTAAGGTTTGGTGATTCGGTTAACTCCAAGAACCCTCGGTGCATATTCACGTAAGAATTTAACACCACCACATGCTACTCGTCCAAACTGCAACTCCGTGACTGCAATTCTAACTCCAATTGCAATTGTAATTTTGTCATTGGGCGTTTGTTTAGCCATAGAAATCCTTGCGCAATTAATTTGTCGTTGTGCAACATTCGCCAATAAAAAATAAAATGATTTTGTATTCATTGCGACATTTTGTAGCACTAGCCTTATTTCTAGTAGCCAACATATTCACTCCACTGGATGCATCTCCGATCGGATGGGGTAAGTCTTTAAATCAGTATTGGAATATTATACAATTAGTGCGAAAAGTAGCAAGATGGTTAGAAAGTGGTCCACCACTAAGGCAACGTTCCTTGGTCACATTGCAAGGTGATAATAGGAATGTTGAATATGCAATTGACTTGGCAGACACTTGCTTATTTTTTATGCTTGCTTATGTAATCGGTTGTGTCGGTTGACATTTAATTATTGCAAAGCGCACAACATTCTACTGCTAAATAATTATGAATGTGTGTGTGCGTGTGTGCCTGAATATTTTTGGCCGTGTCGTGCGGTTCAACGTGTCGTGTTTACGTGAGAGTCGTGTGGCTATCTATCAGCTGATTATACGATTCCACTCTTTTCCATTATGCGCCAACTAGAAGAGGCTCGCATTCGCATTGTTATCAATGTCAATGGCGTTTATCTATCACCTCTAATTTAGCAATTTTGGAATTTCATAATATATTATTTGTAGTAATATACAAATCTCTGCTTGGTTTTTACCACCAGTTCAAGTGCACAATGTGACCAGCACTTGCCATTAGTTTTTACACGCACTTTCACCCCAATTTCAATTCCACACATGCAGCCTAACAGAGCAGTCAAACAGTGCAAAGCGAAAAACCGGCATGTTAACGATGGCGGGAGGTTGACGCCATGCCAGCTAGCTCTATAGTCACGTATGCCACAAAATTTTGTAGCCGGCTTTTGTTTTTTTCATTTTTGCTGATTTGTTTTTCTTAAATTCATTTCATTCGTTTCGTCTTTCCAAAATCCCGCAGCGAATTTGTTTACCTCCAGCGTCTGCATTTTCAAGTAACTCCAAACTCCGCTGACAAAGCGTAAATTTACACTTGTGTTTACTTCTTCTTTATCTGCGTCCTCTTCTCTCTCATACTCTTTTTCTCTTTGCATTTGACTTGTGCATATGTTGTTGCTTTCGAATTATTTATAACTGTACCGAAACCCATGGAATTTAATACGTTTTCTGTAGATTCCAGTTACAGCGTGACATTTCCCATTAGAAATTCCCATTTCCAAGTCCACGTGTTTGAACGCTCTGAAGTAACAGTTACACTTCCAGCCACCTGTTGCCATTCTGAAATTGATCGTCAATAATTTTAATAGTTTATGGCATTAACTTTATGTAATTCATTGTGTACTTACATGAAAAACAAGTTTCCAATTAACTAGATCACTGCACCTGCAATAGAAGAGGAACTTTAAGAGACTCATGCTTAAATATTCAACATTTATTAAGCCTAAAGTTTAAATCCCCTAATAGAGTAATTCTTCCTTTAAAATGGAAATAGAAATTAATTGATTTCCAGAAGGATCCTGTCTAAAACCATTAACGCTTATCAACTGCTTAATTTATTATCAGCTAAAAATACGTATACGCATTACACTTGAAAAATGTTATCGTAACAGAACTCAAATTCCATTTTCAAAATATATTGATAAAGAACCCCCGCTTAGAGATCGGTCTATACGACATTTCAAAACAAAACCAAGTTCAATTGGGGGCTTATCAAATGCCTATAAAGGTTAATGTCATTGAATTAATTTCAAAATCGAATCTTTCTAAATTAAAGTATTCAAATCTTTCGACGCAAAAAGATTTTTTGCTTAAATTGCTCTCAAAAAAATTTTAATTGCACTTTACATTTCCAGTTAATGAATCAGAAAGTTGTCAAACATATAGAATATTGATAATAATTAGGAACAGAAGGTGTGATTGTTAGTATTCATGAGTCACTTGGTTGTGTTCTTGATAATATAATCCGTAGTTTGCCATGATAAAAGCAATTTTTTTTTTTGCAAGCACTTTAAAACCATTAAATAGATTAAACAATTTATTGTTCTGATTTATTTTGAGTGGAGTGAACTTCACATAGTTTTCAATTTAACAGTTTCTGCATCGATAATCCGTTGACCTCAAGCCCCGAGTGCGAAGGTTAAATAGCATATAGCTCAGCTCAAGACCCTCACCAGGCCTCTGAGCGTTCGAAAGGTTCGCCAATATTACGTTTTTTGTCTTGTTTTCGTTGTTTTTACAATAAACAATTAGCCACAGCCATAAAAACAAACAAACATAGAAACTAATGAATTCCCATATCTATATGCATGTATCTGCATGGCTCTATGAATGTGTTTGTAGGTTTTTACTATTTTTATACCCAGTATTTGTTGAGTGCAAGGGTATAATGCATGATGACAGAAAATATAACAGATCATAGCAAACTTATTTTTTGCCTGCTTTAAATGAAGTTATTTTTAAAATAGTACAATCTTTCATTCGCATCTGTTAAATATCAGAAATGTTAGTACTTAGAGGTGATATCTATATATCAGTTAAAAATCTGTCAGCGACTCCAATTATCTGTATATCTTGGAGTATGTACAGTTCAGAAAGTATTAAAAAAACATAACACTTATATTATGTTTATTCCTGATATAATAGGTATCTCACAGTCGATCACATTCGACGCTAGCTTTCTTTCTGGTTTTTAAATTGCAAAGCTAACCTGCCCGGCAAGTTGGCCACGCGATTCGAGACTTTGCAAACGACAGTGACCCACAAAGTTTTGGGCTCTAACATAGGGCCAATGGCCGAAATTGAACAATTCATTAATTATAGTTTTTTTTTTCATTTTCAAAAATGTAATCAATAATGATTGTCGCCAATTGTCGTGATGTTTGTGGGGGAAAAGTGAAAGCCACGTTTCAGCCTTGGGATCTACAGCGTTTACGGAACTGCTCTGGCGTCGGGTCACCTGTTGTTCCGCCAGGTAGTTCAACTACAATTTCCGCGCATGCCGGGAATTCTGATTGCTTTATTTCGTTTAATCATAATGAATTCCATTAAGTGCCAAATTAACAGCTGCTTGCCATACGTGTATTCGTATTTTTGGCCAAAATTAGACGCCCCTTTTGGCAACCGGTTCGGATATTTTAACTGATTTTATTTGATTCGATTACAATCAGGTATGACTCGTATTCGATGGGGGATATACATTCATTCCATTAATATTTTAAGGTGTCCTAATACGTACGGTTTAAAGATATTCTTCGAAAACACGGTGAAGTACAGGAGGAACCTTCCTTTTTTAAATTATTATCATTATTCCCAATATGTGTTTTGAAGACCTTTCACGAAGAAGAATCGTTTATATTAAATACTTATGCAATTTTTCCTTGATATTCTAGTGTTTTCTTTGTCGATTTGTTCCTAGCACAGGGAACTAACAATTTCCTCTACAGTTTTCTCTAGATTTTAATCGATTATAACCAAATAAACCTTTCTATCTTCTTTACATTTTCAAACCCTGAAATATTTTTACTTGCTGCCAATAAAGTGTTTCTCTCCCCTTAGTCAAATAAAACGTTAACTCTTGACCTATGTAAATATTTTGTTTTTCCACGAAACGGGAATTTTATTTTAATCCCGAGTTCACACCTATCTTATCAGACTAGCTAGACTCTCTAGATTCCGAAAGTTGTGCAACTGATTGTCCCTATATAGAACGTCATTAATTTATTGATTACGTACTAATAAAAATCCAACTGCCGCGTAATTGAATGAAATGAAATTTATATTCTCTAAATTCCGATGGCGCCGCCATAAATATAATATAACACATAATATTGGCAAATTGCTGCAAGCATTTTGAATGAAATACGAGATGATTTTGGTGATTTGCACACGACACGTTCATTGGAATGGGTAGCGGAGTAACTCAATTGACTGAACGCTGATTGAACTTAATTTTCCAATTCGCATTCTCTCTTCTCTATGTTCTCAATTGTTTAAAGCTAACATTTGCTCATATCTTATCGATACTATGTCCAAGTTATCGCTATTGCCGACTAATGCAACGATTGCATATTTTTTGTTGTTGCAGAATTTGCGGTTACACTGCGCAGCAAAATCCTGTTCCTGGACAAGCAAATGCAGATAATTGCCTCGGCAGCGCACGAATACGAAGAACTCTCCGCACTGACCTTCGATGAATCCGAGGAATTGATCTACTTCAACGACAAGAAACATCAAAATGGCAGCATCTTCTCGCTACGTCACGATGCCACAGCCAGTTCTGCCATTGTGGAGCAGGCGGTGCAGCGAACGGGAAACGAATCGGTAGCCGGACTGGCCTTTGATCCCCTCAATCGTAATCTCTACTGGGCGGACATGCACAAGGCCCAGATCTTGTTTGCCAGCATCGATACGCTTGCCAAGGAGCCGCCCAAGGTACTCGTCGATCTGCATGTGGAAGGCGGACGACCGGATGGCGTTGCTGTCGACATCTGTCGTCGGAAACTGTACTGGACCAACTGCAAGATCGGTCATGCGAGTGTGGAGCGCATTGGATTGGATGGCAAGAATCGTGAAACGCTAATTCAGGACGATATTGATATGCCACGCGGTATTGCGGTGGATCAAGTAACGGATCGTCTTTACTGGATCGATGATAAGAATGGAATCTTCTTTGCCGTGGAGAGCTCTAAACTGGATGGCAGTGATCGTCAGCTGGTCGTTCAGGATAAGCATCAGGAACCACTGCAGTTGGCCATCACCAGTGATACCATCTACTGGACAGATCGTACGGACAAAGCGGTTTGGAGTTATCCCAAGCCAAGCTACGATACGCTACCCACTTCGAATGCCACACAGAGTCCCGATGAAGTGCTAGAACAACCTCAAGCGGCCGTCAAGCGATTGGCCACCTGGAAGGAAGATATTTATGGCATTGTGGCGCGCTCGGATTTCTATCAGCGTCTGCAAAAGGATGATAGTTGTAACGGTGTCGTTAAGAAGATCAAGCAGCGTCTGGACAAAACTTTGAATGCAACACGCAGTCAAATCTCCGAACAGATGGATAAACTGCAGCAGGAGCATTGTCTGAACGGTGGCACCTTTTTTGCCCACAACAATTACTGCATGTGTCGTTTGGGCTTCAAGGGTGCCCGTTGTGAGATCTCCGAGTGCCACAACTATTGTGTGCATGGCACCTGCGAAATCTCCGACTTTGGCTTCCCCAAGTGCTACTGTCAAACGAACTTCTATGGCGATCGCTGCGAATACTACAAGTGCAATGGTTATTGCCTCAACAACGGTCACTGCGTCGTGGACAAGGATAATAGCGACCTGAGCTGCGAGTGTACCGAGAGGTTCAGTGGTTCACGATGCGAATTCAACAACACGGAGACATGTGCCGCCTATTGTCAGCTGCTAAAGCAGCAACCCGACACACCAGTACCCAACCATTGTTACGATGTGTAAGTATCTTGATCTTTACGTTTACTACCGATATTCTTAAAGGATATACAAAGTTAGTGCTGATCAAGGAGGGAGCTAAATATAAAACTGTTTGCGGTAGTTGAAGGTGTCTCGGATATCATAACTATATGTCTGACCTGACTAACTCAACGCAGAATCCAAACAGTAAAAGCTTAGGAGGCTTCAAATTGTCCACAGACTAGTTTACGGAATTAGATCGTGCTCAACTTTATTGGGATCTTCACAATTCTCAGTCTAATTACCTTAAATCTTGCACTAATTAATATATATAGAAGTCATACACGGCAAATATTAGTTGTTAGGGTCCCAAATATATCGTCCCAACTAAAGCTTTCTACCTTATTCCCATACCAATCACTAATACTCCTTCGCCTTTATCTTACAGCTGCGAGGAAATGAACAGCAATGGCACAAGTATAGCGGTTTATAGTCGACCCAGTTTGTGCAGCTCCCCGACCGTCTTCACGGGGACTGTGATTATTGTGCTGGTGTCCGGCACGGTCGCCTGCCTCGCTCTCGTCGCATTGATCGTGCACGGACTGCGTCTCATGTACAAACCGAAGCGGCCGCACATCAAGAAAACGTTTGTGGTCCGGAAGCAGGCACGTCACAATTCCTCGAGTGATACGCCGCTCACGAATCGTCCGCTGGCCACCGAGCAGTGTGAGATCACCATCGAGAACTGCTGTAACATGAATATTTGTGAGACGGTGAGTTACGCAGCACTTTAATCCATACAATTGAACATTAAACTAATCAAAACACTTTGATTTACAGCCCTGCTTTGATCCTAAACTAGTAGAACAACAATTTGCGGCGAGGGATCGCAAGCCGTGTGTCAAGGAGGACAAGAAGATTTTAATACATAATATGGATGATGATCTCATGTCCTAAGACGATTCTGGCCAATACATATACATACATATGCAATGTCGTCGTCAATGCCGCGCATGGATAGGAGACAGGCGAGCTTTTAAAAAGCTGCTGTCACCCCGGCTCGGCAAACTGTCAACAGGTGCTTTACCAAAAAAAAAAAACAAAAAGCTCATACAAAGAACTAGGAGAATTCAAGCAACACACACATACATACACCTACACAAACACACATGCCTGCATGCTGAGATAGATAAAGACAAAACACATACATACACCAAAACATCATACTTAATGCAACAGTGTACTTAGCAATCTTTTGATTTGTATGGTCTCATTAATTTATTTTACATAGCTTTTGAGTTTCATTGAATTAGTCTTGTAAGTTTTACTTTTGAGAATCGGTTAATGGAAAATTATATACAGTTTTTAATTGGCATTTTGGCAAAATTGAAAATTTTTGATGGAACTTACCAGAAAAAGTCATCTGACTGACATTAGCTTTAACACAAAAAAACACACATATAGTACACACAGATATATCCATGAATGAGAAATCGCCTGATGCACAAAAGAGGCAGAAATTGTGATTCATAGAAACGGTTGAACTGTTGTAAATAGTTAACAATGAATTGTAAAAATATACATACAAATTAAATCGTTGTTTAATATCGTAACTGTTCACATAGTTCCTTTTATTTGTAATTGATTTTGTATATAAATACAAATATATGTACAAATCCATGAATATATTATATGCATAAATATATCTTTTTACTAACACTGCCACGCCAAAAAAAAAACTTGCCTTGGTACTTAATTTGAGGATTTTGTTTTAACGTGGTAGAATTAAAAACCCCCCAAATGTAAAATTAGCCACAGCGAATGAAAATTGTAATATCTAGGTTAGTCTGTAGTTTTTTAAGATTAAGACATCCGTTGAAAAATATAAATTACGTACCTTGCAGCTGAATTATTAGTTTTATTATTATAACGAAACAATAGAACGAGCCGCGTTTTCGTTTTATCAAATACATATATATATATATGTGCAGCAGAACTGCATTGTGATCAGCTGTTTTGACTCTATGCTACCGGTCACGTAATCCAGCAGTACATTTTGTTTCTACACAACCTGTTAAGATTTGCTCTTAAACTCACAATGGTAATGATATTCACAAGTGCTCTATTTCACAATTTTGATCTACACTTTGAAATCGCAATTCTTCTGCAACAAGTGCAACAAATGTAACGTTCAAAGTGACCGCAAACTGTATTCCGAAATATTCCGAAATTTACTATATAATAATCCAATATCGCTAATGCAAAAATGGTAACACTGAGGTGCTTCACGCGATATGACCATTTTAGAGACGGCGTATATACCAAAATACTAAGTTACATTTGCAATCTACCTTACGGTCACACTGGATTGTATCCATTTTTCTTGACGTCAAAGCAGTTTTTCGCAAAAGTTCAATATTTTATTTCAACAACATAATCGCATTAAGAGTATATAAATCAAGTGTTATTCACATAAGCAGTGAGGATGGTACGTTTTAAAAAGTGCAACTAAGTATTCCCTTCTTTATATTGAGTGCTGAAGTGTTTTGCATTTGGCGTGGCCTCAACAGCCGTCGCTGTAGTCGCCTCAGCCTCAAACGCGTGCCGTATACTTTTTTTTGCATTTTCCTTTGCCTGCCATTTTCGCTTATCTGAGTTGGTGAAATGCTGCATATAGTACACATGAAATGTAACCAGTTGTTAATGCACTTTCAGTGAAATGGTAACCTTGTGCTATATACTGAGTGCTGAATTGTTATCCGTGTGTATCTATACGCATCGCATACCCCGCCCAACACACTCCTCCTGCCCTCTTGCATACCATGCCCTACGTACTAACTAACCTGGTGACCTTCGTCTCCATATTTTTATTTCCGCTCTTGCAGGGCAGCAACGATAGAGCCTCGAGATCGCCACGTTCGGATGATCAGCGTGATATTAGCGATATGCCGGTCACGAAGAGATCGCGATCAGACTCGGGTAAGTGTTTTGTTTGATTGGCAAAAACAAAAGAAAATTGTTTATGCACAATATATTTGCATAAGTATATGTACATTTTGTATGTATGTGTCAAGTATATATTTATATATATGTAAGTTCATTTAAGAATCGAATATAAAAAACAAAAATAAAAGATATGTATGTAGGTTAATGAAACGCAAGGCAACAACAAATCAAACAAAAAGGAAAATATATATATATACAAATATATCATTATTATTCTCATTATCGTATTCAATTGTTTTGTTTTGTTTTTTTTTTATTGATATAAATACAAATACAAATATTGAATTCTCTCTAAAACATAAAACATTGCATACACATCTCTCTCTCTCTCTCTACTATATATATTTTCTACTACTTCTACTTCGTTGCATTTTTTAAGGGCCAGCACAGACGCTATTAAATAATCGGTTTTTCTTTTTGTTCTGCTTAAGTAATTGCAGACTTCATAATCGCACGATGATCTCAAGTGAGAGGTGAGGTGAGAGTCAAACAATAACGAAACAATATCGAAATCGAACAAGTATCAAGTCAGAGATCCCCAAAACTAATTGCGACTCGACTCCCACTCGAATCGACTCAAGTGTTCCATAAAACCATAAAAAATAAATCGAATCTATCGTCATTAATGTAAAATATAAACGAAACGAGTGCGATACACAAATTACCAACAAAACCAAAATGAATAACTAAACTATATTATATCTTACAATCATATTAAAGAAAAAACATGAGATCACGATCTGTCATTGGCAGTACAATTAAAACGTAATGCACACCTATATCCATTAATTATGTGGTAGCTGTAAAGTAGGGTCCCTACACAGCCAGAGTGTATGTATCCAATATGAATATATCAATCAATATGAATCAGTATCTGTGAATCCTCGCCGCATCCAACACTGAAACGAAACGCAATTCAACGAACTAATCAAAAAAAAAGCATATAACTATTCTCTCTCTTCTCTCTCTCTCTCTTTCTTCTATATCTCTCTTTTTTATATTCTTTTTTTGTAAGAGTCTTTCTTTTTTTTTCAATATATATACTATATATGTTTGTTCCGCCCAAAAACGACTTGGTAGAGATCAAGAGATGCCCAACTTAGAGTTAACTATTACAACTACCAAACTACTACTACTACTACTACCACTACCAAAGCAACAAATCTAAGATCGCTTCTAACAAATATTGCCGATTGCAACGTCGTCGCGATTCTCCGAAAACCTCCTAGAGATTGGGTTACCGTCTTCATAGTGTGCTGCGCCAAAATG
Organism: Drosophila kepulauana; assembly: GCA_023558455.1. Classification (NCBI taxonomy): domain Eukaryota; kingdom Metazoa; phylum Arthropoda; class Insecta; order Diptera; family Drosophilidae; genus Drosophila; species Drosophila kepulauana. The sequence continues at coordinate 41,417,571 of CM042369.1, forward strand.
CCTTGGACTGTCCATGACACAGTGCCTGAGATATTTATAATGATTGTCATCCAAAAAGTAAAACACATAACTACTGCTCGAATCATATGTGGTCCGAACTGTTGTCTGATAGAACGATATTTTATAGCATAATACTAAACAATATCATGCCGCGGTTTGATATCCAAAAGTAGTCAACAGAAAACTGCAATTATAATACATAAATTTAGAGTAGATTTATATCTGAGAAAAAGAAAATTAAAAGATAAAGAAAAATACACACACTATATGAACAAGATTAAGGTACGGCGGAAAAACTTAACCAAACTTAAAACATATTGTTGCTCTTATTATCGTTTCAGCGTCTTGTTTTCTTTTTATTTTTCTCTTTTTTATCACTGAGCAAATGTAATGTGTGACCCTTCAAGTCAATATACCACGCCCCCTCAACTCATGGAAAACCGTATCGAAAAACGCACATCTAAGGTCGCTTATAATTTCTATTTTTACAAAAAAAAAAAAATTACAACAACAAAAATACATTTTACACACCGGGAGAACTGTGCACATCGTAGACTTCCTGCTGCCTCCCAGCCATCATTATTATCATTAGCATCTCACTTTCGAATAGATATTTGAGTTAATTTTAAATGTGGGAACTTTTGGGAGAATCGTCGTCAGTGTGCACAGTTCTCGTTGGTAATTTTCTACTTTGGTTTCGATTTGTGCGGCGACGATTTGCCGACTGGATGTTGCCGTTGGAAGAGAGCTTTATACTATATATTATATTATATATATATGTCTGAGATTTCGATTGAAAAATACGCGTTAACTGCATTTTATCTCTTTAAAAAAAAAACCCACACACGAATACATTTACACATAAACATGCACACACACACACACAGTCGTACTATTTTAAACTACTATTTACTTATTAGCACAAAATACGTATTTCAAATCTTATCTTAAAAAAACCAAAAAACCAAAACCATCATATAATAGGAATATTTATGATTTATTTTATGGGTGCTTTCTTTTTTTATTCTTGCATTTTCCAGCTTCTCAAATGCCTTGCAGTGTCAGAGTCCAAAAACCTTATTTACTTTGTACTATATAAGAAAAGAATTCTTCAAAATCCAATCGTATACCAAGAACAAATCAAAATCGCGCAGCTAAAGATGCAGAAAGTAAACGAGATTTGCGAGTAAACCACATCGATATAGCTTTTTAATTGTCATTGTGTTGTCAATTGTGTTTGTAGCCTGTCGATTATCCAAAATATCTCTCGGTGACTGAATCTCCAGCAATCTAAGTTGCCAGCAGAGTTCCAGATCTTCTCCGGAACACACGCACAGATAAATTTACCATATGTGTACTTATTCTATATGTCTTCGACGGCCAGCAAAAACTGTGTTTTTCTGATTAATGATTTGTTCTTCTTTTTTTTCTATTTTTTCCTTTTTGTCTTTATCTTTCTTCCAGAGCAACGGTTTTCTATCTGTTTGTGTCACTTCGAAGGCACACTCTGAAGCGACTTTAAGGTCATTTTGCTATTGGCCTTGCCCAAGTGTTGTCCTACTCGCTTCATCTCCTGGGTGAAGTGTGGCAACAATGCTTTGGCACTACAATTTGTTGCCGCGAGTTGCCTTTGGAGTGGACATAAAACATGAACATGCATGAACATGCAAATGCAAATGAAACTCAAACCAAAAAAACTAAAAAGAAAACAAGTCGTATTCAACCTAGAAAATTTGCTTAAACGATCATCGGCTGTGCTGTGATCCGTTTTTCTGATGATGAGACCCCATCACACCACCAAATTGTTCCCCGATATTTCTTCATATGAGATGCACTAATCTGTCTTCCCAAATTCTAGGCAAGTCAGCGGATTCGAAAATTCCCTACCTTTCGCAGCCACTGTATGATCTGAAACAGACGGGCGATGTGAAGTTTGGACCTGGCACACGTTCCGCCCTCTTGGGACTCCTGGGTGGTGCACTGCCCAAGCTGACGTCCGAGCAGCATGATCTGGTCAGCAAGGCCAAGAAATATGCCATGGAGCAGAGCATCAAAATGGTGCTGATGAAGCAAACGCTGGCCCACCAGCAGCAACAGTTGGCCACCCAACGTACCCAGGTGCAGCGACAACAGGCCTTGGCTCTTATGTGCAGGTAAAGTTGAGTCCTTATCGGGTTCTGCTCCTCACTTTAAATCACTGCTTTAATGATGCATAACACTATATACAAAAGTGAACGACGACACATCCTTGCCATGGTTTCCGAGTTACTGGACGTGGCTGAGGTTAGCTGTTGTTGCGTGTGCAGCTTAGCTGATAAGATCTGATTGCAGTTCCCATAAATTTTCTTATTTTCTGGTTGCTTTTACAAAACATTTTTAACTCACTTTCACCTTACTTTCAGAGTCTATGTGGGCAGCATTTCGTTTGAGCTCAAGGAGGACACCATACGTGCCGCTTTCACACCGTTTGGACCCATCAAATCGATCAACATGTCATGGGATCCCATTACACAGAAGCACAAGGGATTCGCCTTTGTCGAGTACGAAATTCCCGAGGGCGCACAGCTGGCATTGGAGCAAATGAATGGTGCGCTCATGGGTGGCCGAAATATTAAAGTAGGCCGACCAAGTAATATGCCACAGGCGCAACAAGTCATCGATGAGGTGCAGGAGGAGGCCAAGAGCTTCAATCGCATCTACGTAGCGTCCATACATCCCGATTTGTCCGAGGAGGACATCAAGAGTGTGTTTGAGGCCTTTGGACCCATTCTATACTGCAAGCTGGCGCAGGGCACATCGGTGCATTCGCACAAGGGTTACGGCTTCATCGAGTATGCCAACAAACAGGCCATGGACGAAGCCATTGCCAGCATGAATCTCTTTGACTTGGGTGGTCAATTGTTAAGGTGAGTTAATCGGTATGTTAAAATTTCTCTAGTTTGATTCATTTTGCATTTCATTCCACAGAGTTGGACGCTCGATTACGCCACCGAATGTGCTGTCCTGTCCCGCAACAAATTCAACGATGCCAACGGCAGCTGCAGTCGCCGCTGCCGCAGCCACAGCAAAGATTCAAGCGCTGGATGCCGTCGCCAGCAATGCAGTCTTGGGTCTGGCGCAGAATACACCCGGTCTTGGCATTGCAGCCAAAGTGAATGCCATGCCAGTGATCACGGCAGCGACTACAGCAGCTGCCTTGCATCCGGCGCTTGCAGTGCCCGCAGCACCAACCTCGGCACTATTGCCACCTGGCATCTATCAGGCTCCTGGTCTGGGTGGACCTAGTTTGTTGGGTGTGCCAGCCGGCTTGCCTACGCTACAAAGTGTGGCACCCACACTGCCGCCACCTGCGCTGCTTGCCACGCCACCAACTGTCGCTTTAGCCGCCGCCGCCGCAGCACAAGTAGCAGCTCCTGTTGCAGCACCACCAACGACTGTTGTAGAGACCAGCAATGGTGGAGCACCAGCCGCCTTATCTGCAGCAGCAAATAATGCAGCTGCCACGGCAGCGAATTTATCGGAGAACATTAAGAAGGCACAGGAAAAACAGCAGGAGGAACTCCAGAAGAAGCTGATGGATGAGGGTGATGTGCAGACGCTGCAGCAACAGGAGAACATGTCCATTAAGGGTCAGAGTGCACGCCAGCTGGTGATGCAGCGGCTAATGCGTCCACAGGACTCGCGTGTCATCATCTTAAGGAATATGGTCGGACCAGACGATGTGGACGAGACGCTGCAGGAGGAGATTCAGGAAGAATGCAGCAAATTTGGCACCGTTAGCCGCGTGATTATATTCAACGAAAAACAAACGGAAAACGAGGACGATGACGAAGCCGAGATTATAGTGAAAATCTTTGTAGAATTCTCAGCGGGAGTCGAGGCGAATCGTGGCAAGGAGGCGCTGCATGGTCGTTTCTTTGGTGGACGTCGCGTTGTCGCTGAGCTTTATGACCAAGCGCTCTTCGATCAGGGCGATCTCTCGGGTTAAATGGATGGACAGAGGTCAGAACGGAGGGAAGCGAGAGGATAATAAATTCGATTGTATCTTTATTAGGCTTACGAACCTGGACCTTTATCTGGCAACAACAGCCTTTTTTACTTAGAACTTAAAAACGAACAATTAATTATTTATTATACGTTTGGCGCCGAGCGATGTCACGTCACAAGCAGCCACAATGCCAAGGAGATTGTATATTTGAACAGAATCTATGGATTGAGAAGAGCAGAGAGCACACACAGTATCTATTACATAAAATAATAATAATGCGCTAGAATGGCCAATTGATTATTCGAGTGATTTAGAGTTTAACAACAATCCCACAAGAGAAGCAATTTGTCGCCAATTCTGTATAAATTAAGTAAGCGATGTGCATGTGATCAATTTTGCAGCACTGTCGAAATTTGTTTCTGTCGCATACAAATAACACAACTAACAAAATGTACATTTTATTCATTTCAGCGCTTCAAACCTTACAATAAAATATGATTTCCAATAAATGCAACTTGTTCTTTATATGTATATTACATCTTTTGAAATTACATTTTCGATTTTTCTAAAACGACAGCAAATTATCGAGATTCCGAATATAGTGATTTATTGATAATTCTGTAGAGTCAGTTGGCAGTACCAAAAATACCATGTAAAGCAGAAAAAATATACTCTGTTACTTAACAGATGTCAATAACAGAGTTGAATTTGCGTTAGCACAGTGAAAGAAGAAGCACATGAGAAAGAAAATAGAAAATATGATGCCTAAAAGTGAATAATAAAGTGATTGCTGGACGAAAAACAAAAAAATTGTGTTTGTGTGGCGCACATGGAATGTTAACGCGTTCCAAACGGTGTTGCGCCCCCAAATAAATAAATTTTCAGCCAACTGAAAACAATTTGTGACAAAGACATTGCCAAGTAGCAGCAGCAACAATCATCGACGACAGCGACGACTGGTCGCATTTAAGCGACAGTGACTCGCGAGCTGTTCTAAAAAAAAAAAAAAATACAGAAAAGAAACGGAAAAAGGTACACACGTAAAACAACGCAAATCCTTGTTTTTGTTTTTCGCATTTGTTTATACCAAAATTTTGGAACGTTTTACACTTGTTATTCTGCTTGCTCGGTTCTCAGCTCTGCCAGCACACAGCTGATGGCTGATTGATGTTTGCCAGCCAGCGACAACGTCGAATTTCATTTCTGGCTGGCCTTGCCTTGATAAGCGCAGACTGTCTGTCTGTCGCACACGCACACACGCTGGGCACTTCCTTCCCCCTCGCACTAATGCTCACAGACAGCAACTTGTAGTTGTTTGCATTATGCGTGTGTGTGTGTGTGCTTAGAGATTTGGATATGTATGCGAATCTCCAGCAAGACGTCAGATCTGTGCTTCCGTTTACATTCTGTTGAAATTTGCATTTGATTTGGCTTTGACAGCTTACAGTGTAGTGTAGTGCGTGGGCATTGCTCTTGTTGCTGTTATTGTTATTGTATTGATGTGAACGGGTCCAGTGTCAACCAGATACTTTGTCCTTAACAGTGCGTCACTCACAGATGTTTGTTTCTACTTATTACGTAATAAGTGTGTGTCTAGCGGCACCCTTAAAAAACAACAATCATGTTACAATCGCGCGTGGAATGACTTCAGCACTTTAATGCCAACCAAACTATAAAAGTGTGATAAGATCAGCATTTTGTATATGTTTGTGTAAATATTGATTTACAGCTGTGCGATCCTTTGGATCCTGAGAATGCATTCACAGCAACTGATATTGCTTCTAATCTTATCTGGCTTTGTCGAAACGTTTGATGACATATATCAATATTGATACCAAAATGAATTATAGGCAAACATAGTTTACATGCTGACGTATGCCGTAAGTTGGCAGTTCTTCACATCCTGTGAGATCGCAGTACACGGCTTATCGATGTTATCGATAACAAGCCAAATTAAATAATTAATTGACAAGTGAAACAGAGTATTAAGTCGCAGTCTCCAACATAAAAAATACGTCGTGATGTACATAATTGTTTGATTCCTATAATTCATAAATTCCAGTTTTATTTTTTTACAGTAGTAAGAGTCAAGCAATTATTGTGGAGCAGCATTTAAGCCATAGAGTCGAGAACCATTGAGGAAATCAAGCCCACGATGAGCTGCAAGGTGCGGCTAATGGAGGATGGGTCATTGGACGAGGAGCCGCTAACATTGAAGGAGATTGCCTATCAGAAGCTGTGCAACAATTTGGACATTATCAGTAGCTGCAACGAGAGTGGGCAACGCACATTGAACACGGGCATTGTGCTGACCAATGAGATATGCGATGCATTTCTGGAAAACTATCAACGCTTCCACAGGCCACTTGACGATCGGGTTATACACCTGTTTAACGACACAGGTCGCACTTCCCTAAAGATTGTGAATCTGCGCTATAGTACACTAAGCATCGTTGGTGAGTCACGCAGACTCTACACCCTCCTTACTCTTTATTTCATAATATCTTTCATTAATTCTTTGTGTTTTGTTTGCAGGTTTGGAGACGTTGATGCGTCATAAACTGTTTGCGTTGTCCATGTGGTATTGCGATAAGATCACCGTACATTCACATCACCTGCTATCACACTATGGCGATAGCTTACGCTCGTTGGAGCTGGGCATCAGCTCGCATCTGCTGCAGAATGCGGAACCCAATGAAAAGGAGCCGGTGGACTTTCAACTCACCTGCCCGCACTTGCGTCGCCTTGTGCTCAATGGCGTGGTCATGCATCATCGTCTGCAATTTGCCCATCTGCAGGACCTGAGCCATTTGGATCTCACCTCCTGCGTGCTGGCCAATTTCAGTTTGGAGGCGCTCGTTATGTTGCCCAACCTGCACACGCTCATACTGTTCAATGTGTGGCCCATTGCCAATCAGTTGCATGCGATTTGCTGTCTGCGACGTCTCTGCACACTCGACATATCCATATCGAGTTCGGGCAATGGCCATGGTACCTACGATCTGCCCGATCAGACGCTGGAAATGCTGATGGACAATCTGCGGCATTTAACGCATCTGGATATCTCAGGCACGAATTTAGCGGGCAACGGAGTGGCCACCAAAGAGTCGACCAATGCCAATACAAAGACAGAACAACACTTTGGCCCCACCGACATCCCTGGGCTGGCGTCACGCACTCAACGTCCGCTGCAGTTCCTTGGGCTGTATCACACGGCGCATTGGGCGTGCAAGCGACACGATATACCTGCTCTGGAGGTGGCCGGCGATGCTAACGAGCAGCAAATACTCACAGCGGCACGCTATTACCACGACAGACCCGTTCTGCTAACCAGAGTGAGTGAAGCTTTTGCTTAACCTTAACATTAATGACTCACTTTCCATTTTTACCTGTATAGGTGCTCAATGATTTGTATCATTTGTTTCGCTTTGAGAACTGCAAGGATATACACACAGCGCTGGATGTTGTGCTCTGTGCCATGGATCGTCATTTGAAATTCAAGCACATGCAAATCTCGGGCAGGTGAGTGCAGTAAAAATGTTTGCATTGGATCACTCTTGTAATTTGTGTTTGTTTGCTCTACAGTGCAACGTTGTTCTACATTGTAAAAGGTCGCGATCGCTCCAAGTTTGGCACGCTGCTGCGCAATCACATCATACGCACACTGCTCAATGGTATGGAGATGCATCTGACGGACGACACCATGCTGCGCAATGGTTATCTGACGCTCACACAGTTCCACATGCCAGTCGATGTGGTAGGACACAATTCAAGTTTACAAATCTGTATAAGCCAAGCTAATTTTTTGTATATTTTATAGCTCTTTGAGTACGAACGACTGATTAAGATACTGTTACATGGCGTGTCCAAGACGGAGCAAGAAGGCTTCGTGCAACGCATTGCCATCTATCTGCTCAACACATTGGCCTGCCAGGTGGACGGCAGACAAAAGCTCTTTCTCGGCGAGCTGGGTGTGGTCAGCGTAAGCGTAGCCAAACACTAAAGCAATATTCCTTTCATTTGTTTAACGAGTGTATTTGTATTTTTCCGGCAGACGATGCTGACACTGATCAAGGATCGTTTGACGCGCTCAGTTTTCGACGATGTGATGGAGGTGGCGTGGTCGACCATGTGGAATGTAACTGATGAGACTGCTATTAATTGTAAGAGATTTCTGGATGGACGCGGCATGGAGTATTTCCTTAAGTGTTTAAATGTGAGCAAACATCGCAAATGCAATTTGCACTCGTTTATTTTTTTAACTACAATCAATCTACAATTTGACAGACATTTCCCGATCGTGACGAGCTCTTGCGGAACATGATGGGACTGCTGGGTAATGTCGCCGAGGTGAAGTGGTTGCGACCCAAACTGATGACGCAGGAGTTTATTGAGGTCTTTGCGCGTCTGCTAGACTCATTGAGCGATGGCATCGAGGTGGGTCACCGAGGTGGAAGACTAGCCAATGACAATGCTAACCATCTGCGCTTCCAGGTCAGCTACAATGCGGCTGGAGTGCTGGCACACATTGCCTCCGATGGCGCCGATGCGTGGACCATTAAGACGCCAACAAGACAACACGTCCTGGAACGTATGGTGGCCGCCATTGAGCGCTGGAACATCAAGAGCGAACGGAACATCAACTATCGCAGCTTTGAGCCCATACTGAGTTTGGTGCGTTGCTACGAGACACCACAGTGCCAGCATTGGGCCGTTTGGGCGTTAGCCAATCTCACCCAGGTAAGATGAAGTATTCGAAATTTACGATTTCGATATTTAATTCATTTTTATTTTGCTGCAGGTCTATCCAGATAAATACTGTCAGCTGGTGGAACAGGAGAATGGCATCCAGATACTAACCGAGCTGATCGAGCACGAGAGTCCCTATTGTGAGATTAAACGCATCGCTCGCCTGGTCATCGAACAGTGTGATTTGGGCATGGAGCGCATGGTTGAGGGTTAGACGAATCTATGTGCGAAAGAAGAGACAGTTATATAGGAGTATAGCATTAATAATCGAGTTTGTTGTAATGTTTATGTTTTATAAGGCAACAGCAAGTGTTATCGTTCAGATTCTTCCTCGACTTTCTTTATGTTTAAACGAAAAGGAAACATTTTTAACATGAGATATTTACGCAAAAGAAAACCAACAAAAAACCAATAAAATGCAAAATAGCAACACGCGTTTATCAGGCGAAAGAATTAGGTAAAGAAAGAACGCTAAAAAAATATCTATATTATATAATAAATGCTAGTTTATATATATATACGGTATATGTATCTATATATGTTCATATATAAATATGTATGTATATCATGTTGTAAGCAACCAAGCGATTTTTTTTTAAGACGAGATTAAGGCCCTGTCGGAATTGTAAATATTGTTAACAAAAAAAGAAAAGGCAATGTCTAGCTGCAGATTAAATAGATCCTTAATTAAACAACTGTATGCAAATTAATGAGAAAGTCTTTCATCTATGTGTACTCATTATTAACAACGTACTTGATATATCTGTATGTATGGGTATTTAGCCATATAAATACGATGTCTTTTTGCTCGATTTGTTTTTCTTAGTGAATGTAAAACGTATTTTAAGCCTTGCCGCAGAATCCACATTGTTTTTTGTCCGCTTTGTGTTCAGAGCAAAATGTTTCGATTAGTTCCTTAAAAAAAAAAAACAACTAATTTTGTTTATTGCATGTGCAAGCTTGTCTTTGCAAGATTGTTCTTCACATTTTAGAACCTAGCTTAGGCTTAAGTAACTGTATATATCTATACATATTATATTGTATCGTATTAACTATAGATAGCTGTGTGTGTTTTTGTTTTGCCTGGCACTAGAAACAGCTCACATCTGTGTCTTAACGGTCTATTTCCCCAGAGTCATCATCAAGTCCTTGGGATCTACAGCAGAGATAACCCGCTCCCCAACTTCCAATCTACGTGTGCGTGCGTTTGTATATCTCAATAAAGCTATGTATGTGTCAAATTGCAGCAGTCGTCGTCTGGTGGCAGTTGCGTCATGGGGTTGGTTCTTGTGGGTGGAAGGATGGAAGGGGGATTGCGGCGATGGTGGTGGTGTCATGTGGAAATGCCAACGAGTTGAAAAGCGAACAAACGTGTGGCGCATGAGCAGTGCCAAAATGTCGAACTCTTAAACAACCCCTTCGGTTTGTTTTGCTCTCTTTTTCGCTCTCCACATCTCTGTGGCTGGCAACTGGCGACACTCTTCTCACTTGTCAGTTGCCATTTTGCCGCCCGGTCGGAAAGTTTGTTTGTTTGTTGTTTGTGCGTAGCGACAGTGAAGCGAGTCATCAATGATGTTGATGCCAAATTGCTTTGTTTTCTTAAACGTTTTGTTTAATAACTTAATAACAAACGTTTGTCGACAATAATTAACAAAGTTTATGCAAAGTGAGACAGTGAAAACAAATAAAGAAGACAAAACAAAAGTTCGAAACGGATTCTGCGCACAACAAACGAAGAGTGTGAGTGTGTTTTTGAAAGGGGGAGAAGAAGGAAATAACATCAACATGAAAATGCATTTCTGTTTGCCGGTTCCAAGCAACAGCCCAGCTTGCCGTTGTGTGTGTCCATTCACTTCCGCTGCACATCTTTGCTTGCCTTGCAGGCTCAGATCAATAACCTTGTCCCTTCTCGAGGGACAACAAACCCCTTAAGGAACTGTTGCCATGGCAGCAATAACAATTACAGTGTCTGTAAAAAATGAAAACAAAAACAAAAAGCTATCATGTATTCCGGGCATGAAATAGGCTAAGGTATTGAGTACCAATTTTAGTCTATGATTAACCGAAACTTTATTTTCTCTGGCCCAAGCAAAGAGTTGTAGCAATTCCAAAAACGACAAATTGCAACGAAGTTCACTTTACAGGGCGAAATAAATTTTAAAAACTGTTATCTCGAGCGAGATTCGAACCGCAGGCAGCACGAACAAAATGTTCTCAAAGGAATGCAACTTAGCGCGCTCGACCAAATCTATCGCTGTCGAAACGTTGATAGTTTAGCACTTCAACGAAAGCTTTAAGAACGTGCGTTGTAAACGAAAGCTCGCTACTGAAAGCTCACACAGTGTGCTGCTGCTTATTGAGAAGACTTACAAAATATAATTAATAATTTTGGGATTTACCTAAAAAAACATTATTATAAATATATTAAAGTTAAATAAATTCAATAAAAATTGTTTGTTAGCATTAAAGAATGTGCACTTATATAAGAATAGCGTACATGGAATTTGCAGTGATATTTTTTACTGCATACTTTTAGGAGCATCTTCAAATGATTCTACCAAAAAGCATGCAATAATTATTCTTACTGAATCTGAAATCTTAAAATAGATATAAAGGCATAAAAAGTTTGCCTTTTTTTATGATAAAGAGAATAGAATATTTTAATGTAAGCAACTAAATATAAAACAACTATATAAGAAACCAGCTAAGCGTTTGTTAAATTATCGAAACAAACTAAAACTAAAGTTGTTTTGTCTTCTTTTTGTGTAGTGACATAAAATCCGTCCTATCACTGCCAAATTCAACTGCCAGATTAAGCAATCAAGTTTCCTAGCTAACAATCCTGGAACGCAACACGGAGACAAGGAGGCGACATGTGGCCCGGCTCCGAGCGAGGCAGCTCGCGAGCCCTGGAGTTACCGACCAGTCAACAGAATGCTGGCGGTAGTAGCCAGCAGGAGACGCTGGCGGACATCGAGCACATATCGACAATAGCCGGATCATTGGCTTCCATTGGGTCGCTTTCGCACACACAGATGCGCTATGTAAGCACAGGGAATTGGAAATAAGGAACAATATTATAAATATAATCGATTTTAGTGCACAAATGATGCCGGCTATGATACAGAGCACACCTCACTCAACTCGGACTTTGATGAGGCGGAATTGAAACGGGAATTGTTGCGAGATGTGAGTATTAAAGATACCTTTAGTCTTTAAACAATTCCATATACTATAATTATTTGCTTAATTACATTTCACAGAAATGGAAACTACTTTTCGATATGGTAAGTTGAAGCAACACTATTCAAAGTATTCCCTAAAGTTAATTGCGATTTTGTTGCACAGTTCGATCCGGAGGGTTTTGGCGAGATATCCGTAACCGAATTTCTGGTTGCATTGAAATCGCCGGAATTCCTATCCCAAGTGCCTATGAACAAGCGGGAGCTGTTGCTGGAGCGTGCAAAGAAGGCCCAACTGCCTAATGGTCCGGGCTATGTGACATTTCAGGACTTTGTGAACGTGGTAAGTGCATCTAAATCGAATTCCCATGTGCCACAGCAAGAGACACACATCGACAGACTCGTGGCAAGGATTTAAGTGCAAACACAGGTGCAGATGTGTCCACTGCACAACATGTCCATGATGTAGGCTCGTGTACAAACACAAAGCACGGCAAGAGTAGAGCGAGCGAGATAGAGGGAGGGAGGAGAGAGAGACGCTGATCCAGAGGCTGGCGAACATTCTTGTTGTGCACTGTTTTGTTTGTGTTGTGGCAAATGCAAAAAGTCTATTCGTCCATTTGGTCATTCACCACTCGCACTCGCACTCGCCAAATAAAATGCACCTTGGCTAACCATGGCAAAAGGGACATGCCTCGCTGCCTCGGTCGGTGGATTGTTTACCGAGGGCTCTGCCAGGGCTGAAGAGATTCGAGGGCTGCATTGAGTTTGAAGTTCTTGCAGGTTGCAGGTAAACATTAAAATTGCAATTGAACGCTGCCCTCTTGTCAATCTTATTGCTATTTGATTGAATCTACGCTTGATTGGCTCACACACACACCTAGGTAATCACACAGATACACACACAAATATATGCACTCACACATGCATAATGAATGCGATTCTTCTTAGTCCTTAGCCGCTTTCCTTTTGTTTGGCAACGAGTTCTGCTCAAAGTCATGCATTAGCCAGACCATCACAAAGTGTGTCTATTTACCCTCTTGTGTATTGTATTGTCTGCCTTGATGTGGGTGTGTGTATGCCTGTGTGTCGGTGTGTGTGTATGTGTGTGTGCCTAACGGTAATTGTGAATGACAGAGTTCATTCGCACACTCGCCAGGCCTCAACAACAATGCACGACGACTGATGACATTAGCTCCTGTTGATGGCCTCGTTATTCCCATTTCCATCATCAACCTTTTGTCTTTCGATTATTTCTCAATCCTCGAGCTATCTTTGGGCTGCCGAATCAAGTAGATCGTAGGTGTGACAGTTGCGAAAGTCCTCGGCACTCATCATTAGCTTCTGTTGACACATCACAACATTAAATGTCAATGGCTTTTGTCTTGCGTTTGTTTTGTACCCTGGAAACAAAGGACGAAAGGGTTTAATAACTTTGTAACAATGACAGACAGAAGTTGACAAGGCTCAATTAAGAAAATTCAAGTGACTTGTCGGAACATCGATATCTTGAAAAGTAGAAAAGCATGAGATATCAAATTTGATGACAATAAGCGGAGATTTTTAGCATACTTCATATATATTTGAGAATATTGTTAAACAGAGATTGTATTTCTTTTAAGGAATTTAAGTTGAAAAAAATGTTTTTTTGGTCAAATAAAATGTAGTTTAATACTAAATTAAATATAGAAAATATTTTGAATACTTTTCACATTATAAGCGAGATCGGGATTATTCCATAATACAATGTTTTTCGTTCTGAAATTTCCTTAAATGTAGTTTACTTACTTGATAACATTAAACCTTTGACAACAAGCTTCTTCGTTTGAGTTTGTACTCTTCATCATCCAAGTCTAGTATCTTGTTTGAGTCCTGTTCTCCAATTCCTATCGATCTTCTACCTCATCAATATGTTGCCCTTCGTCTATTTCGGGACTATCTTTGGCATCAGTCTGTAGCAGATCCTTGTCGAAGGTGTGACAGCCGCGAAAAAAAACGAACACAGTCCTTATCATAATGATGCGATCGTAGTACACACAACATTTTTCCACTTAATTATTAATTTCAATGATCGAGCAGCAGCAACAGGAGCTGCTCTCCTGAAGGCGGAGTTTACAGCGGCCATATGGGCGGTTGAGGCTAATGTGTCCTTGTTTGGAGCGCTGCTTGAATTAAAGCAGGAATGCCGCAAAACCCAAGGAGAGGAGCAACGAAGCAACGGCGATGACGACGGCAGCTCAACATGCATAATGCAAACGGCGTGGAGGCGATGCCTGTGCCGACATCGATACAATGGAGATTGCCCGATGATTGCTGCATTTTTAACAAAAGCTCGCACGTGACAAATCCTTTTATGGCAGCGCCAAAGCAGATGCAGCGCCTCCTCGTCCTCGTCCGAGCCGGCGCCGTCGCCGCTCCCGAGACTCGACTCGAAAAACATTCAATGAAGAGCAGCGGGCCAACAAACGTGTTGAACGTTATGACAACTGCCAGGCACGAGGCTGTCGCTTGATCTCGTCAGCGGAGCAGCATCTGGTCCAGCGCACAGCAGGAGGAGAACCAGTCAGAAAAGCTGCATCCGCAACGAACACTTGATGCTCTGTCTGTTCTGAAGTTATTCCAAGTGTTGTCTACTGTGAGAGAGACTCTTCGGTTAGTTGTGGTATATAATGATTTGCACACCTCCCCAATCCAAAAAGGGTACATCGCTTTTAATTGCAGTCCGAGCAACAAAAGAAAACAAAACAAAACGAAAAAACGTTGAAGAACGCCGTGGAGAGAATTCTTGCATTAATCAGAAAGTCAACGGAGCTGCCAAGCGTCGTCGATCAGCGACGATCTGCGATCATCATACTTCGTAGTTGTACTCGTAAACGAAAGCAATTGGCGGTAAAGTCTTCCTCTCTCTCTCTCTCTCTATATGTGTGTGTCTCCTCAAGAAGTCGCCTCCATTATCATAATCAGTGGACGCAGCGCGCAGCTGGCAGACGCCAAAGTCACTGAGGAGAGTCGCATCTTCCAACAAGCTGAACCTGTGCCGAGCACGCACCAAGAAATTCCTGCGGCTTGTCTTGAATGGGGGAATGTCTCTTTGGCCCCCGTCGCCGGGTAGCTGTAGCTGGACAGGAATGCCAGCCAGTCAGCCAGCTAGCCAGCATCGGCTTGGCCAGCTGGCGACTGTCTGCGATCGGGTTTATTGAATAAACATTGCGCGCGACCGTTGCCGATGCCAATGGAGATGCGAGATGTGCTGCTGCTGCCTCTTCTTTTCCTACTGTCAACAGCATCTTCCTCCTAAGCTTGGTGGCGTCTGCTCGCTGCTGATTCTGCAGCACTGATAGGCGGTGGAATCAGATCAGCTGCAGCGAACAGTGAGCCACCGTTGCATTGGAAGGTGCAAAATGCCTTGCGCCTTGGCCTCGAGGGACGCAAGACATCAGACGGTTGCCTCAACGACGTCGACGACGACGACGCGGTATTAAATCAATGCCAATCCATAAATGGTCTATGCGACGCTGCAGATTCAATTGGAATCTCTTAGCGATTTCATTATTCCACAATAATATCGCAAATCGCCTGTAAGAGGTAAAACTTGAGAGAAGTGCGTCGGCCAACGGTTGCCTTTGAGCCATTTTCCAGTTAAATACGCCAAAGACTGCGACTGCTGCAGCAACGATCGCTTGGCGTCTGAGGTGTGAATCCACTCCATAAAAGTGGTTTAGTTGAGATCACATTTAAGCCACTAAATCGTGTACTTTGAGCGCATGAGTTACGCAATTTGATACGCGATTAGTTGGCGCTTAAGCTTTATTAAAGTCTTGAGGGGTCTGCTGAGCAATTGCTGTGCCGCATAAGAATTTCCTTCTTAAAGTTTTCATATTGTGGAATTGATTGTTTTGCATCTAAATTGCTTTTGACATTGTGATTTTTGCAATTGATTTAACTGACTAGTTGTTAATATACTAAAATGTTCCGAAGGCAGTAGTTGGCTTATCGATATACTATTACATTTAAAATATACCATAGTGTACAGAATATACCACATTTGTTGACCAATTAAGCAGATCTCCACTTCGATAGAGAATTGTAAATAGAATATTATTGACAGCTTAGTTTGTTGAATAGTGATAATATAATAATAATCATATTCCTTTGTAATTTAGGTTTTAAAATTTTTTAAAGCTCGTAATTTTGACAAGTTTCAGATTTGAAATAGTCTTTCTATACTAATACAATCTTCGTATAATGTATGATTTTGTCTTTAGTAGTGCAGTTCAGTAGTACAGTTATGGTGAATATTCTATTTAATTTGTTTCATGTGCTTGTTTTCTTATACCATTCTGTCAGATCTTAATACTTTTAAATTACATTAGAATTATTGAATCCTTTCTTATTCCATTCTGTCAGATCTTCAATATTTATTACATTCTTACATTCTTTTCGATCTTGTATATTTCTTTCCACTCTATTGACTTATTTCTTATTTTCTTATTCCATTCTGTCAGATCTTCAATATTTTTTAAATTCATTCTTTTAGATCTTCCAAATTCCATTCCATTCTATCAGAAGCATTGATTTCCTAAAAATTCGATATCTAGTAACTTCCATATTCAGTTGCAGCATTTTAAGCAAACATTGCTTTTCATTACATCCAATCCTGGCTTAAACTGTATATGTTTCCTCTGAGCCTTGTCACACCATGTCCTTCACAGAGAATATCATTTATGTTTTCTTTGTCGAGTTTTCGACAACATCCTTTTCATAGCAGTTCCATTTCAAAATTGTGGGATTTAAGCGTTTTGAAAGTTGCTTAAAAGCCAATCGATGATAGTTTTCGTTGTGCAAAGTCCTTCATATCCTTCGATAGATAACAGTTTTCCATTGTCGCTGCCTGACTGCTTTCTATCCACACAGAACTGGTAAAACGAAAATGAAAAAACTTGCTGAGAAAATGAAGTAAAAATGCATGTTTTTGTGATTCTGCTGCTGCTGCTCGGTTGGCTCTAACATTCGTTTTGACTTGTGGCCCATGCCAAGGACGTGACAATGCCAAAGATGACAGTGGGCGGAGGCAACAGGAGGCGGGGGTGGGACAAGCTGGGCTACTGATGCTGACGATGTTTGGTCAATGGTCAATTTGGCAGCAGTTTATTTTGATTGTTGTGCATCCGGGGCAAGGATAACGATGTGCACATCAAATGGCACAGCACCAAAAACTGCAACTGTCTGCGTTCCCACGTGCTGGAGTTTGTTCATCCTCTTCGATATCGCTTCTTTTTTGGTTTTTTTCGTGGCTTGTCGCAGTCACGAAATGTGCTGATAACGAGTCCTAAAACCGAAATCGATGTCCTGCGGCAGTCACACGCTATCTTGTTGTAATAATCGCTTATGCATTTCGTGGCTTTTTTCCCTCCTCTGTATACAGTAAATGCCAAACATTTATCTTAAACAATGTTTGGCCAGTGTCCTCGTGGGTCTCATTAGTCATTGCCACGATTTCCAAATGCAATTAGTTGACGCTCCGCTGTAATAATAATAATGGCCACAACTAATTATGTTGAATAAATTTAAATGGGCAGCGCACCTGACATTTATGACGGCATTAAAAACACCGTCGCATCCACATCCACAGCCCTAATTTCTGTTGCTTGTTTTTCTTTTTTTTTTTGGCAGTACAGAGGTCAATGAAACTGCTGCTGGTCAGCAGTTTTATTTTTTTGAAGGTGGCTCTCTGACCATGGCCCTGGCCCTGCAGACTGCGCTTCAAGCTCAAGTGCCTCGCATAATTGTGACACAAACAAACGCGACGGAAGCGCGCGCGGTGTGCGCATCATTAACTTGTGCCCCCAAAAAGCAAAATGAATCCAAGAGCAGCCGAATTTCGTTGGTAATGAGGTGACATCAAGTGCGTAGTTCGCTTCACGTATTTGCCTATAGTCTAGGATGCAGACACGCGCTCTGCATGTTTGCACCTTGTTGCAACATGTTGCAACATGTTGCGGCAAGCGGCAGCTGCTGCTGCAGGCCCTGATTGCCGCAGTCGACCGGAAAACTCTAACAAAAAAAAAGAGAAGTTCAAATAGTAGTAGAAATTCGTATTTTTTTTGTGATTACAATGATATCCGATTACTACTTACACACATCGTCGTAATAGAGTTCGGGGGCTGGCACGCCCCTTGGGCACAATGCGTAAGTGGAATGAAGTCTTATTTTATATCGTTTGATTTCCACGTTTTTTTTTTTTGTGCCAATCTTGTGCCAAACAATGATGTGTGTGTGTGTGTGTGTGTGTGTCTGGAGTGGGTCGCTCTCTGTGTGTGCCTTTGTGCCTTGCGTGTCATTTCATTTCCGCCAGCCACGAATCGCAAATCAAACACAGCAGACGAAGTAGACGTCGACAGCTGCTCCTTGGCGGTGGTTTGCATGCGCACACATATCCTTGCAGTGCACAATTGAGGGGCAATCTTAATCTATATAACAGGCATTCTTATGTAGTATATAGCTTTTGCAATACAATTGAAAGCCATTGCTTGGCCAAGACAAAAGACGCGGCGTCAAAGGCCAAAACGTCAAAGCAGCGCAAGTCTTCTCTGTATGTGTATTTTATAGTGCATTGAATAGTCTCGAGTTGTTGTTGCTGTTGTTGTTTGCTGGTCGGCACACAGGAAACTGCAGAAAGGTGCAAACGAACTTCCGCTCCAAATCAGTTTTCGATTTGTTGTTTCACTGCTGCTCCAGTTTCTAGCTGCAAGCAACTTCGTCTCCAGCTGCCTCGATGTGTGTGTGTGTGTTTATTTGTTTGTTTTATCTGGCACGCGCTGCATATGCTTAAAGAGAGTTCAGTTCCTCTAGCAGTTAGCCAGCTCTGCTTAGGTTAAGCTCATCCCTGATATTGCTTTTGCTGCAGCCTGAGCATCTGCTAATCAATCACCATCATCATCATCAACAGCAGCAGCAGTAGCAAAACGGTTGAAAGGTTGATTGCCCACGCAAAAGGATCTGGCCTATAATTAGCCAAAAGGTATGTAGTAGCAGTAGAGGTCTTCTCGCATCCTAAGCGACGCATCCTGGCCGCCGTGCGGCAGGCAAATGTGACTTTAATGAGTAAAAATGTGATAATTAGTAGACGCCAAGTGACCGACAAAGGCAACGAGAAAACTCTCTTGGTAATTACAGTGGAAAAAAAAACCATTTGCCCGTCAAATTGCGCACTCTCTGGGCGGGCGGACAACAACAACAACGACATCAGCAGCAGCAGCAAGTGTTGCCTCCAGCTTCGAGGTTGGGTTAAAGATTCAACAAAAGCAATACACAAAATGGCAGAGCGAGAGAGAGAGAGAGAGAGAGAGAGAGATGTGGCTACCATTTTCACCTGCGGCCCGTCACTTGACTGCGCAAACAATGCAAATTGAATTGCTTCTTGCAAAAATATTGTTATTCAATTTGATGACCGGGTTCGAGGTGAGTGCTGCTCAGCTGCTGGTCCGCTGCTGTTGCGGTTGCTTCTGCTGCTGCTGATGCTCCGCTAGCTGCCACAAGGTGCTCAAGCTTGGCCGGGTTTCCGCTGCCAAAGACAATAAACAAACAATTGAGAAGGTGACATGTTTGTGTATTTGACTGCGACTTACCCGATATCCATATTCAAATCTGAATAGTACAAGAATTCAATTTCATTTTGAAATACTCGAGTATTCTGTGGACACTCAGGTTCATCAAGCGGTCTATTTTTGTATTTCAGATTTTTGTCATCCATAATATAAATACAATTCGATATCTTTAGCTGGATTTTCAACTGTGGAATATTAGAAAATTAAATTAAAATTATTATTATAATTGTTATTAAATTTTACTTGAAATTACTAGATAATTTTAGGGATAGTCAGAATGGTCGAAATGATTATAATCACTTTGTTTTTAAAAGATTCTACTTTGTAAATAATCAAGTTCCTGATAAATTTGGTTACAAACCAAAACATTATTTATTATATTAATTATTTTTTGATCAAATAATATTATTAGGCTTTGTAATCATGTGTTCAATACAAGTAATTGGGAAGCAATATTGATTTTAATTTTAGTTTCTTTTTACTTAATTTTACATAGTAGAATTATCATATTATTGGATAAATATTTCAAAGCAGTACTATTTTATTTTAATTGATTAGCTAATCAATTATTTAAAAGTCTATAACAAATTTGCTGAGTTTTAATAATAAGTTAATTAATTTACTTTAAAATCAAATTAAAAAAAGAAATTATAAGAATTTTCTTTACATTTATGACAGTTCTGTCTGTAAAGCTTACCGATAGTCAGAAATATGTAACTATGTTTATAAGGTTTCACTACAGTCACACATTTAGCATACCAGTCTGATCTTCGCTAATACCGGGTATAAGAAGTTCGACTTAGCCGCAGCTAAATGTTTATGTGCCACAGATTGCACACGATTTATATACACACTAGAGAAAGAGAGAGAGGGAAGGCGAGAGTGTGAGCGAGAGAGATATGGATTATTGGCCAGTATTACGGCTGGAGTCAAGGCGGGCAAGTTTATAAATATTTTGTTCAACTGCTTAGAATAAAAATGTCAACACACACACACACACTCGCATTGAATGAGGGCGCACACATAACATAAAATGCATAATGGAGTGCACAACAACAACAACAAGAACAGCAACAACGTTGTTGCCCGAGTGTCGCCAACGAAGATGTCCTTTTTTGCGCATAGCCTATGGCTAACAAAAACACTCGCACACACACACACTCACTGGCAAACACACACAGGACATGGCCACGTAATTCAAAGGAATTTTTTCGTAGGTGTTCCACAGCAAAGAGACGCCGCCGTTGCCACTGCCAGAGAGCGCCCTTCTCTTGCCCATGTTGACCGATGGAATGGAATGGGATGTAGAGGAGGGGATAGGAGTGTGTTAAATGTTTTGCGTCAATTTGTCGCTTTATGTTTGCGACCTAAAAACGTTGTCACACACACACATTCAAATGCACATCGTCCTTGCTGAATGAAGCACAAATAGAATGTATTTAACTCAGTTAAATGAAAAACGAAACGAAATGAAACGGATCGAGGCATTTGAGAATTTCATTTACCTGCTGCTGCTGCTGCCCTCCTGCGTGACGTCATGCGGCGTTGCTGCTGGGTAATATCATTATCAGGCTACGCCGCAAAGGACGGGAAGGGGAGACAATTTCCAGTGTCCAGTGCATAATTCGCACACCCGTCGTGCACGTCACAAAACAAATGATAAACAATTATTTGTTAGCGGCGCTGTTTATGTTTGATCTCCTTGTGTTGTGTGTGTGTTGGCTGCAATCCCAGATTTATCATCGCCTCACAATGCAATTTGGGTGTTCCAATTGTTTAATACGTGGAAATGCACAAATCGGAAGTAAACTGAAGCCCATTTGAATTAAGGAAGTGTGAGCAAAGCACCAAAGAAATGTGCTGTAGCCCTGACAGTCAAATTTGCGGCAAGTTGGCAGCTCCTTGTACAAAATATAGGCGCAAAGCAAACGCAACGATCGGCGAGGAAATGACGGCGACGCCAACGACGTAGCGAGCAACTAAAAAAAACCGCGCTGTCTTAACGTTAATAAATTAAGTGTTTTATGTACATATGCATATTTATTGTATGTTAATTATTGTGTTTAATGGCATATTGAACATTATGTTTGTAAGCAGTGCACATCAACGATAAGATTATAATAATTATTGCCGCAGTCGCAGAAATTTGTGTCAACGTTACAAATTAATAAAAAAAAAAGGCGCGCTAAGTTGAAAAAAATACGTTGCGTAAGTAGCAGAGGGTGTTAAGAAACAACAACAAACACAAATACACATTTTATATACAATTACCTTTTATCGGCTTGTTCTTTTTTTTTTTTTGCCACTCACTACCATTTGTCAATTGAATATTCAATGAGTGCTTTATCTAGTAAATTTATGCCGTTATAATTGTGTTGTACGATTACGCATAAGCTGTAGCTGTGTGTATGTGTAGGTGGCGTTGCCACTTAGTTGCGGTTGTGTGTGACAAAGAGGATTGCAATTTGCTAGTTAATGGCCCTGCAGGCGATTTATCAATTAAAACAAATTTGATAATTACTAATATTAGACTGTCTGTCACTGTCTGGCTAACTAGACGCGACACTTGTTAACTCCCACGGCCTCGTCTAGAGAAGAGGCCACAAAATGTACAATGTTGCTGGCTACTAGCGGAAGTAACTATTTTGTTTCGCCTTCCCTTTTTCCGCATCTTCTGCGTTTGCAAGCTTAATTTGCAGATTTTTTCGTGTATTTTTTTGTGTATACCCTTTGTAGGAATGAATGGGCACAAGAGGTATGCTCGGTTGCACAAATTGAATAATTCTTTCTGTTATTTAAAATACCCTTTGCTTTAATATTAACATTGACATTTAAAGCAGTTTTATTAACATAGTCCTTTTAGTTTTTTTTTTATTTGCACTTGTTTGCAGGGTATATTTTGCACTGCAATTGACAGCAATGTGTTTTTTTCGTTTCGTAATCGTGAATTTTAATTGCGCGTAGGCTTCATTTGGATTTTCTTGCTCTCAGCTCGCCGTCGCAGTCGCAGTCTCCGTCTCAGTTTTAATTAAACACAATACACATTTTCCGGCTTTTGCAGATTTTCGTGTTGTTGTTGGCCTCCGCTTTTAGTTGCTGTTAGTTTTTATGAGCGCCTTAATTGCCCGCCCCGTTCGCATCTTTTGTGAACATCTTAATTACATAATAAAAATTATTTAGTTTTCACAACCCTTCTCTGCCCCTCTGTCCAGAAGCAGAAGACCAGTCCACACCACAATCCTAAATAGTCAGCTATAGCTGACTATAGTCATTATACTACCAGGCTTTGTTTTCATAATTTTATGGCTCGTTTAGTTTTGGGGTTAAAGATTTATGTTTGCAGATTTTACTTATGAGATGAGATACATTAAAGCACTGTATGTCCAATTGGAACGTGCAGACTTCCCAGATATGTAGTTTCCCATGGCTTTTTCAGTCTGATGCGATGAGCTCGAACTCGGACTTATCGGATTTTCTTCCTTTTCGATATGACTAAAGTTTGACATTTATCGGCCGTATATATCGATTACACATTATTTGTAAGCGCGTATTTTGAAATTCATTTCATTTTCCGAAGTGAGGGATATTTCATGTGTCTGTGTGACTGCCTCTATACTCTGGCTTGCTATTTAAATTAGCTCAAGTCGAGACTATATATTATATATGTAATATTTCCCCAGATGTAAGCATTAAATGATCCATGTCACATCCATGTCTCTGTCTGTTCTGCCGTTTACAGATGAGCGGCAAGCGAACGCGTAGCTTCAAATGCGCCGTACACCAGCGAGATCGAGAAGTGTGCTCCGAGAACGACTTTCAATTGGTGCTCAGTGAGCCGCCGCTCTTCAGGAAGATGGTGCATGCCGTTGCCGTCGAAGTGCTGCCCGAGGAGCGCGATCGCAAATACTATGCGGATCGTTACACCTGCTGTCCACCGCCCTTTTTCATTATACTGATCACAATGATAGAGGTAGAGTATAGTATTATATAATATAGTATACCATAGTATTGCATAAATCTGGATATATTAGATTATTGCACCACTTATCAGCAATAATCTAGTGGCAGTCTAATGTGTCTAATTCCAAAAACAAGTTTATATACTAGTTTGATGTTCAATTATCTATATTATACTGTATAATTAGTTGTTGGCAATTTACAAAATTATTCCTTCCTCTAGCTGGCCTTCTTTGTGTATCACACGATGGCGGTGGGAGAAACGGCAGCAGCGGGTCCCGTGCCCACGGACTCCATGTTTATTTATCGTCCCGATAAGCGTCATGAGATCTGGCGATTTGTGCTCTATATGGTGCTGCATGCTGGCTGGTTTCATCTGGGATTCAATGTGGCCGTCCAGCTGCTCTTTGGCCTGCCCCTGGAGATGGTGCACGGATCGACGCGCATCGCCTGCATTTATTTCTCGGGCGTACTTGCCGGCTCCCTGGGCACCAGCATCTTCGATCCCGAGGTGTATCTCGTGGGCGCCAGCGGTGGCGTTTATGCCTTGCTGGCGGCGCATCTGGCCAACGTGCTGCTCAATTACCATCAGATGCGTTACGGCGTCATACGCTTGGCATTCATCCTCATCTTCGGTAAGTTGTTGCGAGTTTCGTATCTGTTTTGTTTTGTAACTTTTCCCATTTTGTTGTTGTACGTAGCTTCGTTTGACTTTGGTTTCGCCATCTATGCACGTTATGCCGGCGAGGATGCGTTGCCCAACCAGGTGGGCGCCAATGCGGCGTCTGTATCGTATGTGGCACATTTGGCTGGCGCTGTGGCGGGACTCACCATTGGGCTGCTGGTGCTCAAGAACTTTGAGCAGAAATTGCACGAACAGTTGCTCTGGTGGATTGCCCTTGGCACGTACATGGCCCTCGTCGTTTTTGCCGTCGCCTTCAATATACTGCATGGTGTGACGCTCTTCAATATGCGTGTGGAGAAGATTCGCGTCACGGAGACCTTCTACAATGACTTCAAAGTATAGCAGGAGGTCGATAGAAGGATGGCGTATTTGTCTTTCTGTTGATTCCCCACCACAAAGAACGAGATGATTATGGATTATGGATATATTGTTTTTTTTTGTTCGCGTTTTTCGTTTTCGTTTATGATATTATTATTTCGTTAAAGTTATTTTGTTATTTAGTTTGGACAGTGAATAAGTTTGGAATAGTTTAACGTTTTTGTTCAAGTTGATTTATATCGTGCAATATATTACTATATGTATTTGTATTGTACACAATATATAGACAATCATCTTCTAAGTGGAATGAATCAACGCTATTTGTTAACAACTTTTCGTATTTGTACGCTTCGTTTTAAAGTACAAAAGATATGATGATGAAATTGAAATTGATAAAAGTTATGTAATCTGAACTGATTAGGCTATATATACCATATATATATATATATATATACACTTGATGCTCAACACTGCAGATGAACAAATTCAAGACTTTGTTAGGATTAAGCGCAAGTAACAACATTAAATTAAGAGATGCTGTAAAATAAAACGAAACAAATCGAAATTATTTGAAACCGAAAAGTTTATTCTAAATTTTCAGAACTGTCCCACAGCAGGCCTTACATATACAATGAATAAAGATAATCTTAAAACTACCTCAGACTTGATAAAGTAAATAAGTTTAAAGATTAAATATTGAGATCGGTTTCAAATTTTAGAAAAAGAAAATTAGCATTCTCAACTGCCCTTATCAAAAAGAAAAAATCATCACTGCCAGCTTTAGTGAATACAAACAGCACCAATTAACTATACCAAATATATACATATATTTGTACTTTGTGCATTTTGTACATACATAATTGAATAATCACAGACAAATAAATGATTTAATTAAACCCAAACGAAAAAAGAGTTTTAATTGCTTACATTTTGCATATTCCGTTTTGTGTCAATCTTCTGTCAAAGGTCAGCGTTGCCAGCTGAGCTTAATTTTTGGCAGACAATATTTCATCATGCAAATTATGGTGTGGACACACTGGCCTATGACGCCATGTGTAATTTATCAAAAGTGAAGTGATTATTTGTGCTGCTGTCGGTAAAATTAAACCAAGGCTTTAACACTTGGTAAGTTGTTAAAAATTATGAAAGTATTTGATTTCGATAACATATGTATGTGTATGAAAATGTAATTTAATACACGCTAGCCAAATTTTCAAGCGGTGATTAGAGATCTCT
Organism: Drosophila kepulauana; assembly: GCA_023558455.1. NCBI lineage: Eukaryota > Metazoa > Arthropoda > Insecta > Diptera > Drosophilidae > Drosophila > Drosophila kepulauana. The sequence goes on from CM042369.1 coordinate 41,443,293, forward strand.
GCTTGGCGTGTTGCCATCTTTATCGCGCCAGCATTTATTTGTTTTTGTTTTTTTTGCACTTGGCGGCAAACGTACATAGCTTTGACAGTGAAAAGCGAAAAACTGTAGAATTTTCATGTCAGTTACGTGCACGCACCTGGGACATGGCTCTCTACCAGCCACCAGCCACATGCCCCATGCCACCTCCATTGGTTGGGCTGTCAGTTCTACTTCCTCGCATTCGCTGTCAACAAAGCGTTGCACCTTGGCTTTTTACCGGGTACTGTATTCATGTACCTGACGGCCGCACGTCAACGTCTCACTCACAGAAGATGCCACCCTTCCCCCCGCGCCCGCTGGCCCAACCCTAACCTCAAACCAGTCCTGTCCAGGACACGACCAGCAGTGTTCCCAGCATTGACGGGCTGCTTCTGCAGTTAACAAAATCCCAACGGACATGAAATTTATGTTTGTTTGCGCATATTTCACCGTTAGTCATTCGTCAGGCGTTGTCACGCAACAAAAAAGTAGAAACAGAAAACAGCAAAGAGGCGACAAATCCATTTGGAGCATGGGCCAAAAGTAACAACAACTTTTTGGCCAAAAATAATATAAGCAAATAAACTGTTTTTTTTTGGGGTGACAAAGAATTTTTGCTTGGACAAAGGATTCAATTGACGCTGATTAATGCTGGAACGCTCTAATTTGTTAGTGCTGTTTATGTTTAACCCTGAATAAGGTTGGAGATCTTTAGCGTAGCTATTGATGTGCTATTGATACCCTGTATAGTAATGAAAATGCTATTTAAACGATATATGATGCTTCTAATATAAAAAGAAAGCGTAGAGAATGAAAGATTATAGTGGTCTCTAATTATGAAGCATGTTTATTGCTATTACCTCGATATTAACATTCAGATAGAAGATACTGTCCTCACAATAAAGTTTGTCCTGTAAGAAAGAAAATCTTTAGCAATATCTTAAAGAACCTTAACGAAGTTTGTCCTATTAGAAAATCAACATTTAGCAATAGAAGCTTTATCATAATATTCCAAAAAAAATTGTATTTTAACATATAGCTTTTAATATGACGCATAAATAAAAACATTTTAGATTAAATCATTGATATTAAGAGTTTAATAAAATACACTATATTAATATAAGAAATCTGTTAAGCAAATTTACTATTCATAAAAAGTTTTAGATTATTCTTTCTTTCTTCTTTTCTGTTTTTGATAAAAATATGTATGTATGCTATTCTTTATTCTGTACTAATAAGCTCTTAAATTATCAAAATATTTCTAGCTATCGATTTAACTCATTATAACTCAAGGCATTATGGATAAAATATGTCGGTATTGGTAGTGATGATAAAAAGTTTTTGAGGCAAAGGCAACAATTTGGATCTTTTTTAACTCATACAAATTGGTTGTGGAAATTTACTTGTTGAACTGCAAATCAATATGATTGGTAAGTCTATGTATATAATATATTATATTTACTTTACTGCAACTGCAAGAGATAAGTATTTCAAATACTTAACCCATTTGTACCAACTTAATATGAACCTTTTTGGTGCAACGTTGCGTTAAAGTGAAGTGTATATAGCATTTTAATTGAGTGCAATGCGGCTTGAGCGGCTCAAGCATTGACAGAGCTTATGGGGAGCCAGTAAATAAATCATATCAATAAGAAGGAGCACACACACACACGCAGCACACACACACACATGTGCAGACACTGTCCTTCGACTGAGCCGCAAACATGTTTATAAAAAGTACAAGTTAATATTTATGTAATTCAGCAGATACGAAGTACAACGAGCAGATCATTACATTGACATATTCATGCACACACGCTTCAACTGCAACAGTCAGAGCAAGAGCAACAACTGCTGCTGTCCAGATGTCCAGGAATTCCACTGAAGAGGCGAACAATGCAGCAGCAGCAGCAGGAGGAGATGAGGAGAATGAAGATGAGGATGAGGATGAGGTTGAGGAGCAAGCAGAACCATGTAAACTGCGAACGTTCGCGTCCCACGCGACGCTGCGAAATCAACCTGCGTTTTGTGGCACTGCCTTTGGCTTTTGTTTCTGCTGCGATGACAGCGGAGACGATGTGGAAAAGTATCTCAGCGAAGTTGTCCAGAGCAGACGCTTTTATCTGCAACTGCAACAGCGACTGCGACAGCGACAGCGACTGCGGCCTGTCCATGTCGAATGCATGCTTATCAAAGGTCTCTCGCTCTCTTGTACCTGTCATAAGGCCCACTGAAATATTGTGGCCGAAAGGAATGTGTAGAGTCAGCAAACGAAACAGAAACAGACGCAAGTTAAGACTCCACGTTCATATATATAGACTGCATATGGAGGCCATTTGCAGTTAACTTTTTAATAAACTGCACAGCACTATGAAGTCAAGTCCTGGCCAGGTGCAGCAGCAGGACCAGGATCTTTCTGCACATTCACATTTATCTCACTCGACTCGAGCTGGGCAAATATGGAAATCTCTTTGTGTGTGTGTGTGGAACACACATCGTGCCACTTGTATTCGCAGTTCTTTTTGCGCTAACCGCTTCATTAAACACTTGAGCTCGACTGCTGCGAGTGTCCTGAGTGCGTCCTTATGCCGTAATTAATTTCTATGTGTGAGCTTAGAGAGGCGCTTCGCTTGACCTCGCGGCAAGCACCGAAAAGAAAAGCGGGACCAACAGAAGTCATTATTAAAAAGAGAAGCAAAAAAGTGGAGCAAAAGGATTTCAAGAGGAGCAGCAGGATATGTGTAGCACAAGTTGCCTGCCTGCCTGCCTGCCTGGCAAACAAATTAGCGCGGCTCAAGCGTGCCACACATAAATGCTGAGCTAGCCGCAGGTGCCACAACCCCAAAATCAAAGCCAGCTGCGGGCGCTGTTAAGCTTAATCTTCCCCAAATAAAATGGGACACCAGCTACATATTGAATTTCGACAGAGCCTAAGGATATACTTGGACGAGAGGCCGTGGCCTTTTAGGTTAATTGCAATCGACAACTGGTCATATGAGGTCATTGTGGCTTCATCACAAAACTTAGATTGGACACAGGACAATCAACGCCACGTAATGGACGGAATTAGTTTTCATTTATGCACGTTGCCTGATACCTTGCCTCATGCCCCATGCCCATGCCCCGTGCCACATGCGCAACTCCCTGCTGCCTGTGCGTGCTTCAAGGCAATTTACCTGCATGACTTCCCCAGACAACAAAGGATTTGCTTTGCGGAAGTGGGTTGAGCTGGGCTAGAGAAGCTAACAGTGGGGTGAGGGGGAGTTAGGAGTAGGGGCATCACCTGTCAAAGTCGCTGCAGACATTTTCATAATTTTCACATGCTAAAATCCCTCGTGTGTGTGTCGTGGTGTATGTGTGTGTGTGTTTTTATGTGGAGTTGTCAACGCCGCAGCCAGATAGTGTCCCTAACGGTGCTGGGTGTGCCGCTTAATTGCCACAGCTCACGGGTTAGCTTCTAGCCTAATCCTGGTGAGGAGGGAAAAGTGGAGAAAAACTTTGCCTACACAAGGTCGTCTTCGTTAGCTCAGCTTGGTTTGTCAGCATACCCTATACTTGAGAGAGTGTTAAGGCAGCACCAATAATAATAATGGGAAAGGAAGAAAAAAAGTTTAAGTATTAAGTATTGATGCCTTTTCGAATTCATGTGCCCGTAAAATTAGCTGTCAATACTCGTTTGTATTACAGAATCCTATTTCATAATGTTGCCATGACTACTCTTTAAATCTCTTAAGATTGACAAATATTTATTAAAAATGTTAAAGCTAGATTAAATCTGCTCAATAACTGAATCCGTCTGTCTGTCTGTCTGCTTGCACTTAGAGCTTTAACTCGAAGACGATAAGAGCTAGAGTTTTGAAATTGAGTTTTAACTGTCAATATTTGTTCGCTTTACCACACGAAGAGGCTTATTTTAGAAATATGTCACGTTGCTCTAAGTTTCCTAAAATGGACACACATTTAATAAATAGTGTTATTATAAAGCTTAATATAAGCTGATGCTCATTGCTTGATATTTTTTAAATTATTGTTAATCTTGAATAAAAAGCTGCTATAAATTCTTGAGTCTCAAGACTTTTTATTACTTGTATTCAACTGTCCGTTTGAAGCAATAACTCTGGAAACAATGAGAGCTAGATTTTTATAATTCAGTTCTTGTTTGTCTAACACTATGAAAAAGATTTATTTACAATTACGTCACGTCTTTCTGAATGTCAAAAAATCGATAAATATTTAGTAAATGTTGAGTAAAGAATTGAGTTCTATCTCCTATTAAACCCTTCTCCGCTTTGTCTGTTTTTACTCAAACTTAAACGCAACGATTGCTTGATTTTGAAATGAGAACAAGATTTATAGAATCAGTTACCATTATTCGTTTGCTTCACAAAACATAGAATTGTCTTATAAAATAATTTTTTTTTCTTTTTTTTTCTATCGCAGTTATATCTTCGAATCAAAGTCACCTTCCTTTAAACTATAACTATAGTCTCCTAGTGACTTAAAATGCATTGATTGAGTTTGAAATTTGAAATTCCCTATTCCAATTGTTAAATACTGGGTATTTGTCAGTTACCTGTCGTTTTCTTGTTATTGTTATTTGAAAATGTGTTGAGTCAACAATGAACGAATCAAAGCAAAGCCCGCCTGGCACACCAGAGATTAGCTACACCGTCTTCAACGATGAAAGCCAACTGAAGGCCATCCAGGGCCTCATCGACAATGAGCTCTCCGAGCCGTACTCCATCTACACCTATCGCTACTTTGTCTACAATTGGCCGCAACTCTGTATTTTGGCACAACACGAGGAACGTTATGTGGGCGTGATTGTCTGCAAAATAGACCACTTGAGTAATCCGGAATTGTGGCAAGGATACATCGCAATGCTGGCCGTGGATCCTGAGTACCGCAGACAGGGCATTGGCAGCACACTAGTGGAGAAGGCCATCGAGATGATGAAAGTGGAGCAAGCTGATGAAATTGCGCTGGAGACGGAACAAAGCAACAAGGCAGCCTTGCGACTGTACGATAGTCTTGGATTTATTAGGGAGCAGCGACTGCTGCGATACTATATCAATGGTGTGGATGCACTGCGTCTGAATCTGACGGTGTCTCGGCGCTCAAGCGATGCGTCGTTATCCTAAAACTGTTTCTGTTTTCAATGTTGCAATGAAGTCTCTTCGAAAAAAAATGCGTCTTTCTCTGTGTTCTGTGTCAATTAGCGCCCCATGGAGCGGCTACTTGCTTCTACTTCAGCAGCAGCTCTCAACTCAACTCAGGTAAACAGAGGCTCAACACTTTGATAGCCACCTAATTGAGTGCAAATGCTGGGCAAGCAGCGAGATGTGATGGAACATCATCGTGCAGCAATATTACCTTTCATTACCCGTCGCTACTCCTTTTTCAAGGGATAATTGCCTGGCCATTCAGGGTCACATCAAATGACTTTTGGGTTATGGAGTTGTTAGGCAAACGACAGGACCTCGTCTGATAAGGATACGCTTTGATAGCCATGCTAAGAGGTGGTCCTTTGTCTGACTGGTAATTCCAGTCAAACGGGTAATACTTAAGATTTTTAAAGAGTTTACTTTTGATTTGACTGAGAGAAACAATAAATTGAAGCAGGCGCAAAGGGCGGCACAATGGACTCTCTCGAAGGATCTTAAGTGACTTTGATTGTCAGTTGGGAGTTGCTTATGACAGCATATGATGTGCACATTTTTAAAGGGGAGTTGTGTAGACTTAAGGAAATTATAAAGGGCTGTTGAAAGAAGTTGTTTATGACTTATTATTTTAATGTTGAAAAGATGTTTAATTTGTGTTTAATTTGAAAGGAAAAAACGTTAGAAAATACTACTATACTGTACTACTTTTAAGATATACTAAACTTAGTATCTTAGTATTTTATATACATATATAAACCATATTTTATAATTTAGGAATATGTTAAGTTTTTTCTACTAATCTGAAACGCTTCCAAGCAGCTTATGGAAAAGAATATTTCAAGAAATTAAAATAGTTTGTATTTTTACCGAGAATCTGATGTTTAATTTATTGCGTTCACATTTTCGGTATAGGAAGTGTTTTTATAAATAAATTTATTAAACAAATTTCAAATGCGAACATTTCGTAATCAGATATTGAACTTGTATAACATAATACGCTTATAGATCTTAATTAACTATCATTACAAATTGTCAAAATTACTTTTTCTTTTGAGTTATCGTAATCACAGTTTAAATCTATTTTTTTTATATTACAAAAAAAATATAAATTTAAAATTACTTAAAATTTTACATTTTGAGAGTAGAAATCTAAACTCCTATTTCTACCCATAAGTAAAATTAAAGCTTGTTAAAATTGGCTCAAAGGAACATCAACGTCTTGAGATTATGCTTCCAAGTAGTGAACCAACTTGAGTTGAAGTTAACGCTAAGATTTCCTAAGCAGCTACAATAACACTAAAACAAAAGCGACAGATTTCATTTATTGTTGTAACATATTGCTTGCTCCACTTTAGGAAGTTCGTTTCCTTTGGTTAAAGTGTTAGAAATTGGCTTAAAGAAACTACGATCAAATCAAATCAAATCAATCGATAGTTTGCAGGTTGCAGATCGTGTTAGATCGCTGAGTAGCTTTGCAGAAGTTCTGTACGATCTTCTGAATAGGATTTCCTTTGGCCTCGCTTGCCCTCAGAATTGCGTGAAGATGCAACTTTAATGATCGTGCACTGTTTGTTACCATTAGACCCGTTTGTAATAATATTGCCATGGCGAAAAAAAGAAAAGAAGAGAAAAGAACGGCAACACTTGACTTGGTGGACTCTTCGGTTTGCCCTCTTACGATCGTTGATCTTTGATACCCACTTGAAAGTACGCTCCAGCTTCCAGGCAGCTTCCATGCAGCTTCCTCAGTTGTGCGCCACTTGAATACGGCACAGGCAGGAGACTCTGAGAGACTCAGAGTCTGAGAGACTGAGAGACTGCTGTGGCATCACCTTTGGACCAAAATAAAGTCAAAGCTCTGGCAACTTTTGGGCAGGTGGCAGGTGGCGTTGCAAAGAGTTTCATTTCATTTCTGTATTTTTCGTTGTTGTTGTTGGTGTTGTTGTACTTTTCGAGTTTTACGTTTTAGTTCGTTGGGCCTGGCTGGCTGCCCGCTGACTCAATGACCAGATGCTGGCTCGCGGCGGCGTTGATTGAGTTGCACCTGCCATTCGCAGAAAACAAGTAAGAAAGCTGCAAGCTGTCGAGTGTACACGACTGCGTCATACCCGTTATCCATATTTGTCACTCGTTTGTTGAGCTATAAATTTAGTTATTTCTATTTTATTGGAAGTTGATTGTTGATCTATAAATTTTCTTATTTCAACTTTAATCGATGTTTGCCATTCAAAATTTCCTTATTGTGATGCTTATTAAACATGTGCATCTCTTAACATTTAGATTAAAGTCGAAATTCTTATTTTTAGATTAGGTTAGTTTAAATTCTTTCAAAGTCTGAATTCCTTAATTGGTAAACGCGTGCATCTCTAACATTTAAATTAATGTGAAATCTCCGTCAGACATCTCTATCTTTCTGTGATATTTTATATAATTTTAAGAGCTATTTGGCTACTTTAGAATGGAAACTTCTCTTGAACGGACAAAAAGTGTTTAATGATGAGTGTTTTGCTTAAGAAAGTTTTCACTGTGTAATGAAATTTCAGTGGTTTTGGATAGGATCTACAATGCGTTGTTTAATTTTACTTACCATTTTCTACTTATTAGTATTATTAGTTTAAAAACTCGAATTTAATGTTTTCTTGAGATGAGAGGGGCGTTTTCAATTACTAAAGCTAGGTTTATATGCATATGATTGTCATATATATTGTTATTAAATTTCAAGTGACTAGCTTCTATAGTTTTTGAGATCGAGACTTTCTTATAGACGGACAGACAGACAGACGGATAAGCGAACATGAATATATCGTCTTTGTTTTCGACTTGTATTAAGAAAATACATATTGCTTTGGGATGTCTGATGATTTCCTCATTTTCTTAATTCTAATTTCTTTTGCCAACAGTTTATAATACCCTTCCACCCTTTAAGTACCGGGTATAACAAGCCGAACGGCTTCTGCCAGGGACACACACAACTGGCAACGCCACTGACACTGGCGACTGTCTCTGTAACTGCCACTGCCACTACTGCTGATGATGCCACAGTCTGGGGGCAAGCAGCAAGGCAAAGCAGCGCGGCAGCTACTTGATGACTGACGCCTGACGATGGTCGATGGTCGATGGACGCGTTATTTATGTGGATTTTTCGGCTCACACAAAGTCCAAGAGTTGGCAGAGTCTCTCGATGTCGTCGTTGTCGTCGTCTGTCGTTGACATTTGCCTGAATTTCAATTTGATGCAAGCTCAATCCTGATGCCTACCGACTGCCGCCTGCTGCCTGCGGCTGTTGCACATAAATCTCAGGTTGCAAGCAGACAACTCGCCCCCTAAAATCTTGTCTCCTTCGACAATGACAACAATGCCACAAATTCTCCCCCAAAAACCTTCTGCACTTGACTTCTGACTCTCTCCAGCTTCCCTATCGGCTTGTTGATTATGTAATTTACTTGAATTTGCATCTCAGATTCACAAATAATTAGCAGATGCACTCAAGCGTCTCTGATTATGGCTGCCAACCGAGTGAAGCGAATGTTCCTCAACTGAACCTGAGAAGGAAAATGTCACGAAAATCATTTTTCGCTTCTTTGATTTTGTGCTCTGGCTTATTTTCTGATTGTGTTTAATTAACATCAATATATTCATTTGCGTATTTCTATCTTAATATTTTGTTTTTCATTTGCTTTGTCAATTATTTATTGGAAATTTCGTTATTTTGACAGCATAATATGCTTTGAAGCGTCAACAGTTAAATTGATTTAGTTGACCTTTTATATTCAATGAAATTTCGAGCTTTGTTAGGCATACAAAAGCTGCTTAAAATAATTGATAATGAGTGAAATATTGTTTTGTTGCCTACTTTTTTGGAATGTTCTTTTGTCAAAAATAAATAATTAAATGGGGTAGAAATATGAAATACGGTTCAGAATATCTTTAAGTTTGCTTGAGGTATTTGCTTTAAAGCAGTTCTATAAATTTCTCTTTTTAATCTCAAAAATTGTTGCAAATTTTTTCAGAATAAATTTTACTTTGTTTGCGGAACTTGAATTTAAAAACATCTCTATACATTTCTCCTAATATTCTCGTATATTTTTCCTCTAATAGTTGGAATAGAACAGAAATATAAAATATTGTTTGTTTGTGTTACACAAATGTTTACAATATCTTTTAGTTTGCTTGATGAACTTCAATTTAAGCAGCTCTATAAATTTCTCTTCATATTCTCCTAAATTGTTGAATAATTTTCCTCTCATAGTTGAAATAGAAAATAAATATAAAATACAAAAATGTTATCTTTTAGTTTGCTTGATGAATTTTAAGTTAAGCAGCTCTATAAAATTCTCTTGATATTCTCCCAATTTGTTGCATATTTTATCTCTCATAGTTGAGCATATTTTTGTGCAATAAAAATTGCATCTGTTTTCAAGCACATTTGTTTTAGTTATGCTAAAAATTTCCATTACAGGTATTTAGTTACTTTTCCTTGGAGCTCACTCATAATTGACCCAACCCCAAAATGAACTTCAACCTTTCCACAAGTGTTGTTTTCCTCCCCTGGGAAAAGAAAACTGCACCTAAAGCTGGCATAACAAATCCAAGTCGAATGGAAGGAAGAATGAAAATAGAAAACATTTATGGTATTTTGATTTATAATTTAGACATTTATTTTGTTCAAATTTTTGTTTTCTTGTATTTTGTTGTTTTTTCTTTTTCTTTTTGTTTTTATTGCTATTTTGTTGTCTTGTTCTTGACATGCACATACAATACATTTATTATTATATTTTGTGGGCGAGGATTGTGAGGGGAAAATGGGACTGTTTTTCTTTTTGTTTTTGTTTTTTTCTTAGGAGGGTCACAACTAGTTGTTTAGCTTAGCTTTATTATTTGTTGTTGGGATTCATTTTTTGGCTTACGCTTTGCTGAGTGTTTTACGCTAGATTAAGTTTTGCTTTAGTTTAGTTTTGTTTTCAAGTGAATAATCGCATTTATCGATCAATATGTCAAGAACTAACTATTCGTAAATATTTAATTCATTACAGGATTTCTATGTTTGTTTGTTTGTTTGTTTGTTTTGTTGAAAAAATGCTTGCATTTTTTTTTACAATTATTTTGATTATTATGTTCTTTGGCTTTTCGGTTTTTAGTTTTGTTTTTCTTTTTTTTTTAGGATTAATAAATATGTATGCATTTGTGTCTGCGTGTGAGTTTGTGTTTTTTGTGTGCATATTTGTTGTAATTTTGAACGCATTAAGTGGCATTAATTTAATGTAATTTAATTATTGTTTTGCTGTGGTTTTTGCATTTGCGTTTTTTTCTTTCTTTCTTTTGTTTTTTGTTTTTTTTTGACTAGTGTGCGACTTAATAATATTTACAATTTGAAACAATTTGTTATACGCTACGTGTGTGTGTGTGTGTCTACAGTTTATTTATTTAAATAATTAAATAGTCTATATGCTATAAACAAAGGTTGTCGGATCAAATTCATTAGGCTTTAATCGCAAATCCTATTAATAAGTTAAATGGACAAACTAAACGGTGCCAATAAATACATAATTAAAACGAAAAACAGTAAAAAATTATAAACAATGATGAGGGGGCAGAAAAAATCATAGCGAGAGTCGATTAGTTATAGTTTACTTAATCATTTCAAAGTGAGGGGTGGGGGAGGGGCAGGGGGACGGGGGATTTACACGCAAAATAAATTCAGTCTTTGGTTCTATCACAACATTTGTTTACACGTTTCGGCCCGTTCTTCATTTACTCTGTTTGATTTTGATTTTGTTTTGCTTTGTTTTGTTTTTGTTTTGTTTGTTGTTGTTCTGTTTTACTGCGTGAAATGTTGGAAAATGAAACGCGCTTACGATAAACGGAACACAACGAAAACGAAACGAAACGGAACAGAACTGAACGGAACGGAACGAAAACTGAAGCCGTACGAATTGCGAATTTAGTTTTGAACTAAAATCATTCGAGTGAACTTTTTCTTTCAATTTGCCTAGACCCTTCACTTTTGCAAAAAGTCAAAAGGGTCTAAGCTTTTTTTTTTATATGTTTTTTACTTCTTTGAGTACTTCTCTAAGCACTCTCTCATTTTTGTCTAACTGTCTATGTTTCTCTCCTGGTTAAATGGTTGCTATTTCGCTTTGCTTAGGACACACCCAAGTCGTGCAGCAAATGTTGTGTGATCACCTCGCCCTGCTCCTCCATCAGCTGTGCGGTGACCGTGTTGATCAGATTGAACGCAATCGCGAACACGGTGAACGCACAATAGACGCCCAGCGCCAGCCACCAGATCAACTGTTCGTACTCGCGATGACCGAAATTCTTGAGCACCAGAAAACCAATAGTCAGACCCGCCAAGGCGCCCGTCAGATGCGCAATGTACGACACCTGAGGACCCTTGGCAAAGGCGGGCGTGGCAGCGCCATCAAAGTACTGTGTGTAAAGAGCATAGCCCAAGTCGCAAGACACTGTAAGAAGAGAGAGCAGAAGGGAAGGCGAAAAGTCAGTAAAGCTGTTGGTGAGTTACGTAGTCGAAGCTTTCATTCTCTTCGTTTACATTTAACAAGAGAGAGAGAGAGAGAGAGAGAGAGATCACAAGCTCTCTCGCTAGTGTTGATAAACTTACCAAAAATGACCACGGAGCCCAGCTGCGTGGATGCGGACTTCATGTGCGCATAGTTGAGTGTAATGTTGGCCAAATGCGCCGCCAGCAGTGCATAAACGCCGCCACTGGCGCCCACCAGAAACACCTCGGAGTCGACGACGCTGGTGCCCAGGGAGCCGGCAAAGACGCCAGCCAAATAGATGACACCGATGCGCGCTGTGCCGTGCATCACCTCCAGGGGAATGCCAAAGAACAGCTGAATGATGATGTTGAAGCCCAAGTGGAACCAGTTCGCATGCAGGAACATGTAGCTGAAGAAGCGCCAGACTTGCAGACGACGATCGGGTCGATAGACGAGCACCGAATCGCTGGGAATTGGCACGGGAAGGCCAAAGTTCTGGGCGGGCATCGTGTAGCGGTCATAGGCGAAGATTGCAATCTGCAAAAGGGGGAACAAAATATAGATGTGGGGAGAACGTTAGTTGGGGTTGTTCTGATTTATAGCATAGTTTTTATGATAGTTGTTGTTGTTGTTGCTGAGCACGCGACGTTGAATTCTCGTGTCCCCAATAAGCGACACACACGTACACGTACACACACACACGCACACATACACTCGCAGAGTAGTGCTGTTTAGTCCTGCCAACTTTATTTTTGGCATTCGTTTCAAACTCAACTCGCTCTCTTAACTCGTGCTATCTCGCTCTTGCCTTTTCGTTTAGTTTTTATGCGTTCTGTTCGTGTTGTTGTTTTTGCTGCTATTGCTGCTGTTGTTGTAGCTTGTTTACAATCGATTTTGGGGGCGCCAGGCAGGCAGCCAGAGACGGCAAACTTCTTACGCTGTCTGCGTGTGTATGTGTGTGTGAGTGTCTATGTGTAAGATGGCATGCGTGTGTGTGTGTGTGTGTGTGCATAAGAATGCGCAAAAGAAAGCAGAAATTTTATCGCTTTTAGTTGGAAGTTGAGAATTTGTAAAGTTCTTCAACGAATTTTATTGCATTTTGCGGTTCTTTGATTCAATAATAATAATAAATTATCAGGCTACAATGCCATTAACTATGAGAGTGAGCTATGAGCTAAAAGCGGGGAACGAGCGGAAACGAAACAGCAAAGAACACGCGTAGCGGAAATGAAACATTGTCTGGCAATTGAAATTTAATGAAAACAGGAATCGTTCAGTTCATTATATGAAATTAAAGGATCTTGGAATACTGGAATCGACAACGTTCGCTGCGTTAGCTTTGCAACAATTTGGAAACGGAACACGATAATAATGTTAAGCGATTACTCACCTCAATGACAGAGATCAACAGAATGAACCATGGCCAATGCTTGCGATGCTCGAACTTGAGCATCGTCAACTCATCGGCATCCAGAGACTGTTGCAGATGACAGCTCGTCGATGTGGATGCAATGTTCGTTGCTGCCACAGACGTTGCTGCTGCTGCTGCTGCTGCTGGGGCTGCCGCTGCTGAGGCTGACAACGTGTCGCGTTGCATGTAAATGTGCTCGCCTTGGCGAGTGCAGCAAGTGCTGCTTGCCGTGCTGCAGTCCGTGTCATAGGATGAGCTGTGGCACGTTGCAGGAGCCGCTGGAATGTCAATGATGGTTGCCGACGTCGTCGTCGTCGTCGTAGTTGTTGCTGTTGTTGTTGCTTGAGGCTCCTCTTCGTCCTCCTCCAGTTGGAGTTTTGTGTGGTTTGTTGTTGCCTCCATTTTTGTTGCTGTCTGCTATAAAAGTCTTTTCTTTACTTAACTGCAAGAGGAAGGAAAAAAGTTTATAATTAATTAACTGTGGCGAACAATAAACAAAAAATCAATTAAGTGCATAAATTATTCATAAAACAAGAGCAATGCAACAACAAGCTCGAAGCAACAACATCAATTACAAAACTTGCGTCTGTTTTGTTTATAGTAAGCAGAGACTTGCATTCCCTTTGCTTCCCTTTCCCATTCCATTCCGTTTCCCTTCTGCTCCGTTGCCAACATGTCTGTCTGTCTGTCTGTGTCTGTCTCGCTCTGCAGTGTGTACATGTGTATGTGGGTCAGCAGTAACATCTTCTCGCCCCCTCTTACAACTTTTAGGGCCATCAAATTTGATGGTCTCGCTTGCTCGCTCTCTCTGCGTTCTTAAGGGCGGCTTTTTTTTCCCCCTCAGCAACTAAAATTAGCGCAAAAGGAAAAATACGTCACAGTTTCGTTTCGTTTTGTTTGTCTTTGGACAAACTTCACTTATGAAGGGGAGCCTAGGCTATTTTTATGTAACGTGCTCATGTAATTTTTATTTGATGCTCAAAGTTTTGCTGCGCATTCCAAGACCAAGTTTAAAAGATGCTGACATAACTAAATGGCTTTTCAATTTACTGCATACAAACAAAAAGAAACAAGGCCAGTGCCGCTAATGGCCAACCAATCAGCTAATAACCGAAATTATTGTAATTTTTCTTCAACTACAATTTACAACAGTGTATTTCTCAAATTATGTTAATCGCATTCGTTTCAATTACCAGCAACAACGACAACAACAAACACCGACTAATGACATTTTTGCTGCCAGCTGCATAACAAAAACCAAAAACAAAAACAAAACAAAAAAGAAATCAATTGAAAAAAATCTCTTTTCTCTTCGCTCGCGCCTTTGCTCTTTGGCTCGATCTCACTCATTGTGCGCACATTTGCACGCCTAAATTGACTTAAATTCTGTTTTAAGTCTGTTCCAACAATAGGCAAAAGCTTCAATGCACAACACGCCTTGCACAACACGCATACAACCACACACATGCTGACACAGACAGTCAGTCAGTCAAGTCATAAGCATATTTAAAAGCTAAGCGACGCTCACTTCCTCCCCGCCCACACACACATATACGAAAAATGTTCGATACAACTTTCAAGTCACACTCAAAAGCTACGCTCTGTTGCTGCTGCTGCTGCTGCTGCTGTCGACTGTCTCTGCAAGTGCTTGCTGCACGCACTCACTCACACAAATTTGCTTTGCTGCTGTTGTTGTCGTTGTTAGTGTAATTATGTTTAGCACACTGTCTCTGCTGTGTGTGGGAGCGAGAGAGATCCCCCCAACAGAAGTTCGAAGCGCACTTCTAACTGTGCTTCTTTGTACATGTTTGTTGTTGTCTTGCTTCGTTGCCTAGCAGCAGCCGAGGGCCATTGAGTATTTATTTTTCCTTGTTTGTGTGGGGGGGGGGGGGGGGGGGGGGGGGGGGGGGGGGGGGGGGGGGGGCACGAAATCGCAGCACGCTGCTGATTAATTAATTAATTTATTAATTTTTATTTTGATGGAATTTACATTTTTTGTTGTTTTGCGCAAGTTGTGCACCAAATAAGCAAAGAGCATGAATTGCATAGTTTTTGTGTGTTGTTGCCGCTTGCGTGTTGCACGTTTGCCAATTAACAACAACAACAACAACAACGACGAATACAAGAAGTTGCATTTCATGATGAGACGTGTGCAATAAATGGAATTAAGTCGACGACGACGACGAAGTCGCTGGTCAACAATCGACAATTGCCGCCGCATAGTTTCACATGACCCTTTCCATAACTTGCAACTTGCAACATGCTGTTGTTGTTGCCATTCTTTTTTTTATGTTTGCACCTTGCCACCCTTAAAAAAAAAGCGAAGAAAAGAAACGACTTGCAACTACAATTGCCGAGTTGAACAAACTCATTACGCGATGTTGCACCCCGCGTGTTGCACTCATTTCATTTCAGTGTTTTTTTTTCCTACTGCTGTTGTTGCTTGTCTGCGACAATTTCTATTGCAATTTGCCTTCTCATTAAGGTCAAAGTTGCAAGTTGCACACAAATGCTTACCTTTATTGTTGTTGCAACTTTGCGTTGTTTGTTGAAATAAATTTCTATATATTTGGTATCGCCTTCTGCTTCTTTGTATTATCCAAAATAAATCCCAAGTTCGTTTTTATTTTTGTTGCAACTTGGCACTTTGTTTTTGTTGCTTGCCACAGTCACAGTTACAGTTGATGATGATAATTTTGAACTTTGTTTTAATGCTCATAAAATTCATTTTGAGCATAAAGCGAAATTTTTAGTTGCTTTTTCTTTTTTCTTTTCACACACACACTAACACTAACACAACACTGAACACTTTGAGCGACTTTTGACGTATTTGTGGTTGTTGTTGGTTTTTTGTTTTTCTTTATCGTAACGTATCGTGTGTGGCAGGGTCCGTTATTTGAATTTCGAGTCTCACGCTATAACGTTGCTTCTGTAAATTCGACTACGATTATTTCTTTTCTTTGCACGATGCTCTCGCATTCGCGTCTCGCACGCAACTAAAGCAGCTCCAAGCAAGTGTGCTCTTTAAATAGCTGGCCACGCAACTTCTTAGACACAAGCATGGGGGTGGGTTGCCATCATACCGGCAGGTGAGACGTGTATCCACGGTAAGTGAGAGAGCGTGAGCATAAGACCTCGAACATGTTCGAAGCGAAGTGGTTGCTCACGATTTGCAGTGAATTATTTAGCAAGGCAATGGCAGATTATTGGAAATGCAATACTGCCTTATTTGCTATTTGCACGATTTTATTGATTTAAAGAAAGAATAGTTAATAATTCAGTTCTTGGCACATTCAAATTGCAAGAGAGCAAGTTCGAAACGTCAGCGAACATGTTGTGTTTTCGTTTTCATGCCCGCGAGCGTAGCCCCGAGTATAAGAGTACGTCGAACATGTTGCAGCTTGCAACTTGCATGGCAGCAGACGAAATCCGGTACTCAAAACACGTATTCATTAAGGAAACGCTCTAAGAGTTTAACAAGAAGAAGTTTGTTGCGCATTCCATTCAAACTATTCATGCCACGCGAGCGTATTAATAGCATTGGCAACTGTGTGCAACATTTGACTACAGTTAGTTGTCGCCTCACTTAAGATTCCCCCATATTCATTATGCGTAATTTGTGATTAGTCAATCCGCTTGTAATACTGGAATAACGGCAATGATTCATCGATATTCACCAATACCAATACCAATACATCCATCGATACCCATACCTGACTAAACCTACCGCAAAGATCTCTTTGTGACGAAATCTTCGCAGTGCTTTCAGTTTCACTCATTGCTCTTTTGTTGTAGTTCTTAAGAAGTAATGCTTCCAAAGCTCGTTAAAATTCACATCGAAATCGTCATCTTAAGCTCTGAAATTCCTAAATTTGTTGAATGAAATATGTTCGAGTTGAATGTCACAAACAAAATATAATTTCATCCATACTTCACTGATTTTTATGGCAAATTTAGAAGTGTATTGTTTATATATTTTTATGATTAATAAAGGAATGAAGTTGTTGAATACCATATTTTGTTATAATACGAGAATCTATTTATTTCTTTACTTTTTAATAATTTTAATTAGAAATATAAATAATATATATTTCTGTGAATAATTTATATCTTATGAACAATTTTATTTCATTTCATTCATTTTTTAATTATTTTAAATAAGAAATATAAATAATATTGATTTCTGTGTAGAATTTAGATCTTATGAGGAATGTTTTTTTTTTTTTTATATATTTATATCGATCTTTGTTAGTTCGAATGTTAATTATACCTATTTAAGATAAGTGCTGATTCCGACCAATTTCATTTAGTTTACTTATAATCTAACTTTTTAATATTTTCATTTTATTTAATATTTTCTCAATAATTTTAAATTTTTCGGAACATTATATGGATTTGTTATAAAATTTACTATATCACTAATTTAAATTTTTTTGTTTAAAATGGGTTAAGATTTCATGATGATGTAGCTCATATTTAAAGAAAATGTTTCAATAAAAAATTGTAAATAATAAAACTCATTTCATTTGTTAATTTAGAAGCACTCGATTTAAATTTTAGAAACTTTCTATATCACGAAATCATACAAATTTTTTATTTGTATTGAATAATGCATTAAAATTTTATGATGAAAAATTACAAATATTAATGTCATATTTGGTTCTAGAAGCACCCGAAAAAGATAAATAAAATAAAAAATTCTCAATTGTACTGAATGATTTTATTATTTATTGTAAATTTAATGATGTTTGTTTTAATTGTCATCAAGTTAAAAAATGTGTAAATATTATATGGCGAATATTGTAAATTATTATTCAAACATGCCGCATTGAAGCGTGCCACATGGAGGCGCAACAAAAAGCGGCAGCTGTAGCCAAAAAGCAGGTGACAACAGTTTGAATCGAAATTACGAAATCGACTCGCAAATGCAAATCAATAAAGAAAGAAACACATTTGCCTTTGGCAAAGATGTCGTTATTCCTGTTTTGTTTCTGAGTTCTGTTCATCTCTGTAACCTCTCAAGGATCGAGGATCACAGATCGCAACTTCCCGGTAGTCGATCGACGACACCAAAGTGGTATTAAATTTCACACCTTCGATGGCAGATAGAGACAGACAGATAGCTGAGATGGAGTGAGTAAGTGAGTGAGTGAGTAAGTGCGGGGAGGCTAGATAAAAATCGGTAGCAAAAATAAATATTTATACAAATTATTAGACGATGCTTGCTTGCGTGATCCGGAGGCAGCCTAAGCCCAAAGCCCAGTTCGCGGGAAAGGCAACGAAATGTTGCACAAAAGGAGTTGAGAGTTGAGTAGAGAGTTGAGAGTTGAGAGTTGGGTTGAGAGCAGGATCAGAGGCAAACGTGGCTACGTGTTTTGCATGATAAGCCGGGAATTTACACAGATTTGATAGATAAGATAAACACACGAGGCGAGGGAGTAAGAGACGCACTCATTCTCTCCTCTCTCTTGCTCTTGGTGAAAAGTGAAAACGTTTTTCACACACACACACATACGCAACGAAGGCTGCTCGGCTGAGATTTATGATGACTTTTTAACATGTGCACGCAACAGGTAAAAGCCGCACACGAAAAACTCACACACAACAAAACATTGACCATGACCGTGACCAGGCACGTCATCAACCTCTCGCCTCTCACCTCTCGTCTCTCTTCCTCTTCCTCTCCGGGTCATATAAGCATCGTAAATCCTTTTTTCCCACGTTCCCTCAGCTCTGAGGCTGGGAGGCACGTTCACAGTGCCAAACTCCACAATACACAAACTGTGACTCTGTCTCTATTCCTTTCTCTCTCTCTCACTCTCTCTCTGTTGCTATCTCCCTTCCACTCAGGTACTCATAACATCATTTGGCTTGAGGGCGTGGACGGGCTTCCCTCAACTAGAACGAGCGAGCGAGAGAGAGAAACTCAACCGGGGAATTCCTTGTTCAGGTTTTGCACTTATCGTTTTTTCCCCGGGTCAGCGACAAACATGTGCTTGCCACATGTGGCAAGGCAAGGCAGGAATTTCCGCACTTGTTCCCACAAAAACGGGAAGATGTCCTTGTTCCTTCCGCTGCATTTTGCGCATTTTCAGTTGAATTGCATCGCGGCTTCGACTTCGCTCTGCACTTGCCAAAGTTCCGCTAAGTAATATCTCAATTTTCCCATCTTCACTCTGCTCTGCTCTGCTCTTCTCTTGTTGTGTGTTTTTCCCAACCACTTGCTAGCTGCCAGGATCTAGAGATCACGAGGGGCGCGTCGCATAAGAGGCTTCCCAGAAGTTGAATAGGTGTCAACGCGACATTCAAGAGCAGGCAGGTTCTTGATTAACGAGGCGATGATGAGCACACGCTGCGTATGCTTAATGTGTATTAATCGGAACAGAAACTATTTGATTGAATGCGAAAATGTATGCAAGGGAAAGAAGGAAATATGTAATACGGTTACATTTCTGTAACTATCTGTCCGTTTGAATAAATCCCAAATTTTTAAAGACAAGATTTGAACACATTAAATTTTGTAAATTCTTACAAAGATAAATTTCGTTTTCTTTCACCTTCATTTATTCATTAATCGTATTTTAAGGTCGACTTAGAGAAATTAACATTGTAAAATATTTTTTCGTTAAATTCAAATAAAAATATGAACTTAAAAATGATTATATTGTCTTATATTAAATCAATGAATTTAAATAATGGACAGTAAATATATAAATAATTATATTGCCTTATAGTAGTTAAAAGAACTTAAATAATGGACAGTAAATTGTGAAGAAAATATACATTCTAAATTTAAATTTAGAGCAAATTCTTTGCTTATAATAATTAATAATAATATTATTACAAATAATCACAATCTAAAGTTGTTTATAATATATTCCATTTATTGTGATTGAATACAACTCAAAATTCAAAATGTAGAAATTGTATACTAATAATAAACACAATTCAAATATTCCTATTGTTTTGTGTATATTTTTAATGGATTATTATCATAAAATTAGTAAAAACTTTACGAAATTTGTAAAAAAGTTATATATTGAATTATTAAAATTTGAATTCAACAAGTTATAAATGTGATTTAGAAAAAATTTTACAATTTTGGTAATAATAATAATCCAATATTTATAATATATTCCATTGATTGTAAGAATAATCATCACACTTTAACCCGAAGGCCCTTGCAGCTTTGCTTTAGAAATACGATAATATTAACTTTAATTAGTTCTACCTTTTGTAAATATAAATATGAATTATCAGAATCAAAATTTTTACTCTTATTTACTATTTATTTTGAATGCAATTTCAACTTGAAACTAATTCAAAAATAAATTGTATATAGTTCAGAACATCTAAATAGTTATTCAGTATATTCTTTATTATAATTCCGTATATTCTTCATTATACTGAATAACTTTTTAGATCACGTGAGTTCTTCGTTTCCATTTCTTGAGAAATTCTCACGACTCGCGCATCCTTTTTAACTGCCTGATCTGAGCCTTCCTTCCTTCTGATAACCTTTTCTTTTTGGCCTCCACAAATCTGTTTATTTGCCTACTTTTGAGCAAGGTCAGTTCGTTAGCCAAAAAAAATGCTGCTCTTTGGATGTCTTAATAACTGCCTTTGCTCCCATTTTGTTCGTCTGTTTGTGTCCAGCCAAGTCCTTGAATCAACAAAACTGAAACAAAAGCGTTGTCCTTCGGTTTTTGCTTTTGGCCAAAAATGGAAGTCGGCTTAGACGGATTTGGCCGTTGCCTGGGAAATGCTAAAAACTAACTCGACCTCTGCTGCTCTGCATTCAAATGTCCTTTTTAACGTTCGCATCTTCTGTTCGTCCTGTGGCCATTTTCGTGTTTCGCTTGGGGGATTAGGATGCACAATAATTTTAACAATTACTACTTGAATGCAATGTTTATGTTCAATTATTGTCGAAACTGACCCGACTCGCAGGACCTTCTCTCGCAGGACTCCCACTCTGTGTGTATGTGTGTGTGTGTGTGTGTGTGTGCATTGCAGTCCCGGTTGCAGTTCATTGATTGACATTTTTATTATGCATATTCAGTGGAACAAACTCGGAACTATCCTTTGCTTCCTCAGGCGGCAGGATGTCTTCCCCTCTCTCTCTCTCTCTCTCTTCGCTCTTCGCTCTCTCTTTTGCGATTTCCTTTCTCGCTCTGTCTTTCATAACAATAAATTTCCAATTTGTCTTTGGCATTGGCCGTAATGACGTGCACAAAGGACCTTAATCCAATAGATAAATTTGAGAATACTGCGTCTGCCTGGCGACCAGAAGAACAAATAGAAGATGTCCTGCGACGAGTCCTTGATGCTGTTGTTATGCGGCGGACAGTCTCATTACTTTGCCATTATTATTATGCTCGTCTCTTCCCCTTTCGTTCTCAATCAATTTTTCAATTTGATTTCCAATGCCAATATACAATTGGCTGCCACCCACAATGTCCTTGCTCCCCCTCCCCTCTCCCCCCGTTGGAAATCCTGTGGTCTCTCAAGAAGCAATTTGCATTTTGCCAACCAGTTGAAGCTAACTTACATTCTTCTCTTCCCTCCTCACCCTTCAAATGGAAATTTACTTTTCTCGTAATTTGTGCATCGAATTAGTTTCAGCTTCGATTTGAATTTGAACCTTTTGCTTTGAAAAAGGACATGCCTTGTTTACATTTCAACTGCAGTCGAGTTCTGTGTTTTTTTCTCCTTACTTTTTGGGTATTTACTTTGCCATTATTTATCTGCCGTACGCTTGGCAAGTTTCGTCCAAAAGTTCAACACATTTTTGATTGCAATTAACAAATTACTTCAAGCCGAGTGCAACTCGAAGCTGTGTTGCATGAGAAGTCAAAGCAAATGGCATAGAAACTCAGTTTCAGATTTGCATGCCACATATGCAACATTCCACATCCATTTGTCTGACCTTAATTCATTTTATTCGCCTTGACTTAATCCTTGAGAGACTTCAAGTGCTCTGCTCACAAAATCACTAAAACACATGCAAATATTTTAATATTAACAATATTGGCAAATAATATTTTACACAGATTTTCGTTTACTTTTCATTTCGTTTTAGTTTACTTTGCCAATTTATATACTTCAGTGCGCTGCATTATGCTTAAAGTCCAGATTCCTTTTAAGACAATTTCTGTGCTTAAAGAAATTTGTGAATTTTTAGCTTGCTTTAAATAATTGTCCAAGGTGAACTTCACTCTTTTCAATTTATTCTATTTCAGTTTAGTTTAAAACCTTTTCTTAAAAGTCTCTGCATCCTATTTAATGTAAATTAAAATTGTGTTATTTTGAGATTATTTTAATCACTTGTTTAACTTTTGAATTTTGACATTTTTAGCTTAGAAACAGTTTATGATTTAAAAAAGGAGTCATTTTATCTTTTAGTTCAACTTAAACATTTTTTTCCAGCAGTATTTGCATCAATTTTAATGTCTATTAAAGTTGTAATAATTTGATATTATTTTAATATAACAAATAAATATAAAATGATGACAACTTTAAATAACAACTTTACAACTTTCGTCATTTCGTTTTTCAGTTCAATATTTCCATGAAAATTAAACACACTTTAAGCTGTATACATGGAAATGATTTTATCATTAAAGTTAAATATTTATTGACGTTGAACTAGATTTATTTGAATTATTTTACTTTGAAGTAGTCATAGAAGATGTCATTGATGCATTATGTCAATTTATGAAGAGAGAAGTCATGTTGTTTATTAGTATTTTACTGAAGTTTGAATTAATCATAGAAAATAACTAATGCTCACGATAGTAATGCCAATAATTTGTCATATAATTATCTATCATCTATGTAAATATTTCATAATATTTTCAATTTTATACCCGCTACCAATAGAGTAGAAGGGTATTATTTATTTGTATACCCGCTACCCATAGGGTAGAAGGGTATTATAACTTTGTGCCGGCAGGAAATGTATGTAACAGGTAGAAGGAGGCATCTCCGACCCTATAAAGTATATATATTCTTGATCAGCGTCAACAGCCGAGACGATATAGCCATGTCCGTCTGTGTGTCTGTCCGTCTGTGTCCTAGATCTCAGAGACTATAAGAGATAGAGCAATAATTTTTTTTCGACAACATTTGTTATGTTTGCACGCAGATCTAGTTGGTTTAAAATTTTTAGTATTTTTGTAGTATATTTGGTATATTTTGAAAAAAATATAATGTTTTTATTCAAAATGGGTAGCGGGTATCTCGACTGTAACTTTCTTACTTGTTTACTGACAATCTGGTATATTTTGCACTCTAAGATTTACTTTGAATGTAGTACTATATGATTATATATCAAATATAAAATTCGGTATATTATTAGTATTTTTGCGGTATATATATAATATAAAATTAATATATTTCTATATTGAAGCTTTCTTATTTGTAGTGATTATGTATTTAGAATGTTTGTGAACGAGCAATGATGAAATATTTGTTTCTAGTTATGTACATACGTGTGTAGTTTAATTAAATTATTTGAAATATAAAAAATGATGCCTCCAACTACGCTGTTAGCTTGTGCAAAATGCATTAAAATAAGTTATTTTTATCGCTGACAAGGCTTAACCGTATCCTGAGTGAAAATTCTTCCGCACCAGCGACAATGTTGACAGAAGCCAGAAGAACATATTAAAAACGCGGTCCACGCTGCGCAGAGTTAAGTTATGATTGGGGGAACCGCAGATGCCAACTTTCAAAACTCCCCCTCTCTCCCTCCTCTCTCCCCCTCTGTCCACTCTTGTGGGTCAGAGAGTTGTGCACTCGTTGCGCTAATCAGTTTAGGGGCACTTGTCCACTTTGGGGGATGCTTTGGTTTTAATTACGCGGCAAAAGTTGGACCGCAGTGCGAAAGCCGCGTTCCGTGATGGTTTATACCACATTCCTCGTTTTTTTTTTTTTTTTTTTGCTGGTCAGCATCCACTCGGTTGGAGCAACTCTCCAACTGATTTTCAGTTAGTTAAAGTGCTGCCAACACATTAAAAGTGCAATTCATCCGGCGTCGTTGCCCACACATGGCCAGCTGTGAGTGTGTGTGTGTGTGGGGATCTGGGGCAGAAGCCAGGAGAACAAAGCAGACCAGAGCGACATGCTGCAGCGCTTGAAGCTCAGCAGGAGCTGGCGCACTAATGAACATTTTATTGCAAAACTTCTTCATTCTGGGCGGGATGAGAGAAAAACTTTTGGTGCTTCTCTCGCTCGCTCGCTCTCTCTCGCTCTTTTGCAATTTGATTGCATTTCATTTCATTTTTAGCTGCAGTTCACTCTCAAGGATTTGCCAACGGAAGCTGTCTGGCCAATTTGAAATATTGTTATGCCAAGTGGACGCCCGAGACGCCAAGTGCCAAGTGCCTCGACTCCAGCAATAACTCAAACTCCTTCTCCACGGAATGCAATCCTACTCATGGCTTAGGCCAAGCCAAATCCGTGGAGCATTGCACTTGTTTGGCCTCCTTCGGCACCCCATACTGAGTTGGACTCGAACAAAAAAAAACCCTTCTTGACCGTCTGGCGAGTGTCTAGTGAATACTTTCAGACCTCCAGACACTCAGACCGAATCGCAACTGGTTTGGAAAGTTCCTCAGTAGCGTTGACATTTGCTTTGCACTTGAAATCCAATACGCATCCACAATGTTCATTGGGTAAATACTCAGAGTAGAAGCAAACTCTCTCCCCTTTTCTGTTCGGGTTCGGGGATTCCTTTTCAGTTCAGCACTCTGTAATTTCATTTTAATTTGCACCCACGGCGTGAACTGCGCGACACGCTGACCGCTCTAAGGAAATGGATATCCTGTCCCCTACTTGTTTGCTAATGAAGTGCAAGCTTGACTTTGGCTCTTGGCTATCAAACATTTTTTAATTACGGATTTGCACAAACATTGCTCCGAGGGAAGGAGGAGGGAGGGAAGCAAATGTGTTCATCATCTAACATTTTCCAAATAGTTTTTCCCCATTTGACCCGACATCAGGCATCCCTCGTCTTCGGTTTCATTTCACTTGGAAATTGTAAAAGTTGTGGGCAAAAACCTACTTTTTACGAGTTCAACTAAAACAAAAACCAAAAAAACAGAAAAAAAGTAAAAAGCAAAAAGGGTTACGGTTTCAAGTTTCCAATTATGCAAGTTTTAATTGCTTGCAACATCTTTTTCGTGATATTAAAATGAATTATTTTCTGTTTTCAGTTTTTCAGTTATGCAATGGAAAGTAATTAAAGGAACATTTACGAGGGAGAGCTGTAATTTAATGAATGTGATATTAATAGTGCCATTGCTTGTTCTGAGGTTAATAACTGCGGTGAATTTCATTATAAATACCAATACTGATACTGATAGTAAATTCATAATTCATATTTAATATAAAGTTGGTACTAATTTAGTGCCAGTGATATTGCCAACTTAAAGTAATATTAATGCTAATGCAAATACTATATTTGGTGAAATTAATAAAAGATAATCTAATAATGATAAATTTAATGACAATGGTAATACTTTTAGGCTGATACTTAGACTATTGATTAATAATTGTACTAAAATTAATAACTTTCTTAATGTTAGCTGTTAGCGAAAATAATATTAATGCAAAGGCTAATGCTGGTGATAATATTATAGTAAGTGTTGTTTTCATTGTAATTGCATTATTGGTTGGATGGCAATGATAATAAAGTAAAGAATGATAAGACTAATATAAGCTATGCTATAGCTAAAGCTTTGCTAATACATATTAATTGTAGTGACAATGATATAGTTAATGCTAAAGCTAATACAAATACGAGGAGTAATATAAAAATTAATGATTGGGCTAATGATAATGATAATAATCTGTCTATTATTTCAAGTGTATTACTTGTAATATAATATTGGAAATTGTAATGTAAGTAATAATGCTAATGCTAATGCTAATGCTAATACTAAGACTAATGAAAGGGAAATTTTTAATTTTAATGCTTATATAATAATGGAAATTATAATGTAAATAATAATGCTAATGCTAATACTAATACTATTGAAAGGGAAATTTGTAATTTTAATGCTTAAACTATGCAAATTGGAATTGTTAAATTTTCGCAAAATGCTTTATAAATATTAATTGTGATGCTTTTAGTTATATAAATGCAAAATGTTTATCCTAATGATAATGCAATTAAGCTTAAAACTAATGCTTATGATCCACAAAATAATATTTGCTGTTCTTCAACTATTTTTTATTCAAAATTTGAACATTAGCAAATCTGACGCTCGCAATATAAAACGTTGATCTGTATGATAATGAAGTAAAGACTAATACGAATGCCAATTCTAATGGTAATGAAAAGTATAATATGAATTTTAATGCTTTGACTTTTAGTAGTGCTAAATACATTATTTATTCAAATATTTAGTTTATATTAATGTCAAGTACACTGCATAATGTTAATGTTAGTTATATACGCAAAATAATAAACTTAATGATATTGATACAAGTTGAATTAAATTGTATTTTCGTAAGTGACTTTAAGTGCAATTTCCTGAGTCAGCTGCAGCTTTTCCAGCTTTCCAAGCTCTTTCCTTATTTATATGCCATGGATATGGCATGAATCGACGCTGGCTTCTCTGTGGCCAGCAGCAGATCAATTAACAGCCCTTTTGTGTGTGGGCCAACTCAAAGGGCTGACTGACTGTATGACTCTCTCTGACTCTGACTCTGGCTACCTGCCATAAATATCATATGCACCTGTTGGGCTGTCGTGAAAAATCCAGCTACCAGTTACAAGATTACCACGAGGGACGAACTGCCAAACTGAGAAAGAGAGAGAGAGAGATCCAAAGTCTCCCGGCTGCCAATGATGGATTATGCTGTCAATCTCTGGTAAATTGCTCGGCTTAAGGCCGCATCATCGTGCACGTTGCCTGCCTGCCCCATGTGGCACGTGCTTGCAACGCAACGCATCGCAACGCAACACTCCCCCTTCGTCAGCCCCTGAAGTGATGCCTCGACAAGTCGTCACTTGAAGCTGCAGCGTCGTTGTTGTCGGCATTCATTACAAGGAGCAGGCGGCTAATTGAAAGCTGCATTCACAAAAATTGACGGCGGTAAAATGTGAAAAACGTTCGAAAGTGGCCGCAGGAGAAGAAGGCGATGAGGTGGAGTTGGTGGGGAGGGGAGAGTTGAAGTGAACCTGACAGCAGGCCGGTTGGCAGCTTGCCGTGAGCAAAGTTATGTAAAAGGGGGAGTCGCAAAACGGAATGGAATGGATGCCCGAAAAATAAAAGCCGAGGCAGCTGTCGATTATTGACACTGCGGTCGAAGTGGAGCAGAACGCGCAAAAGAGCGGGAAGAGGAGGTAGAGGAGGAGGAGGCAGGTTGTGGCAGGAGGCAGGCAACTGTGTCGGAAGCAGGCAGCGATAAACTGCGCCGCCAGATACTGCAGACGCAAACGTTGTTGCCGCAATGGGGCAATTACAACACGCGACGCCAGACAGCGAGACAACAACAGGTTGAAAACACCGAACCGAACGATACCCGACAAAAATTCAAACCGAAACCGAAACTGAAACCAAAAATCGAAACCGAGACCAACAGAAAGAGAAAAAAACCAAACAAAAAAAACTGGAGCCTCGATTTGGTTTTTGTTTATCGTTGGCCCTTTTTGTCGGTTTTTGCGCTTATGTTTTTTTTTTCTTCGTCGATTTTCGTACTTTGCTTATGATTATTTTTGTGAGTTTTTGTTTTGCGGTTAATAATGAACCCCGAATCGGTGCGAGACTCGACTTTGAGCTGAGCTCGAGAGTCGATTCAGTTTCCCTATGTATTGGCCTGGTCAAGTCCAGTTCGCTCCCCTAACTATCAGCGCGATAATTGCCGGTAAAACGCCTCGCTTGGCCTTTTAAATGCTGCCTCTCTTGTTTTTTTTATTTTCTTTCTTTCGGTTGTTCATAAAATTGTATCAAAATGCAATGAAAAGCCTTTCTGCTCTTCGAGGCATTATGACTATTCAGCGAAGTGTGCGACAGCAATAAATTAATGCATTCAGTCTATAAATATGCGAGTCCTTTTCATATTAATTCATTCAAAAGCTTCTTTTTCGGAAAATCATTTTCCTATAGTAATTTCCTTTTAAACCATGAATAGTTATGTCCTTCCACGGACTTTTAAGTTGTAATGTTCAGTTTAAAGCACTTTGATTAATGGCTTGCAATACACATTTGTTAACTATATATATTTCTGTATTTAACAACGCTTAAATAATAGTTTGAGCAATGTTCACAATGTAAATTGTTTTATATTTCCTTTAATTAAATTTTAATTAATGTGCCTTTTTGGTTTGACAAATTCTTTGATCGCTGATTGGAATGTTACAATTAATATCTTTCAATTGCTGCTGTCGGAATGAAATACTTTTATTATCCCATTTTTATTAATGCCTTATTTGTTGTCATTAATTTTACATTATTATTATTAACCATGATTAATGAAAGCTATAACTGCTAATTCGAAATATTTAACAAGTGTATAAATTTTGTATGAACAAAATTTTTAAAATAATGAATAATTTTTAAGCACGATATTTCAAATACTTAATCTTTAAGAAATCTAAACTTCACATTCTGAATTTTAAGTATGTAAAAAATTATTCAGAATATAATAATAATATTCATAATAAAATAATAAACTTCAACTTTTTATTAAAAGTTTAGTAAATAGAAAAAATGTTTGAGATTTATAAAAAATATCACAGTTTTTATTTATTAAGGAATATTCAAGACATTTTTTTTCAAAATTTAATAATCAATAATAAATAAATTCAATATCATAATAAAACATATTAAATAAACTGTGTTTGCTTTTTTGTTTTCTAGATTTCTGATCTTCGGCACTTTTAATAATATGTTACATTTATTTTTTTTTAGGCAATCTGGTTACAAAAACTATTTTCAAAATAAATAATATTTGTAATTTACATATTATTTTATATTATAAGCTGGCTAATTTTGTTGGCTTCATTGTTAAGTGTATTTAAAATTCGGGTTGATCATTTTGGACTTAATGTTTTTCTTAAATTGTATGCACTTTTTTTAGTCGGAGCTATCGACGTTCCGGCTGCCCTTTTTGCTGCTGCCACTGCAATGAGCCACAAATTGCAGCTGCCACACGGAAGCAAGCGACGATGAGACGAAGACGCTCACGAATCCGCAGAGCACGCCCGAGTAAAGCACGCGCCGCTCGCGACGATCGTCGACGATCCCGATGCCAAGTGAAGTCCAAGCCATTGACCGTAGCGTTCTGCTGCTGTGGACAGCGCCAGACAGAGAGAGGGAGAAGGAGAGAGAGTGGTAGAGTGAGAGAGAGAGAGTAGGCAACTCAATCAGGCAAGCAGACAGGCGGCTGCAATTGTGTTGCACCTGCCTGCAATTGCAGCGGCCAAAAGGGGCGTGTGTCGAGGGGAGGGAAGACAGTGTGAGAGAGCGGGGGGTAATTAGTAACAGGCCGTTGGCTGAATCGCGTGCTGATAATAATATTACCCAAAACAACAACAACAAGAAACGCTAATGTGAATTTATTTGGTTTTAAAACGCGTCTTCACAAATATTTCGAAGGGTTGCAGCAACAAAATAAAGTAAAGTAAAGTAAAGATCGGTTTGCCAAACTCAATTTTGCGTAATAATTCCACAAATCGGTTTAAATGCATTTCCCATTTTCACAACAGTTTTGGGATTGAGAATTGAGCGAACTCACGCTGTGTCATTGTTTGTGCTGGCTCAGTGGAAAATCTCTGTTTCATTTTTGTGTTTTGTGTTTTTGTTTTTTTTTCGAACAGTGTTTGAGCGATTCTTTGGCTCACGCGCTGAGATTTGTCATGGCCTGACCGTGACACACATCCAAGCTGAGTTTTCTCTCCCTGAACGGAACCCGGTCACGTTTATGAAAATGGAAATTAATTCGCATTAAATTTTCGGGTCTCAGTATCTTCAGTGTCTGTTGCGAGTTTTGTGTATCCGTGTCGCCTCGTCGTATCTGTGGAATTAGCGACGCTGTCAAAGGACACGTTCATGCATAATGCATGCTCATTCCAACTGTGTGTGTGTGCGAGTGTGTGTGTGTGAGTGTGTGTGCAAACGTGTCATCAACAAATGGAAATTGGCCCGGTTATTTAACAATTCTCTCATTCAACGACAACGACTATCGAGCATCGACCATCGAGCATCGATGTGTGTTGGGACATCATGTGGTGCCGCAATAAGAAATTTGGTTTACGCTTCGAATCGAACGTGAAAATTATCAGAGAGACAGAACGAAAGTCCGGCAAAACAAGAAAAGAAAATCGACACAAACCCAAAAATTCAGCTGCGCATTTTCAATTTGAAAATTGCCAACATTTCAGATGGCCTTTAAGATTGTGTTTCTGCAGATGAGTCACGAGTTAAGTCCAATTGTCAAATAAAATCAAGCATTTAAGGATAATTTTCAGGTTCATTCTCTCTTTTTGACTTGTTAGGTTAAATGACACATTTTAAAATTCATTTATTTCAGCAATTTTTAATGTCGTTAATAGACTTTCTTGTTGAAACATCTTTTTGACATAAGTGATTTTTTTAAGCTTTAACATTCATAGTAGTTTTTAAACAAGATATTTTATGTAAGATTGTTTCTTCAAATGAGTCACGAGTTAAGTCCAATTGTCAAATTAAAGTTGAACATTTAAGGATTAATGCGAGGTTCTGTCTTTGTCCTTGGCTTGTTAAGTAACAAATTTTAGAATTCCTTTACTAATGCAATTTTGAATAGTCTGCAAAGTTTTTTTTTTGTCGTGGAAGCGAATTTTAGTGACTTTTTTCAAGATTAACTCTAATCGAGTTTTTAACTTTTATAGAATTCTGTCAATATATTAGGTTGGCCAAAAAGTCTTGCGGTATTTCCGATAGGTGTCTTTGCAAGCGCGTAGTTCTAGTTCTATTTATCGAATCGGTTCATGCGATACCTTTTTGGAAAGCTCTTTTCCCGCGCTAACACGTGTTTGATTTATTGTTGTTTGTCTTGAGTCGTTCGTGAGTTATAGCGTCACAAACATGGAGCAAAATAAAGAGAAAATACGGCATATTTTACAGTACTACTACGATAAAGGCAAAAATGCAACTCATGCTGCCAATAAAATTTGTGCAGTTTATGGACCCGATACAGTTTCCATTTCCACCGCACAACGATGGTTTCAACGTTTTCGTTCTGGTGCGGAGGTGGTCGAAGATGCGCCACGGTCCGGAAGGCCTGTCGTCGAAAATTGCGATAAAATCGCCGAATTGATCGAAAGAGATCGGCATAGTAGCACCCGTAGCATCGGCCAAGAGCTTGGCATGAGTCATCAAACCGTTTTAAACCATTTGAAGAAGCTTGGATTAAAAAAAAAGCTAGATGTATGGGTGCCACACGACTTGACGCAAAAAAACATTTTTGGACGTATGGATGCATGCGAATCGCTTCTGAATCGCAACAAAATCGACCCGTTTTTGAAGCGGATGGTGACTGGCGATGAAAAGTGGATCACTTACGATAACGTGAAGCGCAAATGGTCGTGGTCGAAAAGCGGTGAAGCTGCCCAGACGGTGGCCAAGCTTGGATTGACGGCCAGGAAGGTTCTTCTGTGTGTTTGGTGGGATTGGCAGGGAATCATCCACTATGAGCTGCTCTCCTATGGCCAAACGCTCAATTCGGACCTGTACTGCCAACAACTGGACCGCTTGAATGCAGCACTCAAGCAGAAGAGGCCATCTTTGGTCAACAGAGGCCGAATTGTCTTCCATCAGGACAACGCCAGGCCACACACATCTTTGGTGACGCGCCAGAAGCTCCGGGAGTTCGGATGGGCGGTTTTTTTGCATCCACCGTATAGTCTGGATCTCGCACCAAGTGATTACCACCTATTTCTGTCCATGGCGAACGACCTTGGTAGTCGGAAATTGGCCACAAGAGAGTCCTGTGAAAATTGGCTCTCCGAGTTTTTTGCCAATAGAAAAGCGAGCTTCTATAAGAGGGGCATTATGAAGTTGGCATCTCGTTGGGAACTCGTCATCGAACAAAACGGCGCATATTTGACTTAAATCGCATTATTCTAACCAATTTTATGAACAATTGAAAATTCAATAAAAATACCGCAAGACTTTTTGGCCAACCTAATATCTTATATATTATTAATTTTGTTTTAATGGAAAGTTTATCACAAATAAACTTGTCGATTAGAATACTTTATATTTTATTAATGGTTTTTAATAGATACAGATAGTTTAGATCGATTAGAATCATTATTTCTTTGTAAAGATTACATTAAATATATGAATGAATAAAAGATATCTATTGCTCTGTCTAATTCATGATCATAAGACTAGTATGAAACCAAAAACCACTTACCAAAACTCTTACCCTACAAAAAAATACATTATACAAACTGCTTTACATTAAATTCCATTCAATTATTAATTATTACATTAAGAAGTAACTAAAATATATTGTAAAATATAATTTAGAATATTTATCACAATAAACCATTATTAATATAATAATAAAAGGTATAAACAAATTTTTGCTTTTTTTAATTTCGCAGATATTTCTTAACGTAGAATTTTGATCTTGACATCATATTATCATAATTCAACAATATGTTATTCTTATTCTTGGACTTGTCTATTTTTTTCCGTGAATATGTATTTAAAAGTATCTCAGTCTTTCTTCAACAGCTTCAACATTTCTTTATATTAATTAATTTAAAGGATTACGCTGAACTGAAAATAAATCAATGCAGCTGTCTTAAGTAACTAAATTAATGTCTTGATATTATTATACCAAAAAAGTTTAATAGAATCGAATTCCAGAAAAAAAAACTAACTTTGGTCAAGAGGAATAAACGAATATATGAATAATAAGAAGTTGCTTCAAAGTATGCTGAAACATATGCTAAGAATATTTGATACCCAACCGTGTAGTAAACATCATTAAGAACGGCACCTCCTAGAATACAGTCTTATTAATGGAAACAAATGTCTTGTGATTGGTTTTGCATTTTAGTTCCTGGAACTCGTGTGTTCGGCACGCTCCAAGATCCCAAACTAGATGCCATATGGTCACTATAGAGAAGAATCGAGAGACTTCTGAGGAGGGCAGCGGTCAAGCGAATGGCGCGACGTTGGCGGGGCAGCAGTCAAATTAAGAAAGCAGTCAGGGTCCAGGACCTCAATCAAGGTAACAATGCTCCTTCCTCTGCAAAGGATCAACAGCAACAGCAGCAACAAGGCAGCAAGACAGCCGTCATAACAGCGTCAAAAACTAATTTTCATTTTGAGAGGGAAATGTGTTTGTGTTGCAGGGATAAGAAGTCTTTCTCTCTCGCTTGTTTTGGGTTTTCGCATCTGTTGCGGCAGCCAAATTAAATGCACAAAATTATTGAAGAAACACTTTTCATTTCGGAAAAGTGAAAAGAGCGGCCAACTGTTGTGTCGTTGGCCAAGCGATGCAAATCTGACAGCATCATCATTAGACAGCGTCCTTTTGCTGTAGCTACTGACTGACAACTGACACAGAAGAGAAGGACCTCCTCCATTCTCCCTCTCTCTCTCTTTCACTTATCCCCTAAAAATCTTCGGCGAATGTTTCATAACAAATTGTGATAAGCACGCTCCTTGGGGCGTCCTAGACTCAACTCGACTCGACTCACTTTCCTTCACTTCACTTTCGTTGCCACGCGACCGCCGCTGCGGCCAAGTGCAGCAACAGCTGTGGACCGCTAGTTTTGTTCCTGTTGCATGCCACAACAATATTGCGCCATATGCCAGCATCACATATTCTTTCGGATGGATGCAACATGTGATGGGTGACAAGTCAGAATCTTGTCCTTTTTCTTTTTTGTTGGACTTGAAACATTTTGCAATAAACATGCATGTTTATGAAAGCAAAAGGTCGCTGCTTCTACTTTTGACGAGCCAAGGGAAACATAAAATTGGTAACACGAATCTGTCAAGGATCGGATCGGAAGAACAGCTTGCAAGGAACGTGGCTTAGAAAGTGAACGAAGAGAAAGGAAGGCAAAGAAATGAAGAGTATTATCTCTAAAGATATCAAATTGTATTTACTGACAGCATTTGGGGCTTAAAACGTTCAAAAACTTTTTATGTACTTTTTTTTTAAATGAAACTTAATTCATTGTATACTCAAAATTGAAATTATGGAGTACTAGAGATTCGCCTTAATTGTATCGAATTTAACTGTTCTGTGATGCTGTTAAAACATCCAATTAAATTTTATATTTTATCTTTACTAATGACAACTTTCTTGAAGCTGTCACTGCTGATAAAATGAATGAATGTCTTTGTAATTTAACATAAAATATTCTAATTCAAAATGAATGCATTTCTTTTCAATGTCAATGCGAAGTATCTAAAAATTTGTCATTTACTATAATATTGTAAATTCGTTGAAATTTCTAATAATTTTTCTTATTTTCATATAGACTAATTAAACTTTTTCTAAAGATGTCAAGGTCTCAAATCAATTTCTATGATACTTGACGTTTGGAAAAATTTCTAATTCAATGCCAAGTTTTCTTATTAAAAATGTATCCATTTCATTTTTCCACTGCGAGTTTTCTTATCTTAAAAAATTTCATAGATTTCCATTTACTAAAATGTTTAATAACAATGCTAATTACAAACTCTAAAACTTTTTGTCAAGATGACAAAACAAATCAAATTGAAGTCTATGATATTTTTGCTGTCATGATAACAACTTACTTTCTTTCTTTTAAAATGAATAATTGCATTTTTGCAAGTTATGAAAGTAATCAGGTCAGGTTTATAGGTTAATGCTTATCTAGAAAAGCGCCAGCATTTATCTAACGACATTTATTGATAGCTCTTTTGTTATTAAATGTGTAATCAATTTAACATAGATCAGTGAAATTCAAACTGCAATTAATTGCGATTTAGTTGTCAACGCTTTCAAAATTCGCATTGTTTGAGCTCTGTTGGCTTTGTTGTCTGACCAATTATTTATCATTGTTATCATAATTTACTCAACTCCGTCAGCTATCAAATAAATCAATTGAAATTGATAAAGTCCACGGGTTTGGCACGATGTTTAATCTTTCACAATTATCGTAACATTCCCCATGCTGATTAGTCCTCAAATTAGTTATCGGTTAGGTAGGTTTGCAGTATCCGGCATTCCATTTAATTGGCATTTAATTTCACATGGTCATTGGAGCCGCTGTTGATGTTGATGCTGCTATTGATGTTGCTGTTGCTGTTACCGATGATTATGGAAATGCACTCCCGATTCGCATCAACAGCGCCAAATTGCCAAATTGGCGTACCAAAATTCAATTTTCGGCATTTTCGAGCTATTCATTCAAAATTAATTCAATTAGCGCCGCTTTCACCCGCCTCCTCCTCCAACCTCACAATGGACATCATCAGTGCAAATGTTTTCGGCCAGCTTAACCATTTGGTTCATCCCCAATGCTACTGGCTTTATTTAGCCTGCAACGTTGCTGTAGCAAATTGTTTTAAATGCTTTATCCTTCAATTTAAACGGCGAGGTCCTGTGTGGAAATATTTCATCGAAGTTCGTTAATTTCACTGAATGGCAAAGTAAGATGCAATTTAATGAGCTGCTTGCAACGACAAGTGGGCAAATGTTGCTCAATGCGTGGCTTCAATCCTCTTGACTCCTTTTCCCCGAACGATGTCCTTCATCCATATACGAGTATGTATGCATGTTACACATGTTGTTGTATGACGTGCCTATCTGACCGAAAGTCTCCCTTGTGGAAAACTGTCAGACAAGCAAACATTTCACTTCAGACTTAACCATTGCGTAAATCTGCAATTACATCTTTTTATACCCTTTGAGAGTGGAGAGTATGAAGTGGGGTAGTACAAAATTTGAGTATATTTTTAAAAGAACTTACAAAGTCTAGAATATATTAAGAGTAGTATATTCTTGTATATCCTCAATTAGTAATTATTTGTATTTGTCCAAAATATGAGTATATTTTTGAAAATACTTTCAAATAACAGTTAAGCGTATAGATATTTTAGTATATATTAAAAAAAGTATATTTTAGTATATTTATAATTAGTATTAATAGTATTTTATAAATATTGTCGACAATTCAAAGGAAAAACTATTCTTATTATCTGTTTATTTGTATTTGTATATATATTTAACACAAATTAATTGAGTTTATTTTATTTTATAAAAGTAGTTCTGTTAACAATAGTATTGGAGTATCATATAATAATAATTTCCAAATCTATCTTTAACATAGAACCTAATATACTATATTACCTAATATTATATTTTACTACACTTACAGTTGCAACATTTTGAATAGCACCAATTTTTATTTTTTAAATTTTTTGTAATAATATATCTTATTTTTCTTGCAATAAATATAGTAAAAAGTATTATATATAAATAATTTAGTTATTCTTTAATTAATTCTTTAAGTGTTAGTCTTGTTTGTCGAATATTGTTTGATATTTTTAAAAGTGGAGCTATTTATTATTACGCAGCTGTATTTGTAGGGTATCTTCTCGTTGAGCTTACCCTTGTTTCTTACACTCACCTTCATGTCTTCCTCTTTTCGCTTAATGGTCTGTAAGTGCAACATGTAATTATACCCGCTACCCATAGGGTAGAAGGGTATTATAACTTTGTGCCGACAGGAAATGTATGTAACAGGTAGAAGGAGGCATCTCCGACCCTATAAAGTATATATATTCTTGATCAGCGTCAACAGCCGAGACGATATAGCCATGTCCGTCTGTCCGTCTGTGTGTCTGTGTGTCTGTGTGTCTGTCCGTCTGTGTGTCTGTCCGTCTGTCCGTATGAACACCTAGATCTCAGAGACTATAAGAGATAGAGCTATAATTTTTTTTTCGACAGCATTTGTTATGTTTGCACGCAGATCAAGTTTGTTTCAAATTTTTGCCACGCCCACTTCCGCCCCCGCAAATCAAAAAAATCGAATAACAAGCGTAATTTTTAAACTAGAGTTTCGAATTTTGGTATATACAACAATAACTGTAGTAGTTATAATTCCTGAAAATTTGGTTGCAATCAGATAAAAATTGTGGAAGGTTTTAAAGAAATACTTTTGTATGGGCAAAAACCCCCTACTTACTAGGGGTATGAGTTGCTTTGGCTGACAATCTGGTATATTGCGCCGACTATGGTATATTTTGAATGCGGTACTACTCCGATATACCACATATACCAGTTGGTATATTTTTAGTATTTTTGCAATATATTTGGTATATTTTGAGAATAATACCGCAAAATATATTGCTTTTATTTAAAATGGGTAGCGGGTATCTCACAGTCGAGTACACTCGTCTGTAGCTTTCTTACTTGTTTTTGTTTGTTCATGTTCATGTTATGTGTGTAAAATCAGCTTAATGAAAATCTTCGATTATTAAAAATTGATATTTTGCCTTTAAAAAAGAATTCGGTAATAACTTTTAATAATGATGCTGCCGCTTGCACATAAATTAAAAATTCATAGAGGCAGCGATTTCTGCAGAACTTTTTTTTTGTTGTTGAGCCCAAGAGCGAAATATATACTTTTAGGATCCGCCTTCGATCGGACTAATAAACTTATTTGTTTCGCTAACTTGTGCAAACATTGGGACGTCCCATCAAGTACACCTACCAACTAACCAAGCCACCAGGCGACTGACTGTGTGTACTGGGCGGGGTCGCCCTCACCTCCGCCTCAACTCATTAGGAAACACCTACCCAGCTACCCAGCAGAGGCCTCCAGGGCGGCCCTTAAATGGCCACGCGAAAGCGACTAATTAATGCCGAAAAACCGCGAAACAAACAAATGAATACGAGAGTAAAAAAAATAAGAATTGTTCAACAAAGGATCTGCGAAATACATTGAATTTTTAATACACTTTGCGATAATATCAGAAAAATATAAAAAATATATTTTACGAAGCAAAGTTAATCTGATAATTAAGAATAAAATGTCTTTGGTAAATTGTAAATAAACAAAAAATCAATTGCATATTAATATATTATTTTAGACATGATTTTGTAAGAAATTATTGAAATTATCAGAAATATTAAATGTCAAGATGTTAATAAAATTTTTGTATTATGAAGCGTAGTTTACTCTGATAATTTGAAATAAAGTTAGTATTGATAAATTGTAAATGAACAAAAAGTATAATATTCATTAATATATTATTAAAAAGTAAATTTATGAGAGTGAAGGAACAAGATTATTCCATTATTATTATTTTTAAATATGTTGTAAACAAGTCTATTCAATAATACATTTAAAATATTTACGATACTTAGCATTAACTATATTTTTTTGTAAATTATTTTTTGGTTTACAATTCATCCATGATCATACAAGAATTTTGTGAAACAATAATATGTTAGAGTTCACTTATTGGATATGAATCGAAAGCCAGGTCATCAGCACTTCACTACTTCACGGATTTAACACCCAACTTTGTAAAAATAAATAAAGTATTAAGTGAATAAGTAAATAAAATATTTTCTTTCATTGTTTACATTTTTGGTTTCCATAATATAATAATATGATATGTAGCTACAACTGTTGTGTTTCTCATCATTATGCTCTTTAAGCTGTGGGAGTCAGTTATTTCATTAGGTTAGCAACAAAATATTAAATTCAGATGCCAAAACTAATTCTAAAAAGTATAATATGGTAAATCATAAATTCAACTAATGTCAATCATGTTATTATTCATAAATTCATAAATTATATTAATATATATAGATTTTAACATTATTAATATTTAAACTTTTGCAAACTTAATGAAGTAAACTAATTAACCCGCACACCTTAGAGTGTATAATGCTGAGTTACTGAGACACAACAGTTGTAGCTACAGATGGAAACCAAAGATGTGGCTGTAGCTG
Organism: Drosophila kepulauana; assembly: GCA_023558455.1. NCBI lineage: Eukaryota > Metazoa > Arthropoda > Insecta > Diptera > Drosophilidae > Drosophila > Drosophila kepulauana. The sequence continues at coordinate 41,482,346 of CM042369.1, forward strand.
TTGCTGTAGCTGAAGATGTAGCTATAGGTGTTGAGATGAACAGACAGACAAGTCCATATGCCTGGATGGAGGCACAACCGCTTGTTGCCAGTTGAGAGTTGAGAGCTGCAGCCTCCCCAAAAAGCTGAGGGACTTTTAATTAATAAACGACGACTGCTAACCGCAAGAGACAAGAGAAGGTTTCTCAAGGAGCAGAAGACTTGAAGGCGGGGAAAAAAGGCTTGAGTTGATATTTGAGATTTGAGACTTTGGCTATTGACTGGGCTTTAAATTTTGGTTTTGCTTTTAGCTGCTTGCTAATCGCTTGGATTATTAATTAGCCATCGCTTCGCGGCGACTGGAATGATAATTGCGGCTGTCGTTGAGCATTCTTTGGGGCACAGCGAGTACTACATGCTACATAGTTGTTTTGGGGCACCGCAAATGATTTGATTAGCCAATCAATAATGGGCGCTGCACGTCGTCCCTCTTCCCCTTCCTCTCTTAACTAACTAACTGCAATCTGCCAAGTGCTTTGCTGTCCAAACAGGCGGCGGTGAAATGATTTTGTTGTCTCGCCGCGGGCCACAAAGGTGCCAACAACAACAGCAACAAGCTAAAGAAGAAGGCGCATTATGGATTTGCCGATTTTGTGGCTCTTTTTTTTGTTTTTGTTTTTGCCTCTGCTCAAGTCTGCTCCTGTGGTGGCTGGCAAAAAACACATAACATTTATTTATGCGCTGAACGTTGTACTTCTACTGCGTTGCTGTTGTTGTTGTTGGGATCCTCGAAACCAGATCCAGATCACTTATTATTAATTTTAGTGGTTAAGAAAATGGGAGCGTGGTGTCGTCCCGTCCAGCGAACGCCGCAGGCAAATGCCGCAGATGAGGCATGCAGATGGGCAAAAGGTTGCTGGCAATCCCAATGGGGCTCAGGTACTCCAAGAGTCTCTCGCTCTCTCTTCTCTGTCTCTCTCTCTCTGTGTTTTGGGCGAATTTTAATTAGTTTTGCTTTGAGCCTGCTGCGTCTACCTTTTGGGGCCAGCTCCTGGCTGCTGCCTTAGCTTCAATTTGTGCAGCATATGCGCTACTTGGAATGCGCCGTTCTTCTGGATCGAGAGTGAAGTGCAGGGTGGGGAGAAGGGGGTCATCGTGGAGAACTCAGAGAAGAACGCAACTCGCAATTCGCGCACAACTCACTCATTTTCCATTCAGTTTCGGGCAACGCCCACTTTTGGGTACGCTCGTCCAGTTCATTTTCGGCTTCGGGGCCTTTTAATAGTCCGCCATTCGCCATATACGCAAATCGATTAAAATTGTGGACTCGCTGCACCATGTAGCACCACCACACAGTCGATGCCGGGACACATATTTAAATGCCAAGTGAAAAACTATAGCCAATTACTTTAAATTAGTGTAATTCCCATGGATCTCTCTTCGACTTCGACTGCGACTCTGCGACTTCGACTTCCACTTCCACTTCAATGTCTGGCTTGGTTGCAGTGTTTATCATTTTAGAACTGAAATCCCCAAGTCGCTAGTTATTTCTTTTCGGACTCTCTATGCTACACTGTAACACACTCTGAATTGCACTGCAGCTGAACAGCTGAACACTTCTTTCACGGACTTTTTGCCCCGCGGGTGTAATTTTAATTTGTGCCCAGTGCCCACTTCGTTGAAGGATATCTGTGCTGTGTGTATACGGGTGTGTGTGTGTGTGTGTGTGTGTTGCATCCATGGCTCAGCTGTTTAGAGACGCGTAATTGGCGCTGCGGCATGCGGCATGCGCCTAAGCCAATGCCACGCCACGCCATGCCACAAATATGCCCCACGCCATGCTTCATTTCATGTCACAGCACTTGCCACACGTCCCAAATGCCCCTTTCCAAATTGCCAGTATTTAATAACTTTTTTGCCTACCCTGTAATACATGGCAAATGGGGTATGTTGTTAAGAGTATTTAAGAATTGTAGTAAGCGATAAATGTATTGATTTATGGAAGAATATAGTATAACATCAACAGATCTATCTACGTATGTAATCCTCTAAGAAACAACGTACATTTTCTAGATAATTGAACCTCAGGAAAGTCAAATTCATTCCAAAAAATAATTCTACAAAATTAGTTTTTAAGCATTACAAACATAACATTATTTTTTGGATTTTTATTTCTATAGGATTTGTTTTTATACCCTATGACATCTTTAATAAAAAAAATCAAAGTTAATTTCTTTCTTTCAGAATAATGTACTTATTTTATCTCCCTAAATTCCTTATATTTGAATTAAATTCCTTATATTTGAATCAAATTCCTTATATTTGAATTTAGCGAGGAGATCATGAATATGTGTTTTATACAGAAAGAAAAAAATAACTTTGCTAACTTTGCCAAATTACGTTTTTAAGACAATGGAAATTAATTTGGTGGAGCATTCCTTATTTAAATTATATAATTTTCACTTTTCAGAAAGTTGAAAGTATAAAATGGATTATATAATGAACAACGTTTTATATTTTTGTAAATTACTTTAATCTGTTTCTTTCTTTATTCTACCAATGATTAATTCACTGTTTTACTCTAGCTTATAGCTATAGAATGCTTTCCTTCAACAGTTTTGTTAACTTGGGAATTACTTAAGAACCGCAAAAATCATTAATGAAATTTTCATCTTTGATTTACTAAGGATATCTGGTTAATCAATCACATAATCTTAAGTAACTTTCTCCAATGACTTCAGAACTGCTTTAAATGCGTTTTAAGCATTCGCAAAGTGTGGCAAAGCAATTAATTACATCGCGAATTTTGTGTTTGGCATTTCATTACAGGATATCTGGATATGCGATCAGCGACGCGATTTGCACACTTGGGGAACAGTACTAACTGGTTCAATTCCTCGGAGGTTCTTTCACTTTTTGGACCCCGCCACACTGTGGGAAAATATGTAGAAGCTGGCAATCAATGTCGAAAACAGTGCCGCGGGCTCTGACAATCGGGCTCAATTTATGAGCACTGTCCACCAGGTTCTATGTGGCAAGGACCGGGGGGCAAGTGCGGCAAGTGTGTGGTAAATGGCAACAGCAGCAACAGCAGCAGCACTTGTGGCTGCAACTGCCTGTTTGCAGTTTCACATGGCATAGATCTTTGTGTGGCAATAATTGATTTCAATTTATTGAGCTCAGGTGGGCTGATCCCCAGGTGAACGTCAAATAAAATTAGGATTTTATGTGGCTAACCAGCAGCGTTCAACAAATTTTGTTGTTGCAACCAATCCTTGACTCCAAATGCAAATGCTGCCCAGCTGCCAACTACCGAATGCCAAAACTATGGCTTAATCCAATTGCCTGGGATCCTGAGCACAGCAAGGAAACTAACCATAAAATTGGCCTACGAAATGAAGCCAGTGACACTTAAGGCCAAAAGTGGCTCACTCGAGTGTAACCCAAGTTTTGGGCTTGACCCAAGTTTTGTCGTTTTTTTTTTTTGATGGGGTTTAAACCAAATTATGTGTCACTATTTTTGCCGTGGCATGCCGTGGCAAATTATCGCTGGGAAAGCTCACAGGCCAAGTTAAACAACAGCTTTGAACCGTCATGTATTCTAGAAGCCGGGAACTCGCCTCGCCTCGCCTGACTTGGCCTGCTCCGCTCTGCTCTTGGCCCAAAGCAATTAAAACGCGTTTTCGCAATTAAATGACTTTGCTATTTTTCTTTTTCTATGTCTTGGGTTTGAGACATATATTATTTTTGTTTTTTTTTTCGTTAATGTTTCTGTGGAGTTTGCGCAGCTTGTTGTTGGGCTTTTTAGTTGGACAAAAAGTTGGATGTCAAAAATTTGAATTTTAGAGGCAAGCAAGAAGAGAAGAGAGAGAGAGAGGGGGTGACGGCAAAGCGGAGGATGACTTTTCGTAATTAGACTTCTTGGTGTGCTCGAGTTGTTGGCTTAAACGGAGGAGGTCGCAAAAGTCGTTGGGAAAATGTTTCCAATTAAGCATTGCTCTCCGACGAGCGACGAGGGCTTGGAAAATATAAATACGAAATTGTAATAACTTTATAGTGTTGCTCCCGCTCCCTCTCCGCCGTTGCCCTCGCTCTTTGGACACTGCTGGAGCTTCTTCTTGTGCTTTCTGGAGCAGAGAAGAGCGACTGGTGGCTGGCTTTTGTCACATGGCTCTGACATGGTTCCAACAGCCCAAGCGATGACGCTGCAGTTTGTGTTGGTTCATCTTCTGTTTTTTTATTTGTCATTATCATTTCTAGAACGCGCATTGCAGACATTAACATTAACTTGCGAGCTGCTGTGTTGTTGTGTTGTTATTGTTGCTGATGCAACTGCGAAGCGTAACGAACACGCTTATAACAACACCAGCTACAACTAAACAACAATAACAACAATCGCTAAAACAACATCCAAGCACAGCATAATCATCATTAGCGATCCCCACACACACAAAAGGTACAGAGACCTCCAACCATATTGATAAGCATAACATACCTTTTGCCTTTGAATCTGGAACGAGTTGATGTTGTCTCTCTCTCTACTAACATACCATATGGTAGTACTATATAATCAGTTGGCGCACTCGCTTGTTACTTGGTTTGCTGGGCGTCGTCCGACGCTGCAGCAAAAAGATCTGCACTCGCCTTGGGAGGAGAAGCTGGCCGTGTTTTTAGTTTTTTCTTTGGTCACACCTCGGCGCATGCGCGATCACAACCACAACCACGATCACGATCGTGATCTCAAACTGCGATCAAAACACTCAACACTGTTGCCACCTGCAGATAATTAGCACTGCCTTCAAACAGCAATTCTATCAATGTTTTAAGCGTAGCGCAGTCAGTTCTGGATGTTGCATTCAACATCTATTAGGGGCACGCTTCAATTCCAGGCAATTGCTTTAGATCATGCCACAGTTCTGCAGAAAAACTGGTAGTTCACCCTTACACATAATGCGCGATGCTGCTTTTAAAATAATTATTTTAATTAGGTTTTACTTTTAACAATATTCCAATTTACATTTTAAGCAGGCCAGCAAACAGATGTTCTTTAAAGTGAGGCAGAAACGTTTAAAAATTTTCCATATTTGTATGCTTGCACAATATGAAGTCTAGGCATTATACTTCAGAGTTGAAATCCAAAAAAATTAATATACTTCCTTATATTAGAGCTTATAATACTTAAATGAAATTATAAAAAGAAAAATAGTAAAACATAATATAAAATAAGAAATTTTAGTGAATATTCAATATGATTATTTGTAAAATTATTATTTATTTGATAAATTTTGTATAGTTTGTTGATAGATCTTTTCCAAAGAACAATTAAAATAAATTTGTATTTTGTACTAAAAAATTGTTAATTTATGTCATGTTTTTAAATAAAATAATATTTTTTGCTAATTTTGATTAATTAAACAAATATTAATTTTTATTTCAGGATTTTTAAATTTAACTTTTGATTTTTTAAACACAATATTTAGTTACCTAAACTTAATTTGTCATTTACTTTTCTTTACTAATTTTTCTTCATTTTCACCTGAGACAAACTCTCCCATAATTATCCCATTGTTGTGCATTTACAGGGTATAAGCTGCCTAACCTTTGTTGTGTAATTGCAATTACATCTCACAATGAAATTCGCAGCCACATTGTTTCTAATCCCAAAACAAAATCGGTAACAATTTCCTATTACGATTCCGTGTAATTGTTCATAACGGTACTTGCTACCCTTGCCTAAGCATAAACATAACCTCAAACTCAACCTCAGACCTAACCTCAAACAATGTTAATGCTACTGTTATAAGAAATTGACAGTTCGATTGTCATTCGTGGAAGTAAATGGAGATGTCAACTGATGCTGACAACGGATTAGGGCGATGAGCAAACACCGATAAGTTCTCATTAATATGGGCAATAAAGAGCGAAAACGAGATGGAGTGAGAGAGAGAGAGGGTAGAAGAAATTAGAAGAGGGGAGTGAGCTGGAGAGAGATGATGCAAAACGGCGCTAACCCGTAGATTTACGATGGAAAGTGTGAGAATTTGAGACAAGAACAGTTATGAAGAGATGGCCAACGATAAAGCCAAGCCAAGCCATGTGACCAGGCTAGAAATCAAGCATGCTATCTCGCTCGCTCTCTCTCTCTTAGCCAGCGAGCCGTGAAATATGATCAAAACACAATTATGAGCAGAAGAACCAGATACAGATACAGAGACATTTACAGTAAAACGTTGAGTTGGGCAAACAGGTAAACTAGACAATGGACGCGGTTGGACCCTCAGTTGAGTTTATTGTTACCTGACCCCTGGCCCTCTTTTGCTGCTGCTGCTTCTCTTTCTCTTTTTTATGACTCTATTTTGGAAATTGATTTTATGGGCCAGAGCGTTGCGGAAGTGCAGCGAAATTGCAATAAAGATTTTGATTGAGAACTTTGACCATTCAACGCTAAGTAGTTTAGTGTCGCATCGAGTTTGACTTGAAGTTGAAGTCGACACCGACACTGAGACTTTTCCTTTCGAGTTTTTCCCCTTGTAGAAGTGCAATTAAGATTCCTAAGTGAGGAAGTGAAATGAGGAGGTGGATGGCAAAACGAGACAATTGAGAATCAAAGACAAATTGCAGACAAAACTAAAAACTGACATTGCAATTAATTATTTTGTCAAGCCAAGGCTCGACTGTTGCCTCGCTTTCCTCGCTCCCTCACTCTCCCCTTTAGGTCTCCTGGGCATTTCTCCCTGCTTCTAGAACTGTCTGTTTTACACCTGAGTCAAGCGACATCTTAGGGAGACTTCCCGAGTGCCAAGAGACAAGTGAAAAATTAAAACTTTTTTGTGCAACTTCTTTGCTTCTCTGTCCCCTTTCTCCCTTCTGTTCCCTGGGGGCATATTGCTACTTGGCGACAGGTCAAAAAATGAATCGCGCAATTAAACAGTTCTTATGCCACGCCCTCGCTGTCAACGTCGACGCGCAGGTGGGAAAAACTTAATTAAGCAGCTGCAAGAGTGCCAAAAACAACATTTGCCCTTTTTAGCGCCATTTTCAACTGCAACATTTAAGCTTTAAAATTGCGATGTGTGTTCTCAGGCCACGCCCAATTACGAGCTAAATTGCAATGCATAGCTTAACGTGGTCAGCAGCATTCCAAATAGAATTTTGCGGTTGGCTCTGCGGTCCGTCTGCCAAAGGCCTTTGTTGCATGCCCCCAACGTCAGAACCAGCTCTAGGTTCTGCTTCAGCGCCTCCCACATTTGATTCAAACGTTTAACAGGCCTAGGCTTGAGTGTTGTGTAAAGTGTTGTTGTTACCTGGCACAGTTCGGTATGTCTACCTGAAGGACACTCTGGTCCTTAGATAACTGCACATTCCATTCACATGCGTCACACGCACATAAAAAACAAGTAAAACAGTCTACTGTCGATTTTAACGACTTTACAAGACCTTGTACTTTTTATATAAAATCTAAAACAGTAAAGAAATCTAAGTTGGGCTCGGAAACTTTTGTTTATCATTAGAAAATTAATATTAATGCTAGAAAATTTCAAGAATAAAATAAATATTTAAAAAAAACTGGGGGAGAGAATAGGGAAATTATAATTCAGTTCAGTTACAAGATTAATGATACGAAAGATAATAATTTCAATACTTGGAATGCTAAAATTTGATGATTTTTTCGAATTTTTCTGAGACAGAAAAGTAGAAATTGCTATTATTGGGAAATTACTATAAATGTAAATCATATATATCAATTATATTTTGTACACTTTTATTTACGTATTTTCATATATTCATATTCAAAAGAAAAGAATACTCATTTTGTACTGCAATTTCGTCCAGCAAATTAAGCCCTTTATGACTTTTCCAGTACTGGGTCTTAAAACCCTTCATTGCCTCTTTTCTGTTGTTGGTAATTTGGATAAAGTCACAAACAGGATCTGGCGTGGGCGGCAGACCACCATGAGGCTGCTTCTTGGGTGATTTATGCGAATCGTAAGTAAATCTCCCTTGGTTGTGAGTGCTTAATTAGTTGTTAACCCAACCCCAAGCACACTCCCTCAACTCTTGGGCAAAAAAAAGGGGCGTGACTTGCAACCTACCACAGACTCCATTGAATGCCGGCAGACTGCAAATCGCTGCAGAATTAAACAATTAATGTGTAATTATCACAGTTTGCCAGCGCAAAGCGGCAAAGGCGCCGCCAGTCAATGATCCTCAACTGCAAAAAAGGGCGCACGATCAGCTGGGCGAGTCCCGAGGACGTGCGGGGGTCAGACAAAGAAAGAGAGAGTGAGGGAGTCTGGGGAGACCCGTCAAAACGCCCATTTTGAGGCGCGGGCGTTTGGCGTTGGCGTTGTGTCTGGGGCGTTAACCGGCAACGATCCTCAATCCTCGATCCTCAAAGGGCAATATATCATCGTCATCGTCATCATCATCGCGCTGTGTAGTTGCAACTGTGCTGGTGGCATGCAATTAGAGGTAGAGCCAGCGGACTCTTTGGGGGCAAAACAATTAGCAAAGGTTTTTGGGTGCTTAGCTCTCTGGCCAATTGGCCACGATCACTTGGCCAGATCACATCAGGCGATCAGGCGCCGTCGTCGCATCATTTTGTCAGTCAATTTCCATGTGATCGACGTCGGCGGCTGGGGTGAAACTTCAATTATGTTGTTAGGACTCGATCAAAGCAATCGCCGCTGATCGGAGCCGACATTGATGGGCGCAATTAGAGACTAAAGCAATGGAGTGCAGGTGAAGCGATGAGCGGGAAATAGAAGGAGTAGAACATGGAACTAAGAGAATATGTAAGAAAGGGTGCAGCATAAGAAAGCGAATTATAGAAAGTATAAATAAGGAGAAGGTAGGAAATAAAAGTTTGGGAAGAAGAAAATAAGGAATAGAAATCAAAGGCTTTGCAGAAAGGATTGACAATTAATGTGAGAATGAAGAAAAAATAGAATAGATTTGGAAAATTCAATTAGTAATTAAATATTAAGCTACCAGGATATAAAAGAATTAATGAAATTGAAGATATTGAAGATATAATATTAAGGGAAAAAAGTTGGGGAAGAAGTGTGCAATATGGAAGAATTGTGATAAAGGGTTGGACATTGGATGGGAAATTAAGGGTCAAAAAATGCAGAAGGAATTGAAAAGTTTAGGAAAAATATGAAAATAAGGTACAGAAATACAAATTGCTAGTTATTTAGGCACGTAAAGAGTCAAAAAGATAAATAATGGAAAATTCATGTACTACATAGAAATTGTCGTCAAATTGAAGTGAGTTAAGGAAGAGAGGAGAGCAGCAGTCAGACAGAAGCTGTCACCTGCAGCCACATGTTCAGGCGGACAACAGCATCTGCAGCAGTTTCTGCTGACAATTGAAGCATTTGCAAATCGAAACTAATTATGCAAATCAGTTTAAGGAGACTGAATGCATGTTGAGGCCTAATCCTGATGTGCCCTCTGGTGCAACAATTGAATTAATGGCGCTGCAAATGTCCACTAAGTAGCTTACGAACGCAGTTTGGCTCTGTTTCGATTATCGGCTTGTCTCTCATTTTGAGTTAGAGATTGAGATTGAGAGAACTCGGCAACTTTTCGTTGGCGTTATTCATGAACAGAACCTTTGCTTGGGTTCGGGCGTGATGCCATTGTCGCTGACAGGATAATCCAGTCGTCGCATGCAATGCGAACAAAGGACAATTAACCGTTTTTCGTGCTCTAATTGTTCTGGCGTGTTTCCATATTCCAAAATTCTTGAGTCCTTTGCGTGCAGCAGCAGCAACAGCAGCAGCCAGAAAATGCATTCAGATTTCGAGTCCAATTTGATGGCAATTACTTCGAGCCGCTTTTAACCGCAAAATTGTCCCTGATCCTCAGCATTTGTTGCCTACTTTGATCTGCACCGAAACAAACTTAAGACAATCACAATAACAATATTTAGTGGGTTTTCAAGTTTAACTCCCGCTTGAGACAATGGATTGATCGTCTAAGGAGCGCTGAAGGAAACCATCCAAAGCAGAGCTCTAACTCTTCTTAAGGCGCCGTAGATTTTGAAGGGTATTTAGCGATGATCTACATAATGAGAGAATTTGGAAAAGATGAGCTAAAAAGAGCGGAAAGTAGTTTATGAGAGTAAAGCGCTTTAATTGTTTAAGAAGATATTAACAAGTAGGTGCAAGATAATGATCGTTAATCCAGCAAATGTTCTTAAGAGTTTTCAATATCAAGCAATACCAAAATGGTAAGAAAAAAATGTACTCTGTATTATTATATCTAACTTGGTAAAAAAAAACTGAGATAATGTTTCCCGTTACAAATCTTATGTTTTCGTATTAACATCCATATACATTTTTCTTTTCTGTTTGTTCGAATTAAGATAAATAGTGTTGTTTCGACTTACGTATAATATAGTTTTATAGTTGTTGTTTAAATTCCTTAATATTATATTCTTTACAATAAATAATTACATTATATTTCGAAATATATATTTCACATAGATGTTGTGTCTTTAGAATTCATGTAATTCCTTAAAGAAAAAGGAGAAAAGTAGTATTGTTTAAAATAATCTAAAGAACTAACAACTGTTTGCTGTTGACTTTTCCCAAGAAGACTTTTTTTCATTTGCATATCAGATTTAACTTAAAGGCAAATCGATTGTTTGTCTATTGAATTAGAGCTTAGGTCTAAAGCTATTCTAAACCCATATTTTAGTCCCTTTGACAAAACTTTAGACAAAGCAGCAACAAATTTGTTGGCTAAATAGAAGCGATTGCTCAATGAAGAAAAGCCGAAGCTGAAAGAGAAGAAGCAAGACGAAATTCCAAAGATTGAAAATTTCCCACAAGCTTCAAATGCTCAATAAATTGTTACAAAATGTGAAATAAATGTCTCAATATTTACACAAAATTAAGCAATGTCCCATAACTGTGACATTGTTGGCCAGCAGCTTCTGTTGTTATGGAAAGTCGAGCGTTGCTTATTCCCACAGAGCTTTGAGATCGCTCTACAAGAATTGTTCAATCAAAAAATAAGAAGAAATAACAAAACAATGAGATTTTTCATTGTGAAAAGCGGTTGCGGCGGCGGTCAGCTTAAAGTGTGTGTGTTTGTGTGTGTGTGTTGCCATGACACCTGAAAGTGATCTCCAAAGATCGCGCCCACACGATCTTAAGAGAGAGAGAGAGAGATGAATGTAAGTGGGTTCCATAACATTTTCTTTGGACTGAAGTGGGTTGTGCTCCGTGTTGCACTTGCCGGATTAGTGGCACTTGCAGCAAGTGGTACGTAATGACTTTTGATTTGCAGCTGACGTGGGAACCAAAAATTCATTCAACTGACCCCAGACGTCGGATCTGATCTGAGATCTCACCTGGCTTTTGTTTGCCTTTCTGGTGACATGACAATCACTTGCTCCGTTTCGTGCGTCGCCAACTGATTTGCATAAATTCCTTGGCTACCATATCGAACTTTGAGTGTGTCTCTGTGATTCGTTTTCTTGCTGCATTCATTCGTGCATTAAATTGTCGCCGCTCGACCGCAGAGCTGACTGCAACGCTATGCAATGCTGGGAGTTGCAAGCAGCAGCAGCAGCAGCTCCCTCCGAAAACCGCAAAAAGTCTGTGCAGCGGCTGGCATCAAAAGTCGTCAGCAACATTGTTGTCACTCTACACTGCCTCCGTTCCTCCCCTCCTCCTCTCACTCTTCTTCTCCCTCGTTGTCAGTCTCTACTATTTTGGAAACATTATGCTGTTTAATCCTTTAATCACACTGCAGTTTAGCCCTGGTCTTGACCATATTTTCTGCTAATTTCTTTTGCGCTCGGCATTCTTTGTGTGTGCGCGCTCACAAAAGATACAATTTATGTGCGTGGGCCTTCTTCCTCTTCTTCGTCTTCAAGCCTTATAATAATCCCAAAGTGCACATAATCCTTTTGTGTTTTTGGCCATCGTCCACTACTGTTCAACATTATTCCAGTTTTTCGGACAACCATTTTCTCTCTCTCAAAAGATATTTTTTAATAACTCTTTTGGCATTGTGTTCATCGCTTAGATTTTTTCCTTCCTATCTTCCTTTCTTTTTTTTGTGTTTTTGGCAGAAAGGCTCACAGGAAGCACAGTAAGGCGGAAAAATGCGGAGAAAACTCAATGTGCATTAACTGAATTCGATTGTTCGATGGGCGGATATGGATATTTAATACTTTTGTCAGTTAAAATTCAACTAAGCACCGCTCGGCTTCAAAGTGTTCTCAGTGTTTTACTGATGAGCCGATGATGATGATGATGATTATCGTGGAATAGCCTCTGAAAAACAATTGTGCAAGTGTTGAGATGAAACTCTTTCTCTTTACTTTGCTCATGCACACACACATACGAGTATGACACCAGCTGTCCATGTTTATCACACAAAATCCTGTTAAGAATTCAGCGCTGTTGGTCAGCGACAACGAGCGCGCTTCACACATCTGTTATGGCTAAGAAGACACAGCCAAGAAAACAAAAAAAAAAACTGAGAAGAAAAAAAGCAAAAGCAGGTCTGGACCATGCCATGCTGGTGGTCTGCCATCGGCACACACACGCTTAATAACCGAATAAAAAATGATAACCCGAAAATAAGAAGACATCAAAGACACAGACTGCGCAGCCAAATTGAGAGAGCACATATGAAGAACGCAACGATAGAGCTAACAAGCCGCACCGAACACCGAACACAAAGGCCCATAATGATCAGAGAGTGGAGAGTTGGAGAGTTGGAGTTGCAGACCACCGCGCCGTTGTCCATCTAATTTATTCACAGCGATCAGTGACCGACGAGCCCCAAAGTCCTAAACCCTTATTAATGAGGCACTGCGTGCGTTGCAAGCTCCAACTCCAAGTGTCGCACGCAACGCGCCGATTAAGCCCAGTTAGCAGCATCTCTCCTGCCTTCCAAGGTTTACCATAAAGTGCACACGTTCTTGTTGGCTGTGTGTGACTGCGTTGCATTTTATCGCCTTAATGGCAGCCGCCGCCGCCGCCGCCTTTACCGCTGTCGTGACAACTTCCAACAACAGTCGGTCTCTTGGTCAGTTGGTCTCTTGACCAGATGCTGTGTTTCAATTAAGGTCTCGTTTTCCAGCGTCCAGCGTCGTCTGCTTATCGGGGCGCGCTCGGCTTGTCACTCGGCTTGATTTTGTTTTTTGTATATAAATAAAGACATTAAAAGTGCCGTCATGTTTTTGGCCACGTTAGCTCCGATTTATTGTGGACCACCGTGGACCGTACACCGTGGCGGCTTAACACTTTTTTTCTTGCCTTGCCCTGCCCTGCCTTGTCTTGTCTTGTCTTGTCTCCTTCCCCCATTTCACTTGCAATCAATCTTGTCCCTACAACAACAGCAACAGAGAAATTCAACTAAAATTGTCACAAGCGAAGTTATGAGCCTGAGAAATGGACTCGCTGACCAAGTCATAAACAATCATTAACCAGATCCATAGAAGAGAGTCGACATCTTCCCTCTTGACCGGCGCTACCAACGGTTCTTGCTACCATGCAGTTTTTTCCCCTGTTCTTTTACTCTCTCTCTCTCTTTTTTTTTTGTTTGGTGGGCGCAATGTGTTAGCGACTGGGCAACAAGTTCCAGAGAATCAGCTGCCGTCAAGTGTTGACAACCTTCATGTGGGGTCACCCATACACTGACTGCAACTGCGTTTGTGTGTGTGTGTTAGTGTGTGTGCTACACACGCTTCCAATTTTTGGGAATTATGTTTTCTTTATTGCGAGTTTTGTGCGATCGAAAGAGATTTGAGGGGAAACCAAGCAGCTGAAAACTTAAACTTGCTCCAGATTTCGTTAGCACTTAAACCGATTAGGTAGCTACCATGCCACTGTGCCACACATGCCACCATGCCACACCGTGCCACCCTGCAACTGCAACAACACGAATGAAAGCTCAAATCATATGCATGAAATCTGTCTCACTTTTAGCTTTGTCACATTTGATATTTAGTCTCTGAGCTTTGCAGTGATTTTAGTAAACATTAGTTGCTTGAGTGCCATCTGAATAAAGTCGCATAAATATTCATATATTGAGTTTGAATCAACAAGCATTCGCATATGTATTTCACAGACTCACAACTAAATCATATAAATTATTCATTCATTCATTATAATTGTATGCAAATCGATGTTTGAATAAATTGTTTTAAATAAGTTGTTATGGCTTAATTAATGCAAAGGATTCAAATAAAACGCTACGATGGAGTTTTAGAGATTGTTTGCTATTTAACACAATTAAACTAATTGAATAAATAAAATATTAAATATTAGAGTACATTAAATTCAAGAGTGAATGCTTGTTATGTTATTTTAAGAAAATTGTTTTAATATGGAATATATAGAAAAATTATACAAAAGAAACTTAACAATAAGAGTCTATATTTAAATTACACAATTCTCTAAAAGAAAGAAATAAGAAAAATGGGAAGAAATTAAATATGAATTATACACATACACTCAATTTTATATATCTTAATATTATTAATAATATAAGAGGCAAATTTTTGAGCTAAGTATAAAATAAATTTACAGAAAGTTGCTTACCTTCAATTTTAATATTTACACTTAAGAGTTTATATATTCATTTACACAAGACTCTAAGAGAATGTGTAAGGAAGTAAAATGGGAAAAATGAAATATTATATAAGTTCATATAATTTTCTATATCTTTAATAATATTTAGTCTCTAATATTAACTTATTTTATAAAAAAAATATATTAAACTGCAAAATTCAGCAGATATGTATGTGTATGTTGGAAATAACAAAAAGTTTTTTGCTTTCAATTTTAACATTTTTAATTAATTTTATTTATTTGCCTATAGAGCCTTTGTAAATAAAGAAATCTCTGCAAAAGGTATAAACAAATATTATAAAAATATGATCAAAACAGTTCTTCACAATGAATCTCGTCCCATTTCATTATTTCTTCACTTTTTCCAATCAATTTAGAAATTCTGTACTAACTTTAGCACAATAATAAGCTTCACTTTCAACACACACACACTTGGTTCCCTTGCGCTGTTGAAATACTTTTTCTCTAATATCTCCCAATTAACGTGCCGAAAACCTTTTTGGCCATTTAAACAGAAATCTGAGGAACGTGTCGTAATGCAGCCAGGCAGCCAAGGCAGACACTTGAGTAGTTCTATGAGCAAGAGCAAGAGACCAAGACTTGTCTGGTTTCAAAGTACAAAACTCGCCAAACGACTGGCAACATTTTTTCTTTTTATGAATGAAATTTCAAATCCATTTTCAGTCACAACTCCTCTACCATGTGTCACAAGGCGTGTTGCAAGGGGGGCAACGAGCTGAAGGCGGAGCAGGAGGAGGAGGGCAAAATTTTCAACCTACTCGCGCATGCAAAACACGATTTACTATAAAGGCAAAAGTTGTAGACAACGACGTCGACGACGACGACGACCGCCACCACAACAACAACAACAGCAACGCGAATAGAAACATTGAATGATGTGGGCAGAGGAGCATGGGGAGGAGAACTGCGAGGAGACATCAGAGGGAAGTGGTAGCTGCGTCTGGAGTCGCGCCTCAAGCTTGCAGACACAAATGTGTGTGTGTGGATCGTTTTCATTCATAAAAGGCGATGGCTGGATTCAGCACCAGAAAGCAAGAGACAGACTGAGAGAGAGGTGTGCGGGATGGGCGGCTTTTGGCACATGTTGAGGCCGGTCTGGCAATCGAATGGATGGATGAATCATCCATCCACAGTCGAGTGTGCGCCTGCAGCTTTTGCGCACGTGATGTTGCAGCTAACGTCACCAACAGGAGAGCAGCACAGTGGCGCAAGTTGCTGCAAATGTTTAACATTTGTTTCAGATTCTTAGCTTTAAATAAATGGAAACTGAGTTTATTAACTACATATAATATTAATTCTCCTGAAACGGCAATGTTCTGTACAATTGTAGCTTAGAAATAAATTCTACAGTAAAAATATATATATCTAAAGCAACTCTAGTCTTCAGATAAAATATGTATATTAGCTAAGTTATTAATATATGTTCATAATAATATTAACAAATAAGAAAGCGCCAGTCGAGTAATGAGTATTCATTCTCATTAAAAGCACAAAAGTGCGATATTATTCTTAAAATATACCAATTTAATATTCCAAAAAATACAAAAATATATCGACTACTATATTTGGTATATCGATACCGGCTATTCATTCTCATTAAAAGCAAAATTGTGCGGTATTTTTCGCAAAATATGTTATAATATATCAAATTAATATTCCGACAAATATCAATATTTGGTATAACGATAGACCATTACGTTAAAAATATACCATAGAGTTCAGGATCTACCACATATTCAACCAAAGCAACATTTCCGATAGCAGATGCCTTTTTTGCATTCAAAATTCTACAATTTTTATCTGATCGAGATTTTCAGTAGTCAAAAATACTGTATTATCATAAACTCTACTCGATCTTCAAATTTTCGATTTTTATTCAAATTTTTTCGAGTGGCGGAATCAATTTAAAAGGAGTGCATTAGCTTTTGAATATCTAACTTTAAGTTCAATAAGCTTAACATACTACTTAAATTTTTAAAATGATTTTATTGAAATTCTATTTCTTCAAATATTATTTAAAAACCTAAAATTACATATATTATTATTTACAAATTTTCTTTTTCATTTTTGTATTACAGCAACCACAGTGCCTCTTCTTCGTAGAGGTGTGTCAATTAGCAGGCAGTTGTGGCAGGCAACTTTCAGCTAAGTCGAAACCGCAATTGCAGCCACCAAGACCAAGACTAAAAGCAAAACCCAAGCTGAAGCTGAAACTGAAGCCATCGCGTCCTACTACTAATTGTGCTGCAGACGCAGCAGTGACTCATCAATGATCCACGACTCCGACGACGTCGCCATTGCCAATTCATGAATGGAGCTCTAGACCCGTTAACTGGTTTGGCTCACTGGCTGGCTGGCTGGTTGGCTTCCTGGCAGCACCCACACGTGGCTAACTGACTGACTGGCTGGATGACTGGCTGATTGAGTGTGCGGGCTGTCCACATGCATATCCACATCCGCTGTCGCTGCTGCTGCTCTATGCTCCATAGATGTTGTCATTAAATGCGGAAGAAGGCGTTTTGCTTGCATCATTTGTATGCAGCGAACTCGCTTCCTCTCTGTTCCGATCCCTCGCTCCACCATTTAGCGGGAATTGGGATTGGGTTAGAGGGAGTTGGCGGCTCGCTTTGTGGCGCCCACCGTGCCGCGTGCCGCTTTGATTAATTATGCAACGCCCCCGCCGCCTGCAACATACATACATATGTAGCTATGTTATGTACTTTTTTTTGTGTACACAACAACTACACATAGCTGAGTAACTTGTAACTGCAATTGGACACCATCGGGCAGGTTAGCCAAGTGTTAACTTATTGCTGGACTTGGTTGTCGTTGTCATAATCATTTGTTTGTTTGTTTTCTTGCTGCTACATTTGACCCAAATAGGACATGGCTGGACATGGCAAGTTGATTTTCATGTTTGTTGCCCCCACGTCCCCCGTTCCCCCTCTTCTGTGGTGTACCCCACCATTTGCTATTCGGGCCATTACCTTGGTTACAATATTTTGGGTAATTGCCGTAGGTAGCCTTGGAACGGGGGCAATTGACAATCGACAATGTGACAACTGAGGGAATGAAACAGCTGGAGCATGCCATGGCTTTAACTAACATGAGATTTATACATATGTATTTTTGTGCATTTATTTTTTGAATAGAAAATTTAAAAAGGAAAAGTTTAAAGCTGATGTGTTTAAAGTAAATTAAAGGTTAACTCAATTTGTGAATCGTCAGCTAACTGGAAAATAATAAAAGATTAAATAATGTTATTGTAAACCTCTGCTGTGAGGTGATATAAAATTCAAATAAATTTATTTTCCTTATATTACAATTTTTACCTTAATATTGCGATTGTTGGCAATCTGATATATTTCGTACTCTATAATCTATATCTAGTATATTAATATACCATATATGGAATTCAGTATATTTTAGTACAATATATTAATTTGATATATTTTAAGAATAATACCGCACTGTTTTGCTTTTATTCAAAATTGGTATTTTATAGTCAAACACTAAACTATTTTTTTAATTGTTTTTTTTTTATGTATATGATTATAACGTTAATCAAATAAATTGTATAATAATGGAATATAGTATAAGGAAAATCGATTATTGCAAGGAAAACAAGAAACCTTTTACAAAAATTAGTTATGTAAATCACATTTAAGATTGTATTAATTTTCAAAAATCTACATCAAATTTCTAGTTAAGCAGCACACTGTAACATATCAATAAACGAATTCGTTAATTGCTGTCTTTATGAACTTATTTGTCTCCAGAGTCAATCACATATGTATGTGTCTACTTCGACAATAAACCGACAAATATTGTACTACCATAAAACTCTCTCGCACTCTCCCTACATAAATTGTTATTCTATCTTGAAACAGAGTTGTGTAAGTGCAATGACCTTAATGAGCATTTCTTGCGCAGTTGCTGAAAGAACTTTTCGCCAAGTTAAGCAATAGAAATGAAGTCAACTTCAACTAACTGCTTAACGTAAACCCTTTATGGGCCCTTTTCTTCTCCATCCCCCCGCTCACACCCACTCACTGAGAGGGCCATCAGCAATGTTGGAAAACAAATTATCTCATTTGGCTGTTCGTTTATAGTCACCCATGCATATTGCTGAGCCAAAGCATTGCGAGACAAAGACGAAGGAGAGAAACGAGAAACATTGTTGTTGGTGGCCCGAGGCCACATTTCCACATAACTTCCGCAAGAGCCTTTGGCCAGGCCAAACAACAAACTTTATCCTTTCATTCTTAACTTTTGCCTTGATTTCTTGCGGTTCCACTCGCAGTCTCTTCCCCTCCCGCTAGTCTCTCCTCTCACGGCCTTTTATTTATTGTTGCAAGAAAATTGAATTGAAAGTTGCGCGTAATTCAAGCAACATTGCAGCAAAGTTGGAAGCCCCAAGTTGCCTGTCAATTAAGCAGCACCAAGGACGATATTCAGAGCCCATTGTTCATATAGAACTGAAAGAGGACAAGGCCAAGGAAAACTGAAACATAGACGTCACATGTCAATCATACAGCTGCCACTGCTATTGCTGCTGGACAGGCTGCAATTACCAAGGCGAGGTTCATCTGCATCTTCACAATCCACGTGTGCAAATATGAGCGCCACACGACGGCAGCTGGCTAATTCTCAGTGCAACAAAAGGCGAGCGAACCGATGGCAAAAGGTCAGATTTCGTTTGGCAAATATTCAATTGAATATTGAGCATTTTGAAAATGAGATCGTGGTCAGCAAAAACTGGACGTGTGTCTGTGTGGACTGTAGACTGAAGTCGCGTCCAATTACGGAGGAGGCAGCAGCTGAAGCTGAAGGTGAAGCTGAATCGATCTCTCGGCCACACTCGATTGATCTTTCAATCACAGGAGCTGTCGAATTGGCAGCTGCCGTCTGCGTGCGCCAATTTGTTTTGTTATGTGAGTGTGTGTGTGTTTAGCACGAGGGCGAAGGCGGTTGGCGGGGGCGTGGCAGGTCGTGTTAAATTCCAGGAATGCCCAAAATATTGTTATCGCCAGCTTTTTATCATCGCGGAATGAGCCGCGTCATCAGCGCAGATTGAAATAATTCGACATCAAAGTTGCCAAGTCATTCAAGTGGTCAGTCAGTCAGTCAGTCAATCAGTCGATCGGTGGCTGCTAACTCTGCTGGCGGTTTGATTGTTTGACGGCAATGATGGCAATGTCGGTGGCGGCACTCTGATCTCCTCCTTGGCGGTGGTTCTTTTTTTTTTTTTGGTTTTGGTTTTGTTCGAAGATCGCGTGCGATAAGCAACGTCAATATTTGTGTTTCGCTTTTTGGGAGCAGAGGCCGATTATTTGGTCCTTGTTAGCCTCGAGCCTCGACCTCGCTAGCGGCGGCATTCTCTCAGATCTCACTCCCTCTCACACACTCTCTCTCTCTCTCTTACCGACAAGTGGCTGCCCAATTTGCGCTATGTTTGTGTATCATTGTGGGAGCACAGCGCGGAGGCAGCGACCTGCCTAATTGTTTGTTATTCTTCTCCGTCCGTGTGCAAGCTACCTGACTCCGGATTTTAGATTTTTTCGAGTTTTCGAAATACTTCTTCGACGACCTGTGGGAATGGCACTGACCACGTAATTGGCCTCTGGATTGAACTATCAACACCACAACACCGATCACGTCCACGCCAGCTTGTTTACCATGTCGGTTTGCCACAACGGTGGGAAACTATCGTCTACACTTGAAATCTAGCTATTTGTCTAAAAGGTCAACAATTGAATTTCAAGGAACAAGGCTTTGCTGCAGATCGGTTATACTAATGGATATAAAATGATTGAAGTCAATTGTAATTGTTATAACTAATTATAGTGGAAACTCTCATCCGAGGACAAGGGTTAAGGGTAGTAGCCTTTAAAAAAGAAAATACATTGATTTTTTCTCTGCTTTTTTGTAAGGCTTACAATTTTTTATAGAGCGTCAGTTATAATTAAAACAATTTTAAATGTGGTAATAGAAATTTTTATTTCATTTTTGGAGTTTTTTTAAGATACATATGTAAATATAATATATTGTCGGTAGGCGTGTTTCATATGATAAATCTAGACTACCGGCTAAGTTTGCTCTTTTTTTGTAAATACAAATAAATAAAACGATGCCGATTCAAAATTTGTACTATATTATTACATATGAAATTAGCGTTTATCCAAGAGCGGGCTTCGTTCGATTTTTGGTCGATGGTTAGATTTTTGTTAAAAAAAAGAGACCAACTTCTTCAAAAAAATGACAAATGTTGCCGTTGAATAAAGTATATAAAAGTGAATAAGACAAAATAGGCTGAATATAGTTCTAATTTTACGATATTGAATGTAACTCTTACTAGTTCAGTACATAATTCATTTACTTGTTACATTAATTAAAAATATATTAATAATGCTTATTAGATGCTTTCATCTTGATTACACATCCCTGGATAAGCATATCCCTGGATTTGGCATAGATTGGCAGCGCTGTAAATGCAACCCTTCGTAGTGTTGATCAACGTCAGACTTTCCCTGATTCTCTTTAGAATGACTCGAGTCTTTTTCTTTTAAACTTTCACAAAAAAAATCAGGAGACTGAGTTTTCAAAAATTTTTTTTTTAGAAATAGTTATTTTGAAACTCTAATAAAATGAGCTCAGAAGCCGAATTGAATGGAATTGAAGACATGGAGTTAGCTGAATTGCTTTCACGTTCCAGGTAATCGAATTGAAAGTTTACGACATTAATTTTGAAGTGACTAAAATTTTAATAGTTGCGATGAGAATAAGGAAAATGAAGAAGCTTTAGATCATGATGAAGACGATATGGAGTTGTGTTCTCCACAACCCAGAAATTTTCCATACAGCAGTCCCAATAATCCACGTGATAATACTTTGCTGAAGCGTGTGCGCAATAAGAAATTGAAGACCAAGGTGAGAAATTTAAGCAAATTTTGAAATTTTCCAAATTATCAGAGATTATCTTTAGCACATTTGCGAGAGCTGGATTAAGCTATATAGCTCAGATGCTAAGGCGGCTTTGATTCAGCTGTTGCAGTTTGTCCTGGAAGCCAGCGGCAGTCAATACCTATTGCCCAGCAATCTAAAGTTCCCCTTTGATAATATGGACATTCTGATTATGGCTACAGCGCACTTTGGCAATGTAAGTTAAAGAAAAATATCTCTAGCATATCTATACTTATCGTATACTTAATCTATAATATTTGATCTTTAGAAAAGCCTCGCTTACCCTTTGATTATGAAATCGGCGGATATTTATGTAGAGGAGATTTGCAATTTTGTGCAGCAATTGTTGAGCATATTGCAGGCAACTTCGATTATTTCCGATAAATGCTTTCTAAAGTCCTTTGCCGGCTTTCTCATGGTCTGCTCCGATTCGAAGGTGCGTCCCTTTCGCCACACCAGCACTTTGATAGGTAAGTTTTTATTATTCTTAAGTAGTATTTATTTTTATACCCGCTACCCATAGGGAAGAAATCCAAGAAATTAATGTTACGGGCAGAAGGAGGCATCTCTAGTCGAAAATTGTATAGCCAAGTCTGTCCGTCTGTATTAACACCTAGATCTCAGAGACTATAAGAGATAGAGATTTAATTTTTTTCCACAGCACTTGTTATGTTTGCACACAGCTCAAGTTTACTTCAAATTTCGTTACGCCCACTTTCGCCCCTGAAAATCGAAAAACATTTTTGGTGCATACAATAATAATTCCTGAAAATTTGGATGCGATCAGATAAAAATGTATAATTTATTCTAGAAATACGTTTGTATGGTAAAAGAAGCCTTCAGCAATAGGATCTTATTTGGTTTGGTTGACAATTTAGTATATTTTGCGATCTATGGCACATTTTAAATGTAGTACGTTATCAATATACCAAATGTATTCTTTTAGTATTTTTTGGTATATGCATTTTATATATATTATGTATATTTTAATAACAATACTGCACTGTTTTCCTCCTATTCAAAATGGATAGCGGGTATCTCACAGTCGAGCACACTCGACTTTAACTTTCTTATTTGTTTGTATTGCTCAGCTCTCAAGATGATGACCATACTAAATAGTCTGGTGACCTGGGAGCAGCCGCAGCTTAAAGAGATTTGGCTGCAAATGTTCGCCAATGTGTTTTTGCCACGTTCCAGCGACGTGGTCGATGACATACGTTATCTGTGCATTGCCGAGTGCGGCAGCTGGTTGCAAATGTATCCGCACTGTTTTGTGGACTTGCAGCACTTGCAACACATCTATGATGCGCTGAAGGACAGCTGCCCCAAGGTGTGTGAAGCAAGCCTCAAAGCGCTGCTCAAACTCTTTCACAATCCAAAGCTCCAAGCCTTTTGCCTGGAGCAGGGCATCAACCATCGTGTCACGCTGCTGGGACTTTGTCTGAGCAGCGAGAGTGAGTTAGCTCAGATGTCAGTGCGCCTGCTGATCACCTACTATCGCGTGGTGCCACACATACTGGACGTGTCCAAGCAACACGTGCTCGAGCAGCTCATCTTTGCCTCCCATCGGGGTGTGGCACAAGCGGCAGCCGAATTGGTTGCACTGCGCTACAAACACGCCTCATCGGACAAGGAACGCATTCTGGTGCTGATCGAGGTTTTTCTGGAGTTTCAACAACACGATCACACTGCTTATCTCGTTGATGCTTTCTATGGTCACATCAACGTGGTGTTGGCTTGGCAGAGCATGGTGTCCATGCTGCTGGACGATGAGACGTTGAGTGCTCGCCAGTCCACGGTGCTCATCGATATACTCACACATGCTGTGAAGCAGGCGGTGACCGGCGAGATACCCGTGGGTCGATACACGGGCGAATTGGTGCGTCAACCGTATCCTTATGCCAAGGATCAGGCAGGCACTGTCATCTTGCCGCACTTAACGACACTGCTGCACAAGTATCGCAACTGCAGTCAGGATCTGCGCAATCTGTTCGAATTGCCGCAGTATATGACGTTGGGGCATTCACAGTTGACGGATATGCTGGAGCAGTTCAAGGACTTGCTGTTCGAACAGGAGCAGCTGCTGGTGCTGCAGATGGGGGCCAAAACGCTGGAGCGTCTCAACGAACAGCAGCTGGTGCCGTGTGATTTCCTCGAGACGCTGCTCAACAATGTTGTGACCAACTACAAGATTGCAGCCAACGCTTGGCTGGCTTATATATCGGAGAGTTCTACTAAACGTCTGCTGATGACACTGCGTCTGCTTTCGGCATTCTATGCCTGCTTCGATCTGGACAAGTGGCAGCTAAGCGACAATTTGTTGGCCATTCTGCAGCAGGCGTCTGCGAATTCCAGCGTTGCTTCGCCACCAAATGAAGCATTGACTCACTATTTGTCCATCGTTTATGTGGCGCTCTCTTGGGATCTGAAGCGAGTGCAGGACTTGGCCAATCAGAACCAGGATGTTGCTGATGAGTGCTACACGCTAAGCAATCGTTTGAAGAAATTCTTCAGTATCAACTTTGCGATCATCAAAGCAGAATCATTATTTACTGATGTGGCCTGTGATGTAAGTTTAGCAGAGATTATTCTTTATTACTATACATATGATACTATATAAACTTTCTTGTCTAGGTAAGTGACATAAGTTTAGTTGAGATTTTTATTTAATACTATATACATATGTATATAGTATACTATACATACATACTATATATACTTTTCACACTATATAAACTTTCTCAACTAGGTGAGGTAAGTTTAGCAGATTATTCTTGTATATTATCTATACAGCATACTTTAATACTATACATTCATATTTTTAACACTATACAAACTTTCTTCTCCAGGCCTTTGTTTACCTCTGCGATCTGTTTGTGTTATTTGCGGATAATTTGCGCAAGAGCAACAATGGATCCATTCAGGCCTTGGAATACAAATCCAAGCGCTCCGACCACGAACAATTGGAAACCTTCTTGGAGCGTTACGTCTTTGATGGGACTGTTGAGGGATCTGTTGCCGAGTTGCTTGAACCGCATCAGTTTCATGTGCTGCAGAGCAAGCGGCGTGTGCTGGTCAGCTATCTGAAGCTGGTCTTCCACAATGTGATGCCCATGATGCGGGCCTGCGTTGTCTATCAATACTACGAACAGGTGAGTCGGGGAATCTAGATCAAAAATCTAGGATTCAACTTATTTTGTACATATTGTTAAAGTTTCAGTTGGTTTAAATTCTTATCATACAAATAGCAACTAACCTATATTCTTTTTTTTCAGTATCATCCCGTTTTTGGGGACATTATGCGTGCTACCATGGAGCGCAGTCTGTCCATGAACCCGACGAACTTTGGCATGACTGTGATGCATACCTGTCTGCTGGTCTACAGACGTATCAGGACCAACTATCCGAATGCATTTCAAGCTGCTGCTTCACCGGATTTCAACAAGCTGCTAAAACTGGCCAAATTGTTGGCCGAGTTGTTTTACATTAAGCGACTTGAAGTGCGTTCAGGTGTGGCCATTTTACATCGTGCTGGGATCAGATTTGCTGTAGAGTTGACTCCCGACGATCCATCGGCTGCTCCCAAGGATCTATTGTATCTGAGTGTAGTGCAACAGTTTGTGCCACAATTGCTCGATCAGGACATTCGCGATGTGTTGGAGTCCATGAAATTCATTGAGCAAGCTCCGTTGCCAAGTCGTTCGGATGAATGGCAACCGTTGTTTTCCTATCGCAACTCTCTGGAGATTTCCCTCAGAGTTGGCAGTCGTCGTTAATATTTGGAAATTTGGTTACATTTCTAATTGTTATGCAATGAATGATATAATTTGAGACAATTAACAACTTCCATCTAGTCTATTAAACAGCACTCGAAGTTCGGTTCTGTTTAAAAAACTGTGCAATTCAATATCAGAAGCAATAATTACAGTTCTATTGTTTGTTCGCTATTTGGCAATAGTTTTTCATTATCTTTATACAAATTTGGTTCTTTCAATTCCTTTCAGCTGCATTAAAGCATCCAAAATCGAACTATTATACCAATACATATTATACACATGGAATTATACTTATTGCAATATTATACAATTTCTTATCATAATAAATGCAATACTTATATTTTTTAAATCTAGGTGTTTTACTAACTTATTTGTTATATTTATAAATGTTTTTTCTTTTATTAAAAAATAAGAATTACAATACATATCGGTGATATATAATTTTGACAATATTCTAAAATAAGAATAATTTATTACCTTGGGTATGAAATAGTTTTGTATACTTTTACTATTGTTTATTTCGAAAAACATTTCACATATATGTATGAAGAGTATTTTTATTCACTATAAACATTGGACAATTCGTAGATAACTAAAGTTATAATTTGACATTTCATCAAAAAATGCTTTTAAACTCTCTATATTAAAGATATTTAAAAACAAATTTCGGAAATTTCTAGTCACATCTCTCAGCTATATTGCAATTTGTGATTGCATTTATAAACCCTACAGAACTTTCAATTTTCAATCTTATCGATGTCATAACCAGTTTGTTAATCCTTTTTGGGCTTTCAATTTTCAAACCTTGAATGGAATCGAATTGCAATGCAGACATGAGGCTGCTTGTGTCAAGCGTATTACAGAAATATTTCCAAAACTATCTTTGAATCACAAATACATAGAAACTGATGATGGGATATCGAAGGCATCCCTTGCGGCATTCCGGGGCATTATGACCTTTGTATGACGATTGTCAATGCCATTTCCACAGCAGCCATTTGCAGCTGAAAGCTAACGTCTGCTTTTTGTGAAAAGGTTGCATAATATGCGGATGCAGTTGCAGAAGCAGCAGCAGAAGCAGAGAAGCCGTCACCCTGCATTCAATCAAATGTTGCACGGTGGAGGGAGATTGCAGCAGAGGCAGCTGCCTCCGACCGAAAATGTATCGAATTTCCATGTTGCATTCAACGAAATTTTCAATTTCAATTCGAATGCTCATCGTCGTCGTCGCCGGGTGCTGACAAATTGACTCGCAATGAACCTCGCTCAAAAAAGGCTGTCAAAGGATGTGCACGAAGCACACGAGCTAACACGTCCTTTGACACCCGCTCGTCGACCCTCGACCCCCATTAACAGCAGGATCAAGGTGCAAGCAATATTCGGCATTTGGCAATTTGGGAAGTAATTCAAGTGGGCGCCGTCGTGGCACTTCTGTTTTTTGGTTTTAGGTAACCCATATTGATGTCCAAGTCCATTTCCTTGGCACATGCCAAGTGTCCGGCTTGGGTGTCGCATTACGAAGACGTTCAAGTGTTTCTCTCTACCGCCTGACGTCATAAACTGGGCCATAAAACTAGAGCAGCGTCCCATCCACAAAAATGTGGATGCAGCGGTTGTGAATGGAGGAGCAGCTCCAAGGAGGTTCAGATTTCCAGCACAGCTGTGGGAGCAGCAACGACAGCAGGTCGTTAGCCACGGCAACATCTGCAATCTAAATTGGCCCATCTACAGATCAGACCAGATCTCTGTCTTTCTCTCTCTCTCGCTCCCTCATCATCAATTTCGCGTAACGGGCTAAAGACCGCTAGACGCAAGCGAGTCCTGCCACAATTGTATTTCACGCCCTCTCTCGGGGCAACGGGAACAGAGTTGGCCACTTGGCTGACTGCCAGCGGCACAGATGTGCTGATGCGATGCGATTCGAATCAGCAGCAGAAGCAGCAGCAACAACGACACAACGACAACAAGGCTGCGGTTGCGGTTTAACAAGATGCGTTGCCGCCTCCGACACACGCCTCCGCCTTCGTCTTCTTATTCTTCTTGGCTTGCTGCTGCCCTTTCGATCGTTTTGTGCGATAAACGTTGCTCGCTTCGCCTCGATTAGTTTCTTGGCCGAGTTTCAAGCCAAAAGTGTAACAGCATTTTCTGACACACGCGCATCTGTCGTCCTGCAGAAGGGGCAACTCTGTAGGGTTGCCTTACCCCTTCTCCACACAGGCGAAATGTACCGAAATTTTGCAACGACACGTGGCACTTGATTCATATCAAATTTCTGGCCACAAATTGTATTACACACAATGCGCAACTGCAACTATTTGGGAGTTCACATTTCGTTTTCACTTTAAGAAGGGTTTCCTCTGCTTCTTCTCCGCTGTTCTCCTCTTTATTTTTTTGGCTCTGCCAACTGTCAACTCATTTGAGCATATTTATTGCCAGTTGCCTGCAGCCAACGTGGGGGAGGTTGCAACTGTTATTAACAACAATTTATTGCTCTCGGTTATTTTTTGGCTAAAAAAATGCAGGGAAATTTCATTTGCTGCCGTTTTATAACGCGTGCAAAACGCGTGCGGCGTTGCCAACTACTATTTTTTTTTTGGCAAGTTGCCAATCCCCAACAATGGCGAGTTATTTTGCTGCTGACTCCCCAGAAAATAGCTTAAAAGGCAATAAAAATAGCATTGTTTGCAAAAAATGATAAACATTTACTACTTCCAGCTCAATCAAAATAAATTTATTAAGCAATTGAGCTGCAAATTCCTGTGATTGTTGGCAATCTGTTTGCATTAAGCTGAGCAATTGGCAACTATCGATATCTTGCCGTGCCAAATTATAACTGCCAAAAATGGATTATCGATTGTGCAATGAGCACTAATTGCGATAAATATGCAAATAAAAACGGTTGTAGCGACGCGTTGAAAACGGTTTGCAAATTTCGTTTTATAAGACTAAATTTGTCTATTAAAGTTTCAAGAGTTGTGCAAAATCTCCAAAGTGTTAAAAAAATCTATTCAAGCTGTTGGCGCTACGCTTCAATTGTGTAAATAGTGTTTTTGTAGTGTTTGTCAATCGTCGCGGACCCGCGCGTTGCTTATTATTGCTGTTGGCTCAACGGGCGGTCAGCGGAGTCTCCGTTTCGTAAGTGTATTTTTTTTCGGTGCTCTTGTTTTTTTTTTATTGTGTTGTTATATGTTAGTGAGTTTGTATGCTCACGCATGGGAGTGCGTGTAAAATAATATACAAAATATTACCTATGTATATTTATTTATACATCTTTTTGCAACACACCTGTTGAAAGTCGTTCCTCGCTTCTAGGAATATTTTTGGCGCATTCCAGGGCTGCATCACAAGGTATGTGATTCGAAATAGATTATTTTGGCGCATTCCAGGGCTACATTACTAGTATGTGTGCTTTGAATGAAATAATTGTGGCGTATTCCAGGGCTACATTACAATGTGTGAATTTTAAATTCTATTTTGCGTTTGCTAAGTATTTATTAAAAGTTAATTAATAATCTATGTTTTGAAGAATGTCTGTTTTCTCATATTATTTTCAACTTAACACTTTTTAAACTAAAGTAATTGAATTGAATTACTGGCTAATCATTAATCTTGAACATGTCTAAACACCCTGTGACAGGCATGTTCGAGGTGCGTAGTTGCGTGTAAAAACATGAATCGCTCGATCCATCAAGTTGCACTATGCAGAATAGATCCTTTTTGGCCTGACGTCGCGGTGTTGTTGCTTGACAAGCGGCAACTTTCATTGATAAATGCACAAATTTGTAGATTGTCAATCAGTTGGTGGCTGATCCTTTGCACACCGCGTGCTGTCTGTCTGACTGACTGAGTGATGTACGAACTGACAGGCGAACAAACAAAGCAAACCGTGTGGCAAGGACACAATCTGTTTGCCCCTGTTGTTATTATTGCTGTTGTAGTTGTTATTGTTGCTGTGCCTAATGTCACTGCAAATAAGGCGCGCCGTGTGTGGATGTCTCCTACTACAACGGTAGTTGAGTCGAGTAAATCACTCGCCTGTTTACAAATGTGTCGCCATCGCGTAATTCAATCCTTGAGCACAGCGGCAGGATGCATTCCGGCAGCCGTGACTGTCGCCGCCGCTTGGCAAACCAATAAATACCACTTAGATGCAGCTAAGGACTCCTTAAAAGCAACAGCAGCAGGAGCAGCAGCTCGACCCCGCGTGTGTCTGTGTGTGTGTGTGTGTGTGTGTGTGTCAACAAAGTCATGTGTCGGCATGTCGCCGTGTGCATATGTCGTGTCCTTTGGCAGGCAAGCTGCAGCTGAGACTGCGCAGAAGGACACGCATGCAAGGCATAAATTAACACGCGAGTTTTCCTTTTTTCGTTTTTCGTTTTTCCAAATCCGTTGCGCTGATCCCTGACATGGAGATTGGTTTTCTGCTGCACCTTTGCTCCCCATTAGCACGCGTCCACTTGGGACGCACGCGCAGCATCCACTTGAAAGGATATAAGGAGCAGATATGCACCGTGGCAAGCTGCACAAACGTTGCTCAAGTGCAGCCGGAATTGAGGCCGGGTTAAAATTAGTCAAGCCCTGTCAGCAAATCTGATTTAGTGTTGGGTCCCAACAGCAGATGCACCATCTTTCTTCCAAATCCCTGCATTCCTTTCAATTTCCCTTTCAGTCTGTCTGGCTGCTGGCTCTGCTCAAATTATAACTTTAGTGGCAATTTAATTAAGCAATTACAAAGGGGTTTCTCTTAACGTTTGTCGAGTGTTGATTTATTTACAGATGCTTAGTTTCCAAATTGAATAAGGGAGACGTTGTTGTTGTTTAAGTGTGGATGTATTTTACTTTATTCAAATGCCGTTAGACAATTGTTTGGAGCAAGACCTTGTAGTCTTTGTTGTTAAATGTATCTTTACAAATTATAAAAGAAATATTTTTACTTTGACTTATGTCGAAAAATTGTGTGGCGTTTCTTCATATATATATATATTTATTTTTTGGCAATTTTGAAAAGTGAATAACTTAAAATAATAATAATTAAATAATTTATACTACTTATTGTTTTTTTCTAGCATTTATTTTTTAATTCTTTAGAAAATTCTATATGTAATTTGCTTAAATATTTTATTTGTATTTCTTAGTTAGTCTATTTTGCTATATTTTTTATTTGCTTTTAAGAATTTCGATATTTTTCTAATGATATTTTTGGAGGAAGCTATAATTTTCTTTAGCATTTGATTAGTTTAGATGTACATATGCATATACCTTTCAATATTTTTAAATATCAAATGATGGAGAGCGTTTTTGTATAACCTTTTTGGTAAAATTTTCCTTTTATTGTTGCTTGTAAACTTGACAATTTAGAAAAAGAATAAATATTATAATCGTTTGTATAATTGCTTATTTGTCTCTAAATCTGTATTAGATTTTCTTGTTTAATTTTTTTAATGTTTTCTTTTATGTATAAATAGGTCTGGTATTTGTCATATATTTTCTATGCATTTTCCTAAATATCGAATCTCTTCAGGAATTGCGATCTCTTTCTAATGCTATGCTTCATTAAGTCCACCTTTGAGGATCATTAGGATTGCAAATTACGAGTTTGTTTTGTAATTCATTCAGTTGGATCAGGTCAGTTTTAGTGTTTAGGTCAAGCGTGCGACACTTCGACAGATCAATTAAATGCGATATTTATATCAAGCGACACGGATCACAAAGTGGACAATTAGTTTTTGTGGCGGCAGCAAGTGACCACAAGTGACCAGAACATCGACAGACAGATGGTGTCGCATACGGCGATGTGTGATAAAGTGAGGGTGTCATAAGATCTCTGACCCCAAGTGACAGTCTCTCTTTGGTAGGTGCGTTCAAGTGCAACAGATGCAGAGAGGCCAGCAAAAAGTGAACAGAAATTAATTACAAACTGAATGTCCGACATGTCCACGCTCGAGTACAAAAAAGAGAATGAAACAAGATGCATAAAATGTTGGAGTTATATGTCTGGCTTGGGGCAAGTGACAAGTGTTTGTGACAACAGCTGACTTTCACTTGTTTCTCCCTCCTTCTTCTCGTTAGTTTATTTATTTTTGGGGAGTTATTTGAGCAGACAGCAGAGCACATTGGAAAAAGCCCTCTTGGCATTCGGGCCTGAACAATTAATCATGTGTAGAGCGTCATTTTGTGATTTTTAACGACTTGGCCTGCTGTCAACGCATCCTTCCGAAGTGGTTTTCATGTCCCATGAGGCGTTTGCCGCCTCATAAAATTGGGATGCGCCCTGATAAATGTGCCGCTGGCAGAAGACCATCAAATAGATTTATTATTGAAAATATTTGTGCCCCCTTTTGATTGTTATGGGTTTGTGTTGCTTTTCCACCAACACCAACTCGCAGCTTCATTCATCCACTCACGTTGTTGTGACAGACACGAAAGAGAGACAGATTGCCAGGGGCGGGGTAAAGGGAAGAAGCTACAGAGCTGTCCATTCAGTGCGAGAGAACAAATGTTGTGTTAAATTTATTTCATTACATTGGCATTTTATGATGACTTGGCGCGTTCTTCTCCTTTCATTTTCTATACATATTGTTTATACATTTCAAGGCGTTCTCGCATCGATTTTGAGGGCAATAAAAGTGCAAATGGTCCTTTGCAGGACAGGAGCAACAACAAAAACAACAACAACAACAGCAGTGGCAGCATCTCAGCATCAGCTGTCGTCGTTGGTGGATTTGGGTCTTTGAACTTTGCTCAAAAAAAAAAAAAAAAAAAACGACAGCAGCTGAATTCGACAGATATCAAATGAAAGTGAACACACAAGTTGCCCTGTGTCAATTTAATTATTGACACTTGAATTGCTTTCTCTACTCTATCGCAAACTCTTGGCTACACATTAATAATTATATCATATATATTGGATGTAGGTAGAGAGTGCTGTAAACAAAACAATTTGTCATAAGTGAAGCCTGTAATCAAAGAAAAATGTTGAAATCAGTAGCTGACACAGTAGCTGTGGCAACATGAGAGCAACATCGATTGATGAACATCAATATAAGCCGACATTGAATCCTGAACACAACACTAATTAACCCTTGTACAAAAAAGAAGACAGGTAGGGAGTCAGTGAGGGAAGGAGTGAGGTAGAGAGTTCGTGGAGCAGTCATATACACACACAACACCTTTACACATAATTAGAGGCCTGTTGACTGCGCCGACAATGAATGGATATGAATGGTAAACAGGCAAAGCCAAGCCAAGCCAAGCCAAGCCAAAGCCAAAGCAAGGCAACACGTTACCAAGCATGTCCAGCGTGTCATCCATTCATTAATCCACATCCACAAACACATATTGAAATGCCAATGGGAAGGCGGCGGCAGCAGCACCTAAGCGATGCTGTCCACAACGATGCAACTGCCTTGCTATGCTTTGTATGTGTGTGTGTGTGTGTGTGTGTGTGTGTGTGTGTGTGTGTGTGTGTGCAATCGGCGGCGGCACAACAACAAAGCCACAAGAGCCTATTAGCCACAATAAAGAGGCATCTTCGTCGTCGTCGTCGACGTCGAGTCTCAATTCTATTATGTGCTCAATGCTATGCAGATGAATGGGGCTGCTTGGAATGGGTTCGCCTTGGCTGTGCTGAGCTGTGCTGTGCTGTGCTGTGTTCTGTTTGGAGATGTGTTTGCTCGCCAGATGCCATTACAATGTAAATACAAGAAAAGTTCAATCGGCAACTTGATGCGGGTCTTTCACAAGCAGGGGGAGCAGGGGAGGGGGCTCATAGCACACGTAGAAAGCCATTTCATTAGGCAGCAGACGTCGACTACGACGTTGAGGTCTCCATTCGAGTTCCCGACTGTTCAACAATTGATCAAATATCATAATTTATCAAATGACAATGCGACGGCGGCCTCTGTGAGGCAACGGCCCCGATCTATCCATCCATCCACATATCTATCTATCTCTAGCTATCTCTATATATATATGTATATACATACATTTCTCTGTATGTCCGGACAACTTGTTTGCTTGCCCCAATCCCCACACCCATTTGTGGCTGGCTGGCTGGCTGGCTGGCATCTTTGGTGTCTGTCACGGCGCGGGTATTTTGTTTTTTTCCGTTTCTTGCTTTTTGAAAGCTACAACTTAATTTATTTGAACAATTTAGTCTGACACAACAGTCCCAGAATCCCAAACAGAGCCATTTGGCTTGTCTTGTTCTTATTTATACCGATGGCCCTGCCCAATGAAGCTATCAAAGCTATCTATTTAGCATAATTGCAGGCCATGCTCGAGCCGATTGTTCTCTGGTCTGCCCGTGGTGCCGCTTGGTGGTCTCCAACTAGCCCAGCCCAAGAGTCACAGTGGAACAGATGCGATAAAAAACTGGCATTAAATACTTTTAATTGATGTAGTTTTCATTCCGTGTAACCGTATAAAGTAGTTGCCTTTTGTTCTATAACAAAATTGTTGACACAAAATTGAATGTGAAAATCAAGTAAACACATTTTGCGCATATTTTTTTTTGAAAATGGACAATGGACATAATGTTGCCAGCACTAAAGTGGAGCGTTGCTGTTGCAACTGCAAGCAGAAGCTCGATCCGCATCAGATTTTTGAGGAGAACATCGAAGATATTGCCAAGAGTTTAGCACAGATAATGGTCATCTGTGGCATAAATACCAACAAATCCTGCAATGCCAAATCGATCATCAAGCGTGCCTTTGTCTACCACGAAAAGATCCGGACACGTTGTCCGCCGACGGCGCCTCAGAATACGCATCTGCATCGGGATGATATGTTGCAAGCGTTGCGCATCAAGTGTGAAATGGAAAGTGTTGATGCGATGCTCACCTATGCGATCATTAAGCGTGCCTTCAAGGCTTTCTTCCACGGCAAACCGGATCGGACGATCAGCAATCCAATTGTGGATGCCATGGTGATACACAAGCAGAAGTCCGCTTGGTTGCATGCCGCTTACAAGACGGCCAAGATCTTTGACAACTACAAGACGGCATTCTTCTGGGCCCACAAATCCTATGAGAAGCAAATCAATCTGGTCTACCGTGGTCTATATGAGCGCATGAGCGCTCGATCGAATCCTTTGATGATGCCAACGTGTGCGTGTCGCAATTGCTCGAAGAAGGAGGTACCCGGACATCCCAAGCCGGGAGAAAAGGTTCGCGACAAGTTCAAGCTCGCGGATTGCGCTGATCTGCCCAAGGAATGCATTCTCTGTGGCCTTCAGGTGCCCAAGGCAATGCCTGGTGTGAGGGTGAAGCGACCACGCCCCATTGTCAACCATGAACTGAAGCTGCCACGTTGCCACAACTGCAATTCACCGCTGCTCATCTGTGAGTGCAACATCGATGAGCTAACGGGCGAGTTGTATGGCGAGTGTGGTCAGGATTCGTACAAGGTCAAGTGGTATCGCTTGGAGGATCAGCAGCCGCAGAAGTCATCAAAGAAAGTGGATATTGAAGATGGTGGCGATACAAGCTATGAGGATGCCGAGGAGCCTTCGGTTGATTGGGAGAATCATCATTGTCCCATCGATTGTGTACATGACAGCGCCAGTGAATCCTCAAATGTTTGCCATTCGGATCCCATCTCCAGTTCGATTGTGGATGAAACTAGTTCCTCGTTTACCACTTGCTCCGATGCCGATAGCTTGGATATTGTAGACAAGTTGGAAAAGTATCTGAACAAGTTGTGGGCGGATGATGTTGCCGCTCAACGTAATCCAAATACGTACTTGTCAAAGACTGTGTTTCCACCTAAGGCGCCCTCCGAGCCTGGCAAACGCTAGAAAACTACTTTTGCTATTTGTCTTTCAAGCATTTGATTAGTTTTGCACTCAAATAAAGTCTTGCTTTAAAGTAGTCTGTAACTAACAATTGTTAAGCTGATTTTGTTGCGGCTTTTGAGTGTGGTTTGAACTAGTTTCGACAACATTGAAAGCTCTTAATGTTTGATTGAATTTAATTGTAATTCAGTGGGAAATTGGGAAATTTTTGTTAAAGAAATAATTGTATAAGGAAAACAGAAGATGCTGCAGTCGGGTTTTAGTTGTTTTAGTTGACAATCTGGCATATTTTGTACTGTATGGAATATTTAGTTATGTAATAGTATATCTATATACCAAATATAGCCTTCGGTTTATCTTTGTATTTCTTTAGTATATTAATTTGGTATATGTTGAGAATAATACCGAATAATCGAGCACACTCGACTGTGGCTTTCTTTCTTGGTTTGTAATCATATATACATAGATATACCAAATATAGTATTCGGTATATTTCAGTATTTTGTAATACATTATTTCGGTATATTTAGAGAATAATACGGAATAGTCAAGCACACTCGACTGTAGCTTTCTTACTTGGTTTGTAATCATATATCCATATACCAAATATTGTTTTCGATATATTTCAGTATTTTGTAATACATTAATTTGGTATATTTTGAGAATAATACCGAATAGTCGAGCACATTCGGCTGTAGCTTTCTTGTTTTGTAATCGTATATCGATATACCAAATATAACCTTCAGTATATTTAAGTATTTTTTAGTATATTAACTTGGTACATATTGCGAATAATAGCGCACTGTTTTACTTTTATTAAAAATGGGTAG
The DNA here is from genome assembly GCA_023558455.1 of Drosophila kepulauana. Classification (NCBI taxonomy): domain Eukaryota; kingdom Metazoa; phylum Arthropoda; class Insecta; order Diptera; family Drosophilidae; genus Drosophila; species Drosophila kepulauana. Next base: position 41,518,310 of record CM042369.1, read on the forward strand.
AGGCCACACACAACTGTTCAAATAGGTTTTCCCCTTAGGTGAGCTGTCTAGTTATTGTTTTCTTTAAGCGAGGGAATATTGTTGAACATAGTACAATGCTTTGCAGAGTATCAATTGTTATAGAGTATTATACAATGCAGAGTATCATCCTAACCATCATCAATTATATGTTAAGCGCCACTTTTAGCTGCCTCTGAGATCACACCTTCAACTATTCGAATCGCAGTTGCCACCTCAATGCGAGTAGCACAGCAGGAGGCAATGCTTTGCCTGGGGATCGCCCACATGCGAATTGGAGACAGGCGGCTGCTTATCGGGGTGTCGCTGGGAGTCGCAGATCGCGAACCTGACAATGGCCACTTAAATGCCATTGCCAGTTGTAATCGCTGTTAAATTGCTGCCTCAGCTACTGTTGTCAACAACTGCTGCCTGACTTCTTCTTTGCTCTTCTACCCCTCCGTTTTTGTAAAAGCTTCCACATAAATCGCTCGCATTATCTGCGCAGTTGCATCGCAAACGCGAGACTGGATTTGGTGGGATTGGAACATTGCGAGTATGGCACGGGTTAAAGCCTGAAGGCAGTTCGTAGTCCTCATCGTCGTCGCCTGCTTATCAATCTCGGCTCATCTGCACGCAGCCAGACACTGGCGAGGTAAAGAACATCTTCTGCGAAAAATAATTCCGCAACTTGTCACATTTTGTAAGCGTCGGAGACGCCTCTGCGCCAATGTAAAGGTAATGGTAATGGCCTCAACAATTGCTGGGACTCCTGTCCCAAGTCCTTGACTGTCACCTAGACTATTTTTGGCAGCTACACAGCGCACACAGCCTCCAGAGGTTGTTGTTTTTTAGGTGCAGTCACAGCTCGTATCTCTAGTCCGCGAACTTTGCTGTTGTTCGTTCTGTGACTGCACATTTGCATATAGATTTATTTTTATGACCAACACAATGCATTCGCGACGTTCGAGTCTTGCAATATTTATATGTTAGTGAGATCGAATACATTTCGAAAAGAAAAAAATAGTGTAGAAATAGTTGAAGAGTTGTTTTCCTATTGATGCAATTGTTATTGATTCCCCTTTGGCTAATCTCTTCACTTAATAATCATATTCGAAGTTATGAAATATTTTCATCTCACTTGGCAAATCTTTAATTGTGATGTTCGCGCATCAGGAATCAAAGTGGCTTCACTGATGCCACACTTATATACTAGTATGTGTGGAGTCGTGTCGAGTAAACATACACACAAAAATAAAAAAGAAAATAGAAAATATGAAAAAGCTCTCTAGCAGTCAATTGATGAACCATTGAACTTTTGAGAAGGCAATCAAATTTGCGTCTAATGCGATCGATGCTGGATGCTGCTGTGCTGCCAGTTGATTGCAAGTGCCGCTCATCCAGTTTGCCACTTGCCACTTGCCACGAAAACTTCAGCCTCTAGAATGCCCTAGAGATTTCGCTTTGATTATTGTTGGGGCATTGTGGGCTGCTGCTCTGTGAAACTTAATAGTCTTTTTATAGCTGCACTTTTTCAACTTCAATTAATGAAGTGTCGAGTTGTTAACACCAAAACACAAGCGGTACAACACATACACAAGTTTTCCCCCCCGTCCCTTTCCACTTCTATTTCCAAACATTTCCAACATTTTGCCCACCAAATAACAAAATGTGCCCCCGAGAGACATGCTGGGAAAAGCCAAGCAGCGCTCGTTCTTACTCTTGCTCGTGCTCTTCCTCTTGCCTGGAAAATGTAAACAAACAAATTAAAACGAGTCGAACGCGGCAATCGCGGCAGACGTCGCCGTTGCCATCGTCGTCGACGTCGTCGCCGTCTCTCTTTGGTCAGGCTCAATGATGCGGTGCCTCCAGGTGAGAAATCGGGTGCGCCGCAATGCTGCCACAAAGTAGTTGGAAGCTGCTCTGGGAAGAGCCCAAAACAAACACAAACAGACTAGAGACTACAGACTACAAACTGCAGACAACAGAAGCATCAGAAGCTGAAACAGCGAAGCAGCAGAAGCTCTTTAATCTCCCTAAAGCATTTTCCACTTGCCGAGTTTATGAAATCTGTCTGAAGCGTTTGAATGAAGACATTAAATAGGTAGGAACTTAGGCTAAACATTTCTGGAGTCACCAAGTCGTGATCAAGTAGTTAAGTTTTGAATTTAATTGCCCAAAATGAGACTGGCCAAAGCAATCAATCTAAGATCCCGTTTTGGTAACAGTTTTAAATATTTTAAATTTGAATTAAAGCATATTAAGCATTCTCAAAGCTTATCAGTTTTCAATGTATTGTCAACTTATTCAAATGCCAAATTTGTGCCAAAGTTTTCCTATTCAGATTGGCATTGCATGGAAAGAGATTCTGGTGTCAATTTAATAGTTAACCTGACCGAAAATGACTGTGGGAAAACAGTTGGAGCGTCAAATGATAAACCTGTTTGTCAATTAAACAAAAATATTGTAATAGTTGATAACAGAATGGGCAAACAGAGAAACCATTGCGGAGGCAGATGCCGTGATGAGAACTTTCCCAAGAAACCGAGAACCGAAGAACCAAAGAACTACAACTACAACAAGAACAAGAATAAGAACACAACCTGTCAACCCAAAAAGAAGGCTGGGAGTCTCTGGTTCGATGTGCTTGACGCCCGTCAGTTTCATTATCGCCTTGACTTGACTTGGCTTTGGCTTTGCTTTGCCTGCAAGTGGACTGAGGGATTCTCTCAGTCCGGTCTTGTTTTTGTTCTTGTTGTTGTTGTTGTTGCCCTTGCGCCGGCCACTCGCCCGACCCGGCCAGTTCACTCTTGGCTTATTGTTTAGTGAAGCATTTAACTTATAAATATTGTGTGTGGCAAGAAGAAAAGTGTTTTGTGTATGTGATACCGTTTTGAAATGTGCCAGCAACAGACGACGATGGAGCCATGGACAGCAGCCAAGGCTGAGAAGGAGAAGGAGGTGGAGAAGCGGTACGCAATGCCGTGAAATATTTCCCATGACAATTCTGTTTGTTTTTCGTGCATTGTCTGCATCGTCTTGGTTAGTCTTGGCACCTTACCGTCGTCGTCGTCGTCGACGTCGTTCACATCGTGTCGCCCACTCGTTGGTCTCTCAAGTTCACAGTTCTCAGCTTAGAGTTCCCCCTTGGTTGGCCTGGTCCAATCTCTCTGTTTGCTTTATCTATTCTTCAGTGTTGATGCGTCCCTGCGCTTTATTTCCCAGGCAACAGCAGCAGCAACGACAGCGAGACTTTGTCAAACCCTTGAGTCACAATGGACCCCAAAGAGCATTGCCTCTCTAAATGGTCACCCCAAAATGCGGTGCTCTCTCTCCCTAAGCCAAGTTTTGCACACAACAATACGGCAGCCGTCCAGCACGAGTTGGCATCCCAAGCATTCCAAGAACCAGTTGCGAAAATATGTATATAAACACAATTAAGCATGGTAGGATTTAGGGGAGATGGACTTGTAGATACCCTGCAGGCGTATTTTATTAAATATTGAATGAGTAGAGAATGAAACTTCCGAAGAAATACATTCTGAAATACTTGTAGAAAACTGTCATCAAATTATTTAAACTTCCACATTAGTAAATCCCTTTAAGAATAAATCCTATTCAAATCCTAAATATGGCGAAATCCCAACATTTTTAATTGTATTGAAAATCCACAAGAAAAATCGAAAAAAAGTAGATAATTTTGAAAATTTACATGCAATTTTATTTAAAGATTGTTTGAAATTAATAAATTTACGATTTATTGGAGTCACTAACAATGAAATAGTTTAAGAAATACCCAACAACAGTTCAAAATCCCTTTCCAAAAAAAATCCTATTCAAATCCGAAATTTGACCAAAATCCTCAAAACTTTTAATAGTACCAAAAATCCACAACAAAAATCGTTAAATTTAGACAAAGGCAAAACAGGCTTTATGACAAAGTTCAAGTTTTTAAAGGGCAAACCCGAAAGAGTATAATTATTGGCTCTAAAACCGTCGCGTCGCGTCGGCGAGGTCAATGGAGTGCCGCCGAAATTCCGTGGAATAAAAATATTTAAGTCGGCCAATTTGGCGAGCGATAATTATGATTGGGACTCGCTAACAGATCATCAGGCCGACCAACCCAAGCGGTTGGTGCTATTCGAACATTGGTATTGTGTCCACCACTGGAGGAACGCGTCAGGATTGCGATGTGGTCGCGGCTGCTGTTGTAGTCGATGACACAGTTCGCAGTAAGGTTGTTTGATCTGCTGCAGCCGATACTTGGAATGCCACCAGAAGAATTGTTCGTACAACATTGGTTCTTCAGCAACTTGCTTCAGATGCTGAGCCAAGTCTTTGGGTGAGTTGAATTGCTGACTGCTAATGTAGGAGCCGGGTGGTGCAAGTTGCGTTAGATTGCTGCCACCAATGAGCACGGGCACCACAAAGTTAGCCAGCGCCATGTAGAACTGAGGATGCACAAAGTCCGGACATACGCTGGGATCGAAGATCAGCATGAACTTGTAGTGAGAGCAGCTAAGAGGAGAGTGTATAGTAAATGTATTTCTTAAGGTGTTTTCAAAAGGATTTCATCGCCTTACTCTTGATACTGATTGCAGCCCATAAACGCATCGAGTTCGATGTGGTTGCGTAGTTCCTGTAAATAAAGACTTTCGGGCAGCGAATAATCATTCACTGCGTACATCATGTACACAGCTAGCAAGTGTTTTCTCTTCAGTTTGATACGGAAATCATATTGCTGCTGCACTGTCCAAGCTTCCATAAAGTTCTCATTTGGAACATCAAATTGCTGCACTCGAGTATCGATCTCACCGAGTCTAGAGAAATAATGCGACGACCAAACTAAATCCGAATCTAGGCGGTAGCTCATTGTAAAATTAAATGGGGAATTGGCATGATCATAAAGTGGATTTTGTGCCAGACTCAAGGGAGATGTGCTTGCCAACACCATCAGATAGTTGGGTGTGTGCTTGATATCCTTCAGCTGACGTAGAGAGTAAGGACGATCCACGTTGACAACAACAGCATCAATGTTTCCTTTGTAATAATTACGATTGGCAGTCACCAGGCAACCGCATTGCAGTGGCGTCCAATCGGGAGCATCTTCCGATTCATTCCAAATTAATATAGCTAATCCGTTGGATTTGTGTCTAATTGCGGTGCTTAGACGATGATGTGGCAGCAAATGCAAAATCAAGCTGATTATGCATAAGATTAGAATACATCTTATAATGATTCTGTTCAGATGACCGCCAACGTAGTGAAAAGGATTCATTGAACGGGAGCGGGAATGAGTTGGTGTTGGCTTCGATGGATTGGATGCTTCATTGTTGGGTAGAAGGTGGACGGAATGATGCCGTTGAAGCAATGTTTCCTTGGCTGTTTCGTTGTCCAACTGGGCATCAAGTTTATCGCTAAGAATTTTGTCTGCTGGCATCTCAAATCGATTAACAATCGTTTAATATTTGATTTTTGAAAGCTAACAGTTTTGTGAACATGAATTTATGTTAAAGACAAAGCTGGGCCAACTTAGGCTTTAGTTATTTTAATAAATATATCATATAATAATATAATTTTAGGCCTTCAATATTTCTTCCTTCTTTTTGACAAATTAAAAATAAATTCGAATAGTTTCCTAATTATATATTTATTATGTTGAAGTACAAGCTAAAAACTTATTAAAAGCAGTAATAAAAGGTATCAAAGACTATTTAGTTACTTTAGAAATAATATTTATTAACTTGACACTTGTATTGTGTCCACCACTTGGAGAACTCTTCGGGCTGACGCTGTCTCTTCGGCTTCTTCAGTTCAGCACAGATAGAACAATAGGGTTCTCTTATTTGGTTGTGCTGATACTTTGAATGCCACCAAAAATATTGTGCATATAAATGCGGCTCTGCGCCAACTTTGATTAAAAATTGTGCTAATTTTTCAGGAGACACAAAATCGGCTCCATCTATGTAAGATCCTGGAGGAACGAGTTGGCTAATATTTCCAGGACTAATGACCACGGGCACCACAAAGTTCAGCATGGCCTTATATATATGTAAATTTACAAAGTCCGGGCAGGAAGTTGGCTCAAATATCAGCATAAATTTGTAGGACGAGCAGCTAAGGGAGAATTGAATTGATTATATGATATATCATTGCAAAGCATTAAGATTCTTATACTTACTCATTGACAATTGCGCAGTTCTGAATGTCGGTAAGATTCATGTGCTGCTGCAGATTCTCCAAGTAAACAATCTGTGATCTGGTAGTATAGCTATCATTGAACGATATATAGCCTGCAAGGAATTCTTTTCCCTCCAGGCGATGACGAAGCGTAGATTTCATTTCCGTATTCATCATAAAATTCCTGTCAGGTTGCTCAAATTTAATGACTGGTTGAAGAGTCAGCGATGAGAAATAGTATTCAGCTAATCTTATATCCGAGTCCAAACGATAGCTCATGGTAAAGTTGAAGTAATATGGACTATACTGCGTTAGTGGATTCTGTGCAATAATCAATGGATTCTTTGCTGCAAACACAAGTAGAAAGTTTTCTGCATGCGAAATCTTCTCCAAACCCAACAAAGAGTAGGGTCGATCCGCATTAACGACGACAGCATCTATTATTAAACTGGCATAATTACGTACTCCCGTTATTACGCAGGGACATTTATACTCCCCCAATCCCTCATTCCATATAACAACCGTTGGTGTTCTTAGTTGATTGTCGACGTTGTTTTGATAAGTCCGCGGCATCAAGTAAATGAGCAAAAGGATTACGCATAGACAGAAGATCCACTTCAGAACTAACATAAAACGACCGTTTAATAGATTCCATGGATTGCGGCGGGAGGCGCGAACACTTGGGCGCGGGCGTGGTCGTGTATATATTGACACTTCACCATCAATGTCTGCATCAGTCGTTGCTTGTATATCTTCATTTTGGGTCCGAGGTGATTCCACTTTTTGCAGTTCCGTCAACTCAATTTCTTGATTGTTTGGCATTTTAGATAAATAAATTATCTAACTATTGTATATTTGTCTTGAATATCGAATTGAGATGGAATTTGCTTAGTGATCTGCGCCAACTACGATGAACTCTGAGATTACAAACTTAACATTAACCTTAAACGTCATTGAAACGGCAAAACATTAAATTTCTACATGGTTTCCTTGTATTTTCTAAGATTCCTTTATTGAAAACTCAACCAAAACAAAACATAAACACACCTTTATTTAAAGCAGATCCAATCTAGTTCATTCCTAACACATGTAAATTGATAATCAATCATCAGTCGATTACATTAACGCAATTTTGTTGTCATGTGAATGAATTATCGCAAAATTTGCAATTCTCTGTCTCGATTGAAAAGTATCGCATCGCATTTGAAGTTTGTGCCTTGGTGCTTTAGCACATGAGGAACTTGTGAATTTCCGATTTGGCACTCTCCATGGCGGGATAGAATTCATGCAGTCGGGCAGGAACTGAAACAGGAACAAAGTAATCAATCATTTTTGCCAAAAAACCATCAGAAACATGACAATCCGCCAGAAATTTTGCGTAATTCCCACAGTTGCTTTTTTTTTTTTGCTAGTCAGCGGAAATAAAGAAGGAGCAGGAGGAGGAAGAGGAGAAGCGAGGTGGGATAACTGGGCACGTTCTGGGCATGGCCTGGTCAATCCATCGATGATATATCACTGCAATTTCGCAAATATTCATTTGGCAGCTCATTTCAAATGCGACACGCAAACTCGCCAAGGATGTCGCGCCAGCTGAGACCGAGAAGAGCTGAAGCTGAAGAGTTCGAGTTCGATGGGGAAACGTGCTGATGTGTCGCTGCTCTTTGTGTTGTTGACTTGCCACGCCTATGACGCACACACAATAGGTGCAACAAAAGAACTGAAAATGAAAACGGGCAATAAGCTTGCAATTTTCACATTGACAAGAGAGAGAGAGAGATGAGAAATGAGGAAGAAGATAGTCGAAGAAGTCGAAGGATGGCAATGGGGCACGTAGCAACAGTTGCCATGCAAATTGGCAGCGCCAGCGCTTGATAAATAATGCCCCGTTTATGTGCGAAAGTGAAATGGAATTGCCAAAGTGCCAGACGGGACCAGAATTGGGATTGCGATTGAAATGGAGGGGATTGGAAACACTGTTGCTGAACGAAATGGAAGCTGGAGTGCAGCTTGCTTGACATTAGAAGAGGTGAGGAACGAAGTTGAAAACCGAAAAACGAGATGCAAACAACGAAACACATATAAATTTTAATTATTACTGCGAATCCGACGACGATGACGACCAAAGTTTAAAGGCAACTGAACGAGATGGCAAATCGGTTGCAAAACAAAAAGCGTAGCAAAACAAAAGACGGCAAAATACGAATGAATGCATTTGGAGTTTGGGAGACTGGAGACTGGCGACTGAGGCGCTGGTCCAATACAGAATCCGAATCCTCGAGCGTTGCTCGTTGAACGCGATTTTCTGAAGTCCACGTCGCAAGCAAGTCAAAGTCAGAGAATGGAATTGAAATTCCATTGTGAATTTTGGGGGCGTTGCCGCGTCGAAAAATGCAATAAATATGCATATGAGAGAGCGCGCTGGAGGAGAATTATGGCTCCTCGGATGGGCAAAAAGATTTGAATAATTTGGTTCCCACACTCTCAAAGAGTTCCAGTTCCAGTTCCAAATGTGCAAGCCAATGATGATGATGGAGATGGCGGCTACCAAAGTCACAATTTTAATTAAAGTTATTAATAGGCCTGCCAGTTGAGTTGCTCTCTATGTGATTTACCTGTTTTTATTTTTATTTTTATTTTTACTTTGTGTCTGACCACATGACACAGACATTCCGCGTGGCAGGCATTTAGTCGGTTAGTCGTCGGTTTGTTGAAGGTGTCCTTAGCCTCAATTAAATGTGTGCCGCACACATTGTTGGCAACTGCTTAATTATCGATCCGCAGCGGTTCGATACAACCAACGAACGACGAACGAATGAAACAAGAACAGAACAAAGAAAGGACGCCGGCGGCAAAGTCGCCACCTCAGAGAGACGCCGCTCAAATTGGACTTGATTGCGCTGTCTTCGGATTAAAGAATCAAGCAAGAGGAGAGAGAGAGAGAGACAGAGGAATTTTGTTCGAAGGGGGCACGAATTAACATGTAATTATCTCAGCTTGGTCTTGGACCACAAATGAAACGCATCGAATCGTCGGCGACACCCGAAAACAAAAACAAACTCCGTCTTGTTAGAGTTGGACAGTCAGGAAGTCGAGCAATCTTCAGGATACCTAATCGAAGTGGCAAACGTGGCATTGGCCTAGGCAGCTGCCACAGCGCTTGTGTGTTGCATGTTGTTGGGTGTGTCCGTCTTAGCCTCGATGCTGTTCCTTTTTCTTTTCTTGTTGACCACCCGCGCTAGTGGCGCTAAAGTTGTCAGTCGCCTCGGCACCCTAATTAGGTGCTATCTACGCGTTCCAATTATTGCCTAACTGCCTGCTTATTGATGCTGCCGACTCGGACAAACTCTCTTACGGTTTTCCCTTCTCACTTTCACTGGCAATTGCTTGACGTCACTCGCTTGAGTCACGGCGGAGTCTCACGCCTTTTGGCGCCACTCGAAAGCAACATTCACATGCAACGCATTCAATGCTCTGACCCACAAAACCTCCAACTCATTCATCAGGCAATCAAATCTGAGTAGCTCAGTGATTATCAGTGCCCGGTACCGAAAGCATTCACAAATCTTTTGCACAATTGTCCGCCGCCTCCACTAAATGTTGTTGTTGTTGTTGATGTTCTCGGTTGTTATTGTTGTGTCATCCGCATAAACAGTTTGATGATGATGGCAATCAAGTAAAGTTTGGCCCCGTTGGGCAATTGCGCGCTGCTCGCTGTTATTGTCGCGATCAGCGCAAATTCAACGCTCCTAAGTGGGGCCTCCCAGCAGCAATAGAGAGGGCGATAGCTGGAGGAGGAGGCAGACGAGGTGAAGGCTTTGTGGCAGCGATGACACATGCCTGCCCGGATGCAGGCACTTGCTGCCAGCTCCGTTGATTGATGCGACGCGATGCGTAGCGCTGACGTTTTGATAATGGCATATGGAAAATTATGTAAACCAGGAATTCCGGTTGAACATTTTCGAAAAACGAAAATTCTACAGAACTTTGAGAGAACTTTAGCATTTTAGTTGTGCCCTTTGTCAGTCTTACGAAATTACTTTCTTTGTCTTTCATTCATTTTCCGGATTATGAAACTAAAAAAGTTTCTCACTGCTCTTTCACTTGCTATTCATTTTCATATTTTTCTGTGCAGTTTTTATTCACGTTACTCATAGCGTAAGAGGGTATTATAACTTTGTGCCTGTAGGAAATGTATGTAGCAGACAGAAGAAGTCTTTATGATTCCTGCAAATTGGGATACGATCATATACAAATTTTAGAATTTATTTAAAAAATAATTTTATATGGGAAAAATGCCTACTTTAATACAATTTGGTATATTTTGTGCTCTATGGCATATTTTGAATGTAGTACTATATCGATATACCATAAATACAATTCGGTATAGTTTAGTATTTTCGGTATACTGAGTTGGTATATTTTAAGAATAATTCCACACTGTTTTGCTGTTATTTAAAATGCTTTGATTGACAATCCGGTATATTTTGAATGTAGTAGTATGTCAATATACCATAAAGGCCATATTTTTTAGTATAATAATTTTTGAATAGTTTCACATTGTTTTCGGGTATTTAACAGTCCACCTCTCTCGACTTTCTTACTATTTCATCTTGCGCTTCATATTTAATTTATTTTGCTCTTCCCGTGAAAATATTTTAGTTAGTAGCTTCGTTTTTTTTTCCGCTTCAAACTGCTGCACTAATTTAACATTATGCCAGTCCTTTTATTGCTCATCACATTTTTTATTCCTTACTTCCCCTTAGCGCGCAGACTCGCTTCCTTTGTCCTTGTTGTGCTGTTGGGCCCATTCTTAAACTTCACTCCCACTTTGCTCTTCGGGGTCTCTCTCGTTGGTCATGTCTCTAGGGACGACAATTCGCTACCGTGACGTCGAGACAGGGGCAATTATGTAAATATGCGGAGGCGCCTGTTCCGGCGGCACAGACGCCGCAGCGTACACACAGAGTAGGAGTAGGGACAATGGAACAACCGCAATTATTGCCTTCCATTTGGCGAATGGATGCGTGACAAAACGCAGAAAACATTGGGCTACAGAGCAAAACACAATGAGACCAATGAGAGACACAAAAAAAAGAGACACAAGGACATTGTCGAGGTCAGGACAATAGGCGCGCACCGCGGGAGTGGCAGCGAGCAGCGAGGTCAAAGGTCAGCCGCGTTAATGTTGTGCTAATTGCAATTGAAACTGTGACACAGAAGTCTAAACAATATACAGAATAGGCCGACGACACGAGACAGCGGCGCTTAGCCTAATTGAAGTGTCCTTGGCCTCGAAGATTTACGACAACGCTCGAAATGAAGGAGGTAGTTGCAAGCAACACGGTCGCGCCTCATTGCCAGCGAAAGCGGCTTCATTGGCTTCATCATCAGCTAATACACATTTATATATTTCCCATATGTATGGATATAACAATAAATAACATTAATTAATAATTCAACTACATGTAACTTAAATGTACAGTGCAGTTTATAATCAAAGTGTCATTAGTGTATCAACAGATAAATCGTATGAACAATTTTTTATACCCTCTGCCCATAGGGTAGAAGGGTATTAAAACTTTGTGTATGTATGTAACAGGTCGAAGGAGGCATCTCCGACCCTATAAAGTATATATATTCTTGATCAGCGTCAACAGCCGAGACGATCTAGCCATGTCCGTCTGTGTGTCTGTCCGTCCGTCCGAATGAAATACTAGATCTCAGAGACTGTAAGAGACAGAGCTATAATTTTTTTCGACAGCATTTGTTATGTTTGCACATTGTTTGTTTCAAATTTTTGCCACGCCCACTTCCGCCCCCGCAAATAAAAAAAATCGAATAACAAGCGTAATTTTAAAGCTTGAGTTGCGAATTTTAATATGTACAATAATAACTATAGTAGTTATGATTCCTGAGAATTTGGTTGCGATCTGATAAAAAATGTCGAAGTTATTAAAGAAATACTTTTGTATCGGCAAAACCGCCTACTACTAGGGGTCTTAGTTGCTTTGGCTGACAATCTGGTATATTGTGCCGTCTATGGTATATTTTGAATGTGTTACTATATCTATACTATTTAGATTAAATAAGTCGTAATATGCAGTAGCAAAATCATCGATATGTGTCATTTCAATAATCGCTTTCTACCGTATAAATACATACACATTACTTTTGTAGATGTGAAGCCGCCGCCTGAGCTGTTGATGGAGGTTACAATCGATTTGACCAGCTTTAAAAGCGAACCCGGCACAACAAACGAAAAGCCCAAGGCGGCGAATTGTGGAAAGAATGCTGCGGCCTTTGAAACGAAACGTTTGCTCATTCAGTTGGTGAGTGAACAACCGGCGCTGTATAATTGTCAACATGTGCGCTTCAAGGATGATGGATACAAGGAGCTGTTGTGGCAACTGATTGCCACCAAAGTGGGCAAAGAGTGGAGCAATTGCATGAGCCTTTGGGCCGAGTTGCGGCATCGCTACCAGCGACATGTGCATCGACGTCGTCGTCGCCATCGCGTTGGCAAACGTTACGCCTCGCTGCTGCATGAGGAGCAGCTGCTTTTCCTGTATCCCCACGTGGCCAGGATGCCGCTGCAACGTCAGACGCCAGAGGATCAACATACCAACAACGTCAGCAACGCTGACGACGACGATGATGATGATGAGGTGATCATTGTGACGCCACAACCTGAGATTATTATCGATGTGGACAAGGTGGCCATTGAGAACTATAAACTGAACGGAGAACAGTTGCGTCTGATCGATCATAGCATTAGCTCCAATTGCAGCTCCACAACGAGCTTTGTGCTGCCGCGCATCGAGGCCGACATTAGCGTGTTGCCACTGGCAACAAGCGAGGCAGTTGCAGTTGCAGTTGCTCCTCCAAGGACTTCCATTATCTCAGTTGTGCCCAACACAAGACTCTTTCCGCCTGGCAGCGACAAGGACAACAACAACAGCGGCAACTCGAGCGGCGTCAGTAACGCGAGCATTGGCAACAACTTGAACAGCAGCGACAGCAACAACATTTATGAGTCTGACTTTGTGACTTATTTGTCCAAAAAATCGCTCAAATCGATGACGGTGCGCAATGACAAGGTGCCCATGCGCAGCATACGTTCCATCAGCAACAATCCCATAAATATTACCTACACCAACCACAACAGCAAGTCGAACACTAACTCGGTTGCCACTTCGAGTTCTGCGTCAGCAGCAAATTCAACAACAGCTGCGCAATTGTTGCGTGTGGAGTTCCGTGATTGCCCATCGAATGGACGCATGTTGCATGTGACGGTCAACGATGTGCCGATCCAGGCGAATTTCAATATGTCACGCACTGCGCTCTTCATTCGCGAAGTGATGGCCGTGCCACAGCTGCACAGCAAGAAGCCGCATCTGACCAAGAAAATCAACGATCTATGGTCGCAGTTATCCAAAAAGTTTCATCTCCCAGGTAAGCTTGCATTTCTATTATTTCTTTGCTCTTTTTGTTAAGATAAAACTCATTGTGCTGCAACCAGTGTTTAGCGAAGATATAAATCAATGACAGCTACTGTTTTAATAGCTTTTATTTTCAATTCAAATCGGTATGATAATCGAGCTATTTTTTGTTGTTTTTGTTAAGTCAAGACACAAACCACAAGCATGCACTTCAACCAGTACTTAGCGAAGATACAAACCAATGCCTGTTTTGAAATATATATGCTCAACATTATGCTAACGTTTCACTAGCTTTAATTTTCAACAAACCAGTTACAGCTTTCAAAAACATTTTTTTTTGCTTTAATTCCATTGAAAATTATAGAAAATCTAATCTCACTTAAAATACTTAAATTCCCTAAAAACTAACTTCGTTTTTAGATAAATCATACAACATTATAAATCAATCAATATAATCCAAACGAACGCTACATTGTGAACACCACGCAAGTTTAAGAGGTTTTCTTGAAATTCCGGATCAAAATTTGAATTCAAATTCGTATGCTTTTTCTTTTATAGTATAGAAAGTATAGAAGATATCTTCTTAATATACTTAATAACGATTTCATTTTACAATCAGTTATATTATATAGAGACGAAGCTGACTAAAAGAATCTTTTTAAGAATTTAAGCACTAAATTAAAATGATCAACGACATTAAAGCTTAGCTTATTATTATAGAGCTCAGTGACTGATATTTTTGTTCTTTGCTTTTTGCAGATGATATTTGTCGCGGCATTTGGACATTTTTGTCGCACAATTTCAATTTGTTTCCACAAATTGCGCCCATGGTGGACTTAATGCGTCCGTTTAAGAGCACACTCAAGGTGTGGAAGAAGTCGCATCGTTTTTTCAACGATTTCGATAAAATCGCACGCAAACACGAATGGATGCTGCACAAGCACGAATTGCCCGCTCTCATGCAACATTGTAAGCGCTACGAGCATCTCTACTGGGAACTGCGTCGTCCACGTCCCGGCGAGTCGGCAAATTCGATGCGGCCGCCTCGTATGTTTACCGAGCAGGAGCGTCTCGATGTTTGGCGCGAGGCAAAGAAGAATTTTTCACAAAGTGAGTAGAGTTGTGAATTATTTAGTAAATTAGCAAAGTTATAGACTTTGTTAAAAATGCAGTAAATTTGATTTGATCCAAATAACTTGTGCAATTAATTTGAATACCAATTTTCTTAAAAAAAGAACAGCTTTATATTATGTGCAGATTATGCTATTTTAGTAACTGTCCAAATATCCCTAAATTGTTCGTATTAGTGCTGGAATTTTTATTTTTGATCAATAGAGAACTGAAATTTAGACATAAATAAATCAGAATTGTATTAAAATATTTTCCACAGTTCAAAAGAGTTAAACAAAAGTTTAACAAAAGAGTCCAATGTTTAAAACTAACTTTTAATCGTACACAAAGAGAGAGAATGAATCCCTATTTCTCCTTTTTTTAATATACTAATTTTTTTGTAAAGTAATAAAACCGTTATTGCTAATTTGTTTTATTTTGTTTTTGTTTTTTTTTTTTTTTTGTTGAGAGAAAATTTTTTTTTAATATATTTTTTTGTGTGCGATATTTAATTGGATTGAACGATGTTCGTCGTTGCGCTTCTTGGGTGCAAAGTGAATCATCAGGATGTTTGGTCGACGTTTAAGCTTGCATTCAAGACCTACATGGAGGATCTAGAGCGCGGCATCGATAATTCCTGGCCACAAAACTGGTGGCATGTCCTGAAGCAACTGAAGTTCCTTATCAATGTACGTTACCATCCGCTCGAACCGTACTATTATATTGTGCACAACAAGTTCTTGGAGGAGGTGAAACGTTGCAGCATACACGAAGCATTGATGCAACCCCAGGATGATGATGACGACGCCGATCGACGTCGCTCCGCCGCCAGGCACAAGATGCCACCGCTGGACAGCATCTCGGATTCCATGCCCTGGGAGTCGGAGGAGGCGAAACGTTTGCTTGTTGGCGACTTGCACGAGGCGATCAATGTGCAGTCCGAGGCAGAGAAGGAGTCTGAAATGGAATCTGAAATGGAAACCGAATTCGATGTCGTTGAACAGTTGCGTCTGATCGATCATAGCATTAGCTCCAATTGCAGCTCCACAACGAGCTTTGTGCTGCCGCGCATCGAGGCCGACATTAGCGTGTTGCCATTGGCAACAAGCGAGGCAGTTGCAGTTGCAGTTGCTCCTCCCAGGACTTCCATTATCTCAGTTATGCCCAACAGCAGACTCTTTCCGCCTGGCAGCGACAAGGCCAACAACAACAGCGGCAACTCGAGCGGCGTCAGTAACGCGAGCAGTGGCAACAACTTGAACAGCAGCGACAGCAACAACATTTATGAGTCTGACTTTGTGACTTATTTGTCCAAAAAATCGCTCAAATCGATGACGGTGCGCAATGACAAGGTGCCCATGCGTAGCATACAATCAATCAGCAACAATCCCGTAAAAATTAGTGACACCAACCACAACAGCAAGTCGAACACGAACTCGGTTGCCACTTCGAGTTCTGCGTCAGCAGCAAATTCAACAACAGCTGCGCAATTGTTGCGTGTGGAGTTCCGTGATTGCCCATCGAATGGACGCATGTTGCATGTGACGGTCAACGATGTGCCGATCCAGGCGAATTTCAATATGTCACGCACTGCGCTCTTCATTCGCGAAGTGATGGCCGTGCCACAGCTGCACAGCAAGAAGCCGCATCTGACCAAGAAAATCAACGATCTATGGTCGCAGTTATCCAAAAAGTTTCATCTCCCAGGTAAGCTTGCATTTCTATTATTTCTTTGCTCTTTTTGTTAAGATAAAACTCATTGTGCTGCAACCAGTGTTTAGCGAAGATATAAATCAATGACAGCTACTGTTTTAATAGCTTTTATTTTCAATTCAAATCGGTATGATAATCGAGCTATTTTTTGTTGTTTTTGTTAAGTCAAGACACAAACCACAAGCATGCACTTCAACCAGTACTTAGCGAAGATACAAACCAATGCCTGTTTTGAAATATATATGCTCAACATTATGCTAACGTTTCACTAGCTTTAATTTTTAACAAACCAGTTACAGCTTTCAAAAACATTTTTTTTGTGTTAATTCCATTGAAAATTATAGAAAATCTAATCTCACTTAAATTTCCTAAAAACTAACTTCGTTTTTAGATAAATCATACAACATTATAAATCAATCAATATAATCCAAACGGACGCTACATTGTGAACACCACGCAAATTTAAAAGGTTTTCTTGAAATTCCGGCTCTAAATTTGAATTCAAATTCGTATGCTTTTTCTTTTTTTGTGTTGTCAAGACATAAATTACAGCATGTTCTTCAATGTACTTAGCGAAGGTAAAAACCAATGGCTAATTTTATTAAAAAGTATAGAAGATATCTTCTTAATATACTTAATAACGATTTCCCAGCGGATTTTAGATTACTCAAATATCATTTTACAATCAGTTACATTATATAGGGACGAAATGACTAAAAGAATCTTTTTAAGAATTTAAGCGATAACTTAACAATATCAACGACATTGAAGCTTAGCTTGTTATTATTTAGAGCTCTGTGACTGATATTTTTGTTCTTTGCTTTTTGCAGATGATATTTGTCGCGGCATTTGGACATTTTTGTCGCACAATTTCAATTTGTTTCCACAAATTGCGCCCATGGAGGACTTGATGCGTCCGTTTAAGAGCACACTCAAGGTGTGGAAGAAGTCGCATCGTTTTTTCAGCAAATTCGATGATTTCGCACGCGAACACGAATGGATGCTGCACAAGCACGAATTGCCCGCTCTCATGCAACATTGTAAGCGCTACGAGCATCTCTACTGGGAACTGCGTCGTCCACGTCCCGGCAAGTCGGCAAATTCGATGCGGCCGCCTCGTATGTTTACCGAGCAGGAGCGTCTCGATGTTTGGCGCGAGGCAAAGGAGAATTTTCCACAAAGTGAGTAGAGTTTTGAATTATTTAGTAAATCAGCAAAGTTATAGACTTTGTTGGAAATCCCGTAAATTTGATTTGATCCAAATAACTTGTGCAACTAATTTTAATACCAATTTCCTTAAAAAAAAGAACAGCTTTATATTCTGTGCAGATTATGCTATTTATACCCGCTACCCATAGGGTAGAAGGGTATTATAACTTTGTGCCGACAGGAAATGTATGTAACAGGTAGAAGGAGGCATCTCCGACCCTATAAAGTATATATATTCTTGATCAGCGTCAACAGCCGAGACGATCTATCCATGTCCGTCTATCCGTCTGTGTGTCTGTCCGTCTGTCCGTATGAACACCTAGATCTCAGAGACTATAAGAGATAGAGCTATAATTATTTTCGACATCGAATAACAAGCGTTATTTTAAAGCTGTGAATTTTGGTATATATAATAATAGCTAAAGTAGTTATGATTCCTGAAAATTTGGTTGCGATCAGATAAAAATTGTTATTAAAGAATTACTTTTGTATGGGCAAAAACGCCTACTTACTAGGGGTCTGAGTTGCTTCGGCTGACAATCTGGTATATGGAGCCGTCCATGGTACTATATCGATATATCACACACCATTTGGTATATTTTTAGTATATTTGTAGTATATTCGGTATATTTTGAGAATAATACCGCAAAATATATTGCTTTTAATCAAATTGGGTAGCGGGTATCTCACAGTCGAGTACACTCGACTGTAGCTTTCTTACTTGTTAATATACTAATTTTTTTTGTAACGGAATAAAACCTTTATTGCTAATTTGTTTTATTTTGTTTATTTTTTGTTAAGAGAACATTTTTTTCTAATTTTTTTTACGGATTTCATGTTTGAACGATGTTTGTTGTTGCGCTTTTTGGGTGCAAAGTGGATCATGAGGATGTTTGGTTGATGTTTAAGTTTGCATTCAAGACCTACATGGAGGATCTAGAGCGCGGCATCGATAATTCCTGGCCACAAAACTGGTGGCATGTCCTGAAGCAACTGAAGTTCCTTATCAATGTACGTTACCATCCGCTCGAACCGTACTATTATATTGTGCACAACAAGTTCTTGGAGGAGGTGAAACGTTGCAGCATACACGAAGCATTGATGCAACCCCAGGATGATGATGACGACGCCGATGGACGTCGCTCCGCAGCCAGGCACAAGATGCCACCGCTGGACAGCATCTCGGATTCCATGCCCTGGGAGTCGGAGGAGGCGAAACGTTAGCTTGTTGGCGACTTGCACGAGGCGATCAATGTGCAGTCCGAGGCAGAGAACGACTCGGAAACGGAATCTGAAATGGAAACCGAATCCGATGTTCAGATGCCCGAAACTGACGGTGGAAGTGGCAGACCAGTCAAAGCCAATGGAAGTTGATGGAATTACTTTCCCCCCTTGTATACCTTACAAGAATATAACATTTTAAACTAAGATCAGAAGTGTCCTTTTTTGTTGTGAGAGAATGAATCCCGTTTTCCTTTTTTTAATATACTAATTTTTTTTGTAACGGAATAAAACTTTTATTGCTAATTTGTTTTATTTTCTTTTTTTTTTGTTGAGAGAACATCCGATGGTATATTTTTTATGGTACTACATTCAAGATATACTATAGAGTCAGAGTCATAGAGGTAGCAGGTATAAACAGTAAAAGTCTATGAAAGTATGTATGTCATTTGATCATCTCGTTTTTCGATGAGCTGCGAAATTCAAAATAGCATTTATTTTGAAAATTCTTCTTTCGCTATACAAATTGCATTAAAAAAGGAGTTGAAATAAGTAAAAAAGTTGAGTGTACTCTACTCATTTTGAAAAGAAGTAAAAAAGTCCGGTAAATAAAATAAAATATACCAAATTAATGAACTTCAAAAATAATAAAAAATATTTTTTTATAATTTTGAAACTAAGGGTGGGCAAAAAAAATTTTTCCTGGTCAAACATGGGCAATTCACTGGACCTAGCTTCTCTGAGCTCCAGAGACCACCCAGTGCCAACGATCGAGCTGATGCTTTGCTTTCGGTAATATCGTCTGCATTTCAAAACTGACCCATCTCCAGTTTCGATCCAACTTATAAGCAATGTTGCATGTGGGGCACACATCGCATGCGCCTGGGTAATTCAATCCGCCGCACGCGTGTCCATTCTTCAGCTAACTAACGTCCAGTGTTGTCCAATTTGTCGGGCCAACGGCTGTGATCTTTGCTGTTTTCTTTTCTCGCTCCATTGGCAGCAGTTAGTCTCTCTCTCCCTCCTCTCTCTCTATGTCTGTTGGCCAACAGGCCAGGTGTGATATGTGTCGATCAAACTGTAACTGGATCGCCCAAAGTGTCCTTTTGAGGTCCAGCATAAAGTCTTATGCAAAGTAGGACCACCAATTGACTAAACGGCTGCTGCTGTTGCCTTTGAGCTAACTGCGTTTGCTCTTTTGCTTATTCACTGCCTTTTAAGGTTATTTGAGTTTGTAAGTTTATTGAAAACTTACTGTTAAGTACGCAAAATGTTCAAATATGTATGTGTGATTATGAAAAGTTGAATTAAAAAGGTTTTCAAATTTCAATTAAAATGATTTTTGTGTTTCAAAATACTTATAGTTTTCTATTTACTGTATTTAATACTCAAGAAAGTATAGCAAATTCGAAAATAATTAAATGTAGAAAGAGTAAGAATAACTTTAATGAATCATATTTTCTTACAAATTGTATGAACTTCTTTATTAATAGCAATCATTACAATTTTTTAATATATAAATGATAATTTCTCTGAAAATAATTCCGCGAGAAAATGACTCATTAGCGATAATATGCAGATTATGAATTAAATATAAATATAAAGTACTTATTGTACTAAATAATTTAAATTCATTTGCATACGTCACAAAAAATGACTCATTATAGATAAGACATATTGTAAATTGAGTACCAATTTAAAAAAAATTTTTTTTAATTATTTCTTGTTATTTATATTCTCTCTCAGAAATTTGGCTTGCATTTCTTTTGTTCTAAATAATTTATAAATGTGATTTTAAAAAGCTGAGTTGATATTTCCTTTCCAAACAAAATCTATTGTTATAACTTTATAACGTAGAATATAAATGTTAAATGCAAATATTAAAAAAATATAAAATAGGTTTTTGTTTTATTTTTTTTTCATAGAAATTTAGGTTGCATTTCTTTTTTTAAATAAATTTAAAATGTGGTTTAAAATATTTATTAACTTAATAATTATTTTTCCAAGAAAATATATTGTCATAACGTTATAAAATAGAATATAAATGTAATATTACAGAATTTTGCACTTTTTTTTTGGTTTTTTATTATTTTTCTGTTTTTTATAAATAAATAATGTGATTTAAAACTGAAATTTCTCTAATATATATTTATTTTGTAAATAAAATATTTCTTCATATCTCAACATCAATTCTAAATGTAAAAAAAATAATTAAATTCAGTTACAAACACCTTTTGAAAAGTGTATCTACTTAATTAATATTTCATAACATACCAATAAGGACAGAGTATACAAAAGTCGCCGTGTGATGTGTGGCTGATTTTTTTCACTGACCACCAAAGTTGATTGAAATTTTGGCAATGACCCCGACCAGCCGCCAGAAATTGTTGGGCAGCTGCTGCATGTTGTTTTTGCCTTAGTTGTTGTTGTTGCTGTTGCTGTTGCAGCAGCTGCTGCTGCTTGGCAACAGCTTCGCCCACTGGCGACGGTTTTGGGCAGATCGACAGTCGCCGACGGCGGTTCAAGAGCCGCCGGAGCGTTAAAACGCACACGTTGACAGCTTTTTGTAAGCGACGGCAGTTGTTTGTTGTCTGTCCGTCTGTCCATGTTGCAGTTGCAAGTCGCTTAATGTGCGATTTTTATCTGCAAGATATAAATTGTAATTATTGCATTGTGTGTTATTACTGTGGAAGGGCAACAAACACTGCGCTGGCTCGCTCGCTCGCTTCGCTTATCAGTGGCTGCCACAAGGCAACCATCGACGACGCTGACGTACATTAGCAAAAAGTTGCAAATGAGTGTCGAAATAAAAGTGCAACACACCTACACACAGAAAGGGGAGGAGCAAAAGGAGAAGGGGCGATTGGGTCGACAAAAAAGGGGGACAAGTTCACCTGGTGCGACTGCGCATTGTTTGTTTGGCTGGGAAAAACAGTGGAAAGACAAAGCGAAACAAATTGCTCAATGTTGTTCCTGTTGTTCTTGTTGTCGTTGTTGTCGTTGTTGCTTTTCGCGCTTTAACACTTTTTGTTCAGTTTTTGTTGTTTTTTGGGTCGCTCTGAAAATTGATGATGGTGGCAATGACGATGTCGACGTCGACGTCGACGAGGACGTTGAGTTATGGCCCGAGCTCAGCTGTGACAGCTGCCAGCAAACGTATTGTCGCTGCAGAGTGAAGACAGAGAGAGAGAGAGTGGTCAGAAGCGAGAGTAGAGTAGAGAAAACTTGTATCAGCTGATTGACCACCCAGCGTAGTGAACCCATTAGGGACTATCAAAAGAAAATACATTTTAATTACCACGCAAGTGATGAAAATCGCTGTTGGCCCCGCTGCTGCGATTGAGTATTGAGAATTGGGCATGGCTTTGGGCTCTGGGCTCTGGGTCAGGGAATGGAATGGAATGGGTCTCTTCTCTTCATTGCGCTGTGGTCGATTTCTGGGTCTCTGGGTGGCTGCCAAAGCGCGTTAATCAATAAAATGCCGCTTCTCATCGATATGGGGCGGCATCCAACGGTGCGTATGAAATTGAAAATCAACCACACGACACCGACCGACCGACCACACAAGCAAAGGGGGCGCCTCTCTCTCTCCATCTCCCTCTCTCTCTCTCTCTCTCTCTGTCTCTCTCTCTTGAGCTGCCAATGCAGTTGAGCGATGACGTTGATGGAGCTGTCGATGATGCATTGCACTCGCGCCCGATCTCTGGTCCACATTTTGGTAGTTTGTTATTAACTGTTTTGTTGTTTGGCTGCGCTGCGTTGCTCCGTTGCGTTGCGGCTTTGATTGATGCCCCCACGCCCCAGACGTCGTCATACAAACATCAGGGCCATGGCCAAAAGCAGCAGCAACAATCGCAGCGCCTTCTGAATCGCCTTCGATGCGGTCGGTCATGGCCCGATAATTGAAATATGTTTCTGTTTTTTCTTTTTTTTTCTCTCTGTATGTTTGCGATCTCAGATCAAAGAGCATGCTCAACTGAGCCGAGAGAGTTCAAGTTGGAGAAAAACTTGGGCAGCTGCCATGATGATTTGATTAATTCGAATTGGATTCTTTCACAGCATTTACTTTTTGGGATTGACTCGCTTTTGGTCAGCTCTGGGTGTTGATAGGCTTCTTTTCATTCTAATTAAAACGTTTAAGTGCATTCGCTTTTGTTATCTTTCACTTCGTATTCGAATTCAGCAGTGTGTTGGTTTATTTTTTTTTTTGTTTGGTTGTTTGGTGGAGCATAATAAATTCTGACACCGCATAAGTGAAAAACAAAAAACCAAAAAATGCGTAAGTTTTGACAACAGCTTCAACTTCCACTGGGAGGCGACAACGACAAACAAAATACGTGGAAAATAAAACATTAAAGACTCATAAATAAATTTTCCCACAGTGCACCACATACAGAAAACAACACAGCACGAGCAGAGAATGCTAGAATGCTAGACTAGAGAATGCTCTGTATTGTGAAATGAACTAGATGTGATAGGAAAATGAAGTTATTACCTTTTGGGAACTTGTAATTTATTTGTTGGAAGAAATTGTATATGCTTTTTATAGTCATCTTCTCTGATTCAATGTTGGATATAGTTTAACTTATTTTCAACTATTTCTATGTGAATGAAAAGCAAAAATCCTTATAGTCACTTAAAAGTCAATTGTATTAGTATCGTTGAAATAAATTATGTATGATTTTTATATTCCCTTCTCTGATTATTGATCTGTTTTATAACAAGAATTAGATCTGATAGAAAAAAAGTCATTACCCGGTAGGAAATAGTAATGGTTATGTTAGTATCCTGTTTGTTGTATTATCTATTTATTTTGTTCTCTCTGCTTGATTGTCTGATATAGTTTAAGTTTAAATTAAACTATTTCTATAATACCTTTTGCTCTGTCTTATTAAAAAGAACTTAACGTGATAGAAAAACAAAGTGGTTACCCTTTAGGAAATAGTAATGGATTTGTTGGTATCCATTGTGTATATCCTTTTTACATCCTCTTCTCTGATTTGCTATTACGATAGTTTTACTTTAATTTAATCTATTTCTACATATATTACCTCTTGCTGTCACTTTGATTACAGGGTATAATGAAAACGAGAAGCGGTCGAGAAACTTTTGTAGTACATGAAAATGTCATTCGCATAACACAACCAGCGACAACAACAACAACAACGAGAGGCGAAGAAGCAAACAAACAATGATGGTGACAACAACGTAACGACGCACAAAAGTTTCAATCTTCTCTTTTCTCTCTCTCTCTCTTCCCCCACTCTCCCTCTCTCTCGGTCTACTATACATATCTCTCTGTGCTACACCCTTTGCCTCAACCTGCCGCAGAGACAAACTTAATGGCATAGTTGGAGCCAAGTTGGTGGCACCTTTGCGGTTGCCTTTTGTGTCGTGTTGTTGTTGTTATTGTTATTGTTGTTGTTAGTGCTGTTTTGTTAGTTGCAGATAAGAGACAACAACAACAAAATGTTTGATGTACTTGAAACTTAATGTTTCGTGGGGTCAATTTTGGTAGCAGGCTTTCTGGTAGCTGGCTTTTATACAAATGAATATGGCCAACAAGCATTTTCTCTAATTTGCCTGCGCGCATTACGTGGCTTCGACCTTTTTTTTTGCTTTTTTGCTTTTGGCTAATCGCCAAAGCACAAAAGCACTTGTGATTAGCGTTAAAAGTCTGTCCAGATGCCGGATTTGAAGTGCGCAAAAGCCCTTTAACCTTTTCACACGCTCAAAGCCATTTGACAGCTACTGTTTCGGTTGTTTCTCTTTGTTAGCTTTATTTTTGTCTTTTGAAGTCAAAACTCTTGTGGAAATTATACAATTAAGTGCTACACACTTTTGCTTTCAGGGTACATCAACAATGATGACTCTGTCTGTCTGTCTGTCTTTGTCAAGCCCAAAGCCCAAGACGATGTAGGACCGACCTTATCAAAAGAACTTTTAGCCGCCTCATTGAAGACGAATGGGGCACATATGAAATTGTTTTCCCACGTAAATTAACACTTGACTTTGTTTTCATATTTGCACAAGATGACTTCATTTTCTTCGGTTTTTTAAATATTTTATTACTGTTGACTTGGTCTACAGCGTCTCCCCTCTCTCTTCTTCTGCTGCTTCGCGCGTCAACAGTTGCTGCTGTCTCATTGTGTTGTGGGTGCCGCATTTTCGTTGTCATTGTTTTAAAATGATGTGTGTTGTGTGGTGTGTGTGTGTATGTGTGTGTGGCAGCATTACCGCTACGATTTACAGTCACTTGCATTGTCGATGACTCGACGTGTTTACCTCATAAGTTTCGTGCTTAATCTTGGCCAGGAATTATGTGTGTGTGTGTTGGCAGCATAGATACGGGGCGTATGATTAACTATTTCGATAACTACAAATCTAATTATGAAAGTAAATGGGAAATATGTTACAGAGAGCCACTTAAAATGAGTAATCCATTCCTTCCGATACGCATAAATTTCTTCAATTATTTATGGCCAACTCTGTTAAACTTCGTAACTGTTCATAAGCCATCCATAAGCGTATGTATGTTCAATTTGATTTCAGGATCTCGAATCGCCAGTGTCACTTGTCCATTTTATTGCTTGGCTCATGTCGAGTGCAGCCAAAGCAAAAGGAAAAAGCGTTTAAGAAACGATGGAGCAAACTTGAACCAAACCAATCGAAATCAGAAAAGTTTTTCTTTTTGTCGTCACTCTACCCAATCAGGAAAGAAGGAAAGAAAAGCACAAGGATAAGCTGCACTTGCAGTTGAGTCACTTGAATCAAAATAAATTCAAACTTCTTGGGCAACGACTACCACTTGACTCAGTCAGCACAGTCACAGGACTCAGGCAGGACTCGCATGTGTGTGTCGGTGTGTGTGTGTGTGTATGGGGAGGTTTGTTAGATTTTATGCGCAAGAAACAATAAAATTGCTTTCTCGGCAAGTTCCAGTTATTTATCCAGACAGGGACAAGCGAAAGAACTTGTCCTGGATTGAGATATGATAGCAGCAGATGACACTAGTGTCATTCGCCAGCCATAAGCGCAAGGATCAACTTTTCTCAGTCTCTGTCTCTGTCTCCAACTGTTTCTCTGCCATTGTTTGCCCTCGATGCTTTTTACTGCAATTGGATTGGAAGAGGCGGAAAGGGAGTGAAGCAGCTTGAGCAAACCTGCACAGCCTGCAGAGATTTAACAGCAAATTAGCTTCATTAATGAATAGTAAGGATTCTTCCTTTTGCCCCTCTGCGCTTTCCTGCCATCTGACTGAGTTTGACTCAGGGGTCGCATTGTTATGCAAATCTCTTCCATTTTTTCCATTATATTTTCTATAGATTTTTTTTGTGTGTGCATTATGCATATTTTTGCATAGCATTTTCTTTTCATTTTTTTTTTTGTACATTTGCTGCTCGCATTTCGCTCAATCAGCGCTGAAATTTATTATACTCCATAATCATTTGTCATCTTTCCATTCCATTTTTCGCCATTTCCATTTTGGCGCCCGTGGCGAGCGCATTAAAATTTTTCGCAACATTTTTCACGCATTCAGCAAAATGGCGCAACTGGAATGGAACCGGAACACGCTCCATTGGAGTTCGCCTCGCCCCCTTCCCAAGGCGACCAAACACAACCCGAGCATAGGTCATAAATTTCCGGAATATTGTTAAGAATATAACAATTACTCCTCCACCGACATCTTCTTACCCACTTCTCTTGAAAGTCCACTCTGTGTGTCGCATTCAAACATATTTTATTGTGCTGCGTTTTTATGGATGTCCAAAAGCTGTCAAAGCAGCAACAAAATAAACACACCACGCCCTCTGTCGGCGGTCAATTGCATCGACAGTAGTTATTAAGTACTTTGTAGGGAGATTTCCGTATAGGGAGAAGACATTAAAAGGCTTTCCTTTCTTGTTGTCCATTTTAAGCGTATGCTTTTGATTACATTCCATAGATATTGTTTAAGGGCTTATGCAGTTAAATTCTTTGTGAAATAACTTGTATAGAAATGTAATAAAAATAATGCATTGTAAATTAATCTATAGGATTGTCAGACAAAAGAAAAACTTTTTATTTTTTAATTAATACAATTTATTTTTAGGTTTTCAGCTAATGCAATAAATTTCTTGATCGTAATATTATTTCTTACAGCCCCTGCAAATTATTAGTTCTACTTTTTTTCACACTTTCTCCCCAATAACACTTACAAATCGAATTCTATCGCACAATGCAATGCTGTCGTCATAATGTATGGCTTTAATGTATGGTATGTGTACTTGTGTTTTCGTTACATTCTCCCAATGGGTTCAATAAATTTCAAGAAAATTCCACAAACGATAACAAATTTCCTCGCATAATTCTGGATTCAGCTTTTCTTCTTTTTTTTTCTGTTAGTTCTTTGTATGCATGCCAGGCGCATTCCATAAGGAAATATCCATAATTCATGCATTCGCAAATAAAAAAAAAAGAAGAAAATATGAAAATGTTTTTGTATAAAAAATGTGATAGAAGAAAAACCAATGAAAACATTAACAACAACAAATAAAATATGAGTGGGAGAATGTAAATCGTTTTCCATAATTCATCGAGCTGCGTTCGAGACGCTCTCTTCCACTCACTCTCTCTATACGAATATCTTTGCTGACGCTGCGGCCTTCCAGCGAAGGGTCGTAAAACGGCAACGTCAACGGCAACGGCAATGTCCAAGTCCCTGTCTGTGACGTTAAGGTGCGTGCCCATCCTCGTTGATATTTCTTTATGGTCGCGTATCGTAAAACTAATGAAATTTCAATTCGAGTGACGCGCCAGCCATGCGATGCCACGCCCCTGTCCATGTCCATGCCTTTGCCTTTGTCCCTGCACTAGTGCTGGGTTAAAAGAGAATTCCACGAAATATTCGCGCACTTGCCACACAACCGAAATTCATAAATTTTCAAACGCTTTTCCCACCATCCAACCAAACAGGACAGGACACAAGGCAAAAGGTTAGGCAACGGAAGCAGGTCCGGTCCTGGATGAACTCGCAACGACAGGTGAATTTATGATGAAGTGAGTCGTCAGCGTCTTTTTTCTTCTGGTTGTTATGCCTTGTCCTCGACTACGCAACTCGCGTGTAAATAATATTAAAAAAAAGAACAACGCATTGAACAACACGAAAAATTCAGGTGATAAAAACGAAAGTAATTCAAAATCTGCGTGTGTGAGGGTTCTAAATTGTTACCAACTCACGCCCCCGTTGCAAAGGGACACACACACACTCACATTGGGAAAGTGAGGGAGGTAGAGGGACTCACAGATTTATATCGTTAAATTTATGATCCTGTTAGCGCCACTGCTCTTGGTTATCTTTATCTTGTGTGTAGAATCAGCATTGGCATCGTCATCAACACAGCACAGAGAGAGAGAGAGAGAGAGACAGAGAGTGAGAGGAACTTGTTTATGGTCTAACGGATAGAATAAGTAAATGTAATCTCTTCATTGTCTTACCTGATTTTCACCTTAGCTCTTGTTGATGTGTTTTGATTTAGAGACCTTAGGGAATCCCTGGAAGATGTGTGTGTGTGTGTGTGTGTTTTAAAGTGGATTGTAGCCCACAACAGCAAACGTCACTTTTTAACTTTTGTTCACAATTTGTTACGCAGTTGGTCATTGGTATTAGAGCTAAGCCAGAATAGATATGTTAAGTGGTTCTTTACTGTAGATAAATGTAGCAGAACGAAGCTCCGAATGTATACAAATACTTTAATAACTCATATTTTTAATAGTCGTTACGTTATTTCTAGAATTGATGCGAGTATTGACTTGAAATTTCTGAAATATGGATTTTGTAACTATAAAATATCATTGCCAACTGTCAATTTTACTATTAAAATTTTGTATATTATCTTGATTATTGACAAGGAAGAAAGTTCCCATCATTAAACTTTAAATCATAATGTTCCATATTAAACATAATTATTTAAATATTAAAATATTAATCTTGTAACATTAAAATACCCATGCTATCAATCTAATAGCTTTTTTTCCATCTCAACTAGAATATTTTAAATCAGAATGATGGTCTTTTGTTCCATCTAAAATAGAATCAGTAGCCATTTTAATATTCAATTTATAACTATAAAAACCGATGCTATTAATCTGATAGCCTTTTTTTAATATGAAATCATAATGTTCCATATCAAACAGAATATTTTAAATCAGTAACCACTTTAATATTAAGTTTGTATCTATAAAATACCCATGCTATCAATTTCATAGTCTCTTTTAATTTTAAATCATAAAGTTCCATCTCAAATAGAATATTTTAAAAGAAAATCATATCTTCATTACACAAATCAAGAAAGGATCAAAGTGCTCTTAAACCGAAATTGAAAACCACTTAAATGTTCACTTTGTAACTATAAAATATCCATGCTATCAATCAGAATAGTGGCTGTATGCTATTAATCTTTTTTTTATGCAATTTTCACTGCACAATGCTGTTGCATTAATCTTCAATGGCAGCTTTAAAGCTTACACACATGTCGCCATATTGTCCATTGGCATGTGTCAACGGTAATTGACGCCATTTTGTTTGCCATGGCAGGCAGTTGGCGCACATACACACGCGACTGAAAACGACGCGACGCCATTGCTGTTGCACTTTATGAACGAACATCCTGAAGAAATGTCGAGCTTAATTTGTTTATGCATTTCGCTTAATTAAATTGCAGTTTACTCTTTTCATTAGCAGGTGGTTACACGGGGCGGGTTGATTGGTAGCTTTAGATGAGGAGAGTAGAGGAGGAGGAGGAGGTGGAGTGTGTAGCGAATTGAAAAATTAGCCAACGGAAATGGCAACGACACGCGATTCGGTGATCAAATGGAGTTAATGGCCAAGGATCCAAACACACATACTCACACAATCACTTAGTGCAACTCCATAGCTATCCATTTACTTATTCAGTTACACTCCCGCGTGTTTACATTCAACGTTGTAATTAAGGAAGCGCACTCCACATGCATCTGTGTTTGCCTCCGCCCATTCAACCCATTCAACCCATCAAACCCAACCCATCTAACCACCCACTTACTCACTTACATGCCATCCACACTCTTTGAAGTGTGTTTGCCCATTTTGTGGGCGTGGACAGTGCACACAGTTGCAATTAGGCCTTGTTTGGCATGCGGTCGGTCCGCTCCACGAAACGCCGTTCCATCCATTCGTCCGTCCGTCCAAAAGAGGGAGAGGGAGAGCGAGATGCCAGCGGTCGCAGGGCCACGTTTGTTCTGCTGTGGTTTATTTCGCAAAAGGTTTTTGTCCAAATACTCAGACAGCGACTGAGACGAAACGAAACGAAAAGAGGTGAAACGTGCCTTTTGCCCACCGTTTGCATTGTGCACATACAATGGAACAATGCTGGTAATAAGACACAGACTCCGGCATAAAGAACTAACAGCATATTTAAATAGCGAAAGGAACTTGACCCAGTGTTATGCTGCTGATGGATGGAAAACTGTAACAAACTTCGTTTTAGGCATTTCGTGTTTGGGAACTTTCCAATTAGAAAAGCAAAGTTGTAACCCATTTAATAATAAAAGTAATTGTTAATTGTTTGGCTGATTCGGAAGTCCAAATTAACTTATGGTATATATTATAAACTTTGGTATATTAACAAATTTTAATTATGGTATATTTGAGTCATTCGCGGTATATTAATTTGGTATATTTTCTATACTTTTCGTAACTTTCTTATTAAAAAAACTATTATTATTATTATTGATTCGGAAAACAAAACTAACTTATGGTATATTTTATAAACTTTGGTATTTGGTGTACTTTTTATTATATTTTAAGGATTATTCCGTAATTTTCCAATTAGACAATAAATTATATACTTATGGTTTATATTGTAAACTTTAGAGGTATTTGGTATATTTTAGGGTCAATTCCGCAAGTTTCCAATTAGAAAAGAAACGGTGAAACTTATTGTTAATTGATTGACTGAATCTGTTGTTGGTATATTTGAGTATTTTTTTGGTATATTCATTTAGTATACTTTTCGGTATATTCCGTTCTCATTTTACATATTGTAAAAAATACTAATAATTTTCCCTGTAACTTATGCTACGCTCTAAAAACTGAATTTATCTGCGAGTTTAAATTTCGTTTTTAAATGCTACTTAGCCATCTGAAACTATCATTTAATGTGTTAGCTTAAATCTGGAAATTAATTTCAGCCCAAAATTGCAGCAGCTTGCATTGGCAGCATGTAGATTTCACGCTTCTGCAACCATTCACAGCTATCTTTTGCATTCTATCTAGCACTTGGCTCACTCACGCGCTCAAAATGTGCGGTTAGCAGCGCTTTGTTCTCACCTCAGCGCACACATTTCACTCGTATCGGCGCTACGTATCTTTTAACAAAATTGCCAAACCGCAGCAAACAGCTACAAACTGCAGCTATGAAGCTGGCAGCAGGTGTGTTTGTGTGTGTCATGGAGGGAAAATGTAATGTAATACTTTTGGCCTGATATGCGAAGTCTGATTAAGAGTTGAAGGCAAAAACCGCAAAAAGTCGAAATTCGCTCGGCAGAGAAAAATGCTTCCTTATGGCCAATTTTCTTTATGGAATTTCAGCAATTGTTTAAATATTTATTCAAGTCGCAAACTGTTCTCTCATTTGCATTCGGCATGCTCTCATTTCTGCGAATTATTTTCATACAATTTTCCGGACAATTAGACATGGAAATGCAAAATCCCTGAGAGCTCTTCTCATCGCTCTCTGACAAACAGCACTTTTGGGATTTTCCTCACACACTCACATGCACAGTGTGCTGCTGCACTTCGTTTCTCAATTCCATTCTATTCTTCTTTTTATTTTGGTAAGTAGAAAATATCTCTCGACTTTGGCTCCGTCAAATGCAGTCAAAGTTGAAGATGGGTGGCAGCGTGAGATACATTTGTATCTATAGCTTTAGTAGTAGTAGCTTGAGAGTGCCTTACTGCCACTCGAAGATAAAAATCTATTTGAGTTTTGGGGGGCGGGAAAAAACTTGCAGTCGACGTGCGAGAAAGTTTGTGCCAAACTAAAAAAAAAAAAGAACACACCAAATTTATATTTATCTGCCCTACATTGCCTATGTGGGCGGACTGACAGCACACTGATGGGCGTGGCCGTTATCCAAAAAAAAACAAAAAAAAAACCCAAAAATTGGCATAGGTTGCACGCGGCTGCCGCTCGTCATCATCATAAAGAAACAAGACGACGGCAAAAGTTTTTCAATTTTTGTTACAACTTTTTCCCACCTTCATCTGCTGCTGCTGCTGCTGATATCGCTGCTGTTGCTGTTGCTGCTGCTGCTGCTGTCGCCTGTCGTTGTTCCCAACTCCTGCTTGGGTATCCTTGGCGTAGGTGGTGGAGCTTTAGGCCAAGTTGTGTAAACATTTGTAGTTTACTTTCAGTTGGCAGGCTCGTAAAATCTGTCCGTTTCGTTTCGTTTCGCTTCGGTTTTGTGCTTGAATTGTGACCATTTTGTATCTGGCTCGTTATTCAGTCGCTTTTGGGTCGCCTTTATTCAACTCAGCTCTCCTCGTCTAAAACTAACTAACTTGTCGACCGACCCGTTGTTTGTTCTTCGTTCTTTATTTTTCCTGTTTTTGTTGGGGATGGGTAGAAGGAGGAGGAAAAGTTAAGGCCGTTGTGGCAGTGTGCCTCAATTGAATTAGAAAATTATCCTAAAAGTTATATGGGATTAAACGATACCATACAAAAAAGGGCGGTTGTTCCTTGCGAAACTGGGGAAATTGGGTAGAAAATTACATTTTTATTTTACGCTTAGATTGCATGCACACACAGATTAATGTCGAAATGAACTGAAGATTTGTTTGCCCAACTAAATAACAGCGCATTAAGAATGAAAGATATTTGTGTGGAGTTTGTTGAACGCCAAAACCCAACCCTAAAAGTTGGACGGCAATTCTGATATGGGAAGTGGTTTTGCAATCTTAACTTTGATAATAAATAGAACGACTTTCTTTGAATATAGCTTAAGGATGCTTCGAAAACTATGCGATATAAACACATTTACATTAATCTTAATTTGTTGCTGGAAAATTTGGGTATTTATTGAGTTGTTTAAACAAAATTTGATTAAGATAATATTGTGGCACGTGTAATCAATATTGACGTGGAATCCGCCAAAATGTTACGTAGAAACTGGAAGATAGATAAGTTCACTTTATTTAAGCTGACATTTTGCTCTGATGTCCATAGATTTAGTGTTAATGTCAGCAAGTCAACTTGATGGAACCGTTTTTGAGGAAATTAATTAAATATCATTCAACAGTGGCACAACACACGCTTTATTTGCAGTTAGTAGTTGCAATTTGGCGATGTGGCTAAAGCACATAATCATCAATTATTCGCACAATTACCGCAAACAAATAAATATTCTTAATTTATTGTGTTTTTCGAATCGAGCTCGACCACCGCCACCGCTGCCTCCGCCTCTGCCTCTGCCGCCCACAATGAAGGCAACGTCTCGTCTATGGCGATGGCAACAGCATTGGCATCGAAATTGGAATTGGATTCGTACTGGCTGAAGTGGGGAAGCGTGGGGAGAAGGAGGGGGGCGAGTGCAGACACCACTGAGACCACAGAGAGCGCTACGAAAATATTAAAAATAAATTTCAACCAAAATAACAAACACACAAATTTTTTTGGACGGCAAACTTGGATAGAGCAGCAAGAAGGAGGCGGGTGGAGGTGGGGAGTATCATCAGGCGGCGGTACAGATTGAGATTGATGTTCGTAAATTAATTCTCAGTGTTGTGTGTGTGTGTGTGTGTGTCTTTGTTGTCGTCGTCGTTGTGGTCGTTGTGGACGAAGAGCTGATGATCTCGCTCGCCCCCGCTCCAGGCATGCGATAAATTTCAAAGATGCATTTGGTAATTTCAATTTGTTTTAATGTCGTTGCGTTGCAAAGTAGACACATATAATTTGAGGTTTATTGGCCGAACAGAGAACACAGAGAAGCATTATCTTTGGTTTGGCGACTATTTTCGGCAACCCCCGTGGGATGTGCGCCTCCCTCCCTCCCCCTCTCAAAACAATTGTCGCTGCCTATCAGCCCCAAAAGATGAGGCCGACTTAGAACTGTATGTTAGATTATCTCCACGCAGGAGCGGCAAAAGCTTTTGAAATCACAAGGGCGGAAACACAGGAATAAACAGATATTTTGTGACTTGCATTCATAAATTGTTAATCTTCATTTTGTTGCGAGTATATTTGTAGCATTACTAGTTGGATATATGAACCATAAATCATGCACAGTTGAGGTGACGCATCTTTCGATTCGATTGTCAAAATTGTGGCGACATTTGTCGTTGTTGTTGGTTGTCTTTGTTCTCGGGCAAGCGGAAGCTGAGGATTGCTGTGATTATTTGTGTGGTTAGCCACATTGGCGCCATCATCAATTTCCTGGGATTAGGCATAGCCTGGATGGCATAGCAGAGCAGAACAGAGCATAGCATCCACAGCTCCATCATAATTAATAAACCGAAGCAAGCTCTATGTTTATGGATCTCTGTTTGGGGGTCTACATAGTACTGCGTCTGGGTCGGAGTCTGGGCCTGTTCTATTGGTGTCATGTTTTATTTCAACATAAATTTTACGGTACATTCTATAGACATTCAGCTTGTTGTTGTTCCTGTTGCTGTTGTTGTTGTTGGTCTGTTCTTGGCTGCTGACACCACCGACACGACGATGAATGGGCCAAAAAGGGGAAGGGGGTGTCATCTCTCTATGTTACATGTACGACCCATAAAACGGCGTTATTTGTTTCGCCTGGCAATGTCATCAGCCGCTGTGGCCACGTCGTCAAACTCGTAGTTGCTGTTTTTATACCCGCTACTAGGAGTTTAGAAGGGTATTATAAGTTTGTGCTTAAAGGAATTGAGAGACCATATCCGACCATAGACCGCATGAACACCTAGATTTCAAAGACTATAAGAGATAGATCGAACATAAGAATACCAAGGTAAACTTGAAAGCTGAGTCGCCAATTTGACAATAATATTTACAACCTTTGGGTTTCCTCTTGTTGTTGCGATCAGAAAAAAATCTTAGTTGATGTAAAAATTAATGTAATATATCAAACATAATTGCTTTGGTCGACTATGCGGTTTATTTTTACTCTATAGTATATTTTATATGTAATAGTATTTTTTGGTATATTATTTTAGTATATATTTTAAATACTAAAATACCGCTCTGTTTTGCGTTTATTGAAACTGAGTAGCGGTATATTTTAAATATAGTAGTATATCAAAATACCAAATATACATTTTAGTATTTTTAAGTATTTTTGGTATATTAATATGACAAGTTCAAATAATATGTTAAATATAGTAGTACTTTAATATACCAAATATACATTTTAGTATATTTTAGTATTTTTTGATATGTTAATATGGTATGTTCAAATAATATTTTAAATGTACTAGTATATCATACACCAAATATACATTTGACTATATTAAAGTTTTTTTTTTTGGTATATTAATAAGGAATGCCTAAATAATAATATCGCAGAGTATTCCTTTTATTAAATTTAAGTATGCGGGTATCTCACAGTCAGTCACAGTCTGGCTTTCTTACTTGTTGTTGTTCTTGTTCCTCGTCCAGTTGTTCTTGTTGTCGCTTCTCTTGTAGTTGTTATTGTTGCTGTTGTTGTTCTGCGTCTGTCTTCAGCGCCATAATCACCGTTTAGAGCCATTTTCACTGCTTGGGTGTCCGAATTTGTTGCGGGTTCCACCCCGGGTCAGCTTTGTCATCCGTCTGTCGGTGAGAAAATTGCGCTTACCGTTGCCACGAGAGCCAAGAGCCGCGAGCCACAAGAGCAGCGAACGTAAGCGTGAGCGTAAGTGTGAGCGAGAGGTGTAAAGTGGCGGCCCGAGTTTAATTTAGTTGTCACCGACAAAGTGACGACCATTCAAGGGGTTATCGCCGTTGCATTTCCTGAAAATTTTCAGCCGTTAAAAATCTGAAATGCTGTTTAACGTTTTCATTTCTTTGGCATTTCTAATTCGTCGTCTCATTTCATGTTGTTAGCCCCCCACCTCGTGCTTCCTCCTCCTCCTCCTTGAGGAGGGTCTTTAGGTAGTGTAAGGGGGTCAACTGTCCACAAACGCAACTTGCAACTTGTTTCATTTACTTTCGGACTTCATTTCTTTTCATTAGCCGCTCTCCATCTACGGGGGCCTTTTCTGCTGTTCTCTTGTTCTGTTGTTGTTGTTCGACTAAAGTCATAAAATGTAACTGGTTATTGCCGCCAACAACGTCGCGTTAATGTTCTCATATCTCTCGCATGTACTACCAGTTACTTACTTGCTGCCCCTCCCTCCGTCCCTCCTTTTCCCTACCGTTTTGGCCACAATATGTGTTACTGTGCTACACACATTGTCCAAAAACAAACTCACTGAGAATCGCCGACTTTTATTAATGAAAAATGCAAAAGTTTTTTGATTTTCTGCCTTTTTTCTGTGTCTTTCTCTCGGTTCTCGGTGCGTGTGGCCCACATTAAGTGTTGGGCAGCGGGGAAAAGCGAGCTAAAGACACGTTTAATAATCATAGAAAGAGTTTTAACGCTGATCTAGGGCTTAAAGACATTAAAGAAGCTTGGTACAGTGATTTCGACACTTAGTTTTAGCTTGAAAAGATAAAGTAGTTGTTTTAGGAATACTTTCTTTTATTTATTAACTTTGACATAGTTCTTAGATAGTAAATACTATAATATAAGTAGTATTGTAGTGTTATTATTATTATTTACCATGTTAATATATTATATATCAAAATATTTTCCTTCCTTTATTAACTTAGATTCTAAATAGTCAATGATCAAATATTTGTATTACTTTTTAGAAGATTCGTGAAATGGTTTCCACTTTGTCTTACCTTGAGAAAAAAGAGTCATATTAAAGCAGATTTATCAAAATGCTTTGTTTTATTGATTAACTTAGTACTAAAATAGTATTATTCTTAAAATATACCAAATTAATATGTATTAAAATATTTTCCTTCTTTTACTAACTTCCTAAGTTCCTAAATAGTTATTGTACAACTATTTTTATTACTTTTTAAAAAGATTCATAAAAAAAGAAGCATCTTAACAAATTTGACAAAATTCTTCCTAAAACTTCTCCTAATAACAGAAGATTCTTCAAATGGGTTCCACTTAGTCTAAATTTAAAAATAAGAGCAATGTTATGAAAATTTCAAGAAGATACTTTCTTTATTCTCTTCGTAAATATAAAACTAACTTTTTCTATCAAAAATTCTTAAAATATACCAAATTAGTATGTAATAAAATATTTTCCTTCTTTTAATAACTTAGATCCTAAATAGTCAATGTTCAACTATTTTTATTACTTTTTAAAAAGAGTCATGAAAAAGAAGCATCTTAAAAAATTTGACAAAATACTTCCTAAAACTTCTCCTAATAACAAAATTATCAACTTTTTTTTTATAACGTTTTCAGAAGATTCCCAAAATGGGAAAAAATAAGAGCAATGTTATGAAAATTGAAAAAAGATACTTTCTTTATTCTCTTCGTAAATATAGAACAAACTTTTTCTATTACATTTTTAGGCTACATTTTGAAAGCTGCGCAGTTTTGGCAAGTCTTTGATTATATGAAAGATGATACAACTTAGGAATTAAGTATTAAAATATACCATTTCGTATATTGACTGTTGATTATCACTTGCCTAGCGCCCCATACATATTTATGACTCTCAAGACCTTTCACTCAAATGATAAATGCAAATGTCCGACAAACTACGCTCGCACTTATTTATGTACATAACACACTTACGTGTACATAGTTATACTTAGTTGCCGCACATAAAACTGCACAAATCATAAAACGTAAAAAAAAATCTCACATACTTACGTTGTGGTTGAGGGGGTCTCTCTCCCGCTCCCCCTTCCACAAATTGAACAGAAACAAAAAGACTCCCCAGTCAGGGAGCAGAGTGCAATGAAACTTAAATGTGAAGAAAACAAAAAAATCCCAACTATAAACCGGCATTAAAACCAAAGTGAACTGAAAGAAAAAGAAACAATATTAAATCTCGACACCCACGAGAGTTTGGCTCTTTATTATTTTTTGTTTGTTTCTGATTATTCTTCATCTTCTTCTTGTTCGTGTTGTTCGCACTGTTGTTATGTCGTTGGCAACACTGGCGCATGTTAATTATGCGTCGTCGTCGTCGTCGTTGTTGTTGTCTTATGTGTAGTATGTATGGCCCAGCCCCAATCCCGAGGCCGCCCACCTCATGCGAAAGGCGAATACTACTGTCAGATGTGGGCCGCGTCCAAGCTGAAAAGACCTTGACTCTTTGGAGATCTTGATACGATTTATACAATTTTTGATTCATGGCGTCTGCTGGCAACCACTTTCATCTCCTCCTCCCCATCGCCATCCTCATCCATACCTTGTGCTTCTTTCGCTATTCCAAAACTCATTTCGTAGGCAAGCCATGTCGCCATATTTGTCGCGAGAACCGGGCACAAGAATTCCAATTCAATAAGCAATTTGCATACATTTTTCGACCAGGTCGACCAAAAGCAGTTTGCTTATAAGGTGGGATTAGGCAACAGCAGCCGCAGCCGCAGCAGCTGCCACAATTCTACTTTTATCTCTACCTCACTCTCAGCAGCAGCCCCCTTCTTCCTCCTTAAGCTAGGTGGCAGTTATGGCCCGTTAGACGAGTGGCAAGTGTCGGAGCTAATGGGACAGTCGATTGACAAACTAACTAAGTGACTAACTGATTGAATAGAATACACAGGGGAGGGGAGGGAACGATGTGGGCGCAGGCAGCTTGGCAGTGGTGTTGATTGACGGCCATCGATAGGCCAAATAGGGCCACCAAATGGACACATATACATGTGTAAGACGTGACCAAGTTGGGCCGCCAAGATTGCAGCAAACATTCGCAAATTGTTTCGTTTGATTTCGCTTTGGCTTCTGTCGCGCGGGCCAAACTAAAAATACATGACAGATCACACTGACTGAAACATCGTACGATTTTGTGTATATAAAACAAGATAGCAAAGTCAAGTACAACATGATGATGAACAAATACCCTTGACTGCGACAGAGAAATGCCAATTAGGAATATGCTTGATATAAGCAAAGAGCAAAGTATATTAAGTGAGTGTATGTGATGTGACGTGATTCATTAAAGAAATGTGTCAGCATTTATTTTAAGCAAAGAATTAAATATACATTTGAAATGAAGAAATCAACATAAGTCTTTGATATGTATTATCTTATTATGGTGGAATTGTGTCCCCACTTATTTTTAACATTATGTTTGTATTATTTACCAATCAGGTTTTTCCCAGCATTAAAATCGCTATAGCAGGTGATACTACCCCACTTTTGGGCTGTCGCCAAGGGTATTTCCCATTATAAATATATCACCAACCAACTGGTGCTACATCTATTTTTAGAACTCACTCGCCTCAGTGGTCTGATCGCCGTCTTGGCGCATCTTTCGACGTTTTTGCTAAATTTAAATGCCCAAACATTCATAACGACATTCAGTTTGTTTTCACTGCCCCCAAGTCAGACGGACATTAACACACAACTCTCCCTCCTCCGCACATGATCTCGACCTCAACCTACCTTCTCCCCCCCCACACACAATTGTTGTTGTTGTGTTGGAAATTGTTGAAAATTTGTGAGATTTTTATTAATTTTCTTACATTAGTTTTTAATGCGTCGTCGCTATAATTAAAGTCGCCATAAAGCTGACAATATTTTAAGGCAATTCGCAAAGTGCGACAAATTAATGAATTTATGTGACATCCATGCCACGCCCCGCTCCCCCGCCTCAGCGTTCAGCGACCCGTCAGCCACCTGTCTGGCCACTTTGTCGCTTAAATTGTTTCAAATGTCGCCAGGCGCCGCATTTAGGCCCCCCCTTTTTCCCTTCCCCCTGCTCTCGCGTTTAGCGTGGGCGACCCAACGACAACATTTTCAATTTACTCATGAATATAAATATATATA
The DNA here is from genome assembly GCA_023558455.1 of Drosophila kepulauana. Taxonomy (NCBI): domain Eukaryota; kingdom Metazoa; phylum Arthropoda; class Insecta; order Diptera; family Drosophilidae; genus Drosophila; species Drosophila kepulauana. The sequence goes on from CM042369.1 coordinate 41,558,227, forward strand.
TATATGCATATATTTCTTTTGATGATATTTATGAGAATATGTCGTGTATATTCGGTGGAAGTGTTAGAACAAAAGTGAACAAAGATTGTTGCACGTTTCTTGGAAATTTCGTTTAAAACATTCCTTTTTGTTATTTTTATACACGGGCCAACGAAAGCAAACCGAATAGATTCGCACACAGATATGTGTCCGAGGTGTTTGCGCTGTCCACACGTTGACTGCATGATCCTGACTCACATTGACTTCTCCGACTGTCTGTGACTGTGAATTCTCCAGACGTTGTCTGCTCTGATCCGATCCTCTGCCCACGTGGCATCGAAAGCGAATTCCAGCGTCGACATCCTGGGAAAGTGAGTGGGCGTAGTCACAAGGCTTGAACCTGCCTGCAACTAAGTAAATCAAATCGCGAACCGGCCCCAAGTTCACTCCTCAACTCGTTTCGGCTTTAGTGGCGCCACCAAAGAAGGTTTGTTGCACGTAGTTCTTTGGGTTCTTTTTGTGAGTCAAAGAAGCAGACAATTAATTGAGTTCAAATTTAGCCATCGTTTTGCACTCGATATGATGTTGTTGTGCTTATTATGTCTCTTGTTGTCGTTGTTGTTGTTGTTGTGGGCCGCACGCGTTTCTGTAAACAAACAAAGCTGAAAAACTCGGCAACAAACAAAACGCAACGCGTGGCATCATCTTCAGGTCTTCATCTGCAGCATCTTTCATTTCTTCTCTTCTCGTCTCTTTTTTTTTGCTATTTGTTTTCCAAACAAGACTCTTTGCATTGGGGGCCCCCAGACTGAGAGGCGAGCTGATTTTTCCCAAGCCCTTCGACCGCCGCCTCCTCCACATCATACTTTTCAGCTCCAGTTGCAGCGCGCTCAAGTGCGTTCAATTTTCAATAAATCCATAAAATTTAGTTGCCAGCGTTTTCACCACAGCAGCAGCAGCAATAGCAATAGCAACAACAACTGTTGGAGGATTCCTGCAGTGCGTCTAAACCGCAGCCAGAGGGAGACTCTGCTTGCCCTCTCTGCCACAGTCGCAGTCGCAGTCACCGCAGCCAGCCAGCAGGCAATGGCAGAATGGTCATGCCCTGCTCACACTCCAGCTCTAGACCAGAACCATTCATCTGCCGCTGCTGCTGTTGCTGTTGCTGCTTTGGCTGCTGCTGCTGTTGCTGTTGCTTTGGTTGCTCGGTGGTCGTTGCAAGGCAGACGCTTCACTGGCGATGTCTGGGGCTCCGGACTCCAACTGACTGCATTTTTGTTTTGGTCTGCGCTGAGTAAACAATGCAGCAATAACAACAACAACTACCACAACAACAACAACTACAACAACAACTACCACAACAACAACCGCAACAACAACAACACCAGCAGCGGCAGATGCTATATATGATAATGATTCATAGCGCACAGTGGTGCCAAACATCAGCGAAAATGTGTTTGTTTAGAAGCAAGAATATTACATTTTATTTAATGACAAATATGTATATAAGATATTTCAACTTCTTACCACAGTAAAACATTTGAATTCTGCTTTAATAAGTTCATCAAATTTTTGCACAGCAATAAATTAATTAAATTCTTCACAGCTCACAAATTTTTCAGAGAAAAAGACATTAGTTTTTAAAAATGTATATTTGTTTTTAATGTTGTTATGAATCATCACAACTGTTATTTTTTATTAGAGATTTTATAGAAACGATCTAGTAATGGAGCCTAGTTAGGACTAACAAAAAAAAATTATTTCTGCTATACGATATTATAAAACTTAGTACTTCTTAGACATCTCTTTCACATATATTTAATTGAACTTCTTGGTAATACCTTTATTATTAAATGTCAGCTTCCCAAAGCTCTGTCAACGTGTTAAATGTCCTAATCTGAACTATATAAATAATATTAATCTGCAATAACTTGATGTAATATTTCTGCTGAAAATTTTCGCAAAAATAACTTTTGAAAGAATAAGAAACTTTTCACAAAATATACGATTTTATATTCACTTATCGCCTATCTCTTTTTGATGTACAGATCATCATTTTATAAATAATATTAATTTTAAATATCTTAATGTAACATTTATGCTGTAGATTTTCTAAAAAATATCTTTTGTAGAAATATGAAATTTTCTCCAAAATTTACTATCTCTTATTTTCTTATCGTTTATCTCTTTTTAATGAATATCTGATAACATTTCACAGTGCGTATCACCACTGTACAGTGTACACTATCAGACAGACGTTGCTATCGATGTGTCTGTGGTGGTCGATGCGGGTGTTGAAGATGGTTGAGGGGAGGCGAGTGGATGGGTGTTGGAGTTGTGAATTTGTTGCTGATTCCGCAAACGAAGCTGCATATTTTGCATCTGTTGCTCGCTGTGCCACAGAGACAGCCGCAGACGGAGACAGAGATACCGGGAAGAGATGGAGATGGCGATGAAGATGGAGATGGAGATGGAGACGCAGATGCAGATGCAGATGCAGCCGCAGCGGTCTCCAGACGCATCTGTAACTCATCATTTCTGAAATATTGCTCTTTTGCATACCTGATGCAAAGAGTTTTTCTTCAACCTATTGTGGCATATGATCTGAGTGTGTGTGTGTGTGTGTGCGTGTTTTGTGGGGTAACAGAACTTAATTCTGTTTTTATCAGCGAAGCGATTTCAATCAACTTGGCGGGCAGTCAAGACGCCATTTGCCATTGACGCCACCGCAGACATAATTTATAGCCACTTTTTCGCATCGATTTTCATTTTCATTTTGTGCTGCTCTCCATCGTCGTATTGATGTTTTTGTTATCTCTCCGGCTTCTTACTGCACTTTGCTGACTTGTTTTGAAGTCAGACTGCCAAAACGAAATAGGCATCGAGCCAAGCAACTTCGGCTGAGAGACAACAGCTCTCGAGCGTAACAAATTGATGGCTGAATGGGCGAAAGTTAATTGGTTCTGTTCAATAGAGAGAAAGAAGCAGGCATATCATAAGACACTTAGACAGACACTCAGACAGACAGATTACTCGCACTCACATATTAGTCAGGTACTTGCCAAAATGTTTAATTAATGCACACCAAAACCAAAAATAACTCGAAGCGATCTTCGAGCACTTTGCGCATTAGATGCGCTGCTCTTAGGCCATAGGCCAGGCACATAGAAGACCTTTGGTTGGAAGACGCTGGCCACAAACCACTTAATCTACAGCATGGCTAAGAACACGACAGACGACGCTCAGACAGACGGATGGAAGGACGGAGGGACAGACGGGATGGGTGGGTGAAGGTTATGCGATTTGGACGCTGTCAAGTGTTGTGCAATTCTCGCCTTTGGCTTGCCTCTTGGGTGTGGACACGAGCTGCAGTTGTTGTTCTTGTTGTTGTTGTCTCTTGTTGAAGATTGCTTTTTTTGTAGCGATCGAGTGGTTTTGCTTTTTAAGACAGTTTGTAACCTATTAATAATAGAAGTAACCGACATAATTCCCATCACAGTACATCATAGTACATTAGTTATCAACTACAACAAATTTTCAATGAACTGGTACTAATAAAATTAATTTATTGTTGTTACTAGCCCTTCTCTTAAATGTTAGTCCTCATAATAAAGAGAAAGTTATTGAAAACTATTAGAAGAAATAGGTAATTTTGAATGGCAACGAAGGGCAATATATCGGATTGTATAAATACTTATTATAAAGATGTACAATCTATCATAAATTCATTAACTTCTTTTTATATCTTAATCTCCTTCTTTTATTATTAATATTATTATTTTTATTATTATCATTATGTCTCATGTGTTCTTAGAGCCTTGCTAGACTCGACTAAATAATTATTTAATTTCATTCATTAACAAAATCCATTTTCTCTCATAATAATTATGCAGTTCAGAACATAAATAATTGCTAAAATATCTAAAACCTTTTGAAACTTAATTTTATGACTAAAGGGTTTCCAGAACCTTGTTAAACTCGATCTTAGAATTATCTATATTCAACCAACACGAAAATGTATAATCTCTCATAGTTATATTGTATTCTGCAAAAGTAATCATTGTAAAAATATCATAAAACTGTTAAAACTTAATAAAATGTCTAAAGGGTGCTAAACTTGAGCGCGCTTATTAGCTTAAACTTTAACCCAAGTAGCTGGTACTAAAAAAAAAAGAACTTTAAATGCTGATAAACACAAACTGTGCAGCTGTTGATTGAAGTTGCTTTCTTTTGGCTCGTTGTTAAAGTGCGTTCAGGGTATTTGAAATTTCATTTGCAGACAGCTGGCAAAGTTGCATCATGTTGCTCCTGGCGTGGGTTGTGCAGTTGTTTCAGTGTTGTCTGACTTTCTGGTGGGTGCAGCAAAAGTAGAATCAACATCAGCAGCAGCAGCAGCAGACGCAACTAAAAGAGGCAGCAGCAAGTCAGTTTGTGGATTATCCTTTGTTACGCATCGACAAGCAGCGAGCGAGCGAGCCTGGCGAACATGATGCGCTTGTTCATGTTGTTGCTGTTTCAGTTTCTGTTGCTCCTTCCACAGCATGATGTTGACTTCGTGATCTCCTCTGACTCTTGTTGTTGTTGTTGTTGAGCCACGCACTTTGCCGAAAATCGACGCTTAATTGCAAACAGTTTGCTGTTCAAGTGAAGTCTGATTGCTGGCTGCTTCTCGCGTTAATTGGGCTGGCGAACATTTGCGCCCTGGCACTTTGATGCCTCGCCGATGATACTCTCTTCACATTCACATATTCACATCGACATGCAACAGCCGCCAACTGTGTCTGGGGGCAACAGCAACAACAACAACAACATCGACACCAACACCATCGACCATCAGCACCGAAAATTTGCATTTCAAGCAGGCCGCGATTTATGACCAGGACCGCAAGAGAGCGCCTGTGACGAATCCAATTATGAGGCGCGCCAGCTGCCAACTGTCCAATGAGCCATGTGCCCCAAGTTATCGAGTTCGTGGCAGTGGCTGTAGCTGTGCCATGTGCCTGATCCGATAATGCGCCATCAAATGGCCATAAATAAAACGCACAAAGCGGATTAAGCGTTTTGTTAACAGATTTATATTGAGCTGAGTTATGAGGCCACCGTCAGGCGGTGAACCAAACAACAGCAACAACAAAAAGTACAACTCAACAATCAATATAAACGAGAAGAAAGTCTCAAAAACGAGACGAGACGACAGCATTAATGAGATGAAATTAGGCGACCATTTAACAGGGATAAACAGCAAAAGCTGCCAAGTGTCGTATACGTAATATGCAGCAATCATTTGAGTATTAACATTATCAATGCCAGAAGTCGAAGAATGTTTAAGAATGTTTTATAATTGCGCCATTCGAAATGAAGCAATAGCAATTATCGATTTCGATTTTTGTATTTCATATCACAAACGCTGTCACTTTGGAGACTCTCCAGAATTATGCTTCAATATGTTCAATGTGTCTACCAGCTCTGGAATTGGTTCAATGTCTGGGTCTGCGAAGGGGTGTGCTATCATAATGTCTGGGGCAAAATTACAGCCACCGAAAAATGTGCGGCAAGTGCAGCATGTGATAAAAACTTAACTTGCAACTTATGCCCGCAGGCCAGAGAAGACAGAACCTCAAATTGAGGCACTCTTGGCTGCCGCTGAAGAAGCCGCCTGCCAGGATCATCCTGAACGTGTCGATCGTCAACAACTGAAAGATCTCGCAAAAAGTACAGTGAAACTTCCCATCCCAATGAAATTGACGAGTGGCAGCCGCGTGCTGAGCGCCCATTACGTGGTTCCATCCCCAAAAAAACAAAACAAAAAGCAAAAACAAAAACGAAATCTGTGGGCCTGTGTCTTGTGGCCAACGACTTTTGGCTGAGCGTCGAATTAATCGTTGCCTTCTTCTTCCACATATTCATTGCTTGGCTAAGAGGAATAAGAAGAGAGTTTTTCGTCCAGACCAACCGAGGCAGCTGCTGTTTGTGCTGCAATTTGCCTTAATGCCCAGGATTAAGATGGCTCCAAGCGGGCCGGATGCCAAACAGCAAACTGTTGACTCTTTTCGTTATTTTTTTTTGTGTCCACACCACTCGACCACTCTTGAAATTTGCGCATGTAAATTTTTGTGCACACTGCCCAAGCATAAAGCAGCCAGACAATAGTTTTTGGGGCATATGAGTTTTAAGTGCTGAAATTGAAGTAGACAGAAAAGAATTGATTAGAAGAGACGTGATTCGAAGAAAAGAGACGAAGAAAGTTAAAGAATGAAACAAGTTTACAACTTGAGGGTAAATTTGCTGTACAAAATTAAGTTTAATATACAAAATTAGCTTTAATATTTTGATTTAAAATTGTGATTTAAAAAAGGTTTAAAAATAATAAGAAAAAATTGACTTAAGTTTAGTATACAAAATTAGCTTTTTCATTTAGTCTTGAATATGTGCTACGGATTAGCTTTTGAAAAGCAAATCTGTTCTTAAGATCTTTCTATTTTAATATATAAGTTACGAAATTAGCTTTATTATTTGTTTTTAGAATGAGTTTTATTGAAAACAAATCTTTTTTTTTAGATCTTTCAATTTTAATGAAGAAAATTAGTTAAATATACAATATTATCTTTTATATTTAGTCTTGAATTTGAGCTAAATATTTGTTTTGTCTTACAAGATCTGTTTTTGAAATCGTTATATTTATGCCCAAAATTAAGTAAATTATATAAAATTAGCTTTAATATTTTGATTTAAAATTTTGCTTAAAATGATCTTTTGAAAAAAAAAACTGTTACTTAGATCTTTCTACTTTTATTTAAAAAAAAAATTTAATTTAATATGCAACTTTAAGTTTTTTTTTTTTGCATGGAAATTGTGTAGAGAATTAGCGTTTAAAAAACAAATCGGGCTTTTGAATCTTTCTATTAAATGCAAAAAATATATACAAAATTTACAAAAATTAGCTTTAAAATTTTGTCAAAAAATAGTGCTTAAAAAAACAAATCTGTTTTTTAGATCTTTCTATTTTAATGTAGAAAAGTAAATTTCTTCAAATTGTGCTAAGAATTAGCTTAGTAAATCTCTTTGTAATATATTTAAATTTGAATGTACATATATAATGAAAGCATAGGAGCTCAATTGTTTCGTAGGGCATCCGCTGGTCAGTTACATTCAACTTAAGCTACAGCTCCTGTTCTTGGTTTACTACTTGCTTGTTTTTTGCGCTGCTCTTCACATTTATGTGCACTGAAATATTTTTTGAATGCAGATTTTTCACTTAAAATTATTTCAATTACGCGAAGTGCAGCGCGCAGTTCGAGGCCGAGACAAAGAGACAAGGACTGCGATTGCGATTGCGGCTGCTGCTCGCTCCGTTTTCTTTTTTTTTTTTGTTTTTTTATTTTTTTGTCGTCTTTGGCAGCTGCTGCCGCCGTTTCAGTTGTCGTTGTCATCACACACAGAGAGAGAGAGAGAGAAAGAGATACTGAGATTGCGACTAAGGTTTTGCTGCAAGTAGATTAAATGCCACAACGCTGCTTTTCGAATGGGCTCAGAACCGCAAACAGACAAACTTGGTCAATTATTTTCAACGGCGAACACAAATTATTGATGCAGTCAGTCGACGTTGTCCCGCTTGTGAATCGAGGATGGAGGATAAGGCATGCCACGGCATTTAATGTCACAAATATTTGTTGTCAAATGTCGCCCAGTTCTGGTTCTTGATTCGGAGTCATCGTCGTCGTCGTCGTCGTGGCTGTCAATGTCGCAACTCACCTGGACTCTGGTCTGGTGATGACTTAACGAGGATTTAAGCGTCTCGTCCCATAGCAAGTTGCAACGTCCAGTCGTGTTGTTGCAACACACACACAAACACATAGACACAGAGTTGCATATAAAAATCGCATTCAGTTTGCTAAATTGGCTCGACTTGCTGGTGGGTCGATTGGGGGATTGAACCATCAATGTCTCGTCACAGAAGTTAGCTGGTCTCCTCTCCTCTCTGTGGGGGGACAAAAGAGAAGGTGGCGAGGTGGAGAGGTGCAATCAAGCAGTTGTCTGTTTGTAGTTGCAGTAGCAGTAATCGAATGCCGCAACAAAATGCAGCGACGAGTTATTAAATTTCATTGCAAATACGGTCAGAAACGTTTACAATTTCGGTTGCGCTGCTTTGAATACCCTCTATATTAAGTAGAGAGAGTATATATAGTTTTTAAATATAATAAAATACTTTATTATATTGTAAATAAAAAGTAGAGTATTCATTAATTTGTATGTATATTTAGCTTAATTATTTAAGCAACTTTAGAGGGCAACTCGCAGTTTAGCAACCTCGCATTATGCTTATTATTTAGCTTGGCAAACTGCGACACGAAACCAAAAACCAAAACAAAAGCCAACCACAACCGCTCTCTGCCCCCTCTTTTGGCCAATGCTTTTGGCTGAGGCCCTAGTGCCTAATTAGGCCAATTCTCGATGAGGCAATGCCAACAAACAAAATCGACCGGCTAATTTTTTGTTTGTTATTTACTTTTCGTTTTCGCCAATTGCCAATTGCATTCTGTTGTTGTTATTGTTCTTGTTGTAGATCGTTAAATACTTGTTGTTGTTGTTGTTACTGTTGTTGTTGTTATCGTGCACCACCTTCCTAAGCACTTGTAGTATATTTTTGTACATATTATACACATAAATTGCTTCATAAAACACTGAATGAATCCCGCTATAGAAGTCATGCGATTTTCGCTTTTTATTACTTGCGATTTTTCTTTTGAGCTGCATAGAGATGTAATCGAATTAATGGCGAATATAAAAAATATATATTTTATGATACTTTATTCATATTGCCAAATATTTTGTGAGTAAATACTGAAAAGCATTGGCATAAGAACTTTTGCAATAATTAGTTTTTCCGACTATTTTTATACTGACTATCCATAGAGTAAAGGAGTGTTGTAACTTTGTGCCTACATCAAATTAATGCTATTTTAACTGATTATCCATAGCGTACTTCCTGTACTTACAGGAAATTTATTGGTATTTTTTGTACATTATGGTATATTTTGAATGTAGTAGTATGCAAAATATATTTTACTTTATTTTTCTTTTTTATTAATAATTTGTTACCTTTGATCGTAAAAATTTCCGTATTATGAACTTTTCTGCTTTTATTGATAATGAGTAGCGAGAATATTCTTCTCGTTTTTTTTTTTCCTTTACTAATTTTTATGCATATGTATTTACTTACCTCAATTTCCATTAAATAATCAAGAAAAATGTTTTCAAATAGTTTGTAGATATTTTATTGCATTGACGGTTTCCGCATTTGGGATGGGACTTGAGTTATTGGTAGCCTAACTAGCTAAGACTGGCATTTCATAATTTCATAAATACATGGATGATTTCATAAACATATTGTATAGAATATCATAGCACTAAGTAGGATGAATAGAGGAACTCTATTCTTAAGCGGCATAGTTTGCATGGGTTATCAAAGTCTCTGTATTTGAGCCTCGCTCAGTTAGCAAATTTGAGTATTTCTCCATTCTTTGTTTTTGTTTTTTGGCATTTACATAAGATAATTGTTAGCATATGATTTCCTTTTGAGCGCACCTGAACGACACGAGAGAGAAGAGAGAACTCTCCAATCTGTTTTACAGGTTCTTAGAGTTATACTTTTTTGAGCACATTGTCCTGGAATGCATTACGAGCTAATGACTAGTCTATTATTCAGATATGATCGAGTATAGTTTCAGGGCCTGACTGGGTTCATCAGTCTTTGTTTTGTTGTTGCGGTCTCTCAACGCTCCATGCCCAGATCGTGCAGCAAATGCTGCTTAATCACCTCGCCCTCCTCCTCGGCCAACAGCTGAGCAGTCACCGTGTTGACCAAATTAAAAGCAAAGGCAAATCCACTAAACGTGGCCCACACACCCAAAGCCAGCCAACGCAGCAATCGAGGACGCAGGCTGCCATCCAGTTGTCGAAGCAGAAACAATCCCATGCTGAGTCCTGCCAAGGCGCCCGTCATGTGCGCAATGTAGGAGACTGAGATCGTGGGTCCAGCGCCAGGTTGATACTCCAACAAGGCCATTTGGCGGCAGTACAACGTATAGCCCAGATCGCAGGAGACTGGAGAGGGTTACTAATTAAATAAAACAAAAGGCAGTTGAGTAGGGAAACTTACCGAAAATGATGACAGCAAGCAGCTGGGCGAGTCCGTGTCGCATGTGGCCAAAGTTGAGCAAGACATTGGCCAATTGGGCAGCCAGCAGAGCATAGACACCGCCACTGGCGCCCACCAGATACACTGTGGAGTCGACAACACTGGTGCCCAACGAACCAGCGAGCACACCAGCCAAATAGACGACCGCAGTGCGTCCCGAACCATGTAGAAATTCTAGTGGCAGGCCATAAAGCAGCTGGGTGAACACATTAAAGCCAAGATGCAGCCAACTGGCATGGAGCAGGGCATAGGAGATAAAACGCCAAAGTTGCAGGCGACGATCCGGTCGATAGATGAGCAACGAGTCCTCCGGCGGTGCAGAGCCAACGTAGACAAAGACAAAGATCTGTGAGGATAAAGAAAATGACAAATCAAATCAAAAAGGGGTTCAACGCGCAGTTGATAAATGTTGGCCAAGCCTTAACAATTTACAAAGCTTTTTTCGACAGTGCTTAAAGTTTTCTCTCTCCTCTCTCTATCCATTATGGGACACACACACATACTCTTTTTCTATTTCGTCGCATTGGGGGCGGCAATAAAGCCATCACAATGTAAGCTATTTTTCAGCCCCCCCTCAACGGCGCCGTCAAAAGAAAATCGAAAACAAAACCAAGAAAATCCAACGGCAAAGCCAAAGCAACCCCTCAAGCTGAGCTGCGAGGCGAACCAAGCAAAAGAGAGAGAGAGAGAATGAGAACGGGAACAACAACGAGACTGGCAGCAGACAGTGGCGAGACGATGGCAAATTTCATGCGCCTTACCACATTCCAGAGACCCCAAACTCAATAGCCATTCCCAATCCCAATTGCAATTGCCCCCTCCTGAGTCTCAGTCTCCGTGTGTGTGTGTGAGTGTGTGTGTGGCTGGCGGCGTCCAGTCTGCGAGTGGCAGACACAAAACTCAGACCCAGACCCAGACCGAGACCGAGACACTGTAGACAGAGTCAGAGAGCAGTGCAAAAGTGTTGGATTTTCGCACGCACTCCGAGCCACGTTTGGGGTCGATGTTGGATGGGATGGGATGGGGATGGAGATGAGGGGACAAACTCGTCTCCTGTTTCGCGCATTCTCTGCTGTTTGATATATCCTTTACCCGGAAGCCAAATGCCATTTGCAAATGCTTTTGCTTTTGCTTTGGCTCTTGCCTCGCCAATTCGTTTTATGGCCAGTCGGCAATTTATTTGCGACCAACAGTTCACGGGGGCTGAAATATGATCAGGTTCTTTTTCTTTTTGTATGTAGTCGAGGACACCCACAGAGACCCCAAATCGAAGCACCACCCTTTTTGGGAAGCAATAGCAAACAACTTTAGTTTATGTATGGTCCATCTCCAGATGCATCTACAGCTAAGAAGGGGGAAACAGAGTTCAGTTACAGCAACAGCTGCTGTGGCTGAGATGCTGCATATTAAATAGCGAAAGCTATAAGCGATGTTATTTCCCAAGTTCCTTTCGAGATGATTGCAATTTAAACTTCGTAGTAAACAAGGGGAAGCAAGTTGTAAAAATCCTACCATAAGGAAACACACATCTTTTATGTAGTTGCTAATCTATCCCATCATTTCAACAATAGAGGGTGAATTTTAACTCACTTTTGGCATATAAAAATTTGATTTTATAGAGCAGTTCTGTGGCTACCCTTCAGTTTAATGACGTTTTGAAATTTCACATTATGACTTTGGCCATAGAAATTTGTGAAAATCAATGAAAACAATAGAAAATGGTATGGAGCGTTCTTTTATGAAGCAGCACAATAAGATTTATACAATCAGAATTGAATTTCAGAAATTGAGTTGGTATTGATAAACATTTCGATAGTCTGAGAAAAAGCACTCCGGGCTTATTTTTTGCATGAGTACAAAAATGTTCGCATTAGAGAAATTTTTTTAAAGCTCTTTACAAAAAATTAATACTTAAAAGTCTGCCTAAATTCGAAGTGCAGAATCAAACAAGAAACTTAAAGCATAACTGTGCGAAAGTGGTATTATTGTTAAAATATACCAACTTAATATACTGAAAACATAATAAAAGGTAATATTATATGAAAAGTGGAACAGCTCTCATAAATTTACTTTTATTTAATAACAGCATAATTATGCGAAGGCGGTATTATTATTAAAATATACCAACTTAATATACCAAAATATACTGAAAATATACTGATATATATATCTATATTATTGAAAAAGTATAACAGTTCTTATATATTTACTTTTGAATCGTATTTTTAAAACCACTACAATAACAAGTCTGTGTTAAATAAATAATACTTCGAAGACGTTTTCATACGTTTTCTGTTTAAGCTTCTCGGAAATCGTTATTGAAGAAGAGATCTTACATCTTTTGTCAATTTACTTGTATTTAATAACTTAGAATAGTGTCATCTTTTCAATACCTTTTCTTTGAGACATTTTCCCAGTGTCAACTTAAGAACCATTTTCAATTAGAAAGTTCCTTGGCAGTGCAGAAAAACTTTGCTTTATAAAAAGAATGTTCGAATTAAAAAGGAGCATAAAACTTCCCCTTTGGGTGCAACTGAATTTTTCAATTTAAATTATAACAAGTTACAAGTATAATACCATTAATTTAAGGCGCTGGTCGCACTCGATGCTGGCAATTAAAGCGCCCCCAATTTGGGCACGTGCAGTGGCCAATGCAGCAGTGGCAAGTGGCAAGTGGCAAGTGTTGTGCAATGTGCTCGATGTCATGGCAACATGGCAACGAGTGGAGTTTTTACTACTTTACTGTTTGGGTGTGAGTGTGTGTGTGTGTGTGTGTGGCCGCAACTCAATCAACCCCTCTGTGGCACGAAGAGGTTAATCGCATTAGAGATTGGGGGGAGGTGGAGAAAGAAATGCAATGGGATGGTCAGCTTTTATTTATTTTTGGTCACCTACCTCGAGCAGCGAGACGAACAGAATGAAGCAGGGCGGTGGCCAACAGCGCATGGAACGCGATGTTGTCAACTGCTTCTCCTTACTCAGTTCTGAGTCTGGCAGTGACTTGGCTGCTGCTGTCATTGTTGTTGTTGTTGGCTGCTGCATCAGCTGGTCGAGACAGACGCCCAGCACCAGGCCGCTGTTGCGGGATTGAGATTGTGGCGGCATCTGCAAGACGGTTGCCGCAAGCATTTCCGATTTGTTGTTGCCGTTGCCTTTGGCGTTGCCGCGTCTATTTTTGGGGCGTCTGCCTTGTGACGGTGCCCCACTTAGCGGCTGTCATGATGTTGCCGACGGCGCTGTGCGAGGAATTTTGTCTGGCCCACAGTTGGCCCCTGCAGAAAGAGAAAGAGAAGCAAACGTAACGTTAAATGAGTCAGTGAGAGACAGCAGACAGCAGAGAAGAGAAGAGAAGGGAAGAGTGGAGGATTCTCTGATAGCTTTTTCCTTGCCAAATTAGCTCAAGGTTGTCTGTCCAACAATATCCACGTTCCTGCTGCCACACTGCGACACAACTGCAGCGCAATTATTCTCGACTCTCGAGACTCTATTTGGCAGTTGTCGACGGCGCCAGCCAAGTCAATAACACCCCACTCAATGTCTTCCCTTTCGTGTGTTTATAAAAATGCCTGTTGTAATGTCACTAGACAGCCATAAAACAGTCGCAATTTATTTCTCTCACTCGCTCGCTCTCTCTTTCTCTCTTGCTGCTGCCTAGCACATTTTTTGACAACCAAATTTATATCCGCTGCACATCGAAGCACTCAGACACAGCCAGACACAACAACAACAAAAACAACAACAGCAGAAAACCTGCCCAACCCCAACCAGATCTGCATTTAAGCAAGCTCATCTCTTCAATTTTCGTGCAAAAAACGATTATTTACGAGAAAAATAGGAAATAATCTAGCAGACAATTTCAATTGATTGCTTCAATTGCTGATGACAAATGGCTGTTTTTGATCTGTTTTCCTATGCTGTAGCATTTTAGTTACTATAGTAACCAGAGATGAGTTCAAAAAGAGCTCAGCTAAGGGCAAATATTGTCATCCAATTATGAATATGCCAGCAAATGCTTTGCAAAGTACAATTGGGTTTTCTATTTCTGCTTCAAAGAGTGAAAAAATAATTGTTGTTTTAGCACATCAAATAATTTCCTTTAACTCTTAAATTGGTTTTGTATTTCTGAAGCAAGGTAGACAAAATAATGATGACTTTTTGTAAAATTAGCTAAATTAATTTTATATTAATGGGATGGATATAAATAAACTCTCTTTGCCAACTTTTTTTGGAATGGGGACAATCTTGACAATCTGGTATATTATAATATAATCTATGCTATATTTCGAATGTAGTACTATTCAATATACTAAATATAGCCGTCGGTATACTTTAGTATTTTTGTGGCATATTTTTGATAGATTTTAGGAATATTACTGCACGGTTTTTCTTTTATTCAAGATGGGTAGCGGGTATCTCACAGTCGAACACACTCGACTGTATCTTTGTTTCTTTTTTCATATTGACTCCTTTCGTTAAATACCAATTGCTGCATATTTCGTGATCGAAAATCAGAATTTCCATACATTTACAACTAATATTATCCATTATCTTAATCTTAACTTTAAATTGCTGCATATTTCTTGAACTAAAGTGTACTGACAATTTTTTGTATAATCATAAATCCTTTTATTTTAAAACAACAATAGGAATCATACTGAGAACTTTTATTGTTTATCAATTAAGTATTTATACTTCATCCATTCACCCTCCGGTCATATTCCCTTGGCTCGCATAGATTCATATGAGATTTAAAACAAGTTAAAACAACAAGTTAACTTTTCTGCGACAGATATTGATTCACTTTATCAACTACTCACTCCCTTTTTTTGCTAAAAGGAAACGCTAATTGAATTATCCACGAGTTGTAAAGGTTGTCAATGAAAGCAGTTTGATATATCGTAAATTAAAGTTCATCTGCTCCATAAAATCGGCCAAAAGGAAGTAAATTGTTCTTGTTGATATAGTGACAATTGTTGTTGGTTGTTGTTTTTGGTTGCTGTTGTTGGTTGTTGGTGTTGTCGCAGCATGTTGCTGTTTGGTTTTTGGGTACATTGTATGGATTAATCGTAGAGCTGGGCAAAGTACTTTATGTGGCCAGTGCTAGTTTTTAGTGTCCTGTCGAGTATTGGCATGGCCATGGCGTGCCCGGCCTCGTCCTGGCTTTCGCTTCGGTTCGGTTGGCTTGGCGCTGTGTTTCGACATTTGGCAGTTGCCCTTGGTAATGAGTTTTAATGGTGATTACCTTTTGGAGCTGTTTTCTTGCTGCTGCTGCTGCCGCAAAACAAAAGGTATCGACTTCGGAATGGGGACAATGCGCTCAGAGAGGGTTTGAGGGAGAACGGTACTATGGATTGGGGGGGAGCCTTCGCCTTTGCCTTGGCCAACTGGCCGTCAGGACACTTTCTTGCCAAACGAGTTTTGCGAGAGAGCGAACGGAAATGCTGTGCGTTTCCATCTCCTTCGATCCTTTCGGATCCTTGGACGCTAAACCGGTCTCGGACTGTTTCGTTTTAATGAAGCGCATGCCAAAACCGAAACTGAACTGTACAAATATCGACAGGTGTAGCCAGTGTACTATGCATGTCCTTAATGTCCTTAAAGCGCTCAGTGTTTTGCTGTCGATACTCGTATATTTGTTGGCTTGCATTTTGGTTTGGGTTTGAGTTTGAGTTTGGGTTGTTGGCCTTCACACGCAAGTTGCTTTTGCTGCTTGTGCCCATTGAGGACACGCACATATCCTTGAACCAACTCGGCAGCATTGAGCGGAATTAAACTTTCAAGTGTGCTAGTTATGTATGCATATGTGAGAGTGTATTTGAAAGTACACATACATACATATGAACAATATGTACTATGTGGATTATGCAAGCAATTGAAGCTCCTTAAGTCTAACTACGGGCCAGCTAACCTTTTGGCCCTTTCCCCATTCCCATTGCCCTCTGCCCTTTTCGTCCTTACTAAGTAGCCCTCTGCCCAACTCGAACTCGAACCCGCACTCGACCACATGCCACTTGGCCCACTTGATTCGGCTATGTGGAGAGTTTGTATTTGTGTTTGCACAGGCAAAATATTTAATTTGCATAATGTTGGCTATTTGTATTTGCATTATTTGCATTTGTATTTATCAAATATCACGTGTGGCGCCTCTTTTACGAATATATCGTAACTATATTTTTTGCTGCTGCCTTCCTTCATTTTGTGCTTTATTAATTCATGCGTTTGCAAATAATTAAATAAATAAAAAATCATTTCATAAAAAGGACATGACCTACGGCATAAAAAGCTTATCAATTTGTTTATTTGTTAGGCATTGAGTGCAACAGAGATTAATATAATTCAATTAACAATTAACATATAAATTATGCACAATGCACAACGAAGCGAAGGGATCAAATAGTTTCATATTTTTTTTAGAAAAGGAAATTTAATAAAATATTTATAGTTAATGAAATGCAGCTTTAAGCGTTAATTAAGTCTAATTTAATTTCCTTAAATTTGTATGATGAATGTTACAATAATTCAACTGGTGACTATATTACTCAACTTTGCTGTTAATTAAGGCACAATTGAGAGTTTCCTGCTATGATATTTGTCTTCTTTGGCGACTGAACTATTATCATTTTTTGTACTGTAATTTATGCTTTT
Organism: Drosophila kepulauana; assembly: GCA_023558455.1. Taxonomy (NCBI): domain Eukaryota; kingdom Metazoa; phylum Arthropoda; class Insecta; order Diptera; family Drosophilidae; genus Drosophila; species Drosophila kepulauana. Next base: position 41,575,049 of record CM042369.1, read on the forward strand.
AAAATGATAAATATTAGGAAATGTTTCCCATATAATGTGTGAAATTGGAAAAACATTTGGGGAGAAAGTTAACTACTTGATAGCATTTCAGTATATAGTTTCAAGCTATGTATGTTAATTATTGTACTGTAGATTTATAGTCCTAAAATGGCAAAAGAAATAAATGCTTTAAAGCTAAGATGCCTACAACAATATGTTAAATTTAAGTCTTTACATTCTAATAACATTTCTATGTTAATTGTTTTAGTATAGATTGATGTTACTAAATTGATAAAAGTAAAAAAATCATTTAAGCTAAGTATTCCATGAATTGCCAAATTTAAATTTGTATCTGCTAATAACATGTACAGAAAATGTTAATCAGTTCATAACATTTACTGATAATGTTAATCAGTTAATAACATTTCAATGCTCAATAAAATAACATTTTAATACTATGTTAATTATTGTACTATAGATTGATGTTACTAATTTGTATAAAGTAATGAAATCTTTACACTCTTATTAAAATCTTTAAACGTAAGTAACCCAAATAATTTGCGGAATTTATATAAGTAACTCTTAAGAACATTTACAGAGACTGTTAATCATTTGATAACTTTTCACTGTACAGCAAACTAACATTTCAATACTATGTTATTTATTGTGCTGTAGATTTGAAGTTTTTAAAATAGGAAAAGTATTGAAATCTTTAAAGCTTACTAGCCTATATTGTTAATAAGTGATCACATTACAACGTACAACAAATTAAAAGTTTCATTGTATTATATAATACTTTAAATGTATGTTGAGAGGTAACGAAATCTTTATAAAAAGAGCGTCAAATTGTCAAATAATAAAATCTGTACTTAAACTAGTATTTTAAGGCGTCAAGCTAAAATATGTATATGCTCATAAAGCATACAGAAAATGTTAAACATTTGATAACATGATAAATGTAAAATAACACTTTTTACTATGTTAATGATTTTACTATTATAAGCATTTGATCTGACACATCCTAATGAAAATATACAGTGACTAACATAACATTGTCTGTGGAAACAAGGAGTGACATCTGCTGCCCAAAAAGTTGTAACACATACAGTGTATGCGAAAAGTATTTGTCAGCTTAAAAGTTGCCATTGTGAATGGCGTTTACAAGAGTTGCATAGAAGAAGAAAATAAAAATGCATTTGGTGAGAAAGAGAAACAAACATACACACAAACGAAATTGCAATGCGAGTGACAGAAAAGTCAAGTGAAATGTGCAAAGTAAAATTTTAATTACAGACGCCACGAGCGATCTGCGCGAGTGTAGAAAAGTCGCTGGAAAAGCGATGGAAAAGCTTAGTGGGGAGGGGGCTAAGGGGAAAACAAAAGGAAATGTTTGTGAGAGTGAGAAAGCGAAATGTGCATAATAATTATGACTGGGCTTAAATGTTGATGGGAAACTTGTGAAAAGTGAAAAACAAAAATAGAAAAAAAAACAAGTTGGCAGCACTCCTCAACGGCCTTGGAAGAGTTTTTGTGGGTGGGCTGGAATGGGTTGAGAGATGGGTGTGTTGACTTTGGTGCTGTTGTTGGCAAAGTGAAAGAACTAAGGCGACTCCACTAGACAAGTAATGCATATAGAAAGTTTTGCATGAACAGAGCAACGGGGCAACAAACAGAAACGAACATTAACAACAATGACGAGAAAATTGTTGAAAAACTATAATTGAAAAACATGCGCGACTCTGCACAAAACACGCACAGACAGCAGACAGAAGAAAAAACTAAGGCAGACAGACAAAGAGAGAGAGGGGAGGAGGAAGTTAGGAAGTTTGAGAATGTGTAGCCTGAGGTTTCACTTTTAACAAGCGAAGCTCTAAGTACGTAATACTCACATGCGAGTATAAACAATAACATTAACATTAACTTTGCCATTAACATTAAATTTGCACTTTTTTAGTTGTTGTTGTTGTTGTTGCTGTTGAAATAGTTATGAAAGAAAAGTGCAGGCGACTGAGGAGACGCGCCTCACTTGGCTAAGCAAAGAAAGTGGAGCTAGACAAGCGAGAGAGAGAGAGAGAGAGAGAGAGTGGAAGTATCTTAACGCCCAAAGTCTTTGCTCATTTCACAATCAAATTCCGGCAATTGAAATGAATGCGATTAAAAGCCGCACGTCATGCGAGGGAAACAAGTGCGAGAGAGGCTGCTGGAGGAGGAAGACGAGGAAGAGAAGAGACGAGAGGAGCAGCAAATGGAGCATCAAGATAGAGCTCGCCATAAAGCAAACGGAACCGAAGTTGGGGTCGTCGGATATATGAGAGGAGCAACTGCAACTGCCCACGCGACTGCAGAGAGTTCATTTCCATTTTGGGTTGCATGCCACAGCAACAACACAGGGGAAGCAGAGGGGGAAACATAAACTGAATCTCTTGTTGCCTGCTTTCAATTTAATTGTAATTTCTTTTGTGTTTATTGCGTTTGCCTGCTGCTTGCTTGCTTACGTTTTAATTTCATTAACTTTGAGTTTACTGTGTGAAACACTTGCCCATCCACATCAACAAAAACAACAACACCACGTCTTCCCCTCAAGTCCATCTCTTCCTGAGGCCACACTGCGCGCTAGCCGTAAAATTTTTGACATAAAACTTAACCTACAAGCAAGCTTACTTGTATTTGTGTATCTGTATCTGTATCTGGTTCGGTTTCTGTATCTGTGAGTGTGTGTGAGTCTGTGAGTGTGTGTGGCAGAGATTTCAACAGAAGCTGAAGCTCTGTCTGACTCTGCTGATGAACTTAAGATACTCATTTAGAACAGCAAACGGAACCACTTACCCCAGTTCAGTTGCGCGTTTACATTTTCACATTTCACAGATTGAGCAATCAAATGGGATGCTAACACACACACACAGTCGGAGAGCAAAGCACATGCAAGTCTAAGATTTCAAATGAAATTACCAAAGAGCAATAAAAAAAACAACCAAATGGTAAAGTAAATGAAACCTGGACTATTCTAGCGGTTGAAGATCAATTTAAGCAGATGCAAATGTCAAACTGGTTCTCTTTAAAATCAATTTGAAGTAAATCTTTTTTAAGCCGCTAAATAATTGTTTTATTAAGATTGAGCTCAGAGGCGCACGTAATATTTATGATTATTATTTTCTAAGATTTTATGTTATTAAACTCGAGTTGTAAAAACTTAATTTTTTATATTCATGTTTGAAGATTATATTTGATTCTATTTGTACTATTTTAGTGTTCCATTCAAAACGAGCTTTAAAAAATCATAATTGTCTTTATTTTTTTAAAGAATTCAGTTAATTTTCAAGATCTTTAGTTGGTAATAAAATAAAGAATTGGTTAATTTCTCAGTCAATTCGGAAACAAAAGTGTTTATGTTATGTAGCTGTGAAAAATCTTAATTTTTGCATGTTTATTTTCTTAGAGATACATTTAAAGAACATTTGAAAATTTAATGATTATGAGTAAATTATTTTTTAAGATTTTATGTTGTAAAAACTTTATTATTTATGTTTATCTTCAACGATTTTATTTGATTTTACTTGTACTAAATGTAATTTTGAAACTAGAGCCACGATTTTTGGTGCATAAAATAATAACTAGAGTATTTATAATTCCTAGATTATTTATTTTATTCCTAGAATTATTTAAAAATATAATTTTTTTGTTGGGTAAAACGCTTACTTAACGCTAGTGATAATCTGGTATATTTTGCACTCTGTTATATTTTGAATGTAGCACTATTCAATATACCAAATGTAGAATTTGGTATATTTTTAGTATTTTGCAGCATGTTTTTCTTTTACTCAAAATGGGTAGCGGGTATCTCACAGTCAAGCACACTCAACTGCAACTTTTTCACTTGTTTATTTTCGAGTTTAAGTTTCCAAAGTGAATAGCAACTATTAGGTAATAATAGATCAATTTAAAAAACTTTTACAGCATTCAAGTTAATGTCGAGAGTCAATAGTTGGTGAGAAAAGTAAAGAATAAACTTTATTCTGTATTCAATAAATATTTGCCAGCATTTGTGCAGCTGTGAAAAAAGATTCGCAACAATGCGCAACGCATTCTGCGGTTCACAAATATAGCATAAGCATATTGTTTGCTTTGTGGCAAGTAGTATTAAAACCATTTCAAGTCATTCGGAGGCAGCCACGACAACACAGCACAAAAGTGAGGTGCACCACAACTTGGGTTAAGTCCAAAGGTACAGTATTTATGCTGAATATTTCTACGACTTCGCGTCAATGCACAAATCAGTTAACGTCCGGCATTGGCCAGGCCAGTTGTTAGTTGGTAGTTGTTGGTAGTTGGCAGACGTAATAACCTGCCCCAAACAGGGGGCACAAGATAGCCAGAGAGACACAGACACAGACAACGACGACATCGACACCTGACCACGCGGCGGGTTGTTGCTTGGTTGTTGTTTGTTGGTCGCTTGTTGGTTGCTGCTTTGTTGGTTGCTGGTTGTTGGGTGTTGCTTGGTGTTACCTAAACAAGTGCAGCGCGTATCCATGTTTATTTTACGGTTCAACGATTATTACCAGTTATTGTCTAATGGCACCGTAAAAGGGGGACACCACCAACAAGAGAGGGGCGGACACCCAAGGGAGTAGAGGGAACACAGCGAGTGCTGTCGTGCAGCCAAAGCAAAATCGCCAAAAGCGACAGACTGTGGGAGAGACAGAGAAAGGAAAGGGAGAGGGAGAGGGAGAGGGAGAGGGACAGACCATCGACTAGGTGTTGCTAGATTGTGAGTTTGTTGTTGTTGTTTGTGTTGTTGTTGTTGTTGTTGTTGCAACCACCACTGCGTTACTGAGTGTCTGTTGGTTGTTGGTTGTTGTGGTCTCTGCACTCGCTATCAATATTTCAAACACGTACCAAACTTTTGCCTTTTGCAGACAGGCAACGGACATGGGACATTCTGAATGGATAGAGAAGGTGAAGGAGGAGGAGGAGGAGAAGAGCTGGGGGTAGTCAACAAAAACGGAAGTTCACACGGAAATATATACCAAAAAAGAGAAAAATGAAATAAAATAGCAGCAGCAGCAGCAGAAACAAAAACACAGCAAGAAAAGACAAACATTATGTTTATAATAAAATAACAACAAAACTATATAGGAAAATGAATCACGCAAAGCAATCGAAGGGAAGTTTAGTTTTTTGGTCGTCTGACTTGAATTAAATAATTCGAAAAATAGCATTCGATCGATCGGCGGCAAATATGACGAAATTGTCGACGACAAAAAACAGAAAAAACAAAGAGAGATAGATGAAAAGAATTTAGGGAATGTCAACTAGCATTTGGCATAAGGCCACCGAGGCGAGAAAACATTTGTGTTATCTGCTCTCAAGGAGACGCAAGACTATGAGAGGGATTGAAGAGGAGGAGAAGAGAAGATGAGGAGAAGGAGGAGGGAAGACAGCATTGACATATCAATAAATTTAGCACGCAGCCGATTAATGTGCGTTGGCTGCGATGGAAGCTAAGCAGATTTGACTGGGCAACGTCTAGACGCAAAGCACGACGCTGATGACGTGAACTTGTGGCAAGTGTCTCTGTGTGTGTGTGTGTGTGTGTGTATGTTGGAATAAATAGTTCTAGTTTTGGTGGCAGATGTGGCACTGTCACTGAGAATATCATAATGTGGGCACACACTTGATTTATGCTCTAGCAATGTGTTGGCCCTATCGAAGAAGGCTTCTTCACTTTGCTCCCCGCTCGCAGAGAGTTAGTTATCTAGGCTGTGAATTTCTCTGCACTGATCTAATAGAGCTTAAGAAATTGCGGCACGAACATGAACTCGATAATTAACTTCAAAACGCGACTGCACATGCAAAAGATACAAATGCACAGCACAGCACAGATACACAGATACAGATTGACAGATACAGATAGTTGGATGCATGTGTGTGCAGCAATTGCCCCGCTGATTGTCGAGCGTGGCAATTTAATGCAAAAGCCATCAATTAACCCGCTTTCCAAGTGGCAAGCAGCTACACAGCAACAACAACAGTAAGAGCACCATCCACAAGCAGATGCAAAACTATCTCAGATGAGTCGGAAAATGAACCGCATCATTGAACGGTTAAGCTAAGCAGCAACAGCAACAAACAGCAACAAGATGCAACGATTTGCACGTAGTTCCGTTAGCTAATTGGTCTATAACCATTAACAACAGAGCCAAGACTCCGTTCCCCTCTCTCCCGTCTCTCTCAAAGGTAATTCTTAGGAATCGCCTGGCGGAAGCAAACAAGGAAAGGAAACTCTCTGTTGACCACTGGTCAAAGTTAAGAGAGGGAGAGAGCGACGTGACTTTGTGCGTTTCCCCCTCGCAATGAATAATTAATTTATGATTTTTCTCATTGTAAATCATAACAATTAATGTTACTTTAAATGCGCAACGACCTCGAAGTCAGTCGAGTTCTCTCGGGGAGAGCTGCTGCAGGAGTTGAACATGAACATGGCCAACGGCAACAACAACAACAACAAAATAAGAACAAAAACATCAACATCAAAAGGCAATTATGCGCCAAGAGTGGGCGGCAGGGCGTAGCAAAAAAAAAACAAAAACTTAAAACAAAAAAAACTACAAAACATCAACAGAGAAATAATGTTAATAAGAAAACAACAAGAAAATTGCGTGGACAGAGACACAGACGGGAATAAAAAGAGGGGACTGAGCAATGCAGAAAAGCAGCTAGAACAATTCGCACGATAATGGAAATGAAAATGGCATGAAAAGGCTTTTGTGTTCTCTTCTCTCCACTCTCCGACTCTTGAGTCTGTAGTTTTTTCTGGTTCAGCTTTCGGCCTCAGCGACAATCCCAAGAGACAAGCGAAGCAACAAAAGAACTTTAACCTGGTCAAATGGGTCAGGAAACAAGAGAAGCGGCAAGTTGACAATGTACATAGCCAGGGCCAGCAAAAATGCAAATTATTAGTGCAAATCTTAAGAGATTTCAGAAAAATGCAAGAGAGGGAATGCAACTGAGTAATGGATTCTGCAGTTTAAATCATTTGTCAGAGGTTGAAAGCTAAAGGCTTAAATTATTAGGATAATTAACTTAAAGATCTGAAGAGTGAAAAAAGCTAATATCTAATAATAAGTGAGAATGCTACAGTCGAGTGCGCTCGACTGTGAAATACCCATTGTAAATAAACGCAAAACACTGTGGTATTATTTTTAAAATATACCAAATTAATAAACCGAAAAGTATTAAAACTATATACCAAATGCTATATTTGGTATATTGAAATAACACTAAATTCAATATATACATACCATTGAGTGGAAAATATACCAGATTGTCAGACAAAGCCCAAGGCTGACATATAAAGATGTATTGAAAAACTTATTAATAGAATCTTATCTAAGGAAACTAAAAGGAAATTATATAAAAAACTTGTTATATGATAGTAAACTCATAAAATATATTGTTAAAAATTGTTATAGCAAAAAAAGTTAAAAAAAAATTATATAATCAAATCTGAACTGGAAAAAATATGAGAGCTAATATATAGAGCACCTTAAAATAAAAAATTGTTGCCATTCTAAAATCCAAAACTAAAAGATTATAACAAATTTAATAGACAAATTTTCAATTTTTATCAGATTCATCTAAAACTTATTACCCTTCGCTTCTCTAATAATTACTTTAATTATTTCCGTAAGATTTTTAGTTTAAATTTATTTATTTAGTTACGCCCTAAACATTATTACTAAAACTATTATTGTGAGATCTTCAATTTCTTTTATTACTTTATCAGTTACTCTCTTAACATTATTACTTTAATCATTTCACTAATAATGTTTAAACCTACCTATTTTAATTTTATTAGTCACTCCCTTAACACAATTTCTACCAACAAATAGAAACTGTAATTATAAATTAAGAAATGAATATTTGAAAGAGAAAGCGTTTTAGCAGCCTCTAAACCCTTCATAGAATAAAGATCTTAATGTAAAGCTTTCATGATGATATCATATGGAAAGCAATACTATCTAAGCTAATTGCTAATGTACGTTTGTTTGTAACATAAAGAGCTAAGTGAGTAAATTTAGCCTGATGATCAATTGGGCAAAAGAGGTGGGCTTGAGCGACTTTCATTTGGTGGGAAAACCGCGGCTGTGAATACAAATCGCCCATTAATGGGTTCAATACCTGCAAAATGTGCAAATGTGTCCAACTGTCTGTCCGTCCGTCTGTCCGTCCGTCCGTCTGTCGGACATTCGCTTGGCAATCGCGCACATTGAACTGATATTGGAGTTGGGAGTCGGCAGAGTCCGATTATCACATTTCGAGCTCAGCGTTCATAAGCACATTAGCACCGCTGGCGCTGAACACCAAAGTCGACCCAAGCATCTACATATAATATAATATAGTATCTATATGCAGCGCCAGGCTATTGCTTTAGCTATTGCTATTGCTATTGCTAGCCATGGTCAGAGTGTGCGATCTACATTCATTTGAAGCTTGAACCATTCACCGCGAACGAACAACTATTTTTAGTCGACTTGGGCTTTGACTGAATCCGCCTCTTGCCACGGCGCCTTACCTTGCCACATTTGCCACCCCACCCCTCCCCTCTCTCTCTCTCTCCTCCCTGAATATAGATAGCGTGGTAATTATTCGCGCTCAGCTGACTGCGCGAGTCTGCAAAGCGTAACTTGTAACTTGTAGATACATTCACGTATCTGTATCTCGAGGCACGCATCTACATATATGGAAAGCCAGGCCCAATGTGCTGCTGCTCGCTTCTGCGATGATGCCCCACTGTGGCCAAGAGTTAATCACCGTTGCCGTTTAGCCAACTCGAGCAGTTGTTGCTATTGCTTTTATTGTTGTTGTTGACGTTGTTGTTGTTTTGGTGTTGCCGCTCGCATAGTTTACATTTTATAAGTTAATTGAGTTAACTGTGAAACGCTGCCGACGTCGTCGCCGCTGACTTTGCTTTACTTTATTGTGTTTTGTTCGTACTCATTCTCTTTGCTGCGCTCATTTGCTAATGCAAATTTGATGAATATCAGCGCCAGCGATTGCAAAATGTATCTATAAGATGCATTTGTATCTACATGTATACGAAATTACACGCAAACAGACCAAAACCAAAAGTCGGTTGGGATTATGTTTAACACACAAAATGTATTTAAAATGTTCTCTCCTCTCCCGCCTCGGTTTTGTCATTGGGCATGTTTTAATTATAAATATTTTACAGTTATTTGTATTGTTTATATTATTGCTGCTGCTTGCTGCTGTTGCCAACTAAATTGCCTGCAAAGCTGCATAATTCGTTTTGCGGTTGAACACATTTAAAAACATCGAAAAACACACCAAACAAAACACACACAACAAAAAAAAAAACAAGAGAAAAACCAAACACCAAACACCAGACAACAACAAAAAGAATTAGACATAAAAACCCAGCAACAACAACAAAACTAAGTACAAATTTGTGTGTCGTTTTAATTGCCAGAATATTTCATTTCATTTCGCATATTTGCACATGCATGCATCCAATTTTGATGCACATCTTTTCACATCACACATTTATTTATTTTTCGCTTTTTTTTTTGGGTCTGTACTTTGGTTTTAATGGTCGCACACAGTGCAGCCAAAAGTGGCGGATAATAGCTCGAAAAATTGTCGAGTTTACTCTTCAACATTGCCAACAATTTAACATTCATAAATATTTTAAGAGTTTACAACTAAATTTATTAAACACAAAAACCCGAATATAGTTTAATTTGAAGTTTTGGCTCGTGACATTTATTGCGATTAGGATGTTGAACTCATAAATAAATCTATATGGTTTTGCCATTAATATGATATTTTTATGATTGGGTCTTTCTATTATAATTCAAATGTTTATGTAAATGATTCACAACAAATTTCCATCTAAAGTTGTTAAATTTATCGCAAAGATTAGTTGAATTTATGCAACTTTATTTTATGGCCAATTTTTATTGATTTCTTATTAGTTCCAAATACAAATTGTTTAGAAAAATAAATAATTCATTTGTGTTGCTTATTTAATTATCAACTTCGGCACGTCAAAGAGAAATCTGCATACTCTAGTTATCAACGCAATGGAATTTAATGCAATTTATTAAAGATAATCAACAGCGAGTGAGCTCTGCTGTAAAAGTGAATGTGCTAATATATTTTATCATATAAAATCAATCTACAATTGTGCTTCAGACTGCAAATAGTTGTCACATGATGTTTCGATGGAAATTAGATAATAGTAAAATAAATAGAAACAGCTCACGAGACAGCCAAAGAGTTGTTGCTGAATTTGAATTACGAACTGCTGACAAGTAATAAACAAATTTGCAGTGCCATATCACAGAATTGTGCTACGTCAGTGAAGGTAGCGCCACGCCCCCGTCACCGCTCACTGAAAAGGTGTCAAAGGGGCTAAATACAGCAAAAAGCAAGTAAGAAAGCTACGGTCGAGTGTGCTCGACTGTGATATACCCAAAACAATAAGAGTAAAACATAGCAAAAGCATGATAATCGATCAAAATTATTCAAATTATTATTCTAATAAAAATACTTAAATATACCAAAAGCTTTATATGGTATATCAATATATTACTATTTTCAAATTGTTTTTGTTATATGGATGTACTACTACATTTAAAATATATCATACAGTACAATATAAACCAGATTATATTTGGTATCTCGATATACTACTACATTAAATATATAGCATATTTATAAAATATACCATATTGTAATTGGTATATCGATGCACAACTACATTCAAAATATACCACAGAATGCAATAAATACCAGTTTGTATATATACCACATTGTATTTGGTATATCTGCATACTACTGCATTAAATATATGCCATTCAGTACAAAATACACCATATTGTAATTGGTATATCAGTATACTTCTACAATGGCAATATACAGTATGCAGTGTGCAAAGTACCAGATTGCATTTGGTATACTACTACATTCAAAATATACCATTGAGTACAAAATATAACACGTTTTTTTTGGTATATCGATATACTACTATTTTCCAAATATACCACCACATTATAATTGGTATATCGATATACTGCTATATTAAAAATATACTACTAGTATACTATTAAGACTTCACTTCAGCTTTTTACTCCATTTAGATTTTCAACCGATCGCAACTAAATTTTCACTATGTCTTCTCATATTTAAGTTATAATACCCTGCAACTCTATAGATAATGGGTATAAAAATTTGTCAACGAATGTCTGACGTCAAAAACGAAGTCGCGCAATTTAAGTTTGGACTTCTATATGGATATGGATTTTTGATTGTTGGACTGTGCACAGTATTATTTTGTAGTTGTTGCCCCATGGGTGCGTTCCAATCGCAATCGCAATGCTCCAAGCAGCAAGCTCGAAGCTTGAAGCTCAATGCGGGGTTTTGCCCACGCGTCGCTGCCGTCGCCCGCCGTGGGAAAAACTTGTTTTTTTGGGTCGATAATAAGTCGGATGCGGATTTCAGTTGGCCGGTGTCTCGACGTTTGCCGGCGCTGCGACGGCGCATTGCGTGGGCCTGACTCACTCGTTCCAGTTCTACATTATCTATATATAAATTGTGTGTTGTATATTCATTGTGTGTGTGTTTGCATAGATATATAGATACACAGATAGCGAACAAGATATAGGCAAATGACCCTGACTTGGGTTCCGTTTCACTTTTCAAAAAAGTTTTCAACAGCTTTGCTAATTTGCCGTTTTGTTTGTATTTCTCTCGGTGTGTGTGTGTGAGTGTGTGTGTGTTGGCCTCAGTTATTTCAGCTATGCAGTTTAGTGTCGATTCACACGTAGATACGCAATACAAAAGTATCTGAGTATCTGTATCTGCGCCTAGCCAGCTGCATCTCTATTGCATTGCAATGTTTGTCTGTCTGTTTGTTTGTTTCGCTTGTTAGCCACTTGGTTTGTTTATCTCAACTCGTCTCGTCTTGAGTTTCGACTCATTTGGCTGCTCTTTTGTTTTTAGTCGCGCGCACGAAATTTTCACTGCTCGCTATCGATGAATGAATGCAAGCGGCAAGTGCAACGCCAAGAGGGGGGAGCTGCGATAAGCGATGAGTGTGCGGAGTTCCCTTGGTGTTAGCTGCTGTTGATTCTTGTGATTCATAGTATTCACAACATTCACACTCACACTCGTAGTCGCATTTCGCATTTGCAAATTGCGCTGGTTAGGCATTCTTTTGGCTCTGCTGCAGTCGACGTCGCAGTCGACAGTTGGTGTCGTAATTTGCCACTCGCTTTGTGTTTTTGTGTGTGAAATATTCACGTGCACAGACAACGGCGTCTTTTGCCATTGCAGCCCTATACTATATACATATATACTCTATATCTTTAGCTGTATCTGTTGGATACATTTGGCCGAATGCAAGCAGCAAACACTTTTCCTGCTTGGCATTTTTACCCACATTTATTTTCGTTGCATTTCCGCCGTCTGTCTGCCATTACACGCTCCCCTCCCTCCCCTTCTTAGCTCCTTTTCCGTACTTACCTGCGATAAGCAGATAAAATGCTAGCTGTTTTTTTTTTCGGGGTTCTTTTGCTGTTGGGTTCTGCTTTCGCTGTTGGGTTCATAGCTTTACTTTTGGCATAAACATTTCCTAAACTTTTATCTAATTCAACAAACTGCAACAGCAGCAGCAACAACAGCAACGACAGCAACAACAAGAGCAACAACTTGAACCATTTCGAAAGATTCCCAAGACATTTCCACATTTTCCATTGTTGTTGCTGCTTCTGCCTTGAGCTGAGCTCTGCTTCTTCAACGCTCTTTTGTTTCTTTTTCCTCGCATTTTCAACGTGTTTCAACTTGTTAGGCATTCAACTTTTCACATCGTTTTCCCTGCCTCATCTTTTTTGCGGCTCTTTTCGCGCTACCTTTTTTTATTATTTTGTTGGTCTCTGATTTGGTTTTGTGCAACGCGCTTTTGTTGTTGCTGCCACTGCTGCTTCTGTTGTTTGTCGCTGGGGCAACTTATGCAAGAGTCGCTGGAAAATTTATTAAATTTTCTTCGAGCATAAAGTGCGCTAATTTATTAGTTTTTCATAGGTCTAGACTATCTGCAACTCTTGCTCAGCGCTATTGTCTTTCTAAACGCTTCCCAATTGTGTTTCGTGTCATGCCAAGACGGAGACTGCAAGAATTTTCTGTAGATCGTTAGATGAATCGTCTTGTAGAATGCTTCTTGCATTGAGTCTGGTGTACGCGCCCTCTTAGCGCAACGCGAAACTTCCCTAACGCCTACTTTTCTCGAATATGTGCAAGAATTTTATGCAGATCGTTAGATGACTCGTCTTGTAGAATGCTTCTTGCATTGAGTCTGGTGTACGCGCCCTCTTAGCGCAACGCGTAATTTCCCTAACGCCTACTTTTCTCGAACATGTGCAATTTTGTGTATCATGCGTCATTTGTTTTGTGAGTGCTGTACAAGAAAGTTGTTTTTTTCCTGCGCGTCTTTTATAAAACAATCAGAGGTAAGTTGTTAATATTATTAAACTACTATTCTAATCTGATTTAAATTAAAAAATATATTTGTATTTGTATTTATATTTACAGTTTTGAGGACCACGAAAGAGCTACGTTGGATGATAAAAATAGAAACTACAAGGCATTGTTCAGGGCGAAGAATATTGAAAACGGCGAAATAAATTAATTTTTTCTTTTAGCTATTATATTATTTAGTTATAAGTAAAACTGTTTAGATAATATTATATATAAATTTAAGTACTCATTGTATTAGTTTTAATAAATTTAATTTCAAGTATAATAAACATTTTATTTACTGCATATATTTTTGAGCGTATTTTTATTTTGCATATTCCGAACTACGCACTAGAATCTAAGCACAGATTTTCGGCAAGAGCTGCACCGCATATTTTCTACAAGAAACGTCGAGTACAAATTCCGCCAGCGCAGCCGAGGGAAATTTAAATTTCCCTTTGGCAAGAATTTATACGCGACGAGTCTTGTAGATAATCAGTTCCGCATATACGGCAAAACGAAGTGAGTAAGTCTTTTCGCATCTTGTGTCTACACATGACGGGACTGGAAGAAAACTTGTATATTGTCTACGAATAAAACACAATCGGGCTTGCAACACACACACACAACGATTCGAATAAAGTTCAAAGTTAAGGCAGAGGCGAAGGCGGGGGAGGGAATTGGGAAAGGGACAGCGAAACAAAGTGGTTGAAGAATGTTTGCTGATAACAAGAGGAGGAAAAAAAGTATCTTGAAGTTGAAATATGTATCTTAAAGTGTTCAACTATGGAAATTAGCTAGATAAACAAAACAGAGAGAAAAGGGTTCCACTTTAATTATTTAAATAGATTTATTTACTTAATTGTGTAACAGAAGCAGCAGCAAAAAAGCACAGAAAAAATGAGTAGCTAACCCATTAAAAATCCAGGTCTTTGTGTTGCAGATGGGCATATTTCAGTTTTCAGTTCTAGTTTGTTGTTAAACGGCTCTTCGTTTCACACCTCTCAGTGTAAGAAAAAAAATACAGACAAGTACGAAAGCTACAGTCGAGTGTGCTCGCCTCTGACATACCCGCTACTCATTTTGAATAAAAGCTGAACATTGCGAAATTAATTTTAAAATATACCAAATTAATATACCGCAAAAATACCTAAAATATACCAAATGTTGTTTGGTAAATTTATATACTGTAATCAAAATATACCATAGAGTGCAAAATATACCAAATTATCAGCCAAAGCAACTAAGACACTCAGTAATTAGCGATACAAAAGTAATTCTTATATAACTCCCACAATTTTTATTCGATCGCAACAAAATTTTCAGGACTCATAAATACTGCAATTATTATTATCTGACTTTAACTTCAAGCAACTCCTGAAGGCACAAAGTTATAATACCCTTTTAACCTATGGGTAACGGATATAAATACAGAAAACAAATCAGAAACAAAAACAAAAAGTTGGCAGTGTAAAAAAAGCAAACTTGACATAATTACAAAAAAATATTTACAAAAATGTGTGTAGAGATATATAAAAATAAAATGCAGTGCGTACAATTTTTAAAAAGTAGCAAACGCTATAATTTTTAATGCGTTTTTTTCATGTTGTTTTTCTTTGTTTTTGTTTCGGATTCGCATTCGACAACAAAAGCAGCTGAGACCCCCAGAGATCGCTCTCTCCCCTCTCTCTCTCTCCCTCGTTTCTTGTCTGCCTCATACATCATACAATGTTGTAGCCAGGCCGTGGAAATTCAAGGCAGCGTCGATCACATCGTCGTGTGGCGTCTCTCTCTCTCTCTCTCTCTCTCTCTCTGAGACTCTGATGTCATGGGTGCTTATAAGCATGATATATGGATTTGTATAGTTGTTGCTTTTAGCGGTTTTCAGCAGCTGCCGTCGCACGCAAAATTTGCATGCAGTTTTAGCAGACATCAAAAAATAAAAACAATATCATACAAAATCGTTAAATATCAAAATCACAAAATAAAAAGACAGGCAATGACCACGCCCACACGTGCGCCAAGGTAGTAAACCTTGTCAATGAATGAATCGAGCGATTAATAATCAAAAAACAAAAAAACATTCGTACTTACAACAATCAGCAACACAACATTGAAACTCGCCTTTAATGAAACGCGTTAAACGGCAGCAACAGCAGCGGCGAGTAAATAAAATACTTTAGTGAATGAATAAATAAATCAATAAACCAAAATGTAAACAAATTAAACAGTAAAACAAAAGCACAACAACATCAACATCGACAGCAACCTCAACAAAAAAAGCAATATGAATATATACAAATATATATTTGATTTAATTTCTAAATTATGACTGAGCAATCAACAATGTGGAAATCATGTACAGCTACAGCTTTATGAATATTGGTTTGTTCAAATATTATTAATTTACAGTTGTGCAATATTTGCCACTCTAAAAGAAGTGAAGCATATTAAAATAAATAAATATAATACAACGAATAAATTAATTTAAAGCTTTAAAACAATTAGGAAACATAAATAATTTTAATTATATTCCCAAAAATTCACAATGCGAAATGCTGAAGATTCAACTTTTGACAATCAATAACATTTGCAATTAAAAGCTATTTGCATATATGTTATTTAATGAATGACAAATTAACAGAAATATTTAATTATATACTTTAGGCTGCTTACTCCAAATAACAGTATTTTCTAAATTATTTAGAAATAATATGTATTATATATAAAAAAAAAAATTAAAGTATCAAAGTGTTAAATTATAAATATATTTTATAATTAAAAATTGATTTTTTTAAGAAAATAATCAAGTTGACTTCAACTCAATTTGTTACAATAACATATTCAAAGTAAACAATATTTCCAATTCCAAGTGCATAGTTTAGAGAATTGCTGAAGTATTTTCAATCCAAATAATTAGATTATAGAATTGTTGATGTACTTAATTCTATAATTGAAGTATTTGGGTTGAAACTATTTCAGTAATTCTACAAATTAAGCATTTGGAATTGCAAATTTTCCTTAGCATTTTAAATTTAATATTACAAAATCAAATATGCAGCTTTACTTAATTGAAGAAGTATTTAAACAATTCTTGAAATTGCGTTTTTAATATGGAAAACTTTCAAAGCAAATCTAGCTTTGGTGTTGTCAGTAATATTTAATTAAGAAGAGTATTTAAAAAAATAAGTATTTAGAACTATTGAAAACTTTCTCGTTAGTTGTTTACTTTTATTCATCAGTAGTTCAACAATTGTTTAAACTGAGTATTTAGAACTTTAACTATTAAAAACTTTATATTTAAATATCTATTTAGTTCATTTTTTTATATAATGAATTATACAAATAATAATTCAATTGCTTGTGAATGATTATTTAAAGTTTGCTTGGCTGAGGGATCTTGCCTAGTTTTGTGATGTTATCTGTGAGAGCGCTTGCAACGTTTTTGGACACCGCTGCGTGCGGCAGCCCACACACATCATTCAAGAAATTCAAGAAATTGGTATTCAAAGCCCCATTCAGAGGCAGCCTCCGTTGACGTCGACGTCGACTGCGACGTCGTCAATCCTTCCTACACACAACGAAATATTTATGCGGTTAACAGCTTTTTGAATTCAAATTTAGGCTGCCAACAACGAGTTGAATGTATGAAAACAAAAGAAAAGAGCAAAACTACACGCAGCAGCAGCAGTCAAAGCAGAAGCTGAAGCTGAAGCCCAAGCTGGGCAAGTAGCACTTGGTGTTGTAGACATAAGATACAAAACTGTTTATCTGCATGAAAACTAAGTCGAAATTAGAGCAGCCCACATTGGACAATCAAAATCGAATCAACTGACATGACGAGATTGTATCGAATGTGCCCCACACAATTTGCAGCTGAAGTAGGAGGCGGAGGAGGAGGTGACTAGAGAGGAGAAGAGGGACAAAAGAGGGCAGCAAATGTTGCTGAATGCGCATTTCATTCATTCATGCAGTGAAACAGCAACAAAAACAAAACAAAAGCAGCTGGCCAAAGTAAAAAACAAACATATCAAAAACACACGTCGCCGTTTACATTGCGTATACGCAATGTGTGGCTGGCAAGCAGAGCGACGGATGTGAGACAGGATACAGCCTGAGAAATAAAAGTTACAGCCCAGAGAGAAGGGGAAGAATGAAACGAATGAATGCCTTGTTGACATTTTTTGGGGGCGGCAGCTGTTATGTTTGTTGCCACATCTCGCAGATACAAAAGCTGCTGATAGATGCGAATGCGTGTGTATGTGTGCTTGTGAGTGTGTTTACTCACCCAATGATGATGACAAGTTACTGGCCACTGCTTACAGCTTACAGCGCAGAGTTGAAGCGCAGTTTAGCAGTCGCAAATAATGCAGTTTTATGGCCACGTTTCAACTGCACAATGTATCTTGCAGATACAAATGCCATGCATTGCCTTGGCTCTGCACTCTAAGCACTCTTGTGTGTCCTTTGAATTAGAGTTTTTTCTTTGCTTTGCTTTTATTCGATTTCGACCGAGCAACACGCGTTTTAGTTAGTCCGTTGTTAGCCGTTGGCGTTGCAAAGTGCCGTTCACTACTGAGCTCGTTTTTTATGCGCTCCGATACTTTTATAGATTCGCAATGTGCCGCTGCCGTTGCCGCGAGGCACACACAAGTTATGGCCAAAAAGGGGAAGTTCGCTAGCGAAGAAGGGTAGCGCCAGGCTATAGTTTGCCCTCGACTGTCGTCTGTCGTGTTTGCCAGTGTTTTACTGCGGCACCCTTTTGCCTGCTTTTGCTTTTGCTTTTCTTTTTTCTTTTCTTTTGTTAGCCGGCCGGCAACAACCACCCAAAATTCACATGCCCCCTTTTTGGTGGCAGGCAGTCCACCTGCTGACTGACGAACTTGTTCGATGTGGTTCGAAGCACGTTGCCAAGTTTTTTTTTCGAGACATAACAAAACGGTAAATGCAGCAAAAAAAAAACAAAGAGCGAACGGCTTAAAGAGCGCAGTCGAAAGAGAAGAAGCGGCAGCCAGGCAATCATGCAGTCATTCAATCAGTTAGTCAGTCGGCCAGCCAGGAGCAGACTGCCAACAAGAAGCCGGTTTCGATGGCAGGTGCAGCCAGGTGGACAGCTGAGCCGAGCTCTGAAGCTCTGAAGCAGCAGCAGCAGCAGCCTGACAATTAACGAGTCTCATTACTCAGAGGCGTGCAGCTGACGCCTGTGTAAGTTGCCTCATTTCAGATCTGTTTCTCTCCCTCTCTCTCTCTCTCTCTCTCTCTCTGTCACTTTGTTGGTGGCATGCAGCATGCATTTATTTTGGGGTCAAGCGCGTTTGCCACTCATTTGACGATTAATAACAATAATCATACGAAACGAAGAAGAAAATCTATGCAGCACTTTCCCAGGCTAGTTAGCAGCAAATTATGTCTACACTGAAAAAAATTAACAATTTCTAAATTCAAGAACATTTTTCTTAAACATTATGTACTTAAAATAACATCACTTTAAGAACAACTTCTGAAAACTAAGAACATTAGTCTGAAAAATGTCAATATTCTCTAAATAAAGACCAAAAATACGAGGTTTTGATTACAATATTTAGTAATCCATTGAGATTCCTATAAAGTAAAGTAAAATTCCCTCAAAGTTTTCGTTCATAACTCAGTTAGTCGAACTGTCGAGAACCATTCTTCATAGCAGTCTAAGTCCTGAATCAATTATAAGTATTTTGTAGGTAGAAAAATTAACGAAGAACTGAAATTAAAATAATATAATAGTAAAATTCGAAACAAATAAATAGCAAAAAAAAATATAATATAGTTTTAAGACCAAAAATATTATAAGATTATAATAATTATTATAATAAGATTTTTTGTATACTTGATATAAGACCCAAGTTTTAATTAAAAAGAGGAGCAAATTTTATAGTTTTTTAAACTAAAAATCTTATTATATTTCTTTTTGGTCTTAAAACTGTAAGGTTTTCTCCTATTTCTAATAAAAACTTGAGTTTTATATCAAATGTTCTTGTAATCAAGATGTATTTTCTAAAATTAAGATTTTCATATTCTTGGCGCACTTTTTAGACAAAAATTCTTGACACTAAAACCAAAATCTTGATCTTAGAACTTTTTTTTTCAGTGTAGCGCCACCATGAAAACGCGCACAGATTGAATTTAAGCTGTAATTATGCGGTTCGTTTTGCATTTAAAGCCAGCATCGAGCGAGGAGAGAAGCTAATAAAGAGCATGACTGCAGCATTTTGCCCCTCTTGCATCTCTCTGCCACTTAATTCTGCACTCGAAAACATTTTAAATCAAATCTATTCGCGAAAACAGAGTGGCAACTGCTCTGTGGCTGCCTGTGGTCTTTGGGCGCCCCTCAGGGCCCTCATCATCTGTCAGCAGCAGCAGCAACAGCAGCGGGAACGTCATCTTTGATGATGTTAATGTTGATTTTGATGCCAGGGCTCGTCTATTGTTATTGTTGTTGCTGTTGCTGCTGCTGCTATTTGTTATTTGCCTGATGGATTTGTTGTTTTCGGTTTCAGCTACGGATTCAGCTTGCGGCAGTCAGCAGCAGTGGCAGGCAACATATCAAATTGTGTTCGATATGTTAACAAGTCGAGAGATTTTCAGTTGATAACCCACATAAATAGGTTTGCAATACACACACACCAACACACACTCACACACACACACACTAATCTACTCATGTATCTATCATGTATATCGACATAATGTGAGTAGATACTTTTTTTTTTTTGCTGGGGTGTCGCCGACAAGGTCACAGACGTCGCTGAAGTTGAATTTGACGTAGATGCGACTTGAAGATATTTTTTGTTGACGGGTGAGAGGGGGGAAAAATAACAAATGATTGCGATGCCAAACTATTGATTGAAGTGCAATGTGGAGTGTGGAAATTTCAATTAGAATAAATTACAGCATATCAATCAGAATAAATAGCTTCAAGTTTATTGTGCAGCATGCACATTGAGTTGAATTTAATGCTTTAAATGGTTTAACAAAATATGAAGCTAATATTTTATAAATTATACTTTAGAACTTAAATACATTAAGCTTAGTACAATATAGTAAATTTTGTAGTCTACGGTATATTTTGAATGTAGAATATTGAGTGTTGAATTTAATGCTTTAAATGGCAAAGTAAAATATTAAGTTTATTTTATTTATATTAACCTTGTAATATAGTAGTATATTTTGTATTATATGGTATGTTTAGAATGTAGAATTCTATGTGTTGAACTTAATGCATTAAATGGCAAAGCAAACTTTGAAGCTAATATTTTATAAATTATACTTTAGAACTTAAATTTATTAAGCTTAGTACAATATAGTATATTTTCTATTCGATGGTATATTTAGAGTGTAGAATACTGTGTGTTGAAATTAATGCTTTAAATGCCAAAGCAAAATATGAAGCTAATATTTTTTAAATTATACTTTAGAATTTAAATTCATTAAGCTAAATACAGTAAAGTATATTTAGTATTCGATGGTATATTTTATATATAATAATATTATAATATTGTGTGTTGAATTTGATGCTTTAAATGGCTAAGCATAATATGATACAATACTAAATATATGAAGCTAATATATTTAATTTTTACTTTGTAATTTAAATGCAGTTAGTAAGCTCAAAGCTTAATACAATCTCATTTATAATATGGTATATTTTAGCAATGATACTGCATAATACTGTGAAAGTAAAAAAGGTTTGACTTGGTATAATTAGAATGTAATAGGATATGGATATACTAAATATAGCTTTTGGTATAATACTTAAACAATAAAAGTGCGCTGTGAAAATAAAAACGGGTTGTCTTAATATAATTAGAATATGGATATATAAAGTTTCGATGTTGGGACAATTTAGTATATTTTGGTATATGAATTTGGTATGTTTTAAGTAGCAAAAGCTTGCATATAAGTCGTTCTTTTTTTAATTGGTTTCCTATACTAATAATAATTATCTTCAATATTAAATGCAAGCAACAATTCAGCGAAAAGAGAATATTATTATTTAAATATAATATTTTAATGGAAAATCGTAAAAGAAAATTAATAACCAAACTTGTAAAATCATCGCAAATGCTTCTACTCATATTTGTCAAGTAAACCTCAAATTCCTTTTGAATGTTTATTGAAATATATAAATATAAAATGCACTCGTAAAAAGAGCTTTAAAATGTCGGTAGCTTTGTGTGAATTTCTAATAACATTTTTGGGCAAATAAATTCACAATTTTGCTACCAATTTGGTGAAATGGCATATTTCTTTTTTATTGAGTGTCACAAACAGTTGGCCATAAAACGAACGAATGCAAAACGAAAATAAAACCATAGCCAGAGACAATTACCAATTTTTCAATCCCACAAATTGTACTCTTACTTTTTAATTGCTATTTCAGCAGCAAAAGTCGAAAAATCGAAAAGCCGAAACGAGCAAAAAGGTGAAAATATTGCGCAAATACAAAAAAAAAAGAAGAAAAAAAAATCAGCAGAACAAGAAACGAGAGGCAAAGCCAAAAAGTGATTTATGCAAAATGCGTTAGCTAAAAGCCAAAAGAGGGGAGAGCGGAGGGAGAGAGAGAAGGGAAGAGAAGGCGATTAAACGATTTGACGCACAATAGAAAGAACCAATAAAAGTGAATTACGTGATGGCTGCAAAAATGGTTGAGGAGTCTATTGATGACGGGTTTGCTGAAGGGAGAACAATGTTGAGGGGGGCGAGGAGGAGGGCAAAAAACAGATGTGCGACAAGAAGAACAACAGCAGCTAAAGCAACGGCAAAGTTTTGCAGCAAGCAGATACAAGATACAAAGTACAAAGATATAGGAGACGAGAAATGAGATACGAAACTCCAGTGAACCGAACTGAACTGAAACTGAGTAGAAGAAGGCTAAGGGCTAAGGACGAAGGACGAAGGACTGCAACGACGATGACGACAGCTTGTTGAGTGTGCTGTGAGTGCTTTGCTCGTGCCACAGGAGGCAAGTGAAGTAACTGTGCCACACGGCCGTCGCATATCCTGAAGCGGAAAGACAGAAACGGGAATTGTGCAAGGATTTTTTGGCAAACAAAACTGGTTGGACAACGACGATGACGACGATGAAGAAGTGCGTTGCTCACCTGCCGAATGTTGTTCTTGCTGCTGCCACATGCCGCATGACTCAAATTACGCTTCCTTTTTTTTCGGGGCGCTCTGCTTATAATGATTATGATGCCACAACGTTGTCTGCTTCCGCTCAGAGAGGAAGACTGCCAAAGACACAGAGAGAGAGAGAAAGAGAGAGAGAAAGAGGGAGCGTCTCGATCACGACCCCGACAAGAGGCAACTTGCTGCCGCAGGACGAGACACAGCTGCAAAATATAAATGTCTGTTTGTATATATAACTTATACACAAATATATATTTGTATATATCGCCAATGTCAATGTGCGATTCAAGCCAAGTCGTCTCCTCCACTCTGTTTAACAGCACAGCGCACGCTGGGCATACAAAGCAGTGGCAGCAACCGTGGCTGTGGCTGTGGCAACTGCGGCTGTGGCAGCCACGAAAAACGGAAAGTGCTCGTAGTAATTTTATTGAGAAATCCATACAGCGCCACGCTAACCAGACGCAGACGAAGACGTAGACGCAGACTAAGGAAGACGTTTGCTCTGCTCTGCGGCACAAGCCAGCCAGCCAGGCAGAGGCAACCAGGCAGAGGCAGCCAGGCAGCAGCAACCACTGCGTTGCGTTTGGGTGCTTGCCTGACCAAAGAATGCGACGCCTGGCGCATACCAAATGCGATTCTGGCCCAATGTACAAACGACATACGCCAAGGCATCTGCTGTCAGGCAGCGCGGCCACTGCACAGTGCACAGCGCTGCTGCTGCAGTTGTTGCTGTGGCTACATAATTGATTGGCCTGGTCAAAACAAAACGCTCTCAGCGAACATGTTTGCACGCGCGACGCTCTTATACGCAACATAGTGCGAACAGCTGTTCGAACATTGCACAGCGAACGTGTTGCGGCTGCGTATAAGAGAGATAAGAGAGAGCAACGAACATGAGTAGAAGAGTGCGCATGCCAACAAGTTGCGTAGAAGAGTGCGGCGTGAAATGTTTGATGGAATTTCGTGATCGCATTCAATAATTTACAGCAGCAAAGAAAGGAAGTGAGTGAGAGAGAGAGAGGTAGAATGAAGTGCGGTTGCAGTTGCTTAATTTAGCAAAAATCTATACGATTGAAATACAAAACTAGCTTAAGGTTGACCTCAGACTTAGACACAGACTCCCATTCCCATTCAGTTCAATAAACTTAGTTCAAGTCGCAGTTGCTTGCTATCTCGCTCTCGCTTAGTGGAGTTTCCTGTGCTCTGCTGGCTATTACAAACAAGCATTCAAATGAAATCCATTAGAGTTTATATTTGAGCCATAAAACGTTTTGCAAACGACACACGCACTGGCCAAAAAGCCTTTAGGCTCAACACATGCACAGAGCATAAACACACACACACACACATGCACATTCGCATTTATATGGAGTAGTCATAGCATCCATACAATAGTTCTGCTCTGCTCTCTCTTTCTCTCTCTGCGTCTCTCTTTTGCATTTTTGGCAAAGCTTATCCAGCAGTATTTGCATAAGATTCAAACTGCATGCAAGCGACGTTCTTGCAGCCTGCCTCCCATCCCCTTTTCCTCCCTTTTCCCTACCAAAATAAATTGTTACAAAATAGCAAAAGAAACTGCAACACTTCTCCACCTCACTCCCTCTCCCTCTCTCTCTACATCTCTTTCTAACTCTTTGGAAAGTTTTGTGCAAGTTTCGCAGCCAAGTGGAGTTCATATTTGAGTTTTGCAGCTGCCCTTTGACCTCGCCTTGGCAGCAGCCTAACCCGTCTGCCTAATTGTATGAAAATAGTTGGGTCCTTTGCTTCTCTGGCCCAAATGTGCATTTAAGCCCTCGCAGCGTGTCGCCTCCTTCACTCTTCCCCCTCCACTCTCCCCCTCTCTCTCACTCTTCGGACTGTTTGTGGCACATTTGTTTAGAGGTGCATTTGCTCTGTGGCGTACACACCTGACCAGACCAGTTGGCAGTTTGAGTTATTGGCTGAGCAGCAGTCGGTGGTCCACAGAAAAGGTGTCGACGCTGGGGGCGCTTCCTCAATGCGTGGGGCAAGTGCAGCGAACCGTTTGACGTCTTGCCAAACATCAGCCTTGGCTGCTGATGCAGTGCCATGAATGAATACTCCGCATTGCTTAGGCATTACATTTAAATCGCAGCTGTTTGCTGACTTCTTCGCTGTTGCCTGCCTGCCACATGTGCCCCACAATGGTGGCGACACTCTGTCTCTCCCAGTCGGGTTGCACATTCTTTCATTTTATTTAAATCAACGCTCTCCCCCACTCCTCCTCCCGCTGACATTTAGCTCGAGTCTAATTTATATTTAAAATAAAAATACAGTTTATTGCTGTGGCAAAGAACATCGTTAATGCAACATGAATTTAGCATGAAACAAAATATTTCAAAGTACCCAGAAAGTGGTTTATAAAATGTTGTAGCTTTTAAACACTGTTGCAAATTATTGCATTTAAATAATAAATTTATTTTAATTGCAAAAACAAAATGCATTTTATTTTCACTGATTTTTAACTGACTAAAATGTATAACGTTATTAAAAGGCTTAATACTGTGGGCAAAAAGTAGTAAGACTTTGCTCACAATTTTAAAATTCTTTATTTATTCGGCCAAATCTATTTCGTCCCCCTCAAAGTAATCCCTCCCGGCCACAATACACTTTCGCAAACGTTTTTTCCAATCCTCGAAATAGTTGTTAAAGTAGATTTCCGGAATAGCCTTCAATGCACGTAGCGATTCTCGTTTAATGCCTTCAATTGACTTAAAACGGTTTTTAAAAACTAACTAACATAAGATGATTTTGGCAAATTTAAAGTTTAAGCAACCATAAATAATAGTAATTTAATTTCAAGTTTGCATTCAAATTATTGAAATAGTTGATTTAAAGTTGGCATTTTTACAAACATTTGATTTCTAGCGATGAAGTCGATCATTTATAATTCACAGAGAGATAAAGATCTAAATTCCAAAAACAAATTGAAATCTTAAATAAAGATTTTTTTGATCTTAAGACAAAAACAGAATTTGTTCATGTTTCTTAAAATGTTGAGATTTCCTTCCTCTCAAATTAGAACCTTATTTCAGTTGCTGTTCAAACTCTATTCAGTTATAATTGTAACTGATATTACAACAAAATTAGACAACATACATAAAAAATGTATAAAAAACACACTATATATGTATATTTATTGTATTGTGTATTTATTTCTGTGGTTTATTTTAAGCAATCTAAATTTAAGATTGTTTGATAGTGATTTATGATTTTATCCCCTTGGTTCAATTTTGCAATTTTTCCCTTCTAAAAACAAGATTTTAATCTTGAATTTCAAGACTGGGCAATATAGAATTATTGTAGAATTTCGATCTACATACATATATATAAGAATACAACTTTTTGGTTACGTTTTGACATCATACAATCTTCAATCAAGATTTATTTCTGTGAATACTATATTATGTATTACTTAGTCATTTATTTCCAAAATCAAATTTTTAGAATGCATATAAAGCATAAATCATAATCATATAACCTGTAATCACTGTAGACTTAACCACTCGAAAATTGCGCAATTGCTGTTGGTCAAGCGGCATCTGCCATGTGTGGGCGTGGCTGCCACAGCAGAAGGCAATGGTGGCGACTACAGTCACAGCATCTGAAGCAGCTGCTGAAACTGACCAAAACGTTCTTTGGGTCAAGTTACGAAACCCGTTTTGAGTCTTCCTTAAGAGCAACTGGTTTGCAGCAAGAACAACGCTTGACTGTGATTGGAAGATGCAACACAGTTGAGTGCGGCTACCTGCTGCGGCAGCTAGAAGAGGCAAGAGTCGCAGTCAACAGGCCGCAATCGAGGAACAGTTGTCATTAAGTCGCAACCGCAACATCATTAATAAGGGACAAAAGTGAAGGTGCCTCATTCGTCCTGTGCCTCGCATCTAATGGTTAACACGACCGCGCTAATGAGCCGCAACAGAGTGCAAGCCTTTCCCCCTCTTCCTCTCTCTGTCTCTGCTGTCTGATTAATTTGTGGGAAAGTCTCGGCCAGAAGAAGAAGGGTCAGTTCCACACACAAATTTATTTGTTTGTTTTTGTTTTCTCGCCTAGCCTAACACACACACACATAGACACACAGACAGATAGACAGCTGGCTGCTCTGACTGACTGACTGGCTATTCATTATGCTTATCCCCTCTCCTTCCCTCCCCTTGGCTGCCCCATGCGGTGGCATGCCAATCGCTGCTAAGCGGCTTATAAAAGTTGCCCTGGTTCGCTGCCTTTCTCACCTTCTGTTTAAGGTCTTTCAGCCACAGGGCGGCGCATAAAGTTGCCGATTTTATTCAACAATTTTCCATTTGCATTTTCTCTCCCCTCTCTCTCTCTTATTTCCATTATTCTTGTCGATATTCCACTTGCACCTGCTGACGCTGCAGCATACAAATCTCAACAGCAGCAACGGGAGAAGGCAACTTCAAAGTGCCGAACTCTAGAGAGTAGAGAGTTCACTTTCAAAACATACTTAACGTAATCGCATCGAGTTGATAATATTGAGCTCGAACCGCGAGACACTTGTCGAGAGGCTGCAGCAACGGTGGCAGCAACAACTTGCAACAACAAACAAACAACAACTGCAGCAACAACTTATGCTAATGGCGCGTACCAAAATAACAACTCGCAATCGGAGGAAAACCGAGGAAAAACAATGCCAGACAATTCATAAAAATTTACATACATTAGCCGCTCCGAGTCATGAACTGCATTGAACCCCGAACTCCGAACCCCGAAGAGGAGAACCTCAGGAAACGCTAGGAGCACCATAACAATTAAAGTGCGCCGGCGCAACTCGGAAAGTGGAAAGTGGAAACGGAACTACCCCCAGTGAAAAATGAGGCAACCTTTTAGCTGGCAGCGTGCAACGTGCCACTAAGCTATAGATCATTGCAACAGTTGCTGGAGGCGGCGCCAACACGGTTTTTCTTCGCTTTGTGGGCGGCTTTTCAACGTGTTGAGATCATAAATCATTGCTTCATAATTGACTCGAAATGCGCCAAGGGAAAATATTCGAAATTCGCCCCCCCCCCCCCCCCCCCCCCCAACACACAGCATTTCCATAATGGATCACATTATGGAAATCGAAGTGGAAATGCAAATGGAAAGTGCCATAATTGCGTCCTGTTTGCCGGGTCGAAATAATGCGGGTTGATCATGAGAACTTTAAAAGAAGCTAAAGTTGAATTATGATGTCCTTAAGCAGGGGCAATCTGACTGAGTTTTGAGGGGTGATTTTTATGAATTACATGCTATAAATAATGTTAATGGAAATTGATAAAAATAGCATTTTAAAAATAAGATTATCATTTTAAGTAGTAACCGAAACTATTATTTAAGATATGCCTATTCAAATATGTATAATTATAATGTAACTATTTAAAATATGATTTTTATAAGCATTAAAAAATATGTATAAATATATTTATATATATATATTTTAATAATGATTTTCTTAAATATTTTTAAAAATAATATCAGTACAAAATTGATTATTATTTTTACTAATAATGTAATACTATGTATATATAGTATTTAAATTAGAAAAATTGTATTTTATAAATATTGTTGAAAGTGACTAAATTTCTTTGTGACAAACTGGTATATTTTGTGCGTTAATGTAAGAGTAAAAAAATGTTTAAGATATAGCCTTAGGTAAATTTAGGTATTAATTATTTTTTAGTATTTTATACAACGAATACTCTTTGGTATTCTTTGAAGCTAATAGTATATCAATATACGAAATATACCCTTTGGTAGTGTTCAGTATTTTTTGGTATATTATGTTGTGGTATATTATACAAAGCATACCCTATGCTATATTTTGAACGTAATAGTATATAAATGTACGAAATATAGCTTTCGGTAAATTACAGTATTTTTGGTATATTATTTTGTAGTATATTTTACAAAGAACAGCTTATGATATCCCTAGTATATCGATGTACAAAATATATCCTTTGGCAAATTTCAATATTTTTTTGGTATATTATTTTTTAGTATATTTTACGAAGAATACCGCACTGTTTTGATTGTATTAAAAATATGTAGCGGGTATCGACAGTCGAGTAGATTTTTTCTTATTTTCTTATTTCTTAGATTATAAACTGTGTTTCTAAAAATATATAGAAATGTTATTATCAAATAATTCTGAATCATTTTCCAATTATTTGCACAATTTTCGTTGAATAGCATTGGAATTAGCAATAGCAAGTGAATATCATAAATTTAGCACTCTCATTTTCAATTCAATCATAATGCTTAATAATCCTATTTGCATGTGAATCAAAATGTTAAACAATCTCGTTTTCATGTGTATTTTTTGTTCGGCATTTTCATTGGAAATTCGTGCAGTATTATTTGCTTTCCACCAGCAGCCAGGCTAATTTATCTAAAGCAACTCGTGGCACTCGGACAGAGGCAGATCTGTCCTCTAATTGAACCGCCAGACGAAGCATGCACTCAATAATGTTGATAAATGCATAAACAAATGTGTGATGATGTTCTAAAAAGCATCTTCCTCTTTTCACTTTTCATTCATGACCTGCATTTGCCGCACTTTGAATTCTGTGTGTGTGTGTGGGAGGTGTTTGGGAGGTGTTTTGGGCGTTGGAGTAGAGTGAATGAGCAATTTATTACCTGCCATTTACCGTTTCTCATTATTAATTGCATGCAATTAATCAGCTTTTGCTTGCGTTCAACGGGCCGTATACGTAACGTATTGTGTGTGTTTGTGTGTATGCGCTGTTCTCTTGTACTTATCCTATTCATAACATCTTACTCACTTGCTCTGCACAAAAAATTGTGAATGAATTGAATTGCAAATTGTAAATAAAAATTGGAAATTTTAGCTCTTAGCGTTTAAAGACAGCCAATCTGAGTGTGAAATCGGAAATGTATTTGCTGTGTCCTTTGCTGATCAGCGGACACACAAAAAAAGGAAAAAAAGGAACAAGATTTGTGCTGTCAGACGCTGTCGTCTTCCGTCGCATCGATTCACTCTATGCTGCAGGATGTGGCAATAAAACGCATCGCCAGTTGCAGTTTCGTGTCCTGCAAAATGTCTCTCTCATGTTATTTTCTTATTACAAAATATTTTTCCCCCATTTCAAGTTTGTCTCTTTCTCTCTCTCTCTCTCTCGTTTGCTGCTCCCGGGCCGTTTGTCTTTTACTCAATAAAACTTTTTGATTTCCGCTCGAATAGACGAAACTTTTTAATGCGGATGTTCCAGCAGCAGCAGCTGAAATAAAAGTGAAAACGAAACGAAGAAAATATATAGAAAAAAAAGCAGAGCACAACAAAATAGAATCAAATCAAATTGAATCGCGAGAAACACAGAGAAACAGCAGCAGAATAAAAGATGCCAGCACAAAACGTAGAAAATTCGAAATTTAAATGTCGAATTGTGCACAACAAACACCTGCAACACACACCCCCTCACCTCTCCATTCCACACTCAGACACAAAAAAAGTAAGAGAAAGAGAAAAAAAGCATTTTAATTCAATTGGATTAGTTGTCCATTGCAACACACGAAACAACAACAGCCAAGTAAAGAAGCAGCGAAAAACTGAATGGAAATCGTGGCCAGGGACAGTCTGATGGGCGTGGCAAACGGGGGCGATGAGGTTCAGCTAATGGCTGGGGCCAAAAAGTGTGTGTAGCTTTTTTTTTGGTGGGGCTTCCGCGGCATTTAACTAAATACGCTATTAATGCATCCCTATCAGTTCCACGTCGTACCTCAATACACACCTATACCTACACATATATAAGTATATATATTATCTAGCTAGCAACACCCTCCCACACACACACAAACATTTCACCCGCTTTCGTTTTGTGCAATTATTCAGATAGTAGCGCAAGAATTTCAGCGAACACAACAACAAAGAACAAGTCAAATGAATGACTGAATAACCGAGTGAATGAATGAATGAATGAGCGAGTGTGCGAATGAATGCATGACTAATGCAAGACATGCAAATGTTCCAAAATGATGCATTAACGTGATTAAACGGCCAAAAGGACGTCCGGTTCAAAAAAGGTGGCCAAGAACGAACCTCGCCTCATTTTCCCACTTTTCCCATTCGCAAAAAACACACGCGAGGGGCAACAACAACAACCAACACTTGCAACACACTCACACTTGATTAGCTAAATACTTTTTTCAGGGTTGAACTTTCGACTCGCTTTGCTTTGCTTTTCACTGATATTATCACAATTCCAAGAACTCGCTTTAAAGTGAAATTAAAAGGTTTTTTTTCTTGTGCTTTCCTTTTAAACATTTTTCGGTGAAAACATATTTTAAAAACTGTATTTTTTGCTACATATTAAAATTGAAATAAAATTCAGTAGAAGCGGAAAGAGAAATATTAATTTGTTGCCATATTTTATGAGGATATGTGCAGTTATTTATATTTGCTTTTTATGCAGTCGAGTAGCCTTAATGTGAAGGATAAATTCAAAGCAAATCGAAGCAAATATTTGCAATAAATTTAATTATATTTGCAGCTTAACTTTGGCAACAATTTAAAGTGGATTTTGAATACTCCTTGAAGCACTTTTGCTTTGAATTTATTTTGCATTTATGTACCATCTTCTCAGACATAATTAACTAATTAATATTGTGTCCAGTTTCCATCATAATAGAAGCTATTAAAAGGATTAGTTTTGTCTTATGAAAAGACATAATACATTTAATTAGTTTATAGATATTTTAAGGTGCTGCTTTGTTGCCTTAGATTAATCTTTTCATCAGCTTTCAATTGAACTTCGTAGAGTGGAAAAAGCTGAAATATTAACATTTTAGAAGGCCTTAGATTAATCTTTTAATCAGCTTTAAATCCCTGTCAAATCCTTTCCTCTTTTCAAGTACATCCATCAATTAAATTTGAGAGTTGAATGAGCAGAAATATTAACATTTTAGCAGCTGCTGATTTGTTGCCTTAGATTAAACTTTTAATTAGTATTAAATCACTGCCAAATCCTTTCATTCCTTTGTAGCCTTCAATTGAACTCGAGAGAGTTGAAAGAGCAGGAATATTAAGATTTTAGCAGCTGCTGATTTGTTGCCTTAAACTAATTTATTAATCAGTATTAAATCACTCCCAAATCCTTTCCCCCACTTCAAGTTGTGGACATCGATTGAACTTGAGAGCAGCGAGTATTAACATAATTTAAACAGCACTTGAACTCCTTCAATTCAATACAAAAGACATCGAAATAACTAAATGGATTCGTCAACGCCAAAAACCAAGTGAATAATGACAGTTTGACAAAAGGTCAGAGGAGACGTTGGAGGAGTGACAATTGCTGAACTTGAAAGGGGAAGTTGAAGCTGAAGGCAGCAAGGAGCAAGGAGCAAGGAGCAAACAACGCTCGTGCCAAAGCGAAATTTGGCAAGAAACTGAGGACAAGAGATGACACTGAAACCGATAGCCAAGCACAAGCAGAGAGAACAAAGACAAAGCGGGAGATGGAGTTGGTGAGGGAGAGAAAGAGGGAGAGGGAGGCAACCGGAAGAAATACGCGTTGAGCATTAAAAAGTAAAGGACGCAACGTGCAGCTGGAATCTGATAGGAAGCAGCAACGCAATGCTAAGGAGCTCATCATCTTCTCAGCCATATCCGGCGATTGAGAGACTCGAAGTGCAGACAGGGAAAGTGTTGGAAAGCGCAGGGGAGGAGGTGCGGGGGAGGGAAGAGTTACGCTTAGAAGCGGGTAATAAGCGATATACGATGCGATAACGAGTTGCAGTTCAAGTGTCTGCCACAGAGAGAGAGAGAGAAGGTGGAAGCTGCAGAGCTGCAGCAGCAGAAGAGCAGCACGTGAAGGAGTTTGAGAATGAAATGGATATGAAGATGGGCCATGGATGAGACGCTATGAAAAGTATAAGAGAGTCTGCTCGACTTTAACATATTTAGTATAATTTAAAGGTTCATTTATTAGATACACAATAAACATAGTTGGCATAGTTTAAATTTTAAACTGCAAATTAGTCTTTGATAATTTGAAGTTGATGGAAGTAGAGATTCTAAATGATATAAACGAGTATGCTCGACTATAAGATACTGCATTTTTAGTAGTATAATTTAAAGGTAAATTTACTAAATATACATTCAATATATTTAATAAAATTTAAAGCAGAAATATCATATAACTTTTTAATAATTAATATTTTTATTATTATTTTTATTATTGCCTATTGTTGTTATTCAAGAATGAGAGTTAGAAATCTTTAAAAAGGTTTGAGATGTGTCTTATTGATATTTCTCATAATATGTACCTACTATCTATCTAAAAATGATATAATAGGAAACGTATTTTCAATTTTGGCGTATCACTTATAACTTTATGATTTGTTAATGCTTTTGCACTCTATGGTATATTTTGAATGTAATAGTATATCGAAATACGAAATATGGCCTTAGCTGTATTTTAGTATATTTGGGTATATGAAATCGGCATATTTTAATGATATTATTGTAATCTTTTACTTGTATTAAAAATGGGTAGCAGGTATCTCATAGTTGAGCACACTCGACTGGTATATTTTAGATATAATAATATATCAAAATACCAAATATATGTTTCGGAATATTTTTGTGTTTTTTCTGTATTTTAAAAAGGTAAAATACCAAATATTGGCTTCGAAATATTATATATTTCTGATTTTTCTGTATGGTACATTTTGAGAATATTATCAAACTTTTTATTGAACATTGAAAGCACGTATTTCATAGTTGAGCACACTCGTGTGTAACTTTCTTAGCTGTTGTCACCAACTCATTATGCCCTGCTACGAATATCAGGTCTAATGAGACAAAAGTAACTGTATGAACATCATCAGAGTGCGAGCTGATGAAAAAAGAATTCAACCAGCAGCAAGTAGAAGCAGCAGATGATGCCTGAAAATGAGTTGCAACTGAAGCTGAAGTATCAAACGCGAAGAGGCGTGCGCATCTGCGGATTAAGCTGATAACTGGCCACCCCCCAAAAAAAAATGAAAAGGGAAGAAGTTGATGATAACCCTAATCACATTTGAGTGCCGACTAAAAGCAAATGCTCGCTGCCTTGAGCACTTTTTGGGTTGTGTTGTTGTGCAGCCTGGTTGTTGCCACAGCGAGTGGCGCGTTGCACGTGTGGCACGTACTTCTCAGGCTGTTTGCCAGCACTTTGTCAGCGGTCGTGTTAGCACACTGATTGAGTGCAGCAGCCAAAGCGAAGAGCAACAACAGTAAGCAGCTTGCTATAAATGAGCCACGCGTGCCGCTTCAGTTAAGCAAAGCAACCTGACTGCGATGCGTTGGCCACACACAGACATTCAAAGGACTCTACTCCTGTTTCAGCAACTCCTTCAGCAGCTGTCGACAAGGATCATAATTGCCATAGAGCAAGGTTTTTGGTCTTCCTTTCATCACTCACATGACTCTGGACAATTGCACTCGCCAGACTCGCATCAAATTCACGTGCAAATTTGATCAGTTTAATGCGATCCCCCCGATCGGTCCCTTCTCTCCTTATCTAGGTGCATGCATATTCAGAATTGTTCTGCAGCATCTGCTGCGAGCAGCACGCGCATCCTTTGTGCAAACACACACACAGACAATACACAAAGTGCAGCACATGTTCTCGTCCTGATCTGGCAGGAAGCGCACTGATTGAGGAGCAATCGCTTGTAGGCCGGGACAGATGTTTTCTTCAGTAAACAGCCGTCGCAGAGACGCGTGTGCCACACATCGGAAGTGCCACACAATAAGCGAGAGGAAGACCGAATGATAGAGCGAGTGAGAGAGAGGGTAAGCGGGGGGGCAAAGCGACAATTGTTATTGCTGAGGTTCAAATGCCAAGGCTCACAGATTTATTGTTCGTCCTTAGAATGCGATCGTTGTTTTATATCAAACGAATGACAACCCTGACAAGTGGCGACCCCAGCCTGAGGGTAAGGGGCAATAGTGAGGCATGCGGCATGTGTGGAATGCCGACAGTTTAACCTTAATTATCAGACATTATTAATGGAAAGTGCAGGCAAATGTGCGTAGAGAATGCGATAACAATGTTGGGCTAAAATTTTAAATGTTTTCGAAGAAAAGGGTCTTTGGCAAATTTAGGTTAGAAAGGATATCTTTCAATTGTGAAAGAATAGTAATTGTATCTGAAACAAAACACACCAGAAAGAAGTCAAGCAAAAGAAGTGAAGAATAGTTATTAAATTATTAAATGAAAAAGGTAGGCAACATTGTCGGGCAAAGTTTGAAACTTTTGATGGACAAAGAGTTTCTGAAATATGCAGAGGATATCATTTATTTTTGAAAAAACTCGGAAAAAAATGAAACTCCGTAGAGTTATTGCAAAAAAAAGCCAACCAAATGTTGAACAAAGGATATCTAAGAAATTCCCTTTAGAAAGCGAAACGTGCATGTATAAAAAAATACAATTTGATTGAAGTAAAGCTAAAATTATATTTTAGACACTATGGAAAAGAAGGCGCAATAAAGATATCTAAAATGAATGAACAATATTTATTTAATTACAAATGGAAAGTGCAGCCAAATATAGCTAAAAAGTGTGTCAACATTGTTGGACAAATGTTAAAACTATTTTCAAAGAATAGGTCTCTAAAATAAATTAGAACTGGTCTCTATCTTGTAGAGGATAACACATATTTGAGAAAAGTTAAATATAATATCGTAAAAATGCTGTAGAAGATGAAAACTATAATCAATAAAGTCTATTTATTAATTTTTATTTCAAAGTTAGTCTAAAATTTAACATATTTTAATTCTAACGTACTATACAACTCATTGTAGTAAAAGTAAAGTTTTAGAGGAGAGTAATTTTAAATAAGGATTATTTATTATAATTTATAAGAAACTCACTAAAAAATTCTTAGTGTTTAAGTACAAATTTATTGGCGACAGTTTAAGGAATAAGACAAAGTGATGATTTTTGGATAAGAAAGCCATTAAACCCTTGAGAAAACTGTTGTCTAAGCAAAAATTAATAACAAGAACAAACATTGACATTAGAGTAGTTATTCTAAGTAAGCATAATTAGACGAAATAACTAACAAGAAAAGCAAATTGGCACAACATTAGATTGATAAAAATGGGAACTGAAACTGACTTTTTCCCCAAAGTAAATTCATTTTAGCTTTTGCTTGATTTTAGCGCTGACCTTTTGGGGCCAAGCAGAGGCGCTGGCTTGGTCAGTGAACTGTTAACATATAGATAAGTACACAGTTGGCGATGGCTCACGTAATTAGATTTTAGTGCCAAGGCTTGCGTTTTTC
The DNA here is from genome assembly GCA_023558455.1 of Drosophila kepulauana. Taxonomy (NCBI): domain Eukaryota; kingdom Metazoa; phylum Arthropoda; class Insecta; order Diptera; family Drosophilidae; genus Drosophila; species Drosophila kepulauana. The sequence goes on from CM042369.1 coordinate 41,611,034, forward strand.
CTGAGCCAACAACACTTGCCCCCACTTCCACTCCCTCGTCTGAGTTGACCAGGTAAACAGTTTTCTTTTTGGCCGCACTATTTCTAATTAGTGCAACGCAAAATATGAGCAGAGCTCTTGCTATCTCGCTATCTCTGCCACATATTCCACAAGCCAACGATTCAAGCTGACCTCATAAATACCTTGGTTAGGGGAAAAGGAGGCGAAGCAGACACCGCATGAGTTTCAATTAAATTTCAACTTACAAATCAATAAACCAACATTTTCAACACAATTCATACACACACACACACACACACACACACACACACAGATGAGCAGCTGGTTCGAAAAAGGAAATAGCAGAGATTGTTGTTGTTGGGGCAGCAGCAGTTGGAATTGAGGCCGTCGCCGCGGCGTGCAACTCGACACCGGAACAAGTGGCAGAACGAGTCGAAGAAGGGAAGGTGCATGGCCACGGCCACCACGTGCACTCTCTTATTATTGTTGTGTATAGTTTATCCTGGCCAGCAATGTGCCGCTGCCCCCGTCACTTGCCCCTTGTTGTGTTTGCTGCGTGGATAAATGTGTTTAAAAAACATTTGGCGGCATTAACGGGTCAGGCACGCGCAAGAGGAACAAGGAACAGAGCAGCAGAGCAGCAGAACAGGAGCCTCGACAATGCCTCGACACAATGAGCTCGACATCCTGGCAAAAAGAAGAGGAACGAGGAGGAGAGCGCAGTTGCTGTGCGGCTTTAATTGGTTCACTGATTTTATATGGTCAACTGGCAACAACAAGAAAAACAAGAAAGACCACAAAAGTGCTCGACTGTGAGATACCCGCTAGAAAAAAAGGAAACAGTGCGGAATTATTCTTAAAATATACCAAATACTGAAAAAATACTGAAGTATACCGAATGTTATTTTTGGTATGTCAATAGACATTTAGAAAAACGAATACAGTGCGGTATTATTCTTAAAATATACCAAATTTTATACTGAAAAAATACTAATGTATACTAATGTATATATTTTTGGTATGTCGATATAGAATATTGTCAGCCAAAGCTACTAAGACCCAATTGCAATATACGTTTATTATAAAAATATACCAAAAATACTAAAATATACCGAATGCTAATTTTGGTATATCGATATAGTATTCATTAAATAACTAACCAACTTGATCTACTCACAATTAATGTACTAAAAATACTAAAATATACCAAATCCTTATACATATCGATATAGTACTACATTCAAAATATACCCTAGAGTATAAAATTAACCACAAGGTTAGCCGAAGCAACTAAGACAATATTGCAGTTCGCGATTTTTGCCAAATAAAAGAATTCCTTTAATAACCACAAAAAATTAATATATATCTATACTATCTTATAGCTCTATCTCATATAATCTCTGAGATCTAGGCGATCATATAGACAGACCGACAGTCAGACAGATGAAAAGATAGTCATGACTATATCTTATCAGCTGTTGATGCTGAAGCTGCATTCTTCTGTCTGTTACATAAATTTCCTGAAAGCACAAAGTTATAATACCCTTCTACCCATTAAGGTAGCGAGTATAAACATCAGCAGGATTAAGAACGCGCTGTTCCTGTTTAACCTGTCGACCACAGAAGCAGTGCAGATAGAGAAGCAGCCGGAGAGAGCCTTCGACTGGGGACAGTGCAATGAAGCAGGCGCTTGCAATTGATTCGATAGTCACCGTTGCAGTGGCATGTTGCAGTTGCACTCGCAGTTGCAGTGTTGCAGTGTTGCACTGCGATAAGATGCAGCGAAGCGCAGCTGCCAAGCAAGACGTCGAATGATGGAGACAAAACGTAACAAGCGGAAAATGATATTACAAGCGCATAACTCGTGCCACACGCTCCGCTCCTAGACTTGCCCCTTGCCACATAGTAGCAGCAGTGGCATCAGCAGATGAAAGCGAGCAAATCTCATTAAAAACTGAATCGAAATGGTAATTTGAGTTGTTCACAAACAAATAGATAGATAGATCCCCGCATTGGGATTGCGATTGCGATTGAGTTGATAGGCAAGAGTCCCCTAGCACATGTGTGTGTGCGAGTGTGTGTGTGTGCGAGTCCTTGTCCTTGTTTGCCAAGTTGGCAGCCGCCAGAGGCCGCTTAGGGGCAAAGACATTGCGGAAAGGAGGCAAGGTGTGATTCTGTGTATTTGTGTGTGTCTTTGCTTTGGCTTGTTTTTGTTTGTGCCACTCGGTTGGCAATGCGGGCAGGTGGCTTCTCTGCTTCTTCTTCTTCCTTTCACTGTGCTGCCACATCTAACACACAGATAAGTGTTGCACCTTAAAGAGAGAGAGTCTAGTTTTACAGCCAAAGAAAACCCATTTAAATTAAATTTGATTTGTGTAGTAATAATCATATCTGACAATCGATGAGGCTGCGAATTGTATTTGGAATTAACGCAAAATTCCGCTTTAATTAATTGCATTGTTGCATTGATAGATCGATGACTTGATTGATTGACTGGCGAGGCGTTGCAGCAATTTAATTAAACATAACATTTATTCAACTGCAAACTGCTTAAGAATGCAATTGCAAATGCGTAAGCTTACGAGTGCAACATCAAATGAAAGAACGACTTGCAAAATATCCAAACTGAATAATGAAATTTGAATTAGTATATAGTTAAGTAATAATAATACTACATAATTGTCTAGCTACAATTAAATTATAAAACTAAAACAGTTCTGTAGAAATCAAATTATCCTAAATAAGAGAATTTTAAAAGTAAATTTCTGTATTTTACAGAAATTATATTAGGACAACTCAAGAAACATTCGAAGAGTTTGATTAAGTTATATTGTTAACCAAAGTCTGTTATGCTGAAAGAATTAGTAAGAGCAAGATATGTTTTATATCAAAATTATTAAAAATGTAATAAGGTTTAAAAAGATTATGTTCTCTTCCCATTAAAGTGTTAAATGAAATTAAAAATAAAGTTCTTTTGTATTTAATGTTCTCTTCCCATCAAAGTATTAAATTGAATTTAAAATAAAGTACTTTTTATAATTAGTTTAAAGGAAGATATCAAGTAAATAGCATCCTACTTAGCATTAAATGCAGCATTTGAATTTATATTTATGCTCGAGCAGCATTTCAATTTACAAGTGTCAACAATAAACATCGTTCAGCTGGCGCCTCGTTGTGTTGCACGCGTTTTGTGCAACAGCCCGCGGCATTTACTTTGTGGCATGCTGCAACAGCATATTATGTTATTCTTTATGTGTCGACCTTAAGGTCGAGGTCTTTGAGCAATAAACTGTGCCATGACAAATTACACTTAAAGAAGTCTGCTTTTGAGCTCAGCGCAATAATCTGAGTAAGTTTAAAGACTAATCAGCTTAAAGCTTCTTCCTTTTTAATGTTACTTTATAGAATGATATTAACTATAGGAATTCAATATTATGAATCTTTTTATGTATGTAGCTAACAATTCAATTATGGTTTGAACAGTATTTAACATTGTGTTTGTAAATACAGTCACGAAATTAAGAATGGAACTAACTAAAGGTTAACTGTAGTTTTGATTCCTGATTTTTTGGTTTCGAACAGACAAAAATATCGTAGAAGGTACTTAAGTCTTAGTTGCTTTGACTCAAAATCAGGTTTATTTTGCACTCTATGGTATATTTTGAATGGCAACCAAATGAACCTTTGGTATATTTTTAGTTTTTTTCTCCCAGTTTATTAAAACATAAATTAGGAGAAGTTGTTTTGCCGTTTTTGCCAAAAATATATCAAACATAGATAAAGGCCAAAGGAAAAGGTCTTAAAAATAAATAAATAAATATATTTTATGTAATTATAACTATAAAATTGTGAAATATGAAATTTAAAGTAGTTTGCTACAATCGTAAAGATTCTCTATATCATATTTACATAAATATTCAATAAATACAAAAGTTCAATATTTTATTTTCTTTTCCCCAATTTACTTATTTTATTATCATTAACAGTCTGACTAACATTTGTATTCTATTTTCTTCTATTTCCAGCTAAAATTGACTCTGTGCTCTTCTCCCAGTGTAAGTGCAAATTCTCTCCCTTTGTATTTATTTAGTGTAATCTACCCCTTAGGGCAACACCTGAGGTGCAGGTATAAAGACATGTTTAATTAATTGATGTTGCAGCTTGTTGAATTCGAATTGAGTTGAGTTGAGCTAAAAACGCCAATCAATAAAATAAATGCTGTATTCATTTTTGGAGTGTGGGCAAGCAGCATTATGTAAATGAAGTAGTTAGTCAGTTATTCAAAGTTGTTAAACCCCTTTCCCCCCTCTCTCTTTCTCTGCCCACACAACAAATGGAGCAACTCGAGTTGTCTAATAACATTCCGAAGTTTTGCTGCTAATCGTTTTCCATTAGGCAGCTAATTTCACCGGCAGTAATTAGCATTCTTCAGACTTTAGTTCTCCTCCGTTCTTCAGGTGCGTTGAGTGAGCTTATCGTTTCCTTGTACATTTATTGTACTTTTTAGCTTTTGCAAGTGCTGCTCGAAAATTGATTTTGACACCAAAGAAAACTTTTCTAGAGCTGCTGCAAAGTTTCCAAGGAACTTTGACTAGAGCAAAAGGAGAAAACTTGGTTGCAAAACAAGGTAAATGGAAATGCAGAAGACAGAGTATTAAAGAGCGAAGAAGTGTTTTCAAATGTAACTAAAGCTGACAATCGAAAGGGGGATAAAAACAAAAGGGAGGGGAAAGGTTAGGTTAAGACACACCCGAAAAAAAAACAAGTAAACATGCAACGCAAAACTTTTGTGCAGATTACATGCGCATTACCAAGTTGCAAGCAAGCCCGCGAGGCACAACAAAAAAAAAAAAAGATAGAGGAAAGAAAGCGTCGAGTGACCTCTGTCTGCTCGAATGTGGCACAGTGTCGCGAACCTGGGGGCATGCAACATGCGGCATGCACTTTGAAATTGATGTAGCTGCCAGTAGTCGCCTCATAATGATGGACAGTCTCAGCCCAGCGTGTGTCCATTGCCCGTAAATTGTTGGGGCCATTTCTCTGGGCTGACGCGGCGTATGCGCAACGTGTGCAGTTTATTGAAAAACTTGCTTAATTTATGGGTGAGGAGAGACTGACCCACATGACAAGGCAATCAATTTATGCAAAGAATGCGCCGCAAATGTCAATAAACAATTCCAAGGAAAATGAACTGCGACGCAGCAGCAGCAGTAGCGATGAAGAAGAAGAAGCAGCTGTAGCAACAGCTAAGGACACTTAAAACGCAATTGAGTTTCAGTTAAACGGGGGGAGTGAGCAGGACAGCGCCAGAGAGGGAGGGGAGGGTAAAACATTTAAGAGGGGAAATGTACGAGAGTAACATTAACGTAATTGGAGTGTGCGTGTGTGTGTATGTGAGTGTGTGTGTGCGTTTGTGGCTGGCAATTTGCCATTTTGAATGGATTGAATTGGATTGCGTCTAATGCGGCTTATCCATTGCACAGTGGGTGATATTTACGAGCCAGCGACATCCTGCGGAGGCAAACCGAACAACAACAGCAACAACAATCAGAACAAGTAAGAAGTTGAGTGTGCTCGACTGCGAGATACCCGCTACATATTGTGAATAAAAGCCAAACAGTGCAGTATTCATTTTGAGATAAACCGAATTAATATACCACAATTATACTAACAATATACTAAAAATAGGTATATAGGTATATTGATATAGTACAACATTCCAAATATAACATTGAGTACAAAGTATGCTAAATTAATATACCGCAATTAAAATACCTACAGCTATATTTGGTATATAGTACTACATTCAAAATATACCATAGAGTATATTAAATTAACATAAACACTGAAATATAGCACGAGCTATATTTGGTATATTGATATACTACTTAAAAATATACCACAGAGTATAAAGCATACCAATATTAAATACCGCAAAAATACTTAAATATACCGAGAGTTAGATTTGGTATATCGACATAGAACTACATTCAAAATATACCATAGAGTGCAAAGTATACCAAATTAATATACCGCAAAAAGACTGAAATAAACCGAGAGAGACATTTGGTATATCGATATAGTTCAAAATATACCATAGAGTACAAAGCATACCAAGCTAATATACCCCAAAAGTACTGAAATGTACCGAGAGCTATATTTGGTATATCGATTGACTGCAAAATATACCAGATTGTCGGCCAAAGTAACTAACACCCCAATGCAGTACGAGTTATTTCCATACAAAAGTATTTCTTGAATAACTTAACCTAATCTGCGTGCAAAAATAACAAGTACTGTCGAGAAATTATAGCTGTAGCTTTCATAGTATCTGAAATCTAGTGATTCACACAGACAGGCAGACAAACAAACAGAAAGGCCATGGCTACATCGTCTCGACTGCTGACTCTGATTAAGAATATCTATACTTTATGGGATCAGTGATACCACCTTCTGCCTGTTACATACCTTTCCTGCAGTCACAAAGTTATAATACCCTTCAACCCTATTAAGTAGCGGGTATAACAACAACAACAGCAAACTGAATAAAATCAAACAGATGTACAAGGAGCTGTGGCTGTAGCTGTGGCACACACATCGTTTGGGCAGCGCTTCGCTTAATGGCGCTGTAATCAAAAGTCATTATGTCGAGCATTGGCATCAAGGACAACGCACAACGCACAGGATTCCCTGGTCGTCTAGGGTTCGACTTGATCCGCTGCCGTCGTCGTCGTCGTCGTCCATTTGCTTACAATGGAAAATTACGCGTATTATGACCAGGATCAGCAATGGCAGGAGGGCAACTCTCAGTCTCAGTCTCAGTCACTCAGCTGGGGTTGGGCTTCGTCCGTTCTAAGGTTTGCCAGACGTTGCCAAGTTTGCCCTCGTTTTGTTATTAATTTGTTTGTCAAGCCAGGCGGTGGCCAAAGCAGGAAACACAAATCCGCCGCATCATTGCCATTGCCATTGGCTTTTGCCTCTGCCTTCGCCCTCTGTTAATGGGCGCGACGGCGAGCAACAGTTTCCTGCCTCGGACCGAGCAAGGATAATACTGACACTGGCTATTAAACGACGCACGGAGAAGGCGGCTAAAACGCGGATTAGGCCCAACTGCACGCACATCATCGTCATCAACATCATCGTGAGGTAGCAAAACATCAATGAGGGGGGGAAACATCGAAAAAAAAGGCATTTTGGGATGACCAAGTGCAGGGCAGAGATCCTTCACATGCATGCAAGGACACGTGCACATTCATTTGAGAAGAATACAAAACCAGAAAAAAAAGAAAAGTCTTCGTTATGAGTCATCCTCGGAAACTAGAATGTGTGAATTTATTTATTGTGCCAATGCGTTAAACTATTTACTCGATTTGTCTTATCAAAATCAACACATTGAATTTATAATTGAACTGAACGCAATAGTATCAACAATAAAGGAAAGTTCCAAGAGCAAAAATAACTATACATTCCGTATAGGAAATCTTATAAAAATCTTGTCTTTATACATAAAGTCTATAAAAGAATTAAATAAATAATATTGCCTGAAAACATTAGTCGCTTCTCTCTCATCTCATTGCAATAAGGAATTTTATTCGTTATTTGAATAAAATAATAATAATATATTTTCAAATTATTTCGGTATACATATATTCAATATATAAATATAATATAAAATGAAATATTCAATTGAGTGTAAAGCAATAAAACAATATAAAACTAAATATTCTATAAAATTGAAAGGGAAACTAAAAGATCTTATAGCAAAAATAAATAAATAATAAATTAAACAGTTAAAAGCTAAATAAGTTCATAACAAAAGTAAATTGTATAAAAATATATATTCTATAAAGACGAAATAAACCCATTCGATTCTAGCATTGCTAATTAGTAACTTGAGTTTTTGAATGGCGTTTATTTTGCTTTTGTCCTCCAATTGCTAAATAAAAAGGTGCTTTGATATATTTATTTGATGTGAGAGCAAACATATTTAAAATTGAGTAACATGTTACAAATATATTTTCACAAAACCATAATTTTCAGGCCAATAATTTTTCTATTAATTTTCTCTAGGAGCACCTACAATTTTGAATTGATTGCAGACCGAAATTAAAAAGACGAAAATTTGTGTCAATTCTGCAATGAAAAGTTTTCTAAAAAAATTGAAAAGTTTTAATATAATTGTTAAGAAATATTGCTTAAAAATACCGTGAAGAATATGCTTATGGATAACCTTATTTTATGAATATCATATAAAGCATATCAAATTAAATTATTAGCTGAATACACAATTTTCTAAGAACATTATAGCGAAGCTTTAGTTTTTTCCAAAACTATTGAAAATGGCATGGTTTAAGTCAGAAAATGATATTCCTATACTAACAGAAATTATGAATAATAGTCTTGAAAATATATTGTGATGAATATGTTTTCAGATAACCTTTTTTTGAATGAGAATTTCTTCATTATTTATTCATTCACGAGAATTTGTTCTTTTCAGCATAAGCAATAAAATGCGTACTATTGTTTATATTTTCTTAACATATTATATGGTTTTGATCCAAGAAATTTCACTTTTACAAAACCAAACCAATAACTAACGAAAGCAAAGCTAACTAACTGATTGGCACATGCAACTTTTCCTTCGTTAGTTGTGTAAAGTCATAGATCATTCAAGGAATTTCCACAAAATGAAAATCAGAAAAGCAGCAAATTTCGCTAAGCACATTTCTCAAAGAACATTTCGAGCTAAGAGTAAAGTTCTCAGAAATGATCAGTTGAATTTCATAAGATGCGAAATAATGTTCTCAACTCAAATTCGGCAGAAGTTCGAATCACGTTTAATAAATTGCAAATCATTTAACGATGCTGATTAACATCGGAGCATCGGGAATGCCCAGCAGAAATCTCTGTAATATATATATATTGAATATATATACATATATCTGGGTATGAATGTACTGGGCCAATTTTGTGGGATCCTCGTCATGGCATCAACAAATAGATTATTATTAAGTGAACTGTTTCTGTTTTGGGATATAATATTGAGTTGAGTTGAGTTGAGTTCGGTGGTATTCTAGTATTTGTTGATGATTTGAGTAAATGTTATTGTATATCGTTTATTTGTTTATCAGCAGCACTTTCTTCCCATCCCATCCCATCCCATCTCGAGCAATCGACCAAAAATAGACCTCGCGGCATTGCGAAAATGTTGCAAATAATTGGAAAACCACACACTTGCCTCGTGGGGCACACGTTATGTTTGTGATGTGTGACGTCACAATTGTGTGGGGCACACAACGTTTCACAGGTTGTGAACGTCATGAACTTTTGCAATTGTTAAATTTGTTTTCTGACTGCATCATTATGAGGATCATGACGTCGATCCATCGATCTCTCTCTCTCTCTCTCTCTCAATATTTTCCTGACTGCGGGTGGTCGACAGCAATCATTTTTGGCAATTTCAAGTGCAAAGTGCCGAAAGCTATTGCCCGCAAGTGTGGGTCCCTAAAGAGGGGGAGGCTGTACTGAGGCGGGAGGGGGGAATTTGGGCAACTTTATGTCTTTTGTCTGGCAGCTTATTTATTTGCAGTGTACTCGTGTATTTAGCACGAATTGCGCCTTGTTTTTTTGTACGCACCCACGCTGCGCCACATCAGTACTGAAAAAAAAGAAGAACTGACAATCCTCTTGGGCAAAGATCGGACGAAGTAATTCCCCGCGAGCAGTAAATTAAACGAGCGTTTGATACACGGCAAATCCATAAACCAATTGGCCAGCAGTTTGTAGTTTATGTCGAATCAGCTGGCCCCAAAAACTATTGAATTCGCATTCCCATTCGCATTCACATTCGAATTGGAATTGGTATCGAATTGGATTTGATATCGATGTGCGGACTATGGGCCGATGGGCTCAAGGGATCGATGTGGTCCGAGTGTTGATGTGAGAACTCAACGCTTTGTCAGCGCTCACCTCTGACCCATCGCCCGTTGTGATGCCAATAATCGTGGCAATTATGTTCTACCCTATTCCAATATATATATATATTTTTTTTAGTTGTACACGTGTTGTGGCATATGTTTTTGTTTTGAATTTCATTGATGCGCCTTTTTGTGTTTTTTTTCGCAAAATCAACAAGCTGCTGAAATATCTACGATGCTCGATGACGATGCCCGAGACTAGCATTATAATTCGAATTAGTATTAGAATTGATATACCAACAAGGCTCGTAATAGAATTTTCGATTATGTTTAATCAATTTTACCGTTAGCACATAATCTCGCCTATAATCAGCAGCAGCAACAAAACAATAGCAACGCTATCATAATTTTTGCTCTCTTTCTATCTCTCTCTGCGACTTTGGCAACAAATTGAATTTGCTATCTCATTAATTGCCAGTTGAAAATTTCAACAATTTCATAAAATTTTACGCCTATCATGTGTTGGCATCTCCCCCCCTGAGACCAATCTCCCTCCACGTCGCGTCCCTCTGTACATCGTTGGTTCATTGTTTGTTTTTATAAACCTATTTTTCAATATGTACTTTTGAATTATTAAGTTTTGGCATTTCTGTGACGCAAAGTAGTAAATTCGCAGTTTCAAGTGCGAATAAACTTTACCATATGCAACTGATTGCCCCCAGAGGATGTTGCCAGGGCAAACCTCTCATTATCTCTCTTTATCTCTTTTGTTGAGATCGAACCCCATCAGCTGATTTGCGTTGGCGTCGTTGTCGCTGTCGACGTCGGCGTCGACGTCTTCGACGTCAGCATTGGCGCTAATCAAATCATTTCCATTTGCAAATTTATAAATCAGTGCCGCAAATCGTCGAGCGAAATGTTCGCACCTCTTTTAATGATTATTAAAATACAAGACCTGATGCGGAACATTAAAATATCCACAGGATGTATTGAGGCCACAAACAAGTTCATTAAACACTCATAACAAACTGTTGAGTGTGGATGATGGAAAATTTTGAAACTCAGACTGTGCAATTATTGTATTCATTTATTGATTTGTCTTATATATAAATATATATTATTTATATTAGCTGCATAATTCTAACAGACATCGCACAATCGGTCATAAGCGACACTTGGTTCGGGCCATTGACTCTTGTGAAAAAAGTGATGCAGCCTTTTAGGCTGTTTCTTGCGCAATTAGCGCCACCTAGGTATCGAGTATAAGAGCAACACCCTGTGAAAAACCAACCAATGCGTCCTCTAACGTTGGTAAAATAATCGTATAAAGCTTTTTATTAGCGGCACCTAGCGTTCGCAATAAATATTTTAACATTGCAAAATGGTTGCATACTTTTAAGCTGAAATGAAAATGCATATTAAATAAAGTTAAATATCTGATAGCTACTGTTGATATTTGATTATGTATTTATTAACTTTATTGTTGACAGTAAAATGTCCAAGAAAGCTAAAAATATTAAAAACTAACTACTTAACTTATGAGTGCCAGATAAAGCAACTATGCCAAACAATTTCTTGCATACTTCTAGTGTAATGACGTTCACTTGAACTCATTGCTTATCTTATCTAACAAAACCAACAACCAACAAACTTCAACGCGCAAAAAATCAAAATGCAAATAAAAAAAATATAATTTCGTACAACAACAAAATTACACACATTATCAAGGGCCAACAAACCCAAAAAAATTTTGCTATCTACAACCAAAAATAAACTGCAATCAATTAGCCTAAGTTGATAACTGCCAAATTACCAAAAAAAAATGAAATGAATTAGTAAATACACATAAATTTCAGGCTTTCAATCACATTGACTAAATTTAATGATTTAAATTAGAACAAGACTTGGTCTTGATCTTGTGCAAGGTGAGGGCATGAATAATAGGAAGAGGAAGCACCAAAGACATGACTGTGCTAATATGCTTATTAGAGTATGCAAGAGACAACGACATAAATGAAGATACAAAGAGAACGCCAAAAGTAAGAGAGCAACAAGTTGAGAGAGCGCTCAGAACATTGATATCGCTCTCAGCGCACTTTGCACACGCAAAGCGTTGCTTCGACATTGAGAGAGTAAAGCAATGGAAATGGTGGAGCGAGTGCCAAGTGCAGAGTGTCTGCGGCATTTTAAGTAGCAATGTGGCGCCTGTTTGGGCCTCAGTTCGACGCCGCTCGCCAAACGCAACGCATTGGGAGGGAGAGCTTCCCTTTGTTTCGGTTCCGGTCGCTTCGTTAATCACAACAATAAAACGCAAATAAAAATATTCTGACGCAGAAAAGGCTAAAACATAAAAATATATAAACAAACGAGGACAATTTAATTGCGGCTTAATTGTGTGTGTGTATTCAGTGCGTGCAGCACAATTACAAATGCAACTATAATTATTATTATTGTTATTACGACTACGAGTACGAGTTTCGAGTTTGAGTGCTTGACCCGGTCGGATGCGACGCTATTTGGGTTAAAAAAGAGTTACAAATCATCAAATTGAAAATAATTACGCTGAAAATATGCAACAGGCTAACCAAATCGACAACAGCTATACGCAACTGTAGAAAGTTTTTTATTGTTATTATTTTTAAGACACCAGTCCCCCTTGCTCCTCTCGCCTCGAGCAAACCGACAATCGCCAAAGTCAAAGCCAAAAACCGAAAAAAAATAAACCGAAGCATCAGCCAACAATTTTCGCGTGTGAAACAACAAAAACAACAACAGCAATAACAAAGCGACGCAAAAGAAATTCAAGTTTCAGTTTGCTTCTCAGTGTTAGTGTGTGTGTGTGTGAGTCAGTGTGTGCATAACATACTAAATTGGCAACATTTTAACAACTTTGGTTTAAATAAATAAATAAAATATAATGTCTGGTCCACTACCCGAAATCAGCGAAGAGCAGCGCAAAACATTGGAACAGGTGAGAGCGAAAGAGAGCGAATCGGCTACAATGCATTGTGGTAAATGAATGGGGGACGGAATGGAAGAGCAAAAGCTTCTCTTTGAGCTTTATACTTATTGCGCTCTCGTTCTAACTCATTTACCCGCACATTGGTTCACAAGCGACAATGTGTGGGCGATGATCATCAATCAAAATTATTCTAGATTAGAATGTTCGCAAATAAAGTTAAATGCTAATGGGAGTATTGCCAAATAATTGCAGCTGCTACCAAATATGTGAAATAACGATTAATAAACATTTTTGTAAAACTACTGTTATTAATGCTGACGATGTCAGCAATTCTTAAGTAAACAGTGTTTCAAAACTATATGACACTAAAAAATTTAACTTTTATAGCTAGTGGCTTTCAAGAGCCAGGGTTTATTTTTGTACAATTCTAATACATTAAAAAAAATGTAATTGCTTTCTTCATATTATTTTTTGGAATTTTGGGTTTAGACAGTTTCAAAGTTAAAATTTGTTTGTTTGAATTTATTATTATTCATGATTATTCAGAACCTCTTCTTATCGGTTTCGCAACGATAAACAATATTGTATTTTTCAATTGTGCACTTGGCAATGACTATTGATAAAAAGGGGTCTGGTTGTTTATATGTTTGCATAATTTTATTATGATTGGGAAATTTTTTCAGTATTATTCATGCGTTTTATTATTCGTTTTATTTATTATTAAAATTAATTAGATGCATGAGTTCTGTGAATCATTCCTAATTCAAAGTTTCGCAATACATTTTCTAATCTTATGGTGCAATTATTTAATAAGAACATTTCAAAACTTATAAGTTCTTATTCACATTTTCATAAATATTCTAGGCACCAATTGCATCTGAGAATATATTAATTATATTACTTCAACTAGTTGTTGCAAATTACAAGGAAATGCATTTATATTTTTGCAGTGTCATAGTAACTTTTTTTTATTGTCATTTGACAGCGGTTAAAAAGTTGTTATTATAATTGAACACTGATAAATCTATAAATAATTGGCAGATATCCAACCGCTTAACAAATACCTATGCATACAGGCATTGAATTAATAATAATACGTTGCATTATACGATTACAAAGTAGATATAATTATAAATCTCGATGACTAGCAAGAAAGAAAAAACTCGTCTAATATTAAATAATTCTAATTCTAAGCTTGTAAAATGCAATGACTAAGTTAGTTTATCTCGACTTGTTTTATATATACGGGTACATACATTTATATTGTAGAACAGGAATATTTGAGTCTGGGGAATAACATTGAATTGAATAATCGACAAACCAGTTACAATTTGATATCAAAAAGTGGTTCAGATGTGTCTTTTTGCACAATTTAACATGGCAGTCAACGGTTTCTTTGGCCTTGCAGCAGTTGCCAGCAGCACTTGCCATAAAAATATGATTAATTGCGCATTATAAGAGTTGAGTAAACAAATCGATGCGATGACTGAGTATTCAAGTGTGACGACAGCACGAATTTCATTGCGATTGCATTACATTTTATCTCATTCCGCATGGATTTGCATGCAACTGTGACACTGTGCCGGATTTGCCGATAGTCGATAAAAAAACTGCAACGACATCAACAACAACAACAAAAGCAACAACAAGTTGTTCTTGCGTGCAGCTGTTTCGCTTTGTTGACGTCGTCGTCGTGTGTTCTTTGCAATAGCTACGAAAATTTCCTTAGTTGGCGAATAAATCAGCAAAGCGAATATTGACCGCCGCCTCGGCCACGCCCACAGGCCATAACTTAAGTCAAGTGACAACGACCCACGAAAAGCCAGCCAAATAATCAAATGAATGAAAAATGAAAATTTGAAATCGAAATTGAATTTGAAATGGAAACCGAACCGGTTCAAGCGGCATGTGCGACCCACTTTAGCACTTGTTGTTGCCTTGGCTGCATTCTTGGCAGATGCTTTCGGCTGATATTTCCACAACAAACCCAGCAACCACCCACCTTTAATCCCCTCTGACCTCCCCAAGTTGCTCGCCATGATCTGGCTAAAAGCCTTTTAGCAAGCGTCACAATTACAAATGTCATTTCATGGCCGGGCGAACAGAAAAACAAACAAAAACAAAAGCAAAACTATATCGCAATCGCAATTAGAAGGCGTCATTAACCTATCACAAAACCGACTTTAGGCGATCTCTTGCGGCGTTCCTTTTGACCAGATTAGAGATAAGAGTGTAATTAAAACACTCTTTTTGTATTTATGGAGTACTAGGTCTATAAAGCTTTCCCTATAAAAACCGCAAAGCTGGGTATGTGAATCATTTGCCTTTTGAAATTTTCCACCTTGACTCACTTTTTGCTCAACAGAGTAACAGAGTAACTGCTTTTTTAATAGGATCTCTGATCTTTGAAATTATGTGAACAAGGCTTGCAAATTAGTTGCAAAGTTGTTTTATTGTTTGCCAAAATTAATTTGCACCTTAGAAGTACTTGTGATCAAAGTGCATTTGGCAAATTGTTGTTCTTGATCTTTAAATTACTGACTGAATTAATCATCAATTGTTACTTTAAACTTTTACCCTGACATCCCTGAAAAGCGTTGAACGGAAAGATTATAAATGCGTTGCTTGTATCACGATAATGATCCCAAAATCTAAACCCAAATTTAACTTAAACTTTCACTAGCGTAGACTGAAGTCAGTTTTGCCCACCTATCGGTCAAAATCTTTATGAATTATGGAAAATTGTAGCCAGATCCTAAAAAGGAAATGCTTCAAATGCGTACAAGAGATTTTTCTTGTACTTGCAGTGAAATCTCGTTTAAAAAACTGTGTCTACCTCATCCGTCAAAATGTCGAGTCATCAGTCATCAGCGGTTGTTGAGCTATTTGTAAAAATGCTAATGAGTTCTGTTGTTTTAACTATTTTTTGCGTTAACCAACTGGTTTCTTTTGCATGGAGAGACCCATCGAAACGAAATCAATATTTGATTAAGACCAAGGGGCTAACAAGTGGCTAAAAGGCCACTAAAGTCTTGGGCCTAAATGTGCACTCTTTTGCAACCTAACGAGAATCAAGCAAAAATGGAAACTTCAAAGTGTATAATAGTAATAATAAGTTTGCTCGATGATTGCCTCATTTTTACAAGTACCTGCAGTCAAACTTATTTACAACTCTTAACTAAAAAACTTGGCCTGGTCGTATTCAAAACAGAGAACAAAGCAGAAATGGTAATGGTAATGGGCAGCTGTGAGTTAGTAAGCCTCGAGTGAGTTATGAGGAAGTTATACCAAAAATGCGCAGCGCTAATGAAACTACAACACTTGCAGCGCCCCCCGCCCCTCTCTCTGCAGATGCCAACAAGCTGCGCAAACAGCAATAAAAACCCCAAACGACTTTGTTTCAAAGAGAGAGAGAGAGGAGCGACGACTTGGTCAAGTCAAAGAAAAAACCTGGCCAAGTGACGACGCGACTTCCACAGCCAACAGACAGCTGTGTGTGTGTTAGCCTCGTTATTGAATTTCAAGTGCTTTTTTGTGGTCTAAACTAAAGCGAGTTAAGCGCTGCTTAGCCGTTTTTAGCCAAGTGATTGCCAAGTACTATAATAAAGCAAAGCTGCAGCACCCTTGCCCACTTTATTTTTGGGTGCAATTAAGCATTCGAAACACGAATTGAAATGTTCATTGTATTGACATTAATAGACGATCGTAACTATCCGTACCTAAAGTGCCTCTAACCAATTAGTTGCCGGCTGTATAAATTATTCAGAAACAAGATTTGTCTCAAGTGCTGACTCACTGACATAAAAAAACAAAACAAAAGAAAAACCTTCAGATAAAGCGGAAATTGAATCTTGTTTAAGACATGTTTAGACTACCGAAATATCAGATACTCTTTTCTATTTTCAAACAATATTTTATGGCCGCTTTAAACGAGTTTAACAATCAATATGGAATACCTATAAAAATATACCCCACTCGAGTTTATTGTAGGGTACTTGAATTGGCATTGAGTCAAGGCCAAATTAACAGTTATTAAGGTAAACAACTTTTCGAGCGCCAAGCGAAACAAATTTTCAAATAGCGATTGTCGATTGACTGAAGTCAAGATTGTTACACGTATTAACTAGACCTGCAATATGCTACAGTCACATGATTATCAGTTAATATTATTAGCAAAGATTAACGGTGTTTAGCTCAAGATTAGATGCAGCTATAAAAAGACGTTCATTTAGAGTAATCTCAAGGTTAACAGACACAAAGAACAAAGGAATTGGGAATTAAAGCTTACCGTTTTCCTTATTGCAATTTTTGCAGTTTCGTCAGCTGATGTCTGCTGAGCTGAACGAGACCCATGATGATTACTATTTGTTGCGCTGGCTGCGAGGTGAGTCATCTGCCCCATCCTCGAACCTGCAACTTTCCATTAAAATGCCACTTAATCACTTTCAGCTCGCAAATGGAACTTGGATGCAGCTGAGAAAATGCTCAGAGCGGTAAGTAGAAATGCGCATTCGATAATCAAATTAAATTACTCAGTTCCCTCCCTCTTGCAGTGCCTCAAAACGAGAGCCATGTGGAACGTGGACAACATTGAGAAGTGGGAGGCGCCACAAGCATTGCGAGAGTATCTGCCATATGGCCTCATGGGCTACGACAACGAGGGATCGCCGGGTAGGCACAGGCAGTTCTCAATTAATTATTTTTACTTAATAAGTTTCTTTTCTCTTGCAGTGATTGTTTGTCCGTTTGCCAACTTCGACATCTGGGGCATGATGCACTGCGTCACTCGCTTCGAGTTCCAAAAGTATTTGGTGCTATTGCTGGAACGCTTCATGAAGAACGCTTATGAGCAGAGTCTCAAGCATGGATGGAAGGCACGTCAGCTCGTAGTCTTCTTCGACTGCGAAGGATTGAACCTCAAACAGTACGCTTGGAGACCAGCTGCCGAAGTGGTCATCTCTTCGGTGAAGCAGTATGAAGCCAATTTCCCGGAGCTGCTGAAAATGTGCTACATTATCAATGCGCCCAAACTGTTCTCGGTGGCATTCAACATTGTGAAGAAGTTCCTCGACGAGAACACCACCAGCAAGATACACATCTACAAATCAGGGGCAGATAAGTGGAAGCAACAGCTCTTCTCCCACGTGGATGCAAAGATCATTCCCAAGAGCTGGGGCGGTGAACTAGTCGACAAACTGGGCGATCCTCAGTGCAAATCGCTGATGATTTGGGGTGGCAAGCTGCCCGAGGAGCTGTACATTGATCAGAGCAATCAGCAGAGCGACAAGGATTTCACTGAAGCGCAAGTGGCCAAGGGTGACAAGTTGAAGCTGCACTTCAAGGTGAAGAGTCAGCCGGAGAACGAGCAATTGCCGCAGCAGCAGATGCTGTCGTGGAATTTCCGCACTTTCGACTACGACATCAAGTTTGGCATTTACAGCGTGGACGAGAAGACGGGCGAGAAGCGCAGCGAAGTGCCGCTGGGCACAGTTTACTCCAATGAAATGGACGAAGTCGGTGTCATCTCGACGCGACCCAACACCACATGTAAGTTGGACATCAATCGTATTTCCAAAGAGTGTAATTTTCAAGATAGATTTGCATCTTACAGATACTGTTGTGTTCGACAACTCGGCCAGCTATTTGCGTAGCAAGAAGCTGCGCTATTGGGTCGATCTCATCTCCGAGGAGGAGGAGGGCATCAGTGAGTTGACCGCTCAAATGGACAGCACACAGCTGGTGGGCAAACAATGAGTGAGCGGATGCAGTAGCCAAAAACAAAGCCAAAAATCAGCAGATTGAAGAGTTATACCCTAGAAAATATATAATAATACAAACATGTAGGGTATGATGTACCATAATCACACAACCATATATACTAACCTCGGTGCAAGTAGTCACAACAGATATGAAACAGATACGCTCGGCGTGGAACAAAAACTTTGTGATAAATAATTGAAGTGAAAGCGTTTTACAGTAGTTACCAATTACAGTTACAGTTTACAGTTAGTTAGTGCTTTATTATGTGTATGTGTGTGTGTGTGTGTCTCTCTACTTTCGAGTGCACTTCTGTACAATATAGTTGTTTATTGTAATGTATATTCCGGATTCTGATTCTGAATTTTAGATTCTCGATCCTAAACTTGTTCTTGTTCTTAATTTGGACTTGTGACTTTTGAGTTTTCTTGTTATCATCGCAAGTGAATGTTTGGAAACTTGTCTGACACTTAAGTATAATAAATAAAACGGATAATGATCAATGTTCTTGTTGTTATTGTTTTGTGGTTGCTGTTGCTGTTCCTTCTGTTGAACTGTGCGTGTGTTCTGGGGCTTGGTCGCAATTGCGCCAGGTTGTCGCCTCATGGCTGCTGCGATGAGGCGCGGCGCTTGCGCCTTCATCACTGCGGACCCCCAGGATTCGGACCCATCTGCGGGCCATGTCCTCCCACCTGTGGCGGCAGCTGTTGCATCGGCATCATCGGATTCGGACTCGAGCCCACAACACCGACTCCCACACCAGCTCCCACTCCGACTCCTACACCAACGCCCACACCAACTGGCGGACCGATCGATTGATTGGGTGGCGGTGGCGGCAGATCAGTGGTGAGCGGCAGATTGGTCAGCAGATCCGAGATGGCTGGAAACAGCGAGCACTGCTGCACGCCATAGTCGGCAAAGCGACGCAGCAATTGACTGGCCGCCGCCATCAGTGGAGATTGCACCTGTTCGCGTCGCTCGGCCACCTGCGTCAGATTGGTGGCAATATCGTGCACGATGGGCAGCACCAGTGAGGGGCTATCCTTCCAGTCCTTGCCGTTGTACGGTATCCGTGTGATGTGCAGGAAGAACAGTATCTTCATGCGTCCCAGCACCACGCACGCATTGCCAATGGGCACAATCGGAAGTGCTGAGGGCGGCATCCGCATACACATCTGCACCGTCCACTTGAGCTGATCGCCGCCCAGCTCCGGTTTCAGCTCCAGTCGCATGATCTGCACGAAGTCCTTCAGCACATGTCCTGGTTGGTTTAGCAAGCGGCAAATGCTGTGCAACGCGTTGGGGCGATACGGCGGGGCAGCGACGCGGGTGTCAAAATATTGCTCAATGACGAGCAGATCGTCGGGACTCAGCTGGAACGTGGGTTTGTCGGGCATCGGTGGCAATTGGGTGACCTTCAAGTGCAGCGACTGCATATGCATGGGATTCAATGTCACCTGGCACTGCAATCCATCCACCTTAAAGAGCACCACACCTGGCTCCGTTGAGTTGAGTGCCGTCAATGTCTCCTCGCTCTGAATGTTGCGATGCAGCTGCCGACGCATGTAGACACAACCCAAAAAGCGTTCCAACGGACTCATATCCGCCACATTTATGTCCTTGTTGGGATGCGGACTGGGACGACACAGCGTCTCGAGTGCCTCGTGCGTGAGCAGAGTGGGCACAGCTCCAGGCCAAGGGCGATTCAGACTGGCACGCGTGCCACGATCGCCACCGACGCCTTGACCTGCGCCACCAGTGCTCTTGTGCTCTGGACTCTGACCGGGACGAGGTGAGGGGCGTGGCATGCTGGGCGAACCGGGCCAATTGTTGTTCGCCGGCGACATGGCGGTGAATGGTGAATCCTGATGGCTTTGCATGTACAGCGTATTGGGTCCCGGACTGTGCACCATGTGCGGACTGGGCTGTGGATTCAGCGGTGACGACGGCATCAAGCCGCCCGGCGACTGATGCGGCATATGCGGTGCCGGCGGAGATGTCAAATTAAAGTTGGCATGACTCTGGGCACCGCTGCCACCACCGCCACCGGCGCTGGGATGCGGACTGGCCGGTGTGTGCGGATTGGAGCTGGAGGGCGGCGTGTGCGGGGCTGGAAAACGCAGTCCGCTGTCCCTAGGCGATTGTGGACCGCGCATGCCGGCACCCAAGAATGGAGACGAGCCACCAGCACCTACTCCTGCTACACTGCTTGGTCCTCCAAAGTTGTCTTCCATGCCCATGGGCGACAGCGGATTGTCATCGTCTTGTGGACCACGTCGATACACAGCAGACTCATCCACGTACTTGGACAAGAATGCCTTCAATCCCTGTATAGGTGTGATCTCCTCGATGGCATTGCGATCGAAGCGACTGACGCCATCGCGTATGGAGACGAGTCGATTGGCACGGAAGCGCAGCTCCAGACAGTAGACCGCTTGATAAGTGAGACGCATGAGGCAAGGCGACTGTGGCAACATGCAGAACGACAGCACAGGCACCTGAGGACGCTGAGAGGGGTAAAGGTGAACATTAAAGCAAGTACTTAGTTATGAAAAGGCAAACAAACTTACAGGAATGCCGAGCAGCGGCAGCACAGGCAGCTTGGCAATGGAGCTCATGGGATTGTACGTTTCGTGCAGTATGTGTGCGATGGTCGTCAAGCTGTGCTGTTGATTCAGATGCTGCGCAAGCTGATCTCGCATCATGGAGTGCGCATTGACGGCAGAAATGCCACCGACAAAGGTGAGACGGAAACCATGCGATTGCACCGACCAGTAAATGTTGCAGGTTACTTCCTTCTTAGGTCCATAGCCAAGCAACAGATTCACATAGCTATAGGACTTGACCACAAGCATGTCACCCAAGCTGAGACGCTCTGTGGAAATACATAATTAGTTGAATTACTCAAAGAAGTAATTTAAGTTTGTCTTACTGTTGCGCAACTGCTCGGAAAAGTCGTGCACAAGCGTGTAGAGATAGACAATCTTGGACCAATCGTTGAGCAGATCTTCGACAGTCTTGGAGAAGTCATGATTCGCCTGCTCATATGTTAGATACACAGTACGACGATTGCCTTGTTCCTTCTGATGTGTGCTCTGCAGCGGTGTGCTGTAGAATACAAACTCCACAACCCAAATGCGCACCTGGCTATTCTTGTTGGTTTGCGAACGCACCGAAATCGACAGCACACGTCGCATCAAGTCATCCCAGACATGTGGCTCTATCTTGGGCAGTGCAGTTGAAGTGTTGTTGGTAGCAGCTGCAGCTGGAGCTGGCGTTGTTTTAGCTTCGCCAGTTGCAGTGGTTGGTTGATTGGCGCCTGGCTTTGGCAATGCTAGAATCTTGAGCACAAGCGATGTGGCATTTGCCTCCACTTGCAGGCCGCTATGCGGAATGCGAAACTTGGATAGCGTTTGTGCCAGATTCAGGAAGGGTATCTTCTCATCGCACATGGCCACAACGTGCGCCAATTCGGGTATAAAGTAGGCGGGAAAGATGGTCTTTTGTTGCTTGGCTGGGGGTGCCAAAATGTCGCCATTCGACTTGCGCTTATGTGGTGATAAATCTGCTGAAATTGAGTTGGTTAAATGGGAGCTGATTTACTAAACGTAAGCTAGACTAACCATCCACTTCAGTTCCGGGGCCATGGGTGGCCACAAAAGTGTCAAACTCAATGAGACGCATTAGTTTTGTGTAGAATTTGGGAATCTCCGAAGGTGGCTGCGTTACAATGGAAACTAGTTGCTTGGCCGAATCATCCACCACATCGGTTTCATCCTTTTGAAATACAACAAAACCCAAGTGGAAAGTGTACTCCATATCATTGGGCATGGCGCTTTTCTCCTTCAATTGAACCACCTGAAAAAAGTAATAGTTATAGAAAAATTGCAAGTGAAATTTACTTGCTAAACTTACCAATATAATATTCGGATGACGATGCAGCTTCACGTAGATCTTGTGGCGTCCAACCTGCAACAAGTCCTGCTCGGGCAGCGTGAGGAAAGGCAGCGTCTCCGTTGCTGTGGCAGGCAAATGTTGCAACGTTTTCTCGCAACGCCTGTGAGTGATCCAATAGCGCAGCTCCGACAGCAAAGCAGGCAGCTTGCTGCGATCGCCATTCAGACAGTCTTGCATATCATCTGTAATGGGGCAATCCAAGTGCTTGGGCACATGACAACGGAACATGCCCGTGTGCGTATCAATGGTGATGTGTATCTGCTCGGCTCGCAAGCAAGGTGATAGCACAGGCACTGTTAAAATCGCTGGAGTGCCTTGCAGATTAACTAAAAGAGAGATAGGATATTAGTGGAGTACATCAATCAAGTATCAGTTAATTAGATCAACTTTGTTTTGCTTGGTGCAGCTGATGACCAAAACATTTACACTCACAGTCAACGTCTTTGAGGAAGGCCTGGAACTCCAGCTTGAGATCACTTAGTCGCGACACTGATCGTATATAAACAGTGTGCACAATTAAGCGTTCCATCGAAAGGTGCTCGGAGCGCACGGCACGTTCAGCCACTTCGGCGGATTCTTTGGCGCCCAACGAAGGCATGTGGACTACAGCCAAAGGTCGTCCCACCTCATTGGGATCTGATTGAACGGTGAGTCGATAGCCCAGCTCAGATTTGAGATCACGCCAATAAGAGACGCTTAGCTTAACACCCGGCACATACTCCTCCACATTGACATTGTTGTCGTCTAAGCGTTCGTAGTTTAAGCGCAGCGTTTGCGTGTAGAGCACTTCCAGCTGCAGCGACTGACAGAAATAGTGCAGGCAATTGTAAACTTCGCTCAAGGCATTGGGATTCTCGACGAGACGCGCCTGAATCAGTTGGTGTATGTAGTTAACCTGCACCGGATGCACCAACGATTTGCCATCTATAGAATTGAAGGGTTAAGATTAGTATTTTAGTGAAGTTTTTCAATAACTTACCGCCTGTCTCTTTGTCCTCAACAAGCACATCAATGTCCAGCAGACGCCATGGAACATCGGGATTGTCGCCCATGACGGTGAGAGCGACGCTAAACTCATGCTTAATCTCGAATGTAACGCGTCCATTGCGTATGCGAAATTCACGCATTTGTGGCAGCAATTTGCCCGTCACCAGACGATGCTGTATCACCTGATTGAGGCGCAACAGCGTCTGCTTCTTCTCTGCCGGCGTAATTGCATCGGGTGGCACAATGCGTTCCCTGATGCACGTGGGCAGCCGATTGTAGGTGCCAGTGGTCAAGACCTCAACAGCGGCGGGAATGTGAAAGTTGGGCAAACGAGCTCGCACTAGCGTCTCGCGGGACATGCGCGCCAACATATCCGCCGTCTCCACGAAGAGCATATTCTGTTTGTCCAGGAAGCTCATGATCTGTGAGCTCTTGTCCACCTTCGAGACGGAATTGCCCCATTTGACCAGCGCATTGAGACGTGTGAATAAATGCCGTGTACGCGCCGCATACGCATAGATTTCCACCTTGCGTTCCATGTCCGTTTTGCGTGGCAACCTGTGGAACAACAACAACTTCCAATAAGTATTGGTGGAGTGCAACTGTGTGGTACAACTTACAATTCGGCCAGCACCATGAGCTCGTGATATGTACGCTGTATAATGAAATCAATTAGCACGGACATCGACATGGTATTGATGCGCGGTCCTCCCTCCTGCCCAGCTGGCAAATAGCCAGCGTTTGCACCGGGCATTTGCTCCAGCGGCAGCGGCGTAGGCGCCATGTTTTTTAACTACGCTACTTTTTCACACTTGCAATTAACTGCACAAATAGCAACGCAAGCAAATTGCGTTCAGTTTTTAATATTGCTTTATCCTTTCAATGTCCGACTCATAGTTTTTCGGCACTTTGTCAATTGGTTTTGCGGGAATTTCAGCAACTTTGTTAATTTTTTGCCGTGCAAGCAGCGTGACCGCAAGTTGCATTTCACAATATGCCATTTCAATGAACACTAAATATATTAAATATACCCCACTACAAAGAGGCTGGTCACACAATTCGCCACAAATAGTGGCAAACATAACAACAGCAACGTAACACAGATGGCGCCACCTAAATACTGGGAATCTATTGCAAACTTTATATATAATATTTAATTGTAAGCATTAAAACATGAATGTTATATATGCAAGTCGTCATAATAAAAAAAAGTAGACATCCGCACCAAATCATGTTCGTTCATTCAAATGTACAGAACAAACAAAGCAATGAATTGATCGTAGCACAGCAACGTGTTCTCGATACATTTACCGAATCGATAACTTAACTGTCGATATATTTGGCTTGGCGGTTACAAGAATTTGAAATTTAAAAAAATGGATAAATAAATTGATAAATAGATAAGAAACTATAACTATTATTATTATTGAATAAATTTCGTTGTTAAGCTCAGCTTCTCTTTTACTGTCATTTTTGACCTAAATTAAAAA
This sequence comes from Drosophila kepulauana, assembly GCA_023558455.1. Classification (NCBI taxonomy): domain Eukaryota; kingdom Metazoa; phylum Arthropoda; class Insecta; order Diptera; family Drosophilidae; genus Drosophila; species Drosophila kepulauana. The sequence goes on from CM042369.1 coordinate 41,636,104, forward strand.
AAAAATAAAAAAATATCCAAATTATGTATTATGATCCAAATGACGAAAGATCTTTTATTTACTTTGTCAAATTTCCGCTATTAAATCAAAAATTTGCCGTAGGCTGCCAAAATTTACGATCAGCAAGTCTTGTCGATTTAATTCACCTCGGTAAGATAAAATATGAGACAATTTGATATCTGATATTTAAATTCGTAAATTTAGCTAAAGATGTGGCCGAACGAACAAGTTACTTGTATACGGAGGATCCCATAGTGTTCTGCCTTGACATCAGTAAAATTATTACGGATGATACGTCATTGGCTTATTGTGTATCTAAAGGATATACATTTCAAATCCTAAATGGCATAAATGAGGCAAACACTATGAAGAATGAGAGTCGAATGATTTACAACACGACTTTAACATTTAGCAGAACCAAGAATCAAGGAACTTGATTATTCAAAGTACTCAAAATTTCAACTGGAACTCAACTGTCATTTAAAAAATAATTTATTTAATAAATTATCGAAATTTTGGCGTGAGAAATGTATTATAATCCAAGTGATGAAAGAGCTTACACTTATTTTGTTAAATTGCCAATGGTTGAGCAGAAATTTGCTATGGGTTGTAAAAAGTTGGCCTTAGCTCACATGGATGATATTACAAAATTAGGTAAGTGTATGCCTAAGAAGCATGTTTAATGTATTTTAATATATTTGTTTCTTTTAGCTAATGAAGTTGGCAAAGTCACAAAATTCGTTTATTCTAATGAGCCAGCAATATATTGTTTTGAAATGGACAAAGTTATTGCCAACAACGATGCGTTGCGTTATTGTATATCAAAAGGATATCATTTTGAGGTGTTAAATGGCATAAGAGGATTATGAATAATCCATTGCAATATATAATATCATCATTGGCTAAATTCATTCAGACTAACACAATTGTAAGCATGTAAGAAAATCGAAATGAAATCTTGAATTTAAATTTATAATGCTAACTATTCTGCCTTTAGAATTTGCATTCAAAACATTAATTTAACATAGAGTAAACTTTAAAATTAAAGGTGATCACTAATAACTGATTAACTTAAAGATGTTTGATCAAAATAGTTAAATAATTATATTTAAGTAAATGCTGATTATTCAGCCAAAAAATTTTTAACTTCAGTCAGGATAACAATTTAACGGAAAGTTAATCTTCATTCAACATTTTTCTTTTTTAATACCTAATTCCTTATTTCTTAATCATAGTTCAACAATTATATTTGACTAAATGCCAAGCTGCATACATGTGCCTTAGATATAGCTAATAAAAGACAAAAGTTCAATGACCAAAAGCATTTCAATTGCCATATAAAAACATTCAACAGCGACGATCGTGATGATGATGATGATGACGATGACGATGACGATGATGAACATGCGGCTGATGTTTTTGTTTTAGTTTTTCCCTTGTTGCTGTTAAAAATAAAGAAAACAACAACATTTCCGCTTTTGTTTCTTTGAATTTTGACACGCTAGTAGTTGTTGTTGTTGTTGTTGTTGTGGAGGAGATATACAAATTCTATACAAACACATTTATTTACAGCTCAGCCATACATTGGGATCATCATAATGTTGGCTGCAGGTTGCCTTCTTCGATGCAGATGCATTGCACTCTTTCCTGACGCGTGCTGCACTCCTCCTCCCTCTTTCCTCCCCCTCCACCCTACTATGCCACCGGCAAGCTTCAAGTGGCAGCGGCACATGCCAAGCAAAAGTCAACCCTCCATAGCTTCCCATTCGCAAAGTGGCTGCCACCTATGATTCCGTTTGGTCGCTTCACTTGCACTTCAAATTCAAATTTAGAGTTCTGAGCGCCCCCCCTTTGGCATGCCCCTTGTCTCTCGACAACTCCCCCAATTCAAAATCCGCCAGCGTATCAAAAACGTTGGCCGCCTTGCGTCGTGGCATTAAAAATAGAACTTTATGATGTTTTCGCCTCTTTCTTATTTTCCGAACTCCGTTTTGGCGCAGGAATTACATGCATATCCGGCCCCAGAGTCGAGAGAGAGAGAGAGAGAGAGAGAGAGAGAGAGAGAGAGAGAGAGAGAGAGAGAGAGAGCGACCACATTACAATCCGTCATATAAACAATGTTTCGAGTTGAGTAATTGTCCAATGAATCCTGTAAACAGGATGCTACCCAACAATTGGGTGACGAGTAGATAGACTACATATGTGGCTAAAGTTGAGAGAGAAGAGGAGAGGAGAAGCGTATTCCGGGAAGAGAATAATTATAGCGAGAATCGAGAATGAACTCTGAACAATTTGTGGCAGATTAACAGATAATTTATGGTAAACCGCAAGCCAAAAAAGACTTTCATTTGAAATCGATTATAAAATTATTTACACAAACAACAACAGCGAATGAAAAAGCGAAAGGCGTAAAAAATATTTAACTTAATTTGTTGTTGTTGTTGTTGTTGTTGTTGTTGAGGAATATTTGCGAGTGTTTTTTTGCTGGCTGTTGAATTTCACATTAAGAAGATTTGCGCTTCTTTATCTCTGTGTAAATAATTGAAAGAGCTTCTTCTTCGCTGTGTTGTGTGGAATTTATGGCCGCATCTCCAACTGCATTTTACCTACGCAAAGAACCGTTGTTCAGCGTCGTGGCTGCAGCAGTTAAAAATAAAGAGTCTGCCTCACTCAATAATGCAACAGTCACAGCCTCAGCCTCAGCATCTGCAACATGAACGAGTAAGGAAAATAAGAACAACAACAACAACAAGTAAGAGTGTGCTCGACTGTGAGATACCCGTTACCCATTTTGAATGAAAGCAAAATAGTGCGGTATTATTTTCAAAATATACCAAAATACTATAAAAATACTAAAAAGTATACTAAGTGGTGTATTTGATATATCGATATAGTACCGCATTCAAAATATACCATAGACGGCACAAAACAACTAAGAGCCCTAGTAAGTAGGCGTTTTTGTCCATACAAAAGTATTTCTTTAATAACTTCCACAATTTTTATCTGATCGCAATCAAATTTTCAAGAATCACAACTACTATAGTTGTTATTGAATATACCAAAACTCTAGCTTTAAAATAACGCTTGCTATTCGATTTTTTTGATTTGCAGGGACGGAAGTGGGCGTGGTAAAAATTTGAAACAAACTTGATCTGCGTGCAAACATAACAAATGCTGTGGAAAAAAAATTATAGCTCTATCTCTTATAGTCTCTGAGATCTAGGTGTTCATACGGACGGACGGACAGACGGACATGGCTATATCGTCTCGGCTGTTGACGCTGATCAAGAATATATATACTTTATAGGGTCGGAGATGCCTCCTTCTACCTGTTACATACATTTCCTGCCGGCACAAAGTTATAATACCCTTCTACCCTATGGGTAGCGGGTATAAAAAGTGAGCACTGCAATTGCGCAGCAAGTGAGGCCCCCATCTACGGGACTGGGAGAGATTGGCGGCTGGAGAGAATGGAGAACCAGGACCAAAATAGATTTATGGCCGCCAGTCGCGTCAGTTTCAAGAATCGCATCGCTCTGGGTGATGGTGTTACTTTTGCCTTTTACTCTCTGGTAGCTTATTGGACTTGAGCTCTGTGGCAGACACTTCCTTCCTTTGTGCCACAGGCCATGGCCAAGCTCACACTCTCTCTCTTTCTCTCCCTCTCACTGTCCTCACAATGCCTTCCTCTCACTCACGCCGTTTTATTAATTGCCGTGATTAAAGTCGATGTGGCTGCCACGAATGTCTTTAGCACATGTCACATTGTTTACCCCTACAAAGCATCCATTCGCAGACATCTTCTCCCTTCCCCTCTCAGTTCATGGCAACCACCTACTTACTGCCTGCTTACGTTGTCCCATGCCACAGTCGACATTTCCTTGGTCCACAAAAACTCAGCTGTTTCGCTGGCCTAACTTGACCCTAGCATTCAAATTGCATTTCCATGTTGGCGCCAGACATAACGCCATTAACATCCAGGCGCAGCTACAACACGTCTTTATCTTCATTTTCCTTTCCTTTTCCATTTCGATTTCCATTTTGATTTCTTTGTTTCCACTGTGCGTGGGTCGAGGCCATCGGTGAGATGAGGCGTAAGTGGCCAAGAAGACAAGACAAGGAATAGCTGACAACTCATTAGGCCATAACAATTCGTTTGGTTTAACACAATCATCATGTTCTAGAGATTTCTTCGAAGAACACATATACTTATTTATTCCATGAACTAAATTTTTTTATATTCTATACTATATATGATATTTCTTTGCGGATATTCCTGTAAATCATCGTTTATAATTGCATCAAATTTCAACATAAAAATAATTCTTAAAAAAATATGAATCATTTTGAAAACTTGAAAAGCTGTTCCAATTTCTTCAAATTAACAATTTTAACACGTCTTTATTTTCATTTTCCTATTCATTTACTTCCATTTTGATTTCTTTCAAGAAATATTTATTATTTATATATTTATTTACTTAATTTTAATTATGAATTGAAATTATGAAATACTTAATTTCTATTTAGTAATTTCATTTTAATACATTTGAAAGATATTCTCATTAGTTGCCCATTAAATAAGCATAAAGTAATTTTATTGCCTTCTACATTTTAAAATAGAAAAGTCTTGAAACAGTTAAGAACTGATTTCTATATTCATTTCAATGCTAGTTAATTCACTTGAACTGTAGTTAACTTCATTATGTAATCGTTAATCAAACCTTAACAAAATTCAACTTTGTCTGCTGCATCTCTGGGCAACAACAAAATCCACTTAGAACCAGAACAGAATCAAGGCGACAAGAACAACAACAACGACGACGACGAGTGCACGAGATATAAATCATATAGAATATAGATTATAGAATAGCGCGAGTACGTAAGAGACATACCTCATTCCCCCCTCTAAATAACATCAGCACCAAAAATGCAATAGTCTTTCTCCCTTTTTCTTCTCCCCTTTTTCTCTCCTCACTGATCGAGGCAAGTTCATTACGCTTGAAAAAGTCAAACGTTGAGAGCTGCCGACAACACCTGTGTTAAATCCGTTCGTTTTGAGAAGAAGGGAACCGGGATCGTGATGTTAAAGGGGATGGCAATCGAGAGAATGGGGGGAACGAGGAGGGGGTGTCGTCAGGTGAGCGCGTGAGTCTATTTTGGATGGGTTCGCTAAAAGTACAAACAGCTATTTCAAAATGCCAAATTGCGCGACTGCGTCACCGACGACGACGACGACGACGACGAAATCTCTAAAAACCGACCGGCAAATGTTGCCAACCCCTGCCGATCTGCCCGCTTGCTCTCTTCTAAGAGCCCCACTCTCTCGCGCTCTCTCAATCTGTTGCTCTTTTGGTCTAGTGCATGGGGGATAAAAGATTTGCAGTGGCACTCTGTGAGGTTTTTGACACTGGCTGCCAACTTGGCGTTGCGTTAGACAAATTCTGCGCTGTGGTCCTTCTTCTCCGTGTTTTCCCTTTTGGAAAATGTGCGCGAAGAAGAAGAACAACGAACAGTGGCAGCGGGAGAGAGAATAATAAAAACATTATTTCTCGGTAAATTTATTTATAAACCGCACACACTTGTTCCAATGGGTCGCTCTCACTTGCTCTCCCTCTCTCGCTCGGTCGATCCTCGGTAAACAGCTGCTAGCTGTCGGACTGCGTGCTTTGGTATTCTTCGTGGTTTTCTTTTGGCTGTCGGCTGTCGTGTGTCGGCGTCGGCTGTCGGCTGTCGGTTGTCGAGGGCATCGTCACCTCCTCGACGCGCACAACATGTAAAAACTGTAAGTGGCATTGCAAAGAAAGTTTAGTTCTTTCTGAGATCTCGCTGCGTTCGGTTAACCGAGAGAGCGAGAGCGCACGCATCGCATCGATCCCCGTGCCAGGGCAGCCACCAAAGAAGTAAAAGAATAAGAAGAAGCATCAATCGATGATATACTGTACACACACATATCAACACACATTCACAGCAATTACTGACTAAAGGGATCGCGCGTCGAACACTTGTCGCTTGTCGCGTTGCGTTTCGGTGATTGTGAAATTCGTGAAAATCGAAAAGAGAAAAAAAAAGAACTTTCTGATCAGACTGCGAGTGGGAGGGGTGCTCCGGGGGTGTAGTGTTGTATTTTGTTGCGTGCGGGTGATATATTATTGATTCCGCATCGACTGAATCATCAGCCTATATTCTGAGTGCCGGCCACAGGCAACTGGCAACTGGCAACCGAATCCGATTCCAATTCCATTTCCAACTGGAGCGACTCCGCCAAACAGCCACGCTTCAGTTAATCAACGGACTCGCTTCCTGATCCACCAAGTGGTGAGTAATCATAGTGAATATATAGTGTATCTCTTTGGTCTGCTAGACTTTCCACTTTTACTTAGCATTACACAATTGTTCCAATACGCAACCCTTCGCCTTGTTCCCCTCCCATTTCTACCTTTTACCTATATCCCATAAATGCAAAACGGAACGATGATGAGTACAAATATTATACCCGGCAAATAGTGTTGTAATGGGTATCATAAAATTTTGTCTGCAACGGTGGAAAGCATTCATCTGTTTTACGTCAACAACTATATTTTTATTGCCATGATTTATGACATTATTCGTCTGACTAGCTGACGATCTCTATATATATTTGGCCGATTCAGAGACAATATTAAAAGTTAGAGCTACTAAATTTGGTGACAAAACACTTACATAAACTAATAGCACATTTAAACTAATTGTCAGCTTACTTTCTTACTAAAATTAGATATTTCATCGAAAGATGGTATTTTCTTTACTTTTTCCTAGGTCAACATTAATTTCATAATTTTACCGAGTATTGCCAAGTTTGTACGTGATCTCTTCTATATTTTTTCGAAATTATCGCCTCGCAGACCCAGAAAGAAGAGATCGTTGCGGGCCACACTTGTTAAATTAATATTATTATTTCTTTGATATTTTGACATTTACGTGAGAAATGTGTTTGCATTGGCAATGATCGGCCAAGCAGATGGATGATCATCTCCGCATCCGACTGCCCTACGACCGACAGTTCAGACTGGCGTACACTGAAAAAAATAAATATTTTAAAATCAAGATTTTGGTCTGAAAACTTAGAAAACACATCTTGATATTCAGAATATTTGATAACAGATCAAGTTCTTCTTATTAAGAGAAAAAAGTCTTATATAGTACTTTCAACACAATAAATCTCATTATAAGATAGAAGGAATATTACATTTTTTTTTTTTTTTTTGTACTAATTTTTTATTTTACTATTTTATTATTTAAGAGATGTGCACTCTACTTTCGAAATACTAAACATCAAATATGGCAGCATTGAAATCGAAATGAATATTCTTGATTTTCGAAACTGATCTTTTTTGCAGTGTATGCATATTATATAGAACTGTTGACAGTTTTCGACTTTTCAATCTCACTTCCTCGCGTAAATAGTTAGAATATGACAAATACGAGCAAATATAGTATATAGTATGTAAATATCTGGCTAATCATTTAAATTTCTTGTCACTTATAGCGTGCAAAATGCGTCGTTGTGGCCGAAGAAACTGCGTAGAACGCATAGCGCAAAATATGACAACCTAAAATATAACATATATAGACTATAGAGTATCTGCAACTATGATCAATGTCAGCTCATAATTAGGCACAAAATGTGTGTGATTTACAGGTGCACAACCCAGAAGCCAAACGATGTGACGACGATGTGAGTTTACAGATTAATGTAAATAGTAGAGCAAATCCTTTGTGTGTCCCCGACATTGTTTATAATTGGTGCTTGTCGTAAACATGCTTCCGATGCGACTGCAAATGAGTCCAGCGACGATTGAGCAGGGCATCGATACTATAAACAATACACAGAGAGAGAGAAAGGGAAAATATTATCGAATCCAAACAATTCAATTGGAAAGGGAGTCCTGTTTGTGGCATTGACACTTGCCCTCGCTGCAGGCGCCGTGGCCAGCATCAACATTTGTTTATTGCTCCATCTTGCATTTTCAAGTTTGAACTAAAATGTAAACTATGCACATTTCCACTGCCTGCCATCCATCTCTCTCTCTCTATCTATCTCTCTCTACTCTTCTTCTTTCTAGGCTGCTGCCCCTGGGGCTGTTTTGTGGTTTATAAATAGTCGAACCGAGCAGCAGCCACCACCGACCGGCCATTGGTTGGTAAGGCCAACCTCTGCCTCCATCAACCGCCTCCGCTTTGCACCTCCTTCCCTTCCTCTACAACCTCAACCATTAACATTTCTGTGCTTTGTGTACATTAAAAGGACTTTGAACTTTCTTTGCTGCTCTGCTCTCGGCTTATTTTGCGCAGATTTCTACCGTAAATATACACAAAAAGCATTTTCATGTCCATTGTGCCATTGCGTTGCGTTCAACACAAAATGCACTCGGAACACACACTCAACGGATGCGGATCAGATGGGTCAGTTGCTATATACTCGATATATATATATAGACATTCAGCATTGATTCACTTCGAGTTCGAAAGCAGCACATGTGGCGTATTTATAATTATTTAAATATTTATTTAATTGATAAATTCATTACTGCATCTCAAATGTTCTGCACAATTTGCAGAGCTAACATTTTAAATCTCTTTTTGTTTTTGCGCTCGATTGACTGACTGACTGCTTGATTGATTGGCAATCAACACGAAATGGAAAAAATTGTTGCATTTTCATTTCAAAATTCAATTTCAACATGTAGGCGTCACCTACGAGTATTTCAAGTCAATATTTTCAGGCTCTTCAGGTGGCATTTTACTTTATTAAAAAACATTGAAATATAATTTCAAAAGTCAAGAAAAGGTTGGCGATCATTTTTCGATAATTAACTTAGCTGTTTATTTATGCAATTTAGTAAACTCTCTGGGAGGTAAAAATGTGTTGAAATATTTGAGGAAAATTTCATTGGTAATTCCATGGGTGAATATTAGAATATTTTTATGAACTCTTTGTTTTCGAAAAAGAAAGCATTAATATGCATTTAGAATATTTGATGAAACATTTAGTTTTCGGAGAAGAATGCATTATTATGTATTTAAAATCCATATAAGAAAGTCTTTACATCTACTTAAATAAATGAGAATTATTTTAATAATAATAATATGTATATAATAATAATAATATAATAATTTTAATATTCAAACATTAGCATATATAACATGAACTGGAATTTGAATTATAATTAAGCAATGATTATTTTTATTATTATTTTATTGAAATAACGAATATAATTCCTTTTTGGAATAAGACTTTCAGGCTAATTAAACAATTATGAAAAGCTATTTCAAAAGATATTCAACGAATCTCAGACTTTTTTCAAATTTCTCATTGTTTTTTGTCTTCTTAAGTGTTGAAATTGTATTTGATGTTTAGCTTTTATGTATTTTAATTACAGTCATGAGCGTCTATCTTCAAATTTAAATATTATCATCATAATATAATACATAATATACAAAAACTAGCATATATAAAATCAACTAATTATTCGATTAAATGAAATAATGGTAATATTAATAGCTCTTTAAATGCGCAACACAATTTCGTTAAATTTCCTATTGTTCTTTGTCTTTTGAATGGTAAAATATAATATGTACTAATGATTGTAATTCAAATATTTAACGTCTACATAAAATGATTAAAAATTTAGGCATTTGAATAAATAAATAATTTAAGCATTTGATTAAATTATTAATCATTTTATGTAGACGTCAACTATTTTAATTACAATCATTAGCACACATTTAACCATTTAAAAATTAAATAAATCAAACTACATAGTATACCAAAATGATATTTTAGCAGAAGCTGCTTCTCGACTCAAATTGTATGCATCACTCATAATCATATTTAAGCAGCTTTAACCAAATTAATGTGATTCGATTTGTAGGCAGCAACATGTGCTGCAGAGATCCCAACCCCACCCCTTTACCCTCCTGCTCCACCCCTTCAACCAAGCTAAGAGATTGCCAGTTGGAGGCCTGCACCAATTAAGATTCGCAGCATTTTCCTTTCTCGATTTTTTTTTTTTTGATTTTTTTTGGGTTGGTTCCTGCTCTTTGAGATGTCACATGCGATTGCCGATCTGCGATACGGGCCGGGCACGGGCCAACGAATAATTAATTAACGGCCTGTCACAAAAACATGCGACTTTTCGGACTTTGTCGTTGCTGCTGCCTGACATCGAAAATATTGCATAGACATTTGAATTTTGCTCTCATATGCAGACACAATTTTCCCACTTGTCAGCTTCGAGTAGTCGAAGAAAATTGCCAAGAAAAAAAAAGTGCTACCCCACGAATTTCTGCTTAAATCTTGTATATATAACTTATACATTATATAGAATGGTGATTTTCTGTGGAACAGACAGGTACGCATTTGCCAGGTGGTTGAGGGGCTTGTTATAAGTATAAATAATGCTTAGACACAAATTATACGTGTAGAAGAAACATATGTCTGGCGCGATTTCGGCTCCCACTCGCATCCATCATAGACGATATTTATGATCCGATTTTGCTATATCTCTCTAGGTGTTCCATTCAGTTGAGTTTTATGACCACAAACATTTTGATGTACTCTTCGAAATGAATTCATTTTCATCATTTTCGGCAACCGCAAGAACACAACTATTAAAAACAAAAACGCAGACAAAACTCAACAGGTTGCAAAAGTCTAGGGGCGCCTCATGTTTAGGCGAAAAAAAATGCTGTGTTGTGTTGCCCCCTCCACGATAGAAAGAGAGAGAGAGGGAGAGAGGAGCAGCCCACGCAATCACGCGGCTGGCCTCAGGCCTCAAGAGAATTTTTTTTTTTTCCCGCACAGAAGAAAGGAAAACAAACAAAAGCGAAACAGCAACGTTGCCGCACACTGCGCACATGACCTCCGCAACGCTTACTTGCCCCCCACACACGCTGTTGCCACTGTAGTTGCCCCTGCCCCTGCCACAGTTGTGGCAATAAGAATTAATCGATTATTTAGACAATTACGAAAAATAAGAAGAACACAACAACAACAACAACAACAGCAGCAACACCAATAATAAACAAGACAAAAGTGAGATCGGAAATATAAAATTTGATTGCCTGGAAAAGTTTAATGGCTCATCTGATCACTTAGATTACGGTTTTCATAATGAAACTGCCCCAAAAAAGCCAATATATATAATCTTGTTATGTGGAAACTTGATTTTAAAGTAAACATTTTCAAATTATGAATAATTTTAAAATATATTTTACTGCATACAATTCAATTTAAGAATGAGTTTGCTTTTATTGAGAAAATTTATCTTTTTGTTTAGATCAGCAATAAAGATTATTTCATATTTATTTATGCCTTGCTCTAATTTCAATATATTACAAATTTATAGCGATGAACAATTTGAAATGAAATGAAGAATATAAGAAATATTTTCTTTTTTCTTTTCGAAAGATAATTTCTATTTACTTATGTGTACTTTATAGCATATAATTAAACTTAAGAGTGAGTTCGCATTTATTCAAAAAATCCTTTTTTTGTTTAGATTATTTCATACTTATTTATTCCTCGTTCTAATTTCGATATTTTACAAATTTATTGTAACTGATGATAACTTGCAAATACATTTATGGATTTACGAAATATTTTAGAAAGATAATTTCTATTCACTTCTGAATAGTTTATAGAAAGGAATTCCATTCAATAGTGAGTTCACTTTGATTACGAAAATATCTAATTACTCTTCCAAATACTTTTTTAGTAGAAGAACTGAAAAGATTATTTTATGTTCGTGTACTATGTGCCTTTTTCTTCTTATTTTAATGCTTTACAAATTTATTGAAAACTTTAATTTGAATTGATCTTTACCTTGTTAAGAGGAATTTTTTTGTACAATGAACATTTTGCTTAATATGTGATTTCTAATGTGTTGAAAACATTTAACATTTTAATTGAATTTACAAATGAGTTCTCATTATAGAAAAAATATTTCACTGCCTTTCAAAATACTTTTTGTTTAGATGAGCCATAAAGATTATTTTGTAATAATGCCCTCATGTTCTCGTTTTAATATTTTGCAAAATTATTATAACTGATGAAAACATTGATATGAAATTAACTTTTTTCTATTAAGAAATGTTTTTTTTGTAAAGATATATATTTTACTATATTTTCTAGTGAGGAATAATTTGTTTTACATTTTGTATACTTCATTTTTAGTACAGATTTATATTTAAATTTCAAACCTAAGAGCAAAGTTTCTTTGATTAAGATTTTAGGGTTAAATACACCTTCTGGACATACTTTTTGTATAATACATTTTTTTATACTTGGCTATGCCTCATTGATATTTGAAATAGTTATTGAAACAAAGGAAAACTTTATGTCAAATTCTCTTCATTCTTTTAAGATATATTTTTTGTACAAAGTATAATTTGAAATCTTTTTATTTGATAGCTGCTTTCTATTGAGTTGGCTTGTCTATAATAAATAGATCTTTCAAACGAAGAACAATTTCTTATCCTTTTATTAGATAGCTGCTTTCTATTGACTTAGCTTGTCTATAATAAATAGATCTTTCAACACATTCCTCAATAGTTTTTCATCTGCCAAACAGTTGGGCAGCTGCAGCTGGAGATATTTTCAGTTGTCAGAAATATATGATTATCACTTACTATACTATAAAGTAGCTGACGATCCACCTGTGTGGTTATTTTAGGGCGGAGACGGGGGCAGAGCGAGTGAGAGGGGATTGTATTCTTAGTGATGGCAATTACGTGTGAGATTAATCAATGCCAAGACAACATGCACAAATTATGTGCATTTCGACGTGAATTTATTTCTAATAACGCCAACGAGAAAAGCAGCCAACAAGTGCGAGTGCCGCCGCATTCGATGCTGATGCCGGTGCTTTGGCTGTTTGCTGACGTTAATCATACGCCCCGTGTGTTAGTGTTAGTGTTTGTGTTTGTAGCAGGCGGCAACCTCAAGCAGTCAGCAAGGTGACGACTATGATGCAGACGACTTTGGCGTGCTGTAGTTTGGCCTCTTGGCTCGTCCTTAATTAGAAAATTGATGAATATATCGCATAAATAAAAACACAAATCGAAAGCGAGCATAACGACAGCTAAATGCGCTACACAAGTCTGCGATTTACAAGTTTAATATGAACAGCATTATGCTCGATGCATTCTAGTTTGGATACCATATTAATTTTGTGTCTGCCACATAGCGCACATATTTTTATAATCTTTTGATTTGTGTGTTATTTTTGGTTAATTTTAATGACGCATCTGTTGCGCATTTAGCAGGTTGCTTCACCTTTTCGCTGTCATACGTCATTCTAAGTAGCGAATTCTTTGTTTCTCTCCTCTTGCAGACCCCCCGACGACATGACAAAGGATCAGCAGGCCACGCCCATACCCGAGGAGCTCTACAATCTCACCCAGCTGGCCGATGTTACACTGGCGGCTGGACCGCTGAGCACGGCAGCCAAAAACGCCAAAATGTTGCCCTCAAATGCTTTCTACGCCTCCTCCGACGATGACTCCACATACAATTCATACAGCCACAAGGTGTTTGATCGCCGAAAAGTTCGTCGTTGCACCATCTCCGACACCAATTCCTGCGCCAGCAGCCAATCCAGTGCTCAATCTCACAGCAGCAGCGAGGAGCAATCACCGGCACAGAACAGCAGCAGCTCCAGCTCGAGTTCTAGTTCCATTCTGCTGGATGATGAGCACACATGTCCCGAGTGCGGCAAAAAGTATTCCACCTCCTCCAATCTGGCGCGCCATAGACAAACCCACAGGTAAGAAAAACTAACCTCTAGTCTTAAATAGAGAATACTTTCTGAATTTGAGAAAATGTATCTTAATAATGATGTTCTTCAAATAAGATCGAATTATTGAAACTAAGAGCATTAAACTGAAATACTACAAGTTCTGAAAATAATACCAAAAATACCAGATTCAGGATTTGCAACCTTACCTTTCAAACCAATCGAAATCGTATAAATTTTGATTTAGCTGTAGTTACGTTGACAATATAGTATATTTTTTACTTTATGGTTTATTTTGTGAATAAAGTATATTAATATACAGTATATTTGGGAATATGTGGTGTACTTTGATTATAATATGTCAATATACCAAATACAGATTTCAGTATATTTTAGTATATTTATTATATATATCTTAAAAATATAATATTATAATCTGTAAAGCTTAAAATTCTGAAAATGAGTCCAAATATTCTAGATTTAGGGTGTATAACCTATCCTCTTGAACCAATCGAAATACCAATAAAGTTTCATATATCTGGAGTTGAGCTAACAATATAGTATATTTTGGACTTAGTATATTTTGTGAATATAGTATATTAAAATACCAATTGCAGCTTTTGGTAGACCTTGTATATAGTATAGTATAGTATAGTATAGTATAGTATAGTATAGTATAGTATAGTATAGTATAGTATAGTATAGTATAGTATAGTATAGTATAGTATAGTATAGTATAGTATAGTATAGTATAGTATAGTATAGTATAGTATAGTATAGTATAGTATAGTATAGTATAGTATAGTATAGTATAGTCTAGTATAGTATAGTATATTTTGAGCTCTATAATATATTTTGTGAATAATGTTAATATACTAACATACCAAATACCTCTTTTGGTAGATTTTAATATTTTCAATATTTTAATTTTATATATCTTAAGAATATTACCGCTATGTTTTGCTTTTATTGAAAATATATTACGTGTATTTCTCAGTCGATCACACTCTACTGTAGCTTTGTAAGTTATTTAATATTAAAATATGATTTGGTATCTTAAAAAATATCAGATTTTGTCTCTTATTGTTAAAAACGTTGGTCTTTTATCAAAGGATTTCGAATTCAAGACGCATTTTATGGCTTTAAGATATTTATTTTTGAAAATATACGTTGTAGATCAGAATTTTGAGTACTTAAAATAAAATCTTGATTTTAAAACATATGTATGTATTTTATCAGTATACAAACTATATTTCATTAATACAAAATTATCTTGCTTTGCAGGTCAATTATGGACAAGAAGGCGCGACATTGTCCGTACTGCGAAAAGGTGTATGTGTCGATGCCTGCTTATTCGATGCATGTGCGCACCCACAACCAGGGCTGCGAGTGTCAGTACTGTGGCAAGTGTTTCTCCCGTCCCTGGCTGCTCCAGGGACACATACGCACACACACCGGAGAGAAGCCGTTCAAGTGCAACGTGTGCAGCAAAGCCTTTGCGGACAAATCCAATCTGCGTGCTCACATTCAGACGCATTCAAACACCAAGCCTCACACCTGCGCACGCTGCGGCAAAGCATTTGCCTTGAAGTCGTATCTGTATAAACATGAGGAATCCTCCTGCATGAAGAATCGCAGCGAAGCGTTGCCACGTGCCACAGCAAAGCAGCAAACGGAGTTGGAAATCACAGCAGAGGCAGCCAAGACAACTTCATCTGTTTCTCCGGACTCGGCTAAGTCAACTCTTGCACACAAATTGCTGCAGAAGGAAAAGGATCGCCGACAAGCTCAAGCCAAAGCTCAAGCTGCTCTAGCTTATGCTTATCCCGGGACTCACACCGATTCTTTTGGCATCTACGAGAGCTTCAAGCGCAATGCGGTATTGCAACCAACTGTGTTGCAACATCCGAGTGCGGTGTACCAAGAACATTTGTTGCCGTTGTCACTGCCACTGCCGTTGCCCTATCACCAACACTTTCCACATGCCACAACAGCACCAACAGCAGCAGCTACAACCATGCCCAACAATGTGGAGGCGGATCAAGAGCAACCTGTTGACTTTTCACCCAAAAACAATTTCACACACTCGGCCAAAACGAGTCCATTCGAGCTGACAGGCAACTATGCCATGGTTGCCTAGCTTCCAGATGTAAATCAATGCCCCGGTCTGACTGTAAAAGACAAAAAAACTGAGAGAGAGAACTAATTGAGGAACCACACCAAAAAAAAAGCAGAAAACAAAAGTAAAACCCATTTTGCATTCGATTTTAGGAGCTTACTGTAGTAAACAAATATGTGATAAATATGAGAAAAGAGCTAAAGTACCATTATAGAGAGTAGTAGACGATTCCAAAAAAAAAAAACACAAAAACAAAAAAATAATAATCTGAATAACGATCGAGGGAAGCAGCACGATCTGCACTTAGTTGTAACGAGGATTTAGAGACTTGCAAAAAATGTTACCAGTATTTTTTTAGCACTACTTAAAACCACAAGAAAACCAAAAACAAAACAAAACAAAACCAAAAACATATATACTTATATATACTCTATGCGAATATGGATTTTATACAACCAGACGACGGATCCCCAGCGATCATCACAGATATTAGAATATAACATATAATACACATACTCTTACATCTTACATCTACATATATAGAGATACATACATATTTATATTACTTACCAAATATCTTTACGTTATAATGATTTCTTTGTTTTTAAGACAAATTGCGACAATTTCCTGCTTCACAGCACGGAAGTCCAACGAGCGAATCTCTAGTCTTTCTTTATCTTTAAACCCGGCAGCATTGCACCTTCCCCTCTGCCTCTGCCTCTGTCACCACAATCTCTGTTTCGGGGGCAGTGGCAAGGTGAAAGGGGAATCCTCCCCCCCCTGTGCATGTGTCGGCGTTATTTTAAGCACATTACGGCCGCATGTGGTGCAATACGAATTGTCATAACTATAACACTAATTAGCCACACACACATACTTAATTATATACTTATTTATACCTATATATAGTGCATATATATTTTTTGTACATTTGACATATCTCTATATATTATTTTGTACATTTTTGTAGCTCTTAATATTATTACATATTGTTTCTTGTTTTGATTTTTATTTTATTTTGTTCTTTCTTGCGTTGTTTGTAGAAACTGCATTTTGTATACTCAACGACACCTACAGCTAAACAGACCAAAGATATTCAATATACAGATACTTATATAGATATACTCGTATATATATGTATAGAGAGTACATTATGTATTATAGAATCGCACATTTATTCAAAATATTAAACGAGAGATCCACCGATCCCTGAAAATAACAATGACTTTTCTTTTAAATGCTGGAATTGTAAAATAAGGTAAATAAAACAGAAATTCAATGGAAAAAATTGATGAAAATCTATGGATGCAGATAATTTATTGGATTGATCAATAATTAATTGACACAAAAATTTTCCATCTTCACTATATAAAACCTTGCTTTATTTGGGAAAGAATGTTTTATTTATATGGAGCGCTCTTAATTATCTTTAAAATTAATAAAGTACCCAAAATTCGAAATAATTGTTTTTTTTTTCTTGTCTTTAAAATTAATAAAATGAAAAAAGATTAATACACTGTTAGCCCATTTTTTAGCTACATCTTTTAAAATCATTTAGTTTTATGTATCAGCACTTTTAATTACCTTGAAAATATTTATAAAATACATATATGGATAATTCTCAGACACTATTTGCAGTGAAAAAAAGAAAATTTTATGTTAGTTATTCTTTTAGCTTTGGATTAACACTATTTTTGGAGCTCATATTGATTTTAGGAAATTTTTCTTATTTACTATAAAATATATATAAAATCGTTGGGTTTTATTTTCGTACGAATTTGGCTTTTGTTGAAAATTTCTGATTGAAATGATAAAGAATTGGTATATGTTTATGTTTTTGGTATATGTTTATTTTCACTTAACTAGTGTCAAAGGTGACAATTCATATTTAAGAGATCAATTCAAGAAACCGAAATACGTTTTTGATATATTTATATATTATATATGCATATTTTACTTTCGCTTAGATTGGAAAACAATTGTTTGAATCTTAATAAATTCAAAAGCAAATTTGAAAGCACTTTTCATTACATTTAAAAATTCATTTCATATAAAAAAAAGATATCACATTTAAATGATCTATTCAACACGTATATTTCCCATGGTTTTGAAGTCAATGAACTTCATGTCTGACTATAAAATTTGGAATACTTACAGCGCTAAAATTTGTCCAAATAAGATTGTTAAAGTATATGAATGTACGACAATGAATAGAAAATATGCCAAAAAATTAAGAAATATTAACAAAAAGGAACAGACATCAAAATCAAGCATGCTTCATATTGCTTTTGCTGACATTGGGACTGTTTAGTGGTTTTTTCTGTAACAACAAAACTTTAAAGAATGATTTGATCAAGATTAATGTAATTACAAACCTTGAGATCAGGCCCAATGTCACCGACGGGAGTCTCAAAATTTGCAATCTTAGGGCCACCCAAACGCTGTATCAAATCGTCATAGGATTTGCCGTGCAAGAAACAGACCAAGATGACGGTCATATTATCACCACCCAAGCCATAATTGTAGGCAGTGGGTGCAAGGCAAAAGTCCATGAGCTGCTCACAGATGAGATCCGGTTGCATGCCTGAAGCGATGCGTTCGCGGACAAAATCCGCCACTTGAGGACTGCTCATCACATCCCAGATGCCATCGCAGGCGAGGACAACGAACTCCCAATCCTCGCCGATGTCACAGCACAATACATCCGGATCGGCGGTGACAATTTGCTCCTCTGGCTTCATATTGGTATTGCGCTTGTACATGAAATCCCCCAAAGCACGCGACAAAGCCAAATTGCCATTGACTCGATTGTTCTCCACACGTCCACCGCCAGCTAAAATACGCTTGATCTCCGACTCATTGCTAGGCTTGTGATCCACAGACAGTTGTCGCATCATGCCACCAACGCTGGCAATAGCTCGCGAGTCTCCTGCATTGGCGCAATAGAGTCGCCTGTCCTTGATCAACACCACGTTGGCAGTGGATCCAGCCATCTGTTCACCCCAGCTGCCATTGTGCAGCATCTCGCGATCAAAGTCAAGAAACGCACGCTTCATGGCCAGCTCAATGGAGCTGCCAAAATACTCTGGTCGATTGGTGATAAACTTGTGCAAATGTTTGCCCGCAAACTTCGAGACAGCTGCACCGCCATGGCCATCGTAGACGCCAAAGAATGCCGCTGGTGGATCATCGGGCAACGAGAGTATGTGAGTATGTGCATCCTCCATTTCAACGCGCCAGCCTTGCATGCAGCTGCTGCCCACGAGGAAGGAGGCATTGGCACAGCGTGCCGTGTCCTTTGTGGTGATTGGTTCCGAGAGTGATTGGCCCATGATAAACTTAAATAACTGCTGGAAAGTCATTCGATCAAAGGCGATCCAGCGTCCTTTATCAAACTGTAGTTGGAGCACTTTACTAGCAATCTCTTTCACTTACCTTTTGGTCAAATAAACGTTTATCACAAAATTTCAAAATACTTTGCTTACTTTTTTTACTGGCTTGAGAGCTAGGGGAATAAAAATGATTTTTAGCTAAACAGATTGAACTCACAGCGTCTACTTATATTAAATTTGTTCCCTCGTTTATGAATGTTAAAACAAAATTTTTTAGTCATTTTAATATTTCCTTTGAGAAACTGTGCTCTAATACAAATAAATGGATTTATTTAAAGCTCATGTAAAGAAAATTAAAAAGGGAAGCATTAAGTATGTATAATCCACAAAACCTATGGCATTTATTCATATTTATTTTCATTTTAATTATTTTCAATTATTTTATTTTACTAAACCAGTTTTCTTTTAATGATATGACATCCCAATCAAGTATACGTATTTATTCAGCCATTTGCCTATGAAATTCCTATAGCTGCCCTGAAAAGTATGCTATAAAATTATAAAGAGAGGAGTTTTAAAGAAACTAAAATTTTTGTGAAATATATGAATACATATTTGTAATGCATTTTCTTTTAATTTATTAAATTTTATTACCAATTTTCTGTTACCAATATGGCATTCTAATCCAGCTTTGTAATATTTTTACATATTCAACAAATTACCCAAAAAATTATTGCTGCCCTGAAAACTATGCTATAAAAATGCAAGTGTATGAAAATAGTTCTAAGTATTTCATACATATTCAACATGGTTTCTTTTATCACTTAGTTTATCTGTTTAAGTTTGAAAAACCGAAATTTTCATATAATCTACATTTGGTTGCTCTTTAATTTGTAAAAAATAAGGTACTCTATCAATAATATTCTACGAATCCTTCATCTTCAAGCCCCCGAAAGTAACAAAAATATTTAATTTATGCTTTTATAATTTTGTATTCGGAGAAGTTTTCAACTGCTTTAAATTTACAAACCCGCAATTTTAAAACCCTTTAAAATAAAAAAGACATTTTGTTTATGCTTTTATAATTTTGTTTTTATATTTCTGTTTTTTTTTTTTTGTATTTTTTTTTTTTAGTTTGTTTTATATGTTTTGGTTTTTGTCTTTTTATATTTTCCATATACATAATATATAGACATTTATTTTGTAATGTTTTTGTTTTTGTTTTTTTGTGGTTGTTGTTGTTGTCGTAGATTACTACACGTTTATCCTTTTAGGCATATGTACGAGTATCATTAAATTTTGTATGCGTCTTCTTCTTTGATTCATTTATTCGCGCATTCGAATTGGTGTAATTGTGAGTGTATATGTACTTGTTTCACTTTACTATGTGTATGTGTGAGTGTGTGTGTGAGTGTGTTAGTTATGCTTATACGAATATTGGCATTTTGCGCCATCTACATTCAATTATACTTAGTTAAGTTTTCCATTTTATTCTCTTTTTCTTTTGTATATACTCTTTAAAGTGTAAAGACACTAAATTTCACAATTTTCGTTTGTTTTCTTTTTTCTTTTTCTTAATTTTTGTTCTCTAATCGCTACAAAAAAACGCTCTCGATCTGCCATAGAGAAGGATCGTATTGGAGCGGAGGGTTTATCATGCCAGAGTTTTTGTATTTGCCGAAAACCAGTTACATATAGTGTAAGATTTGATGTGAGTTTTTGAGGACTGCTCCGTTAAAGATTCGATCTATTTCTTCGAATCGAATTACAGAGCACAAAAAACGTATTTTTCTATGTGTCAAAGATGAGAATATGAGTATGAGGATGTGTGTGTATGTATGTGAGTATGAATGTAAATAAAGAATTTACGAAAAATGTTTGTATTCGTATATATATATAATTAGTATATGTATTATAAAATCTCTAAACAGCCATAAAAGTCAAAAGTTCTTAATCATATTATCAATTATCTAAACGCGTTTAAGGTTTACCATTTAGTTTTTACCTTTTTTACCATTAGATTATCGTTAACGTTAGCTTTGAAATCGGAACTCGATTGTTATAGGTCTGTATTCGGGGTTCAGGTTGGGGTATGGGAACAGTTAAAGGGTTTTTGGGGGGGAATACATTCATTAATACAAATATTTTGCGGCTCATTGTGTTACAATTTGTTTGGTCTTGAGACGGTGTACTCCCAATTCGTATAATCGTAATCGTAATCGTAATCGTAAGTACTCTCTATATATTGTATTTAATTAATTATCATTTCGTTTTGCTATCAAAGATTTCACAATTGTTTTTGTTTTGTTTTTTAACATTGAATTAGTTGCTTAAAAAGGTACGCATATTATCTGGATAAGTTTAGGTATAACTCTTTGGTTAGTAGTACATACATAAACATACTTTTTACTTTTTACTTATTCATATTCATATTCCATATCCATATCATGTACAATGCTAAATGTATCGGTGTGCTTGGTTTTTGATATATATAAGTATTTCGTTAATCGTTTTTTCTTTAGATTAGATTAAGACTCTCTCGCTTTTTGCTCGCATTAAAAAGGACACCAAGTAAAAACATTCAGTACACATTGATAGATACAAAAAAATGTTAATTTGTTAATCATTTACGTTAGTTAAGTTTGTTTAGTGTGTTGTGTGTGTGTGATTAGGTATAACACGGCACAAAAAATCGCTTCATTTCATATGTATGTTTAAAGGGGTTTTTTGCTGACGGCGATCCAACAACTAAGTCTACACATAAGTATCTTTAAGGATCGCCAATCAGCATCGTTGGTGATCGAAATTATTTATTAATTAGGCGGAGGGGTTGAGGCTCAAGGGAATGTACAAGTTCAATCGTTTTTCGCCCCGATCTTTGCCCGGTAATTCGTTGTCTAACCCAAGCAGCTAAAAGCTAAATTCTAACTCTCGAAACTCGTTCCGTTTTTAGGATTTACATCTTGTATCTTATGCTAAAAAGAGAGATACACAGATCCGTATAGATAGTACACACAATATGGATGATGATAAAGGTATTCTATGATGTGGTAGGTATTCAATATATATGCATATGACTTGGTGCCCAAAGAAAGATCGTTATCCGTTATCCAATATCCGTTATCCTAACACTAAATACTTATGTGCGCGCTTTGATTATCTGTCTTTGGTATTATTTTCTTAAGATTCCTCGATTATACATATATAATTATCATAATAATATAATGCCTGCTATATAAGGAGGAGTTCCTTTCCTTAACTACGATCTATTGGCTATTGTTAATCGATTTGAGTTCGCATATAAAAATACAATATTTAAATTCATTTCAATTTGTTTTCGTTTAGTTGTAACTGCGCAAGACGACACTAATACTATATAAAATACATACGCACTCACACACACGCGCACACACACATACACATTGTATCATTCGTATATAAAAAGCAAATCCCATTAAAGTGCCATCATCTATTTGCATTTTTTGTTTGTTACTTGACTATGACTCGTAAATATATATGTGTGTAATACATATTGTTTGAATTACGAACACATACATATTTCTAAGTGTATGTGTGCTACATTATCTTTCCATTTAAATCAGCAAAAAGGTACGATCAATTTGTTAGACGCTTTTGTTTAAATTCAATATCGGTTTTTAATCTTAGTTTATAATCGTGAGAATGCGTATGATTTCAGCTCTAGCTGCTCATTATTTATCATATTAGTTATCATATTTTGTATTTTGTATATATATATCTCATTATAACGTATATTGTTAGGTAGGAAATATGCTAGTCTTATAAATTTCACACATCAACATTTTATCTTTTGGTTATGTTTAATCTTTTCGAAATATTTTGTATTTAATAAAATATAGTGTATATATTTATGTTTATAAATTTTACCTTTTTTTGTTTCTTCTTGTTTTTTGTTCAATATGTATTTGTATTTTGCTTTCTTTCTTTGTGTATATGTATAAATATATCGTACTTAGAATTTATAATTTTGTTGTTAGTTATTTAAAACATCTAATATCAATCCGAACCACAATTTCAAGTATTTTTCTTTTTTTGTTATTTTCAGCTAGTTAAGTGGAATTGAAGTCAAAAGAAACACGAAGAGAGAGAGCTTCTATAATATGTATGTATGTATATATTTGTTTTTAATGTGTATAACCATTATATTTAATTTATTCTAATCAATTTACCCGTCGACTAAGTATTATCTAAGTGTCTAGAGAGCTGCATCGAATTCTGGAATTTTACATTTCCAGTTTATCGCTTTATTTCATATATTTTATTTTTGTTTTGTGGTTGTTGTTAAACGAACAAAATCTAATTATGGACGGGTTCTTATCAATCTTGTTTGTCAGCGTCAATTGTTTATAATCGCTTCGATCCATGCATTTCATTATACGACGAATCCAGAAATTTTTATATTTTTTGTGTGTTGTGTTTCACTTTGGTTTTTGTTGTTGTTTTTTAAACACTAACTACTCGTAATTATTTTTTACTTATACGTGGCATTTACTTAATAAATTATTATTGGTATTTGTTGTTCTTGTTGTTGTTGGTTGTTTTTGGTTGTTGCTGTTGTGGTTAATCTCATTGCTTGATAAATGCACATAACTTGCGTATGAAACACATTCAAAAGCGACACAAATTATTTATAAAAGCTCATTAATTGTTCGTCTTTGAATTGGTCAAACAACTTATATTATAATCGATCCAAATTTGATTTTAGCATAGCATACTTTCAGGATTGTATCCGTCTCGGATTTGTTTTTGGAGAGTGCTGGGATTTCTTTCTTTTTTGGAAATGATTAATTAACAATCTATTGGCAACTACAGAAACCTGATTTACCATTAACTGAATAATTAAATGTCTGTATTTAGCTGCAGCTAGAGCCTCGATAAGTCAAAGGAAAAGACTGAGGGGGGAAATCCATAGTAATAATAATCATATTTCATACACTAATATTGCACAATATTCGTTTGATAAATATATATAATAGTATATTATTATTTAATTGTTTGCCCCTATTTATTTGTTTTAAAATTAATTTGGTGGGATATATGTTGTATTTGTTCTTCATCATCTTGTTGTTGTTCTTGTTGATTTTGTTCAAACTTTTGATTAGCTTCTTTTATGACTACAAAAATCAAAAATAAATGATAAGAAAAAACCAAAAGATTTATGCTTTCGATAATAATAGATATATGTATTTATGGTTTTGGGTTTTGTTGAGGACATAAGTAAATATATATATTATAATTGTGTTTATGATAATAGTAAGTTATGCATGTATTGTGGCTATGTTTATATGGTATACAATATAAAAAAAGGTGCATCTGTTTTTGTGTGTGTGTTTAGAATACAAAGTAAAATTGCAAGTGTCAAAAAATAATTAAAAAGTAAAAGGCAAATCAACTATTTAATACATTGCAAAATATTGTACGATTGATCTGCTCAAATCTCAGATCTATATCCATATCATTTTGGATTGTAAGTGTTTTCGATAATAGATTATATAGTTGGTATTATTATACATAGATTAGTTTTCTTTTCCCTTTTGTTTTTGTAAATTGATTTTAAGGCTACACAGTTAAAACATTGTTGATCTTTAAAATGTAATTTTTGTCTCTTAAATACAAACGATATATATGTATGCATGTATATGTATATGTCTGTGTCTGTATGTGTGTATTTAAGTTTAGTTAGTGAATGTTATTTATATCCATTTTTTTTCTTTTCTTCCTTTCTTTTGTTTAAGTCTATTAACGTTTCGTTTTTGTTACATTTAAAGCGTTCTCGATTTTTTGTTTTTTTCTGTTTTCCGTTTTTGTTGCTTCTCTAAAACATTGAGTAGAAATTGAAGTTTATTATCGTTAAACTTGATCAGTTAATCATATATATATATAATATACTTTAGTTAATTAATAGTAGTGTATACTTTATGTGTATATTTATAAAAGGAAAACAATCAAATAAACGACAAGTTTGCTTTTACATCAAACGCTTAGATTTACGACATATGTTTTTATCGCTTCAAGTTTCCTTATTTCATTTTTTTTCTTGTTGTTGTTGTTGTTAATGGTCCATAAAATTTCTATAAAAAACACACACCTATAAGAACCAAGAATAAAAACTATAAAAGACGTGAAATTAAACAAAAGAGCAAGCAAATCAAATTTGTAGCAGCTGCTTTTTTGGACTAACCTTAACAGCTGCTAAAACAGAAATTGGTATTCTATATATTTATGTGTATATACCCATATCATATCTATAGCTAGATCGTTATCGCGTAATATATATGTATGTATGTACGATTATTCGTATAGTCACAACACTAACGTTTCTTATTTACTGCCTAGTTAGCTGCTAATTAAACACGCTTTCGTTATTTATTCTCTACGACAAAGGGTTCAAAAAAATTGAAACGATTTCAAAGAAAAGTATACAATAAATGAAATAAAATTGTTGGTTTGCCTTTTTGTTTTTTGTTTAGTCATTTTGTTTTGTGTACTAAATAGTTAACATATATTAATTTTTGTTTGTTTATATTTAGTACATATACAATTACATATATATATGAGCCGCATTATAAGCGGTATCGATTACACATTATACATATAATTAATTTGTAGTTTGTAATTGTAATTATAATTTGTAATTTGTTGGTTTTGTTTTTTTTTTCGTTTTGTTTTTGTTGTTTTGTTAATTTCGTTACTGGCTAATTTACGACAAGGACAAAAATTCCGACACTTTCAATTTGTATTTGCATCGATTTTTAAAAACTACATCACAATAATTATATGCTAGACTTTCAAATAGATCTGTTTTGTTTTGCTTTTGTTTTTGCAATATAGTTGTATATATATAAGATTTCTTCTTGTTTCGTGCACAGCTGATTAATTATCATATTCATATTCATGCGTTATACATATATTATTTAATTACAATAATAATAAAACGGATCTTTTGTTCACCATACAAACTGGTACATTGAAACGTGTGTGTATTTTTGGGATTTTCGTTTTTCGATTAGATTGTTTTTTAGTATCATCATAATAGGAAGTGCCCACAATTCTAAATACTAACAAAAAAAAAGGTTTACAAAGACTCGACATGACGGGAAAAAAAATGTGAAGAATTAGAGACAAAGTTTTACGACTAACTACAAAATACTTTAAGAAACCTAATTAACAAGAACATTATGCAATATGTATATAGGTAGATAGTAGTATATCATTAAATATGTATTGTATGTGTAGCATATATCGCTATATATATATAATAATCGTAATCATAATCATAATAGTAATAAGCAAGGGTTTATGCACTATATACACAAAGTATAAAATAAAATCTCTGCGTTTAGAAGTGTTAAAAAAAAAAACAGATGAAACAAAATATAAACGCACACACATACAGAGAAAATTAAACTATTGATTATAAATTAGAAACACACTTTTAAAAGCCTATAACTCTTTCAATTATTTGCTAGATTGCTTGCCATTTTTGTACTTTTTAGTGAACATTCTCATAATTCTTGTGATTTCCTTTTTTCATTTTTCATTTTTACTTAAACGCAGAGTCTGTTAGGGATATAAATACAGAAATTAAACCACAAAGCGACGATTAAGTTAACATCGAATTGTTTCATGTGTTTTTCTAAGTAATTCGCTTGACTTGACATTTTAAAATCCATCATTAATTATTTTAATAGTTAGTTATTACTAAATTACAATGCATCTAATTTTTTTTTCATTCTTACATGTTTCTTCTATTGCGTTTTTTGAGGGGGTGGGGAAGTAGTTCAGATCTATGAGAGTGCGTATGTGTGTGTGGCTGGTATATATGTAAAAAAAAAACAAGTATCTATGTATATTGTATTATTAGCTATAATATATCGCAATGTTCAGTTATCAGTTGTTTATCAGATATATCGCTACGGTTTATCGCTACAAATATTGTTATTCTTTATATAATATATATATATATTTATGTAATGTATGCTTTGATTGCTAGTAAGGTTTTTGCGGTATCATATCATTGATTATCTCACTAAGTTATTTATTATTTATTCTTTAATATACAATATTGTTTGTTGTAAAAGGCAATTTGCATAACATTATTTGTTTGTTTTCTTTCTTTTGTTGTTGTTGCTGCTTCGTGTTTTCGATTTTTTTTCTTTTTCGTTTTTGTTTTGTTTTGTTTTTTATGAGGTACTTGCTAAAAAGAGTCTAAAAAAAGTTCTATGCTTTTTGCACTAAGTATTTGTTGGTGTTTTTGTTTTGTTGATGTTACTGTTTGCATTACTTCTTGTTGTGTTTTTTTGTTTTTGTACAGAAACATGTTGCATTAATCATATAATTTGTTGCATTATTTATGTGTAGTATTAGATTAGTTGTAGTTGTAGTTGTATTAGGATTAGGTTGTACATTAATATGTAGGCTTGTAGTACTCTATATTGTAATCATATATATCTCTATATATATATCCGTATAATCTATAAGTATGCATGTACTTAGAAGTTCTAATAAAAAATATACAACACACATAATGAAACGCTTTAGGTTTTTTTTTTGTTATTTTCGAAAATCCATACGAGTTATGTGTATAGAAAGTGTTCTTCTGAGTTTCCCTTTGCTTGTTGCAGGGTCCGAGTGTGTGTGTTGTTGTTGTTGTTGCTTATATTTGTATGTAGTAATTACATATGTGTGTGTGTTGTTGTTGTTGTTTTTGTTTATGCACTTTACACTCCAAACTGCGTGTACAAAATGCTTGAAATTTAAATTAATTAAAAATGTTTGTTTACAATTTGTGTAATTCGATGCATCGAATTATCGAATATAATCGACAATCTTGTTGTGGATTGTCGAAATTAAAAAAAAAAAGATAAACTTTTGCTGGCAAGCGGGTTGCGAGAAGAGTTTTGTTGCCTAACGTTTGCGACGACTTTGACTTTGACTGCGATTGCTGCTGCTGCCTGAAGTTGATGTTGTTCGTGCAGCGGCTGCTTCCAGCAACATGTTGTTGCTGCTTCCACTACTATTGTTGTTGTTATTGTTGCTGTGTATGATGCTCTGTTGCATGAGCATCATAAACCACCAACACTGCGTTAGCTGCAGCTGTTGCAACTGTTCCTGCTCCTGCTCCGTTGTGTTGGGATTATCGTCGTCGCCACCATCAGCCGAGGCCATAAAAGATCTAAAGAGAACAGCGGGAAAAAAGATAAACTTGATTAGCAAAATCGATTGATTCGAGCAGCAGGGGGCGAAGAAAATAAAGGCAAAAACTGAATTAAGCCTTAATTGGCCATCAATCTCTGGCATTTGCGACTCACTCGAGCGTCAATCAATCAATCAATCAATCAATCAATGGAGTTCTAGTGTTGAGAAAGATGGTTGTTGGTTGTTGGTGTGTGGTCGGTCGTTGTTGTTGTTCTTGTTGTTGTTGTTGTGTTCAATAGTGGTCGCTGTTGCCTCGCTCTGGCCTCTCCCTCTCTCTCTCTTTCTCTCTCTGTGTCTGTCTGGCATCCTCTCGTCAACCCGTTCACCCTGCAAGCTACTCAGCACCATACCATATATTAGTTGGCGCAAAGTGCGCCGCATGCTTGCTGGCAGCTACCTGGGCGGGACTCAACGGTCCAAACTGGCTATATTGCGTCGGTATCTGGATGTGAGCCGGCAAAGGATGCGATGGTATAACCTGTAAGGCGGACACAAATAAATCACATTAGAAATAGAAATATAGAAAGATTGAAAAACAAAATAGAAAAAGAAATACATCTTAGAATATTTTTAAAGTATAGGAACTACTTTTTTTATCAATAATATTATTATACTAAGAACACTCCTGGATTCAAAAGTTAATAATAATATAATAATAATATAATATAATAATAATAACATATACTAATAATATAATACTGTATTTATATACTAAATCGTGATTATAACCAAAATTTATTAAAATTACAAAGCCCTAGTAAATACGTTACGTATACGTTATCAATTATTTTATTATAATAATAGGTATATTAACTACGAGCTATATTTTCACAAATTTAATAGTAAAATTAAAATGGTTAAAATAAATAATCTCTATTGAAAGTACATTCTATTTTATCTATATATCCTTTGTATTATTGTTCTTTGTTTCATAATTAATATGTTAAAGTATTGCAGAAAACTCAACGTAATCGTAATTCGTAATTATCGAAATTAAAGCTTCGAAAAGTAGTAGAGTTACATATATACATTACTCTTCTGAGGTTCAACACTATACAAACTGAATCATGTTTTGAGTTTCTAAACTTCTATACTCAGAGATTGGCATACATTGAAATATGCGGATGAAGGCATGCTATACATAAGAATCTAAATAAATTATTAAATATTGATACGCATTTTTACATCATTGGTGCTTGAGATTATGATAAGTTTGTATATAAAAAAAATTTAAAACTGAATATTCAAATATTAACAAGCAATATTTTATTTAAAGAACTTGAATAAATATCACTTTTATATTAATATATTATTATAGATTCAAGGATGCAGACAGACGGAAGCTACTTATATAAAGCTCGAAATACAATAAAATTGTCTCCCATTACGATATTAGTTCTAGGACAAAGATAACTTCTCTAATAAAGAGAATATAATGAGAATTACATAAATCAAACATAATACTAAATATACATATGTATATTAACTGGCAATATTTTATTCATCAAACTTGAATAAATATAACTTCTATATTGATATAGTATTATATGTTAGATTGAAAGATGCGGACGGACGGAAGTTATATACAATAGAATTCTAAATGTAAAAACATAGTCTCCCTTTATATTAGTTCTTCTAATTGAGAGAATATGCAGAGAATTACATAAATCAAACATAAAACTAAATATAGCAATATTTTATTTATCGAACTTGAATAGGTATAACTAATATATTGAGATGTAAGTATAGAATAAAAGATGTACATAGGTGGATTTTATAATATGAAATATATTCATAATCAAATAACTAAACGAAAGATTCATCGCTCACCTGTCGACTGGAGCTGTTGTGTGCTGGCGGCGGTGCAACGACCGCTCGATTCGCATAGGCGTAAGTGGGCGCGGCCTGGGACACATAGACGGTGGGACGTCGATAC
The DNA here is from genome assembly GCA_023558455.1 of Drosophila kepulauana. NCBI lineage: Eukaryota > Metazoa > Arthropoda > Insecta > Diptera > Drosophilidae > Drosophila > Drosophila kepulauana. The sequence goes on from CM042369.1 coordinate 41,666,503, forward strand.
ATGTCGCCCTGTGCGTAGATATCCGGCTGCAGCATCGCCGCAGCGGCTGTCGATGACGGTGAGCCGCCCAGCGGCGTACCCGCCTGATGATGATGATGGTGACTGTGGCTGCTGTGATGATGATGCGGCGGCGGTGCAGCTGCCGGCGCCTGAGACGGTGCCGCCACGCTCGCCGGCGGCGGTTGCGATGGCTGGCGATACACTTGAGGGGCGCCCCACGATGGCGGACCAACGCTGGCAGCCACGGCGGCAGCAGCCAAAGCGCTGATCGACGACGACGAACTCGAGCTGCTCTTGGAGTGAGCTAAAGGTGGAGCCACAGTTGGTGCCACATAGCTCACAGGGGCAACCGAAGGTGCCTCGCGCTTAGGATGCGCCAGGGGCATGGCTGCAGAGCCGCCACTTGAACTGGCTGCCCAACTGCTGCGCTTCGTATCGAGCTGTTGCTGCTGCGGTGGCGGTGGCTGCTGCTGTGAGTACTCCGGATAGAATTCGGCGGGCTCCTGCTTGGTTGGTATATGCGGCAAGCTGGCCACCGGCTGTGGCTGCGATGGAGGCGGCGCCTGTTGCTGTGGCACCTGCTGTTGTTGCACTTGCTGTGGCTGCGGCTGATAGTTGCACTCGTTTTGGGCCATGGCCAGTATGCGTTTCTTTTGCGATTGTCCTGGCTCATACTTGATGCTCGGCTGCTGTTGCAATTGCTGCTGTTGTTGTGGTTGCTGCTGCTGTGGTTGCTGCGGTTGATAGTGCGGTGTCTGCTGCGCTGGTTGCACTTGCTGTGGCTGCTGCTGTTGCTGATGATGTTGATGATGATGATGTTGCTGCTGCTGCTGATGCTTGGGACTGCTGGCGGCAACTGTTGTGGCGTTGGCGGCATGATGACGTCGACGAGCATCCTCCGGATCGTGATCACCTACGGTAACGCATGGAATTACTAGATGGACGTGCTGCGTTGGCTTATGACGACTGAGATGCGACTGAGACTGAGCTGGGCCAGGGACAGTGAGAGGGGCAGGGGCAACAGGGGCGGTGGTGGGGACTGAGACGGGGCCAGTTAGCTGGGAATGCTGGGAGAGGGAAAGATTGGCAGTGTTGGTGCCGTATTGTGTGCTTGTGGTGCTGGTCAAGGATAAGGCGGAGGCGGAGGCGGGGGCGGGGGCAGTGAGACTATGATGATGGTTATTATGGTTATGATGTGATGTTGGTTGGTTGGAAGTGGAAGCAGAATTGGAAGTGGTGTGATGACTGTTGTTGTTGCTGTTGTGGGAGCTGGACTGCTGATAGCAATGTTGCTGCTGTTGTTGTTGCTGATGTAGTTGTTGCTGCTGCTGCTGCTGAGAGTCGAGCACAGCAGCAACAGCAAATCCATTGCCATTTCCATTTCCACTTCCGCTTCCGCCCAGCGACAACGACGTAGCAGTTGCTGCTGACGACGACGACGATGAAGACGACGACGACAGTTGATGTTGCTGCTGCTGTTGTTGTTGCTGTTGTTGTTGGTGATGATGATGATGATGATTATTGCTACTGTTACTGCTACTGGGCAACGAAAGCGACGGCGGCGGTGGCAACTGCTGACTGCTACTGTTAATGTTACTGTTAATGTTACTGCTACTGTTATTGCTACTGCTATTATTGCTACTGTTGCCATTGCTGCCGTGCTGCTGCTGCTGCAGCTGTTGCTGCTGATGGTTTTGGTGGTGGTTGTGGTGGTGGTGGTGGTTGTGGTGGTGACTATGGTGACTATGATGGCTATGATGACCAGCTCCGCTGCCGACCAGCTGCTGATTATTACTGTTACTGTTATTATTAAGATTATTGCTACATTTGCTGCGATTATTATTGCTGCTGCTGTTGGCATTGGAGCTGCTGCCTGTGCTTGTTGCTGTGGTGCTTGTCGTGGTTGTTGTTGCTGTGGAACTGTGAGCATTACCATAATTAACCGCCTGCTGCTGCTGCTGATGTTGCACATGTTGCAATGGCTGCGCGCTGCTGCGACAATTGCTGCTCGAATGCTGTTGATGTTGTTGTTGCTGCTGCTGTTGTTGTTGTTGCTGCATGAGGCTGCTGCTCGTTTGGGACTGCGCATGCGCACGCTGCTTTATTGGCTGCACTGCAGCACTGGTGGGCACATCGCCACCCTCATCCTCGCTGTCCGAAATGGTAATGACATCGCCCACAACCGCTGTGGGCGAGGGCGTGTCATGTATGGTGATCGTTGGTTGCTTCACGTGCGGCTGATGGGCATGCAATGGTGGCGCATAGCCAGCGGAACCTACAGCGGAGCCGCCGCTGCACTGATTCACCACAATGTGATGACCGGCAGCATTGTAGGCGCTGCTGCCGCTGCTGCTGCCATGTGGGGCATGTGCCACAGGTGCGTGATTATGATGCGAGCTCGACGAGCTGCTCGAGTTGACAATGTCTGAAAGGGAAGATAGTGAATTAATAGCTGTTCAATTTTGTATTTAAGGCTTGCCACTTACTGCTCGCTGAGCTGGCGGAACTTGCCACAACGGCGCCGGCAGCGCCAGCGCCATAGCCGCCGCCATAGTTGCAATTGTGATGCGCATGATACTGCGGCGAGACGTGTGTGGCACGCTGATAGCGCTGCTGATGCGGCGGCGAGCTCTCCTTGACGCGCTTCTTCACTGGCGACAGCTGTTGATGCTCCTTCTTCTCGTGACGCGGCACGCGATAAGAGTTGCCTTTGCTGTAAAGGTAATGGAATCATTTAATTCAACATTAAACATGTAAGAAAGCTACAGTCGAGTGTGCTCGACTGTGAGATATCCGCTACCTATTTTTCATAAAATCATATTCTTAAAGTATACCAACAATATACCATAAAAATACTAAAATATACAGAATATCTCCTGTGAGATACCAGTTACCTATTATTTAATAAAATCATTTCTTTAAAATATTCCGAAAATATACCGCAAAATACTAAACTATACCAAAGGCTATAATTACATATATATTTATATTTATCGGTATGGCACTACGTTCAAAATATACCATTAAGTAAAAAATATACTAAGTTTTCATCCATTCGATATATCGATATGTTGACATTCAAAATATACCATAGAGTTCAAAATATACCAGATGTCAGACAAGCCTTTTTTCATTCAAAAGTATTCAAAATTTTTATGTAGTTAACCAATTAGAAAGTTACATTTGAGTGTGCTCGACTGTGAGATATGTACGTGCTATCCATTTTTAATAAAAGCTAAACAAGTGCGGTATTATTCTTAAATTATACCAAATTGTGGTATATTAATTCGGTATATTTTAATACTAAAATATACTAAAAATATCGACATTCCAAATGTGCCATAGAGTAAAAAATATCAGATTGACCATGTGGCCAAAGCCACTATGACCTGATTGATTTCTCAAAAACCATAAATAAAAAATACTGTAGTTCTATTCTCTAATCCTGATAAAGTAGCGGGTATAATAATTAACTCTTATGATACTCACGCTAGGTGATGCGCCGGCGACTCCTTTTTGAGATCGTTGCGTGGCAAGTTGAGATGATGCTTCGGATAGATTTCCTCCACGTTGAACAGCGGCGTCGAGTCCACGATCAATGAATGCGCTGGCGCATTCTGTGGCCACGACGGCACCAATGCCATCTGGCGTCCAGTTTGGGGCCATGCCACGCCGCTCGCTTGCACTCGATTCGTAAGCAGCATGCGCTGCCCGGAGCTCGGCTCCACCATGGACACGGGCACCGGCACATTCACGTATTGCTGCGGCGGCACTTGCAACGGCGGCTGCATTGTGGCACTGCCCACGACCACATGCTTGGTGGGACTGGGCATCGCTTGGTACGATGGCGGACACAGTATATTCGACACCAGCTGATGCTGGAACGTATCGGTGCGTGCTTGAGGATACTGCCGTGCCACATTGCGTCCCCCGTAGATCTGATAGAGTCCCTCGTAGGCCAGAGTTGGTCGCCCATCGCGTACCAAACGTTGCACTTGGCTGGTCAGCTGGTTGTTGATGGTGAAGGTCATGTTGTCGGTGCTGCTCGGCACAAAGTTGGTCACCAGCGTAGGAGCGGGTTGCACTCTGCAAAGGGGGAGACATAATTAATAGATTTTTAAGGAAAAATTATCGAAAATTTAATGAGAAGTAATTCAATTCAGTTCCTATGCAGCATTATATAAAGAGACTTTCAATGAGAATATTTAGAACATTTTAAAAAAAGACTTTTAAATAGTCAAGGTTCCTATTTACTATAGATACTTTTTTAAAATATTAACAGAAGAAATACATTATATTAAGAGACTTTAAAATAGTCAAACTTCGTATTTAGGACTTTATGTATATCCAACTTTTTGTTAAGAGATTCTAAGACAGTCAAAAGCTTTGAATTGCTTTAATTATTCAAACTTTATGTTCGGCTTTTCCAAATTATAACACAAATCTGTTAAGTTTCTTTAAACTTTTTTAAAAAATCTTTATAATATTCAAATGGTTTAATTGTTCAATAATTTCTGTCATTTGTTTATACTTTTAGTTAGTCTTCGGCAAGATATAAAACAATACTTAATAGTCTCTTTTAAACTTTTGTAAAAACTCGTAATACTCAAAGGTTTACTTGTTTTATTTTTTCTTTCAGTTGTTTACTTTATATATGCAACAAGGCTTAAGAGTCTCTTTTAACAATAGTTAAAAGTTTGTTAAAGTAAAAGGTTTGTTAATACAGTTTCGAATTGAGTAATAAAAACATTACAATTAACATATCAATTATGTTTTGTTTTCACATTATATTTGATTAATATCTTTCATGGGTCAGACATTTAAGTAGCAAGTTTTAAAACCAAATTAGCATAAATATTACAGACTATTTAAAAAGTTAAATTGCTTTAAGTTATAAGTATTGTTAAAATATTTAAAGTTATGAAGCTTACTTCATAATACAATTTTAAAATAACATAAGGAAATTTGCAAATAACACATAATAAATAATATAAATATTTTAATTCTATTGACAAACTGATTTGAATTGTATATAATTGATATCACATTTAACAAACTGTTAAGTTCGCAGCTGAAGTGTTTGAATTCAATGGTTTTACCAAATTTGAATCGAAACATAAATAAAATATATACAAGAAACTATGACATAAGTTTGGCATCTATAACTTAACATTGTTAACTTCTTATAAAGCTTTCCTAGTATCATTTGCCATTTAATATAATATTCACGTTCATTTGAACTCCTCTAATAAAGCTGCTTAAGAATCAAGAGAATTCCTATTTAATTTTCTGTTACTTACGTGTGGAAATCGCCGCGACGACACACCTCCATCATCTGGACAGAGGCCTTCACATTGTTGCAGTAGACGTAATCAACCAGATGGGTGAGCCTCGTGAAGCTGTGATTCAACGCTTCCGTAGGCGTAAGACGACGTTCCTGATCGATGGTCAGCATACGCTTGAGCAGATCAATGAATTCGCGTCGATCCGTTTTCTCGGCCAGCAATTGGCCACCCTCCAGATCGGTGGGCACATTCACCTGGCCAATGTCGTCGAGACAATTAAAAATGTATTTGCGTGCCTCTTTGCTCTTCGTATTCGTCTCTGCCTCATGCTCCTCGGTGGTCTTCAGACGCCAAAATGGATACGTGGAGTCGACGTCGCGATAAAAGAACTTCGACGTCTTCGATGCGCTGTTCAACATGTGCTCCGTGGGCAAACCTTGCGTTTGCGATATGTAGCGTATCTGATCGAACTCTGAGCTGCCCGGATACAGGGGCCAGCCAAGGAAAAGTTCGGCGACGACGCAGCCGAGGGACCACATATCGATGGCCTCGCAGAAGGGCAGACCCAAGATGATTTCGGGGGCGCGATAGTAGCGTGATTGCAGATACGTGTTGCAAACAGTTTTGCTGACATGCGAGGCGCTGCCAAAGTCGATGACCTTAACGCGATACGGCTGACGCACTGGATCAACCAGCATAATGTTCTCCGGCTTCAAATCGGCGTGAATCAGTCCCAGTTGCTTAAGCTTCAACAGGGCAGTCAGCACCTAAAATAAATGAGTACAAAATTATAACAAAATTCTAAAAGGAATATTCTAGTTTCTGACTACTCACCTGCTCTAAAATGGGTCGTATGTACTTGAGCGGCAGCGGCGAGAATTTGTTTTGCTTGAGAAAATCGTAGAGATTCTGCTCGAGCATCTCAAAGACCAGGCAGGTGTGATTCTTGTGCTGAAAGCACTCGAATGCACGCACAAAATTAAACTCATCGGCATTCTCCTGACTGAGCCGCGACAAAATTGATACCTCAATTTGTCCCTGTCGCGCATACGATGGATGATTCTTGAGAATCTTGATGGCAACGATTTCGGAGGTGCCGCGTTTCCAACATTTCACCACCTGGCCAAAGGTGCCGCGTCCCAGAAATTCCAGCACCTATTGAAGCAAGAGTATTCAATTAGTTTAAAGTGTAAAGTGAGCAGAAGAAATCACAAAGCTCACCTCATATTCGGCGGAGAGCGAGTAGAGCACCTCGTGTTGGACCAGCTGATAGTCGCCATCGGCGCCGCTGCTGGAACGTTTACTGGGGGGCTGCGTATTTGCATGCCCCCCGGATGTGGCGACCTTTGCGTGCGCCGTTTTGACTACGTTCTGGGCTGCCGCCTCCTGTGCCGCCTGGCCGTGACCAATTTCAACGCTGCCGCCGTTGTACGAGTCCACGCAGCCGCAATCGCAATCTAGAAAAATCGTATAAAACAAGAATTTCAATTAATTTCCATTTCATTTTAATAGTTAAGCTCTTGGCTACCTCGCTTCAATAAGCGTCTTATCACTAAGGATATCATTATTAAATTAAATTTATTTTAAAGTTTTCTTTTTTTGTTTTGTGAAAAATTTTCCTGTCGCTGCTTCAGGCAATTTTCCCCCAACGTTTGCTGTGCTACTGAACCGACAGTTCGAATGCAATCGGACATTGTCTCATTCCAAAAGCAGCTATAGACGTAGCTATATCTATAGATACGGCTACAGATACATTTGTGTGTGTGATGCGTTGTTGTCTTGTCAACGCCCTGACAAAGAGAAAAACGCGAAAAATCATATTGCAGCAACGCGCATTTGGCCAATTCAAACAGTCGACCGCTTGACAACTCGCAATCATAATAATAACAATAACAAATAAGAACAATAACAAAGCAATTTCAATGAGGAAGCGTCGTAGTAGCGAGTGCATCTACAAATACATATCTACACATAGATACTTAGTATATTTACCTATGCAAATGATGGCATATTGTTGCCGATATCCAAGAGCAATCATCTTGAATGCATTCGGTTTGAATCGTAGTGAATTGATAAATAAATATAATATTGAATGTTTGAGACGCCAACTTTGTTCAGTGTAGAAACATTCAACAATTATAGCAAAAGTTATACTTTAGCTATATTTTACTTTGCATACCCGGAAAGCAAAGGGTGGAAATATTTTATAACTTTGTACCGACAGGAAATGTTTGTAACAGGCGGAAGGAAGGTGACCTTCTGCAAATCTCATAAGTTGTTCAAGAAGTAAGTCATATGGGACTTAATTTCATTGTTTGACAGTCTGGTATATTATGGGCTTTTTGGTATATTTGGAATGTAGTAGTATATCAACATATGTATATACGAAATATCACTTTTAGTATATTGTAGTTTTAACAATAATTCCGCACTGTAGTAGTATTAGTACTATATACTATAGATATACGAAATATAACTTTCAGTATATTACAGTATTTTTTCGGTATATTTATTTGACATTTTTAAACAATAATACTACGTTGTAGCAGTATTAATAGTATATAGATATACGAAATAGAGCTTTCAGTATTTTTTTTTAGTATTTTTGCGATATATTTGACATGTTTAGTAGTAATAGTCTATAGTAATAGTAGTAATCTATAACTTCGGAAGAAGTACTAGTAGTAGTAATAATATATTGATATACTAGAAAGAGCTATCAGTATATTTTAGTATTTTTTGGTATATTAACTTTGTATATTTTATTGGTAATACCGTGATATTTTGTTTTCACTCCTCTGTAGCTTTCTTACTTGCCAGTATTGTCTTAATAACTTAGTTTATTAACATCTCCAACAACACTTAAACACGTATGTATGTTAATTTCATTAATTAACAAGCTAACTTGAACTGTCATCTGATGCAGCATGTGCCGAATAAATTCAGTACTTATTACTTATTTAATCAGAGTAATTTAAGCTTCGAATTCCCCCACGTAAATGTAGACTTTCAAAATACATTTTCCTATCACAATGTCTGGAATGATAATTAATAAATAAAGTGCAAGTCTTTCCCTCTGCGCAGGAATTCCAAGAAACGCACATTTCTTAATCATAAAAGCGACATACAATCTGCCCTCAAGGAATGAGCCTGCGTTCACATTTCAACTCACTCCGAGTTGAGGATGAATTGGGAAATGGAAACCTTTCAATCAGAACAATACTCCTAATGAAGTGCGTCTGTCAATGGCCTTTCATATGCATCAATTTGTGCTTTGACAGCTAAATTTAGAACTGGTTAAGTAGCTGCCTTTTCACCTTCCTTTCACCCGCTCTAATGCCGCATTACATAATTTAATTAATTTGCGTCACAGAGGACATTCAATACGAAATGCGAAAAAGATATAAAAATAGCGCACAGGACAACAACACAGAGAAAAACACGGAAAAAATAATAATAAAAAGGCAACCAAACCCACGCGCTTACTCGGAAATTATATGGCAACGATGTGAATGGAGGTGGGGCATTGAAGGTCGTTATCGTGTGGCAAGCAAACCTGACCGACCGCCGATGCCGGTGGCATACACACACACATAAAGCGTGCCGAACAAAACGCTCGCTGGTCAGTTGTAATCAAAACTAAAATTAAGGACACACGCGACGCCAAAGCACTTAAACTACGAATACGGATGAAAAGAGGTAAGATATAGTTTCAGGAGGAGTTGGGATGTGAGTCGAAATTTATGGCAGAGCGAATGAAAACTAAATGCAATAAATTATGCAAAACCCGATGAGCAAATGCCACAAAACATCGAAACGCTAAAAAACGAAATTGAAAGGTAACTTCAACAAAACGAGGAGCAAGTGACGACGGGGGGAGAGTGGGCAGGGAAGAGCTCAGGGAAGGTCAAACGTCGGACAAAGCTATTGGCAATTGAGTCACATTCAAAGAAACATGTTAAGTTGTTCTAGCTAAGGATGATGAACTGCTTGATACCCTGTAAAAGGCAAGGCATTTAATGCATGTATTCATTCTTGTTGAATAATCTGAGATATTTTAGTAAAACCGTTATGAAATTTGTACAGGACTTAGACGAGTTATTATATTATATATATATATTAAAGCTCTTAGCGTAACACACAACTGTTAGATGGAGCGAAATTCTTCTCAATTTTTTAATTAAACGATAACGTATTTTATGAACTTATGAAAAGGATCTGATATACAGAAATCTGACGACAAAATATCAATTGTGAAAATGTAATTTAAAGTGCACTGCATTTTGCAATCGACGGTTAAGTTCATAATATAGTTAGTCATAGTTGGTGGCAGTTATCAATTTAGTAGTCTTTAATTTTATAGTTAAAATCAAAGCTACAGGAAGAAGAGAAGCCAAAGCTGCTAAAGTTTTTGACTGGTTTACATTTATGTTAGAACGAGTAGTATTTTAATGAAGTTGAAATATAAACTTCCTACCAAAATATACCGAATTATTTGATCAATTTTTCTTGCAAGTTGTTTTCAATTAATTTCCAGGCAAATGAAATTTGACTTCCACAATTTACTATTAACTCTGTGTGATGTTAGTTAAAAGTAATAAACTTTCCAAATTTTGAAGGAATAGCTTTAATATTCACTGAGATATAGAAGTTTATATCTATGGACAGACAGAACGCCGGCAGATAAAAACATTCAAACAACTACTGAACCAAACTTTCTTGACTGTTGCAAACAAATCCCCCTTCATTGGAGCATTTTTAATGAGCTTAGGGTATTTTATATTCATGGACGTCTAAGTACGTTAACTTGCAGGCTGCCGAGGAGCAGGCAGGCAAGCCAAGGACAACGCCAATGGCAAGGACTTAACGACGGCGCAAAAGCTCGTTCACGTGGTCTTTTCACATGGCAAAGGCCAGCTTGCAACAATAGTTGTGGTAACACAAAAAAAAAGAAATAAAAGCGTTGCACTTCATAACTGCGGCAACAAGTTACGACTCTTGCCTTGGCACACCCCGCTCTTCCCGCTCTCCCTCAGCAGCGTGTGCAACTCTAACGGTTTGACATTAATTTCCATATTTATTGTTACGTTGCACAATAAAACGAATTCGCTTACGCAAATCTCAGCCACAGTCGCAGTCGCTGCAGCAGCCAACGTCAAACGTTGCAACGTGACGCAGTTTGGCAAACAAAACGAAGCCGCTTGTTGCATAAACCAAAAACTGAGGGGGCAACCAACTGTAAAGGCGGAACACCTCCAATGACATGCTAGATGGCAGGGTAAGGTCTGCAGTTGCCTCCGCTGCTGCCTCTGCCTCTGCTTCAGCTGTGTGTGGGTGTTGCACGTAACACACAGCCTGACAAAGAAGGAGAAGCACACAGAGGCCTTGGGGCCAGACCAGCGTTTCACGTGGCAGCAGCAAGGACTCAAGGCTTAAAGCCTGATCCTGACGCAACACCAACTGTGCCACCAATATTTACAGCCAATTTGCAAAATGTGTGCGCAGGTAATAACTGCAGATTAAATGACAAAACTGGCGAATGCAACGCAACAAAACAACATTTATTGCCAGCATTTAAAATGCAGATTACAAAGAACTTTCAGTAAATTAATTTACAAAAAACCAAGTGTTACTTTTGCCATGGAAATGAGAACTATCTGAATAACGCCTGAAATTTGCAACTTTTTGGCTTTAAAAAAGGGATCTCAAATTATCATTAATTAGAAAATGTAAGCTTCTAAAAAAAGCAACGCTTTACTTGACTAGACTACAAATATTTAACGTAATGATAAGAACAACTATGCAAATTTTTAATGTAAATTTAGTTAAGCCAAGCTTTGAAATATTAAAATGAAAATAATGAACAATAGTAAATCTAAAACATGTAAATTAAAACTATACTAAATCACTCATATATATTTCCATTATTTATTTGAAAGAGTGAAATTAATAGTATATTGTATATATAGTAGTATATAAATTATAGTATATATAAATACTATTATATACTATATATAAATATCCTAAATTACACAAATGTATTTCCTTTATTAAATTAAAATAGTTTTTAGAAAATACATAGTTAGTATATATTGTATATACTAGAATACATAGTGTGGTATATTGTACAGTATATATAGTAGACTACAGTATATTTAGCAATTAAAATGCAAGATTCTAAATCACCATCCATTATTCATTCAAATAAACTATTGTGTATGAAAAATACACTTGGTAATTAAATTAAATGACTTCTAAATCACTCATTTCTATTATTCATTTAAGTAGTAAATTTAAAAATATATTAAAATATACTGAAAATAAAGCCTACGCAAATAAATCAGAATTCATAGAATATTTTGCTAGTCAAATGATTAATTTCTTTTTTTATATTTTATATTTATATTGCTAATGAATTATATAGACGTATACAAATTGTTGGGTTGCAATTTATGCGAATAAATCACACTTTACAGAGTATTTATTTAGATTATATCAAATAAACGTTTCTTTTTATATATTTATACTTTTATAAATTCGCAAACATTTTCTAGCTATCAATTCAGGTCAAATAAGGGAAGAAATACTAACGTATTGTTGCCCTCTGCCAGTTATCGGTTATAGAAAACTACGACAATAAGTATTATTGTGATACAACTGCGACTAAATGAAAAAGCTTTGAGGCTGAGAGTTATACAACAATATTGTCATAATAATTATTGTAATATAACAGCACAATGCTATAAGATAGCAACAATAACAACAGCTGCATGCTAATGGGATTAAATGCAATTAAATGCGCTTTTGATATTAACGTATAATAAATAAATATAAATGCATAATATAGACAGATTGTGACAAAGGCACGTGCCGACCTTTATAGTACTAAAAAACAAAAAAAAAAAAAATAAATAAACCCTAACCGCATGGGATTTCCTATCAAGATTAAATACTATTTACAAACTGATAGAAAAAGAATCAATTTGGATAGGAAACAGAGGCGCGAGTAATTAAAGAGTAAGGGGACGAAGAGAAAGTTCATTGTGAATAAACTTTGTGTGGCTAATTCACATGCAAAGCCAAGGCCAAAAAATGCAAATTGAATTTCATGTTGCATGTTGTTATTTTTGGTTGCAAACCGCAGCGGAAGTGAGGGAAGTTGTTGCCTTTAAAGAAATGCGATAAATACATTATTTTTCGTAAAGTATTAAACGGAAGCGGAAAGATATGCACGAAATGGGCTAAAGAGAAGCGAAAAGAAAGAAAAACGAAAAAATAAAGAAAACCGAAAACAATTTACAAAACAGAAGCAACAGGTTATATGGATGGTATCGTACTTAATAATGCCGTTGACTGCGACTAGAGCGCTGATTAATGGGCGCAAACAATAAACAAGGGAGACCGAAAAAAAAACAACAAACAAAAAAAGAGAGAAGTAAACGGGGGCAAAAGCGTACACAATGGCTTGCAAGGAATGTTGACAGCGTTGCTGATTGGGGCGGGGCGAGGAGGAGAAGTGCAAGACTGGGCAGGGAGAAGATTGCCTGTTGGAAGTTGCGCAAATATTTGTCGTTGCAATGAGAGCAATGCACGCATAAGCATTTCCCACTTGTCGCGACGCACCTGACAACAGCAACAACAACATGAAACAACAACTCTCGCACAAGCCAGAAAAGTTCCATGCGAATGGAGCAATAAAGACAGCAACATGTAGAGCAACAATGTTGCTACATAATTGTGTTGCCAAAGAGCCAAAAGAGCGCACGCTCTCAAAATGGCAGCCTCAACAGCAACAACAACATTGACAACAAGAGAACGTGTGCAAGAACAACACAAGGGAGAAAGTTGCCGAACGAATGCTGCAGTCAAAGTAGACAGCAATAATTGAGGGAGCTGCACTTGTTGTTGTTGTTGCTGTCGTTGTCAGTTTTTGTATGTGCTTTAGTTATTGCTGTAGTTTTTTTTGTATGTGTTTTAGTTGCTGTTGAGCGAGTTATGTGCTTTTGCCTCTGCCATTGTTGTTGCTGTCTGACTCGAGACAAATGAATATTTCACGGGTTTGCTGCTGCATATTTAACACTGAACGCAAGCGCAGCATCATTTACATAATACAACAACGACAGGCAACAATACATCATGCTTTTGTTAGCTGCACACTTCAGCGAGCAGAACAGTTAGCAACAGAAGCAGCTACGTAAAAAAAAAGTACAACAAAAAATGCCAAATAAAAAACTGGCACACATACGAAATGGTAAAATGGCAGGCAGGCAGGCAGGCAGCTTGGCAACAAGCGACGGTGGCAGCAGCATGTTGACGTTGCTGCAAAAATGTCGCCGATTGCCTTTCTAAAAAAAGAAGTAAACGCAACAGCAACAGCAACTCATGCCTTTTATGTACTTTCACAACAACAAACTGAAATAAATACAACCAAATAAATAATAAAAAAATAACCAGCTCAAACTTGAAAATCCAAAAAGGCGATTAAATGACAACACACACTCACATACGCACACACTCGCACCTAAGCAAAAACCGCAGAGTGCCAAAGATAAAGAGTAAAGAGTGCAGCAACCGCAACTTATCTTCGACTGCGGCAACAATGTTGCTAAACATTTTTGCATATCGGAAGTTCAGCCATTTTGCTGCTGAGCTTCTCCCTCAACTCCAACTCAACCTCAACTCAATAAAGACAGTCAAAAATGTATTTGCTGTTGTTGTTGTTGTCGTGTTCATTTGTGTAATTGCATTGCACACTTGATTGCGCCTGCGACTGCTGTTAATGACGCCAATAAACAACAGCAACAACAGCAGCTACGCACTCTCTCGCTCTCTTTCACACTCCCTTGTTTCAGCTCGATGTACTTTGTTTTTGTTTCGATAAAGTTTTATTTTGTTTTCACATTGTTGTGATTGCTGAGTGCATTAACAGCAGCAAGAGCAGCAGCTGCTGCTGCGACAATGACAACAACTACATACAACGACGAAGTAAGAGAATCAATTACAAATTGAATGCGAACAGCAAACGGAAAGCAAGTAAAATGCATTGTTGCCTTTTTTTTGCAATGCTTTTTACTCGTTTGCTATACATATTGGTGCTGCTTGCATTTTTTTTATATTGTTAACAGTGAAATTTCCACTTATATAGCGAGCGAGCAAGCGAAATATACAAATGCAATTTAAATTTAAATTGCGCGGATTTACGCCAGCATGATTTTTAAGAGTTTCATACAAACGAGCAACAAGAGCAGCGCAGTCAGCAGCAGCAATAAACGTAAATGAGGTAAAAGCACACACCAATACACCCATACACCGAAACACTCACTCACATGTACACCAACACACTCTCTCTCACTCTCATCGCATGCAAGCATGTGTGTGGAACGCATGCAAACGAAATGTGGGAGGTTTTTTGGGACGACATTTTGTGTGTAAAATGCTGTGGATCATGTGAAAGCTTCAGCAGCGACGTCGACGTCGACGTTTTGTGTCTTTTGATGCGCCGCTGCGCTCATTTATTTTTGATCGTTGTTTTTCGGTTTGGTTAAATGTTGCATGCAGTTGACAAGCTGACAGCAACAACAACAACAATAACAAAAATAAGCATTGCATAAAATGCAACATAAAGGGAAATTTTGTATTCAATTGCTTTGCATTATTTTTTGTTTGTCGCCATTTTCGTTAATGCGCGGTGAAAGTTGCTATTTATAGATCAACTAATGAGTGCCGATAGAATTGCGAATAACTACTACTCAAATGATTCACAACATTATTCATAGCGGATTTCTATAAGGTCTTTTCGTGCCATGCGAACGTACGACGCCAGCAGCGCAGCTCGCTTAGAGGTCGACGCGTTCCGTCTGCTGCCCACTAGCAAGAGAACAACAACAACAAGAGAAGCAGCTCCAGCTTTAGTTGAAGCTAAGGCAGCGACACTTTAGACGGCGTCCTTCAAGCGCGCATTAGAAGCTGACGACGACGTCAGCAACTGCAATGACCTAAAGTAACCCAATGGGAAGGCGAACAACAACAGCAGCAGCAGCGCAGTCGACGCTGGGGTCGAGTATTGCACAATGCAAGTGGATGTCGTTGAGGTATGCATGTGAATGTGGATGTGGATGGTAAGCGGATGCAGTGGGGAGCAGAAGCAGCACAACGAGAACCGGCAAAGAGCGACGGAAATGGGCGGCCATGTGTGCGTGTGTGTGTTGAGTGTGGGCGTGGCGCGACTGTTTGGCAGCTGCAAAGCTGTAAAACTAAAACCGTCAAGCAAAGCAGGGGGGGGGGTACAGCTTATGCATAACAATGGCAACAAGAACGAAGTATAAGAAGAAGCAGCAGCTTAGCGTTAGTGAGGTGAATGCAACGCTCGCGACTCGCAGCCACACTTGACACTCCTTTAAAGTTTCCCCTTCTTCTTCTTCCACCTACGCAAAAGTCCAAAGTTGTATGTTTGCTTCCAGAGCCGCAAGCCAATTGTTGTTGCACATATACAACACTCATATTTTTATAACTGACATCTCGTCTCGCTATTTGTGTTGTTGCAACTTCAATTGAGGTCAACACTCAGACGACTGCTGCTGATGAGACGCTGATAGCGCAGCGCAGCGTAAGCGAGATAGCAGCACCAAGCTGCAAGCAGATAGTCTCCGCAGCTGGAAGTCATCATCAGGCAATGCGACAAGTTAAACAAGTCATCCCAGAACTGGAACAACCAGAGCAACATCAACAACCAACAACAACTGACAACAACAACCGACAACATTCTGACGCATAAGAGAGAGAGAGAGAGAGAATGGCAAACTGGACCAACTGCATTTTGTTGATCATTCACTTGCCGAAAGCTGCTGCAGATCATTTACTTAAGTGCCTTTCGCTTGCCACAAACGGCGGCAGCTTCCAGAAGGAATTGAGATTCATTTCAAGTATCTTATCGAAAAGTATTTAAGACGATAAAGATTGCAGCTTGTTTGTAAAGACTTGAATGTTTGATAAGTGTCGAACGAGTAGTGAAAGGAAAAAAGGAAAATATGAAAAAATTCATTCTTTACTATTTTGTCTTGAGCGAATAAGATTTAGATAAGTTGATTTTCCTTTTTATATACATTTAACTAAGGGTTTATGACAACAATGCAATTAAATGATAGATCATATAGATCAGTATATTTATCGTCCAAAATATAGTAATAAATATTAAAAAGAAAAAATAGTACGAGTTAAATGAATACACATTATAAACTTAATGGAGGGAGTATATTTGTTTTCATTATTATATATTTAGTATTTTTGTTTTAGTGTATTATTTTATAATATATTATATTGGGTATATTTTTAGTATTTTTGTTTAATATATTATTGTATAATATATTATAATGGATATATTTTTAGTGTTTTTATTGTTTTAGTATATTTTTCGTATTAGTTTAAAAATAGTTTGAAATATATAAAATACACAAATAAGAATATTTTTATATATTTCAAAATCTTTCAAAATGAATACGGTAAATATAATATATAAAACAATGAAAATACTAAAAAAGTACGACATAGAATAATAATATACTAAAACTAAAAATATTCAAAATATACTCCATATATATTAATACTGAACACCTTTATACACCCTCAAGTTTCTAACTATTAATTCATTTAACTCGCATTATATATTATAAGATTCATTTCTATATTTTCAGAAATGAATATCTTAAATACTTAAAGGTATTCCTAATCTTCGTATTAAAATCTCATTAATCTCTCACGATTTCCTTCTTAAGCTTCTGATCTTCAGAGCTTCACTTCTACATTTTAATTACTGCTCATTTTCATATCATATAATATAGAAACTTTCGCTTCCCTAATGAAACTATTTGAAAAGATCTCTAGAGAACTTCCTGTCGAGAAACTTGCCAGCGCTCTTAACACTAATATGGCCCACTAAAAGTAAGCGTTTGATGAGCTTTTAATTACAGCTAAGCGTATTAAATGTTAATCCGAACTTTCAACATGTTCATGGGAGCAAAGTTCATATAATCTCTTTTTACCACCCACAACCACACACTGAATGCAATCAGCAGTGTTCCCAACAGTCCCCCAAAGCGAAAGCATTAAAAAATACACACACACACACATATATACGAACAGGAAAATCAAATGGAAAACCCCAGGAAAATACTAACAGCAACAACAACAAAAAGGTGACCGATTCAAAGCCAGTTTCCACAACGTAATTTAAATGCAAATAAAAGTATCTAAGCCAAATGGAAAGCGACGCTTGGGCGCAGAGTGAGAGAGGGATGGGCGGGTGCGGAGAGAGGCGTGGCAGCTAGCAGCAGAGGAGCAGAGACGTGGGCCAAAAGGGAAATGGTGGAGCAGAGCAGGGAAAGCGTGTCAATTTGATTGGCCAAATGCAGGCGCAAAAAAACCCAAATGAAAAGCGCAAAAGAGTAAATTGAGAGGGGAAAACGAGACGGTGAGGAGAAGATAGAAAGACGAAGCCAAAGCGGAGCCGTAAACTGAAATGAAATCGCAAATTGCATTTCGAGCGTTAAACAAAAAATAAAACAAAAAAAAAATAAAACAAAATATGGCAGAAAACAAAAATAACAACACGACTTTAAGATTATTGATTCGCATTCCATTGATTTACTTTGTTGTCGTCGTTGTTGTTGTTGTCGTTGTTGCTGCTGCTGTTGTTGTTATTACTGTCATCGTTGTTGTTGTTGCTGCCTTGTTGCAACGCGGCAACTGCCAATTGAAATTACAATGGAAAAATCGAGACCTCAACGCTTTGAACGTTATTGGACTTTGGCCTCCTCCTCTGTTGCCTCCTCCTCTTGCCGGACACTCCCTCTTTCCCGTGGACATTAATCTATCATAATTGCATCGAAATTTGATGCAAAAAATGACGCAAATTGTTTAACGTTTCGTTTTACGTTTACGATATCAGTTATTTATCAATTTTAACAGATAAACGAGCATCAATTATTAACGAGCAAAGTTTTTGCTGGGAAATTTATGACCCATTGGGAAACTGTGTAAACATAATTTAACAGTTGGTCTCGAATTGGGATTTATGATAAATTAATTTAATTGTGAATAGTTGAGGTATATAGTACATATTTTTGTGACATTTATATGACTTTTCTATTGTTCAATTAAGTATTTTTACTTAATTTTCTATATTCTAATGATAGATTTAATCTATTAAGGAATATGTACTGACTTTTGAGTTAAGTTAAGTGATTTGAGCATTAACATAAATGTATTTATTTGGGAATTTATAAAGTCTAAAAACTTTTTAACTGTTCTAAGTTGAAAATACTATTTTCTGATATATATATATATATATTTCTTATACTTTTTTTTCGATTAATTAATACACATTTAATTTTTAAGGATATATAAATTCTTCTTACTTCTTTACTAACTTTGAAGAGTTATGCGATTTGTGCATTAAGATAAATGTAATTAAGGAAATCTACCAATTTATGCAATTTATTTTTCTAATAATGACATTTTCAATTACAAAAATCTTTTTTCAAGAACATATAATTTTTATTATAACTTTATTTTGAATTGGGTAATTTGAATGTATATAGTATATTTCTTTGTAGATGGTATTTTTTGAGAAATCATGTTTAGTAATATGTATGGTATATAACTAAATATGATTTTTGAAAAAATACCATCTACAAATAAATATACTATATTATGGTATTTTTTAGAAATCATATTTAGTTATATGTATGTATATAGTTATATGTATGTATATAACTAAACATGATTTCTGAAAAAATACCATCTACAAAGAAATATACTATAACATTCAAAATATTCCAAAAAATATTTACATTATATTTTTTATTTAATATACTATGCTGACTTTTACAAATGGCTTTAGCACATTTTTCTTTCTATAAGTTCCGCCTCTCCATAAAGTCATTAGAATGTGAAAATATAAATATTTCAAGATGTTTATCACCTCCATGCATGTCCTGTCGAGTGATGAATGTTTGTTTATTGCGCCCTGCGAGTGCAACGACATTAGCGTCGTTACTACCCCAAAGAGCATTTGCAAGCAGCACCCTCAGCACCGTCATCAACCCATCCTATCGTATATTACTATCCCAAGCATTCACATATTCAAAGTATAGAGTACATAACCCATCCACACTCAGAGAGCGCACTTATTGCTTTGCGGTTCCCACTGTGTAAACGAACGAAATTTGTGTCGTGTCGAGTGCTTTTTACAGCAACAACAACAACAACACTAACAACAACCAAACTTAGACAACGTTTGCATTTTGCATGACTGAGATGGCGTTTTAATACCCTGTAATCAAGCTCGCTTACAGCGGGTATTAACTTTATTTGCACAACAAAAGAAATGCGCAACAATATAATTTAGTTTATTATCTTTTTTGCAGCATTGCATGTCAAGCAAGGATATCCACATACCCTGTAGTTATATTTAGAGACTAGCGTATAAACTTGTTATTAATGTCGTGTGTGAAAGCTGATGTATAACAACAGATTAAAGAGACACATATTTAGATATAATCATAGGAACAAAAATATATAAAAATTTCGACATATTCATAAAACTGGATTGGACTTGGGAAAGAAAGAACTTTGCACTTATTATTTTAAAAGATTTTGCTTTACTATTTTATTCATAAAAAGAAACTGGAACTGGAAAAAAGTTCAATTATTATCTTAAAAGTTTTTGCTTTATAATTTTAATTCATAATTCATAAAACTGAACTGGACAGAAACTGATAACAAAAAATTTGCAATTATTGTCTTAAGCTTTAATATATATTTGTATAATCAAAAATAAAAAATAAAAAAGCAAAATTCACTTAATAAAAATGTTATATTTTATATAAAAAGTGAAAGGTTAAGCACAAAGTTATTTTTTCAACAATAACTTTGTAATTATTCTTGTACATTTTTTTGGGTTTTCAATCTTAAATTGTTCAGCATACATTACAGGGTATTTAGGTGTCGTTCTCTCAGAATCTATCACCATCTTTATAGCTGCTTTTTGGCTGCCTTTTGCCATTTGTTGGCCGCGCAAATATTTGCAATGCATAAATGCAATTTTCGGCTTAACATTTAAAGTGCTTAGAGGAAGAAGAGTGAGAAGAGAGAGAGAGAGAAAGGCGGGAGGAAGACGTGTGAGAAGCAAAAGTTTGCTGCTGTCTGACGATAAGGAAAATGCACAGAAAAAATGAAAATTAATTCATTAATTGAATGCAAATGCAGAAATGCAAAATAAATAACTTTTTATAGCTTTAATTGATGTCGCTGTTGTTGTTGTTGTCGTGGCTGCTTTGATAAGAAGAGACCCCGTTGATAAGGAGAAATCATCAAGACAGCACAGTGAACAGCTGTCAATTGATACCCAGTGATAAGAGACGCTGCTGCTGCTGCTGTCGGGGAGGTCTGCTTGGTTAATAGTGGGCGTGGCTGCACACGAGTTTCCGCCTGCATTATCAGCCTATAAAATCAGCGGGCTGCGCTTAATGAGGCTGAAACGAGGTTCTACTAGCTGCAACAGATTACGGTTATACGCGAGTGCAGAGCCATAAACAGCTATGAGCATATATAATATGTATGTAGGTATATGGTAATATTTTATTAGAGTTGCGCTCGCTTTTGCTTGTAGCATCCACATGCAGAACACACGAGTTACGACGACGACGTCAGGCATGCTGAATAATTCAGTTTGTAGCCTCGTTTTGCTACACAAATATAATCGGTTTAAATATGGATCGATGCAACGGGGCGTTGCCGGGGCACCAGCAAAAAAAGATGGGAGCTAAGGGAGGGAGGAAGAGGAGGCAGAGGTAGAGCTAGAGGGCGTTCCAGAAACTAGTTAAAGCAATTGGCACGCCTTTAGATTTAACTGGCACATGAAGCAAAACAACTGAAAAGGCTCTTCAACTCAAGTGCTCGACGTTGGAGATACCTTCCTATATGTATATGTTAGACGGGACTCAAGTAGTTCTAGATATTTGCACTAGCAGCTGTTGCACTTTTGGAATAACAACGAAACTACAGTTGTAAAATATATATGGTGCAATTTATAGATAAATAGAGCAATATATATTGCAAACACGATACACTAAAAGATAAAGCCAAAACAACGTGTCTTCTTAGAGAAATCTGTGTATAAAGATAACTATTCAGACATGTCAAGAGAAATCTGAGTTCAAGTACAATTTTGCTCTTAATTTTACAAATATAATATAAAAAAAAGTACACTAGATGATACAGTCAACAAAATATAGATAACTATTCAGACATGTCTCCTTATTTTCCATATATAACATGAATTGTACATTAAATGATACATTTAAAATAACATATATATTTAAACAAATCTGAATTCAACTACTATTTTTGTTTTTAATTGTACCAAATGATACAGTCAAAACATATAGATAAGTATTCAGACATGTCTTCAATAATCTAAATTCAAGTACAATTTTGCTCTTAAATTTCCATATACAGCATAAATTGTACACTAAAAGACGCAGTCATAACATTTCTAGTCAAAACATAGCTAATTGCCATGAATTCAAGTACTAAGAGTATTCTGCGGTTAATATATACATATGTACATATAGAATAGATTCTACACTAAATTGAAAAGTCAAAACAATGGGTCTTGTTACTGAAAACTGAATACTTAGACAAACATTTCCATAAATACAAGTATTAGTTTGCTTTTATAATATACAGCTGGCACACAAAGATATAGAAAGAAAAGAAAGAGATATTCAGAAAACAATTTCGTTATAAAACTATTTATTACTTTACATTGTACTTCAAGCTTTATAATGCTAATGGTCTGAAAGGATATTTATCTTACTATTTTTGTTTAGCGTATATAGGAGTACAGAAAGAACTAAGATAGTTTATTTAATCTAAATATATAAAGAGAAAAGAAAGAGTGTTATTTTAGAAAATCTGGACACATACTTTTTGATTCGTTTCCATTCGTAGCACTTTAAGCTAGAGCTTAGTAACTAACATTTCATTTTAACTTTCTATACATTCAAGTACTAATTTGCTTTTAATATATAACTAATAATGTGACAGGAATAGGAATAGGAATATATAAATAGACATTTCTATGAATTTCAATTTGCTTTCAATTTGAATTCAACTGAATGAGCTAATATATTCATATTTTAATAACTTTCTTTCCATTTTGTAAATTCATAGTCTATATACCCCACTAACCTCAAATTTCTACAGGATATACACAGCAAAGCAGAAAATGATTTTGCATTTCATACTCGTATGTGAAGCATTAGTTCGACCCGTTTGGCAATATTCCCAATTGCCCAATTTGATGCAACTGTCTCCAGCTGTTTTTTCAATTTTCTTTTCATTTTTTGTCTGTTATTTTTGTGGTTCGATTAGTTTGCAATGCGTTTGATGAGCGGGCGAAACTTTCGCACTATCCAAAGCTGAATTGGCATAATAATACTTGGCATAAACAATAACAAACGTTACGTATATACGAAATGTGTTTCATTTCGGCAACACACATTAAATGTTATGAGCCGCAAAAACGCCAACAAGTTCAAAGACCCCCGATTGAAAGAAGGCCTAAAATAAAAATATAAAGGGGAAGCGCACACCTGGGAAAAAGCCCCACCTGGCATATCCTGCCAAAGAGGGAGAGAGAGAGAAAGAGAGGGAGCAGGAAAATATATAGTTCAACGGAAATGAAAACTGCAAGTTTCTTTTTTTTGGGCCGCATAATTTACACGCCTTAATAAAGCGAGCAAACAAAAATACAAGGCGCAAAATTCGTTTGGGGAAAACGTAGAATTAAAGCGAGGAAAGCAAAGTGGAAGTGGAGATTGGACCTTATCGAGTGGCCAGCCATAAAAGCACTGAGCTGCCCCATAAATTAACATAAAAAAAAGAAAATAGAAACGTTGGAGTGCGGAAAAACTCATGTGAATGGCTCCTTGTTCGCTCATAATGAACCAAAAGGGAACTTGCCACAGGGAAAGGAAAACAACAACAACAACACCACATAGTATAGGGGCAAGTACAACTGAAGTGACGCAGTTTGTTGCAAGTAGGAAAAAAAACCCATACGTATAGTAAGTGCCTCCTTCACAGTTAGTCAAAACAAAGCATTGAAAGCCTGTCAAGGACAACTACTACATGACAAGGATACAAAGTCATAGGATGGGAAAAAATTCCCCCTTAACATGAATAAGCTTTGCTTTTACTTCAACAACAAAATAATATGCGGTAAAACCCAATCAATTTGTGGTTCTAGGAATAGCATAAAAGTCAACTACATGCTCATGCTCCAGAGTCTAGAACTTTGACTTCTTCGAAATTATTAATAACATTTTTTTTATCATAAGCAATTATCTATCGATTCGAATTTAATGATTAATTCATTAATAGGTTCATTTTACTTTACGTAAGCTAAAAATAAATGAAAGCAAAGAAATATTTTGAAGGAATCTTATTCACACACGTTATGTATAGTTAATTAATGTAAAATAATATGATATTATATATGCTATGCACATCTATAATAAGCATATCATATTCCTTTATCTTAAATGTGTATCTATAATGCGAATATTATATTCTTATCTTATATATGCGTATCTATAATACGCATTTTATAACCTCATACAAGATATGAGTATCTATATGAATCACATCATAATCTTATACCATAAATGAGTATCTATAATGCGCATATTATATTCTTATATATTTTATGCGTAGCTGTTACAATCATATTATATTCCAGTACCTCAATTATGTATCTGTAATACGCATATTATAATCTTTTATAGAATAGGCGTATCTATAATAAGCATATTATATGCCAATATCTTATATGATATACATATGTATATATAAAATGCATATACGCATATTCTGATATGAATATGATATCATATCTTTTATACGATTTATTAAGTATATCATACCTTTAAGAATCAGAAGATAATACGTATAAACTATTTGTATAATAATCTCATATTGTAGATAAGTATATATGTATAAGATACGTTTTCAGAGCAGCTTAGTCATAGATTTTTCCTAATACATACATATAAACATAGTGTTTAACCAAACACTAAATGAATCAGAAACAAGTGGAAAGCTACAGTCGAGTTTGCTCAAATGTGAGATACCCGCTACAAATTTCAAATAAAAGCAAAACAGTTATTGTTAAAATTTACTAAATTAATATACCGCACAAATACTGTAATACATCAAACGCTGTATTTGATATATTACTGCATATAAAATATACCGAAGGGCACATACAAAATTAATATTCCAAATTACTAAATATATTACTGCATATAAAATATACCATATTGTACAAAATATACCATATAGTACAAAATATACCAGATTGTCAACCATAGCATCTAAGATCCGATTGCGGTAAGCGTTTTTTGCCATTCAAAAGTATTTCTTAAATAATACT
This sequence comes from Drosophila kepulauana, assembly GCA_023558455.1. Taxonomy (NCBI): domain Eukaryota; kingdom Metazoa; phylum Arthropoda; class Insecta; order Diptera; family Drosophilidae; genus Drosophila; species Drosophila kepulauana. The sequence continues at coordinate 41,691,283 of CM042369.1, forward strand.
TACAGCATTTATCCGATCGCAATCTTAAATAATGTAGTTATTATTGACAATACCAAAAACTAACTATATACCAAACTCGAAATATATTCCTCTATTTTCATCATAGAACTTTGTCACATCAAAAGAATACTATAACCTAATATATTAACATAATTTCCACAACAATTTGAAATTTTATATTAAACCGTTTGCATAATTTTCTAAACAATTCGCAACTCAATTTCCCCCATCAGCGTTTTCAAAAAGAAAACACAAAAAGCCATGGCGAGGTTATGAAAAATTGGCAAAAATTTGTGAAATTTACGAGGACATTTGAAAAAAGGTAATGACTAAGAAGGGTGAACTGGATGGACTAAGGCAGCCAGACATAGACGACGACGACGTCATCGTCAAGGGTTGTGGTTGGGGGTTTTATGTTGCAACATTTGCCAACGGAATTGCCAATGACTAATAAGGCCAACACAAACGAAACAGAGAAATAAAACTAAAGCCCAAAGCGAGCAAAAAAAAAATAAAACATTTGAAGTGGGCAGCGAGTGAGCGACAGACAAACAAATACTAAAACAAACGGCAATGAGTCAGAGAAGAAGCAAACGTGGAGCAGATGAATAGAGAGAGAGAGGAAGAGAGAGAGAGAGGGAGAGAGAGAGGAGCACAGCGGAAAGCTGAGTTAAAGTGCTTTCTGAGGCAGAGGCGTGCAAGTAAGTAAGTAGACGAAGGGGCAGAGGCAAGTGGCAAGTACCAAGTAGCGAGTGGCAACAAACTGCTGCGCAGTGAAACTCACTTGGCGCTTCGAGTGGGCCCAAAAGAGTCGACGAGCTGAGCAGAGTTGGCGCCGTCGACAAGCTTTTCAATTTGGGTTGACAGTTGTTGCCTCGTCTTGCCCATTCTCCCCCCTTCTCCTTCCTCTTCCTCCTCTGTCTGCTCCTTGAAAATGCCTGCAACATTTTCTGGCAGCCTAAAGCCGAGACTTCTCCTCAAGGAGGTTTTCTTATAGCTGCTAGCTCATCACTGAACACGAATGGCATTCGCTTTACTATTTCGCCATTAATTTAATAAATTATACAAAATACTTCAATTAATCTGCCATCTTGTTAAACGAATACTTCAATTTTTGTGCGGAATGTCGTTGGTTTTGTCAAAACCATTTTTAATGAGGATTGCGTACGAATTTGTCACGATAAATCGAGTGGAAAGCGATGTGAAATGCCGGGAAATTAATAAAGCGAGAGTTATCATTTTATTTTGATAAAAGCTGCAGCAGCTTTTGATACCAACATTCGCATTACATGCCAATCTCTTTGATGTATTCACACTGGGATAAAGCTCGTTCATGCTTTTTGTAGATGAAATGAATGAAACAGATTTTTAATTCATTTTTATAAGAACGATAAAATTCTCAACCATTCGAAAATTAAAGATTGAATTCATTAATAATAAACAAGTTGAGTGTGCTCGACTCATTTTTAATAAAACATATTCTAAAAACATACCGAATTAATATACCGTAGTCTTAAAATATATATCCATGGTTATATTTGGTATATTTATAAAGTACTTAATTCAAAATATACTATAAAGTACAGAATACACCAAATAGTCAGCCAAAGCCATTGCTAGTATTTTAAAAATAACTTCGGACCCGAAATTGATTTTTATAAATCATAAATACTGAGTCGTTATTGTAACTTTAGCTTAAAAAGTAAAGTTTTTTTCTCAAGTTCTCAAACTGTTTAAAAAGAGTTTTCCTTCAAATCTTTAAAATGAGTTACAAAAATTTGCATCTCATTAAAGAATTTCTCATGTTTCTCAAATTTCCTTTAATTTTCCTTTTTCATACCATAATCAAAACAATAGCAATATCTCTCTTTTTTTTTTCTTTAGGGTTGCAATGTCATCCCTTTTTTCCCGTTTTCCATCTCTGACAAATCTTTAAGCTTATTTCTTTGCGCCTTAATTAAGACGTTCAAAGCTATTCGACTGTTTTCAAAGGTCTAAAAACAGCAGAAGAGAAACGTAGAGGCTTTATTCTAATGTTTTTTATTTGTCTATAATTTAAATGCTCGCTTCATTAGCGTTCAGCTTGTGTCCCTTGGGTCTGTCGTTGTTGTTGTTGTTGAGACACTACGAAGCAACCTCTTCACACGATCTTCTACTATATGTATAAATACTCTACACAAAACAGTGCGTCTGTTTTCTCATATATGTAGACACATCGCATCTTTTCCATATGGGATAATAATCAGTTGTGTTCTAAAATAGAAACTCACGCAAGGTTCTAATCAGAAAGCAGCAACAACAACGACAACAGCGTCAACAACGATGGCGACGGCGTGTAACAAAGCAATTTTCATTTCCATAAGCCACGACAAACAACAACTACAATAAACGACAACAACAATGGCTGATACAACAACAACGACAACAATAGGCAACTGCCCTACTCAGCGGTCAACAACAGCAGCAAGGAAAAAAGCGTCAGCAGCGACGCTGGCGCCGCTGTCGCGTAAGGTAAAATGCGTGCAAATGGACACAAAATAAAAACAACAAAAAAGGCAGCTGAAAGAAGCCACAAGAGAAGCAGCAACAACGACAGCAACAGAGAAGAAGAACGAACGAATATTTTCAGCTTAATTACGAGTATGCTAAGGCAAACAAAAAACAAGCGAGAGAAGCTAAAAACAATGCATCGACTATGAAATACCCTACCAAATAGAAGAGAACTTTAGGAATATCATAAAAAACAATATTTTGTACAGCAAATATTAATGTATGTGGAATATGATATTAGCAAAATTAAAGACAATGTATAAGAATGATACAAACAATCAAATTTAAGAATTATGTATTGATTAAGTATTTTTATATACTTAATACCCTGATAAATGGAAGAGATTTATATAAATATCCCATAAAACAATATTTATTAAATTAAAATATAGTTTTTTGTGGAATATGATATTAATAAAGTTAAACACAATGTATAAAAATGGTACAAACAATCAAATTTAAGAATTATGTATTGGTTAATAAACTTTTCGATCTCTATATAAGTATTTTGATATACTAAATACCCTGATAAATGGAAGAGATCTTTATAAATATCCCATAAAACAATATTTATTAAAGTAAAATATAATTCTTTTGTGGAATATGTTATTATTAAAGTTGAACACAATGTATAGGAATGATGAAAACACGTTTACTAAAGCACTTCATATTGCTAAATAAACGTGTCTTTCATTTTATAAGTATTTTGATCTATTAAAGTAGAAAACCTTTTGACTAGACAGTCATTTTTAAGTAATATGTGTCCGTTTAAGGGAAGTGATTGCTTAAAAGATTCAAAATTTCTCTAAAAACTATATCAAAAGCCATAAAAAGTATTCGAATACAGAATATTTGGCTAATGTAGTTGTTCTTTAAGGGAGTTTTCATTATTATTTTATTTTATCGAAATAACGAATACAATTCCTTATAGCCTTTAGCCTATATAATCTATTTTATAACATATTAAATATATATTCCGCTGGCTTCTTGCTTTAACATAAACAAAGACCTTCGTTAAGTTTCAGCAAGCCAGCTTTTGAATTGTACGAATTAATTACATTTAAATACGCGGACGGACGGATTAATTGTTATAGCACTTTTAAAACGTTACAAATGTCTACCATAAATGTCACGACTCTTTGTAAAGTGTACGACAAGCGTCAGCAATAACAACGACAACAATAAAAAGCCACACGGAAGTCCACAGCCAGAAGAACGTCAACAACAACAACAATAACAACAACAGAACCCAGGTAGCACCTCAACTCTTGTTGTTGCCTGAACTGTGTAGGCAAAGCATCGTGAGAGGGAGAGAGAGAGGGGATGGAGGAGGCGAGCGAGTGGGCGACAGCATTTTTAAATAAACGACACACTTAACTGAAATTCTGTAATAAGCCAAGAATATTTTTAATATGCCAACACAAAAATAAAAGCATAATATGCCAAAAGCAAAAGCAAAAGCCAACCAACAACACAAAAAATTACCAATGAGAAAAAGGCAAAATTATAAGCAGCAGAAGCAACAACAACAACAACAACAACAACAGTTTGTAACAATGTTGCATGCTGCAATTTTGCCCGCTGCATTTTGTGGACGAGTTCCAACACGAGAATTTATCACAAATTGCAGCAGCGAACTCGGCAGACAGCAAAAGGGGGCGTAAAACAGTGAAAAGAGAAAGAACGAGAGTTAAAGAGAGAGAGAGAGAAGAGGAGGTCTGTGTCCAATCAGTGCGACATTTGTGTCGCATAACTTTGCGGCGTTTTTGTTTTAATATTATTCGGGTTTTTCTATTAAAGAAAACAAAGAATCGTCTAGTATTTTTTTTAGAGGAAAAGTGACTAAAAGATACCCTGTAAAAGATATGAACGGGAAGAGAAAAGAGATCAGCTTTAAAATATTTTGGAAAACTGAGACTTAGAAAGCTTAACTTGATAAGATCCTCTATAAGGTTTTACTAAATTATATAATGATGAAAAATACTGAAACTTTCAATGAATCTTTTGCTTTATCCAACCTTTTTAAAAGAATTCTTCATGTTGAGTAGAGTCTTTATGAGGTTTTACAATATAATGTTAAGAAACTTACATCTTGAATGCATCTTTATCTCAATGTATCTCAACCTTGATGTATCTTTATCACACTTATTTAAAAGTATTTCTCATAACTTTTCATATAAAGTATTCTTTCTCATAATTTGCAGGGTATTTATCACACATAAATTAAAGACAAATATTTTGTAATGCTCGATTTAATGTTGAAAAACTTGGGCGTTAAATGCATAAATCAAGAAAGAGACGCACATATGAAAATACGAAATAAAAATACCATCGAAATGGGAATATAAACATGTCTTGTGTGTGCAAAAACAAATGTGACTTTATGAAAAACATTGAAACGATTAAGAAGAACTCGGAAATTCCATTAAGCAACTTTAATATTAGACGATCTAACCTTCAGCTGATATAAATATGCATGCAAAAAGATCGCTTGTCATATGAATATAAATAAATATCCGCATTTTTATAGTTTCCATAAATCCAACAAAATAATAAAGAACACAACAAAAGAAAACCTTTAAAGAACTTGTGCAAATAAAGTTGGCTAAAAAACACACATAGAAATGTGTCCAAAACATTTGATATTGAAATCGAAATTTGATCAACAACAACAACAACAACGTGAAGCAGACGAAGAAGAAGAAGCATGACAACAAAGGTTTGAGAAACGTCAGCAAAAAAACAAAACTTGTTTTGCTACTGCAAAACAGAAAACTAATTATAGTCACAGCAACAACAAACAACAACATCACGGTTTTTGCCATTAGTCATCGCTGCAGCGACGTCGACTGAGGCAGCAAGCTAGCGCACACCTGTAGAAAGCGAAGTGCAAACAAATAAAAGCAGCGAACGGTCCAATAAGAAAATAATTGCAAGCCCAGCACGAGGCGTTGGTATTTACAACTATGCTAAGCAGTGCGACAGAGAGAGAGCGAGACGGGCGGAGAGGGAGAATTGACAGTTGTGAGCTTTCAATTGCTAAGCCGAAAGCGCCTCAGCGCACACTAAGCCTGCCAAAGGCAAAACAAAGAGCAAAAGCAAATGCAAAAGCAATCGTAAGCTCAGCTCTCTCGCTATCTGTCTCCGTCGCTCTCTTAAGAGGCTGCCTAATGGCAAAAGGATTAGTTTGTAGTGTGGATTGAGACGTGCACGCAAATAAGATGCGAGCGTGAAAGGGATGGATGGATGGAGAGCTTACCGCCCTACTCACTCCAACAGAGTTAACTGTCAGTTGTCGACATCAACGTGACGCGACTGCGACGCGACGCGGCCCCCAAGCGGCTTTTGCCTTTCAACGCCCGCGCAATTTTCTCATTGCTGTTCGTGTCGCCGTCGCTGTCGTTGTTGTTTCTCAATTGACTTTCTATAATTGCGTTTAATGTGTTGTGACGGAGCCGCACTGACAATTACCCCCACTGCCACCCCACACTCCCATCCCTTGGCTCTGTTGTGCAACTTGGTAATTCTATTTTTGTTCATTTCGTGTGTCCCCCGCCCGCCTTTGCACTCCTCTTCTCTTTTTTGGTCTGTTTTCGTCTAGCTTTTTATCGCACATTTCGCTGCACAGCGTTTTCATTTTCACAAAAGATTTCCCCTCCCCCACTCGCCTCTCGCTTCAACTTAAGCAGCTTTGATATTATTTAATTTGAATCTACTTTGTAAGTGTTTTGTTTTGCTATTTTGCACCTTTTTTTTGTTCCCTCTTTGTTTTGCTTTTTTGCAGATTTTGCGTAATCTATGGCAAACAGGTCGCCAGGTGGCGCCACAGCATGATTTCATTACAGTTCATCCATGCTGAATGGCAGGCAAAAAGGAAATTTTCAGAAATTTCTAGCACTGTTCATAATGCATTCACATTTTTCGAGCGTGTTCCATTCCCATTCTATTCCACAACACACACACACACACAGTAAACATGTTTACTGTACTTTGCTTTTGTTCGCTGCATTTTACTGGCTGGGCTTGGGAATTGTCCATTAACACTTGTTAACCCAATTTAGATTCAATTTCCATAGATGGCCGCACGTTGGGGCAACTAGCTGCTGTGTGAGTGCTTTGAATGTGTGTGTGTGTGTGTGTGTGTGGAACGTTGAGCGACTCACAAAGCAGCTAGCTTTTGCCCTGCATTGTCACTCAAAAGCACACACACACACACTCAAGTCTCAAACACTTACACACGCACACACTTACAAGCAGCAGAAACAGCTACGTGCTGCAGCAGCAAGAACGATAATAAAGCAAGTGACGCAAACGTCAACGTCAGCGTCAACGTCGACGACGACGTCGCTGCCATTAACAACAAAAACAGCAGCAGCCGTAATAACAACCTCAAGGCTTGCTGCGCGCGAGCGAGAGCGAGAGAGGGAGACACCAAGAGATCAGAGCTGGCAAAATTTTCTCTTCTTGGTGCGTTTTTTTTTTTTTTTTTTTGTTTTTTTTTTGTTTTTGTGACTTGACCTCCATTCAACGCCGCCGCCCGAGGGTCGTTAATGGAGTTGAAGTTGCGAGTTGCAGTTGCTGGAGGCCGGCTCAATTAAAAAGCTCCCAAATAAAAGCAAACTCACAGCAACAATATTTTGTATGTACAGGTAAATTGCGATCGTTGTGCAAGTGTGCACCCAAAAAAAATAACAACAGCAACAGCAACTGAAAACGAGTTCTCAAAAAACTCAAAACACGAAAACTGGTCCAGCGATCTTTCAAAACCAACCGAAAAAGATCAATGAGAAGAGAGCGGGCAAAGCGAGGGGAATGCAACGGCAAAGGCGACGGCGACTTTTTTGAAAGTAATCAACCATGAACTGAGAGGTTCTACCATTAATAACACTACAATAGATTCACAATTGTATGAGAAAATACTCATATTCATATATCATTCATACAACAAAAAAGATCGTCAAGTCAACTCACTTAGTATTCAAATATTCCAAGTTAAAGTTCAGATTTGCTTACCTGGAAAAGAAGAGAACAGCATTAATTAGATTTGCAATTGCATTCAAGACTAATTAAATAGATGATTAATAGACTATAAATCATAAATATGATAAATACGGAATATTCATAATACATTCACATTATTTATAAGAGCTTAAGGTTATAAATGACTATTTTAGTTTAACTATATATTAATTAATATGATTGTGAAATGTTTTTGAATGTTTTCGGTTTTTATAGATATTTCATCTCATTGGTTGTCATTTACATAATGTTTATGCTCTAGAAATATCTATCAATCATCTACGTGCAATATAGTCTATATACACATGTGGGGAACCAGACATTTCTAGGCCCAAATAAAAGTGAAACTGACAGTGAGGTCGACAAGCACATCATTCAATTGGATTTCGGCACAAAAAAATGCAAAAAACAAAAACACTCGCATAACCAGATATATATAATATATAAGCATAAAGAGAACCTGTACTACGAAATACCCCCGAAATCTTTATTTATAATGTTGCTATTCATTATGCAAAGCTGTTTCTATTTCAATTAATTTGAAATTGAAAGTACACAAGTTTGCTAATTTATTAAAAAACTTGTTGTCTCTATAATTTAAAAAGTGTGTAAATATAATTCTTATTTTTTAGTCTCTTCAACATTTCAGATAACATAAATTAAAAAATGATACAGCTTTCATTATATGATATGTTTATAGGTTATTAAATACTCTGTAATTTACAGTTGTCTCACATATTCATATTCATTGTAAGATTTTCTTATATATAACATGATGAGCTATCAACAACTTTGTAACTTTTTTTTGCCTTACAAATTCATGAATTTTAAGTCGATACTTCAATAAAATTTTCATATCTTTTATTTTATTAAATATTTAGTTTAAATTTTCATTACATGATTTTCTTATAGTTTATAAGATGATGAACTATGAAAACTTTGTAAAATTATTTTTGTCTTACATATTCATGAATTTTAAAAGTCGAAACTTCAATAATATCATATTTTCATATTTTTAACTTTCCAATTAGAGTAAATATAATTTTAATTTAAATCGAAAAATGATATAGCTTTAATTATATGATTTTTTTTTATCAAGTTCTTTGTAGTTTACAGTTGTCTCACATATTCATGAATTTTCATTTATATTTTTATCTGTTTAACATTAGAATTAGGGTAAATATTTAGATTTAAGTCGAAAAATTATATAGCTTTCATTATATGAATTTCTTATAGTTCATAACTTGATAAGTTAATAAGTACTCTATAATTTACAGTTGTCTCAAATATTCTTGAATTTAAAAAGTTGAATTTTAGGATTTATAATTTTCAGTAAATCTAACTTTAATTTAAAATATCATAAAATAATATAGCTGTTTTGATACGACTTTCTTATATACATACATATATTGTGCGTCACAAACACACCCACATATTGCACAGACTCGCTTCAACTGCATATTTACTGTTTTTTTATTTTTTTTCTGTGACATGACATTAAGTTCTGTCTCTGTCGCACACGTCGAGGAGCTGGCTGGCTTATTGAAATTTTGTACACACTTGTACTCGCATGTGCATAAATGTGTATCTGTATCTGTATCTGAATTGCGACAGGCAGGCAGGCAGGCAGCTGTTGTATCTCATAGATACGCGCAACACAACAACAGCATGTTTAGCAACATTTGCATAGTCGTTCATGTTTGTGTTTGTATGTTTGTGTGTTTGTTTGTACCTTTCGCACTCGCCCACTTGAAGTGGCCTTCCCTTAACCTTAGTGGAGCTTAGCTTTGAGCTGTGCTAAGCCAAAAGCAACTTAGCTCCGGCTCCGTCTCCGGCTCTAGCTTTAGCCCGACTTCGCTTCAGTTCAACTGTTTGTCGAGGTCTCGGTGTTAGTGTCTCTGTGTAAGTGTGTGTGTGTGTGTGTCGCAAGGTTCGCAGCACTTTGAATATGACTAAGAAAATTGCGTTTATGGCCAAGTTTGTAATGAACGCTTAGCGATTGCCAAATAAAAGTCCACAAAAGTCATTTAGAGTGTCAATCGATGCAATTCCATTTGATTTACATACAAGTGTGAGGAATTTCACCCGTTGTTGCATTTCATTTGTTACCAATTAACTCGCCCTTTAGGCCTAAATGTCACACATGCAACAATCGGGTCGGTCGTTAACTCTTTTACACCCATTTGTTTACAACAAAATAAGTAACAAAAAAATTTCCATATGGCTCTTCGATTGGATGTCATGGAATTTTGTAGTCGTGTCTATATTAAAGCTACGTGATGTCTTGCATGAATATTTCATTTACTTTTCGTTGAATTTACAAGTTCTCTTACACACACACACACACACACATGCCCGACGAATATGAACAGCAACAAAAATAACAAAATTCGAACTTTGCTGACAGCCCAAAGCGTCACACAGCTTTGATTGGCATATGAGAGCTTTTAACCCCTCCTCCCCCACACTCTCCCGCTGTCTGTCAAAGCTTCTTCATGCGTGTGGAGGGAGGTAAAGGAGGGAATGTCTTTGAGTTTGACTTTGGCGCAAGAATCTTGTAAAAACTTAAAAAACAAAATGGCAGACAGGCACAGTTATACCTGCATACACACATATATACAGCAAAGTGTATACAAGAAAATGGTAACAACGCCTACAAAGAGAGTCAGTGCTGTCTAACTCCTTTCACCCACTCAAAAAAGAAGAAGACGAAGAAAAAACATCGCAGAGGAAAAGCTTGCTGAGCTAGGGCAAAGCCAGAGATCACAAATTGTGTGATTTCTTAGCAATTTGTTTGGACAAAGATTTATGGGAGAAAGTCGCAGTTCCAGACTGCAAAAGCAGAGAAGAAAAAGAAGCAGCGAAAAAAACGGGAAGTCAAGAATTGTGTAGACTGCAGAACGGTGATGAGATTGTAACTTTCTAGAAGACTTGTTATCGCCGACGAGGAACACAACAACAAGTAACAAAAGCGACTCGATCTGTTATATAAATAAACTGCTTGCAACTTGCATTACAACAAAGTTATCATACTCTTTATAAGCGGAGTATTTACATTATTTGTTATCACAGAGTTTCTCTCTCTCTGCGTTCTGACTTCAATTCGTAGTTTATTTCTTTTGCATAGTTTAAGAGATTAGAAATGTATAAAGATTAACGATCAGTTGGCGCAGATTAAACGAGTTATGAATGATTGCTGGGAAAATCCGCAACCATAAAAAACCACAAGAGGGTAAAAATGGAAAAAACAGAAACAGATTAATTAACACGCAAGGCATTTGGGAATGACTAACTGCCAGCCTGCTTTGGGGAATGGGGTGTTGATTATTATTTTTTTTATTTTTTAGGGTGGTAACAGGGTGTATATAGCACAGACATATATAGTATATATGGGCGGTAAGTGCGATTACTAAATAGTGGTGGCGAAAGGAACTGACACAATTTGCGGTTTCTCTTATCGTTTTTGGGTAGAAAAACATTTCCAAATAACAAAAAACAACACTCACACACACAACCTGCAAAAAAACAACAGTTTATTTTTATGCAGAACCCGCACACACTCAAATGCGAAAACAGCTCCAAAAGTATTTAAACGTATTATCACGATAAACGAACGCGCCAGCAAAACATGCAAACGCAAAAAGAAAAAGCACAAGCACAAAAACAAAAAAGTAAAGCAAAAAAAAAAACCATAAATAAATAAAAATATTCCAGCCAATGACGACAATAACAGCAAACGCAAAAGCAACAACAAAAACAACGCAGAGTGAGAATGAGAATAACAACTACAGCGAAGGCGAAATACAAACAACAATTTTAAAGTCGCAATAAGCGTAAAGCAAATATAAATAAAATGAAAACGAAAATAAAATGGAAAAGAATGAAGTATGAAGAGCGAAAAAAACAAACTACGAGGAGACAATTGGGGTGGTAATTGCCCGAAATAACGACGAAGACAAACAGACATTGGAACGCCAACAAGAACCGAATATGAGTACCAAAAAAAAACATAACTGAATGTGTCTGAATGTTCTCAAGTTGCTAGAAAAAGACAGCTGATGGAAAGGGTTCCATTTGTAACTTCTAGAAACGTTCTATTAGAATAATAACGGACTTTATTCAATAGAACTTTTTAGTATTAATAAAACACAAAAAAAACGGTATACAAAATAAATTTGAAAGACGTAACGTTATATTTGTATCTCGTATCTGAGAACTAAACCTAGCTATCGGTAGTTTTAGATAGTCTTTACAGTTATTTCCTCAAACGATACGATAGTTCTTTAAAGTTAAGATTATTACCACATTTCTACTATCGATTGAAGATAATAAAAGAACTATTTTATAAAGCATAGGATTTAGATAAGAATTAATGCGTTTGGTATGTGCGAATTTAAAATGATAATTAAAAAAAAATTGCCATTGAGAAGTGAGCTGAAGTGCACAAACAATATAGATTTTTATGAAATAAAAATAAGTATAGTTTATTCATATTATAATATACTATATAACTTTAACTATAATATACTATAATAATAATAATGATATGATAATTTCTATATAGTAATATTCTTTGCTCTTATATGAAAATATGTAATCTTTCTGTAAATTTAGAAAAAAAGGGATATATTTTTTGTTTACATCAAATTCCTATACAAAACAAACTAATCTTCTTATTAAGGACCACTTCTGGATAATACAAACGATATGTGAGCAATTCTAATTGAATTTTTGAGAGCGTCGCTAGGAACTGAAACGGAAATGGACCCTTGTAGTGAATTGCGGTGTCAAACAATACTTGTAATACTAGTAAGAAAGTAAAATAGAATTAAAAAAAAAAAGCGAAAACAACAAAACAAATAATCAACAAAAGACGCTCACACAATAAAGATGTAGGAGAAAAAGGAACAGCATATCAACTGATAGCCAAAAACAAAATAATAAGAAAAGCAAAAAAAAAAAAAAATTGTATATAAAAGGGGCAATAAAAACATCAACAAGCTGACTTAAAAGGCAAGAACAGACATGCTTAAACTTGAAAAAGTAATCAGAGACAAACAACGCGAACGAATAGAAGGAAATGGGTAGAAAGAAAAAACACAAACTGAAAATAAAAATAAAAGAGTGGAGGACACAAAGATAAGCGTCTGGGGTTTCACACGCGCTGCTCCCAGAGAGTAAAACATTTTCGTTAGCTTTGGGTCATTCTTGACGTATTCAATTGAAGCCCATAGACAACAACAACAACAACATCAACAACAAAAAAACGGCATCACAATTTCGCATGGTTTCTCTGCGTCGCGTTTTATTGTTTGATTATCAATAGCATGATACAATAACACAAGGTAGTCTCGTCGGAAAAGCTGCCCCTTATCGACAGTAGAGCTTTGCGATTAACCCTTCAATTGCGCATAGGGTTTAATTGTTCCACTATATTAAAAAGAGTTGAAATTTTTTTTATAATTTAATTTTTAATAGTTTAGAAGTTGACAGTAATCGTTGTTTTTATTTTTGATTACTAATTTTTTTGTTCAGGTTCTTAATTCTATCATAAAGTTCATATATATATATAATATAATTGCAATCTGACATTTTTGTCTTGCACAAGGGTTAACATTTAGGGAAAAAATCGTCCGCGCACAACCTTTCGCTTCAACAAGCACGAGCGCACTGACGATAGGGGACAGAAACCGAACGAAAAAAGCACACGACGAGACTACCTTGTATAATTGTATCATGATCAATAGAGTCGACATTCATACACATAAAGAGAGAAAGAGAGAAAAGAGGGAGCGCGATAAGCGACAAAAATGTGAAGAGAAGCGAGCAATGCACATGGTAACAACAATAAGTTATACATATGTATTTGTATTTGTATCTGTATCTCTAGCTGTAGCTGTATATAGAAGCAAATAATCATAATACACATTTGTGTCTCCAGGCGCTGTGTTTGTCTGTTCGATAAAACGATAACGATAATGACTTGCCACACTCATCGAGTTGGCAGCCCCCAAAAATAAACAGCCTAATATGTGCGAATGTCAAAGCGAAATAAACATCTGCGATTGTCGACTGCCATATATCATTCTATGATACAATTTCCGAGTAGAGAGAAATGAGGAATATTTTATGCACTTGAAGATATTGCTTTAATAACAATTCCGTATATAGAATGTGTTGAAAATAAAGAAATTGATAGTAAAGTATGAGTATTTTATTTCACAAAAAGTGTAGGAAACTTTAAAAACAGAAAGTTAGTCAAAACTAATCATTCAGAACTTAATTAATGGGAATAACTTGAAAATTTACAAATCTATAAATAATGTAGCATTTGAAATTAAATAATTTTTGTGCAATAAGCGTAAATTAACAAGAACAGAAAGTAATTCAAGAAAAGTTGTACAGAAAGTGAAAAAAATATTTAAGAGACCAAAAGTAATTCAAGAAATATAATTCAGAACTCAATAACTGACTTTATAGATTGCTATTGCTTCGGAATACAAATAATACAAATAATAAAATAATTTAAGAATTCAATTCTTCTAAAGAGAAACCAAACATTGCATCAGTTTTCTTCAGTTACTCACTTTATTTATTGCCCTTTCAGTTGTTATTGAAAAGCTTGCATTACAATTACGATTGTTACTATCGAAATGCATTTTTTTATATCTTCATAAATGAGGCATATCTTTATAAATTTATTATGTCATGGGACAGCTGCAAGCTAGAAAAGTTCGCCCCTATTTGAAATTATAGATTAAATGCAATCCGCTTTATAGACAGGCAGCCCATGACTTTTGCTCATTCATATAGATAATGTCCAGCTGATGAAATAGCCAATCAAGAATGCATCAGCAAATTCAATCTACGCATTCAATGACAGAGAACTTGTTTGAAATTGAAATTCTGTTCTGTTTTTTTTAGCATTGGTAATACCAAAATAAATATTTCGGCAATTAATTATAATTATTTGCAGTACACAACATTTAATGTCTGCGATAAGGAATTCAATGGAATTGTACTATAAATATGTTATTATTATACCCTCTACAGATAGGGTAGAAGGGTATTATGACTTTATGTATGCAGAAAATCTCCGACCAAGAAAGTATATATTCTTGATCAGCGTCCAATGTCGAGACGATATAGCCATGTGTGGTCTTAACTGCTTTGGCTAACATTCTGTTATATTCTGTACTCTATGGTATATTTTGAATATAGTACTATATATATACTTTGGTATAAATTTAAATTGAAAATTGTTAGCTGGTATCTCACAGTTAAACAAACTATACCAATATACCAAATATTGATTTTGGTATATTTTTAGTATTTTTTATATAGAAAATGAAAATGGGTATCTCACAGTCGAGCAAACTTGACTGTAGCTTTCTTACTTGTTTTAATGTAGTACTATATCAATATACCAATTACAGCTTTTGGTATATTTCAGTATTTTGTGGTATATCAAATAGCGGGTATCTCACAGTCGAGCAAACTATACCAATATACCAAATATAGCTTTTGGTATATTTTTAGTATTTTTATATAGAAAATGAAAATGGGTATCTCAGAGTCGAGCAAAGTTGACTGTATCTTTCTTACTTGTTTTAATGTAGTACTATATCAATATACCAATTATAGCTTTTGGTATATATTAGTATTTTGTGGTATATTAAATAGCGAGTTTCTCACATTCGAGCAAACTATATAAATATACCAAACACTGTTTTCGCTATATTATAGTATTTTTATGGTATATATTTATGTGGTATAATTTTAGAATCTCCCAGTCGAGGAAAACATGATCTTGGATCTTAACTCACCTGTTTCGCGCTTTCGCTTGCTGTTGGCCGCTGCTCCAGACTTGGTCAACGATTGTTGTTGCTGACGATGTTGTTGTTGTTGATGTTGTTGTTGATGCTGTTGTTGATGATGTTGTTGATCCTGCTTGATGATCACACTGCGTTGACGCGGTTGTCGTGTCTCCGAGTCCAGATAAACAATCGGCTTGAGATCGCAACTAATGCCAATGCTGACCTGTTTAAGCGCTGGCTTTACATCCACATCCGCATCGAGAGCAGCTGCAAAGGCGTTCGATCGCTGACTCTGGCTATAAAAGTGTCCTGCAGGCTGCAGGTGAGCGGTGGCAGCAGCAGTGGCAACTGAACCTGATGATCTTGCACCGGAACCGGAACCGGCAACGACGACGAAATCGGACGCGTGTGAATGATGCGACGTTTTCATTGGCGCATCCGAATTAATCTGAACTGATCCTCTGTTGCTCTCTTGCTCTATATCTTCTTCTTTCTTCTATCTATAGCTCTCTATATATTGTGTTGTAGTGTATTGGGTTCGCCTCGATTCGTTAGCAATTTGTTGCAACCTCGATTCGGTTGTGTTTTCTTGTATTTTTGCCAGTTTTATGTAGTTTGTTGTTTTTTCTTTTATTTTTTTGCTGCTTTTGTTGAATTTAAAATTCGCTTCTAATTGGATTTGATTAGATTCGGTTGTTGCCTTGTTTGCTGCTACTTGCTTGTTTGCTTCTATTGTTGCTTTTGCCTTGGCTCAATATTCATCAGAATTTTGCCTTCTTACAATTTAATTTACTGTACAAAAAAAAAAAGAATTACGTTTGCAATTTCCAACGTGACCAAAATGTGTTGACTTTGGTCTGCGCCTTTACGATTGTTATTGATTGATTATTTATTTACAGATATTTTTAAAGACATTTACAATTTATGTCAAATTAAAAAGAGAATCTGCAAGAAGAAGAAAAGATAACGATTAGCAAGGTTGAACAATTGGTAAAACAATAAGCTTAATTAAAAGTTGTTTATATAAAGCTAGAAAATCGATTACGACTCCCAATTGGGAAAATTAGAAGGGAATTTATATGCTGCCAGTGAAACGTTCAGGAATATGACATGAAGAGAAGAATAAAGAATGGAATAGACAAAAGAGTAAGGACAAACGGTTGAGAGGGATATTTAAAATATTTTAAATTGCAGCCAGTAAAACGTTTACGAAATGGTTTTAAAAGCAAATAGTCGAAAACATTTTCGCTACTGTACTTTACTAATTTACTATTAATTATAATATTATAGTATTATATTTCAAACGTTTAATTAAAAACTAATTATTTTCTTCGAAAACGTTTGCGAATAAGAGCACAAAGAATACGGGTCAATTAAATAAGAACAGCATTTTGGGCTCTAGGGAAAGCGTGACACACACACATCGAGGTTGCTAATATAATAAATTGATTAACAAACGTTATTACCCTCAGAATTGGGGGCAATTTGTTGATGTTTGTTATGGGTACAGTTTAGTTTGTTGTGTGTGCGCCCCGAGCGGAAACTCAATTAATTTCAGGTTACGGCACTATTTTCGGTTCTAATTAAATGTTGTTTTTTTTGATCAAGTTTCTTTTTTCATATATTTTTGTCGAAAATTTCCATTCAGAAATCTTTTGTGCAAACAACAAGAATAACAATAACAATATCAACAACAAAATATTTGCTGCCAGACGATGCAAAGCAGCCAAGCGGCCAATTTGGGGTTTTTGTTTTTATATCTTTTGGGGCGGTTTTTTTTGGGTGTCAGTGTGTGTGTGTGTGACGGTCGAAATATAAAACTACGCAAAAACTATAAAGGCAGAGCAAGAAGAAGCAGAACAACGGCCAAATGGCAGTGCCAAAAGCAAAACAACGAAACATAATAGCAATAACAAATTTGTAGATTACGCACCAACACAAGCACACCCAGACACACGCACACAGACAGGGGGATTCTCACATACATACATACATGCGTATGCTACGCAGAAAACTTTTTCTACGCATTTCATGTTTTTGCTGCTGAGCGGAACGACGGCAAAAAAAAGTTCTTTTGAACTGAACTTTAAAAAAGCACTTTCCGTGAGCGCAACCGAAAAAAAATCATTTTGGCCAATTGGCAACTTTAATGTGCAAGTGTGCATGCGTGTGTGTGAGAGTTAAAAACAAAATTAACAACTTGTTGGGTTGGGCAAATGACAGCAATTGAGCCAAAGGGGGCGGGTGGCAGAGGAATACAAACACACACACGCACACACATACACATGCAGTATAATGAATATGTGCGGCGAGAAAACAAAAATTAAAGCAAACAAAAAGCCGGTTCTCACACAAACACACAAACACACCAATACTTGGGCACGGTAATAAAAGCGAGAAAAAGTTGCAAAGATGCTGTCGACGGCGACGTCAACGTCGCTGCTGGGAAGAGAGAGCGAGCGACGGCATGTGGAGTTGCAGCTGCTGTTTGTTACCCACACTCACTCACACTCAGGAGAGAGCGCCAAGGGAAGGCAAACATAACAAACAAACACACGCACGCACACACACACAGCCATATGGACACATGGGCAACCGCCGCAGTCAGCAGCCAGCAGCAGCAGCGCCAACGTCAGCGTCAGCCACATCGACCGGCGCAGACGTCAACAAAGCAGAAAGCAAGAAGCAGCGTGTGTGTGTGTGAGAGCGAAGCTTCGGGATGTCGACTGCGACGTCGAAACGAGTTTTTTTTTTCTGTCTTTCTTTCTTTTTCTTTCATTTTGCCTTTGCTTTTTGCGTTTGCAGTGTTTTTGTTTTTGTTATTGCGCTGCTGCTGCTGCCGCTGGGCGAGTCGCAAAACAACAATAAATAAATACGCAGGCGGAGCACATAAATAAATTGGATTTGTTTGCGAAATTGCGACAGTGTGAATACAAGTATATACGTATATATATATTTTTTTATTTATTTTCCAGTCAGCTTTCGATACACACACGCACACACAAACACACACACGTATTGTAAATGTTGACAAACAAAAGCTGTTGCTTTAATTTATAGCTTTTATTAGTTTGTTTTTTTTTGCTGTAGTTTTTTACACCTTAGTTTTTTTTTTTAGTGCCAGCTGCGAGCCTTGATCCTGCTGCCAACTGTTATTAATATGTTTTTGATTGGACCTCTGCTGCTAACTTGCCGCGTTGCAACGTCCGTTAGCGACGCCG
Organism: Drosophila kepulauana; assembly: GCA_023558455.1. Lineage (NCBI taxonomy): Eukaryota > Metazoa > Arthropoda > Insecta > Diptera > Drosophilidae > Drosophila > Drosophila kepulauana. The sequence goes on from CM042369.1 coordinate 41,709,890, forward strand.
TCTGCTGAGACTCTGCCACGCTGCCTGCCACCAAAATGCTGCAGCAGCTGCCACATGAAAGGCTGGCTTTCGCCGTTGCCGTTGGCTTTGGCGCCTGCGCAAGCAATCGACTCTCGCACTCTCTTTTACTCTCTCTCACTCTTGCTCTCGCTCTCCTTCTCTCCCTTCCTCTTTGTCGCTCTTTCACAGGCTCTGCCCGGGGGACTCGCGAAATCATCGTCGCTTTTTTTTGTTGTTGTTTTTGCTGACGTGGGCGCGAGCCACCTTGGGCAACCCCCCAGGGGGGTGAAAAGAGGAAGGGTGATAGGGGGGAGGAGGTTGCCTGCTTATTTCAACAGACACGTAAGGATTTGCGTAGTTTCGCAGTTCGGCGAGTGGATTACGAGCGCGTCAGAAATAGTTTCTTTTGCACAATCAACGCGAAAGTTTAGCCTAAAGAGGGGAGGGGCAACGGAGGAGGGGAGAGGGGGAGCTGTGGTTCCATATGAACACAGAAAGTGAGGGTAGGTCGAGAGTCCGACGCAACTTGCGTTTTGTGGGCAGACTTAATTTGACACGCACACAAAGATAGAATGCTGACTAACACACACACACACACTTGCACACACACTTGCATTCGTATTTTTAGCTCACAAAATGGCACAGTTACAGTTTTCAAAAGACGTTTCGAGGGTTTGAGCCAGGCTAGAAAAAAGCGAGGCGACTGTGGGCCAAGCATATGGCCAACATATGCAGCCATATGTATGAGTGTGTGTGTGTGCCAAAGGACTTGCAATCGTTTTTTAATATGCGGTTAAAGCTTATCGTGCTAATAGAAATACCAGCACAAAAAGAAAAACAAAAACTCACAACTCTCACTATATTTATTACATTTCTTGAAATTCTCCACTTGAGATGTGAATCGAAAAATAGGGAGAAAAAAAAACAATATTAAAGCGAAAAATATCTAAAAATAGACTTGTTATAAAAAAAAGCTTTACCTTAGGGGTTTGGCAATAATAATAAAGATTCTATTTCCGATAAGCAAAGGGTAAATTATACACATTACAGTTGGAATATTTTTTGGGGGTTCTCTTTAAAAACAAGAAAAACACATTTCAAGCGAAACTTGTTATTCGATACGATATTATACTGATTGGAATAAGAATGTATTATAATATAGTATAAATTATATACTAAATATACTATATCGGGGCATTCCAGCAATGATTAATATTATACTATATCAACCACAATCGCAGAACGAAGACTGTCATAATAAAATTATATCTTTATGATATCATATATAGCGATAAAGATTGGTTGCACATTATATTGCACACTATGTGGTACCAAAGTAATCTTAGTCAGCTATAATTGTACAAAAATAGTAACTGAAAGATACAGATTGTTTTTAGAAAAAAGATTTGGTATAAAGATACGATTGCTATTTCATAGGAAACTTAGATTGAAAAGTATCTGAGGTGCAAAGAAACTATTTTAGATTACTAAGGAATAAATTATGACAAGCACTAATGTTTGTGGACAATTTAGATATTTTATAATACTTGCAACACATCTTAAAAAAGATACAGAAAGATATAGTTGCTAAGATCTGCTATATTATGTTCACCAAACTACTTTGAGTATGATATCAAATATTATATCTTGTCTTTAATGTAAATTTACTACTAATCATTCGCAGAAATATGGCATCTATGTATATATATTTTAGATAATACTCATAAAGTAAGTTTTAATCTTCAAGCATGACTATAAACAGAAATATGTATATAAAAAGTAAATTAATACATATTTATTTCAAATAATATCAATGTAATCTTTACTATAAATAATATAGAGAACTTACTATATGCTACAAGAAAAAATCCGAAATGATTTCTATATTATCTGTACTTTAAATAATATTTAAAATCATACTGTAGCTATTTGATTTAAATGAATCTCTTCTTATTCCCTATACTATATGGAGTATATTTCGCATATATTAAGCACTACACTTTAGTAAATTTGCTGTAGGATTGACAAGTTTAAAGACAACTAACTATATTATGTTGCCCTGCGGGAATGTCAGCTAAACCAATTGGCAGCCAAGTCTTGGCCACGTCTCGAGTTTAAGCCTAATCAAGTTGAAATCTTATCTGATCTACGCGAGCCTAAGACAAAGTTGTAACCACTTTGAACCAGTTAGAAGCGTTGTCAACACCAGCCTGCTTCTCAATTAGTGGGCCAATAAACGCCCCCTCCTCCCCCTCCCTCCTCCTCTACCATATTGCTGGAAGCCAAGTTGTAATCTCATTGGCCAGTTTCTAACAGCTGTCGACTGTCGGTTGCCAGCTTGCGGTTCCTTGAAATTCACTTTGAGTTAACCGTTCTTCTCCCTCCCACACCCCCACGCCTCCCTCCTATCACCCTGCTCTAGACATGTGAAGCAGGCGTCGCTGTCAACTTCGTGTTGTCCCCTTTTTTGACGACTAATTGACAAGTGAGGGGTGTAGAGGGTGGGAGGGGGCAGTGTCATGTAGTGCTTCCTATGCTTATTAGCAGCAAGAAGAAGCAGAAGCAACATAAGAAGAGGGAGAAGAAGCCACAACATGTCGAATACATTAAAGTTGTGCAACAATTTAAATAAATCTTCTTTTACATCAAATTGTGTAAAAACCCCCAAGGCAGCGCTGTCGACGCCGACGTCAGCGCCACCAACAGCAAATTGTTTTCAGTATCCTTTGCATGAATGACCCAACAACAAGAGCGAGGGCTCTCTCTTGAGTGCGTTCGCTCTCTCACTCAGTTGTGCCTCTCTCTCGCTATTGTGCAGTCGACGTCGCGCACCGGCGACGCTGTCGGCATTTCTTTGATAATATTGTTGATGACGGCAGCAGCGAGCTCAGCAGGAAGGATCCTACAAACACACTCACACACACACACAAACACATACGCGCGCACGTCTTGCGAGAGAACAACAGCGAAACGACGAGAACAACAACAAGAAGACGACGACAGCCATCATAAATGTGAATGAATGTTGTCTGGAATTTCATTAGAATGGCGACCACAGAAAAGTGGTGGGAGGAAGCGAGAAGGAAGACTGAGAAATGTCACCGCAAAACACGAGAAATGAGGAGGCAAAAGGAAGAAGCCCGCATTTGCCAGCATATGGAAGGAAGCCCCCAGCAAAGGTTTGACAAAAATATAATCAAAATACAAAAAGAGGCAAATTAGAAAACAGAAACCGAGTGAAAATTGAATTGTGTACACGCGAGGGTAGAAGCGGGGTGTTTTGTGTGTAATGTAATTACCAGCAAAACTGCAGCTGGCACATACACAGACATATTTCATTCTCGCACACACACACACCCTTGGATATGAACAATTAAACTTATTGCCAAAAAGCAAGTTAAATATGCAATTGAAAACGTGTAAAAATTCGCTCGTTTACATGCTCTCGCACTCGCACTCTCTCACTCGCACACACGTAGCTACGTGCGCTACTTTGAGTTCATCGTTTTCAATTCATTTTGAGTTTCTCTCGAGTTGCTGCTTCTTCTTCATGTTGTTGCCACTTGAATAGAGCGCAGTAGCAGCAACAGCAACAACAACCACAACGAAATCGCACTCAAACACACACACACATTGGCACACGCGCGCTCATACACGCACACACATGCACAGTTACTCAATATACATGCATAGGTTTTATTATGGCATATATGCAAGTGTATTTGTGCTTACTTTTCATTTATTTTGATGATGTTGTTTCGAGGGATGCGAGAGGAAATTAAAGGGTATAAAAGCATTCACACTGCGCGTAAACACTTCTTGGCCGCATTACAACAAATGGGAAACAGAATTTGAATTATAGAAAGTGTAATTGAATTTGCGTTATTAAAACACTCGCCATGTTTCGCTCGCTCGCTCTGTTTCACTCACGCTCACGTATACGCACGCACACACGCACGCATGAATCACAATCAAAAATTTTTCTCACTTTTTTTTCTTTTTACACGAGCCCGGGAAGAACGAGCGACTTTCCGTCCGCGTTGTTCGAGCGTTTTTAGTAGACTGTTGGCGAGTGTGTAGGGTGACCGCAAACGGTATTTTTAAAACATGCTATTTAAGGTTGCCAAAGTATACCAAAAATGTACCAAATAGGCAAACAGACTTGTTTGAAAATATTTTAAAACAGCAACTGAAACCTAGTTTAAAAAGTTTTTGTTTTGCAGTGTACATACAAAAGCTTAAACTTTTTATTAATAACTTTTTATCAAGCCAATATACTCTTTAATGTAATAAAAAGATGTACGTTAAAAACAATAATAAATAAGGTGAGGGTCACACTGCTGCACACACATCGATATGCCGAAAGAGAACAATCGATATGGTACGTTGTATTGTTATCGACAATCGATATGAAGCGCGCAGTTTAAATTTTAATAACATTGATGTAGTTTAAGGTAATTTGATTTAATTATTAAGTCTAATAAATTAACAAGAATTGAATATACATAAAAATATGACTAGAAGTGTGTGCAGCAAAACATTTGAATGGAATGCACTAAAGAAAAGCACATGGCGAACCTCCAAATTCGAATTCCATGGCCGAGTCAAATTGCAGCTGATGAAGTGCAGCAGAGAAGTCCACGCCTCCAACACCAACTCCTCCACCCTCGCCTCCGCTGCCGGCTTCCTCCTACATTGTGCTGTCCAGCATGTCCACCAGCCGTTTTATCTCTCGTCTAAAATTGAGAATTCAATTAATTAAATGCACTTTTAATGATTTTTAACATTGCTTACATGCGTTGACTAAGCTGCTCGGTGGGTTTCATCGACTTGGTGATCTCCTCGGTCTTGGCCAGCAACTGATACTGACATTTGATATTGGCATCGAGAGCATCCGTTAGCTTCTTTACCGAATTCTTGTGAACTTCAACGTTATCTGCGGTAATGGAGGAGATCGAGTGCAAGAGATTGCCGAGATTCTCTACGAGATTATCCACCGATGTGGCCAGATATTGGGCCTCCAGCTCAATGTCACTTAGCACATTGCCATCCACCTCGGGAACGTGACGCGATTGCAGAAATCTCGAGATGGGCGCCGTTGATGTCGATGGTGTTGTGTGCTCCGAGTTTACGTTTGAATTGTCGGTGGCGGCACGCAACTTGGACTCCAGATTGTGTGCCACAAAGTGATGCATAGCGCCCGTGCTGCTGGTGGCACCTTCGCCCTCCAGTTCATAGGGAAATGCTGGCAAGGATTAGAATGATGAAAAAAAGACTTAAGAGGATTCAACGTTCAACTCACTGGATTGCAGTGACTTTGGGCGACTTGAGGGTTTGCTCAGCTCACCGGAGCTGTCCTTGGAGTTGCTGTTGCTAGCCTCCTCGTCCTCGTCTTCATCTTCGTCATCATCATCGTTGTCATCGTCACCCGAGTCCAGATTCACATAGCTCTCGTTGCCGCTACCCAGCGGTGGCACTTTCTTCGCCGTTGGTGTAATATCCTGCAGCACATGATCCGGCACAGGACCTGCGTATTGTGCCAGGAAGGGAATCTCCGAGTAGGATGCGGGAGTTCCACAATTGTTTCTTTGTTGTGGCATCTTGCTGTGGTTGGCGGCGGCTTCTTCTCCTTCCGCTTCGTCCGTGTATCCGTATCGTGGCCGTATGGGAATGTCCTGACTGCGACGCGACATGCTGAGTGCAGAAATTCCAAGTGTAAACGATTAAAACTCGAAAAATTGCAGCAGCTACAAGAAATTCTTTCTTGTTTTTGTTAGAAGTTACAGTTCAGTGTCACGATTACTCATTGCGACCAATTATCGATAAACTACTATTTAGCAGCAGCTCATTTTTGCGTTAACAGTAAAGGTAAACTACGCTATGTTATTGGCGCTGGCTTTAACGGTCGACATTGGATTTAAACAGTTCCCATTTGCATTTTGAAAAAATTGTGTTTTTTGAAAATTGATTTTTAAATATTTTTAAAAATAATTGTCTTTGAGCTTTATTTATATCCATTTATTCAAGAATTATTTGCTTGTGCTGATATGGTTGTGAGGTGTGACCCTTCACACAATATAAAATACTAAACATAATCCGGTCGCTCTTTTTTTTCGTTGTTTGTACTCCCATTTTGTTTATTATGCATTTTAAACATATACCAAGAGAATTACAAAATGTTAAGCTTACGGAATTAATGACTATTTAAAATATTTAAAAATAACGTTTAATAACTAGATACAATTTTGGTATATTTGTGTAAGTAAAATATCATAATATGAATTGCTACCCACGGTCACACTTTATGCGGTAGTACATCCCTAATTTGACCATAAACAAAAACAACATTCAGCGGGTTGGTCGCGTGCGGACGTCTCGCGTCGCTGTGTTGTTGTATTTTCAAACAAATGGCCGCCGCGTGTGCCAAAAAAAGTAAATAAAAGTGTTAAATGTTTTTATTGTGCGTATAAAGCAACAATTGATCAAGTGTTTGCCAGCAATATAATTTATATTTCTTTAAAAATCGTTGATGAAACACGAAGCGCAGCAATTGCTAACCGTTTTTATACTTGCACTCGTATGTGTATGTCGGAGTCATTCTCGTTCGTGTACGCGTAAACGTGAGAGTGTGTGTTTGTATAAGTGTCGATGAAGTGCATGTGCATTAAGAAGAAAATCAAAGTGCCGCAAAAGAAGCAATTTAAACAAATGCCTGTTTTCGAATAACAAATTGCAAGCTTGTTTAAAGTGCTAAATTCGCAGGAATAATAACAAAAGGAGCGGCAAGCAACTTGTACGCACACATACAAATGCAGAAAAACCGACAGCGAATGCAGTGCGTGTATCTGTGTGAGTGAGGGCGACAAATTTGCTCGCTCGGTCGTCGTGTGTGAAGCAGAAAAAACGCAAAGAGGAGGAATAAGAAGAAGAAGCAGACCATCGTTTGCTTTGCATTTGATTTTGCGATTACACATGTATGGGGTACAAATTCCAATTTGAATTTGCATTTGCAAGTTGCGCATGCGTCGCTGCCGTTTTTATTTTGTCTACGTTATTAAACAACAACTCGTGTTTTTTGTGGGATAAAATCTTTTTGAATTGCTGCTAAGAAAATCAACAAAACTACGAAAAAAGGTAAGAAAAACGCACAAGTGCTAAAAAAGAATTTATTGAGAGTGAGAGAAACAACGAGCAATGAAATTTAATGTAGCTGCTGCTCGCTCGCTTGCTCTCTTCGTTCCAACTGCAGAAAAAAGAACTTCATTTACTTGTTGTTGTGTGCATGCGTGTAAGTGAATATCCGAGTGTGTGTGAGAGAGTTTGTGTGTAGTTTTGCTTGCTACTCTTTTCTCTGGCATTTGGTTCTTTGGCTTTTCTTTTCTATTTTGCGGCCAAGTTTTGTTCTGACTGCTGCTGCCCAGTTTGCCAGTTACGTTTATTCGCTTGTTTTGTGCTTTACTCCATTGTCTTGATATTCGCTTGGGCAGCGCGCTGCCTCTACCTCAGTCGACGCTGCGCTTTGCACTGCATCGTAAACTTAAATGGAAGCATTCAGCTGGCAAACTTCGGTTTACCTTTGTTGTTTGGTCCAATCAGAAACCAAGTGAATTTTATAAATCTTATATGAATTATTGCGCAATTTGCAAAACATACCGGTTGTTATTTCTAAATTTATTTCCATTTGTATTATCAATGGGAGCTGTTGATTGCTGAATGCGTTCAATAAATTTTAGTGTTGCGTTTTACTGGCTTTGCTCTATTTGTGTTTCAATTTCATTGTGCCTACTCTCTCATACTTACACACTCACTTTTACATACATATATTGCTTTTGCTATCTACCGTTATGTTTCGATTGCGATTTCGTAATAACTTTGAGTTTGCCCGACCGCCGACTGCGATAATATTCGTATTCGTTGGCTCTCTCGCACTCACACACACACACTTATGCAAGTGCTTTGCCGTGTGCATGTGTATGTGTGCATAACTGTGCAATGACAGCAGGCGGTGTAGTTGTTATTGCTGTGTAGCAGTCGCAGTTGTTGTTGTGCGTGGGCTGCACTTTATTTATCTATATGTCTATCGATTGCTATCAGCAGTGTGGGCCACAAAGCAAATGAAGCGATTGATGGAAAACGCAAAGTAATAAAATATTAATGAAATGTGGTGGAAAGCGAATGCGAAAGGACACGTGACAGATGAAATGTGTTCCAAGTGAATGCTAAAGACTGATAAAATATAAATTAAATGCACAAATTAATTGAGTTATGCAAATAAAGTAATTTTGAACAGTCGCTAATTTACTTTCACATGAAATTTGAAATTCTTATCTGATACTTACTGTCGTTTGTGTGATAACAATATCAGTGAATTATTAATTAAGGTGTCAATAAATGTGTGACTGTTGTGAATATTTTTAAATGCAGTGAAATGTTGATAATTACTGCAGTTGCTAAGTCCAAAAATGGTGCAAATTCAATATCTTATGCCTCAAAAACCATGCAATAATCCGAAATGTGCACTTATATGCAATGCATTTAAGTTAAAAATAATTATAAACTGCATTTTGAGAATTATATCCAAATTAAAAATGGTATGCCTTAAAAATGTTGCAGCTATCCGAGTATCCAAATTTGTATGGAAGGCATTTAAGTTAAAATAATTAACGATTTATTAGTGCTTTATACAATAAATAAAAAAATTTAATTTAAAATATTTGGAATTAAAAATTGCATTCTACAATTTGCACTTATCTACAATGCATTTAAGTTAAAATTAATTTATATACAAATTAAAAATCTTGTGCCTTAAAAATGTTGCAGTTCTCCGAAATATGCAAGTATTCAAATTTGTATGGAATGCATTAAAGTTAAACTATTTTGTGTGTGATACAATTAATATGTGATAATATTTATTGAATAATCAAACATGTTCTGTTATCTGCAATGCATTTAAATTAAAAAGTTAGCGGAAATTTACTGACAATATTTTATAAGTTTTCTAAAAATATCTTTCAATTTAACACATTTAAGTTAAAATATTTATGGCAAATAAACTGAATTTTTACACTAAAATAGAGCACTTATCTAAGATTCGCCATAAAATGTACTTTCGCTAGCTATTTCAAAGTTCACAGCTGTATATTAGAATACAGAATTTGTATATTTTTTTTCTATATTCTCTTAGAATCTCATTCGTTTATTTTGACAGTGGATAATGGCATCCGAAGTGTGTACACAACATATTCCATATTCCATTGAAATTAAGTTCTCTGTTGCCTCACTCAATCTGCTTTCACCCACATCAGTTCACACACACTTCAGTTTATATATACTACATATATGGATCGATCCTGCTGAGGTTATTGCTTGTTTCTTTTTCCAGCTGTGCTTCGATTTGGTGTTGTTTATTTTTGTTGTTGTTGCTGCCAACAACAAGAGTCGCCAGAGGGTGACACTTGAGTGTAAGTGTTTCGCTCGTTTATTGCCCGCTCTTCGTGATCTTGCCATCCAAAAAGAATCTTTTTCGTTTCTTATTGCCCTTTACATACAAACATATATATTTTTGTTAATACTTATTTTCATTGATCGCCGCCACACATTGTTCAACTGTGGCTACAATGACTGTAGTTATTGTTGTATTATTATTGTAGTTGCTTTTTGGCTTTGGCTTTACGGAACTTTCAATGGGCGCCTCGCATTTGACCCGCTGACCCAGCAGACAAGAGATTCGTTTACGTTTACGGCGATTTCGACTTTTAACGTTTTCCCGCCAGCAGCAGCAACAATTGCAATATTGCAAAAAAGCTTCAACTCTGCATGCAGAGACATAAAATGTAGCTTTATATTAAGAGAGAGAGAGAGAGAGAGAGAAGGAAGGCGATGCCTTAGAGCTGATTAAAAGCGCGTCTTAATGCGATTTGCATTTGGTTTCGTTTGCTTGGATCGTGGTTTTGGGAAAATCTAATTGAGGAAATTCATATTATTTTCGCAGTTGACCCTAAAACTGAGTAAAAATGCCCGCTCACGTGCCAAGGAAGCAACCAGTCAAGAGGCCATGAGGAGTCATAACTTCACTTTTGGGTTCCATGTCATGTGCGTGGCCAATTTCAACTTCTCCGCCCCTCCCCCTCCCTCTGAGTGCACTCAGTCTTGAGTTTTTGGATGTTGGCCGATAAGCGTGTTAATGGCTCATTAGCTGTGCGGTGCTCGAAAGAGTTTAGGCCAAAAAGCTATTACACAAAATTGCTCAAAAAATTAACGAGTTTAGGCAGCAAGACGCTTAACTTTTCTCATCTTCGACGGGCGTGGGAGACACCTGTTTTTGGTCCCAGCTTCACCAAGACTGTGAAAGCCAATCGAACTCATCAGCTACGCTATAAAAGTGTAGTCTCTTATAATCATTAATTGAATTTATGGCAACAGGAAGTGGTAATGTCTTGAAAACAACTCTAATTGCAAGTGGCATTTGTTATTGGATGAACCAATCTGTTTGATCTGTTTCTGTTGTCTATGTTCTCTGTTAATGTTGATGTACAAACGTATCATAATTGTTGAGAAAGCGGAAAGATGACACGTAAGAACTGCATGACTTGATAAGTAAATAGATGAATGACGAGAGGAAAACTGTGGCCAGAGAATGAGGCTTGAGAATATTAAAATTAGGTCAGTTGATTACCATAAGCTGATCTCGGGAAAGTGGGGGAAAAATAATAATTGAAAGCGGGACTATAAAAGCGGCAAAAGAATTTTCGAACAGAACTTAATCCTTTTGTATTTTGAATATCAGATGACTTCACTGTTTTGGACATAAATGAAATTAGAGATTATAAATCAGAATCTGTAATTTAGAATTCTAGTCATTAAGTTGCAAGCAAGTGATTGATGATGATTGAGCTTATAAATTCTGTACATTTTTATATTTATTGTAGAATTGAAAGTCGCATAAAATTGCATTGTTGATTGATGATAATTGTTGTAGTAGAAATATTGGATGTTCATTTGAACATTTACTATATAAATTGTGAATATACTTATGCATTCCATATTCCATATTTAACCTTTATAAACTAGTTTTTTTCTCAGCATGAACTCATCGCACACATTTTTATTCAGCGAACTTCTCTTAACGATTCTCTGCTTCGTTCTTATTTACAGCTTTATACACTTGTTGTATACATGTATCTAAGTTTTTTTTTATGATAATTGTTCGATCCGTTGCTTCAATTGCTTGGCTGGAGATCGCATCCAAGCATGACTCATCATCGTCTATGTTATTTAAATGCTATTCCACTAACTGTATAAATCCAGACAGCAAATGAATTCCGCAACATTTACCTCAGAGTAAATACCAAAAATAGTCCATCAGCACTCAGTAGAATCCACTCAGCTTCATGCCTGCTTCTTATTTCTATTTCAATTGCGCAAAGCGCATTTTGTTTACATCCATCAAACGATTCTCATTCGGGGAAATTGTAAAGGAAAATACTTTTCTACAACAGCAACTGTAAACCTGCCCTCCGCCCACTTTAGCTCGTTTGGCAAATGGAAGCACTTAAGAATTTTGCAATTATCGACAAGTCAGCAATATCTTTTGCCACTTACAACAATCACAACACAACACAAACAACAACAACAACAACTCTCGTTGTTGTCCCGATCTGTGTGCCAATATAGTTGACCTCCTTTTTGATTTGTTTACAACGTTTGGCACTGCGGGAAAAACATTTGCTTGCTTGCTTCGTTTTTTATTTTTTGATTTTCGTGGAAGGTGTAAAATGAAAAGCGAACCGTTTAGTTGTGTTGTGTTGTGTTGCGGTGGCGGTGGCGCAATATTTGACCCACCTTTTTGAAGCTTTGGAAAATGATCAATCTGCATTCCCCCCTCCTTTCAGCTCTCTTTCAGTGTTTTTCACACATTTTCCGTTGTTTTGTTTTGATTGCTTTTGATGCGTTTCGCTTTTGCCATTTGATTGATGTCGGCGATATCATTATTAGCAACATTAAACTTCATCATAATCTTCATTACTGCATTTGAAAATGAATTTGTGGGTTCAACTTTTACTTTTCATTGATGACTTTTCCATCGCACATAGCTATTTTTTTTCTCCTTGAGGGACTTTTTCCTATAGTTATTTTGGCTAAAACTTAATGTTGTTGTCGATGTTGTTGTAGGTGCTGCTGCTGCTGCTCCCTGGTATTTTGTGTCAAAATATTGTGTAGTCTCCGCCCCCATCGCCTGCATCTCCCCCTCCTCTACTCCTCCTCCTCCTTTGCCGCCTCCAACTTTGTTAGCGTCTTAACAATGTCCGCATTGTTTGCAGCTCATTAATTTCCCAAAGGTTTTATCTGCATTTCCGCATCGCTTTTCAGCTTTTCTTGCACGCACAAACAACAAGCTGTTGTTGTTGTTTTAATCTTGCCAGTTTTTTCTTAGCTTTTCTTGCCTGCTTTTAATTTGTCATGCAATTTGTTATTCTAATGGGAAAATTAATGTTTGTTTGCTAAAAATAATAATGTAATAATAGTACAGCATAATTTATAAACATTCTTATTAACAAAGGTGCTATTAACATTAGCATAAAAATTAATTTTATGTTTACAGAAGATTTCTTGATGTTTACATTTAATTTATGGTAAAAGAATAAAGTAAAAAATAACAATAGGTTCATCTTATAAATCAGTTGCTTCTTTCGTTATTTATGCTGTCAATTTGCTTGTTTTATTTTATATGCATATCTCTTAACATAAATCTATAAAATAAATGGATTTCCGTGTTGTTCAAGTGTTGCCAAGATTAATTGTATTTTTGGTTGAACAAAGATTGAGTTTCTCTTCTGTAAGTTAGAGTATTTCGTAGTCGTTTTGTTGATCTGCGCTGATAAAATTGCACTTGCAACTTGCGAGCGTTGCTTGTAAATTTCACTGATTGCGTGTTTTTCAGTGGACCGGGAGGTTAAAAAGGCGTCAGTAAACACAAAAGTAATGTGTTGGTATATTTTGTACTCTATGGTATATTTTGAGTATATTCGATGTACCAAATATAGTCTTCGGTTTATTTTAGTAATTTTTTTTTCAGGGTATCAATTTAGAATATTTTAAGAAATACTAAATATACCCTTAGATATAATTTAGAATTTTTGTGGTATATTAATTTGGTATATTGTAGCTTTCTTATTTGTTTCAAATTTTAGGGGATTAAAAAGGAATTAGTAAAAACAGCAATGTGCTAGTATATTTTGTGCGATATGGTATATTTTGAATGTAGTAGTATATTAATATACCAAATAGTTCATTCGACATATTCTAGTATTTTTGTAGTATGTTTTAGAATATACCAAATATTTCATTCGGAATATTCTAGTATTTTTGTGGTATATTTTTAGAATATGGCGTTATTGCTCAGTGGGTATCTCTTAGTCGAGCACACTCGACTGCAGCTTTCTTACTTGTTTTTAGTTTCAGGAGGTCAAAAAGGCGTTAGCGAAAACAAGCACTGTGCCACGCCCATAAATTGTGTCAACTGTTGCATATCCGATAATCGATTATATATGCCAATTGGCTGACCAAAGTCGGAATTTATTATGCGCTCCATCCGAGGAGAATCGCAGACTCAAACTTCAGACTTCAGACTCAATATATTTATAATGCTTCTGTCAACATTTGCTGCCTTTTGCATACGAAATTAACCTTGAAATGGTTAAAGTATACGAAATCAAATTAATTTCAAACCGGTTAACAATTTTTTCCGTTTCCTCTTAACACTCTCATTCGCATTTTTAATGCTCTGACGATTTTGTTGTTGTTGTCTAAATAGTTTTGCATAATTCACGAACGCATTCTAAATTATATTATTATTGTTGCTTTTGTTTTATGATTACTTTATTAAATAATCTGCTTAGTTTTTGTTGTTTTTTTTTGTTGTGCTGCAAAATGAAACGTTTATAAGCCTAATGGAATGCTTTTAACTTGGTTCTTAAACGTTGACATATTTCAAAGGTGTTGTCACAACGCAAAAGGAACTGCAAAAAATGCTAATTGAACGTGCTTTGTTTACTAATAAGATACTTCAATGTTATCTTTGGTAACTTGACGCTTTTCATTGACTATTATAAATAGAAATATATGCTGTAAAGTTTGTTGCTTTTACTTGCGTAAAATGCCTATTTTATGACACCTTTTTTTTTTTTTTGTCAACTCGTTAGCCATATATAGTTATAATTGTGTGACTAACACGACAACTCGCACATTTTCGATGGTCAATTCCCAAGACAGAGATTTTTTTTGGGGTCAGGCATTTAAGTTATCCCCCAAAAAAAGAAGAGAGAAAAAAAGTAAACATTGGCATTGTCAAATGCAGACGCAAAACTATTTGGGACACGTTTTTTGTGTTGCGTTGCGAAAAGTTTGTCAATGTTTGTTGCTTAAAAATAGTTGCAATTAGCGTAGAAATGTGTTTACGTTTTTGTGGCAGCTTTAATCGACATCATTAATAAAACTCAAGTGGTATGCGACTCAGTCTTAGTATCTGCAAGATACTCGCCTCGTAACTAGGCATAGATACATGCCGCAAATGCATTTCAACTGGAAATGCGCCAAGCCAAATGCATCGGATGCGCGACACTTGCATTTTTCAATGCTTTATCTTTAGAATGTGCAACTATTTTTGGTGTATCTGGGAATGTCTAGCAGGGAATATGCGTCTTTATTTTTCTTGAATTAGTTGCACGCTGCTGTCACTGACAGACTGGCTAGAATAGGGCTGGACATGGCATTTGACTGGCTGCTGCATCTTGTAGATACATTTCAAAGCAAAACTGCAGCGAATGCTAAAAATAAATCCAAAAGCCCTTCCATCACAAACACGAGAAGGGAAGAGAACTATGAATAGCTTGAGAACACGCGCAGTGATCCATTTTGATAATCAACTTCGGTTGCTCAATTTATACTGTATATGAGAGGAGGGCCACACGAATTGACGATCATTTTCATTTTCTTCTTCATATTCTTCATCCATTGCTCTCTCGACTTGTTTCTGCTGCTTTTAATTGCTGCTCTGCTCTTTGCTCTCTACCACACACAAAATTTCGTTGCTTCGAGATAAGGCGGCGTCTTCTTCTCTGAAGTTGTAATGTACCAAGTTCTTGTTTTTCTTGTTGGCGGAGATTTTAAAAATAGTTTTTCGAGTGCGCCAAAGAAATTGCAGATAAACTTTAAGCATGAAGTTCACCAAAAGGGGGAACCCAAGATACTACCACAGCGATAAGTCTCAGTCTTTATTATGAGTTATGATTTACGGTCGCATTCCTCGGGAATAAAGCGCATAACGGATGCCTTGGAATTTCCATCGTGGAGAGGGGGCTGTGGAGGGGAGACTGGCAATGAGTTGCAGTAAATTGTTGAAGCTGGAATTGGTATTCATGGCATCGAGAATTCATTTAATGAGCTCACAAATTATTCAAAATTTCTCCGTTACACTTGGAAGGTGTCATCTTAGCACTTGGCAAGTGCGGGAATATTGAGAAATTTAATAAGGAAGTGCTAATGGATGTGCAGTTGAGATATTAATAAAGTTGAAGTGAAATATGCAAAGTTCACCGGAAGGAAGGAAGATTATTAAAAGTATTAAAAAATCATGGGTTGTCTTAAGGAAAAAAAATGTCCGTATACAAATAATTCCATTTTTGTGTAACTTGATGTATAGTAATATATTTTATCAAACTGTGATATTCAAGTAAAATACTCTCAAAAAATCATTTGGTAAAAGAAAACGAACAAATTCAAATAAGGTATAATCATAAAAACAAAATATTATCCGCTGTTCATCAATAGAATTTTAGTATACAAATATTTCCATGCCACAAAAAAGATTTTTTTGTAAATAAATACAATCTTAAATAATAATAATACATTTTTAAAATTGTATTCATCAATAGTTTTTTAGTTTACAACTATTTCCATGTTGATGTAACTTTATTTAGTACAATATTTTTTGAAGCATCGCAAATAGTAAATAAAAGTCGTCGATAAAAAATCTTTAGTACAACTCATACAAATAATGAGAATAATAAAATAATTTGAAATCCTTTCTACCAATAGACTTTTAGTCTTCAAATCTCCCAATTTAGAGTATGTTGCAATAATAAAATATAATATTAAACCAAAATCGAATATTAAACTTAAATCCTTGCTAAAAATCTTTATTCGAAACAAAAGCATAAATCAAAATTGTTTACAAATAATTCCATTTAAAAGTAACTTGCTATCAAACTAAAATCCTCGCTTATAATCAATAATACAACGCAAAAGTAAAAGTCCAAATAAATGACCTTTGTGAGGCCGACAAAAGACAAAAAAATAAAGAAAAAGAAACATTGGCCCTGCTCCGTGGCCAACTTGCAAATTTTTTGAATTCCCACACGAATATTTGTAGGATGCAATGCGATTACCAAAAGCTGACTGTCAGTTTTTCTTTTATTTATTTATTTGAATCAACTAAAAAGTTTAAAAAGAAATAGAGTCTAATGCTCAGCTGCTGAATTTGTTTTGTTATGGTTATTGTTTTGGGTTGTTGTTATTCACACGCTATGAAGAATTTACTTATGTGCAGGTTTAAGCAGCGATTTAGTTATGTTTTTGCATTTATTTATACCTCGTAAATATGTGCTGCAGAGAAAGGGGTATGAAGTTAAAGTTGGGGAGAAATAATAATCAATTTTGATAAGGTAAAATATAGTGCTCTAATTGAAGAATTTGAATGTTCAAATAAAATTCAAAATAATCAAATTTTTAAAGCTAAAAAAAGGTGCTCTGATTGAATAAGTTTTATGTTCAAAATAAACTCAAAATAATCCATTTTATTAAAACTTAAAATATGATGTTATGATTAAAGAATTTTGATGTTCAAAATAATCTATTTTTAAAATCTAAAATAGTGTGCTCTGATTAAAGTTTTTATGATTCGGTAAAATTCAAAGTAATCAATTTTATTAAAACTTAAAATATGGTGCTCATATTATTGAATTTTTATGTTCAAGTGAAATTCATTTAAGTTAATTTAAATGCAGTTATTATATTTAGAGGCTGTAATTGAACTTAATTCTGATGTGTTTAATGATAATAATAATAATTTTTTAAGCTATCATATTTCGAAATTCAATTATTCAATGTAGTTATTATTTTTAGAGGTTGTAGCATTAAATTAAGTTAATGCTGATATGTTTAAATCTCTATTACATTTCGAAATTAAATGTAATCTAGTTATTACAGTTGCAGGAAAAATTCAGTGCTTTATAAGTGCTTTTGGTATTACATATATTTAATTTGGATATTTCTGGTAATACAAATTAGGGTATTCACTTGCCAGCTACTCGAATTCGATCAGCAGTTGTTTTTTTTTTAGCCTGCTATTCATGCATTTTTTTTTTGGGCATTTCCAAGGCAGCGAAAGTCGTTGCTGGCTGCCATCGTCATAGGAGACAACGTCATGAAGTCTGGGTCTTGGTCTTGGTCTGGGTCTCCGATTTTGTGGATGTGCTGCAGTCAAGTCTCAGCTTTTAGCTTTTAGCTCCTGCTACAATTTCTGTGTGTGATTTAATGCGCGACTTTTCGCTTTTTTTTTCGGCAGCTGGCCGTGGGCTGTTTTTTGTGTGGCGGGTATCGCTTGCTTAGGCTTAGGCTTAGGCATTTGCATATCGCATGCACCATCGAGTCGAGCAAATAAAAATTTATGCAATTAAGCAAATAAGACGACGACGACGGCGACGACGATGGCAGCATTAGAGCCACAAAGCGATAACAAATGAACGAACGTCCCGATCTTGGCCATATGTCGACCTGGTTGTGTCTTATCGATGCAATCGAAGGAGGCGAAACTAAAGGAGTAGGAGCAGTAGGAGAATCAATAGCTAAGAGTTGGGGTAAACGGCGACAGGGCGTTACGCTTCGATAGTTATCTGCATTGTAATCGACGAATCGAGGCACACAGCAGCAGCTCCTCCAGCTGAATCATAAATTAAAACTCTGCGCATTTGTTTGCCTGCTTTGTCATGTGAATGTGTTGCACGCCTCCTAAGCTGGGCTTTAACTGGAGCTGGAGTTGGAGCTGGGAGTCAACACACCATGTCCATCAATTCTTCACTTCACTTTCATTTGCTATGGTTGTGGACCTAGTTGGTGGCCACCTTAGTGGCGTCTATATAGTTTGTGGGTGTTTTGGGGCATTTTGTTTTGTCGTAAATGCAGCCAAGACGCTTTATATGGGCTGTTACTGTTGCAACAAGAGCTGCTTGTTGTTGTTGTTGCTGTTAATTTGCCTGTCCGCCATGTGAAAGTTTGCATGCCACAAATTGCGCGAACGTGTGAATCGAGGGTTGAATTCGGGGGAGGGGGTTGGAGTTTGATGCAGTTTGAAGTTGCAACGCTGCGAGGGTTCAACATTCATTTTTCATGCTGCGACCGTTTGGTGATTATCCTTTTAACGGATTGACCGGCAAAACAACAGCAAGCCAAGCAACTAACAAAAATAATAACAATAATAATAAAAAAAACTAAACAAAAAACATCAACGAGAGACAAAAACAATTTTCACCAGCCATTCACAGCCCATAAATCGTTTAAATGAGGCATTCAATCATGTGGCAAGCAGGCGGCAGGCAATTGAAATGGATTATCCATTAGACGCGAGCAACGGACCAAGATCAGTTAGATGCCCAAACATTTGTAATTGCTTTAAATATGCAAACGATGTGGAGAAGAAATATAAAATATTGATAAAAATTGCTCGCTTTATGACTTGTGAGCGTTTTACAACAGATTTTTATTTGTTGACAATTACTGATTGTAAACCTTTTGATATTTTATTGAATTTTGTAGAGGGGTCTATGCAATAAAAACTCATTCTTCGAATTTAATGTGTTGGATTTTCAGTTAAACTTTTTCTAACAGCGTTTACTTTATTTGTTTATATATATTCATTTGATAAACTCAAATACCATTATATAATAGTAGCTAAAAGGTATTTTTCAATGCGGGAAGTCTGGCCACATTTTATTATTCTTTTTTTCTCTCTTTTAATTTTGATTTGTGACTGTGGTGGAAGTGTTGTACAAAAGAAATGTTCTAATAAATAATCAATATCTATAATATTAATTAATATTATAATACTATTAAAACATCAATGTATTTATATAATAGTATCGAATATGTATTTTTAAATACGTGAAGTCTGGTCACATTTTATTATTCTCTCTCTTTTGATTTTGATTTATGAATGTAGTTTAAATATTAAGCAAAAGAAGCGTTCTTTTAAAACATAATTATCTACAATATTTATTAATATGAATACTTTCAAGATATCAATAATACTTTGTATATAATAGTAGTAAATACATCAAGTCTGGTCACACTTTATTATTCTTTCTTTCAATTTTGATTTGTGAATGTGACGCAAAACAAGCGTTCTAATAAAATATCCATATAATTCGGTAAAATTCAAATTAAATCCAATTGTCAATTGAATTTTACATTATCTCCTCTTTCAATGTATTTCAAGAATATTTATTATCCAAAGCTCATGCACTTTAACCTCCCCGTGACAAGTTTCAGCTTAATTCTTTATTTTGACTGCCCGAAATGCAATTTAGCACTTTTCAATTTTTCAATTTCAATTACACAAGACTTTAATGTCTCAATTCAATTCACTAGAAACTCAAGACACACCCAGAAAATCACTCACAATGGGTGCAACATACAAAAACACAACACAACAAAACAAAGACAAAGTCAACTTTGGATTCAAAAGAATTTAATTGCATTTTTCAACGTGTTGCTTTTAGCAGCTCCAAAAAAAGAAACAAAAAAAACTAAACGCTGAGAATGGGACACATTTGTTCACAACTTATTCAAGTGTGGAAGTTTTGTCGGTGGGCGGGTTAGAAACATATAGTGTTGGGTGGCACATAAAAATCGGCCACATATAGCTGCGATCTTTGTGACATTTTCTGACATTTAAATTGTATCTTTAAAATGCGCCCACTCGTGAGAACCCAATGTGAAGCGAATGGATTGGAACGCCATGTAAAATGGGTCACAAATCGTCGTCGGTACCATAAAATCAAAAGTTCTGCGCTCATAAATTATTCGAGAGGAGGGAACAAATTAAAAGCGTGTGCTTCCTGAACAGAAGAAGAAAGTGTACAACTCGCATAACCCAAATCTGAAGGCAGGTTGCAGTGGTAAAGGAACGCCTTGTTGTCCTACTTATGCAATCGCGTGGACTTTCCAAAAGTGTTGGCCCGCCGGCATCTCAGGGCCAACCCAGGTCGATCAACAATCCCGGCAATCAAGCAACAACAGTAACAGCAACAGAGCAATCGATGATTGCCAATCCTCCCCCTGTGGACACTGGACTCTTGATGTCTCAGGTCTCTCTTTCTCTCTCACTCAATCACTGGAATTATCGCATATCTGAGAGGCCGCTCTTGAGTTGATATTTGCATTTGTGTGACCAGTGCTAAAGGCGCACATTGTCCGCCTAACGATAATGTGCCCAAGTGCAACAACAATAACAACTTAAACAACAAAAAACTAAGAGCTATAACTCTGTGGACAGCAAAGCAATTAGCGCTGGCCATTTATGGCTCTTAAGAGTTGGGAAAAACTGGGAGCTGGCTGGGAAAATTGTTCAGCTGCTGGGTGGCTGAAGAACCGTTACGCAACATTTTCTTTTCTTTTTTTTTTGTTGTGATATTAGTTGTTGTCTCGTTTCGTTTCGTTTCTGGTTGCTGTGTGTGTCGCAAAAAAAAAAAAAAACAGTCTCGTGGAGATTATGCTGCACAGATAAAGCCCACAATTTATGATGCCGCTAATCACCGAAGTGCCTCGGGGATGACTCTTCAACTTGACCACTTTGCAGTTATTATGTGCTAACTGATAATCATTATCCTTCCAAACCGATCTCTACTCTATGCTTGTAGCGAATGCCAGCTAAACTCCGAAAGGTAGTTAATGTTCTTGACAGGATGATTAGAGAGATAACAAGTAGATGATCAGATGTGGAGCTGCTTGAGAGCAAGTGAAAGGTGGTAAGCGGAATGTGCAAGAATGGATCGTGTGTCGTTTGAGCTCAGAATGGTTATGGAGGGATTTTTTATGTGCAACGAACATGTTTTTCGGAATGCTAAAGTTTATTTATGAAGTTCATAAAAAAGAAAACTGTTAGATGATCAATGACGATAATATTTAATAAATATCACAGTGGAGAAAATTAGTTCTCCACAGATTAAATATTAATGTTCAAGTATAATAAGTTGGAATGGTTTATGAAATTGTCTCCTTAAGAATTATTCTTAAATTGTATAGTAGATCATCTACGATGTATGTAAGAAAGCTTCAGATCTGTTATTTGTAAATTAAAGATCCCTGGAAGTGAAGAACTATCTATCAAATTTCGCAAATAATAAACGAGATAACTTTAACTTTATATTGATAGATTAATTAATAGATTAATAAAATAAATAAATACCGTAGTAAGAACTAAATTAATAAAACATAAAAAGGTTTCTATAGAGAAATTTAGAAATTGTCTTAAAATTTATTCTAAAGATTTTTACTAAAAAGCATACTTATCTTCTTAGGATCGGTAACTATAATAATTATCGATAATTATAAAGATCTTTCACATTCTTTTCTCACTACTTTTTCATTAAGATTAATTTGAAAATCTTTGATGAATGTGATTGCCACATTTCAAACTCCCTTTCTATAGCAATCCTATCTTCTTTTGCAACAGCAATTATAATAATTATATCTGCTGTTGCATTCATAACGATTATCGATCGTTTTTCGCATTCTTTTCTTATTGCTTATTTATTATTCTCTTCTTTTTTTTTGTTTGCAAGCCTTGACAGGAACTTTCATTTATCTTGTGCCGCATTTAATGGGTTTACTTGGAGTAGTATTCAAACAGATCAATTGAAAAGATGCGTATGAGGCAAGCTGAGAAGGAAAGTTGACTACCATCCTAGCAGCTGATCATCAGTCATCAGTTGGATTCGTATTAAGATAAGAGAAGAGTGTCAGACAGCAGGCAGCAGCTCTCCATACAATAATGCTTGATTATGCAATGATCTGTGCCTCATCTTTCGGTGTCTGTCTCTTCTTTTTCGCTCTGAACTGACAACGCCCCATTATGGCTATTAGGCGTGGCAGCAATTGCAAACTGAGACTTGGACTTTGACTGTGACTGTGACTGAGGTTGTTACTGAGGCTGGGCAGCTGCTTGTCCAGTTTGTAGTATCGCATGTGCAGGAAATGAGGTGAATGCCTTCTTCTTGGTTGGGGCGACACACTCGGAACAAGCACAAAACGAAGAGAAGTCGTTGGGCCCAAGACAACAGCGAAATCGATATTTTTCAGGGACGAAGCTTCTGTCAGTTTTGTTTGCCACTTCCATTTAATGCTCGCTTCTCTCTACAATATAGTTGTTTTTATTTCACTTATATTTTTTTTTGGTTTCAGTTTCTTTCCACACTGCGTGCTGCATGCGGTTCAATTTTGTGCTCATTCGCCCATTGAGCGCGTATTTATCGAGAGGGAGAGGGGGTGATATAGTTGTAGAGAGAATTTGAGGCAGGGGTGTGACAACATTGGTGGTGGTGACTCACTTGGCAGAACATTTGCCAGCTTGCAGTTCACACATGTGGACTTTGCGGCCACGCGAAGCCACATCAATCCATCAGCCGACTTTTAAAAACGTGTCGCCTGCTTCATTCTTGCCTGCCACAAGCTGACGACAGTCGTTGCAAAAGATTATTATGGTTAATAGCGTACCCTAGTGAACTCTAGAGAGAAACAAGAAAACGAAGAATTTATCGATATATGTAGATCGATAAGATAAGAGAAACATTCAGCAATTTATTTTGCACCTAAACTTACCATTTATAGTGCGACATTTGCTTTATACTTGTGATCGAAACTAGAAATTTTAATTATTATGATATACATAGTTGTTAATATTCTTGAATTTAAAGTCTTAAGTATCTATTATTTCTGTATTTATATTTAATTATACGAATTTAGTTGATAGTTTCTAGCATTTAAAGTCTCAGAAAATGATTATTTCTGCCATTATATTTACTTATTACCATTTAGTTAATAGTTCCTTTTAAAGTTAGCTTTTAAAGTCTGAGGAATTTATTTTATCTTCATTTACTTTTTTAAAAATAAGAAGGGGAAAAAGTACTACTAAGTACTATGAGTCAATCGATAGCATTTAATGAATTCATTGGAATTTTTAGATAGTTAATGGGGGCCTAGTTTAATATCAAATTAGCAATTCAATTATTTTGCACTGAAGCAACAACATTAGTAATCAAATTTATAGAAATCTTGACAGTTTCGTGTTCATTATCAACTCAATTCGATGAGTCCATCGATAGTAAGGCAAGTATCGATAGTAAAAAGATTTAAAGAAAATTTGCGAAAATACATTAGTAATTCTTAAAAATATTGAGAGTCCCATGTTGATAACAACTTCATTTGTCAACTCAAATCGATGAGTCAATCGATAGTAAATGAAGTATCGATAGTAAACTTATTTTTAGACACTTTGCGAAACTGCTTTTTCGCATACATAAATATGCATATGCCTCTTTTATGTCCCACCACAAAGAGTATAAAAATTGGCCAAGTGTTTAAAAGTGTCAATAAATTGTTGTTTGTCTCACGTTTGTGTGTGTTTCTTTTTAGTTGCTGTGTGTGTCTGTGTGTGTGTGTTGTGTTTATGCTTTGGTGCTGGCAACTGAATTATAGCCACGTCTTATAGCCTGTTGTTGTTTTGCTGGCTGTTATTGCTTGTCGTTGGTTGCTTTTGTCTGTGTGTTATCTGCAGCATGTTTTAATGAGTTTTCATGTTCTTTGGCTATTGACAAACTGTAAATTAATGTCGTTGCGAAGCATTTGCAAAGCGGCAGTAAACCAATTTAGCATTTAAGCCATCACATCGAAACGAACATACAATTAGAGCCACCGAACCGCAAAGCTTTCAGGCCAAACTACAAAACCACACACAGAAAGACGGACGGACAGAAAGACGGACGGACAGAAACCCGTCGAGCTGCTGCTCGATAGTCAATTCGTCAATTGTCACATTTGTCAGGCTTAATAAGTTTTGCGAATGTTTAAGCTCAATTTATGTTTACATTTTGTCCGTAATCATGTTCGACTGCAGATAACTCGGGAAAAACAAACTGCGACGTCGTTAGATGTGCAATGGAGGTTAAGTGGCTTTTGGGTTGGGCCTGTCTGATGATGATTTATGCCAGCCACAGCGACAATTTAGCTTGGCCTACACAAACTTAACTTGCTATTAAATGTGGCTTAGAATTCTTAGCATACTTGACCGAGAAAAAGGCTTGATTCTTTTAAATTGAATCAAGAAAGATGTTTGATTATTTTAAATTGAATTAAGAATATTTTTTTGAAAAAAGTTTTTATATTTTCCTCCCATTGTGGCTTAAATTGCAATGTGGCATACTTGACCATTTAATTAAGAATAATTTTTAAAAATTGTATGTATATTTTCATCTCATTGTTTAAACTCTGAGCTTACTTGACCGAGAAAAAAAGTTTGATTCTCTAAAATTGAATTAAGAATCATTTTTAAAAATCATTTTTATATTAACTTCTCATTGTGAATCAAAATTCTCAGACCGAGGAAAATGTTTATTCTTTTAAATTGAATTAAGAATAATTTTTAAACATAGTTTTTATATTTTCATCTCATTAATCAAAGTTATCTTTATTTATTTGCAGGTAATTACAAATGTGAACTTGATGCATTTAAATTGTTTACTCAACATGGTGAGAATGAGTAATGATAACGATATATTAATGTTCTTATATAAAAGTAAAACATTTGAATTCTATTTAAAGCAATAAATAAAATAACTTTTGCTTAATAGCAGTAGCATTAATCCCAGAACACTCCCAAAAATCAAAGATCCACATATCAGCCACACCTTTCTTTGAGGCAAAATCCTCAAGCCAAACTCTTCCTGGAAGTTGAATTTCCACTCCACAACGACGTGATCAAAAAGGTGGGCGTGGCATCAACAGTGCAACAAGTGGCGCCAACTGCTTGTGTCGACTCTCTTTCCTCTTTCACATTTCTTATGCACACCTTGCACTGATTTCCATGGCTTTAATTACAAAAGTGGACGACCAACTTGGCCAAAGCGTCATTGGCCCACTTTTTGTCTTCTCTGGCTGCTGCTGTGCATGTATGTGTGAGTGTGTGTGTGTGCGTGTATCCCCCACGGCAATTGCGTCTTGTAGTTTGGCTTGCTTGGAGAGTGCGTGAAGTGCTTCAAGTTGCGTTAATTACCATTGCGGTCACCGTCACACCCCTTCAGGCGCTTCTTTTTTTATATAAACTCCTACCCAACAGCATTCAAAGTTTGCAGATGGTTTCGTGTCTGCGAAGATACAGCTTCGCATAACAGTTGTTGTTTATGTAGTTTAATAACTAATGGGTTAATAAATTGGCTGCTGATTTTATTTATGTACTTTTTGCAGACTTATAAAAATTTTAATTCAGATTAAAGAGCAAAGAAAGTTTGATTTAAGCAAATTTGAAAATATGAAGAATTATAATTATGACAATCATCATACTTTAATATCACATGACTTTACTAAAGGTGAAAATAAACAGAACGGAAGAAACAAATGTGATTAGAAATTTATTTTGCATATTTCACAATATTTTTGTTAGGAAATTAATAACCCAGTGTCTTTGTGATATAATATGTTTAATTTATTAATATATACATTATATTATTAGATAATTTTATGAGGACAAGTCTAACTTTATTAAATAATTGGAGTTGAAATCTATTTAGCATATTTCACCATATTATTCTTCAGACAATTATGAAGACAGACTTTAAGGGACACTTAAATTACTCCCACATATTATTATTGACGATTTTATAAAGAAACAACTAACTATATAAAATAAATTGAGAAGAAATTAACTTTTTACAATATTTTTTAAGGGAACTAGGAAGTCGAAGTTTATGTGTGAGAAAATGACTCAATATGTGAATACTTAACTTAAAGCAACATAATAATTTTAGGAGATGTTACAAGGAGACAACCAATAAAATTAATTAAATTGTCAGGAAATGTGTTTTGCATGAACCACAATATTTTTATTTGACGAATACGAAGGCAGTTTATGGGATACTTAAACTATACCCGCAAGATAACTAACAACTTTATTTAAATTGGAAGGAAATGAATTTAGCATATTTCACAATATTTTTTGTAGACAACTACGTAATCAGACTTTATGCGATAAAATATGTTTTCATTTGTAAACTTTTAATTTATGGCATACTAAAATTACACCCACAAAATAACAGATGATTTTACTAGGAGAAAACTAACAACTTTAATTAAATTGAGAAGAAATCAATTTTGAATATTTCACAATACTTTTTAGTCAACTGCAAACCTAGAGTTTATGTGACTATTTCTACTAGTTGAACACGTTCGTCGTGAAAATGCAGAGAGCAAAAGAAAGCCCCACGCAATGTGACAATGCAATCGTAGAGTAGAGTCAAAGGCCGGATGTGCGGTATGACTATCGTATGATAATCGAATGATAATCGTATGTAGATTGCAGTCGCTGTGGTCATTTAACGAGTATGACCAAGTTTGGGTTTGTAGGAAATATAAATTGTGAGCTCAAATTACGCTGCATATTAATAGAAATGTTGTGGGAGCTTAAAGTACACAACTCTTGCACAATCCGATTAGTTTTGGGAGGCGTATTTCGATTTCGATGACGATAAGTTGACATTGACTGAAGTGTCAAGTGTGTTGAACTCGACATTAAATCAGTTTCTACTTTGTAGAGCTGAGAATAACAACTCCCTTTTTATACAGGAATTATTCATATTTTTTCCTCAATTGGAAGAAACGTTTAACTATCCATGATGGCCGACGATGATGAAGTTCAGTTCGATGCTGTCGATTCGGGTGCATCGAAAACATTTCCAATGCAATGTTCAGCTTTGCGTAAGAATGGCTTCGTGATGCTCAAAGGACGTCCGTGTAAAATTGTGGATATGTCCACCTCGAAGACGGGCAAACATGGACATGCCAAAGTGCATCTCGTTGGCATCGATATATTCAATCAGAAGAAGTACGAGGATATTTGTCCCTCAACCCACAACATGGATGTGCCGCATGTGAAGCGTGAAGATTATCAATTGACTGACATAAGCGACGATGGCTTTGTTACCCTGATGTCGGACAGTGGAGAAATACGTGAAGATCTCAAGGTGCCGGATGGGGAACTGGGCGGCTCATTGCGCAATGAGTTTGGCGATGGCAAAGATCTATTGTGCACTGTTTTGGCTGCATGTGGAGAAGAATGCGTAATTGCCATGAAACCGAATTCGGGACTGGATAAATGAAGTTGCAAGTCGAATGTTAGAGCAGCTCGAAAAAGAATTGAGAAACCAAATAGAGAACGTATTTTCAGAAGAAATTGCGTAGAATATTAAACTTTAGAAGGGAAAGGGAATTTATTGGGAAATTTAATGAGATGGAAGGTGTAGTAATAAAATGCGATAGGGAATTTTTGGGGAAATATTTAATGTGGGTTTCTAGCTTTCGGTATATTTTTGTATTTAGTACTTAGGTATATTAATTTGGTATATTTGTAGAATATGGGTGTAGCAATGAAATACGATAGTGAATTTTTAGGGAAGTATTCTCGTGTATTTTAGTATTTAGTATTTCGGTATATTAATTTGGTATATTTGTAGAATATAGGTTGAAATTTATCGATCACTTTCTTATTTGGTTTTAACTAAGTCGTTGTCAAATTTATATTTTTTTAAAGATTGGGATAAATTCCAGTAACGAAATGATGGAAGATTTAAAATCTTCAGATCTCTAATATTGTATAATAACTGAGTCTTTACCACCTTGAAAATTAATTTCAAATTTACATGCATTATCAGTTGAAACTCCTTTTTAAAATCAATTTTTCATTGAATACGACAAGCAAATTAACATTGAACTTCATTTAGTGATTGATCTCGTAATGTTTTGAACTCTTAAATGCTTTTCCTTTATCGTAGCGACAACATTTGAGAGAAGCCCGCATTTTGTTTTAGGCTCATTTATCATATGCAGACACAAACATAATTCGATAGTTTTGAATCAAATTAATGAGAACTCATTAAGAGAGACGCGCCCAGTTAATGCGCTCAGCTGTTGCTATTCAAGAGGTTATCAACGGTACCGTTTTCAAAGGTTTCAAAACTGTGCATCAACGAGTTGTCGCTAATTATGTGTGTGTGTGTGTGTGTGTGTCTACGCATGATTCCCAGCTGGAAAAGTTGGTTCAATGGCCAACTAACCGACGACCACCTGAACAATTAAGCTCCATTTGCCGCATCGTTCATTTGGTTAAACGTCGTTTTCCATTTGCATTTTCATTAATTTTTGCTGCGTTTGGTTGGAAATATTTTTGCTGCCATCGATGTTGTTGTGACGTCTAACTGGCGGCATGTCTTCGCCCCTCATCTTCTCACTCCCCTCTCTCTTTCTTTCGATACGTGTGCAACAGCATCTTAAGTTGTGCTCCACCTTTTGGTTGCCAACGGCGTCTCCTTCATTTCAATTGACAGGCAGCCGGCTTTTTTGCTTCCTTGTTTGCCAATTGCATTGGCAATCGACTCTCGATGCATTTGCATAGGCCAGAAGACTGCTTCGACAGGCACTCACTCGCACATTCACTTACACACTCACTCACTCACTCGCTTACTGATTCATCCATTCATTTGCCGCCGCCGCCGCCATTCGCCAGTCATTCATTCAAATTTTGTAACTGTTGTTTTGCCTGCCAATTTGACATTTCTGTCAAGCTGTCGCCATTTACCTCCCCCTCTCAAAGTTTTCCCCCCCCCCCCTTTTTGGGTCCCCTGTGTGTGGGTGTGTTGACTGCTTCCAGCTGGTTTTCTAGTGCGTGGAGTTTTTTTTTTTCTCTTTTTGCTACTCACGACTATTTGTTGCAGTTGCTGCGTTGCAATTGAAAATGTTGTCATGTCTGTTAACAAATGCAATAAATTTGCTAATACAATTTAATATGACTTGAGCTCGACACAGGATTTTGTTACAAGTCGCCAATGCGACAGCAAACAGAGCCACTCCTAGATATTGAATTGGCTGTGGGAATGAATCAAAATAATTCGGTGAAAAAGAAGCAAAATAAACATTCAGCCTGGCTGTCAATGATGTCATACTGCTAAAGGCGCCAAGAACTTTGCAATCGTTTCCCGAAATTCAATTAGTTGTCCACCAAAAGAAAAAAATGTGAAGAAATAAATAAACAACAAAATTAATCCAAACAAAAGCAGCATTTGTTTGTGTGTGAAGTAAAGAGGTTTTATGGGGGCAGCGAAACCCGCATAAATTTCCGTACATTATGTTACCCAACATTTGTCGTATGTGAGAATTAAACGATTACGAAATGGGAAGGCATATGGAGAAGCTGGGATTGCCAAGCAAATGAGTAAATAAATGGGAAGAAATAAAAGGGTCGAAGGTAATTGCCAAGTTTGATTGAGAAATGTTGGTTGCATTCTAAAATATTTAAAGTTTTTGTGGAATCACCCAAATGAAGTAACAAATAAAAAATAAATTTGTGCTTTAGTTTTATGATAAACTTATCAGTACATATTTTTGTAGAAATATTTATTTTGGAAACTCGGACATTAGTTGTGAAGATTTAATTAATTTATTATCAGTTTCTGTAGAATGATATTTGATTTGATTTGTATAGGAAACGCTTACTTATCATTGTCGTATAAGTGAAACGAAGCAAGTTCTATTATTATCAATAAAAATAATTACCAAATAGAAAAGTTACCATCGAGTCTGTTCTTACTGTGAGATACCCGCTACTCATTTTCAATCAACTCAAAACAAAAAAAAAAATACTAAATGAATACACCGAAAAATACTGAAATACACTTAAATATATATTTGGTATATCGGAATACTAGTACTTTTAAAATATACCATAGTGTAAAATAAAATTATACTAAATAAATATACCGAAAAATACTGAAATATACTTAAATATGTATACAAAGTATATCGGCATACTATTACTAAATTTTATGTACCGAAAAAATACTAAAATAAACTTAAATATATATTTGGTATATCGACATACTAGTACTAAATTTATGTACCGAAAAATTGGTATATTGACATACTAGTACTAAATGAATGTACCGAAAAAATACGGAAATATACTAAAATATTTGGTATAGCGGAATACTAGTACTTTTAAAATATACCGTAGTGTAAAATAAAATTATACTAAATGAATATACCGAAAAATACTGGAACATACTCAAATATATATTTGGTATATCGGAATACAAGTACTTTTAAAATGAACTATAGAGTAGATTGTCAATTAAAAATATTAAGATACAACAGCATATTTATAAATATCTATTAAATACTATTATTACTTTATGTTCAATGACATTTGCATGGCTTAAATAGCCAACAGTTTAGTCGCTCTATCATGGCTAACAAAGAGTTTCTTCAACTGGAAAAATAGTTAATAACTGCATTTAAATTCACTGACATTTCATTACTTGCCATTTAAGCCGCTTTCAGCGACATGTGATTGACTTGTGCATTAAAATCGATCAACTTGCAACCGAGTGCACTTCGACAAAACGCCCACCCACCCACAACGCCCACACACTCCATTAATGGACAAGGTGGAGAGCTGCATGAACTGACAACTAATTGTTATTGATTTCAGCTTTGCATGCGGCAGTCTTATAAATAAAGCATAAGCGGAAGACAACAAACTAGTCATTGCACTTGGCCCATGGCCCTGCTCTGTGTGTTGCTGTCTTTATAATGCTTTTCCAAGTGCAGTTTTCCCATATACGAAATATATATATATGGAATATCACTATGACAATGCTAGTAACAACAAGCAAGTTGGGGGGGCCTAGGAATAGAACTCAGCACTCATTTCTCATGCCCATATATCCATCCATTCCATTTCCCATTTACTTCGGCTGCACTTGACCTCCGGCTATGTGGCTCCGGCAAACTGACAGTCTCGGCTGTCAGTCAATCAACAAGAAAACTGCACCATGCAGAGTGTCTAGTCAATGTCTTCCTCCCTACCTCCCTCCCCCCTCTGAAATGTTGTCTATCCAAAACTAATTACACGCTTTAATATGTCGGCTGGCGGTCGGCTCGGGGCGTGGCCATTATTCAGCAATTTTTGTTGTTTTTTTGGAGTGTTTGTTTCGAAACGGAGACGAGTCGAGACGGGGACGGGGGTTAGAGGAGGATCGGGGCGTGAATGCGTGCATCATGAAGTCATGGATACAATTTTTACTGTTATTTATACACACGCAGCAAATGCATTGCTTTTTGTCTTTGTTTATCTAACGGTCATAGGTAAACAGCTCGACACGCCCCACGCCCGCCTCCCTTTCACATCCACCCTGCTTTCAATTAGAACTTCGGCTTGCGTTTTGTAATCACCAAAATACAAAAAAAAAAGGTGACAGTTGTCGGCTTTAATTACTCAATTCGTTTGTGATATATTGTGTATTGTTGTTAGATCGATGAGGCTTTCTAAGTATTCTGTTAAATCGATTAAGGCCAGAGCATCAAGAATTTCCTCTTATCCCCAAAAATAGGGAGTGTGTTGTTAGAAATTATTGGAGTAATTGATGTTGATAAGGTAGAATGCATCATGAAAACTCTTAACAACATATTTGAATACAATTTTAAAAATCACTGCATTTTATGCAATTACTGTTTATGTTTGATTTTTCTTTTTTATTTCAAGACTTGATCTCTTAGGATTCAAATTCAATAAATTTCTTAAAAATGTTATCATTTTGTTCTTTCCAAATCATAAATAAAACAATATACTAAATGTTTTAATACGATTTGTTTTTATAATTGACAAAATAAAGTGCATTCTCTGCCATTAATTTTTAACTTTAAGAAATATGAACAAATTGCTCTTTGTTTTATATCAAAGTACTTTTATTTTTAGAAATGTTCTACTGCCTGCATTTAGTTTAATATAAATTCTATGCAATTATTGTTTAACTTAAGTTTAATTTTTATATTTCAAGATTTCTTTTCTGAGAATTTAAATTCATTAAATTTCCAATAGAACTTATTTAAAGATTTAGTTGTAAAACCTTACAGTTTTCTTAAAATACTTTATGAATTTAATCTTAAAAATATGATATATGTACATTGCAATTTACTTTAAGTGTTTCCCCTTTCCTTTTATTTCTCAGAATTTTAATGCATTCAATTTCTTACATCAAAGTTTTCCCTATAGAGAAGTTCCACTGTCTTTTATCTGCTAAGAATCTTTTGTTTTGTTTTAATTCACACCTCGCTAATGCTCGCATTTCTTAACATTTCTTTCATTGCAGGTGAGTGTGTTATCTTTATCATCTACAGCAGCTGGCTTTTATGATAGATGTATGTATGCATATACGGGTAGGTTGCTCAATCTGAATCTTATGTGGCTGTTGCTCTTGATGTTGATGTTGCTGGCAAAGTGCTAATGATGCAACGGCGCTTTTCTGATTGGTAGATAAAGCATTAGGTTAATTCGAGTCGCTTGCCTTAATTAATTGCTGCTTGCGAGACACCTTTTTTGGATTGCGTGAGGGGCAATTAAAGAGATTTATGTGTCAAGTCTCCACCCTGCAGGGCTGCAACTTGATGGCTTATGAATAACTATAATACTTATGTGCGTGCCTGCCCTGTGGCTCACTCAATCGGAATAAATGGGTTAAGAAAACAAGTGTATACTATACACTCATATATATATGTCATGTCTGCGTGTAGGTTTCGCACCAGATAAGGTACAAAAAACGGAATTGAAGTCGCGCACTTTGTTGTAACATAACATAATGGGGTCATTGGAAAGTTGGGCTGTATTTTATCTGCGTGGAGCTTTTTCTGGTTGAGAAATGTGACTTGTAGGCTGACAGCTAACCGTATAACCTGAGCTGTGACACGAGCTCTGCTCTGCTGTTGTTGATGGATGTGCTTTAGTTTGACTTTTAGCAGGTGCTTTCCAAACCAAAACCCCGATTGCTAGAGAAATTTTGACGTACGACAAAGAAGATTAAAAACTTTTGGCTTAACACACTAAACAGTGCAACAGTGTTGCCACAAAACGGATTTGGGCCTCGTGTTCCAAGAAGTAGAAGTAGAAGAAAAAGAAAAACCTTGACATTAAGTAGACTCATAAAGTAGATTCTTACAACACACTATTTTTTTATTTTTATGTGGAATTAATTAACAAGTTCTGTGGCTTAACCTTTATGTTCTATATCGCATTACATTAATGAGAACGATCTACAACTCATTACACAGCTTTAATGCTAAGGTCAGCCATGAAGTTTGCCACAAGGTGTCGACTGCTCAATGATGATGTCTCCCACTGGGGTTCTCTTTTTGCGTGAGCCAAGTTAATGGGCTTGGCTCGGTTGTGAATGAAATTTCAAACGACATTTTCAAGACCTTTAAGATGAAATACAAACACATACACAAAATTTCATATGCTAATTGCGTGCCAAGTGCGCTGGACACCAAATGGAACGACCCTGAAGTGGTTCAAAGCGAGTTTCCACATATGATATTTGAACAACAACAAAAAAAAGAGCTATGAAATCATATTGGGTAACAGATAAAAAACAAATAAAACAGTCGAACAAACATCGACAGCAGCAAACGGTTGAGAGGGGCAACTGCCAATCGTCTCGTAAATCAAATTGCAGCATTTACTATCGAGAGACAGCAACAAAACTTGGACTTGGACTTGGTTCGAAGTGGCGTCCACTCCACGCACCACTGACATTTTACAAGGGAACTGCACGCGTTTTAATTGCAACTTTGTGTGGCGACTCAACGAGAGGGGGACCACAAAAAGATACGAGTAAATATGTATGTAGCCGGAGGGGCATCTCTCTCTCACTCTTGGAGTAAGTGTGTGCGGAGGCGTGCGTGCTCGCAATGAGCTCATGGAGTGGCCCCCAATGGCGGCCAGCCACATAAAAAAACAACTAAGGAAGTTAACGTTGAATGGAGTCAACTGGGAAATACCCGAACTGCGCAAGACAAATGCAGATAAGAGTCAAAAACGTGCTAAAATTAAGAAAAAAAAATCTTCAATCTTGCTGAAATCAAGTCGAAATCAAAACCAGAACATAAATAGTGAAATTAAGATCAAAATTCGACAATATTTAAAAATTGGCGTAATTAATGATCTAGCAACAGAATTTAGTTTAAAATTGATAACCCTTGTTTTAACGCGATGTTAATATTATGCCAAATATTTCTAACTTTACAGATAAATTTCAGAAAAATAGAAAGAATATTCTTTCAAGACTGAATCGAAACATGAAGATACATTCTGAAATCAAGATCAAAATTCGACAATAAATCAAAATTGACGTAGTTAATGAGCTGCTATCAGAGTTTAGTTTTAGATTAATAGCCTTTGTTTTAAAAAAAATTGTTAATATTATGCAAAATTTGTTTATTTTCATAGTTCAATTTCAGAAAAAAAGGATATCTTTATTTTACGGTATTTCCAATATTAAAACATATGAAAAATTTCTTCAAGATGTAAGTTCAGATAGAAATTTTGCCTCAAGAATTTGTTTTTGGAATAGAAGTATTTCTAAACTCTAGATTTGTGTACTAGTTTTTAGAGTTCTTCAATCTTTTCAATCCTTACAGTGATTGTTACCAAATTTAAGAGCTCGATTTAAGAAAATCTCTAAGGTGAAGTTATTTCTTTCTTTAGATATTTTCGATTTTCAATTCTTACCAAATTTAATAGATCTTTTCTCTAAGATGAAGGCACATCTTTCTTTAGGTATTCTCGATGAACACAGTCATACTTCTTTAACCATTGCAATGCCGGGTATTTTGAAAACTCGGGGGTAAACAAAGTTGCGACAGTTAAACGGAAAGTGCAGTGGCAAGGCGAAGGCAGTAGGAGGGGCAAGAGGAGGGCGCGAAACGTGACCATTAAACACAATTGAAGCGCCACATTAAAGCGCGAGCAAATGGAGCAGACGACAGAAGGCGGGAAAGCGGTGGGGAAATGCTGTCGGCGCATTCAGTTAAAGTCTCCATTAGGCGCCTGAACATGCGTGGGCAAGCAGAGGAAGCAAACAGCGATAGAGAAGTTGCGATAAACAAAGATATACAGAGGGAGAGGGAGAGAGAGTGAGTAACGTTGTGAAAATTTCAGATTTTTACTATTAAACTTTAATGATTTTATCGGCATTTGCATCCTTTCCTGCACACACACACACACACACACATTAATTTGCTTGGGTTTTTTCTTGTGCGAACTGCGAGTTTTCTCGTCAAGCCCAAAAAGGAAATTCATTTTCACTGACCAACTTTTTGGTATTTATCGCTGGGAATGGCAATCAGGAAAGGTTTCCCCTCCAGGTTTTTCAAGTTTTTCTCTACCTACATAAAAACATTAGCTTATGTTATTTTTTGCTTCTTTTTTATTAAGTATTTAGCTAGTAACTGGTTTTCCTCTCGAGCCAATTGAGACATAACTGTAGTTTAATGCACATTAACATTTTCCTTGGGAATTATGTCAGTTGGCTTTGAGTTTTCAGTCTTTCCAACCGTCTCAGGCGTTTCCTTAATTCGAAACGCACAAGATTAAACCCAAAAAGGGGGCAGGCAACGCATCATTATATTGTTGCACAAATTTGATTGTTTGTAAATATGAGAAATAGTTTATACTTAAAGATGCTACATGTACTTACAAGTATGTCAGTCTTGTATATGCTAAATTGTGGGAACTTTTTTCCCAAAACTAGCTCAAAGATGCAACAAGCTGGAATAGAGCTGAGAAATGTTATGTGTGTATTATTATTGAGGTTGTCGAAGACAACTTAACATTTATTAGAGCTGCTTCAAAGTTGTTATTAGGAAGATGAATTTATGCGTTCATATTAAATTATTAAATCTAAATACCTAAACTCGATTTTTATAAACAGTTTAATGGTCATTTATTTCAAGCATCAAATATTTGTTACCTTTTAGAGATATTAAGCCTATGTATTTGAATGATTCCCGTTAATCTCACTGAATTTTGTATACCTCCAACATTCGAACAGATAAAAGACTTTGAAGTTACAATGGTAATAATATTAGAAAGCGAAAAAACGTTAACAATTCAATATTCTGTGCTTTATGATATATTTTAAAAATAATGGTATATCGTTATAACAAATAATCCGTTTGGTGTATTGCAGTATTATTTTTGGTATATTAGATACGTTATAGTAAATTTCATTAGGTACGTTATGGTATATTTCGAAAATAATGGCATATATTCATACAAAATATACCTTTTAGTATATTCTAGTATATATTTGTATATTAACAAAATACAATCACTTAAAATAGGTAGACATTCTCTACTTAATGGAATATTCTAAAAATAATGGTATGTTGTTATACCAAATATACCTTTTGGTATATTCTAGTATATTTTTGGTATTTTTAGTAGATATATTTAAACGCTTATTTCACAGTTTATCACACTCATATAATTCTCTCACTTGTCATTATTCTGATACAGCAATTAGTGTCTGTAGTAGCTACAATTGAATGAGCTGTCAATAAGACTACTAAAATCTTATTGAAAATTGCATTTGTAATTAATTAACGAACTATTTTCGCTCTAAGCGCTGTCTCGGTCTCTTTCGTGTTAAAACAATTTCCCTGTTAATCATTATTGCTGCTGCTGTTGCTGCACTTGCTGCGCTCTGAATGAGCAACTTGTTTGGAATTGCAGTTGAGACACACAGGCTGCCAAATTAATTAAATTGCCTGTAAGTGCAATCACAACAATAACACAACTGAAACAGCAACAATCAAGCAGCGTTAAGCTACTTCAAGCATCGAGTCATGATGTCGCTTTAAAAACATCATTAACATTAAAATTAAGCTAACCCCCAGACGACGACGACGACGACGAGAGAGAGACTTTTCACCTTGGCCCCTGCTGCAATTTTCCAATAATAGCAACACAGCTCGACGAGGAGACAGACAGACAGAAAAAATCAACTCATTAAAGCCACAGCGAAATGACTCAAGCAGTGGGAGGAGATGGTTGCAACAGCAGATAATGAATGAAACGAAGAGGGGGGAGAGTGGGGCGTCTCTAGCGGCAGTCAAATCAATGCGGGTGTTGTCTTCATGGTCCGAGAGACCACATTCACTTGTTGTGTTGTGTCTCCATGGCGCTGAAACAGAAGC
Source organism: Drosophila kepulauana (assembly GCA_023558455.1). Lineage (NCBI taxonomy): Eukaryota > Metazoa > Arthropoda > Insecta > Diptera > Drosophilidae > Drosophila > Drosophila kepulauana. The sequence continues at coordinate 41,747,294 of CM042369.1, forward strand.
AACATGCAATGCCAAAATGTGGAATGCGGAGGCGGAGTTTGCACTCAAGGATGGAGCACTCGCTGTTGCAGTTGCAAATGGAGAAATGCTGGGGAAGGTGGCAACGTCGTCGTCGTCGTCATTTGGCTACTGTCTCTGCTGTCTGGTTGCTGTGGTCAGCTGTCGCTGTTTGAATGTGAAATGTCGACTGGCGGCAGCAACTGCATTTTTTGGCTCCTTTGGCGAGCTGTTTTCCATTAGGTAAAATGAAATTTATATCATGTAATTTAGTGGACAGCTTTGCGGGACACCCACGTAATCCGGTTGCCGGCGCCAAATGTCCGCCAATTGACATTTCTACCTTGGGAAAGTCAAGTGAAACTTCCGATTGCAAAAGTGCAAAAATGATGACATTGTATTACTTTTTTTTTTTTGGCATCATCAAGTTCTTTTACTGCACACACATCGTTGACTTACTTTCTTAGCTGTCGAGCTGCCTAACTGCCTGCCATTTGTTGCAGTTTTTGTTGTTTTAGTTGTTGTAGCTTCTAACGGTCTTTTGATCGTTCTCACATTTTCACCTGCTGCCAGCCTGCACAATTTCTCCCATCAGTTTTGGCGCATAGCCCAAAAAGTCTTGACAAATTAATAAACAAGCCATCAAGTGTGGACCCCTCTTTCACTCTCTCGACACTGTTCAACAACTCTCAAACAACATGTGCTACATGTGTGTGTTTCTCTCTCACTCTTCTGGCTCCATGTCGACTCCCCATTAAATGTTGCAGCCATTTGTCAGCCTCCCGGCGATTTTAGCAAATTGCATTCTTAATGGACACTGCCAAACCCGCGGGCTGCAAAAGTTGCTATGCAAATGGCTCAGACAGTTCCAAATTCGCACTCCTCTGAGTGTATGGCCAAAATGTGTGTTTTTCTGAGTCTGTGTGTGATGTTCGTTAAGCGCATTTTTTGTGGCAAAAAAAAGCTGTTGATGGGTAAAAATAATGCCCGAGTTGAGAGTGCCTGAAATTTGAAAATAAAGAATGATGAGTTGAAAGAAAGTTCTTTGGAGTGTTGGAATAGCTTTTCTATTTCTTAATTAAGTTTTTTTTTAAATGATGAACAGATTATTCGGCAATAATAGAATATATGTTATGTATAAACTCGGTATGTACTGTGAACTTTGAAATAGCAGTGCGACAGAAAAATAACTAAGTAACGGATGAGAAAAAGAATGATGACGTGAAAAGGCTTCGCTTAATCTTAATTAGTTTTTTTAAATGGTTAAGCAGTCCTTTGAAACTCAGTAATAATAATCGAATGTATAGAAGAGATATCTACTTTATCTTCTTTTAGTGCTGATTAACAAAGGGGAAAAGATTTTAGACATGAAAGAAAGTTCTCTGTATAATTTGGGTAGCTTTGTTTTTTCTTAATTAATATGTTTGAAATTTTGTAACTGTTTCTTATACAACTCACTTATAATCGAAGATATAGACTTGCATTTTTATTTAAAATTATCCTTACTACAAATGGGAAAATGAAATGATGTCGTGAAAGATTGTCTTTAGATGTTGTTTAATTTATTTTATATGAATTCAGTAATAATCGAATATATAAACTTTAGTATCTAGCTTTGAATTCACGCATTTCAGTGTTTACTTTTTATCCTTACTAAAAATTTGAAAAATAATAATGTCATGAAATAAAGCTTTATTGACGTAACTTTGTTTTTTCTTACTTCATTTTATAAGATAGATTTAAGCTGTTTCTTATAAAATTCAGCAATAATCCATTATGTATTCTTAGTATCTTTACATTAAATTCCCGCACTTCAGTATTTTCTTTTTGTCCTTACTAAAAATTAGGGAAAGCATGAAGACGTGGAATAAAATTGTTTACTAAAAAAAAATGCAGTTATAATCGGACATACGAATTTGTTAGCTAACATAAAATGAATGCTTATGAGTGCTTACTTTCTACCTCTAATAAAAATAGGGAATAAATACGAGTTTATCTGTGACATGAGGGCTTAAAGCAATATAATGAATAAACATTAATAGTCAAGTGCACAGATTAAATAGTCTAATCTGCAAGTCTCCTAATTAGTGAAATACAATCAGTCAATGCCATTTCTATTATAGCACTCGAATCTAATCAGCTTCGCTCTTAATGCAAATACTTATCAAAATTAATTGTAGGCTCATTTTGTGTTTTGCATTTCTCTTTTCTGCTTAAATTTGCTGCAGTAGTTTAGTTTCGTTTTGTGTCTTGTTTAACTGTCATTAGCAACTGCTTGAAATTTATTGTATTTTTACTTTCAATTCGATTCAATTGAAGTAGCTTCAATCGCAATCGTCAGGCACAACATAAATACACACATACATATGTATACAGTGTGTATGAATATTTGGTTTCTTTAATTGCCTGACAATTAACAATGCAAATTGCAGAGAAACGCCACCTGGCGGCGGTCGTTGAACGTTGCTTTGACACGCTATTCGAAGCAATAACAACAACAACAACAACAACAACAACAACAACAACAACAACAACAACAATATAAAATAACCAAATACCATTGAGAAATATTAAACATATGTAGACAAACATTTCGCTTGGGTTGTTGTTGTAATAATAATGTGTTAAATTTTCACGTGGAGCATTTCGAATATTTATCGCTGTGTTGCAACAACTAGGCACAAGATCCGCCCACAATTCAGTTGCATCCCCAAGCACACACACTCGAGTGCTGCTAATTAAAATGCAACAGCAAATGTTTACGACTTTTGTTCAACTAATTTTAGGGGTAACTACAACAATAACAACAGGCTAAAGCATAGGCTAAAATAGACGCCGCTTTATAAACTTGGCTAAGACACGCGATGGCCGCGAATTTCTGCAGCCAAAGTCAAAGTTTGCATGTTAGAAGACCATAAAATTGAAGCGGATTCCGTTGACAGCGCAGAGTCCACAGACAGAAGAGTGCCACAAACATTGACATTCAGTTGCGGCATGGCCATGCATATGCCACATCTGCTGCTGCTTGCCACCTCGTGTGTCTAGCGTCTATTGTGTGAATGAAGGCAACTGCCCAAGAGTGACAGCTGTTTCCTGTTGGACTCCTTGGGGCTTCCCTTTCGACTAATCAAATAGTTTGTCCTAAATCTAGCTGTTGATGGAGGTGTATTTAGGCAGTTTTTGACAATTTAGGGCAGCTGAAAGAGTTAGGGAAAACCCCTTAAAATTTTTTCTCTATCAGATTAGTATAATAATATATTTTAAATTAGATTATTAGTATCCTTAATAAGTTTGTATAGATTAACAAGTTTGCAGAAGGGATAAATGTGTTTTTTTTTTACTTATAGATTTTATTAACACATATTTTTATATTTCGATATCTATATGACATTTCAACCTAGTCTCTTTATAAATGGTCAATACTAAATAAAAGACCTAGACTTGGACTTTTGCATACGTTTATATTATAATCTATAAAGAGATTATAATGATTATATACTTTTAAAAATGATATAACAACACTTACTGAAAAATCCAGTGGATTGTCATCTTCTAAAGTCTTCTTTTTATAGCAACTTTTTATTAAAAGCTATTATATATTTTATTACTAGCAAAATAAATATACAAAAATATTGAAATTTAGCAAAATAATTATACAAAAAATTAATATTTTGGGGCTGAACGTATTTTAATGTCAATAATAGCAAATGATGGAAGTAAATAAGCGGAAAAATTCAAAAATTCAACAATCGTTTTTATCACTAAAAACTTGTCATCAGCAGTCAACAAAAACATAAAAGAATTTTTTCCTTTTTCCATTTTTTTATAGTCCTATTAAAGTCATAAATCAATTGACATAAATTAATATTTTCCCACTAGCTGTAAAATTTGTTGTATTCACCAATAATAAATTACTTTTTAAAGCATCAAAGTCCTACTTAAGCGTCAAAAAACAAGTAATTCTCGCTCTCGTGGTCGACACTTAATTCGATTTCAATGGGATTTCTTTTTGAGCAAAAACCCGTCTCGGGTCGCAAGGTCTTATGCCCCATGCTGCACTTCCAGCTGTTTGCATGCCGCTCTTTTTGGGGGGCTGGTGGCAATCTGATGAAGCTTAACCCCTATGATTATTAGAGATTACTCGTATTAGAGTTAGGCCTCATTGGCTCATTGGCACGTTTCACCTGGCCCAGTGCCTTTTGCCTTTTGACGAGCTTCGATTTTCAATGTGAAAGCGAGTGCAAAGATACACATGTATCTGCTAGATACTTGTGCTTATACTTATATGAATTGAGAAAGAAGTAAAACAATAACAAATATGCATGTTTCTTTTTATGGGGATCCGGGAATTTATTTGGACAATAAAACGAAGACGGAGGAGGAGGTCTTTAGTGTTGTTTTTTCGTTGTTTGTTTGTGGCCACCTGAGGCGATGTTGGTTGCATGTCGCTTTTTTTTCTGACCGGTATCTCAATAATTCATACGCAATTGTATTGAACAATAAATTAATCACACGAACGAAAGCTACACACACGATATAAAAACGTCATAAACAATGGCCAAAAACACAGATGTGTGTGTATCAGTGTGTATTTGATATTCATGCGTATCTGTATCCGTAAGATACATAGATACATGGATGCATTTGCAAATGAATAAATATTGAAAGAGCGTGGCGGGAAATTAAAAGGCAATTTTCCGACCAGATAAAACAAAGATCGAACGTGTTTTCTACAGTGCAAAAGTCAATTAATCATTAAAGAAAATACTGTGTTCATGTGCATGTCAGGCTTGTTACCGTTGTTGTTGTTATTGTTGTTGTTGCAATTGAAGTTGCTTTTGCTTTGGGTATTGCTGTTTGCGGTTGTTTGCCGTGTTGCGACTTTGTTGCACTCTTGAATGTTGTGTGTGTGTGTGCCACAGGAAACATCGCTTGTCTCTTGCAATGTATGTGTGTAAAGTAAAAGTAACAAAAACAAAAAGAAGCCGCGACAATGTGCAATAGTTGCACAATTAGAGACATTTCACAGATACCATTCGCAAATTCCAACAATCGACTTCATTTCATTTAGATCTCCTCCTACTTCGTTTGTTCGTTCCTTCCTTCACACTACAAACTCGTTTTGAGCAGGCGCAATTTAATTGTTGCACTTTTCTATTATTTATAGCACCCCGTCGTCATCGTCATAATATTGTCTACTGTCGTTGTCTAGACTCTGTAGAGTCTAGAGTCTGCCCATGAGTCAGTCAATCAGTCAGCTAAACTATTCATGTTGAACAAAAAAGTTGTTTTCGTGTCCAGTTTATTGCTCGCACACCTTTCTGACGGAGGACCTTACATAACCAGTCGACCCAAAAAGCTAAAAATAAACCAATTTTATTGTCGTCGACAGCAATAAGGGAAAAAACTTGAGCTAGGAAGTTGAGATTTTTTATTTAGCTAATGCATAAGGCGGGATTCGAATAAATTACACTCAAGGAATTGAATTCATAAATAGGTGCATTTTTTTTTTGTTAGGTGATTTTTTTAAATGCCATGTACTATGAATCATTTACTCAATTATAAGTGATCTTCGTAAGAAAATAAATAAGAATAATTATATCAAGAACATAAGTTTAAATTATTTTATAATAATAATTGTATTGTCACTTAAATCAAATATTACTCAATTTGTAATTTTCTAAAATTTAACCATTTTCATATTTGTTTTTTTTTTTTTATTAATTATATCAATATTATTATCCTAATAAATGTATATATAAATAGTAATATATAGCAAAAGCTATATGGTATGTCGATATACCACCATATTTAAAATATACCAAAAGGAATGTACAACTATATTAAAAATATATCAAAATCCAAATTTGGTCGATATAATTAAAATATACCAAAAGCGATATTTGGTATTACGATGTGCAACTATATTAAAAAATATACCAAAAGGGATATTTGGTATATCAATGTGCAACTATATTAAAAATATACCAAGAGCTATATTTGGTATCTCGATATACCACTATACTTAAAGCTTTATATAGTATGCCAGTATATGTTTATTGAACATATACCATAAAATATACCAGATTGTAAAGCAAAGCTAAAATTATAGCTTGAATAACTTCTAAGATTTTTATCTGATCGCAACCCAAAAACTGTTTTCTAAAATTCATTCTTCATATTTCATTTTATATTAATGTCAATTTAACCCTTTTTCTCAATTTTTCTAAAATTCAATTACCCAATTATGTATTCATGCAAAGGCATTTTCAAGCCGCTCTTCAAGTGTCGCCAAGTGTTTGTCCACAATTGGACTGATGTCTTATTTCGAGCTGAAGTTGTGTCTCGTTTGGTGGTGGATAGAAAATGAAAGTGAATTGCGATGCCAAACAAATGGAGCATCTAATTGTTGCATGTCTATATATTTTGTCACAGACATACACACAGCATGAGATGATTTTAATTGAATTGGAAGCAAAAGGAGCGAAAACGCAATGGTAACGCAAAACGTTAATAAAGCTGTAAACATATCAATTACCGACATTTCAATGCGTTAGCCGTGCCCCAATTATGGCGCTCTCTCTCTTTCTCTCTTTTCAGTATGTGTTTCACACTCTCAATGAGACTCCCCCCTTTTGTCTGCTGTCTTCTTCCTCTTGCAGTCAGTCATTGTGCATTGTTTTCTTTCCACTTCATCGCCGCATTGACAACTTGAAGATTTATCTGTGGCTCCATTGACAGCCATACTGAGAGACCGTCAAACGCCAAAAACTAAAGTTGTGTCTCTGGAGGAGAGGAAGCGGAGAGCGACCTGCTGGTGGGCGGGCATGAAGTGGGGAGTCTTTAGAGCCGCCTCTTTGGCTACTGTCAGTGCAGCGGCAGTCTGTATCTTTTCTTTCCCTCTACTCAGCTCTACTCGCTGAGTCACTTTTTCTTTCTCAACTTGTCGCCTGCCATTTTATCAAAACGAATCTGTGGCATTTCATTTGCTTCTACGGCCCACACATCTGCCGCCAAGTTTTTCCACATGAAGTGCAATTGCAACCGCACAACTTCAACTTGAGCGTCGTCGTCAATGAGAGAAGTCCAAAGATATTTTATCTATGAGTTGTGTGTGTGTGTGTTTGTGTGCTTTGTTGCTGCTTTGGACTTTCGTTTGGCATCGTCGTCTAGTTGCGTCTGGTCGCGTCTCTTTTTCCTGAAAGTGAATCTCAAATATTTCTTGATTATGTGCAGCCAAGAGATTGTGTGGCAGCCAATCGACAACGACTTCGACTTCGACTGCTGCACCCAAGGCAAAACAGAATTCGCATATGTGCGATTCAATGCAATGTAACAAGGTCATGTGAGAGATTTTTTTACTCCTCCTCGCTTCCTCCCTGTTTATAGCCAACTAACACAATGTCGTTGTCTGTCCTCAAGTCTGCGCTGCGAATGCTGGTCATATCTCCAGCATCTTTTGGCTCATTTGGTGTTTGTCTCTTGCTTTGCTTTTTATATTGTTTTTACTTTGCTTGCTGGCTTTTTTTTTTTAGTTTTTTGTTGTATTTTCCTTTTGCCAACGCATTTCACTTTCTACTGCATTTCGAATGCATTTTTGTTTGCTACTTTTCTTGTCGTTGTTGTTGTGACGACAAGTGGGCCGAAATCGACAAGTTAAAATTTTTTGCTTCTTGACGCTTTTCACTTTCATTAGCGCTTTTTGGCGTTTCCTTTTACCATATTTTAAATGACCATGAAATAATGTATTCATTTCATTTGACTTCGTTTTAACTTGTTTATTTTGTTGTTGTGGTCGTTTTTACTTAACCATTTGCAATTCCCATGGCGTTGCCACTTGACATCCGAATCTAACATAACACTTCTCTCATATCACTCGACATGACACTCGACTTGCAATCGCCGTTTGTCTCTCTGTCTCTTTCTGTTGTCAGTTCTGTCAACTTCTGTGCCTCTCAGTTTCTATGCTGCTTTGTTTGTGCTCAGGCAGCCAAAAACAAAAAACTCTTGCTTTGATTTGAATTTGTTTTTTGTGGCTTTTCTCGCTCGGCTCGTATTTACACACCTGACAGAATTTCCGTCTTGGTTCCGTGTGTTCTGCTGCTGAATCGTATTGAATTTCATTTGGATTATGCGCAAACAAAATTCAAGATATGAGAAGGCTTTAAATGTGTCTTCTACTGATGCCGCTGAAAGCTGAGTGCATTGTTATGCAACTCTGGAAAAAAAGGTGTGAAAAAAGAATAAGCTAGGAAGTTGGCAGGTTAAATTTAGAAAAGAAAGATGAACTAGTTTGTTGAATGAAGATAGAATGAATAAAGAATCGAAATAATAACAATACCTATTATTATTATTCTATTCCTGTTTTTTTAAATTGCATTATATGCAAGAAATCTCAAATTTCTTGATTTATTACAAATTAACTTTACGTTTCAATTAATAGAATATTTATTACTTTTTTAAAAGAAATGAATGTGCTTTAAATTGAATGAAAAACAGTTCAGGCAAATATAGTTAAACAGATTAATATCCAGACAAATATTGTAATGTGTAATAATAATAATGTTTTTAATATTTAATTTTTAGACGAACAAATATTTAACGAAACCTCATAAACATGTTCACTTTATTCACTTGTAGTAAGCAACAACAAACATTTAAGCAACAGTCATTTCAAAATAATTTAAAAACGAATGCTAAGCTCTTAAAAAAAATAATGAAACCTTTCCGATAATTACATTTATTTTGCCGCCTTCAAATAATAATTAATTAAAACTTTTACAATATTGAAGTTGTCGAAAAATAATTGGAAATAGATTTGCTAATCAAAACTTTAGTAGCTCCGTTAGCGTTTTGTATGCCATCATCAAATACTAATTCATTAATTCTGGAATACTATTGAAATTGCTTAAAAATAATTGAAAAAATATAATCAAATCTTTTTATTAGCTTTTTTAATGTTTTGTATGCCACCATCAAAAACTAATGAATAATGAAATACTTGATAATTGTAATTTTTATTATTTATTTAATTTCGTTTCATTTAAATTGCATAGATAAAAATAAATGTTTAACATATATCGCAAGTTTGATGAATAGTAAAAAAGTTATCTACACTTTATTGAAGAAAAAAATGCTAAACTCTTTAGAAATGATAATGATACCTATCCGTGTAATTACAAGTTCCATTAGCATTGATTATACCACCATCAAAAACTAATTAACTGTCAAATACTCGAAAATTTAAGCACTTTACACTTGATTTTCCCACACACGCACTTGAGAGTTCATTTTTGCCCGCCAACACTTATCGTAACACCAGCATGAATCAAAATATTTTATGGCCAATCATCGAAGCTATGCAACCTGTGAAAGAGAGCTGAGAATTTTTGCTGAAAGTAGCATAAATTGAATTTATTCCCCCTGCCCACCAAAAAGAAAACATCGTGGCTGGGAAAGGGAACCAATTATCGCCCGGAGATGTTGAAGTCGACATCGTCAGCTTTTTGACCAAAAACACAAGTTTGCCAACTTTGGCCAATTGCCTGTTTGACCGCTGACGATCTCGACGATCGACGAAGCGCAATTGTTGTGCCCATTTCCGACTTCAACTTGACCACAAACAAACATCAACTAACCAAAGCGAGAGTGCTAGAGAGAGAAAAATCGGGGGTATCTCTTTCTCTCCTCCTCTCGCTCCCTGAAGCGCCTTGTTTGAGTTTTTTTTTTTAGTGTTGCCAAATTTCGCTGAGATTTCAGTTTTATTGCCAGTTTTAAGTGCAGGCATTTCAACTATTTATTTGGATTCATGTTAAATGAAGGAATTAAATCGTTTTATGGAGTAACAAACTCTTATTTTGCTTAGGTCACTGAATATGGTTTCAAAATTGAATAATTTCTATGGCAATATGAAGTTGATAATGTGGTGTAATTATTTCTTAATTAGAGGTATTGCAAAATAATTATCTAGACTTCATTATATATGGTTTTTAGCTAGAAGGAATTAAGTTGAACATCTAATGGCATTGATTTATTATATCTATTATTTCTTATTATTATTATAATTATTATTATTATCATCATTATTATTATCATTATCAATATTATTATTATTATCATTGTTATTATCATTATCATTACCATTATTATTTATTTTATTATTAATTTAATAATTCATTAGCAGAGTATTAACTCTTCGGCGCGATAAGTATTATTTTATTAGCGATTTTTTGTTTGGCAGTTTTACAAATTGCCCGTAAATGATATTTTCACAACTCGCATCGATCGCTGGCCCCCGTAGGCGCCCCCTTCCATAGTTTTTTTTTATAGGTGGAGAGAGGGGCTTCAACAAGTGAGAGAGTTCGTTGGGGTTAATACGGCCAATAAATTGTTATGGCGATTTGTTGCTGATTTCTGGCCGTCGTTGCTTTATGGGCCATATTTTGTTGGCCATGCTTTTTTATGCTCGTTTTGTTTTTGGGGTCGATTTTTAAGGATTTTGCAAAAACGCCTAACGGTCAGAAAAGCGGCGAAAGAAATATTGAAATTTTCGGCCAAATTGTTTTCAATTTAATGGAGTTGGGTTGCATTTTTCATGCTTAGTCGCCGTGGAGTGCAAATATAATTAATGATAATGAATTGTTATGGACATGGACATGGATGGAGGAGTGAAGAGAGTTAAGCTAGCTGCCCACCAGCTCCGCATTTCCGAGACGCCCACAAAAGAGATCTAGGAAAATATTTACTTGGCGGCTGGAAAATGTCGTGCGACGATTTTTTGCTTTTTGTTTTCGTTGTTTTTGGGAAGCCTTGCGAATTATGTTTAATTTTATTGTTGTTAAGTTTTGGTTATTTTTTTCTCCATTTTGATGCCTTGTTTGTTGTGGGAGTTGAAATTGGAGTTGTAGTTGATGCTGAAACTGAGACAGAGACAGAGACAGAGACAGAGACTGAAGTTGAGGTTGAGGTAAAGTTGATTTATCACTCGAGTGGCGAGCGAAAGGTTGCCATAAAAATGTTGCTAAACAAATGTTGACGCAGACCCAGTTGGAGTTTTAGGTAAAAGTTTTCTTTATGGTTCACTTTTCGCTTTTGATTTTTCCTTATTTTTTTTTATAAAGTGCTTTGTGCTTTCCTTGCCGCATTATGCAATGCCCAAGTGCTAATAAAATCAGTTAACAATTTTCATTTGTTGTCATTTGTCAAAAGTGGAAGACAACACAACTTGTTGTTATTTCCGCTCCATTCAATTTTTTTTTTATCCATTTTGCACATAATTTCTGCACATTTGTTTTTAACACGCATTTCAACTTGTTTTTTTTTGTGTTTTTTATCTTTGCAGAGCTTTTGGCACAGAAAGTGAATTGAAAGGCAATTGCTGTGGTTACCTCGCGCTCTCTCTCTTCCCCTCTCTCTCGCTGATGGTGGCCAACCTCTTCCACATCCTCAACATTGGATTGGATTGGAGTGGAGCCAACAATATTGTTGGTCACTTTTCACATTCAGAGGTAAACTTCATAATGAGCTTTTAATGACAATACTCGCAATACAATAGACAATGCCAACAGCAGCTGACTTTATTGTTTATTAATGCACTAATGATGCTCATAATAATGTTGATTGCACTTGACATTGAAACAGTTAGCAGTGTATCGACGGCTTATATAGGTGTTTAGGTCAAGGAAACTTCAAAGTAGGTGTTACAGTTCATAAAGAAATTGCAGTAAATATTGCGGAGTGCAGTTTAAGTTTTAATGACAGGTTAATGACTTGAGAAAGCATAAAGTGTAGAAGGAGTAATTTTGATGGAATTCTTTAAACTAGGTCAGAAAGCAACTTAAAGCATATCGATAAGGAAATCAATATTCAATCGATTTGTATGTCATGTTGATAAATGACTACTTTAATTCTTAAAGCTTTAAACTTTACATTCTTAAGTGTGACCAAATTAGATAAAATAAAAATACCTTTTAAAGGGATATATAATGAATTTGAATACTTGATTATTTATTTATTTTGTTATATTTTGAGTCAGAAACTCTTTAAAAACACAAGTCAAAAGTAATCATTCGGATACTTAAATTGTAGAAAATAAGAAATACTTTTCATAGTTTTGTATAATGTTGTTTATAGAGTTTCATAATGTTGTATAATAGTATATTATTACAAATGTTTGCTAATAGATTTAGTAAACTATTCGAAATTAATTTTCAAATGAAAACGCTTGTTATTTATAATTAAAGAACTATTTACTTTGTTCTTTCTATAAATAATCTGATACACAATGAGTCTAGACTAAATTCTTTTCAAACTTGTGAGACTATTTCTGTAGCACTCTAAAAATATTTGAACTGCAAGCAAATATTTCAACGGGTCACAAATAATAATAGAAATGCAGTGTGTTGGCTTAATAAATATTATTTGCTTTGAAGTCTTGTTAGCACTAATTATAGTTGTGCTTCTCATGATAGTGCCACACTGATTATTAAATCACTTTATACTTTTCGCTTTGTTTTCCTTTCTAAAGTGTCCAAAGGCGCGAGGTTTTTGATATATTTGAAGTAAGTAGGTTACAGAAAAGTCCCCTCAAAGTATCATTGCTACTCTTTCTCTCTCCCTCTTTCACACCTCCTGTTGTCACTTCTTTGTGATCACCCAGTTTTCGAGAATAAAATGCATATATCATTTCTTAAGACTCAAAGATTGTGGCATTCCATAGAGTAGAGTAGCAGCGTTGGCTTAATCAGCTCTGTCGTATCTGTTTCATAATTTATGCCAAGCCGAATGGAGACCGCTAATTTGGTAGCTTGTCTTTTCGGACTTGGTCCGAGGGAGTTATTTACAGCACCTGTCTGTGGCCATAACTTATGACTTCCCTTTTGACACAAAACACTGCAATGGAGGCGTGGTCGAATCTCTGGATATATATTTATAAATGTATTATTTGACTACCGATTTTTTGGGGCACACAGAACAAATGGAAACATGTTCGAGTCAAAAACACACAACACATTTATCATTGGGGAATGGGCCCAAAATAAAAAAAAATAAAGCTTATAACATGTAGACAAATTTGCAGGCCAACAAAACAAATACAACACTGTTTTTTGTTGTTGTTGAGCGATTAGCAACCACTTTAGAGCGGGAGTCTTAAGTCTTGCTCTTTTTTTTTTGTGGTGAGGCAGGTGCCCCGTTGTCTTTTTATTTTGTATTTTTTTGGGGCGGTGTTTGCATGTTCAACATTTGTCCACATTGCTCGATAACTTTCGTTTCACCACAGTGCAAAAAGCACGTTCATGTGCTTGGCTGGCAATTCTCTAATTGCACCACAAACCAACCAACAACCAAGCAACCACCAACCACCTCCTTTTGTGTTTGTCAAACATTGTTTCGCCCCTCATCTCTCTGATCTCTGGTCTAGTTTTGGCCTCGCTCTTTTCGTTCGTGTGTTTTTTACTGCGTGTTCATGTCGCCCAGGCTGCTGTTGCCTGCTGCCTGCCACCTTACCACCTTTGGGTTGACAGTTTAGCATGTTGCATGTGTGGCACACGTAGGTTCAAGCTAAGGAATTTGCAATGTTTTCATTTTCAGTTGACATTTTCTCGTATGCAAATTAAGCCAAGGGTTTTTGTTGTACAGCCAAACAGCATCCTTCAGTTGTCTGCAAAACAAGAAATTAACAAGAAAGCTACAGTAGAGTGTGCTCGACTGTGAGATACCCGCTACTCATTTTGAATAAGAGAAAAACTTTTCGTTATTATTTAAACCATTATGTACCTAAATATACCACAAAATACTGAAATATACCGAATGTAGTATTTGGTTTATTAATAAGGTATTACATTCGAAATATACCATAACAAAAATACAAAAATATACCAAAGACTATATTTGGTATATTGGTTTAGTACTATTTTTAAAATATACCACACCAAAAATACAATTATACTGAAGGATATATTTGGCCTATTGCTATAGAACTATTCTAAATATACCATTTCAAAAATGCTGAAATATACCAAACGATAATTTTAGTATTTTGGTACGTTACTATATTCAAGTTACACCATTCCAAAAATACTAATTTATACCGAAGGCTATATTTGGTATATTGATATAGTGCTACATTTGAAATATACTACATGAAAAATACTAAAATATACCAGGGCTATATTTGGTATATGAATATAGAAGATGCTAAAATATACCAAATGCTATATATTGTCTATTGATATAGTACTATACTCAAGATATACCATACCAAAATATACCAAAAATACTAAAATAGGCATATATAACAACAGATCTAAACATATCAAATTTTCAGCCATACATTTCGTGCACAAAGTTTGAATACCCTTCTACCCTTCTGGGTAGCGGCTATGACAATTCATTGTCTTAAGGTGGCTGTGCTCTAGTTTTGCCAGTTGAACCACAAGTTGTCGCCGTTGCGGTTGTGCTTGACATGCCGCTTGAACTGGGTAAATTGTGCCCCCTAGGGTGACTAAAAGGTTTCGCTTTTTGTAGCTTTGCTGGCTGATCGCAGATTATAGATTGTTATTGTTGTTGTTTGTTACAAGTCAATATGGTTATTGTTATTGTCATTGGCGCATTGCCTGCAATTTGGCCATTTGGCAATAGCAACAGCACAAGCAACAGCAACTGGCAGTTGCAATTGCAACTGCAACTGCAACGGCGACAACTTCACGTGTGTGTGCCCAACTCTGGCAAACATGTTGCCAGGCAGTTAACAATTCATTAGGTGTTGCCTTGTCGTTGTTGTTGTTGTTGCTGTTATTGCAACCAGTAATAAATTATGGCAACTTGATTCGAATTGTGGTCAACTTGAGTGCAACTTGCTGCAAAACGCGCGCGCCAAATGCGTCGCAAACGATTCTTGGAAGAATTTACCAAGTTTACACACAACAGATAATTTATGCATTACATTTTCAAACGGTCTCTGGAATGTCGTCTATGTCATAAATTGTCATCAGCTGCAGCTTCGACCTCAACTCTTTGTCTAGTTTTGTTTTGTCAAAATTCTAACTGGTCTTAGTCATAACTAAAGTTTGTTGATTTCCGACGACAAAACCAGTTGACTACATTGTGGCCAAGTTTGAAGACTGATAAGTAGAACAATACTTTGTCAAAAGTACAGTCAAACAGTGCAAAAGTTAATAGGTTACTTTATTTATTGGCAAATAAAAATAAACAACAAGTAGAACAAGGGCAAGTGATGATTTTTTACTGATTGAATATAGGTAACTTTTTGTTAAACTATATTATAATGAGAATTATGGCAAAGGTTAAAGGTAATTTATTTAGTTGTTGCTGAAATGAGAGTAGTTTTAAAACTAAGCAAACTTGAAAATAGTAAATTAATTTGGCATAAATATAAAACATATTAATAATGGGAATCTTTATAAAAAGCAACAATACAAATTATATTGTTATGATATTTTAAACTAAACAAGCTTTAAAATAGTAAATACATTTTCCATAAATAGTAAAAAAAATTAAAAAATATTTGTAATAATAATACAAATTTTATGAAGTTACGATGATTTTTTCTCAAATTGAATATGATTATGAACATGAAGATTACATTTTTTTGTTATCAATTAAATATTCTACGAGTTTTTCCTAATGCAATCGAAATTGAGGAAGGTACAATATTTCGTTATGAATGACTTCATGCCTCATCCTTCAATATTACTACTAACGTTATAGCTGATCTGTAGAATAGATAATGACTACATTTAATTCGAACACAACGACTGATAAACTACATTTATATAGATGAATGTATGTTGATTGTATTTCCGGCCAACGAAATGAATTATCAAAGTTAAAGGTCGTTCGCTCAAATCGTTATCTATATAATCGACAATATAGTTTGTCTGAAACTAATTGATCAGCCTATGATTCATTAAAGCTAAAATGAACATGTATTCACTTGCAATTGATTAGCTTTAGTTCTTTGCAATTCTGGGTTCCCCTCAAGAGCTAAATCACTCTGTTCTATTCCAATTCGCCACTTATCTTATCTAGAGACACGAGCGCCCAAAGTTCAGCCAAAAGCCATTCAAGTGCCACACAATGGCTTTCAATTATAATTATCGCCGTTATTTACTTTCATTCGCCGTGAGAACATTCCAATTTTGTGAAATCTGAATAGAACGCAACTTCCGCAGGAAGCCAAAAGCAAATATTAGATAATAACAGAGATCAAGATCAAAAGATTTGGCTGAAAAATGGAAATGAAAAGAAAAGGCACTGAAATCGAAAGTTTGTTTTCATTTTCATTGAATTGTTAGTTCTATTGTGAACTCGTTTTTATTTTTATTTATTGACACAACAAACTCTGGAATGCCTTTGCTTTTTATTTTTTTGTATTTTTATTTTCTTTTTTGGCAGATTTACGAGTTTTATTATTGTGCACACGTACAACTCTTTTTTTTTTTGGCTCTTCTGTAAAAAAATATTTTTTATGTAGGTTTTCTTTGGCTTTTTTTTGTGATGGGGAACTTGACTTTATTTCAGTTTTTTTGTTGTTGATCGCATAGTTTGTTGTCGTTTAGTCTTTTGTGGTTTTTAGCTCTAGCCAAATATTTGCTGTCATCTTTTTTTTATGTCTCCATCTTTTTTGTGTTCGTTTGTGTGTTTGTTTCTTTTCTATTTTGCTTTGCTCGCTTTGTTTATTAATTGCGACCGCGTGTGCTTTGGTCTATAGGCAGTTTTATGTGTGGTGCTCTGAACATGTTTGGCATAAACTTGGGTCTAAATACCTTTTCCTGGAATTAACTCGTCGTCGTCTGCGTTTGCGTCTTCGTCTTCTTCTTCTATAAGTATTACCGCATGTTTGCTCATTCGGTTTTAGTTCCAGTGGCTTAGTCTCTTATGCAATGTCCGACCGACCCAAACGACAGGTGACTTCTCTCCCTTCCCCTTCCCCTTCTCCTCCCCCGTCCCATTCGCACTTCCCTATTAAAATACCATGAAGCAGTCGGAAATGTGAATGGCTTTTTGACTTAACGGGCGAAAGGTTAAAGCACTTTTGTCTCTCTGTCTTGAAATTTGCTTGTGGCGGCTCATCAACAAAAAAAAACAAAAAGATCTGCATAAATCTGTCTCTGTTAAGTGTTTCGTTTTTTACCTTTTTTGTCGGGTTTTTGTCACATTACACTATCGATAAATGTTATTAATTATGTCGCTTAAGGTTTGATTGACTTGCGGTTATTAAATCTTTTTATTGGGGTTTAAAAGTTAATTGGCTTTGAGATAGCAATTCCATTCGTATTAAATTGAATGTCATCATTTAAAAGTAAAAGTGAAGATAACAGTTGATAAATTACAGAAATTATCGCTTATTAAAATTTGAATTACGCTCTAAAAGTTTCCGATATAATCTCTGTATTTCCTTACACAATTTACAAAGAAGTTAAACTAATTATTATTATAATCTTATAATGAAGAACTTTGATAATTTCAACCTTCAATTGCATTCAAGTTCTTCATAATAAGATTATAATAAAATTTGTTGTACTTCTTTTATAATTTAAACATAGTTTGCGGTTAAAACTCAAATAGCACTAATTTCATAATAAGCGATAATAATCTGAAGAACTAACCGCATAATTAAATTACAAATTTTTGTTTAGCAGATTTTGAGCTAATGATTTGAGTTAAACAACTCCTTTTTTGCTACATTAATGTTGTTCTTGTCATATCTCATATAATCTACACCCATTTATAGAACTTTTAAATGGGTTCATTGACATATTAATTGTGATATTAAGTAATAGGGTTCGTCATTAAAGTTTTGCGAATATAAATACATCATATAAAGCAAAGCGTCAAGCCTAAAATTTATAAATATTTCTTAATGAGTCATGTGTGAATGACCGCGATGAAAGGGAGAGAGAGGTAGCTATAGTTAGAGGGAGAAGGCGATGACGAACTTTTTGCGATTTGCATGCACGTCAAGCAAAAGGGGAAACGGAAGGTTTGTCTAGAGGGAGGCGAAGGGGGAGAAGGAACTGGAACTGTGGTAGCTGATGTTGACTATTGCCCATTTGTGTGTTGCCTTTTTCTATGACTTGAGTTGAGTTGAGTTTTAGAGTTGAATGAGTAAGCCAAAGTGTTGCTCGAGCTGTTGAAGTGGCTAAAAGGCCTGCCCCGAGAAGTGCAGAGTTCCTCCTCAATGCAATAATCGGCGACGTGCCAAATGCCATAAATAAATTATTTATACATACATGAATATCTTTCTGTCTGTGTGTGTGTGTGTGTGTGTGTGTGTGTGTGTTGGCCAATTCAGTTGACCGTGTGTAGGTTGGCAGTTAAAGTTTCGCTTTCGCTTGACCAAAATCACGCTCTTTTCAAACTTTTCGCAACACAAGAATTAACAACAGCGAAAAGTGCAAGTCGAGCCAGCAAATGTAGAGAGAGAGAGAGGGAGATAATAAAAGAGGGAGACAGAGACAGTGGGGGGGACAAAGGAGGCAGCTAGACTCCCCGTTTAATGGCTTCGAGGCTCAGCTCAGGTTTTGCCGGAGGCCAAACTCCTAACAATTATAATGGTTGTACCTCAAAAAAAAAAAAAAAAATGGGAGAAAAAAAAACATTATTTACTGCTTTTAGCGTCGATTTGTGTGTCGTGGCACGCCCCCTTCGCCTCCCCGTGTCTCGTTTGCTGCCACTGCTTCCCTCTGGACAACTGCCGACAATTGTGCCGCCTCCTCCCACTTTTTTTATGCGGATCATTTTGCAGTTTTTCGGTGGTTTTCGGTTGTTCATTTGCCTGTTTCGGCTTTTGTTTGGGAGGTATATTAAGTTCGACTTCGAATGTGAAGTTCAAAGAGGTGTAAAAATTGAATATCCTTATACTTAGGTGTTAGGTTCTAGGGATTTATTGTGCTTTTATATCATTAAAGTTCCTTTCAAGTTTAGCTAACTTTAGTAACTAACAAATAACTAAATTGCATTGCAATTTTAAATACCTAAAACTATAATATACACCATTCCTAATATATACGAATTTAATATATATAAGAATTTAAAAAATTATCCAATTCATTCATTGAAATTAATTGAAACTGAAAGACAAACGGTTGTAACAATTTTTTGAGTATCTAGACTACTCAAGAATAAGTTATATTAAAAACTTTTAAAAAGTTTTTTGTTTAATTGGAATATTTTGAGTAATACGACACACAATAAAATGCTAGATATATATACTATATGTATGTACTATCGATAATTATTACTATCGATTAACTAGGCTTGGAAGTGATGATTATTAGAATATTTTAACTAATGTGAAACAGAACATTATTAATTTTCTATTAATCAATTATGGAAACACATCATTTTTCGTTACTTTTTAAATATACTATCGATTAATTAAACTATCGATAAACAGAATTTAGAAGTGGTGCTTGTTAGAATACTTTGTATAATCGAATATTTTATATCATTTTAAACACAATTCAAAGTTATACATTTGATATTTAATTGTTTTTACATACAAGATCTTATTAGCTGTGAAATATACTATCGATAGTATGTACTATCGATTAACAATACCTACAAGAAAGAACATTATTTCAATTGTATGCAGGGTATATTTAAGTCCGCCCAATTCAATAATATTTGAACGTAATTGTAGCTGTTATTATTACTACTATTATTACTACCGCTGTTGCCGCCGCCGTTGCTGCTGTGGCTGCTACTTCATATCTTAAGTGGCTAAATAAACGCTTGCAGCCAATTTTGGCGACTCGAAGTTAAGCGTGCAACTCGTCGAGTTGCGATTTGCATACGAATATGGTCCACAAGTGTCTTGGCGACTAATTTCGTATGAAAATTTGATTGCTTGCGATTAGAATCGTGTTCATTGTTTTGGCCACGCCGACTCAGTGACTCCCCCGACCAGCCTTCTCGACACGCCCCCCGTCTCTCTCCCTCTCTCACCCTCTCTCTCTCTATCTCGATGTTGACCAAATACCCACAACACTGTTGTAAAGTGTTTACTTTTGCTTTATGTTTGTTTTTTTTTTGCCATAGTTATTATTGTCTTTGGTGTTGTGGGTTCTCTTTTGGAATTAAGTAATACTCGTGATTATAATAATTTTGTTCATATTTCGGTTTCAGTCTCGCCTTATATGCATGCGTCCAGAGTCGTTGGCCTTCCTCTCTCTGTGTGTGTGTGTGTGTGTAATTATGTAGTTGTCAGTTTTCAGTTGGCTTTAATTGCCATTTACAGTTGTTACCATTGTTGTCGTGGGTGTGATATAAGATATGATCCAACTTAACAAGTCTTAACTGTCTCTTGAAAGACCCCCATTAATAGTTCTCCATTGTCAACAGATCCTAGCGATATTAGCTGATTTGGTAATCCCAATTAGCAGTGTCGTGATTTCCAGCTGAATGCACAAATTACGTGTGTGTTGAAATGTTATCAAATTGTGAAGAGTTTTAATTTTTTTATGGATGAGAAAGGAATATATAATATTTGAGTAAAGAGGAAATAGTCGAAGAAACTTTAGAAAGCATTATATTAAAATTGGTTAAATATGTTCTCAAAATTTCAAGTGAATAATCAATCAGAAGTATAATAATAGTATATTAAGAATGGTAAATAACATACAGCTAATTAACCGAAGTATAATAATATAATATAAGAATGGTATATACGGTTAATTATTTTAGAAAATCAGAATATATTTATTATTTATTTATTTTTGATAAATTAATATTAATCAAACGTATTCCTAAAATTTCATAATAATAATGCAGATTTTAAAAGCTTAAAAATCATTAGATATCTTTAAGATATTCAGAATAGCTTAATAAATATAAATATTATGCAATCACCGATTGAAACTAATTGATTTCTCAATTTGCTGCATTATTTAATTAGCTGAACTCAAGCAAGTTTACTATTAATATTAATTATAATCCGCCTTTTAATTTTAATCAATCGACTTTATTACTTAGCTTAATTGCAGCATTTTAGGATTTTTCCTTTCCATTTCTTGTACTAATTTGCGTTAAACGCTTTTGTTGTTCGTTTTTTTAATTACAGTGAAATTAGCAATTAATTTTTTATCAAAATAACGAAAGATGTATTTTGCATAAAAAGCAAACGAACGGAAAACGAAAACAATCAACGAAAGAAAGAAAAAAAAATCACGCCAGGAACTGGAACCTGGAACTTTGCTGCAGCCCAACAACAACAAACAAAAGGTCGCGATTCACACAGCGGAACGGAAAGGGAACGGAACGGTGTGGAATGAAACGGAGAGGAGAGTCGAACACGACGATGCCAGCAGCAGACATGCAAATTTGTGCATTTTAAGCGCAACAACAACAACGACAACGAAACACGAATAGCAACAAAAAGGAGATTTTAAGCAAATTAATTAAATTAACATACACATGGAAATCGGAACCAAAAACAATTAGCGCCAACACACACACACACACACAATGGAAGCTGTGAGACATGAAAACGAAAAGGGAACAGAAGCAAAAGCAGAAATTGCCATTGAAATCAAAACAGAAGAAGGAGAAGGCAGAGAGAATGCAGAGAGAGAAGCAATGACAGAGACAGAGACGTCAAATTGCTGCAACCAAGAGACTGAAACAGCGGCCATGATGAAGTGCGGTGGCGGTGACAACGCCATCGAAACAACACCAACAACAACAACGAAAACAACGATGAGACTGGAGGATGTGGCATTTGTCATGCCTGCAACACCAACAACAACAGTCATACGCACCAAAGCTAGCAAATCGGCAAGCAGCAGTCGAAGCAGCTCGCTAAGGAAACAGCGACGCAACAACAGCGATGCTGCCGCTGCTGTTGGTGTTGCAAGCGGTGTTGGTGGTGGCGGGCAAGCAAACAACGATATGAAAACATCACAATCGATGACCTCGCTGCCCGCCGATGAACTGCAGCAGGAACGGCGTGATGTCATTCAGGCCAAGCTGCATCTGGAGCGGCCCTACAACAGCCTCAAGGTAAGTGTATATGTTGCAGGTGGTTGTTGCAAGTTGTCTCTCTTGTTTTGCTCGTGGGTTGCGCATAAATTTGCAATTGAGAATCAAGCTGCGCATTTTTGCGTTCCACACGCTAACGAAGCAAGTTGGCAGCATTTGCGCATTGCTTTTGCTCTCCATTCATGGTCATGTCTTTCCTCTTGGCGGCGACTTAAATGACAACCTGCCGTTAGAATATGAATTCTTGTTCTAGTTGAGTTGCTATCTCTCTCTCTCTTTCGCTCTTTCGCTCTTCACTGTGTGTGTCAGCGGAAATTGCTTTAATAAATTATTAATAAAATTCATTATTAGCATGCTATTAAAAATGCAAGCTAACGGCATCAATTTCAAATTCCATTGCGTTCCTCTGTCCGATCAACTCTGATCACTTAGTCATCGCTGAACAATCGAAACGTGAGCTTAAATCGCGCGATATTTGGGCTTCGAATTGCGAATTCGAAACGTGCTGAAAATTCGGATTATTTTGGCTGTGATTTTAAGCCAGTGTTTGCATATGTTAAAAATCTGGAATATGGCTTTAATACCTTGAATTTAAAATATGTTTTAAGTCTTTTTCGCTTTATGCATATTTTAAATATAGTTTTTAGCTATGCAAATGAAATTCCTAAAAATAGTTTTGTTTTGTTTTCGTCGCATCAACAATAATTAGCAAGCTTTTTGGAACGCCCATTAGTTCATTATGAATGAAAATTTGCATCAGTTCTCTATAAAGCCAAATTATGATTAAAAGAATAATTAAATGATTTTTTTTGTCAATTTTTAAATATACATTTTTGAAATTTTAAAAGTTTGCCGAACAAGAGTTTGAATTGTTTTAAATGATGATTAAAAGAATTATATAGATTATGATGAGTGATATTTCCTTTTGAAGAAATTTAAAATAATACTTTTAAAACTTGAACTGTTTCAGTAAAAGATTATCGTTTATTATTTTTAGTGATATTTTTTTGTTTTAAACAATAAAAAAGAATATTTTTGGAAACTTGAAATGCAAATGTTTGACAGATTATGAATTTTAAAGCTGCCTATTCAAACTGATCAATTAGACTAAAAAGGTTGCATTGATGGAGAAAATCTACTCGTATGTTAGCTACCAGATAATCAGGTCATAAATATGTCAAATGATTAGTCACAGTTTGTGTTATTAAAGTAAAGATTTCTTCAGTATCAACTGGTGAAAATGCATAAAGTCACACGTTCCAGTTCCGAAATATGCATCTTGTAAATTGTCATTCACTTAAGAACGCCCAACTCTTAAGTTATGAATTAGTAACGCATTTTGAACTGTCTCGTTTTGCAAGCCCAGCTGGCAAAATGAAATTGTATGCAAATTTACAGCTGCCACTGTATTCGCTGTGTCGCTGAGTGTGCGCTGACTTTTCGCAGGAAAATCAAGTCAGCGCTGTTTATGTTTATACAATTTAATTAATTACACACGGCACCGGCAGGCAACGCGATTCAATCAATACAACGATTGCAGATCAAACTCACAATTGCGATTGCAATGAGTATTTGTTTTCCAACATTGCTTGTGCATTACGAGTTTTGTGTAAACAAGGAATTTCCTTAACGATTTTGCTACCGATGGCAGAAATTGTTATTTGTTTGACTTGACGGTTTTTTCTCTCTATCTCTCTCTCTCTCTCTTGCGGCAAGAAAATAAAAATTCATTAATTAATTGTGCGCGCTTTGCAATTTGGAGCGATGCGAACCGGTTTTGGGGGGATTGACGCATTGTATTGTTGCGTACCAAAGATGGTTAAGCATATTATCGTGGCCATATTTGGCTGCTCAAATTACTTATTTATTAACAACTTTTAATGGTATCCCCCCAACTCTCTCTTGCTTTGACTAACTCTCGTTCTCTTTCTTTCTATTCACGCAGAAAAACTCACAGAGCAACAAGTGCTCTTCAGGCGGCAGCAGCAACAACAACAACAAAATGCATCGATACTCTTGGGGCAGCGGCCACAGTCATAGCAGCTCCACCAGTCTGCACAGCAGCGCCACACTCGGCCTGGGTTCGTCGGGCAAAGACGACCTCTGGGCGGCCATACAAACGAACTACAATTATATTATGGACACAAACCTGCTCGACACGTGCAAAGAGGCGCGGTTTGAAATCGAGGAGGCGCAGCCAACTTCGCGTGAATGTAAATTTACCGGCAGCCAACTTCATGTGAGTACAGTTTTTGACGCCGTCTAGCGGTTGATAGCAGCGTATACACAAATAGTAAAATTTTTGCCTACTTTTGGTTGCTTCTATTAAACTCGGTGCATACTTTACGGCACTCGATTTAATTTTTTCACGTATAGCCAAGTTCTTAACCAATTTGTCTATTGTCTAGATTTTGGACGAAACCCAACGACAGGAAGGTTTGTGCGAAGATCCGAAAGAGTTGCGACGTTGGTTGCGCGACATGGAAAACAAATTGGAGAGTTCACCAACTATTTCGGAATTGACTTTGTACAGCAATTCGGATTTGCAGCGCCATCTAGCAGTACACTCGGTAAGTGCTTGAAATACCAAGTATTTTTTGTAGCATAAGTTCAGGCGTAAATGTTGCGGAAACATGCGTGAATCTTTATTTGTTGTAAACATTTGAATAAAAAAAAAAAAATGATCAAAACCCAAAATGTAAATTGTGTTGAACTTTCCGGAAGCCTTACGTTTTATATTCGACATTAATTTTTCTTTTGAAAAACTTTCAAAGCAATAATAAAAATAAGAAACCTTTAAAGATACATAACGACGATAACAAGCCATAATGCGAGACCAGTTGAGATACTAATCATAGGTAAAAGTGTAACGAAGTAAACAGACGAACAAAATTACACGCATTTCATTTTGCTTTTCATTTGCAATGACTTTGACTTTATTTACTTCTTTTATTTTTTTTGTGGTCTTCCGTCAGTGCGTGGCAAGAAAACTGTTGCAGCCACTTGTTGCCGCCCATTGAAAAGCCACCGACAAGTATCTGTAAGATTGTGTAACCGAAATGCAGCCAAAAAAAAGGGGGGAATAATACATCGACTGGTTTCCCCTCAAAAGTAAAAAAAAAAACATTAAAAAAAAGGGAAACAATGTTCCCTTGTTTTCATTATTTTCATTGGCGTTACGAAAATTTATTGTACTGAAAGTGAAAATTGTGCTGGCCAAGAAAAATCAAAAGGCGTTCAATTGCAGCCAAGTCGAAGTCGAAGTCGAAGTCAAAGTTATTGTTGTCCATTGATAACCCCCAGACTCGACTTATTGGCCTGCAGAAGTTGGACGATGCTTGAACTAAAAGTGGCAGCCGTTAGTTGCAACACCTTCGAGAGGAGATTTGTTTATTGTTGGGGGGATTATTATCTATCTGAACAATATGTTACCCACATATATTCGTACCATATTTATGTGTGTTGCATGCAACGAACGCTTCATTGCGTGGCTTTGGGCTGCTTGCTGGCTTCCAATTATGCAATGCCTGCAATGCAAAAAAAAAGGCTGTGAGAAAAGCTCTGGAGGGAGGCGAAATCTAAGACGGAAGAGCTGCTGCCTGCTGCCTGTTGAAGCTTTGCCTTTGGGCTTGGCTTTAGTCCATTGCATTTTGGCTGATTGAACATGACCATGACAGCTCCAGACAGCTGCTTCGATAATGTGATGTGTGTGTGACTCGACCAAGGTGCGGGGGCGTTGTTGCATAAGTTGTAATTTTTACATAAAACTTAGAGACAGAATGCAGACAGCACGTGTTGCAAATTTCACTGAGAGTGAGAGTGGGAAAAGTTGCTGAATGGGATGAAGAAAGTTCTGTGACTCGATCTTAGAATTTTCTGTTATCAGTTGCCAGATAACAAACTAGAAATGTTTAAGAAATTAAGGCATATTTTTTTTATGTTTGGTATGTACAATAATAATTATAGATTACTGAAAATTTGGTTGCAATCGGATAAAAATTGTAGGATATTTGAGGAAAGCTTTTTTTGGCCAAAACACACCTATGTACTGCAAAAGAATCTTAGTTGCTTTAGATGACAATCTGGTATATTTTGTATTCTATGGTAAATTATAATTTAAAATAAAAATACTTATTTATGATTGGCTAAGGATGAAGTAAAAGCTTCTGTTTTTTTTACTGAATATATTAAGCTGGGATTATCTTAAAATTGGGTTTATAGCTGAAGCCACTTTTGCATCCATTGCTTTACCAATAGTGTTAGTATTAATTTTATATATAGCTAATCTTTTTTAAATAAATAAATAGGAGGTTTATATGTAGTAGGAGGATTACTAAAGTAAATTAACATATATTGAATCTGCAGCTAGATTCAAAATAATAATAGTTACATAAACAAAAGTTAGTTGATTAAGTTTTGAAGAGTGTGATTTTAAACATTCAGCAGCTGAAGTTCATCTTAAATGATTTTCGAAATCTCTGATATATGTTTGTATAAAATTTAGTGTACAATAACTATTTATCTTGCAGCGTTGTCATATAATTTAAATATGTTTATTTCATTGCATTTGCCGTATTTATTGCAATTTCCGCGTAATTTACAATTTTCTTGTTTATTTCATTTGGATTAAAGTCATGTATTTAAAGCACTTACTCTACTGGAAAGTGCTTTGATTTATTGTATCTGTTACTTGAAGTCTCCTTAATTGAATTTACTTCCATGTCAAATAAATGTTTTTCTATTTATGTATAGCATTTAAAATACACTCAATTGTAATGAACTTATACAAGTTTATAAGGCCTTAAAAGTCTTCCATTTAGTGCCTCTATAAAATAGTAAAGTTTTCTTTTGCAACTTTTCCTTAACTTGTATTTCAGTCAAAACTTGAGACAACAATTTAAAGTGCGAAAATTTCTTTAGTTTAAAAACAAGCTGCATGAGAATTCCTTTCAACGAAAATCGCTGGAATTTCGCAGCTTCATGTTTTTCCTGCACATACTTCACACATCCAGTTAGCTCGATGTCTTCCCCTCTCTCCCCTTTGTTCTCTTCTCTCTCAACTCTGTGTGTCTGCCACCCACTCTGCTCTTTAGCTTGTCTCTGGTCCATTCACAATAATCTAAGCTCCCCGCCAGCTGTTGTTATTTTTGCAGGCCACGAGCCAAATGAAAGTAAACAACAAACCAGCAACAGCAACAACAAAAACTGCAAACAAACAAACAACAACAACAACAACTTGGAGCAGCAGAAACTGAGTTTATTCAATGTGGGTTGTTAGCTGCAAAATGCTCCATTGGCCAAAAAGTGCAATCACCAACAAAACAAAACAAAACAGACGCCGCGGCGTCGCCTCCGTTTTGGCCCACTGATTTACGACAATTGTTTTGTCACGTAGTCAATTTTTGGAGGGGAGTACGAGGTGGAGGAGGGAGAGAGAAGGGACAGCACTGAGTGCTGAAGGGGTTGCGGAGGGGAAGTTCGAAGCCAACAGCAGCAGCAGTCGAAATGTCAATTGCCCAAAATGGTTAAACATATTTTCAATAAGTTGTTAGGCGTTTGTCTCTGACGCTGCTGTGCTTGCCACTTGCAACAAGACGCATCTGCACCCGCACCCTCTAACTGCCACCTGCCCTTCATCCACTTCTCTCTCTCTCTCTCTCTCTCTCTCTCTCTCTTTTTGTCTCTGTCTCGCTGATCATCAAGCAATCATTTCGTTAGCCGCAGCCATTGGCAAATGGAAAGGAAATATTTGTCAGTTGGCAGCCACAAATATAAAATGCTTTTTAGGCTCGTTGCAAGGATGAGTTGCTTGCGCCTTGAAGCAAACCGAACCAGCTGCCAAGTTGCAGCAACTTGGACTTTCCAAATATTAATTGAAATTTGCGCATTTTCGTTCTGGTTGCAACAATAGAGCGTAAACAAATATGTTGCAACATAATGCGAGTATGTCTATATTTGGATAAAGGCCAAAAAAAGATACATTTATGACGGACTATTAACTACCCAGTGGTCTAGATTTTAGTCTATATTTTGTTACAATTATATATATAATATATGTATATTTTTAAATAATAGCGTTAAGGTTTGGTCTAAATGAGTTTTACCTAAAATATGTTGTTATAGTACTTGATTGCAATACTTTTTCAACTGCTTAATAAATCTAAATCTAAAAAAAGGTTTTAGCAATAGAATTTCTCAACTCATATACAGACCAAACTTTTCGGTACTAATTCTAACTTTGCCGTGTACTTTTATTATTTAAGCGTAAGCTGCTAGAAAAAAATATTCTCCGATTGTAGCTTGATTGGTTTTGGCTTCTATTTAATTGAGAATTATGAATTAAAATAAATTCTATAATTGAATCGGTTTTTTTGTTGAACAGTTGGCGTTTAAAAGATTGGGTGTTTGTGGAGCATCGTTTTTCTTGAATGCAAAAAATAAATTTTTTAAATTGCCTGCATATTTACTCTTGACTTTTTATCTACTTTCTAGAAGTAATAATGTAAATCTCTTCAGTAAAAGAAAATAGCTAAAATGTTCTTCTAAGTCTTTGATCTTTACTTCGCTACTTTCTAGAAGTAATTCCAAGTGTTACTCCACATTCTTTGTAATAACGAATATAATTCCCTAATGAGTCAGAACAACTAAAGTCTTCAGGATATCTTAAATTAAAAACAAGCTTTGCTATTCAAAATGTTTTCATCATTTTAATAGTTTATTGGCAATTGCTTCGGTATTTTATGTGCAGCTAATATTGTTGAATTATTATTGCCAATTGCAGGGTGTTCATGCATGCAAAGTCCTATTTAAGAAAGTGAAGGTGGCGCAATTTTGTTGCCGGGATTTTCAGTCCCCTCTCATCTCTCCCCTCTCCTCTGTGCTCTGTCTGGTGGCAGACAATCGCGCATTGAAGCTGTAACCTAATGACAATGACAATTGATTATGCGGGTTCCAGTTTTGGTCGCCCAGGAAATGGTCGAGTTTGTCGCTTGGTTTTTCATTTTCTTTTCGGTTTTGGTTTTGGCTTTGGCTTTGGCTTTATGGCCAAGCCATAACTTAAAGTTGCCGCCAATTCGATTTGGATCTGACCAGTTGCCAGTTGTTTGTCGAATTCTACCCACTAACCATTGTTGTTGTTGTTGTTGTTGTTCGATATCCTCCATTGAGTTGCAATCTCTGCTCGATTTGCATAACAATTGTGTTTGCTTGCCACAGCAAGAAAAAACCTTTCGCCCAAGTTAAGTTGCAGGCAACAAACACATTTTGTTGGATATCACCATCGGCTATATAGATGACTGTCTTCTCTTGTTGTTGTTGTTGTTGGCCCAGTAGTTTAGCCTGCGGTTGCCATATGGTCCAAGCTGACCAATAAAACATTACCGAATTAGCTGTAAAATCTCTTTGCCACATTTGATGCACTTTCGCGTCGCATAGTTGTTGTTGTTGTTGTTGTTGCTGCCCCAACCAAATGAACCTTAAAATAAACTTTTGTGTGTGGAAAGTTGTCCATAATTTCAGTCGTTGGCGTTTTTTGTTTTTCGATTTTCGATTTTTACATATTTGTGAATGCTGAGAGGGCAATTACTGCCAGCAATTGAATTGAGTTAATAAAGCAACCGAATTTTATATCGATTAATGCATAATTATGCACTTTTAATGTAGTCCAATTTATGTATTTCCTTTACGTGTAACCAACTAAAATTACAAAAATAAATGTACAGTAATGTTTTAGATGTTCAGCTGCTCATAAAATACATAACGAAATAACTATCGAGTAAAGTCTTAAGATTTCAGTTGATAATAAAAATGAATAAGCTAATTATAGTTGAACTAAAATACAGTTTGAAGGAGGAAAAAATAATATAAATATCTTTATTATTTTGAGTATTATAGTTAAGCACCTAATAAAGTGAATAAGCAAATAATCAATAAAGAAAAAAAAAGTTTAATTACCTTTTAACTTATATTCAAAGAAAAAGTAGTAATTTTCAAATACAAATCTTATATTTTTTTATTTATCAAATTTCCAAATATATTTAAGTACCAGTATTCAGCAGCTAATGAAAATTAATGAGCAAATAATCATCAGCAAATTTATGAATTCACTATTTAAGTTCAGTATTAGTTTTCGGCTACTAACAAAATGTGTAAACAAATAACGATTGAAGGGAATAAATTTTGATTATAGTTCAACATAAATTGAATGAATAACAAGAAATTTTATTTTAAGCAAATTTACCATACATTTTTGGCTGAGCAAATAATAATTAAAGGAAAAAAATCGAAAGAAAAACAAAAAGTTTTATTATTTTTGTTTTTTGATTATAAGTTGATTTTTTAGGTATCAGTTGAAAAATGTTAAAGTAAATAATGAATAAAGGGAATTCAAGTTTAACATAAATCTAAGAATAACAAGAAATTTCTACACATTTATTTATATTACAAACAATTTTGTTGCTGATCTAGTTATAATTAAAAATTAAATGAAATAATTGTAATTTAAGTGTGATTATCTTTTATCAAAACTATCTTTTTTAAGGATTTCAATTCACTAGTTAGGAACTCTTTTTCTCGATGTTTAACTCTCTATAAGTGACTGTAATTGTTCATAGTTTTAACAATATTTGTCTGCCTTGCCTTTCGATCAATCAGTCAACCACTTTGGCAATCAATCAGTCGCCACTTATGCGCAAATTTATCAAAACAAAAGCGTTTTCGATTTTGCACTTCTAGCGTGATAAGAAAAACAATCGCAATCGCAAGCAATCAAAACCTTTCTCCTGGCTGCCTCACACAACTTGAATTGACTTCACTTGACTTGACTTGACATTGTTTTGGTAACACGCCCAAAAAATTCAACAGAGAATCTCGACAGGAAAAACAATGTTGAAGCTGTGGTGAGAGCAAAAGAGTTTTTCGAGGGGTCTTTCGAGTATATCCAATTTCGAAGTTTCACTTTTCTCTATTGTTAATCGTTCGGCTGTTCGTGATTTAAATTAACAATTAAAATCGATAATTAACAAAATGATAACAACAACAACTTGGGCTCAACTTTGACGCCCCCTTCGACGGCACACAAAAATAAGTAATAATATTATTAATAACAACAATAATTTATCAAAAGAGTTGCAGTTCATTTCCATGAGCCATTTTTCAAATATTTTGTGTAATCGAATGACGACGACAACATCGAGGCATAAAATGAAGTCATTACCACAGACAACACAAAAAAGCCCGTCCCAAAAAAATGTAGTTAATGGAAGTCTGAAACTCAAACTCAAAACCACGTCATATATGTGATGTGAGCAAATCGAAAAAGATTTCGTCATCATCAGGCCAAAGACGCGCGTCCCCATAGCAATTTTCAAGTTGTAAAGTCAAATAAAATTTATGACCAAACATAATTACATTTAACTGAAAAGAAATAGAAAACAAAACTAATGTTCGAAACCGCGCACTCGAAATATTTCAAATAAATTGGTCAACGCTTTGAGGAAGTCGAAAATCAAATTTGAAGCCAATAAAAACCAAGTAGGAAGGCTTCAGTCGTGTGTGCTCGACTGTGAGATACCCGCTACCTTTTTTAATAACAGTATCATAAAACACGATTATTCTTAAAATATACAAAATCAATATAACACAAAAATACTAATATGTACCAAAGGCTTTATTTGGTATATTGATATAGTAGTAGAATCTAAATAGACCATAGAGTACGGTATTGATCTTAAAATATACCGAATTGATATACCACAAAAATACTAAAATATATATATAAGGCTATATTTGGTATATTGGTATAGTTCTGGAATTGAAGTATACCATAGAGTGCGACATTGTTGATAAAATATACCAAATCAATATACCACAAAAATAATAATATATACCAAAGGCTATATTTGTTATATTAATGCAGAACTAAAATCGAATATACCATAGAGTACGGTATTGTTCTTTAAATATACCAAATCAATATACCACAAAAATAATAATATGCACCAAAGGAAATATTTGGTATATCAATATAGAACTAGAATTGAAATATACCATAGAGTGCGGTATTATTCTTAAAATATACCTAATAAATATACGAAAACACTAATATATACCGAAGACTATATGTGGTATATATTAGAACAGAACTATATACAGAACTAGAATCAAAATAGTGTACAAAATATACCAGATTTTCATCAAAAGCTGCTGTGACTGTAATGAAATAGACGTTTTTTCCATACAAAAGTATTTTTTAAATAACTTCTGAAATTTCTATTCATCGCAACGCAATTTACAGGAATCAGACTCTATACATAGACTATAAGACTATAGTTATTATTGCATTTACCTGTGAAATACATTTGGAGGAAGCATAAAGTTATAATACCCTTCTACCCTTTGAGTAGCGGGTATAAATACAAAAAAATGCGCAAAAGTAAATTAGGAAGAAGAAAGCGTTTTACAATAAATCTCAGACTATAAAAAAAACCATATACAAGACACAACAATTTATTTTGATATCATTTTTTGCGTCGTGAAACAATGAGAAATGCATTGAACGAAGCGATTCATTCAGGTTCATCATTAGCACCTCGGGAAAAAGGGAAAGGCGGACAGCAAATGTCTGCGAATGTCGCCATTTAATTGGCTCAAACTTAAACTCAAACTCAAACACGAATCGATTCGATTCGACTTGGATGCAACTTGGCCAAGTGGCAAATGGTTAGCCAGGTGGCTTAAAGAAGCGCAGAGAAGAGCAGCTTGGGGGAGTCGCATTTTTGCTGATTAATGAAGACAATATTTTTGTATTTTTCTCGCAACGTTTTTTGTTTTTCGCCACCTTGTTAACGACTTTATGTGCTGCGCGTCTTCATTTTTCTTCTCTCTTTCCTTTTTGTTGCCAAATGACGATGGTGAAAATTAAATTTATGAAATAGCCCATAAAATGATAAACATTCATGGAATGACGACTGCAAATTGCAGTTTTGCCGATGCCGATGCCGCCGTTGCTGGAAAAACTCTTCCTCTCTGTGTGTTAGGGTTATAAATGTGACTAAACTTGATATATGGCCAGGCACTTTAATGCCGTTAAAGCCACTTACTCGAAGAAGAAAGTGCGTCTGGAAAAACTCTTTACTCTGTCTGACCCACTAAACGATCATCTTCATTTTGCTAGAATGAGCTGAGTGTTTGTTTTTGTCTCCCTTTGATGTTTTGATTGCTTGCGATCAATTACAGATTAAACTAATTGAATCTGTGTTAGGAATTTACAGATCTTTCAGCAAGAAATTTCAAGGTATGCTTGAAAGAATGCCAGTTGCGTTGTAATACAAACAATTAACTAATCAGTGAAAAGCTTTCTAACTATTTAAATAGTAGATTCTTTCTATGTATTCTTCTTGTGACAAGCGAAGATAACTTATGATTGTTTTTTGCACATCTTTTAAGCTTTAACAGTTGCCTTCATCTATCTTATACTTTGTGTTATTGTATTCTCTTCTCGTTCAACTCAACTCATCAGTTGACAGGTTTTAGCAACTGTTTTGCTCTTCATTATGCTTTATCTCTACGAATTTGTCATTTTAGCACCTTTCAGTTTCTAAATATAGCTTCAAAACATAACTAACGAATCAATTAGTGCTTTAATTGCTCACAATTCGCGTGGCAAAGTTAAAGTGGCCTCAGGCCAAAAATATCGACTGATCTGCTGATCGTCGTTTCAAGTTCTCGTTGTTTTCCGTTTTGTTTAAGCGCTAAACTTGGTCAGTGTCTTTTTACAATATTTTGGTATATAACTTGGTTAAACTCGAGAAATATTATCAAACAGACTAACGAAGTCTTCAAGTAACAACCAAGTTCTCAAACAAAAAACTTCCACAAAATGTTCCGTTTCGTAAGTAGCTAAAAAGGATATTCGAAACCAAAGTTTTCATCCCATCTTCGACTGCAGATTGTCGCCTTCTTTGCCGTGATTGCCGTCGCTGTCGCAGCTCCTGGATATGTTCAGGATCATCATCATTATGCTCCTGTAGTGGCTGTTAAGCATGTCCCTGTTGCTGTGGCTCCAGTTTATCCTGTGGTGAAGGCTGTTGTTCCTGTTGCTCCCGTTGTGAAGACAGTGGTGCCAGTTGCTCCTGTTTATCATCAGTCCTATGTTCCCGTTGTTAAATCTTATGGATCTCCCTACGCTCATTATTACCATGGTTAGATATCAATGCGGATTTAAAATGAATAAAACTCAATAAAACAACTGGAAAACGAAAACAATATACATTCTTTTTATTAAGCAAACACTGGAAAATAAAAAAAAGTATATGGTTGAAATTTAAAATGGAATTCCTCAATTTTTAAATATGATATCATTATTTACCGTCAATTCTTACTAGGCACGTGTTTCTAATTTAAATGGCAAAATCTTTTGCTAATCTTTTGTCAACACAGCTTTATGAAAAACGTTCTATCAAATGCTGAAAGCCAATTTCGTTAATTAATAATTTATTAATTAATTTATAATCGACGGCATTTAAGACACTGTATTGACCCCAAGAGGCTTTAAAGTTATTGAATAGTATTTTATGATTCCTAAAAAATTACTTACGATCAGATCAGAAGCTATTAATGAAATAATGGTAAACAGAGCTGTAGTTGTCGGATCTTATTCGCGTTGGTTGACAATCTAATATATTTTGTAATCTATGGTATATTTTAAATATTTTTCGTACATACTATACATTTCATATATTTTAACGACAATACCGCACTGGGGTGCTTCTGTTAAAAATTGGTATCGGGAATCTCACAGTCGAGCACGCTCGGATGTATTTCGCTCTCTTCATTTATTTTGGGATTTCCTAATTTAAAATTTTCTAACACATTGCAATAGTAAGTTTCATTTATCAATGCATTAAATTCTTACAACAGTCTGATAAACGGGCGAAGTAAAAGTTTTAGGCCTAGTCGTACCATTCAAATTAAGTAAGTCATTATTTGACATGCTTCTGCTTCCGTTTAACTCTTTATTATGGTATGTTTCTTTGTCATTTTTCATTTTAACTCCATTTACATTTCTAAATATAACTCTAAACGTCACTAATTAATGATCATAATGTATCGACTGATCGTCGTTTCAAGTTCTCGTTATTATTGTTTTACGTTTTTCTGCTACGTTTGCTGCTAAATTGGCCAATATTTTGGTATATAACATAGTTGATCTTGTGTCATAACATCAAACAGTTTATCGACGTCTTCAACCAAGCACCAAGTACTTCAAGAAAAATCTTCAGCAAAATGTTCCGTTTAGTAAGTAGCTTATTAGGAAATTTGAAGTCCTTTTTCTGATAATCTTCGATCACAGATTGCCACCTTCTTTGCTCTGATTGCCGTCGCTGTTGCAGCTCCTGGATACGTTCAGGATCATCATCATTACGCTCCTGTTGTAGCTGTGAAGCATGTCCCTGTGGCTGTGGCTCCAGTTTATCCCGTGGTAAAGGCTGTGGTTCCTGTTGCTCCCGTTGTTAAGACTGTGGTTCCTGTTGCTCCTGCTTACCATCAGTCCTATGTTCCCGTTGTTAAATCTTATAGAGCGTATGCTTCTCCCTACGCTCACTACTATCATGGTTAGATTCCAATGTATGAAATGTATGAAGTATGAAACTTAATAAAAGGATGCAAAATGTATAAATTAAAATTGGTATTATCTTTTATTCAGTAAGGAATAAAATCACAGGAAAACATTTTGAGTTTTTAAATCTTAATGAAGCAATCGATTCTTAATGTTAATTAGCAGCATTACAGGAAGAGCGAGACCCTTTAAGAGAGTCTCTATTAAACATTGTGACAAATATTTATTTTGTCTATTTCCTTTTGATATTCACTTCTCTAAAGTGGAATCGCAGGAAATTTAAATTTTAACCGAAACTTTTTTGTCATGCAATAAGACTGGCTTTTAAAATATATTTTAAGCAAACTACTTACAACTATGAAATCACTAATTCGAAATTTTTGGCTCCGCAAATCAATGAAGAATGAAATAGCATGCGTAATTTCAAAAGCTAGAGTCGAGTTTTTCTACATATGTAAAATAATAAATACATTATTATTATTATAAGCAATCCGATTCTGAGAAGTTATTGCAATAAGAATTTTTCATGACAAAAAAGAGCTGGAAAAGTCAATTTGTAATTGATTTGCTTGGCAAACTGGCATATTTTGTACGTTATGGTATATTTTACACATTGTGTGAAATCTATGTATACAAAATATGGTTTTCGGTATATTTTAGTATTTGCTTGGTATATTTTAAGACTATTAAAATGAGTAGTAATAATATACAGCAAATACAGCATTTTTTAACTGTAGAACTAGATCTTCATTTATGGATATCAATTAATGCAAATACAATCGTTAGCTCTTTAAACGTTTAGCACGGTCTGAAAAAATCAAGTGAAATAAGTAAATCGTTTTGTGACCGGCTTCTGCTTCCGTTTAAGTCTTCATTATGAAATATCTCTACACAATTGTCATTTTAACATCTTTTATTTTGCTAAATATAGCTAACAAATGAATGATGTTTCGTAAATTATTCACAATTCGCGTGGCAAAGTTAAAGTGGCCTCAGGCCTAAAATACCGATTGTTCAGTTGATCGTCGATTCAAGTTCTCGCTATTATTGTATTATGTTTTGTTTGTTGGACTAAATTTTTTGTCCAATATTTTTGTATATAACTTGGTTAAACTTGTGAAATATTATCAAACAGTCTTTCGACGTCTTCAAGCAACAACCAAGTTCTCAAAAAAAAAACTTCCACAAAATGTTCCGTTTCGTAAGTAGTTAAAAAGGATATTCGAAGACCAATTTTTTACCTCATCCTCGACTGCAGATTGTCGCCTTCTTTGCCCTGATTGCCGTCGCTGTCGCAGCTCCTGGATACGTTCAAGATCATCATCATTATGCTCCTGTAGTGGCTGTTAAGCATGTCCCTGTGGCTGTGGCTCCAGTTTATCCTGTGGTGAAGGCTGTTGTTCCTGTTGCTCCCGTGGTTAAGACTGTTGTTCCTGTTGCTCCTGTTTACCATCAGTCCTATGTTCCCGTTGTTAAATCTTATGGATCATATGCTTCTCCCTACGCTCACTATTACCATGGTTAGATTTCGAAGTATCTCAATTTAAACTGAATAAAAAACCTGAATAGCGAAATATATATGAATTTTCATAATTTTTTTTTTTTAATAGGGAATAATTAATGGAATATTTCCAAACTGAAGTCTAGTAAGAGAAGAGAGTAAATAATTTATACTTTTATTTAAATTATTAACGTCTTTGACATTTTTGTTCCTTTAGTTTCCTAATCTAACCGTTTTTCTTATTAGGATTTGAAACATATTACTAATCTTTTGTCAACAGGCACTCAACACTTTACTATCAATACCTATGTCATTTAACTCTATCCATCATAAATATTTAATGCTTCCAACCAATTAACTAATGAAGTGATCACTTCTGTTGTTAATAGACAGCACTTATGACAATGCCTTGACCACGAGCAGCTTTAAGTCTATTATCAGTAATGACAATCGATTATTGTGTCTACTTCCGATTTTTTTAACATAACGTTTGGTGTTCTTTGAGCATCTTTGGTTCAGCAAATATATCCTTTCTAATCCGTTCATTAATTTTTGGTAGCGATTATTGGTTATCAATGGTTATTTGTACTCCATTAGTGTTGATTTACTGAATTCTCTTACTCGATTAATGTTGATTTATAGCAACTATCTGCAGTTCTGTACTAAGATGGCATGAAATGCTTTTTAACTACAAATCGTGTGAATGCAAATGCATTTCTTAGCTCATAAAATTCTTAGCACATTGCGAAAAGATCACGCAAAGTTGAAGTTCTCGAGTTTACTCGATAGAAAGTTACCCTGTACTATTTAAAGTCTCCCGCAATAAGTATTAAAGTTGTGAGTGATTCATTAAGTTGTGAATAAGTCTATTAATTTACTTATAAACTTTAATAAACAAAAAGCACGTCTTTCTATTAATAATAGGGCATTGGAATGACGTCAGAAAGAAAAGCAAATATTTCTTAGAATAAATATTTTCCCTGACTTAAGCAGGGCAAATGTGTTTTGTGTATGGAAGTTGGTTGCTGCTGCTTCTTCATCTCGCTGCTTCAGTCAAGCGTTAAATGATAAAAGCCAAATGCAATTGCGTTCCAGGCACAACGGGCAAACAGTCAATAGTCCAGTTTGCACATTGCACGAGATAGATTTACCAAAAGATGCAATACTTTTGCATTAGTCAATGCTGAAAGAGTGAGAGAGAGAGAAAGACCGCTGTGGTGTGGCAGTTTTGCAGGTAGCTTGCCACAGTGGCAGTGGCAGTCACTGAAAAAACCATTTGGCAAGCTGTTAAGAATTGAAGAGAGAACGGCCAACTGATTGAAATTGATTAATGCAACACCTGAAAAAAGAATGAGGGGTTGTGCACTGAGAGAAAACCAGAGCGAATGGAGTGGGAGAGACTTGTGAATTTTGTGATTAAAATCTGCCATACATAATGTGCATGAATAATTGATTATAGAATTGACAGGGGAGTGCACCGTAAACTAAATAGTTGCAAAAAGTTGTGGGAGAGGCTTTTGAGTTATATTTTTTATACAAAAATGTAAATGATTCATATTTTATGAGTAATATTTTTATAGTGGATTTCTATATATGTTTGATGGAGTAATAAAATAAACAGTTGGCATCGGAAGATTCTTTTTATTTTACAGTTTACCTACTTAGAGAAGTTATGGGAATTCTTGTTGTGCTATATATGTATATTTATATTTTCTATGAAGAACATTTTTTAATAATTTATTGATTGATGTTTATTCATCATAGTTATCTTATAATGTTTAGTGTAGAACAGCAAACCATTTCCTTTTTTTATAAACAGTATTGGAAGAATACTTTTTGAGTTATAGTTAGGAAATTGTCGGAATGTTTTTTGTGGTATATTTTCTATATGAAAAATGGTAAAAAATTATACATTTTTATAATTGAAAATGCAAGATTCTTATTTATTTTACTCGGCTGCTTTCATAGCGTGTTAAACTTATTAATGTTCTTAGTAATGATTCTCTTTAATTTCATGTTCATTGTTAATTTTGTTTGTTTGTTTATTTTACTTTACCTTTTTTCTTGTCCTTGGCAATGATTGTCTTTAATAATCTATATTTAAGATTCATTATTCCCAACATTCTTTTAAAAAAATATATATTTAAGTTGTTGCATTATTCGTTGTACTTTTCTCAGTGTATTTGACTTGTGAATTTTGCAATGGATCAGCCAACAAACACTTCCTCCAAGTTGACCCAAATTCATCAGACATCTCTAGAGTTCTGTCTCTATCTTTTGCCTCTTGCCGTCTCCCTTTTCAACGTTATCTCTTGAGTGTAGTATGCAGACTTCAAAAGAAATTTATGTGCTTGACTTGGTCCCAGAATTGTTAACAACAATTTAAGCGGTTTTTGCCTAAATGCCCCTGATCTCTCGCCCCGATCATCAGCTTTGCTGTTTGTATTTGCTTTTTTTTTTGTTTGTTTGTTATTTTTTTTTTTTGCACACATTTTCCATGGCTAAGTGTATTTTATTGTCTGACGCTGCCAATTGTTGGTTTTGTTTGCTGTTTGTCGTTGCTGTTGTTGGCTGGCTGGTTGTCTTGTTAACGCTTTTTATTGCCGCTTGCATTTGGCGTTAGCTTTTCGGCCAGTCGCTTTTATAAGTCTATTTGTCGTGGCCGCTCAACTCCGCCAAGACGCCAAGCGACGCGACGCGACTCGACTTCAATGCAGATGTATCTTTCAGATACATTCATTAGCCTGCTTTGCAGTTACAGCTGATCCCCGCTGCTGGTGCTGCTGCCGCTGCCTGATTTATGCCCATTTGGCAAACATAATCTTGGCCAGCGCTTTGCATGTATTTAGACGTTTCCTATGTTGTCACCCCACTTTGAGAGGCGTTTCTCCTCCTCTCCTCCCCTCTCTTTACTTTTTGCACACTTGCTCAAATTGTTTTGGTTTTTCTCTTGTAGTCATATTTTGTTTTTGGGTTAATTAAAATAACCAGGCAACTAAGCAGTTCGCTAGCTAGTTAGGGTGTATCACATAGAGAGAGGGGGGGCAAGCGGGATGGGGCGGTGCACAGTGGGTCAGCTGCCTCACGACGTGTGAACATGGCGCAGCAAATTAAATGTACAAGTAACCAACAAGGCCTTCTTCTTCTTCTCGACTCATCTCGTTATGACTATGAATATGCAATGTAGTCGCTGATGAGATCTAGCCGCTCCCTTTTATACCCCTTACTCCCCAAGGCCCCTCTTCACCGCTCCTCTCTTCCAATTGGAGGCGCGCCTGCGCAATTAGTTTGGCCCTTTGCAGCTGCAATTTTGGCACGTTATCAAGCCAAATGGCTTGAGAGAGAGAACTCGTTTTCAAACGCTCACTCGATGATGCTTGGGCACAAGTTTTTCTGTTTTTCTGTTGGCCTTCATCCATCCACTTTGATGTCTTCTCTATTGGCGCACGCTTTGTCTTGTTTCGTGATTGTTTTAACAAACTTCATCGTCTTCAGCTCTGTTCAGTTCTATTCTATTCTCGTTATTGTCGTTTGGCCTCAACTGGTTCGCTGTTGTTGTCAACGCTTTTGTTGAAGTGGCATCAAATAAGGGAAAACTTGTTGGCCACATTTTGTGTCGCGCGTTTCCTTTTGCTCGCTTCTTGGCTTCTTGGAATACACAACACACAAAGAATCTGTTGCATTTCCTTGGGAAATATTTGTGGCATTTGTCTCTTCGCATTTGATTCGATTTGATTTGTGATTTAAGTTTGCGCTACCGTAATTCTTCCTGCTCCGGTTGAGTGCCAACTTTTTCCTATTCACTCTGATCTACTTTACACCGCTCTTCCTTTGGTCATATCTGAAGTTGTTGTTGCTGCTGCTCTTGTTGTTGTAGGCAGCTGTTTGGGGGCAGTGAAGCGCGTGCGAAGCGGCCACAAATCGTTGCAGGAAATCCGATTTGTGGTAAAAGTTGTTGCACTTTGTTTTAAAACGGGGCAACAAACAAAAACGGCGGGCGACAAAAACGCCAAAGCGGCATTTTGTGCGGCTTCTTGGCGTGAAATCTAAGCGAGTTATGTTTTCCTTCCTATGCTGTGGCTGTGGGTGGTGCGGTGATTGGTGCGGTGGTTGGTGCCGTGTCTGGTGGTTGGGGATAATGTTAATCGTCAGCTTATATAACAGGGGTCAGTGGCTTGATTTAGCTTAGCTGATGGGGTAAAGAAAGTAAAAGAAATGCAGTAAGGGAAGGAGAGAAAAGTTTTAGAATTTATAAAGAGGAATTCCCTAGATTGAGGCTTGACATACAAGTTAATGAAAGCAGTGTAAATTCAGTAAGAGAGTGTGAGAAATCTACATAAGAGTAGTTCTAAAAACAAATATTTTTATTATGCGTTGAAATCAATGCTAATAAAAGCAACTTTAGTAAGGAACTGCATTTGTAAAGATCATTTATTAAGAATAAATCTCTAGATTGAGCCTTTATCAAGTTTTTGCCTAAATCTTATTCTTTATTTCTTTATTTAATTTAATTTATAATAAAGAAATGGCTCTTTTCTTCTGAAAAAGCTATCAACTTCACCATACAACACGTACTTCGATAGCATTAAAGTTTAAGGTCTACAAGACCGATAAAATGTTGATTTCTTTTTATCAATTTAAAAAATTTAAGATTAGCAATCATCTTTTTTTATTATCACCATAATTGAGAAATTGCAAATTAAGTGCCAAAAATCTCAAAGCAAGATTTTTATTTATAAATTTTAAAAACTGTGTAGGAAGAAGATTTAATTTAATTATTTTCATTATTGACAAAAAACGTTGTCCAAAATAGTTTCATCGAAGCAGGCGTTTACTTATCAATTTTAAAATCTGTGGAAAAATCATTTTATTTTATTAGAAGAAAAACGTTGTAAAGAATATTATTATTACAGCGAACCTTTATCATTTTTTAAAATTGTGGATTAAAAATTATCATAGCTGAAAACATTATTAATTGTCAATTTTGAAAACTGGTTAGATTTAATGGAATAATTTCCTATTCCATTAACAAACTCTGCCAAAATAATCGAAAAGATTTTAATTTATCAATTTAATAATTGATAAAAATCATTGTCAAAAATATTTTTATTTAAGCAGATATTATATCGTATCCAAAGTGAAAGATAATACTATGAAATTTGTTGAGGTAGCGCAGTTCGATAACATCACTTCCGTTATCGATATTTGTAGGCAGTAAATGCTTGCCAACTTATC
Organism: Drosophila kepulauana; assembly: GCA_023558455.1. Taxonomy (NCBI): domain Eukaryota; kingdom Metazoa; phylum Arthropoda; class Insecta; order Diptera; family Drosophilidae; genus Drosophila; species Drosophila kepulauana. The sequence goes on from CM042369.1 coordinate 41,789,647, forward strand.
TCAATTTAACGCAGCTTCAGTTGACAGTCATTTTAATATGCTGATAAGTGGTGTAACATCCACTCGATAGCATAACAATTGCGGCGATAATTTAATTTCAACTTATCGATAATTGCATCTTGGCAGCCAACCATGACATTTGCATTTCTTTTTCTTTTGTTTTTTGCCATCGTTTCTTTTGCATATTTGTGTGTAGCCATTCTTCATTGTTGGCTTTGCACTTCGAGTGCACTTTGAGTGGATTCATTAATCATGCACTTGCCTCATCGCATGTAATCGATAGTTGCGCTGCGAATGAGAGGATCACAACCCTACCCAGGTGGCAAGTTCAAGACTCAGCTTCAGAGTCTCTTCACGAGTCAACGACTCGTTTGCCACAATAACAGATTCCATTTGCCATTTAATCTGTAATGTATTCCAGCAACAAACAAAACTCCTCTCTTGCCTCTTGTCCTCCTCTCTTTAGTTCAACCGAGTGGGTGGCTCTGCACAACTGCCGTTATGCGAGGCAGTTGCAGCTGCAAATAAGTTGACTGCAACACTCGTTGAGGTGATGATGCGTGGGTGGCCGAGAGAGGAGACACGACTCCTCTGAAGCTCATCATTGTCAGCAAAAAAAACCTTTTGCCGAGCTGCTTCATTAACACTCTCTCGTTGTCAGCTTTTTGTTCGCCGCTTTGCCATTTTTGACACTCAACACGCTGAACTTCAAAGCGCAACGATTAATCTTGCCCAGTAGAGATATTTTGCCCGGATACGCAGAGCTGCAGCTTCCACAAATCTGCAATTTGCGCTCATTTCACTCCAGAACCTCGACTCGGTCTTGAATTGTTACTGCGCCTGTAACTGTGTCTGCGCTGTGACTGTCTGGGAACATTATTGCCACATTTCACACCCAGCCTTGACACGAGAGCGACTGTAGTTTCACTTCTGTCAGCGCACAGTGGGGCAGAGACTGTCAAAAATTTTGTTTGTAAATATTTTTATTAGTGCTGATTATTTTATTTCACAATTAATTAATGATTGTTGATAATTACGGAAAACAAGTTGAAGTATAATTAAAGACTTAGGCAATATTCTTGCAAATTTTAGAAACAGCAAAAAATGGGAAACAATATACAAGATTTGTATTCTTTTCTCTCATTAAAATTTGGAAAATAATAATAAAAGAGTAAATTATAAAACCAAAGTCATAAGTTAAATATGAAATTTAAAAATGAGTATTTATAATAAGTAATAATTTCAAGTTTTGTATTCACATTGTAGATGGCGAAGAAGCATACTTTCTTGTTTTTGAGCACCCATAGTTAGATTTTCATAATTATTCATTTTTATGGTATTACGTAATAAAGTGTTCAACGGTTGGTCCTTTATTTACTTTATTTCGAATTTTACTTGTTTTTGTTAATGAAAAATTTTTGTAATAGATATACTTAATAATTACATTTTATTATGTTGATATTATATTACAATCCGAATATATTTGAATTGATCATACTGGATTTAAATTTACCTATTGTTAGCAGTTATCATCTGAGAATAGATGTGATTTATTGATAGATTGTATTTCTATGTTTTGAAATATGTTTTCTATTTTTATAGTTCACGCATTTTTATAAAATAGAAAAATAACTTATTTTTCGTTTATTTTATATTTTACGCCTATTGCATAAATATACAAATATCCAATATTTCATGCTTTTTCAATAATACAAAATAATTGATATATTTTCTCAATTTTTGTATAAATTACTCTCAGTTTAAATAATCTTTACATTTTAATTATGTGATAATGCATTTAATTAAAATCTTGTCCCACTGTGGCTTCGCTGCAACCGAAAGAGCAGCTCATAAATCATCGCCCAGTCGCTGGTGGGCGTTGCCAGGGTCCATTAGAAGCTTACGCAGGCGCAGCTGTCGCAACTTGAGGTTCCCCCCTTACCCCCTTGCCTTGTACTGGTTCTGCATCCTGGCCCCTCGCATCTCCTTGCATCCTTTCGCTTATTGTAATGCAAGTTTCTCCCGACTCATTGTCAGCTGCATGAAATTGCCTGAGAAACACAAATTCGCAGGCGTCGCTGTCGCTGTTGCGTCGAGTGATTTGCTATTTTCATATTGTTCCAGATTGGCGTTTTGTTTGCCACTTTAATGTGGTTGTTGTTGTTGTTGCTAGAGCTGTCTGAGATTGGCCAGTCCATTGGGGATTAACCGCTTTGTGGAGCACTAGGTCAACATCAGCGGCTGAGATTGAAAAGCCACTGAAGTGCGAAAATTCTATTCAAATTGTTGATTGTTCAATGATTGAAATCAATTTGTGTTGCAACGCATTTAACGTCAGTCTTCAACTTCAAGATTTCTCGATTGCTGCTCGAAATCATTTTTTGCAGTTCAAAAGTTCATTCTATTGTGGGAACGGAAAACGTAAAGTGTTGAGAGCTCAAATCGAAGGGAAATTGTATAATATAAATTTGTACAAGTGTTGCTTTAGCAATAATTATGCCATTAAGTTAAGAGTAACTATCTGAAATGCTGTGGAAACCCACACCTGATGCAACTGGTATCAAATGCAGAAGGCCTTGCTCTATTGACTTCTATTTATTAAAGTCCATTACGTTAACTGTACCATTAAAAATGGTAAATGTAATTTCACACTTTATAGACCCAACGAGTGAAGCTTCGATCTTTCTCTCTGTGGTTCTCTCTCTTCGCATTCGCATTCTTTGCACTTTTGCTCTAGATATTATGCAATGTTCTTAGCTGGTTCAACTGCCAACCAGATTTTTAGAGAGCAAGAGAGATAGAGAGGGGGAGACCAATGCTCATTATCAAATTACAATCGGTTGCGCTCTGCGTGCAGTTCGACTTCGACTGCGACTTCGAGTTGCTTCGTTCGTTCTTGGCCAACATTATAAACATTCGATTCCAGGTTGCCTTTCATCTATCGGCAAATGGCCATAACTTTCCAACCACGCAACACGGCTGCGGTTTGATTATTATTTTTATTGCTACGACGAGGCCACAAGCAGAGAGAGAGAACAACTGCAATTGGCCAATCGCCTCTTACTCCTCCTCCAACTCCCCCCTTGGATCCTTCTTTCTCCCCTTCATTGCTGTTGGCATTTTGTGTTCCATGTTTTATCTGTTGACGGTTTTGCTCCTGTGGCAAGCTAAGCACACGAAGAGGAGTCTCTCTCTCCTCTGCAGGAAAATGCGGAAAATTGTTGAGCGGCTAAACTGATGCCTTGAAATGGAAAACTTTACGACGACGCATTCGCCTCTCTTCTCTTATCATTTGTCGCATCGCACAGCGAAAGGCGAAGAAGAACTGCAGAGAGAAGAACATGAACATGAAAGTTGTGTGTTCGCAGATCTATTTATTTATTTATTTATTTATGTTTGCAACTGCAGGCAATTCACTTTTCTATTTATCATGCAATGAGCTGAGTGGAGCTGGAATTCAAACTTATTGTCTCGCAGACATAAAGAAAGAAAGAAAGCTTTCTTGAGAAAGTGAAGAGCAAAACATTTGCTCATAAATTGGCCAACAATTAGGCAAGAAAATCAACTACTGAGTTTTTCCCAAAAACTCTGACAGCTTCCTGGCAATTTTGATTGTCGTGTGGGCGGAGAAAGCCATCGAGTCTTTTGTTTTATATATATTTTTTTTTTTTTGGTAACTGTTTTGCCATCAATTAGAGCGGACATTGGCAAGGAAGGGAGGAAAGACTTCAATTAAACTGAACTGAACTGAGTTGAGTTGAGAATCGTGCATAGACCATATTTATCAATCACCATTATTCTAACTGTTTTGCAACGTTGACTTCGTTATGTGTTTATAAAGAAGCTGCTGCTACGATTTCCAAGCTGAACTCGAACTAAACTAGGAAAAAACCTCATAACAAACGCAGAGTTCATGTGGCAGTTCAGTAGAACGCGAGAGGCGGCTTTGTGAATTGGCCAGGTCGTAACAGGGAGAGCGAGAGAGAAGTGGGGGGAGAGAACTCGAAGCAAGGGGTGTTTAGACAAAACGGTGGCTGACTTTGCCGCTGCCACTGCCGCTGCTTTCGGTCGGTGCATGCCACAATGAACTCGCAACTTTTAACTGTTTTTCCACATCGCAAACGTCGTCGTCGTCGTCTGTTTGCGATTTGTGAAAGCTTCTGCCATGGCCGAGGAAAATGAGTTTGCGCTTCGGCTTTTGAGCCGCTTCTAGTTATACACAGTTGCCGCTGTTGTTACTGTTGTGGTCGTCACGGCTCACTGGCAGACAGAAGTTGCAAACAGTTGGCCAAGCCAAAACCAAAACCGAGTTCTGCTCACCGCTCAAAAAAAAAACAATGCATAAATTGTGTGCGCACCAAGAAGCAGCCAAGCAAAAGGCCAAACGACATTCACGAAAGTAGTTCAAAACTCTAAACCACGAACCGATATGCAAATATTATCGCAAAGACTCCACTTCGAATTGAACTTGCCTGCTCGCTGCCAGCTAATTAACTGCAACGTATTATTGGCCAGCGAAAAGTATGCCCAATAAATTGCTGCAGCGACCCAAAAAGATTAGATCCGAAAAGCGACAACAATCAGTCTTCAGCTTTTACGCATTTTCAGCTAATTTTTCATTCTCTTTCCCATCCACAATTTTTCACAAAATATTGTTATAAATGCACAGAAAAATCTTTTTCTCAACTATTAGCTAGTGTGTTAATTTCGTTTCTCTTCTCAATTCTCTGTTTAGCAAAATGTGAAGAAAGAAAACAAAAAAATACAACTTTTACCCACAGCTGATCTTTGGTTTACTCGTATTTTTATCGCCACGTAAGTAGCACACTCATAAATCAGGCAAACATCTGCACGGCAAACGGAGATTATGGCGGAAGTGGTGGGGCAAAAAACAAAGGGGGGAAATGGTAACGGGTAAAGTTATGACGGGTTAAGGGGTAATGAAGAAATATACTGCTTTGCTACGATGATGTCAATACTATTATGCAAAAGGTTGATGGGGAGAGAACGATAAAAATATACTATCGATAGAGAGTTATGAAATAGTTCGAGAAGGGATCGAAAGTAAAAATGGTATAAAGTCATTGAAGACTAATAAAAATAACAATTTTAATATTTTTAAAAGAGTAGATATTGACGATTATGAACATTGTTATATTACCCGTTAAAATATATTATTGTTGATAACAAGAGAACGATAGAAGAAACTATCGACAGATATCGATGTTAAAAAAGGGATCGAGTTAGATGAGAGAATAGTTTTAACAATTTTTAAATCAGTAGAGATTGTTAAGCACTTTTGTGATTGATCAAAAATACTATCGATAGACTGTTACGAAAAAAAACGTCAGGAAGTAATTTAAGTAGATGAGAAAATAAAGATTGGTGATAACACTTCTTTACTTAAGTAAAGTATCACTCCCACAAATATTCTTATTTTATATAACGAAAAAAATTTATTATTGTTAATAAGGAGAGAACATTACAAAACTATCGATAGACAGTAATGAAATAGTAAGGGAAGGGATCGATAGTAAAAACAGAATGCTGTAATTGTAGATTAGATGAGAGAATATTTTAAATAATTTCAGAATGGAGATTAATGACAACTTTTCTGAAAGGATAGTGCAACACAAAAACTGTTGATAGACTGTTAGGAAATTTATAGTGAAAGGAACGGAAGTGAAATCTGTACGAAGTAATGATTTGATGGGAACTAAATTTTGAATAATTGTTATCAGATGTAATAACATTTAAGTATGCGTGAAGATTGATGATGACAAATAATATATGACTCCCCTGAATATTTATGAAATTCGGAATAATATAACTTAATAAAATGTCTCAATGAAACTTTAAGATATGCAATACCAATTTGTATACGATAGTTTTGTTGCCAGCTTCTCTAATTTATGTGCCTAATTTTCTTGACCAACACAATGCTCTGCCCTTCGTTTTTGAAAACCGTCGATCGGTTTTAACGCTGTTCACAATTTGTCTCGCTGCTTTGACAAATGCCCGAAAATTCATCAACGTTTTATGAGTTTTCCCTTTTCTCTCGGATGATCAAGAGCGGACTTTATTGACTTTATAGCGGCAAATTTGCCATAAACCTTTACGTTTTTTTTTGTTTTTTATGTTGGACCGTCTCGAAACAATTTTACGCATTTTTTTTTTTGGTTTCGGAATAAATTAATGTAGTTTGAGAAACGAGGCAGCTTGAAGCAAGCTTTCAATGGGCTATCAAAGTTTGTGCAATGTTTTACAATATAAATAATTGGGCTTGTTATGAAATTTACATAAAATTTTGATGGCGATTTACCCCCCTCCCTCCCTCCTTGCCTCTTGGAGGCTGTTCTACACGGGGGCATTTATTGATGTCTGTTTGGGGTCTGTCGATGTGTATCTTTTGCTGATATTTTGACAGCTGCGACCCATTCTCGATTTTCTTGTATGCCGCGCTCATTTGTCAAATCTCTTTTCTTTCTTTTACCTTCGTTTTTTGTTTTCTTATTCAAAATTGTATTTTACTGTCACCGCCCGCAGCTTTGAATTTTGCTGTTATATTGTTGTCTTTTCATATAATTTATTTATTGTAAAATCGTAAAATCGTAAATGAGTTTATAGTTGGTGAAAATTAATCAAATGCTTAAACAAAATATAATTTTTGGCCATAGTCTTGCATAATTTGACGAACAACTGGCATTAGCTGAATTGCTTTTGGATTTCTTTGTTTTGATATGATTAATTTGCAAAGATAATTCCCAGAGTTTGGCATTAAAAGATCATTAACAAAGTGCGTTGAAGGTGTGCGGATTATGTAAAACAAAACAAAACAAAGCGAAAGAAAAAGAGTTTGAACTAAATATATATTCCGCGAATTCGAGTTTGATTAATGCAATCGAGCAAGCGAGTGTAATTAAGTGAGTCAAAAGATGTGATTAGATTAGCCAAAACAACATTTCTACTGCATATAGAAATTTTCAAATTAAATAATAATTAATAAAAAGTAGCCAAGACTTGTGATAATATTCTCTATGAATGTACATTAATTGGATGCTATTCTTTCCACTTTTTAACACCTTTGAACCGCAAGTCAAAGACCCTTTGCATTCATGAGAATCTTTCGCCTGTTTGCCAGGCATTTCCTACAACAATGTTAATGCGCGAAATTCCAGGCGCACAAGCAAACTACAAAAACGGATAATTTAGCACCCACACACACGCACACACATAGATGCACACGGATACATTGTTGCCGACAATTATCAGCTGCAACCCAGCGCAGTGCTTAGAACATAGCGCTGAGGTCATAAAATAACCCAAAGCGACCGCCCAGGTGCTAGAAAAATAATGCGTGAAGCGAAAAACAAACCTCGCAGAGCGCAACAAATGTTGCAGACGCACACACACGAAATGTTGCTAAGCAACATACAAAATGTTGCGGGCGCCATGTTGCGTGCGCTTTGTGCGCTTCAAACATGTTCGAAGTGAGTGCGAGTTGCGAGTTCGATTCGCTCTCCGGTTGGAGTTGTTTTATGTGTGTGTGAGTGAGCTGTTTGTTTGTGTATCTGACGGATACGCGAACGCGCAGATAAACACGCCAGCAAAATGTATCTGCGCAGTGAGCGTTAGCCTCAGTAACACGCGAGCGCTACTCAAAGGCAAACGTCGCCACGGACAATCGATGTCTGTTTAAAGTTCAAACATAACCGCGCGCGTCTCGCCGCATTTTTCAAGTATAATTTCTCAATGATTTTCCAAACACATTTTTTTCCTCCAAACAACACGTGCTAAATAAATGTTTGTGCAAACCATTCGAAGTGAAAAACAAAATTGGAATATTGAAAATATAATTAATGCATTTACCGGCATTTTTACTAAGCAAAAAAGAAAAAGAAAATAAAATTGAATTGCATTTGAGAACTGCTGAATTAAGTGAATAAGAACGAAACGCCAGCCAGCATAAAAATTCCCTAGAAACATTCAACTGCACTGTGCTAACTCACATAGATACTCACGCATACAAGCAGAACAGGAAACACTCTGTAGGGAGAGAGACAAAATATATGAAAACTGTATGAAAGTGCATTGGAATATTGAAAGAGAAGTTCTGGCGGCATTTGTGTTGTGTGTGTCCGCATATATAACTAAGTGAGTGAGTGTTGTTTATTCTTACCCCAACCAACTTCGTTTACAATTTAGTGTACGTGTGTGTGAGTGTATCTGTGAGTACGCTTGCAGCTGTATCCGAACGAAACGGCGCGCTGTTTTTGTTGTCGGTTCTTGTGTGCGTGCGCAAAACACTCTCGGGACGAAGAAGAAATATACAAAATAAAACACACACACATGATATAAGGTAAACTACCTACTTTGCCTGCCTTTTTGGCGAAGCAGCCGCAAAAGTGTATGAAAAACATACCGAAAAATATGTATATACAACAACAACAACGAGAACAGCTAAAAGTATCTCACACACAACATTGCGCTATATAAAAGTGAATCAAAGCATCTTCTTCTTCGTTGTTCTCTGCCTTTGCTCTGCTCTGATTTACTGCCTCTTTGGGCACTTCCTCTTCATCATCGGCATTCGCGCTTCATCTGCAGCTTCTTCCTTTTGGCTTAAGTTGCGCACGCGGTCGCATCTTGTGGATACATTTTCGTCGTCATCGTCATCTTTGTTTTGTTTTGTGTGTTTTGCTTGTCGATTACTCAACCCGAATTGGATTTAAGCGACATCAACGCAAATCTTCTCCACACACTTGGTATGTCTTCATTTTTTTGCTGTCATTATTTTTATTATTTCAACTTTTGTGTTTGTTTAGCAAAATAAAAAAAAAAATGAAGGCACATTTTTTGCATAGGTCTTTTTTGTGTGTGTGTGATACGCTTACGCTTAAAGTATTATAAAATTGTGTTGAAATGTGTAACAGCATTATAAAATTTATATATAAGACTTGAGTTTTTGCTGCTATTGGGATCAAGTGAATGTATTTAATACAAGTCGTAAAACATTCATTCAATAAAAATGTATACTTAAAGTATAAAAAAGCATTTTACTTTAATAAAAAAGAATAATTCTCTTAAATAGCAAAACGTATTTAAAGTTTTAGCACTTTCAAATTTAGCTTTGCTTGCGTTTATTCATGTTCAGTTGAGTATTTTTTTGTTTTTTGGTCGTATATATAATTATTTTGCAGTTGCTAATAACTCGACTCGTGAGTGTTCTATATGCGGCATTTGTGCTACGTCTGTATCTAGACAAAATTTCGACACACATGTTGTATAAAGTCGTGAATGTGCGCGTTGTTTTTTTTTTCTTTTTTTTTTGTTATTTTAATTATAAAAGTGACAAAACGCACAGACACAAAGATACAAAAGTATTTCAATGTATATATATAGTATTTGTAGTTAAGAAGAACCGGCAAAAAATAATATAGCTTTTGCCTCTCTGCTGGGCAGTTAATTTATAGTTTTTTCTGTACTTTTTGATGTGGAATTTTCTTGGGCAAATTGATTGTTATTAGGCAAACGAGGACGTCGCGAAGTTCTCTCTCAAAATTTTAAATTAAATCTAATTGGGCACAGTTCATCGTTCATAATTATTATATCAACAGCTGTAGCTTATTATAAAGAACACAAGTTGCTTCCTTACACGACCCAAAAAACAAATAAATAAAACGATAATAACAATAGAATCATTAAAAAGTCAAACTCTGTCTCGGATTTCCTCGCATATGTTTCGATAAAAAAGATTAAATTGATTTCTTGCTATAATTCGATAAATGCTTGGCGCAATTTGCGACCCCAGAGCTTAACCCTTGTAACCCAAACAAAATGTGAACTGTGTAAATTTAATGCGTGTTTTGCTTGGTTTCCTCTTCCCCCCCTCGTTGCACGCAACACACGCATTCAACATCTGCTTGGGGTTTTTGGCTTTAAGTTGGTAAATTTGCAACATCCTGTTGCATATGTAGCTTTGACATCCTGCGGTGCTGAGAATCCTTCCATTGACACACAAATCACACGAATTACGAATCCCACAAAAATTTCACAGCTGAGTCACCCTCAGGATCGAAGTTTTTCTTCACAGGCTTGCAGCTGCTCACAAATTCATGTCACAGATACAGATATATAAATTTGTAGATACAGATACAGCTACATCGAATGATATTCACAGCTTTTAGTGGACGCTCATCTCATTGCGCGTTTTATTTTGTTGTTGAGTTTTGTGTTTTGTATTTTGGGTTGCGTGTTGCGGGCCTCGAAAATTGCCATCATGCGAGGGTTGCTTCAGTTCATTGTGGTTGCTGCTGCTGTAGTTGTTGTTGTTGCTATTGGCACAACAAAGCGCAGCAATTAAGTTTGATGGTCGACAGGCAGCAAGCAACCTGCAAGCCAGCTGTGCATAGTCTGAAGGTGTTTGCTATGGTTTTGATACCCTTACACACACGATGGCAATAACATTTTATTAGAATGTTTGGTCAAGGAAACGAAGCTGATTCCTAATAAAAATTAACTGAAAAGTAGTTCTGCCAACAAATATAAAATAAAATAAATAAAGTGTACTAAAAATATGAATCCTCTTGATAAATTAATATATTAAATGATGAATTACACATTTGACAGGAAATTGAATTATTATTTTATAATTTGTTTAAAAATACATTCACTTAATAAATAAATTAAAAGAACAACTCAAAATAAAAGCTTTTCAAGAATTGTTTTTTTAAAATTTGTTCAAATGAATGAATGCATAAATTGATTTCACAGAAATTTACACCAATCTATAGCAAAAACTGTAGTCTTAACAAAAATAAGGTTTTATTAATGCTTTTGGTTTTAAAATTGCCTAATGATGGAATCTTTTATGAATCAACTTTAATTTTCATTTAAATTTATACAAAGCAATGGTAGAATACATCATATTTATTTTATACTTTGTTGATATTTTCATTTGAGAATTGTCTAACATAAATGAATAAATATATTAAACCAATGTAGAATCGCGACATAATAAAATATATATTTTATAATTTGCTTAAAAGTTTATTCTTTTAGCACTTACTTCAATGAAAAAACATATAAACAATGGGAAAATCCTACCAAAATATAATATATTTATTTTATTTCGTTAAAGGTGCATTCTCTTATGAATCTTATGAATTACTTCAATATATTAATTTGACAAGAACTTTGCCGCAATCTAGAGAAACAACTTTTGCTTCGAATATAAATTAGCTAAAATATTATATTTTATTGTTTCTTTTTAGGTTGCACTCCCTTATGAAATACATTACTTCAATAAATAAGTAAAAAATATAAAAGTCATGTGCAAATTGTTTGCGACAAGAACTTTGCACCCAAATCTATAGCAAAAATTAAGCTTACATTACATTTGTTTTTGCCATCTGATCAAGATATGAAATTATCTTTGGACTTAAGAGTATCTTCGGTTCGTTAGAACTACAATCTCTCTCTCTTGTCTATTTCTGGTCATGGTTGTTAGTTATCGGTGGTTGATTTAACGCTCTCCACCTAAACTCTAATCAAACGTTTCTTTCATTCCTGTTTCACATTTTTATTTTATTTTATTCTTTTTTCAATAAGTGAGGCGACGAGTGATGATAGAACCCCTGAACTGAACCCCTCAACTTCGATTCATCGATTATTTTATAGCCACTTTACCCACCCACATGGCACACTCACACACAACCACACACTTAACACACACACACACTCCCACACACCCTCAACCCAATCCGTAGATAAATGTAGTTTCCCAGACTTGAGTTTTGGAGTCGTCGTAATTGTTATGAGTGTCGCCCCTGCGTGATATTCTATACCAATCTGCAGGCCCTGAACTTGTCAACTCGTGCCACAAGTTGTTGCACCACACCAACACACACACACATACACATACACATTCACATTTGTTGTGTCGTCTGCTTGGCGCTTCCTTCGCTTCGTTTCTTTTTGGTTTCGGTTTTGGTTTTGGTTTCCCCTTTTTTGTACCTTTGCTTCGTTCTTCACTAATTTTCGGCCTTTACCTTTTCGTCTTTATCAGCTGCTGTTTATCGTCGCTTCTTATTGAATTTCGGGCCCTCTCTCTCTCTCTTGCTCTCCCTCATTCTCTCTTTCTCGTAGGGCAGATTCTTCTTGGAGTCTTGTCTTGGTCGACAAACTCGTGCTACGTTTTGCAGCTTCTGTTGTTGGTTTAAGTCTCGAGTTTTTTTTTGCAGTTCCAAGTTCCAAGCCAACTCTGAATTGATTTCGTTAAGTTAACAAAAAACTTGTTTGTGTTTTTTTGAACCCGAAATAAAACTCGTTTTAAGGACGTTGCAACTGCATTTACATCTGCAACTCTTTCGACTGCAATTTGCGTAAGATTTTATGACTCATTTTACCTAGACACAAATTTATGGGCTGCAAAGGGAATGCAGACATGGCTTCTAATTAAAAAGCAAATACTTTGCTCTAAAGGAAACAATTAAGAAAACTACAGTCGAGTGTGTTCGATTGTGAGATACGCATAACAAAAGAGTATGGTATTCATTTTAAAGTATACCAAATTAATATACCACAATAAATACTAAAAATATACCGAATGTTATATTTGGTATATTCACCGCCATCAATTTTAAAACCGCGAGGTATTCATTTTAAATTATACTAAATTAATATACCACAAAAATACTAAAAATATATCAAATTGTATTGTTGGTATATTCACCGCTATCAATTTAAAATATGCCAAATTAATATACCACAAAAATACTAAAAATATACCGAATGTTATATTTGGTATATTCACTGCTATCCATTCTAAAACAGTGAGGTATTCATTTTATATTATACAAAATTAATATACCACAAAAATACTAAAAGTATACCAAATTATATGTTCGGTATATTCGTATATGTAGTACCAACTTCAAAATATTCCATAGAGTGCAAAATATATCAAAGGTTATTTTTGGTATATCGATATAGTACTACATTCAGAATATACCATAGAGTGCACAATATACCAGATTGTTGTTAGCCAAAGAAATCACACCTTTACAAAAGTATTTCATAAACCATTTCTGACATTTCCATCTGATCGCAACCAAATTTTAAGGTATGAGACGCACAAAGTTATAATACCCTTCTATGGACAGCGTATAAAGACATTATGCAAGTTAAGTTATAAATCTGCTGAGCATGCTTGAAGAAGTAGAAGTAGATCTTAGTAGAAGATCTTCCTTAGGATCTCTTCTTAATGATTACTCTCCTGCTCTTGAGCCATTAAATTGCTGCTCCGTTATTACGTGTGTGTGTGTTTGTTAGCAAAGTACTTCCGCATTTATCGCTGGGATATTTCGCATATGTCTTTTGCAAATTCAATTAACGCATAAGGTTCCTGCATCCTGCCTGCTGCCTTCTCCCCTCTCCCCCTTTAGAGTTTTCCCTTGATTGCTGTCGCCTAGAATGACAAACGCGCACTCGCATTTGGCTGACAGCACTTTTTCTGTTGACGTCTGTTGTTGTTGTTCTTTTTGTGGTTGCAACCGCGTGCCGCATGCTGCATGCTGTATGCTGTGGCGTGTGCAACACGTGCCGACCCCTTTGGGCCATTGAATCCAAGTGCTTACCTCCTGAGAGTGAAGAGAGCTAAACGCAGCTGGCGTGTTTTTTGTGCTAAAACTCATTTGCAGAATTTTTTTTGTGCTGAGTTTTTCCAGCTGCAGAGCAAAAGTGTAGGCTAAATAAAATGCAAACGTAATCATAAAAGTAAGTGGAAATGCAGCAATGAAAACAAATGATAAAATAAAGATACAACAGAGAGAATCTAGTTGCAGAAAGAGACGAAGAGAGAGAGAGATGGTCATTAAGTTGCCTCTTCAGACGAAACAGAATTGCAGATTTTAGTTTTTATGATCGCACACAGCACAAGGCAAACCAGTAAGAAGAAAAGTGACCAGCAGAACAACAGGAATCCAGAGAGAGAGAGAGAGACAGAGAAGCGACGAAGAAAGAGAGAGGAAGACACAGAAGACCGTCTCCAGTTGGGGGCTGTTAATATGATTTGAATTTCTTGGCATTTATGTTGCAGCTCGTCAGAGATTTATGAATATTGCGTGCCGCTGACAAGTCGTTTAGCCAGTTGTTAATGAGATTTGCTTTATGGTTTTTCCTTTGCCTCGCCTCAAGGGTGTTGCCAGTGACCAGCCTACAATTGACACTGTTTTTATCAGAAAGAAACGAAAAGAAAAGTAAAAATAAATACAAATAGTGGAAAATCTCGGCTTTAAGCCTCAAATATTTACTCAGCTATCTAATCGGAGAAAATGGGAATGCAACTCCTCCGAAAACAAAAGCAATTTCTTCACTTTAAATCATTGACATTGAAATCTTTCAAGCCACAAAACTGTTTTTTTTTTCCTTCTTCAAATTGCCCACAAAATTCCATCCACATCAATGAAAAGTGAAATCGACAAGCAATTTATATAGGAAAAGCGAAGGAAATTTGTTGCCAGCAAAAATCAACTACAAATCAAATTAATAATCATGTGTCTAAGCTTCGAAAACTCGTGCTCTATTCAAAGACGCCCCCAACAACAAGTCTTTGCCACCTTCGAGAGATCCGATTGGAATTTTGCACGTAATTTCAGTTGTTTTCTGTCTGTATTTTAGTTTTTGTGGTTAATGCTGCAATTTGGAATCGACCTCATTGTGTGGAGATTGTGGAGTAATGAGTTTTCTTTCTATGCTCTTTTCTGTCGATTATTATTTTCCATTTGCTCTAATATGATTTCTAAGTGCCTTTAAAACTTAACATTGATTTGATTAACGAAGTTCATTGCAAATCGTGATATTTACATTAAGTTTAAAGACTTTACAACAACTATTATTAACTGGAAATTGATACTTATGCTGCATATGTAATTAAGGTTAACAAATAACAAACATTTACTCCAATAGCTTTATTTGAGTTTTATATTAACGATGGAGGTTTAATGAGACTTTTCTTAATAGTGTGTAGTAACTAAGCAAATAGTGCACAAAAAATTGTATTTATATTTGACTGAAGTATTGAGATATACTAGAAATGAAAAGATAAATAAGATTTAAGTGCAGCTCATGCATTTCAAAATGTTGTATATATAAAATATGGAATATGTAGATTACAATTTTGTATATGTAAAATAAAGTATTTATATATAGTATTCAAAGTTTAATTTTGCATATACTAACTCTTCATAGAAGTTTATTTTTAAACTTAAAACTTTTTCAAATTTTATTCGTTGACAAAAATAAAGTAAAGAAATAAGTTTATAGTTTAGCTTTTAAACTTGAACTTGTCTGCTTAAAAAAAAGCTTTATTCTTTAAAAAAAAAAATAGGATTTTCTTTAACTAATCTCATCATCACACTTTGTGGACTTTATTCAACAGCTAATCCAATCTAAATGTTCCCTCAGCTTTGACAAATGTAAATTTCGAAAGCGAACAAATGTTGCTTTAACTTTAGACTTAAAGCTTGAGGGTTTTATGATTGTTGTTGACTTACATGTATTTGAATGTTGGCAGCCATTAATCATTGATTGATGCTTTAATCTGGCCAGAAGCTCTTTAAAAGATTTCCAAAGTCAAACAGCCTTGGGGTTAGTTTTTTGTGAGTAGTTTTATGTAGTTTGTTAGTACCAAATCGATTTATGGCTTGTCTTGATCGCCACGTTCTGTAATTAGTAAAAAAGTAAACTAGTTTTGTTTGGCAGCAGAATGTTGAGACACAACTTGGCAACGCGGCAACGTCGACAACTTGGCAACATGTTGCAATGCGCAATGGGCGACAAGTGTGTCGAGATGTAAGTCGAAGATGAAAACGACGTAGTCAAAGTCGTCATGTGCCGTGTGTCTCGAATTGAGAGTGCAACAGCGAGTGTGTGTTCGAGTGTAGTTTGTCGAGTGTGTGTTGAGTGCTGAGTGTTAAGCAAGAGGAAAACGCGTTCTCGCAATTCCAGGGAACAGCTGAACGTGCAACGCGTTGCGCATTGCAGCTGCAGCTCCTCCAACTCAAGCTAGTAAAGTCGGAGTCCAGGCGGACACAGTCTGCTCTGGATTTATAGCCGCAACGTCAAAAGTTGCGACTCTGCGACGCGTCGTCGCAACGTTTGTCGTTGTCCAGAGCAACGACGACTCGGACTTTTTTACCCCCGCTCACAGAACAGAATTCCCGATGCCCTCTCTGTCGACTTGGGATTCGACTCTCTCTCTCTTTGGAAGTTGTGCCTTTAGCGTTGCTTCGCTTTAACGTTGAGGAGGTCAATGGCATTTTGGTTACAGCAATTTCTTGTTGTTCTCAGCGCATTGGCAGTTGTAAAACAACGAAGCGCGAATTATTATTTCAGCGAAGCGAAATGGAAAATGTTGTAATAATAAAGTGGCTACACTTGATGATGAGCAAACGGACAGACAGCTATGGACAGGACGGAACTAACTAGACACCAAGCGAGCGAGCGAGCCAAGCCCCAAAGTCTATAGATTACTTACTGTCAGACAGACAGACAGCCAGCCCAACCTAAAGACTAGACTGTAGACTAGCCCATCTGCTGCTGTTGTTGCTGCTGCTTAAGCTTACATCACATATCAAGACCAAGACAAACATTTCCGTTAGAGGAAAACACGCAAGCCCAAAAAGTACAAATTCAATGTTGAAAACTTCTTGGAAAACCGAATTAAATTGTGTGCAGCTAAAGTTTGATGAGCTGAGCTACAACACCTAACAGATACATTTACAACTTTAAGATACATCGACGTATTCAATTACAGTTAATGCTGCAATCGAGTGGAAAGTCAGAGCTGTGTGTCTGAAGTTATTTATTCTCTGCTTACTTAAGTGATAAATTACTTACAATTTTTATCTAATCATACGCTCGCTCTTCTCTTTGTTGCTGTTTCTGTTGTTGTTGTTGTTGGGGGAAAGTGACGCTTCGACTG
Organism: Drosophila kepulauana; assembly: GCA_023558455.1. Lineage (NCBI taxonomy): Eukaryota > Metazoa > Arthropoda > Insecta > Diptera > Drosophilidae > Drosophila > Drosophila kepulauana. The sequence continues at coordinate 41,806,631 of CM042369.1, forward strand.
TGCACTTAATGAGTCAATTAAGTTTATCTGTCGGACTTCTCACAGATTGTTGTCAGTGCGTATCTTATAGAACGCAATTGAATATAAGTAGCTGCAGCTTAACTTTTTTAATTGCCAAGCTGCGTCGTTCTGATTTGTCAAGCCGATAAAAAACTGATAGCAAAGTGAAAAGCTGTGAAATCCGCAGCTTATTTATAACTGCATTTTATTTTTGAGACACTTATAAACTTTAAAGTTTATAAACCAATTAGTGAATCATTAAAATGCAAGCATAATAAAAGCTATAAATATTTTAGACAAAGGTACTTTAAAAATAAACTTGGAAACTAATAAGTATTTCAATTTATAAATATTACACGGAAAGGAACTTTTGAAATTCACTTTCAAGACATCTCGTAAATGTTTTTATAAAATAATAAATAATGGAATTTATAGGTATGTTAGACACAGCTATTTTTAAAAGTATTTATTGAAATTATTTTAAATTTTTAAGTAATTCAGGCAACGATTATATTAAAAATTCAAATTCAAAACTCTTGTTTGTAAACCAATAAATAATTTGGCTTATAAATATTTTAGACAGGGATATTTTAATTACAGACTTTTCTTAAATGTTTTTAAATTTAAATTTATCAGACAAAAGCACTTTTAAAATACTTTTTCAAGATTTTTCTTAAATCTATATTTATTAGAAGCAATGATATATTTAAAATACACTTTCAAGACCTTTCTTACATGTTTATATACCAATAACAAATTAGGTTTATAAATATTTCATACAAAGGAATTTTAATAACACGCTTGCAAGACTTTTCTTAAATGTTTTCAAATGCATTTTTAAATCTTTTCTTCATAGTTTTAAACTACATATTTTAAAGGAATTTTCTCTATATTTTCTTTCTTAGACATTTCCAAATTTAGGTATTCACATTTTGATGCCTTCTAAAGTTTCTTTTTACAGAATTGTCAAGTCTACGCATTCCTTTCTATTTTTTTAAACAATGTATTTTGCCTTTAAGATTTCAAACTGATTGACTTATTGCTGCTTTTCTAACAGTTCTTGCCCGTTTCTTTTTATATGATTTGCCTTTCGAATTTCCTTTGTTTACTCATCAGCCAGCAAAAGAATCTCAATGCTTGCTTCTAATTATGACATCTGACTGACGCATTGAAGTCTGTCAAAATAAACCAAAAAAACGAAAAATAAATCTCTCTCTTTTCCATTAGTTCCTTTGATTGCCCGAAAAGTGCGCTGGTTGTTTTTTTGTGTGTGTGCTTTTTTTTACCATAAATTTCACTTTCAGTCAACGGATTGCAGCTGAGTTGGGAGTTGGAGTTGGAGTTTTGGTGTTCAGTGTGCTGCAGTTAATTGGTTTATCACGCACACGACTTCTTGCACTCTTGTTGATGGTGGGGGGGGGGGGGGGGAGGGGGAAACGAGTACCATGAGGTAGTACTCACAATATCTTCTCTTCTGTATGAATAACACTTTCGTTTTCAACGCTTGCTTTATAATAAAGCTGAAACGAAAGTGGCCCTTTTTAGTAGAGCTTCGTTGATTTTTCATAAGCGATAAGAAAAGCCCACAGCAAACAGTTGGGGAAACACATACATACATACAAACATAAGTGTGCTGGCCAATAATTCCGCCTTTTCGCTGCCGTGCAAGTCGGCGACAGACTCTGAAGTCCACGTTCGTCGCTGACTCTGACTATTATCACATCAGCTGTGTGTACATTTTGCATGACTGACAACATCAACAATTTGCATCTCTCTCTCTTTTTATACCTGCTACCCATAGGGTAGAAGGGTATCATAACTTTGTGCCGGTAGGAAATGTATGTAACAGTCTGAAGCACGCATCTTCGACCCCATATACATATGTTATGTACAATGTTTATTTTTGATCACAGCAGAGAGATATAGCCATGTCCGTCAATCTGTCTGTCTGTCCGTCCGTCCGTATGAACATCTATGTAGATCTCATGAATCTCACTACGAGTCTTAGTTGCTTTGGCTGACAAATGTATAACTATATCGAAATACCTAATATAGCCTTCGGTATATTTTAGTATTTTTGCGGTATATACTGTGTGATATATTTGAAATGTAGTACTGTATAGATATACCAAATAAAGCATTCGGTACGTTTTAGTATTTTTGCGGTATATACTCTATGGTATATTTCAAATGTAGTACTGTATCGCATATTTTAGTATTTTTGCGGTATATTCTCTATGGTATATTTAAAATTTAGTACTATATCGATATACCAAATTTCTATTTTTAGCATTTTTGTGGTATATTTTTGGTATATTTGTAGAATAATGTTTTATTAAAAATTGGTAGCCAGTATCTCAGAGTTGACCACATTCAACTGTAACTTTCTTACTTGTTTTGCTTTGCAGTTGTAATGCTTTAATTTATACCTTTTTCGCTTTTAATAAGTATAATACAGCCTTTTGGGATGCTTCACATTCCAAAGCGCAGCCACAAATCCAAATTTGATATGTATCCCTCTTTATTTTTTTGTTTTTAGCAAGTAATTGATAGGCTACCTTCATAAACTCTTGCCCCTTGATCCTGCTCACAACATATCAATTTGCCGCTGACTTTTTAACCACAAAAGCAAAGAGAAAACAACAACAAAAAGAGTGTTGTCTTCTGTCATAAGACTGACAAGTTTCTTAAGTCTTGTTGCACAGAGAAAAAGAAAAAAAAAAGGAAAAACAACATCTTTCGGTTGCAATCTCTGCATTTTGCTGCATGTCTATCTGAGAGCTTGGGCTTGTTGTGTTCAATGTGTTGTTGCTGTTGTTGTTTGTGTGCCCCCTGCTGTGATTGCATTTTGCATAATTTTTCGAGCTGTAAATGAAACAAAGACATCATCGATATCAAATGCCACGCCATGCCAGAGAGACAAGCTACAACAACAACAACAACAACGAGGCATTTTATTGGCAACTGTTTGGCTTCCCCAACTCAAGACGAAGTCGAAGTCTTGGCAGCTGCCTTGCGGCAACTAAGGAAAGCCAACAACAACAATAACAACAACAACAGAAATGCTGCAACAACAGTGTGTTTGCCTCCATCGTTTGTGTGTCTGCATTATGAAGCAATTCAAAAAAAAAAAAAAAAAACTTCCATTATTTCTGGGTCAAAATGAAGCTTACAATTCGGCTTAAAAGTTGTTTTTTAATTGATTATGAAGCTAAGATTAAAGACTGACAAACACAAAAAAAAAAATGCAACGTATTGCCAAACTTTTGTGCTATCCACACAGCTCAATTAAATTGTGTCCTAGTTTCGACTAGACACACCTAGCACTTTATCTTAAAGCTCCAAAAAATATGCCTCACACATGCAAAAGTTGGTAGTCTATAAGTCTAGCACTTTATTTAAAAAATACTCGACCCCCCAACCCGATAAATTTAAGCAAAAGTCTAACCAGATTCCAGTCGATTGTTGCGCTTTATTTTCAAATTTTAATAAACCGAATTGTTCATTTTTCTTTTATGCTTGTGGTCATTAAAAACAATGCTTTGAAAAAGAGGCGGACTCCAAAGTGTTTTTCCCCGTCGTCTCACAAAATTTTCCAATTAACGTTAAAACTGTGAAAATATTTATTTACGATATTCCGTAATGAAAATCGCTGTCAGAGAGAAAAGCAAAAGCCATCGTCAAAATCAAACGACAATGGGCCAGCAGCCAGTGCAGTCTACGGGCCAACGGGGCGGCTGCGCAATATAAAAGACCAAAAGACTTGTTGCTACTGTCTGTGAGAACTGACTTGAATCGACTGATTCGAGTGAGTGGATGAGTGAGTGAATGAATGAATGAATGCTGTTATTGGTTTTTGGCCAGTTTTCATTTGATTCACACATTGTTTCGACGCCATCGAAACATATTGTCGGCGTTTTTGATTTGCTGCCAAACAAGAAATTGTTTTTGCTTAATCTATTAAATGAAAGTAAATGCATCGCGGAGTTAATTGCAAATCAGTTCACAGAAATTTTCATTGCCAATAACACAAATTGTTTTTATGACTACGAGTATTTTTATGAGAGAGAGAGAAACTGGTTTCAAATTGTATTGAACAAAGATTTTAATGTGCAATAAGTGCGAATATAACAATTTGATTTTGGATTGAGATAAAAATGAAATATAGTTTTAAAATGAAATAAAAAGTGATATCTTGTTTTACAATTTTTATATTACTTCAGCATTGAACGGTATTCTTTTTATACTTTTATCTATAATATTTATAGTCTAATTTACATTTCAAATGAGAAAAGTTTAAAGCAGAGAATGAACCCAAAACGTGGAATAATTGAAAGCATGAATCACTTGTATATGACAACAATATTTATTTAATCTTCACTCTAGATTTTGTGGGCGTTCTTGTTTTATGATCTTGCACATTAGCTGAGAACAAATGCGTTTTTACTGCGTTTCTATCAAGACAAAACAATTTGCTCGTCATCTCGCTGGCTGGCGCATTAATTAAATTAGTATAAAATTTATGCATTGCATACACATAAAACTCTTCAGAGACTATAAAATTCTACTCGACTTTGTCGTTAAGTAAATGTGTCTCAACCTCAAGAGACCTTTTCCCCTTTCTTAATGGACTTCTTTTCACTTTACGACTATTTGTTTTATTTATTTTTTCTGTCTTTACTCTCGGAGTATATATAACATCATTTGGTTTCTGATTTTTTAACATGTTCAAGGTTCAAAACATTTGCTGTGTGTGTGTGCTAGTTAAGAGTTAAGTTTTATGAGACACGATGACAAACTCAACTAATAAAATTTTTCTTCTTTTTTTCTTTCGTTGCAGGTAAGCAAAAAGTTTTAGAACTTTACTGGCATAAAACAAAAGAACATTAAAATGAAAAATAATCATAATTTGTGAGTATCTCTGTGTAATTTGTACAACACTGAGCAAAGCTCATTTAATTAGTTTTGCGGAGAGTGTAATAATTTTGTGACGAATTGAGGAAAAAGTGTGAGAACTCCTCTGGTCAGAATTGGCCAAGAGAAAGAAGAAAATAAATTATAAAGAAATTGATAATTTAGCAGAAAATTGACACAATGGAAAGAAAGAGTATTTCTGATGAAATTCGAAATACGTTTTCATATTGTATATTTAATTAAAGCGTATTCAAACTTCGGCAATGCTTAGCTTCAACTTTTCTCTCATGTCGTTATTGTTAGTTGGTTGGCCAAGCCTTTTGGCTTGTTGCTTGACACAAACCGCAACAAAATTCCATGGAAATCATTTTGTATTTTTCTATAATTTTTTTTTTATTTCTTGTTTTTTTGTGTCTGTCTTTCTATTGTGTATTTTGGCTTAATTTCTGTGGCTTAAATGGTTATCGATAGGTTGGTTGCATTCGTCGCTGGCAGTTTATGAAGTCTCGCCATTGCATTTTGGCTTTAACAAATTTGTGAGCATTATGTGATTATATGATTGTCAGCGTGGTTGAAAGGGGTGAAGCGGAGGGAAGAGAGGGAGACAATTGTGTCTGCATTGCTCTGCGTGTCCCAAATGAGCGGCTCAAGCATTTGGCTTTGCCTTTTGCCAAATGCCGCCACGGCGTGTTGCACAAGAGGAACTCCATAGAGTTAACTGTAAGTGAGTCGAATAAAAAACTCGATTCGAGAGCGATTTGCGTGCCAAATTCAGCACATATACTACTTGTATATATGCATAATGAATGGCCTTAAAAATCTAATTAGACAACAGCATTGTTGGCTCTTAAGTTATGGCCATAAAAAAAAGAAGGCGCACAGCGGAGCCAGAACAGTGCATGGAAAGTTGTTTAGTTCCGGGGGCCTGTATTTCGCGTTTTGCAAATGAAACAATAAAATCTGAAGAGTTCTAAGAGTAAGGGAGGGGCGTGAGGTGGCAAGGTAAGAGGATCTATGCCACAAAACACACGCGCACACTTGTCTTTGCTTAGTTGTTCTTAGCATGTCCGTAAATGGCTGATGAGGCCAACTTAATTATACCGTTGCAAAAGATCTCTTTGTTTTGGACTTCGTTTTTTTTCTGCGCTGTCTTCTTTCTTTCTTTTTGATACCTCATTTGCAAATTGCGGCACTCTCCAAAGGGCCAACATAGCGGAGGAAAGAAAGAGAGAGAGAGAGAGAAGCCAGTACTTGTTTGCACTGGAAGAAAGCAGAGATTGTGCCATTTGAGGCAGCGTCAACTTAAGGTCTTTAATTGCCACTTCTTGACGCTGAGCAGGGCTTCAATTGGTAGGCAAAACTCTTTGAAACGGCATCGAGTCTCGAGTCTCTCGTGCACTTAAAACTAAGCCACAGGTTTCTAATAATGGTGAAAAATTAGAAGAGTGCAAAACTAGAACGAGAAATGAGGAAGAAGAGAGAGCAGCTGGAGGGAGGTACTGAAGGTTGGAGAAAGTGTTCTAAAATGTAGTGAAATTTTGGAAATATTTTGAGTATTTATTGAGAACTTGAGAAAGAATCTGAGAACAGGTTGGGAGCACATTTATAATAAATAAATTATATATTTTTCAAAGTTAACCAAAGACAACCTGAGATTAACTTTTTTTTACAAAGATCTACTTGTTCGATTTTACAATTTTATTTTTTTTGAATAGGTAATTAAAAAAGATAGATATTGAAGCAAATATTTATGGTATTTGAAATGATGTTATTAATAGAAAATTTGTTTTGAAAACATTCTTCAACGAATGTTGATAATTGTGCAAAAGAAGGAATAAACAAAAATCATAATTATTCACATTCAATATTTCTTCCAATGATTAGATTAGTAATATGTACATATATGGAATATTCCATATACAACCATTTTTAGTTGTCGTATATCGTTTTCAATACTAAAGACATTCATTCATGCTTAAGCATCCCTTTCAACGCTATTGAACTACTATAAGAACTACTCCATTTATAATTTCATACATTTATTATTATTTAAAGCGAACTATTTATACATTTTATTAAATTCTTTACATAGTTTGTAATATGTAGTTTACTAATGAGTTCATTCATTCTTAAACAATCTCTCTCAACTATGCAGGCATTTCTCTCTCTCTCTCGCTACTTTAAATAGTGCTCAACTTGTTCTTTCACATATTTTCTACAATTAAATTGGAAGCAGCATGAACTCATTTTTGTTGTTTCACGTCGATGTTTCGCTGCACTTTTCTATTTATAGTTATCGCAGTTCTTGCTTTTCGCTTCGCCGTTCATAACACAGTAAAAGAAACAATCAAACGAAAAGAAGAACGAAAAAAAAAACGCAACAACAGCGAACACATGTCTCTAATATGCAATTCACAGTGGAAATCACATTAGGTGCGAGAGAGTGCAAAGCACTCGGCAAATTAGCCGAAGTGCTGCACCTGCCTTCGGTCACATACAAACGAATCGCTTGTGACACACAAATGTGTGAGTTCCAACTCCGCCTTCTACTCCATTTATCAGCTAATGCCCTTATTATATTATGATATATGACGTGCGGCGAGGGAGGCGATGTTGTCACAGTGCAATGCAGCTGATAAGGCGGCGAGTTTTAGAGGGTTGTGCTCATTTAATTGGCTTGGCCATATGGCAAGGTTTGCCAGCAATTTCCCTGACCAGTCAGTCAGAGTTTTATGCTGCTTTTCCAACCAGTTGCCTCAACTCAACTACACTGACTTCATAATTTAAATATAAGCTCAGCACTTAAATTATAGCAAACACCACAAACCAACAAAAAATGAAAATAAAGCACAAAATGCGACCGGAAACCGCAAACAACATCTAGAGACACAAAAAACAAAAAAAAAAGGACCCACAACTCGCAATGCGTAACGAATGAGAGCCAATGGGTTTAATTTGGAGAATTATCTATGTACTACCCGAACTTGCTATAAAACAGCTTCAGCTTCAGCTCCAGCTGCAACTTTATGACAAAAACACAAAATAACGAAACAAAAGCAACGACTACAACAAACTAACTGCCAGAGCAATTAACCCACTTTGTTTTTGTGCGCTTCACAGCTCCGTAACATCCATTAACGAAAAAATGAGACAACGAGAGAAAATAATGAAATAATAATATCAAATGTGAAATTCATCCTGTCATTTAGAATTTTCGGGTTGAGAAATTTCGGGTAAAAAAATTTAAAACAATTTTGACAAACATTATTTCACGCAAGAAGATCATTTGAAATTTCACTTTTTCGCAAATTTGACATACAAAATAATTATAAGAAATTTAGTGATTATAATAAACACATTTTAGAACTCATTTTAAGTTTTGACATAATTCGAAAATTTCAAGTGTCATGTTCCGCCATTTAACATACGAAATAATGATTAGAAATTGCATTATTATTTACAATAATGAGAAATAATTTGATAATATCAAATTTCATTTGATGCAAATCGAAATTAAAGTTTTTGATACAAAATTTCATTTTTATTTTGAAATGTTTCTGAGATCCTAAAATAAATCTTTAAAATTTGAAATTTTGTGTTTAAAATTTCATGATTATAATATTAAATAAAATCGTGAAAAATTCGTTATGACTAATGACAGAAAGTCAATATTTACTTTACATTTTATAATTTCAAATTAAATGTCATATTATAGCATTAAAAAATCACTTAGATCACTTATTTATCAATTAAATATTCAAGGTGAGTTAAATAGTTTTCATTTTTTAAAAAATTTAAAAATCATTTAAAACTCATTTCGTAGTTGAAGTACAAATAGCGAAGCTTGTCTTTAATTGTTTCAAACAAAATAATGATGTCATATGGCAGACAGTTCTGTCAGTCAGCAGTTCCGTCTCTGTTTATCTGTCGTATCTGACGATCTTGTGGCACAATCGAGACCCAGTTAGGGTCAAGTGTAAGTGCCATGGAACCATGCTGTTCTCATTCCCGCTTTTATATCCATTTCCATTCTTATTTCACTTACCCATTCTCCACTCTCGGTGTCTCGAGTCACATTCCTCCTCCTCCTCCTCCCCTCAAGCCAAGCGCGTGGAGACTGTCTAATAGTTTCGTTCCAGTGACTGATCTCTCACTCTCGGAAAACAATTTCCTTTTATGGCTGTTGTTATATTTTCTCAACATGCGGTTCTAATGAAAAATTTCCATTTGGTTTTTCACCACCACCAACTGTTTTTTTTTTTGTTTTTCTCTCTCTCTTTTCCTGTGATGGAAAAAGTCAAGTGTGTTGTTGCATTTTCATAATTTTTGTTGGCTTGGAGTTTATTGGCGCCTGTCACTCGCATGCTGCACGTTGCATGCTGCACATCGCCCCCAACTTGTGGAATATGAAAACGCTTTTGACGCAGCTGACCTTCGGCAAATGCCGAAATGGTTAATGGAATGGCAGATGCCAACACGGCGACACTGAGTAGCTCGTCTCTGCCTCCACCTCCTCCTCCTTCTCTTCATGTTGCTCTTCAACGGAAGCTAGTGAGGAAATTTTGAAAAAAGAGAGGGAGGGAAAAACCCCTCGCGAGTTGTTGTCTTTGCCAAAACATTGCGTAGTGTGTTTCCTCGACTCTTTTGCATTTCGGCAAAAGATGTCTCGCTGGCGATAACCTCGGGTAAAAGTGACAACAACTGCAGAAATGGGCAATGAAATGTTTTTTAGTGTTGTGTTTTGTATTTTTGTCTGTCTCTGTCTCTGGCAGGCAGTTGTTCAGCTGCTATCACTGTGGGGCCATCGCAGTGGGGCCAACAGAGCCGTAAAGAAATTAATTCGCCTAACCCTGTCGACACCTAACACAAGGTTGAGCTTAGCACCCACAACAACTGGCAGACAATAAACTACACACACACAAAACTATAACTACAACTACAACTGAAGAAGACACGTTGTCGCTGTCTCAAGGCTTTCTCTACCGCTGGCAATTCTCTCTCCTTCTTTTGGCCACCCGCATCAATTTTTGTGGCTTGCACTTTTGACTGACTTATGCAAATGTGTTTGAGGTTCGTCATAAGGTTGCCACAGGTTAACTGCTTACCGCTGCTTGACTACTGCCTCGCGACCCCTTTAACCCCTCCTCCCTCCTCCTTCGATGCCTGGCTGCCTAATTATGCAAAAAACTGCTTAAGCCAACGCTAACGCAACGTCTTGAGGGTCGAAAGGAAGCCAAACTTGGCTAACCAAAAGAGTCGCCCTCGTAAATTGCAATTTGCATGATTGACGAATGCTATTTGAGCATTTGCATTAAATGGAGGAAAAACACCCCGGAAATTCCTTTCTCGCAACTCTGCGAAAAATTTGCACTGCATTTTGTTGCATGCCCCATTAAAATGTAGTGTTGTGTTGCATTGTGTGTGTGTGTGTGGATGGAAAGTGCGGAAATGCAAAACGAAATAGTTTTTCGCAGTGAGTGTGAAAAAGTTGAAAATGTTTCAAGTTCCCCCGTTCGTTTATTCGTTCGCCTGAATAAACAAAAGAAGCAGCGGCTAGAGGAAGCGACCAAAGAAGAAGAATGCACGTTAAATACTATGAACTGCATTGTTCCGGTCGAACGGGCAGCAAATGCACTGAGAGAAGTGATCTAGCAGGAAAGTGGAATATATGATGAAAGAAGAATAATCGGCAATAAAAATATGGTTATCAATATTAAGATATCATTGCAGCTCTCTTCAGAATCATTGAAAAAATCTTGATGTATTGAGGAAAAGTTTAAACAGAAATCAGTGAAATACAAATAAAGTATTTGATATTATAATTTAAGACAAATCTTGATTTAATAAAATCTTAATAGGCAAATATAGCAGAAATATCTGCAATTAAAGTTTTTGTTAGCTTCAGAGTTTTATGGTTAAATATAAATCTTCTTTATGAATTAGCGAATGAACATTTAATCTCTTATGGTAAAGATGCGGAAAATATAAATGAAAATGAAATAATATTGAAGGTGTTCGATCGAATCTTAGGCAAATCTAAGTTGAGTTTGATGCTGAGTTTTAAAAATACAAAAAAATAAATAAAGCAAAAATATCTTCACTTAAAAAATACTTCATTTCACATTAAGTGAAAGACTTCACTATTTTCAACAACTCGTAGTATATTTTTATGCTCAGTGTATAAACAGTTAAGCTCTTGAAAAAGAGGAAACCATCTTCAATGTCGAAAACTTTTCTCACAGCGTAAATTGCTGGCAAATTTAGAAAAGGCGACAGGTGCTGGGCTAGAAGGCAGCTAAGCAAGAAGTGAGGAGACATAGAAATGGTAGTAAAAGTGTGGTGAAGAGGTGGGGAAGAAAGAGAGACAAAGAGTTTGAAAGAGGAGCAGTTAAAGGAATACGAATACTTTGCTGATTGTGGTACTTGGCCAAGTCATTTGCTTAGCTCGCTGACGGCCTGACTGCCAACTGACTTTTGGCCCTGGTTGTGGAGCAGCGGCAGCTGCAACTGGTGTTACAACACTTGAGGGCAGCATGCTGCAGCAACGCCTTGATTACAGGCTCAGCTATAGCTGAAGAATAGAACAACATGGCATTAGTAGAAACAAAAGTGGCAGACTGCGGCTACTGAATTTGCCACGTTTCAGTTGGAACATCAATAGCCCAATTTGCAGTAACAAGAGCTCTAAAGGTGATTTTCAGTTTTTCTTTTTTTTGCGCAATTTTCATAATCTCAAGGAAATGCAGCAGCAACACGCTTCGCATTTTCACACCAAAGCCAATCGCTTCCGGTTCGTTCGGTGTCATTGCTGAGAATCTCATCGAACGTGACCAGAGATTTGACTGCGAATCCCCTCGGCTCAAAACTCAATGCTCTGCAATTATCCAGCAACAATTGCAACGAAAATTTCACGCGCCAGCAACATAAAATAACAAAAACAACTGAGTAAGAGTTGAGTGTGCTCGACTGTGAGTTACCCACACCAAATTAATATACCGAAATGTAGGTTTGGTATATGGGCAAATCCCAGAAACAGTCCACCAGCGACCAATTTTTAAATTTCACATTTTGTAATGTTTTTTATATGGAGCATTAAAGTAGATATCGAATTTTAAGAATTGAAAGCAAAAAAGAAATTTCGATCATTAAAAATGCACAAATTTGTATCAAACCCAATTTTATTTGTAATTTTCATAATTTTACTTAAATTCGTGCTCTGCGCACACCTTCAAATCCCTTTTGTATTCTTCATAATTTTTTGCCTCTGCTTGGGCTCACATACAAATCAAAAGTAAATCACGTTGAAATAATTGTAAGGCACATTTATGAATATAATAAATAATGTTTAGTTTAAACAAAAAGATTTTTGCCTTATGTTAATGCCAGCGGAAAAAGTGTAGCGTGCGACACGTAGCGTGCGACACAATGGGTTTACGGCTTTGCTAAAAATCTATAAACATTATAAAGACCAAACGATCAGTTTTTGTCTTCTAATATTCTTAACTTTCTTTAGGATATTAACTTTCATAGGGTTTATTTTGCAGAATTCGCTAAAAATTGCGTTTGAAATGAAAATTTTGAAACTTACTTCCACTATGTGTAGCGTGCGACACGTCACAATTTTATTAATTATTTTCAAAACAGTGACTCCAGTGAAATTGAATCTTATACCCTCCGAAAGTACTCTCAATTCACTCTAAACACATAACAAAAGTTTACGGTAAATCTTTAAAAAACCCCCCAAAAAATTGATTTTCATTAGCTAAAATCGTGCGAATGTAGCGTGCGACACGTGGGATTTGCCCATATTGCTATAATTAGTACTCTCAAAAAATATCTTTACTTTGCGGAAAATATAAAAATGTATATTTGATGTATTTTTATAAACAAAATATATCTTTACAGTGCGGTATAATCATTTAAATATACCGAATAAATATACCAAAAAATATTGAAATATACCGAAATGTATATTTGGTATATTGGTATAACAAACAATAAAATTTTAGCCCTGCAATGCGGTATTAGTAATTAAATATACCAAATTAATATACCGAAATGTATGTTTGGTATATTGCTATACCTAGTACTGTCAAAAAACTATTTACTTTGCGGTATCTTTGAAATATACCAAATTAATATACCAAAAAATACTGAGAAAACATCGAAATGTATATTTGGTGTTATGACTAATATTGTAAACGAAAGGTATCTTTACAGTGCGGTATTATCCTTTAAGTATACCAAAGTAATATACCGAAATGAATGTTTGAAATATTGTTATAAGTAGTACAGTTAATCATTTAAATATACCAAATTAATATGCCAAAAAAATACTGAGAAAATGTCAAAAAGGTATATTTGGAATATTGATATACCAGATCTGAAATCCGTATGTCAAAGTTGGGCTAAAAAGTTATAATACCCTTTTAACCTATGGATAACGGGTATTAAAATAACTACAGCAATTGCAATTAGAGTTGCCAGCGCATTTGTGTAACTGTAAATGTGGGCGTGTCCATGTTGGGGGTCGGTGTTGCAAGTGTTGCCAACTGCATGGCAGAAATTGCGGTGCCTGTCAACATAAGCGAATTGCGAACCCACCTGCTGAAGCGCTTCACCTGTGTTCAGTTCAAAGAGAAAGAGACAGAGAGCTAGCGGGGTAATTGAAATTGTTTCTTTAATTATATTTTCCTGGCTACAAATCCTGTTTAAACTCTGCTAATAATTAAATTAAGTAAAAAACATGAAATTATAAATTAAAGCAACAGGAAATTCAATTGAATTTCGAGGCGGGGCAACAAAACACAAGCGAAATCTTTACGATAGTCGTACATTACATTTTTTTGGGGGGTGCAGTTCCCCCTCATAAAAAAAACATAACTATATATGAAACAAAACGATATGTGGGCGTTTCAACACGCGGGTGTTCTACGGCTTTCTCCATCAGCAGCTGAAGCAGAAGAGCGAAAGAAAGCTCATCATCATTACAAATTTGTTTGAACTCTGCCCACCTGGAAGCCAGTCAACGGAGTGAAGCAGCCTTTCCTTTCGCCTTGTATCTTGAGCTAAACATCTATTACAATTCTGCTTATCGCGATGCTCTTGAATTACAAATACCCCGAGATTGTTTGTGGAGAGAAATGATGAGTTGTGAGATGAGTTGAGTTGAGTTTTTTTTTTTGGGGTGCGGCTATTGTTTTATTTTCGTTGTTGAATTTGTTGCTTTGGGTTTGTCTTCTTGTGGGTCACAGCTAAGTGACTTTTGTCTCAAGTTGAAGGCGCCAATAACATTAAAATTTAACTGTCTGTCATGGAGGTTAAAAGTAAATTGCATTTGATAAGTTATTTTTATGTGTGTGTGTTGTTTGTTTGTTTCGAGGTGCGCTGCTGCAATTGCAATTCATAATGCAGCTTGAAAGTTAGTCTGCACAATTTTCCAGCACTTTAAGTTCATTTTTCCCATTTCCATTTCCCATTCGATGCGAAATCCTTTAAGCCTTTTATGAACACATCAATTGCAATTGCTGTTTTGCAATCGACAACGCGAAATCGTCACGCAAACAAAATGACAAAGTCATCTTCTCAAGTTGTGTTGCATGTTGCATGCAGCAGCTGCTTGTGGGTGAATGCGTTGCATTGCTCACTTCGAAGCGTTGAAAACATTATTAGAGTCTTATCACATCCAAACGAAGCGAGGGGAGAAAGCAAAGAAAGCGATTAGTTTGCGACGTTTTTATGCAATCTTCTGCGTGGGTTGTGGCAAGTAATATATCAACATATATTGATTGGAAAAGGGAATTCAACTGCAACAATGGATCAATAACATGTGCAACACATCTACCATTCCCCGTGGGTTGTTTGAGAAATCATTTAAAAATAATTAAGCTCATGTTTGCTTTGTTCCCCAATATCAACCCACGCTCTTCTCTTCTCTCTGTAAGCTGTTGAGGTTTAGGGTTACATCTGAGGATGAAGAAGATGCGTGGGGCACGTCTTGATCATAAATCAAAATGCAACGGAAGTGTAGAAAACAAGAGACAAACTATGTGAAGTGTGTTGTTACACATTACGATATCGTATTTCGCCATAAACACAGCTCTAAATTAATCGACATGTAAGAATGATTTGTTATTGTGTTGGCCAAACATGTAAATAAGGAAAATAAAACCATAAAGGTTTAAAGCAAATCAATTTGTTGCATTGGAGATATATAAAAAGAAGAAGAGAAAGGTGCTAATCGAAATGAGATAGAAAACCTTTACAATCTAAGCAACAGGAAGCAATAGAAATAAAATCAACTCGATTTAGAGATTGCTCTTTAAAATTGTAATAAATCAATATGAAGGAAATACATTTGAAATGGTCTTTAACTAATGAGATTGAGATGGAAGTAAGAGCGTGAGACTAAATGCAAAAGGAATTACAAATCTTAAAAGTTTCTTGAGTTACATTTTCTGGGATTGTTGAAGGCAAAATGAATTACAAATTTGATATTTGACAAGTTTTTTTAGTGGCATTTTCTGGAATTGTTGAAGGCTCTCAAATTGGATTTACTTCATCATATTTTTCTGTTTATTGCATTCAACTAATTGCACTTAATTTAGTCTAAAGTTATTTTACAGACACTCCTTTATGTTATTTTGTGGCACATTAGTGAAATGTTTTGCCACATGCTGATTGCTCATTTGTTGCTGCTGTTGCTGCTACATTTGACATGTGTCCGTTGCAATGACAACACAAATTTAAATTACAATTCAGACACCTTTGACTCTGTTTTTTCTTCTTCTGGGAGTTGCTGACAAAGCTGAAAGTGGCTAACAACAGACAGCCAAAGAAAAATCGCAGCGTAAATTAGCCAACAAATGTTGGCAACATGTTGCTGCGCAGCATGTTGCTGACTGTGCCACAATACCAAATGGGGAATGGGAATGGGAAATAGGAATGGCAATTGAAATTGGAATTGCAGTTGCAGTTGCAATTTGTGTTGTTGCTTTGCTTCTTTCGCATGCCAAATGATATCGCAGCTAATAATTTATGACTTTTAATTTGCCACTTGTGCAAGATTTATGGCAATATGAAAATTGAAATGCAATCAAAAATATTATGTTAACCTCTGACACTGTCTGTGCAGCCAAAAACTATGGCGACGATTGAATAAAAATGCGCTCCAAACTAACGGCGCAAAATTGTACATAAATCAGTTAATGCAACGACAGTTTTTGGCCGCCTTATGGCGCCCTTTTGCCACAGACAACAACAACAACAATAGCAACAAGAAAAAGGTAAAACTGATTGACAAGCCATGAAATTGCATTTTGGTTAGTTTTTTTTCGTAGCTTGTCTTGTGGCTCCTGGCGCTGACAATTTGTAATGGAATTTTTTGTTTTATCGCTCTTAGAAAGTCTGAACTTTGACTCCCCTCCGATTGCTTTATGTGGCCTGGGAGCGTGGCGTCCTTTGCAACTTGCCTCACTCAATGTGTGTCCTGTAAAACAATAGAAATTCTGCTATCATCGATGCATCTCTCTCTTGCTGAGAGAGCGACTCCCAGCAGCGATTTGGCTTCATGCATCGATGCATCAGTTCGATCATCAGTTGCAGCAGCAGCAGCAACAACATGCAAAATATGAACATGACAACAATCCTCAACCTCGAATGCCACCCAAGTAAAATACATTTCCTACTTGTGGCCTTGGTTTCCTTCCTCTTGGCCATTTGTATTTTTGTTTTTTTTGCTTTTTTGTCTATTGTTTGCATAAACATAGTTTGCAGTTTACGTTTTGTGTATTTTATTTGTTTATCAACTATGTGGCGATTTATTTGCATCCAGAGCTCGTCTGATGTCTTGCTCAGCTTTCTGTTGTTGTTGTTCGACTCGTGCAGCAATAAATTTTGAAATCTTTCTGCTGGCCGTTGGTGTGCAACAGACCCTGAAAATAGCAAAAAACAAAAACTATACATTCAGAAACGTGCAATGAATTTCAAATGCAGTTACATTGAGAATTGACCAACTCTAGAGTGCAAAGACTGAGAAATATTCATGCAGCATGTATCTGAGTTTCTAATGACACGAATCTATGAATGGTTTATTAAACTTGCGTCTAACGAATGTTTGTTTAATAGATATTTATGTGAGGGAAGTGTTTACTTTGAAGGCTTATTGCTGACTTCTGTGAAAATATCTGTAAATAAGTTGAAGTTTTAAATTCTATCGTTTAAAAAACCATTCATAAAAATAAATTTGAAAAACTTGGTTGTGAGAAGATAAAAATTCTAGAAGGTATTTACGAAATACTTTTATGCAATATATTTTTCACTCCATGACATATTTTAAATATAGTATTATATCAATATACCAAAGATAGCATTCGGTATATTCTTAGTATTTTTGTGGTATATTTATTTGACATATTTTAAAACTAATACCGAACTGTTAAGGAAAATAATAGAATAAATTCAAGAATCTAGTTTATAAAAAAAAAATACTCGTCATCCCTTGATGATCTCATAGATTGTAATCTTATAGTTTTACAATCAAAAATAAAACTGACCTTTAAAGAAAAGTAAGACGTAAAAATCTCGTAAGCCTATATACTAAATACATTTTTATAGTCATTGTCTGGATTTCCACTTCGCTATCTTATCACATAAGCTATAGCTGCTATCTGCTTTCTAAACAAACCAATTTCATTTGAACAATCCATAGTCTGTGCTATATGTAAATATAATAGCTGATGATACCATAAATTTATGGTACTAATTAATGCACTTCAGAGCCAACTGCGCTTCCTCAATAGGCCCACTTATCGGTCGCAAAGTGGGCCAACTACTATATAGTGTAAGTGCTTTATCGATTTTTCTGTGTTATCGCTCGCTGAATCAACAATGTCAACAATGCTATCGAAAGCAAATAAAAAAAAAAATAAAAGAAAAATTAAAATTGAACCGCCGAGCAGTCCATTTCCCAATGCTGGTTGACTGCACTTTTGTCGCGTGTCTCCCGCATGCCCCCAAGTGGCAAGACACCCACACACATACACACACACATATATAGAGCATGTCATGCACCATCGCCACATGCACGGACCCAGAAAATTGGGTGAAAATCTTATGTTTCGTTTTTTCTGGCCATACATAAATTGTGCATGAGTAGAAGAAAAGCTTTTGCCTCCATCGTTGCCTATTCAATTAGCATAACAAACTATGTCTCGTTTTTTTCCCCCAATCAACACCCACTCTAGAATTTCTAATGCGGCGCCCAAAAGAGAGAGAGAGAGAGAGACACTCGCTTAGTTGGAAATTTTTTTTCCATATCTGGGAGAAATGTTTTCTCATTCTTTCACAGTTTGTTGTCGTTGTTTTTTTTCGGCTGTCAATTGGAGATTTGTTAGAAATGTTGTTGTGGGTTGCGTGACTTGGCATCTGGCGATTATTTGGCCGCCAAGTGTGTCCAAACATTTCACTTCTGAAACACAAATCATGAAGCGCCCCTATTTAGACATAAATTATATATTTATAGTGTTGAAGTCGCAGTCGCATTCGAAGTCAAAGTTCTCTTCTCAATAAATTTTACCAGCTGCCTCTTTGAAGTATATTTTTAATGATTTAACTATGTCACTAACTAATTCTTTCTCTTTTTCGCTCTCTTCTCTTTCTAGGTAAGAATCGTCAGACAGAAATAAATTATTGCATTTGGTGGAAAGTGTATTTGGTTTGGTGTTGCACACATGTTGCGTAAGTCTTTCTCTGTGTTTACATTTTCGTGTTGCTTCCGCAATTAAAATTGCCATTTCTCATGTGGAGCTATCAACAAAACGAGATGCCATTTCTCCTCCTCCCCATTCACTCCCCTTCACAATGTTTTGTCATAACTTAAGTTTTGGCATTGCGTGCAAATTTCAATTTTTCATGGAAAAACGTTTTCGTTTGCAATAACGTTGAAAATGCCAAAAATGCTACTAAGATTAGCTCAAAATGTGGGCACATCACATGTGTGTGTATATATATACTTTATATATACTCCTTAGTCCAGCTGGACGCTCCCCTCTTGTAAATTTTCAACTCCTCATAATTAACATTCATTCGCTTTCTTTTTCGGCTTGAATTCGAATTCGAATTCGTGCAATGCTTTAATTGTTTCGATTTCGTACATCACTTTCGCATTTTTGTGCTGTGTGATTTATTGCCAAATTATCCTCTGTTAATGTCTCTCAAATAATTGATATTTTCTGCGTCTTTATTGGCATGTCTCTACGTGATTTTTGCAGACTTTTTCGCCAGCTACTTCAATTGAATTTATAATTTTCTTTTAGAAGGTTTCGCTTGGTTCCATCATCTCTGCTTCATAATTTCTTTTATGTGCTGCATTTTCATTTAATGTTTGTTCCTCTCAAAGCTTATGCACTTTAGAGTTTTCCTTGGAAATCGGAGAACGTTTTTAATGCTCACTCTTCAAAGCGTTTTGGGTTTTGCCCTGGCAGAACATTTAGCTTAGCTAAATGGAATTATAATTACTGAACTTTTTTCGAGCATTACATCAAATTACATATGGCATGCAAGGCGGAAGTTATGGTTCACCTTTTTCCTGAATTATTTTAGTGTAGGGTAATTGAATTGAAAGACTTTAACTTCTAGGCAACTTGTATAAATTTGCGGCGGTAGGAAATGTGTGTAACAGGCAAATGGATCTCCGACCCTATGAAATATATGTATTCTAGATCAAAATCAACAGATGATATTGAACTGCTGATATGATCTGCATGTATGTCCTTATAAATACATATATATCAGTAATTATAAGATGCACAAGCATATTCTTTTGTGATACCACTTGCTATATCAATATACTAAATATACATTTCGGTATAAATTAGTATTTTAATTCATATAAACAATATTCGGTATATTTAGATATGGATGACATCCATATTCTTGTTTTTATATCAACAAATGGTATTTCATTATACTAAATATGGATTTTAGTATATTTCAGTATTTTTATATATTAATTTGGTATATTTATATGTAAACACCACATTGTATTATAGAGATAGAACCATATTCCTTGTTTGCTACCACTAGTTATACTAATATACCATATATATATATATATATATACATTTCAGTATATTTTAGTATTTTTTCGATACATTATTTTGGTATATTTCAGAAACTATAATATATACAAACCTTGTTGTATCAATATACTAAACATACATTTCGGTATATTTCAGTATTTTTTCGATACATTAATTTAGTATATTGATATGATAATACCGCACTGTTTTTAGGGTCTCAGATCCGAACCCTCTCTACTGTATGTAGTCTTAGTACTTTTTAAAGTTTTATTTCATATTTCCATTTTCTAGCTTCTTTTACTGTCAATTTCCGTATCTCTTTTCGCATCTCAGTGCAGTTCATTCAATTAGCTAATTACGCAGTCAACTTATCGCTGCAATCTCTGAGCGCAGATAACTTTTATTATTACCAAATGCCGATCAACATCATGATGATGATGATCATGGGGCAAGCAATTACTTTGATAAAGGCGAACATTTAGTGGCAGCTAACAAACTGCACAGACTTACTTATCCACAATAACGAGAGTACAAGAAAGATGCACTCGATCGCAGGGCACATCAACCGAAGTTTTGCCTCTGCTTGTCGTTGTCTTCTTCTTCTGGTACCCCTCTCCATTTGGCTGTCTGCAACTGTCGTGGAGTCTTTTGGACTGCAAGCTGTCAGATTGCATATCTGTGAGTGCTTCCAAAGAGACAGAGAGAGAGGGAGAAGAGTTCGAACTCGCAGTCCGGCTGTCTGTCAAAGGCGCAGACCGAACGAAGACCGTCTCGAGCATTAGGAATATGGAAAACAATTCGTTGTTTGAACTTTTTATTTGCTGCCACAGTCAAAGCCAAAGCAGCGTCAGTCTTCCGGCAATGTTACAATGTTTTTGTTGCATCAATTTCAGTTTCAGTTTTGTTAGCTGTCACTGATCGTTGCAGTTGCTGTTGTTGTTTTTGGCCTTTTCTATTTCGTTGCCAATCGCGCTGTCAATGAAACAACAAAAGGGGGAGACATTTGGTCTGCTTCTGCCTGCCGCTCAGCGATTTGCTCAGCTGATATGTCAAAGACACATTGAGTAGAAAAAGGTTTTTTGTTTCCGTTGCTGCCACTCAACTTGGGCAATTGAGTCACCACACGATTTGTTTTTTAGGGGAACGTGTAACTAGCACCTCGTAACTTGCCACCTGGCCAAAAAAAAAACCCTACGTGACAAACTTTAAAGGAACAACGTGCAGCAGGATTATCATAAAACAAAAATTCGCTATTCACACAGCTCAGGTGAAAATTGAAATTGAAAATTCGCATATGCAAATTCCCCCGTGGAGACTTTCTAATGCCAACTGCAAGCGGATATCTCAAGGGTGCATCGTTTGCACCTTTTTTTTTGGTTTGGTTGTCGGTCGCTCCCCCCACATTTGTTTTGCTGATGACCCGAAAATTGTGCAGGCGCATGATTAGCGCTTGTTAACTCTTGCAACATGCCACATGTGGTGGCAATCGTACGTGTGCAACGACGACATCATAATCCCAATGAGCCGACGCCGACGCTTTTCACTTGCAATATTTTCAATTCAATCATCGTGCAACAGTTGCAAGTGCGCCTTCAAGGTGTGCTCTGCCCACTCAGACTCTGGTCTGGTTGCTTGCAACAATCGATGGGGCACACTCCTCGTGTGCCACACACTCCTCGTGTCTGCGTATTATTCAAATTGTCGCGTTGGCAAATTGCTAATGAAGTTGCCAATCGTCGCGTTGCCAATAAAAATTATTGCTTTTATTTCGCAGCTATGCAAATTTTATGTGCAACTGCAACTTCAACTTCAGCAACTGGCAACAAGGCGTTGTTATTGTCCCAATCCCAATCCCAAGTGTAGAGTGTTTGTCTTGTGTTATTTTCAATGACTTCGTTATCGACCCATTGTCGCAGGCTTTCAACGAAGAAGGATCAGCTAAACTTTCACTGGGCAGCGTTTGGTTTATTGATCAGCTTGTTGAAAGAAAGTTGGACATATGAAAAGTCAGCTGAAAGTATTTGGTTTCGATATAGATATATATGCATTCTATTATCAAAATAATGCCAAAGATTTACATTTCAACTTAGAAATCACATTTAATTTGAATATACGATTACGTATTTCTACTATGAACTTAATGTCCAAGATTTTATTCTTAGCTTCAATTACATTTAAAGAGAGAAACAATTACATTTTGATGAATCGATTATGAATTCTTTTTGTTGAATGTTATTCAATATTATATGATATGTTCTCAATAATGTCATTGATTTTTTGCTGTGACAAGTATTAAAGTCCAATGCGAATTCGAATTTATCAGACCCATTAAATCAGACCAGATTGCAATTTATCAACGACAATTATATCAGAATAGATTTGCAATTTATCAATGTCATTATTATTTAGCATGAATACAGATAAAGTTTGTCGATTGGAGCTTAATCAATTCGATTAGTTAATAGCAATGCAAGTTCTAAATGGAAAGCTTTATTTTGTTTATGTATGTATATTTACTTTATATTTCTTTTTACTACAACTTTATTAGTGTTTGTTTAATTATACCCGGTACCCATAGCATAGAAGGTTATTATAACTTTGTGCCTGCAGAATATTTATGTAACAAGCATAAGGAATCATCTCCGACTCCATTTTAGCTTGCCATTTTAGATTGTCAGCTGACAATCTGGTATATTTTGCACTCTAAAGTACAATATCTATATACCAAATCAAGCTTTCCGCATATAATAGTATTTTGAGGAATGTTTTTGGTATATAATATTTGTAGAATATGGTTTTATTGAAAATGGGTTGCGACTATGTCACATTCAAGCAAACTCGACTGTCGACTGTTCTTACTGGTTGTATATACATTTAAAGTTCTGAATCTAAAACTTTTGCTTTGAATTTTATTTTGCAATAAATTTTGTAATATTCGTTACAAAATAATTGTTTAATTCTGCGCGTTAATTACTCTGTTTTTCACTTCTCTGCAATTTTCTCTTCTCTTTCTAAAGTGTAAAGTAATCTAAGTGACATCATTCATTTACTGTGTAACCAATTAAAAGAATTTGCTGACTCTTTTGATTATCTTTCGAGTTGTTTGCTTAAAGTCCACAAAATCTTTTCAGAGCTGTAAGTTACTTTACTTTTTACTTGTAAGTAAGCCCTTTGTGTAACTGGCTAAAAACTTGTTGATCGTTCTCTCTCCTCTTTGTTTGCCTTTTTCTTACACCTTTTAATCGGCAAGTTTTGCTCTCAGTTTTGGTTGCTCAGTAAGAGTTTTTGTTTTTTCTGCTGCAGTTTCAGTTCAATGTCCTCTAAACAATTGAACATTAAGCACGCTAAGCGCTTTGCTTGATATTGTTGTTGCTTTGCGGTCTTTTTGGCGCTCTTTCACATGGCATCAAAAGCGTAATTCCCGATAGACCTCAACACTCATAAGTTAGTTGCAATGTTATTGAACCGAGCCCACATTATTAACGCCCCAAAAGAGACCCGCAAACAAAACAAAACAAAACACAAAAAAAAATAGAGGAAGGAGCCAAAAGACAATATATATATTTAAGTTGGGCGATTAAATGGAGTTTAAGTAATGTCGCTGGGGTTGTGCACAAATTGCAGTTGGTAGCAAATCACGTCCAAAAGTGCAGGAAAGTGTTGGCCACAATGGACCACGTCCGAGATCAGATTGCTTAGTTTTTTTTTTTTTGTGTAACTTTTACTTTGCCCCCAACGATGTGCTAACCCTAGAGAGGATGAGCCTCCTCTTCCTCTCTCCACTCTCCTCTCTTTCCTTCTTCCCTGCCTGCCAAACACTTTCTTCTGGACGCCTTTTAAAAATCAATTTATTCCCGACTCGATCGAATCGTGGCTATACAAGTGCACTCACATGTCGTCGATCAGCGCGTTGATTGTCGTTTATCTTTCGGAAGTGCCAAACACTGACAAGCTGCTGTCGCTGTCTCAGCTGTTGCTGTTGGAGTTGCTGTGGCTGTCGTTGTGCACTTGCTGACCCCCAATGTGACCCCAGTGTGCGCTGAGTTATGAACCCGTTCGCCGCTTAATGAGTTGCACAGCCTGTCGCTTGAGGCTGCAACTTGAGGATGAGGAGGCGGTCCACTACACCACACTATGAATCGTTTTTTTTTTCTTTTGCTTTTTTGGGGGTCTCTTGAGTTATGCATGTGCCTGTGTTTTGATTTTGTAGCTTCTGGGCAAACAGACAGACTCCTACTTTGCCTCCTCCTCCTTTAGTTGCATCTCAACTCCTTCCAAATTGAGGTGTCGTAATTGTTGAAGAGAGAAAAAAATAAAAAGCGATTCACGTTGTTTGTTGTTCATCTCCACCTGTTTTTTTTTTCTGGCTGATAGTGAAAGTCAAGCAAAAAAGTTTTCGTCCATTGTTTGTTTTTGCCCCCAGGACTGTTTTTTTTATTTTTGGCAAACTCAATTTGCAATGCACAACAAAACTATGGTATTTGTCTTAGTATTGATGAACATGCCTAATCTCTAATTTATTAAATGCCAGTTAAGATTTTTATTTATTTCCAATGTAATTAAAATCTTTTCAGTTTAAATGCATCACGTATATTTCCTTTCCTTTTTCACATCCATATTGATAGTGTATTTAGTTGTCGGTCTCTCACTATTAACAATATATTTAATTTGTTTTCTTTGCTGTTTTTTTTTCTTCGTTTTATTATTTTTTGATGGCATTGCCTTTGGTTAGTTTTTGGAGGTAATTATATTATCCCCATTGTACAACTCTTTTGATGGGCACTTAATTTGCCAAATGTCGAATTTCAATTATAGTCGTTGAATGTTACTTTTGCTTTTGGCCACGCCCCATTTGCAACTTGTCAAGAAAGCTGCAAGCGAGGATCAGAGAGGAAGAGAGACATCATTAAGTTTCAGCAGTTCAATAAAGGTTAAATGAATTGATCAAATTATCATAATTTCAAATGGTGCACTTCGTATAAAGATTATGATTATTGTTGCTTCGAGCATTTAAATAAGCTTTAAGTAGGTGTGTTTAATGGTATTTAAATGGCAAATTATTAGTATTAGAAATAAGTATATCTTATAATTATGTGAAAGGGAAGTAATTTAGTTGGTCTAAGAGGATGTTGGTATACAAATATACTAAACATTAGCTTTGCTGTTGATTATATTGAATCAAAATATTCTGTTGTTTCTAAAAAACAAGTAGGAATGTTACAGTTGAGTGCGAGATACACGCTTTTTATTTTCGAAGGTGTACAATGTTATACTTAAAATATACCAAATTAATACCATAAAATACTACATTATACTGTACCAATATACCAAAAAATACTAAAATATACCGAATTGTAATTATAAAAATATAGTAAAATATACCGTATTGATATACCGAAAAATACTGTATATATACTGTAAATATACTGTATACTATATTTATAATTTGAGAAATTTTGTTAATCAATATACCAAAAAATACTGAACTATAGCGAACACTATATTTGGTATTTCTGAATACTAAATTAAAATTTCTGGACAAGATGTTTTATCGCTGATGATATATCTTCACATTAAATTAAAATTCCAAGTTTTCCATAGCTTTTGTCATATAGCCAAAGTGATCTACATAGTAATAAATACAAAATTTCATTATTTATTGACCTACAAAACGCAACATTATTTATTGTTTTACTTGAAATTCATTTTGAGTTGAGCATAAATCAAATCTCTCATCACTTGATTCTAACATGTGAATTCTTTAAACAAATACTTTGATAATCCTTTGCTATGCCAAGCATAAATTACAGTTCCATCTATTCCCATTCCCAATAAGGTCACCCTAAGTTCAGTTTGGCGCATAAAAATTACACAGATTAGCTGCTGCAACTGCCACAGTGCAATGCGATTGTCTGTGCCTGCCACATGTCTTATCAACAGATTCCTTAATGGTCTCCCACCATCAAAACAACTACAGATTAACCCAAGAGTTAACCCGCATGTTTTTGAGATGCAAAGATTAATGTACGACAATCTACAAGATTGACCTTGACTTAAGTGTACAGTATAGCATCGTTGCAGTGCACAATGTGCCCCATTAAGTTGCAACCTTCAATCAGAGCTCGTGGAAATTGTAATTGCCCAATTAAATGTTGCACAACAATAAGTGTGATTATTATTTGCTCAATAATTAGTCAAACCATGCAAAGCTTTTCCATTACCATTTCCATGGCAATTTTCCATATTTTTTGGCCATTTGCATTTGATGGCTAAACGCATTTGGTCAACGTCGATTATGAGCATTTGTCAAGTGCGGCTTATGTGGATTTTTAGCGGCGATCATTTGTTAACTGTCGCGAGCTGCCAGAAAATTGTGAAAATGTGCTGCCAAATGGGAAAGCCAAGCTTAGCCAAAGAAAATGTGCCCCCCGTGCCTGTTTTGTGGTTAGTTACCATTTTTGTTCGGAGATCGGAAAATCAATCACAATGGATTTGAAATCGGATTTGGATTTGTGCCAAAGAGTTATTGTTGTTTGATTTTTCCACAATTATTTCAAATATGCTGCGCTTTCTATCATACAATGAAAGAAGTAAGACACAACAAAAAATTGGAGCAAATCACGTCAAGTATTGACCTTCCGGAGTTCAGTGAACTTGTTCACCTAAATCTTGCTGCCACATTTGATACCCAACTCGAGAGCTCTCTCACAACATATCGGATTACCAAACAAGGCCCCCAAAAAAACAACATACTCAGTACTGAGTAGTTGTAGTGGACATGTTGAACACTTTCAACACATCAAACGAAATGAGTCGTCGCGTCGTGTGGTCTTTGGGGCAAAGCCACAACTGAAGTGCAATTAAGTGCCTGGCCAAGAGTGTGGGCTATAAACGACAGCGCCAAATGACCCAACTACCAAGCCAGCAACTTCATTTCAAATACCATTGGCAAGGTCACTTTTAGCCAAGATCAGGCAAAAAGAGTCGAAGCATAGCAAACACTTTCAATGAAAGGTTGAGTCTTAATCTTTATTGCCCATTGACTAACTAAGTGAATATATATAGTATGTTAGTTAGTTAGTTAGTGAGTCTTGGTGGAAATTCGGTAGTTGAAGGCTATTCCGTCTGGCAATTAAAACGATATTATTACCAACGGTCAATGTACCAGGTACCGCTAAAAGTAGTTGAGAGAGATCCCCCCCGAAAAACGTTTTGGGCTAACGACTTGTTAATTGTGCAATAAATAGAAAGCGACCCAAGACAAGCCAAGCCAAGTGAAGACAAAAGCCAGAGACGACTTCCATTGCTGCCCCTTGATGTTGATGTTGTAATAATTGAAATTTAATGCTTCAGTTGCAGTGCAGTGAAAGCGAGCACAAAGGATTTGCTTTTTTAAGCACAAATAAATGAAGTGAAATAAAAGCAGCCTAAAAATGATCAATCACAGTAGTTTTTGTCTAGATTCTGAGAAAGTACGAGACTTGGTTAAGTTTAAGTTCCCAAAATTAATTACATAAACAGTTAAAGCTTGGCAATTTCATAATCAGTTTAAGCATTAAAAACCATGTAACATGTTTTTAATGAGACCACAAGGAAAAACTTAACAAACGGTTGACAAAACAGACGAAGACGAAACTTGTTCTCGCTTGTCGAGCCAAAAAGAAAAATTCCCCCCCATGGACTTTGAGAACGTGACGGCAACAAAAGCTACAGCAGCATCATCATCACCATCATCATTATTATTATCATCATCGTCTCTCGTCGTCGGCGGCGACTTCGTCTCGTCTTATCGTGGCCAGCTCCGAACGTGACACTCGAACGTGATTATGTCAACCGTGTCGTTGTCGTCGTCTCTTTAATATCAGCCAGCTTCGTTGGTCGCTATCCTCTTCTTCCACTTACTTACTTCTTCGTTTCTCTCTCTTTGATGCAATGTTACTCAATAGTCCGCGACGAGCCGGGTTTTTAACTGTTTGCTCTTTTACTCTCTGTCTGTTCGTCTCTTTGTCTGCTGCTGCATTCTAAGAACCGTTTTCAGTATAAGTCTCTCTCTCCTTCTTTTTCTCTTTGTGGGTTAATTCCCAGTGCATTTGCTGGCAGCACGTTGACATCATTCCGATTACCTTTTTTTGGCCTGTTTTCTGGGTCAGCAGTTGGGTCATTTGTTTGCTTTGAATGACTCCCAGGCAGATTAATTGCTCGCTGACAAGCAACGTGCGATAGAGTGTTGCACTTAACACCCCGAGTGGCTTAACTGCACTCACTTCCTATGAGGGCTCCACCTCAAAAAAATATACCCTAGAAAAGTGACAAAAGAGTGTAATAAACTGTGAAGATTTATGAAAAACTGTGAGGAATATGTGAGTTTGCATAATGAAGATAAGAACACTATTTAAAGTCGATATGTTAGTTAAATAAAAAATCATATATGAATAAAAATAATCCTTTGAACTGTTTCACAAAAAGCATTCAAAAGAAACTATACATATATTTCATACAATTTTACCTATATCTCACGAATTAAGATGAAGAATAACAAAATCAGTATTGTTCTTGTGAAAGAAAAAGGAATAATTTTGTATTGTATTTGAATTTGTGGAAATGTACTGAAAAAAGTTACTAGAAATATTATAAAAATGATTGAAATGCACCATATTCTATAAAACTTCTTTAACTCAATATATAGAAACGAAAAAACAATAAAAGTGCTGAGTAAACATATATTTTTGAATAAAATCTTAAAAATATAAAAATGATGAGAGTTATCTTTCTTCTTCCTTTATTCTCAACTTTTTCATAGAATTTGAATTTCTTAAAATTTTATTTCGAAATGAAGTTATAAACATTTTAAAAATGATTGCTATTTTATATATCTTCATCTTATTTCTTAACTTGTTCATAACAAGAAGCTTTTACAGGGTATCCCTTAGCTTTCCACCCACAAAACGAAGATCACTTTGTTGATTTTCTCACACCTCGCCGTGTCGCAAGTGTCAATTTCGTTGTCTGGGTCTCCAGCAACATCTCCATCTCCATTTCCCGTCTTTCCGCTTGTCATTTGTCATTTACCTTGTCAATAGTGAGAGATCTCTCTCAACTCCCCCAACTCTACTCAATGCAACTCAACTGAAATGAACTCAACTATCGTGCAACATGATGTGTTGTCCAGGTAATTAGAGTCAGCGCAGTTTTGCTTGTTGCACGCTCAAATTAGTCGCTTCCCCAAAACCGGGCAGTCCAATTTTTTTCTACTTGGCGTGTATTTGGTCTATTTAAAGGCGCTTTTTCGATAGCGATTTGGAAGTGTTCCAAATGCCGTGACTATTTCACTACGAAAATATTTCCCGAGTGAGCAAAAAAAGCGAAAAGTTGTGCGCGTTCCAATTTATGTGACATGTTGGAAATGTTTGTTGTTGTTATTATTATCGTTGTATTTGTCGTCGTCTTGGGGACTCGTTCATTGACTTCCTGCTGTGCAGAAAATATGCTTAGATATTTTTTGACATGTTTAATCCATAAGCCCAATTCCTAATGCCAATAAAATGTTGCTAAAGCGCGACTTGCACTGACTTGTGAATGACATTTATGAATACAACAAATTTTAGTAGTCACGAAATGATTCACAGATTGTATATTGAGAATAGAGCAAAGATGGGCGGATGCCTCCCCACAGAAAAAGCAACAGCAACAAAAAAACATTGTCTAGGGGCGATAAAGAATTTAAGAAACGCGGTCGAGGTCACGTACTGACATTTTCGATAATGAATGATAATGTTGTTGTAGCAGCTAGTTAATTGTTGTTGTTGTTGCTGCTGGTGTGGCAGCAACGATTGCTCAACTAACTATAGCCACAACATTGTGAGTCAACGAACCTCACACTCAGTCAGCAAAAACGAAAAAAAAAAGATCTAGAGATAGAGAGACGTGCCCAGTATTTAGCTTTTTATAAATAGACAACGCATTAGAAGACGCACGATTTCTTCAACATTTGCATGAAATTTGTTTTGTGCCCCGAATGAGAAATCACAAATAAAGAAGTCTGCGTGTGTGCGTCATGGTGTGGCAGACAGACAACAATTGGAGGACACTGTTGTAAAAAGTGTTGCAATCTCTGCTTCGGCTGCCCAATTAGCATTTCGCTGGCAAAACTGTGGCAGAAACTCATTTTTTAGCTTAATGCTTAATGGATACTCACAAATCATAATCAAGCTGTAGCTTAACTTATGAGAAATCATAAAAAGAATGCTGTAAATGTAAAAAGGCAAATTGGGCGTATTACGTATACGACGTGGTCAACACAGAAGTAAATGTGGAATGTGAAAGACAAGGCTGAGTGGGAAATGTGAAAGAAATATAAAACAAAGGGGCCAATAAAATTCATCTTATTTAACCACTAAATACTTTAAATTAATGTGAGATAAATGGCCAAATAAATAATAGCAAAACAATTTGGGTTTGAGTTGAAGAAAAGTGTGCACAAAAATAGAAAGGGTTATAAAAGTTATAAATGAGAGTTGGAGTTATATAAATATGCACATTTTATTATGAGCAAATGAAAATGAAAAATATTATTAATATGAAATTATAGATTGAAAAGGGAAAGGAAGAGTTTTTACTTTATGACAAAATTTGAAAATATATATAATAAAATAAAAATAAAACCAATCTAAAAAAATGTAAAAATATAATTTAAAGTATAAAAAAGTCTATAATAATAACGTAGCTAAAAACATTGAAAAATATAATATAGAGTATAAATAAAATGTGCATAAAAAATCTATAATAGAAATTTATCTAGAACAATTTAAAATAAGTAAGTCGAGTGTGCTCGACTGTGAGATACCCACTACTCAAAACAGTGCGGTATTCATTTTAAAATGTACCAAATTAATATATCAAATGTCATATTGATATTATTTTTTCGGTATATCAATATAGTATCACATTCAAGAGGTGGGATATTAATTTTAAAATATACTAAATTAATATACCGAAAATATAATACCAAATATCATATTTGGTATATCTATTTAGTACTACATTCAAGATGTGAGGTATTAATTTTAAAATATACTAAATTAATATACTGCAAAATACTAAAAATATACCAAAGGATATATTTGGTATATCGATATAGTACCGCATTCAAAATATACCATGGAAAGCAAAATATACCAGACTGTCAGTATGTATGGTAACCAAAATTTCCAGGAATTATAAAGACTATAGTTAGTATTGTAGCATATTTACCAAAATAAAATATAAATAGGTAATCCATAATAATACCCTAGCTAAAACACCTTTTCCCAGTTTTAAGACATAAAATAAAAGATTTACTTTTTAGTGAAATACCAAGAAAAATGACTCCTAACAATATTCATGGTCAGCTAAAAGAGTCAGGCAACTCAGCTCTACATTCATTTGTATTATTTATTTGTTATTCTTTTCGATTGCTGCATTTCTCGACTGCTGCACAGTGCATTCACTTTTCTTTAGCCATAACTTGTGAGCTAAACTCCGCTCTGCGCTGCCTTCAATATCTTTTTGCCAATGGGCGCCGCTGGTTGAGTGTCTCAAAGTCTCAATTGCAATCACAACAGCGGAGAACATCTCAAGTTCAGTCGCAGATTAGTCACGAATTTTTTGCATAAAAAAACAAAACGTATTCTGGCTCATATTTTGTTCTCTTCTTTTTGGTTTAGCTTTTGTTGTTGTTGTTGCTGGTGTTTCTGGTGGCTCAGCTCAGCTTTCAGGTGGGTGGGTGAGTGAGCGTGTGCAAAATGCATTAAGAGGCTCGCCAAATTGCCAAGACCAAGAGCCAAGAGTCGTGCAAAGATTGGGAGTGGTGGCAAAGCCACCGCAAGGCCCAGCAGCCAACCTCCAGCAACCAAAGCAGCCACAACTGAACTCGACTAAACAAAGAGAAAGGCGTTGCTCTGTGGCAGCCACAATGTGTCTTGCCTCGTGGCTGACTCTAGAGTTGAAGCTTGTTCCCTCTCTGTCCCTCTCTCTCTTTCTCGTTCGCTCCTCTTCTGCGAATGTAATGAGCCGCAAGTATCGCAAATAAGCAGCCGCTTGTGCCACACCCACCCGCCTCCACACACCTGCCTAGACTCGAAGCTCTCAAGAACTTGGAAGATGACTCGACTCACCTCAAGTAAAGTCTGAACTAAAGTTGATTTTTATTTGCCCAAAATGGCCAAGCCTCTAAAATGAAGTTTCCCCCTCCCTCCCTCTATCTCTCTCTCAAGAGTTCTTTTGCAGCTCATAATTAGATATAATGATAAAAATCATAATGCAAACAATTTCAGCTCGTGTTTGTAATGACGCAGAAAATTGTCTAGCAAGAAAGAAAAAAGAAAAATTCCAATGTGCAGCTCGTTTAAATATTTACAGGAAAATTGTCGATCGAAGCAACGTTGTTAACTATAAAGCCATTGAACTGGAAGCGAGTTTGTTTATGAGAGAAGAAGCATAACAAAATGATAAAGATCCACATATTGATGAATTCTGCATAAGAATAAACTTGGGGGGAAAACTCGAAAGAGATTTTTAAATATTTACATAGCAAGGGAAATATTTTGTTGTCAACTTTGATCAAGAGTAAAAGTCAAAAAATTGACCGTCAAAAATGAAAAACTTTCCCGCTGCAGACTTTCGCGCAAAAGCAAAAGCAAAAGCGAACAAAATAAATCATTCTGGTCTTTGCAGCAGCTGTCGAAATGTTTGCCAAAATGTCGATGGCAATCAATTTCATAAACTCACGACGATCGCCTTTTGTGTGTGTGACATTTCAATTTGTTGCAGGGAAAAGGGAACAGGTGAAAATTGATATTTATGAGTTGAGTGTAAATGCATTTTCACCTCTTCAAATGCGGTTCAAGGATGTGTGATTGTCCAGGTGTTGCAACAAGTAAAAAGACGCTTTATCATATTTATCGACAGACAGCCATTATATACTAGTTGTTGTTGCTATTTACTTAGCCAACAGTCAAAATGATGCAAGAGTTCATTTCGGGGTTAAACTGTTGTATGAAGATCAATGTGCGATTAACAAACGTCAGAGGTCTCTTCTTCTTCCCAACATGTGGTTTTTCTTTCAGCCTGTCGTTGGCTATTTTGAGTGGGTGTCATTGTGCGGCATTTGCAGCATTTGCCACGCCTCTCTGACTCTGACTCCGACTCCGCCTCGCCTTCAACTGCAACTTCAGAGTTGGAGGTCAACTTTGACCGGTGCGTGTCAATTACATTGTAATTATTTTCATAGTTGCTTTTTGATAAATTGAATATCGCACGCTGCGCTGAGCGTGGACACAATGCGGAAAGTCTTTTTCGCCCATCACCAATTTATCGATTAATCTGCGCAGACAAAACAATGGAGATGAAGGCTTATGCAATAACATAGTGTGTGTGGTATTTGACCTTTGTTTTGTGTGTTGGGGGCGAAGATGACAAATGAGTGATGAAAATCTAAAGACGCTATGGTTGTCTGCCCCCAAAACGGAAATGCAGACGATGCCAGAAGTCAACTGCACTCGCAGAAAGAGTTGTGGAAATATTGAAAGATAAAATGTAGAGATAATAGAAAAGATTAATTTGTTGACGGGTATTTGAACTATAGAGATTGCTACATTGAGTAAAAGAAGATAATAGTGTTACTTTTCGTACTCTTTTTAATATTTAATTTAAAAACCAGTAAACAAAGATCATAGTAAATATATAATTGAACTATAAAGTTTGCAGCACTTAAATAAAAAGAAAATAAGATGATAATAGTACTATTTCCACTTAAATAAAAATAGGTCAAGATAATACTGTTAGACTTTATATTATATTTAGTATTAAAACTTACCATAACATTTGTTCCACTTAAATAAAAATAAAATTAGATTGTTTCATTACAAACTATATTTAAAAAGAATACGTAAACACACATTTAACTCTAAAGTCTTTGGAACTTAGCTCAAAATTAATTAAGACTATATAGTTCAAACAGTAATTAGTATTAAATTTAAAGAGAAGTAAAGAAAGACAATACACTTTATACTTATTACATACTAAACTTATACTAACTTTTCTTTAAAAATAGAAAATAATACTGTTACATTTATTTAAACTCTAAACTTTGTTTAACCTAACTAAAAATAAAATAGGATTATATTGTTGCACTCCAAAGTATATTTAGTATTTAATTTAAATGAAAGTAAAGAAAGGAAATACACTTTATTCTAACTATATGCTAAATTTATACTGACTAAAAAGCTTGCTACACTTACACTCCTTACAAAATTCAATGCAAATGTATATAATGTCATTTAAAATTTACTATATAGTTTTAAATTAGTGTTTTATTGAAGTTTACATTTAAAGATAAGTAAACTTTACTTCACTCAATTTAATGTTAATTTAGTAATCACTTTTTTCGCTCAGTGCACGAGGTGCAGTCAAGTCATTAGAGTTCTGAGTTCTGGGACTGTGCTGCACCCAAAGACAAAGGCAAACTTTGATGTTCTTTTTGGCTGGGCGAAAAACCCACGCGAAAAGAAAAAGACAAGCACAAGCCCAAAGACACACAACGAACAACTTCATTTACAACTTGGGTTATATATATTAAGTATACGTGATGTGTGCGCTTTCCAATTGCCTGTCAACGCCAATTAAGACTTTTCTTTCTTTTTTCTCGCTGTCTATTTCCAGGTGTTGTACCATGAAATTGTATCACACGCTCGAGTTGTAAGCGCTTGCATACGAGCCGCCTCTGAAAGGGAACGGGCAGCAGAGCAACAGTCGCAGTTAGCAGCAACAGCAACCACAACACAGCAGCCTGCCTCCCTCACCAGCAACTGTTCGAGTGAGTCGACGACCAGCGAATCGGTGACCAAATCGAATAGTCTAAGCAGCGGTTTTGCCTCAGATGGGGCACCATTGACCACGCCCAGCACAGCAGCCACAACAGCAGCTCCAACAGCAGCTCCATCTACAGCTCATCCAAGGAAAGGTGAAGGCAATTTGGAGCGTCTACGCGATCGTTATCATCTGCTCTATTTGAAGGCCTTTGAGCTGCAACTCTGCCTGGACAATTTACTGCGCAAACGCAGCTCCACAGCGGTAAGTTGAATGCGTCCATAAATACACATTTTGAGATCGCCTTGACTTTAGCCTTAAACTTGCCAAGCTATAATAAAATCCGACCTCGCTGCTGTTTTCTATTTACGTTTAGAAAATGAGCCGAAAACGCATTGCATTTCTTGAATTCTTGGAAAAAACAAACTAAAGTAAAATAAAAGCGAAGCAACCACTTTGTGATGCCTCATTTTGTGGCGCCGCTTTCCTTTCCTTAAGTTTACATTATTGCGGCCTTTTTTGTGTCCGCCTCAGCGCCAAATGCGGGCATTTCTAATTACAAAAGTGTCTCTGCTCACTGATTTAATTAATTCATTTGGTGAAAATGCC
Organism: Drosophila kepulauana; assembly: GCA_023558455.1. Classification (NCBI taxonomy): domain Eukaryota; kingdom Metazoa; phylum Arthropoda; class Insecta; order Diptera; family Drosophilidae; genus Drosophila; species Drosophila kepulauana. Next base: position 41,842,078 of record CM042369.1, read on the forward strand.
GACGATGCCGCAAATGCCTCGAAATATAATCAACGCAGCAGCAACTTGCAACCAATCGCCATCGACAGATGCTTCAATCCTAAGGCAAATCTATGTTAGTGGCAATTGCATTTCTAGAAAAAGTACAATTTCACCTTCTCAAGAGAGCTCAAATGCCTGGAGAGACATTAATTCTGCCATCAATTGTTTCGTGATTGCTGCTAATTAAATGATTTATCTTTCAGTCTGTTTTTTTGTTGGCGAATTCCAACAAATGGTTAATTTAAACTTTTGTAATTGCTGTGATATCCTTGAGAAAAACAGCAAAAGTGCAACTTTGTGACTTGCTTTGATGCATCATATTGATGTCATGAATTTGCAATTAGTTAATTGTGGAAATACAATTTCGAAATAGAAATAAGAATCAAATAAGATACATTTTTGTGCTCAGATTTGCTTTAAAGGTGCCGAATAACAGTGACAACGATGTTATAAAATATTTGTATTTTAATTTAAAAAAAAAAGCAAAATATAACTCATAATTAATGAATACATTTTGCATGTAATGTTGAAAATGTATAAGGCTGATTACGTTGTTTATAACTGATTTTTACAATAGACCAAACTTTGATAATCTCTTTATGGGTATTAAGAAATTATAGTATGGATTTATAGGGCAGAAGAAGTCATCTCTAACTCCATAAAGTATATATATTTTTGATAAGCTTTAACAGGCGAGATAATATAGCCATGTCCGTCTTTCTGTCTGTCGGTCCGTATGAAGCCCTAAATCTCAGAGACTACATAGCTTTCCTACTTGTTTATTCTTAAGCAAGTCCAGATAGATTATAGATTCTTTATTCAAAATATCTTAAATATAATGTTTTAGATGTAAATGCAAATTTAGATAATCTCTTCTAATTCTTTGCAAATTGCAATTTATGTGTAAGTGCAATCTACTGCATACTCTTTATACTTTGTGACAGTTTTACAGCCTCTCTATACCACTTTGAAGTTATTATCTTTTACTTTTACTTAAGAACACGACACAAATAAAAGTGTCTTCCACTTTCTATGTTTGGCTTTGTTTTGGTATAACGAGTTCCTTTCTAGCCTTTCAATTGCATCCAACGACAACAGCAACAATCTCTCAATTTTGCGTGGCTTCATTGCTCTGCACGTCTCTCCACTCTCCACTTCTTCACTCTCCACTATTCATTACTTTTCTGCTCTGTACTGCTCTATGCTATACACTCTCCACTTCTCTGCTCTGCACTACTCTACTCACTCTGCACACTTCTCTACTCTTTACTCTTTATTCTATGTGCATGCATCCCACTCACTTGACACACAGCTGGCTGCTAGTGAAAGTTTTTTCCTATAATCACATTGACCCAGTTTTTGCGAGATTCTTCTGCCCACAACTCCCTCTCTCCAGCTTCCTCTGCTTCTTCCTTTCGACTCCAGCTTTTGCTCTGATTTAGAGCACTTAAATCGTTTCCCGGTGCAAAGTTCTGAGTCCCTGTTGCTGTTGCTTTTGGCCTGTGGCAAGACACAGCATATAATTGCAATCGTTTTGTAAACGCTCTCGGTAACCACATTTTAATTGTGTATAATTTGTGAGCCAGCTAGCGAGTGAGAGAGAAAGAGAAAGAGAGATGCAGTCTCTGGCTTGGAAGCTTGGCTTCCGTTGTGACTCGTGCCACGTTATTTACACTGAATGTCGTAACTCATGCAAGGCACGCACTCCCAACTAACTTGCAACTGACCCACACAGCAAAACTTGGCTGCCCTCTGTGGTGGCAGTAGCAGCAACAGCTGCCGCTGCCTCTCATTGTGGCTGTCAAGCCTGCGGCTCTGGAGCAGAGCAGTTCATGATGCCCGCTTTAAACCGCTTCATTTGAGTCTCGAGTTTCTCCTAGCCCGCTTTTCGGCTTCGGTCTCTCTTACTCGCTGATGCAACAATTTGCATTTGATCGCCGCCAGCTAAGCATAGGCACACTTCCCCCCTCTCTTTCCCCCCTCCTCTCATTTGACACGCCCCCTTTAGCTGTGACCAATTTGCCGCCTACTCTGCATGCTGGACACGACGCTCGGTGGTGCCTTATAATTTGCAACACTTTCCTGACTGATTTTCTGTGTGCTCCACATTTTGTGCTTAGGCCACATGCTAATTTTTGCGGCGGATAAGCCTAAAGATAAGTCGCTGCCACATGTGGCAAAAGCACACGTAATCAACAAATGTCAAATGTGATCATTAATTTTGCTGCTTTTTACCTGCTGCTGTCAATATACAAAAAAATAACCCGAAAAAACAGAAAAACCTGGCAGCTGCCAGTGTTGTAAAATGCAGCGCAGAAATTATGCCCAATATAAAATCAAATTACACATGAAACGAGTAAAAGTGAAATTTATGGCGACCCCGACTGCAACAGCAACAGCAACATCAACAGCAAACATTGCAAACTTGGCCCAGAGGTCGACTCTTCACCTACAACTTACCACTTCGAACTTGCCACATCAGCTGCTGTTGCAGCTGCCCCCACAGAAAAAAGTGGAAAGTAGCAAAAGTTTAGAGAGAGCGAGAGGGAGGAAACAAAGTAGGGGACAAAAAATAAGCACAACAAATGAAAATAAACCAAATCAAATTTACGACGTGCCCAGCGAGCGAGCAACTCCTCATAAAATGCATTTTGCCTGTTATGCATTTTATTTCTCTTGGGCTTTGTCTTCACTTCTCTTCTCTTCATTTCCCACTTTCACTCCCTTCCACCACCAAACTTCGCTCCTCTCGATAAACAAATGCAATGCTGTCAGTCGAATTACATTGATTACACTTGATTATTATATTTGCTTGTTTTGTGTTTTTGTGGTTGCTCGCTTCCCTTGTATTTTCTTGGTCCTTTGCCTTGTCTTGTTTATTCTTGGCAGGGCCAATGCACCTTTTGATTGATTCATCAGTTAGCCAGTTGAAGGCCACCAACTGCAGCGAAAGTGTTGAAAGCTCCGCACTCACAGACACATCTGGCCACAGCTGCTACTTATAACAAAATAATTCGAATTCGGAAAAACTGCTGCCGCCTTCTGTATTAGCCTTAAAATGTATTGCAAACAAAGGTCTAGCCATAAATTAATTAACAAGACAATAGCAAACGAGTAAATACTGCAGCTTGGCAACAAAAGCTTTTAATATTTAGCCAAAAGACAAAGGCAAGTTCTCAGTAAACAGTTTACGAATACAACAATAAAAGTTTGGTAATGTGTCATAAAATTTTGCAAATTTAACACGAAAGTAAACTTGAGGAAGCCAACATTATTTACCAAAGAATTGGCTTTACTTCTTCTTCTTATTTTGACGCTTTGCAACACTGATAGAACGATTTTTAGCAACCATTCTTTATAAAAAACTTTTGTGGCTTTAAAAAACTGATTTAGAGTTGGAAAATTCAAAGTTTACAGTGACATTGAAAAAAAAAATAATTAAAAATGAATAAATAACTTACAAAAATATAATTTTTATAAATTTTCAAAATTTAAAAATAATAGAAAAAAGAAATCATTTCTAAATTTTCAAAATATTTATCCCTTATAAATAATATCTTAAAATATGTTAATCCGTTTATTAACACTGGTCGGATGAATTCCTTACATTATACTGCCTTTCTATCTATCAAAAGAGCTACATTGTATAGGACCACAATATATGTGCAGTAGTTCAGTTTTAATTCACAGAAATAATACTTTCTTATAAACCCTTTAACACCATTCAATTATTGTTAAACTCAATCAAATTAATAAAAATTCCCATCCAACGTTTTTCAACACTTATCAAGTGACATTTCCTGTGGTAACCTTGGCATTGAAAGAAGAAGAAAGAGAAATGTGTGATCAAACTGAAAATAGATTAAAGACAATTTTATTGGACACACATTCGACACGACGTTTAGCAACACTTGACAAAAACAATGTGCAGCTAATTGGATTTTGCTCTAGTCTGACACACACAACAACACAATGACGAGCAGCCAATTAACGTCGATCAATATACATACATACGAGTAATAAAAATTTTGTTAACAATTTATGAATTTAATTGCCAATCGATGAATGTACGAATCGAAATGATTGAATGCGGCACATCAATCAAAAAGGCCAAGAGCATAAATCAATCTTGTTATGCGAATATAGCGAACGGTGGCAACAACGAAAAAAAAACTGAGAAAAACTGAAATAAATAGCTCATAATAAAAACTGAAAGACACAAAAAAAAAAATGAAAAAATGCAAATTAGAGTGTTTACTCGTTATACGTATTTTATAGTTATTTATTTATTGGCTGCGAAAATGCACAAAAATGAATGAATGCGCAGTGAATAAAAATTGACGTGCAACAAATGTTGCTGCAACTTTAGTGCAGTAGTTTTTGGTGTTGTTCGCGCTTGGAATATCGGAACTGCATTTGCATGTTGTGTGTGTTGCACTGACAACTACAAATTGTGACTATTAAATATTGTGTGAGTGCATGTTGAGTGCATGTGGCAGTGACTGTGGCAGGCAGTCGCCCGGAAGATGCGAGTGCCGCAAATTAAATCACAATAATTATGTAAATTTTGCAGTGTTTATAGCTTGTTTTGGGGCGTGACACCCACAACACACACTTACACACTGCAAAATGCGCAATGCGGAAGCTGGCAGCAGCATGCCACACACTCACTTGCCACTTGCCACAGCAAAAACTTTAAACAATGGCCCGAAAAACAAAAAGCTTAAGTTTCACTTTCGACTGACGCGCCGTCGCGTTGCAAGGCCGTTGTTGCAGCTGCCACACAGCACAGCAATGCTTAAGCCAAAGTAATTACCACGCCGCACGGGTCTCACTTTCTGTGCTGCTGCTGCTGTCCAAGCGCAGTAATTAGCCGCTGGCCGTAGCAACCAAGCAGCAGCAGCAGCAACCAACACACAAAAACAGTTACCAAAATGGCTCATGTAATTGGAAATTTGTTTGGTCGTCGTCGTGTGTGCGGTTAGCAGGCAAATTGGGTGGGTTTTTGTGAGAAATTGTTTTATAATGTGGCCACATCCCCAGCAACACAGCAGCAACCACAACAACACTCGACAACAACAACATCGACAGCAACTATAAAACAGTTGCTGCAAGCCGTTAGTTGATCTACTTTTGGTGGCAGTTAATGATGCAGCTTGAAATCGAACTCAAAGTGTGCTGCAAGTTTCTGTTGCTGCTGCGGCTTTGCTGTCTCTTGGCTCATTTTCAATTACCCAGATAATGTGGGCTTCCATGTGCCATTTATTGTTCATTATTCCGGCAGATTGGCAAACTGCGTGCCGCGATTATTAATCACAACTTCACTGAGCAGGTTGTCAATGATGAGATATGACTGCGAAATGAACAACAGATAATGCAATTCCGATAATGGAAATTCAAATTGTCAATGGCAGAATGATTGAGAGTTGACGCTGGAAATACAGAAATTTTCTATCAGTGTTTTACTGCTTTAAAGGTATAATGATTGAAAGATGTTGCTGAGTATTTTCTAAATACAGAAATTTGTGTCCTACAGCTTTAAAATAAAGCAGATCAAATTGAGAGTACTTCTCAAATATTTTAAAGAATATTAAAGAATGTAACATAGATCAAAAGAAGTTATAGTATAGTCATGAATATTTGATGTAAATAAGGAACATTGTAATATAAATTTAAATTTAATGACCATTCAAAATGGCGTGTTAAACTGAAATCTCTGTTCACCTTTTCATTAAAAAACAATGAATGCAAAATAGTATGAATGTAGTGCTATTTCAATATACCAAATATAGCGTTTGGTATTTTTTTAAGTATTTTTGCGGTAAATTAATTTGGTACATTTTAAAATGAATACCTCACTATTAACTATACTATATTAATATACCAAATAGTATTTGATATATTTTTAGTATTTATGCTCTTTATCAATTTGGTATATTTCACTTAATTATTACAGCATTGCCAACTTTTGTTGTTCCAACTTTAATTATGAAAGAATGAATTCAAAATTGTATTAATGTAGTGCTGTATCAATATACCAAATATAGCTAACTGTTGGTATATTTTGTTTAGTATTTTGCGGTATATTATTTTGGTACATTTTAAAATGAATACCGCACTATTAACTATATTATACCAATATACCAAATATAGCATTTGGTATATTTTTAGTATTTATGGTGTATATCAATTTGGTATATTTAACTTATTTAATACAGCATTGCCAACTTTTATTGTTCCAACTTTAATTATGAAAGATTAATAATCATAAATGGCTTGCGATCATTAATATAGGTATACTTTAGTTAAAATCTTCGATCCTTAATGTTCACAAGCGTTAAATGCACTTAAATATTAATACGGCAATTTAGTAAAAGATATATACAAATTGTCAGCTGCTATTTTTTTGTTCGCCAACTGAATATTACTCTCAATTTTTACAACTTTTTTTAATGACTGCGATTTGACGCAAATTATTTGGCTACCGTCATAAAATGGTGAATTGTGCTGGTCATTAAAGTCGATTCATTGACGACTTTAATAATTTGTAAATCAAGCATAATTAACGATAGTAAAACCGAAAACAGAAATACCCAAAGTTTAGAGTTTTAATAAGAAATCCATGTCATAAAAGATTAATTGCAAAGACAACAAAACAACAACAACAACATCGATGGAGGCCCCCCATAAGCAAACTATATTGAATGATTGCCATAAAGACAAAGAAAAATAATTCTGAATAACAAAAGTAAAGAAAAAGTAGCAGAAAATTGCTTCATTGTGTGGCAGCAGCTGGTAAACACACATTCGAACGAGATGTGGCCACAAAAGTATAATCAAATGGGGGAAATTACCATGCCACAAGTTGTGAAGTCGAATTGTAAACAAAAGCAAAGCAGCAACCAACAACTGCAACTAGCAACCAGCAACATGTTGCTGTTGTCAATGGCCGATGAATCAAATGGATAAAGAAACTAAATACAAAAAAGCAGCATCTGCGAAGTTGCAACAACAAGTAATCCTTTTTGTTGCAAATGCCCTGCGAGATGATTTGGCTATTTGCCGCATTTAGTTGCATTTATGGCATATTGACATTTTGCGGCCTCAAATGTCAATCGGCGGCCTTTTGTCTTTGTCTTTGTTTTTTTGGCTGCTTTTTATTGCGCTTCAATTGTCACCATCAGCGATGTGGCAAGCTGCTGCTGCTGCTGCTGACGCTGTGCCACAAATGGCATGCTAAATACTGCACTGTTTGCCATTAATCAACAAGCAACACCTTAAATGCAAATGTGTCTGCCACACAAAAAGGCTCAAAGGCGCACGAGCCGCCGACACAAGGAAAGAGCGGAGTGGAGGGAAGAGAGTTGCATGCAACCAACAACAACCTGCAAATTATGAGCAATTGCTGCGTGGCTCGAGCATTGTGGTTGCTGCTGCGTGGGGGGACAAACGAAGCGTTGGCGGCATCGCGACTGCTGCTTGCCACCCACATGCAACACAGTGAAATGTTGCAGCAACATGTTGCCCGCTGGCGCTGGCGCTGACAACATGGTTTGGGGTCATGCCACAACAGCCATAACAAGAATTTGCCACAGACGTTGCTACAAAATATAGTCGCCATTCTGTCGAATGTTGCTGCTGCTGCTGGAGTTGGAGTTGCTGTTGCCACATGGAGCAACGCAGCTTAGGGGCAGACAGAGACACAGAGTTGCTCTGGCTAAATTTAGCGTCTAATGCGATTTGTAATATTTGCGCTAAATTGTGGACAATGTGGATGTTGCAGTTGCAGTTGCAGCAGCAGCAGCCACTGTACCAGGAAATGTTTTGCTTCTTTTTTTTTGTGTTGCTGCCTCGCAACAGCACAATGAAAGTAATAATATTGTTGCTGCTGCTGCTGCGGCGGGTGCAACACACAGTTGCTGGCAGCAAAAGTCAGCTTTGCATGTTGTGTTTGTTTTTTTTCTTTCTCTCGTTGTGTCTCTCTTGTTGCCTGTGGGTTGTCAACGCGTTCGCATTTGTTGCAACAGTGTTGTCATTGCCATTGCTGCTGTTGTTGTTGATATTGTTGTTGTTGTTGCTGCAGTCAATGTTTTTGTTGCCTGTTGTTTGTTGTTTGTTGTGTCTGCAATTTTTCGTTCGCACCATCGTCGACTTTTGCATGGCATTTGTGTTGACGCGCTGTAAACGGATTTAAATTCCATGTGAATTATTTCATATTTATGGCATTCACATCGAAATGAATGCTTCAATGATATAAGACAACAACTTACAGCTTTTGTGCAACAATTAATTTCTGGCGACATTAGAACCTGTTAAATTTAAAGCAAACAATAAGAACTTTTCATATTGTGTGAGCAATCTCAATACACTCAGAAAAAGGTAGCATGAAATATGTTTTGAAGGAAATTAACAGGCATGATTCTTATAAATATATATGTAGTATGGTATTGATGTATCCCCATTCGATTACCGAAAAATTAGCGTAGTAACGAATAAATATATTAAAAGACATAACATCTGGTCACATTGTTATACTCTCTTTCTTTTTCTAGACTTCTGAGTGTGACATAAAATTTGATCATATTATATTCTCTCTCTTCTTCAAGATTTTTGAGCGTACAATATAATCTGATCACATTATTAGATTGTCTTTTTCTAGATTTTTGAATGTGACATGAAGCTATATTCTCTCTCTTTCTCAAATTTAATTTCTGAATATGCTGTGGAAGTAAATAATTAAATATCAAGAAATAAATCACAAACTGCAATCAAAGTGTTATAGTATGTTAATTAACTCAAACAAATAACATTTAAATTAAATGTAGTTTTTACATTTTTAATTATCGAATAAGTATATTTAATGACAAGAAGTCTGTTCACATTGTTAGATTGTCTCTCTTTTTCAAGTTTACTGACTTTGATATGAAGTTTGGTCATATTCCTTCTATCAATGTGGACTTCTAAATGTGGCGGAAGAAAACTTTGAAACATAAAAAATGAAACATCAATCTTAGTGTCTTACTAATAAACTTTCCAATTGAGTTTTACAACGAATAGCATTTAAATTAAATACAGTTTCTTTAAAAATGAGTACTTTAATTTGTGTTGGAGCTAAGAAGCAACCATATATATATGTAATTATTTTTCTTATGATCTATGTCAATTGCAGAAATGTTTTCTACAAATTTATAGAATTTCTTCTTCTATCATTTTTCGTTCTAAGTAAATTCAAAACTTAATAATAGTATCACAATAATTTGTTTGAGTGTCTCAATTGAATGCCACCCTGAAATACCAATAAATAAGCAGCTGTCAGCGCATAGACGTGAACGAATACAAGTTGTGAAGTTGTGTTCACTATGCTATACAACTAACAATTTCCAGTTGCAGCTCACGTTTTTATTGCACGATAATTACACACACATGCACACACACACACACACACACGCACACACACCTGCACATACACCCAAGCTCAATATGTTAATTGAGGTGTTCCCCTACACATCGATGACATGAAAGTGTTTAACGATAATTAAATGCCCGCGTGTGAGAAATTCATAATAATGTTTTCAAATACAAATAAACAAAGAGACCATAAAAAATTGTATGTAGTCAGAAAAAGGAAGAAGTGAAAAAAACAGTAGTCAAAAGCAATCAACAACAAAAAAACTTGACAACAAATTTCCCACAGCACAAAAAATAGAAATACCAAAAAAGACTTATCGAGTAATCGGATTTTGGAGTACTACCTGCAACACATATTCAAGTCGCTGTGGTAAAAGTTCTGCGGAAAGTTGCTCAACCCAATGAGAAATGACATGAGAATTTGTGACAGAGCGAAAGATTGCGTGTTTGTTGTTGTTGCTCTGAGTTGTAAGTTGTAAGTTGAAGTTGCAGTTGTCGTTTACGTGGCAGATGCTTATCGCATTTTGGCCCAAAGGCAACCTTAATGATAGTTTAAGCGAGCGAGAAAAGGAAACACAATGTCAGTCAAATTAGGTGCTAAGCTGCCAACACGGCAAAGTCACGTGTCCAGCTCCGATGCCACGCCCCCTACCCAATTCCCTCTCGCTCTCGACGCCCCTTTTGCGGAGTTCGCGTGAAGTGCGTCGCGATAAACCTGAACTTCAGTTTCCAACTAAGGTATGTTGCAAGTAATGCCGCGTCTCTATCTCTATTTGTGGCAGGCGTTGCCGCGCCTCGAGATCGCGCAGGAATTTTGCATAATAAGTTCATAAATTGTGTAGAACAAGAAGAACAAGACCAAAACTACGAGAGATCAAACAAGACTTCGAGTAGCTGTAGGCTGATGAAAGAGAGAGAGAGAGAAGCTGAAATGATTTCTAGAGATGAACTGAACTGCATGACATCACATTTAGATATATTCACATTTTTTTAATATGTACATACTTTAATATGATGAACTGAACTGCATCTCAAAAAATTTAGGTTTCTTTATACATGTATTTTTGATATTTCTAATACGATATTTTTGATGCGTAATTTAACGCACTGAATGATATCATACTTTGCTTAGACAAATCTTCAACATTCCTATATACATACTATACTTACTTTATTTCTGAAATACTTAATCAAATATTCAATATTCCTATAAAAGAATAGACGCAATTTATCTATAACTTAACGCCATGTACTTTTTAAGTAAATTTGATCAAATTTAGCTTTGTTGTTTATGTTTTTCAAAGATTATTGAACTAAATACCTCTGTACGAAATTTAGTATTTACTTTACCTACTAGACTATACCTTGAATATTTACGTCACTGTTGATATTTTAGATTATATCTTGTAGATATGCTTTTATTTTTTTAATTTAGTTTTGTTAATCAAGGCATTTAAAGACTTTACAATTGATGCCTTTTTTCTAATATTACAATTTGTTATTCGTTCATAAGGTTTAGATTTACTTCTTCATTTATATTCTTACACTAATCCGATTTATTTTTCAATTTCTGAAATTTCAAAACACTCATCTCTATTGCTGATCGTAACTTGTTCAAAAAAAAGGGTCAGTCATGGATTATGTTGGTTGTTGTCGTGTTTAGCAGCTTGTCGTTAGATTTTATTGGATTACTGTCATGTTTTTCCCTTCCCTCAATTTCCCATCTAGTTTTGGAGAGAGCGTTACAAATGCGGGTGAACGCTATGGAAATGGTTAGAAAGTGAGAATAGCCAGATGTTTCGATTGAGTTTCAAACTGAAACAGAAACTGAAAACTGAAAAGTGTTTACAGTTTGAGTGATCGTTGGGCATCTTTTAATACATTCTTACATTTTGTTTATCATGAAATTGATGTGTAGTGTTGTCCAGCTGAAAGTAATTTACAAGCTCTTCTCCTTTGTTTGTCTGGCACAGTTTCACCTGCTGCCTGCTTTTCAAAAAGAAAATCGCTAATGTCTTGTTTATCATAAATAAACACAACAATCTAGAAGGCGCCTCCAAGTGCTCAATACACGATAAATCATCAATTTTTATGCCTGCAAAGAATCAGGAATGTAGCATTGCTTTTGACCTTCAGCGCAGCTCGTTAACATGGAAATGAAAATGGAAATTGGAAATTCTTTTGGCCAGCATTACGCAAAATCCGCTAAAAGCTAAAAGAAAAACTTGTTAATGTGCTGGGGGCTATAAAGTAGCTTTGAATTCAATGAGGTAATACATAATGAAATGTTCTGATTATTTTTATGAACATACTGAAAAATGTAATAGCAAAGCGAGGAGGGAGGGAGAGGTGGAGGCACTTTCAAGGTCAAATGAGGTTAAGATGCCAACAACAAGTTGCTGCTTTCCCAAAAAAATAAAGCATAACAAAAGCTCTTGAACAACTTAACACCTAACACTTGTGTGTTCATGTTTCAAGGGGGCGTCAAGGCCCGCCCCCGCAAAATATGAAGAGTATGCTACCCCTTCACCTCCCTTGACTCCTCCTTCTCCTCTTCATCTGCCACCCACATGACGTGTGCGCCTCGCTTTTTGTTATTTCCACTAGACACTTTTTTGTTGTTTTGGTTTTTTGGATTATCTGTCATCTGTCTGGTGGGCCAACAACTGTTTGTCTGTCTCTCTCTCTCTCTGTCGCTGTACACATTTTCCTTTTATTTTATGTCTGTTTGTCTGGCTCTTGGCCCCCGTGTGCAATTGAAAGCAATTATAACATATGTGAAGAAGGAAGCTCAAAAAAAAAAAAACTCAGAAAGCATGCCAACTAGCTAGCGAGATGGTTACGTGATGACCAAAGCGAAAAGCGTTGAAAGGCCAATGGGAAAAATTGTGTGAAAATTGTGAAAAATTATGAGACTGACCACTAGAGTTTTGCGAGCAACATTTATACGATATGTTATGCTCTTTCCTCTGATCGCAATCAAGGCGACCAATTAAAAACTCAAACTTCACATTGCCAGGCTAATCAGCAAAAAGTCGGAAAAATTGAATGCACCAGAGTGGAAAAACTCTTCAGAGAAAGAGTTTTAAGTGGCAATCAAATATGGTTGGCAAAACTTACAAAAAAAAAAAAATAAAGGGAAATTATTAAAAGTAAAGTAAGGGAAATTATTACAAAATATAAAATTATTAAAAGTGAAATCAAGGAAAATTATCAGAAAATATAAAATGATTAAATATAAAATAAGAAAGAATTATTAAAAATGGGAAAAATATATGTATTTTATATTTGATGTTAATTTTCTCCATGATTTAAATATGATTTATTTGGAAATTTTTAAATCTTTCTAAAATTATTATTTGAATTTGAATGCTATTCTTATGAGATATGTTTTGATTTACATCAACTCGATTTTACTAAGAAATTTCTTTAATTCGTGGACGCTATGTAAAGAAAAATCTTGATATTAATAACTTTTTTTTTGTATTTATGAAATTTTGTATAGATTAATCTCCATTTCATTAACTTAATTCTCTGAGAATGTAGAGAATAATCTTGATTTAGATAACCTTTTTCTCCTATTCCGAAAATGTTCAAGAAAATAATCTCGACGTGTGCAGTCGAGACTGATCTATATTAACTCATCATTATGCTAAAAATGATATGTATAGAGCTATCTTAAATCAGATAATTTATCATTGCTATAACTGAAATAATGTAAGGAACCAATCTGGATTTAGATAACTTTGTTCTGTAATCCCTGAAATTATGTAAAGAGTTATCTCGCTCAAGATAACTTTGTTCTGTTATCCATGAAATTTTGTAAAGAATAATCTCGTTTTAAATAACTTTATTCTTCGATCTGATATCTAGATTATGTTTGATTTCTCCTTTCTTTCTTGAAACTCTTTGAAGCAAGTCGATTTAATATATATAATTTATTATATCTTAACATTTGCATCTCCAACATCAACTCATGCAAACAATCTCGAATGTTTTCCATTTTACAGACTGGCTTGGATGACGACGACGATACGGAAGACGATTCATTTGGCTACGAGGGCGAAGAAGGAGACGCTGCCACCGAGGACGATCTGAACGAAGTGGGCTCCGATTTGGATCTGGAGTGCGAGAGTGCAGCAAGTCACAATTCAGCAGAGTTGTTGTTGCAACGTTGTCAAGTTGCTGCCACAGAGATTGTCTCCGCCAACGTGCCAGCGGCAACTGAGGATCAGTCACGCGATTGTATCGCAACCCAAAAGGTAAACTCAAGACTGAAGAAAACTAGAAAACCGTAAACTGAAAACCGCATACAATTTGCATAATATTCTCTTGTGCCAAATTTGTGCGTTTTCTTGTATGTAGTTGTTGTTGTTTTTGTATTGTGTATTGTAGTTCTTGTTGATATATTCTATGTTTGCTAGTTAGAATTATGCATGCCTTCTACAGTATTGTCAACTTTCCATAAAAAGAAAACCTAAAAAACAAAAACCTAACCCCGCCAAAAAAAAGAACGATCCTGAAGCATTTCGTTGATTCCGCCCAAGTTGGCAGCACTGTAAACTGTGTGTGCGTGTGTTCGTGTCCGTGTGTGTGTGTGAACTTCTGACCTAACTTTGCCTGCAACTTGCATTTGCCTAACCAATTCTTGTTCCCTCACAAACAAAACCAAAGCCCGGTGACGAGGCTGACGAGGAACCAGACGAAGAAGACGATAATTCAGCGGACGTTGTTGACTTTGTAATTGCAAAACGCGCTTGGCGCCAAACAAAACTCAACCAGAACTCACCCACCGCTCCGGCAACGCTCACCGACTTTGAGGCGGACTCCGAGAGCAGCGATCTGGAGCAGGTGCAGCAACTGCATCGTCGCAACGTTTGCAGTTGTGGTGCCACAGCTGTTGTTGCCACCTCTGTGTCGCATAGTCGACGCCTTGGCATTAGTTCCACACAACAACAGCAGCAAGCAGAGATGTCGCAGTCACAGACGGCAAACGGCAACAGTTCGACAAATGTGTCGCTGTTGCAGACGCGACACGGCAACAAAATGTTGCCACAGTGCCAACATCATCACAGTGCCAAGCCGAAGAGCATCGCTGTGGCTGTCATTACACCCAATACACACCACCATCACCATCACAATAATAATCATAATGGTCATGGTCATGACCTAAACAAGTCGCCGACAGTGCTGCGAAAGTCATCGTCATCGGCGACAACCACAACTGCGGCACATCGTGGCCACAATGACACCTCCAAGTTCAATCGCTCAAATCGCAAGTCCAAGAACTGCGCCATCTTCTATTTCAAGCATCTGGATACGGATAATGAGACGAGCGGAGCGGGCACAGATGCAGCGGGCGATGGAGATGCTGATCTGGCGTTGGCCGTGGCCCAGCAGCAAGTAAGTACCGTTATCAGCAGGTGCGCGGTCTTCACTCTCTCTGGTGTTGGGTATCAAGATTCTTTCACTGCGCAGCAACCTTCGACCTAGCATCAATCGAATTCGTTGGACAAACTGACAGACATTCATCATGTCTCCCGCTTTTTTTTTTTTGGCTTAAAACTAATTTGCATGTTTTGCATCCTCTTACAAACTAATTAATTTATTATTAAACAACATATTTGCCGATCTGTCTATGTAGTCAAAACTCTGGCATGCCTCTCTAACAATTTCTTAATTAACTTTGTTTGCCTCATTATCTGGTAGTCACTTTGCCGCTTCCATCATTAATCATTAGACATCAATAAATAGACTTTCGTAGGGTTTAAGATACTTTTAACATAGACCAAAGTCAAACACCTGCCCCTGAGGCTGAAGTTGCTTCAACTGTGTCAGAGGCCAACGGTTCAACAGCTCAAAATATGCGCTGTCAAAAATAGACAACTGCTGTTCCGTGTCAAAAGTTCACATTCAAAGCTCTCAAAAATAGCCGACGAAAAGAATATAAGACTAAGGATGAGATCAGCAATGTTAATGAGTCAGAAATGTAGTAAACAAATTTATATTTTGTGTAATGCTAAAACAAATATTTGATTGATGGAAAAAAGTAGTAAAAACATGTAATAAAAGCAGAACAGTGCGGTATTATTATTAAAATACCGAAAAATACTGAAGTCGGTATATTTTATAAAGCTATTTATTTGGTATCGATATACCATTACATTTAAAATATACCACAGATCATAAAATATACCAAATTGTTAACCAAAGTAAGAAAGACATAACATAATCTGTCGACATTGTCAAAATACGAAACAGTGCGGTATTATTCTTAAAATATACCAAAATATGCCAGATCATCAACCAATGTAACAAGAAAATACCAAGCAGTTTGGTATTATTTTTAAAATATTCCGAATTAATACATAAAATACTAAATCCGGTATATTTTATATATCTATATATTTTTATATTGGTATACTATTACTTTAAAAATATACCACTGAGTGAAAAATATACCAAATTGTCAATCAAAATAATAAACTGTCATTTCTTGGAATATAAATTCACTTCTTGTATTTTAAAATGCCAAAAATATTTATAAAATTCAAATGTTAGTCAAATTAAATTCAAATTGCTGCAAAAGTTATAATGCTGCACAATATCGAAAGGGGATTTCCCTAAAGAAAGCGAAACTCATTACCGAGCCGAGTACACTCGTTATATATTTAAAACAGTTTGAACAACTCTCGAAAAGATTTGCTTATAAAGGTTTAGTTACACTTTCAAAGCTGCAGTGAAACGCGCTTAATAAAGTTGACTTATTTGCATTGCAATCACATGTTTGATGGGCTCAGAGCACTCTAAGCTTTGCTCTGTTTGTTGTTGATGCATCACGTGCAACATCCAAGAGGCAGAGAGCATTGACAAGTGCATTGGCAGCAACACCACAGCAACAAAACTGTAGTCGAAGCTTAAGGTCGCCGCCTTGCCAACACAATCCAAACGAAACGTCGCGGCATTAATATAAATTGCAAGCATAGAGAGAAAACGACAGCAGCAACTGTTGCTGGTTGCAGTTGAGGGCGGCACAGCGGCAACTCCGCCTCCTCCAGCAGTGAAGGAGACGAAGTCAAGACGCGCACCGGCATTTGAGACGAAGCTCAAAAGATTTTTGCTACTCATGCGACGTGCTGCAGCAGCAACCACAACAATTTGTAGCTGCAATTGTTGTTGTTGCTGCTGGCTGTTGGCTGTTGTGACTACAAGTTACAATTTGCCATTTTGCGCAAGTAACGCTAATTAAACTTCATTTTCCACTACTTCATCTTCATCTGTTGGCATTGCCATTGCATTGAGCACATCCATCCACATCTATGTTCAGTTCCAACTCATTTTATTCCATTGCATCTCTTCTCTTCTCTTCGCTCTTCAGCCAACGCAGCCCACACAGCATTTTTGCATGTTGTTGTCGTTTTGCTGATGTTGCTGTTTGTTTGTTTGTTTGTTTGTTGTTGTTGTTATTGTTTAATTTTGCCATACTAACTATATTTTTTTATGCTCTGCAGATACTCAAATCGGCTGATGCCTCTTCGGATGACGACGACGAGGGTTGGCTCTACACAGCGGCAACCACAGCAGGAGCAACAGCAGCAGTAACAGCAACATCTACTGTCGATGGTCTGCAGTCGGCTGCCATCTCGTCGACAACCTCTGGCGCCACAGCAGCAGCAGCAACAGTCGGAACAACAGCAGCAGGAGCAACAGCAACAGCAACAACAACAACCAGCGACGACTCTGATAAGGAGAACAAGGAGACGCTGGTGAGCACATCGACAACAGCAACCACCGCAAGCATAGCAACAAGTGCTGTTAGTGTTGGTGTCGTGCTGGTTGGCAGTGGGAGTGGCAGCAACAGCAACTACGACAGCAGCAGCGCCTGTTCATCGTCCAATTCGAACGGTGTCCACACAGAGACCTCGGCAACCTCGCGAGTCACTCAAATGCAGCGCAGCGGCGTCGTTGTCAGCGTCATGGACATGGAAATGCAATTGCAGTCGGGCAGCCAAAGCAGCGATGGCAGCCACAGCAACAGTAACAACAACAAACACAACACAAGACACATCATTAGCAACAATTGCTATAAACAACTGCAAAGCGACAACAACAACAGCAGCAACAGTCAACAGTTGAATGCCAACAACAACAATAACAACAACAACTACAATAATCACAAACATCAGCAACAGTCTCGCATTGACTCTAAACAGCAACAACAACAACAACAGCAGCAACAGATCGCTGATGAGGCAACTGCCGCTGATAATGCAAATGGAAATGCAGCACAGGTGAGTGAAGTCAAGTGATTCCTTCTTCTTTTTTAGTCTGCTTTTGCCATTTGAATTTCAATAGAAAGTTGATGATCGACTGGCATAGAACCAGAAAATTTGAGTAGCAATGAGAGAAATGAGAGGGAAAAAGGTCTATAATGAGAAACAGTTGGAGATTGTAGAATGGAGAAATGGATAAGCTAAAGATCTTTTGGAGTTGAGCTAACGATTGTTGATCTTATAAGAGAACATTGAAAAGAATCAGTATAAACTGTTGACGATTCGTAATTTTTTACCTAAATATGAAGAAGAAAAAGAACTTAAATTGTTCATAGAGATGAGTTTCAATTATTTGTGTGCTTTATTAGTTTCAGAATATAAAGAACACATACGGTATTTTAAAAAAAACCTTTTATTCGTCATAAGTTCTTGATAGATGTTTCCTCATACTTGGATTTAGAATGAGAAACAGGTGGAGATGGTAGAGCTGAGATATGGCTAAGCTAAAGAACTCTCAAGAGTTTAGCTAACGATTCTTAAGCTTATAAAAAACTTACAAAGCAAATAAAACTATTCTGTTGATGATTCTTAATTTTATAGCTAACTATGAAGGGAAATAACCTAAACGGTTCATAGGGATCGTTTTCAATTATTACATTTTGTGGTAAACGGTTTTATAATGAAAGTGTTAGCTATTAAAATATGCTTTTGTTCAACATAAATTATCGCTTCATATGCTCATAAAGATGAAATTCAATTATTTATAGATCTTAGTATTTTATTTAATGACTTTTTATTTTACTTGAATTCTTGATAGTTATTTCCTCATATGCTCATAAAGATATGTTTAAATTATTTATTTAGTTTGTTAGAGTATTTAATGACTTCATAAATGCTATTTTAAATGAGAAGTATTATCAAAACAAATAAGCTTTTATTTAACACGAATTCTTGATAGTTATTTCCTTATACTAACAAGTAAAAGTTTTGCAGATCAATGCCACATTAAACGATATTAGAATACCAAAGGTTGTTAGTTCTTTATAATAATAAAAAAGAACTCTGTGTCTAATCTCGCATAATCTTAGCTTAGCTTGGTTCTACCTAGTTCTGGGTTGGTTTGTATGCAACAGCTGGCTTAATGGGGTCTTAACCGATATATCAGTTAATAAGCAAGAGAAACACCAACAAAGAACTGAAGTGCTGCCATTTATAGACCACAATTCGCAAATACAAATCACAGACATGCCACAAAGCCACAAGTTGCAAGCTTGGGAGTATTGCACAGTTTCCCACAGTTACCACAGTTGCGAGTTTGGAGTCTCCTCTCGTTTGTGGCATTACGATTCGATCACTGTCTGTCTATGTTTGTCTGTCGTCGTCTGTGTGGCTGGCAGGTCTCTTGACTTGTGTCAATAAAGTTGCTGCAGTTGTTGCAACATTGTAAGCCCATCGATGGAGAGGAAACATTTCGTTGAACCTGCATTGAAGTGAAGTGAACTGAACTGGTCTAAAAGGGGGGCGCCTTTTCAATAAATGGCTACCGCCTCTTATTGCCTGCAACCTGATGATTAAGCAGTTGGGTTAATGAAACCGAATCATGCACCGGCTGCAAATCCCGGCAGCTGTTGCTGCTGCTGCCATTCAAAAGCGAACTACCGTCTAACCTAAAAATCCAATCGTAATACTGAAAACTGAATGCAGAAGTCAATCTTTGGGGTCCAGGAAAAACAACTGAAACTGAAATTGAGCAGCGCACGTCAAAAATGGGAAAGTACGAAATTAACTAAAAACGTGTGATTTATTTCTTCATTGCGAGACACAAAATCCAAGAAATGGCAAACAGTTTTACAATTGAAAGGGACGACGACAGACGACAACAACTAAGACAGACGACAGCAACAACATCGAGGACACGTTCGATCGTTCATTCGTTGGTTCGTTCGACTGGCCAAGATTTATGTGGCCAACAAAACGAAACCAAAAGCTGCATTGTAATAGAGACATGGAGCACAGGAAATGTTGCTCCCAACTTTAGCTGATTGATTATGAGAGACAGACAGAGCAGAGCAGAGGAATAGAGTCAGAGCAGGGCATTCGCTTTTACCAATTTTCGATGGCATTTTTAATTAAATCAAGTTTTTCCTTTTTCCTACAGCTGCATCTGAACAGCAACAACAACAACAATGGTTGCAGTTTCTACAGTCGCGCCGACATCTGCAACATTAGCGTCTGGCCCAGTGAGATGACCAATGGAAATGGAAATGTCCAACAACAGAATGTTGCCAATGGCAATCGTCTGCCACCTCGTTCGCCAGCCAAGTCGGTCAAATCACAGGCGAGCAGCAGCAATGCCACAATGTCGCCATCAAAGGTGAGTCAGATATATACAAATATATATAGTTAGCCCCTCTCTATAGATCTGCTAAAGGAAGCGGAAGCATTTCCTGCACTCAAAACTGTATCACAAAAAGAGGATTGACTTCTGAGTCGCTGCTGCTTTCTCTCTCATAAGTCTTGCCACAAGTGGCAATTGGTTTCCACGCTGACAAAACTTATTATGATTTATAAAATAACACGTAAACTGAGAGAAATTGGGGCGAAAAGTGAGAGTTTTAAGTGCTGCTATGTATATTAGTTGTGTATAATAAAAGTAAAGCAATATTATTATATTGAGCTATAAGAATTTGCATATTGAATAAAGCTAAATGCAATAGAGAAATAACTTCCTCAGTATGCAAATGTCAAAAGCAGTAAAAAGTGATAGACAAGCTGTCTAGCACTGAAAACTATAAAAATATTATTATAATTTACAAAAATAATCTAATATATATAATATAACATATTTAGACTTAAGCTTTTTTGACTTCTTAATGAAAATTCTAAGCAATCTATAAGCGAGCGCATTAAAACATATGTTAACTATAGTCCTCATAATTTAGTTGCGATCAGAGAAAAATTGTAGAAGTTATTTAAGGAATACAATCTGGAAATCTGGTATATTTTGAATGTATACATTTTTCATATTTTTGAGGTTATTATTTTGGTATATTTTAAAATCAATATCCCACGATTCACCTGTATGGTATATCTTGAATGTAGTACTGTATCAATATACTTAAAATAGCCGTTGGTATATTTTTAGTAAGTTTGCAGTATATTAATTTGGTATATTCTGAAATTAATACCGCACTCTGTTCTTCCATGATATATTTTGAATGTCGTATTTAATCAATATACCTTTAAAAAAAACTTGGTATATTTTTAGTATTTTTGTGGTATATTAATTTTGTATTTTTCAATATTAATATTGCAAAAACACAGAAGTAATTAATTTGTAAGCCGTTCAAAACTTTTAATTGTGTCTTTAATTTAAAGCAAGTCTTTAAGTCTTTATATCATTAAAAAAATTTATAAATTTACAAAATGCTAAGGGATCAATGAACACGAAATTGAATTACAAGCAATTCATATTTCATTTCCTTGTGTGCCTTTAGATTGTTCTTAAACACTCAATCCATTAACAATTTTAAATTTTGAAATTTAAATTTCATTTAAATATTTGCTCTAATTGCAATACTAAGTTGCCACTGATTTTGGCCAGTGCAGCTGCCCGCACAACAGTGAGACGGTTCGGTTTTCCCTTTCATCAGCCAGCAGCCAAAATGCAGTTGCAATTTGTCATCGGATGATGGCAGAGAGTTCGTTTTGGCCGTTGCGTGTCGCACGTTCGCACAACCACAGCGACAGCCACTAAATCGGAGTCTCACAACCATGACCATGCCCAGCTAACGAGACCAGAGGCTCCACGATTGAAGTGAAGCGGAGTGGAGTGAAGTGAATTGAATTCGATTGGCAATTCGCCAACTCACTGGCGGACTCTCCGCTTTGTTGTTGACTTTACGAGGCTCTCATGGTTTCAGTTTCGCTTGAAATGCATACGAGGAGAGCAGCAATCGATCGATCGAGCTCAACGCTGACCATGTTGGTGGTCCACTCCACACTCCACATAGTGCTGCACAGTGGTGCAAGTATGCGAAGGTGTCACTGTATGCGTGTGTGTGTGTGTGTGCGTCGATGCGCCTCAAATTTCTCTAAGCTCTTTTTGTGGCTTTTTCGTGTCAATTTGCTGGTAAACATGTCCCCAAACATGTCCACTGACAACCTGATGAGTGTAATGGGCTGTTAACGATCATCTTTTGGTAATTTAAGACATCGCATTGGCGCCAAGTTTGGGAAAAGCAGCGGGTGGAAAACACTTCAAACTTGGCAAATTTGTAACAAGATTAATAAATCTGGACACAAATGGGGAAACTTTTATGGACTGCAATTAGTAATCAGGCATTAGCGAAGCATTGAAGATGGGTGTATTTAATAGGACAGTTTTTTATAATACTACAATTTTGTGTAGTAATGTAAAAGTAATAGAGTTTCTGTAAAATATATAGATATTAATATTTTGTGTATTAAATGGAGTAGTAAATTCAGAAAACCTTACGAATTCCTTTTTTATTTCTTCATTATAAGCTACCAACTTTTCGCCTAAAATAATAATTTTAGCATCAACACTCAATACCATTAGCTATCAATTCACAACTAAACATGGAATATATATATACTTCATTGATTCTTCAAATATCAGATGCATTTTGGTTGCTGTTCGATCTTCCTTTAACTTAGTCTTTACTTAGACCTAAGACAATTATTAATTGTCGTTTTAATCTAATGAATTAAATTATTTGCATCTTGTAAATTTCTCTATAACTTCTACTTTACATATTGTTAAAATTTCACCATAAAATAATCGCTTTATTATGAATATGATAAGCTGTCGATTCCTTAGTAAATTAGACTTTCAGTTTCACCGATTCTCACAAAAAGCAATAGTAATTTGGATACTCTTCAATCTTCTTCGTTATAAGCCTACAAGGCACTAATCACTTCATTTAATTTCTTATTTAAATTTCATAAATTTCCTTCTGATTTCTTCTTTACAATCTACGAAATTTCCCCCTTGAAATAATGACATTTATTATCAATATCATTAGCTGTCAACTCGTAACTAAAAACTGGAATTTCTGCTTCAATTATTCTCAATCTCCCTCGTACTTTTTTTGCAAGACAATTATTACTTGTCCCGGGCCTATTATCAATGTCTGGGTCTCTGTTATCCAACATGTTTTGGCACTCGTTGCAACACTCTCACTTTCTTGACGCTGTCCCCAACGATCAGCGGCAGCATTCATCAGCAACATGCTGCCGCCATCGACGTTGTCGTTGCGTGCAACATACGCGTACATCAGCAACATGTTGCTGCGAGTGCAAAAGCATTTGCATTTGTCGCTGACAAGTTGAATCCCCTCTACGCAGTTTTCACTGTCATCCACCCGAGGGCAGCTGTGTGTAACTGTAGAGCTTCATCCCAGCTCCATCTCCAGCTTCATCTTCTCCCCCTTTTGTGTGTTTGACTTCAACTGTCGCAGCATCCGTTGCGCATGCGTCGCGTCGTTGATTTATTGAGAGTGAAATTCGCGCAGCTTTTGATTAATAATGACAAATTTCGGATATAGTTGAGACTCGGTTTTGTTTTTTCTTTCTTTATAATTTAATTTATGCATTTTCGCAGAGCAGTGCAAAGTCGTATATCAATTCGCAAAACGCCTCCCATTTGCGATGAGGCAGCGATAAGCAAATAAATAAATAAATAAAACCGAACCCAAATCAATGACGTGCCACATGGAAATCAAATCAAATCGTTGCGCCTTATCTAATCGCAACGCGGCGCATTCAGTGTCACACACATTAAAATAAAACAAGTGCTCGATTGAGTTGTTAACAAAAAAAATAAATGAACCACAAGACTGTTAGAAAATTATTAAAAAGCGCTAAACAAATAAAAAGAAAGTCACGTTCGACGATCATTGATCGATCACAAGGTTTTTGCAAAAATTATTCGATTGTTGGCAATTTTTTTTTTTTTTGCCGGTTTTCTTTTTATCTTATCACCTGTTCCCAGCAGCAGCAACAGCAACAGCAAGAGCAACAGCTATTATCAAACGCATTTCACGCTGTCCGTTTGAGTTTAATTCGAAGTCGACTTTCAGTACGTTGTGCGACGTCGCGGTTAACGGTTGAGTTACGGATATCCAAGTGGAGATTCAACATATGTAGATACAAAGATACAAAATACAAATGCAAAGTTACAGTTACAGATAGAAAACGTTGCAAACAATTGTCGCGCAACAATAGAAAGCCAAAGCCAAAAGCTATTGTCAAGTGTTTATTTCTGCTCTTTTTTCGTTTGTTAATTTATTATTGTTGTGTGGTAGCAACAACTATTGTTATTGTTATTGTGATTGTTTTTATTGTCGTTTTCGCGTAATTTGCATTAAGTTTCCAACAAAATAAAGTGTGTAATTAAGCCCGCACAGTGCATGTCAAACTGTATGTGTGTGTGAGTGTGTGTCGTCGTCGCTCACTCATTGCGATTAAATTCGCGATTTCGCGATTTGCGTTTGGCGTGCGTGTCGCAGTGCAATTAAATTAGTTTTTTTTCTTTGCTTTTTGTTTTTTGGCCATAAACAAAAAGAGCAACACAAGAAACGACTATTGTCAAGGCCTCCACCCGAAAAACACAAAACTAAATTTCAGCAGTTTGTCAGCCACTGAACGTTTGTGTGTGTGTGTGTGTGTGTTGCGAATTGTCCGAGTTAGAGATGGGCGCGTGTCAAAGGAAGTCGTAAATCAATTGAGAGCTACACAAGTGAGTCGAAAAACTATCAACGCTAATTAGTAAGACTCATGAATATTTATAGTTGGTAACTGTAAACTTCTTTGAGTGAGAAACTATCGCATAGAACTATCGTTTAAAGAAGTTTTCAATTTAATTTGGGTTAGAGATATGTAGAAAAGATGGAATTCTTGACGTTATTCATTCATGTAGAAGTTATTTGTATGGGGAAAATACTTATTTAGTAGAAGTTTTTCTGATATATTTGGTATATTTCGTACTGTATAATTTGGTATATTTTGTATTGTATAATTTGGTATATTTTGTACTGTATAATTTGGTATATTTTGTATTGTATAATTTGGTATATTTAGTACTGTATAAATAATAATATAGTCTTCGGTAGATTGTAGTATTTTCGTGGTATATTTAATATATTTCGAAAATAATACCGCACTGTTTTGCTTTTAGTACTATAGTAATAGTATTTTCTTATTACTATATTATTGTGATATATTAAAATTCTTACTATCTTTTAAAATGTTAACAGAATTTTAATAAATGGATTCTTTCTAATATGATAAATTATAAAATTGTGTACTGTGCCCATATTATATAGAGAATATCTAAACGACAGAAGAACACATTAAATAAAGTAAAGCAAATAATTAATATGAAGCAATAACTAAACCAAATTCCTTACATAAGCCATTCACCAAGCTTTTTTCGAGTTATTTTAAAAATACTCCAACTTAAACTAGAAATAAATAAAATAATATTTCAAATTATTCATTTCTTGATCTATTAAACTTCTCTTATCAAATGTTTGTAAAATCTTAACACCTATTTCTCTTTAAATATTTCCAATTAATATAAACTTTACTCTAGCCATATTAGATAATCATTTTCCTCTTATCTCAACTATCGCTTAAGAACTCTACTTCAAACAGAGTTAATCGCATCTATTTGTCTTTGCCACACCTCTCAAGCAGCCTAGACTATCGTCTAAGTTACTTTGTTAGGCTACCCAACTCTAGTTTTGTAGTTTAAGTTTCCAGTTTGCTTAATTGGCCATTGGCTAAACAAAAAGCCAAACTCATATAATTGCCTTTAATTATCGCAAACGCCCAATCGCAAAGGCCTTTCAGTAGCTGCTGCTGTTGCTCTTGTTGCAAATGTTGCCGATGTTGTTGCTGCTGTTGTTGTTGCTGCTGCTAGTTGAGTTGTTGTTGCGCTTGTTGCAGCTTCCACTTCAGCTGTACAAGAGTCGTAAAACGTCGACATTTTCACTGGCACTCTCGCATAGCATTTGGAAAATTGTTTCCGTTGTATGTGTGTGTGTGTGTGTGCGTGCGATTGCGCTGCAGTTTGACAGCCACTGAAGTGCAACTCAAACTGGCTGCGTGGCGGCGGTGACAGGAAACTGTTAATTAAATTAAACCAAAAGATTAGCAATAAAGCTTAAGCGTGTTCAATCAAAGCGAAAAATAAAAATAAAGACAGAAAAAGAAAAAACAAACATTCGATATACATGAAGATTACCTAATTTGGACTTGTGGCTCACAAAAATAACTCGGATATTGTACAATTGTGCAATGCTATTTGCAATTAAGCATTCATTCATCTAATGCCTTTTACCCAAAAGGTTAACCCCAAACATTTTCTGTTCAAATACCATGTTCAAATGTAGCTACAACTTTTGTAATAATTACAAACAACAGCAAAAAAAAACACGAAACAAAACGAAAAACAATCGAATCATTATCAACGCTTCGCTGCTTCTTTTTTCTTAACTCTCCTCCTCCTCCCTCTCCTATTCTGATTTGGTGTAATTTTCAAGTATCTTTCAAGTTCTAATTCCATGAGCAATCTCACGTTGATTATGTCAAATTAACATTAGATTGCTAACAGTTCTCGGTGGGGCTTCCAGTTTGGAGGTCAAACAATTCTGAAGAAGCAACAGTTGTTTTTTTGTTTTTAGAATTGTTGACCTATCTTAAGAATAAAATTTAGTGGGATTAGTATATGAAGAAATTAGGTAAAGTTGAATACTGAACAATTAAGTTTTTGGGATATTATATTTTTAGAATTTTTGACCTATCTTAAGATTAAAGTTTAGTGTCTTGAGCATAAACGTAATAGTAAGAAATTAGGTGAAGTTGAAGACTATATTAAAATGAAATTTTTTTTAATATTGTAGGAGTTATATAAATACTTTCTTATGGGAAAAACACTTTCTTACTACGGGTCTTAGATACTTTGAAAGACAATATGGTATATTTTGCGCTCTATGGTATATTTTGAATGTACTGTATCAATATACTCAAAATATATTTTGAGTTGTTTGCGATTTATTAATTTGGTATATTTAAAAATTAATACCGCACTTTTTTGTTTTTTTTTTTTTTTACTTATTTTTAACATCAGCTGAAGTTTTACAAAAAGAACTAATTTTATTTATGAAATGCAGTAATTGTCGTATCTATTGATAAATGTGATATTTTGGTGATGCTATAACATGCTATTTATAAAGTGAAAATAGAAATGTTATGATAAGGATTAATCAAAAAAATTCCATCAACGTCTATAAAAAATTGTTGTTAAGACTGACTTTGAGTTTAACATAGTTTTAGGCAGAAAGTGCAACTCATTTTATAAGCTAACATATCTTAGTAAACGTGATTTAACATTTTTAAATTTTATGATAACTATACAAATTATATTATTATTCAAAAATATATATTTAAATTGATTATTTTGTTTATTAAAATTCGATTGATAATTGTTCAAATTTAAAGCAAACTCAAAGTTCAATAGTTGTTCTTAAATGATCATGATCTCATTCATCATGCACCGATTACAGGGTATGACAAATGAAATCACATTTCTGTAGACAGCAATTAGGCAAAGCTTGATTGACGCGTTAAGAACAAAAAGGCAAAAAAAGACAATGCGAACTGATGAGATAGCAAGAATAAAAAAAAGTAATGCACATGGAACTGCAGATAAGCGATGAAAAAAAAAATGAGTTTGAATGAGTGTTTGCGAAGTGAATAATTTGAATGATGAATGCAGCAAGTCAAACACAAATGTAGCGATAACTTTTGTATTGATAAGCAGCAAAAGAGAGTGGAAAACTAGCTGCATTTCCTTCCACTTCTCTCACTCAGTCTCTCTCTCTCTTGACTTACTCTCAACTGACTCTCCACTGAGTCATATTCCGGGGAAGTGTTAACTAACCGAACGAGTTCACTTCAATTTGCCATGCTCATTAACTTTTACTCGCCTTTTTATCTTCACTCAACTAACTCACTCACTCTCTTGTTTTCTCTCTCTCCCTCTTTTACAGGGCAAGGTCTCGCATGATTCAATCAAGCAGCTTGTGCTCGAAGCAGAGCATTTGGTGCGCGACGCTCAGGAGGCAGCATTGAAGACGCCAACGAAGCAGAAACATTCCATCATCAAGATTTCCTCGACGGTCAAGAAACGCGACATCATTATGCCCGGTCCCATCAAGCAAAGAGTCGAGGTAGCTTTTCACTTCATATATATTATTATTATTCCCTATTAATCTTCCACTTTCTCTGCAGGAATGGCTGGAGCATCAACCCTCAACGCCACAGCTACTAAATCGCAATCATCATTCACATGAAGCTCCGAGCAGCAAACCCGATGACTGCGAAGCCTCCGGTGAGGCATCCGAAACCGATTCCATGCCCCACAAGGATGCCACTTGCGGTGTCGGCTCCGATTCATCGGAGGGATTCACCGACTCCATTGCCACCTGCATGCAGACGAGCACCAACTCGTATGGCAACTCCACAGAACGCATTGGCGGCTCCGCTGAACCCATTCATCAGCCAACCACTCCGCTTGGCTTTGGCAGCAGCAATCAGAGCCTGAATGTCAAGGTTGTTAAGCGTCCGCAATCGCGTCGCAAGTCCGAGCGTCCTTGGTCCGTCTCCTGCCTCTCGCAGTTGACCACAGATGCCGCACAGTTGACCACAATCATTGCTGATGTGGGTCAGAGTTCACCTCCGGGTTTGGCCAGCCACTCGATCAGTGAGAGCGCCTTGGATTCGCTCTCGCCGGGACCCAGAGCCAGAGCTGCTTCCTCCTCGGGAACTGGCAGCAATGCGGCACGCAAGGCGGACAGCAAGGGATCGCTGCGTCGTCGTCGTGCTAGGAAGAAGCGCATGTCTGCAGCTTCGGGTGGCAGGAAGTCCGATTCGGGCTCCGAGACACACGGCGATCTCACACAGACGCTGATGAAGTCTTGTGAATCGATGTCGTCTCAGCAGTTGCAGGAATTCACCAATGCTTTGCTGAGCATACAGAAAGGTGGATCACCCACCAATGCCAAGGCAGAGGAATCTTTGCCCGAAGGTGAATCGGAGTCGCATTTAATGGTGCCCAAGTTCCGAGTGGGTTCATTTACCACAGCTGCTCTGATGGCCAGCGAAATTCGCTTGGGCGCCTTGGCTGCACTTTCTAATTACATGGACGAGGATGAGCAGCAAGCTGGTAAGTAGGGATAATTCAGATATGGAATAGAAAAATAACACTTTTGAAACGATCTCTGAAAGTAACTTCCTTTTAAGAATGACATCATCTTTGATGGCGTCGTGCCCAAACTCACGTAAACAACAATTAATCAGCAATGCAGTTTGATTCAAGAAAAAAACAATTACTAATCTTAACAGTCATATATAGTCTAGGAATATCTAGAGAGCGCCTTCAAAATACTTATATTATATTCCTTATCAACGCAATTAATAATGGTAGATATTTCGACTCGATATATAGCAGCATTAGGTAAAATTCTATTATTATATTCCTCATTAACTTATCGCCAAATTAATTGCTCTGCTTTTATCGCTTTAGGGGTTTTCCCAAATTGCATGTTAAGCCTAATCACTTTGTTTATGTCGAGATTATTGTATTAAATGGGTAGTATTCTATAAAACAGACAGTATTAAATAGATAGTAAAATGTGTAATCTGACAGAGATAAATGCAAAGTCTATTTATACAGTTTGTAAGAGCTTCCAAAAAAGTTAATTTGGGGAACTTTTTGATATCAGTATTTGCTCTACGTCAGTTTTGTTTTATGGATTAGGAAATGAACATTAGGAGATATTCTTTATGAACAAACTAAATAAATTTTAAATATGAGAAAAATCTTTTCGAGGGAAATAAATATTAACTAAAATTCTTCCTTAAAGAAACGCAATAAGATAAGAGACAATTTCAAATATTTAAAAAGTTTAAGTAGATTAATATACAAGAATTCTTAATGATTATTCATATTACTATGATTTTTTCAAGCTTTAGAAAATCTTTTTATAAAAAATCTCTGTTAATATTTATTTCCTAATCTATACTGAACTCGATATGTCTTCTTTTAAATACAATAAGATTTTCTCATAATTGATAGTGAACAGAAATATAAAAATATATAGCTCATTTTTTAAAAACTAGTCCATTCATAATGTATAGGAAGGAAGAATCTATGTAAATATGTATTTCCTTATTAGAACTAATCTCGATATGACTTAAACATAATAAGATTTTTTCTGAAAACTAAAAGAGAACTGAAATATTTAAATTTAATGTTCACTGTTCAAAGTTAATAATCATAATAAACATATATTACTTTATTAATGCTATAAGAATTGTATAAAAGTATCCACATAATTATAACCGTTTCAAAAGTGTTTCTTTATTGTGAGTTACTAAATGTCGTAATACTTTTTGTACATTGTGACTTCTCTCACAATCTTCAACAAATATATATGTCGCAATACTTTCTTTATATTCTTCTCTGATAATCTCTGTAATTTATATGTTGTAATACTTTTTGTGTATATTGTGACTTCTTCTCTCACAAGCTCGCACGCCCGTACCCAGGCCAAAAGGTACCAC
Source organism: Drosophila kepulauana (assembly GCA_023558455.1). Classification (NCBI taxonomy): domain Eukaryota; kingdom Metazoa; phylum Arthropoda; class Insecta; order Diptera; family Drosophilidae; genus Drosophila; species Drosophila kepulauana. The sequence goes on from CM042369.1 coordinate 41,872,434, forward strand.
GATTGCACCTCTTCCTCTATCTATAAGAATAAATCCCCATAAATGCTTTTGGCATCGATCAAATTAATTAATCATAATTATTTTTGTTTTATTTTGGCCCAGAACTGAGCACTGAGGATCATCACAGCAGCATCTCGGAGACCGCCTGGGATGATTATCAAGAGAAATACAATTCGGAGAACTATTCTGAGGGCTTTGATTCGGATGCAGCGCGTCGTCTCTTGGAATTTGGCGATGACTATCGGTGAGTAAAGATCTCTTGCTCATGCTCTTGCTCTGGTTCTCTCGCAACCTTGAAGAGTGATCTTTGGGTATTTATAGCTTAGTTCATAAATCATATAGTAAATGTTTTGGGTGTTTCTGTTTTTGTGTTGCAGCAATTTCATTGATTCGCAGTCGGATTGCTGCAGTTCGCTGTCGGCAGCCAACAATTTGGATTCGTTTTCGCCACCGCGAATGGATTCACTGCAGCAACACGAGCTGAAGGCGTTGCACATCAACCAGGAGACAATCAGCAGCAGCGTTGATCACGCTCGTCGTCAACGCGCCCTCGAACTTCAATCGGAGCGACGTCGCAAGACGCTCGAAGTGCGTCGCAAATCGTGTCAAGGTAACGTCTGAGCTTATAATATTTCATAGTTCTTTCTATTTATTAACAATATTTCCTTTTCACAGACATGGCTGAGGCCATCAACTCACAGACGGAGCAGCAGCAACAACAGCAGGTGACCACTGCGAATCTTTCCTCCTCGGCCACAGCGCTGATGACACCCAAGAATCCGCCCGCAACCCGTCCGCCCGTCCGCACCGAGTCTGTGGGCCGCAAACTGGAGTTCGGCGCTGGCATGAGTCACTCAGCCCAATCACTCCTCCGTCGCACCTCCGAGAGCGACACTTCGACGCGTCGTCGTCGCACTGTCACCGCCGATGAGCGAAGACGTTCGTCCCGTAACTTGGAGAAGTGCATCAAGCTGATCCCAGCCACGTCGTCGTCGAGTGGCGATGACTCCGAGGATGGTGAGCAGGAGATGCGCTCTCTGCTCCAGCAGAGTCGCGACAGACTCGAGGATACGCGTGCTCTCAAGATACGCTGTCATCTGCTGCGACCTGAGGATTATGTAAGTATCGAGCAAGTGTTTTAACAGAGAGGTGACAAAGAGATGAAAGACACTTGATTGAATAGTAGATAATATGTGATAGCAAAGAGTGAAATGTTAGTTAACTAAATGCATTTTTTGTAAAAGCAAATGTGAATTCATTAGAGTAATTAGTTCGTTATAGCAAGTGCAGAGAATGTGTTCAGATAAATAAGGTCCAAAATTAAATATTAGATTGTTAATTGTATTAAGAGTAAATAAGTTATTGCCAAATTTCTTAAGTGACGAACAAATTTATATTAAATTCATAGAAAATTTAGAGATCTCCTTACTAGAAAATACTGTATACAAAAGAGAGAGTCGAAGGCCCCAGCAGCCAGAACTTGTTAAGATAAATACAATGCAAAATCAATCGTTAGGTCGTAAATTATATTAAAAGTTAAAGAGGTAATAAACAATTTCTTAAGAGACAAACAAATTTATATAAAATGCATTGAAGAAAATGTAAGTTTGTGGAGCACAAATTTAAGCCTTAGTAACCTTGAGTTATATTAAAGCTAAAAGAGTAAAAAATAGCAAGAGATTTAATCAATAGGTATCAAATTTATAAAATATGAAACATATGAACATTTGTAGAAGAATAAGGTTAGTTTTCCTTTGTAATAACCATGATTTACGAAGGCATCATATCAATAGTAAGAGATCTAATTAAAAAAAATTGAAAAGTATTTGTAAAATTTGTAGAAGATCAGTAAGATGAAAGACATATTTTGAATATTATATTGAGATCATTTGTTGTCTATTAAACTTTAGTTAAAGCAGCCATAGCATGTAAAGTTTTCTTTCTAAAATTCACTTTTTAAATACACATTAAAAATGCAATCTCTTGCCCTTTTTCAGCACGAGATTATCAACACTTGCCGGGACAACATTCGGTGCCTGGAGGCCGTGCTGAGAGGTCCGCCTGGGACGGTGCTGTCAACGCACTGCGCCGGCCAGACAAAAGGTGAGTCCTTGCCAAGAAGCTGCCGGCTGCTTGTGCGCATGTCTGGCACTTCCGCTTCCGCATCGGCTAGTGCTGCTGCTGCTGCCACAGCCACAACAACAGCAACAACCGCTTTGCAACCTATGGTCGAGTGCAAGTGTGCGCCCATCACACGATTTGTGGCGCGTGTCATCGAGTTTGTGTTGGATGTGAGCAATCTGCTGGAGCATTTTGCTCTCTATAGATTTCTGGCCGGCACGCTGAGATCGCTCTATGCGCTCGTTAATCGGCCATTGGGTCGACTCGAGCGTTTGTTTGGCGGTTTTCGAGGATTGCTCTGAAAGAGCAGTGGCTCTCAAACTGCTAAACAGTAAAAAGACAGGGAGAGCTTTGCCTTAATTTTGCCCAGCGAAGAAGAAAGCTTTTAATGCAGCAGCTTTTAAAGCTCATTAAACATGTATTATTTTGTACGATTCTGTATTATTATTTTGTATGATTATAATTTGGAAAAATTTTTGTTTTTGCATTTGACAAAACGCATTTTGCATCGAATTTCTATTTGCTAATTTTTTTGCATTTGTTTAATACTATTATTAATTTTAAAAACTACAAAAGAAAATATTATTTATTTTGCGCATTTATTTCTTTTTTTGGCCAATAAAAATTATCGTTTTTATATCAAGAAAATACACCAAAAGCATTTCAAATTGTTCTATAGTTTTTGATTATGTATTTATTATCTTCTATATTGTATATGAATATTATATTTAAATACGTATTAATTTGGTGTTATTGTTTCGTTTAACTACTCGTAATCTGTTAATATTAGTATGCTTGTGTTTTTGTCAAATGTTTAACCAAAAATTAATTTAGACTTTTCATTTATTAGCTTAGTTTTTTTTTTTTTTTTGCTATAATACACTTTGTAATCGTCATCTGCACTAATCATTCTAAAATGAGACATTTTGGGTCATATATTTATACTCAAATCTGAATTTTAATAATCTAATTTGATTTAATCAAATTTAGTATTAATCACGGTTTGAATGACACAGTTTTGGAACCGTCACAGTTGACGAGCAATTGTGCCTTTGCTAAGCAAAGCAGTTAAAACTGTAATCATAACAAAATACGTAAATGAGAATTTATATGAAGCATTCAAGAATACTAGGAAAGTGATAAATTTACTTAATATTATGGATTATATGTGGGCATTAGAGGAAACAACTGCTTTGACCCCTACAAGAGCAAATTATTTTAACAGCTGACGTCATTTTTTGATATAGCGAAAAGCGGAAATATTATGATGATGCTGAGTGAAAATTTATTGAAATGTACATTGAAGAAATGCCAAGAATCTCATAAAACTGTTGAGTGGAAGAATTTATTAGCTTTGGCATGCGCTTGAGGTTGTCGCAGTGCTAACAAGCGCCGCTAGATGTCGCTAAGTGAAAAGCCTCACTTGTGCCTCTCCAACTGTAGCTTAAAGTTTGTATGTGTTTTGTTTGTGTGTTTGTTGGTCATCTGGTATTGTTGTTGCCGTTGCTGTTATCGCCATCATCTGCTTTTGAAAATGACGTCGTTGTCGCCGTCGCCACTTTGAAATGTTGACGCAGGCGCTGTTCATGTTTTTGTTGTTTTCGCAGTTCTCTAGCCACGCCGTCGTTTGTTGTTGCTGAGCTGCCGAAACTAATAAGCAAGCCGAAACTCACACACACACACCGACTCATGTATCGGTATGGCATTGAGTGTGAAGCCAAGTTCAAAAGTTAATGCTACCACTCTCCCTTACACACTGCCACTCTCTTTTTTTCGTGCGCTCTCTATGCTCTCTCTACCTGAAAGCTGCTGCGCCAAAAACAATTGAAACGGCCGACGAGACGCAGAGCGAGGCGTCGTTGACGTCTCAGTTCATTTTTAGCGTGCGTTCCAAGCGGTTCTGCTTCCGTCGCCGTCGTCTTTGTCGTCGTCGTCGTCGATGCTTTTAACTGTTATTCAATGTGCTTCCGCGAGCTTTAAGAACTCACACTAATTTTTCATCGAATCTCCTTTTCCCATTAAAACACATGTTCCATTAACTGTGATAGCAACAGCAACTAAAAAAAATCTCAATAAGCTCAACAAATCTCGTCGAAACATCGAGACATTTGCCATTCATAAAACAAGTCGCGTGTTTTTTTGTTATATCGTGTATAAGAGTGCATTATAAGAGTCGGTGCAGTGGAAACGCTTGTTGGGTTTTTCTTATTGTTTACTCTAGAGTTTCCCAACATTTCGAGGTCATCGAGCTGCGTGTAAATCAATCTCTAAAAGAAACTTCTCTCTGCGTATTTGTGTACGAGTTTGTGTGTGTGTGCTCAAAGTAAACAAATTGAAATGTTTAAATACGCAAATTGATTACGAAAATTGTGTTCAAGTGGCGCCGCCTGGCGCAAGCATAAGGCAACAGCAAGCGAACAGCTGGCAAAGCAACACGCTTAAGTGGGTCACCCCAAGGGTTGCTCAGGAGTGTCAAGTGTAAGCGAGATAGCAACAGCAAAAGCTCGTGTGTCACAATGGGCAAAGTTAGTGTCGCGATTCAAACGGACATCTCTGGCATGCTCTCCGCCAGCTCTTCGGCCTCCACTTCGCGTTCCTCATCGGAGCAAGGTAAATAAGTACTGTACTCGTACACAATACTCAAGGCGATACCGTTATGTGCATAGAGATGGGCTTATGCTAGAGCAAACAGACGTGCCCAAAGGGGGGAACTTATCGCTTAAATTAGGTACAGGTGTAAATGATGTTGTATACAAGGTGCAGACACAGACAACGAGTGGAAGATGCAGAGAAAGACAGAGAAGAAGATCGTACACAAGAGATAAGATGAAAAAGCTAATTGGACACTTAAAGCTGACGAAAGTGAAATACATTCGAAATGAGATATTTAGTTGGCAGTTGAAATCGAGAAGTAGAAAGGGATAGCTAATGCATTATTCATGGTTCATTAGGGCGAGCAGAACGAATAAGGTAACTGAAGAATTTTGGAATTTTTTTTGGTAATAAACCGAATTAGGAAATTCTAAATGTAAATGCATATTATAAACATTTAAACGATAGAAAAGGGATTAGTTGAAATTGTTAGTTATCAAAATTCTTAAGAAACCCAAATGGATTAAAAAAAATTTTACATATTGAGAGTTTTAAGAAGATTGTATATAAAGAAAAATAGAGTCCACTTCAGATATTAAACATTTCCACATTCCAAGCTACTTAAAACTTCTTTATGTTTCTATCTCCATAAGTCTCATTTGAAAATGCATAAAAGAAAGACTTCACCACACTTAAGAGGCACTTAAGTCAAAGTACCTCCCAAAGTACTCTCCCCTATAGCAATGATATCATAAAAGTCTTTCTACAATATGGAAAAGATTGCACAATGATATAAACAGACAAATTATGATGTAATATTCATATAAAAAGAAATGAGAGAAATATTTGGAAGAAATACGCGATTGAAGCTTAAAATATTTGGAAATTTATAGAAAGTTCTTATAACACAAAACTAAATTCAGATAGTTGAAGTAAAAGTCTTAAAGTAGCATCTCCATTTGCTGTAAAAGATATTGTATAAAAGAGAAATAAATATAATTTTACAACTCGTGAAGGCATTAAAAAAGATAAGGCACTTGGGTACCTATTATAAAGATTTTATGTTTTAATTAAAGGCAGTAAAATAGATGTAATCTTCAGCTGGAGAAACTTTTGTAAAAGAGAAACACTCAATTAAAGTTTCTGGTATTTCGACAGGTATTCACAATTTATTTGCGAATCATTCATTATATGTTAGCATTCATGATGATGAATCTTCAGTTCAGTTAGTTGTTGGTTGCGCATTTGTGCCACATTTCGTTGCGATAGACAGCTTGGCCGAGTTTGGCTGCCACTTGTTGCCCCATTGGGTTGGCCTGATTCTTGCAACTTTAGCTGCAAAGTTGCCGCTTCCCGCTGCATTGCTAATTAAGCATTGTTGCACCAGCTGGAGAAGTGTGGAATGTTGTGGCATGCAATTGAGTTGCATGTGCAGGGCGTTGTTGCATTATGGCCATTTGCTTTATAGCCATCAATCTGCGAGTGTGAGCTGAGTTGAGTAGAGTTGCATTCACGCTTAGCTTGGCAACTCTCATTAACGGTATATGGGGACTGTGCTTTTATGGTCAATTGTAGAAGCGTTCCGCTTTTGAAGTTTTATGGCCGAGTGAGGAAAACCGGAACCCGGTTCATCGTGGGTCACACAACAAAAAACAGTTCTAAGGCAAAACCTTATGCTGTTATACAAATTGTGTGGCGTCATTCATTCTCTACATTAATTATAAATGAAACTTTTTTCTGTTGTCATCTGTTGTTGTTTTCGTTGCCTTTGGCTTTGCCCTCGTTTGTGGTTGACCTTCAATTCGCTGGAAATGTTAAATCATTGAAATATTGAAATCAATTCGCATTTGAAATGGAGCCACAATCTTAAGTGTGTTGTGTTGAGTTACAATCTTGTGGTTGCTCTCGAACACACCTTCGAAATGAGCTTAAAAGGCAATTGCTATTATTACATTTGTCTTTTGTCTGTCTGCAGGTCGCGTATACGCCCCATCTGCCTGAGGGGTCATTGCATTCAAGCATAAAACGAGAGTCGAAATATCTCTAATTGCTTGCGGCAATTTCCTCTGACTAATCAGCAGCATTTCTTAAACATATCACCAAAAAGTTGTTGTTTACTTTGTGTATAATTTTTGCTAATTGTATATAATTTTTTCGGTTGATGTCACACATAATTATTCAGGCTTATTTCGTGGGCAAATATTTAAGTCGCCTATTTTAATCGCTCGCTTGTTGACTTTACACATTGTTCACCTCTCGTTTTAGGAGCATTACTGATTACCTCATCCTCTCTCTCTGTTAGCGATGAAAACATATGTTTATTCGGTTTCGCTTACAATTTGGTTTGTTTGTTTTAAGCGAGTAAAAAATAGGGAAAGAGGCGTCTAGATTCGTTATCGTGCCTGGTCGCCAATTGGCACCGCCTTCCATGCGGCGCTCCCTTTTTTGTCGCATTCCCATTTCATTTATGGCTTCTTGTCACGCAGGACGAACGGAGGACGAACCCACCAAATAGGTTACTTAAGCCATTTACAAGGCTGTTTCCGTGGGCAAGAAAATGTTCAAGTTAAGTAAAGTTGACATAGGCAAGAAGAAATGGAGTAAAGCGTGTTTACAATCTAAATTTAAATAAACAGTATTGTCATTTTAATTCTATATTTTGAATATATAAAATATAGAATATTAGGGGTGCCACAGAAATCGCTTCCGCTCAATTTCACCTCAATTCCATGCACAAATTTTAAGCGAAATGAACCCTCATATTTATTATATTATATATACATTTATTATTTATGAAAATATAGAAGATATATACATTTATTATTTATGAAAAGATTCAAGAATACTTTCTTTTTAAAATGCTTTGCAATAGGAAAATATTCAAGCTAGAACCTTATAGAATTTCAAAACTCGAGAGAAAGTTTAGAATGAAATATATTATAGTAATTTAACTGAATCTGAAACCTTTAGAACTAAAGATTAAATCAATGACTCAGAAGCTGAAAGTATACTAATAATCATTTCGATTGACAAATAGTTGCAAAGTTCGTTTTCGAATGTAGATAATAAATATTAATATAATACTAGACAAGTGTAAAGAGGTCTGTTATTCGAACTCAGAATGCACGTAAGCTTTAAAAGCTGAATAAGAAAACCCTAAGGTGATTGTACTGCATTCAAAAGAATTTAAACAGCTGTATTTCGAGTGCACCAAACAGCTGCTATGAATCAAAAGAGATAGAAACACAGCCAGAGAGGGAGAGTGCAATAAATTGAAAGAGAGATTGTTTATATTATACTACAAAATTGTTCTCTGTTGATTTCTTGGCAAATTTAGAGGGAGTTAGGAGGGAGGTATTTGAGGTATTTGAATTTTGAACTCCCACGCGAAATGTTTTACAATTTTCGAATGTATTTTGTTTTGCCAAGTTTTGAGTGTGCAAATGCAAACAAAATAAAACATTCATCCACACATTCAGACAAAGTCAACGCCCTTGGTTTATTTGTTTTGTCTGTTTTCTGTTTTCTGACTGCAATTGCATTTTATTGTTTTGCGGTTGCATTTGCATATTTTGATTTTTTCTCCCTCTCTTGATTTTTTTTTTTTTTTTGTTTTACTATTTACTGCGTGACGAAATGCAAATAATTTAACAATTTCACTGACAATGACTTGGCCAAGTTAAGAGTTAAAGCGACAGTCAGTAGCCAGGAAGAGATTTCACTCTTAGAATCGCAATTTGCGAAATAAGTGCAGCAATTGGCAATTAATTTCTGATTAAAGTGAAAGTCGTGGCAATTTTTCGCATTACCATTTTGCATTTTCCCATTTCCATTTTCATTTGCTGCTAATGGCTAATCAATTTTATGCACAATCGTTGCCGCCGCCCCAAAGTCATTAAGTCAAAGCTTAAGCTGAACGCAGATTATTATACGGGGAGTCGATTGGGGGAGGGGGAATCTCTTTCCCAGTTGACGCCCCTGTATATCAGTTTAAGTGGTCGTCGGGTCGTTGCCTGATAATGTCTTCCTGCCTCTCTGAGGAGATCTCTGCTTCCACCCCAAAAACCTGACCACGAGTTGTGCAATCTCTGAAGATTACGGGTTGCTAAGCAACTAAAAAAAAGTGCGTAGTCTGAATGCGTTGCAAGTGGCATGTGGCAAGTGGCAAGTGGCTATCATCTAATGCCACATACGAACGAATCTCGTTCGCTGATTCGAGTCAATTACCTGTTTCCCCTCCCACTCTTTATAGTATTTCTCCCTCTCTCCCTCTCTCTCTAGCTCTCTGAGCTCAATTTAGTTTGTTGCTCGATCGTTTTGTTGCGCTCGAGTTGCTGTTGCCGTTGCGGTTGCGATTCCGACTGCGGGCTTGGCTGCAACTTGGCCACAGCCACAAGTTCAGTCAACCAGTTACGCTTTGCCAGCCAACACGTTCGGTCTTTAGACGCTCTTTAGCCACAAATCCTCCTCAGTGGAAACTCTTTCAAAGTGCGTGCAGCTTGTAAAACGAACTGATTAAAGTGCGTTGCCAATTGCAATTCATTATTTAGTGGGTGAAAGTAATTTTCTGGCAGTTAATTTGTTGTGTCAGTTGCAAAGTGAATTTATAGTATACATTTTATACTACAAGTAAGTGCTTAATCTCCCCTCGCAATGTGCTTAATCATTTCCTGCCCTGCCTCACACAGAATGCAGCCAGTTCGCCCATTGTTGATGTGCTCAGATCAAGTTTAAGAAGTGCCCACAACATTTGTGTTTTGCAATGTCAAAGACGTGATTGAAAGTAACTCAAAAACTGTAACTTAAACTTACCCTGTAAAATGCAGTTGAACTGAGTTGAAAGTTATTTAAATTATATTAATTATAGAAGAAGTACACAGGAAGAAAAAAGTGGTAAAATCAAGATGAAAATCTTAAATCAAACAATCTTTGTTAGATGGGGTCAATTGAATCAAGGTTCATTCTTAAATCGCATCGAAGTTCTACAATAAATCTAGCTAAATTCTGGATTATAATAATGTTAAATAGAAAAATCTCAAAATTGAACCAGAAATGCAAAATCAAGATCAAACGTTTTAGTTTAATTCTAGATTGGATATACTTGATATACTTGATTATGACTTAAATGCGAAGATGAAACGATCATAATAAGAGATTGTACTATATTCTCTTATTTTATGTATTGCAAAATCTTTAAATTGAGCAAAGAGTGCAAAATCTATAGAAATTCAGTTGAAAATGTTATAATCAATGTTTTATTTAAGTTATACCTAAAAAGTTATTATCAAGTTACTGTTGTTCTCAAGCAATTTAAAGTCACTGAATCTTTAAAAAGTATTTTTTATTTTCTACTGCTAAACATCATTAATTCACTCATAGTTAAATATGCTAATTGTTTTCATTAGCAACGAGTTTTTCGACTAATTTTTGATGCAGCAAATAATCACTCAAAAAATACTAAATCGATTGGCAACGTGGGCAATTATTTAGCAGAATCAGCAAAATGAGAAAAACTGGAATGATTTATGACTTTAAACAAAAATATTGAGAGTTGTGCATACTAAAGAAAACTTAAGTGATTTAAAGGGTTGTTATTAGAGAGATCGTGAGAATTTCTTAAACAAAAATTGCCAAAAGAAATTGAAAGACACTGAAAACAATCGTAAAACATAAAATGAATTAATAGATCTTTCATTCAAGTTCTTTAGTCACGATTTTTTTAAAGAAACATGCTCAATGATATTGAAAGAGAATGAAAACAATCTTAAAAGCGCAATATTATATAATTAATAGAACTTAAGAACAACGAATGTATGTTGTTCTTAGTCGGTCGAATTTCTTAAATAAAACTATCCAAAGGTACCATAAATCACAGCAGTTGGCGCTAGTAAATTTAATAATAATAAAATAAATGATCAATAAAAGTGTAAGATCATGAAAAAATGTTGTAAGCATAAAGATTATTCTCGTTTTGAACAATTTATTAAATGCTTATTTGATTCTTACCTTTTATGATACATACAAGTTTTGAAACTAAAGAATATTTTCGCTGAATTCGTTGATTGAAAGTGAAATATTGAGTTTTGCTTCATATATTCACATATTTACAACATTAACCAGTCAATTTTTGGTAAACTATATTGACATAAAAACTGTCCTAAATCACATTCTCATCACAGACTTTTGCCCTCACTTGAAGTTTACAGGGTATCACAGATTCTTGCTGCAGTTGGACGTCGTCTGTGGCTCCATTAAAAGCGCATTTTTGTTACAATTGAAAACTCGCTGCTCCCCCACGCACACACGCTGTCAGTCTCATATTACCAGCACACACAATTACAACCTCAAACACACACAAATATACATCACACACACTCAGTCAGTCACACACATACAATCAGAAACCTTTGCTTTGCCTTGCCTGAAGCTGCGCTCAAGCGTTTAGTGAAAAAGTTGTTGCTGTTTGTTTTGCTGCACATTTTGTAGTTGCTTCTTTTTTCGCTTTGTTTTTTGTTTTTTTTCGGCTTGGTAAACAAATAAAAGTTTCACTTTTCGGCGGCAACAGAAAAGCGAAAGGTATTTATTACCCCAAAGGGCTGGCAAAGCGCGAATCGCAAATCGCAAATCCCAAAAAAACACTCACAAACTTCGCTCCACAAACTGAAATCAATTAAGAAGCAACTGTTTGGCTTTCACTGCAAATTATTAACTCGTTGCACTTTTTAAATGTACTTTACAGATCTGTTGGCTGCCTGGGAGGATTTGCTTAACTGGAGCGAGAATGCAGCTGGAGCACGCAAGCTGCAGCAGGAGATGAGCGCACTGAAGCACACTCTGAGACGTCTCGGCGATAACGCCACACCCGAGCTCCTCGACACGGAGCCGGCCATTCAAATAGCCGTCGAGGCGCTGAAGGTAAGGCATTAATCAATCAACTAACTTGAATTACAATTTAATCATCTTTTCAACACTTGCAGCAAGAGCAAACACAGCTGGGCAGCTATCGCACCAACATGTTGCGCCTGAATGCCTCGGTGCACAGTTGGCTGACACGTCAGGAGCGTCGTCTGCAACAGGAGCAGCAACAGCAGCAGCAGCAACAGGAGTCCGAACAACTTCAGCAACTAGAAAAACAACAGCAACTGGAACTAAAGCAACAGCAACTCGAGCAACAACAGCTGGAAAATGGCAATGCCAACTCAACGGTGGCAATCACAGTGACCGATAGCAATGGCAACCAGGTGGTGGAGGCTTCCACAGGCACCAGCAGCAATTGGGATGTGAATAGTTTGCTTAGCGCTGAGCAGGAGTTCCACAAGCATCTCAAGGATGAGGTTAGCGACATGTACAGCGCTTGGGATGAGGCAGATGCCAGGTAAGTTACGACTTAAATAACCATTCAATTCATTACTAATTCGAACTCTTTTACAGAATCAATTCTCAGCTGGAGATGCTCACCAATTCGCTGATTGCCTGGCGTCAGCTCGAGTGCGGTTTAAGCGAATTCCAGCTTGCTTTGGGCCAAGATCGCGGCACACTCAAAGGCCTCGAAGGTGCGCTGGACAAGGGACAAGCCACACCAGTGGAGCTGGCACAGAATGTGAAGTTGGTGGCCAAACTGTTGTCCGAGAAGGTCAACGTTAGCCAAGAGCAACTGCTTGCTGTGCAACAGCATCTCGATCCCAATCACATCTATCACATTGCCAAGTTCACCGCTTCGAATGGTTCGCTCTCCGATTCAGGCATCTCCGATGGCGGTGCCACCTCCGATGGTGGATTGTCCGAGCGTGAACGTCGCTTGGGTGTGCTACGTCGTCTGGCCAAGCAGCTGGAGTTGGCTCTGGCACCTGGCAGTGCGGCCATGCGCTCGATTGCCGCACGCATGGAGAGCGCCGAGGCGGAGTTGAAGCAACTGCAAAACACTTGTCGTGACTTGATTGTGCGCACCGCTGCCTCGCATCAACAGAAGCAGCAGGAGCAGCAACAGAAGCAGCAACAGCAACAACAAGTGGAGCAACAACTGGCCAATGGCCATGTGAAGCAGCAACCGTTGAAGCCACAGCAAGCGCCACAGCAATCGTCTCCTAAGCGCCGCAATGCACGCAAAGCGCGTCAAGCAGCCGAGAAATTGGAGTTGCAACAGAAGCAACTGCAGCAGGAGCAAGAGCAACAGGTGGTGGAGCAACTGCAGCGCATTGTGGCTGCCGGTGGTGGCGATGATCCTGAGGATCCGGCTAATGAAGCAGCTCTCCTAGACAACAGCGAAGATGAAGATGACACCAACTCCAAGGCGAAGCGACGTGGTTGGGCTTGGCGCATTGCGCGTGCTGCGGTCCCGATGCAATTGGCGCTGTTCACGTTCTTCTGTGCGGCGTGCATGATGCAGCCCAACTGCTGTGACAATCTCAACAATCTGTCGATGAGTTTTACGCCTCAGCTGCGCTACATTCGCGGCCCGCCTCCAATTTGAGCGACGCATTTCGCAGCGCGTTTTCCTAGCGGGAATCGCGCGCGTTTTTAAGTAGGCAACAGAAATAATTTACAATAGTAACGCGTACGTTAAGTGGATCCATATCCAGATCCAGATACAGATTCTAAAGCGGATCTAAAGCCAGTTTAGGCAATGTCCGCCAGCGCAGCGCGTTTTGCACGCGATTTGCGTGCGTTTTTTTTGAAGCAATCATTCAAAGCGTTTTTTGATTGTCTTCTTTTTTTAAGAAAAACATAAACGGGAGGCACTTAGTTTTTTATGCGAACGCAACGTTATTACTTAAGCTATACTTAAATAGTTATTTGATTCAATTGATTAATTCGTTTGGTATTTGTCTTAGGAATTTAGTTTGCGTGTGTTTTCGTTTCGTTTGTTTTTAATCAACTGAGAGACGCGTTTAAAATTAAGTGCACCAGAGTAAGCTCAACCTTAGGTGCAGATGGCACACATGCATGACATGCATTAAGTTATGTACTTACAGCCACATTTAGTGTGAGACCCATGACACAGCTCCAGTTACTAGAAATACAATTTATATACAAAAGAATCAAATTTGGATTCAAGATTTTTGTTTGTGCGATTCAATTGTGTCCACTTTTCGGTTTGAAAAACACGACAAGTGCCTATTAAAGACCCAAAACAGGGGCAAACAAATAAAACAGAGAAAAGAGAAAGGAAGATTGATAAAGAGAAAGAGAGAGCATATCGAGAACAAGGCATAAAGAGCTGAAACTAAAGCTAAAGCCAATCGGAATCTGGCAGAAAAGCCAGAACGGAACAAAAGTTGAGATTTGAGAATTGAGGAAATCAGAGTTTCTATTTTTATACAACGCAAATGCGAAATGCAATTTATATACGGAGAAGCGAGCTCTATTAAGCTCTAATTAATTCAGTTTTATGTCTATTATATTAATAGGATAAATTCAGAGAAGAAAAACTACAAAACTACAAAAAAAAAAAAAAAATGAGAAAATATAAAATACTTAAATGTTCAGAGAATATTCTTAATGTATCTGAAAAGTTGTTAGAGCACTATGCAGCAGCTAAACTATGTTTAGGAACTATATAAATTAAATACTATTTACATGTGTACTACTTATTTGGCAAACCAAGCAAACAACAAAAGCAATTAAATTATAATCTACGTTTAAGTTTCGTATATCCTTGTGCGTTTTTCAATATTTTCAATGCAAAAATTATACACAAAAAAAAAACTTACAAAAAAAATCTATATGAAAAAGTAAAAAATAAAAAGTATTAAGAGGCGAACATAATATGTTGTTTTCTTTACACATTTTTAATTATGGGGAGTTTACGTTTTATGGTATCGATTTCAATGCAAAGATATACTGTTGAAACCTTTGCATAGAATGTTACTTTGATATTTTCAGGAATAAAAATTTAAATTCCATTTCATGTCCCTTGGTTACATTTATTGTCCCTTTCATACCAATATTATTTAGAAATTTGAGATGGAAAAAGTTAAACAAGTAAGAAAGCTATTGACTAATGTACTCAAATGTGAGATACCCGCTACCCATTTTGAATATGATTGAAACAGTATTAATTTTAAAATATACTAAATTAATGTACCGCAAAAATACTAAACATACACCAAAGACCATATTTAGTATATTGATATAGTCTATTGATAAATATATTCAAAATATACCAGATTGTTAGCCAAGATCATTCATAGCTAGTCGTTTATTCGCATACAAAACAAGTTCTTCAATAATCTTACAGGTACAAAGTTATAATATCCTTTTACCCTATGGGTAGCGGGTATAAGCAAATTTTCAAGTGATTAATAATATCTGAATGGTTCAGGACAAGGCTTTTCTAAAATACAGACTTTAACCCACGATGCCAGAAAGAAATTAATGTAAAGCAATATTTTTTTTGAAAGTGTTACTTGATGTCTACCATAATTCACAAACGTATCTTTTGAGTTGCATCTACAGAAATTGCTTAGATATGAAATTGATAAGAATCAGAAAGTTTCTCAAGTTTTTGACATGGTTCGAAAAATACAAAATTATTAATCTAAGATCCCTCTTCACACGCTTATTCCTTATTCGGACTAAAGTCCTTGCTCTCCACAATCGAGTCCTCGGATAGATCCGCCACCAGCTGTTGATAGACACCCTCGGGCACCACAGTGCCCACAATCTTGCGATTGTCCACAGTCTTTACACGCACCATTTGAATCTTTCGGCCATTCTTCTCGATGATCAACGCAATGCGATCCCAGATGGGCAGCATGAGACCCGAGAGCACATGATAGATACGCATTCTGATGCCCACGGCACACTTGTTGCCAAACGGACAGCGACGATTCCAATAGATGTGCGAACACATGCGCAAACATTGATTGAACTGCAGATCCCAGAATTGCTTCACTGCCTCTGGTTGGGCTTTGACATAACGATTGGTCACCGAATCAAGAGTTTCGGTGCGCACTTGTGGACCTGTGTTGGGTCTGTAGATCTTGAAGTTGATCTTGGTCGGGTCGCTGATGGATTCGCTGGCATCGGACTGCGTGTCCAGGCAGAGAATGGCGCAGTTGTTGTTGTTGCGCTCCTGCTTAAATATGTAGAAGCCTTCGTGTTCGTGACGCGCCTCTTTTTTGAATCTGAGAAGAGGAGAGGTAAGTAAAATTGGGTAGATAAAAGAAGACTGTCATGGATTTGAAGATTTTACTTTGGAGTTCAACATTAACTTGCATTTCGGTGTATCTTTCAAATTTTTAATACGTTCTTAATTTCAAAGATCAATATTATTAAAGGTTTTTATTTTCAACACATAATAATAATTCTAGCTCATTTTAGTTTCTATTATAGAATTCTACAATTGCAACTTCTTCAGAAGGAATTCAATGGTTAGAAAATAAACTGGAGCAGCATATTGCTACATAGAAGCATTTGCAAACAGTTTAGTATTTATTTTATGCATTTTTTAAGGATCAATATTAAAAGATTCAAATATCCAATAACTGGTAATATTATTAAGTCATTTCAGTAGCAATTTTTGTAGGATTTTTTGTAGTAATAGAATTTATTGTAATATAGAATTTTGGAAAAAGGTAAGAATTAGTTCTAAATCTTGAGCAGCATAGACAGTTTAGATACAGTTTTGTGTATCTTTCATGACATTTTAAGCATCAATATTTAAAAGTACTATATCTAAATCGTTAAATCGGTTTAGAGACAATTAGAGAATTACGTAGAAATAGAACCCAGAAAAAACAATTGTTTTTTGTTTAATTTTAGATATATGAAAATTAGAAAATAATCTCCAGCAGCATATCGATGTATAGAAGCACGTGGGAAAGTTTAGTATATCTATATAAAATAATTGCAGAGATCTAGGTTTTTATATCTTCGGACAGACAGAAAGACAGTTCGATGGAAATGTTTATAACGACTTGCCTCATCATGCTTTATGTGGTATCAATACTTCTTTGTGCCTATTACACTTTAACTCTGCAAAAGCTGATCAGCTTTTCTTTACTTTCATGAAAAGAAAAGGGTCTATATAGGGAATAATGTCGACTCTTACTCACTTGGCAACCGCCTGATCGAAGGACATGCCCCGCACCACCTGCATTGTGTGCAACTCGGTGGCCGCTGTGCCCGTGGCATGTGGTCTGGTGAAGCGAATCTGCTTCACCACCGTCACAATTGCGCCATGAGCATCCAAGTCGAGGATTCCCAAGTCAAAGTGTCCCGAACGCTTCATCTGCAGGATCAGCGAGTACATTTTGTTCAGGAAGAACTTGAAAAGCGCATTCTGCACTTCGACACGACAACCGAGGATGCGATTGAGGAACTTGGGAATGTTGCTGCTCTCCTTCTCGATGACAAACACCTGTTCGCCCTTCGGTCCCTCCGTCACACTGAGTAAGCCGACACCCGACAATGCCACACAACAGTCGAAGCTGAAGTCACCTTTGTAGTTCTTGGGCACATGGACAGTCTCCAGCGGCTTCTCGCCTGCGATCTGTTGCAGCACACTCTCCAACGCTTTGCGTCCAATGTTGTTGTCAATGTTAAACTTGGAAAGATCCCTAGCATCGGTGGCACGACGATCGCCTTGCGTTAAGGCACCCAAACTCTCCAGTCGCTTGGCTACCGTGGCAGCAAATCGATTCTCTCCACCCAGATCCGAGATGAGAAACACATACTCCGGTGCATTGGATTGATTCGAGCGATGAGTGCGTCCAAATTGTTGTATAGCGCGATCTGCACTCCAGGGCAACTCAAGAGTGATGTGAAGGCGACGTCGCTGGATGGCAAGCCGACGATCGCTTTGCAGCGAGATGCCACTTGAGGCTGCCTCCGAGATGATGGCCACATGCTTCGAGTCCTCCATGAAGCGTTGCTTCTCCATGTAGTTGACCAGATCCATTGTGGTCTCCGCTTCGCCACGCTGTTCATACTTGTAGGTGTTCTCATCCGTTTGAATGACACGCCCCCGGCGACCCGTCATCTCGGCCACAACATTGGTGCCCAGCAGCGAGATGATCTTGTCCAGCGTGTTCGGTGGCATGCGTCGGCCCAGATGCTCGATCTTTTCCAGCAGACGCTCACGCACTGTGACACAGCGTTCCACGTCGCGTTGGGTGATCTTGGAGGCAAGGGAACGATCGTGCTCGTAGTCGGATGAGCTGCGTGCATTCATGTTCTTGCACAAATGCTGCAGAATGCGCTCCTGCATCGTCAGCTTCTCCACTAAAAATGCGCGGATTGCAATTTAGGTGGGAGTGATTAGAAGGAAAAGTAAATACAAATCTTAAGGTTGAAACTGAACACTTGAATAAAAAGTTAAATATAAGAAAAATTTAATTTTGAAGTTCTTATGTGCAATAACTATAAAAAAAATGAAAATTCAAGTTTAGCGTCTGGAAATTTTTCGATCTAAAGAACAGACAAGATTTCAAACTGTAAACATAAAATCTTGAATCAAAGTTAAATCTAGAAAGAATTTCATTTTCTAACCTTTAATATAAAATTACGTTTTAAAAACTAGAGCAAACAACTTTTCTATCTTAAGAACTAATTTCTTTCATGAATATTTCAATCTCAAATAAAAACTTGTAATCTTCAAAAAAATATTAAAGTCTTCTTAGCCAATTAAAAATCTTAAACCAAGAATATTTAATCTGGCGAGAATACATGTTGTATTTCTTTTCTTTAATAATTTTAACGTAACATTTGAGGTAACAAAGTAAAGAGCCACGAATCATTTGGAATGTGGTTGGGTTCCTGAAAATCTACGAAGAAATAGTACAAAATATTAAAAAATAAGTGCAACTAAATATTAATAATGTTAATAAATAAACGCGCTAAATGTCCAATACAAATTTAAGAAATGGAAAATATAAATTTCAAAACCTTTCTAAACTTGACCAGCGAGTTGTATTCTGGGTTCTGTGTAATATATTCGTATTATTGAATTTAAAATATATTCTTGAATTTTAATAACGTATAATCTAGCATTTTTGAGTTCAATATTGAAGTCGTCTTAGCTCAATCAAAGCTGAATTTCAAATCGTATAATATATTTACTTAAGGTGATCTTACCTTTATCTGCTTTGGGAGGACGTCCACGACGCTTGCGTCCCAACTTCATGCGATCGTCGTCTTCATCGTCATTCCACAAATCTACATCGCTGTCATCGTACATGTCATCATCGGACCAATCATGTAAAAGCCGAGCTCGTTTCGCACTCCACGCGGATTTGTTACGCGACTCGGGGACAAAGGTGCCAGTGCTCAGCAGCTTGTAGAGCGATTCACGGGTGGGTGCTGGGAAATACTTCTCGACAAAGGACTGCACAATCATCTTCGAGGTGGACACAAAGTTTGTCAGTTCGCCTTGATACATCTCAAGGTGCTCAAGAGTTCTCGATTCTCCCGTGGACTGCAAGCCAATGACCACAGCTTTGCCTTGTTGAGCCGCCTCCCTCACCATTTTGACCACCTGATTAACTTTCGAGGCAATGCAGAGATTCTTAAAGAAACGCTGATGTGCGGACCAAAATTGACAAGTGATAATCTTCTGTACACGATTCTCGATGCACATCAGACGACACGCCTTGACGAACTTCTCATTGATTTCCGCCCAAAGTTCCGCGGAGTGATTGTAGAGCTTGATGAACTCCCTCGACATGGGCACTTCCTCAATGCGAAAGGTGACATCCTTGAAGCTCAGCTGCCGGGCAATGTACGAACCCCTCAACTTCATGTCCATGGCCACGATTTCCATGGCGCCAATGCCTCGTTTCTCCACCGTATTGACAAACTTGAAAAAGTCCGAATACGAGGTGCCCGAACCCCAGAGACCCAACCGCACCATATAAGCCATATTCCGGGGCTCCGAGGCGCCTGTGGCCGAGGCATAAACAACTCTAGCCATGGGGAGCAGCTGCTGAAGCTCCAGCACTGTGGTTCCGGTCTTTGTGGACTTGCCCGCATTCATGAGGCACAGATTCTTGGCCTTGTGACACTCGTCGAACACAATCACTCCTTCAAAGTCGCCGCCCATCCAGTTGGTCAACTGCCTGAGGCGTGTGCTGTACTTGGGATTCGCATTCGCCGATTCGCCAATCAGCGCGGTGTAGGTGCAAAAGATGACGCCCTTCTTGAAGTATTCATTCTCACCCGAATTGATTTTGCAGTACTTGAACTTGCTCATCGAGGCAACCTTCAGGTGCTTGCTTGCGCCAATGTCCAGCAGATCTCGCTCTGCATCGAACTTCAGATCATTCGACACCGATATCCACAAAGCACGCTTTCGGCCCCTGACATAATTCTCATAGATGATGGCCGCAATAGTGCGTCCTTTGCCTACTCCTGCGCCATCGCCGAGCAAGAAGCCAGCGCGTTCGCCACTCGGCAGCATCTGTTCATGAGCCTGGCAAGCATAGGTCACTGCCTCCAGTTGGAGAGCGCTCAGACGATGCGAGTTCTTCATCTTGTCGGGCAGACCCAGTTCGTAAGTGATGTCGGGCAGCTCGACGGAGGAGAGCGTCGCAGTCTCCACCACGGGATCGGGATGCTTTGAGCCGCCTTTCAACTTGCTAGGCCAATAAGAAGAATAAGTGTCTGCCACGCCAATCTCCTCAAAGTCCACTTCGTCGTCCTCCACGAGTGGCGCATGCAACGTAGCTGCATCTGGACGCGTCGCCAGTGGACGTAGTTGATTCGGCAGCTGCATTCTCAATTGATTCAACTGCGGTCGCTGCAGTTGAGTTGGAGCTGCACAGCGCATCTGCGTCGGCATCGCTATGAACTTGCCTTGCGCCTTTAGCATGTCCACCGTGGACTTGTTCAATGCCATTCTTATGGGTTGTGCACCAGGCATTCGTGGCACAGAAATTCCCTGTGGGGGATTCTTGAGCACCAAGCGATAAGGACGCACTGCTCCAGGGGGCAACTGCGGTATTTTGCCCTGCTGCTGCAGCTTCAGTTGCATAGCTAGGTTTGCATTAAGAGGCAGTCTCTGCCCGGGCACCACACCCTGAGGCAGCTTGTAGAAAACTCCCTGAGGTGGCAGCACAAGAGAAGGTTGTGGAGGAACTTGCGAAGGGAGTTGTGAAGGAAGTTGTGAAGGAACCTGTGAAGGAAGTTCTGAAGCAGTTTGTGAAGTTGGATGTATTGGCAACGGCTGAGGCAAGGGTTGGGGCTTCACTGCAGGCTCGGTTTCCGGCTCTGGTTCCACCATGGGCAACGAGTTCAGTTCCTCTTCCAGTCGAGCATCGATATCATCATCTTCGTCTTCTTTTGGGTTCACTTCATCTGGTTTGGCAGGCACTGCGATTGCCTCAGCTGCTTTTGGCGACTCAGTTGCCACATTTGCCCCACTTGCCTCAGTTTTTGCACCTGTCTCTGCCTCGGCCTCGGCCTCCGCGCCTGTTTCTGATTCTAGTTCCTTTAAAGTCATATTTAAGGAATTTAGTTCCTCCTGCAACCGCTTTTCGTCATCATTATCGAAGGTTGGAATCGGTTCCAATTGCAGTTCATAATCTGCGTAGATATTGTTGTTATCGGTTGTTGATGGCCCCAAATCAAGCAGCTGCTCGATGTCCACATTGAAAAGATCGTCATTCACATAGTTCTCTTCTTGGTTCTGCATAAGAAAAAGAGTATTTTAAGCACTGCCAGCAAATTACACCGATATCTCGTTTAAGGGTCACTATCTATAAAGAACCAATATACGCTTCACGAAATTTACATAGCTTACTTATTGACGTTCTATAAGAAAAGAGTATTTTAAGCATATCAATGAAATTACACTGAAGAAAAGAGAAATTTAAGCACTGCCAGCAATTTACACATATATTTTGCTTAACGAGCATAGACGCAATTAAGGTATTTTATCTTAGCTGCAAATAACTTTACTTCTATTTGAGGCCGAGATGTTGGCTTATGTGTGTAATGTGACACTTGAGGGGAATTATGCAGTTCGTTTTGCATTCAAATCTCGTAAGTTTCATCGAGTTTTTACTGATAATCATTTAATGAATTCGGAAATCACCAATTAATTATAATACATTAGTGAATTAAGATTAAAATTGGATTACGAGTCCTAGCTTAAACTATGACAAAAATCCTTTGGATTGAAAATAAAAGATTTGATTGCAAACTGTTTTTCTATATCGCTTTTTATACAATATTTGAATTTTTATATCTAAAATATTATAGTTGCCCTGCTAATTAATATTTTCTTATGTCAATGAATATTGTCCGTCAATAAATCAGAAAATAATATTGTACATCTGTCATTTACCTCCAATCCAACTGAAGATTCAGCTTGAGCAGTTCCTTCGAATTGGAATTCATCAAAGAAATTATTAAATAGGTCATCCTCTTCTGACATCTTTTATAAGTAAAAATTTTAATGATTTTGTATAGATTATTTTATTTTTATTGAGCAACTCTTAAATATGAATTACATCAGCACACAATAAAAACTTTTTAGAAACTGACAGGTCAATTGAAGAATATTTTAGATATAAAACAGTCAGTGTTGAGTAATTTCCATAAAAGTATAAAGTGCTGGTTAACACAGATATTATAGAGGAATGTCAAAAAAGAATGGGAATAAGTGAAAGATACTTATATGTATATCCATCTTTGTTTTTCCTGTCAAACTTTAAATCAAATTTCTATAAATGTTTTTTTATCTTTTTTATTTCTTTCCGATATCATAAATTTGACATGGGGTAATTAAAACGGAGTCAAGGGCTTGCAGTTCCGTCAAATGAGGCGTCTTCAGGATGTCAGCACCAAAAGGCGAAAGCAGCTTTAAGAACACCGCCCAGAAATGGCAGCAGAAGGCAAACGAAAGTCGCGAAGATGCCGCTCGTCGAGCTGGAGTTTCGACACGACACGATAGCTATGTCGAATATAAGATACGAAGTTCCAAATCGAAGTCAGGTCGCAAGAGTTCCACCTCGAATCGTGCCTCGACTCGTGCCTCCTCAGCTCGATCACCACAACAAAAATCTAATAGTGTGAGCATAGATTCAAAACCCTCTGTGGAAATGTCAATGCGGAATACTCAACAGCCTCAGACTTACAAAAGAGTCTCATCAGCCTCTGGGCCCGGTCAGGACTTTAATCTTACGTATCATGAGCCTGTGCGTGTGCGCTTCAACTCCTCCACTGAAAATCCCTCGAAGAAAAAATAATATACAAATTGTTGTTTTGATACCTCTTTATTAATTTAATTATTAATTTTCACAATGGCTGTACTTGCTTTATCATATAAATTCTATGTGCAAGCTCGGGTAAATTGTGTGGATTTCATTTGAGTACTTTCTTTGCATGCAGGTGTGAAAGCCGGCTAAGCACAGCAGAGCATCATGCAGTTGCAGTCCACGTTTGTGGATGCTATTTCATGTTGCTGTAGTAAATAGCAAGTATTAGGTATTTTTGCTTAATGCAAAGACATTATTATGTTAATTCGATTATATATTTTTATTAAACAATAGAATATAGTAACCGTGGAAGAGCAATGTTGATATTACAAAATTCTTTATTTAAGATATATATTAATGTTAATACGATTATTAATTATTAGTATAAAATAGAATATATGTGGAACAGATAAGTTTATACTGATTCTTTTTTTATTGTCTAGACAGAGAAAAAAATCTAGATTAAAAAATCTTTATTTTAGATTTTGTTCGATGTTAAATAAAAACAATCTTGAAAGAAGATTTTTAGGTTGAATCAATTTTAGATCAACGTTTTTATGTTCAATATGCATTTTAGGATTAAAAACATCTTATATTAAGATTATAATCTTTATTCAAGAATGTTTTATTCTAGATTGAAAAGCAGATTACAATGCTTGCAAGTGGCAAGTTCTATAAAATAAGCATAGAAATATGTACATAGATTAAATAGTAGTAGAGATGGCGAAAAGTATAATTAATATATTATATTTAGTGTACCGATTTATTTAGGGTACAGATAATTTATTAATTTCCTTTTAAAGGAATGGTTATTCATGTGATTTCGATATAAATTTAAGTTTCCATACATTCTTGTGCTGAAAATTACACATGTGCTGAAGAGTTCATCATCTCCCAAAGCCAAAGCTTTGCTATAGTTCGTTAGCTTTTTAACTCAATCTTGGATTATTCTTATTAACCGATATTTTCATCATGCCTACAACAAGTAAATTATGTCTGAAATGAAAAATTCCCATTTTTAAACATAAGCAAGCTCTTGCAAAAGGAAAACCTAGGTATTCTCATCAAATTGTTGAATGTAAAATTTAATTTCCGATTGTTTGTGTTTCGTTTCGTGTAATGTAAATTATATAAAAAAAATTTGAAAAATAAAAAATTGTGTGTCACATCAGAGTTTGGTAGAAAAGCCAACAGAATGCATAGAAATCCAGGACTCGAAGAGCCAAAGCCCATTAAACGAAAGTTGTATGCCGAAAGCAGTCGCCAGAGCGTCAGAGACACAATAGGTCAATGGAAGACATTGGCAGCA
The DNA here is from genome assembly GCA_023558455.1 of Drosophila kepulauana. Lineage (NCBI taxonomy): Eukaryota > Metazoa > Arthropoda > Insecta > Diptera > Drosophilidae > Drosophila > Drosophila kepulauana. The sequence goes on from CM042369.1 coordinate 41,896,653, forward strand.
GAGAGACGATCACTGGGCAAGGAGAAGATTCAAGGGTTTCAAGGGTTTCAAGGGATTCCGACAAGACAAAGTGCAGTGGGCACCATGGAGGATCTGACAAAGTCGAGGCGTCCTTCGGCAAAGACAAGGGCAAGCGGGAACAGTCGACGCAGTTCGACGAGCAATGCGACGCGTTATTCGTTGCGACGCCAGAGTTTGGGGCCTGTGATTGTGACTCGTTACTCGCCTGAATCTGAACCAAGGAATAGCATGAATGCAACGCAAATCGAGATTGCCGAAGGACCCAAGCTGTGCTATCATGCACCCGTGAGACGCAGCACAAAGGACAGCGGACATATCAAGATCGAGGAAACCAGAAAGAACTCTCGTAAATAAATACAACTAAAAATGCGACACACGAATTGCAAGGAAATCTGTTTTTTTGAACCGACAAAAAAAAAACCAAAAAGGTAATCCAATAATTGGTAATACGCATTATTCACGCCCGGCAATTTGCGGCAAATGCATTACGGGGATCCATCCATAGTTCATAAATAATCTATGAACGAAAATAAGTCCCAACCCTCCTTTTTTTTTTGCTCAGTTCTGTGTGCGTTGCGGTTGCAAGGGTTGCTTAGTTTTCTTTTTCAAGTGCTTTTCCTATTTTTTATTCGAAAGTTTTTCTTTTTATTTTGCGTTAGTTATTAATCGAGTTGTCCTTGCTTGCTTATCGACTTGTCACAATCTACAAATCGTATGTAAACCAGCGACGTCTGCTGACGATGATGGATTTGTGCGAAATGAGACGTGTTCCCAGCGACAACTCAACCACATTTAAGTGGATACCATGCGCATAAGAGTGTATGTTTGTATGTGTGTGTACAGCCCCAAGTTGCCGTTCACTTGCGTATATAAATTGATTTCGCTGCAACCAATCAGCGCACTTTGTTGTACATAACAATTTCCCCTCTTTGCTGTTGCGTATAGTGCGCTCTTTCTAGCACACGAAGTTTGCAATCCTCATTGAGCTGTCTGCACTGCTCTACAGCAGCGCGCTGTGTATTGTTGTTCACGTCTGTCGCTGTCGCTGTAGCCAAGACACGAACCTCTGTTAAGTGCATGTTATGTTTGCTTTTGTGCGTTAAATTTATTGTCGTTTGTATTGTTTAATTGAAGAAAGCGTGGAAACAGTTTAAATTCTTAATGTCTAATTTTTAATTATGCATAAAAGTCGGAAGTCTTGTGTATTGGCAATACTTTAATGTAAGTGTAACTTTTAGGTATAAATGCTAATTAATAAAATAATATGACATTTTTTTCTCTGCTTTAATTTAGTTCAAATAAACTTTTGTTTTAAGATTTTCCTATTCTAAAGCTTTATCATTTTTTTTCAAGGTGTATTATATGTGTATTCTGACACATATAATCCGGCTTAAAACTGTAATACAAAAAAAAATGCAGACACTTTTTTTCTGTCTAGGGACAAAGTAATTTCCTTTTGCCGTAAGTAAGAAGAAGGACTTGCATTCTCTGGACACCTCACATGACGCGTGATCATTAATCATAAAGTCAAGCAGTTGACAGTTTTCAGACCAATAAAAGGCTAAACTCAGTTCTTGAGGGCAAATCAACCCCATTGAATGGATGCTTAATTTCTGCTGCTGTTTTTTGCCCACGGCCTCAGTTGATTCGACTTCGAAGCTAGCTGGAACAACACTAATAATAATCATACGTTGACTGCCAACAACAACAAAAAAAGAGGGCGTGGCAGTTGAAGGGAAGGCGAGCAGAGGGAAATGTTCGCGTGTCAAAAAGGAAGTGTCTTAAAATTGAATTTACATAATGTTTAAAAAAATAGGAAACAACAAGAAAATGGAAGGAGAGAGAGTGGCGAGAAAAACTGCAAAGAATGGGAATAAAAGGTCAAGTGTGGATGCTTAGAAAATGAACGCATTATTGACTTGTATTCATTAATGTAAGAAAGAGGAATTCAAGGGGGAAATCTAAGGGCAAAAACAAATTAGCAGAGAGTAAAGTAAAAATGTATAACAAAAATGCAGTAATCATAATGAAATAAAAGATACAAATTTAAAAATATTTCCAAGTAAAGCAAAAACAAAATTAATGTAGAATTATGATGAAACCAGAGAGTTAAGATTGATATATGTAAAAGTAAATGAAACAGACATTAACTGAAAAATGAATAAATAAATAATAATAATAACAAAATAACTGATAAATTTCTAAAAAATGAGGTAAGCGCCAAAGTTTTTAATATTGTATATTAATTTAGAAATGTGAACAATAATTTACAAGAATAAACTGTTAATAAAACCACAAAGTAAAGTTAAACATCAAAATAAATGAAGAAGTTATTATAAAATAATAGAGAAAAATACAAAAAACAAAATAAAACAAATAATGTAAAAATATGGAATTCATTAATATAGATATAAGAGTAATCTTTGGCAAGAATGAACTGCTGATAAGATCATAAAATAAAGTGAGATATAAAAATAAATGGAGAAGTGTTAGGAAAAGACTGAATTCAGAAATTATTTCTGTTTAACGAAGAAATATAAAAGTTCGTTAATTTTTTGGCTTGTGTAGGAATTCGATCTTAAAACTGAAAAAATAATTCGAAAATCATTCGTAGCTCTAATTAAAGTGCTAATCAAGAGCTATAAGATTTATCATTACTCAAACTAATCAAATTTTGTAATATGTTTATTATTTTACTTTAGATAGTTACTTCCTTATGATATGAGTATGAGGTTTGACCCGAATAAGTTTGTCCTAAATGTGTTGCTATGGAATTTTCTTGCTGTTCTGGTTCAATAAATTAATAAATAAATCAAATCAAAAAAAACTTAATATTTCATTTAATTTTCATCAGCGAAATTACCTTAATTTATCTTTTAGATATATGCAATATATCAAGTCATTAATCGAATGCTTATAAAGACCGAATGTTTAAATTAAAAATAGAAAAGTTATAAAATAAATAGTTGCATAAATAAATAAATGCTTGTACAAAGAAAGCGTCACACAAATAAATAAATGCATACAAAATAAAATAAAATACAATCCGAACAAGTCAGCAATCATAGCCAACAATCATAGCCACTGAAACACACCCCTCGCAGGATGTTCGCACAAGAGAAACCAGTCCAATTGCCAAAGTCCTGTTCTAATCCATTCATTAAACTTTGTGATTACGCTGACCACAGGCCAAAAAAGGGGTTGGCAAGGACATGCACGCCCATGTTTAACTCCGTAACCCCAAAAAAAATTCAGTCCACTACAACTCCAAGTCCAACTCCAACCCCAAAGTTGAGATTGTTCAGTCGAGTGAATAAACTGACTGCTGACAGGCTCATTAAATGCCGCATTCAGAATTGGCCCTGACCAGTTGAGGATAGTCGAGTAGAAGGGAGAAGGGGAAGCACATATTTGTTTAGCAGCGGCTGGTCACACTGGCCCGCGGCCAAAAACCAACACAGCAAATTGAAGCTACGAGAGTGAGCTTGGCTAATTTTTTTGCGGGTAGCTTTAAAGCAGGAGGAGAAAAGTGCATAAATAATGCGAGGAAAATTGTTAGAAATTGCCGAAACAATTTATGTTGACATTATCTCGAGAGACATTTTTTCCCTTAGCGAGAATGATTAATTACCCCGAGCAGAGGAAATTTGAATATGAAAAGCGATAAAGTTCGTGATAAGTGAGCAATGGAAAATGCGGAAAATGTGGAAAATGCGCAAAACGTTGTAGCTATTGCTCCCAAGTTGACGATAAACCTGCACGATGCTTTAATGAACTCAAGCATTTCATCATTTCCGGCCAAGATTTCCACACTGTCCAGTTTCGAGATGGGTGAAAGGGGGTGGAGGGAGCAGAGATAGAGGAGGGGGAAAAGATGCCACTCATTTGTATGCCTGATCCAAACACACACTGAGTTGACATTTGGGATTCCAATTGATTTGCCACTCGTATTTTGTTTGCTTTGCTGATTTTTCCGGTTTTTCTATTTGCCAAAAAAAACGAAAAGGGAAAAATACCAGAAATTGCGAATTTTCCAAATGAAAATCCTTGTGCGAAATGTATTCAAATGAGCGGAGAGCAAAGAGAGCGAGGGAAATATTGACACTTGATTTGCATTTATAATGGAAACGTGATTTGAGATTTCAGTTATCAGATTGGCCAGAAATTTTACTCTATCTCTTTCTCTCTCTCATCCCTACTCAGTGCATGTGTTAATTTCTCTATCTCTTTACTTTCTCTCCCTCCTCCTCCTTTTATCTGCTCATTTTTTTGAGACATATTGCGCATAAAAAATTGAACAACTTGGCCTCGGGTTGTTTTCACCATAAAATAATCTTTTTAAGCCGAAAACAAATTACAAATAACAACAACTTTTCTCCCTCTTCTTTCTCTCCTCTCTCTCTTCTATAATAATTTGCTCGCATTTTTATTTTTTCTCTGGCTTTTCTTTAGGCTATTTTACATATTCTTTCTCTCTTGTGTTCTTGGAGGGTTGGCTCTTTCTTTTAACAAATTATAATGTATTGAAAATTGACAGAATTATGTAATGAATAGAAAATTATGCAAATTACAGTGCAGTTACATTTAATGGCAAGACCTTTTTCTCTATCCGGCCAAATCGAACGACCCGCAAGAAACAGCAAAACATACGAAGCAAAAAAAACACATCGAATCGAATTCCAATTTTATTGGCAGCTCGTAAGATGGCAAACCCTTAGTATCGCCCTGTCCCCTGACCCCTAACCCCTGACCCGTAAATACTGCGATACGTAAAAGGTAAGAAAAAGCTGTCAAAGCAAATGCCAGGCTAATGTCTGGGCGAAAGTAAATGAAATGCAATGATAAGAATATTTTGAGGAACTTGAATAAAACTGCTTTAAGATGTGCATATTTTATATTCCATGTATTCGTAGGATACAAATAAAAGATTCCTTAAGACTGAAATTACAAAATTTTAATTTCTGTTTACAATAAGTAATTAAAATGAACACTAACGTACGTCTAAAGCACTGGCTGTCATTGTAATGAATAGTTGCATTTAATATCATTTTATGTGTTTCAAATTTTTTAAAATTTAAATTTCTTGCAAAAAATACAGATTTGTTTGCCTTGATGAACTAAAGTGATTTTCAGATAACCCGAATAAAATCATAACAATATATCCCTTAAATCTATTCCGACTTGTATTTTAAAAAGACACAATCAAAGAAACATTTAATTAAATTCATAAATTTGATAAGATTAGCAACATATTGAAGTCATCGTTTTTATCAGGAAAGTTAGCTACTTTATTTTTCAATTTATTTTATTTTCTTAGAAAGTTATTAAAATAAATTGTCAACTATATATGAATATACGGTATTTTAAAAAACAGAAAAACTGGAAAAAAGATTAATTTATAAAATCTGAAACATTAATCTTCACAATTGTATTCTTAAAAGAAGACCAATTAATAAAATCAAATTATTAAAACTAAGAAGAATAGCAAATTCATAAAATAAATTTTAGATTTGGGGTAATAAATTCTCCAGTCCATCGAAATTTCTTTCAGTGTTTCCGTTCATAGCTCGGTTAGTCGATGGTTGGACGTCAAATTTAACTATTTATTTAAATAGTAATTTATTTATCATTAATCAATTATCATTAAGCTTATAGAACTTTAATTAATAAATATTTCTCAACACTTCAGATGGCTCTTTAATTACAAAACCCAAACAAATTTGGTGACTGATGAGTGAGGTTCGATGTTGCCACCCAAGGTGTCAGCTTGTGAACTCTACGTGCCAGTCAAGAGGCAGTAATGCTTGCCACTTGCCACTTGCCACTTGCAACACACACTTTGAGTATGGCAACTACTAATTAGCATTTGCAGTGCGGCAAACTTTCAACTTTTGGCCAGAAGTAAACTTCAAAAAGGCATCGCAAGAGTTCGCGTCGTATCGTCATGATACCGAAGGGAACTTTTGGGATTGTGTGGCACATAAAGAAGTTGTCGCGAAAACCTGACTGCAACCTGGGAAGAGGAAGAGGAAGCATCGAAGTATCGTTTGATGCCCGTAACATGAGCTCTGGACTTAAAGTTGGACTTGGACTTGTCCCATGTTCATTTGCATTCGTGACTGAAATCATGACAGAAGACAACAAACCAGCAACGCGAGTCACGCGAATTGATTCAACGACAGAAGTAATAAAAATAAGAAAGCAAAAACAAAAAATATTTAAACATATATGCTCATAAGTTTGTCAGAGGTTTTTTTCCCAAAAAAATTATGATGTTCCCATTGAAGTATTTTTCAGGCAGAAGCAAAAGCTTCTGCTGCTGCTGTTGTTGCAACTTGTTCATCATCTGCTTGGTTGTCATCATCGTGTTGTTGTTGTTGGCAATACGTCATCATGTGTTTGTCCTAATGGAAGACAAACATTTTACGACTGCTTCAGGAAGAAGAAGTCACGGCCTGATGTTGACCTTAGAACAGTTCCTTGCCCTCTCCCACTCTTTCACATTCCCCCTCTCTCTCTCTCCTCTGCTCGTTTTCATTCATTCAATTACATTTTTGCGCACACTCAGCACTAAAGGGACCTCATAAAGCGTCAAAAATTTTGCAGCAAATGAGCAACACTGAGCGAATCCTCGACCTCGCTCCTCACATGTTGTCCTTCATTAGAAACTGCTCCCAAGGGTATTCGATGAGTATTCGACGAGTATTCGAGTCCGCGTCCAAATCGATGACCAACCACACGACCCCGAAACAACAACAACAGCAACAACAACAGACGTGCAACATTCAACAAACATTCAACTGCGGCCCATCAAAGTGTCCGCCTCTATTAAAACCGACAGTTGGCCATCGCCTTTCCTATTGCTATTGCTGTTGGTTTAGCTGTGACCCCACAGTGTCAACATTGCGGCTTCGACAATAGCTTATGCAATCCTGAGTGTCTTCAGAGTTCTCCAACCCAACAAGCTTCAACTGCAATTCGAGACTACTGACCATTGAATATTTCCCATAGGAAAACTGAATTTCTTTCGCCACACACGATGCTCAATTGCTGTATTAAACAGCATCAAGTTCAGGGGAAACTTTGGGAATGGAATGGAACTCAGTCTTAACATTCGGTGGTCGTATTATAGGTCAAATTTAAAAACCTGGGGAAACTTTTATTATGTATACTTTTAGTATGTATGACAATTCTGTATGTAAAAGTAAATTAATATAAATATAGCTAATAAATATTGCATTCTTGACTAACATTTTGTTATACATATGTGGAATAATTCTAGACTGCTGAATATTGAATATTTTCTAAATAATAACTCGCTTTGTTTAATCGTTGCATAAAATTGCGGAAAAGGTTGGGAGAAACTTATAGGACAAAAATAATGTTAGTCTTAACTTAATTTTTAGGTAATTTTTAAAAACTGGATTAATAGTTAAATAAATATAGGGGACTATTTTGTTGACAATGGGGCTGAGCTAGCAAAAAGATAACATTCAATAGTAATATTGAGAATATGCTATTTCTCATATGATATGCAAGAGCAAATATGTTATAGCCAAAGACTAAACTCAACAAAAAAACTTTACAACAAATTTTACAAAGTACACTATGTTTTCTTTTTTATAATATATTAAAAAAGTTTAGATGCTTGAAGTAATATTGTATTTTTGACAATGAGTACGAAGCAGAAAAACTCAAGACTTCTGAACATTAAATATTTTCTAAAGAAAAACAAAAATGCATTTGTGCCAGAAAATATTGAATTGTGGGTAAAAAAAAAACAAATTCTTAAATGAATGTTATCCAATCATCGAGTTATATGCGAAATTCAGCAAACTTAACGAACTGTAGTAAAAATGTATTCAAAATCAAAACAATGGTAAACAAATAGAAAATCATCTTGTATTTAAAAGAAAGTTCTAATATTCAATAACCAATATAGAAATTTTTATATTTTTTCTATGATATGCAAATATTAAAACTGCTTAGAGTATAGAAACGAACTTAATACCATATTTAGTTAAGACAATTCTTTATTTTCATTAGTCTTTTATTTAAAATGGAGCTAAATAAATGAAATAAGAATAAAAAGTTTTATTGCAACCGTTTTTCATTCTTTGTATTTATGAATTTAAAACTTTCAAATCATGTAACAATTTACACTTCAAATAATGCTTTGAAACCATTTAACAATTTACATTTAAAATGGTGCTAAAAATAAAGACAACATCTAAAGCGACAAATAAGTCGGCTGCGAAATTAAATTAAATATTCCTAAATATTTTTTATTAAAATTCAGGAAATTCCATAATTTCTTTAATACGTTTTTGCCATCACCTCATTATTTGCTTTATTATTGCTTTTGAAGTTTAATTTTAATAAATTTACGATCACCTCACCCCCTTCCCCGCCCGAAAAGAATTCCCATCAAGTTCTTAAGTGTGTCTTACACAAATTTCAGCACGTTTCGCGCATTGCAGGATTAACTAATTTCGTCCTGTAATTGCGTGCAGGCTTTGCGTTTGCGGCACTTCTGTGAAAAGTTGTTCTCATCTCTCACTTAACTCCTTCGTTGCGTGGAGTTTTCGCTTCGTCACGCCTGAAATTGCACATAAAAAACGAGAGAAGGAACATTTTTACGATTTTCCTATGCAAATTTTCCTAAAGGGGGCTGGACACAATTTTTTTTTTCCTTTTGTGTCGCACTTTTTTTTGGGGGATTTTCCTCAATTTTTTTTTGTTGGTTTACTTATTTTTTGTTGTGTACTGTGTAACTCACAGGTGGATGATTTTACGATGCATTTTATGGAGTGAAAAATGTTTTTCATTTCAGAACAAATGCAACGAAATGAAATCGTGAATGCGATAAATTAAAGCAGAAAAGTCGAAAAAAATCTCAATTAGAATTCGTTACAACGTGAGCAAATGAATGAAAATGAAATCAGAATAGAAATTAAGAAAAGTTAAGGGAAATCTTTAATAGAACATGCCACACATTATCTGTGATAATAACGCAACGAAACTTTACCCCAAATAAAGTACAAATGGGAGCAATTCTATTTCATTATGCAAATTTAAAGGAGCCAAGAACAACACTTATGAGTGCGCAGATAAGCCACAACAGTGAGCCATAAAATATGTCATATTTTAGCCAAATGTTGCAACGCACAATTACAATAAACGCATTCGCCATGGCAAAGGATTCAGGATTCAGGACTCAGAGCTCGGTTGTTCTCATATGGGACAGATAACGATGTCTGTAATTAACCCATTCCCGGAGAGCGGCGTGAAAACATTTACAGCACAAGTTTCCACACAAACAAGCACACACACATATACCACCACACACAAATACAAATACATCCTTACACACACACACTCACAGTCGCTTATCCTTTGAGGCAGCCATGTCCTGTCGTGGCAAATAAAAAGCGCGTTCAACTCAAGTTAATGCTTTGCAAATTGACACTTGGCCCAAACGGGACACAAAAAAATCAAGCAAGAAAGATACAATTAGGTGTGCTCGACTGGGAGATACCCGGTACGCATTTTCAATAAGAAAATATACAAAAATAATATACCGAAAAAAATACTAGTCGACTATGATCGCTCCCATTTTGATATGATGCTGAAATAAAATATACCGAAATAATATGAAAATATACTAGTCGGGGGTGTCAACTATGAGATACCATCTACCGATTTTCAGTAAAATTATACCAAAATAAATAAAATAAATAAACGAACAAATAGTACTAGTGGAGTGTGCTCGAGTGGGGAATACCCACTATTCATTTTTAATAAAAATATACCAAAATATTGTACTGAAAAAATACGAAATATGTATACTTTATAGACCGAGAGATGTCAATAAAATAAAATATACCAAAATAATATACCGAAATTAGACTAGTCGAGTGTACTTAACTCATTTTAAATAAAAATATACCAAAATAATACTTGTCTAGAAAATATACCAAAACACTATACCAAACAAAATACATACTAAAATATATCAAAGAATAAGAATATAAATATAGGGTCGGAGATGTCAAATAAAATATACCAAAATAATATACTAAAATATATCGATGAATTTACTACATATTTTATAGAATCGGAGATATTAAAATATACCGAAGAATCTGCATATATAACTTTATACGTTATAGAGCGGGAGATGTCAATAAACATATAATATACCAAAAAAAACACTAAACTATATCGAAGAATATATAAACTTTATAAGGCGGGAGATGCCAAGTAAAACATAATATACCAACAAATTCTAAAATATATCGACGAATATATATACTTTATTTGTTCGGAGATGCATACTTCTGCCTCTTACATTTCCTGCCTGCAAAGTTATAATACCCTTCTACCCTATAAGTAGCCGGTATAAAAAGGGACATCATTCCACATCCTGGCTGGCTGGAGTCCATCACAAAAGTGATGAATGTGCAACTTCCGCTGTGAAGTGTCCAAGTTCATGTCCGGGTCCAAGTAAATTGGATTGCATATCATTATTTTGCACTTGTCTGAGCACATTTTCACATTTTCACACTTGCCAAAGCTGCAAAAGAAAACAAAAAAGTGAAGAAAAGGATAATTTATGCGCCTGCTTGGCCAACCAAGCAGTCTCTCTTCCACCTCCCTCGCTGCCTTCTCGCCTTTTGATGGACATTCCTTGCAATCGTCCTGGGACCTCGTTGCCAAATTCCTTTTGCAATTGAACGAAATCCAATAAATAAAACTCACACAACAAAATACTGAGTTTCAGTTCAGTTGAGTTGAGTTCCGTTTCCGTTTCAGTTTAGTTGCAGTTCTTTCTTTGGGTGCTCTCCTCATGTATGTAAGATAATATTTGTCTGGCGTTAATCAAGGTCGATCGGGAGGCAAGCTGAGCAACCCTCTCTCCTCAGCAGGACAGTGAAGAAGTCCTTTGGCCTACGCAGTGGATTGACAAATCCTATTATGCTGACTTCACTTGGATTTTGTTCAGTTGTAGCCAGGCTTAAAAGAAGCTTATATGAACGTAAAATACAACTTTATTCTAAAGTAACTAAAATTAGTTATTGAACATTTCCAGAATGAAGAATAAGAATCAAACTCGAACTTAAATACTCAAAATGAAGAAATATTTAAAGAATAAAGCGTTAAATTAAACTCCAACTCAAAAAAAAACTTAAGAAAATTGAAATAAAATCAATTAAATAATAAGACTTTATTCTAGCTACAAATAGATATAGAAAGTAAAACAAAGAAGCAAAATCCAACTTAAAATCACCTTAAGAAAAATTAAATAAAGCAAACTTTTATTACTAAGAAAAGATAATAGCCCAACAAGAGTTAGTTATTAAACATAACAAGAATAAGGCATCTTATTTAACTCGAACTTGAAAATAAATTGTGAAGATAATAAATAAAACTTATGTTAGCTGATAATAAACTCACTACAACTAGTAAGAAATAGGCATAGAATTACACTTCAATATTCAACTCGATGGTATATTTTTAAAGTATTAGTATATTAATATACCAGAAATAGCCTTTTGTATATTAAGTATTTTTTTTGTATATTCTAAGAATAATGTCACACTGCTTTGCTGTTATTAAAAATAGGCAGTATCTTAAGAAAAGTAGTTAAGGAAAAAAATGTAACTTATTTTTCATCATCACAGTGGCTAGCAAAGTCCATCAGTTCTAATAGAACTTTGAAGTCTTTATTGCAGCCTTAAATGCAATCAAAAGTTAAACGTTTGCAAATAGCAAATTAGCTGTTTTTTCTTTTCTTTTATTTTCTGCTGTTTTGCGTTGTTGTATTTTGCTTGTAAAACTGTCGAAAACAATAAAAGCAAACAAGGCGCAGTTCAATTAACATAAAAAAGCGATTTATTTGCAGCGAACTCGAAGCAAGATTAATGGAGCATCGAATGCTAGCTCACTCCCACACACATCGCTCTCTCCCTCTCTCTCTTTCTTTCACTCGCTGTGGCTGTTGTCAGGTGTCAAAGTTTAAATGCCTCGCTGTGGCATTTAATTGGGCGTGTCAGGACCTGGCTATAATTAATATGCTAATAAAATATCTCATGACAGCCGAACAAGAACTTTTGACAGCCAGTCTCTCCCTCCCCCTCTCTCTCTCTCTTTCCTCTTACTCCCCCATCGCAGGCTGTGGAATGTTGTGCAATAAAGTGCTTGGCATGTTTGACTGACTGACATTCCATGCTACATATTGAGACTGGCTGTAAATCATGATTATCTTTTTATTGCTGACATTTGCGGCCTCTTTATGAACTTCTTCAAATGAGGGGCGCAAAGCTGGCTAACGAGATTTGCAATGGTTTTATACTTATACTTATTTTTTTTTGTTGGGTGGCACTCTTCTAATGGAGGAAGGCTCAACTAAGGGTGGAGCGGAGGTCAGTTAAAGTCAAAGGACTCGAAACTCGCAATTGCCAATGGCAATTTCCATTGCATACCTTGAGGCGCACTTTGCAGTTCACTCGCTGCCAAAAGGCATTCCAATCGAATGCCATTCGATGATAGAAATCGTGCCACACGTTAATCCAGTCAAACATTTAAACAGTCCTGCCACCAGCAGGACATCTTACGTTGTCCAGGCAAACAGCCAACAACAGCGAAAGATTAGTGCTATTTGTGGAGGGAGTGAGAGAAGAAGGTAGTTCAGAGCGCCGAAATGGACGAAATGGACGTCCTGTCGTTTGCCAGGCTCAGAGTGCCATCGAGGCGACAATGCAACATTACAATAATGTGCATTTTTATGGACAGTTAACGGCTGCAAGATCCCATAAACGCATTATCCGACGCACATCAATGGAATGCCAATGCCAATCCATGTGAGCTGCCCTGCGAGAAGCTGCCAGAAAAGCAAGTTAACATGTCAGGACTTTAAGGAATATCTTGGCAGATTAAAAGGAAAGAAAAGTAAAAGGCACTTGAGCTCTTAGTTCTTTAAGGAACTGTTTAAAAAGTGTGGTACTGCTGCACTCAAATGATTCTGTGGAGACTCCAAGTGTAATAATATATTTATATATTATATAAGATACTAAAATATAATAGATGCAGCTAACATAATATATGTATCTATTATAATAATAGATTATATTTGATAAGATATTTATAAATAAGATACCAAAATATAATAGATATTATGTTTATTTTAATATTAGAAGTTAGAATAAAAATAATAAGAAAAGTTATTAGAGAGTTGAAAATAAAACTTCGGAAAATAAAACCCAAAATTGTATGTAATGATTGAAAATTTTGTTTAGGATAAAGTTCTTCTAAAAACAATCAAATATATTCTAACATTTTTAAAGAGCTGATTTTTATATAGATATATTCCTACTCAATCAATTATAAAATCGTAATATAATAACTTATATTATGGCATAAAAGTGCGTAAATGTAAAAACCTTTTTTTTAAGATTCGCAATCTACATCTGTCACAAAGATATGTATAAATGTTGAGTGTATTTAGAAACTCTATAATAATATTCAGAATTTAAAAATATATATTTTTTTTGTAATCATTCAAATATGTTAAGATATTTTTCAAAGAAATATTTCCATCTATCAGCTATCAGCTATGAATAACTAAAAAGTGTTTGATGTAAACCAACATTATTTTAAGGATGTAACAAATAATCTTCTTTACTTGCGAAGCACATGAATGCGATCATTTCTACCTATATAGAATTGTGCATCATTTTAAGAAATATTTGAAGAATATTTAGATATTGAATGTAGCCAAAACTCTGGTTATTATCTATTCTCTTACAATTTGCTGCCTGAAATACATAAAATTATATTGTAGATACAATATCTGTATCTGTGGCCTACACCTGGACTACAATCACATCAATATTAGCAACTGGATTACCAGCATTCTCTCCCTCCATATACAACTCCATAGTTGGGCAGGGCAATAAAATCTAATCTCATATCTAAATGGCGCTAGCTGAGTGAATCATGACTTGCTCCCACAGCTTGGTGACCACAAATCTCGTTCGCTTGCTCAGTGGATGCGGAAGCAACAGTTAAGCTTTGGTCCCACAAGTGGAGCTGGAGCCATAAATAAGCCGAAGCAAAGACAAAACAAGCATCTAAATTAATTATTTATAGGGATAGAGGAGTTCACTCGCTGTGTGTACTGCAATTGGGCTGAATAATAAAACGATTTGCAAGTCCGAAATACTGAACATGAATAATGCTCGAGGATAAATAGAAATATTGCCAAGTAGAACAGATAAGATATGAGTTTAAATTATGACGGTTCAAATGCTAAATGGAGAATATTTCAAAGTTCAACTTCGACTTAAAGTTGAGCTTCACTTGCTTAGGATAACAAAGTAAAGAAAATAAAGTTTTGGGGGATGGAGAACAACGGGTACTCTTCTTTTGAATGTAAGTAAATCTAATTTTAAGAGCTGCCTTCTACTTCTTCTCTCCCCCCTGAGGGCGCACCCACCAATTATATTAATACAGTTACTCGAATTTATGGCTGCGGGGTTGGAACTGGCAAACGAGAAGGGAAAGTGTCGCCAAATTGAATTTGCATAATTTTAAAAGCCGACTGCGGCTTCCAAGTGGCTAAGTGTGTTGGGCATATTGACAGGACACTCTGGCATGCTGGCAGGAAGTGAGACAGGACTTTGTGAACACGGCGCAATCGGAATGGAAATGATGTTTTTGATTTTGATTATGCAAATTTAAGTGTGGCAACAATGTTGCGCCGCTGCTCATTCGACCTGAAAGTTGACGCTCCATGAAATATCTTTTGAACCAGAACTGTAGCATGTTAATTACAAACTGGCTTAATTCTCTTTTTCCCAGATGTTAAAGATACAATATCTGTGCATTAGATATGCGCTAATTTCGACTATAGTCAATATACTATTTGATAGCAGTACTTCTTCAATTGAATGTGACCCTCGTGACCCACACTCGAGGAGGGGTCAAGCACGCTTCTCAACTTGACTGAGTTCTTTGGCGACAGTTTAATGGTCACCCTTAAAGTCAGCGTCTGATATTAATCCATGATTTTCATATAAATTACTTCATTAGAGCAGTTCGCTTCTCTTGGCTTAGTTTTCTGCAAATATTTGTAATGAAAGTTCAACTGGAATTTATATTTATTTTCTTGCTTGGTCAAAGTGTTGACATCATCGCTGGAGAAGTTTAGAGATTAAAACTAAATTTATGCTTTGCATTAAGTTCTTAGATACATATATTACAGTTGATAGTGGATGGGCAAGGAATATTTGATTAAATTATATATAATAACAACAAACTACAATTTATTTAGAATGTGTACTATAAAGTGAAACTCATTCATTGTCTGTTTCTCTAAGTCTTAAGTTATTTAAACTATAGATTATAAAAATATTCAAGATGTACTCTGTATTCCTAGTATTTTTTTTTGTCATTTAAATATTTTACAATTAATTTCTGCTTTTAGATTTGCAATAACATTTATATTTTTGCCGGATACAGCAGTAAAGAATTTCTTTTGCTAAAATGTGAGGCGATGAAATTGAATATATTTTTGAGAGCCTTTTATAAAAAGAAATGTTCGAGGAATATTTAATTTTTAAAGCTGTATAAGAATCCTTTTGTTATAATGAGAAGCTATAGAGCTTTTAAGATTAACAGAAATATATTATATTTATGAAGTTTTCTCTTACTTTTTTGTGATTCCTTAAGTCCTAAGTTTAATTTAAGCTATAAATTATTTAAAATAATTTGAAATTGACTGTATATTAATTACACATAAAATTCCTAATATTTTCATTTTGTATTTTAAATATTTCATATATGATTTCTGCTTTTTAAATTGCAATAAAAGTCATATTTCTCGTACAATAAAATGTACTTTAGCTTTTAAAAAGTGAATGTCACACAAAAGCACATTCACCTTTGCCATTTGTAGAGCATAATCGGAATTCTTTTGTTAAAATGTGAGGCGATAAAAATCGCATCGACAATCGATTGGGGAGTTTATTGTAGTACAAAGAATAGACTGGAAAAGTCTTAAAGCGGAAGGCTCAAATGGTTTGCATTTGTATTGACAGATTTGCAAAAATATTTTATTGCCTTCTCTGTTTCTCTTTCTCACTCTTTCTCTCTCTTGGGCACGGTCACGTTTTATACGATTTTGAACGGTAATAATCGATCCCTGTGGCACTTTTAAAAAGAATAAATCCGATTTAAAATGCCGCTGAGGGGTTGAATTGCTCTAAGGAGAAGTCTCAGAGATAAAGGACAGCTTAAAGTTAAGGTAAACATCGGAATTAAGCTGCAACATGTTTGCGAGTTATTTATGTAAACTCCTTCATGCTGCTTTTGACTCTTCTTTGTGGGCAAATCTAGAAGGATTAAAAACAAATCCACTCGAAATTGAATACGATTAAATTTCGAAATTGACCTCTGACTGACCATATGCAAATGGGTCTCTCCCCTCTGTCCCCTCTTCTCAGTCCCTCTTTGTCTGACCCTCATCTAATCGAGCTGTGAAAGTCAGTAGAAACCCTCTTCTCTCGTGCCTCTTGCAACACTTTTTCATTATTGTCGCAACATTTTAAAATCGAATTTCAAAGGGGTGTCTCTCTGGTCACGCCACGCACCACAATCGTCGGCTTCTCCTCTGCCTATGTTTTTTTTTTTTCATTTTTATTGTCATGCAACAATGCGAAGGGTTGCAACGTGTGGCAGTATCGTGTTGAGTAGGAAGTATGAAGGGTGCCCTCTAAAAACATAATTACGCACATGTAAACAATAATTTAATTTCACACTAATGCAACAAATTTGTGGGCTGATTGCGGGTTTTGTTTAACAAGACCATGTGGCATGCAACACTCTCTGCTCAAAGGTGCTTGCCACCATAAAATACACATGTGAGTAAAGCATAAAGTATTTCTCTTGCCCCTTGCTCCAGTTATGACCACACTCTGATTGCCTATAGATTTTAGATTTATGTGAATACCCTTATGATTTCCCAATGCTCTCAAATCCTTTTGCTGATTTTCCATAAATAAATAATGTGAATTATGGAAGAAATTTGAAAGGATTGCGAAATACAATATATGTATATAAAGTTTAAAGTAAATTAAAGTCAATAAAAGTTTGATTTTTAGTTTAAAAATGTGAAATTGATGGATGTGGATAAATAATAAATTTTTTATTACACTAAAATGGAATAGAAAATTTACTTTTTTTGCCAGCCTCTACAATTTTCTGTTAAAGATTTGTATACCTGTTCTCTAACAAAATTCTGTGTTTATCATATTATACTAAAATTCGTTTTAATTTTACATACCATAATGTTACATCGAAATATTTTCTTGTAATATTTATTTGTTAAATTAATGTCTATTCACATTATTCAAACCATTTGGGAATTATTTCCTAGTACTTTCTGTTATTACCAACTAATATTTCCCAATTATTTAAATGATTTATTATTTGATGGTATTTAGAATTTTAGAAGTATTTATTTCATTAGTATTCAGAGTTTTCTGATTTTTCCAATTAAATAACTTATCTTAAACTTCGTTTGATTATTTTATATATTTCCTCTACAAACCATTTATAAGTTATTTCTTAATAATTTCCAGTACTTATCCCTCCAACTTGTCATTCAAATCAATCCTTTGCTGTCAAAGACACAGTGTTCAAAAAGACGCAAAAAGTCAATTCGAAAGTCAACTTAAAGTGCAGCCAATGTTGTCACATATCATTCAAGGAGCAACACTGATTTTGGCAACTGTTCTTGTCGTAGGCGTGGTTGATGTCAATGCCAAAAAAAGCAAAGAATTTCAATTGAAAATCATTGAATTGTGGAAAATCCAAGCCAAGGGATGGATGGCAAGCAGAACTCAGAGTCGGAGTCAGAGTCAGACTCGTCTCGATAGTTTATCCATCACAATCACAATCAGCGACAGGGAATCGCTTCTGCTTGAATTAAGCTAAATGAAGAAGTGAAAGCTGGACAGGATGTTCATTAGGTTCGCTGCATTCGGTTATTAAATCTAGATATCGCACCAGTCTTCCAAATGAATAATACATGAAACGCTTAATGCTGAAGAGAATGAAGAAGAATAGTGAATGCTGTCCAAGGATTAAATGATTATCTATACACACATGTGTGTGTACTTAATTTCTACTATTGGAGGGGAATCGTAATTACCTAGACAGAGTTCAGGGTCGAGTTTTGGGTGTTAATCAGTCGATGCTGAAACTTTGCAAAATGATTTAGTGCTGCGGCAAAAATTGCAAAATGAATTTGTGCAAATGATTTGCGGCAAAATTTGTTGGACATCCTTGCCTTCGATATTTGCGCAATTCATCTGCCCCACACAAATTGTTGTTGTACATTTTTGTGTAACCGGATGCGGCAGCTTCCCTCCAGCTCCAAATTCTCTTGCTCTCTCTCTCACATCAGCATACGTAATCCAATGAAACGAATGCTTTATTGGCCTAATGGAGCAGGAGTGGGAGTGAGAATGGGAGCAAGAGAGCACAACATGTGGACAGCTAGCCTCCAGAGGATTCGAAAGTGTATCGAAATGAAAAAGGACAATTTAATTTAATTTGCCGCAGCGGACAGCAGCGAAGCAAAGGATATGTGGATAAAGGACTGCGGCCATAATTCACACTTGTGGCCACACTCACACATATTTGCCTTTCACTCCCCTCAGCTTAATTTATGGCCACTAATTATGTCGATGATAAATTTCATTTCGAATTATGACTGCGAAATAATGCTGCTGGAATTTTATAATCCGACATTCGAGCATTCTTCCTTCCCCCCCTCTTGAAGTGTGAGCAATAAAAAGATAATCATGATTTACCGACAGCATCAACATTTTTCCCAAATTCCAATTCAAACACTTTATTAGACATCCTCGCTGTCAGCATATCCTTGTTCAGCTGTCACGCGACTTTTTATTAGCATATTAATTATAGAAGAAAGAACGGAAAAAGTTTGAAGCTGGCGCAATTAAATGCTCCAACGACCAATTCAACTTTGACACCTGTTAAATCTCTTTCCAACTTTTCATTTATTCACCTAGCACAAAAAAAAACCTCATTAATCTTCGTATTTTGTGTAAACACAAACAAATCTCTTTTTTATGGTAATTGTTACAAAGTTACATTGACTTGAGCATTTCTTTTATTGGTTTCAGCATTTTCTCTTACTTATCGATTTCATTTAATTATTTTTGCATAAAGGAAACTAATTAAAATACCACCGAAGGGAGAGTCATATGACTCTTATATGTACTCTGAATGTGTCGGGGGAATTACGCAATTCAACGCAATTCCCGAGCGGGCGGTAAACTAATTTGTATAAACTAATTGAGAGATTTGTTGCCGTTGTCCAACTTCATTTTATGACGTGTCTCTCATTAGCAATAAAACTCTAGCAACCTACAAATGCACATATACATATATGTACATATGTATAAATAGTAGCCAAATGAGGGCAATAAAACTGGGTTGATTTGCCAAAATAGCAATCCAATTGTGGACAGTACTTTAAGGAGGAACTCATTACGTTGCGCTTCACTAGAACTAATTGCGAGCATTAAATAGTTTTAGTCGTGTGTGTTTAAAAATAGCTGAGCGAAAATTTTATTTTATTATTTTTACTGCGACTTTATTCTACTTTGAGTCGTATTTGTAAACGTTATGTTAGGTGAGCTTCGTTCTATTTTTTGAATCACATTCGTGAGTATTGAAACTAGGTTTACATTCAGCTAAGCAAATACTTGCTATTCTGCTTTGCGTTGCTTTCGTAAACGTTTCGATGGCTGCAGTGACAATGAAGCTTCAATCTCTTTTTGCTTCATATTCGTCGCATTCGTTAACGTTTTTCTGGCAGAAAAAGCCGTTGAAATACTTTTAGGCAAATAATTTACTTATACGGTTCTATTTTGTATCGCATTCGTAAGCGTTTCGCTAGCAAAAGCAACTGTTAGTCTTCGTTGTCCTTCTAGCATTATATTCATGACAACTTTAAGTAAATTGTAGTTAAGCAAATAATGACTTAACACAATTCTGTTTTGCCTTCAATTCGTTAACGTTTCACTGGCAGCCATAATAGTTGAGCTTCGTTCATTGCTCAATATCTTAGTTGGCAATCTCATAAGTGTGTTGTAGTTAAGCAAATAATGTTTTGTGTAATTATGTTTTGAATTCCATTCGTTAACCTTATGCTAGCAACTTCTTTCGCTTCTTTGGATCATATAACATATGTACATGAAAATTGTATGAAAGCTCCAAAAAGTCTTGTTCTCTCTGTCCTTCTCCTATCTTTATCATCTTTTCGGCTTTTACTCCGTGTTACTAAAATTATTAAATAACCTTTTGATTGCACTTAAGTTTTCTGTGTGTACTTTTCAATTTAACATAAATATTAAATAATTATAATCTAATTTGTTGCGGTTGAACTTTAAAATGTAATCCTATTTGCCCTAAGCTTTCTTTTAATTCATAAGTGTGTTTAATTCCAGCAAATATTTGACCACCTAATGTAATTGCCATTGTTCAAACTCTGCTCTCAGAACACAAACCTCCTTAAAATAACTTACAAAGTCCTATTCGCTATCTGTTCATCTACATTTATGGACTAATAGATAATGTAACTTTTGAAATTGTTTCCCAGACAGAGAAGCAACTCCTTCTCCCCCTGAATTTTGCGGTTAATTGCAGGCAACGCACCGTCGACATTATTGTCCTTGTTACTTATCCAACACACGGATATTTTGTGTGTGTGTCCCATATGAGAAGCTTCGGGGAATGGGGAATGGGAATGGAGTGTGGAAGCATGGCGAATGGGTTTATTGTAATTGTGCTGCAACATTTTGTTAAAATATGACATATTTTATGGCTCAGAGTGCTTTTATCTGAGGCCCTCATGTGTAATTTGCATTTGCACTTTCGGCTGAGATTTCCACGTAAATGAAATGGAATTGGTCCCATTTGTACTTTATTAGGGTTAAGTTTTCGGTACGTAATGAGCTCGAAGTAAAGTAAAGTTCTCTCTCTTTTTGCTCTGTTTGGCAATCGAGACACATTAGAGAATCGTCACAGTTCTAAACGAGCTGCAGTTTTACTTTTGCTTACTTTTGTCTGATTGATTTTGGGTATGTTTTTTGTGCTTTTTTTAGGGAACATTTCAAATTGCAAAATATGCGCGGAATTTCTTGTACTCGTGGTATAAAATGCTTTTTAGTTGGCGTCGCTTAAGAAAAACACTCAAATATGTTTTCTGCGCCCGTTTTTTTGTTTGAATGTCTGCGATGTCTTTTGGGCCCTTTTGCGCTACTTTTGTCGAACGCTAAAAGCGTGTATCCAACTTCTGTTCCCGGCTGTGTGTTTCAGTTTGTTGGCGCAGGCTGAGATCGGTCAGCGGGCAACTGCAGGTGAATCAAATCACATCGAAGCGAACTCGACTCGCATTGAATCGAATCGAATCGCATCTCAACTCAACGAAAGTATCTCTCGATAAATTAAATCAAATTTTTTACATTTTTCTGCATGTTTAACGCGTGCAAGGAGTGAGGCGAACCAACATAAATGTCAGCCCAAAAACAGAGACTGAATCAAGTTTAAAGGCTCTGATTTTTTCCTGTATACCTCAATAGGTAGTTTTTAGTAACAGAATTTTCGTTATTTGTCGTAGTAATTGCTTAGTTTTAACGATTTTTGAATCATTATGCGAAACTAACTAACGAAGCCCATCATAGTTATATCTATCGCTGCAGTGTCTTTCTTTTACCTTAGACTATATCTCTTTAATATTTTTTAAAATGATATAATTCAAATTTGTGAGATGCTTTCTTAGAAAATTCTTACGGTTTGTTCACATAATAGAATAGTTCACTAATAAGAATCTATTAAGAATTCAATACATACAAAAAGTTTTATGACTCTAAGATCACATTTTCAATAAAATATTTTAAATATTCTTTTATATATTTTATATATTTTTTTATTTAGCTTGTAATATTACAAATCCACAAGAGTTTTAAATGTTTAACTATTGCATACTAAAGAATTCACATTTTTATACCCACTACCCATAGGGTAGAAGGGTATTATAACTTTGTGCCGAGAGGAAATGTATGGAACAGGTAGAAGGAGGCATCTCCGACCCTATAAAGTATATATATTCTTGATCAGCGTCAACAGCCGAGACGATCTAGCCATGTCCGTCTGTCCGTCTGTGTGTCTGTCCGTCTGCCCGTCTGTCCGTGTGAAACACTGGATCTCAGAGACTATAAGAGGTAGAGCTATAATTTTTATTTGCATTTGTTATGTGTGCACGAAGATCAAGTTTGTTTCAAATTTTTGCCATGCCCACTTCCGCCCCCGCAAATCAAAAAAATCGAATAACAAGCGGAATTTTAAAGCAGATTTGCGAATTTTGGTATATACAATAACAACTATAGTGGTTATGATTTCTAAGAATTTGGTTGCGATCAGATAATAATTGTGGAAGTTATTAAAGAAATACTCTTGTATGGGCATAAACGCCTACTTACTAGGGGTCTGAGTTGCTTTGGCATGTTTGGTCATGGTCTGTGGCGCATTAGTAGGGCCGTCTCTATTTTCATGCTCAAATATAAAATAATATATTATTTATTATTATTTTCTTTTTTTCGTAAAGTGAGGGCAGTAAGTTTAATAATTCATATTTTTGTTAATTAAATATTAAAATATATTGGCGCATTTTCTTGGAAATAGAGAAATACAAATAACTATAACTAACCAAGCCTGTGGTCTCTGATATCTGACCCAAGCCTTTGCATATCTAAGAGAGAATAGTCTGCTTCCGTGGTACCTTGGTGGTCTTAAAAGAGTTTTTATGTCGCGTATTAGCTTGCGTATTATTTGGATAACTCGACTTGGTAGTCTTGTCATTGTCCTTATTACGTATTGACATGCATATAGAATTGCCAAAAATAGTCTTTTCCATTCCACCCATTCAAGAGAACCTATAGCGTTTGAAATTCTTACGAAGTCGTCTATTATCTCCATTCGGATTAGGGCTCGATTCAACTGGTTGATGTTTGTCCGGGAAGAACTATAAATAAAAAAATAAAATATTTAGAAAAAAATATTTACAAAAATGTTTACAATCGACATACTTGAGAAATTGAGGAGTATTTTACTTAAGTAGTTTTATTTGAACTGACTCTGAGTTCTGCACTCTCTAGACTATACTATACATCTAGTCTATACAATCGGCTAGATAACCTTACTAAGATTATGTTTGCAAAGGTATCTAAGTTATTTTACAATATAATTTAAACTTAATTTCGAGTTGTCATTGAATTTGATAGATCTAGGTGTGTTTTTATATTATATTATTATAACTTTGTGCTGGCAGGAAATGTATATAACCGGTAGAAGGAGGCATCTCCGACCCTATAAAGTATATATATTCTTGATCAGCGTCAACAGCCAAGACGATATAGCCATGTCCGTCTGTCCGTCCGTCCGTATGAAACACTGGATCTCAGAGACTATAAGAGATAGAGCTATATTTTTTTTTCGACAGCATTTGTTATGTTTGCACGCAGATCAAGTTTGTTTCAAATTTTTGCCACGCCCACTTCCGCCCCCGCAAATCAAAAAAATCGAATAACAAGCGTAATTTTAAAGCTAGAGTTGTAGCTATTTGTAGAATTTTAGTATGTACTATAATAACTATAGTAGTTATGATTCCTGAAAATTTGGTTGCGATCAGATAAAAATTGTGGAAGTTATTAAAGAAATACTTTTGTTTGGGCAAAAACACCTACTTACTAGGGGTCTGAGTTGCTTTGGCCGACAATCTGATATTGTGCCGTCTATAGTATATATTGGTGTCCTTTATTTTACCAAACATTCCATTTGGTATATTTTCAGTATTTTTAGTATTTTCGGTATATTTTGAAAATAATATCGCAATATTTTGCCCTTATTAAAAATGGGTACCTGGTATCTCACAGTCGAGCACACTCGACTGTAATTTTCTTACTTGTTTATTATTTATTTTCTATATATTTTTAATTCAGTTTATTTTATTCATTCCCTTCAAGAGTGATACACTGATTCCTTTAACTTTTCAATACCATTTTTGTAGTACAATATCTCCTTTGCCTCAGTTTCGATGATCACCTCATAATTCCACGAAAATTTCTACCCAGCGAGCATTCTTTTGAGACCTGAGAACAGGAATTAGTATGCACATATTATTATAGAAAATTTTTTTTTAAATTTTTTAATGATGCTTAGAGTTTTGTAGTATCTATTCTATCCTCTTTTTTGTCTTTTTAGTTAACCTGAACTATTTCCTCGTCTCCATTGTTAAACTGGTGTACTCTTTTTCTTAACTTACTTACTTACTTGAATACATTTAATGGGATTGTCGTAAACTTCTTGAGCTTCCTTTTCGCTTATTCATAAGTACAACTCTCATTTCCTGCATGCTTTGTCGCATAATCTCTTCTTATCAGCTTCCATGGCGTTTCTTTCATCTCGCAATTGTCTAGTTATGCTTTCTAATCAAATAATCTGTTCACACCAACGCCTTGGCGCCTGCAACTCCAACTTTACGCTGTCCTTGGCTTCCGTCTCGAGGCTGTTCTTCCTGCTCAGCTGCTCGCTTGCTGGTGATTTGATGCAGCGTCGGTCTTTCATGTGTGTCATCGGAAATTGCTTTGGCAATTTCTTAACTCGTTCTTCCCCCTCTCTCCTCCTCTCTCTCTAACTGTAGCTCACCCCAAACCAAGACTAACACGCCTCATCATTGCCGCCGCACGCGTTGCGCCCCGCGCTTTGGTTCGCTAATAAATTCCGAGGACTGAGAACTGAGGCATAACCCTTTTCGCTATATGGGCGTCTCTCTATAAGTTGTATCTGGGCATGTCATCGCTCAAATAAATGTGAAAATGCTAATTTAACCCTTTTTATTATTCATAGTCTTACACTTGGTCGAACGTCGTCTTATCATCATCCATCCGACAAGAGTAACAACTCTATTTGCATTCCTTGAGGCCTAGTTCCTTGGGGGATCAGCCAAAGCAGACGCAGACGATATAATTTGTTGAACTCGCATCTCTTTGGCGTGACAATGTTGCAGTTTTGCTTATTAAGACATTTGTCAACTTAATGCCCAGCCATTTAGTTAAGATTATTAAATGTCAGCCTCTACAAAATCAACTAATGAAATGTTTCGCTTTCTCTTTTTTCTTTCATCCCCATTCCAAAGGCAACTTCCTCACATATCCCTAATAGACCAGCACACGCCCCCAACACGTGGCAGTCTCACGGCATCACCACAACCAAAAAAAAATAGAGAAAATATCTGCTCAATTTTTGCCTCGAATTTCATGTGAATTAGTTGTGAATCAAACGAATCAAACGAATGCCACAGCGACGCGTGTGTGTCAATCAAACAACAGCCAAATCTATTGTGCATAATTTACTTATGACATTTTTGCGGACCTCTGACAATTTTATTGAATTTAATGTCGCTTTTTATGTCCCAAAACGAGAAAAAAATTGCCTGCATTTAGCAAAGGGCATTCAATGGGGTGTCACATATGAGAATTTCGATTGTCCGTTGCCTTGGGCTATGAGAGTAAAATAACGCGGAAATAATCTATGAAAGCAGGGAGAAAGTGAATGTGAAAGTTCTATAATTTACGGAAGAATCTTAAATCGATTGAAGGAATATATTAGTAATCAATAGAAATAAAAAAAATTATTAGAAAATATAAATAATGAAACAGATAATCATAAAAATAAACAACATGGTAATAATAGTTATATTTTGAAATTGCATATTGAAGATGTAAATTAATCTTATATAGATAATCATAACAAACAAAGTTACAAAGTCGAGTGTGATCAACTGCTAATTATTTTGAGTACAAGCAAAACAGTCCAGTACCACAAAATACTAAAACAAAACGTAATTTTTGGTATATCAATAAAGTAAAATATTCCAAATATACCATAGGGGTAATTGTATGTTAAAGCAGCTAAGCCCGACTGAAGAAGACGTTTTTTACCATACAAAATTAATTCTTCAATAACATCTTCTATTTTTATCCGATTGCATCCAAATTCTCAGGAATATATTTTTTACTGTCTGTACCAAAGTTATTTCAAAGTTATTTTTTTGAATTTAAAAAAAACTTACAGACAATCTTTCGACATTGAAATCTCTTCTCATCCGACATTGAAATCTCTTCTCATCCGACATTGAAATCTCTTCTGCCGATAGAGAATCTATTCCGAGACTCTAGGTTATCATTACTTGACCTCTCCCATTCAGATCTATTGAGCGGAATCAACATCCGCTGCAGATTTTCAGTGACTTTAACGAAATATTCAGTTCCAAATTCATTTTGTTTGCAGGCAGTCGAAACATTTAAAATGGGCAGAATACAATTTAACGGAGTTTTGTTACTGATGATCCTTCAAATATTCTTGGTGGCCACAACAACTGGAAATAAAGTGAGATCAAAAACATAATACTAAGAAGAATAAAGAGTGCTTAAAGTGTATACTTTTTCTTCCTATCAGACGTGTGAATCAAACCGAATAATGAAAGAACAGTGCCGCATTCAAAACTACAAAATTGTGAAACCTTTGCTTAATTATGTTAGACAGGTTAGAAATGAGTTAGAACAAAGTAAAACTAAAGGAAAGCAGATAAGTGAATTAAATTCTGATCTTATGGAAAAATATCATGAAATTGTAAGAATTCATGAAACATTCATGAACGAGGCAGCTCTATTAAATGAGTATAAAAACAAAGTAATCAAAGGGGAAAACGATTTGCAAATGTGTCAAAATAAAGTTGATAAATCTGAATCTGAAATTAATTCACAACAAAATCTTATTATTAATTTAAAAGAACAACTAATAGATAAATCCACAAACTTTGAAAATTGTCAAGTTAAATTAAAATCTGTTAGTTCTAGATTAATTGAAAAAGATGAAAATATGAAGAGATTAAGTGAGATTATTAAAAATAACACAGAACATCAGAAAACACTTGAGTTGGAATTAGAGAAGAGTAAATCTATATTAATAAACCATGAAAAAGATATTCAGTTATGTCGATCAAAAGTCAACAAATTAGATAGGACATCAGAGAACAATAGAATAGAACAGAAAAAGATTCAACTGAAATTAAAAGAAAGTGAAACTAAGCTAATAGATAAAGTAAAGGAAAATCAGTTATGTCAATCTGAACTTGATAAATTAACTCCAAAAACATGCATCCCTTTCGGACAATATTCAGGAGTTCATCAACTCAATGTCTCTGGCATTGGTTTATTCAATGTTTTGTGCGATAATCAGTTAGCTGGACATGGATGGATCGTAATACAACAACGAGTTGGGGGTAATGAGAGTTTCAATAGGGATTGGGCAACGTTTCGCAAAGGTTTCGGTTCTTTTGAAAGTGATTTCTTTCTTGGATTAGAGAAAATACATCGTATCACGAGCTTGCAGCGTTTCGAACTTTACATACATTTGGTTGCCCAGAATAGAAGTGCCTACAATGCTCGTTATGACGACTTCAAAATATCTGATGAAGATAATGGATATGCACTGAGTTTGGGTAAATTCAATGGAACTGTTATTGAGGATGGCATGAGAAACTCTAAAAACATGAAATTCTCAACATTCGATCACGACAACGACAAAGCTGGTGATGGTAATTGCGCAGTCTGGTATGAAAGTGGCTGGTGGTACAATAATTGTGCTTCTTGGTAAATATTGCAAATTTTTATTTTCGAAGGAATACACAAAATTATAGATTTTGTCGTTTCTTATGCAGTCCTTTAAATGCACCATATGGGCCAAATCTAGGTTGGTTGCATAATTGGTACAACAATTTGTTACTTAAAGAAGTTAAGATGCTAATTCGCCCCAAAGAAGAGAGGAAGAAGTGACAAACTGAAAAGCTGAAATTCCCATATTTGACTCAATTATGTAATCATTTATATATAATTGGTGCATTAAGGTATTGCGTTCTGAAAAATAAAACGATCGACTATTTAATGCAGCGATTTATTTTTTGAATGGAAATAGATCAGTTTATATTGCATTTATTGTATGTTTTGATGAAGCAAATTTTAAATCTTTAGACGCTTTCAATAGAGGTGCAAATACTTAAAAGTCAGTAAACTTATGATTATGCTGTAAATATCCTTTCAATCGAACCTTGAATATTAATGTAATTTAAGAAATGATCTACACATATTCGTTTCTTATCTAAACATAAATGATGCAGTTCTGTTACTAATAATACATACACAATTTTGCTTTTGCAACATTAGTTGATGAAAAGGTAATAATAATGACGCTGATAAAAAATATATATACTTTATAGCGTTATGTTATATAGTATACATTTCCTGCCTCCTACCCTATGGGTAGCGGGTATAAAAATAATCATAAAAATTAGTTTGTGAAAATTTAAATTTATATATTTTATATTGCAGACATTAAGCCTGTAAATTATTGTTATTTATTTTATATTGCAGAGATTAGGCCTGTAAATTATTGTCATCGATTTATTTGTGTAAACGAAATGTGTAAATTCGTAAATGTCAATAAAAAAACTTCCCCATGTGCTTACAATTAAATTCACAAATTTATTTTAATTCCCAAAATTAACTTCCCATATCACATAAATAAAAATTTAAAGCAGGAAATTAACTTTATAAGCAGTTAGTAAAGTTTAGCTAATGTCTCAATAATGTCACTTAATTAACATAAATCTTCAGATAATTCCGGGTAGAAACAGGTCTTAAATTGTCACTTACTGGAGTAAAGATAGTAAAGCGATTGTTAAGTGCGCTCTAAATCAAATGCTTTGGTCCACTTAGCGGAGGACATTAACACTGTTGTTTCACTTCATTTGTCGGCGGCGATGCGATGCGATGCATGTGGCAAGAAGCATGAGGCAGGCAGCAGTTTGTTGCAATGCC
Source organism: Drosophila kepulauana (assembly GCA_023558455.1). NCBI lineage: Eukaryota > Metazoa > Arthropoda > Insecta > Diptera > Drosophilidae > Drosophila > Drosophila kepulauana. The sequence goes on from CM042369.1 coordinate 41,925,707, forward strand.
TACAAGGATTGCCCATTAAAAATGTTAATTAGTTGCACAAACATTGAGCATCGGTGATTGCAGCAGCCACAAGCAGAAGTGTGTGGAATTTGGTAGACACACGACCAGCGGAGTTGCAGTGGCAGTTGCAGCAGTTGGAGGCAACTTCTGGTGGCAAAATGCCGACATTGCGTGTATGCAAATTGAATGAGTGGCTGAAGCAGAAGCTGCCTGCTGAGGTGTCCCCCCAATTGAATGGCAATTAAGATAAATGTTCGCAGCATGTCCGCACTTAAGAATGAATGCGAGTACGCTAGTGTGAGTGTGAGTGTGAATACAAGTATGAATAAGCGTACTCAAAGTGCAGACAGTCTGACGTCTTGAGACGCAAGTAAAGTTTCATAATTATGAACTAATTTCGCAGACACTTTGAACTTTAAGCAGTGTCACTTTTGGCCAAACACATGCCGTCTATTTACAGGTTCACTTTACCTCCCCCTCAGCATCCCCTTCAGCTCGTCCTTGCCCTCTGCAATCGCATTCGCAATGCTTGTCACGTTTGCGACGGCGTCTGACTAAAAAATCGATACGAATGTCCGAGCGGACAGAGGCCAAGGCAAAAAAAAAATGCGGCTGAAACAGCTGCTATCACGCCCCCTCGCTTCGAACGCCCACACACATGTCTAACGGTGCATTGAACCAGAGCAGAAAAAAAAATAGAATGGAATCCAATGTTAAACTCTTTTTCCTTCTTCACTTCAAAATGACAATCATTAATTTTCACAGATCTCTTTGCGCAAAGCGTTGCAAAATTTTTATAATTTTTGACTTTTGATAAATCACAGAATTTCATTTCTTGGTCACGTCATTTGTCAACGGCGATTGCATATTGGTATCTAACCCCAGAACTATTCCAGAGCAATTCCCCTCCTCAAAACTTCTCCACACATGTCTCTGGGAACTTGGCTCAAATATGCGACACTTTCGTCACGGGCCAAAGTTGAGTTTTTGGGGCGATTTCAGCTGGAACATAACAAATGACCTTTGTTCGAGATGAGTTATGATGGTTCGCATTGTTCGAAATGAGAGCAGCATTAGAGCGCTTAATGCTCCCCAGAGAACAATATTACGCTCGGGTAATATGCGAACACACGACTCGCTCTCTCTTCTTCCACTCTCTGGCAACCCTTTTTGGTCCGCTTTATTAGTAGCCAAACAAGATAAACATAATCATATTTTGGCATAGTTTAATGGGCAACTATTATAAATGAACGAAGGAAACTTAAATAAACTCTGAGAGGGAACGTAGCTATTAGGAGGAATGTCCTGAGAATAGATTATATTAACTAAAGAAATGAAAGGAAACTCATTTTAGTTAGTAAAGGTAATTTAAAGTAAAGTATAAAATTGCAAGCACAAAGATACTTTGGCATATGAATACTAAGATTAAATAACCTCTGAATTTCTTACGAGGAATATCTTCAGAATAGAAAATTGTGTGTGAGGAAAAGTAAGAAGCACAATTCCACAAATAAATTATTGTTTTTGCCGAATATTATTAATAAAAAGTAGAATAAAATAATTCAACCATGAACATATTTTAATATATATTTATGGATAATAGAAGTGATGTACATAAATAAAGAAGTTAATTATGATTAAATATCTGGAATCGAAACCCAGGGAAATTAGTTCATTGGAATTAATTTTTAATTGAGTGTCTGGATAAAACATAAAATTATCATGGTACAGAAAATTAATTAATAAAATAAAGATCGTTATTATAAGTAATTAAAACTAAAATAAAATAATATTAGCATAAACATCAGTTTATTACATTCAAAATACTTCAAATACAAGTTCATTAAAACATAAATTAATTTTGAGACGAGTTCTTTCTTGCCTGTTTTAAAAACGAGTTCTTTTAAAGCAGCATATTTATAAAGTTACTGCCATCAATAACATGCCAATTTTAATTAAGAAATACAAAAATACAGTTCAATGAAATTCGCATACGACTTTACCAAAAACTCACTTAAATGGAAAAAAAATTTGCAACAATTTTTCAAATTTATTTGCTCTCGTTATTCCAGGCAAGAAAGAATTCGCTCCACTTTATGATATATTGATAGCAGGCTGTATCAGGAAACAAGTGGCATTGGATAATTTGCAACCTGCTTCTAATTGTGCTGACAATTTTTATGGCTGTCATATAAAATATTGGAAAATTATGCAGAAATAATGCGTGTGGCAAATGCTTGTTGTATGTGTTGCACGAATATGTACGTATGTTGTAAGTTGTGTTGGGAGTTTTCCATCTGCTACCAGAAATGCTGTAGCTTTTATCAAAAAAACTTAGAGCGTGAAATAAAGCAAGCAATACACACAGGGAACTCAATTTATTGGCAGTAATAAATCATAGCTGAGAAGCTGAGATACAAGCAAAGAGTCAGGGTAGGAAAGGGGATGAGAGGATGAAGATGAAGGAGAAGGACAACTACGAGTTAGTTAGAAGAAGACGAACGCAGTTTCCTGTTTGATAACTTCAACGCTCCGAGTGGTTTTGTATTAATGAAATTTGTATTTAAAGGTATCCCAAAGAGTTTTGCGCCTCACGTTGTTTCATTCATAAAATCCAAGCGAGTATTTTAAAATTTGAGGCACGTGCAACGTCGCGCTATGTGCTATGGAAGTTGATAGCATCTCAGAAACAACAACAGAAAAAAAGTCAAATAAAAAACGCAGAGAGAAAGACGCATCATAAATGAAACAGAATTTAAGATAGAAATTAAGAGAAGGAGTCAAAAAAGGTGCGGGAGTAATTGAAATCTCGAGAAAAGTGAATGAAAAACTTTTTTTTCTCGATTCTTTGGTTTTTTCGGTAGGTGAAATTCAGAGCGCGTGCTGAGACAAGATTGAAATCAAAGTAGAATCAACATAAAACCATCATCGTTAGCCAAGAGAGCTGAGCTGTTCCCTAGACTTGTTAATTGTCGCGCCCAAAAGAGATGTTTTCATTCATCAGAAATTTGCTTGCAGGCAGGTAAAAGATCTCTGATATACCAAAGTTTAGATCATCAACAGTGGCAGCGGAAACGGAGTTATTAAAACACTATCGAAGTGTGATTTAGGTGAACGAATCTTCAGATATGAAGTTTAAGAAACTGTCTGCTGAATTTAAAGGAAATTCATAGTGAGGTTCAGGATGTGGTTCTAGTATAATGACGTTAGTTTTGGGAAATTTATGGAAAAATTATAGAATAGAATATATATTTTGTAAGAAAATAATTTGTCTAGCATTCTATAGTCTTGGTTTATAGATATGTATACTTAATAGTAAATTGTAAAATTTTAAATAATTGCCGATTTCATCAGAAAAGTGCTTATAAAACTCTAGCGCTATGAGATGGAAGTCAACAAATCTTTAGATATGATGTCATAGAAACTGTCTGCTAAATTTAGGAAAATTTTATAATAAGGTTCAGGATTTGAATTCAGTACAATGAGGTTAATTTCGGGAAATTGCATGAGGACAATATACACTTGGCGAAAAATAATGCTTTTTACTTTCATGATAGTTTAAAGATATGCTAAATAGGTAATCATATTGAACTGATCCTGGAATCTCGGAGTTCAGCGGAAACGGCCTAAAAAACATTATTGATATTGGATTCATATGCACGAATCTTCAGATATAAAATCATAGACTCTGTCTGCCAAATTTAAAGGAAATTCATAGTGGGGTGCAGGATTTGGTTGTAGTGTAATGGGATAAGTTTCGGTATATCGCATAGAAAGTAATAGACTATAATAAATATATGGCAAGGAATTAATGCTTTATCTTCATAGTTTATAGATATGCTAAATAGGTAATCATAATTATCTCTGCAAACACTGAGTTCAACGAAAGCTGCTTAAAAACACACTATCGATATTGGATTCAGATGCACGGATCTTGAGATATAACTCCATAGGAACTATCTACTTAATTTAAGCAAAATTCATAGTCAGGTTCAGGATGTGGTTTTCGCCTAATGAGTCTATTATGGAGAAACTTCCTTAAAGAGCGAGAATGCAGAACGCATTCTACATTCTCTTGATATCTTGTATAGATAAGCTAAACAGCAAACTTTAATGAGCAGATCCTACAAGATAACTCTTCAGAGTTATCAATCACGATCTGCATCGTAACATCGAAGTAGCTCCATTTCAATTGTTAGCCAAGTTTGGCTGAAAGTGCGTACGTTGGGGCGGCTGGAGAGTTTCCATAAATTAAAATAGAATTCCACGTATGATCGCTGGCATCCTTATAAGCTGATTGGCGTGATCGAGCCATCTAGGGATTCTCTTTGCCAGACCGAGACGGAGACAGAGACAAAGTCGGGAGACAGAGAAGGAGGAAACGTCTAAAACTGGCGTCCAGCGATGGACACGTGCCTAGCTGCAGCTCTGTAATTTAAATTTTAATTTCCTTTTTAATTGCATTCAATTAGTGAGACGAACTGCATTTGGATCGCTATGGATCCAGTCTGACTGCCAATCATCGTCATCATCACCATCAGCGGGGCTAATAAACTGTCATAATGCTTGTCAAATGGCATTAGCTGGATTGAGATTGGCAAAGTGAAGTTGATCGAGGTGTTTTATCTATTTGATTGGGAAATCATAATCTGAAGAAAATATAGCAGTAAACATTGAGAACTTATTTACATTTATGAATAGTAGAGACGTAATATTCAATACATGTTTTTAATATATATGTTTTAATCTTAAACCTCATTTTCAATATATGAACATTTCATAGGTGAACTTATGTTTATATTACAAAATTTCATAAACAGTTGAAAAAAATTTATAAAAACAATGTAAGAAACATGATTTTATCGTTTAAATTTAATTTTAGATTCGGAATTGGGAAATTATAAAAAAAATTTTGATTCGTTCTTTATTAAGTATAGTAAGTATAGTATTTAACTGATTATCTTCATTTATCCGGCAATGCTTTTCAAGACATCATTCGAAGTATAAATTTAAAATGTAGAATTATATTCAATGGAAATTTATTTTACTTTAGTATTGAAAATATAAGCAAAATTTAATTCAAATATATATATTATATTATAATTTAATGTTTTATTTCTAGTGCACTTTAATTGAGAAAGAAAAAGTCTGAATACAAACCACGTATCTTTATTCATTTAACAGCGCTGTAAAGAACAAGTTTCAAATAGAAAATTAAAAGTTCAATTCTAAATAATTCCTACTCTCAATAACCCAAAAGTTACATCATTTTTTTATGAAACTCTTTAGTACAATGTTAAGAACTTTAACTGAAGTTTTGCCTGTGACTTCTTCTTGCTCTTTACCTTCATGTTCATCGTCAATTTTCAATCAGTTTTACCTGTGTTTATCTGTTGCTGTTGTTGTTGTCGCTGTTTGCTGTTCGCCGTTTGCTGTGGGTTGTATCATTCTATTGACCATTTATGGTGCGGGACATGTTTTTGCCTTTGGTCGTGTAATGTGACTAATTGGAACTGCTGCAACTGGAATTGTTGCTCATTGTTCAACATAATTACCCAGCACTTGCAACCATCCAACCAACCATCGAACAAGTTTTCCACTGACTTTGACTCTCGACTCTTGACTTTGATGTTGTCATCTTGCAAAACTGAATCACAAATGAGATTCAGTTCAGTCGATCAACTTTAATCAACTGCTCAAGGAACTTGTTGCCTTGCTGTTCAGGTATATTCTCTTTTCCCCTCTGTCTTCTGCTCCTTTCTCTGGCAGGTGTCTCTGGACATTTCATTTGGACTGAAATTTATGACATTATTTTGTGTGTAGTTGACCATTCTCGGAAAATCATTTCGGTGGTTAACTGTACAAGATGTTTTCACAGCATGAGATTCTCAGCCCTATAATAAGTGTCATAATATTAACAATGCCATCATAATAATCGCAACTACAAAGATCTTAACGGTTCGAATAGGCGCCATAAGAAAGACATTTTTTTGGATAAGAAATCTTTATTTTCTTGTGCCATATTCACAAGCCTCAATTGTGCAATATGTTTTGGGAAAATTCGTTTCAAATTAAGTATTTGAATAATTTGAAAATTTATGAACAGGTTGCGGACTCAGCTGTAGTTGAGTTACGGCCAAATTGCGTGCAAAACCTTTTTTCTGGGCCCTGGAAAGTAAGCTGAGGCAATTGAAGAGAAAATGAAGTGTACTCAGATCCTTTTGTCAACATTTTAAATGCATTTTTATTGAGATTCATATCGCGAATTCGCAGACTGTGCAAAGAATTCAATGCGACTTTGAATTGACTTCAAATTCCTTAAATTATTGCCTACCCCCAAAAAAAAAGAATACTTCTACTTCTATACTCCAGATTCTAGATCCCTTCCCATAGGAGCACATATGCTCACTACGGTTGTCGATTGTCGTTTTGCGATTCCAATTGCGATTGCTGCTCTGTTTTCTTTTTTTTCTATGCCAATTTTCAATCCCAATGCCAAACACTGTCGTCTGTCTACGACGAGTTTAAAATCGCTTTGGCAACTCGCACGTTTTATGCGAATTTGAACGGTAATAATCGATCCCTGCGGCATTTTAAAAAATAAATCCAACTGCGAGACTTTCCTTTGCTCTCTCTCTCTTCTCTTGAGGGTGGTTGAGACTGTGAAACAAAGAGTGAGAAGGGGAAGCGGAATACTCTTTGAATTATTGCACTTGGCTTAGTTTGGCGAAGCACACATGGAACCCAAGCAAAGTAAAGTCGATGCCAAGTCGAAGCGAACTCGAAGTCGAATCGAGTGGAGGCCAAGTTTTATGCGTTTCTTATCGCAATTTGATTTGGCAGCTAAACTGCACTAAATTAAAAAGTGCAAACAAAACACTTTTGATAAGCATGTCCCGAACTTTATGGCGCTCTTAAACCTGAAACCTGAAACTGAATCCGACAACGCCAACACGCCGCTACTTAATTATGTTAGAGAGAGATGCTAGATACCAAATGTTACACAACTGGGATATAACATACATATTTCGATTTAAAGTCAAAGTGACATTTTTTATGCAGCGGAAAGAAATGTTTGAAATAAAAGATTTTACAGCAAAGAATATATTATATGTGGACTTATGTTAAATATAATTTATTTAAGAACATTTATCAAACAATGAAAGAACAATGCGAATTAAATTACAAATATTTAATTAAACACACCTGATTTATACTATTTCTTTCAGCAACTTAAACAAGTAAGAAAGTTACAGTCGAGTGTGCTCGACTGTGAGATACCCGCAACCCATTTTAAATAAAAGAAATATATTTTGCGGAATTTTTCCCAAAATATACCTATTATACTGCAAAAATACTAAAAATATACCGAATGGTATATTTGGTATATCGATATAGTACACCATTCAAAATATACCATAGACGGCACAATATACCAAATTGTCAGCCAAAGCAACTAAGACCCCCTAGTAAGTAGGCGATTTTGCCCATAAAAGTATTTCTTTTATAACTTCCACAATTTTTATCTGATCGCAACCAAATTTTGAGGAATAATAACTACTGTAGTAGTTATTGTAAATACCAAAATTTTTTTGATTTGCGGTGGCGGAAGTGGGCGTGGCAAAAAATTGAAACAAATTTGATCTGCGTGCAAACATAATAAATACTGTCGAAATTATTATATTATAAAAATAATATATAGCTCTATCTCTTATAGTCTCTGAGATCCAATGTTTCATACGGACGGACGGACAGACACACAGACGGACATGGCTAGATCGTCTCGGCTCTTGACGCTGATCAAGAATATATATACTTTATAGGGTCGGATATGCCTCCTTCTACCTTTTACATACATTTCCTTCCGGCACAAAGTTATAATACCCTTTTACCCTATGGGTACCGGTTATAAAAATGAACGAATTTATATATTTTATCGTAAAACAGAACAAGTTCTTCAAATCAATCTTAACTCTAAATATAGTGCTTATCTAAAGCTTTAAGAATAATGTTCATTTATTTTTAAAATTGTTTCAGTTTATGTTATTTTCACTGTAAAGAGCTCGGACGAAATTCATGGAATTACCCATATGTATATTTACATACAGTTCTTTGACTTGACTTACTCACTCACTGACCGAAGTAACAAAGCCCGGTAAATGCTAAGAGGCAGCTATATCTTCATTAGCCGACCATATGCATTGTAATAATTATGTTTATAAGCTGTGGGTCAAGACTGAATATAAATATTATATATAAGTATTCAGATAAGTCTCATTTAACTTGCAGTGATAAAAGCATCGGGTTGCAGCGTGAATCAGCTGGTCACTCGATGTTGTTCTGAATGTTATTCGCATTTCAATTATATACCAGCAGTCGAAGTGACCAGACGTGATCCCAGTTTGGCGCGTTTTTCGATTCGGTTTTACTGATCAGTAAATCAGCAAAAGGGGAAACCATATCACCCCTAAATTTAGAGTGAAGTGATGATTCCCGTGAATACAATTCAATATCTTAACCTTGAAATTTAAATGAAAATCTGTTTAATGCATTGATAATACTGTGAGTAAGTGACAATAAATAACTACCACAAAAAAAAAAAAAACTTGTTAGTTTGCCGGCGTATTACTTTTAGTGAGTTCAATCTAATTGATGAGCACGTTAAATAGTTTCCGAGACCAAAAAAATCACTTCATGTAAATCTGTTACTCGAAATTGAAGGTGTTTTACTTAACATTAGTTGGCTCGAAAGATCCGATAATGTTGTGCATCAGGAAGCGATATAACTCGTTTCCATGTAATTCCGGTCTTAATTTTGTACCCTTCATACCAGTGCGAATTTATATACAAACAAATTCGCTGGAATAAAATTGCATATGGGAAAAAAAACATAAACTGACACAATGTTAACAAGTAAGAAAGTTACAGTCGAGTGTGCTTGACTGTGAGATACCCGCTACCCATTTTTAATAAAGGTAAAATATTGCGGTATTATTTTAAAAATATACCGAAAATACCAAAAATACTAAAAATATGCCAAATGGTATGTTTGGTATATCGATAGTACACCTTTCAAAATACACCATAGACGGCACAATATACAAGATTGTCAGCCAAAGCAACTAAGACCCCTAGTAAGTAGGCGTTTTTGCCCATACAAAAGTATTTCTTTAATAACTTCCACAATTTTTATCTGATCGCAACCAAATTTTGAGGAATAATACCTACTGTAGTAGTTATTGTATATGGGTAATTCCCAAACGGAATTTGTCCCGTGCGAGACTCTTTTCGTTGAAAATAACATAAGCTGAAACAATTTTGAAAATAAGAAAATTTTATTTTTATAGCTCTAGATAAGTACTTTAATAAGAGCTAAGAATGGTTTTGGAATTTTTTTTCTGTTTTGTTTTCTGTTGTGATAATTGCAAAAATTAACCAATTCGTACGCAAAACCAAAAAATGAACGAAATTATATATTTTATCGGAAAACAGATCAAGTTCCTAAAATCAATCTTGTTATTCTTAAAGCTCTAGATAAGCACTATATTTAAACCTTTAAGAATAACATTCACTTATTTTTAAAATTGTTTCAGTTTATGTTATTTTCACTGCAGTGCACTGTAAAAAGTCTCGCACGGAACAAATTTCGCCATGGAATTACCCATATACCAAATTTTTGTTGATTTGCGGGGACGGAAGTGGGCGTGGCAAAAATTTGAAACAAATTTGATCTGCGTGCAAACATAACAAATGCTGTCGAAAAAAATGTAAGCTCTATCTCTTATAGTCTCTGAGATTTCATACGGACGGACGGACAGACGGACATAGCTAGATCGTCTCGGTTGTTGACGCTGATTAATAATATTTATACTTTATAGGGTCGGAGTTGCCTCCTTCTACCTGTTACATACATTTCCTGCCGGCACAAAGCTTCTACCCTATGGGTAGCGGGTATAAAAATAAGAAAAGGTTATTTTTATAGCTCTAGATTAGTACTTTAATTAAAGCTAAAAATGGTTTTGGAATTTTAAGAATAACCTTTAACCCTTCAATTAATTTTAAAACTGTTTTAGTTCATGTTTTTTTCCGCCATAAAGACGGTCGCACGCGACAAACTCCATCAGAGAATTCCCCATATTTCTATAAATAATCTTTATCTAAAACAAAAACAGGATGGATCAGAATGTCGGTTGAATCACATATCCTCATCCATATATAATTTTGTATTTTCTTAGAAAGTTTATCAACATTTGTTATACTCACTCATGATTTGGTAAATATTCATGTATTTATGATTGCTTATCAATTCTTTTTTGAATCATGCAGCATTGATGAACAACATTTCGTATACGCCATGTGGGTATTATTATTAATGATTGCTCTAACCGGCATCAATGCCGATATACCCGGTTGTGATTACTATGACACAGTGAGATTGTCGGAAGACCAGAAGTTATCAAATGGTTCGTACAAGTACCAGAATATCATAATTCCACCGGAACTAACTGGTGAATATGATTACGAGACTCTTATGAACGGAGACTCCGAGAAGGTTCCAAGGCATCTGCGCGGTTGTGCTTGTCGCTTAGGCACTTGCATACGATACTGTTGTCCCAAGAACCAGAAGCTCGTTGCCGACGAGCGTAGATGCAGCGAGGGTACTCCGGAGTTAGATGACTTTGATGGCTTTGTGAATTTCGTTTGGAGGGATGGCACCGAAATGATGCACGTCTCCGATGACTTGATCATACAAAGGGATCTTCCGGTGCCTTGCTCAGAGCATATCAGTATTAACGGTCAATTCACATGGAAACTGCTGGAGGTGTGGTTTAGAAACTGTAAATTGTAAAGCTATGCAATAATAACATTATTTTATTTTAAGAATGGAAATATCTCATACCTATTTGTATCAGATAATTCAAGTAACCAACGATCCAAAAATCAATATTGTCTACAGCCTCTGCGATTTGGTAACGAATCAAGGGTCGAACTGATTCCACAATTTTGCCCAGATCCTCGAACTAAATGGCCAAGTCTAACGCGTATGCTAATCTCATGTTTGTATTTGATTTTATTTTTGAAAAGTTTCCTTTCTTTTCAGTGCTTATACTGAGTATTGTTTGCTCCGTTCTTACGATCGCTGTCTATATGGGATTGCCAAAATTACGAAATCTTCATGGAATTTGTTTCATTTGTTACTTGTTCATGTTGATAGTGGCTTTTTTGTTGCTACTTGTCATCAACATTTCGCGTATGTCGCATATGCAATGCAAAGCAATTGGTAAGATATATTTGCATATTTATACTTACATCATTATTTAGAATATGATTTTTCGATCAGGTTACGTTGGATACTTTACTGTAATGTCGACATTTCATTGGCTCAGTGTTATAAGCTTTGATTTGTGGAAGAGCTTTCGGGGCACCAACTATAACGAAGATTATACAGTCGCATATCGGTTCACCATCTATAGCATAATTGTCTGGACATCTGCGGCTGCTTTAACCCTAATTATATTTATTATTGATAGCACTTTGGATCCAAATGATATAGATCAACTACCTTGGATGCCAGGAGTGGGAATATACTCCTGCTGGGTCAAAAGTGAGTAGATCAACAACTCTAAATGATTAACTCTGATCTCACTCTGAATCAATAAATAATTCCCCACAGCCCATGATTGGTCTGCAATGCTCTATTATTATGGGCCTATGTCAATACAAATTATATTCAATACGATAATGTTTATTATGACGGTGAGATAAACAGTTATTAATGGAATTGAAATAACAAATTCTAATTGACTTCTACTTAGGCGATTAGAATTTTCAAAGTGATGGATGAGATGAAGAATTTTCAAGGGCGACTATCACGCAATCAACGTGTCCAGTCGAGGAAGGAGTAAGAAGAGATGAAAACGTCGATCAATTGTAATTGAATTTAATTTGTACATTTTTCCTGTTTTTTTTAGGTATGGTTTATTTGCCCGACTTTTCATTATTATGGGAGTTTCTTGGACTTTTGAGATACTTTCGTATTTTGCACAATCTGATGGCGTTCTCAAAAAAATATTTTTATTTTTTGATTACATTAATTATAGTCAGGGTATTCTCATATTCATATTGTTTGTGCTAAAGCGTAGTGTTCTTAAGCAATTAGCTAATAGGTAAGTATTTCTACAGCTAAGGAAACCGAAGAAAGAAACAAAAAACTATTTGAATCTTAAATTTTGTAGCTGGGCTAGACAATTTTTATACCCGCTACCCATAGCGCAGAAGCGTATTATAACTTTGTGCCGGCAAGAAATGTATGTAACAGGTAGAAGGAGACATCTCCGACCCTATAAAGTACATATATTCTTGATCAGCGTCAACAGCCGAGACGATCTAGCCATGTCCGTCTGTCCGTCTGTGTGTCTGTCCGTCTGTCCGTATAAACACCTAAATCTCAGAGACTATAAGAGATAGAGCTGTAATCTTTTTTCGACAGCATTTGTTATGTTCGCACGCAGATCAAGTTTGTTTTAAATTTTTCCACGCCTACTTCCGCCCCCGCAAACCAAAAGAATCGAATAACCAGCGTAATTTTAAAGCTAGAGTTCCGAATTGGTATATATAATAATAACTATAGTAGTTATGATTCCTGAAAATTTGGTTGCGATCAGATAAAAATTGTCGAAGTTATTAAAGAAATACTTTTGTATGGGCAAAATCGCCTACTTTCAAGGGGTCTTAGTTGCTTTGGCTAACAATCTGGTATATTGTGCCGTCTATGGTGTATTTTGAATGCTGTACTATATCCATATACCAAATATACCACTTAATATATTTTTAGTATTTTTGCAGTATATTTGGTATATTTTGAGAATAATATCGCAAAATATATTGCTTTTATTCAAAATGGGTAACGGGTATCTCACAGTCGAGTACACTCGACTGTAGCTTTCTTACTTGTTTTATTGTTATTATTATTGTTATTTATTTATTTTTATAATACTAACCATATTAGAATGTTTTAGTTGGCTTGAGTTGAAAATTTTTAAATATATTAACTTGTTTATAAATGAATTTAAAGCTTGTTCCTATAAACATATGATCTAATAAGTGTGTTCTTTTTTTTTAGTGTGGGGAAGCAGCAGAATTCAAAGTCGATGTCATTGAAAGTAACACAATCAACACGGAATTTATCCTCCTCTGTATTTAAACAGAAGGAATGCAATTGACTAGTTCTTTATAGTATTAAATTAAATACTATAAATACTATAAGTATATAAATTAAAAACTAACATGAACTATTTACTTTATTTTGTTGAAGACTAAGAATAATAAAATTGTATATTTTTGGAGAATCAGAGATTGTAGAACTTAAAAAAAATGACTGACAGACATCATGTTATACTAAGGAATGATTCGTGAGCACTTTCAGTGGGCATAATAATAGGTCACACGTCTAAAATAAGTATATATTATAAGGTTACACATAATCTTGTTAACACATTCGGCCTTCTTGTTATAGGTAAGTACTTCAATTATATGAGCCACAAATGTGATATAATAGCTTTCTTAGACTATTAACATCTGGTATCACTATGGAAGTCTAAAGGAAATTATGCGCAGACTAAGAGTCATAACTCGCGTCTGTGTTATATCCGCGAAGCATTGTAAATATCACATATTCTCTCAGTTGATTAAATATTTGCAGTTCATATTATTGCAGAGCAAAACACTTTCAACGTCTGGCTTTGGATGCAGTTGTAAGTGTAAAAAGCTTCTGCTGATCTTGCTAAAAAAAATCTTCAAAATGGATATGCCAAAATAAATCTATATTTGGTATAAAGATATACTATTACATTAAAAACAATTAAGAAAGCTACAGTCGAGTGTGCTTGAATGTGAGATACCCGCTTCCCATTTTCAATAAAAATTGAGGCATTATTCTCGAAATATACCAAAATAATATACTGTAAAAAAGCTAAAAAAAAATAAGCCAAACTGTATATTTTGTACATCGATATAGTACCACATTCAAAATAACAAATGCTGTCGAAAAATGTCAAAAAATCGAATATCAAGCGTAATTATACCCGCTACCCATAGGGTAGAAGGGTATTATAACTTTGTGCCGGCAGGAAATGTATGTATGTAACAGGCAGAAGGAGGCATCTCCGACCCTATAAAGTATATATATTCTTGATCAGCGTCAACAGCCGAGACGATCTAGCCATGTCCGTTTGTCCGTCTGTCAGTCTGTCCGTCTGTCCGTATGAAACACTGGATCTCAGAAACTATAAGAGATAGAGCTTTAATTTTTTTTCGACAGCATTTGTTATCTTTGCACGCAGATCAAGTTTGTTTCAAATTTTTGCCACGCCCACTTCCGCCCCCGCAAATCAAAAAAATCGAATAACAAGCGTAATTGTAAAGCTAGAATTGTGAATTTTGGTATGTACAATAATAACTGTAGTATTTATGAATTTGAATGCGATCAGATAAAAATTGTCGAAGTTATTAAAGAAATACTTTTGTATGGGCAAAAACGCCTACTTACTAGGGGTCCAATTTGCTTTGGCTGACAATCTTGTATATTGTGCCGTCTATGGTATATTTTGAGTGCGGTACTAAATCGATATACCACATATACAATTATTTTGAGAATAATACCGCAAAATATATTGCTTTTATTCAAAATGGGTAGCGGGTATCTCACAGTCGAGTACACTCGAATCAGCTGGTCACTCGATGTTGTTCTGAATGTTATTCGCATTTCAATTATATACCAGCAGTCGAAGTGACCAGACGTGATCCCAGTTTGGCGCGTTTTTTGATTCAGTTTTACTGATCAGTAAATCAGCAAAAGGGGAAACCATATCACCCCCAAATTTAGAGTGAAGTGATGACTCCTGTGAATACAATTCAATATCTTAAACTTGAAATTTAAATGAAAATCTATCAAGTGCATTGGTAATACTGTAAGTGACAATACAATAACTACCACACAAAAAAAAACAACTAATTAGTTTGCCGGCGTATTAATTTTAATGAATTCAAACTACTTGATGAGCACGTTAACTAGTTTTCGAGAATAATAAATCACTTCCTTGAAATTGAAGGTATTTACTTAACATTAGTTAGCTCGAAAGATCAGATAATGTTGTGCATTGGGAAGCGATATAAATCGTTTCCATGTAATTCCGGTATTCATTTTTTACCCTTCATACCGGTGCGAATTTATATCCAATTAAATTCACTGGAATAAGATTGCATATGGGTAATTCTCTGACGTTTGTCGCATGCGACCATCTTCACAGTGAAAAAAAACATAAACTGAAACAATTTAAAAAAAAGAAAAGGTTATTTTTATAACTTTAGATTACTTCTTTAATTAGAGCTAAGATTTGTTTTTGAATTTTTTTTTTCTGTTTTGTTTTCTGTTCTGATAAATGTAAGAATTAACAAATTCGTACGCAAACCAAGAAATGAACGAATTTATATATTTTATCGTAAAACAGAACAAGTTTCAAAAATTAATCTTAGCTCTAAATTTAGTACTAATCCAAAGCTTTAAGAATAACCTTCACTTATTTTTAAAATCGTTTTAGTTTATGTTTTTTTCACCATAAACTCGGTCGCACGCGACAAATTCCATCAGAGAATAACCCGCATTTCTATAAATAATTTTGTATTTTCTTAAAAAGTTTCTCAACATTTGTTATGCTCACTCATAATTTGGTAAACAATTATGTATTTATGATTGCTTATCGATGGTTTCTTTTTTTAATCATTCAACATTGCAGAACAACATTTCGTATACGCCATGTGGTTATTATTATTATTATTCATGGTTGCTTTAACCGGCATCAATGCCGATATACCCGATTGTGATTACTATGACACGGTGAGATTGTCTGAAGACCAGAAGTTACCAAATGGTTCGTACAAGTATCAAAATATCATAATTCCACCGGAACTAACTGGTGAATATGATTACGAGATTCTTATGAACGGAGACTCCGAGAAGGTTCCAAGGCATCTGCGAGGTTGTGCTTGTCGGTTAGGCCCTTGCATACGATACTGTTGTCCTAAGAACCAGAAGCTCGTTGCCGACGAGCGTAGATGCAGCGAGGATACTCCGGAGTTAGATGACTTTGATGGCTTTGTGGATTTCGTTTGGAGGGATGGCACCGAAATGAAGATGCACGTCTCCGATGACTTGATCATTCAAAGAGATCTTCCGGTGCCTTGCTCAGAGCATATCAGTATTTTCGATGAATACAAATGGAAACTGCTGGAGGTGTGGTTTAGAAACTGTAATTTGTAAAGCTATGCAATAATAACATTATTTTATTTTAAGAATGGAAATATCGCATACCTATTTGTGTCAGATAATTCAAGTAACCAACGATCCAAAAATCAATATTGTCTACAGCCTCTGCGATTTGGTAAGGAATCAAGGGTCCAACTGATTCCACAATTTTGCGAAGATCCTCAAACTATATGGCCAACCATAATGCGTATGCTAATTTTGTAATTGTTTGTATTTGATTTTTATTTTTGAAAAGTTTTCTTTTTTTTTAGTGCTTATACTGAGTATTGTTTGCTCCGTTCTTACGATCGCTGTCTATATGGGATTGCCAAAATTACGAAATCTTCATGGAATTTGTTTCATTTGTTACTTGTTCATGTTGATAGTGGCTTTTTTGTTACTACTTTTCAACAACATTTTTGCTTTCTCTGTATCGGAAAACCAATGCAAAGCAATTGGTAAGATATATTTGCATATTTATACTTAAATCATTATTTAGAATAGAATTTTTCGATCAGGTTACGTTGGATACTTTGCTGTAATGTCGAGATTTCTTTGGCTCGGTGTTATAAGCTTCAATTTGTGGAAGAGCTTTCGGGGCACCAACTATAACGAAGATTATACAGTCGCATATCGGTTCACCATCTATAGCATAATTGTCTGGACATCTGCGGCTGTTTTAACCCTCATTATATTTATTATTGATAGCACGATGGATCCAGATGATATGGATCAACTACCTTGGATGCCAGGAGTGGGAATATACTCCTGCTGGGTCAAAAGTGAGTAGATCAACAACTCTAAATGATTAACTCTGATCTCACTCTGAATCAATAAATAATTCCCCACAGCCCATGATTGGTCTGCAATGCTCTATTATGTTGGGCCTATGTCAATACAAATTATATTCAATACGATAATGTGTGTCATGACGGTGAGATAAAAGTAATTATTGTTATTATTGGAATTGATATATCAAATTCTAATTGAATACTTAGACGATTCGAATTTTCAATGGGATGGGTGAAATGAAGAATTTTCAAGGGCAACAAAAACGTCATCAACGTGTCCAATCGTGTATAAAGAAGTAAGAAATTATAAACATCAATCAATTGTAATTAAATTTAATTTGTTGCTTTTTCCTGTTTTTTTTAGGTGTTGTATATTTGCCCGACTTATCATTATTATGGGAGTTCCTTGGACTTTCGAGATACTTGCGTATTTTGCACAATTTGATAGCGTTCTCCAGAGAATATATATTTTTTTTGATTACATCATTTGTGGTGAGGGTATTCTCATATTCACATCGTTTGTGCTAAAGCGTAGTGTTCTTAAGCAAATAGCTAATAGGTAAGTATTTGTAGAGCTAAAGAAACCGAAGAAAGAAACAAAAAACTATTTGAACCTTAAATTTTGTAGCTTGGCTTGTTTGGTTGTTATTAGTATTGTTATTTATTTTTTATACCCGCTACCCATAAGGTAGAAGGGTATTATAAGTTTGGAAATGTATTAACATTAGGAAATGTATGTAACAGGTAGAAGGAGGCATCTCCGACCCTATAAAGTATATATATTCTTAATCAGCGTCAACAACCGAGACGATATAGCCATGTCCGTCTGTCCCTCTGTCCGTATGAAACACTGGATCTCAGAGACTAAAAGAGATAGAGCTATAATATTTTTTCGACAGCATTTGTTATGTTTGCACGCAGATCAAGTTTGTTTCAAATTTTGCCACGCCCACTTCCGCATGGCGAGGACTGGACATTTCAACAGGATAACGCTCCTATACACGTTGCGAGGTATACGATGTCGTTCCTGGAATCGAAAAATATACCCCTATTGCAGTGGCCAGCAATAAGTCCGGACTTAAACCCAATTGAGAACCTTTGGGGCATCCTGTCAGCCAAAGTTTATAAGGGTGGAAGACAGTTTGAGTCGTTGAAGGGCTTGAAGGAAGCGATTGTGAAAGAATGGGATGCCATCGACCCAACCACGCTCCAAACCTTGGTGAACTCCATGCCCCAACGTTTAGAATTGGTTAACAAATCAAACGGAGACTCAATACCATACTAAAATACTAATTTTAAGTCATTTTGTTACTTAGTTCCTTAATAATTTGCGTTTTTTTCAATTTTGCACATATATCAACTTTCTATGAACAATTTTTTTATTTAAATTTTTTATGTATTAAACATTTTATAATTTAATAAAAATCATGTTTTTCAAATTTCAATACCAACTACCTATTAAAAAAAAATATTGATAAAAAATGCGTCAAGTAAAAGTTAAAAAAAAACCAACAAAATATGATGCACAAATATCAATTTTACTGAGGTACAATATTGTTTTCGGAGTCGAAGCTGCACCCTTCTGCATGTTACATTCATACCCTGCAAGAACACAGTTATAATATCCTTTTACCTTATGGATAAGATATTTAACAATAATTTGGAATCTGAATATCTTTTTATGAATTCCATTTAATTTAAACATTTTGAATATTACTCGGCGAATTGATTTCGTTGTTTATTTCAAGTTAGCAAATATCACACTGGTATGTACAAAGTAAATCTTGTCCGGATTGTGGCCAATCAATGCATTTATATCTGCTGAATTTCAATTGAATCACCACTTCAGTTGCCTTAATTCGATTGCAGCAATGTTTGTCTAGGTAATTAGTATAAAATCCAATCACAATACTACACGAAAGTCAAAGCTAATGAATGCCAAGCAATGTTGTCATCTCCTGTTGCCTGCTTCCTGATTGTCCTTGCTTTCCTATGACATGCAAATTCGGCATTGTTCACATATTGACACCCGGAACTCAACCCTTGAGGCAAAGTCAACCCTTTTTTTAACAATCGAATCGAAGATAAAGGGAACTTTTCTTTGCATAACTGTGAAGAGTGTGTGTAAACAATAATTTAATTTCGCACTAATGCAACAAATTAGTGGTTTCTTCTCTGAAAAGGGAAAGAGTATTCTCAGAGATCCCCAACTGAATGCAAATGAAATCGCAAGAGAGAATTTCCAGTCTCATTAATGTCTTCGATGCGGCAATTAAAATACTTTTTGCATACAAATTGATCACGTTCGATGAATGTGTGTGTGTTGCAATCATATTGAAGATGATGTCGGGATGTAAATCATGATTATCATTTTATTGCCGACACATGTTTTCATTAACAGTCCCAAAGAATGGGGTCAATAGCATCATCATCATCGTCATCATCGTCATCCACCAAGCAAAAACCGATGACAAATGATGTCCTTTCGGCCAGTTGCCAATTTTCCATAATTCCGCAATTCTGCACACTTGCTGCAACCATCGGTGGAGGGTCAAAGGTCAGACCTGATTTACATAATCTGCTTATGGCTGCCATCAATCACATATTGCACTATGGAGACTCATAACAGAGCCGAGCAGAGCAGTGAAGAAAAGAAAGTGCTGAAAAATAAAGGAAATGCCATAAAAATCGTGCTGTTCGTTGTGCTAATTAAACAGCAGGCAAGAGTTGCCACCAAATGTTGCAAGTGTTCAATGCGGCGCAACGAAAGGGTTGTTGTCATTAGCATTAATTGGAAAGGCAATTGGAAAGGTGAAATCGGGACAGTGGCTGCCAACAAAATGTTGCCCCAGGGACAAAATAAAAACTAAAGTTGAATCCTTTAAGGACGAATCCTAGAAGTGATAGTACACAATAATTTGACAAGTCATAATATTGATTACATGCGGCCAACAAGATTTATGGTTCACATATGTGTTCTTGAGGTCCTTTTTTTCTATTCGACGGGGTTTTTAGCCTGCGATTATGGCTTGTAATCGAACTGTTCGACAATGTTCGGCTATAAATCTTCGACTGCGGCCTGTTACATTTTAAATCGAAATGGAGGAAGATTTATTTCCAGCCACAAGTGCAACCCCTGCCCCCATTCCCCTATCTCAAGTAGTAGCATATGTGCGGCTTTTCATTTCTCTTTTTTTTCTCTTTCTTTTTTCTAGCATCACCCTTTACTATACAGAAAAGGGTTGCTTGAGGGGATTTTCGCTTTAGTTGAACTAATTTCGTGCATTTTTTAACAGTTTTCATTTGCTGCCTTTCACAGACGATAAATTTAACGCAATTTCTCAACAATTGTTTGCTTCGCTTTTTTATTCCTTTTACCATTTTTTTGGTATAAAACGCCTTGGAATTTATGCAAATGGGCGTGAAATAGTCGTGGAAATGCTCAAAATAAAAGAAATTAACAAACATAAAATTAATGTTTGCACCCAACAAATTTTTTTCTGGCCAGGACTCGCCGTGTCCTGCGAGTGTTGCACGTGTTCGATTCCATTTCCAACATTTTTGGCATTAGCTGAAATTGTTTGCTGCTTCTATCTCCGTCTCTTTCTTACTCTCTCAGTTAAACTGTCAACGATGTGTGATAGAAATCAGTGAAATGCTTGCTCTAGAGTCCTTGCTACCTGTGTGGCATGCACATCGCAATTCTCAGATTGTGGCCAAGTGCCAATAAGAGCGTCAGCTGAATTGGCCAAATGTTCAGATAACTAGAAAATGTCCAGACGATGCAACAACACATACATATAAACAAACACATACATAGATACAACTGTAATGGCGTTGATGGGATTAGCTCGATGACTGCTGACAATCGATAAATTTGAGCTCTATAATCGAAATTCAGCAGTTACTTTAATTGCTCTTCGATTGAACGGGGGATCAATCTTCCTCTCTCTCTCTTCCCGCTCCCTCTCTTAATGACCACGCAAACAGGAAGTTCGTTAGTCCTGAGCCAAAGCGTTGAATTTTTCTTTATTAAATTTTGACTTGCAGACAAAAGGAAAATTGTTGGTCGGGAAAACGAAATGAGGAAAAATGTGTGAAGGCGTGCAATGAATAATGCATGAAATTGTTTCAACAAAGCCTTTTAAATGTCTAGTTGGTTGTATGTGCGTGTGTGTATGGAGGGGAGTGAGAGGGCGACTGGCAGTGATTATCTGTCTACAAATGTGCGTAAATGAGTTTACATGTGCGAGTGTGTGCGTATGTGTGTCATTAAGCGTACCTCTCTATTACTCACATTCCCTGTTATTGCTCTATGTGTGCGTGTGTGTGTGTGGGTGTCATTTCTATGTCCACAATTACCCAGACGAAAGTGTGGAATCCATGCGCCCATTTACAAAGTACAAATGTGCTGTAGCGTGAAAGAGAGCAGAAGTGGATCGTAAGCATGCTGATATTACAGACATACCGTCTGCAAGTATTTGCATTTAACTCTCCCACCCTACTTCTGCTGTCTCAGATACACAGTCACATTGCATTTGCTTTGTCTTCTAACACACTCGCTTTCACACTCGCTCTGCATGCACATTCGTATGTACCACACTACAAACCCACAAATATAAGTGTTTGTGCTTTGTATGGGCGTCCACATCTAATTTGCGCTCTTTTCTTTCACGTTCTCCTTATGCGCGCTTCAACTTTTAGCATGCACATTATTATGATCCACACTTCACACCTACGTACATGCATATGCTTTGTATTAGCACCCATAACTTATTCGCTCTCTTCTACTCTGCACTCCACTCTCTCGATCGCCAAAGCTATTATGGTATTTGCCTGCGCACTCTCTCATTCCATATGACACTTGCTTTTGAATAGCACCTTCCATTAGCGTCCACATCTAATTTGTGCTCTCTTCATATACTTGCATATGCTTTGCATTGCCGCGCTCTCGTACTCTGCACTCTACTCTCTCTCGCTGTTATTGTATTTGACTGCGCTCTCTCTCATTCCATATGACACTTGCTTTCGACTAGTACCTTCCATTAGCATTGTTATTGCTGCCTCTCCCTTCAATTAGCCACAGAGCAGGTTCCGCTCATCAGCTGAGCGCGCGCTTTGTTTGCACAAATTGACTGACACTGATGTTTCCCTTACCTTCCCCTTCCACCAGCAAAGCTAACTGACAGCAAACTGACACCAGTCGAACTTGAGTTCTCTGCCCCCTCACGCACACAGATAGACAAACACACACATGTTGCCATCCTTGTACGTGGCACGCAACTTGCAACTTGGCGTTTGGCTCCCCATCTACATATGCTTTATTAGTTTATCCAAGTTGAGGGTTGCTCACAACATTGCGGTTGTTGTTGTTGTTGCGGCTAATATTAATTTATTGTCAATGTTGCCAGCTGCCCCTGCCACTTGCTACTCGCCACACACACACATCCAGTGATATGCATCAAAATGAAAAAGGACAATTTAATTTCATTTACCAACGTAACCACACAAGGCGAAACGGGGAAGGGGGCGTGTGGCAGGACAAATGTGCCATTATTAACACTTGCGACCACAGAAAGTCGGTCAAAAATGTGGCAACAGTTTTTGTGGAGCCCGAAAACTCTAATTATGAAATGATGAATCTCGTCTCGAGGCGGCTGCACATGTGGCGCCATCTACCAACAACCCCTCGAGGCTCGAGGTGACTGCGGCCAGTTTCATAATTCATTTTGAATACTTTTTTGCGCTTATCGCTGAGGGAAAGATTTATGTCCTGGCAGCCAAGAGAGGTAACCCGATCTACCTGGGGGCAAGTCTCAACTCCTTATCCGCTCGGCAAATGATTTAATGCTCACTTACAGCATCAGCTAATGTGACTGCTCCCGTTTTGTGCTTCCGCTCTTCGTTCGCTGCTTTCTGTTCTCTTCCCTTGGCACTCTCTCTTCGTTCGTTTGCCATTCCCTGCGGCGCCATTAAATCTCATTAAAAAGTTGGAGCTGAAGTTGAAGCTGAAGTATGCAAATTATAAATGTTTGCCGCATTTCGTTGACACTGCAACAAAGCGAAGAAAAACTTGCACTACTTTTCACGCTTTTCATGGCACGCTCAAAATTGATGTTGCCATATGTGAGTGTGTATTGTAAGCAACGGAGTGTGGACTTCATTAGCTATGCATGAAATTCAAATGGTGTGGAACGAGAAACATCATTGATTTGCAAGTGACGAATGAGCTTTCCATTACAATCAGCGTGTGTGCGAGGGAGAGGGGGCGCAAATGACAATGGAATTGCGGAATTGAAACATGCGTCACTGTAATTGGAAATGAAACTGACTCAGCGTCAACGTCAGCGTCAAAGTCAACGTCAATTCTGTTGTTTGCTGCCGTCCGGCTTTATTAATCATTAATAAATGTTTTCTTTATTATTAAAAACGCAGCGACAGCACATAAAATCAGCATAATAAATCCACGCACGTTGCCCCTCCCACTCCCCTCTACACATCAAACTCAAAGACAAAAGCAATGCAGAATACGCATACGAAACTCGTGTGTGAAAGTATGTGTAAGTATGTGTGCATGGCCACAAAGAGAGAGCGCACTTTGCTGATAAGCAGCAAGAGAGCATTTTGCATTAAAATTTCAGTCACATTTCAAACGAAGAACACAACAACAACAACAACAACATAAAAAAAGGCAGACGAGCATACATAGAAAGGCTGACAGACAAACAGACCGCCCAAAAGTAAATAAGTAAACAACAAGGAGCAGCCAGAACACACAGCATAATAGTGCAAGAGAGTGTGGGAGAGAGCGAGAGAGAGAGAGAGAAGTGAATGGAGAGTATGAACTGTGAGCGACGTGGGAGCCATGTTAACGCTACGTTTTACATAAGCAAATAGAATACAAACTTTATGCGCATTCCAGCGAGGGGCAAAACGGGCGAGAAAAGGACGGCGCATACATTACATACCATCCCAATGCTTATATACACCAACACACTCCTAAATATGTATGCACGTATGTATGTATGTGTGTATGTACAAAGCTCAGTCACGTCCCGCCCATTCACTTGGAAAGTCGATGCTCGATGTGACTGATTACTGCGTCGCCAGTCGCTCTGTTGTTGTTGCTTCTGCTTCTGCTGCTGCTGCTGCTGCTACTGCGACTGTTATTGGGCTGCTGTTGCTGTTAATGACAAACAATGTCTGCCATTTTGCCAATAGATCGAAACTTTGCCAGGGGAAAAAGTCCTTTTTCAGCTTGTCATAAGTAAAAGTGGAAGGTCAAGTCTAAAAGTTATAACAATATAGGGGAGAGAGATAAGCGCTTTAAGATTTATTTAAAGTTTAATATTTCTGGAACATTTTAAATATATTTTCAATACCAAAGATTTTCAAAACCAGAAATAAGTGTTCTCAGAGGTTTCTAAAAAGTGTTATATTAAAAAACATTTTACATCGACCTTATAAATGTTTGATTTCTAATACTAAAACGATGAGTATGATAATATTGTTTAACATTTTAAACCTTAAAATTATTCCTTATACTTCTAACATAACCATTTCTATCATTTTACGCTTAAAATTATATTTACATTTTATTATTTTTATTAAAACTTTTTAATTATTTAAACTTAAAATAAGAATAAATTTTTTTTTTTCACATACATGAAAGTATTTTCATTTAAATACATATTTCATTACCAAATTCTTCTTTAATCAATAAATTATTCAATAAGATAAATTCAAAATAAAATAAAAATTATTTCCAACTTCTTTCATGAACTTTTCTCTCCTTTATAATTTCTATTTTTATTCAAATTTCTGAAAAAGCAAACAACACAGAAGTTTTCTATAATTCACCTGACAATCAGACTATTTACCTAGAAATATACTTTCCATAGCTTAGACATTTTTTTAGACACTTTTTTTTTGGAGGTTCAATAGCAAACTTTGGATTAATTCTTGAGAAATAATTGTTGCTTTTTAATATGTAGGCTGCGTGCGTCGCTTTTTTCCTCTTTTTTTTTGGGTCTTCATTTGAATAACTACCTTTTGCTTTGTTCCCTGATTCTCAGTACATTGCGGTAATTTGTCTGCGGATCAAACAATTGTTGAATCAAACACCGAAAGCAGTCAGAACTTTTACGAAAAAGGTTTATGTAAATGTGGCATGAAAAAGAAAAAGACACAAAAAAATCGAGGCCAAAAGCAGGTGGATACAACCGCAGCTACAATTGTGTTAATGTTAATGCTTGTGGTTGTTGTTGTTGTGGTTGTAGTTGCTGATTTATTCAGCAGGCACTCGACACTAATCAAGTAAAGTAACTTGCCTAGAAGCTGCCAACGAAGGAAGGATGCGTGCAGTCCTTGTACAAAAAAGGAATTATGCACTTGGTCCGACGCAAAGCGAAAGCACATAAAACATTCCGTTGCATAATTGAGCAAGTTGGCAGCACTGCCGCCACACTGCGGCAGCCCCAAAACGAATTTATGGCAGCACCCGACCATATGTCTTGGGAGACTTATTTGTTTTTGCCGGGGAGGGGAAGCGAGAGGGGAAGGGAGGGAGGGGGAGAGACAATTGTCATCCCAGTGGCAGCTCCATGACAAGTTCCCTTTGCATTAAATATTTTTATGGCCCTTGCCACTTGAGCTTCATTGTTTTATTGTCCTGCTGCTCATCAGCGGCATGAATATTTCAAAAATCTAGCCAACGACTCAACTCAAACTCAAACTCCACTCGCATTTTTTGCATAGAAAAACTTAATCTTTTTAAGTAAATTCCTTGCTGAAATTAAAGTACAAGCTGAGCCGGATGAGACTGATGAAGGGGGCGGAGTGCCTGTAGTTGTATTACACACACACACACACACTTGCTACGCACTTTGAGTGCTGCATGCAACGCTCGTAGACAACATTGATGGCGGCAGCAACAGCAACAGCAACAGAGGCAGCGGCAGCTCCTTTTGCCAAGAGAGACAGAGACTAACGTTCTGCGCACGTGACGCGCATTTCCAATTAGATTTATGATTTTAATACTTCGTATTTTTTCATAAAGTCTTTGGAAAAACACCAGCAGCAAAAGCAGCAGCTCCAAGAGCTACTCCAACAACAAACAGCAGCCAGAAGCAAAAGTCTTTGGCTTGAAAATTATGGCTGCTGCTTCTGGCGATAGCATGAAATTTCCTAGTTAAGCCAAGCGCGCGAGCAAAAGTATTCATTTAATGCGAATGTGAATGCGAATACGAATACGAATACGTATGCGAATGTGAATACGAATGGGTTAGCTGTAAGTAAAGACGCTTGAGTTTAAGGGTATTTCTCTCATATATGATCAACGCGCGTCTAAAGAACACTTCGTATATGGTCACACTTATTATTTACAATCCCCATTTGTCATATTAAAAACTGTTTAAGCTCGGCTTTAAAGGCATTTTGAGCGTTAGCTCACTGAATTCCGCTTCGATTATTAACCTCCATAAATATAAGTGGCTAATTGATTAAACACTTGACTCATAAAAGTATGAAATTCTTCACAGAGTTATAATTTCACACAAGAAAATTGATGGAGGTAGAAATTTGTGTGTTATCTTTTGTTGTAAAATATAATAACAACAAAAATAAAGTACTTCTTCGTATTATTTTTGGGAAAAAGGTTCTCAGAGTGTTATCCATATACTGGCAATTTGTTTTCAAAATGGAATTCGATATTTTTAAGTTCATATTTCGAATTTTATAATAGTCTGAGAATTTTTTAAGTTAAAAATTCCTTTTGAATTAGTACTCTAATCGTTGTTCATCGGAAAAATCAAATGATTTCATAAAAAAATTTAATGAAAATCCATCAAATTTGCTGTTATTATATTACGAGTTTTTAGTTTGATTCTTTCTTATAAACAATACTATTGAAATTTACAAACTAAGAATAAAAGTCTGGAAATTGTTGTGACAGAATATTCTTATAACTTAGAAGTTAAAATTCTTAAATTTATTCCTAGAGAAAAGTTAATTCAAATGATTTCTTTGATATCAATAATAAATTGGTCAACAACGAAGTTTATTAAAGTTTGAAATAGATCTAAATATTTTTTGAACTGATTTTAGTTTTTAAAAATTAATATTCAAAATGCCAAAACCGAGAATAATAGTAAGAAAATGATTGAAATCTAAACCTTAAACTTAAATATACGAAATTTTATATAATTTGGGGATTGAAATTTATCTTCGAAACTAAGATATACGATTTTTTATATAATTTAAGGAACTTGATTTCATACAGAAAATTTAAACTTAAATCATGTTAAATCGCAAAAGATCATCAAAATAAAAAAAAAACTTGAATTCTTATATAGTTTGTTATCATCTATTAAGTTTATTTTCAAAAATCGTTGCTTCAATTATATCAGTTCACAACAGTTTAGAAAATTTCCACTTCTCAAGAATTAATGTTATTCAAACACTTCTTTCGTACTCCATTAGAAATCCGTCATCTAATAGTTCTCTTTGCGACTTCATTAAGTTCAGTTGCGAGAGATGTTAATCTCGGAGAAACAGTTCACATAAGTGCTTTACCTATTTTGGAGTTTAGTATTGTTCAGCAAAAAGATTCATGATCGCTTCAACGTACTTGATATTTGTCCCCGTCCGACCCTCTTTAATCATTGGCCTCACATCGAAGGGGTCATAAAATTTGTTAATTTTCCACAGCAGAAAAAAAAACCCCGAAAACTGAAACTCGAAAACCGAAAAAAGAGAAGTAAGAGATAAAAATAATAAAACAGAAACAAAAGTTGAAAAATCAGGGCAAATCTAAACGAGAGCAACTTTAGAGTCTGTCGTCTCTTGGTCGGTTGTCAGTCGCAAGTTGGAGGTTTCTCGATGGGTTTTTAACGGCGAAACAGAAGCACGAGCACAGTGGGTAAAGTAAGTTTACCGCACCTTATCTCAAATGGGAAATCATTACCGCGTTTTTATTGTTTTACAGTTGGCCAGACAACAACAAGAAATCAGAGCATTTGTTGTTGCTGTATTTGTTTTTTGTTTTAATGTCGCAACTTTTGCTGTAAAAATATTTTTAACAGCATTTCACGTAATTTCAACAACAAAATAATTACATTTTTAAGTGCACTTATTGTACAAAGTATTTCTCACATTTGGAATGTTAACGTAAAGAAATCAAGCAAGCAAAAACCAAAGTAAAGATTGTCCGACCTGAAGATATCCTAGAGAGAACAATCTGCTAAATCTTAATAATCGCATAACATCAAATTAACATGATTCGAGTTCAAAGTATTTCTCACATTTGGAATGTTAACGTGAAGAAATCAAGTAACCAAAATCAAGTTAATGTTAAATGTTAAATGTTAATCGTATAACATCAAATCTAGATATCCTAGAAAATCAAAAAGAGAAAGAACTCTCTGCTAAATGTTAATAATCGCATAACATCAAATTAACATGATTCGAGTTCAAAGTATTGGAATGTTAACGTGAAGAAATCAAGCAACCAAAAACCAAAGTAAAGATTGTCCGACCTGAAGATATCCTAGAGAGAACTCTCTGCTAAATGTTAATAACATCAAATCTAGATATCCTAGGAAATGCTAAATGTTAATAACATCAAATCTAGATATCCTAGAAAATCAAAAAGAGAAAGAACTCTCTGCTAAATGTTAATAATCGCATAACATCAAATTAACATGACTCGAGCTCGAGGGGAGAAAACTGTAGACAAATTGCAGTTTTATTTAAATATCTCAACAACGCCCCGAAATTGCCAAAAACTGAATAATACGCCGTGAAATTGTCATTGCTGTGGGTGGTTCGAATTTTTCTCGAGCCGATTCGCGACTTGATAAATTTGCAACAATTTCGCACACTCGCGACAATTTTTTTTTGCTCTTGTTTCCGCTTTTTTTGTCAACAGTTGCCCGGCGGAAATTGGTGACAGTTGTTGTTTATTGACATGCCCGCAGCCACCGTGAAAACATTTTAAAATTTGTAAAACATAAAATCAAATCACAGTGCGCTCAAAATAAAAACACATCCCTCCCTACAAAGCGCCCCCAACAACAACATCAAAAATTTCGCATAATATTTCACACCATTTATTTTTGTAGAGCTCGAGGCGTGTTTTGTGTTCTTTCTAAGTGGCAAGAAATTGGGCGGGGGATGAAGGACGAGGACGAGGAAGGAAGTGCCGCATAGATAGATCGAGGCATATGTTCCTGATGTGTAGCATGCCGCAAATTGTGGCAGAGTGTTTGACAATTTATGGTCGAATATTTGATATTTTATTGGTTTTTATTCAGAAATACAAAAAGTGGTTTTCCTTTTATTAATTTTCGAGTGATTTTCAATGCAATTGTGATTTGAATTTTATGAAAATTGTCATCTAATAAATAGATGCAGTTAATATTAAAATTTCAGTATTATATATATTACAAATACTGAGCTCTTTCAGAACATAAGATATTAATATTGAATTATAGTTGAATTATACTTGAATTTTATTGTTAAAGTTTTATTTGCTTTTAAAAAATGCAAAAAAAAAATAATTTTAAAAATTTTCTCTTTACTTTTGAAATTACTGAGTTCTCTCAGAACATTAATTATCAATATTATAGGCTCCTTAAGTTTTTTAAAAGGATCTAAAAAGAAATAAAATTACTTTAGATTTATTTTTGAGAATTATGCAAACTTAAATTATGTTATTATAATGTTCTATAAATTTCACCACATTTATTATTAAAATTACTCAATTTTCTTAGAGCAAGAGATATAAATTTTTTTATATATGTATCTAAATTTTGACATTCTTTCTATTAAAATTACTGAGCTATCTTAACCAAGAAATTATTATTATTAAAATTTCCTAACATTTTTAAATAAGTTAATTCTTTTGCCATTTTAATGTGAATTATTTGTGAATTTTATTCCAACATTTATTTTTGAATATTCTAATTTACTAATTGAATATGGTATCGCCAATCATTTTTTTGTAACATTTCCTTATTAAAACCCACACATCTTTTAATGCACTTTCAAGGGGTTGACATCTCAAGCATATTAAAGTCTCCAAAATATCTCGAAATATTTTGCTTTTAAGCTCGAAATATTTTGTGAGCCATAAAAAAGTCATTAAACATATGAGCGAAGAAGCAGCATGAAATTCTTTCGTCTAATGGAAAGCGAATTGCGCTTCTCACTTACCTAGCTCACATTATGCTTAGTCTTAGGAAAACTTTCATCAAAGATGTGCATGTCTTACGCTCACATGTTGTTTTTGGGGGCAGCCTTTCAATTAGAAATTTGCGCAGAGTCAGCACTAAAGGGACATCGAGTCCTTGCTGCTGATGCTGCTGCTTCTCATCAGACTCATCACTCGGACTCATAAAGCGTCAAGAGAGTCAAGAGAGGAAGAAGGCGTACAATGTTTTTGGCCTCAAAGTGCGTGACGAGTTGAATTCAGTTTCGGAGGAGCTATGAAACAATTCCCTCGGGCTCTCAGCTGTGACAAAAGCAAACTAATGGTCAGGGACAGGCCAGGGAAAGCGGGTTGGCTTTTGGGTCAGCAGAAGAGTAAGACAGAAATACAATTTATATAAGAAAGAAACTATCCCAGCACAACTCTATCACTAGACTCTTCGAAATCGAAGTTATAAATCGCTTCAACTGGCTTGAAATAATTGCCCTACAAATTTTCGGTTCTTCTGAATAATTAATTTCAATGGTCCGCTTAAGGTTTACATCCTGGTCAAGTTATTTATGTCCGAAGTCTCAGCACTGATTTGTGGTTTACAGTGGCAAACAAAAGTCAGTGTACCGTGTGACCGCAAAGGTCATTTAGATGCAAGATTAGTTTTATTGCCCAACTTCTTGCAAATTGTTCGCATAATATGTAAATCGTGCGTACGCCACTTTGAATTATTTTAAACTACAAATAGAAGATGATTTACGATCTTGAAACTAGAAATATTTAATCCCCCTCCAAGATCCTAGACCGATTTCTCTACCAAGTTTTCCTTAGCCTGAGTCGCACAGCAAAAAAAATTTGCATACGTTGGCAAATCAACTCGCCGCACTTTGATGTTGTTTGTTTTTGATGTGGAACGCTTCACGAATCTATAACTAGCTCCGCCTCACTTATTATCTCTCAACTGTCTCCGCCTTATCTCTAGAGAGACAGCCTGAGCTTCGGCTTCGTCTTTGGCTTCAGATTTGAGTTTTGTTTACTCGCCTCTTTTTTATTGCTGCAGATTAGCTCGATTATTGGCCGCAAATCCGACAGCTAGCCTTTTACATTGATTGACCCCTGACCCTATCTAACACAACAAAAAAAAAGGAGAAAAAACTCATATATGCCAGCGGCAAGGAAGCGTGTGCGGACAAGTGAAGGTAATTTGCTGCCTTCGAGTGCCTCTGGCCAAAAACTCTCCATGAAGCAAAGTCTAATGAAGCGGAAGACATCAGGGCAGGGGCTGAAAATCCGGCAAATCTCGCTCTCAATTCACCCGAGGCAACAATAACATTATTGAGAAACAGTTTGACAGGCTGTTGATTAAATAAGCACATACCCTATACTCTGAAAAAGGGGTAAACAAGACTGAGATATGCTCTAAGGTTATCTTTACTTAATGTTCTAATAACTGAAAAGGTATGGAAAAGTGACAATTTACTCAACAACATTATTGAAAGAAAGTTTGACAGGCAGTTGATTAAATAAGCATATACCCTGTACTTAAAGAAAGGGGTAAGATTTCTGATATATGCTCTAAAGTTATCTTTCCTAATTACGTTAATTTCTGAAAAGGTTTCTAGAAGGGACTGCATAACTAAGTCTGAGAATGCAAATCCCTCTTAATTTACCCGATAAGATTGTTGAGAAACAGTTTGTCAGGCTGTTAATTAAATAAGCACATACCCTGTAATTAGGAAAAAAGGTAAGAAAAACTGAAATAACTCGAAAGTTCTCTTTTCTTATAACTTTAACTCATGAAAAAGATTGTAAAAGTGACTAAATAACTGAGAATGCAAATTTCTCTCAATTTAAGAATCACTTTAATATGCTGTTGATTAAATAAGCACATACCCTGTAATCAGAAAATGGGGTTAACACGACTGAGGTATGCTCTGAAGTTATCTTTCCTAATTACGTTAATTTCTGTAAAGGATTCTAGAAGTGACTGCATAACTAAGAATGCAAATTTCTCTCATATTATCCGACAACATTGTTGAAAATCACTTTTATATGCTGTTGATTAAATAAGCAGAAAAAGGGGTACACACAACTAAGATGTGCTCCAAATTTATCTTTCCTTATTATTTTAAAAGTGACTGAATAACTGAGAATGCAAATATCTCTCAATTTACCCAAAAACATTAATGAGAATCACTTTGATATGCTGTTAATTAAATAAGCACATGTCCTGTAGTCAGAAAAACACGACTGAGATATACTCTAAAGTTCTCTTTTCTCATTGCTCTAAAGGATTTCAATATTGACTTTGACTACAACTTAAACTGCAACTGCTTCTCAAACTGTGACTGCTTTGCAAACTGTGACTGCTTCTCCAACTGCAACTGAGTCTGTCAGTTGCTCTGGCAATATGACAAATTGAGTTATTCGCATCTACATACAATGTACAAAAGAGCGAAAGAGAGGGAAGAGAGAGAGGGAAGGGGCACTCGAACTCGTAGCGAATATATTTCATTAGTATTCTTGACGCTGATTGCATTTTAATTAACACGGCGCCAGTCCATGGACCCTGCCCCCTATCTGAGGGGGTGGAGGAGGAGGAGGAGGCGGAGCACAACCCGTTTGATTCAATTCAAAATCCGAGAAGCGAGCACACGAAAAATTGAAAGAATCTCTTAATAACTTAATTTGCCGCATTTTGTGGCTGTGTAGCTGGTTATTAAATTGCTGGCGAAACTAGCTAACAATTTGTTTATGAAGTGCGCTTTAAACATGATCTGAGATATTCAACTTTATGATAATGAGTTTAATCAGTGAATTCCGGCTAAATAACTACGCTAAGAATAACTTGCAATTCCCACAAGCTTAAAGCATCAAAGGTATGATGATGATGATGATGTCGATTCCTCTTCACTGTTTATTGTTATTGAACATTCACAGTTTGGCCGATGACCACCAAGTGAGCGAAAGAGAGCGAAAAAAAGAACATCATCGGGTATTGGAAATGTTCGAACTGGGAATTTCATCGATCATAAAAATAAAATGGAAATTGCTACTTCAATTTATTTGCGGCATTGCCACAGCCACATAAAACAGTCATGAATTATTAACAGGTATGTGTTAAGGAGTGTCCGAGTGTCTCGTTGGTCATTGAACCGGTCAAGATGAAGCTCTCTTTCAAAAGTAGGCAACAACAAAGGGAAAATGGAAATGAAAAGAAAACTTAAATGAGTCATTTATATCGATTTATTGATGAAAAAATTTGTCTTATATTCAAGGAAGAACAAAAAAGAAAATTTATATTATTCAATTGGAAAAATTCTTTAATTAGTTTGATTTCATTAACTGCTGAGTATCATCAGAAATCTTAATGAATGATGATTTGAATACCATTATAAAAAATAGTTTCAATTATAATATTTATAAGCGATTTTTTCGTACCTACATTAATAACTACTGTTTTCTGAAAATTTGGTTGCGATCTGATAAAAATTGTAGAAGTTATATCACAAATAACTTTTGTAAAATGCCACCAGAATCTTAACTGATTTGTCTGACTATACCAGATAGATAGATAGATAGATTTATGGTATATTTTCAATGTAGTACTATTTAAATATTCGATATAAGGACTTTTTTTTGCAATTATGTTAATTTTATTAACAAACAACCTAAAAAAATCGTTATTTGGTAAAATATTTCATACATGACAGATTCTTGGTTTAACTTTTATTCAATATTTATTATTATTCAACATTTAGCGATTATAAATGTAATTCCTTTATTCTCTTAAATAAAAGAATTCTATATGCAATGTGGTTTATCTTTTGTATTCCATTTATACCATTATTTTCTTTATATGCCACTTAAAAATCGTGTTAGTTTTACATGAAGTGTACCTCCCAGGACCTTCCATCTCGTTGCCTGCTAGAAACAACCGTTTATCTTGCTCAAGAGCAAACCATTCTGATTGTTGTTCGATAAAGGGCAAACGCCCCTATGGACAATGCCCGAAAACCGAGACGGAGACGAAGACAGGATCGGGATCGAGATCTAGTAAAATGCTGTGTGTTCGTTTCAGGTGTTCCTTTTGACACTTTATGAAATTTATGACATTATTGGCCTTGTTTATTGCTGCTTTCCCTAGAAAGTGAATCTTGTCGAGTAACTGTAAAAACCTGCTCAAGGACACACTGGCAGGACACTCGCAGGACAACGCATTCGAAAGGTCAGGCAGTCAACGATTGTGTACGGCGATAAGCGATGGAACTCAACCTTCTGTCTAAATACGAGCATTATGCCGAGTGATATATTTCTCTATTACAAACGACAACCGCAACCGTTTTGGCAGCTGGCAACTGGAACTGAAACTGAGCTGGAGTCGGAGTTGAAGCTAAAGTTGAGGCTGAAGAGATCGGAGATCGCTGATCCGAGATGTGGATGGACACTCGAAGCTCTCGGTTCGCGGTCTCAAAGTCGCCGCTCGTCGCCAGATTTGTTATCTACAAAAGCGCGCCCGCTTTACGAGCATATGACAACCCTAAATCAAAAGCGCCGTCGGCAACTTTCATGCAAAAAAGCCTCTTCGTCTGGAGCCTGGCATGAGGCGGAAACCGTTGAGAAGCCGCATAAATTATCAGGCGGCATGAATCTAAATTAAATATAAACAAAAACACCACAAAAAACAACGGCAACAACTGCAAAGAAACAACATTTGACATTTGCCAACGCAAATCCTTTAAACACAAACACAAAAAACCAAAAACGCAGTGTCTCGATTTTCAATTTTGCCCCCGCCGAAGGACGCCTGTTGTTGTGGCAAGGTGGCAAGGTGTGTGTGGCGAAGGCAAATTGGGGAGAGGCAGAAAGGTTGCGACAGCAGACTTTGGCCTGACGGTTGCCACTGTGCTGCGTCTTACAAGGATTCACCATTAAAAATGTTAATTAGTTGCGCAAACATTGCAAACATTTGCGATTGAGCATCATCCGCAACTGTTGCGACCCAAGCACAGTGGTACGGAATCATGTGAAAACTTGAAAATATGAATTGGTAATCGGTAAAATAAATTAGCAACAGCTGCAACCGATTTGAGTAACTATTTATAGGAAATGGATTACCTCCTTAACTACTATAGTGTAGTGATATAGAAACAAAATTGAAAAATATAAAGCGAAATTAAGAAATATATTTCACTTTGTTAACCCATAGTTAGCATTAGTAAATAGTTAATAAATTTTATTTTCACCTATTAGAAGCTCAAAATAAAAATTTTATTGAATAAGAAATATGTCCCTTTTTATGAAAATGATTATTTCTATTGAATAAAGAAATATGCTATATTCATAACCGAAAAACCTTCAATTATACACAAAACATAAATCCATGTATAATTCGGAACTATATTTAAAATTTTGCAGTTGTATTATTTTCCAAATCTATTCTTTAT
This sequence comes from Drosophila kepulauana, assembly GCA_023558455.1. Classification (NCBI taxonomy): domain Eukaryota; kingdom Metazoa; phylum Arthropoda; class Insecta; order Diptera; family Drosophilidae; genus Drosophila; species Drosophila kepulauana. Next base: position 41,961,446 of record CM042369.1, read on the forward strand.
TAAAACCTGAAATATTTCTCAATTACAATTCTTCTAAAATGAAAATTAGGAATAAAATATTGAATTCTTTAAATAATATTAATGCATGATATGTATGAAAATATTCAAGTTAAAGATAGACTTTATAGAAACAATGACAAATTACTCATATCAGCAGGATAGTGAACAAATGCTTTTGCTTAGAGTTTTAAAGTACAATTTTATCATACATAATTTTTTTTTTTTTTCAGCAATTTTTCATTATTTAAATATTTATAATATTATATAATAATATTATTATATTTATATAACTATACATAGTAAACTTTATGAAACCAAGAATTTGTACATAATGTGTGTTGTGTAATTAAAAGTAGTTTTAAAAAATTTAGTTATATATATATTTTGAAGTAAAATTTAATTTTGATTACCACTCTAGACTTTTGTTTAATTTAGATTAAAATTCTCATCGAGCTTGCACCACCGTGCAAGAATTTAAGAACGTGGCTACGAATGTGAGTGCGAGTGCGATGAGAGCATCGCGTGCATGCAAATCGCAGGCGGGATACAAAGATTGAACGCCAATTAGGATGAATGTTTTGGCTTTTGGCGCACGCCGCTCTCTGCGAAGTCAGAGTCAGAGTTGGAGTTGGAGTGGAGAACGCCCCACAGTTCCAGACTGCATGACGCCTCGTGCCGCAGTTGAGGAGACGCAAGAGGAGGTGGAGCAGAGAAAAGGGAAGCTGCTCAGAAGAAGAAGAAGTGGCTCCCTGTCTTGCATGCCCAAGTTAATTGCTAAAAACTGTTCACACGTTCCGCAAACGCGACTTTTGCATACAACACCTGAGACGACAGTCGTGAGAGGGGAGAAGCGAAGACGATGGGAAGCTGCGAGGACCAAACGTTGACCATCTGATGGTCACACTTTGGCCATTGGCCATTTTCCAATGCTGGTCACGTACTCATCAAGTCGCTGGACTCTCTTTCGGAGCAGGAAATCAATATCAAGGGGCCTGGTTCGCAGCCATCAGCTTACCTTTCCTCCCCTTCCCTTCCCATCCCATCCCCTCCGCTGGGTTCACGATTTCCGTTGCATCCCTTACAGATTAAAGGCGCATTTCTTTTTATATATTTTCGTGTTTGGGAAAGTTTCTCGCATTAAGCATGTATGGTATGTCTGAGACCCAGTTATGCAAATCCAAACAACACTCATAAATATCGGCAATTCTACGAAATTTTTATATTGTCACCGACTCCAAGAGACTCGAAGTCGAAGTCGAAGACTAAGACGAAGTCGGAGTCCAAATTCAAAGTCGCTGTCTCAGGGCCTCAGTCTGTGGTCAGGTGTGCGCTTTAAATGCACGGCATCAACTACCGAAATTGTAGGCCCAACTTAGCAAGTACCGAACACCGAGTATTATCCAAGTCACCAAGGCGGTATTTAATATGATAGACACGTCGAACACAATCCAACGGTTAGGTCGTTAAAGCCGCGACAACGATTCGACTTATTTGTTTGTTTCTCTCCGTCTCCGTCTCTCCGTCTGTCTGTCTGTCTGTCCGTCCATTTTAATTTCCATTCGACTTTCAGGCGAATCAATCAGGGAAGGTCTTACAGTTGCCTGATCCCAAAGATAAAGCTGTCAAGCTCGACAGGTGCATAAATCAAGTTCGTAAGTTTCGTCGCATAGTTTTAAAGTTTCCAAATGAAAATCGCAATACACGAGATTTCATTAAACTTTTTCGTACAAAGAGAAAATCAATACGAGAAATTGTAATCCTGACGTGAAGCTCTCAGCTCTCGTCTCACGGCTCACGGTTCACGGCTTTCAGTTCTCTCTATCTCTCTCCCTCTCTCTCTCTCTCTGTCTCTCAGCACTTTTCCACACACAGAGTTTTCCATCCAGTATGCTTATCACGTGCCAGCGACAACGTTGGCAAAGTTCCCAGCAAATATCCCATCAAGAAGTTTTGTGTACTTTTTAGCACATATTTCGAGAGTTTGTCTACTACTCGTCGTTACTTCACAGCCGATATGCCAAGCATATCCATCTGTATATTCATATACTATATATAACATATAGTATGTCTGTCTGTGTATATTATGGCTTATGTATTTCACTTACATGCAACCATAACTTCATCGCCCTTTGAAAGTTGCGCTTGCAGTTCCTGCTTTTGAGTTAGTTCTTAAACTAATCATTGAGCAAAGGAAATGAAAAGAGTTACTTATTAAACCAACTACAAGCAGCTCTTATTGGGATGAAAGTTGTTAATAATTTTCGGGAAAGTGCATCCAATAATATTAAATAATATATTTTAAAAGGAATTTAGATATTTAAATAAATGTACTCGAAGTATCACAAAACAGTTGTTAAAAGTGGTTTACTCAAGGATTAGAAAAATATATTGAATACACGATAATTTTGTACTATAAAAAAATGCAGAACTTTTTATAGAAACTGATTCTTAATTTGACTATTTTATTAAATTTTAGAATTCTGCAATCTTTTCAATAGAAATACGATTTTTATATTCAAATATTTAAATATCTTCCCATGAAAAAATACGTATCAATCAAATTATACAAATAAAATGAGTGGAACACATGAAAAACATTGAATAAAACATAAACAGCTGCGGCAGTCGCGACTTAGTTGGTTTGGTTAACAATCTGGTATATTTTGAACTGGTATGGTATATTTAAAATATAGTAGTATATTGAATATATAAATATTTATTTACTACCGCACTCTTTTGCGGTATATTATGTACTCTATGGTATATTTTAAACGTAGTAGTATATCGAGATATATTAATTTAGTATATTCTAAGAATAATACCGCTCTTATTAAAATTTGGTAGCGGGTATTTTACTTTGTCAATTACTTTATTTTTTTAGATCAGTTTATAACAATTATAGAAAATATTTTGGTACTTACTTTTTAAGAACAAGTTATCTAACTTAAAAAGTTTAAATTTAAAGAACCCCAATATTAAGAACATATGTAAATGATAATTTAATATTATTTAGAGGAACAAGTATTTAGAAAAATTCGATAAACATTATTGATCGTTTATATACTCTACAATAAGTTGCTCAATTATATATCAAATATTTCCACTACTTATACTAAACAACACTTGATTTGATTTCACTAAGCGAACCGTTTAAAATTCCTTACATAATTGAAACTGATATTGCACTGGCATTTCATACTGACACCCAGAGGCAACTAAATGCCTATTAAGATCTTAACATTTTTATGTGCCAACACTTTGATATGCGACATTAAGAATCGCGTCGAGTCGATGTCGACGGCGATGTCGATTACTGGTAACCCGGGTTGACTTTACAGTCGAGTAGCTAAAGTAGATATCATTTTCATTACAATAAAAGGTCAGCAACGATTCGTATGCCGGGGGCAAGGCCTCATTTTGTGCTCTGAGGCGCAGCCACATCTAAAGTTGGGGCAGCAGCACGCTCCAAGTACATTTGCCATGTTTAGAATTAAGACTTTAGCATCGTTGAGCTGAACTCAAATGAAATGAAACTGGCGACAAACAATTCGAGCCAAACCCAAGGCGAAGTCGCAGCCAAGTCAAAACAAAACAAAACCAAACTAAAAGCAAACTACCAAACGCAAGTCGCAAGTTCTCGATGCTCAGTTGTTGTTATTGTTGTTGGAGCGAGCCTCAGGCCGAGTCATGTTACTCACGTTCCAAACGAGCTTTTGTCAACTTGTCTGAATGATTTTTGCACACTGTAAACAAGCCAAGACAGTGGGACAACAGAGTCAAGCGGACTGGGGCCAGACAGACAGACGGACGGATGGACGGACAGACGGACAGAGGGAACGACGTTCAGTATTGACGTTGACCCTGCACGACTCACATACAGAAGTTTCTCCCTCTTTATCTGTGTGTTTGTGCCACAAGGATTCTCGATGCTGGAGTCGTGTGCGATTTTGCCGTGGCAAGTTGAGGTAGAAGCTGCTGAATCAGAATCAGAAGAGGCAAAAGAAACTGCTGCGACTTTGGTTCAGTCCTCCTCAGTTCAGTTTATTCCCCGTGGGAGTCTTTTGTTATTGTTGTGGTTGTTGTTGTTGGCTGATCTTCGATTTTTCGTCGACGATATTGTCGTGTAATCACGAATTTATTTTTATTGAAAATCACTTGACAGGTGGCGCCTTATTTAACTAAGTTGTCAGCAGATTGGCCCCTCAGCGGGAGCAACAACTGCAATAACTCTGAGCGGGGAAAGGAAGGCATCTGCAGAGACAACTCCGCAGCCTGAGAATCGGAATTGAAAGGAGTTTGGATTTCATTATTATGAATATATAAATGCGGTGTTCGAGGCTGTTGCTCGATTATGGCAGCTATGGGAAAGCTTTAAGAATTGTTTCAATTGTGTTAATGCATCGCTTAGGAATTTGATGGGAACAACAAACATACAAATAATAATAAGAATAAACATATTTGAGCAGCAAATAAAAAGAGACACCGGAACAACCAGGATAAAAACAATTCATATTTGAAGAGCTCGCCAAATATTAAAATTATTTTTTAAATCACAAAAATAAGATGAGAAGTATAGATAAAAAGTTTTAAGCTGAGAAAGAATATACAAATTAATGAATTAAGCAACAATATATCATTTAAGAATTAAATCTGCTTTTAACATAACAATGTCTTCAATATTTCAAAATAACCATCAATCCAAATAAGCTATTTGAACTTTTTACATTATATAATATTTTAAAAATAAATACTGAATGTTTTCTCTCTACTTAGACAATTCTTAAATTCGTAAATGATTACTCTTATTATTATTAACAGTCTTTAATTTCACATAAGATTGCTATAAGATTCTTTAAAGATATTATTATTAATTTATAAAATCAATTTTATAAAATGTCAACATCTCATTGTCAGCATTCAATAAACAAAATAAATAAAAAAGTACAAATCATAAAACTTGTTTTAAACTACTTACTTTTTATTTTTCCTTTCACTCTAAATATATAATTTTGTATTTTTTATATTATTGAAAGACTGCATTTTTCTTTAATTGGCAACAACAAAAGTTTCTTCATTTTAGTTCATCTATATCATAAATAATGGTATAAAAGTAGAAACACTTTAAAGCTAAGCAAATATAAATAACTTAAGGATTTCATTGATTTCGTCTATTATTTATTATTTCAATATTACATTTTCTGTTAAAAAATAACAAAAAATACAATACAATACAATTCGAAATGATGAAGCGAGAACGAAATGATAATAATAAGAATTATATGCTTTCTTTTTATACATATTAAATTTGAAATTGGCCTTAAAGCGTAATATAAGGATTGATGCTATATAAAATATACATACTATAGATAGCTCATATATCGTTTATAGAAGTATATTGTGGAAATGCTAATCAACTAACTTTTGATCATAATCGACAAGAGAATTGAAAAAAGATGTCGCCGCAAAGAGTTTCTTACTAAATGCCACAATCGATTAAATAGATAAATCGAGCTACGATCACAATAGTTAAAGAGCAATAAAAAACACAGTTTTTCATCTCCCGTTGCGGTGGCTACTGCGAAAAGCCGGCATAATATTTTATTAAGATGCCATATTGAACAATTTAGCAAATTTCAGCAATAATGCAATTCCCACAAAACCCAAAAAAAAAATAATATAAGAGGAGAGCGAGAAAAAAAGAACCGCAATCGTTGAAATGACTCCCCAATAGGTTTGCTTATCGCCAAGAACACAACTCAATGTTTGCTGTATCGAGGAGGCAGCGAAATCTCCAGAGGATGCCTGCTGCGGCATCCTTAGCTACCTGAGAGTCACACAGAGAGAGAGAGAGAGAGAGAGAGAGCAAGAGAGAGAGCAGGTAAGCAAAGGTAAGCTAGAGGGAGCTCTGAGAAGGGGGGAGAACAAGCTGCGAATGCGATTAAGCTGCAGAGTTGTTGTGGCCATAAACATGTGGCAAGTGTTGTCGTTGTTGTTGTTGTTGCTGTTGTTGCCGGGAGAGTGTCTGCCGATTTGTGCAACACTTTGATGGCAAAAACAGCAAACGCAAAAACAATAAACAAAGCCAAAAAGGCAAGGCTTCGACTGAGTTTGTGTGTGTGTGTTGGATGCTGCTGGGATGTTGCTGTTGCTGTTGTGGTTGCTGCTGCCTCTGTTGCTGCCGCTGTCGAGGTCGACGCAGCGGGGCCGGCCTGCGAGATTGCTCTCTGAGGCTCTGATGCTCCGATGCTCCGAAGCTCGGTTGCTCTGAGGCTGTTGGCTGCGCTCACTTGGGGGCTACGACACAAAACCTGCTCCACCACCATTTGCAGCTTGCAATCGTTGTTGCAGCCGCAGCAGCAGCAGCAGAGAGATGACGATGAGGCAGTAGCAACAGCAACAGCAGCAGCAGAGGCTGAGACAGAGACTGAACGCAGAGACAGAGACTGAGAGGCTGAGGCAACAAACCCGCAGACCAAAACGACCAAACCGTCCAAGCGACCAAGCGACCATGTTTCCTGATGCGAGGCGATAGTTTATCGCCAATTTTCGTGCCGTGCAGAGGTGAACGCGGACCAACAACGTGCGAAAAAGCCCAAAGCCGAAACCGAGAGTCGAAACGAGAGTCGAATCGCAAATTCGTGTCGAGTGTCGAGTGCCGAGTTCCGACTTTCGTCCTGGAACCTACTTTATATATACATACATATATATACTGAATGTGTATTTCATTTCTCGCTGTGCGAATTCGCCGTCGGTTCATCGTCGTCGTCGTTGTCCTCGTCCTTTTGTCGCGGCCATGCGCGTTAACGGTAAATAATGGTCGCCATCTTGGCGCGAGTTGAATCAAATCACAGCTGGCTATATAGCCCACAATAATACATAAGATCTCTCTTTCACTATATATATTGCATATCGTAATCGTATATTTATTGCAATTCTTGTGTGCAGTGTGAAACGATAAACCGATAAACGATATCGATAACAAACGCGCATCAGCATCATGGAGCATCATGGCAGCGGCTTCGTTGCCTCCCCCTGGGCAGCGGTCCTCGGGCATCATTCGATGGCTTCGGATGCGGGCTTTGCAGCGGCAGCGGCTGCGGCGCATGTCCAGAATGTGGCAGCTGCCGCACATCATACGCATGCCATGCATCCCGGCCATCCGCATCATCATCCGCACTCGCATCCGCATCCACACTCGCATTCGCATGCACATTCGCATCCGCATTCGCATCATCATCATCATTTGGCGGCGGCGGCGGCGAGCGGCGGCATGCCAATGGATTTGCATGTGCCCCAGGGATTCCCCTACTATAGGTAAATACCTCTAGCCACCACACAAGGATACTCTATCAATACACACACACAAACACAGGTGCACTCTCCATCTCTCTGAGTTTGTCGCCTTTTGTTTTGGGGGCGTTGCCGTATTCAAATTGTCCTGCCAATGGCACTGAATCAACTTGTCTCCCTTCCTCTTCCCTCATTCCCCTGTGCAGCCTGCACTGCATTGCACATAGGAAATTATACCACTTAAATCTTTATATACCAAAACTAACGGCTTCCAGTTCAACACTATGTGTGTGAGCATCAGAGTTATATTAAAAGAGTGAGAGAGAACGAACTCAAAATAAGTGCAAATTGCATATTGATTGGGCTTTAATTGCTAGTAAATAAATTTGGCAAACTATGTGCACAAAATAATATAATCATTGAATATAATATACCAACTGAGTTGGGGAAGTGTCAAGTCATAAGTCTGATAGGATTTATAAAGAGAAGAGATACATAATGATTAGGCTTTGTCTATAGGAAACTGTCATATGCCTGAAATTTGTAATTTATTTTGGAAGTTTATTTTGACAGTATTATCTAAGCTATATTCACATCCGAAGTCTCTAAGTCTTATCTATCAAAACTGTCTCATGTTAATATACTAATATCACAGCAATATACTGTATTTGCGAAATAAGAGAACTCAGTGCTTCAAATTATAAGAATTACAGATATTATGTAACATTTAAATACATACATTTTAGTAGACAATAAAATATATGATACATTTATTATATAGATTATATTTTTGTAGATTATAAAATATAAAAATATATAATTTTCAATAAATAAATATTGCGAATAGTAAAACAAACCTATTTGAAGATATCGATTTCCCAATCGAAATCTAAAAAGTTATAATATCCTATCTAGAATTATTGTGAAATATTGATCTTAATTTAAAACGTCGTTTTCTGCGTTCAATTTGAGCATCATACAAAGCATTATGATTATTGATTTTAGCAATTTTCTTTTCTGGAAAAGTGATATATTTAGTATTTGAAAATACATCATTTCTGTATACTAATTTGTACTATATTATTTATTGCAAATATTTTGCCAGCTGTATACCTAACATATTTGATGACATTATATATTTCTAATCAGAATCTATGGACTGAAAATCCCTTTTATATGTACATTATACAAAATTAACGCTAGAGATAATATTTTATATTTGCAAAGATACATTTTTATTAAGAAAATTAACTATATTTTTTTGATTTTATGATAGCACACAAAGCTTATTAGATAAAAAAGAAATCTTTTCTTAGTTTTTAGTTTGAAATATTTTAATAACATCATTACTATTCTATATACTTTATTCTGTAAAAATTAAATATGGTATTTTTAAAATAAATTATTTTTATTTAAATATAACAGAGTATAAATATATCGTTCGTAGTATACAAAAATTCCTTTAGATGCAAATTAAAAGAGAATGGGAGTCTTTAGATTCATATTTTGCTGTAGCTTCAAATATTATATTGAATTCATTCTTATTATGCTCTATTTTCTATAATTTTCTTCACATTAATTAGACAACACAAAGTGCAATCTTTGGTAATCTTTAAGCATAAATTATATCGATTTAATTTTAATTATTTTCCGATCCTCGCTGAGCGTAACCCGTAACCTCTTGCTGATTGGAATATGTTGAGCTGAGGCAATTTCTCAATTTGCAGTTCAATTTAATGGGCTGTCGAGTTTGGCCAGAGAGAGAGAGAGAGTTTATTAAACATTTAGCTTAACTGGCTGGCCATCGTGACCATCAAGTTACCTCACCCACATAATCATAATCAGCCAAGCACTTTTCCTCAACTAAAAGAGGAAAGCCACCCAAGACCAATTTTGTAGGATGGCGATAAACTTAAAAATGAGTTCAGAAACTGCGATTGAATTGCAAATTGCCCCCAAAAAAAAAATAAGGAGGTGAAAGGCAGAGTGAGAAATGAAGGGGAGAGGGAGGAAGAGAGGAAGAGGAAGCGAGACCGTTACAGAGGTGCCAACATGGATGAAACTTGTAATTAAACTAATTGAATTTACGTGACAATAACACTTTCAACGATGTACTTGAAGCACACAGATTGTCACGAGATGATAACTTGAACTCTTCTCTCGCAGTTCTCTCTCCATCTCCCTCTCTCTCTCTCTCAGTCTCGTTGGGTGTTTCTCTGTGAGCATGATTCAGTTAGGTTGAAGCTGGCTTAATGCACGGTTATTTTCAATATCGAAAAATGAAATCGGCATCAAAGAACATTTTGCCGCAGTCGAAGTCAAAGTCAAGAGTCGAAGCTCTGTGCAGAAGACATTCCCATAACAATATGGCGATGGCGATGTAATTCATGAACTGTGATTGGTGGCGCGTCCATTAACTCAGGGCCAGCTGAAACACCGAAGACGAAGAGCTACCAAAACCGAAACGAACCGAATCCGGACTGGACTGGACAGTTAGTCAATCTGCCGCCGCTCGACTCGAAGTCGACTCTGAAGTCGCCTCTCAACTCAACTCTTGAGTCTCAACTCTGAAGTCGACTCTTGACTCCAGTCGACACAATCAGCGTCTATCAGCATTTTTCAATTATATCGAAATAGCGTTATCCGTGGCTGGATCGCGTCAGAACGCATAATTACTATAATCACCTGAGTTATTACCTTGGCGAATATTGGCGAAGACATACGAAAAGCGCCAAAGTAATATTAAAAGCAACAACAACAAAGACTTGACTCGACTCGACTTGAGAGACTTGAGTCGACTGTGAATACAGAAATCTAAACTGTGATTGTTTGTGCCCCTCCGTTTGTGGCTGCCTCAATTTCATTTTACTCTTTTTTTCCCATTATTTTCATACAGTTCTTCTTCTTCTTCATCAGTTCGTCTCCTTTAACTTTTCTCTCTTTGCACAATTCGTTAAAGCCGCGCGTATTTTAAAATTACACTCAGCGAAAAAGATTCTGGATGCTGGCCTTTTTTTTGTGTTCTAACTGGAAAATTGCTGCGACGTTTGTTTTTCATTAAGAGTTGCAACGCAGACTGTGGCTGCCCCTTGTGGCAGCAGCACGAACGGCATTTTCATTCCGTAAAGCGATCGCCGTAGAGCCGCAGAAAAAAATCAAAAAGCGACAGCGCCACGCAATTTTCCACGGCGTTGCCCCCAAAAAGATGGTCAGCAACATATTTTGCGGTTTCGAGGTCGACTTAACCATCAGCAGTTGGACCCAGGGGAAGCTAAGAGAGAGAGAGAGAGGGGATAGTGAGGGGAGTGAGAGGGAAGACTGCAGAAACTGCAGCAGAAAAACCATCATTTCCACAATTTATATTTCGAACGTGATTGGTGGAGTTGCATTGTTTGTGGGGTGAAGAGAGGGTCGAGGGGGGGAGAGACAGTGCAAGTCGGCCATTAAGAAATTGCAGCAAAGCATAAAGAGCAAAATGAAACCGAACAGCGACCGAAAAGCAACAACAACAACAACGCGAGAAAATGAAATAAAATGCTGAAGATTATGATTGCGATTATGTTGGAAGCTCAGCGAAATGAGCTTTTCAAAGGAGCAATCGAGAGAGGGGAGGGAGTGAGCATTGAAGGGGAAGAGGGGCAGAGCTGGCTTCCACATATGCTGGGAATGAATGTGTGTGAATGTGTGAGTGTGTGAGTGGGAATTGACCTCATGGGAAGCGTTCACAATCGATTTCGACTGTTGCGGCCTATTCACAACTGAGCAACGAATATTCGATTTCGTATTCGTATTCGCATTTGGTTGTTGACTACTTTTATGTAGCTAGATTGAAGTGCTAAAAATTGCAGTACTTTTTGGCTAACTAATTGCTATATCAGTCTGTGGGGATGCTACGGTGAACATACCAAATAAATTTTATGAAGAACTTGCCTAACTCTAGACAAGCCCAAAATAGTAAATAAATGCTTGAACTAACAATTAATCTTCAGATTTTTTATTCAAAGGTATTCAAAGTTTAAAATATTTGACGCAACAGTAGCATATCATATAATAATTAATGTTCTGATATATCATCGAATGATATGCTTCTGGTTTGTCATATATTTATCAACAAAAAATTGATTCGAATTTTTCGAATTTATTTATGACTTGAATAAAACTAAAACGCAATAGTTAGATCGATCGATAAATAATTGTTAGCGAACAAACGAACACATAAGCAATATAAAGTATGAATAAATTATTTTATTTAAATGTGATGACCAAATAAAAATTTCTGAATATTTGTATTTGCCATATTAACTAACAACAACAAATAGTATAATAACTGCCAGCAATTGAAAGTAAACAAACTTTAAAGCCTTTGTCGGAGTATTATAAAATATATAAAATAAAAATATTAATTAATAATTCATACCTTTAAATACTCACTTAGTAAAGTACATTTTTGTTATAATTATTTTACAATATTATTATAAGATAGTAGATAATTTTCAAATTCCTTAAAAAACATATTGAAAAGTGCATTAAGCTCGCCTTTGACTGAACTCGAACAAAAATTATTCTTCTTATGGAAACTATTAATTTTTGTTGATTCACAAAAATCAAATTTAGTCAATCAATTTCAATATCGATTGCTTAACTCCAACAAAAGAAAATTTACATTTTTTTGTTTCTTAAGAGTCCAATTTAAGTAGTTGCTTTTCAATATCGATTGCTCTATTTTATATCAAGATCGATGGCCTCTGCGACTTTGCTATTGTAAAAATTTTAAATATAATAGTAGTAAAATGATAAATTTCAAAAATATATAAATAATTTTCTGAAAAACTTTCGCCAGCTAACGGTGCAGCCCTTTTCCATTTGCCCTTTGCCCATGTTGCAGCTTCGCTCATAAAATTAAAGGTGTTACAAGAGTCCCACCCCAAATGCATTACCAGCTACACTTGTTTTGGCTGCAAGTGCTGAAGAGAGACTCGATCTGAGACGAAGTCTCAGTCGCTGTCTCAGTAAAAGTCTCTTAGCTTGTGGTCCAGCCTACGTCACATTCAATTAAATTATGTAAATGAAGCGCAACACTTGAGCCAGGACAAAAGTCCGGCACTGCAAATTGAGTTTGCCGAAAGATCTTGGCCAAGACAAGAGTAGAGGAAAGATGCAAGAGAGAGAGAGAGAGAGAGAGTGAGAGAAAGAGAAGGAGAGAAGAGGAGAGCAGACTGATACTAAAGCCAATGCCGAAAGCAAAGGCAAGACACTCCACCCACTCCGCCAGAGGCTGTCTTGACTTGCAGGTTGCCATCAAGTAGAGTAAATTACAGCTTTGTTGTTGCTGTAGCTGTTGTTGCGGTTGTTTGTGTTGCATTTACCGCGGCTGCCGTGGCGGGTTTGCAGCTTGATGAGCTTGATGTTCACACAGCCGCCAGGCATGAAGCTATGACACACACACACACTCAGTCTCACTCTTAGTCTGTTCACTTACATGTAGACAAGCTGGCTGGATGATGTCCTTGCTGCCGGCAAATTCAAAGTGAGCCAACAATTTCATCAACGCCAAGCGACGACGGCGACGATGGCAACGTCACCAGGCAACTTCTCCTCCTCCTCTTGTTTGCTGCCTTTGCTGCCTTTACTGTCTTCTGGTAGCGCGTAAAATTAATTGAAATTCATGCCGTGTTACAATAACAATGATTAAACGGCACACACATGACTTCCAAGTCTCAGTGCCAGGGCTGGCCCTTGGCTCTGAACAACTCCTCCTTTCTGCTGCCCGCCCCCCTTTTTGGTCTACAAAGTTGCGACCGCCACCTGACCACCACCTGGCCTCCAGTTGCACTTTTTCTAACTGCAACTGGCAACTGTTGCCACCGCAATGGCAACCGCAACGGCAACAGCAACACACACCCAAAGTGCAAAAGTACAAATCCCTGTTTGGAATACCAAATATTCAATTGCATTTCATATGCCTTAATACTTACTATAAGTTCACTGTGATTAGCGCTGATTCATAAATCGCATTCAACGCACATTGAACACACTCGAAAAATACAATTTTCCTTATCTCTTCTCTCTCTCATTCTACCGACAAAAAGGGAAGTTCGCGATCAAATAATTGAGATAAGTATTGAAACAACCCAAAATGAAGACGAATATAAACTGGCTAAAGCTCAATCGATTTATGAATACTCTATACAAGGATAAACTATTTAAAGTTGGTCTTTAAGGAACATCAATGAAGAATTACATGAAGGATACATTGTTATTCAGGCGATTTTCTAGTCTAGGCAAGTCTAATGTAGTCTGATTATGACATATGTATATTTTATCAAATATTTAACTTATTTTGAGGTAGAGAAGATACATCTTTATATATAATATATAATCGAATAATATAATACATAATATTATATGAATAACATTTGAATATCTGATTATGGCAAATATTTATATGATGTACATGAAGAATAATGTTATTTCTTATTTTTATAGAATGCATTCTTCAAAGTATGTATATGTATACAATAAGATGTCATAAGATAAAAATGAAATTAATATTACTTACTATAGAATTAATAATTTAAAAAATATCTCTCAAATTCTAATATTTAAACATTATTTGTTTAGAATTGAGAATATAGTTAGTCAAATTTAAGTCTATTATAAAATTGAACAACTATTAAGGATAATTGATAGCATATCGTTCATCATTATAATCTTATAATAATCTAATAAAAAATAATTTAATTGTCAAATGAAATATACAATAACGATTTAGTTTAAAATATTTGTAATGAACTTATATATTCGTTACGGTTTTTGACACTTAAAATCAAGTGTGACCGTATAACAAAGTGAAGGGTATTTAAAACTACCACATTTTTTATGATATATATATGTATATAATATGGGCACATTTAAAGCAATTATTTGATCAGAATTAATATAAACAGTTAATTTGTAATATAATTTATTACCTAAAAGATAATGAAATATTTCTGCATATATTATCTGAGTCTATAAAATAAAGATATGCAAACATCTAGGAATGTTTAATAGTAAAAATGATGCAAAGAACGGCGTCGTATTAAGAGACAACATCATAGAAAGAAACTTTGAAAGATTCAAAAAAGTTTGTCTATACTAAAAATGATAGATAAACACGACCTCATATTTCGAGTATAAGTATTAAAGTATTCAATGTTCGGCTGTCGAATACTTCAAGCAACCCCATGCGACATTAGCAGCAGGGTATAACCGCAGAGTTGTGGGCAGAGCTTTACGCTTTTCGCAAAACTTTGCCAACTTATAAATATGTATGAGAAGTTTCGAAATTGTTGGAATCCCTGCCGACAAGCCACAGACAAAAAAAACAGCAACAAAAACCAAAGAGCAATAACACAAGGTCGGTAAGAAGACAGGCGGCGATCGGTCGATGATCGTCAGAGTCGATCAGTCGATCAGAGCAGCAGCAGCAGCAGTTCGTCAGTCAGTCAACGACTCGGACTTCAACTTCAAAAGCCAAAACGACAGACAGACTCGAATGTTTCCAAAGAGAGGGAGGGGAGAAAGACACTCCGAGTTGGAAGGGGGGAAGTCGAAAGAGGATCGCGAGGAGTGTCGATGCAGGAAGGCAAAAGGCAATCATTGATCAGCGGAATTTAGAGCGAAAATTTGATATTAAGGCCAAGAACCAAAAACGAACAAAAAAACAACAACACAACACAACAAAAATTACGGCAAAGAGGAAGCTGAAAACAGAAACAAAAAAAAATCGAAATTGTTAAAATAAAATTAAGCAGAAATAAACGCCCCAATATATAAAGCATGAGAGCATGAGACTTTGCCGCAATTGATTGCAGCTGGAATTGCACTTGAACTCAAGTGCCACAAGTTGCCATTTCCCCCGTCTTCCCTCTCCACGAAGTTCCCTTAACTTCATCTAGGTTCTACGTGTATCGAAGAGCTATTCCCTGAGTGCGCAGCGTCTTTCGCTTTAATATAAATAATTGTTTACGGCAACCGCAAGTGGATCTGTGGCAGCCACAAAGTGGATCTGCGACACACACTGCATCTCTTTTGGGCACAATCAATAATGATAGATCAGCCAATTGGTTTCCCTCTCTCGCTTCCCCCAAGGGAAGACGATTCGAGAGAGAGCGAAGAGAGAAGAGGAGATCGTTGCTGTCAACAAAGGGACAGCGCGTGCGATCAACGTCTGACCGCAAATCGCTTTGGGTGCTTTGACAGCATCATTCAAAAAGTGGAGAAGAGCTGTTGAGCTCCCTGTTTTTGTTCATACAACAAGTACACACAGTGGAGCTAGTTAACAGAATATTGAACTTTAATTATCACTTTTACATTTAAGTCATAAAACACGAAAACTTAAATAGACTCAAATAATTTGCAAATAATTATAGAACTAAAGAATGTTAGTTGTTGCGAATGAAGCACTTACTTGCCTTTTTATACAATCAGAATACTTAAACACAATACTTCAATATTACTAAAGGAAACATTACTTAAATATAATATAATAATAAATTCATTGACTCTAGAAATATTTTAATAAAACTCTTCTCTTTTAATATGTGTATTTCTTATTAAATACTATCCTACCTTATAGCTTCATAGACTTCAAAATAGGGTTAAGAAAACTTTTTAGTTTTAATATGTGGACTTGTTATTAGATTCTTAAAAAATCTTCTCCATTTTTCATAACAATTAGATCATAAGAATAGTGAATATTTAAGAATGAAGATCAACAAAATATTTCAAGACAAAACTTGTAATATTAATATTTTTACCTAAGAATGGTAACTTATACTTCTGAAGAATTAAATCCCATACTTCCTTTCAACAAAACGTTTTTTCAAAATTTAATTTATAATGTAATATTAAAGATAAAATTAAAAATAAAGGAACCACTCTTTTATGAAAAAAATGTTTCAGTCTTAAGAAAAATTAAATACAATTAGCTTTAGCAGTAATGTAATGAAAAAGATATACTACTAGGCAAAATTTTATATTTTAGATAAAAACGAAAACTTATACTTATGCATAAAATAAATTCCTGATTTCTTTCTATAAAGACAATTATAAAGTATTTAACTTTTTTCTCGAAATAGAATCAACATTATAATACCTCATAGCATCCAAATATTATGAAGCTTTACAATAAATCAGTACTTCATATATGTACATACTATATTTTCTATATTAGTCATAATTTTGCTCAATGAATGAGGAACCATTTTATGCAGATATAATAAATAATAATCATCTTCGCATATTTTACAAATTACTCACTCGTAACTTTACTCTTTGAATGAGTATTAATATTATCAAGATATAGAAAATAATAGACTTCATCGCATATTTTTCAAATTATAACTACATTATAATGACCCATAACTTGACTTTATGTATGTGGTTGACTGTAGTTCATTTGGCTGCCTTTTGATTACTCGGCACATGAAATGTTTTCCATCTCGATGATAACTTCTCGCATAACTGCTCTAAAGTATCCACAACAATTTCAGTAATCAGAGGAGAAGAGGCAACTGCATATGGATGGTTAGTTAATTGGTTGCACATTTCGTAGCCTAGTTAAATGTGGAGATTACACACCTTATTATTATGAAATATGTTCCATAATTATGGCCACTTTGGCTGTGCGCCGTGTTTGTGCAGCGACTCTGGGACAACCTCTTAATAGTCAGTTGGTAGCCCCCTTATGTAATTTTAACTGCCGACTGCTGACTAAGAGAAGAGCCCTCTAGCCCTCTACAGAGGCGAGTGGCAAGGCAGCAAGGGGCATGTGGCAAGCAGACTGTGCGCCATATATTGACAATGCCCGGCGTCTTGTGGCTTGGCGACAACATCTCAACGACGTCGCAAAGCTGTCGATGAAGACGATGACGATGACGTTGTTCTCTCCTGCTCACTCTCTCTCTCTCACAGTCTCTCTTCTCTCTTTGTCTTTCGGAAGTCTCTCCTGTCGCTGGACTTTGTCTCTGTGACTGTTGTCTCTGTGACTCTGGCTCCTGTTTTCCTCATGCCAATTTATTTATGGTGCGGTACAAGTTTTTACGCACTCAAGTGCTCTGAGACTAATTGGGCACAAAACGCAATCAAAGTGACGACGACAACGTTCAGCAGAAAGAGAGAGAATAAATGAGAGACAGAGACAGAGAGAGCGATGTAGAACCTGAAGAAATACAGACAAAAAGCCAAGCGATCGACGCGGTATCGCGAATCGATCACTTGAACTTTATAACGCTGATGAGGCTTTGATTTGTGGCTTGTTTCCAAGATCGCATTCAGTCTCCAGCCCCAACAAACTCCACATAGTTGTGGCAAAATAGTTGGGCCATGTTCTACACAATTATCTGTTATTATCAGCGTTTTCAGTGGTCTCTCTCATCTTTGTTTTGTGCACAGCGACAATGACATCTCATTGTTGACTGCTCCCTCCTCCTTCTTTTCCTCCTCCTTTTGCCCATTACAAGTAAGCCGTTTAGGCCAACTCTTAAAAATAGCTGCCTCTGGAGATGCAATTGCTGCTCTAAACATTCGAGAGATCGATCTGTTGTTGAGGGACAACACGTGTCTTGGCCAAAGCCAAAACTCAACTGCCACTTACAGCTTACAAGGACTGCAAGGACAGAAGCTGTTCACTCTGTTTCGACAAGGTCCAAAACATTGTAAAGTTAAGAGTCTGTTGCTGAGCAGCTACAATATCAAATTTAATTAACTTATGAGGAAATTGAAAACCAAAGGCAGCTATAATTATCGCAGATCAATTGTAGAAACGAGAACTTGAACTAAACATCAAATTATGTGAATGATATGAAATTGAATAAACTATGGGAAAATCACTGAGTTTGAAGACCTAAACGATGTGAGAATGAAGAATAATATACTGTGGTATAATGCTAAGAAGCTTAGAAACCAAAGTAAAGAATATATATTGACATTAAAGAATATAGCAACGTAGTATGAGAGGGGAAAAAAGTATTTCAGCAAAAATTGTTATTAAAATCTTTCTATACTAACTTAATGCTAGACAACATTCCGATTTGGATATACAGTAATAACATATCATTTAATTTTCACATATCAAAACACTTCTTGATTTGTAGTAATAAAAATATTAAAATTTGAATTTGAAATTATAAAAGAAATCATGCGAATATTAAAACTTACTTAAAAGGAATTTCTTAAATTCATCAAAATTTATTCTTGCAAATTAAATTCAAAAGATTTTTCTTTGAAAAACCATTTGTATATAACACATTTATTTTTTGGAATCAAAATCTTTGTTAAAGTAAATGTTAAATATAGAAACATTTATATAGTAATTCACTTAAATAATTAAAAACTTTGGTACTTTACGTTTTCTTTATAGCTGTTACTTACAGTCAGATCCCAACACTAACGATATAAAATTAACCGATATTTATATTATATATTGAAAACATATCATTGTGGCTTTTACTATGCAATTTCAAAAATTAAAGTAGGAAAACTTTATTTGAGAAAGCGAGCTAGGAATTTTAATACAAACTAAAAAGTACAAACGAATTATTTCTTATTTGCCTAATAGATTAAACTAAAGAGTCTTTAGTAAAGACAGACAAAGCACAGAACTGAACAGTATAGATTGTTAGAAAGTATTTACTAAAAGCCCCAATAGGCAAATCTATTATTGATATCTATACAATAACATAATATTTGATATCTTTTCGAGTTTTCTTTAGTACAACAATATATATTCTCATTTTCACTTCCGAAACAATTAAAGTTAACTGTTCTAAGATCGTAAATCACTAAAGCTACTTATTAAACCTTTGCAACAGTTCTCCAGAAACATGAATATTTTGTTAATACTTAATTGATGGCGATTAATGAAACAGCTTCTTTGTTGGGCAAGTGCTTCCGCTTTTGAACCTAAAAAAAATAACAGCAGAAGAATCTTAGCCAAAAAAGCAGTTGGCAATAATTGTTTAAGGCTAAACGGACTTGACCTAGGATTGATAAACTGCAACCAACAAAAAGGGAAAAAGCAAAACAAAAGCGAAAAGCAGACGAAACTTATGAATATTATTACAATTTTGATAATTGGCATGGAGCGTCGAAGCAAGAGGTTTCCCCCTTTGTCCAGCTCCCCCTCCGATGCTCAATCACTGTATCGATCAGAGGGCGATCGATTTAGGGTCAGAGAATTCGCGGTTTCGCGTCTCCAAAAACGGGACAACTTAAAAGGATCGAAAGTCTGGCACAGATTTTGGTTTTTTTTTTTTTGTTTTTTTTGGGACAATGATTTACGGGCTGTTCGACGGCTATGACGAAAATTGTCTGGCGCTGTGGGGAGAGAGGAAAGACAGCGGTAAAAATCAATAAATTTTATATACTCATGATGCACTTGATTATTAAAGCTTTTGGTCGATAATGCGCACTTCTGTGGCAACTTTGAAGTGCAATTTGCCACAGATTGTTGTTTATTAGACGATCACAACTTCCTGTTGACCTTCTCAAAACGCAGAGAGAGAAAGAGAGAGAGTGTGAGAAAGAGAGAAAAACTAATCGCTTAAATTTCTGTTTGGTTTTTATTCGCAGGTATCGCGAGGATGCGCTTTGCTGGGGCGACAGGTGAGTTTTCTGCCACGGCTGCGAACGCCGATAGCCGACACATTTATCGGCTAATTTAATTTATTTAGAAAATGTCAACTTTTTCCTCGACGCGCTCGCTTAATCGAATATTCAACAGGCTCGCAAGCGAAATGTATCTCTGTGTATATATATCTCTCTGTATCTTTGTATCTGTAGCTGTATCTCTTCTTCTTCTTCTTGTGTTTCTCTTCGCAGAAAGTCCATGGAGGAGATCGGTGCTGCACAATCCTCGGTGAATGCGCGGTAAGTGTTAATGTTACCGTAAACGATTCTCTGCCCCCTTTCCCCTCCCTTCGGGCTCTCTCTCTCTGTGGCAGCTTCTCAAGCAGCGCCACTTGGCGACGCATTTGTTAGCATAAAATTATTGAATGCCAAACCAAAGACGTCGTCGTCGTCGTCGCCAACATCGCCGCCAGACGTCAAAGGCGCATGTCGCATCTATGAGATACTCAAACTCAAACTCAGTCTCTGACTGAAGCTCAGACTCCGACTTCGACTGCGACTCGGACTTGAGACTGAGACTGAGATGTGTTGTTGTATCCGCAGCTTAGTGGAAAACCGTTGCTGTCAACGTTAATGTGATGATCTAACTGCAAGTGTTGAAACTTTGCTGTTCACTTTGCAATCGCTGTTGGATTAAACAGCGACAACTTTTCAGTCTGCAGCTGCAACTGAATTTCTACGAAAAGTATAAAAAGATTATCAGAAAAGTTTAGTTTTTTTTCTTTAAAGTTTTTACAAATTTTACTATTCAATCTTGAAAAAATCTTCTTCGTTTTCTTTAAAAATATTTAAGATTCTATAGTATTAAAAATAAATCTTAAATATTTTTCAAGAAAACGCAGAAGATTTATTCAATATTTAATTGTAACAAATACAAAATATTGTAATCTATTTATGAAATTCTTTTAATAGTTATAAATATTTCAAATTTGTTACTAAAACCGAATCCAAATATTTAATATTGTAATCTATAAATGATATACTTTGAATAATTATAAGTATAATATTTCGAATTTCTTACTAAAATCCAAGCCAAATATAAATTATTTAGATTACATAATAATAATAACGAAATACTTTTAATATTTACAAGTACCTCGAATTTGTTACCAATATCTAATCAATTTTTTCAACGCAAAATTCTTATATATAAAATAAATTTCTTGTCAACGCAAACTTCTCATATATAAAACAATTTTTTGTCAATACTGAAATTTTATAATTGAAATTCCATAGGGATAACTTAAGGTTACAAATTTAGTGAAGGTACATTTATAGAAACAATTAAAATAAACTAAAACAATAAATAAAAACAGAAAAATAAAGTAAATAATCAATAACAACAATAAAATAGTTAAATACAAATATTTTAGAGCAGTCAGTTTTCTTCTGCTGCACCAATTTTCAATTTTAAATGTCATATCTTCGTAAAGACTGCAGTTAAATCGTTTTAATTTTGCATACATGTTTTTTAGCTACTGTTTAATCAGCATACCAAATTTCAACGAAATCGTTCGACGTTTTCATAAAATTTACACCTGTTACTCGGTTATTTAAGCGTATTAGCCGCTTCGGCTAAGCTCAACGCTAGTCTGAATAGCTACTGCTGTTGTTGTTGTTGTCGCTGTCGCTGTCAGTTGCTGCTGCCGCTGCTGCTGTTTGTCTGTTGTCTTGTTCTCGTTGTTATGACATTTTACATTTTTAATGGGAATTCTCACATAAAAAGTACAAATATCAGACTAATTGGATTTATCTCGAGGCTGTCGCGCGTTGTCACACTCTTTTTGCCATGCTTGGAGCTACTTGCCGGAAGATGTTGCAAAGGCATCAAACGAATCCTAAGACATGTTTCTAGCCTTAACTCGCAACTCTCTTCGCTTCTTTAGCTTGTTGGCAATTAGCACAAAACAGGGGGAACGAATGTGGAGGAGAACGCACCCAGCGAAAGCCAGACTCAAAACCCAAAGGCACATTTCCAATGAATCGATCAACAACAACTACAACAACATTAACAATGACAACAACAACTGAGCAATGTCACAATGAGGCAAACTTGCATTGCTTAAATTGATTTCTGCAATTAATTGAACAACGCAAATGACAAACTGAAAGCAACTAAACAACAACAAAAACTTTAGCAAAATAAACAAAACAAAAAAAAAAAAAACACTGCACCATTTTCCACCACCATCATCAACAGCAACAACAACAACAACTATGTGAGGAATGCACTTTGCTCCCGAACACGCTTCCAGCTCGCTTCTGCAGCAGACATGCCACATGCGGCAAGAGAGCGAGAGCAGCAGGAGGCAGGCAGCCGCTTCCTTGCAACCTTTTTTCCTCTCGCCAACTTTTTTGTTGTTGTTCATCCTTCGATTTTTGTTAAAGTTTTGCTTTTTTGCCAACAGCTGTCACGGTCATGTCTGGGGGCTGTTGACTCGACTCAACTCGATTCGACTTGACTCGACTTGACTTGGTTCTTCTCCAACTTAAATTACACTGATTCAATCAATTCATTCAATACTTCAGCTAACTGCCAATTTTAATTCAATTAAAAATTTAATTAGGTGTTAGATAAAAGGCTTTTCTAAGAAAAATAGTAAAAATATTATTTAATGAAATATGCTAAAGCAACATTATTCAAACAAATTGCTAAGCGTTTTGTCGACACTGACATTTAATTGTCGAATTCGAATGCAAAATTTGCAGAGTATAAAATTAGCTCATATATGATTTTTATTTTATAGAGAACTGCTTCAATTTTTGTTAGTTTTTCTTAATCATTACATATTGATTTGCTTAAATAGTACATTTTTAGTGTGTCCAAATTTAGCAATAACTTTTGAAGTTTACAATTTAATGTTAAGCTCTAATATGGAAACATTCTCTGAGCTTTTCTTTAAAGGGAAATACTAAACAGAACAAATCGACTTTCTGTTTTTAAAATACCGAAGTTTTTAATGGACATATACAATGAATATTTCTTTTATTCATTTTGGTTTTCATTTTTTAATTTTAATGTAGATATATTATGAATATTTCTTTTATTCATTTTCAATTTCGTTTTAATTTCTTAATTCTATATTGCAATATAAATTGTTATTTATTGAATATACCTTCATTATAGTATTTGAACAATTTTAAATATTATATTTAACTATTACATTTATTTTCAATGCTTCAATTTTTACATTAAACTCTCATATTTTAATTTAATTGAAGCATTAATTTTATTGAAAATATATTTAGAGTTATTTAATTTTATTCAAACACGAATACACTTAATGATTATCATATTTTTCTACTTTTCAATTTGTCCATGTTTATTACAAATCCTTTATTCAAGTATTTTTGAAACGGCCAAAAAATAAACTTTAATTGTTTTAATGCATACATCAAATGTATACATTAAACTTTTATATCTGTATTTAAAAATTTATTTAACTAAACATATATTTAGTTGGAGTTTAGTTTTAATTAAAAGAGAGTAGTCTAACTATTATTTGATATTCACTTACGCTCATCAATTATTTGGTACAATTATTTTGAATGAAATACTTATTCAGCTGGGACCAATGTGCAGGTTGGCCTCGATGCCTCTTCATCGTCATGGGCACTGACTGAGTTCTGAACTAGATTTACGAGTGAAGTAGAATGAAGTCGAGTCGAGGTGACGATGGCGAAGACGACGGCACAGTTTCGGAAGGTGCAAGAATATTAATTAATAATTCCGATCACAACTGCGCACTTTGTGTCGCCGCAGTTAACGGCTACGGTTTGGCATGCGAATTATTTGCTAAATACCAGAAAAGTGAACGACAAACAAGCAGATCGCCACTTGCAAGGAGGGGCAACTACAAGTGGAAGCAACCACAACAACAACAACTCCGCCTCTGCCTCCTCCTCCTCCGCCTTTATCTCTTGTGTATTTTGTGTGCCGCAACTTGAAGTTTGTTTTGACTTTTCAAAGCTAATTTATGGCTCACATAACGGCCAAGTAAATAACAAACAGAGAGTCAACGATCGCATCTGATCGCTTTCAATCAGGCGATCAATCAATCAATCGACCCAAAATGGCACATCTAAATTTATGCTCAGCTTTTAGAATAACGCAAAATAAACAATTAAAGTTGATTGGCTCATTTTGGGCATTAAATTTGCTTTGGAATGTGCTAAAAATAAATTATTTCATTATAAAAATTTAGCTATTATATTGAAGAATTTGTGCGCACAATTATTCTGTTCGTGGTGGAATTTTTAAGTTGTAATAAACATTTTGTTATGAAATCAATAATAATGTTATGAAATCAGAAATAATGAACATGGTAGCTTTGAATTAATATTATAGGAATATGAATTTCAATATTTTTTGAATAGTCTTTAAAAATGCAAATACTTTTCGGTGAATGTTCATTGATATTTTTCAATTTGGTATTTTATTATTTTTTAATTTTCTGTCCAATAAAATGAATTTTAATTAGGCTTAAAGATGTGTCTGCATTGGAATAAACTTAATATGAAAATAAATGTATATATACACTTTGCAATGAATTTTAAAATGCAAATAATATTCAATTTATTTAACTTTTCTAATTTATAGTTTTCTGTCTGTTACATTAATTTCAAAATTCTTTATATTGTTTATATATTTATCTGTAATAATTGTAGTATTTGATTAGCATTTCCAAGATAATATAGTCATATCTGTCTGTCCGTCTGTCTGTCTGTCCTTCAGAGACTATACGAGATAGAGCTGTACTTAGATTCGAATGTATTGTATTCTGTCTAATCCTACTGCAATCTGTTATATTCTTACCTCTATGGTATATTTCGAATGAAACACTTCATCGATATACCAAATATGGCCTTCGGTATATTTTTTAGTAATTTTGAGGTATGTTATTTAGTATATTTTAATAGCAATACTTCATTGTTTTGCTATTATTCAAAATGTATAGTGGGTAAATTACTTTTCTTGTTACTTGTTAAACATTAATTTTAATTCTTCTTTAGTTACAAAATTATTGATTTATTATTCCGTTCATTCTTAAAATCCACAAAACATATTTCATTTTAAGTTCCCAACCCCTAAATTTTCATTCAGTTCTCAAAAAAATCGTCATAAAAATAGAAAAAACAAATTCTATTCCTTGAAACTCTTTAACTCCTGGTTGTAACACAAGTGAAACTGATTCATTTCAGACTAAGATCTGTGTAGTAGTTAATCATAAATGTGGAATAAAAATAATTACGCCCCTTTTGCTGGAGTCATCAAATTTGTTGTGGTAGCTGTTGACCAAACGGGGGAAATGTGTTTCATCAGAAGCACGCACAAGGCGATAAAAATCTAACTGCTCCTCAGCTCCCGAGCTGCACAGTCTCCGATTACAGCAGTATTATTGTCATCTCACTCTCACGTAGTCTATTGCTGTCCTTGTCTTGCTTTTATTGCTTAATTGTTTGTTTGGGTTCTGTGGTCTTGTTGTTGTTGTGAATTATGAATCGTTTTGTGTGTGTTTCGATTGTGTAACAGTTATTCTACCTTTCACTGCGCCATAAAAACAACCAAAACAAAAAAAAAAACACAAATAATACATCCCTGACTGATCCTACACGCTGATAACTCCCATTTCTCTGCTACTCGAATAAAAAGAAAGAGATGACCAAAGAGAAATAAACGAATCATCTCGTTGTGTTATTTTATCACCTGTGTCACTTTTATTGCTTTCTCCTGTGGGCAACCAGACAACTGGCAACTGATCGTGACAGATCAGCGATCGCGGTTAGTTTATTGCTTCCTCTAAGCAAACTATCTCCTCAACTGGCGCTTCAACACGAAGCTGCAACTGGAAATGAAACTGACACTGGATTTGGAATTGAAATTGGGATTAAGATTGCGATGGGATACGAACATTTCAGAGAAATGTTTTATGGCTTCCTCCTGACTAACGTAAATGAATCAATCGATTATCGAGAATATTTATGTAATATCCTTTTCATTATTTTCGTAAATATTATGTACAAAATCCAATGCTGTAAGTTGGTTTGACTGACAAAATGGTAAATTTTGCACTCTATGGTATATTTTGAATGTAGTAGTGGTCAATATATCTAAAATACCCTTCTATATATTTGTAGTATTTTTGAGGTATATTGATTCGGTACATTTTAAATTGAATACCAAATATGTTGATATTTATTCAAAATGGGTACTCAAACTTTCTTACTTGTTTTTATCAAGAATAGAAAAATCCATCGAAATATCTAATCTACATAAAATCTGCAAACATTTTAAATAGGATTACAAAAAACACAGCTACAAATGATGATGGGGAAGTGTAATGTATTGATCTGAAGTTTTTTATTTTTCGTTATTTTGTTTAACTAATTTAACAATCGTTCGAATTATTCCAGATTTCATAACAATTATTTTCTAATGAAGTTCTTCAAAGTATTTTAAAAACATTTGAGGAAGCCCTTAGTTTATTAAGTTATTCTTTCAAGCTGACGATTATGGTTTTCAATTAAAAACACTCTTCAGATACCATAAACAAGAAATTTATATTTAAAATGTTTATATATTTTGTATACAAATTTAGAATACAAAACACAATATATTATATTTCATGCTGATTTGCTCGTCATATTGTTTTAATCTACATATCAATCGAAATAGTTGCTTGAATCTGATTCATCAATAAAGTTGGAAGTCATAACTCAAAGATCAAGATTTTTGTGTGCATAGCATATTTAATACAAATATTAATAATATTATATTGTGACTTGAAATTATACATAGAAATAAGCTCATCATACTCATACATTTGATGCCAATTTCTGAATTTACTTTAGCACATTTATACGTGTATACAAAAAATCTTAAATCGTGATTTAGTTATATCAAAATTAAACCGAGGAGAGAGTATAGTGCTTTAAACTGCAGATTCATTAAACTTTCTGGTCTAGAGATAATTAATCATTATAGTCAGAAGTGTATCTTTAATATTTCTTCCAAACATAATCGTTCTATCACAATAAATTAGTTAATTTAATAGTAATTTAAGAAACATGACATTGATCTTTCGTCACGTGTCTAATCAATTAATTTGCTGATATGCATGGCTATTATAGAAGCCAAAACTTGAGCTGCAGCTGTTGCATTTTTGCACACACATCGCTGAGAACAAACGTGTTATCGCTTTTGGTTTATCGATCGATCGTGGGCGTCTTCAAGTTGGCCTAAAGCGTTCAGCGGCCTTTTCGTATTTGTTTTGATTTTTCGCAAATCACGTTGTTTTGCTGCTTTGCTGCGTTTGTTGCTGCTGCTGCTGCTTCGGCTATTTGAAATGGACGCCTCGTGTGTCCGAGAAAACGTGATGGATAACAGGCAAGTGCTGTCTCCTTCCCTCTCCCCTCTCTCTCATCCTCACTCAGTTGTGTGTTGTCTCTTGACCAGTTCACTCTCTTTGCGGTTCTTCCTGTGTGTGTGTGTGTGTGTGTGGCAGGAGGAGGCATAAGAAGCAAGTGGGGGGGGAGCAGTGAGGGGGAAGTGGGTGGCCAACTGATTAGAGAGAGGCACTTGCATACGTGCCGGCGACTGCGAAACATTCCATTCATAAACTCATGCAACAATTGGCAGTCGACTCCTGACTGGAATACACATTTTGTGTGTTGTGTGTATGCGATATATTTTTTTGAAAAACCGAAACCAAAACAGAAACCGAAACAGCAACTGAAACTGAAACTGAAACCGAAATGAAAACTCAAACTCATGTCGAATATAGTAGAAGTAAGTAGTAGGTCCATCAACAGCCGCAGCACGCACTCAACTCGACTCGACTCGGCTCACGCACCTTTATATGGCAATGCCTGACTGACTGACTGACTCGACTGTCTGTGACTCCAAAGTGGTATGCTTAGAGGGGGGAAAGGGGGTTGGCACTGTGGCGCTCCGCACGCAGCGCATTGCATGTCCACGTCGCAGTCGCAGTCGCCACGTCCACATCCATGGCCATTGTCCTCGAGGCATCCACACGCATCAATTTCCGACCTACGCTCGCCATCAACAGCAACAGCTTCAGTCACCAGACCCAATTTCAATGTCTGGCCGGTGTCTGCACGTGGAAAACGGGGGAAACGTGGCAACGTGGCAGCGTGGAAATGTGCTACCCAAAATAAAAAGAAGAAGAAGAACAAACCGGAAACGGCTCAGCGTTTCACGTTCACGTTCACGTTCGATTTTTATGGCGACGCTGGCGACTCTCAAACTGGCAACTGACGTTGAATTTTAGTTCCTCATTCATTGTCTACGCCTTCACCTACAGTCCACCCACACACACACACACATACACACACACGCACACACATCCCGCGGTTGCCACTTGGCACGTTTCCTTTTTAAAATTCACAATTGCCGCCAGCGACGCGTAATTGTGGGAGAATTCGCTACGCCAACTTGTCTGCTTCTGCCTCGCTCTCACTCGCTCCCTCTCTGTGCATCTATCTCTTTCGCTCGCATCCCTCGACTGTCCACGAACTCTACAAGAAATCGATCACGTTTCTACACATGTTCCAGTTACGTTACGTTGCGCTTACGTAATGTCTTTATACCAAACGCGAGAGACTCGAGACGCGACTCGAGGATGTGGCGACAAAACAAACAAACGAAGCCAGTCATTGGGTGCTCCAATTAGAGCTCCACAGCAGTCAATCGATAACCAAGCAAGCTCCCCAACTCAACTTGCAACTTGCAACTGCAATTTAGCGAAAGTGCTGCAATTACCTTTAAATTCCCATTAGCTTACGACTGCATCAGCTTACAGTTGCTTCATTTTTCACATTGTTAGTTTTTCACATGTTTTCCACATTAATCGAACATAGCTGGGAAAATTGCTGGGAAAATCGTGAATTTAGTACGCAGGATATTGCGTCAAGTTAACGTATAAATTAAGCGATAATGAGCACAGGATATTGTGATGAATTTACTTAGTAAATTTTACCATAAAAGTGATGAACTTATGAGACGACTGCGCTTCAACGGAAGTAATATATATCTGAGCATATTTTAGCATAGGTTCGCTTCATATATAATGATAATTAATGGAACTTCACGATTTAACAATGAACAATACGTATGCGTAATATTTATTTAACATTAACATCAAATTGACAAAATGGTTAATATTCATATTAATGTATCAATTACGATATAATATGCAATTAATATTTAAAAAAATTTTTGCCTCAAGATCTAATCTACTTCAATATATAAAATATATTTTCTTTACGCAATCCTCAGTCTTAATTCAACATGTGATCTATTTATTCGCTACAAATCTGTTAATTTTGAATTAAAATTATATGAGATTTTTAGAAAATAACATTTTCTATAATTGTTTCTCATATTTAAAACATTCTTTTAAATAAAAAAAGCAAAAATCTCTGATGCATAATATAATATGAATCAAAAATACATTATATATGGATTTAACTTTATTCTTAAGCAGTCATATTTATAATACAGGTAAAAAATATATTAAAATGAATTCCTGCTAAGCGCAGGCATTAAAAAGTAATTTCTTTGTACACAAAAATCTAATTAAAGCGAGTGAAACGAAGCATTTTCAAAGGAATCCAACGTAGAAAGCATATTTAAGTCATTCAGGACATTCAGGACACTTGCCAAACACTCTGCGACATTTTATTAAGTGTGTGCGATGCTCCCTTTTGAAGGTGACAGACATGTTCGAGGCGAATTGAAGCTTTCGCCAGCTGCAGAACAAAATGGCTGCCGACCGAAAGACTTTCACAATTTTGCGGTCGCCCTTTAGGCCATTGATGAAATTAAACAATTTCTGGGATTGCTTGAAAATTATTATAAACGCATAATAAAAGCGAGGCGAAAAAGTAAAACTCGTCGGTCTGCTCGGTCGCTGTCTGTGCGGGTTCGGAATATTAAAACGCCCCCTTCTACTGAGCTACGGTAGAAAACGATTTGTCGGAAGGCAGAAGAAAAAGCCCTGATATACAGGTACCCAAGTGCCACTCCCCCTCTCCGTCTCAAGTCCACAAGCTGCTGCTCCTGGCAAAGGTTCGGGTTCGCTGTCTCTGCCGCTGCTTTGGGGCTCAGTTTGTTGGCTTTGGACTGTTCCACCATTGGCATTTTGTCATTGGCATTTCGGTCACATACACAAACACACATAAAAAGCGAGCGACAGACAAAACTCCCACATATACATGCAGACACATAAGCATTGCGCGAGAGCGAGAGACAAAAGCAGCTGAAAGAGCCGCTAAACAAATTCCCAAATGTGTAAAGAAGTAAACTAATTGCTGCGCGTGACGCAGCTCCAACAACAAAGCTGGGTATCCACTAAGTATATAATAGAGTGAGAACGAGAGAACAACGCAAGCAACGCTAGCCAAATGCTGCATGCGCAAGCGAGAAAGCAAGCGAAACCAGTTTTAGTTTACGTCTGCACGTACACATACACACACACGCCGACAGACATTTATAGAGTTGCGCTCTTTTGCTCAGCGTATGCTGCTCTTTCGCTCGCACACACAGTCGGGCTCATTTAGTATGCGCGCTATGTTGATTCCGATTCGACGGCAGTCACGTCCCGCCCATTTGCACGCACACACACTCAACACACATACACACAGGCATATACAGACACCCGCACAGCAACGGCGAAGCGAGAGAGCTTGCGGCGAATTGGAGCGTGAGGCTGCTTAAAATGCTACTGGTGCGCCCAGTACATGACCAGGCGTAGTGTCAGGTGCTCACACACACAAACATACACATAGAGAGACACGCATGCTGCTGGCGCCGCTGCTGCTCACGTTCGTTTAGCCGACGTCGTCGTTTTCGTCGTTGTCGTTGTCGTTGCTCGTTCGCTTCACTTCGTGTCGAGTCAAAGATGTCACCCCCAAAAATTGTCTAGCTGTGTGCGTGACAAGCTCGCTCGCTCTCTCGCTCACACTCGCTCACTCTCTCCGACTTGCTGGCTCGCTCTCTGCTGCGAGTGTGTTTATTGTAAGGGGCAGCGCTGCCTTTTTTTGCCTTACTTTGGTTTTGTTCGTGACGTGAACGTGACTCTGAATTATTCTGCACGTATTCGTCGCCCGCAACGGACGTACAACGTACAACGTAAGCACATCACATCACAGCACTCTCGTGTGGCGCGCTTCGTTCTAGTTCTTCACGTTACTTTCCCATCGTCATCGTCGTCATCATCATCAGCGCTGCAGTTTTCACGTACGCTGCCCGGCCGTGCAACTGTATCCCGTATCCGTATCCGTGTGTGTGTGTGTGTGTTTGTGTGCGTGGCACCGTGGACGCCCTGTGCGTGCGTAATTGGCGCCCATTTGTTTGCAGGCCGCGACGCGCCACGACGTAACGCAACCCGTACCCGTAACCGTATTCCGTATCCGTTTTGCCGGATTCCCAAATCGCAATCACAATCACAATCACAGTGCCAACTGCTCAGTTGGAAGCTGCAATTTTCGCCGAGCGACGTGCCAAACGCGTCTGACGTGATCCGTGCTCGACCAAAATAACAAAAAAAAAAAAAGAAGAGAGAGAAAAGAATTAACTGGCCAAAAGTCGATAGCTCGCTAATTTGAATGCCAATCGAAGCGCTGTCTGCTGTCTGACTGACGCTTTCCGACGTTAGTTTTCCGTGCGTGTTACGCCCACGCTCCGTGACTTTGTCTACGTGTGTGTGTCTGTCTATGTGTGTGTGTGTCTGTGTCCAAGGATAATTGAAGACAGCAACTGACACGTACGCGTGCTCCAATTGCCAGACAGACAACAAAAGGATGCGTCGTTGACCCCCAAGAAAAAGTGTGCCAAAAAAAAAGAAACCAAAACCAAAACAAAACCCAATCTCCAAAGTGCAATATTGGATGAGAAAATGTGCCAGTTCTAGAAGTTAAAGTCTTCCAAGTGTTACACGCACAACATTTTTCCACTTTTGGCAACCGAGTCGAGAGCAACTTTTGTGAAGCACAGATATGATGCCCTATCAGGCGGTGGCCATGGACTATGCCGGCTATCAGCGGCAGCCAACGCCAGGTCATCCGGGCAGTCACATGATCGGCTCTCTGGGCATGTCAGCGGTCCCATTCACGCCCTCGTGGATGGTCCCCGCCCAGGACCTTTGCGGCATGTCCCCGTACAACAAAATGCCCAACCAACATCAGCCGGGCGCACCCGGAATGCACTCACAACAGCAACCCATCGAACCGGGGTTAGTTGACACGGGGTAAATTACAAAACAAATATATAGCAAATCAAGTGTCGTAACTAACAATGGTAGCATTAAATAGGAATATGTGATAAACACTCTAATAATACAAATACCAAATACAAAATATCATAATATTAAGGACAACTCTCAATATTCTAAAAAAAAAGCCAATAATAAACCATCTTAAAGTATCAAAATAAATAGTTCAAAAACTTAACTTCCAGGAAGTTAAAAAATATTTTCATATTCCATATTTGCATACTTTTTACCCTTGTAAACTTATTTAAATACTTCAACGGAAAACCTTTTATTGAAAAGGTTTTCGGGTGAAGTATTTAAATAAGTTTAAGTTTTCGTCAATTGTGACGAAAAGTTTTTTTCAAAGTCGTCTTCAAAAGTCAACAATAACATTTTACTTTATTTACACATCTTATAAGAATGTTATTACTATCTTGTTTCAACATTGTTTATGATTATTATAATATCTTCTTTATAAAATATCCATATATTAATCATTTTTTAAAGAAAAATATTCAATTAATGATAATTATTATATTTTTATATTTAGTTCAAAATTTTTGTCACTTCTTAGACTTCTTATAATAATGAGAATATATACAAATTCTCTAACAATTCGAATTTTTATAAAGAAACCTTTTCAATTCAGGATATTTATTATATTTTTGCTTTAGTTTATATCGTATCAAAACTTTTTTGTATTTATTACAATATTAAGGAAAATTTCGACAATTTCTAAAGAAACATATTGAATTCTTGCTAATTATTATATAATAATAATACATTACATTTTTTTAACATCTTTGCCATAACAATGTCTTCATATATAAAATTTCACTTGATATTTATCATGTTTTATTTTTCGCTCATCTTTCGCTTTCAATTTGACACATTTTGGAACACTTTTTATGAGTGTTTTGTCAACATTTTTTATTTGACTTTTTTCTGGGAATTACGATTACATAATATCAGCTCTGCAAACAACAGTTAGAGTCATCCCGCTGCGTCTTGTAGACTGTCAGAGAGTGTGTGTCTTGGCAACAAAGAAGAACTGATAAAGCCATAACGGTACTGCACACAGACCATAAACAATGGCCTGCTAGGAGCACATTCTTATCCTTTTATGTTGACAGCCTTTCTTGTGTGTTTGTGTGTGGGAAAACAAAAAGAAAATCACTGCAGTCGCAGTTTTCTTTTCACTTTCTTACCCTCGTATCTTGATCGAATGATTTTTGCGTTTGATTGGCAAAAAAAAACATGTGCCAAAAAACCGCAATATTAGGGAACTTGTAATCCGCTTTGGTTCTTAATGCGATCAGACGACAATATCAAGCGCTAATCCCTAAAATACCTTTACAATTACAAAGACATTCCCAGCCAATCAAGTGGAAACAAAACAGAAGCTTTCACACAGACACGTCGCATGCATAAGAACAGTTTTTAACTGCCGCAGGCAGACAAGCAGAAGCTTTGAAAGCTCACCAATACACAGACATCTGGTCAATTTGCTAATGACGAGCAATTTATACGCTCGTTAGCGGTAAAATTTGCAATTTGTGTTTTTTTTCTGTTTGTGTGTGCGAAATTAAAAAGAGCACAAGAATCATTTATCAAGGCGACACCTTTGACATCGCCTTGACTGACGACAGTTAAGGGATATCACGTCTTCGGGGCTAATTTGAATGCTGTTTATATTGATGTCCGGAAGATTGATGCTTTCGAATGTTATTTTTAGAGAAAAATGTCATGTAATTTCGCAAAGCGGAACGTGTAGCGAATTATTTGGCAAATTGCTATGCGTCTACAAAGTGTAGTAGATTCGTTTGGGTTCTAACAGTTTTCACGCGACATTTCCATAGGTTCTTTGAACCAGGCATTTTTATGTGGAAACCAGAGCCAGGTACTTTATAATTTCATGGGCAACACACACTCATCTCAGATTTAAACAAACTAATTAAAAATTTGTTATTCGGAAAGCAAGTGGAGTCTAAGCTTGTAAAGAAGTAAAGGCAAACAACACAATAATAACAAAAAAAGGCCAAAAACTGGCTTGGCCCGTGGCAGACGCATGTTGTACGGGTTTCAAGACGCGCTCTTTACGCCGGTTTCATTTTAATTATCCAAAATATTTTTATAACCCAACGACGTAGTCTCAGATAAGCATCAGAGATGAGCAGCAGCTCTCGAGTAATCCCCACCAGAAATGCGTTGAGCGCGCAGAAGCCGCCGCGACTCAAATAAAGTTACACAAAACGAGGCTCGACGCTTGTGATGAGCACATTTACAGATGCCCCACAGACATAAAAATAAATTTAAAAGCCCACAAAATGTTGCCAAGCCAACGCAAAGATCACTTAGGGCATGGGAGCAGCCTTAATACCCTGCAATTTGCGTAGGCAGCGGCTTCAAGCTGATGGGAAATGTCTGCAAAAAGTTAAGGGAAATTTTTGAGAGATGGGAAATTTATATTTTAGAATTTACTTTAAGTATTTATGCATTACTCTATAGAAAATGTAAATATCCAAATAACAGCACAATTTGTTTGGAGTGATTCTTAGAGATAAATTATTATAAATTTAGGAATTTGCATTAAGTAAATATACAATATTCAATAGAATGAAAATGTAAATTTCCAATTAACAGAATAATTTAATAGGAGCGATTCTTAGAAATAAATTATCTAGTCATAAATATTTAAATTATTTCCATTTATTTTCTTTATAGGACCAAAGGTATTTCTGTAGTTTCTACTCAAAATATTATATATGTCCATCAACAACTCATTTCTGTATTTCAAATTTGTGATACTTTCACAAGTTATCCAAGTTATAACAAATTTAATACTCAACTAAAAAGATATTTTAGTTGCAAAGAATATTTAAGACAAAAATTTCTCGGTTCAACTTCTTTAAACAATAAATGATAAGAATATGTAAAGAAAACATCCAAGTTCAACTTCATTAAATAAATAATTGATAAGTTCATTAAAAAACACACAACTCATTACAAAATTAATGTGCTTCAAACATTGTAGAGCACTTATAAATTTCACTACAATAACGAAACGTAAAATTAACAAAATGAAATGGGGAAAAACAACGAAAACAAGAACTGAGCGAACGAAAAAGCCGACGACAACTGAAGATGACAACAAACTTAAATTATGAACGCTTAAAACACAAGTTTCTGGGGAAGATGATGGCCAGATGCTTGTGATCAGATAGCAGACGAACTGACTCCAAGCTAAAAGAGACTTGGCGGTGTTTTTGGCCTTTTGTGGCTTGCAACAGTTTTGCTGAATGAAAAGTCTGTGCATTAAAGGGAAATAAAAACGCAGACCGCGACCTCAAGTCTGAGATCGAGATCAGAGTATCTGAGAGTCGGCATCTGTAATGCAAGTTTGTGAGGGAATTGAGGAAGAGACAGAGTCTGTTCGGAGACAATAATACAAATATCAACTTGGCAACTAAATGGACAATGGAAAATCTGTAGCGCATTGAAAATGAGGCAATTTTTCTTTAGCTGGTGGCTAGAACCGATCGTCAAGTTGTCTTGACTGTGAGAACAATATTGTCATAGTAAAAAGAGAGAGAGAGATAGAGACTCGACTCTAGGGTTCGCCCTCGTTCCACTGACTGTTGAAAGACTGACAAATGTGCAGCAATTTGTTTGGACTGACACCATTTCATCACAATGAAGCATAGCGGATGGGGCAACCGTCAAACAAATTGCCAAATTGTCTACGCTGACAGCTCGCACGACAGGTGAGAGTTGACAAAGCGAGGGAGAGACAGAGAGGGAGTTAGAGAAGGGGGGAAAGAGAGAGGGAACTTTGTAGGATCCTCTTCGGCCATTCGTCAGTGTCTACTTATAGCTTATATCAATATTTATTGCCACAAATTGTTGCTAATGTGTCCATTTGTTTGCCTCTCTTCGTTTCTTCTTCTTGCAGCATTCTTGAGCTGCGCAAGGAAAAGTCACGAGATGCTGCACGCTCGCGACGTGGCAAGGAGAACTATGAGTTCTATGAGCTGGCCAAGATGCTGCCCCTGCCGGCAGCCATCACCAGCCAGCTGGACAAGGCTTCCATTATAAGACTGACCATAAGCTATTTGAAATTGAGAGACTTCTCCGGTCACGGAGATCCGCCATGGACCCGCGAGGCATCCAGCAGCAGCAAACTCAAAAGTAAGTAACGCAATTGTATTTTTAATTTTCAAATAAATAATCTATGAAATTAGATACATTAGTAATACATTAAATAAGTTATAACTTAAATGTGAAGATTGATAGGTTACATATAATTTTTCTCTTTATTTACCATATACACAAGTTTTGAATTTATAGAAATAAATTAACAAATTTATAAAAAATTTATAGAAATATAAAATAAATAATAAAATAATATTATAATAATACAAATATAAAAGAAAGATAGAAGAATATAAGAACATAACACTAACTTTTCATTAATAACCTAGCAAATTACTAAAAGTAATACTTATAAAATCAATAGATCGATTCCTTAAGAAGGTATTAATAATATACACAATTATGATATCTTTAAAATGAGAATCAATAGTTCAGTTTTAAGTCAATTTTTCCTTAAAAAGGTATTAATTATATAATCATTTTTAAATTAAAGTTCATGTGAAGTGTGTGAAGTTATTCTTCTTTTTCCAATTAGGTTTTAAATAATTTTTCGGCTTGAACATAAGATCGATACCTTAAGAAGTTATTAATAATACAATTATCTTTAAACATAGGATCATTAGAGCATACTTCATTCTCCAATTAAGTTTTAAGTACATTTTTCGGTTTCAACATAATTATAAAGAAATTCAAATGAGTTATACCATACAAAATACTCATAAAGTTATTTAATTGTTTTACCAATGTCAATAGTTATTTCTATTTTTATAAATGTTTGCTCTAAACTTTAAATTTATTAAATATACTTCTCTGTTTTTATATATTTTTGATGATTTACTAGTTTTATAGGTTCAAGTTAAAATCAGTTTGAAATATAAGTAAATTTTGCTTATTTTAATATTTATCAATTTTTACTGATTCTTAGCTTGCCTCAAAATTGACATATTTTAATTTTACTTGAAAATGCTTTAACAACTTGAAATAGTTTCATTTATATAGTGACAGATAATTGATCTCATTTTTACTTCTCTTTGAAATCAATTCATAATATGAAAACTAGTAATAGAAATAGGTTTATTATAGTGAAATATAAATATTAAATATTCTATTACTGTTAATATATATTATTATATTATTTGTTAGTCTTCTATCCTCAATTTTGGAATAACTCAATTCTCTTTTTTCATTCACAATATTGATGATCTAATACGTCTTTCCTCTACACAAAATATACAAAAAAGTTATTGTCTCTGTTGCCAAGTGAATAAGTTGGCTGTCTTATCAAGTTTGCTCAGCGAAGTGAGGCCAAAATTGTAAGTGCAGTGAAATTTCCGAGCTAATTTGCATTGACGACTGTACTTATCATATATTATACGTAGTACAGTAGTGTGCGTAGGTGAGGCAGCCATATTGGAAGCCATTGGCGAAGCG
The DNA here is from genome assembly GCA_023558455.1 of Drosophila kepulauana. Classification (NCBI taxonomy): domain Eukaryota; kingdom Metazoa; phylum Arthropoda; class Insecta; order Diptera; family Drosophilidae; genus Drosophila; species Drosophila kepulauana. The sequence goes on from CM042369.1 coordinate 41,999,263, forward strand.
GGGAGCAAAGTGAACGGCAAAGAATGAGCAATAAAACCGAAAGCAGGAAACACATTCAATAAGCGGGGAGCTTGACTTTTCGGATGCCTTCAGTGAAATCAAAATTTGTCAACTTTTCTATGCCAAAATAAAAAAACAAAAATGAAAAATACAAAATACAAAATACAAAAAATATGCGCGCGCACCTTAAAAACTGTTTAAGCCAAGTTGACAAGCGGCCAGCAATTTATTGGTATTATTTTGTTTTGGGCTTTAGGACTGACGAGAAGGTGTAGGAGGAGGAAGGGGCAGGGGGAGGGGAGGAGGTAGGGACGTAAGCCATGACGATGGGGGCCTCGAGTTGCCGATTTGCATAAAATATCGCTATTAAGCGTAATTTATTTTATTTGTCGCGCATGCGCAGCCATTTTTTTTTTATTTTGTATTTTGTTTTTTTATTATTTGTTATTGTTGTTGGTTTTGCTCACGTCACTGGAGCATTTTTATTGTCATAGTCGCAATTGTTATTGTTGTCATTCATTTATTTATTTACTTTGTAGTTTTTTTTGGCTGTAGTTGTCGCTGTTGTTGCTGTTGCTTTGGCTGTTGCTGTTGCTTTGGTTGTTGCTTTGACTCTTGCTTTGGTTGTTGCTGTGTCATGCGAGTGGCTGCCATTGTGGAATTTCAGAAGGCCAATCAAAGGGGCCACACAAATAGTTAGCCAGGTAGACAGTTGGCCAGCTAACGCAGCCAATTTCAGACGTAGAGCCCATTAAATTTAACTAAATGCGGTTCTACGATTAACCCATTTCGGCAGCTATCGATTAAAGTCGCTGACAATCGCAAATGGTCAACAGCTTTCACAATTTGTCGAGGAAATGAACAGTTCACGATGATGTGATACAAAGTTGTTAAGTGGAAAGATTTGAAGTGTACATAACTATTTTTCGAAAGAAGTTTAATCCTAATGTAATTCAATGTTTGGATTTACCTTATTTATTTTTTTCGTAACGTTAATAAAAGTTAGTATCTACCTTAAGTACTGTAGTTATCTCTCGGAACAAAAGTAACTAAAGGTTAAGATTTGATTTTAAGTTCAAAGTCAAGTTTATTTAATAAATTATTGCAAAAAATACAAAAATTTGATCTTTGCTCATATTAAAACAACAAAATAGCATTACATTCCAAGCGCTCAAACACCTTTTTTGTAAGATAGAAAGAACGACATATAGATCTTATTGATGTTAAAAGAACAAACATAAAAAAGAAGATATACTTAAAAAGTTATTTTATTTTCGAGTCGATGACCCAAGCAGCCAGCACTCTCCTTTCTGTAAATTAAATGTAGTATTTAATACTTTATGTAAATATATAAATAAAATATAAATTTAGGCTACTATCTATCGCATTAATTTCTATAGATGTCCAAGAAAACTCTACTTTTGAAAATAAATATAATGAATATTTAAATAGTCTTTTCTAATGTTTTAAATATCGATATTGGTTTATAAAATCTAAGATAATTTTAATTTTAAAATTGTGTAGAAAACTTCTTCAAATGTTCATATTAACTCTTATTTATTTTAAAACTATCTCAAATTTGAAAACAATATTTTTCAGAAAAGTATTTTTCATTACATGCTTTTCTGATTATTATCTCTTTGAAATCAGTAGAAGAACTGTTTAAGATATATCAAATATTTAAAATAATGTTGATCTGATCCATATTTTTCATTACAAGTACATATATGTATGTGAAATATTTGTGAGACTCTTCAATGTGAAATATTTCTGAGACTCCTCAAATTCTGCTTAAATGTGAAATACTTCTGAGACTCTTCAAATTCTGTTAATATTTGAAGTGTTTTTTTTATAATATTTTTTTCTAAAATCCAAGATAAATCATATCTTTCATACCAAACTCTTTAAAAACCCGAAATTCAAAAAGCCAATAACAGTTTCTTGCCCAATTTCCGCTCTTGCTAAGTCTTAACATTTAGCTTTTGCAATTTTAGCTTTAAGACTAAACATGGAAAACCCAAGCAAAGTGTTCGCCAGTGAAAAGTGCCAAATGTTTGTGGAAGGCAGCTTGAGGTGGCAGGCAGCATTGTCAGCGATTGTCGCGTCATGGATCGTGCATCATTGGCCACGTCAACAGCAACAACAACAGCAAGTTATTGTCACGTCAAAAGCATTCCAAGTGAAGCAAAGTGAAGTGAAGGCAACAGCCAAAAGCATGACCAGGGCTACGACTTGGGGTATTATATATACATATGTCGGGGGCAAGGGTATATTTTCCATCTTTATGCTTTTATTGATATTCGCAGCTGCACAGCGAGTTCCGTTTGGTTTGAATACTCAAGCTCAACTAACTCTTGCATACGCGCTCACGTCATAAACTCACTCAAGACGAGCGTATACAGCCATCTCTGTCTTACTCAAGACTCTTGGTACCTTACCATCGAACCTCACTCAGCAGCAGAGCGTCTCTGCCTCTGCTGCCGTGCATTCGCTCAATATCAACGAGTAAAGCAGAAGCAGGGAATTCCCCGAATTCCCAAATTACCAGAATGCTACATTTATTGGGAATCACACTACGACACGGCCTTCCTGACCTATCACACGTCCTCGTGTGTTTAGCTTTCAATACCACGAGACTCAATTTCACTTTAAACTTTTCTTTATTTTTAAACAGATATTTTTATTTCATGTATTGGACAAAAGCTTTCAAAATAAAAATCACCTATATAAATATCAAATATTCTGTATTCATTACATTTCTTCAATTAAACATAATCTTATTAATTCATTTAGTTATTCTTTAATAACATTATTCTCTTTTGTAAAATAAAACATTTGTGCATTTCCTTTGACACATTTTAACAATTGTGTAATTCCTGTAACACATCTTACAATATAACATTAGTGTAGTTCCTTTAACACTTTTTAACATTTGTGTAGTTCCTTTAACACATTACAATAATTTTAGTGTAGTTCCTTTAACACTTTCTTTTTTCTTTTTTTTTAAGATTCTCTTTCTTGATTGTCAGACGCATCTTCCATCGTGCCGTCTCTATCTTCGCGTATTAGCTCATTATTCGGCAAAGCTCTTAAGAATTCATGAGAATATTTGTAAGTTCGCTTACTTGTTAAGGACTTTAACAGATATCTATCTCCATCTAGTATTTTGACAATCTCAAACGGCCCTTTAAATTTAGGGTCAAGCTTAGTTTGATGACGCTCCTCATTCTTAATCAATACGTGATCGCCTAAACTATGTTTAATAATTTTCGCCTTATTACTATCAAACCTGCGCTTATCATATCGTGCGCCGTCTTCCATATTTTGTTTAGCTTGTTTTCTTAGATCTTCTCTGTCTATTTTGTCATCAACTTGTTCATCTATTGGTAGTAAGCCAAAAGGTCTAGCCTCCTTACCAATTAACAATTCTAATGGGCTAAACTTAGTTACTCTATTCGCCGTACAATTCATTGCCAATTGCACCTCGGCCAACGCATCCTGCCACGATCTCTGACCGGTTTCCACAGCCGTCAACATACTTTTGAGTGTACTCATTACTCGCTCGACCTGACCATTGGCCCTACTCGCACCGGTGGCAATTAAATGCAAATTAATTTTTTGAGAGGAACAAAACTCACGAAAATCTGAACTTGCAAAACAACGTCCTTGATCCGCTATAATTCGGGTAGGCAAGCCAAATAAGGAAACAACTGATCTTACGGCCTTAACACAACTTTCCGTATCTATTTTCAAAGTGTGGTAAAAATAAACAAATTTTGTAAATGCGTCTATTAAGACAATAACGTATTCTTTTAAGTCATTTTTACCACTCAATTTTCCTGTTATGTCAATATGTACCGTGTGCCACGGTATATCTATTTTGGGAATAGAATGTAACTCTGCCTGCACTTTACCTACGGGTGGCTTCGATAGTTTACAAGTGATACAGTTTTCTACGAACCGACGCACATATTTTGACATGTTTTCAAACCAATAATAGCTATAAACCTTATCTAATGTCTTTTCCCACCCCAAATGCATTATTGATTCGTGGACATGATTGATAATTGCCCATCTAAATGACCTTGGAATTACCGGTAGACATTTAGTTTTACCATTTCGCTGTATTTTTCTATGCAAAATACATTTTCGTAATTCATAGGTTTTATCTAAATTATCTGGTAATTCATTATTTCTTAATTTAGTTGATATATCTAAAATCTCACTATCACGCTGTTGCTCCGAAATTAACCAGTTGTCGGTTACCTCAGTCAAATTTATTCGTTTCTCAGGTATTTTATTCTGAACACTATTTTCCTCAGGTATTTTATTTTGAACATTATTTTTCTCAGGCACTGGATTCCGAGATAGACAATCTACGTGCGCCATTCGTTCACCCTTTCTGTACTCTAAGTCAAAGTCAAACGATTGCAAAAATGCCCACCATCTATGTACCCTCGGCGTTAAGTCGAGTTTTGTGCGACTAGCCTTCAAAGAATTGCAGTCTGTATATACGACAAATTTACGTCCCTGCAAGTAATGGCGGAAATGTCGGATACCATTAACTACCGCTAGCGTCTCTAATTCATAAGAATGATATTTAGACTCGGCAGGAGACGTGCATTTACTAAAATACTCAACGACATAGGGTTTGTTATCAATTTTGTGCAATAGTATAGCTCCATAGCCAATTGAACTGGCGTCAGTGTGCAACTCAATTGCGTATTGCGGGTCGAATATGATCAAAACGGGTGCCTGTGTCAACACAGATATGATTTTAGCTCGTATTTGCTCGTGGTCTTGTTGCCAAGTGAAAGTTGCAATTTTCTTCGACGTTAGGTGATACAAAGGCTTAAGCGTCTCCGAAAATTTTGGAACGAACTGTCTGAAATATGAAGCCAGTCCAATAAATTGTCGTAACTGCGACACAGATTGTGGAGGCGGTAAATCAATCAATGCTTTTATCTTACGTGCGTTTGGCCTAATTTCTCCGTTGCTTATTTCAAACCCCAGATACTCTATACGAGTTTTAAGGAAGGAGCACTTAGTTACATTAAACGAAAATCCGGCATTACTTAATGTTTCGAGTACAGTATGCAACCGTTCCAACGCCTCTTCTTTGGTTTCGGCTATAACCAACACATCATCAATATAAACGATAGCATATGTGTGTGCTAGAGTTCCTAATGCTCTTATTATGGCCCTCTGGAACACAGAAGGTGCATTTTTCAAGCCAAAAGGCATGGTCAAAAACTCGTACTGCCCTTCTGGCGTTACAAACGCGGTTCGCTCTATTGAATTTTCATGTACTGGAATTTGGTAGAAACCACTGGCCATATCTAAGCACGAGAAATATTTAGCACCGCGAAGCCTGGCAATCTGGTCTGCGATAAGAGGCAACGGATACCTATCAGCAACGGTATTTTCATTTAATATCCTATAGTCCACACAAAGACGATCAGTGCCGTTTTTCTTCTTTACCAACATCATAGGGCTGGCGAAAGGTGAGCAACTTGGACGAATAATATTTGCTTTCAATAATTCATCAATTTTACAGCGCACGTGGTTTTTTTCTTCCTCGCTTAGCCTGTAAGGACGTCGTTGCACTGTCTTTAGTGGGTCTATTAAATTAATTTCTAACTGCCCTGTCGAGACTCGAGTTTTTGGAATACCGCTGATAAACCAATCAGAGTAACACTTTAGGATATTTGTTAAGGCCATTTTATCGGATTCGACTAAATCAATATCAGCATTTATAATATCTCTGTAATCAGTTACAGTCAAAACATCTACCCTTTTTGTTTTATAAATTTGGAATTTGTCGGCGTCTATTGTTACTCCAAAGCCCTGGCTAAGGATTTCACGACCAACCAACACATCGTATTTCAGATACTTATCCATAATTACGTGTAACAAAATTTCAAAGCAGTATTGTTCAATATTTATATTACATAATACTTGCTGAGTACTACAAATGGCATCATTACTTATACCGTTAAGTTTTACAATGTTGTTTATTCTTTTTCCCTTAAATTTATCCACGGCGCTTTCCTTCACTAAAGAGCATTCAGCACCCGAATCAAAGCAAAATGGAATAGACTCACCGGATGCCCTTATTATACCAGATGGTGGAGCTACTGTGCAGATATCTACCCGCTTCTCATACATTCGGCCTTTTGGACAAGCAGATGCAAAATGTCCTATTTCGTCACACTTGAAGCACTTAACACTTGAGCGATCCTTCGGTCCAGTCATGTTGCTGCCGCTGTGGATTTTGCCTTTGCTCTGGCCCTTCTCCAAGCGAGCACGACATTCGGCGTATTTATGGCCAGCCTTTCCACAATAATTGCATTTCATCGGTGTCGGAAACTTGAACTTCTTGCGCTCCGAGCCTGTTGAATCGTCGTCCATACTGCGCTTTTTGAAAGAGTGTGCGTGTAACTGTTGTTGTAGCTCATTACGAGTTTTCACGTTGTTTGTAAAAACCCACGGCGTCAACTTGTTGTCTATTTGCGCCATGTGAGCCAGAGTCACGGATACCGCTATTTCTTCCAAATCCTTGGTTTTCCATTTTGACATAAGTAGCGTCACAATACGGCTGCCGTATTCGGCGAAGCCCTCCTCCGGCTTTGGTCGACCATTCAGAACATTTAATAGCATGGCGGCAGAAGTCTCAATTCCAACAAAGCGTTGTATAAACAGCTCCTTGAACTGCGCCCAAGTGATGCCGGCAAAGCAAATTTGGGAAAGCCACTGTGATGCGCAGCCTTCTAGTGCCTTGCTTAGGGCGATCACCAGGTTGCTACCCTCGAGCACGTTATCCGCAAAAATTAAATCAACTGTTGAACACCAAGAGGAAGCATCCGCTCCAGCGATGTCAGGATTGAATTTTGGAAGAGTCACATATGACGCTTTTCCATCGGCTGGCGGTGCCCTTGGTGTCTGCATGTTTTTGATGATCTCCATTAGGTTGCGGTTTTGTAGCTCCAACGCTGACAAATACGGATCGGTGGCATGAGCAGTAGGCAAAGCAGATCCCACTTCTGATGTCGGGGGCAAGGGTATATTTTCCATCTTTATGCTTTTATTGATATTCGCAGCTGCACAGCGAGTTCCGTTTGGTTTGAATACTCAAGCTCAACTAACTCTTGCATACGCGCTCACGTCATAAACTCACTCAAGACGAGCGTATACAGCCATCTCTGTCTTACTCAAGACTCTTGGTACCTTACCATCGAACCTCACTCAGCAGCAGAGCGTCTCTGCCTCTGCTGCCGTGCATTCGCTCAATATCAACGAGTAAAGCAGAAGCAGGGAATTCCCCGAATTCCCAAATTACCAGAATGCTACATTTATTGGGAATCACACTACGACACATATATGTATATAGTGCCATAGTCTGGCAAGAGAAGCTATTGAATGGCAGCTGGCAGAGGCCAAAAAGGTAGACAAGGCACTAAAAAATAATCCAAAATCAATGGGGCGTTATGGCAATGGGGGAGGCGAATAAGAAGAAGAGAAGGGGGATTGGCTTCCACTGAATTGGATTATTATGCGAAACTAAACCCAAAAAGGCAGCAACAAGCTGCGGGCAATAAAAAGCACTTCAATTTGACCCACAGCCACACAAAAAATAAATATTAAGCCAGCAAAAAAAAAATATCAAATATATATACATACATATATGAGTATTTGAAACCAAGAAAGGGGGCAGCTTCGAAGGTCATTAAAGAGTGAGAGAGAGAGAGAGAAACACCTCCCACAATGGGCAACACATATGGTCAGCGGAAGCGGAAACTGTTTGCCAACTTAGCAGGCATTGAAATCGCTGGGGATTTGCCACTCGCAATGGAACAAGAGAAGGGCAGGAGGAGGGCATGAGGAGGAGGCATCGAACGAGACTAAAGCGATTTGCACTTGTGCGAATTATGACCTGAAGTTGGTCAGCATCAAGCCTAGGGTTGCTTCCTTTACTCCTTCACTCCCTTTCCCCTGCTCTCGCACTGGTTATAATCGTAAAATTCAATAATTGAATTAAATAAATATGCTCAAATGGGCATCAGCTGAGAAAATATTGAACTCAGTCTCCAGCTTTATGACTCTCTCGCTCTCTCTCTCTCTCTCTCTCTATGACACTGCGGTTCTTCGCATTTATCCTCGTCATCATTTATGGCTTTCCGCCCAGAAATAACAACATTGCGGACACTGGTCAGTGGGCAGTAAGAAGTGAGCATCCATGACTAGCTAATGAAGCTGCAAGGATGCGCATCAGCTTGATTGTTTGTTGGCGGGTTACGAACACAAAAACAGCTGGGCAAGTGTCAAGATTTATTGCTCAAATTTGTAGAAGGTTTTAACAACTGATGAGAATATAATATTAAACGTATTGAATTGACTATTTAATTTTAGAAAAATCTTTGATAACATTTCATAGAAAGTTTATCATTTTCGACAGAATATTTAATGCTTCAAAATTTAGAATTAACTATTGAAATTTTCCGATATTCCATTTTAATTTCACTTACAAACTCTACTCAGTAACTAACTATTCTATTTTAGAAAAGCTACGAAATGGTTTGATATAAAAACTCTTTATTTTCGATCACATAATGCTTATAAGCTTAAAATAAACAATGGAAATATTCCGATATTTCATTACAATATTATTTAAATATTCTACTCAATATTGTTTTCGAAATTTTCCCAAATTTATTTTATATATCCTAGGATTGGAATCCCTTCCTGAATTGCAATTGCATTCCTTAAAAGTTGAATGCATTTATAAGAAAGAATATTAACATTTTAATTAGAGTTATCTTATGTTATTATTTTAGATAAATATCTTACCTATTTCAATATTTTCAGTGGGCTTATATTATTTTATGTATTTGTTTATGGTTTTGTTAAAGTTGACAGGTTGTCAGTTCTGTAAATGAGGCCCAATTCTATTAAAACTAGGATCTACTTACGCAGCTATAGCTGATCATTATAATGATCACACCATAAACTTGCATACCAAAGATTGCAATGCATTACATATTCACCAAAAATCTAAAAAAGTTGTATTTTATTTTAGACGAGTTCTTATAAGCATAAGTATTAATACCATAAACTAACTTATTTAGCAAAAAATACAATATAATAATAATACAATAATAATATAATATCAACGAACAAATGTGCAAACCTTCCTTTTATATAAAGACACTTATTATAAGCATACGATTATGAAGATCCTCATCTAGCAATACTTACAATAATATTCTTAATATAAGTTAGTTTACTTGTATTTATAGGATTATTTAAAATATTGTATTAAATTTAGTATAATATTTTCATTTTAACCCTATCATACTCAAATTAAAATGGGGACATATAGAAAATATTTTTTCTATAAATGAATACAAGGAACCCCAAGTATCTTTCATTCCGATTCTCGATACTCCAAGACCCTTGGTATGTCCTTACTGCAATATTGCCTTTTAGGCAACATTTCTCCATCCATAAACGTAAATAAATACGAAAATGTAAATGTTAAATGTAAAGTCAATGTTGCATATGCAACAGTGGGCATGAAAGGGTTAATAATATCTATCCTAGAAATTAAAAGTATATTCATAATACACAATACGTATTTACACATTTATAATACAGGTTACAAATATACACAATTACTTACTTACTTACTTACTTACTTAGTTACTTACTTACTTACTTACTTAATGATAGAGTATTTATAATGCGGTGAAACCATACAAATTCATTCAGCTTGTGTTCACAAGAATATTTCTCGGTTGTTTGCCCAACACTCATCAGCATTCGTTTTGTGCTCATTTCCAGGTGCAGCCATTCGACGCAGTCCCGCCGTTGATTTGTTCGAGCAACATCAGGGCACCCACATACTACAGGTAAGCAGAAGAAGAAGAGGAAGAAGAGAGACAAAGAATGAAAGAGAGTATAGAAGAGAGAGTGAGAGAGACAGCGAGTTGCAGCCATGTTTGGGCTCTTTATGCAAATGTCTGTTTAAAAATGGAATTTATTTTACTTTCAGTCGCTGGATGGCTTCGCTTTGGCGGTGGCAGCGGATGGTCGCTTCCTGTACATATCGGAAACGGTGTCCATCTATCTGGGACTGTCGCAGGTGGAGATGACCGGCAGCAGCATATTCGACTACATCCATCAGGCGGATCATGCGGAAATCGCCGAGCAGCTGGGTTTGAGTTTAACCAGCGGCGGGGGCGGAGGAGGAGGCGGTGGCGGTGGCAGCAGCAGCAGCGGTGCAGCAGGCTTGGCATCGCCCACATCGGGCGCCTCCGATGATGGGAGTGGCACACACGGTACGAACAATCCTGATGGTGAGTCGAGTCCGAGTTGTTGTTCCGTCTAAACCTAAACTGATCTTTAGTCAACCTATGATCAGCCAGTTGCCCAAGACTTCATCACTCCACTAATATTCCATAGAATCTTGTAACTAACTTTTCAATACCTTTTTACAGTTGCTGCCTCAATGACGCAGGCTTCCACCAGCGGCTACAAAGGCTATGATCGCAGCTTCTGTGTGCGCATGAAATCGACACTGACGAAACGTGGCTGTCACTTTAAATCCTCTGGCTATCGGGTGAGTTTCGTTTATCCTTCCTTCCTTCCTTCCTTCCTTTTACATAGTATTTCCCCACTCACTCAGTTTGTAAGCTCTTAACGGTGCCATGTAGTGTAGTGTAATATAATGCGACGTTTATCGTAGATCCACGCACGGTTTTACTTTTTATTCTTTTTTTTTTTGTTTTCTATGTTTTTTTTTTGTTTTTGTTATCATTTGTTATCATTTCGATTTTTGAGTTTGTAGTGCTGCTAACCTTGTTGACATTTTGTTAGCTCGTCGGGGCGTTAGACTAAACTAACCTGTTCTGTTTTGGTTAAATTCAGTCAGTAAGCGATAATTGTGCTTTTATTACGTATACGTATTACCATCCCATCCACTGCTTATCTACAGGCCAGCGATGCAACGAGCAATTGCAACGGTAACAATAACAATGGTAAAAATGTTAAGAACCCGGCCTCAAACTATTCGGTACGTATCAATTGAAATCAGTACGACAAATGCAAATGCAAGGCAAATACCAAAAATTTATCATTTTTATCAAATTTGGGGAGCAGCTGCCCCCGCCAAAAAAAAGAAGAAAGAAAAAAGAAAACGCAGTCTTTTATTTTGAACAATTTCGGCCATATTCAGTTTGATCCCAAGTATCGTAAGGCAATGCAAATAAAACTGATTTTAGATTGATCAGTATCGAATATGAACACGGCACTCAGACACACTCACGACTCTCTCAGGCTCAAAGGGTCCAAGCTTATTGAATTTAAGGCCAACTTCATCATCAACAGCCTCGCTTCATTATCAGCAATCGTCAATCATCATTATCAACTTCATGTTCATCATTTAACATCAGCTGCCAGCAGACAGCGCTTTTGTCAGTTTACCGAGAGAGAAAGCTCTCGAAAGCTTTCTTTAAAAATACTAACAGCTGCAGCTAAGCTGTCTTTAAGCTGGCTGCTATAACTAAGCTAATTGCAACCACCTCTCTGTAAGCTGACAAAAGCTGCTTGATAGCCGCCATTTATCCTAGCTCTTAAGCTCTTTTTTCTTTCTCTTTTCCACTTGATCGTTTGCAATTGTGCTAAATCGCAAGCTTTTCTTCTTGTTCCCTTTGCAGGTTGTGCTGCTGCTCTGCAAGCTGCGTCCTCAGTACACCTTCTCGCACACCCGCAAATCGCAGCCGCCCCTTCTGGGCATGGTCGCATTGGCCATTGCGCTGCCCCCGCCCTCAGTCCATGAGATTCGTCTCGAGTGCGACATGTTTGTCACCCGCGTCAACTTTGATCTGCGCGTTGCGCACTGCGAACCGAGGTAAGACCATCTTTTAATATCATTCATTAGAGATCTGTTTTTAATTTACCATACCAACTTTACAGAGTTTCGGATTTGCTGGACTATTCACCCGAGGATCTCGTCAACAAGAGCATGTATTCGCTCTGCCACGCTGAGGATGCCAATCGCCTGCGCAAAAGTCACACAGATTGTAAGTAGCAACTTTGCAGAGCCTGTTAATATACCATAGATATATTTATACGTCTGCCCGTCCGTCCATTTGTTTCTACGCCAGTTAAGCACTTATTTCTGAAGTTATGTTAGTGAAACTTGGCAGAGATGTTTATTATTTTTGTAAGCACTATATATGTTGAAATCAAGGAGATTTAACAGTTGCATCTTATAGATAACATAGTAATGCTCGCTAGAAAGTCAAGTTTCTTTATGAAAAGCTTAAGCTACATTTTAAGCTTACTTATATTAGCCAAAAAGTGATAATATTGGTACTAGCAATTTTGCAAGTCATTTTATTAAGCAATTGCATTCCGCCTGCCTGTCTGTCCATCTGTTTATACTCCAGTTAAACACTCATTTCTGAAGCTATCTTAGGGAAACTTGGTAGAGATGCGTATTACTTATGTGGGAACAATATATGTCAGAATCGAATAAATATATATATATCTTATAGTAGCCATAGGAATGATCGCTAGAAAATTAACTTTCATTAAAAAATGCCAAATTTTAAGCTAACTTATGATACTTAAATAGTGATAATGTCTTTACCCAACTTGCTTTAATCCAGATTATGAAAAGTGATAAAATAATAAAGTTAAAATACTTAAAAAAAAATCAGAATCGACAAGATTAGGTGGATATGACCTACAATATAATTGGCTTAGGAATGATCAATATTTCTATCACATGAATAAATCCATTTTTATACAGAAAGAAGATTTAGAAATATTGATCAACATAAGCTTATACATCTTATATATTTCTTTAAGTAATGCCTCTTATACAATCTTTACTTCGATTTTAATTTTGATATCCTTTAATTCTTTTAGTGATCGAAAAGGGTCAAGTGCTCACTGGCTATTATCGACTGATGAACAAGAACGGCGGCTATACTTGGCTTCAAACTTGCGCCACAGTTGTTTGCAGCACCAAGAACGCCGATGAACAGAACATCATTTGCGTCAACTATGTCATCAGGTAAGAATCAGGATCTCTAACTGATCATTCAAACAAAGACTAATTCTGTGTTCTTTCCTTTAGCAATCGGGAGAACGAGAACCTCATTCTGGACTGCTGTCAGCTGGAGCCGAGTGTGGACAGCATTAAACACGAAGAGGGACTGGGCAATGATAAGAGCAGCGGATCACCCGGAGGCGATGCTAATGTCGATGGCAATACGCATCTGAGTGCTGGGGATATGAAGCTGGGACTCGGTTCCCCTAAGACCGATCCTGAGGGACACACACAACGTGGTCGGGGACGCAATGCGACGACGGCGCATGGAAGTCTCAATAGTTTGGCGCTGATCAAGGACAGTCCGACGCCGCTGGGCGTGGAAGTCGATGGCGTGCTGCCCGCCACAGTGGCCACGCCCGTGCCCACGCCCACGCCCACCACGAGCGGCACAACGAAGCGCAAGCGGAAGAGCAAGGCGGCACAGCAGGCGGAGGAGCAAGCGGAGCAACAGCAGCAGCAACAACAGCAGGCGGAGCAGCAACCGCTGAGCAAGTTGCCAGCACTCGAGCAGCGAGATGCAGTGCAGCAGCCAAGGAGTCGCCTGCCTTCGATTGTGGACGAACAGCCGACAGCTGGAGCTGCGGACTCGGCTGTTAAGGATCTGGAACATGCCATGTCAAAGCATCTACCGTCGCCCACAACCAACAACAACAACAACAGCAACCAGCCCAACACAGACTTCAGTGCGGATGCGCTGCTCAAGCAGCAACAACAGCAGCAACAACAACAACAGCAACAGCAGCAGCATGATCCCAACGAGAAGAGCAGCACCATTCAGTGGATAGGTGCTCCGTATCAGCAGCCACCGCACATGCCGGCCACAGCGTTGCTCCGTCAGCTGCACGCCGTGAATCGCGAGAGCGTCATCCGGGCTACGGCCAGACAAACGCCCACCGGAGTGGGCGTGTTCTATGGCGAGCAGCAGGGCGGTCCGCTGCCGACGCCTCCGGGCAGCGAATCCTCGTATGAGAATCAATATCTGCAACTGCATTCGGCGGCAGCGGCGCCGTCGGTGGCACGTCCAGGCAGTCAGAAGGGCGCCAATCTCTCGGATGCGTTCACCAATCTGGTGTCCACCTACGGTGGCTATCACAGCTCCATTGACTACCACAACGCAATGACGCCGCCCAGTTCGGTGTCGCCACGCGATAGCAACAACTCCGCCAAGGCGCCTCCTTCGGCTGCTCTGGTGGTTAACGGTGGCTACGACTACGCTGATCCTCTGCGGGGTCAATATGCCACTCCGGTGGATGCCTCCTCGGCGACAACGTTGCCATTGAAGCCACAGGCGTATACGGCGGCGATGCATCCGCATGCGGGGCATGCCACAACGACAACGGAGGGCGGCGTCACCTATAGCAACCTGGATCAGCCGCAATACTTTGCACCGCACTCGAGCTTCCATCTGTATCACAAGGGCAGCCCCGCCAGTGGCTGGTACTCCACACCCTCCTAGGCTCTGGATGAGTCATCGGGTCAGCAGCTGCCCGATTGTCAACATCAGCATCAACATCAGGAGCGTTGGGACTTTGTGGGCGCCCTTGGCAAAGTGGCGCGAATGTTCTTTAGCGCACGCAAGAGTAATTAGCGCCATCTAACGGCAGGTGTGGCAGACAAGTTAACGCCATTTAACGGCGGGTGCATCAGCCAAGCTAGCGCCATCTAGCGTTCGATTGTAAATATCACTCACATTTTCAAAACTAATTTAAAGCTTAATTTAAAAAGAAAACAGCAAAAAAAAAAGGAAAACAAGAAAATTCTATAAAATTGTTTAGTAATTTTTATATACTATTTTTTGGCTAAATGCAAAATGTTAAAACATTCAATGTTGTTAAATAATTTGTAAGCTTGTACATGAAACATAAGAAGAGAAGCGAAGGAAAAAAAAAACAAACAAGAAAACAAAACTCACACCCATTGAAATTCTATTTAAAATACTCGGCATAATTGCAATTAACTAATTAAATTAAATTAAAGTAAATTAATATACTCTTGCATAAGACTTGGATAGTGTGCCAACAACAACAACAACAGAAAAAAATAAGCAACCACAACATTATATAATATTATATAATTATAACTATAAACTATAATGAGATTAATTAAATAAATTAACTTTAGCATTAACTTTAAAGCACTCGTAAATCAAAACCGAAAAAGCAACAAACAAAAAAATCAAATGCTTATTCCCATAATTCTAATTCTTATGCTAATTGTTATTAATTATTGAAATTAATTGTATTGTACATTTCTTAATAATTACCTAATAACTATGGGCATATACTTATTATAATTAACAACACATTTTTACAACATATCAAATGCTTCCTCTTCTAGATTACACCTACGATTACGATTATGATAAAGATCAAGCATTAAAAAAACAAAAACAAAACCAAACCCAAAAACTCGATTCTTTTTGTACAACTCCAAAAACACAAAGCATATTTCTACTTTTCCCCTCAGAAGAGAGTTAATTAAATTCATTTTACTACACAATACAAGTAAAATAAAGTAATGAGAAAATAAAATACCTCTAAGAGTTTTGCTAAAGTTTTTGATTTTGTGTTTTCTGTTTTCGCCTCTATACAAAATAAATGAAGCATAAATCTAATATATTGTATGTATTATATTTAAAACGAGTCTATCAAATTTTTAGCTATAATGTGTAATTAAATTTTGTATAAACAAATTCCATCAAAGGCTTAAATATTAAATATGATGATAAACTAAATTCGTCTTATGATATGGGTTGGGTCTATAATATTGCTATAAAGCTTAAAGCTTTGATAATTATACGAGCTTAAACTTAAAACGTTAAAGAATAGCGTGTGAAGCAGAAACGAAAAGAGTTGCGCTCTCGAGAGCATAAAACATAAAAGCTTAAAGCTTTGGTAATTATGTGAGCTCAAAGCTAAAAGAAAAATTTAAGAATATGTAAAAGAAAGTACAGATAAATATTATATAGGAGATATAGTAATCCAGTAAATAATAGGAAAAATAAAAATTGAAGAATATGTAAAAGAAAGTAAATATAAATATATATATACAAAAGATATAGAAATTCAGGAAATAAGACGATTTATATACTTTTACATATAATATATCTTTAACTTTACTTTATTTGACATATTCTTAAATTTTTCCTTATGCTTAAGCTTTGAGCTCACATAATTACCAAAGCTTTAAGCTTTTCTATTATTATTACGCTCTCGAGAGCGCAACTCTTTTAGTTTCTGCTTCCCACGCTATTCTTTAACGTTTTAACTACAAGACAAACAGAAAATCGCCTTCCATCAACGTGGGATTAATGCAATAAACTAACCACATGTCCCATTCTGACAGTCGGACATCAGGCGCAATGTCCATTAGGTTCGTTTTTGATTAACATAAAAAACGCATAAAATTCCAATTTACCACATTTGCTGCGCTCAATTCCCGTGTCCGGTTGTTTCCTTTTTTCGGGTTTTTTGTACAAGGACTAACCCTGAATGCTGCGCTTGGGGATAGACTGAATGTCACATTTTTGTGATGGCTTTTTAAGCGAACCGATTGGCTGACCACAGGCAATTAATCATCATTCAAGAATGAAAAAGGAATCATAACTCAATTTATTGCAGCAGACGAGATGAACCAAAACATTTATCATTGACTTTAGTCAGAGTGTGCGTATATATTGGCAGTCAGTGTAGACAACTTCCGTCTGACATTTCGCAGGACATCTCACTTGCCGCCCTTTTTACTGGACTTTTGTGTCACCTTCTGCTTGGCCGCCTCGAGAGCCTTTTGTTGCTCCTTCTGCTTCTGCTTGTGGGCCACATCCTGTTCGTCCAACTCCTTGGCCTCCTTTTTGGGCGCCTTGAGAGGTTTCTTCTTGCCACCTTCACGACTCGCCATCTAGATGGGATTTAATTTTAATTGAATGTGGATGTTGAATCTTCAAAAGTGTGTTTACTAAAAATAAGTTTATTTTACAATTGACTCTTTAAAAAGAGTTTACTTTGTACAAATAAAATGACTCTTTAAACTAAGTTTACTTATTTCACATAGTGATATCAATAATATTATTTTAATGTCAATTATAAAATGCAACAGCTGTTTCATTATGTGCTGAGCAACTGTTCCCAAAAACTCTACGAGTCTTTTGTTTTTTTATTGTTCTACTAACTTGTGAATAGATGTCAGGAAGTGATCTTGAAAAGTGCTTGAGATTAATATAAATCTTTTAATCCAATGCAAGTTATTATGAATTATGAATATAGTTATAGAATCTTTTTGTTATTGTTTAGAATGTTATATTAAAAGCAATCAGGATTTATTTATAAAATATATACAAAAAAATACTAATCTGTTTATTACGATATCTTTACCAGAAACCTTATCTATATTTATTTTCTTAGTGCATTCGCATTGTCAATATCAAAATGAGTTTATTTATTGATCGGTTTACAAAGTGAAGTAAAGCAATTTTCGAATGTTATTTGAAATTAATTCTTCTTTAAATTTCTTCAATTTGAATTATATATTAAAGTAATGAAATATTAACATTTGTTATTTACACTCAGTATCAATCTCTCCTCTCGCACTTTCGTTGGCAATCGTTCAAATTGCAATATCTATTCGTATTGCCTCCACATCCAAAATAAACCATTTCCTGGCAGGTTCCATTTCTCTGCTCATAATACCACATTCCGTTATTAGAATTTTGATTACAAACGGTACCAAACCAATGTCCTTCATCCTTTGATCCTTCACAAGTCTGATAAACTACAGATAACCCAATTATAGACCTTTAATATAATTTCAATTAATAGTATAAATGGAAGTATTACCAGATCGAACATATCCACGACAAAAACTCTGAGCACAAATTTGTATTAAACAAAGTATTACTGAAATCCCGAAAATTATATATTTCATGCTGGAAAAAACTTTTTAACTGCAGAGTGTAACCTGATTTACTGAAATATTACTGATGTTATAGCTGTTTATAAAGAAGAGTCTCGGGAAATTTATTGATACAGCTGTTTCGAATCCATTCAGTAAATTAATGAATGAACTATGTTTATTACTTATTTATTATATACTACAGTAAAATATCGAAAAAAAAATAATTTTATTTTATTTATACAAATTTTACTTTAAATTAAGTAATCAATTTCGAATCCAAATCCCATGTTTTTTAAATCCAGTTTTGAAACAAGGAATTCTTCCTTAAATTTCTGTGAATGACACTACCCAATAAATTTAAGTATACTTTTGGGCGCTTTCAGTAAATGTCTATTGTGAACGTTTATAGCAACCAACGTTTGTCAGCAAACTGGCATGCCGCTAACCTTATGGCTGCTATAAATAGAAATAAATCATTTCAAATAAAAAGTTTAACAACATAAAAACATAAGAATGTTATAATTTTTAATATTGTGCACATCAAGCTTAAATAAGCAATGTCGCTACTTAAATCCCTATTTCTGAAAAGTGCTGAATGAAGACTTTCCTTTATTGGAATATGACCAGTGTGCTAGTAAATAAAAACAAAATACTGAAATTTCTAGAAACTATTTACTCACGGTATATTTGCACATACAACTTGCGGTCACATAATAATTTTCACTAGTATATTTTGAAATTCAGCTTGCGGTCACGCTGCTCGTTCGGTTTCGGAGAAGAGAAAAATTAAATTTATTTTAATTTTTTGTTAATTTTGTTCGTTATCGAGTGCATAATTTTGCTTGCGGTATAACAATCTTAAGATTTCGTTTCAAGTGCGGCTACATTGTTGGACAGTTCGATACATACTTTTTTTGTTTTATTGTTTTCCTTCCAACTCGCGTCCCTGTTGTGCGTGTGTGCGTGAGCAGCGGTGTTTTTGGTGACCAGTCAATGAGTATGTGTGTGTGCGTATGCGTGCGTTTTTACTTATTTTTGTCAAGTTAACGAACGAATGAAGGAGAATTATAATTTACATGTGTTTTTACTGCCCCATTGGCAAACAGTGAAATAACGAAAGTGCAACAACAAAATATACATACATAAATCCATACATACATATTTACATATATGTGTACAAAAGATACCAGCGCAACAAGGTAAGCACAGAGATCTCTGTCAAAAGCGGTTCATTTAACTCTTTGCTGTGAGCGTAATTGTATATATATTTGTGTGAGTTTGTGTTTCTGTGTGTGTGTGTGCATGCTTATCTGCAGCCGCAGGCAGAATCAACGCCACCGCACTGCTGCCCTTTGATTATTATTATTATGCTCTTCTCCTTATGCTCGCTCCAGTCTCAGTCTGCTGTCGTTCCTGCTCCCTCTAACACTCCCGCTCCCCCATTTGAAGCATGGACATCTCAAGCTGCCGCCTACTCAACAGCAGCGTCTCTGTTCTGTTTGAAAATCACAGAGCGAAAGAAAGAGAGTGCGAGAGCGAACTCACACACATACACAGTTGCACAAGTGCATCCTACATTAATACAACGTAGAGGAAGAAGAAAAGCAATGCAATGAAGAAACAGATAGCCTGCATAAACACACAAACACAGCCACAGCCACACATGCATACAGTACTCTTTGTATGTATGTGCAATTAATCATTGCATTGTGTTTACAAATCGTTTAATTAATTAAACTAGTTTTGTTCTCGCTCTCAATCCGTCTCCTTCTCCTCTTTCGGCGCATTAAGCTTAGCACAGTTTTGAACCAGGTGGATGTGGTGGTTGACCCTGCTTAATCCCCACAGGGTGAGTTAGTGGGGCAAAAACCATTAACTAGTCTTGAATTTCGTTAGACCAAAGAGTATTAAGAATATCGCAAGAGCAAGAGCAAGTGTGCGTGTGTGAGTTTATGCATGTGTGTATCTGTGTGCGTGCCGCCCGGGGCTGCCTTGGGTCTCTGGGCCTGGGGGCTGTTGTCGCAGCCGTCGCAGCCTGTGCATGTGAAATATGAACACAAAAATAGCATAAGAATTTTCGTCGTTGTCGGGGTGCGCAACGGCAATAAAAATTAAAAGGCAAACAACGATAAGCGGGGACGCTGCTCTTCTTCCACTTTGTTGCCCACCTAAGCTCTACTCGACTCGACTCGACCCGACTGTGCGTGCACATGGCAACCCTGAAAGCATAACGATAAAGCACCATAAAACCAAACAAATGCAAATGCATGGGGCAACAACATTATTGATGCGTCGCTGGCACGACAAATTCAATTGCACTCCTCCTGCTCCGCTTCCACTTTCACCCCTCTCTGTCTCACTCACTCTTTGAGCTTTGACTTTGATTAGGGTTGCCAAGTGCTGTTGCTGCTAGCTCCTGTAAACTTTTTGATGGACATCATTGAGTGATGTGCCCTAATTGAAATTGAGTGGCAGGCCTGCCTCCTCACTTTACCCCCCTCCTCAGCTCTCCTCTCCTCACTTACCTGTCCCCATTTGTTGGCCCCTTATTTAGTTGGCAGCTGTGTCACCTTTTTTTTTTGCGCTGTTTGTGTTTGGTTTATGCGGTTTGCAATATCATATTACGCTTCCTATCGCGATGTTTGACAAGTTCAACGCCTGCGGTTTCAATTACGAGCAACGAGTTCCGAGTACAAAGCTCATTCCATTGAATATCGCGACAAGCCTTACTCCTCCAACAAAAACACACATTTCTTCTTCTTGTTTCGCTTTAAAGCAAAAAAATTTGTTAGGAATGAGCACTGTGACCTCTTGAGAGTTTGACAATTGCCGTTTCCATGCCGCCCGTTACCTCGTTACCTATCAAGTTGACTCATCTCCATCTTCCAACTTCCCATCGCCATCGCCATCATCATTATCATCTTTCACATCTACGCGTATCTGCACCAAATCTACGTGACTGACCAACAAACTGGCTGACTGACTGAATGACTGGCTGCCCAGTTATACAGACATCAAAGCACAGTTTTGCTAGATGGCAAATTCTCAACCGGTTCACTTGGAGAGCTTCCACCACCTCCACTCTCTCTGCTCTACTCTACACTCTACACTTCACTTAAGTTTGGAGAGCATCAAGCCAAGCCAAATTGGATTTGCTTACGTTCCCATTTCCCCCATTTACTCAGCGGGTCACGCGAACAAAGAAAAATCACAAGTCGCACATTGGTTTGCCACCTGCTTAAAATGCAATTTCAATCCACTTAAATGCTAAATATATTTGCATACTTCAATTATATATAATTATGCATTATTAATTGCTTGTAAGTAATGCAATTATTTACGCTTCGTATTTAACATTTTTTACAGTAAAGTTCTTTCTAGTGAAGCTTCTTCATTGATTAATTTAATTAGGTTTTACATAATGAATTCTATTCATTATTTAAATTGTATTTATTACTTATCGCATATTTCAAATAACACCAAATGTGAGCAAATTTCTTTTGAATTAATGAATTTCAATTATTCAAAAATGTGAATTATGAATTTCTTACAATTAATGTGATTACTCACGCTTCGCATTAAACATTACTGATAGTAAATTTCTTCGAAAAGAATTCTGATAGTAAATTTAATACAATCTTAAATTTTTAGAATACTTTTTATTCCTTCTTTCTTTTTCTTTATTCTTTATATGAACATAGATCACTATTAATTCTATTGATAATATTCACATTTTGTAATCTCAATGTTTTCAAATCTTAATGCCAATTTAGCTCCGATATTTGCATTTATCACTCCAAATTCTTTTACATATTGAGCTGTGTTTTATCTTGAATGTTTTCACACATTCCTATTGTAATATGAATATGAATAAAATACTTATTTTTGTACCACAGTTGCTGGTAACGGAAGCTGCTCCAAAAGCATTTCCAGTTTCAGAAGTGCTCGAATAAACAAAAGCAAAATCAAATCTGCATACAAAAACATAAACATATATACACATAATGTATAAAAACATATACATGTATACACATATGCATATAGCTAAACATAATAAACAAATTGGCACCATGGTTCCCTTTTTTGGTGTAAGGGCTAGGGGAAGGGAAGGGAAAAGGTGCGGGGAGCAAACAGCAACCAAAAAGTCGGTCAACGAACCAAAAACTTTTGCTGTTGTTGTCAGGAGAATGCAATTTAGGTAGAATACTCTGTGTGTGTGAGTGTGTGTGTGTGTGTGTGTGTGTGTGTGTACTTGGCTTTGTTTATGCAATTTAAACAATACAACTGAGGCTTTGTTGTTGCTGCTGTTCATTTCGTTTTCAATTAATGACAAAACAAATAAATAAATATGTAATAAATACAAACAAATAAAGTTGCTTCCCTCTCTCTCATTCTCTTTCTCTCTCACTCCTCTTTCTCTGCCTGTCTCCCTTGCTATCAACCGCCCATTGACTTGCATTGTCCATATAGAGAAAAAGGTAACTACTCGACTCGACGGCGTATTACAAAAGTACAAAAGCCGTCATAACCACAATGCCAGTCTATAAGGCTTCCGTTCGAATATGGCCAACAGTCGATTCGTTGATTCCCTGAATCAGTTGACAACTTACCCAGTTAGTCGAGGTAATACTACCAGAGGGATTGTGGAGAGTGGAGAGGTGTGGAGAGAGTGGAGACTTGGCCTCGTGGGCGTCAGCGGCACAAAATGACGCAACCTCATTTTTCTGTTCACTCGTTCTTCAACCTGTTGAGCGCAATCTACAAAATTATCGACCCATTACAAAACGAGGTTGGGGGGCATTAATACAAATGCTTCTTCTTCTCAGTATGTGTATGTGTGTATGTTTAACAAATTTGCATTAATTTGCTGATAACGAAAACAGTGCGGCATAAAAAGCCTTCAAATGCTGCCTAAGCAGCTTAACCCACTGTGCCTCCAACTGAGCTCAAAGCTGTTCTATCGATTGTAATGATAGTTAAGAGATATTGTTAAATGGTAGCTTTAATCAAGGCCTATATCTAATTGCATTCCTAGGTTATCGTGAAAGTTGGAATATCGATTACTCGAATTCTTTTGTGATCTAGCTCACAGTTCTTTAATGAAAGTTGTAAATATAACTACAGACTCTCTTTTTGTATCAATCCGAATCGCATTATTTTTCTTCTTTAAATGTTTTGCTAAACTTTGCAACTGCATTTTTGTAGAATGATTTCGTCATTCTATATTGCAGGAAATAATAATAATATCAGATTATTTGAATTGTTTGCTTCCCCGTTATGCGATAGCAATCAACAAAAGAGAGGTTGAGCCCTATAAATATTACTTATAGTATATGCAAAGTTTTGTTATTGCGCAGAAATTTATGTACTTGACTTTTTTCCCCCGATTGAATTTGTTGGTTTTGTGGTTCGGTTCAGTTCGGTTCAATTTGGCTGCCAGCCGGAAATTGTGTATTAATATAGAACAGAGAAACAAAAATATCTTTATCTGTCACATGTACACACGAGTGTAGTACGTATAGCAACATTTGTATTTGCTATAACTAATAGCATGTATATTCTCACACACTAGCATATATTTTTAAGTAGCTAAGTGTAAGTGTGTGTGTATGTGGGTGTTTATATTTCTGTTCAATACAAAGAAAGAGTGCAGAAGAAAGCACAGACTAACAAAGAGCGTGAGTTGCAGCCTAAGCACAGTGGTTAAGGCTGGGAATGAATCAATCAATTTAAATTAAAATTATATTACAATATGTATCAAGAATGTGTCATCGAATTCTTTACTAGACATCAGTTGAAAGAAACTTCTGCAAATAGCAGAGATATTTTGTGATCAATACATACTTTATGTTTCATAAAAAAATGAAAATATAAAATACAATTACAAAATGCAAGAATGTGTCATTAAATGCTTAACTAAAAATAAGTTGAAAGAAACTTCTGCAAATAGCAGAGATATTTTGTGGTCGATCATTTTATGTTTCATTAAAAGATGATAACATAAAATCCAATTACAAACTATTAGAATGAAATGAGAAATTAAGTGAAAGAAACTTTGTTGCATTTGATCGATATATGAAGTGATCGATCAGCAGATATTTCATCTACCGATGAGAGAAGATGTTTGTGAATATAAAATAGTATTATTATTATGTGTCATTAAAGTCTTATTAGTAACCAAATGAACTAAAAATATGTTGAACAGAGTTCTTTTTGATCGATTTACAGATATTTCATATTTCGAAAATATAAGATGATATATATTACATATTACACATTACAACAATGTGTCATCAAATGATTAACTAGAAATGAGTTGAAAGAAATTTTTCTGCATTTGATTGAGATAATTAGCGATCGATCAGCAGATATTTAATTTTCCGACAAAAGAAGATGATATTTAATATAAAATATTACTCTTCTGTGACATTATCAGTAACTAAATGATCTAAAATATGTTTACCAGCGTTACTTGTTGATAGATCTGCAAATATTTCATATTTCGAAAAATAAAATGAGATTAATGTAAAATATTATTACAAAATTCAAAAGTGTGCCAATTGAATTCTTAGCTATAAATGCGTTCCATGGAACTTTTCTGCATTTAACCCAAATATGTTTTAATAGATCAACAGATCTTTCATATTTCGACAAAAGATGATATTTACCATAAATATTATTACAAAATATAAGCATGTGTCATCGAATGGTTATTAGTAACTATAAATAAGCTGAAAGATGTCTTTCAGCATTGACCAAAGATGCTTTATAATCGATCAACAATAGAAGATGATAAACGATGACAATAGATAATGCAGATAAATAAGAGAGAATGCCGTAAAAGGCAAACTAAAGCAAAAGGTGACTGTGAACACAAATGCATAATTCGATATTTATAACTAGTTCGTATATCATTTGAAAAAAGCTCTTAAGCCAATTACACGGTGCATCAATCATCAATGAAGAAAGGTCTCTCTGTATGTATGTGTTTGTATGTGGGCCAGTGTCTTATCTACACACAAACACACTCACACACATTCATGTATGCTTGGCTTTGACAGCGTTCCGCTGATTCAATTGCGGGGAAAAGTCAAAAAGGAAGTCGACAAAGACGTCGCGACTTCGAAGACGATATTAGTCACTCTGCACTTGTCGATGGCTTCTCCACACCAGCCATATAACTGTGCATGTGTGTGTGTGCGTGTGTGTGTGTGTGTGTGTGAGTATCTTGTTCGCTAGCGCGTGAAGCTATGCGCCCAGCTGAAGACCTTTAGGCCAAACGTTGTCATGTGAAGTGTTTTTCCCGCACTCGCACACACCTGAGCAATAACCGAACAAAGGTAAACAATGGCCATAGACAAGTCAAAGGGAATAGACTAACAAGTTTACAACTGTGCAACGACCAACAGATACTCTTAAAAACGGTCTTAGATACTAGCCTAGGCTAGGAGATCATTTTACACAAGAAGTTACCTCAATAACCAAGAGATAAGAAATGATAGAGTATCAGGTTGGAACTCAAAGTGATCGATGACGTTTCGTTAACAGTTTTGTTGACTGCTAACATAGCTTTAAACATCTAACAGTTGTTGGTTTACATTCAGCAGAATAATATAGTAATATAGTGACAAAAAATTTATGAATGTGGTTCATTATTTACGTAAATCTTCCCACATTGTTGCTATTCATAAAAAGTTGTTTTCTATATAAATTATTTCTCAGTGGAACCCGCAGATTCGTATGCCAAATTGCGTATTTCAATAATGTTTAATTAGCTACAACTAATTTTTGTTCTAGATAAGCAGAGGTTGGAATACTTTGTGACTTGAATTAATGAAGAAATAATACCCATTGAAAACTGTTTTGTATAATTTTAATGTCTTTCTTGGAAATACTTATTGAAATGTTTATTGAATGATTAGGTGCATTTTATTATCGTAGTCTCATGGTCTTTTAGACTGTGAGTTGATGGTTTAGTCTTATTGGATATTTTGTTTAATATATATTTTATTCGTAACTCAGAGATAAACTGCATACAATACTTTAAAGATGTGAACTTTAAAATAGCAGTGCGCCAGAAATAAAAAAACTAAATGGATTTTTTGCATATTCCTTTTTGTTAGTTGATCCCTGGCACATTATTTTTGTAACATGAAATGGATAGAGATAGGAAACAATCAAAAACCCCGTTAGATTTGTTCAGTTTTTATAGTTTACTTATTTAATGTTTATTTTATTTGTAACTCAGAGATTAATAAACTACATACAATATTTTAATAATGATATTAATATTAATATTTATTTTATTTGAAACTTAGATTAACAATCTGCATATAAGTCTTCAATATTGATATTTTACTGATTTAATAATATTGCATCTTAAATAATATTTTTCAACTGTTCTATTCTATTTGCAGAGCGAACACAGCCAGCAACTAAAGCAAATTGCAAGAAAGAGCATTATCCATCCAAAGTCTTAGCCATAACGTGAACGAGACACGTCCAAAGTCAAAGTCTTGCCATTTTATCGAATAAACAATCTCAACTGCCAGCCAAGGGAAAGAAAAAGAAGTCTTTCATCAAAAAGGAGCCAACCACAACAACAACAACACATAACACGAATACGTTTAGAAATTAATTGGGGGCAGTATGGAGCTGGGCCATGTTTGAACGCTTTCGTTTAGGCAACCTGAGCAGAAACTACCGATTACGCGGAGCGTCCTCAGAACTGGCGCGCGACAAGAAACAACAGCGGCAGCAATGCGTCACCGTCCTGTTCCTAGATGACATCACGCACACCTTTCGGATCGAGGTGAGTCCTACTTTCTTCTTCTTCTTCCATTGGCCTGGCCTGCCTCATTTTATTCACGTTCACGTTGCATATTCAATAGTTTTGCTAGTTGGCTCATTGAAATGCGCATAATCAAAGCAACATCAGCCATAATAATAATCGCACAAAATGTGTAAGCGAAGCAAAAACCCCACAAACAATGATGCGATCCATAGAAAGTGTGAGTCGTAGTCTTCGTCATTATTGTCGTGCATTGCGTGTATATTATCCAGCCATTGTTTGTTGTCTACTCATCTTTCAATTCAAAGCTGCCATGGCATTGCACATCTTCATCTGAATCTCACTTTCATCTTTTTGGGCGGCACAAAGCAGACACAACACGCACTTGTCCAAAATGCCAAAAACATGATTCGTTCGTTTCGCTTTTCCAGCCGCAGCTTGCCAAGTTGATGATGAGATTTGTCTACCAAAATATGCAAGCAAATTGCCATCATTTCATGCAATGGGCATTTAGTCAACTGAAATGTGAAAAACTGAGGGAAATTTAAGAAATCGTTGCAAATTTATGGCAATTAAGGTGACAGAAAGGAAAAGAAACTAAATGATAATAATAATAATCTTGTGAATATGTTTTAAATATTCTTTTAAACAACGTTTCTCTAACTTAATCTAAAAGGTTTTAGGCCAATCCCTGTTCATTTGATTTCAAAAATTATACATTTGTCTTTATGTAGTTTATGTTAGTAAAACTTTTTAATAAACTTTACATTCAAACAATGTTTCTTCACCCTAATCTAAATTATTTATTAGAAAAGTCAGATCTACAAATTATTGTCCAATCCCTGCACCTTTAATTTCGAAATTATATATTTCCCTCTTTGTAGTTTATGTTGGAAAAACTTCTAAATGAACTTTTCATATTCTGTAATTTTAATTGTTTACTAGAAAGAAAGATCTAAAATCCATAGGCCAATCTAGTTAGAAATTCTATATTCATCGATCTTAAAATAACGCATAATATCGTATTTCTTGCAGAAACGTGCGAAAGGCTCTGAACTCTTAGATCAGGTCTTCCAGTATCTCGAATTATCCGAAAGGGACTATTTTGGTCTATTGTTTCCACAGAAGCCAGGCGACGTTGTGGTAAGTGAATGAATAAATTCTTACAGATATAATTGATTAAATATTTTATGTTCTTAACTTTATAATTGATTTAATACCTTCATTTTCAGAGATGGGTTGACGCACAGAAGCAATTCAAGAAGCAATGCAGCAGCGTCTCGCTCGACAATGATGCCGTTCCATTATTAGAGTTTAGAGTTAAGGTGAGTAAATAATACATATAATATATTTATACTCATTCTTACACTTATAAACACCATTTGCTATTGCAGTTTTTTGTAAGCGATCCTAGCCGCTTGCAGGAGGAGTTCACACGCTACCAGTTCTATCTGCAGATCAAGCGCCACATTCTGCTGGGCCAATTGCCCTGCTCCAGCAATACCCAGTGCCTGCTTGCCAGCTACACAGTGCAGTGTAAGTCGCTCCCTTTAATCTAACTTATCACATCTATTAATAGCGTGTTTTATCCTTAACAGCGGAGCTGGGCGACTTCAATGCCGTGGAGCATCAGCCGGGTTATTTGAGTGGCCTGCAGTTGTTGGCAGAGCAAACGCCAGAGGCGGAACGCAAAGTCTGCGAATTGCACAAGTTGCATCGCGGTCAGTTGCCAGCTGATGCGGAATACAATTATCTGGAGCATGGTAAACGCTTGGAACTCTATGGCATTGATCTGCACAAGGCCACAGATTCCAATGGCAAGGAATTGCAGCTGGGCGTCTCGGCGATCGGTTTGCTCGTGTTTCAGCATGCGCTACGCATCAACACCTTCTCGTGGAGCAAAATGGTCAAGGTGTCGTTCAAACGCAAGGATTTCTTCATCCAGTTGCGTCGCGAGCCCAGCGAAAGCTACGACACTTTGCTAGGCTTCGGCATGAGCAGCCACAAGCATGCGAAGGCGCTGTGGAAATCGTGTGTGGAGCATCACAGTTTCTTCCGGCTGAAGCGGCCGCATCGACTCTCGCGTTTCCTCAACATCAGTCTGGGCAGCAAGTTCTACTACTCGGGTCGCACCGAGCTGCAGGCGGTGCAGGAGTCCAAGCAACGCGGTCGCATACACAAGGTGTTTGTGCGTTCGCCCAGCAAACGTTTGCTGGCCGGTGGCTCAGGAGCAGGCGGCGGCAGCTCAGCGGATGGCACTCCACAGCTGTTGCATAATGGCACGGGAAGTGGCTCCGACAGCGCTGCCTCGCACAATGGCAAACCGTCCGCATCCACCATACTGACCATCACAAAAACAAGCCGTCCACAAGACACGTCTAAGGTGACATCGAAGCAGGCCGACGCCATGCCACGCAAGGCCTGGGAGCAGCACAGCGATGAGTACGATATTCAACTGTAAGTGACACTTAATGTAAACTTCTGTAATCATTAAATTATAATCTGACTATGCTTTGCAGCGATGTGGGCTTTATTGAGCAGTGCACGCGACGCTTTGAGTCGGGCACACCATCACCGATGCCGCCTGCCTACAGCTCGGGTCAGCACAGTCCGGTGCTGCTGCCAACGACCATTGCGGACGCAGTGGGTCAACAGCAGCCGGATAGTGGCAGCGATTTGATCACCATGCGACTGCTCGCTGACGATCAGGGTCGCTATGGCTTCAATGTGAAAGGTGGCGTGGATCTTGGCCTGCCCGTGCAGGTGTCCAAGGTTGTGCCGCACACCCCCGCCGATCGCTGTTCGCCGCGTGTCTGCGAGGGAGACGAGGTGCTCATGATCAACGGTCGCGACGTGCACGGACTGCGACACGAACAGGTGGTGGCCATGATACGCGACTGCCGGCATCAGTCGAGTGGCGAACTGTTGCTCACCGTGCGGCCAAAGCGCTCAGCGCCGCTGCTGCTCGAGGAGGAGCCGCTGTATCAGTATGTGCCCGAAAGCGATGAGATTGGTTCGCACTCGAATCTGCTCGATGGCGATGCGCTCTTCACGCAGAGTCTGTTGTTGCTCAGCGATGGTCTTGCCTCAGGTGCTCTACTTGCCCAGTACGAGCTGATGTATCGCAAGAATCCCGATCTGGCAATCACAGAAGCTCGCAAGCCAGCGAATGCGCCCAAGAATCGCTATCGCGACATTTCTCCCTGTAAGTTCGTGACACATTTCGACATTGCTCAGCTTGTGATTAATTTATTACTCTATATTTCAGATGACTGCACGCGCGTTTCTCTTGTTAATTCGCTAACTGGCGACTACATCAATGCCAACTATGTGAACATGGAAATACCTGGAGGCGTCGTGAATCGTTATATTGCCACACAGGGACCGCTGGCCAGCACTACAACCGACTTTTGGCGAATGGTGCAGCAGGAGAGCAGCCATCTGCTTGTGATGCTGACAACTGTCATGGAGGCTGGACGCCAGAAGTGTCATCAGTATTGGCCTGTGACTGGCGATGAGCTGCAGTTGGGCGACGGCTTTTCGGTGCGTTGTCTGAGCGAGAAACCCGACGAGACGGGCAGCTTTGTCTTTCGTGAGTTTGTGCTGCGGGATAAGCACGAACAGCGGCACATACATCACATGCAGTATCTCGCCTGGCCCGATCACTGCGTTCCCTCCGATCCCAATCTGTTTCTCGAGTTCACAGAGCGCGTTCGCGCCGCCCGCAATCGCACGCTGCTCCAGGAGATTGAAGAGAGTCTGAAACAGGTGCGTCTGCTTGACGCCGATGCCGATGAGAACGGCGGACTGATGAGCGAACGGAAGTGCGCGGCTAGCAATGGTGCCACACCTGAGGACGAGACACCTGTATCCACCAGCGTGCATCAGTGAGTTATTTGTGATCTATTCCAAGTGACGAGATATTAATGTGTTGTTTTAGATGCATCAGCGCTGCGAATCCGCCAGTGATTGTGCACTGCTCGGCGGGTATTGGACGCACTGGTGTGCTCATACTCATGGACACGGCTCTGGCGCTAATGGAGGCACGTGAGCCCGTCTATCCCCTGGATATTGTGCGGACCATGCGCGATCAACGAGCCTGCATGGTGCAGAATGTGGTAAGTACTTGGGGCTCTACTTTTGCTATCTACATTCTAATGAACCTCGTACTATTTTCAGAGTCAATATCGCTTTGTCTGCGAATGCATTTGTGCAGCGTATATGAAAATATCAAGAAGCAGCGCTGCCATCAATGATGATGACGATTAATCAGCCGCCAGACCCACATTCTTCCATCCCCTTCCCCTCCAAGTTCTACTAGTGGACAATCTATTACACACATCTTCCTGTCTATAGATATTTATATAAACACAAACATATATGCCTACAATATATCCCGTCTAACAATGAGACGTCTTTGATTATTCTCAATCAACCAATCAATGAACCTTTATCAATTATTATACTATATACAAAAAAAAATACTTATGAAATCAATCTTATTGTTAGTAAACCCCGTAGACTTATGTATGCTTGCAACCATTATGTATATCATTACGAGTATAATTATATTCTTATTATGATTATCATTATTGTGTCTATACTACCGTACTCTATATATAATAATCAACTGATAACTCTGTATATGTCTGTCGCAAATGGGCAATAATCCACGCAAGTGCTGCTGAAGAAACTCTAAGGAATCAATTCTAAATTTTACACAATACAACAAAGTGAACAAAACTACCTAATTCAAACGTATACAAAACAAGCTGAAGCTAAACGCGATTGCTATTACGAATTAAATGAATTGCATTATTTATTTATCCCCCAAGTGGAAATTACAGAGAATATATTCGAAAACAAAACAAATAAACAACCAACAACAATAATAAATTCGTGCTTAGATTTAAAAATAAAAACTAAAAGGAAAATGAGAAAGTAAAAACTGTTAGTATTTTAGCACCAAATTCAAATCGTATATGTATATGTATTT
The DNA here is from genome assembly GCA_023558455.1 of Drosophila kepulauana. Classification (NCBI taxonomy): domain Eukaryota; kingdom Metazoa; phylum Arthropoda; class Insecta; order Diptera; family Drosophilidae; genus Drosophila; species Drosophila kepulauana. The sequence goes on from CM042369.1 coordinate 42,031,060, forward strand.
ATGCTGAAAACAGAATTAAATAAAAATATTATAAATGAGAAAAAAATGTATTAACTTTATTCAATCTTTTTGTTTCGAATTCAGCTGATGATTTTGAATCAATCTAAACTTATTTTAATTGTAAGATGGAAAACGAACCTTTTAATTTTTTAAAAATACACTGATTCAAATGTTTCGGTGGTCTCACTTTTTACTGGGTGGCTTCTTCTTCGGAAAACTCTTTTCTTTTGTCTTTGTAATGCCCTGCGCAGCTGATCTTCCGAAGATCCGGTTCCACATGTGGCGTCAATTGCCTCTGAAAATGTATTTTAATAAAATATAAAGAAATATTATAAATTCAATATGTACATACCAATAAGAACTTCATATATATTTTTATACGACTTAATCGCTAATTTTCCCTGGAGCCCATCTACATTATGCTCCATCACAAAATCATCAGATAGAACGTTTCTCAGTTGTTTTTCAACTCCATCTGGTTGGAGTAAACACGTTATAATTGAAGTCTGTAACGAAATATAATTATGAATTATTTAAACATTTTTTTTGTATGAAATGCTTACATATTGATTTTTATTTTGACTATTTATTCCCATATCAATTTTTGTCATATCTTCTGCAGATTTTATAGGAAACTTGGTTAACACAGGAATATCATCACGTTGCTGAAGAGACATGTTAGACTCCTTTTCCTCTGACACTGCTTGAAGAAGAGCTGAGATTTGCGGTTGCATTTCATTATTTTGTTCTGCAAATATAGATTTGTATAAATTGAAATACAGTTACGTATCAATATCAAAACAAGTATCATACCCTGAACGCTATCTATTTTGTTGGATATATTAACCACCAGATCAGTCAATATTTTAAAACGATCCTCCAAATTTTTAGCTGCTTTTGCACAATCGCAATCACAATTACATTGACGATCTATGGTACATAAGATATATTGTAGATACATAATTAAATGTATGCATCTGTTTTTTTTACTGTATGTTAAATCAATATAACTTACCATTAGTAGCCTGGAATCTTCGTTTTGCAGCTCTGTCCGACATGATGATATGAATGATTATTATGATGCACAAATTGACAAACGAAATTCAAGGCAATTATCTGGTAAACAAACAAAAAAATATATTATTTATTAAATTTTTAAAAGAATTCAATGCGATCGCACATGAACTTCAAATGCCGCTCCATGACTTAGTTGACATGGTCACACTTTATTATTTTGAAATCCCAATCGGGCACACTGGACTAAAGCTTTCACAGTTATTTTTATTTATTGCTGACTAGCTAATCAATTCAGCAATACTGATTAACTAAGCAAAGTGAAGTTTTAAAAAGTACTTACTAATTACGCAGGAATAGTTGTAATCAACACAATCACAATACTGTACACAAACGGTGTAGCCCACAACTGTATACAAAGAAGATAGTGCGTGGCTAGTCCAATGAAAACAATGCTTACTGGCGCACTAGAGAAGGTATTAAGTTGTTATCGATGCATATATCATTTCGCAAATATCGATTAATACATTATCGATGTTTGCATAATATGCCGCTTTCTTTAAAACTGTGACAAGCAGTTTCTTCTAATCAATCTAAACACGAAGAACCTGCAGCAATAAATAATCTTGTAAGATATTAGTAATAACTTTTAGTATTGTATTTAGTATCAAATTGGTTTGAAACTGAATTAAATAAATAAGAAGAAAATAAAAAGCAACTTGTGAATTATATTCAATTTAGCTCTGCTAATAAATTCACATACTATCTTCATACATTCAAAAGAGACGTAGGGTTTGAGTTCACTGGGGATAAGCTTTTAAATCCAATATCTTTAAATTCTTATGTTTATTTATAATGAGATTGTATAACAATTATGGAATTATTTAAAAATAATCTGATGAAAAACTGTCTGACATTTTCTGTTTTTTTAAATCGCAGCTCCTCTTTTTGAAAACTCTCTTTTTCTGGAGTTGTAACGCCCTGCGCAGTTGATCTTCTGCTGAGTCGGATCCACCGGTAGCTTTAATGGCTTCTGAAAATGTATTTAAATAAAATATAATCTAAAAATGCCATTCAAATAAATTGGTACTTACCAATAAGAACTTCACAAAAATTTTTATAAGACCTAATCGCCAATTTGCCATGAACGCCATCTAAATTATGGGCCATAACAAAATCATCAGTAAAAATGTTTCGCAGTTGTTTCTCAACTCCATGCGGTTGTAATAAACGCACCATAGTTGACGCCTGTAACGAAATACAATTTATAAATTGTTTGACTGAGGAGATTAGTTTTGTTTTTAAATATAAATACTTACAATATTTTCTACATCTAACATATCTATGTTCTTATCAATTATCTCCATTTCTTCTGCAGAATTAATGGGAAACTTGGGTTTCGTAAAGACTTTGTCATATTGCTTGTCCACGATACTTTCTATGAAGTTGTCCTTCTCAGCTTTTTGATTCTGCAGCGCTTGAAATACAGCTGTGAGTTGCGATTGCATTTCGTTATTTATTTCTGAAAGAATTTAAGTATGTATGTAAATATGAGTTTATATCAAAAACTATTTGTGTTCCTTACCTTGGAGAGAATCTATTTTATGGGATACAGTAACCACCAAATCCGTCAATAATTTAAAGTGATCCTCCAAATTCTTGACCGTTTTAGCACAATCGCAATCGCATTGAGGAGCTATAAATAAAATATGTTATACGTATGTTTATATATTATATTAAATCAGTATGACTTACCGCTTGTTCTACGGGATCGTTTTGCGGGCTTCTCCGACATGATGATTCAATGATATTTCTGATGAAATATATACAAACTAATCCAATTCAAATGGAAAGCTATTTTAAATAGTAATCAAAATAAAACTTTATTTTCGAGGATTTTATGAGACTTGCTGCATTTAATGCGATCACATGCGACTTATAAAGTAACTGATTGAAATCGAAAGTTCCGCTAGCCGGCTTGACTGTTTTGGCCACATCATTGCCTTGCTTTCCTAATTGGGCACAATGGATTCCTTCTGAATTTATTTTTATTTACTTCTTAAGTAAGTAAATTTACATTTATTTGCTATCTTTGATTACATAGAACATTTAACTTACATGGATTTACAGTAACCAGCGTTATCGGTAATTAAGTAATTCACCAAACGAAATCTCTACACCACAGCTATCTACAAAGCAGCTAGTGAGTGGCTAGTCCAAAGAGAACAATGTTCACTGGCTGCGGTTGTTTTGGTCACACTATTGCCTTGCTTTCCCTATCGGGCACACTGGACTATTGTCATCAAAATTTGTTTTTGTTTACTTGTAACATACTTGTTTATTGCTGTAATATTGATCTCCGATCTATCTATCTCTGATAACACAAAATATTACATGCGTTTACAGTAACCAGTGTCAGCTGTAACGAACACAATTGCCCACACGAACGTTCTACTCCGCAGCTGTCTACGAAGCAGCTAGTGCGTGGCTAGTACAATGAAAACAATGTTCACTGGCGCAAGAGATGGTATTATGTTGTTATCGATGTTTAGATAATTATCGATATTTTTCGTTACACAGTGCCGCGTTAACTCAAAAGTAAACAATTGTACTATCTACATATCTAATTCAATTTAAAGGATTTCTTTCAATGCGTTTTTACAAATAGAGAGATTAATGAATATCTTCTTAACTGATTTAATACAGCTTTAGATTCACAGGATATTTTTGTATTATTAACAAATACTACAAACATTATTATGTCCACAATGGGATATAATTACATACTTCGTAGATCATGTTGGCTTGGGAATTCCTATCTCTACTTAGTTTTAATTATTATTAAACAAATGTTCGAAGCTAATATATTTTAAATCACTAGTAAAAGATAAAAAAAAATGGAGACTCCTAGCAAAAATGGATCCACAACCGAAGAAGTTGAAGTAGAGGAAACAGAGGACTTTCATGATCTGGAGGAGTTCAACGAGGACGACATCGCCTCCGGCAGCAATGGTCAAAAGAAGGGCGAACGTTTTGTGGTTAAGAAGTGGGTGGCACATGCCAACTGGTCGTGGGATGTGGCGGTGGATAACTGCGCCATCTGTCGCAATCATATCATGAATCTGTGCATCGAGTGTCAGGCAGATCCCAATGCCAACAAGGACGAGTGCACCGTGGCTTGGGGTGAGTGCAATCATGCGTTCCATTATCACTGCATTGCACGCTGGCTGAAGACGCGTCATGTCTGTCCATTGGACAACAAGGAGTGGGTCTACCAAAAATATGGCCATTAGATAAAATTCCGGTTCGATTGAAGTGAATAAAATTATGTATTTGTATTGAACTTTTTTTTGGATTAATTGTTGTTGTTAAGTTGTAGTCAATGATGAAAATGATGATGGCGCTGTTGACTGTATTCCTAGGCCTGCTGTGGCTGCATTTCCTGATCCGTACCGAGCAGCTGCTGAGCTGTGGGTCGCACTCCAGATAACAGCTCAATTTGACTAAACAAAGTTTCGCGCTGTTCGGCCAGATTGGCGTATTTTTGTTGCAGCTCCTTCTCGCGCTCCATTTGGCGACGCACATCTTCCTGCAACGCTTCGAGACGTCGTGGCACCGCAATAGCTTCCTGTTCGCCCAGAAACCGGAATGTGGACAACGACAGCGAGTTCTGTTCGATCTGCGCATACGTGTCCTGCAGCTGCTTGATCAGTACCTGTGCACGTGCCTGATATCCACCCGTTAGGATCTTCAGTTTCTTCTCAATCTTGCCACAACGCTTCGCCTCCTTGGCCATGTGACGACGATTCTGTTCGAGTCGCTTCTCTGCCGACTCCAGACGATCCTTTTTACTGGCTAAATTGGCACGCGTATAGCGATGCTGTGAGGGCAAATAGAGCACCTGACCCAAGCACTCTTGCCACACCTGAGCGTAGACGTCCAACGGAAGTTCGCCGTGCGACATGCGCTCCTTAACCACTTCCATTTCATCGGCAAGCATTTTCTTGGCATCAGCCAGCTCCTCGGGTGTAATCTCTTCATAGGGATTGGCTTTGAAGTAGCTTTGTAGCTGCTCCAGCTTGTGTTGCGACTGCCCGGGCACCGGATCCTTCACAGAGTCGTACACTAAAAGGAAACAAGGTTAAAAAATTGATTTTTCAAAGAATTTTAAGTTTAGACTTACGCTGCATGGTGATCATTTCGTGCTTGATCAGCTCTTCTGCCTGCTGCTGCTCTGTGAGATTCTGTTTCTCGGATTGCGGTCGCAAAATCTTGGTGTTCACTTCTGTGGGACGCGGCAAACTCCGTTGTATGACCTGCGAGCGTTTGGCAAGCTCGCGTTTACGCTGCGCCTCCTGTTCGGCCAGCAGACGTGCATCCACATCTGCCTGATCCTCAATAGCCGGCTCTGTGCCTGTCTCCATGGGCTCGCTGTCATCCTGCTCCGGCACCACAATCTCGTAATCGTTGCGTGGCGCTGGCAGCGTGGATAAACCTTCGCGCAGCGATGACTTTAGTTGCTTCTGATAGTTCTTGTACAGTGCTGGCGTCTCTGTGACACTCATGCTCTCCTCGGCATTGATGCTCAGCTTGTCGCGCACAAACGCCGGTGTGTTGGCGCTGCCCACGGCACCGGTTTTGTGCACCGGCACCAAAGCACCCGATGCTGGCGTGAGGAAGCCAGCAGGCGTGGCTGCACCGCCGCCCTCGCGTTGTGTGCGAAAAGGCGTGGCAATGACCGTGTTTGGAGTGGCAATGGCCGCCGCCTTAGGCAGCACACCCGAGAAGTCCGATTCGTGCAGCGGCGTATTAAGACCTCCCTTGAGCGGCGTCTCTGTGTGCGTCAATGCCATCATGTTCTGCGCCTCCTGCATAATGCGATCTGTGTATGGAGCCGGTGTGCGTGGCGTGGCCACCACTTGGGGAGTAATAGAATAATCCGCCAGCAACGCATCTGTTGTCTCAATGCCGCTCTCGCCGGCAATCTCCTTAGCCATCTCGCTGGCACGTCCCAGCTTCACGACCTGCTGCAGCTCCATGTCGGATATTTGTGGCGTGGGCAGCACCAGTTTAGAGCGCTTACGCTCTGGCTCCGCCGCTTGCAACATGGCCGTTGGCACCTCGTTCTCCTTGCGCTGTTTCAGCTTTTGCTTGTCTCGTTTGCGTTCACGTTCCTCCTTCTCGGAGCGCAGTTCCCCGTCGAGATCCTGTTGACGCATCTTATTAAAGTCGGGATCCTGCTTTTGCAGATGCTCCTCCGAGGTGTCATAGAAACCAGCAGCTGGCCGCTTCTCAAAGGGAATCTCTGCATTGTAGTCGATGCCCTTGATGCGTTTGCGATTCCCGCTGCCAATGCCAGCGGCACGCAATTCACGACGCTTCTGGAGTGTGGCCAGGCGACGTGCTTCCTCCAGCTGCTTCTCGCGTGCCTTGCGCTTTGCCTTCTTACCTTGCGTGTTGGCGAGACGGGCACGCGCCTCCGACAACATTTCCAACTCATCCTCGTCCATGTCCTTGGGATCCGGTCGTGCTGGCTTAGTCTCAGGATTTGGATCGATTTCTCCAGGCTTCAATTTGCGTGGATCGTCCATGGCATCTTCGCCATCCTCCTTGCGTTGTGCCTGATCACTGTAATGGATTGCCAAGTGAATTTAGGTCATAGATGGAAAGTTTGATGTTTACTTACAGCAGGTATTCGTAGCGCTCCAAGCATTGTGCTGCAGTGCGTCCAATGATGGGTGCTATGGTGCGCCACTGCGTCGGCATCAGTTTGGCCAGATGCAGCAGTTTCTCGTCCTCTTCGCGAGACCATTCCGTCTTCTTGATGCTCGGATCCAGCCACTCATACCAACGTGCCTTGCACTGCTTGGCCGACTTTCGATGCAGCAGCGACGCAATACGGCTCCATTGATTTTTGCCATATTTCATGACAGCCGCTTTGAGGATTTCATCCTGAAAAAAACATGGAACGCGTGGTTTTGATTTCCAGGCTGTTATTCATCTTTATAAACTCACCTCAGTGTTGCGCCAGACGCCGCCTTTGATCATTATACGCGGCATGTTGTCGCTTTATTTGTTATTACACTTTAATTACAAGAAAAACACATAAAAGTCATTAAACAAATTTTCTGCAGTTCTTTTTGCACCGTCGGCGGCCGCTATAAACAAGTCAGTGTGACCGCACGTCGGTAAAATACTGTGGATGTTGCATGCTCAGCAACCCTGCAATTGATTACCAGCGTGCTTGTGACGTCATTGTTGATGTTTGGTATTTTAAAACAATTATGCAGCTGTTTTCAACGATAGTATATTTTTGTATCGATGCTGTGCAATTGTTTCGTTGTTGTTGTTGTTGTTATCAGATGTTTTGATATGATATCAGAAGATCAGTTTTCGCCATTGCTTTTTGTCAGCGAAATGCGAAGTTAACACAAAATGCAACAATAAACAAACAGCTTCCAAAATGCATTACACGATGACCGATGCGGATGTGGCCTTCTCGAGCTTCTACAGCACCGTTGGCACACAGGTGAGCACACTTTGTTCAGTTTTGTTTGGTTTTGCTGTCGTTTGGCTGTGTCGTATGAATTGTTATTGTTATTGTTGTCATTGTCGCTGCCTAGCAGCTGCAATTACAGCACGCGGAACTCTCGCTGTCCACACCTATTCACTCTCTGGATCACGACAATTTCACCGGTTTATTCGATGACGAGCAAGCGCTTCTCTCGCTTTCCTTGCCCACTACAACAACAACAGCAGCAGCTACAGTGTGCGCACCATCGACACACAAAGGCGACATTGAGACCCCCGCCTGCATTCCCTTTGTGCAGATTCACACGACGGATTTACAACAACAATCGGAGCAATCGGGTCGCAGCTATCGCAATGGCTTTCGACGCAAGACCGCTGAAATCAAATCGGAGGCGGAGCTCATTAAATCCGAATTAGCCGAAGCTGCCAAGGAACGCACCAATGCCACGCCCACACCGCCTACGGCCAAAAACATAGCTGGCGAGTTGCACAAGTGTCCCAACTGCCCGTTTCTGAGCTTGTGTCATGTGAAGGTACAAAATCACATCAGCAGCTGCTTTGGCCTCGATGTGCAGCGACGTCTGCAATGTCCAGGTAAGTTACAAGTCTCTATCCAGTAATCCCTTTGTAATGCTATTCCTCTTGCAGGTTGTGCGAATATATTCTATAGCTTAGATGTGCTGCATTTGCATCTTGGAGAGGACCATGAACTTGAGCAGCAGGAGATAGAGACGCTGCTGCAGGCGTTGAAGCTCACGGACAAAGCGAAGAAGACACAGCCGCCTGCAAAGAGTCGCATCTACATCAAGAACGTCGATTGTTTGCGGGAACCAATGCGTGAGCAAGTGGACAACCAGTTGTCTGACTTTCTGCCGCTGTTGACTTCGCCGCCAGACAGCACCGCTGGCAATATTCTTGATCTGTTAGACGATGTAGCCGATGTGGCAGCGGAGACAACGCCGCAGCCAATGCAAAAACCTCCTGGCCAAAAGATATCCATTAAAAGTGTCGATGTGCTCAGAGAGCCTGCCCTGCTGCCGTTTGACTTTCAGCTCCCGAGCGCTGTGGAACATCAGCAGCAACAGCAACAACAGTTGCCACCGCTGTTGCTGCCCAGCAACATGCTTGATGTAGAGCCCGCGAAGCCGCGACAGCCAAAAATCTACATACGCAACGTGGACATTCTAAAGGAGCCCATGTTGCTGCCTGCCATGGGCTTCAGTGATGTGCCCAGCTCAACAGTGGCCAGTCCGACCGTTGAAATATTCCCTGCGGAAACGTTGCTAACGCCCACAGGTCCCAGTGGTCCACTGCCGAGTTTTGAGCCCGCTCTGGCGCCACTGGCCAACATGTGTGGCGAGGCCTTCAACTTTGAGTCGGTGTTAAGTGCTGCAGGCAGCGCGAGCAGCGGCGGCATTGCCACCAACAATTTCAGCGCACTCGACCTTGACTTTGGCGTGGACTTTGAGCACAGTGTGCCGCTGGTAACGGAGCCAACACCGCCACCAGCACCGCCTCCGCCACCGCCACCTTCGTTGCCTCCAGTCCCAATGTCTGGCAATGCGCAACTGGCCGAATTGGCCACAATTCCCCAAGACGAACTGTGCAACACACAGCTGGCCAACTACTTGCCCGTGAACAACACAGCTGCAACGGCAGCGACGTCCAAGCAAAAGATCTTCATCAAGAACGTGGACATTCTGAAGGCGCCACAACGTGGCACGCTGCATCTGCGCACTGTGGATGAGCTCAATCTGATGAATCGCAACGAGGTGGAGCATCTCATTGTGCCCAATCGTGAGCCGCTGCCTCTGGAGTTGCCACTGAATGCGACACCAGCTGTAGCTGGTGCAATGCAACCAACACTGCTGGACTTTCATCAGCAGCCACAAACCACGGCGCCAGCGGCCACATTAAGCTACGACGATAGCTACGACTTGGCTGAGGACCTGGAGTGTTGGCCCTGGATGGAAGAAGCTGGCGCAGCCATGAGCACCACAGTTGGCGTCGAGTCGGAGCAGGAGAGCACACAGCTCGAGTTGCCGCACAATGCAGAGGACATACTCATCAAAGACTTTCCACAGTTGTATGCGCCACAGACGCCAGAGGTGGCCACGGTCCCGCCGCTAGTGCCGGTGACAACGACGCCGGGCACAGCAGCCACTGTCACAGCTGCAACTGATAATCTGAGTGCGTTGCCCGTGCCACCTTTGGTGCCGCTGGCAACTGAAGCGGCGGCAGCTGTAACTACTTCGGCATCTGTTCCAGCTCCAACTGCAGCTGCAGCTCCCATTACTGCTGGCACTGAGAAGCCAGCACGCATTTATGTGGCCAACAATCTGCTGCCCGCTGCCGTGGAGCCGCCGCTGGCTGGCGGCACCTCAGTGCGTGGTCGTCCCTATGGCGCCAAACAGGCTGGCGCCCAAGGCAAACGTCGTCCCGCCCAGGGTGCTGCACAGCCGCTCGAGGGCGGCAAGTGCACCGTGGAGGGTTGCATGTTCCGCTTCAAGTCGCCATCGACGCTGGAGTATCATGGACGATGTCACAACGGAGCGCTGGGCTCGGCACAGCCGATGATCTGTCCGGAGTGCCGATCGACGCAGTTCAGCAACTGGAACTGTTTGCATACGCATCTGTGGCGTACACATGAGATCGACATGGAGCTGTACTGCTGTCAATTGTGCAGTTTCAAGACGCCCATCTATTCGCGGCTGGTGAACACGCATGCCAAGATCCATTCGGAGGAGCGTAACTACAAGTGCGAGCAGTGTGGCAAAGGGTTCAAGAACACCAAGCAGTTGAAGAACCATCGACGATTGCATCGCACCCAGGGTCTGGGCATGGCCAAGCCAAGCAATAACACCTTGAGTGAAGAGCAGGCAGCGACGCCAACGCTGCATCGTTGCGAGGATTGTGGAGCTGCTTTTAAGCATCGGAAGACGCTGCGTGAACATCTTTGCAAGCAGCGCAATGAGCAGCCACAGTGCAGCAGCTGTCAGGTAATGTCTGAGATCCCATCGAGCAATTCAATGTGTCATCCCTTGATTGTTGCAGCGTGTGTTCAGCTCCAAGAGCAGCCTCAAGTTGCACATGCGCAGCCATCAGGCGAACAAGCGGTTCAAGTGCGACAAGTGCGAGTACGAGGCAAATGATCACAACTCCTTTCGACGTCATCTTGCCACACATCGGGAGCCCAAGCGTTATGCGTGTCCGCATTGCGACTTCCGCGCCATTCAGAGCACCGCCTATCGGGTAGGTTCAAGTCTTGGCTTGCTTAGGTTCAGGTCTTGATTGCAAACTTCTGTCCGTCCGACACTAAAAACGCTTCAATTTTAAATAGTATAAGAGCTAGAGCTGCTAAATTTGGCATGTGAGCAGACTTGGTTGTATTTTATTGCTTCACATACTAATTAATAACTTATCCTAAAAGAAAATCATTCAAACTTAAATTTTTCATTCTGCCCATAGATACATCTACAGAAACGGCATCCGGAGCAGGAGCTCTCGAGCATCATCTATAAATGCAATGAATGCAACTTTTCTAGCATCAATCGCGGCCTGTTGCTGGTCCATCAGGCCAAACATGACGCAGTTCCTCCAGTCGAATCCTCAAAAATCAAAGTGAAGAGCAACCTTCTGCTCGCACATTCCAGATCAAATGCCAAGGAACATAATGAAGTGGCTTTTATGCCACCGGACAACGCTCTGAATACCTAGAAGTTCCGATTTATGCGCATATTACAAGTTTTAAGATATGGTTTTGTACAAAAAGAAAAAAAAAACAAGAAAAAGAAAACAGAAACACACAAAGTGCCGTCGTGTCACGAGGTTGTCACAACTTGAGTGTAGTTTGTAGATAATTTTATACCAAAATTTCATATACCAATGTTAGTTATGTTTAAAAAACTTGTACAATCTTTTCAAACAATGTTTGTTTTATTATTTTTTTTATTCACATTTGCGCAATCTTTTTAAGCTCAACTCTTAACTTTGTTAAACTACTATAAGGTGCAGCTATTTTCTTTATGATTTCAATTTATATTTAATTTCAATTAATGTTTGAAAAGATTCATTCGATCTTCGGACAGCACCGAAGCTAATTTCGTTTTTATTTGATTTTCAAAATCTTTTGAGTTTCCTCTGAACCATCTCTATATGTAAACATGCATTAATGTGTGTATATGATTTGGTGTTGTTATTGTAAATATGTATATCGAACAAACAAAAAAATGTATCATAAATTTCTTAAGATTAAAAAATGCATTTTTAAATGGAAAAACTCTGTAATTTCTTTCTTGCAATAATAGGGTTGTAAATTTTGCATTTTTAATTGTAAATATGGTTTTCCAATAATGGGTTTATTTACGGCTTAGTATTCCCGAGTATTTCCCATCTTACAGCTAATTAATATATAGCCAACCTCAAGTTTGCTTGCGTTTAAAATGAAAATAGGAAATAAAAATTGCAGATTTGTAAAATAAAAATTGAATAATATTTATATTAGATTTTCATCTTTAAAATAAAATGTATTCATTAAAAATCCCTTTTTCCAATGTTTATTGCATTTCTGAATGAGAGCTTGTATGTGGTTTTTGTTTAATCTTAAAATTGTGGTTCCTGAATGTAATAAATGAATGAATTAATATGCAATACATTAATAAATTTATTTTCCTTTCTTGGGTCAGTTGTTTATTTATTTTTATATCATAAGTATGTATTTGTAGACAGTGCTTTGACTTGACTGACTCACTCACTGATCGAAGTAACAAAGCCCGGTAAATGCTAAGATGCAGCTGTATCTTCATTATGCATTGCAATAATTATGTTTATAAGCTGTGGGTCAAGACTGAATATAAATATTATGTATATAGTAAGTATTCAGATAAGTCTCATTTAACTTGCAGTGATAACAGCATCGGGTGGCAGCGAGTGAATCAGCTGGTCACTGGATGTTGTTCTGAATGTTATTCGCATTTCAATTATATACCAGCAGTCGAAGTGACCAGACGTGATCGGAGTTTGTCGCGTTTTTCAATGCGGTTTTACTGATCAGTAAATCAACAAAAGGGGAAAACATATCACCCCCAAATTTAGAGTGAAGTGATGATTCCCGTGAATACAATTCAATATCTTAACCTTGACAGTTAAATGTGACTATCTATCTATTTATCTAGTGCATTGATACTACAAAATTGAAAACTGGGTAATACTGTGAGTAAGCGACAATAAATAACTACCACATACAACAAAAAAAAAAAACTAGTTAGTTTGCCGGCGTATTACTTTTAACGAGTTTAAACTACTTGCTGAGCACGTTAACTACTTTCCGACAATAATAAATCACTTCATGTAAATCTGTTACTTGAAATTGAAGGTGTTTTACTTAACATTAGTTAGCTCGAAATATCAGATAATGTTGTGCATTGGGAAGTGAAATAAGTTATTTCCATGTAATTCCGGTATTAATGTTTTACCCTTCATACCAGTGCGAATTTATATCCAAACAAATTCACTGGAATAAGATTACATATGGGTAATTCTCTGACGGATGTCGCTTGCGATCATCTTTACAGTGAAAAAAAACATAAACTGAAATAATTTTAGAAATAAGAAAAAGGTTATTCTTATCACTCTAGATTAGTACTTTATTTAGAGCTAGAAATGGTTTTAGAATTTTTTTTCTGTTTTGTTTTCTGTTCTGATAAATGCAAAATTTAACAAATTCGTACGCAAACCAAACAAGTAAGAAAGTTACAGTCGAGTGAGCTAGACTGTGAGATACCCGCTAACCATTTTGAATAAAAGCCAAATATTGCGTTATTTTTTTTGTATAAATATTCTAGATTCTCAGCCAAAGTAACTAAGACCCACATTAAGTAGGCGTCTTTGCCCATACAAAACTATTTCTTTAATAACTTCCATAATTTATATCTGATCGCAACCAAATTTTTTAGGAATCACAATTACTATAGTTGTTATTGTATATACCAAGAAACTCTAGCTTCAAAATTACGCTTGTTATTTGATTTTTTTTAATTTGCGGGGGCGGAAGGAGGCGTGGCAAAAATTTGAAACAAACTTGATCTGCCTGCAAACATAACAAATGCTGTCGAAATTATAGCTCTATCTCTTATAGTCTCTGAGCTCCAGTGTTTCAAAAGGACGGACGGACAGACGGATATGGCTAGATCGTCTCGCCTGTTGACGCTGATTAATAATATGGTCGGAGATGCCTCCTTCTACCTGTTACATACATTTTCTGCCGGCACAAAGTTATAATTCCCTTCTACCCTATGGGTAGCGGGTATAAAAATTATAAAAATTTATATATTTTATCGTAAAACACAACAAGTTCCTAAAATCAATCTTAGCTCTAAATTTGGAGCTTTATTTCAAAGCTTTAAGAATAACCTTCACTTATTTTTAAAATTATTTTAGTTTATGTTTTTTTTCACCATAAAGTCGGTCGCAAGCAACAAATTCCATCAGAGAATTACCCACATTTCTATAAATAAGCTTCATATGTCGGTTGAATCACATATCCTCATATGTACATATATAATTTTGTATTTTCTTAGAAAGTTTATCAACATTTTTTATACTCACTCATAATTTGGTAAATAATTATTTATTTATTATTATTTATGATTGCTTATCGATGGTTTCTTTTTTTAATCATTCAGCATTGCAGAACAACATTTCGTATACGCCATGTGGTTATTATTATTCATGGTTGCTTTAGCCGGCATCAATGCCGATATACCCAATTGTGATTACTATGACACAGTGAGATTGTCGAAAGACCAAAAGTTACCAAATGGTTCGTACAAGTACCATAATATCATAATTCCACCGGAACTTATTGGTGAATATGATTACGAGATTCTTATGAACGGAGACTCCGAGAAGGTTTCAAGGCATCTGCGCGGTTGTGCTTGTCGCTTAGGCACTTGCATACGATACTGTTGTCCTAAGAACCAGAAGCTCGTTGTTGGAGAGCGCAGATGCGGCGAGGACACGAGTATTCAGGACTTAAATGACTTTGATGGCTTTGTGGATTTCGTTTGGAAGGATGGCACCGAAGTGAATATACACGTCTCCGATGACTTGATCATACAAAGAGATCTTCCGGTGCCTTGCTCAGAGCATATGAGTATTATCGATGAATACAAATGGAAACTACTGGAGGTGTGGTTTCGAAACTGTATTGTAAAGCTATGCAATAATAACATTATTTTATTTTAAGAATGGAAGTATCGCATACCTATTTGTGTCAGATAATTCAAGTAACCAACGATCCAAAAATCAATATTGTCTACAGCCTCAGCGATTTGGTAACGAATCAAGGGTCGAACTGATTCCACAATTTTGCGAAGATCCTCAAACTACATGGCCAACCCTAATGCGTATGCTAATCTCATGTTTGATTATGAGATTATTTTTATTTTTGAAAAATTTTTCTTTTTTTTCAGTGCTTATACTGAGTATTGTTTGCTCCGTTCTTACGATCGCTGTCTATATGGGATTGCCAAAATTACGAAATCTTCATGGAATTTGTTTCATTTGTTACTTGTTCATGTTGATAGTGGCTTTTTTGTTGCTACTTTTCGACAAATTTTATGCTTTGTTTGTGTCGGAAAATCAATGCAAAGCAATTGGTAAGATATACTTGCATATTTATACTTACATCATTATTTAGAATAGGATTTTTCGATCAGGTTACGTTGGATACTTTGCTGTAATGTCGATATTTCATTGGCTCAGTGTTATAAGCTTCGATTTGTGGAAGAGCTTTCGGGGCACCAACTATAACGAAGATTATACAATCGCATATCGGTTCACCATCTATAGCATAATTGTCTGGACATCTGCGGCTGTTTTAACCCTCATTATATTTATTATTGATAGCACTTTGGATCCATATGATATAGATCAACTACCTTGGATGCCAGGAGTGGGAATATACTCCTGCTGGGTCAAAAGTGAGTAGATCAACAACTCTAAATCATTAACTCTGATCTGACTCTGAATCAATGAATAATTATCCACAGCCCATGATTGGTCTGCAATGCTCTATTATTATGGGCCTATGTCAATACAAATTATATTCAATACGACAATGTTTATTATGACGGTAAGATAAAAAGTTATTATTAATGGAATTTAATTAACAAATTCTAATTGACTACTTTTTAGGCGATTAGAATTTTCAAAGTGATGGATGAGATGAAGAATTTCCAAGGGCGACTAGAACGCAATCAACGTGTCCAGTCGAGGAAGGAGTAAGAAGAGATGAAAACATCAACCAATTGTAATTGAATTTAATTTGTACCTTTTCCTTTTAGGTATGGTTTATTTGCTCGACTTATCATTATAATGGGAGTTCCTTGGACTTTTGAGATACTTTCGTATTTTGCACAATCTGATAGCGTTCTGCAAAGAATATTTTTAATTTTTGATTACATCAATAGTGGTCAGGGTATTCTCATATTCATATTGTTTGTGCTAAAGCGTAGTGTTCTTAAGCAAATAGCTAATAGGTAAGTATTTCTAAAGTTAAAGAAACCGAAGAAAAAAACAAAAAACTATTTGAATCTTAAATTTTGTAACTGGGCTAGACAATTGTTTTGTTGTTATTATTATTATTATTATTATTTATTTTTTTTTAAGTATAAGGGGTATAAAATCATTATCCGATGATGATATTGAAGAAGTTGGTCTACACGAAGGGGAATATGTAACTAGAAGAGAAATCCTTCCAAATATTTTGACATAGGTAAAGCAATTGGATCGTTACTGAATTGTTCATGTTCTTTGTTCTTTGGTGTT
The DNA here is from genome assembly GCA_023558455.1 of Drosophila kepulauana. Taxonomy (NCBI): domain Eukaryota; kingdom Metazoa; phylum Arthropoda; class Insecta; order Diptera; family Drosophilidae; genus Drosophila; species Drosophila kepulauana. The sequence goes on from CM042369.1 coordinate 42,047,434, forward strand.
GGTGTCTGTTGCATTTAATATTAATAATACTAACCATATTAGAATGTCTATGTTTCGTTGGTTTGGGTTGAAAATTAGTAAATATAATAACTTGTTTATGAATGTATTTTAAGCTTGTTCTTATAAACATGTGATTTAATAAGTGTGTTCTTTTTTTCAGTGTGCGGAAGCAGCAGGATTCAAAATCGATGTCATTGAACGTAACACGATCAACACGGAATTTATCCTCCTCTGTATTTAAACAGAAGGAATGCAATTGATTAGTTCTTTATAGTATTAATATAAATACTTAGGAACATGTACAATTTACTTTTATTTTGTTGAATGTTGTCGAAACTAAAAACAATAAATTTGTATATTTTTAAAGAACTTCAAGAAAAATGACTGACGAACATCACTTTATACTAAGGAATGATTCATGAGCACTTTCAGTGGACATATGAATAGGTGATAAGTCTAAAATAAGTATATATTATTAGTAGTCAAAATTGGCTGTCGAGTATTTATTCAGTTATACAATGATTATATGAATTAGATGCCACAACACTTTCAATGAATTACTTATTCAAAAAAGGGCTTGCGAGAAACTCACGAAATACCAATTTGACGGCTATAAAAGGACTTCTTTATGGTGAGGACTCACATTGAAAACTGAGCATGTTGCTGCGAACAACTCAACTTATTTCGCCCTCAAATGCGGCTGAGGGTAAATTGGGATCCATCGAGTTGAATTTGCGGTTGGCCCATTTGGTCGGTTTACCTTTGCTAGGTCTGAAGAATGAGACGCGTATCGAAAGGATATTGGTGACATTAAATGGAGCAATAATACTTTTTGGGCTCTATTGGTATGTGATTTTTGAGATATACGATCTCTCTCTGAACTTCCAGGATCTCGATAAAGTTACACAGAATCTTGTTATGACATTAACACATTCCGCCTACTTGTTAAAGGTAAGTACTTCAATTGTATGAGCCACGAATGTGATATAATAACTTTCTTAGACTATTAACATCTGGTATCACTATGGAAGTCTAAAGGACATTATGCGCAGATTAAAAGTCATCACTCGCGCATGTATTCTATCCGCGAAGCAGGTGGAAACATTTCATAAGGCTGAAATGGAAGGCAAGTTGGTGCTCCTCTTGTATTTTCTGCTGGTGTTAGTGTCGGGTACTTTGGGATTAGTTTCGATTCTTACTTGTAAGTGACCAGATTTCATTTTTATTCACTATTCTGTTTTATTTAAAATATGCTTTAGTTCCAGGTGATTTCGAGGGAAGTCGATTTCCGTACTCGGCGAAATTACCTAACTTTCTAAGCCCCTTCGCACAACATTTATATAAGGGACTAAGTGTTGCGATCTTGGCATTGGCCGTTTCACAAATTGATTGTCTCACCGTGTTGATAATGAATCAGATATGTATGCATCTCAAGGTTCTCAACTTGGCCTTTGATGAACTCTATGCGCCGTCGGATCAGAAACTTAGTGTGGATCCATATAACTGGCTGCTATCGATCGTCAAATATCACTGCGAATTGATTGAGTAACTTTAAATACTTAAATGCGATAAATGATTTTCATTTGTGTTTGTTTTCATTATAGACTCCGTCAGAAAGTTGAGCTTATCTTTAAAATGCCAGTGCTGCTACAATTTGTCAGCTCTTTGGTGATTGTTGCCATGACAGCATTTCAAGTGATCGTTGGAGATGGCTCGAAAAGTTCAATTTTAATGGACTTTTTGCTATGCTGTGTGCTCTGCCAGCTCTTCGTATATTGTTGGTTTGGCAATGAAGTCTACGAGCAAGTTAGCATCACATATTCTCTCAGTTGATTAAATATTTGCAGTTCATATTATTGCAGAGTAAAACACTTTCAACGTCTGGCTTTGGCTGCAGTTGGCATGACTTTGATGGCAAGTGTAAAAAACTTCTGCTGATCTTCATGATAAATGCAGATCGTCCATTTCTGTTCACGGCTGGAGGATTCATGGGTCTTACATTACCTAGCTTCACATACATCATGGACAAGTCGTATTCCATTGTTGCGGTGCTCAGGCAAATGTACAGCCGAAGCTAAAATCTGTCAGTCAAATATGAACATATAAATTTCGTTCAACGTTTCGCCTACGCCCCTCGATTATTGTATACATATATGTATTTACGTATTGTTTACCAATAAATATCTGACATCATAATATTATTGTGCATTTGAAAAGCATTCTCATTTTGTGTTAGTTCTCTATAAACCATTAGGGGGATTGCTGCATTTTCAAAGTAATTTTTTCCTCTTGTGTTTCAACAATATTACAAAAAAAAAATAACTAGCTGCTTACTACAGACACGCGTTCCGTCTAAAAAAAATTGTGTATAACAAAATGTTGTATATCTATATAGTACTACATTAAAACAAGAAAGAAAGTTACAGTCGAGTGTGCTCGACTGTGAGATACCCTCTACCCATTTTTAATAAAAGCAAAATATTGCGGTATTACTTTCAAAATATACCAAAAAATACTTTAAAAACTAAAAATATACCAAATGGTATGTTTGTATAGTACACAATTCAAAATATACCATAGACGGCACAATGTACCACATTGTCGGCAAAGCAACTAAGAGCCCTAGTAAGTAGGCTTTTTTGCCCATACAAAAGTAATTCTTTAATAACTTCCACAATTTTTATCTTATCTCAACCAAATTTTCAGGAATAACAACTACTGTTGTTATTATTGTATATTGTAAATTCGCAGCTCTAGCTTTATTCGCTTGTTATTCGATTTTTGATTTGCCGGGGCAGAAGTGGGCGTGGCAAAATTTTGAAACAAACTTGATCTGCGTGCAAACATAACAAATGCTGTCGAAACAAAATTATAGCTCTATCTCTTATAGTCTCTGAGATCCAGTGTTTCATACGGACAGACGGCAGACGGACAAGGCTAGATCGTTTCGGCTTTATTGGGTCGGAGATGCCTGCTTCTACCTGTTACATACATTTCCTGCCGGCACAAAGTTATAATCCTTCTACCCTATGGGTAGAAGAGTACAATGACTGACAAACATCACTTTATACTAAGGAATGATTCATGAGCACTTTCAGTGGACATATGAATAGGTGATAAATTTGAAATAAGTATATATTATTAGAAGTCAAAATTGGCCGCCGAGTATTTATTCAGTTATACAATGATTACATGAATTAAATGCCGCAACACTTTCAGTGAATTACTTATTCAAAAAAGGGATGGCGAGAAGCTCACGAAATACCAATTTGGCGTCTATAAAAGGACTTCTTTGTGGTAAGGACTCACATTGAAAACTGAGGATGTTGCTGCGAACAACTCAACTTATTTCGCCCTCAAATGCGGCTGAGGGTAAATTGGGATCCATCGAGTTGAATTTGCGGTTGGCCCATTTGGTCGGTTTACCTTTGCTAGGTCTGAAGAATGAGACGCGTATCGAAAGGATATTGGTGACATTAAATGGAGCAATAATACTTTTTGGGCTCTATTGGTATGTGATTTTTGAGATATACGATCTCTCTCTGAACTTTCAGGATCTCGATAAGATTACACAGAATCTTGTTATGACATTAACACATTCCGCCTATTTGTTAAAGGTAAGTACTTTAATTATGTCAGCCACAAATATGATATTATAATAGCATTCCTAGACTATCAACATCTGGTATCACTATGGAAGTCTAAAGGACATTATGCGCAGATTAAAAGTCATCACTCGCGCATGTATTCTATCCGCGAAGCAGGTGGAAACATTTCATAAGGCTGAAATGGAAGGCAAGTTGGTGCTCCTCATGTATTTTCAGCTAGTGTTAGTGCCAGGTACTATGGGATTAGTTTCGATTCTTACATGTAAGTTGAGCAGATTTCATTTTTATTCACTATTCTGTTTTATTTAAAATATGCTTTAGTTCCAGGTGATTTCGAGGGAAGTCGATTTCCGTATTCGGCGAAATTACCCAATTTTCTAAGCCCCTTCGTACAACATTTATATATGGGACTAAGTGTGGCGATCTTGGCATTGGCCATTTCACAAATTGACAGTCTCACCGTGTTGATAATGAATCAGATATGTATGCATCTCAAGGTTCTCAACTTGGCCTTTGATGAACTCTATGCGCCGTCGGATCAGAAACTTAGTGTGGATCCATATAACTGGCTGCTATCGATCGTCAAATATCACTGCGAATTGATTGAGTAACTTTATATTTCCCTAGTTTTGATGAATGACTTTCATTTGTGTTTGTTTTCATTATAGACTCCGTCAGAAAGTTGAGCTTATCTTTAAAATGCCAGTCTTGCTACAATTTGTCAGCTCTTTGGTGATTGTTGCCATGACAGCATTTCAAGTGATCGTTGGAGATGGTTCGAAAAGTTCAATTCTAATGGACTTGTTGCTATGTTGTGTGCTCTGTCAGCTCTTCGTTTATTGTTGGTTTGGCAATGAAGTCTACGAGCAAGTAAATATCGCATATTCTCTCAGTTGATTAAATATTTGCAGTTCATATTATTGCAGAGCAAAACACTTTCAACGTCTGGATTTGGCTGCAGTTGGCATGACTTTGATGGCAAGTGTAAAAAACTTCTGCTGATCTTCATGATAAATGCAGATCGTCCATTCTTGTTCACGGCTGGAGGATTCATGGGTCTTACATTACCCAGCTTCACATACATCATGGGCAAGTCGTATTCCATTGTTGCGGTGCTCAGGCAAATGTACAGCCGAAGCTAAAATCTGTCAGTCAAATATGAACATATAAATTTCGTTCAACGTTTCGCCTACGCCCCTCGATTATTGTATACATATGTATATGTATGTACGTATTGTTTACCAATAAATATCTGACATCATAATATTATTGTGCATTTGAAAAGCATTCTCATTTTGTGTTAGTTCTCTCTAAACCATTAGGGGGATTGTTGCATTTTCAAAGTAATTTTTTGCTCTTGTGTTTCAATAATATTACAAAAAAAAACTTGCTGCTTACTACAGACACGCGTTCCATCTAAAAAGCAAATTGTGTAAAACAAAATTATTGTACATCGATATAGTACCACATTAAAAATATACCATAGACGCCACAATATACCAGATTCTCAGCCAAAGTAACTAAGAACCCTAGTAAGTAGGGTTTTTGCCCATACAAAAGTATTTCCTTAATAACTTTAATTTTTATCTAATCGCAGCGAAATTTTCAGGAATCACAAGTACTATAATTTTCATTGTATGTACCAAAATTCGTGTCTCTAGCTTAAAAATTACGTTTGTTATTCGATTTTTGTTGATTTGCGGGGGCGGAAGTGGGCGGGGTAAGAATTTGAAGCAAACTTGATCTGTGTGCAAACATAACAAATGCGGTCGAAAAAAATTATAGCTCTAACTGTTGAAGTCTCTGAGCTCCAGTGTTTCAAACGGACGGACGGACAGACTGACAGGCAGCAGACGGACATGGCTAGATCGTCTCGGCTATTGACGCTGATCACGAATATTTATACTTTATATTTCTACTCTATACCCATAGGGTATAATTATTCACTCTATGGTATACAACATATACTTGATTGTTAACCAGTGCAATTAAGTCAATACATCTGTAGCCGTTTCTCGCGTTTTTTATCAGATTGATTGAGACTTCAGTCGTAAAATAAAGTAAAGACCTTTTTAATTTTTTTTTTATTTCGTTATTAAAAAATTGCACATATATTTCTCTGGGCGAATATAAGCTGTCGTTAAAAAATTCTGAGTATTCGTTCTGAAGTTATCTCAAACACACACTAAACGGAGAACACACAAAAAATCATTTTAAAACTGAAGCGGCTGATCGTATTGAAGCAACGAAAATGAGCTACAATTACTTTTTTTGGCAGATGGCTAAGAGCGAGCAAATATAACAATCTCGCTCTTTCATTTCTTGTTTTTACTTACACTCTTTAATGCTCCGCTCTTAAAATCTGATATGCTGTACCGTTCTAAACAGGCAAGCGAACAGACAAGTTGCATTGTGATGTTCTCTTTAATCAGACGTTGCCCTTTGTCGAATGCGTGAAGCAACTGAAGAATATTGCGGATTGCTTGCTACATTTATTACTTACTTTTTGTTATGACCATATAAACAAATAGGAGTATACTTGATTTTTTTCAGTTTATACAAAAATGAACAGCTCTGATAAAAAATTTAGTGTTGATGAGGCATCAAAAAAGTTAAGATAATGATATTAAGGTAGCAAATACCATATATATGTGTCAATAATAATCATATATATGTACATATGTATTATCTTTGATAATTTATAGGAAAGTCACAAAGGTTTGCAGTAGTTTAATATTCAACAATTTTTATTATTATTTTTATTTAAAAAAAAATAAAAAATTATATATTCTCTCAGATACATATGTGTTCATACTACCCTATAGGTAGTGAGTATATAAACGTTGGATAACAATAGCAGGAGCTTTTAAATTGGCATATGTGCATATGTACATACGTGGGAGCGATCATGGAATCGTGCGACTCAGTACTTTAGTACTTGTTCGTTTCTTCTAAATGCCAGACGGTTTTTTATTCTGAGTATTACAAATTATTCATTCTAAGTTTGTTTATATTTATTGGCGTATGATGATTATTCAGTCGTAGTTCTTGGATTGGATTCAATTGTTGTATGAAAATAATCGAAGTGAGAAGCACAAGACTGCGAGGTGAGAATTTGCAATAAAAATTCGCGTATTTATACATGAAAGTCGTTGACATTTCCAATCGAACATCTTTAACGCAACATGTTCGAAAATGCATGTTCATCTCAAGAACCAATGTTTTGTTTTTTTTTTTGAATTTGGTCATTTGCTCTCTTCCATTCTTCTACCATCAAACTTTTGTGCTCTTTGGAAAATTTCGGACGCTGCTGCAACATTTCTCTCAGAGAGCAGGCTTCTTCATTTTAAGTGACGATGTTAGTCAGATTCTGTTCTGATCTCTGCGTGCTGTCGATTACTTATGAGTTTGTTTACGGCAGAAGGAAGCTCCCTTAGGGGTTGTATGTTATTCTACTTGTTGGCCAAGAGATGGTCCATTGCTCCTATAGGGGCGTGTTCACTATATAGTCGGCACTTTGCGTTTTTTTTCTGACTTGGAGAACAGTTCGGTTCCAAGTTTGGTGGAATTTCTCTCATTTTATCGAAATTAGAGAAATATCGCATTGTTGGCACATAAGATGATCAATATGAGCTAAGTTCGTCCACTTTCAATAGCTAAATAGTGTTTAATACAAAGTAACATAACAACAGTATCGGAATTTTCGGGATCACCAGTTAAAATTTAAAAATTGGTATTGTAAAACATGAAAAAGCCCAAACTACGCTTTGAGTTAAAGAAGTCATTGAAACGTTTGGGATCACGCTTATTATTACTTATTCTGCACCTCATAAACACAGTTTTCAAGATGGAGAGTTAAATTTTGAAACATTTTGAATCTGACGATGTGGTAGATGTGCGATATAGAATATAACGAATTATTTAAGATGATCAGAAACTGCTTGGCAAAATTCAAAGGAATTTGTTCTGAACAATGTATATACGAAGTATATTTAAATATGCATTTGTATGATTGTAACATAGATCACTTTTCGGAGAGTATGCTTTTAATATTTCTTTTCTTTCTCTCTCAATTTCTTCAAAAACAAAAATTTATAATTTTTTAATTTGGAATTCCTGTTTCAAGAATTGGTCATACCCGCTCGATCAAAAACTATGCACAAATATAAAGGACTTGTATTGATAGTGCTCCTTATCAACAGTATTAAGGCTGACATTCCAGGATGCGATTATTTTGATACAGTAAAATTGTTGCCAACCCAAAAGCTGGCAAATGGATCGTATCAATATGAGAACATCATTATTCCCCCAGAACAAACTGGGGAATATGAGTACGAGATTCTTCAGGAAGGAGACAGAGAGGAAGTAGAAAAACATCTGCGTGGATGTGCCTGTCACTTGGGCACCTGCATAAGATTCTGTTGCCAGAAGAATGCTCTGCTCGTGGAAGATGAACGTAAGTGCAGCGAAGATATTACAGAAGAGTTGCAATTCGATCCCATGGTGAACATAACGCTAAACAATGGCACAGTGGTCAGAAGACATGTACTTAATGAGTTCATAGTTCAGCATGATTTGCCAGTTCCCTGCAGTGCTCACTTTCATCTGGATGCTTTGAATGAAGCCAACGAAGGCTGGACATTGTTTGAGGTAATCTAGTGAACATATATTTTAATACAAATACAAGATTTAAATATTATTCATAGAATGGAACTCTATTGAGGCATTATGGTTCAAAGAGTCTGAGCAAACAGGATTATTGCCTGCAACCTCATCAAATAAGGGATCCTCTCACAAATGGCACGATTATCAGCCTGGTCCCGCACAATTGCTTCGACAAGCAACCAAGTCAAACGGTTTTTAATCTACGTAAGCGAAGAAAAGAAATATTATTCTAGAATATGTGAATAAATTGTATCTCTAATTTCAGTTCGTATTCTGTCGATGATCTTTTTGGTACTAACTATTATCGTTTATCTTTCCTTTGATAAACTTCGAAATCTGCATGGATTGTGTTTCGTAAATTATATGATTTGCATCTTTGTGGTATTTGCCGCCCTAATGCTCGAACCGAAAGTTAGGATGTTTCTCAGACCTTGTCAGCTGATTGGTATGGTATAAATTGGTTTATTAACAAAAAATGTAATTTAAATTCGTTCAGGCTATTTGGGATATTTCGCTGTTATGGCCGGATTCAACTGGTTAACTGTGATCAGCTATGATCTGTGGATCAGTTTCAAGGGTAATAGTTACAATGTTGAACGCAAAGCTTGGAAAATGTTATTCTGCAAGTACAATATGTACGCGTGGGGAGTTGCTACGATTCTAACCCTTATCATAATGATACTTGATGGTACCCTAGATTGGGATGACGAAAGTCTCTTAAATTTTATACCAGGAGTTTCATTCTACAGTTGTTGGATTAAAAGTGAGTTATTTAACTGCATTTTTTCTATTGAACAAAAGATTCTTATTTAAATCTGTAATATTCGTATCTTATAGCTTTTGACTGGTCATCGATGTTATACTTTCATGGAATCATTGCAGTTCAGCTCATCTTTAACATTATAATGTTTACACTGACGGTAAGCAAAGAATATGTATAGTTAATTTATAAAATACACTTAATACATAAGTCGATACTTCAATACATAATGTTTTGGGATTTATATACTGTTGATAAGTAGTTTATATAATCGATAGTTTCGATAATTTAGACAATCATTTCGATTAATTGTCATCTTTTTCAGGCCATTCGTATTGTCCAAGTTAAGAACGAATTAAAGAGCCTGACATTACCCGAGGAGCGTGCAAAACACATCCATTTAAATAAGCAATCGTAAGACTTTTGACAAACTTAAGACACTTGAAGATAGATATTGTTATCCCATTATACAGGTTTGGTATGTTCTCCCGACTGTTTGTGATCATGGGGATTATGTGGACTTTCGAAGTATTCGGCTATTTGTCGATTGGCCACCCATGGGAAGCATTCTTCTCGATCTTTGATTACGTTAATTGCGGTCAGGGCATCATAATATTCATTCTCTTTGTCTTCAAGCGCAGTGTGCTGAAACTTATCTGGAATCGGTAAATATTTCAAGTATATTGCATAAATTAAGTATTTGTGATTTAAACTTTCGTTACCCAGTTGTCGTGGAATTCGTTCAACAAATGATGAGGATAGTTCCGAAGAAGAGATTGCGTTGCAAAATAGAAATGGAGCATCTAAAAATGTTGGCCCCAACATATTGAAATAGCCGATGGATTGGATTTCTCAATATCTTTTCTATGTTTCTCGAAATTTAAGAGGATTTTAATAGGTTTTAGAGAGCTTACATTATAAGTCAAAGCGTTGATCAATACGGCAGCTAATATGCTTAAAATAAGTGTACTAATATTTTAACTCAGGAACAGTGCATGGAAAATTTAAATTTTTAACAAACGCATATGAAAATACTATAGTGTTATGTGGTAAATAAAAAGTAAATGTTAACCTAAAACTTAACTTACAGAAAATGTAATTTGAAATGCAATTAATAAATTTTGTTTAATACTGTTTTCAAGTTCATACAAATAGTTTTGGTTTTTGTAATAAAGTATAAGTGTTAATACTTGCTATTTCAAATAAACGAACCCGACATAAGTTAAAGTAACTCTTACACTCTTTTTACAACAACGGAAAACTCAACACTCCATGGCAAATATTTACTTTAACGTGGGTTAATAACATGGAATGTGTGAAAAAAGTGCAGTGTCTCTATTTAACTGATCAAGAGGATTGCGGCTTTTAATGTTGATGTATAATTTATGTTTGTAATTACATGTGTTTTTAGACTTATATGTCTCTCTATCTCTTATACATAGTCTCTGAGATTTAGATGTCGATTTGGACAGACTGACAGACAGACGGACACGACTATATCGTTTCGGCTGTTGACGCTGATCAGGAATATATATACTTTATAAGAAGCCTTCTTCTGCCTGTTACCTACATTTCCTGCTGCTACAAAGTTAGAATACTCTTCTACCCTATTGGTAGCGGGTATAAAAATAAAGAGAAAGCCAAAAGAGCGGATGAATACGTATTCGTCATCCAATTGTGTTTCGTATCCAGTAGAACGCTGGATGACTCGTTATGCTAGACAGTGTCCACCAGCGTGACTACGCCTACTTTTCTAAAAAATAATGTGAATTATTATAATTGTATTTAGTGTTAACAACTCATTATAATTTATGAAAGAAGATTACATTCATTTGTAGAGTATGCCGTGTTATGGTTAACCTGTTGAGTTAGTGGCAGCAAAACACTTTCAGAGAAACAAAATAAACAAAGAAAAATGGAAGAAAGAGTACATGCCGATTCTCTTAAGGAAATTATAATTATCACGTTGTTGTTGCTTAGAATATTGTTTTTGTTATCAAAAGTGGTTTTAATAAATACAAAACTTTTATGTATTCTATATGGAAAGTGTTTTCCTTTTGTGGTAAACGATAATAGCACTCGAATTATTACAATTGTAACTTGAATTCTTCATTTATCATGTTTCTGTGGTGAAGACTATAGTGAATTCCGTTGGTTTATTGAGCTGAGATAATTATTTGTAACTGTTAAAAATTAGTGCAACTCATCAAATATATAATATAAATTAATGCGTTGTGAAACTTTAAAGATCACCAACGAACTAACGATACATCAAACTATTTCAAATATCGGTCGAATTTATTCCAATAATTGTGATGACTAAAACTCGAATGGCTATCAAGCGAGCGTTTCCACTCCCGAAAAGTCAAAGGCAAGACAAGCTTGAGTATGACAAGCACACATACTCGCAGTACCCACTAGATGATAAGCCTAACCCGCTATCATCGTACATATGTTACATACATATGTACTCGTATTTCTTCATCCTCGCTAATCCCTTCAGTCGGCTCTGCTGATCCGCCTTGTGCGCATCATTTTTTCGCTTGTCGCCAAATATTTACCAGAATCTGCGTTTATTCGTTGAACAGGAAATGCAACTTACAGTGATATTCCAAGTCTGTGAATGAAAAGTAGTTTTATATTTTACTTAAAAAAACAATTGTGCGGTTGTCGGTGTTCAAGAATATATAAACATACTTTATTTTGTAGAATGGTTTTCAATTTCCCTGAAAAGTATTAACATGCATTGTGTTACAATTAAAATATTAGTATGATTAACTTGATTTATTAGCTGCCGGATTGATCACTCCTTCGAATTGAAAATGTCAGCTTATTAAATGCATTTTAATTTCGGGAAAGAACTTTAAGAGATTGACAATTCCTCATGCATAATTTATGTCAATATATTCGGACCAATTTTCTTGGAATCGCCATTTCTATCTTACAACGCGATTCCATCTTCGGAAGTATCCTTATCATTTATTGATTGAATTCCACTACTACTGGGTAAAGAAAGTTTAAAAGAATGAATATTATGATACCCTGACTGCTATTAACGTAATCAAACATCGAGAAGAATGCTCATCTTTAACGTAATCATGTTTACACTGACGGTAAGTCTTGAAGTTCTTAAAACAAAAACGAAGCGAGCAGATGGATTAATTTAATTATTTTGTTCAAATATGTTTGGAGTCTTGGCATGACCGAGGCTTTCCTGACCAAGAATATATTTACTTTATAGCATAGGATTGGAGAAGCCTTCTTCTGCCTGTTACCTATGTAAGTACATACATATTCTGCCGGCTAGACTACTCTTTTACCTTATTGGTAGCGGGTAGAAAATTAAAGAGAACGTCAAAAGAGCGGATGAATATATGTACATTCGAAATATACACACATACATACACACGAAATGAGTTCATTCGCTTACGTCAGCCTGTCTGGGTAGCGCCTCGAATTTAGTTCAAATTGGTTGCTTTCATATGCTAGACGCTTATCTATAGTTTTACGTTTACGTTTTACGGTATATATATATATATGTTACACATCTTGTAATAGTATTTAGTGTTAACAACTGATTGTAAATTATGAATGAAGTTTACATTCATTAATCGTGTATGCCGGCTGTTCTCGTGTATTTCGTGTAATGATTTGCCTGTTGAGCTAGTGACAGAAAAACACTCTCAGAGAAACAAAATAAACAAAGAAGAACGGAAGAAATAGAGTACAAGATTCTCTTTAAGAAATTAAAATTATCACTTTGTTGTTGTTTAGTATGTTTAAATACAACACTTTTATGTATATACGTACATACATGTTTTCTTCACGCTTTAAATGATAAGCAGTTGCTAACTGGCTTCACCACAGTTGTTGATTATGTGTGTTTATAAAATATATGTAAATAACTTCATTCTTCATTACTTCTTCTTCATTTATAAAGTTGTTGTAGTGAAGACTACAGTGAATTCCGAGCTGAGATAATTAATTGTGACTGTTTAAAATTAGTGCAACCCATCAAATATATAAATTAAGGTGTTGTAAACTCTTATCACCACCAACGAATTGCCGAAACATCGCACTATTTCACATATTCAAATACAGTTGAAATTAGAATGGATCGGTCGAATTTATTCCATTAATTGTGAAGACTAAGGCTCGAATGGCTCTCGTCACAGTAATTAATCGAGGGGACAATAAAAATAATTGCGAACGTTTCGCTCAACTTCCGATTAACAACTAATTTACTTAATTCTGACCACACTCTGCTGAGAAGATAATGAAACAACTGTTGTCTGTTTGTGTGAAATAATGAAACAAGTATGAAGTGAGCAAACGTTCGTTCCTATACGATCGATGTGTCTCTCAATTTCGATGTGACATTGCCTCTCAGCTTTCAACAACCATAAAATAGATACATACACATATTTACTGCTCATGAATATTTTGTGAAAAGAATTAAAACTTAAACTTTTTTTACGAGCACCAAATGCTTATGGTAAATTGCTGATGAATTCGAGATGTTTTAATTGACGTATGTAGAACATATGTACATATGTATGTGCATATATGTATATCGAACGTGGCTTTTGATTGAATTTTATAGTTTTGAATTTATGTATGCATCAACCATACGCATGTGGAGAATTATATACAGTGGATCACAACTTATTTCAACCACCACCACCAACCGACAATTTTGAATCAGTATACTGGCCAAACTAAAAAATGTGTTAAATTTATTTAAACTCAGGATTTTAAGTAAATGTTTTAACATAAGCGTTATTCGTTCATTTTGCACCGTCATAACACTCAGATGCTCCATTTCATCAATTCATTCTTCAAATGAACTATGACGTAATTTTGCTCTTTAATTGTGGTTCACTGACACATTTTATAAAATACGCATGTCTCTTAAAATCTAAAGCTTGAAATGTCGAAAATCGAACTTCTAAACATTGAAAATACTATACACAAAGCAATAGATCAATAAGCAACTGTTATTTTCCTAGGAAGCTGATCTTCGCACAGCTGGTTGAAATAATAATAATAAAGGTTTTTCAATCATTTTATATTGTAAACATCTTTTATGTTAAAACATTAAAGTAAAATCCTGCTCTTATAAAAATTGAATACCTCTTTTAGTTTGGCCAGTATACTGATTCAAAGTTGTCGGTTGGTGGTGGCCAAAATAATCTGTGATCCACTGTATTTATCTTTGCGTATGTGCGAAATTCGCCCTGCGAATTTAAAAGAATTTCTGTTTTTTGTTTCTTTTTCAATTTCAGTTTTATCGAAACTTTTTCGGCGCACACACGTTCCTAGAATTTTCGGGTCGATAACGCATAAATTGAAATTCTTTGCTTTTTTAAGTAGAATATAAAACTACTTTTCATTCACAGACTTGGAATTCACTGTAAGTTTCCTTTCCTGTTCAACGAATAAACGCACAAGATGGTGTCTAAATCCGACTGAAGCGCAGAGATTCTTCTCGTTTAATTTAAACTTAAAATTATCTGTAAGCTATTCATAGCGAACGTGTACATGTATGTATATAATATACATACATATGTACCGTGTTAGTGGCTTGTGCTTATCTCTAGTAGGGCTTTGTCTTTACGGCACCGGATCATTTTAGACACTCGTGCCTTTCGGGTCGTTGTGCTTCGTACATCCGATCAATTTTGCATTCATGACGAAATGGCTTGTATCTTGTGTTGTACTCAGACACCCTGTTGTTTGATCAGACACCTGAGGATTTTCACAGACAATCGAGTGTTTTTCCCCCACCTCCTCTCTTGATGTTTGTGTGTCTTGTGATTAGATTTTATGACTATGAATGATTTTGGCGAGTTGATACTCTGTGGATAAATAAATAATAATGTCTGTCCGTCCGTCCGTATGAAACACTGGATCTCAGAGACTATAAGAGATAGAGCTATAATTTTTCGACAGCATTTTTTATGTTTGCACGCAGATCAAGTTTGTTTCAATTTTTGCCACGCCCACTTCCGCCCCGGCAAAAAAAAATAAAAAAAATCGAATAACAAGCGTAATTTTCAAGCTACAGCTCGGCTGTTGATGCTGATCAAGAATATATATACTTTATAGGGTCGGAGATGCGTCCTTCTACTTGTTACATACATTTCCTGCCGGCACAAAGTTATAATACCCTTCTCCCCTATAGGTAGCGGGTATAAACAGACATATTTGCAAGTTCTTTAAAAATTGGGATTTTCTTCTAGAATTATGTTATTAATTAGGTAACATATTAAAAGTACTTTAAAATGTAATTTTAATTAATTATTCAAATAGGCGATTCCATAAGTCATCATGCAAACACCAAGCAATAGTTGTATAATTTAAATTGTATAAAAATAAATACATATGTACATATGTAGTTCTTAATCCCCGTACTCATGAGTAGAAATGTGTCAAAAAGGAACATGAATACTCGGTGCACCGGTTGAGTGTGTATCATATTTGGGATTGAGTAGAAAGGAGATAAGATCGTGATGCGAAAGAACATAATGAAGGTACACTACTAAAGGGAAGACTAACCTGCATCACTTCCCTGATCTTCCCTTATCTTATATATTTATGCTATATAGTATGTAACAAGAACCGATACTGAACTGAATTACTAAACCAATTTTCGTGCATATTTTCAGGTACTCCTCATGCAAGAAACATGCAACAATATACAAAACTTGTGTTGCTAGTGCTCCTTATCAACAGTATAAAGGCTGACATTCCAGGATGCGATTATTTTGATACAGTAAAATTGTTGCCAACCCAAAAGCTGGCAAATGGATCGTATAAATATGAGAACATCCTTATTCCCCCAGAACAAACTGGGGAATATGATTACGAGATTCTTCAGGAGGGAGACAGAGAGGAAGTAGAAAAACATCTGCGTGGATGTGCCTGTCACTTGGGCACATGCATAAGATTCTGTTGCCAGAAGAATGCTCTGCTCTTGGAAGATGAACGTAAGTGCAGCGGAGATATTACAGAAGAGTTGCAATTCGATCCCATGGTGAACATAACGCTAAACAATGGCACAGTGGTCAGAAGACATGTACTTAATGAGTTCATAGTTCAGCATGATTTGCCAGTTCCCTGCAGTGCTCACTTTCATCTGGATGCTTTGAATGAAGCCAACGCAGGATGGACATTGTTTGAGGTAATCTCTATTGAATATATATTTTAATAGAAATACAGGATTTAAATATTGTTCATAGAATGGAACGCTATTGAGACACTATGGTTCAAAGAGTCTAAGCAAACAGGATTATTGCCTGCAACCTCATCCAATTTGGAATCCTCTCACAAATGAAACGATTTTAAGCCTGGTCCCGCACAATTGCTACGACAAGCAGCCAAGTCAACTGATTTATAATCTACGTAAGCGAAGAAAGGAAATATTATTCTAGAATATGTGAATAAATTGTATCTCTATTTTCAGTTCGTTTTCTTTCGATCATCTTTTTGGTACTAACTATTATCGTTTATCTTTACTTTGATAAACTTCGAAATCTGCAGGGATTGTGTTTCGTAAATTATATGATTTGCATCAGTGTTGCATTCGCTGGGTTGCTGCTCGATAAGTATGTCTCGTCGCTTTCATTAATAATCTGTCAGTTGAATGGTATGTTGAATTCATATTATCTGTTAAAAATTACATTAAATTTAAATCGCATTCTTGTCTAGGCTATTTGGGATACTTCGCTGTTATGGCGGGTTTCAACTGGTTAACAATCATCAGCTATGATTTATGGGTCAGCTCCAAGGTCAACAATTACAATGTTCAACGCAACGATTTGAGGTTGAAGTTTTGCAAATACAATAAGTATGCCTGGGGAGTTGCAGCGCTTCTAACCCTAATCATAATGATACTGGATGGCGTTTTAAGTACAGAAGACGACAGATATTTGGCTGTTCTACCAGGAGTTGCACTCTACAATTGTTGGGTTAAGGGTAAGTTAATTAACTGGACAAAAACGTTTCTTACGCAAATCTAAAAAATGTAATATTGCAGTTAATGACTGGTCCGCGATGATATACTATTTTGGAATAATTACCCTTCAGCTCATTTTTAACCTAATCATGTTTACTCTGACGGTAAGTCTTGAAGTTCTTAAAACAAAAGCGAAGCGTGCAGATAGATTAATTTCATTATTTTGTTGATATTATGCATTAATTACACCTGTCGACATTTCAGTAGATAATAATTATGGGATCAAAAGTATGTGGAGTCTTGACATGACCGAGGCTAGTGTACTGTCAGGTCACGACATCTTGTGACTTTGTCCACTAAAGTGTCCTCTGCTTACGGCGTCTTAGCTCAAGGCTGAACATCTGAATTTTTTTAAATTCGTTATAAACTATACTAAATACTAGAAAATTTGGGAAGTTTATTTTTCCTTTGCGTGTTTTATATAAAGAAGAAATTAAATTCTTTGTTGATAGTAAAATCGATAACATCGATAAATTATACTATTATTTCAATAATTCTTTGTTGATATTTAAATCGATTCAATCGATATATTAAACTCTTATTTCGATTATTCTTTGTTGTTAATAAAATCGATAACATCGATAAATTATACTATTATTTCGATAATTCTTTGTTGATATTTAAATCGACTCAATCGATATATTAAACTCTTATTTCGATTATTCTTTGTTGTTAATAAAATCGATAACATCGATAAATTATACTATTATTTCGATAATTATTTTTTGATATTTAAATCGATTCAATCGATAAATTAAACTCTTATTTCTCTGATGTTAATAAATTCGATAACATCGATAAATTATACTATTATTTCGGTAATTCTTTGTTGATATTCAAATCGATTCAATCGATATATTCAACTCTTTTTTCGATTATTCTTTGTTGTTTATAACATCGATAAACTAGACTACTATTTCGATATGGTACAATCGATACTATCGATAAATTTGTCTCTCATTTCGATACATTTTTTTCAGGCCATTCGTCTTGTGCAATTGATGAAGGAATTGAGATGCCAAACGTTACCCGAGGATCGCGTTAAACACGTCTATTTAAATAAACAAACGTAAGATTTTCTACACACTTGAGACGATTAAAGATGGATAATTTTTATTATTATTCTCACCCTACAGGTTTGGCATGTTCGCACGTCTGTTCGTCCTCATGGGAATTGTGTGGTTCTTTGAAATCTTTTCATATTTATCGACCGATCATCCATCGAATGCATTCTTCTCGCTCTTTGACTACGGTAATTGCGCCCAAGGAATCATAATCTTTATTCTCTTTGTCCTCAAGCGCAGTGTGTTGAATCTTATCTGGAATCGGTAAATATTTTAAAATGTTTAATTTGTATAAATTAAATACTAAATATTTTTGTAATTAGGTGTCGTGGCATTCAATCAACAAATGATGAGGATGCTTCCGAAGAAGGAATCGCGTTGCAAGATAGAAATGGCGATTCCAAGAAAATTGGTCCGAATATATTGACATAAATTATGCAAGTGAAATTGTCAATCTCTTGAAGTTCTTTCCCGAAATTAAAATGCATTTAATAAGCTGACATTTTGAATTCAAAACAGTGATCGAACCAGCAGCTAATCATGTTAATCATACTAATATTTTAATTGTAGCACAGTGCATGTTAATATCATACTTTTCAGGGAAATTGAAAACATTCTAAATTGCTAATCTCGGAGATATTTAATGTTGTAATAAGTAATAATAATACTTTTTCATGTTGTATCATGCATTAAAAATGCATTAAAAAATCTATTAACAATTTGTGTTTCCGTGCTTTCTAATGTTATATTTTTATTTATTATTTTGATTTTTTAATTGTCTATTGAACTACAAAAATAAAATTAAATGAAATACTATTATTCTGTTTTACAATGAACACAATCTTAAGATTACAAGACCAGCAGAATGTTCATAGACTATTTGTATTCATGTAAAATCAAATCACATGCTTTATATATTGTATATGCCATAATCAGATCCATCTAATTTATATATTTACTTCTGTTTAAGCACAGCTTTTGTAACAGTCGATATTTTTCCGCCGATATTATAATTTTTTAAATATGTAAATAATTAAAAATATAAATAAAATGAAAGTATTGCAAAAGTTGTTGACATTTTATATTTGTATATTTAGAACATCTGACCACGTAAGTAAAAGAAAACACTAAAGTAAACCTATTAAGACTTGCTTTATTTACATGGAATACAATGTTCCAATCAGCATTTAATTGATTTATTCAGCGTGTGGCTTTTATTGAGCACGTTTCACCAACATCTGTTTATTAACTTGATACTTTTTATCAGATTTTCGTATATAAGCTCAATTTATTTCCATTAAAATCATTCAGTTCGCTTAAAGTGTTCCTTTGTAAAAATGAAATTGATTTTATTGTTCGCTTGCTTCGCCCTCTTGGTGGTCTATAATGAGGCACAGCGCTGTCGTGGACGAGTTCCCCGCGGTAAGCAATTAAAAGAGAAAAAACAACATTGAAATTATCATTTACATTCTATAAATTCTATTTTTTTGTTATAGATGAACGCAACTGTCTTGGGGGCAGAGACTCTGGCACTAGGCGAGGCGACAACTGTCACAGAAATTCCAATGACGAAATGTGGTACTTCAGCCGCAGGACACGATCCTGTAGGAGAATGTCCTATCGCGGCTGTGGAGGCAACAAGAATCGCTACTGCTCCTTGGAGTCCTGTGAAAGGAAATGTGTTCGTCCTAGACCCGTTGACCCAATCACACCTCAACCCAACAATCCAACTACAGCTGCTCCTACTGACCCAACTCCAGCTCCAGCTGCTGATTAAAAACATGCCTTCAAAAATATATAATAAACAAATCTGATTGATTGAATTCTTTTTGATGTGCTTTTATATTTAACATTTTAGTACTTTCAATCATTTAAAATACTTATTTAGAAATTTTAAGAAAATTAAATTTACCCGCTATCGATAGGGTGGAAGTATATACTATAATAACTTTCTTGAAGAATATATATATTCTTGATATAGAGACGATATAGCCATCCGTCTGACTGTCTGTCCGTCTGTCCATTTGAAACACAAAATCACAGAGACTATAAGAGATGCAAATATAATTTTTATTCGACAGCACTTGTTATCAATATTAAACTGAATTTTTAGTACATACAAGAATATCTATATTCTTTAAAATGTAGTAGCGATCAGATACAAATTTTAGAAGTTATTTAGTACGTGGATTTCACTGATAATTTGGTATATTTTGTACTCTATGGTATATTTTTAATGTTGAGGTATATCAATATACCGAATATTTTGTATATTATTAGTATTTTTGCGGAATATTAAATTGGTATATTTTTAAATTAATACCTCACTGTTTTGCTTTTATTCACAATATGTACCGGGTATGTCACAGTCGAGCACACTCGACTGAAGCCTTCTTATTTGTTTTAATTTTAATTTTGAATATTAGTGTAAATGCATTTAATATTGACTGTATCAGAGAATAAATAATAAGTTGAAGTAAATTCGTTATACGTAAATTGAAATTTAAATATAAGTAAATAAATTAGATTTGTTATATTTTCATTACCAGCGATTAGGTTACGCGTATATATATACAAACTATGCCATATTAAGTACAGCTTAATTTAATTATGAGTTAGCTTGAAATAATTTTGGGCTCTTATGTCACTATTACGTATTCAATTGTGTTAGGCTGGGTCTAATGACTTAATTGAATAATATTATAGTATGTCTTTGGACGAGCCCTTAAATGATATGTTTTCATGACACAATTATTGGTTAGACTAAAAAAATTTGACTACAAATTCAGAAATTAAATTTGGGGATATGCGTTTGAAAGAACTTTTAATGGTGTTAACTATTTTGAAGTGTTTGACCATTGCGTCAGTTAATTTTTCAATAATGCAATGAAATGTAACTTACGAATGTAATTTACGAAGTTAAATTAGTTATACTTAATTTAAGCTTTATCAGATCTTTTGCATTCTGCTACATAATGAAATGCTTGACCATGCTTGAGTCATTTATGTTTTAATAATGTAATAAAATGTAAAGAAGTTACACACATAATTTACGAAGTGAAATTCATTGTATTATAAATTATTATAAATTGTATAATTTGTCAGATCTTTTGCATTCTGCTACATATTGAAATGCTTAACCATGCTTGAGTCATTTATGTTTTAATAATGCAATAAAGTGTAAAGAACTTACGAATGAAATTTATGAAGTGAAATTCTTTATACTTAATTCAAGCTTTGTCAAATCTTTTGCATTCCGTTACACAATCCTCCCGAGAGCAGAAACGATTCTTATTACCGCCACAGCCTTTATAGGCGAATGTTCTGCAGGATCCGCTTGACGAGTCGTAATACCACATGACATTATTGGCATTCCTGATGCAGTATGATCTTTTAGTATGTCCTACGTCTCTATCCGGAAAACTCTTCGGATCAGCTGAAGAAAGACTGTTCTAAGATAAGATGGTTTGGTTTTCGATTCAATTGCTTACCGGGACTGACAGTACCAAGGCAATCTCCCTGCGCTTGACTATGAACTGCACAAAGTATTAAGAAAATCCAGACTAAACTGCAGTTCATTGCAAATTTAATTTTCTGACGCTACTCTAGATAAAAGGTTGTTTATATAGCAAGCTGATAATGATAAAAGTCGTTAAATAAATAACAAATACTCGACAGGTGTTCGTAAACAATTCAACCTGGCACCCAATACACAAATATC
The DNA here is from genome assembly GCA_023558455.1 of Drosophila kepulauana. NCBI lineage: Eukaryota > Metazoa > Arthropoda > Insecta > Diptera > Drosophilidae > Drosophila > Drosophila kepulauana. The sequence continues at coordinate 42,069,269 of CM042369.1, forward strand.
ATCAGCTGCAACTGTACATGAAGCTACTACTATCGCATGATAGATGGCGCTAGTAATGCTTAAATTGATTTAATGAGTAATTTTGTTTATTGGTTTTGAATGTACTTTTTGGAAAATCATGAGAAAAATATATGCTTTTTTTGCATTTATGGACATTTTTGAGAGGTTCTACTGTAATTTATCGTTAAGAACAGCTGTCGTTTAATCAATGAACTGTATTTTTTCGTTTGCAGTGCCGCTATATAAGCAAATAAATTTAAAGTAGCGCATTAGTTTCAACTTTCAACTGAACAGCATTGCAAAGTTTATTCAAAATGCAGTTTCTGGTATTTCTAATGCTCTTTTCCGGAGCTTATACTCAACACTTTATGCATTGTCATGGAGGCCAAGGTTGGTAAAATTTTATGAACTCTCGAACTTTAACTCATCTTTACTGAAATACTTAATATCTAGAGGAATTCACTTGTAACGAGCACAAAGATATTGGACATGCTGATGTGGAAGGCTGCTCTCGAAATGCAAATCCCGAAATGTATTATTTTGCCAGTGGAAACTGCAACAAAATGCAATATCTTGGCTGTGGCGGCAACAGAAATCGATTTTGCAGTAAGTTTGATTGCACATTATTGTGCAAACGTAATTATAAGGAAGATCAAGATGAAATGGATTATAGTAATGAATGAATGAAATATTATAACTAATTACTAAATATAAATGTAGAGTGTGTTTCTCACATGGAATAAAGCTCCATTGAAAAATTGTTTCATTTAGGAACAGCTGTCGAAAAACATTATTAAATTTACCTCAACAAATTTCAATATAAATGCTGACAAATCACAATTTGAACTCAGTTCAAACTAGACTTTCGCAATGAAATTTCTTCTATTCTTGGTTTGTGTAGCAATTTTCCTGGTCAACAGTAAGGCCACCAATTGTTTGGGACGTGCTCGTAAGTCATACAAGATTTTTCTAAATTAAATTGAAACATATTTCAATTAAAGTCAGACCGAGCTGCAATGAAACCAAGGATGAGGGTCATATTCAAATGAGTTGGTGTGCTGGGAAAAGCCAAAAACTAATGTGGTATTACGACAAGAACAGACTAGCCTGTAAAGCTTTCAAATTCAAAGGATGTGGTGGCAATAATAATCGCTTTTGCACTTCATATGATTGTGCTAAAAAGTGCGTAATACGAATACTTTAATGAGTATGAATATAAAAATCCATTAGTTTTGTTTAATTAAAAGAACACAATAAAACGTTAATCTTAATAGCATTATTTTGAATTCTATTTTTCATTAAGAAAATTACAAATTTATAAATGCGAATAAAGCAGTGACACAATATTACTTAAATCAGAACACTCAACAAATTTAATAAAAAAGCAGTTAATGTTGAAAAGTTATTATTACAAATAATAGAAATTCTTTGAAATAGTTTATATTATTTATTCGAAGCTAAGTACACTTACAATATGTGCACTAGTAGATTAGTTTCTACGCACATTTGATTGTAACATTGTAAATTTCTACTGCATACTTTTAGGCTGCTGCTGCTCGAAAGCTGTTAAGTTCGCCTCTGTTAATTAACAGCGGTCGCTTGTGGCTCGCTTTGTAGCTTGTTCAACAAATTTGATCGCTTAGAAGTTGCCTAGCGGTTAAACAAACAAGTTAACAACCGAAAAGGCGAAATACTAAATAATTAATAATATGTTTTATTTAAAAATATAAGCTGTAAGCTTATATTAATGTAAATTATAACAAAGCATCGTGAGTGAACTGCTTTTAGTTATGTTTATCAAATTTTCGACTATAAGGTCCATTTGGAATGCACTAAAAATGAAATTAATATTGTTGTTGGCTTGCCTGGCGCTCATGTTGATCCACAACGAGGCGCAATTTTGTCGTGGACGAGTTCGGCCGTGTGAGTAATTGAAATTGAAAAACAACTTTGAAATGATCAATGTATATTTTTATAGCTGAACGAAACTGTGTTGGTGGCAGGGACTCTGGCACTAGACGGGCCAACCACTGTCACAGAACAGCCAATGACCATATGTGGTATTACAGCAACAGGACACGATCCTGTAGGAGAATGTCCTATCACGGCTGTGGGGGCAACAAAAATAGGTATTGCTCCTTGGCATCGTGTGAAAAGAAATGCGTTCAACCACGAGAAATTGACACAATTATAACTAAGCCCAACAATCCAACTACAACTGAAATGATGAACACAAATTTAGCTGCATTCGACAATCCAACTTTTGCTGGAATTGACAACGCAACTTTGGCTGAATTCGACAATACAACCCAAGTTGAACCTGATAACCAAGCTGCAGCTCCACTTGCAAAGTTTGGAATATTTTAGATCTTAGTTCTTATATACATATGCATCATATGTGTTAAAATTATTGTAACTAGAAAGCTACACTTTGTACTTAAGTTTGATAATACTCAGCCTTAAAAGGTATCTCAATATTTCAACCTTAACTCAAGTTGATATAAAAAGTCTTCAATTTTGAATCAAATAGCCAAAAACAACTGCACATATAAAGCCAAAATGTTTCAGTTCAATACGAAACAAAATATTCAGCTCCAAATTGAATATTAATACAAAAAAAGTTACTTCGTTTCCAGTCGAGGAGCCGCGGCATAAATCCTGAAAGCAATTAAAGACTTCTACACAAAAATATTGTTACCAGAACTACAAAGCAGTTGAACAACAACTGCTTTAGAACCAATGCCAAATACAGTAATATTTGATTTTTATATCTAAATGACATCATTTTCTTAGCAATATTTTTGGAAACACTAAGACTTTGAATAAAGGAATTTTAAATGTACAATTGACATTAGCATTTGCATTTACTTTAGTATTGCCTGAGTGCTTTTTTTGCGTCTTAAGAATTCCTAATACAGATTATGCTAATTAGTTGAAACAGTTTAATGAATGAATTATTTTTTTTTAATTAATAAATGTAGCTTAAACTCAAATTTTATACTATTTTCAAATGAGCATTACCAGTTATAGCCCAGTTGCATCGATTAATTTACGAGTTGTTTTTACCTCAACTATTAAATTAAGCTTTTAACATATCATTATTTATTTTAGGACTCCTTCGTATTCAGTAGGCTGGGCCAAATTATGTGGTGAAATAATAATATAGTGGACCTCTTAATGATATGTATGTCTACTTCTAAGGACTTGTGTCATAATCAGCTGAATAGATGTTTAAGGCACAGCAACAATAGTATGTTTGTTTTCTTTAAAATTTGCATTAAGCAAAGTGGCAACAAAAATTGCTTTTGTATTGTTTATGAGGGTGTTAAAATATGCAGAATATTTATACGTATATAAATGAGTCAATAATATAATATAAATGAAAAAGCAATTCAATAAATTAACTGTACTATACGTAATCATTTAAAAAAGTGGTAAATCGAAAAAAAATGTTGTTCTTATTAACGCAAATATTCTCATAAACATTTAAATTTGAATTATGCAATATATGATCTCAAAACAAGAATACATTAAATTGAATCCAGCTTTGAATGAATTCAATAGAATCAGTTTGCTTGACTCACTTAAATAAATAAATATGTCAAAGGTGAAAAATTCGTATGTTATGCATCAGCCTTTATCGCACAGACTAGTTCCCACGCACATTTGAAATTTTTGCTGCATACTTTTAGGCTGGCGTTGTACGAAAGCTTTGAAGCTTGCTTCTGTTAGTTAACAGTGGTTGACTGTGGCTCACTTTGTCGATGGCGCAATGAATTCGTCGGTTCAGAAGTTCGGTAGCGGTTAAGCAAACAAGCAACGGAAAAGCGGAAAACTAATTAAGTAAAAATACGTTAGGTTTAAAAGTGCAAGTTGAATGTAAAAGATAAACACTGAAATAATAATAAAGTGAGTGCATAATCAATGCTGAAGGCATAAATATTTGCTGTGTGTGAACTGTGAACTTCGGCCCTTGAAGAGCGTGTTTCGACATCTGTTTGCTAGTCGGGAATTTGATTACAAGGCCAGTCCAGGCCACTGTGGCATCCGTTGTTCAGTGATCAGAGTCAGAGCCTTGGATGCGTAGACTCTGCTCTCTTCTCTCTTCTGTCTTCGCCTCGCCTCGCTTCGCATTTGCCTTGTCTCTGGCCTGGCAATTAAAATGTGATTTTTATGGTTCGCAAAGAGAGCAACAGCTGCCCACAACATTGTCTGTTGTATGCGTGTTGTTGTTGTTGTTGTTGCTGTTGTTTCGTGTTTATTTTTTAGTTTGTTTTTGCAGTGAATATACGTATTACCGAATCTCTGAATCTTTTGACAATATGTGTAGTTACCGGCACTTGAAGCTCAATGTTAAGCGAAAAACCAGTTTTGTATCGTGAACTCTCGCCTTCAACCAAGTCGAATATAATTCGGGAATACCATGGAATAAGTTTCCCCTACCCCTTCCCTACGGAAAGGGTAAAGATAAATCGGGCGGGGCACGTCTCATGTGATGGGCTTATTATTAATACAATACTGCGCACTTTAACTGCTTTCAAATCAGACATAAACAAAAAACAAATCAAATTAATTGGCAATTCAATTGTTTTTGTCTCTTTGTAGGACAAATCTGCACTTATCGGTTTTCATAATTCATAATTTTTAATTTTTTGGATCGATCCAAAAATTAAATTATCGAATTAACCTATTATATCATAATGATGATTGCCATTTGTCACGTACTCCAATGGGACACAAGGCAAAACTGTAATATATTAGCTAGATTTATTTTTTAAAAATAATACGTGACATTGGACAGCAAAACACTCGAATATCCCCATTTTAAAGCAATTTGTTTCCGCTGATTCTTTCATTTAAATTGGACAATTGCTGGCATACATAACTGTAAATAAAACAGACGTAAACAGAGAATACAAAGAATATAAAGAATGTACAGATCAAAACAATTACAAAAGCTTTTGTGTAAGTCCAACTTGATTAATAAATAGAAAATTACTACAAATATTATAGACAATTGCTTTGAAATTCTCAGTAACTATAAAAAAAAAATGAATAAATATTTCTGTTTATTAAGAAAATGTGTAAAACTGATAATTGTGAGTGATTTAATCAAGATGCCAAGTGCAATAAATAACACTATGAGAATTTCTCTGAGAGCGCAACAAAGCTACACAGAATTACAGTTAATGCCGAGCTTACAAGAAAAGCTTAATTATTACGTGTTGATTTTTATCTCTATGCGCAAATTCGTTTGTTATTGGTTGAGCTTTCGGTCAGTAGTCAGCTGGCTAATTGAATTGCAAGCGGTGGCAATTAAATTGATTAATAAACATATTCAAAACACTTTGAATCACAGCTTGAAACAGTTTTTGCCAGAGGGCAAACCGTTTTGTTTGAGAGCAAATCGGCAGGTCTTTGTTTTTTGTTTCTTTGACCATTTAAAGCATCCATTCACGATCCACTTGTCTGTTTGTTTACATTTCAACTGCTGGCAAACTGCTGGCGATCGTCTATCAATTGCCATGTGGCTTTTGTTTCGCCACCTACACAATATGATGGAGGAATTTTAACAGTGAAGCACAAGTCTGTTAACAAGGCGGAATTCGCAACCAGTTCGATCAACACCTTCAATGACTGAGTTACATTGCTTCACTTAACAGACGCATAATTAACAGGGTTGTAAACTTACCATTCAATAGTTACACACTTAACAGTTCGGTAGCAGTTGTTAACAGCTCTGGCGCCTGCACTACGCTTGCGTGCACCCACAACTACATAACAGAAGGAGCTTTGTTAACAGCTTGTGAGCATTAACATTCTAGAACACTTAACAGCGCTCGATGTAACATATCCCAATACACAAGCACAGAGCGTGAAAGTTTATCTCCCATCTCCCATGACATAGTTACATCGCTTAATTTAACAGACGCATAATTAACAGTGTGCTAAACGGAGTTGGCTTCACTTTTAACAGCTGCTAACAGCACTGGCGCCTGCACTACGCTTGCGTGCACCCACAACTATGTACATAGCAGGAGAAGCTTTGTTAACAGTTCGAGCGCATTAACATTCGGCAGCACTTAACAGCGCTCGCTGTAACATATCCCCATACACATACACAGAGCACGGAAGTTTATCTCCCATTTGTGTGGTGTTCAGTCAGTTCGTTTGAGTTCGTCGCGCGTTGCGGCAGCGTCGCGGAATTGAGAAAGAAAGAAACAACGTGTGGGATACTCGTATTAGCAGCAATGGAGTTGATGATAATTCATTAATGAATTCAAATCAGTTTTTGCTTTCTTAATTGCTATGATAATCTAACCGGTTGAAACGAACGTCGCCCAACACGCAAACTAGACTCGGACTCGGACTCAGTGTAAACGCTGCTGCACGGGAATTCCCTGTAAACCATAATATGAAATGTTTTGTGTATTTTTGTTGATCTTTTCAAAATATTGGTCATTGTGAACATCCCCATAAAGTTGTGCATTGTGTAATTAAACGCTCGGTTGACCAGTTCCAGTTTTGTTCAAGTGAGTTAACTTACAAGAGAGTTTGCAAAAAAAAAAATCATATTTGTGACAACATTCACGGGTACTTGTCATTCGATGTTTATCAACGTCCACAACAACAGCACCAACAACAACTCCAATAACATCGACAACGACAACAGCGAATATCAAGTTTGCGAAGTGTTTAAACAAAAATAAAAAAAACCCAAGTCAGCAAAATTACTTTAAAAAGAACCGCGAATCAATGCGTTCAACTGTTGAGGCTGACTTGCATACTGAACACTAAAGAAGGGGTTAATGTGATTAGCTATATATGTTATATGTGTGTTAATATGTTTATGTAGATACCCAGCTATAGAGGTGCTCGAATACCATATTCTATACTATACATAAAACCTATTCAAATAGAAGGTTTTCAGCTTGCAAAGTGACAAAAGATTTACTACGGAGAAGTCGTCGAGACAGGAACAAACAACTTGATTGAAGCAAATATTCTACATATATAATATATATATATATATATATAGTGTATATATACTGTATAGATATATCGACACATATAGCCTGCAAGTTGGTAAGTGCAAATGGAAGAGAAGATAACGCTTTGTTGAAGTACTATAGCTAATATTTATAGACGACGACGCAGTCTAAATAGTCCAGATGCCATTTGAGTGGGCGTCGATTTTCTATACTATGTTATATATACACATGCATATATTATTCTAATTGATAGCACATGTGTGCCAGACTCGAAAGATTTCAGCTTCAGTTTAAACCCTTTTTAATCCCCTTCTAAATGCTTTTTGGAATCTTGTTTAAACTTTTAATTGCTTAAATTTACGATTTTAAAATGTACATATAATATATATCTTAAATATATGTATTGTATAATTATACTTGATACTATATGTTTGTTAGATTCCAAATATATTCAGTTTAATCCCTTTTAAATCCTCTTCTAAATGATTTTATTTTTGGAAGCTTCTTTAAACTTTTATTCGCTTGAATTATAAAGTTTAAAATGTATATATATAAAATATAACATCAACAATAATACTTGATGATATATGACATATGTTTGCCAAATATATGTTTTCCTAGATTCCAAATATTTTCAGTTTAAACCCATTTGAAAGTGATTTTAATTTATTTTTTTTCTAAAGACAATTAATTGCTCAAACTTACTATTTTATAATATATATGTATAAGATTCCAAATACTTTAGCTTCAGCTTAAATCTTTTTTATCCACTTCTATGCGCTTTCTTTTTGGAAATCTTCTTTAATTTATTAATCATTTTTTATATATTAAACAAATATAATTAAACTTCATAACATGTGTTTGCCAGACACCAAATATTTTAGCTTCAGTTTAATCCCTTTCAAATCCTCTTCTAAGTGCTTTTATTTCTTGAATATTATTCAATACATTAAATAAATTTCCAATTTTGAAATGTATATATTTTCTACACAGTGTAATATATATAATTATACTTGATAATTGATAACACATGTTTGCCAGACTCCAAATATTTCAGCCTCAGTTTAATCCCTTTTCTAAGTGCTTTTATTTTTAGATTTTTTTTTAACAGCAATTAAGTGCACGAATTTACATGTTAACTACATATTTTTATTGTTTAAATGTATTTTATTAATTGATTGGATTGTGTGTCAGATTCGAAATACATTTGAGATTTAGTTTAATAGCTTTTTTTTTTATTTAAGTGCCTTTATTTTCGGAAACTGTTGAAAGTCATTGATTAATCGAGTTTATATCTTTAAAATGGTTTTCTTTGCTATTTTTAAATCATGTTCTTAAGACACAAAAGTTTTTGGGAATTTATTTATAATATTTTGTATGTGGGGTAATTAATTTCTAATTTTTCAATGGAGACGCAAAACATTTTCTGTATACATGCAAAGCCATCTACTTAAATTGCTGTAAATAATTGGAACAGTCTTGTTTCGTTCTCATAAATAAATTGGGAAATTCATTGAAATTGTGCTGCAAGTGTAACTATTTTTAGTATTTCTGTGTGTTTCAATTGAAATGTTTAGTTTATTTAAAGATGTAAGATTAATCTTTTGAAATAACAACAACAATTTTCAACAAGCAATTCAGTTTAAGATTTCCGTATTTCCCCAAAATATTTCTCAAGCGAATTCTGTTTAAAATGTTGTCATATATTTTGCTGAATTTTATTTCTCATTAAGTTTTTAGGAACTGAGATGTAAATAATCAAATAAAATTCAGCTAATTTAAAGAAAATTCATATCTCAACCAAAAATTTTATTTCTCATTCTGTAGAGAGAAAAGCTTTGAGGAATTATTAATATTTTTAGAAAATAATGCAATCAAATTAAGGTGATTTAAACTGAATTAATTTTCCAATTAATAATTGCATTTCTCATTCCGTTGAAGAATGATATAATATAATAAAATTCTGCTAATTTAAAGAAAAATCATATTTCAGCAAATTATTTTGTTTCTCATTCCTTTGAGGGATTAGTTCTTATTAAGTTTTTGGGAACTGAGATTGTTTTAAGTAAATAATTTAATAAAATTCAGCTAATTTAAAGAAAAATCATATCACAACCAATAATTTTATTTCTCATTCTGTAGAGAGATTAACTTTGAGGAGTTATTAATATTTCTTATGAAATATTGCAATCAAATTAATGTAATTAATGCAGAATTAATTTTCAAATTAATAATTTTATTTCTCATTCCGTTGAGGAATGAATTTTAAATAAGTTTTCGTAGAAACTGAGTAAATATTCTAATAAAGAAAAATCCTATCATAACCAATAATTTTATTTCTCATTCTGTTGAGGAATTAGTTCTTATTAAGTTTTTAGGAATTGCGATTGTTTAAAGTAAATAATCCAATAAAATTTAGCTAATTTAAAGAATATTAAATTCTCTTTTCGTTGAGGGATTAGTTCTTATTAAGTTTTAAGAATCAGCAACTATTTTTAGTAAGTAATCCAATAAAAATGAACCTCATTTAAAATAAATTCAGTTCTCGACTCATCCTCTGATAATCCCTCATAATCCCTCGCTGAGTGTGACATTTAATTTCACCTAATTGGCTATTCAATCTATATTTAATTTTTATGACCCATTAACATTAATTAATTGTGGCTGATATGGCACTCAAATGTCAGATTTTGGCATAGATACGATAGAGAGTGCATTTGTTTACTGACTCAGTTGGGAATTTCTAGGCAGCTGTGATAAAGTTAACTGCATGACAAATACTGTTAATTGCGGCTGTCTTTCAAAACTGTTTTTCCAACTGGAATCACTTGTTGCACTTTTGAGTCACCTCAAGTGGCTAACAAACTAAGTTGGTGGGTGGGAAAACGACCTTGGCAATGCTAACATATCATTTCCCGCATTTCCATTTTCACTCTTCTACTACTTTATCTCTCTTTTTGTTTTTCCCCCCACACACGTTTGTTTTTCACCTGTTTTGGGAACACTTTCAAGTCTTTGCTATGCACATTTGTTTACACATTTGCACATTTGTTCATATGTTTTCTTATATTGTTTATTGTTTGCCTTCAGCTTTCAGTTTTTCCTACATTTGTTTATTTAATTTCACCCCCCACCCAGAAGCAGTCGGCATGGCAATGAATATTATTCGTACGATTCGCACGATTTATTCATATATATATTCGTATAAAAAAAAAAACCAACTCTGGCGTCAAACGACACGTCGTGTTGTTTTGGCAAACAAAACTACATCAGGATCACATTCGATATGATAACACTTTGAGTACTGAATAATATTATCCAACGCTGTTTTTTTTTGTATTATCCGGATTAGCTATAATCATAATTTAGCTGCAAGCAACTGCTGTTTATCACGCAGGTGCAGTTCTTGATAAGCGTAATGAAATTACATTTTAATTAGCTAAATGCACATAGACATCAGACTCTCTTTCCCTTTCGCTGTTTTGTTCACTTTCACTATCGAACACTGGGGAATAATAAGGTTCGCAATTCTTTTACATGTTATGTCTAAAGTCCTCTGCCATATCTAATGTGTATCAAAGTTGTATTTATTGCCAACTAACATACTGAGGTAATTAACTTATACTTTACCCTCAACGATATCAAAGTTGTATTTATGGCTAAGTAGCTAACAAAGTGACACATAGATTTCAATATAGTTGCTTTGCTCGTTTTTCTAAGGATTACAATTTTCATAAGTTACAACAAGATTTAAGATATATTTGTGAATTGAGATGATCAAAATAAGATGATAAACATGCTCTGAAAATGCAAGTTTATATTTAACTTTTTATACTTTTCATTTTTAAGCAAAGTTCTCATATCACATTTTAGACCTATTTTAATTTCATTTGATCATCATCTTACTTGTGAAAAAAATCTTGTTCTTCAAACTCATCTAAAAGAAAATGGTTTTAATTTTAGAAAAAGTTTATAAATATGTTATTTTTAGGCGATTTTAAAGATCAATTTTGAAAATTTTTAGATTTAAAATTAGCTTTCGTATTAATACAACTCAAGGAATGTAATTTATAGGCTTATCCAATGAAAATAGAATAGACTAGCTTATTTTAACAATTTTACATTTTACAAAAATATAATAATATTTCATCTACAGTTTATAATTTTATCATATTATTATAAATATGAAAAATGTAAGCTAGTTCAATGTACATATATATACATATATAGAATAGAGCAAGTAGTTTTACTTTTTGAACAAATTTTTATGAAAACAAATTACAAATATTTCATTTTTAAGAGTATTTAATGAGGTCGAATTTCAACACATTCAGATTTTAAAGTAGTTTTCGTATCAATAATGAAAAAATATGTAATTTATGGGTTTTTCCAATGTAAACATGTTCATTTTAGAACATGTTTTTATTTCGATAATTACACAAAATTTGAATTTTTGCGTTTTTAATGAGAGCAACTTTCAACATTTGCAGATTCTGAAGCAATTTTCATATTCATAATTATAAATAGTTTGTAATTTATAGATGCATTCATTCTAAATACAAAATTTGTATATTTTTAACATTTTTGCTATAATCTAATAAAGTATTATTTACAATAATCAAACGATCTAAAAAGAACAAACATTAAAAAAATTAGTTTTTTAAATTTAAGAATTGTAAAAACTCTGTAATTGGTAAAATTATTTACCAATCTAATAAAATATTATTTACAATTTTAGTATTAGAAAATTTATGATTTTCAAAGTTATTTTCATAATCAAAATGTAGAAAAAGTGTGTAATTTTTAAACATGTTTTGCACTTGTTCGACAAAACACTAATCTAATTAAATATTATTTAGAACCTTAGCATTATTTACAAATACAAACATTTAAAAAAAATAAATTTAGAAAGTAGTAAAATAGACAATTTTATTGCACATAAGCGATGAGCAAAAAGGAAATGCGGCAATAGGAAATTGAATTGTATAAAAACGTCTCGTTTTTAATGGTTTGTTTTTTGTCTGTTTCCACATGATTGATTTAGGGGGCTTGTCGGGGGCAGAGTGGGCAAGCAACACATGGATAGATAGATGGATGGATGGATAGATGTGTGGTTAAGGTGCGTTTATGTGTTTAATCCGTCTTGCTGGATGATGACCTTTAATAATATTTGGCAAGTTGCAAATTACCAGAGAAATTTTGGGGGTTGCCTCTTATACGAATAACCAATCAATTTGCTGCGCAGGGCTTGGCACAAAGTGCTCAAAGAGGGGAGAGATAAAGCGAGGGGAGGGGAAACAGAATGTTTGTGTGGCGCTAAAAATACTTAAAATACTAGGAATCGTATTAATGTTTGTGGAATTTTCGTACGAATGAAAAGCATTGCGGGAAAACATACTCGCACAGTCGGAAAACCGTCAATGGCACAGACCATAACAATTAAAAATGTTTTTGTTGAATTTGAAAATAATCGCAAGCACTCACACACACAAATATTTTGTGTTTATACCCTCTACCCAAAAGGTAGAAGGCAAAGAACGGCTGCTGTTGTGAGCTCTTAATTGGTTTCATTGAAAAACTGAAAAATTTTTAACTATGTATATGCTGTATTATTATATTATATTATATTATTTCATCGATATACCAAATATGGTTTTCGGTATGTGTTTGTTTTGCTTTTTTTTAATTATTAATATATCAATATACCAAATTTTCGATATATGGTACTTTGAGTATATTTTAAGAATAATACCAATGTTTTGCTCTTATTGAAGTAGTTGTTAAATGATATACTAAATATAGCTGTCTTTCTCGGTTTATTATTTTGGTATATTTTGGGAATAATACCGCAATGTTTTGATTTAATTAAAGTATTAGTATATTCATATACAAAATGTATATTATTTTGGTATATTTTAAAAATATTCTGTTATTTGAATATTCGATATACCAAATATAGATTTCAGTATTTTTCAGTATATTAATATGGTATATTAAATGAATTATACTGCAATATTTTGCTTTTTTTAAGTATATTCCGATATATTTCAGTATATTAATTTGGAATATTTTAGGAATATTATCGCAATGTTGCTCTTATTAATGTATAAGTATATCGATATACCGAATATAGCGTTCGGTATATTTCAGTATTTTTCCATATGTTAATTTAGTGTATTTGAAGAATAATACTTCTATGTTTTACTCTTATTAAAAATGGGTAGCGGGTATCTCACAGTCGAGTCCACTCGCCTCAAGCTTTCTCACTAGTTTCATTCTTTTTTTGTGGAAGGTGTTGTTTATCTTTCTCACCCCATTGTGGTGGATTCGCATTTTCAAGTTTGAAGTTCGCTGTCTTTGCGGCTACGTTTGCGATTAGTTTGCCGCGGTTCCGACTCTCGCCCTGACCACAAAGCGTTCCGACTGATAATGGCAGCCACACACATAGTTCAACAATAAAGCATTAAGAAACGCTATCTGTATATTTTTTATTCAACTCTGATACGCACAAACAAAATTGTTATTTCAATTTAAAATTCTGTGAGTTGAGTTGATGTGTTTTAATTGTTGCGTGCAATTCATATGTTATATTTGTGGCCATTAGCATAGGGAAACGTTGTACATAAATATATTGCGCATACGCCGCGTGACACGTTCGCGACTCGTTTCGTTTCAAATCGTATCGTATCGTATCGTATCGCATTGCTTTATCAGCAGCCGTGTCGATAAATCTTGCGACCGGGGGCTTTATGCACTTTAGCATACATAATTGTTAAATGCGTCGTCGTGCCTCCATTAGTCGCTGCCTCCCAACCCCCTCCCAACTCCACGCCTGGTCAAAAATACATAAATGATATTTGTTTTGATCGAAATCGTTGCTGAGAATCAAGTTAAGTAAGTGCATGAATCACATTGTTGCGCCTCGTTATCGATCGATATTTTAAATGTGTTTTGCCAACGGAAGTGACAATTTAATAGCATTAATAATTAATCATCATCAACATCAGCAGCTTGCTCCGAATATATTGTAATCGTTCGAGTTCAGTTCTGAGAAGTTCAATAACTATCTGGTAAATAGTCTTTGTCTTGGGCTTTATCTTATCGATAAGTCCGAGTGTTCTCTTAGTCTTTTTCACTCTCTTTTTATACCCGCTACCCATAGGGTAGAAGGGTATTATTACTTTGTGCATCTTCGGCACCTACGACCCCATAAAGTATGTTATATATATTCTTGATAAGCGTCAACAGCCGAGACGATCTAGCCATGTTCGTCTGTCCGTCTGTCCGTCCGTCCGTATGAAACACTGCATCTCAGAGACTATAAGAGATAGAGCTATAATTTTTTTCGACCGCATTTGTTATGTTTGCACGCAGATCAAGTTTGTTTCAAATTTTTTCCACGCCCACTTCCGCCCCCGCAAATCAAAAAAAATCGAATAACAAGCGTAAATTTAAAGCTTTGCGAATTTTGGTATATACTATAATTACTATAGTAGTTGTAATTCCTTAAAATTTGGTTGCGATCAGATAAAAATTATGGAAGTTATTAAAGAAATACTTTTGTATGGGCAAAAATGCTACTTACTAGGGGTCTGAGTTGCTTTGGACGACAATCTGGTGCATTGTGCGGTCTATGGTATATTTTGTGGTACTTTATCGATATATCAAATATACAATTTGGTATATTTTTAGTATTTTTGTATGTTTGGAATATTTTGAGAAAAATACTGCAATATTTTGCTTTAATTCAAAATGGCTAGCGGGTATCTCACAGTCGAGCACACTCTACTAAACTTTCTTACTTGTTCATTCTCTCTTTTGTGTCAACTTAAAGCGTAAATTGTAATATTAATATGTTGATACTATTGACAGTTGGCTGACATTAAGTGATCAAATACCTCTACAATTAACATTCTGTTGGTAGTTCTTGACACACCCATGATTCAGAGGTTGATAATCGCAATCATAAGCTATGATCAGCATTATTAATTCGATCGGTAGATTGTGAAAAGCAGAAATCAAAGCTGAGCACAACAAGTGCTTTGAATCATTAAATAAACAGCTGAATTACACAAGAGAAACAATTCTAGAGATTGCCATAAAAACTTTCAACTGGAAATGCGGAAAATCGCATCATCAATGGCTGCAAATGTCGGCTGTAAATCAATTTAATAGCCACATTTCGGGCAGACTGCAGGAGGCAGCTGCCAAGAAGGCGGAACAATTATTTTGATTGGAGTCGAATGGTTTTCGGCTGTTGAAAATTTCAATTGCATGCGAGGCAATTAATTATGTTAATTTTTCGCAAAATACTTGTCATTATTAAATAACTGTTTACCCCATTTGGGGTCATAAATTCAACAATATTTTCAAGGTGTGCATAGCTTCATTCCCCTTTTCAATCTCCCCTGCTCTTTCCTTCTTTCCCCTCAGACAATGTCCACAACAAATGCAAATACATTGCGATCAATGTGTTGAGCCAAATTTGACTTTTGTTTGGCCTCTAATGATGTTAGCTTGATAAGATAGTGATAGCCCATGAGGGATGGAGATAATGATGAACTTGGGGGTTGGTGGTGGGGGGTTGGAGCAGACTTTTCGCATTTGTAATGAATTTATGGCGAAACGGGAGACCAGAAGTGGGAGTTGTTAAGCCAACTAACGACTGACGCAAAAGCGACAACTAGGAAATGTGGAAGTGGGAATTGGGCGGGGAGGTGGGCGGGGCTGCGTCGCTTCGACTAGCGATATTGACAGTTGCTGGCACTTAGTATCAATTTAATGGAAATTCATAAACGCTTTCGATGTGTGCACGTTATTTTCTCTGTTCTCAGATGATTAATGCCCCGCTGTGTGTGTTGGAACGCCCATTGCGTGTATTCTGTGTATCCTGTGTATCCTATGTATCCTGTTTGTCCTGTATTAGTTCGTTCTGTCCTTGTGACCGTTTAAACATGACCTCAAAGACTTGTTGCCCTAATTGAAACTGACGCAAAACTGACGCAACAAGTCCCCATGACCTTTCTTTTCGCCAGACGCTGCAAAACCTGTTGAAAAGGTTTGCGTGCGCTTCAGAGAGATTTCCATAACGATGAGCTCACGCACATATAGTGTTTGACGCTTAAGAGCGTTGTCCATCAAGTTAAAGCTGATTTACATAAATTAGTATACATTAAAAAGAATGCTTATAACGATTTTTTCTGTTATAATTTAAGCAATATATTATATGCCTTTGAAAAGAAATGACCTCAAAAGAGTTTAGATATCAATACAGATTAAATTAGTTTATTTTATTTCTTGCTTGTATTTTACTACTTCTTAAAACTTTAATCTACAAAACTTAAAAAAATGTGAGCACTTTCTTCTGGGTTTCTTATTGAGAGAATAGAATACTTGAAATGTAAAAAATTTAGATTTATATTAATTTAAAAATAATTTAAATTACTTATTTCAAATATATTTTGATTTATATTTCACTTTGTCCTTTTATGTGTTCTTGTTCTTAAATATTTGCTAAATTTTTAAATTATATCAGCCATACAATTTTCCTATTTTTAATAAACTCAAATTAAAAAGCATAAAACTTTACACATATAGTTCACGATGCAATTTTTTGTCATAATAGTATTTTAAATATTAATTCAGTTTTATGTATAGTATTCCGTTTTCTCCCGCTCGGGTATTTAAAATTTTCTTAAATATATGCTGAGTTATTCAAGTAATTAAATGCGTAGATGCATTTATTATCTCAAGGTATTCTATATAATTTCATATTCAGTAACTTCGTTTAATTTCTTTTTGTATTTTAAATCGTTTTCAACATTAACAGACCTATTAAATTAAATCAATTTTAACTTTCATTTTATAAAATAATTTTAAATATCAAATCAGAATACTGTATTCATTTTTATTTCTTTCCTGTAAATCTTCTTCATTATGCAGTGAGTTATTGAATTACATAAATTTTAGTACTTGTAAAATGTAAATGTCAATGAATTTTTGAACATATGTATTTTCATAATGCCTTACACAATTTTATTTCTTTCTTGAATTTTAAAAATTTTTCATATATCTGCTGCTTTTATTTGATAAAATACAATTCATGACAAGGCTTAATTTATTCTAAATATATTATTTTATATAATTTATTTACTAAATTTATGAAATTTAATTTCCTTCTTTCTTGTTCCAAAATATTTTCTGAGGATATTGAATTAAATACATATTAGAACTTGCTTCTCTGAAAGAGTAAATAAAACCGCACAAAACAGCATTTGTGTATATGCTCTCTGTTTGTTTTTAATTTAAATAATGTGTGACTAACTTTTAAAGGCGTTCTGGGAAAACAAAACAAATTAGTTCGCTGTTGAGAATCTCGACGTGTATAATTTAATTCAAATTAAGTCGAGTTAGCTTAGGCATGACTCATGTTGCTGAATAGTTAATTGTTGCATGCGCTTCACACTTGAATATTATTATTAGAATTAATTGTTGGATTTCCTCTGTTATATTTTTGCAGAGAGCACAAAATGCAGAAACCTGTTCACCACAGAAGTGGTCCACTCTACTGTGGCGTCACCTTGGTTGGCGTCGTCTTCCTCGTGCTCTTCCGCCTCCTCCCCGGCAGTCCCTTTGGTGTCCATGCTCTAGGTGATGAGGGCAACTTTCATGAGAGAAATGGCATCCACACACAGTGTAGTTTCTTCGACACGGTGAATGTGACGGGATATCCTTCGTATCCCAATGGCAGCTACAATTATGAAGGCGTCTTGATACCCAGTCATTATGTGGGCACATATGATTATATCTACAAGGATCTCGTGGATCGCATTGATGTTGCTCCGCACATGCGTGGTTGCGTCTGCAAGCTGAAGCCGTGCATCAACATCTGTTGTCCTTGGGGATACATCTTCAACAACAGCGAGTGCGCCAAGGATACGAGCAACAAAACCTGGCCAGAGGCAACGATAAATGTAACGATGCGCAATCAGAGCGTATACAATGTGAATATCTATAAACAGTTTGTGGTGCAGAGCTTTAGACCATGTAACCAAATGTTCTCGCTGCTGCCTGAAGCCAATTACTATGACACCTATCAGCTGCATGAGAATGGAACTTTGTTGCGCGAGGATGACAATTTGTACATCTACAAGAATGAGTTCTGTTTGGTGCCCACATATGTGAATGAATCGGACACTTATTACACCCTCAATCCCGCCAACTGCGACATGTCCAACGAGAAGACCACAGTGAAGATCATCAATGGATTCGGTGAGTGATAAACATACAATTTTATGACCTGCTGCTGACAGTAAAAAATCAATCAAAATAGCATAAAAATGTTATGAACGAACATAATTCGAGTACTCATACCCAAGCACTTAATTCAAGTGTTTTTCGGAAGCTATAAATCTTTATTTTAGTTTAGTTTAGTTTATTTTTGATTTTTGCTAAAAATTATTTTGCATACGTAAATTTCCATTTATATTACTTTATTTTTGTCTTATAGACTTGACAAAAATAAATTTCAACATAATTCTAATTGCCTAAATTTCAATATCCATAATAAATCTCTATATTAGTTTTAGATTCTTGTAATAAGCTCGATGATGATTCAGTTACGTATACTTAATTTAAGTAAATTTCAATTTATTTTTCTTAAAATATGTATACTTATTTTACATACCTCAAAAATACTTAAAATACTATTACAAGCGATATATTAAGTATATTGACTTACTATATGCCCAATGCATATACCACAAAAATACTAAAAATACTTCACCAATGCCTGCATACATTTAGTATATTGACATACTGTATCAACATACCAAATATAACATTTTTAGTATTTAGTATACTAAAAATACTTTGCCAGTATATTTTAGTATATTGACATACTGTAACAACATACCAAATATAGAATTTTTTAGTATTTTTATATTTTTGGTATTTTTGGTATATTAATTCGGTATATTTTAAAATGGATACCGCACAGTTTTGCTTTTATTTAAAATCGGTATCTCACAGTCAAGCACACTCGCTTTCTTACACGTTTTCCTATTTGCTTTTGTATTGATTATTTCATTCATTATTTCATTTCCTTTGCATTAATTATCAAGTGTATTTTATTAATTCCCAAAGCGCATTTAATCCTGAAGCGATCTTGTGCATTTGAATTTATTATCAAACTATTTATTTATCAAACTATAATTTACTGCAGCGTAAATTAGCCTTGAATTTGTTGTTGATTACTTCAAGAAATGTTCTTTTAATTGCATATTTCAATTGCAGCTAATATTGGCGAATCAATAAACATTTAAAACCAGAATTCTACGATTGAAGAATGCACTGAAATAATATCGAAGTGAAAAATATTTTAAATTTCTAATTTCGTGTTCGATTTCTTCTTTTTTTAGCCATGCTCTTCTCCATTCCCTTCATGCTGCTGACCATCGCGGTGTATTTGTTAATTCCGGAACTACGCAATCAGCATGGAAAATCGTTGGTCTGCTATCTGCTCGATCTGAGCATAGGTTATATGACGCTATCATGTTTGCTGCTTGAGCGCGACATTCATCCCTCTAGCACCCTTTGCAAGTCGATCGGCTATACCGCGTACTTCTTCTTCATGTCCTCATTCTTCTGGCTGAATGTGATCAGCTTCGATCTGTGGCACAATTTCCGTGGCACACGTGGCGTCAATCGATTCCACGAGAAGAAGCGTTTTCTGCTCTATTCGCTGTACTCTTGGGGATCGGCTTTGGTTTTCCTCATCTTTACGTTCTCGGCGCAGGAATATTCGGATTGGCCCCTTGAAGTCAAGCCGGGCATTGGCGGTGGTGAGTACTGTTGGCTGGACATGACCAATTGGTCGGCGATGATCTACTTTTTTGGACCCATAATCATCATCATTGGAGCGAACACAACGATGTTTGTGATGACCGCCTTTAAAATACACGGTGTACAGCGAGAGATGGCACGAATAATTGCCCGAGAGGACAGCACAAAGAATCTGCGCACCGAAAAGGACAAGTAAGTATAAGGATTGTGTGTGGAGTTCAAAAACACATCAATTGATTCAGCAATCCCATCAGATTCGGACTCTTTCTACGACTGTTTATCATCATGGGCGTCACTTGGTCGTCGGAGATCATCTCGTATTTCGTGGGCAACGACAAGCAGTTTTCGAAGATCTTTTACGTCTCGGATCTTTGCAATGCGATGCAGGGTTTCCTCATCTTTATGCTCTTCGTGCTGAAGAAGAAGGTCAAGCATCTGATATCGAGCAGGTGAGTGTTTCGTTGCGATTTCCCCAAAAATTGCACAATTAATGTACAGTCCTGGGTGTAAGTTCATCACAAAAACAAAAACAACTGTGTAAGTCCTGTCTCTGACTCAATTGTTCTTCTGTGACCTACAATCAAATCTATTAGAACGGTGCGAGTACGCAGTCTGCATCAGACGGAGAGCGTCACTGTCGCTGGAAGCAGTTACTCGATGCGCCAGCGTTTCATGGATGCCTCCAACCAGATACGTAAGCTGGTCGTCATACGTAACGCGTTTGCGAATCCCCCGAGCGGCGTTCATTCCCACACCGGTTAGGGAATTAGTCCTGTGACTAACCTGTTCAGTAAGCAGCGTTTGGAAACGCTCTCTCTACTTTCCTCCTTGTCTGTTGCTTGCTCCCTGCTTTTAAGTGTTGTACAACGTGATAATACTAACGATGAAACGCGTAGAGTGTCGTAGCTGTCAGCTATGCTGAGTAGGAAAATATCCCTTTTAGTTCCTCCTTCCTCTTCGCTTTTGAGTGTTGTACAACGTGATAATACTAACGATGAACCTCGTAAAGTGTTGTAGCTGCCAGCTATGCTGAGTGGATAAAATATACCTTTAAGTTCCTGCCTCCGCTTCGCCTTTAAGTGTTGTACAACGTGATAATACTAACGATGAAACGTTTAGAGTGTCGTAGCTGCCAGCTATGCTAAGTAGGCAAAACATCCTTTTAGTTCCTCCTTCCTCTTCGCTTTTCAGTGCTGTACAACGTGATAATACTAACGATGAAACGCGTAGAGTGTCGTAGCTGCCAGCTATGCTAAGTAGGCAAAATATTCCTTTGGTTACGTCTCTTTCCTCTTCGCTTTTGAGTGTTCAAAACGAGGTACTAACAATAAAACGAGTGAAGTGTCATAGCTGTCAGCTAGAAGGACGTCGAATGAAGCGGACAAAGTGTCACAGCTGCCAGCTATAAAGAAGTTCATGTATTTGCAACCGTCCCTCTTACACTTCTCTTGTAATAATGATAAAATGTGGAGTGTCGTAGCTGCCAGCTATGCGTATGGTTCTTAGTTCCTGCTTCTTCTTCGCTTTTGAGTGTTTTACAAAATGTTACTAACAGTAAAACGAGTGTCATAGCTGTCAGCTAAAAGGACGTCGAATAAAGCGGAGAAAGTGTCACAGCTGCCAGCTATAAAGAAGTTAAAGTCTTTGCAACGGTCCCTCTTACACTTCACTTGTAAAAATTATAAAATGCGAAGTATTGTAGCTATCAGCTATGCAGGTCGTTCTTAACTCCTGCTTCCTCTTCTCTTTTGAGTGTTGTACAACGTGGTAATACTAATGATAAATCGACTGAAGTTTCATAGCTGTCAGCTGCAAGAAAGTCGAGCGAATGAAGTGCCGTAGCTGACAGCTACAGAGGAGTCGATGACTGCAACTATTCGTCTTCACTTTTCAGTTTTGTAATATTGATGAAACGCGTGGAGTGTCGTAGCTGCCAGCTGTATTGCATGCATCTTTAGAAACTTAGCGAGCACACACATAAAAGTACCTGTATTTAGTCCTTATTCTCCTCTCTAAATTATTCTCTTGTATCTCGTTGTCAGAATGCTTTCGATATCGCTAAACCGCCACAACAATACAAATACCAATTCCAACATCAACAACAATAACAAGACACCCGACACACGTCCAACAATGCCCACTGTGTCCTGATCTAAATATCGCTAAAAAAAAAAAATTAAAGCAAAAAAAAAAAGCAAGAGGCTAACTCACGAAAACCAAAACAAACCAAAACAAAATTACATAAAATCGAGTCTAACGAATCCGTCCATTTGTTGTACAAATTAGCCTAAAACCATGTAACAAAATTAAATAATAATCAAATAAAAACAAATGCAAAATGCCAGTGTAAACTAAGTATCCATATCCTCAATGTATCGTCGTCAGACTCTTGAAGCAAAAGTCACCCGGGTCGAGTCAATCGACCTCAACGAACTCCACATCGACAGAGATATCTGCGAATACGCAACAGGATAAGTTTAAGATGAAGACCTCCCAGCAAACCAACGGTAATGCCAAGAGGCCGCCAACAGCTGTGGCCAAGACCAGCTCAAAATAATGATATCGAACTAATACAAGGCAAGGTAAAATGATCGAAAGGTGCTACGAGAAATTCCCCCCACCGAAGTGATTAACCAATCAATCAAACCAAATCGATTCGATTCGATTCGAGATATTTATTTCCCCCGCATTTAACGCTAACTATCGCTCAACTGCTATCTACGCTATATATGAATCTAATCGCATGTAAATCAATTCCAATTGTATTACTAAAACAAATAGCGCTGATTGGTGTGATTGCTGAATTCTGTGAATAACAATTAACCCCCTCAAAGCTCCCCTCTAACCCCTGTTTATGCATATTTCCAGCTAACCCTCGAGAATAGAAGTTGATATATCATCATACTCATATCGCTCATCGCTAATTATCGGTGTATCGGTTTCTCTGTTTAACTGTTATCAATATTGCCACTCCATTAACTAATCTGGTTCTCTCTCCGTCCATTCTCCCCTCTCTAACTCCTTTAGATGCTCGAGTGGACGCGAGGGCAGCAATCAACGTCAAAGCCAGTACTCTACAAAGACCACATCCAGCAGTGTGGCCAATCTCTCGCTGCAGGAGAAATCCTCATCGGAAAAGCCTCTTGTCGAACAACAACAACAGCGTACCACCAACATCCGTTGAGGAGGAGAATCAACAGCGTCTCCCGTCAGTTTTCCTCTACCTCTATCCTCTACTGCGTTGCGGTCTAGTCCATGATGACGATGACACTGCGTCGTGTGCTTATCATCGAATAGCTGGGATCGAGTGCCACTCCCAAGCAGCCATATTATATCGTAGACTTAAAAAAAGACACTACTTCTACTATTACTCCCCCTAACCTCCCCACCACACACACAAAATACATGTCCCCACATATCTGTATCCCCATGTGTGTGAATGTATGTATGTATGTGTGTGTGTGTGTGTGTGCGTGTGCATTGTGATGAACGTTATCCATAGTATGTCTCATTTGCCATTTTGATAGTGATTATCTGAAATTATTTTACCACTCTCGCCCTCATGGGATCAGTTTACACTTTCCTCTAAATACGAAAAAAAACAAACAACATAAACTTTATTAGTCACATACTCACGCACATGTGTACTATATATACTTATATATATGATAATGTATGAATTGTGTATTTACTTAAAATAAAAAAAAGTACTATTTTATGTCAATTTTAAATAAAAGCCAAAGAAAACCAGAAGATTGCAGTGTGAGTTTTATTTTATGCAGGAGATATTAAAACTGTTCCTAATTTATACTCTGCACGCAACCGGCAAAAGCTTAAAACTGTTCAAAATTTCAACTCTTCTCACAACACAACCGGCAAAACATTACAACTGTTCCTAATTTGTACTCTTCACAAGACCGGCAAAACTGTTCCTCTGCCGGCATGATTGAAAAAGTCAGCGGAATGGCATTCAACTGTTCCCTGTTGTAACAGAAAAAATCGTTTTCTATTAGTTGTACATTAAATAAATTTATCATCAACTTATAATAATAATGTTGATTGAATACTAGTTATGATTTAGCACTAAATCTTTAATTTTAATATTTTGTCATTCAACTTTAATGGCGCTTTAACTGTACTCATTCAGCTCAACTGAGTCACTCCATTCAATAGCAGCAGCAACAGCACAGTGAACAGTTGTTTCGCTTTTCTGTTCCCAAGCCACGCCACGTTAGCCTAGCCCACAACCAAGGTGTTGGCACTCGCTGTGGGCGAGAGAGCGAGAGCATAAAAGCTCCGAACTGCGCATACAACTTAAAGTTTAGCAAAGCCAGCTGAGCTGTCTGTTTGTTGTTTTTATTTGATTCTCGCGGCTCGCCGCAGCTGTCGCTGTCGTTATTGTTGTTGTTGCTGTTTAACTACCAACAATGGCAGCAACAGCAACAACGGAGCGAATGAATTTTGAATGAGGTTCGCGCTGCGATGGCTGATGCCGATGGCTGAGATTCCAATTCGACACACAATCGAAATCGGTTGGGCTATTGGATATGCGATGTATGAACACTGCGTGCATGTGTCTGTGTGTGTGTGTCTGTTTGTATTTCTGTTTTTTGTGTGATTGTGTAGGGCTGTGGTGCCGGTTGTTGGGGCTTTGCTTTTGCTGACAGACTGGCTAATCAGTTAGTCTGTTTTTTATTCTTGGCCGGCATGGAGCGTTGACGCTTTATGCCGCAAGAAAAGCCAACAACGCATCGCAAAGTTCGCTTTACCCCTCGCGTGCTCCACCGCACCGCTGCTCCTCACTAAGTGTTGTCGCAATCGTAGCCGTTTTTAGACGCGTCGCGAGTCGCGCGTATTCTGCGTCAGCGTCGCCGCTGGCAGCGACGTCAGCGTCAACGTCCGCTTCGCATTGTCGCTGTCGAATTTGATTGTTGTTCTTTGCGGTGACTGTGCGTGTGTGTGTGTGTGGAATACTGTGAGCATCTGAGACGATCGCAACTTGTGCGAGTGTTTATCTATTTAATAAAGCTGACGCCGGACGCGGACTGTGACGTCACACACGCTTGGAATTAAGATTTCAGTCCTAAGAATTACCACACCTTACTTTAAGTTTTAACTCCCCCGCCTTTTACAAGCGTAGCGTATTTAATTGTGCAATTAGCAAAAGAGCAACAAAATGTGGGCGACGCTCGTGGGGATCATTGCCGCCATTAGCGTAGTAGGAACAGTTGTTGCTGTGACAGAAACAACAACAACAATAGCAGGAACAACAGCGAAGACACCAACCAACACAGCAGCAGCAAATACAACAACCAGCTCAACTGTTCCTGCCAAATACCCTTGCGCCTTCTCGGACACTGTGAACGTCACGGACTCGCAGCGTCTTCAAGATGGTTCCTATGCCCATGAAGGCATCGTGATACCTGCTCACCTGGTTGCCATCTACAATTTCAAGGTGATCGATGGAGTCGAATATCGTGCCCCAAAGCATGTGCGTGGTTGCATCTGCCTCATCAAACCCTGCATCACCTTCTGCTGTCCCTTGGGCCAGCATTTCAATGCCAAGAGTGGGAATTGTACAGCTCCATTGCAACCTAGACCACCGAGCACGCTAGTCGAGTTAACCGACTCCGCTGGCAACATCAGTCACGTGAAGATCATCGATCAATTTGTGGTTCGCACTCAGCTGGGATGTCGCAACAAGTTCGTGGACAAAAAGCACGATTCCTTCTGGCAGTGGAATCTCTTTGAGAATGGCACTTTGTTGAGGGATGATCGATTGTGGAGCACGGATGAATATTGCTTCTCTTCGTTGGAGCATCAACCAGCTGCCTGGGAGTTGGTTCCGCTTAACTGTGAACGCTTCCAGCGTGGCTATCGCGTTTGGATCTATGCCATATGTAAGCTTTGAGTTCAGATTAAATTGGTTTGTTTCTCTGCTAATTTGATCCATTTTTGCAGGCAGTATTATTGCTATACTGATCAACATTTTTATACTCTCTCTGCTGGGTTGCATTAATACGGCAAGGAAAAGTCACTATGGCCAGCTGATTATCTACTATCTGCTATCGGTGATTGCGGGCTATTCGCTTCTAGTCTACTTAACTTTAAAGAATCCCGTGAAATTATCCCACGAAGCATGTCGCAATATTGGTGAGTCTTGAGTTTAATTATTCTTCTCTTTATTCATGCTGATTTGTTGCTTTTCTTTGCAGGTTTCTTAGCCTACTTTTTTATCATGTTGTCCTTTGTCTACTTGGCCATTTGCAGCTTCGATTTCATGCTCAAATTCCGCAAGAAATCCATGCGCAATTGGGTTCGCACTTTGATCTACTTTCTAGCCATTGTCTTTGTGATTATTCTGAGGTTTGTAGTGTCCTTTGCACAGGACTCTAATTTGCCAAAGCATTTCAAACCCGGTATTGGCGAGGATTACTGCTGGTTCGATGGTGAGTTTTGAAATTGCAATTTGAATTTCTTGAATATATTGCTTAAGCTTAAAATCTTCTTTCAAAAATTTTTATCAATTCTAAAATCTTGCTTCAAGAATATTTCAAAATTTGCAATCTTATTTTAAGCATTTCTTTTAATTCGATAAGTTCTCAAAACTATGATTTATAATGTAGCTTTTTGTCTATCATATTTTTCTCTGTTTCATTATTACCTTATAGTTTTACTTTAATTTAAGTTCATATATTTAATTTTCATTTAAGATCATGCATATTCATATTCTAGCCATACTTTAGCTGATGATTTTGTATCAAAAATCGTGTTTTTCCACCTTATTCGTTTTTGTTAATGAATTTATTGCGTTGATCGTGTGACTATTTGCTCGACATTTTATTGAACGATTTATGACTTCATATAGCATCAATTAATTTGATGATGTGTATAACATTTTGTTAAATCGTCAACAAGCTGATGTGCAACATATTTCATTTATTTTTTGCGCAAAATTTTAATTTATTATATCTATTCTGGTTTTTTATCTTTTGATCTTTGACTTTGCATCTTATTGTTTGTTATGATATATCGATATTTAGATATACAATTAATTAGCATGTTTCTTTAGATGTCTCAACTGTGAAATTATTTATTTTGCTTCTCACTTTCGATGTAGGAATTTCATTTATTTTTAAATCATGTGATATGTATATATTAAAATGATTTTTTTATAATTGTAAATATTGGTTAGATAATTACCAAATAATTCCGAAGAATTATAAAGAAGAATTTCAATATTGTATACATTTTTTCTTCAGATGTTAAACAGGTTTATATTTTTGTTTGTTTGTCCGTTTCAATGTAGAAATTTCTTTTTTTTTTAATTATTTAAATTGTCTTTAATTTAAATGCAATCCTTGGTATAGAGATCAGTAGTATATTTAATGATAAATATTAATCATTTTCTAAGCTAACATTTCTCAGATTTACAATTTAAATATTTCATAATAAATTACCACATTTCAACAAATATCTTATGTTCTATTATGTTATGTTCTTAAGTTTGATATGATTGATATAGAAATTGAATTTATCTTGAAATTGCAATGCAAAGCTTTGTTAAATAGATCAGTTATATAAATTTTAATAATTTCATTTATTTATACATATGTATATACAATTTTTTTTTAGACCTTAATTTATGATTTTATTATCATAATATTTCCTCTCTTTTTTTCAGTGCGTCTCTGGGGCATATTGATCTATTATTATGTGCCCATTTTGCTGCTGCTGATCTTCAGTCTTTACTGCTGTTTCCAAACTTATTCTGCGACCTTCGAGTTGGATCCTGACACACAATATCTTGAGGGAGTCCAACTGCGCATCATGAAAATTCAGTAAGTTATAGAAAGAAAGATCAAGAAACAAAATCTTTATCTTTTTTTACATCTTCCTTAGTTTCTACGCCTTCACTGGTTATTTGGTAGGCGTCTTTGCTGTTTGGTTGCGTGAGATGATCGTCTATATCTTGGCTCGAGTCAGGGAACATTTCTTCATCATCGATTTTTGGAGTGGCATTTGCATTCTGGTGCTGGCCATAGCTGGCTTTATACTGCTGCTGGGCAAGAATATGCACGTAAAAACTTGGTGGTCTATCAATGTGTAAGTTTTTATAACGGCTATTCATAGGGTAGAAGTGTAATATAAAATTGTGACTGCAGAAAATCTAGGCAGAATGAAACAGCTTAAAGCAATAGTATTTTAATATACTAAATATGGTATTTGGTATATTTCAGTATTATTGTGGTATATTGTTTTGGTATGCAGCAGGCAGAACAAGACAGCGTAAAGTAATAGAATATCGATATACTACATTTACATATATCAGTTTAGAGTTCATTTTATTATTTTTATTTAGTATTCGGTATATAGGTATATTTATATGGTTTTTGTGTAAAGTAATAATTTATTAATATACTAAATACTTAATTTGGTATTTTTCTAAATTTTTAATATTTTAGTATATATTTATTTCAATTTAGTACTTTTCAGTACATTAATATAGAAGATACTTTAGGATATTTAAGTATTTTTTGGTATAATTATTTGGTATCCAATGAGACAGTGAACGTAATTAATATACCATATATGAATTTGGTATATTTTAGTAATTGTTATAACTGAATATTGATTATGAATGCAACAGGTAGAATGAGACAGCGTTACGGAATAGTATTTCAATATACCAAATATGTGATTTGGTATATTGAAGTATTTTCTGTATATTGATTTGGTATGCAAAAAGCAAAATGAGAGCGTATCTTAATAGTATATCATTATACTAAATATGTAATTCGGTATATAGTACTTTTTGTTATATTGATTTAGTATATTTTAACAATAATACCGTAATGTTTTGTTCATAGTCGAGTGCAGCTTTCTTACTACTTATTAATTTATTTATTTCTTTATAATTCAATCAAACTAATCTCAACTTGCAGCGAATCCAGTCAAACCGATTTGAGCATTATAAATGCGCGTGTTTACAAATTCGACGAGAAGGGCGATCTGAAGAATCCAGGTAAGTGAGGGGAGAGAATTCATGGCAAATGTATTTTAACTTGTGCTAATTGTATTCGAAATTGTTTATGCTAATTATAGATTCGCCTTATCGACCGACGGTGACATCACTTTAAAATGACACACAAACAAACAACTGCCTCAAACTGAATGATTCATGTCGTGTTTTGAATCATGCTCAATGTTTGCAATTATCTTACGATACGATGTATTCATTATATTAAGCAATATTTTAAGACTTGTTATATTACATTACCTAATCTAATGATTAAACATACAGTTTCGTTCTCGAAATTATTCCTTAAGTTCCGTATCCATCAACAGAATTCCAGCTACAGAGTAAATATAAACACATTCAGACTTCACAATGAAATATTCAATAAATGTCGATGAAATGAATATTAAATCAATTCATATATCTCTATATATAGTAGACAATGAATGCAGTCGCAATTGCAATTTGCATTCTGCATTTTCAATGTTGTATTCGAAAATGCTGACACACAAAGCGCAGTTCACAAGCCAAATAAATACTTAATTCAACTGAAATGTTAAACACAATTTGTACACCAACCTTTTTGACCTCAACTCGAGCTAACCCTTTATTATTTTCATTAACAACTCTATTAAGTTAACTCTTAGCTGTTGTGTAGATATGTTAGTAAGGGGTATGTACAATTTTGGAAAGAAAGCAATATTTTTACAATATAAATACTGAACTTTATTTTACTTATTTTTTTTAATAAAATACGTTTGAATTTTAACTGATGTTGATTTTTTTATAGAATTGTATTTTCACTTTGTATCCTGAAAATTTTATGATCGGATAATAAAAATAAAACTTTTACTACAAAAAAATATGTTAATGTGTTATATGGAATTTTACAATTTTTTTTTTTTAAATCTGTGATTTTTCTTTGTATCCTGAAAATTTCATTAGAATCCGATAGTTAAAATCAAAGTTTTATTACAAAAAAATTTAATTAATGTATAATGTTGTTTTTAGTTATAACTATAGTATGATGTTGATTTTTCTATACGACTATATTTTATTTTTATATCCTAAAAATTTGATTAGGATCGGATAAATATTAATTTCCTTTTCCAATAATTTCATTTTGATCCCACAAGAAAAGCTGGATACTTACTTTAGTGTTTTAATACGACTAATGAAATAATAATAATAATAAAAGTAAACTAGTAATAAAATCGCATTCTTTTTCTGTTTACAGCGTATCTTCTAGTCCCGCTTTTGCTGCCCATTCACCGCCTTTATTTTCCATTCAACACTTTAGCGCCCTTCAATGTGGTTAAACCCTTTTTATAGAACAACAACAACAAACCGCAAACAGTCTCGGTTATGGCATGAATTATTTCCTTAACTGAATAACCCATTCACTAACAGCTGACCAGCCCCCAAAATTCAGAGTCAAGTTCCAGCCAAAGGACACAAATGGTAGCCAAACACTAAGCAAAAGGCCAACAAAAAGCGTATTGGCCTAAACAGGTGGGAGGTCGCAGGTCGCGTGTCTGGGTTGGGTTAGTTGTTGGTTGCTTGCTTTACTCAGTTTACCTGTTTCACTTGCTGAATGGAGGCGCCAAGTCGCCAGTCAAGTGGCACGCAACAAATGCGCTTCTAATGACGCAATTGTCCGTCTCCGTTTAGTCCAATTGACGACCTCACTACTCAACATTCTCCATTCTTTTGTGCTCTGCGCTCTTTGAACTGTGTCTTATTATGGTTCTCCATGGGAAATTATGTGCTCCCGCTCCCTGAAAGTTTAAACTAAGGCGAATGCTGAATACTCTACTAAGATAAAGTTATGTCAATTAAGAATTCAGTAGGAAAACTATAAGAACTGTAGATTTAAAAGTTTTGGTAGTAGAATGTTAAAGAAAATTACTAAATAGTTTCAACAGTGTAATTTTTTACATTATACAAAGGTTGTTCGAAAGCATAAAAATTAAAGGAACTTTTGATTCATAAGATTAACAATGCTTTTAGAGAATTACTAAAAAAAATAAAAAGAAACTCTTGATATATAAGTTAAACAATGATTTTAGGGAATTACTAAAAAAAAGAAAAAGAAACTCTTGATATATGTATAAGTTAAACAATGATTTTAGAGAATTACTAAATAGTTTTTAAAGCGTATTACATTAAAGTATTGTTGATAACGATTATATTGAGTTCTGGGATCAAAGGAAAGTAATTTCTTGTCAGATATGTTAGAAGTAAAGAACTCAAAAGAGCTTTAGTCTGAGGATAATTACAGAATATTCACAATAGTCTATTACTTTAAAGTATTTTTGGAATTAGAGAGAAATCTTACAAAGAGAGTCAAGAAAAGAAATGTCTTGTTAGAAAGTTAAATTAACTTAGGTTTGAGAACCTTGGCAATATAAAGATGACGAGAGGTATTGAAAGAAATTGACCAGATTATATTATTATATGTTCTTAAAAGTTTGTTGAAATAAAACGGTGAATATATCGAGATCAAGGAGGAAAGGATAATACGTAACTACTTGTAATGATTTATATTTTTAGAGAGTTTTATTAAAAGTAGAGATAAATAAATTTATTTAGTTTTAAATGTTGACTTCTTCTTCTTAACTTTTCAACTTTTCAGACAAAATAAATTTATTCAATTTTTCAATTTTTCTGCATCCAGTATTTATAACTAAGAAGTTTAGCTTGTTAAGTAGTTAAAGATTCAAAGAATTTATTATGAATACATTAAGAGTATTGAAAACAAATTCCTATCCTTTTACATCCCAATCTTTCCTCAGCAGTAGAGCATGCAGTGAGTCAGTGTGGATCTATAATGTTGATGTTGTATGTTCAGTTTCAGTTGGTCTGCTGCTTGATGTTTATGCTGTTGTTGTTGTAAACAAATAGGCGAGAAATCGCTAATGTGTTGCGCTCTATAATAGCATTGTGGGTGTGTGTCCAGTCAGACATTTATTCCATTTTGATTTGATTTTAGGTTGCTGGCAGAGCAAAGAAACGTCCAGTTCGAGTTGAACCTGTGCCAGGTGCGGATGGGAACAGATCTAAACCGATTCAGTTCGATTCGCTTTTGTGTAATTTAGTCGCAGATTCGACGTCATCGAGACAGTGCATTAGGATTCTTTCACCATTTCGCTATTTGGTATTCGATAATTCGAGATAAACACGCATAAATTGGCATAAACATAAACAAAAGCGCGGTGAATGTGAGAGAGTGGGTGAAAAGGCTGCTGAAGGAGTAGTGAAAAGGAGAGTGGGAAGGCAAGCAAGAATGTTTGTGGCCACGACGCAGTTGCGTCGCTTTTTGCTTTGCGCCTTCCTCTGGCTGTTGAGTCAGCGTGGCACGTGTGGCGCCTACCACGAAGAGGGGCGCTATCCATGCGCCTTCATCGACACCGTGAATATCACGGGTAGCTACAGCATGGGGAGCAACATGAATGGATCGTATCTTCACAATTGGACGGTGATACCTCGTGAGTTGGTGACACCCTACGACTTTGTCATCGAGAATGGCATTCGAGTTCCTGCTGTGCGACATTTGCGTGCCTGCGTCTGCCGACTGCGTCCTTGTGTCCGCTTCTGTTGTCCTGCGGGGCAATTCTATCAGCTGGAGACGCGTCGCTGTGTGGATCACCCCGAGGTGCCTGGCCATAGTCACATGACTGTGCAGCTGCAGAATGGCACAAAATTGCATCAGGAACTGGGCACTTGGTTCTCCGTTCATGTGGAATCTCCTTGCGATCACATGCGAGCGGTGACAAAGGACTCCGAGTATCTCCACTGGACACTACATGAGGTATACTTGATAAGTCTTTAAAGAGTTCAGTCTGAGTTAAAGTATTCATTCCTAGAACGGTTCCATCACTCATCGCGAGCATCATTTCACCAAACACTATTGCTTCACCCCGCTGCTCTTCGGCAACAGCAGCTGGAGCTGGCAACCTCTTGCCTGCGAACCCGAGAAACTACATTTTGTGCTCGGCGTGCGCGAATGGACTTATGCTATATGTGAGTACGCTTATTATACCCGCTACACCTAGGGTAAAAGGGTATTATGACTTTGTGCCGGCAGGAAATGTATGTAACAGGTAGAAGGAGGCATCTCCGACCTCATAAAGTATATATTCAGCGTCAACAGCCGAGACGATCTACCCATGTCCGTCTGTCTGTCTGTCCGTCTGTCCGTATGAACATCTACATATCAGAGACTATAAGAGATAGAGCTATAATTTTTTTACGACAGCATTTGTTATGTATTCACGGACATCAAGTGTGTTTCAAATTTATGCCACGCCCACTTCCGCCCCCACAAAACAAAAAACTCGAATAACAAGCGTAATTTTAAAGCTAGAGTATATACAATGATAACTATAGTAGTTATGATTTCTGAAAATTTGGTTGCGATTAGATAAAAATTGTAGAAGTTATTAAAGAAATACTTTTGTATGGACCAAAACGGATCATTACGGATCTTAGTTGCTTTGGCTGACAATCTGGTATATTTTACACTCTATGGCATATTTTAAATTTAGTACCATATCAATATACTAAATATATAATCTGACAAATGTTGTAGTATTTTTATGGTATATTAATTTAGTATATTTTGAGAATAATTCCGCAATATTTTGCTTTTATTCAAAATGAGTAGCGGGTATCTCACAGTCGAGCACACTCGACTGAACTTTCTTACTTGTTTCTTGAAATGTGCGATTCGCGAAGAGAGATCAGAAATAGACAGAGATTGCTAATAAAAATAATTCGTATCGATTCGATCAATCGATTCCCGAGTGGCAGCTCATTATCAGCCACGATTTATGGTTTGCTATTGGAATTCGATAGAATAAAAGAAAACATAAGCATGCTGTCTTCATGCAGCTTATTGGATAAATAAATAATATTGATTCTTTGAAGGGATGGATCCGATTGTTTAAGGGTCTGAAGTTTAATGCTATCAATTCAACAGGTTTATTTGAACATTTTTGTATACACAGAATTGATAATTGTGAAATTTTGTACAGAAACTTTTTTAATTATATTGAAAGATCCTTTTTAGCAGAAGAAATATAAGAACTAGTATTTTTATAAGTACGTGAAAATTGTAGTAAACACAGAATTGATAATTGTTTAATTTTATATTTAAAATCTTTAATTTTATGAGTTATAGATTAGACAAAAATTATTTTTAAATACAGAATTGATAAAAGTTCAATTTTATGCTGAAGTATTTTTCTATAGTTATAGTGGCAATGGAAAAAAATTTAAATGAAAAATTTTTTTATTTTAAGTGAACTCCATCAATACAATTTAATTTTGAAGAAACGAAAGTTTATTTCGTAAATCATTATTGTAAAATTTTTGTTATGGAAACATATTCAAAATGCTTATATAATTTTCAATTCAAATTTTGCCCAACACAAGTTTTAAAGCAATTGAAGAAATAATTAAATTCATAATAAATATAATAATAAAATAATTAGGAGAGTTAAGCAATCAGTAATTGCTTTTAGCTTTCGACAAAAAAAACTAGCAAATGAGTCTTCATGTAGTTAAATAAGCCTTCAAATATAAGGTCATCTTTCAGTCATCGAATATGATACATTTATAAGTATATATGTAACTACTTACTATCTCCTTTCCCTCCTCATTTATTTATATATAAAAGTATACATGTAAATTAAAATGAAGAAAAATAAAGTACGTTTATTCAGCTCTCCACAAAAGAAGTCTAGAGCATCTTTCAGTTCTCATACTGTTCAAACATAATTTCCGATCTTATAAAATGTGCGTAATTTAAAAATCTTTTGATTTTCTAGAGAAAAGGAACTGTATTGCAAAATCTGAGAAATACTCTTCTTTTTCTTCTTGACTTCTTTGAATCGCTCATCACATGCATAAAATATAATTTCATTTGTGATCGTTCGCAATATCTTTTTAACATCTCTAGCTTTCATCATGGTTCCTCCTTTCTTCTCTTTCAGGTCTCTTGATCTGCATTATCTCGATGTTCATCGTGCTGATGGTGCATCTGACGTGCTCGGATATGCGCAATAGTTTCTACGGCGTTGCTGTCAAAGCCTATATGATCTGTGTTATCTTTGGCTATGCGCTTTTGGCATATCTCACGCTCCACGATCCCGCAAATCTGTCATCGGCCGCCTGTCGCATCATACGTAAGTCTATTTCCGTAATAAATGATTGATCAATGATGCAACTTTGATGTTTAGCCAGCTTCGCGTTGCTCTTCCTGGTTTTATCCTTTTACATACTGAGTTTCATCTCTTTCAAATTGTATCTGAGCTTCCATGGCGTTGTGCTGACCAAACTGATGTTTTGGCTGATCTTGATACCGATTGTTATCATCGCCATTGGCTGGTCCTTCTATGTGGGCTTCAGTTATCATGGCGCTAAGTTAGTTCTTGGAGGCGATACTTGTTGGTTTGATCGTGAGTATTTAAAGTACTTTTCCTTTCACTTTCCATATAAATATTTTCATACTTCTCCTTAGCTCGCAACTGGACTGTGATGATCTATTTCTTTGCTCCCATTTTCATTGCCTGCGCCATCAGCTGCTTTTTTTATATTCTCACTTTGATTCGCATCAGCGAAGAGCCCGATGTTGATTCAGAGAAGAGCTTCGAGTCCTTGGAGCGAAATCGTTTGAAGTCCTTTTGGAAATTCTTTTCCTATACCGCACTTATTTGGTTCATTTACATCTGCTCCTTTGCTGTCAACTATTATCGTGAAGAGCGATCTCATTTGAACTATGCAGTTTGTCTTTGCACTGCTTTTCATGGCTTTGCTGCGCTTTACGCGCTTGTTGGCAAAAATCAACAGATACAAAACTTTCTGCGACGCATTGAAGATAATAAGTGAGTTTTAAATTAATGGAATTTAATATTTTACTAACACTTTCTTCTCACAGCGATGAGGATACCGGTGAGAATTCTGTGCACATGTACATTTATTGATGTCAGCGCAGTTTTGTTGCCGCTGCACAGTTTTAGAGCAACTGTACGCAGTGTAGAGCGAGCAATTAGTCGTGACAACCACCTTTTAACAGCAGCTAACCAAAGTGACTCTAGCGGAGACTTAAACCTATTGCAGCTTTTGCATTGACTGAAAAGCTTTCTTTGAATCTAACGGAAATTATGAAGATGTATTTTAATTTAATGTTGAATATTGTTTTGAAAAGAAAAACATGAATAAACAATTTTAAAAAAAAATTATATTACATTTCTTTTTGTTAAGTTTTAAATTATTAAATTTAATGTTGAACATTTTTATGAAAACAAAACATAAATAAATAAAACTGTTGAAAAGTGTGCTACACTTTTTTTAAGGTTTTAAATTATTAAAGATATATTAATTTAATGTTAGAAATATTTTTGAAAACCAAACATGAATACAAAATGTAAAAAAGTGTATTACATTTTTTTTTAAAGTTTTAGATTATTAAATATGTAAAATAGCCATACTCAAATTAAGTTATTAATTTATGGAAAATGTTCTTAATAAACTTAAAATTATTTCATAATCGTAGAACATTAAGTCCCTCATTAAACTCATTATTTAAACTACATTTGCTTTATTAGGATAATTTAACTGAAATCAGCTTCAAAGAACCAAAGCAACTTAATTAAAAAAGGACTAAAAACTGTCCACAGCAGCTTATCACGACTAAGTCCTTGTAAGCAGCTCTCTCTCTCTCTCTGTGTCTCTTAAAGCCGTAAACAAAAACGTATCTATGGCAGATGCAATCAAAAATGCACTCCACACAAAGTAGAGCTTTAATTGCAGATGCTCGAATTACATGGCGTATACGTAACACACACACACAAAGAGGAGGGAACAAACAATTAGCTGTTCTTAAAATAGAATGACAACTGCGAGAGCAGTTCGTGGTTAGCATTCAACAGATTTCAACAGGATAACAGAATCAGTGCAGGATAAATTAAGCATGTTTAAAGTGTTCATTCGGTGGTCAGACCGGGTAGGGGTGGGGGGCGGTGGCAAATACCTCCCACAAAAACAAATACAACAAATCGTATCGAGTTTAGCATGCCGAGAGCAAACCCCAAAAAGTATACACAATACATAACGTAATTTACACAACAAAAGCAAACTGCCGCTGGCCAGAGCAACTAGCTAACGTTGCCCCCCCTCCTCGTTCCCTTCCCCTCTGGAGTAGGGGATGTTTTAAACTCCGGACTGGCATCGTTTTTCAACTCTGCTCGCTGAAGTTGCCACTAAAGTTGCGAGAGGGTTTTTTTTTGTCGATGTTGTTGTTGTTGTTGTTGTTGTATTTTGGACCGTGGCCGAGAGTTTGAAACTTGCTGCTCGACGATGCTCGCTTGGATGCTGCTGCTGCCTTTCCATTTCCCTTTCCCTTTCCCTGGACCACTATCACTGCAGCATATAATAAGTGCACGCCGATTTTGTTTGACATCAGAGGTCAATGGCCGACGGAGCGAGAGAGAGAGAGGTATATAGAGAGTTGCCGCAAGGGAATGCCAAGCACAGAGCTCTTGCCACAGCAGCCCTGCCACATGCAGTACAGTGCAGCAACAGCGACAGTTGCTGCCACCCATCCAATCAGCCGCCCACTGTCGACTGTCGACTCTGTGTTTGGCTGTCAAGCGCAAGGAATCAAGTGGAAAGTGAAACGAGAGCATCCCAGAGCTAGCCAGAGTTAGCCTCCCTCTAACTCATGCTTGCTTACACAAGCCGTACTCTACACACAAACATAGGCAATGCATACTCTACACACATACTCCTGCTTTCTTCTCTCTCGCAGTCTCCCGCTCACAGACTCCCTCTCTAGTGTTTCCCCCCTCTCAGTTGTCCTTCTCTTTGCGCTGCTGCTGCGGTGGTGCTCTTTTGATGTGGCCTCGCCCTCGGCCTCGCTAGAGCTAACCAGACTCCCTCGCTCCCAGTCCCTACTTTCTCTCTCCCTCTCTCTTTCACTTCTTTCCTCTCTGTCAGGATTCGTTTCGTTTCGCTTTGCTCTGCTCTTTTGGCTGGGCATACAGCAGCTTCTCGTTGTGTATCCATAGAATACACACACATGCATATAAACTCACACACACACTCACTCACTCACTCACACACACACACACTTGCACACACTCACTCGCCGCATGCACAATGTGGATCGATAAAACGTAGTAAAAATTCGTAGTATTGGAAGCTGGAAAAGGCGGCATCCTTTTTTGCCGCTGCATTCTCTTCTCGACGTCGCGACGTTGACGTCGACAGCGACTGCGGCAGCAGCAGTGAATGAAGGAGGCAGCGAATGAAGCAACTGAAGCAACGGCATCGGCATTTTGCTGAACTGACGTGCGCACTGGAAATTCATGCGAGGTAGGACATGTTTGGCGCGTTTTTCGAAAGTGCACACAGCACACACACAAGTGTGAATGTACTGAAAGTGTGTGTGTGTAGAGAGTGTATTCGAAAATGTGTGTGTGTGTGTAGAAGGTGTATTGCATGTATGTGTGTAGAGTATGCCTTGGCTCGCTGTATGTTTGTGTGTAGAGTATGCATTGCCTGCATGTGCAAGTATGTGTGTAGAGTATGCATTGCCCATGTTTGTGTGTAGAGTACGAGTATGCATTGCCTTTGTGAGTTTGTGTGTAGAGTACTGCTTGTGTTTATGTGTAGAGTATGCATCGGCACTGTTTGTATGTATGTCTATGGAGTATGCATGGACTGTGTGTAGAGTATGCATTGACTGTACGTATGTCGATGGAGTTGTGGAGGCTGCAAATGCAAAATGTTGCGCTACAGTTTGAAAGGCAGGCACAGGAGCAGCAACGACAGCAGCGACAGCTACTCATAGATGCATATCTCTGCATGCGTGTGTGTTGCTTTAATATCACTATCGGTTACTCACACACACCACACACATGCTCAGTTAAGGGAGTGTGTGTGTGTGTGGGGAACCGCGCCCCATTTTGC
Source organism: Drosophila kepulauana (assembly GCA_023558455.1). NCBI lineage: Eukaryota > Metazoa > Arthropoda > Insecta > Diptera > Drosophilidae > Drosophila > Drosophila kepulauana. Next base: position 42,108,098 of record CM042369.1, read on the forward strand.
GCTAAGCTGCCCTAGGCACGAGCATGTCCTGCTTTCTGCTCCTGGCTTTTGGCTCTGCCAGTCGACAGAACATGAAAATTAATTACTAAATGACTTTATGCTTTTTAATGGCTTGCCAGGCAGTTAAAGGATATTAGACAAGCCATTTAATGGCTACAGCTATCTCCTTAGCCACGGCAACTACAACTACAACTCTCCACACTTCGACCACGCCTTCTTTCTGCCTTCCTTCTTCAATGCTAAGCGGGAAACTGTTTTGATTGGGAATTTCTGTATTTTCTAGTTTCTGTTTTTGTTTTTGTTGTTTTCCTCTCCATTTTGCACAGTTTGTCAACGAGGGAATCGAAACTGCATCGCATCCAAGTTGCTTCTTCTTCTTCTTCATCGCTCTCTCAATGTGTGTTGGGAATCAATTCACTTTGGGGCGAACCACAGCTAAAAACTTCAACACACAAAAACGAGTAATTAAAGGGCTAATAGTAAAAGTAATAGTAATAGTTATTGCTGCAGTTACACTTTGCAGTTAAGGGCAACATTTGCAGTTATACGAATTTCGGGGAGGAGAACTATTCGTATTCGTATAGCACAATTTTATTTACATTTACATTTACATTTGCATTTACCATTTCATTTGCTTTTAGTACTATGTTTGCAGTTTAATTAATAATTATGAGTTGACTATTATTTGCTTTTCTCTTACATTCGTTTATTTATTACATTAAAAGCTGCAATGCAGTTCTTAATAATCATTCAAGTTTTATATGTGGACTTTTCATCTTCTAATTAAATCTATTCATCATTATATTTAATACTTTTGATTTAGCTACTTTTAAAAATATCAAAATTGTTATTAGTTAAAACACGTATTAATTAAGTAAATGAAAAATAAAACAAATTATTATTCATAAAATTATAACAAAAAATTTCATTTCATTTTCACGCTTATTATTATATCAATCAGGAATATTATATTTTGATAAAAACTTAAAAAAGTTGAGGTTAAAACATTAATTATTTTTCAATCTAATCAGGAATATCATATTTTTAACTTTGAGAACTTAAGGTTAAAACATAAATATAAAACTCATGCAAAAATTATTATAACTTAATTTCCTAAGAAAACTTAAGTAAATTGAAATTAGAAAAATGAATAATATAGTATGAACAATGTACATTTTTTTGTCTTAAAAATTCATTGGAGAAATTTATATTTAAGTTAAAAATGAAATCGATGAAATGAAGAATGAAAATTATGGAAATTAAATGAGAAAGAATACTAGTGTCGATTTAAACAAGTAAGAAAGCTACAGTAGAGTGTGCTCGACTGTTAGATACCTGCATATTCATTCTGAATAAAAGAAAGATAGTGCGGTATTCATTTTAAAATATACCAAAATTACTAAAAATATACGGATGTCCTATATTTGTTATATTTCTATATTACATTCAAAGTATACTAGATTATTAGAAATATTATTATAGCTCTATCTCTTAAGTTATAGTCTCTGAGATTCAGACGGACAGGCGCTAAATATCGTCTCGCTATTGACGCAGATAAGAATATATATACTTAATGGGATCCTTTTACCTGTTACATACATTTCCTGCCCTCATAACGGTTATAAAATGACTCTAATAGCAATGTGTCAAATAATTTGTTTGTTAAGAATTCAATCATCAATACCATATTTATATGATAAAGTGAGACTTTTTACGGGAAAGTTAGAACATGAAATTCATGCTGCTCTTATTAAAATATATTATATCAACTATAATTTTTTTTATAAAATTTAGGGTAGTATTTTGTATGCTAATGATACGGATGTCGAAATTCCAAATTTGAAATATTTACATCGAGCAATTATATATTATTCATTCCTTCCGGAAATGCAAAATTCATTAACGAAACTATTAAAGCAGAAGGAAGGGAACTATGACTGTAAGCTATCGATATATCCCCCAAAACTAGACCATAAACATTTGTTGCTCAATTAAAAACATCCGAATGGGCTGTGTGACATTTTCATTTTGGGAAAAATCGAGACGCTGATAGAACAATATTATGTTATTGTAATGAAATGTATTTAGTTGAATGTTCCGGTCGATTTCACATCGTGAGAAGCTCGCTCGATTGTCAAGTTGAGTTTTCGTATTGTATTTTTTGTTTTTGTGTTGCCGTTGTTGACGTTCTTAACTTGGCCCATTTCCGGTCACATCTATGGCTAATGACTTGTTTAGCACTCGACGCAACTGGGATCGGAATGGAATCGAATGGAGGGAGTTTCCAGCTGGCGATTGAGAATGCGAAGCACGCACCTCAAATCAAATGCAATAAATAATTTATAATTAAACATTTCGAAAAATTTACAACTCGAATAATTTATGTTCATAAAATGTTCAACGAGCAATTGACCAGAATTCTATATAGCTTTTTTTTATAATTTATGAATAAAGACAACAACAATAACAATAACAACAACAACGACGACGACAGTAGCAAGTGAAACGTGGAATGAGAAAATTAAACAACATGAGAGGTGTGAGGTGAGTCTACGTGTTTGATAATAAGTCACAAAAAAACACAAAAAGAGCCTCAACGGAGAGCCCAAGGCAGAGCCTAGACAGGGGACGATAGACACGAAGAGAGAGATAGGAAAGGAGACAGGGAAAGGTAGAAGGGGGGCACCCGTGGGGCCATCATAAATTCATTCATGAAAACGCAGCGTGGTCGGCAAACAAAACGTTGCTTTTGCCTCTGAAACCGATTGAGCCCCAACGGGGGAAATACTTAAGTTACTCGCATTTGACGTAGCGCCATGAAAATTGTTAATAACAGAAAACACAGCGAAAGCGACACGATTTTAGAGCTACACGATCCTCAGCACGTAATCAGCTGGCTTTATTTCCCAATAGAGATTCTTTTAATTAATAAAAAAAGCCATAAATTTAGAAGAATAAATACTCTAGAAAATGTTTTATGTCTTGGATAAGCAGCAGTCTTATTTAAGCTTTGAGTTAAAAGCACATTAATACAAAAATATTTTGAAAACCTCAAAAATATTGGAGATACTTTTAGTTGATTTTAGTTCAAAGCATATTAGGAAGCTTTGCGCTTAGTTAAAAGCACATTATGAAGCTTTGAGCTTCTCTAATATTTTTATATATTTAAGTGAAAGCTTGAAATCACTTGATTTTCAAAATCTTTGAACTTGAAGCTCTCATATATTTCATTATAATAAGAAGCTTTTATCTTGAATAATTCATAATGTATTTTTAATTGCATTAATACTTGTAAGGCTCAGGCATCTACATATCATAAGAAAGTTTCAAGGTGAAGAATTCATAATCTGTTTTCAGTTAAAAGTACATTATGAAACTTTAAGCTTACATATATAACATTTGCGTATATTTAATCAAAAGCTTGCAGTTTTCTAATTTTTAATAATTTTGTATGTTTTAATTGCAAGATTATTGAAACACAGCTCTTAATAGGGAAGCTATTATACTATATATGTGATTCTAATACAAAGTTTTTATATTGAGATTTTTCAATGATATGCACTTGCCTGAGCTTTACCACTATTAAAGCTCATTTTAATGTCAAATTAATCTCAAGAAGCTTTGGAATATTAAACGGTTTTAAAGAATGCTTTCAGTTATTTTTCTTAAAATGGACTTTTATTAAAGTAAAAATTAAAAGTTTTTTCAATTTTCTTTGAATTTTTTAATAACTGCATTCAAATCCGGTGTTATTAACGATATAGTATTTAATCTTAAAGCTTTCATTTAAAATATTATATTATTAGAGCTACGATTTTGTTCTTAAGGCGTTTAAACAAACCCGTACTTCGTAATATTAAAGCCCAATTCACAATCAAATTTCATTTCAGAAGCTTTTGAAAATTAAAGAGGTTTTGATAATAATGTAACTACTTTCACTTAAGATCTATTCTTTAATGTTTACTATGAAATACAATTCCTCAACCAAATTAAGCGTTTCATTGATCAATAACTGATTCCAATTCTTTGACTATCATGCCCTTTCTCCACTTGAAGTATTTTACAGGGTATGCAAACACTTTTCACTTTTACACATGTCGCTCTTTGAGCTTGTACTCGTAATTTTTTGTTCCTACAATGCCAAGTGACAACCCAAGTGCTTTCCTCTTCGTCTTCATCTTCGTCTTCGTCTTCAGCTTCGGCTTCGGCTTTTGTGGTTCGGCTTCGTTTTTTATTTGTGTGCGCTGTGTTTGGGTTTTGGTTTTGGTTTTTAGTGTTTGTCTTTGGCTTTTGGCTTGCCGTTTGCAATTGGAGTTGGGGCTCGAGCTTGGGTTTTGGGCTTTTGGTTTTCGGTTGGGGTCGGGGTCGGGGTCGGGGTTGGACTTTGGGGCCATACGCGTGTGCTCCCATTTCTCACCTTCAATGACACCTTACTGTAATAATCATGAATTTTATATATGACTTTGCTTTTCTTTTCTTTTCGTTGCTTTGCTTTGCTTTACTTTACTTTTTTCACATATTTTCTTTTTGCATTTTATTTTATTTCACATTTTGTCGCTTATTATTTGTTGTGGTTACTGTTGTTGTTTGTCTTCTCATTGCTCGTGTTGTTACTCTTTTTCTTTCTTCTTTTTTTGTGTTTGGTATTTTTATGTGTGACTCTTGAGATTTATTTCGTGCCTTGCTTAAATGTTGCGTTTGTCCAATTTAAGCTACGAAAATTGAAGCTACAAACTGTATCTCTCCCACCAGTTGCGTTTTGATGGAGAAATGCTTGAGAGTGCGGTTTGTGGAATGCTCTAACTGAAGCTTCATAGGCAGTGGGAATTTAAGGTATAAGATATCAGTTATTTCAAAAAGATTATACACATGAAATTCTAACGATGTCTAATATTAATAGTTTGAAGCTTCTAGAATAAGTTTTTATTTCTTATTCATCATATTTATATTTAATTTAAGGTATAAGATAACAGTTATTTCAAAAAGATTCTACATATGAAATTTTTACGATGTCAAGTCTTTGTAATTTGGAGCTTTTAGAATTAGTTTTCATTTCAAAAGAAATTTTTCAATTGCTATTATCTTATTTTTCTATATTAAAATAGAGTAAATTTGTAAGAAGATAGAAAATACTACATATTTTCAGTGTATGCAAAAACAATTGATTCCTGATAATTTGGTTGCAAACAAATAGAAATTGAAAAAATTATTTAAAAAATACTTCCTTACTCTTTAAGATTTTTGTTGACTGTAAAAAGAAGAAAATACCAAAATACTATTCGTGTAAAAATATACCATAATGATTAAGCATTCGTATATGAAACTGTAGTGAATATGTAAGTTGTTTGATAATTTCATAATTATATATATCACTATTATATTTTAATTGATTATTGACAGTGACGATCAACTATATATCAGTTATTAATTAATGATCACTTAATTGATTTATATAATCTGAGCTTACCTAACAAATTAAGTATTAAATTTCCCATTCATCTAACGGCATTAATAAAATGTTTATTAGAGCTGCTGTAAATGATGATGGACAGTTAGAACTGTTTATGGATCTTTTGCGATCTTTATCCGAGCTTAGATCAGTTGAAATTATCAAAGAAAGTTGTAGGCTGGGAAAATGGCATTTCCACCTCCATTTCTTGTTTGTTGAACGATGATTGACAGATCTGTTTATGGATCGTCTATATCTGTTTGATTGTAGGGCAACTGTGTTTTAGCCTTCAACTCTTGTTGGCTGTCATTTATGGCCAACGCGCGTGTAAATACTTAACACAATTTTCGTGGCCGTTGCTTTTGGCTTTTTGATTTTTGGCTGTTTGTTTTGTGTCTCTTTTTTTTTTTTTTTTTGGGGAGGTCGCTTCGTTGTTGTTGTTGTTGTTTGTGTTGTGCTTTGATGTTTGTGTTGCTTTCGTTTTGCTTTCTATGACAATGCGCGATAATCGTTTTAACTGTAGAAATTATGTGTGAGAGCAATTAAATGCCACTAACCGGGCCAACAACAACAGCAATTTTGATGATGATCGACTATTGAGTGTTTGGCCAAATCCGATTTTGATTCTCTATCTCAATCTGAATCTGATTCTGAAACCGAATAACTAGCACTCAATTAAAATACTCGAATGCCTGATATGGCTGAAGAACAACTTCAACTCAAACGCGAACTTCGGAGTGCTTCAGCCTCAGCTTGCCGCATTCCCATGCAACATTGTTGCAGCCGCATATCTGCACACATCTCAGAATGAAGACGACGACATTTTTATACCCGCTACCCATAGGGTAGAAGGGTATTATAACTTTGTGCCAGCAGGAAATGTATGTAACAGGTAGAAGGAGGCATCTCCGACCCTATAAAGTATATATATTCTTGATCAGCGTCAACAGCCGAGACGATCTAGCCATGTCCGTCTGCCGTCTGCCAGTCTGTCCGTCCGTCCGTATAAACACCTAAATCTCAGAGACTATAAGAGATAGAGCTATAATTTTTTGTTGACAGCATTTGTTAGGTTTGCATGCAGATCAAGTTTGTTTCAAATTTTTGCCACGCCCACTTCCGCCCCGCAAATCAAAAAAATCGAATAACAAGAGTAACTTTGGAGCCAGAGCTGCGAATTTTGGTATATGCAATAATAACTAAAGTAATTGTGATTCCTGAAAATTTGGTTGCGATCAGATAAAAATTGTGGAAGAAATTAAATACATGGGTATATTATGCCGTCTATGGTATATTTTGAATGTGGTACTATATCGATATAACGAATATACCATTTGGTATATTTTTAGTATTTTTACAGTATATTGGGTATATTAAAAAAATACCGCAATATTTTCCTTTTATTCAAAATGGTTAGCGGGTATCTCACAGTCGAGCACACTCGACTGTAGCTTTCTTACTTGTTGTTGTTGTGTTTGTTGTTTTCGAACTTTTTGCGGGTCAACGCAAAAGAAGCAACTTTTTTTCGTAGTCGATGAAGTTGCTGTTGCTGTCATTGTTGTTGTTGTTCTCGTTGTTGCTGTTGCTGTGGATCCATTAAGCCAAATGATGTGCAGCCTAAACTTGAAGCCTTGCGCAACAAAGTTGCAACTCGGAGACGAATTCGCTACATGGGGCAAGACAGTCAGCGAGGCTGCCACAACGAGTGGGGGGTCGCCTTTGCTTTGCTTTGCTTTGTTGTTCTCTCTCTCTCTCACTCACACTCTTTCTGTTGCACTTTTGCAATGCATTAATGAAGTGATTTGCACTTTTTAGTCGAGCTCCTTTTGACCACCAAGAAGAGCTGTTTTCCCGTCTGACCGTCTGAGCAACTAAAAAGCAAGCGTAAGCCACCAAAGCGATTCCGGGAACAATCCCATCAAGTGGCAAGCCAAAGGTAGGTGAGATTTATGACAGCCGTTGTGGATCATGTCACTGTCACTGCACTCCACAAAACTTCCCCTCCTCCCTCCCTCTGGAGATACTCAAGTGCCGTCACACACACACACCGATTAAAGCCAGAGACGAGTGCAAAACTGAAAACTTAAACTCAAACTGAATCTGAGAGAACCTTGGCTAATTGAAGTGATCGCATTGCATTTGCAACTGATCTTGATGAGGGAATTTACGGTAAACATTTTATTAATTTGCAAGCTTTTGATTAATGTGGGAATCAAAATATACCACAAAAAAAGAAACATCCAAAATGAAACACGAAATTATTCTGCAATTGAAATATCGAGAGCAAAAGCAGCGGAAGATCAGTTGAGAAAGCAGATCAATGAATAAGTTAAAATAAGAAATCAATTAGGAAAAAGATAATTCAAATAAAAATAAAAGTAAGTTGAAATAAGAAATGAATTATTGAAAACCAAATCTCTATTTAACATTTTATTAACAGATTAAATATTAATAAGGAAAAAGAAAATTATGATAAGGCAATAAAAATAAAAATTAAATAATATAATATTGGTAAATAAAGTTTAAGTTGAAAATTTTGTGACTTGAAAAGTGTGCTAAGATTAAATAAATAATGATAATATGCAATGAATAATAATAATTAAAATAAAATATAGAAATTTTTGTAAAAAAAAATTTTCAATTTTTTAGATTTTATATTTCATTTTATAATAAGTTTAATTCTGGGACATATATATAATGTTAGTAAAGGAACATAAATAGTCGAATGATAAAATAAATTTTTCGCATTGAAGTAGCGACCTAAATTAAGTAGTTAAAATAACAATTGAATTATAAAAAATATTCTTTCAAGTACGTCAAATAAAATAAGTAATAAAATATAAATTAATGAAGAATCTTAAACTTTATAACTTAAACAAAGAATCATTTAATGGAAAATATATTCATTTTCAAAATAATATCTCTCAACTATTTAACAAAATAATACGTAATAGTAACTATAAAATAAAAATAAAGTAATAGTTCAATAAAATGAAAAAGGGAACAGCAAATTAAATTTAATTCAATTTTCAAATATCATTTGGGTAATAAAAGTTACATTCAAAAAAATATTTGTACCACATTTTATGCATCTTAAGGTTGAAATACCATTTATTATTTTTTGTATTTCCATAATTCGAAACATTAAATTTTAAAAATGCATTTCAGCATATAATATTATTCATATTGATTGAGTTAAGATCTTATTCATTTATTAAGAAATTTTAATTTGAACAATACTATTCTAAAAGAAATGATAAATGAAAGTTAAGATGAATTATTTGATCATTTAATTGATCATTTAACATGATCGATTTAGTCATCTACCCAGCATTCACTTTAATCTTTTTTAGTTAAACTAAATTGATCATTTAATGTTGATGCTAAACAAGATCGATTTACTCATCTTTCCACCAATCACTTTAATTCATTTTAGTTAAGCTAAATTGATCATTTAATGTGGAAGCTTGAAGAAGATCGATTTGCTCATCTTTTCAGCATTCACTTCAATCGACTTTAGTTGCATTTGCGCTTCAGTTGCATTTAAGATATCTTTTGAGATGTGCAAAATCGATCGTGATCTATTGATCTCACATAATGCATTGTTTTAGCTTCTGGCACACGATCTTTCGTGCGATCTCGATTCTTGGGCTGACTGGATGACTGGATGACTTGTTGTCCTGTCATCACCAGCAGCAGACCGAAACCACATTGTGCGCATAATTCACATTTTCATTTCCAATGGCGTTTCCTATTGCCAGTTTTCTCCACTCTCCGCTCTTCTTCACCCGACTCTCCACGCTTCTCCGATCTGTCTTCGGTCTCTTGTGGGCAAAGTGGACATTGACCGTCTGCAAGGCGAGTCAATGATCTTCAAACGTGTCAACATTAAAAATAGCAAGCAAATGCTCCTCCAATGTCTGTCCACATGTACCCAAAGTGTACCCAGTCGATGTCTCGCTCCCAGTCGCTGCTCCAATCCCCATTCTCAGACCCTGCCCCCAGTCTTTGTGGCAGTCGCAGTCGCAGTCGCAGTCTGTGCCCCATGCCACTCAGATATGTAGACGTGCAGACGTTTGCGAAATGCCAAACCAAAGACCAAAGACACAATCGAGCCAACAACAACAACTACAACAACACCAACAACAATCGCAGACATAGCAACAACAACAACAACAACAGGATGTTTGGCGGCGCTATCAACGAAATTCCAGCATTTGATCGGGGCAAAAGAACAGCGCGGATCGAGAGGATCGCAGACAAAATGCAAAGAATCAAAAATTATATACATATGCTTGTAAATACATTTTATATATACCATCACCACTACAAGATATATTTAATACAGTCCACATTGACTAAAGAGCACATTTACAATAAGATTTGATTTTTAATAATCTTTTATCTTTTTATCTTTTAACTTCAATGAATTTAAAAGAAAGTAGTGATTACCAACTTAAAATATTTATATTCCTTTAATATATATATGAATGTTAAAGGAATATAAATTCTTTGAAGTTAAAAGATAAAAATATAATATATTAATGGAATATAAATCTCTTAACTTAAAATATCTTTTAACTTAAAAGATTTATATTCCATTAATATATATCTTAAATTTAATATAATTATAATATCTTATTTTTAACTTAAAAGATGTATGTATATTCCTTTAATAAACATATATATGAATGCTCATACATCTTTTATGTTGGTCAAGTAATCAATCTATTAATATACAACATTATATACATATATATATATATGAATCTTAAAGATTGAGCTAAATTGTTATTATTGTGAAATCACATTCACAATTTAAGTAACAAAAAACTTGGCTTTAAAAGAACTTTAATATTTTTATAGATCTAAACAAAACGAAAATAAACAAAACAATATTTAAATTCATACTCAATTGTTATCTATAAATTAATTATATTTCAATTTGCGTTTACTTTATGTTGTACAGCATTTAAGACTTTCGAAATTAATTAATGATTTTAATTTATATGTTTATAATAAAATATTGACAATTATCTAAATAGTCAAGAATGAAAGGTGTCTTGAGTCTACAAAAAAATGTGCTCTTAAATTATTTAAGAACGGAATGAACTAAAACAATAGCTGAATGAATAAATGTTTTAAATACATACATATATACATAATATATAGAGCGGAAGTCAGGGATATTTCCATTATTGTTATTTTAGACTTTTTTGACAATATCATTATGAAATACATCAATAAATAATCGCGTTAATTTAAGAAATGTTGACAAAATAGTACGAAGATAAAATATATTAAATAAGCACAATAAAAAATAAATAAATAACTAAATAATAAAATAATATATAATAATAATAAATAATCCATTTTTTTTGTCGTAAAATATTAAATACGAAATATTTGAAAACCTAATGAAAGCATGAAATTATTTCTTGAATAATATACATATAATCAATAATATAAAACTCAGTATTTAGTAAAGAAGTCAAGAGTGAGTAAAGTCAATACGCAAATAAGTCTATAAACCTCTTGAAAAGTTGAAACCGGAAAGCAATCACAAACATATAGAGGGGAACCCCAAAATTTGATGACCTCACAAAAACAGTGCCTGAAGACATTTCGAGATTTTTGTTGAATCAGCAAATAATGAAGAGAGCATTATGTAAAACAAAAGAGCTGAATTATGAATATTGAAGTTTCACTTTCATAGGCAAAATTCACTATAGAGAAGTACAACTGTGATGGAGAAGTATAGCGATATATATTTAGCCGATATACACATGTTGTGCAGACTGACAAAGCCATTAATTACTGATTGCCGATACTCGACGCTTGGCGCTCAATGAAATTTGCAGACACGCTGTCCCAGGGGGCAAAGAAGGGTGGAGAAGGGGAGTGTGTGTGTGTGTGTGAGTCAAGGGGGCATGTTCATAAAGTTGAAGTGGCAGCAGACGCCCAACTTTTGTGGCGCTAAGCGAAGCAGAAAGGCGCAAGAAGAAAGAACCGCAACATTCGAGTTGAGAGCTGCACACAAAATACGCATATTCGCATACATAAATCACAGTTGTTGTTCTTGTTCACCGTCTTCTTCTACATCTTCTTATTCCACACTCTCTCTGGTGCTCTCTTCACTCTTAAGCTCTCTCTCTCGCTGTCGTCTGCCTAATCACAGTGGTGGCTCTCTGACCGTTATGACTTCCGCTCGAGTTGAGAGATGAGCTCAGCTTCAAAGTCAACGATCTGCACACACACACACACACGCAAAATATTTTCGAGGCTTTGCTTCGTTTTGTGCACTTTGCGCCTTAGTATGTGTGTGAGTATGCACAAACAAACGGCAGTTAAAGAGGGAGCAAGAGTGAGAGAGAGCAAGAGGGGAACAACAACGACTTCCCGTGGTATATTCGATACCGACGCATTGTCCTTGAGCGTTTAGTCGAAATTTATGAAATACATTGAACTCCGGCCACTAAATTAGTCAGTTAAGGCATCAACAACCAGCCAGCAACAACAACAACAACAACTTGCACAACAACACAAACACAAGCCGAAAAAACAACAAGAAGCGAAAAAAAATATGATATACAACATGACAAAAGTTTTGCCGCGCGTCGCATTAACAAAAAAATTTCGTTGTGTTGCAAGTTCTGTTTTTTTTTTTGTTGTCTTCTTTTGATTTTGATTTTTGAATTTGTTGTGTAGACACACACACACACAAACGACAACAAATCACTCGTGGTGTTGTGTGTGTTTGTGTGTGCTGCCTGCAATCGCTCAATCAAGTCGTTGACCGTTTGTTCATTTCTGACGCTGCTGTCAGAGGCCAATTCAAAACTTTCAAATGCAACGGTCATCAGCCTTTTGCTTTTGCTCTTTCCATTCCTTTGCCTTTGCCTCTGCCTCTGCTTTGCCTTTGCCTTTGCCTCTGATCATCTCTGGTGGGAAACGGACACAATTGAGATATCATCGGCAGAGCAAATACTCGCTATACTCTTCATAAACGTTTCTTATGTAACTCTCGGGTGGTCCGATGAAAGACTGCTGTCAGATGCTTCCTTAAGTGGAATATTTAATTCAATTGATGTTGTAGTAAAGATTTTTGTATGAACTTATTACTTGAAATTGTATGGCTTATTCTTTATGATATATCAAAGATTGTTGTATGAATACTACGCATTACTTAAGAATTATATCTATAAATTCTTCATCATTTATTTACAGAATGTTACAATATTGAATCAATTTACAATATTAGAATCGTGGAAAACATTCTTCAAAAATTTCTGAATTTGATTTCTTCCATTAGTTCCATAAAATGAAAAAATTAAAAAAAAACAATGAGGTGGTCATTAGAAAAAAGTTATTGTAATTTCATCTACATGAAAAGTATGTTATAAAAACTAATGATAATATAATCTATCTATATAGTAAATTTTGTAAAATTTCAGAATTATTAAGGTCACAATTTTGAAAGTATTCGAAAAGTTATGATCTACAATTTCTTATCTTTTTATTCTATATGATCTAATATAATTAAGGGTTTTAATTCAATTTTATTAAACATATTAGAATATATTTGAACAAAAATTATTGTTCTTTCATTTCGCAGAAACTTTTATCAAAGACAACTACCTAATTTTAACTCTAAATAAAAAGCTAAACTTTGTAGAACTTAAGTGAAAGAATTTGTTGTAAATAACTGATGAAAATATAATCTATCTATCTAGTAGTTAATTTCTTAAAATTTCAGAAATATTAAAATCACAATTTTAAAATTATTGAAAAAGAAAAAAAAACAAATTCTTTTATAAGATTGTCAAAAAAGTCTTGCTGTATTTTTATTAAATTTTTGCAATTCAATACCGCAAGACTCTTTTGACAATCTTATATTTATATTTTTGATAATCTAATATGTATAGTAAGGGATTTTAATTCATTTTTTTTTATTTTAAAAATTTGTATTCTTTCATTTTGCAAATATTTGTATTCAAAACAAGTAGCTTATTTTAATATTGTACTAAAATACTTATAAAGTACGATACTTAATATTTCACATGTGTTATTAAGTTACTGAGTTTTATATGAAAGAACCTATTTTTAAAATATTGTCACCATTACAAAATTTGATTTAAAATTAAAGCAATCAATCAACTTTTGAAATATAACTTAAAATTTGTAACTACCATTCATAGATTTAGCTGTGATTCAGATATAAACTGACATTTATTTAATATGGTATTTTTATAACCGCTACCCATAGGGTATTATAACTTTGTGCCGACAGGAAATGTATGTAACAGGTAGAAGGAGGCATCTCCGACCCTATAAAGTATATATATTCTTGATCAGCGTCAACAGCCGAGACGATCTAGCCATGTCCGACTGTCCGTCTGTGTGTCTGTCCGTCTGTCCGTCCGTCCGTATGAAACACTGGATCTCAGAGACTATAAGAGATAGAGTTATAATTTGTTTTCGACAGCATTTGTTATGTTTGCACGCAGATCAAGTTTATTTCAAATTTTTGCCACGCCCACTTCCGCCCCCGCAAATCAAAAAAATCGAATAACAAGCGTAATTTTTAAGCTAGAATTTTGGTATATTTAATAATAACTATAGTAGTTATGATTCCTGAAAATTTGGTTGCGATCAGATAAAAATTGTCGAAGTTATTAAAGAAATACTTTTGTATGGGCAAAAACGCCTACTTACTAGGGGTCTTAGTTGCTTTGGCCGACAATCTGGTATATTGAGCCGTCTATGGTATAATTTGAATGCGGTACTATATCGATATACCACATATACCATTTGGTATATTTTTAGTATTTTTGCAGTATATTTGGTGTATTTAGAGAATAATACCGCAAAATATATTGCTTTTATTCAAAATGGGTAGCGGGTATCTCACAGTCGAGTACACTCGACTGTAGCTTTCTTACTTGATTATTAACACTCAAAACAAAACTTAAAAAACTTACAATTTAAATTTTTAAAAGGAAAAATAAAACAGCTTTTATTCAAAAGTGAAAAGGAAAAATAGTTTGTATATATCACATTTTATTATCTGAAAATGATTAAATTTATTTATTATTTTTTATTTTGAAGCTGAAGAGTTTTTCAAGTTCATCTTTAGTTCTCCTTTGCTAGCAAAGATCAATTTCTAGATATCTCGAAGTGTTTTGCTAAACTTCAGCTGTGTTTAATATTAAGTCGACTGAGTTGAAGGCGCAGCTAAATTGCAGTTGTTATATCAACTCGATTCAGTGCTCGGCGGTCGCTTTATGGCCGATCCCCCGCTGCCATAACATTTAATATGTTCAGTGTTTGTTTAGCTAGACGAGTTGCTGTTGCTGTTGCTGGTTGCCGGTGTTGCAACAACGGGGCGACAATTGTGCTACGAATACACGGCTCTAACCTCTCCCATGTTGCCAATTTCGTTCCGCTGCAATAAAAGTCTCATCAAAGTTAATGCGCCAGTTCATAAGCTCCCAAAACTGCAGTTTTGTATTGGCCACCTGGGCTGAAGCCAAAACCGAAAGCAAAGCAAAGCGAAGCAGAGCGAAGCGAGGATAAGGATAAGCAGGCATGTGGCATGCTTCATGCGGCACGTGGCACGCCCCTAAATAAGAGTATGATGCTGGTCTAAGCTAAGCGGGCTTGGTAAACTTCGTCCGGGGCTGGACTAACAAGGACTCGCAAGTAAATCCTTTGCTTTTGTTTGCGCAAAAAATTGCATTAAACTTTTGCGCAAATTTCTTTCTTTCTCTCCCGTCTTTAGCTTTCTTTTTTTTTGCGCTCCTTATTGTTGTCCATATTGTTTTGCAGTGCAGTGCAGCAGCATTTTTCTACACGTAATTCATATTTATGATGCTGTGGCAGCTTCTTCATCGAGTTGCCCAGGATGCGAGTTACGCGCCTTCGCCCCAAAGTATGCAGCGGTTTCTTTCCTAAAGGAAACGTGAAACGCCCGGAATGGCAATGAAGTTGGTGGGGGGAGCAAGAAGGAGAGATGAAGCAGAGAGAGAGAGAGAGGGGATGACGACGACAGGTTGAAGGAGAACTTTGCTCAATTTAAAGTCAAGTGTCAACGCAAACTCCTCAAAGGGGCTCAACAGCTATCGACTCTTCAGGACCTCTTCGTTTTTTGTTTTTTTTTTTAGCTAGCAATCTTCACCTTCTTCTTCTTCTACTTCTTGGCTATTTGCCCGCTTTGACATGCAAAACGCGCGCTTCATTTGACATTTTTCTTACCATTTTCTTTTCGTTTTTTTTTCATTTCAGCTTTTTTCACAGTTTATTTTTTGTTCAGGGATCGAGTTCCCAGCTTCATGCCCACCAATTTGCTACCCCTCGAATATGTTTTTTTCTCTCTCTCTCTCTTGCTGCTGTTTGCTTTCTAAAAACCCTTTCATCAAAGGCGCCACGGCATTTTTTGCGGTTGCTGTTAATATGATTTTCCGCCTGCGCTTTTCCATTTTCCGTTCCGTCTTCTATGCCTTAGCCGTAACATTGTTGTTGTTGTTGTTGTTGTTGTTATTGTTCGTCTCCCATTTTTATTTCTTTTTCATTCTTAGTTAGCTTCATCGCAGTTTTTTTGTTTGTTTATTGTTGATTTTTTTTTGGTTTTTGATTCGGTAGCTTGTTCAAATATTTAAGCGCGACTCCTTTTACGGTGAAACGATTGGAATGGAACATAAAAAGGAGTCAACTTACAATTTCAGTGTTGTTTTATGAAATCTCATTGTTTATAGAAATAATACAAAATTAAATGTGGATGTCAAGTAATTAGCTACCGTTCTATGTTAATTTTAGCAAATTAATTGCTTGTAATTGTTAAGAGCGGAATTCTGGGAATGGAACAGTAAAGTCTTAGCACCGTTTTTTAAGGATTCATACAAATTATTCCCAGTTTTATGACCTACATATAATAGTTACAATTAAAAACTTTGAACATTAATCTCTGGGATTCTTTGGTATTTTTGATTGATTACTTGAATAATGAAGCTAGAGTCCTTTTACATTGATAGGGCTCAGAATAGAACACAATTGTGCAAAAGGATTCGGTTACAGATTTATGGAGTGCTGTAAAATTTCAGTTTAGAGAATAAAATGAACTTAAGTATTGTGATCAGGTAAATTAAATCTATTACTTTCTGTATTTGTTATCATTTTAATATTTCCAAATTTCTCAAGTACGTAATGTCCATATGAAACAATTAAGTTTCAGCAAACTTTATTTAAAGAATGTACAAAAGTTTTTTTCAGTTCTATAAATAATAATAATTATTTTACTACTAATATATTTTACTTTCTACAACAAATTATAATCACGGCGTAATGCTTAAAATAAAATCTTAAAGTTTCAGCAAAGTAAATTGAAGGAGTCTACAAAAACTATAATAATAACTTATTTTTAAATATGAAAAATCTTTGTGTCCTTATTTCATCTTAATTCCTTGCAACTATAAATTCCGGAATGTTTATTTAGAAGAATTTTTTATTTATATTTATATTCTTTATTTATTTACAATCTATCTATCTAAAGATAATAAGTAAATTTTATGAATTTAGAAGTATGACCAAACTTTTACCATTTCTCTAAACTATAATAAAAATAACTAAAAACGAATATCTTTCTTTTCTACAGTCTCCTATTGTAAGGTTCAAAATGTATAACAAATAACAAAAACTATTGACAGTTCTTTAAACTATAAAAATTAACAATAAAACCTGTCTTAATTTTTTTTTCTAGGAATCTTTACACACAACTCTTTTTCTAATCCGAAACATTAAAAAGGGAAACACTTGAGTGTTGTCAGGACAACGATCCCGGAATTGTTTTTAATTATAAGCTGTCAATTACGTTTCTTTTTTTTTTTGGCGAATCCTTGCACCTTGATGTTGTCTAGAGTTACGCGAGACACGAGACAAGTGGAGGGAGTCTGGCAGGTGTGTTTGTGTGTGTGTCAGGGCAACCCTGTCAAAGGCAGTCCGGAAATTGTCGCCTCGTTTCGCTTCGCCTCTCAACCCCTTATCAACTAACTCACTCATAACTCGAAACGGGGTCTCTAAGTAATTGCTGATGCCCCATCGATGGAAACGCGAGAGGACCTACGAAAAAAAACACAGTCAGAGGGATTAACTGTCACGGCAACAACTTGTCAACGCACAAAGTGAATTGAGGGATAGAGAGGGAGAAAGCGAGAAAGGGAAAAAAGAGAAGAGCAGTCTGTATAAATAAGGAAATCAATTGTTGTGCCGCCCAATTGGCATTAATCTTAGCAATCCAAATGCAGTCGAAGTTTTAAGGCGTGGCACAGAGAGTGAACTGAGAGCTGAGCACAATGCAAATCTAAAGGCAGAAGCAGAATCAGAAGCAGCAGCATCGCCTTGTAAAAGCACAACAGAAGCGTAAGGAAAGCAGCAGCAGTAGCAGCAGGACGAAGGACTCAAATAACGATTGTACAAAGTACAGTCAGCGCGAGCGTGGAAAACAACGGCGGCGGGCCATAAAGACGTCTGCTGCAGCAGAAGCAGAAGCCGGAGCAGCAGATGGGAGCGAGCGGGAGCCCAAGAGCCCAAGGGTGTGGCTCTATGCCAAAGCTGCCGCTGCCGCTGCCGTTGATGTAAACAGCTGCCCTCCCTGTCCCTCCTCCCTTTGCTGCTCCCACGCAGACGACATCCTTGTGACTCGACATCTGCCCTAATCATCAGTGCTCAGTCCCCTTCCCTCTGCTCCCCTCTTCAACCCACCAAAAAGCAAAGCCACCCAACGAACGTTAGTTTCATGAAAGCTTTTAGTTGTCTGCAAAATTTTCGGCGCCCTTTTTTTTGTTGTTCTTTTTTTTTGTGTGCTGCGTGTGTGTTTGCACTGTGTATGTGTGTGTGTATTTTTGGGGGTTGAATTTTTGGGTTTTGTGATAAGCACCAAGACAGGCGCACAGACGACAAGGAGAGCGTGCTCTCTGTCACTGTTGTTGTTGCTTTTGCTGTTGCTGTCTCTCGTATCTGCTGTGAGAGCCGTAAGCAGGGCATTGCACTCGCAGCTCCCCCGCGCTGCTCACACTCCTCAATCGCTCACTCTCCACGCTATACACCTTCCTCTCGCTCTCGCACACACTTTCACCTCCTCTTCGCAAAGAGTTGCAAAAGCTCTTTTGTTACTTTATGTTATGTTGTTCTTTGCCTCTTTTTCTCTACTTGTTTCAGTTCTTGTTTTTTGTTTTTTCGGGAGGAGAAAGGAAGTTTCTTTGAGCATCGCTTAGTTCGCTTTTTTTTGGGCAGTGCAAATTGATGCCTTGATGTAATTACAAGATAAGCTTGGCAAGTCATCGGCGCTCAGCATTGACACGCAGGTGTCGATGTTCGACGCTCCGCTTTGGTATTACATCTTTTTCTACGACTAGCACTCGCCACATTTTGCTGGCTTTGGCTTGTGAATGAATCTTAGAGTTACTACTGTATGAGTTGTAGTATTCTTTTATGGGTTGTAGTTGTTTACGAGGTGTTAGAAGGGATAAAAGAGCGAAAAGACAGACTGGGAGTTGAGAAATGGGACAATAACTTATAGAATGCAGCTTTTAGGATTTATAGGGAGTCTTTGAAGAGGATCGCGAATATTTATCAGATTAATATTTGTAAAATACAATTATTACAAGGTATTCAAAATATTCTGAAATAATGGAATCTATAATAAAAATAAATAAGAATCTTTCAAAATAAAATATTAGATGCAAATTCTAAAGCAATTTTAAAGCTAGAGTCGCGATTTTTGGTTCATACAAAACCAACCACAGTATTAAAGATTCGTTCTTTGGCATCCAATTTGCTATATTTTGTACACTACGATATATTTTAATGTAATACTAAGTTAATATACCAAATATAGCTCTTCGTATATTTTAGTATTCTTGTGGTATATTAATTTAGTATATTTTAAGAATAATACTGTTTTGCTTTGCTTTTAATACTGTTTTACTTTTATTCGAGCACACTCGAGTTTAGCTTTCTTACTTGTTTTATTCTTAAATAAACTATCTTATGGGAAAAGCGTAGAATATTTTTAACGTTTTAATTCTTATAGCAACTCTTTTATAAATTTGGGTTTTTATGATAATACAAACATATTTAAAAGCGTGAAATAGTACTTTAAGAAATTTGTTATAATTTGTTTGAATAAAAAAAAAATTGTTTGTAGTAAAAAGTTGTTAAGAAGTAACAATACTGGTATTTATTATTATTAATATTAAATAGTACAGAATGAAATATTATATTTTATTTAGTAATATTTTAATGTGATTTCAAATTTTAAATAATTTTGTATATTTTTGTCAGTAAAAAGTTACAAAAAGGATGCCATTTCATAACAACTTAAAGCAATAATTGGATCTACTAACAAATTGTTATTTCGCATATTTTAATATAAGATTTAAAATTAGTTTTTAGCAAAAAGTGGTAAAGAAATATATCATATTATTATGTATTGATTCTCATAACAACATTCTTATTTATTGATATAATAAATAAAGGAAAATAATAATAATAATAATTTAAATTTAATTTAATAATATATTAATGAGATTAAATATTTTCATAATTTAATAATACAAGAAATAAAAATTTATACCAACAAAAATCGAGCTATGGATCTGCTAAGGAATTGTTATTTCTCATAATTTAGTATCAAATGTTATTATATTTTTATGCTTTCATTCTCATAACAGCACTGTTATTTATTGCTGAAGAAAATAAATGAATAGATTGATATATGTATTATATTTCATTAAATAATATTTTAATGTGATTAAATGTTTTTATAATTTGGAACATGTTGTAAGTAGAGTTCTTAGCAACGTTTTCTAAATTATAAAAGCATTTTTAAGTAGAGTTTTTAGTTACACAAAAGATTTAACAATTTAACACAAAAGATGACAATTTAATACCAACCAAAATCGAGCTTTTTTTGCACTGCGAAATGTTTTTGCAATGTTTTTATGGGAGCTCATGCAGTATTCAGAAATCGTTGTCTCCTGTTACTTTGGCTTTTCAAACTGTTGACTTCCGAGCACAGTGTGCAACAGTGGGCGACAAAAGAAAGCAACTTTTGAATCTAAAAAAATCCGGTTTCATTGAGAGCTATCTCATTACAATTGTAGTTGCAGTTGCAATCGAAGTTGCAGTTGCAGTTGAATCAAGTGTTATGCGGACATTTACAGTTACATGGCCACGCCAAGGATTCAGGATAAACGGCGCTCAGAAACGTGGGCAAAGCAGAAGCTGAAGCTGAAGCTGGCGCCAACACAAAAGCAAATGGAGTGGGAATTGAGGCATGAGGCAAGTGAGGCAGGAATGTTGTGGATAGAGAAATGGGAAGCAGAGGGATGTGTGTGTGTGTGTGTGGAGCCGAGAAGCCGAGCGATTTGCCGCGCAGCAGCAGCAGCTGAAAATTGTTGTGCAAGAGCGAGGGAGCAAAAAAGGCGGTGGAAAAATATCGATTGGTTTTTCCTTTTTATGTTTTGTTTTGTTTGGTTTTTTTTTTTTTTGTGTTGCTCATTGGAAAGAGGCCCATTGGAATTTCAGTGTTGTGTTTGCTTTGTGGCAGCAAGTTTGTGGAGAGAGAGGGAGAGAGAGAGGGAGAGAAAGGGAGAGAAATGGACTGGGGACTACGTTGCGTATACGTTGCGTTGACTTTGGCGCGAATTTTCGATTAATGAAAACGCGCGCGCTCAGCGTTTCCATCATGTTGCAAGCAGCAACGACAAAGCCATGGGGCAGCAATAACAAAAGCAAAGCACACGGGATTGCATGTCCATCAAATGGAGGAGAGAAGGAAGAGGAGGAGGAGATGAAGAGGATGAGGTGGACATTGGGCGCATTCCAACTGCGCTTTCGACTGCCAACGATGCGAGCCCGGCGTGCAGAGAAATCACACAGACGCGAGCATAAAGAAGCCGCGAATTGAACAGCAACAACAACAACGGGGGGAACAACAACAGGCAGGACAACGAACACAGGACACAGGACAACGACAACGACAACGACAACAAGAACGAAAATCTGGCAGTCAGAAATGCTGACATTTTGCACAGCGACAGCTGTCAGAAGGACGAAGCACACAATTCGATATGGTTTGAGGATGTGTGTGTGGAGGATGTGTAAATCCTGAATGAGGAAAGGGGAGACAGAAGTCGGGAGGCGGATGTGGCCACCACTTCTGGCTACTTTAATGTCTTGCGGTAGGTTTCGACTTTCGTCTCGACTCTCGTTATGCAAATTTTATTGATATGCCATGGCAAACGATTATGTAAAAGTTTTTGCATGGTTAAAACGATTTTAATACTCGCAGTTTATGTGATGCTGCCCCTACTCCTTTCTCCCTTCCCCCTCTCCTCTGTGACTTTGGCTTTGTGTTACACATGGGAGCAATCCTCGTTATCCTCGAAGCTGGACCCTTCCACCACTTTTGCCACTCGACGTCGAGTGAGGACTTTTCATGGTAGCTGATTATGACATGCCTAGGCACGGCCCCTCTTGCCCCCACGTGTGGCATGCAAAGAGTAGCGGGAAAGGAGGTGAAGAGGGAGAGAAAGGGAGCTTGGCTTCTGCGAGCTTCACTTAAATTGTTTGTTTATAAATAAAGCAGGCGGCTATTGATTAAAATTGCGCTTTAAAAATTCATTAAATGGTCGCTTAGTTCAAATTGTACACCAGACACACACACATATACAACTCACACACACACCCAGCACACACACACACTTGGCACACACACTTTTGCATACATAGATGATGAGAGCCTCTAGCCTAAGATGAGCTTAGTGGCTGTCTCATTCATTTGCGGTTCTCCAGCTGCACATGTTGAATGTGCTGAAGGCTTTAAGAACCACAACAAAATGTGGAAACTCTAAGGGAAATATATTAAGAAATTAAATACAAAGAATTTAACTAATTTAACACATTAGGAAGAACTTTGCTATATATTGTTAAAACTCTTTCTCTGAGCTCAGCTCCATTTTAGCATTAAACTAAAGGGAGTTTCTCCAAAAAGTAAATTTTATTTATTATACTACTTGTTTTTTTTTTAGTTTTATTCTTCGATTGAACACTTTAATAAAAAAGTGAACGTGTTTTAACCAAGCCTATTTAAACTATTTAAGGAATACATTTATACAAAAACTCATATATGTTATCTACATATGGGTAATTCCAAAACGGAATTTGTCCCGTGCGAGACTCTTTACATTGAAAATAACATAAACTGAAACAATTTTGAAAATAAGAAAAGTTTATTTTTATAGCTCTAGATAAGTACTTTAATCAGAGCTAAATATGGTTTTGGAATTTTTTTACTGTTTTGTTTTCTGTTGTGATAATTGCAAAAATTTACCAATTCGTACGCAAAATCAAAAAATGAACGAACTTATATATTTTATCGGAAAACAGATCAAGTTCCTAAAATCAATCTTAGCTCTAAATATAGTGCTTATCTAGAGCTTTAAGAATAACATTCACTTATTTTTAAAATTGTTTCAGTTTATGTTATATTCACTGCAGTGCACTGTAAAAGTCTCGCACGGGACAAAATTTTGCCATGGAATTACCCATATGTAGACATACAAGCCAAACATATACTTTTTTCAGAGGTATTTTAATTAATATAGGTGCTTATGAAGAACTATGAAATAAATGTATTTAATACTCTTCTAATAGTAAACACGCTCTATTTTCTTTTTATAATAAATCTGCATATTTACTACTTGAACCTTGAGCTAATATAAATTTGCTTAGTTTTAAATTTATTCTCCATAAAGCTTTCATGTTCTATAATTTTAATCATTATTAATGAAAATATTGAAACTGTTTTTATTTATTTTCAATTATTTATTATAAGTTTTCTTAGCAAATCAAGTTCAATATATTTGCCTACAATAATTTTAATTATTCTTGTTAGTAAACCAGACAAAGCTTTAAAAATGTATTTTCCATAATATCTGTTGAAGCTTTATCTACCCCAACTTTTTTTGTGAGACTTTTCCGCATACTATATATACTATATATTATATATTTCAATTTTAAAGCAAATAAATACATTTAATTATGTTAGTTATACGCAGCGTATGCTTACTTTTCACTATCTTTTGTCCTTTTTATATAGCATCTGTTGAAAATAATATTTATATCATTAACTATAACCAATGTTAGCAATGCATTAACATTAATATTTGCTTTATTATGTTAATTATGTAAATTTAACATTGATAGTCGCGAATAAATAATCGAAGCAACGTTAAATTTATACTTCCTCTAAGATCTTTTCTGCCAAACCACTTTTTTCAAAAATATATATTCAATATTTTCGAATACCTTGTTTCTCAATGAAGTCACCTAAACCGTTATCTTCGAAGAAAATTAAGTAAAAAATATAAAATTCTATTTAGTTCATGCTTGAATAGTTTTATTCAAGTACATAATTTCTTCAAAAATTGAGTCATAAATTTTAATACAACTTCTTTAAGGCTATTCACCTTTATAGTGCTTGTTTATAACTTTTGTATTCCATACTATAAATTAACCAGAAAAAGATTTTTAATTTATTAGTGAAATTATTATATCTCTTAGTACACATCACACTTGATGCCATATTTTACTCTCTGTCTCTCTCTCTCTCCCTTTTTTTTCTACCCACTTTTCGAGCAATAGTTTTTCCCCTTCATAGTTGACTTATTGCTTAACCATTTGATCAATGTCTAGTGATTTACTCAATGAAAAGAGTGCTTCAATGAAAACGTTTTCCCCGCCTCCTGAAATGGAATTTCCACTGGGTTTGCTTATCAGCTTTTTCAGTTGCGTTGCTTATCACTGATAAGTGAAATTCCCCAAATGCCAAAGTGGAGATATCACGAAGAATTTGTTTTTTCTTCTTCATTTTTTTTTGGGAGAATTTCATTGAGGAAAAAACTTTTGAAAATTACGAAAAAAAAAATGAAAGAAAAAAAAATGTCAATAATCAATTTGTGGATGATAAGTTATCGCAGACGAAATTGTAGAGAAGTTTAGCCAGTAACTGTAACTGTTACTGTAACAGTTACTGCAACGGCGACGGACACACAGCTCATCCAGAGGGGGAGGAGGAGGAGGAGAGGGGAACTGTGGCAAGTGGATGGATTTGACATTATCTGCAATAAAGATTACAAGTTGACTTCTTGTTTGGCTTTGGCTTTGCCTTTTTGACTGCATGTCATAAAAAGGTTTTATGGATGCCGACGACAATGGCAGGAGGAGTCACGAAGAGGGAGAGGAAGGGAAAGGGGGAGCGCCTGCAGGTGCCCCAAGTTGAAGCCAAAGTCGAAGGCAGCTGTTTTGTTGCATGTCTTTCGCTCGATTCGTTTTAGAGCTGTGATTATATTATCTTGATTTACGTTTACCATTTTTTTAGTGGCATTTTTCTCCCACTCTCTTCGCTCTCTGCCACTCCCCTCTCATCCAGTGAAGTGAAAGTGCAACGTCATGCCACTAGACAAATGAAGTGAGGAGCATTTGCGATGTGGGAGTTGCTTTTCAGAGTTTTCTGGGCTTATCTTTTATTTGCATTAAAAAATATTTACACAGCACTGTGAATGAAATAAAACTCTGCTGGAGGAGGAAGACTATCGAAAAATGTAGCAACGTCAGGTTGTTGTTGTTGGTGTTGATAAAGCAAAGGTTTCATAAAAAAGAAAAAATGATGCTAACTCGAAGCGAGGATAACCGAGCGGAAAAAGTTAAGAAGTGCCCAGTTGGAGGGTTACTCAAATGAACAAAAAAGTTCACAACAATCAACAAAATATAACAAAAAAAATATAAATAAATATACAAGTATTGTATAGAAAAAAAGGCGGTTTCATACAATATTGAATTTTACCAAGTGAAAGAAAAACAATTTCACACTTTTCTTTCCACTTGCAACACCTCAAGAAAACACAAATCATTTAGGCAGCAGAATGATTTTCTATTCAATATAACAGCTGATGTTATGAGGCTTTTATGGGGTCAGAAGAACAGGTGTTAGATAAAAGAATAATCGTCTGAAGGGAGACTGAGGAATAGAAATTTCTGTCGAATAGAACATTTCTCATAACATTCGGCTATGCGTAACAGTAAGCCATAGTGTTAAGCTAACAGCAACTTAGTTAACATATTTTAAGTTAATAATAAAATAGTTAGGATAAGTTTTTTTGAATCAGCGCTTAGCTTTGATTGCAATTTTGTAAATATAACGATGAATTTATAATGTTGTTATAATGTTTAAGAAAATATGTTAACCTAACACTCTGTTAACATAGCAGAGTAAACACTGTCTACCATTTTAGCTATTTTATTGCTAGATCTAGCTATTTTGAAACTGCAAAAGCTATAAGATTTTGTCAAATGCTATCAGCTAGAAATCTAGCATTTTTTTAATGATTCGGCTGAAAATGTTAGTTAATAGTTTAGCATGAAATCGGAGCTTGTATTTAACTTAGTGGTTCGATTATATGAGCTACTTGAGTTCACTGACTTGAAAACTTAACTGCATTTTAAGTGTAATGTTTGCCCCCTCAGTGCTAACAAAATCATGAAAATACGAAATATTCTTAAATTATTTTAAGATTTACATACTTAATGAAAAATTACATTTAAAAGGTTTAGCAATTTTTTGTATACTTTTAGCAATTTTTAGCACCT
The DNA here is from genome assembly GCA_023558455.1 of Drosophila kepulauana. Lineage (NCBI taxonomy): Eukaryota > Metazoa > Arthropoda > Insecta > Diptera > Drosophilidae > Drosophila > Drosophila kepulauana. The sequence continues at coordinate 42,134,253 of CM042369.1, forward strand.
TTTTCTCGAATCTAGCAATTTTTGAACCAGAGATTCTGGCAACACTGGTAGATGAATTTATTATGTTGTTATAATGTTATTAGTTTAAGAAAATATGTTAGCTTAACTGACTATAATTAAACAGACAATCAATATTATATGCTAATACTAGCTACTTAATATACCAAGCTTATGAAAATATTCAAATCAAAATATCAATCTAATGTAAAGAGTGACTTATTAATATTTTAACAAAATTTTAACAGTTACTTAACATACATTTAAGTGTAACAGTAATCTTTTAAAATAAAAATTAATTAAAATCCTCAGTATCTGAACATTAAACATCAGTGAAACTTCTTTAGCGGAAGCCTGCTAAAATTTTGAGAAATTTATTTTTTTTTTTATTCTAAATAAATGAATACTATAATTTTCATATTTAAAATTAATTTAAATTTAAACTACCACCTTTTTGGTTTAAATATTATATTAAATTATTATTCTATAATGTGATTTTAATAATATTATTGTTTTCTTTTAACTCAACACTCCCCTTGGGAGGAAGAGAGTTGGCTGAGAATAAGTGTCCTCTCAAGTGAGTTTTCACTGTGTGTGCAACAGCATGATGCTTGATTCCTTGGCATTCGCTTGCTCAATTAAATTTGATAGCTTGCAGCAATCTTGCGGTATAATTCGATTACCTATTCGCAAATAAAATTGCGTGAGTGTTGCGTTAGCTTCGTTTTCTCACTTACTTCCAGCCAGCCAATTAAAATATTGCCCTCCTTCCTCCTTCCACTTCCATTTTCAATCATTAAAATCGCCCAGATGTTGGAGGGAAATGTTAACTGGGGAAAACTCTCGATATGGAACCCCTTGAGGGCAGCCAAGACAATGACAGCACTTAGAGACATCAAAAAGCGATGCAAAAGACTCTCAAAGGCAACCAGTTGGCATTGCCTTCGCATTCCCCTTTCCCCTTCTTTCTCCCTCCTTTTCCTTGCCCCGTTTTGCAATTCCTTTGCCCCTCATTGTTGTACTACTCCGCTCTTAACCATAATGCCAAATGCGTCGCCCTTTTCATTTAACATAAAGCAATTTTCCTCTCAAATTCACTTCAATAAACAATTTTAGGCAGACACACACACACACACACACTCGCGCAGATCAAAAGCAAACAAAAGCGCGACTTTTGAAAGGTCCCACCGCGTATTTTGCTTTCGTAGTTTTCCCCTCACCACAGCATTACATCACAGCACCAACCGAGAGCTCATTGACTGCACCGAAATTGAACCGAAAGTAGGCGGAATAGTTTAACAGAAATAATTAGACGCAACCGAGGCAATAATTTTTCTATTTTCCTATCATTTTCCCAATTTTCATTGACTGCTAAGCACTTGAAATAGTTTTGCAAATCCATGTGGAAATTCCCTGAAGGAAGTAAGATCAATAAGTCAGCTAAGAAATTAAATCAACATTTAGTAATAAATAATGTTAATCATTTAATTTTTTGACTTGTTAAGCCATATAACTTCATGTAAACAACATAAATTCTCACTTTTTATAATTCCATTCTATGCTACACATATTGATTAAAGTCTAAATAAAAATAAAATGAATTTAGGGAAAGAATTTGCTTTGGTTTTCTTTCAAGTCAACTTGCTTTCATTCATTTATTCGATTGGATTAACATTATTGCTCACTGGGAAGAAATTTTCGTGGAATAAAGAGGAGATCGCCGAAAATGAGCCGTATTTTGGAGCAAAAATGGTATCGAAAAGTTGGCGGGAAGGGATTATGAAGCATTTAGTTTTACTATGGTAGGCCGAGGACTTTTCAATTGGTCTTTAATATTATTAGATTGTCATTTGTACTTAATATATAATCCTTACTTAATGAATGCTTAAAATGTTAAGTGGAGTATAACATTTTGAGGGTCTGTAATGTAGCGGATGTATCCCTTTATTTTATTTTAACCAACACTTATCGTTTGTGTCTGTAATGTAATATAAGTATTCCTTAACTTGATGTTAACCAACACTAATCGTTTATGTCTGTAATTAATCCTTTATTTTATGTAAAACTTTATTGAAAGATCAATTCGATTAAAAATCGTAACTGGAAGAGAAAAGGGCGACGAAAAAACAACAATTTTTTAAGCTCGAAAATAATATAAGGAGTTTGTGTTTTATTGTTATAATTGTTGTATATTTTTTATCTCAAATCCCTTTACTCTACAAATTTAGTATAGCTTGTAGAATCTATGTATATTATAGCATCTTATTTCTAACAATTAATTTGCTTACTATTTTTCCAGTTTTAAGTACATCCTTCATTTGTTTACATATGTACATATTATAATTGATTATAAAATCAAGGAATTTTTTATCTGTTAACTCTTTGCTCTACATATTTTTTAAAGTTTTTTCAATTTGAATTTTATATATGTTAAGAATTGCACAATTTTTATAGTCCTTTCAATTTGAATCTTAGATAAGAATTTTACTGATTGGATTACACAGGATTGATTAGGATTATAATGGTAAACTTTATTAATCAATTTTGTATATTTAATTTCTTTATTCTACATATATTTTACAGTCCAAAAAATTTGAATTGTAGTTAAAAATTTTATTAGCACTTCTTTTAATTTTTCAAGTCGTTTTACTTGAGATCATTAACTTTCATAATTATCTCTTGAATTCAAGCAAGCGCCGAAAAGAAAGTTATTTAAATCGACATTTAAATACGAATTTATTTAGAAAAGATTTTGTATGAATAGAATAAATTGCCCATTAACATCTTCTTTGGAAGTGAGCTATATGAAATCCTCAAGAATATTAAATTTTATGCTCATACAGAATACTTTTAACTCTCGTTGCTGCATCTTGGCTTTCATTTCCTTTCGCTGTCGCCTTCTCAACTTACGCCGCTTACAATTGACAAGCTGACCCAGTCTTAAGCTTACAGGGTATTTGATTAAGTGGCAGATTGTCCATACACTCAATTGTGTCTTCGTCCTGACGTCCTGACTGTCCCTTTTCCCTCATCTCCTTGCTGCTTCGGCAAGCTGTCATCTCTCTCTTGGTGCTCGTGGCAATTATTGAAAATTGTCAACTGTGAAAACAACGCATGATTCACAGGATGCGATGCTGCGACAGGCGAATTGACAGGCGAGGACAAAGCGCCACAGAGCGGGTTGTCAAGGGAGGGGGATTGGAGAGGAAGGGGAGGGAATAGTTATGGTTGTGGAACTGGCGCAAACATCGTCAGACAAGTGGCAACTGCTTGGCCTCGACATGACTAACAAGAAAGACGTCCTTAGTCCTTAGTCCTACATCGCTGTAGTCCTGGCCACTCTCAGCTCGGAGCTCTGAGTCCTTGGTCCTTGTTCCTTCTTGTGTGTGTGTGTGCTTCATTGTCTGCTGCCTCGTTGTCTGTCTCAAGTGGCAAAAACTGCGAACCGTTTATAAAGCACACACACACACACGCACGCACTCACACACACACTTGCACAAACTTGACCCAATTGCTGTGCGTGTGTTTATCCTTGACGCTGGTGAAAAATGGCGTTTATGAAGCGCTTATTGTGTTTGGATTGTGGCGCTCGTCCGGCGCCCGCTTTTCGAGCTGCTTCCGTTTCCGCACTTCAATGGCGTGCGCCACAATGGACAGTTACCTCCCCTACCCTTCCCCTACCTCCATTCCCCACACCATTTGTTGCTGCTGCTGTTGTTTGGCATGCGCCGATGCCTTTGTCCAGTTTTGTCGCACGCTCTCATTCCCCACACTCCCCACACTCACTCACTCCACTTGGCATCCGAAACATTTTACGCATCTATGGGCAGAGGCGTGCCTGCCTCCCCCTTCCCTTCCCCTTCCCTCCCACTCTTGGACACTTTGACAGCAACGGGAAACGGAAGCGGAAATTTCGTGCCCATGCGTTTTCATTTTTCGTGTTGACGACTGCCGGAGACACCCTCGGGGTGGTGGTGGGGAGGAGAAAGGGAACTCATGTGTGCGGTGGTTATTTGTGGTGTAGTTTGACCAGCCTCCCCTCAGCCCCCCGCCTCTCCCCTCTCTCTCCATTCTTTAGCTAGTCCTAACAAGCCATTGAAAAGCGACCGCAAGTGAAAACTGTGAGAAGCTTCTCAAGGCGCAACTTGTGGGTGAGTTTTCCTTTTCTTTTCTTTTTCTCTCTCTCTTCCTCTTGCCTCTGCATCATCTTTCCTTTTTGAGTGGCGTCTTTCGATGGTAGAAGGGGATGGGAGGGTTCCCTTTTAGAAATTCCTAACACGACCAGGTTCTTGTTCCTCTTCCCATCTTCCTTTTTTTTTTAAATTTTTGTAAACTTTTGTTTAGATCTATTTCGTTTGATTTGTGGCCCTGTCGCGTGGCAGGACAACAACAGCATCAGCAACAGGAGCAGGAGAGCTTACAATGAGAGCGAGTCTTGTCGTGAGGATACCCTGCACTACAAATGTGGAGCATGTGAGTTGAATGGAAATGGGAGAACCTGGAAGTAGAAGTGAAGCTGGGAAGAGATGTTGTCATATGTATTAGCTGTAAGTGGGAATAAAATAAATAATAATAATTCAAAGTGGGAATAAAATATGATTCTTCGAAAATGATTTCAATATATTAAGTATGCTTGAAGTTGTTTCCTTTTCATGAACAACTATATTAAAAAACATGCAAAAGGAAATAATATTATTATGCTTTCATCTTTGTAATATTTTAGGCTATTCTATAAAGCTTTCACAATGCTTTGATTTTGGAGACGTTTTGCCAAAGGTTCAAACTCTAACATGCTTAGACTTTAAAGAAAAAATTTTATATTTCCATGATATCAGAAGAATAGATATAGATTTCCATATACAGGAAAAAATAGATTATAATATAATATGTCATATCAAAATTATAAATTTGTTCTTAGGGTAACTTTGGTATTTATTGAGATAGTATTTTAATTATGTATCTTCTCAGAAATTTCTACGTATTTATTGAGATTCTATGATCAAAATAATAAATTTGTTCATAGAGTAACTTTGATATTTTTTTGAAATTGATCCCATTTTCATGTATTATACAGTTAAGTATGTTTTTCTAAATATTCCTAAACATTTTAACATTGTTTAATATAATATTTACTAAAACTTACAAGCTGTTTTCCTCGAACAAATTCTTGCTTATTTTGTTATTTCTTCTGAGAAATTTCTTCATATTTATTGAGATTGAATGAACTACAGCTTACATATTTTCATTTATTATAAGTGTGCTTTTCTTAATATTCCTAAACCTTTTAATATTGTACATATAATATCATATATGCTACAACTCTCGAACTTTTTTTTTCAAAAAATTCTTGCCTATTTTGTTATTTCTTTGAATTAATTTGTATGTACATAAGATTAATTTATGTTCTACTCTTTTTATTGTAGAGTAAAATATATTTAGTCGAACATTTTTTTTTTTAATATACTTTATAGGAAAATATATATATTTAAAAAGAAAAGAGTTTGAATTGTTAATATATATATCATTATAATCATTATTAACATTTACTTTATTACAATGAATATTTTCTTATGCCATATTAAAGTTTTTTCAGTTCTAACTTTTCATAGTATAATATATCTCAGCATATATTCTCGTTCTTCTTTTACATCAATTTTATTAAATTAAATTAAATATTTAAGTTTTTCACTTCGAACTTTTCATAGTATCATATATCTCAGCTCATAGTCACGTTCTCTTTTACTTAAATTTCTAGTTCAAGCTCCCAAAATTCCTCAATAGTTGTTCTCTTCCTGATTACAGCTCATTCCACGTCTGCGGCTTGCCGATTCCTTTATCATCAATGCATGTGTCTCCTCCTAAATCAGCTTTCCCCCTCTATCTTCTCCCCTTCTCTTCTCTCTCCACTCGTTGCCATTACAAGAAATTTTTTAATAAAATGTAAATTATGCGTCCTCGTTTGATAAATGTCCATTGAAAAAGTTTTTTAGTTCAATGTGTTGCCTTTGTTTTTGCCTTTTTCTCCAGCCGTGTGCGAGTGTGTGTGTGTGTATATATGTATGTGTGTTTGTGTGTGTGCTTTTCTGTGGCTTTTCAGTGGCTCCAATATTTTATGCATAGTTGACACGAAATGCGTAACAAATCGTTTCAAAGTCGATGCTTCTGCCACGACATTAAATTTATAGTTCTTGCCCCTGCACACGTCAGCGACATCAGTGGAGTGGGCAAGGGGGAAGAGGGGAGGGTAAGGGGATAGAGGGGGGATGCTGCTTGGTCTGATCTGATGGCCATTGGCATTGTCGTTGCTGCTTCTGCTTTTGCTGCTGGCGCTCAAATCAAAAATAAATAAATATAAAACCAGTGACAGGCAGCTAGAAAGCTTCTACATGCCACAAAGCGGGGTGGGGCAAGTGAGGGTGGTATCCGAGGGGATGTTGTGAGGGGGGAGGGGGACAAAGTGGAGCGGGAGCAGCTTGAATAACTAGAAGCAGCTGGGCTAATAAAAAGCGAATTTGCATTGAATTTCCACGCACGTCTCGCATGAGAAAAATGCAGAAAAAAGCAACGAAGCTGTTTGTGGGTGAGCAACTGTGATCGACTACTAAATACCCCGTAAATAACTGCTTGAAAATGTCTGTTGTTTTTAATCATTATTTAGAAATTAATCTTTTGAAGGAAATCATCTGAAAATATGCAAGTTTTGATAATTGAAAACTTCACAAAAATTCTGCAAGTTTTGATAAAAGATAAACAAGTTTGGATTGTAAAGAATTTGTCTTAAGTTAAAGAATTTGTTATAAGTTTAGATTATAATAATAACGTATAATATTTGTCCTAGGTTTAAGATATAATTGAGTTAGATTATTAGGTATTTATCTACCATCTTCAGTGCTAAATATATTTATTAATTTATGTCCATAATATTATAGATTTCTTATCTTACTTCTTTTACAACCTCTTTAACATTTGCAATTTTTTCTTTAACTTCATTCTTTATTATGTTTATAAGGTTTTCTGTTTATGAAAACTTGATATATTAATTTTTTCAGTATATATTTTTAGGATCTAAAACCTTTTTTTTTCAAATTGACTTATTTTGTTTTGCCTAAAACAAAATTTAGATTTTAAGTAATACTTTCTCAAAATATCAGATATTATATAAATTTGTTAAATTTACAAATTTCTTTAAATATCTTTAAATATCATATTTGAAATTTTTTCTTTATCTTTATTCTTAATTGTGTTTATAGAACTATTCATGAAAACTTGACATATTAATTTTTGCTGTATATATTTTTAAGCTGTAAGACTTTTCAATTGTTATTGGTATTTTGTTTTGCCCAAGACACATTTTAAATTCTAAGCTTTATTTTTTTCGAAATATAAGAAGTTTTATAAATTTACTAAATTTATAAATAAAAACGCATTTCTTTAAATATCATACTTACTTTTTTTGTATTATAGTTATCATCAGATATAATCGCAAATATATTCCATTCTTTATTTTAAATACTAACTTCAATTCATTATTCTAAACCTTTCTTGTTATTATTGTAAGTCATTTTATAAGCAAACCTTATATCCTAATTATGCCCCAATCTCTTATTTTGCTTTATTTTAGATTTTAAACCCGATTTTATCTCCCATTTATTTAGATCCTGTTTCTTACCTATGTCCCCAATAAATATTCGTCTCTCATCCATTTAAATATTCGAATTTATTTCAATTTAAATTTTAAACCCAAATCTTCTGCTCTTTAATTTTAAAATGCAATCTCCTACATATTTTTCTCCTTATAGGATAAATTCTGCTTCTTACTTATGTCACCAATAATTATTCGTCTCTCATCCATTTTTATTTTAGATTTCAATTCAATTAAAACCCGAACCAACTCACCTTTTCTTTAAAAAGCAGTCTTCAACATATTTTTCTGCTTAGAGGATAAATCCTCCTATTTATTTTTCTCTTTATAGGATAAATTCTGCTTCTTACTTATGTCACCAATAATTATACGTCTCTTATTTTTTCTCCTCACATTTCTTTTTATCCTGTTTGGTCACTTGAATACACCTCATTTGTTATCCAATTATTGAGGGAATCTCGTCTAATGCAATCTCACCTGACTTTTGAGCCACAAGAGTGTTTCTCTTGTCCCTCTTCCCTGAGCTGTTGCAACTCTTCACCTCAACTGAGGTTCCCCACGGAACGGAATAAAAAGCGGGGAAGAACAAGAACAAAATGGGCCATCAGCAAAGTTGCTTTCATTGCGCTTGTTTACAAACAAAACGTTGCGACAAAACAAAAGCAAACAAATCTGCTCCAAGTGAGCTGCCAGTCTTCCCACTCCCCTTCCCCTCTGAGCTGTGTGTTGTACGCGCAGCGCCAACCGCAAATCGAGTTGGCCAAACAAAAAACCAAACACACAAAAAAAAGAAGAAGAGGAAAAAATGCAACTCTGCATTTGTCTGCGCGCCTTTTTGGGGCGTTCAATTTTTGCGCGCCAAATGCAGATAAGGCAGAGACAACGAGAGCTACGATGGAGAGGGGGAGAGGAGAGGGAGGTAGGGAGCCGGAGAGCAACAGCGTTGGCCTCGCTGCTGGGTATCGGGTTACAGCGCCAGATTCCTCCGCCTCCGCCTTCGTCTCCATCTGGAATCCTCTCGAGCTCGCTTTTTAATTGAAAATGCCCGTGCGAGGCGTCGTCGGAGCTCGTAACTTGACATCGAAGTAGGCGACACTCTGAAGGGGAGATAGAGAGAGGGGAGGGGTCCACTTGGTGTAACTGTGGCATCTGTGGCAGCGCACGTGCAACGGCTTTTTGTCAAAGTGTCGCCAGGCGACGTTGCAAATTTCGCGCTTTTGGCGGGAACTTTTGTAAACAGGCCGCAGCCCAAAAAGTTTCCACTCTCCACTCTCCCCTACATATATATTTATACAACGTGGACAAATGAAGCAAGACAGACAGCAGAGCGAGAGAGAGAGAAGGGGAGAGGGAAAGGGAAAACATGTCAGATTTTATGAAACCCAAACATTTGGTCGGTTCATGTGAACCCACGCTAATCCATTTTCGCAAACAGACGGAGCGAGGACAGCAACCGAGAAGAGTGGAGAGTGGAGAATGGAGAGGGGAGAGAGAGTGGAGACTGGCAATGCAAACAGATCTGGCGTTATCATCCAGCAACGGGGTCTGCCATGGGATCTCTGCTCTGACTTTTGGGGAACAGGGAACAGGTCGGGTACTGAGGGGAGTAGTGAGGAAACAAGTTGGGGAGTAGTCAGGGGACTAGTTGGGGAATAGGGGAGTAGTTAGGAGACTAGTTGAGGAGTAGGGGAGTAGTTAGGGGAATAGTTGAGGAGTAGGGGAGTAGGGGAGTAGTCAGGGGACTAGTTGGCTGTCTGGCCTGTCTGGGTGGCGACCGGTTATGTAAGCCGACCATTTGCCATCTTGTCGGCTCTTGTTCGCATTCGGCATTCGGTAAAATTAGTTTTATGCAAATGCTGAGCACATAAATTTGCTCTATAAAAACGCAGCTCGAGGACATCGAAGAGGAGGAGGAAGAGAAGCGAGGGCAGGGAAAACTCTGTGAGTCTGCAATTGGTGACCAATTCGACTTGGACTTCCACTTTCGCCTTGATGTCTTATAGATTGTGCATTACAATACCAGGTGGGCAACAAATTCAACCTGGGCGTCTCTGGGGAGTCTCTTGGCGTCTGGCCGCCAGGTGTGGAGAGCTTTTCATTGGGCGGAAAAAAGAAACCCGATGAAGATGATAGGATTGCATGGGATAATACTTTTTTGGCTGGCGGCAAAAGTGAAATTAACTCAGCGCAGTTCACTAAATCTACTTGATTATGCAATAATGCAAATGACTTGAGGCGGGAATTAACGGATTCAACACTTTTATTGTTTAGGGACAGCTAAAAAGAATGGAGAACTGAGCTTAATGAAATATTGAATAGTTTATTCGAGTTTACAGCTTAGTAGTTATTTGTATTTCTAGTCCACTTCTTAAATTTATTATCACTTTATAGGAGGACTTTAATAAATTCAATTTATTTAGGAGACTTCATAAAAATTGATTATTATGTAAAATATTCTTCATTTGATGACTAAATTTATTTAATAGAAGTATTGTAATCCGTTCATACTTTAAGGCATTTCTTAACTTATTTTTAAATTTTAGCAGACTGATTTGTTTTCATATTATACTTCTTGAAACTTAAATGTTACTTTGCTTACTTGATAAAATTTTAAAATAAAATTATAATATTGTTTTTGAATATGTGAGTCCTTTTAGAATCAAAGTTTTTAAGATTCCTTCTCAACTTTAAAGTATTTACTAAAAAGTGATATATTATATTAATATATATTATCTTAAGTTTAAAGTATTTACTAAAAAGTGATATTCTTGTCGGAATCATTTTATTTCCTACTAGGATATGCAAATTTCTTTGCTAATTTAAGATTCTTTTTAAGTTTTTAAAATATTTACTAAAAATATATTATTTTCGAAAACATTTGATATCCTACTGGGATATGCAAATTTCTTTGCTATTATAGACTTTTCTTCCTTTTAAAATTATCTAATAATTTCCATTATAATTTATATTTTATAATGTTCCTTGGGTACAGTTTCATCTTACATTTAGCTCTGAATATTTCTGAAATACTTTTGTTAAATTTCTTATCAATCGTGTCTACATTTTAATTAAACAATTTTTTAATTTGTTTTATTATTCTTATTCATATTCTTATGTCTGAAGTTTCAAGTTGCTTATAAAACCCCTCAAATATGCTTAAAGACTCAACTATCCGGAAGACTTCTTATCCCATCACACTCCCCTCTGTCACTCCTACGAACTGTGTTGCTTGGCTTCCGCTTACTTACAGCTGCGACGGAGTAAACTCACTGACTACGCTGTCATCATAAACTGCTCAAAGTCCAATTCGAAGCCAATTGGAATTGGAATTCCCATTTGAATTCCTTTTAAGGCGGCACTAAATCCACCATCCTCCGACAGATGGCGACACTCAAGCCAAGGCGACTAACCCAGTTGGAAGTAAGATATCAGAAATCTAAACAGGCAACGAGACTCATAAATCAGCTGATGTCTCATAACTCAACGAAGGAGCGAGAGAGTGAGAGAAGGAGAAGGAGAGAACAGTGAGTCAAAGTCGAAGTTGGAACGCATTTGGAATTCCATTGCTAAACGATCGTTTAGCGAGTGCCAAAGCGTGGGGGGAAAGGAAGGAATTGAAGGAACTGTAGGACACACGCACACACGTGCAATCGCAGATAATAATTCAACGGAACTGAAGAAGGAGGAGGAGGATGAGGAGGCGAAGTTAAAGGAGCCGTTGGCAGTTGGTCACCTTGCGAAGTCAATAATAGCCAAAGAAGCGAAGAGTGTGCGTGTGTGTTAGTGTATGTGTGTGTGTGTGGCAAGCAGCCTGTCGACAGCTGAGTTATCGCTTTGTTTACATGATAATGAAAATGCAGCGCGGAGTGTGAAACACAAATCGGAGTGAGGCACGCAACGAGTGTCACGTACGCACTTCAAGACGTCTGAGTGGGAGGGGGGTGGAGGTTGTTGCGACACTCCGATGGGGTGGAAGGGGGGCGTGGCACGCCTCAGCTCACCTGCCTTTTGGGGGATTAACACGTCGTCCACCTGGAGCGCATCCATCAATTGGATTAATGCGGCGATTTGACATCAAAATTAGGGCGACCAAAACGGAACTAGAAGGGGAACTAACACTGGAACTTGAACTGGAATGGGAATTGGAATTGGAATGGGAACTGGTTAAAGAACTTCCCATAGAAGTATATTTGTTGTACTTTCCCTTTCCCTTTCTCCCATTTGATTGCGCTATCAGTATTTGTTTTCATTCTTTTTGTTTGTAATTTACTTTTGGTGGCATTTTCAAAAATTTTCCACACGAAAACGGGGAAAATTGTTTACTAATCTATATCCCAACAGAAAAATTAAAAAGAAAAAAAAAACTCTTTTGTGTTTAAACGCATGATTGACAGAGTGACGAACTCTTTGGTCACACAATGAAAAACTAAGTACAGTGGGCACTTTGTATTTAAATAACTTTTAAATTCTGTATGTTGAAATTAAATTTCTAAATATGCAATTTTTAAAAAATCAATTTTTCTATATAATTTGAATTTTTTAAAATGAAAGTAGGAAAACTATTAAGGTAGTACAGTAGACACTCGTTAATTAGAACTACTTTGTATTTAAATAACTTTTAGTTTCTGTTTGTAGAAAAAAGTTAAAAATTTCCCAATAATGGAAATTTTAAAAAAATTAATATTTCTAAATAATTTAAATTTATTAAAAATTAAAGAAGGAAAACTTTTAAGCTAGTACAGTAGACACTAGTAAATTGGACCCACTTTGTATTTAAATAACTATTATATTCTGTATGATGAAATTAATTTATGTAATTTACATTTTTAAAAAATTAATATTTCTAAATAAATTGAATTTTTTTAAAACGTAAAGTAGGAAAACTATTAAGTTTTACTATTAAAAACCATTAAAATTAGTATAGTACAGTAAATTAGAGCCACTTTGTATTTAAATAACTTTTAATTTCTGTATGTACAAAAATATTAAAATTTCTAAATAATTAAAATGTTTAAGAAGTTAAAATTTCTAAATAATTTAAATTTTTAAAAAATTAAATTAGGAAAACTTACTTAAATCAAAAAGTTTAACTTATACTTACTTAAATTAAATAATATAAATTTTATCAAAAAGAAAAAAAACTTAGTACAAAATAAAAATAATATCGAACTTATACTAAATTAAATTAAATATTTTAAATTTTTAAAAAAGAAAGAGAACTGACTTAATAAAAATTTAAAAATAAGTTTAAATTTTAAGTACAATTTAAACTTATTTTTAAATTTTTATTAAGTCAGTTCTCTTTCTTTTTTAAAAATTTAAAATTTTTTTTACAAATTAATATTTTGTAACTATCTGCCACAAAGTATAAAGATTTAGTCAAATTACTTTAACAACTTTAAATTCCAATTTCTGAAAGATAAGAATTTCGAAGAATTCTTACTTGTCAGTCTCCACTGTAATTTCTAGTTGCAACAAGCATTTTTGGGGAATTTCCACCCTATTGGGAAAAACGATGTGATAGCGAAAGAGAGCGTGAAACGACTTATCGCTGGAAGTTTCTGCGAAATCTTTCTGAAATATTTTTAGAAAACGCCGACGTCCGAGATTTTTAGAAGGTAACTCAGAAAGTTCAACGTTCAGCGCAAGTTCTTGTAAATTTATGCCTACAATAAATGTTAGACAAAGATTAGTTGATAGATTGGTAAATGATTCAAGTTAGATTGTAAAGGTTTCGAATTTAATATCGTTCAATCTAAGAGATATTACTCTAAGTCATCCAGGCACTTATAAGAAATTTCTTAAAAATACAAAACCTTAAATAGTACATATCCTTTATTATCGTAGATCGAGGAATTCGTGGGAATTCTTCTCCGTGCATTTGATGACTATGCAAAAATTGAACACGTAGGGAATGCTGAACAAAAACAAACATAATCAAAAAGCTGAGAGCTCTGTTTAATAAAAAAAATTCTATATTAAAAATCTTCCTTATAAATACTATGTACATATATAAAAATTCTTTCCTAAGTATAGAGTTTTTCTTACAAAACATTAATTTTTAGATCAAAAACGAAGAAATATCTATATCTTATATTTGATGTATTAATTGTATGTTAAATTAAAAAGAATTCAAACCTGATTAAAATTTCAGTAATATTACTTAATATATTATCAGGGTATCTAGTTATTTCCCTGTTCTAATAAAGCAAGTCAAATAAAAGTTAATTTAAAAATGTAATGATCATCGAATATCAATTTACACAGCGATTAACTGATTAAACCCTCGTACAAAATAAATGTGAAAACTGTACTTATCGAGCCATCTGACAAATATCTGTGGAATCAATAATCTACTAGCTGCCCATTTACATACAAATATATGTACAATCATCTAAAACGTGGAAATTTTCCAAAAAGGAAAACACTGTCCAGATGTTGCACGTGAAGTCCCAAAAGGGACTGCCTATCGGACTATCGACCTATCGAGTTAGATCCAGAAACAGCACGCGCACGCATACACACACAATCACGCATCGAACGCATGCACACACACACACGTTTACGCACCCACACATTTGAGACCGCAGTAGCAATCTGCACAACAACAAAATAGGTAAAGCGTCTGCTGCTTCTTCTGTTTTAGCAGAAGAAATAACAGTCGAGTTGATGCACGTGAAGTTGAAATAAGTCCCAAAAGGGACTGCCTATCGGACTATCGGCCTATCCAGTTTGATCCAGAAGCAGCACGCGCACGCATACACACACTCACATACACACATTTACGCACCCGCATTTCAGAGCGCAGTGGCAATCTGCACAACAACAAAGCAGGCAAAGCGTCTGCTGCTTCTTCTGCTTCAGCTTCGTCTTCTTCTTGTCTTCAGTTTTTGTTTTTATTTCGTTTTTCGTTACGAGACCTTTTACACGCGCGACGTCTGCTGTCGCTGCCGCTGCCTCTGCAACCAACCCACCCTGTGGCCCCTGCTCATACATACGCACACACACTTACAACACTACCACGCACATGCACATGCATACATGGACATCCATTAAAACGTTGTAAAATTACAACAGCAACGAAACGACGCGAAGCACAAGTGAAATTGGCACGAGGCGCTGCGTCGCTGTCGCAGTCGCCGTCGCGTTGTTGTGAAATTCCCATTCCACGCACACACAAGCATACACACACAATGCTAGAGCAGTGCAGCGCGAGACAGAGAGAGAGAGAGAGAACAGCACTCGCTCAGACGCACACAATTTATAATTGTTTGTTATTCTTTTGTCTCGCTCGCACGCTGGTTATCGGATTTCAGAAAGGCGCAGAAGAAGCAGCAGCAGCGGCAGCACAACTCAAATACCAAATACTACTGCATACTACGACGACAACAACAACAGCACCAACAACAACAACCACCATTGAGTTCAGTTCAGTTCGTTCTCTTTTGGCGCTCGCTCTCGCTCTCTCGCCTCGCAGCACAAAACGAAACGAAACGAGGCCCCAACCATTCCCATTCATACAAAACGACGTTGTTGGGGCATCGCGTAGTAGAGCGAGATAGCACACCATAACAGAGCGACAGAGCGAGAGCTGCGAGTGCAAGTACAGACGCCGCAACGAAGAAGAAGAAGGAAAACAAAATTATTTACGATTTATTTTGATCCACGGTGTGTCGGCGAGGGGTTTTTATGTCAGCGGCAAGTCGGGGCGGGTTTCTCTCTGGGTGTGCGTGTGTGTGTGTGTGAGTCGAATGGGAATGGAAATGGAAACACAACGCGGGTACAGTTGGCAATGGCACGACAGAGAGTGCGCGCTCAGCGCTAGCTAAGAGAAACGCATCGCCCGATGAACTGTGGAACGTAAGTGTTCATTTTCCAAGTGCGCTCTTTTGGCCCATTGTCGTTCCATTCCTATGGGCGAAACGAAATGGCAAACGAACGCGCGCCGTTAGTGTTCTCTTTACCATGCATACACTTTCGTAACAAAGCGCCAGAGAGAGAGCGGCGCTCTTGCGCTTGCTTGCTCTGTTTTTGCTGGCATTCTGCCTCTCCCCACTCTAGTTCGTTACAAACTGAATTTGTCTTGCGCCGTCGCTGTCGCTGCTGCTGTCGCTGCCACTGCTGGTGTTGTTGTTTTTTGTTGTAAACTGTACGCGAATGGTGTTTGTTTTTGTTATTGTCGGTCGTACGCTTTACGTAGCGTTTGTAAATTGATCAAATGTCGTCTCCCCCTTGTTCCTCTCGCTTTACATCTAGCACATTCTAAATTCCCCCCAGCAGTCATGCATCCCGCTCGCACTCGCTGTCATTCCATCACGACGACGACGACGACGAGTTCATAAAATTAGAAATGTAAAGTTTATTGGCGCGCTTTTTGTCCCCACCAAAGGTGTGTACACACTGTTGATGGGGAGTCTTTTGTCTTTGCTGCTGCTGCTGCTGCTCTCAAAATGCACTACAAATCAAAATAAACAATTTCTGTGCCTATTTTCTTCTTACGGCGAGTTGAATGAACCCCACACAACAATCGCTTTAGGGGGGAAAAATCTTCCAGAACCTATCGATAGATAATGACAAAGACAACGCAGCAGATGATGATGATGATGGCGATGATGATGATGATGGTGAAACTCTGCTCGTTTTTGGACTCTCTAAATATTGCCCATTTACGACGCAATTTAATACCAGAGTGGGAGCAAGGGAGGGAGGCGTGGCATGTGTAAAGGTAAGCGAACGTTATCTATTTATATAAACAACAATAATAAATGCGATACGATTTGAATAACACAACGCGAAACGTGAATAAACTCATGACAATCTGCCAAGAGGAGAGAGAAAGAGAGAGACAGAGAGAGATGTCCCATTCAAAAGGGGGGATGGGGGTTGATAAGATAGCATTACAAGCATAACTTGACTCATAACTCAGGCCAAGTGACTTCTAGTTTATTATAAACAAAATCGTTTGAATATTTATTAGCACTAAAAGGCAACAAACAACAACAACGAAAAAACACTAAAAGAAATCAATCAAAAACAACCCTGAACAAAAGGAATAAAGAAGAACAATAATACGTACACTATATCGAAGAGAGAAAGCAGCAACAACAACAACGAAAACAGTGACAACAATGACAATGGGAAATATAAATACAATATAAAAAAAAAAAAAAAGAAATACCCAAATGAAATGAAATGAAAGCAATGAAATGTGCGTGATGATTGGGGAGTTCACAGAAAAAGTAAGGCAACTGGAATTGCAACTGGAATGGGAAGTGGAACTGGAATGGGAACAACAAATGTCTCTGTCACTGGAGGGAGCTCAAGTCTCGTGGGGCGTTCTTTCCTTCAATTATCCTCACACATATTTTTTAAACATCTTTTTAGCTACTTTTTGAAATATTAATCCGGATATCATAAGAATATTTTGAAAAATGAATAAATATACTTAATAAACAATTTTTTATAATCTCTGTGAGATATACACATATATTCTATAGAAATAATAATATAATTATAGAACTTTTTCATTTCAGTGTTTCACTTTATCAGAAAATTGAGTTGAAGTGCTTAAACAGATAATACAGATCACATAATAAGAAAAAAGAAAAAATATATTTACTATATTTTATATTCAATAATTATAGAACGCAAATAATAATAAATTTTCATAATTATTTCATTTTAGTCTTTGATTTCACTTCACACATATTTATTAAACATCTTTTGTAGTAACTTTTTGAATTATTATTCCGGATATCATAAGAATATTAAGAAATAAAAATATATTTACTCAACGATTTTTTACACTTTGTGAGATATATTCAATAATTCTATAATACTTTCATACTTATTTCATTTTAGTCTTTGATCTCACTTCATCAGAAAATTGAGTTGAAGTGTTGAAAAGATAATAAACATAGAGATCACATAATAAGAAAAAAGAAAAAATATATTTACTAAACAATTTTTACACCTCGTGATATATGAATATTGAATAATTCTATAATAACAATAATATTATATAATTTCAGAATTTTTTCATTTTAGCCTTTGACTTCACTTCATTAGAAAATTGAGTTGAAGTGCTTAAACATATTTATAATTTAGATCACATAATAAGAAAAAAGAAAAAAAAATTATTTACTATATTTTATATTCAATAATTATAGAACGCACATAATAATAATATAATTTCATAATTATTTCATATTACCCTTGACTTTACTTTACAGATAATAAAGATCAGATAATTCGTTAGCATCCACATTATGCATGTAAATTCCGTTTAGCTGTATTGTATAATCGCTATTCATTTATACTTTAAAGATTCTTGGAATTCACAATTCTTGTTAATTCCAATCAGTGGAAATGAAACTTAATGATTAACTTCTGCATTTCATTTATTGTGAAATATAGAGTATAAGTATTTTTCCAGATAATAATTTCTATACAGTTCTTAAATTATTTTTGCCTTGAGATGTTTTGTTCTTAAATTGATTGCATTTGGGGGAATTCTTTTTATTTCTTTGTAATATTTTATTCTCAAGTTACATATTTTTTATTTGGGTATTTTTATTTATATTTTTACATTCTTAAGTTTTCTCTATAAACATGCTTTATTTTTTTTGACTATTCCCAATAAATCGATACACTTTCTCTGCTTGTATTTCGTATCATATATAGTATTGACATTCACATTTTTTTGTTGTATTACCATTTTGGTATTTGCTTATCTACAGCTGGTTGAAATAAGCTGTGGTACTTTTTTTTTGTTTTTCAGTTATTTTATATATAAAACATAAAGTCATATATCTTAAGTTAAAACATAAAACTAAAATTCAGCGTTTAAATATATTCAAATTATCGCTTAGTTTGGCTAGTACATATAATGATTTAAAGTTGTCGGTTAGTGCTGGTTAAAATAAGTTGTGATCCACTGTAGCTATCGATCAATATTTCTCACTTTCTACCTATTCACATTCTAAACTCGTCTCCTTTCCATTAATCCATCTATCTGTCTTTATCCACCCTACGCATCACCCCACAGTAACTTCCCACTCTCACTTCCATCACACAAACACACACACACGTACACTCAGTCACTTATTCACACACCAACACAGACGCAGCCATACAATGCGAACAGTTCCAAAGTCCAAATTGCGACTTGGCGCGTATTTGCCTTCCATTCATTTCCAGCTGCAGCTTCAGTTACAATTTGCAGCTGTTGTTGTTGTTGGCGTTGCTGTTGTTTCTTGTCTGCTTTGTTATCTGCTTTGGCACATTGCATAACGGTTTATTAGTGAAGGCTGTTAATACAACTACAACAACAACAATAAGAATAACAAGCAAAGCGACAATAATAAGCAAACAAATGCCGAAGCACGTCTCCAACAAAATTTCCAATGCCAAATTTAGTTTTTGTTTTGATTTTCTGCTTTTGTTGTTGTTGCTGTTGTTGTTGTCATTGTTTTTGTTTATCTTTGTTTTTTTTTTGTTTTTACCTTTTGTTTACATTTTGCACGCAACTGCTTTTCCACTGCAATTGCGTTGTTTAACGACCTTCGCTTAAGACCAAAATAAATAAAAAAAAACAGTTTCATAAAATTCTTTAATTATTTTTTTTTGTGTTTGCTGCGATAGTTATCGAAAACGATTTCTGCAACTTTATATGCAAAAATTTAGTGTTGTTTTATGGTAGTTTCTGTATTTTTAGTAATTTCCAGCGCTTCCAGTTAACAGAAATCCATTAAAAGCGCCAACTTTCTGTATTCTCAATTACAGCGAAAAATGTATAAAAATAAATCATCAACGAAATTCGCAGAAATTCACGCGGACGAAACAACAACAAAAACAACAACAACAATAACAATAACAAGTCATTTGGGAAAAGCCAAATCACAATCAGTAACTGGTACTGACTTTAAGAGCGAGACGGCGCCATTCAGCAGCAACTGCAAGAGCGAGACAGCGCACTCGATGTGGGTGTGTGTGAGAGAGAGAGCGAGAGGTCGAAGAATCGAACGGAGATTTGCAGCTGTATTTTTAGCTTGAAAAGTGATTAACTATACACACTCATAACATAAACTAATTCCGCATGCAATTGCATAACTGCAGTTGAGCATATTATTGAATTTCAACTGAAATTTGCACTATTGAAATGAGATCGAAAACTATAACATAGCTAAACAATATCTAAATTTTGTATTTATTTTGAAATTTAACTTAAAATTTGTTGTATCATTTGCTATTAGAGGTGGAGAACTATCGATAGTCTGCGCCATCGATAGTGATTGATAGTTTCCATAATCTACAATCGACAATAGCAAGGAAAATCTATCGTCGATAGTTTTCGATTGGGCAATAAAAGAAAATAATTTAATTAGTTTTTAAAATAATCCATATTTGTTTAAAGTATGCGAATATGAAATTGGTTTTCCAATCTTTATCTGAAAATAATAAATATAGTGGCCAACTATCGATAGTCCCGATAGTGCCATCGATAGTTCTCTTCACCTCTACTTGCTATACTTACTAAATCGATAAATAATATCTTTACTAAGAAATTATATGGCAATTATCTTATTTTTAACAAGTTTATTCCCTTTATTGAATATTATTTAATATCACTTAAAATTCTTATGTATTCACTTTTGCTATATTTACTTGATCGGAAACTATATATCTAATGTTCTTGAGCGATAAGTGAAAATAAATATATTTTAGCAATTGTCTTCATTTTGCATGCTTATTAGTTTAGTATATTATTCTTAAGGAAATGTATGTAAATGTGGAAGAAAGCATATCCGACCCTATAAAGTATATATATTATTGATCAGCTTCAACAGCAGAGACAATCTAGACATGTCCGTCTGTCCGTCCGTCCGTATGAAACACTGGATCTCAGAGACTATAAGAGATAGAGCTATAATTTTTTTTCAACAGCATTTGTTATGTTTGCACGCAGATCAAGTTTGTTTCAAATTTTTGCCACGCCTCCTTCCGCTCCGCAAATCAAAAAAAAAATCGAATACCAAGCGTAATATTAAAGCTCGAGCTGCGAATTTTGGTATATACAATAACAACTATAGTAATTGTGATTCCTGAAAATTCGGTTGTGATCAGTTAAAAATTATGGAAGTTATTAAACAACTACTTTTGTATGGGCAAAAACGCCTACCTACGCTTTAGCTGAAAATCTGGTATATTGTGCCGTCTTTGGTATATTTTTAATGTGGCACTATATCGATATACAAAATATACAATTTGGTATATTTTAGTATTTTTGGTATATTTAAAAAATAGTATTTTGCAATATTTTGCTTTTATTCAAAATGGGTATCGAGTATCTCACAGTTGAGCACACTAGACTGTAACTTTCTAACTTGTTCTATTAAATAAAGTAGTATATAAAATATTATACTTTATAGAAACTTTATGTTTTTCTATCGAAAAGTGAATTTATATAGATACAGCAATTAATTTAGTATATTAATCTTAAAGATTAACTGTGATCATGTAATAAAATATTATCAGAATTCCATTGCCTTGATGCACACTTTTCTAAACGCCTTCTATTGATCTAAATTATTAACTTTATCAATTATATATATGAACTATAGAAATTACCTTAATTTTACTTCATTATAAATTGAAATTTCATTGCGTAAACAAACCTTTTTCTATCATATCGAAATCTTTAGCTTTATCATTCTCGATCGCCAATTACTAGAGCAATTAGTTCAGTCAGTTTACATTTCAATGAATTGACTTTACTTTCAAAAGTCAGTATATTCGATTTAATACAGTATTTAATTGCGGCACGTGTTTCGCTTGTACTAAATTTAGCCACAACTTGTTTTCGAAGAGTAGTTAAATCTAGTATGTCGTAAATTAATCCCACGAATTCCAATCGATCTGTGCAAAATGTGTGATCTCACTTTCAAAATCTTCAGCAAAAGTATTTTTAGTCACCATCATCAGCTTCAGCCTCAGATAGTGTTTTGTTTTGGTATTTGCATTTGATGCCATTAAAACAGACATTTAATTATTTTGCATTTACTTTCGTTTTTATGTGTTTGTTTTAATTAAATCGCGCACGTGCCGAGATATTTCATAATCACTTTTAAAGAGTCGAAACCACAAATGGCAAACACCAAACAAAGCATTAAATTCATGGACCAAAAATAGCTAAACTTAAAGTGGGCATTAAATCGGAGGTGAATAATATCGTATGATTTATTTAAGTTATAAAAAGAAACTATATGTTATATATTTTTATAATAATAAGGTTGCAATCGTTAATTGAAAGTCTAATAATTCCTGGTTATTAAATAAAGAAGGAATTCTTAATGATTTAAATTGTATTATTTTCTCAGACTTTAATGATTTCATATTATTCAATGAACTCAATTTTGCAATTTAATATTTTTCACTAAAACAGAGTAAATTATTTTGTTTACCCGTTACGCATTTTGAATAAAAACATATACTATAAGTCCAGGACTATTTTTAAAATATACCAAATGTGGTATATTGCCACAAAAATACTGAAATATACCGAATGTGGTATATTACCTCAAAAATACTAAAATATACCGAAGTGTAATATGTGATTTCAGTAATTTAATATAATTTGTGGCATCAAATTTAAAAATATGAAATTTCTAAATAAATTATATTGATTTATTTTCTTAATTAAAAATTAAAATTTACAATACTATTTTATAATTTTATGAACACAATTTTAGAATTTGATATTACTTAATAAGTTATAATAAATATAATATATAAAAACAATATGATAATTTTAATGAATAAAGTAAAAACTAGACTTAACAGTTGAAATATTTGATATAATTAATTTGAAAATATTCACTGATCAATTTTATATAATGAATAGAATTGAACTTCTCAAAAATTATATGACATTATTTTTTCAACTCAAAAAAACATAAATACGAATTCAACATTTAATGAACTTAATTTTTAAATTTCATATTTTTCAATAGATTGTAATAAATATATAATCAAGTTTTACTATTTGATGTCATGAATTTCTAAGTATTCATAGAACAATATTTAAGAATTTAGTATTTAAAGTTGAATTTGTAATTTTCTAATATTTCGTGAACCAAATTTAGGAGTATTGAATTAATTTCTTTAATAAAAATCAAAATTTAAGTCTAAGACTTCCTACTTCTACACGATTTTTCAAATTTAAATTTCTAAATAAATTATAGAGACTTTAATTGAATGTTAAAATTCTAATATTTGATTTCATAAATTCCTAAGTATTCAAAGCAATAGTTGAATTTATAATTTCTTAATATTTCATTATTCAGTGAACCAAATTTATAAATATTAAATTTATTTCATAAAAACAAATAATTCCTAATAATTATAAAATGTAAATTGTGTATGATTTTTTAATTATATATTTCTCAAAAAGTTTATATCTCTAAAATTCCAAATAAAATTAAAAATGAAATTTCTTATATTTTATTTCAATTTAATTGATTTTCAATTGTTGCCTGAAATTTCTAATATTCGATTCAAATTAAATTGATATCAAATAATTTCCTACTATTTCATATTATAAAATGAACAAAATTTAGAAACATCTCTTCTTAAATACAAATAATTCTTAATGATTCCCGATTATTTATTGTGCGTTATTTTAGAATTTTATATGTTATTTTCTCAATAAGTTTAAGGCTCAAAAATTTCAAATAAAGTTAAAAATGAAATTTCTTCTATTCCATTTAAATTCAATTGTTCTTCAATTATTTCCTAAAATTTCTAATATTCGATTTCAATTCAATTCATTTTCAATTATTCCCAGAAATATTTTTCAGAATTTGACATTATTCGAATTATTTTCTTTACTAGATCGTATTTCATTTCTAAAAATCTCTGCAAATTCGCCAGCTAAATATATTCAAAAGTTGCTTGAAATAGTTTTGCAGAAAAGTGATTCATTTGAATGTCAGCATCGGATGCAGCAATTAAGCAAAAGTCAGAAAGCATTTGACTTGAATACTTTTGTGTGTTTTCTCATCTCAAAGAGGCACTCAAGAGGGGGAGGAGGAGGGAGGAAAAGGAGGGGAATTTGTCGGTGCATCGAGACTTCCGGGTTTATTAAGACAGATGACAAACGATGACATGAGAATTTCTTGGCAAAGTGAAATTGACAGCTGAAGGGTGAGAGTCAAAATACATAGAAAACAATAAATACCGAAAAATACTAGGAAAATGTGGTTCCCTCTTGTCCCCCTCCCCCGCTCTTCCACCCCCCTCTTTTGAGCTGCCTGTCAGTCTTTTGAGGCGAACGGCAAAATGTTGACCAATTACTTGGAAAATGCAACAATGTTGCAGCCAAAATGCCCAAGTTGAGTGGGGCACAAATGTCAACCATTAAGTGACAACTCAACCGAGGGGGGCAGGAGGGAGGAGGAAGAGGGGAAAGGGGGCAGCAATGAGTGGCGGAGATTGTCGCAAATTCAATTTCCGCAACAAGAACAACAAACCGTGACACTCTGACTGGCAACAACTGTGGCAACAACCGAGTGTGGCAGCCACTAAATTCCCCCCTTTCCCACACTCCTCTGCCACACGTTGCACGCTCTCTCTCTCTGTGTGTGTGTGTTTGTGCATCTTCCATCTCCATTTTGGCTTTGGTGTTAATTGCTGTCACATGGCAAGCGACAAGCAAAAGGATGCAGATCCATGCGGGCTGCCTGCCTGCCTTTCTCCCTCTCCCTCTCTCCCCCACTCTCTCCTTTCGCTTCATTTTTGTGGCCATTCTCCGGTTGATGATTCAATTGCTCGAGCAAGTGCAGCACTCGCAACCAGTTGACACTTGTCACAGACTGCGATTCATGTGCCTCTCTATCTCTTCCTCTTCTTCTCTTTCTCTCTCTCTCTCTTTCACACATTTGCTGTCTTCTCTTTCCCCTTTTGCCTGTCATAAGTGATTTTTACAAAGTGTTTGCCTGCGTGAATTGTTGCGCTTTTTCGGTTTTACACCGTTTGCCACGTGACATTCGCTTGACACTTAACGGACACTTGTCAGTCAGACCTTCTCCCTCTCCCCTTTTCTCTCTCTCTCTCTCTCCCCCTTCATTGCCTTTCGCTAGCGACCTCAGCGCAAAGAACTGCGACAATATTGCGCATACGCCCCGTTACGTTGTGCTCACCTGCAAACTGAGCAACTGTGACGTCTTCATTTGACTTGTTAATACCCTTTAATGCACTTTTTCACGTCTATCGAATATTATAGTATTGCCAATTCCTACAAATTTGGTGGTGATTATGGTAAAGTTGATCAAGATACTTAAAATATAATTTTGTATGGCGAAACATCAATCGATATAACAATCTGGTATATTTGGAATGTATAACTACATTGAAATAGCAAAAACAGTGTTTGGTATACTTAAGTATTTTTTGGTATTTTTATTTGTATGTAGTTGCTTTGGTATATTTTGTAGTCTATGGTATATTTTAAATGTAGAACAATATGGATCTACCAAATACAGTCTTCGGTATATTTAAGTATTTGTTCGGTATTTTAATTTTGCCTTAGTTACTTTGCTTGACAATCTAGAATATCTAAAATAAAACAAAAATACAGTCTTCGGTATATTTTTAGTATTTTCCGGTATTTTAATTAAGCCTTAGTTGCTTTGCCTGACAGTCTGGTATATGTTCTGAATGTAGAACTACATCGAGGTAGCAAATACAGCCTTTGGTATATTTATGAATTTTTTGGTGCTCTAATTTTGTCTGAGAATATAGTACATTTTGGGCTCTATTGTATATTTTGAATGTACATCGACTTCGGTATATTTATGTACTTTTTCGGTATTTTAATATTGTCTTAGATACTTTGAATGTCAATCTGATATATTTTTAACATCGAGATACCAAATACAGCCTTCGGTATATTTGTATTTTTCAGTATTTAAATTTTGCCTTAGTGACTTTGTCTGATAATCTAGTATGTTTTGAATGTAGATCTATATCGAGATACCAAATACCGCTTTCGGTATATTTAAGTAATTTTCCGGTATTTAAAATTAATATTAGTCATTATCCGTCAATCTAATATATTTTGAATGTAGAACAGCTTTCGGTATATTAATGTATTTTTCGGTATTTTAATTTGGTATATTTTTTAAAATTTAGCTCGACTGTAGCTTGTTATACATATCTATTATATTTCCCAAAACATATTTTTTTCAAGGTTTTTATACTCCTAGGCAATCATTTTAAATTCGATATTGCATGGCAAAGTATCATATATAATCTTAGTTAATTTTATGAAGGATGCAGAACAAACATTTTGAAATCTCATACTTTAAAATGAATAATTCTGAAAAAAGAGCAAATATTTCAATAAAAATAAATTAAATTTATAAACTAATTTCTTTAACTTTAATAATTTAATTACCTTAATTCCCTATTGTCATTTTCAATTTCTAAAGACTATTCGTTATTATTCTTTTTAAATCAATTTTGCTTTAATATTTTGATTACCGTAAGTCAAAATTGTCTTATTCATTATTATTCTTTTGCAAATCAATTCAGATAAGTTTCAGTTACCTTCCTTCCACTTCTTTTCATTCCCATGGTCTAACACATATACCCGATCTGTATTGATTGCGCGGTATGCATGCAAATAATGATTGGACAATGCAAATGCTGTCAGATCCATTTCGCGGACTTTGTTGCTTTTGTATGTGCAACATTTGTGTGCCGTTAGTTGCGGCATTCGATTGTTGCAGTTGTCGTTGCTCTTGTTGTTGTCGTTGCTCTCGTTGTTGTTGTTGTCGTTGCTGGCAAACATTGTCGCCAGCTGTAAAGCTGTAAAAACCATGAAAAGTGCAACGCGGCGTATGAGTAACGATAACGGCCGCAACTACCTCGGGGATTATATCACCATGACGCCGACTGTGGCGCCAGCATCGCAGCCAGCGCCGACGTCGTCGTCGTCGTTGTCGTTGTCGTTGTTGCTGGCAATAACGAGCGCAAATGTTTACGAGCTTAAAAATAAAAATTCACCGAATGGTAATAAAAGAAATAAATATGCGGTAGAACCTCGCGATATGGAGGTGGGCGAATCTTAATGGGAAAACCCCAAAGAAGGGAAGGGGAAGAGGAAAGAGGAAGACTGCTGAGATTTGAGTTTAGGGTGAAGGTTAAGGTGACCATGCAAATAACTTAAGCTGACTGCAGCAAATATTTACAAGCGCCAGACGGAAATAAACCACGGGAAGACAGAATAGAATAAGTGGAGGAAATGCAGGATGTGCAGAAAGTAAGAAAATGAGAATTTAAATCCTACTTATATTAAACATAGTATTTTATATTGTTTTGAGTAATACAACAAATAAATAAATAGTAGCCTGAAAATTATATATAAATTGAATAACTGAAAAACAAATGTTAAGGAGCACTTAAAAAATTGAATCAGCTTGCAAGCTACATTTTTAAATAATTTGTTAAATTTAAAAACCTGATTAAAAATAACGATTTTAGCAAACTAAATACATATTATTTAAATTTCGAAGCAAATAAGTATAATATAAGTTTAACAAAGTTAGATATTATATCTATTAAATAAAAAATTAGAAAATTTGTTCTAAAAATTTCCAATTTATTAAAAAAAATAGTTTTTGTGACATGTTTGTAAATTTGGTAAATTGAAATACATAAAAAAATAAATAAACGTTAAAACGAATTCATTTTAAATGAAATGAAATCAAAAATATTATATTAAAAAAATAAAAATGTATTTTAAAACATAATTTATTAATTATTGCCAAACTATAAAGTTGAAATACAACATGACAAAAATAAAAATGATTTTGAGTTTTCAATTTTATTTTTTTTATTTAAAATAAAATGTTTTTTAAATAAAAATTGAATATCTTTTTTGAACAAGTGCTTCAATTTCAATTTTAAAATAATATAAACAAAAATTTTAAAAATATATAGTTTTATTAAACAAATTATGTAAGTATAACAAATATTTATTGTTCAAATTTGTTGTGCAATGAAATATTTTGAAATTTATATTATTTGTTAAATATAAATGCAAAAATTATTAAAATATTCCAGCAAAAAACATGCATTATTTTAGTTCACATTCATTTATATAAACCAAACTGAGTTTTAGCAAATAAATTTCAAGTTTCAAGTGTTCGTTCTTTGAACCTTACAAAATTGCAATTACGTTGCTTAATTGCATAATAGTTTCGCATTTAATTTAAAACTTGAATCGTAGAACTGGAAATATCCGACTTGCAGTTGTTCTAAATCATATTGAATACATTTTGAGTACATTCTAAGGCGATTGAGCTATTAAAACATGAAATTAATCTACTCAGGTCAATGATCTTTGAATGATTTAAATGTTTGCTGATAAGAAGGATTAAATTTTCCATTTCCAGTTTGAATAAAAGTTATAGCCAAAGCGAGTCGAGCACACCTGTCCGATTTGCAGCTATAGATAATGCTATATGAATATATATTCACAGTTGCATTCACCTCATGGAAATGGGAATCGCGTCAGTTTTTGTTTTTGTTTTTAGTTTGTGCATGGCGGAGAATAGATTGCAAATAAACTATGAAAAATGTGTGCGGCAAGTGCAGCTCGTAAGTTTCGCTCTATCTCGCTGTCTCCCTCTATTTCCGCCACCCCCTCTCTTCCTCTTTCCCACCCTTTCTTTCTCCCTCTCTTTTCGCCACTGTGCTAATGTTTATGTACTTGAGATACTTCGAGGTACTTCAGTTGTCTACACGCGCATTGCAGCCAATGCACTGTGCACCGCACTCACTTCCTCCTTCATCCCCTCTCCCCTTTCTCCATCACCTACAAATGCGCGCCAACTTCCCTTCGTTGCCACTGCCCCTTGCAGCCCCTTCGCCGAGTCAAACACGCGCCTCTTTTTTTTACGAGCAACGCGCAAAACTAACACAAAAACAAAATACAGCAAAAAACAAAAATAAATAATTGAACTACCTAATGAACTAAAAGTGATCGACGAGACGTTACCCTATAAATAAGACATTAGTGAATACTAAACAAAATTACTGCTTTCGTATTTATAACTAACTTGTATCTCAAAAACTTTTCTAAAATGAAATCACTGAATTCTGAAACCTTAAACCGAAAATCTAAAATTGCAAAACAATAATAAAAACAAAATAAATTCTTAAGGCACTTTGATCAAACTAAAACTAAAATTATTTATTGAATAAAAAGCAAAAACATATACCAAATTAATATACCACGAAAACACTGAAAGTAGACCAAATTCTACATTCGGTATACATTCAAAAAAAAACATATAGTCAAAATATACCAGATTGTCAGATCAGATCAGATCCGATATAAGTAAGCGTTTTGGCCCATACAAAAGTATTTATTTCGAGAATATAGGTTCGAAATAACTCTTATTATTCGAATTTTATGGGTGTGCCAAATATTTTAAGCAAACTGGATCTTTATTATTATTATATCTTGATTATATCATTATAGTTTATATAGTCTTATAGTTTCTGAGATCTAAGAGTTCATACGGACAGACGAACATGGCTATATCGTCTACACTATTGACTCTGATCAAGAATATATGATATATACTTTACAAGGTCGGAGATGCCTTCTTCTACCTGTTACATACATTTCCTGCCGGCACAAAGTTATAATACCATTTTATCTTAAAGGCAGTGCATAAAAAATGGTTCTTCACTCTTTCATACTTAATCAGGTTAATTATATAGTATAAAAGCAAATAAATGTAAGCAACGTGATTATATACTATATTTTCAGGGCCAAATGGAATTATCGAAAAACTTCATGATAAGTTTAAATCAGTTAATAGGAATAATTTTAATTTAATGAAATTTTTATGAATATTTTTTAGATGAATAAACATTTTTTCATGAATAAAAATTATAACTTGTAATGTAATAGTTTTCAATTTTGTTTTGAATTAGGAATGCCAATATCGAAAGTGGTGCTGTGCTTATTTTCCTTAAAATTTTTCCGTTAAAAAAAATAAAAAAAAAAAAAACAGCAAAGAATATCCTAATAATTTTAGTTTTAATACATTAGCGGATGACTAGAATATATAACTTCTTACCTTACCTACTCACAATAATGTTAAAATACTAATTTAATTCCTAGACATCAAGAATTTATTAAGCAACATAGTTATTATATTATTTTGTATAATAATTAACATGTAAATAAATAAATAATAGAGTATATAAAAAGAAATGTTTTTAACCATTTTGTACTTTAAGCATTAGTCAAAAATTTTAAAAAAATATTCTTAATTTCGTAACTGTATTATCGAGACTATATTAAACAAATTTATTCACACATAAGGGAACCTACTTTATAGTCTGTCATAGCCGATTTTAGTTTTGTGTGAAATACTCTAACGCATAAAAACAAAACTACGATAATGGCAAATGGCAGATAGAAAGAAGAAGCAGCGGCAGCAGAGGCAGCGGGAGAGGCAGCGGAGACCCCAAACGGAAAGAGCGTCCCACAGTCGCAGACCTGGAACCCATTTTCAACAAAGTTGTTGTTGTTTGCGTTGCTGTTGTTGTTGTTGTTGTTGTTGTTTGTGTAGTTGTTAGTGTATTTGTTGCTGTTGACGTTTTTACACGAGTTTGGTTTTTGTTTTTGTTTTTTACTACAAAGTAAATGTCAAGTGCGAATCAGTGAGCGAGTGAATGACTGACTGCGAGTGAGTGTATAAGTTAGTGTGAGTGTGTGAGTGTAGTGTGTAGTGAGTGTTTAGTGTAGTGAGTGTGTGTGCGTAATGAGCATTACACCCGACGCTCTGTATTATAGTAAATGGCCTTGGGAACGTTTGTTAACCTCATTTTGATAACCAAAACAAAAAAATCGTCGCTCGGCACGCAGGCAACAGGGGCGTGATAGTGAGCGACAGACAGAGAGAGAGAGAGAGCGATAGATAGAGGAAGAGAGAGTGAGAGGGGGGAGTGGCGCTGTGTAGAGGGTGCGGTCAGGGTTACGAATGCAAAAAGCGAGTCGCGTAATATTCGACGACCAGGAAAACATGTAACGCCAATAAGCGTGTCACGCAGTTAATATTCGAAAAACAGAAAGCGCAAAAGGAAAACACACACAAAATGTGAAACAAAACAAATACTACGAACAAATTGGGAAATGGAAAATGGGAAACAGCAGAGAAATGAAATGAAAACTAAAGCAAAAACATAAACAAATAATGGCTTGCCCAATATTTGAACCATTCCCTAGGCCATCAAAAAAACCAAAAAAAAAGGCACGTGTCGCTTTTCTACTATAAAAGGAAAACAAGGAAATGTATTCGAGGAAAGTTGGCGCGGGAAATTATACAAAAATATGGCACATTGGCTGCGAAGCATGAAATGGTAAAATTTCAGAGAAACTTTTTTGAAAATAAAATATAACTTACAAAAATTAAAATCTTTATTTTTCAATTCAATTTTGAAACTTGCTTTAAACTGAAACGTTGAATAAAGTAAACTATAATTTAAATGACTTATATTTTATAATTGAGTATAATTATAGTAAATTGGTGAAACTTTTATTAAGTTTAAATATAAAATAAATGTAAAACAAAATACATGAATTTGAGTAAAAAATAAAACGATAAAAAAAACGTACAATATAAAATACAATACAATATACAATATAACTTAAATAAATTAAATCTTTATTTTCAACATAAATTTTAAAACTTGCTTTAAACTAAAACATTAAATAAGGTAAAATATAATTTAAATGATTCAATGCAATTTTATAATTGAGTATAATTATAGTATATTGGGGAAACTTTTGTTAAGTTTAAATATAAAATAAATGTAAAACAAAATATATGATTATAAGTAAAAAAATATAAATTCACATGATGTTTTAAATAACTTGGTTATTACTTAGTTTTATTTTACTGATAATTGAAAGCAGAAAATTAAATTCATAGATTAAGTATACGACCTTAAAGTGCAAAAAAGCTTTTTTAAGGTGAAATAGAGTTTAATAAAAATGATTTCAATATTGAAAATAAAAATTGTATTACTTCAAAATTATTATTATTATTATTAATCAGATATTGATTTCAAAAAATAAAATTGAAATTACTTGGGATGTGTTCACTTAATTTTGCAATTATAGAAAAAAGTTTTTTATTAAGTATACGAGATTGTATTATGTGTAACCTTTTGAATTTTGAAATATTAAATGAAGTTGAATATAAATTCAATACAAATTGAAGCTTGTTGCATTAAACATTAATCGAATGGCTTTTTCAGACTCTAAAATGTAATCATTTAAATTATTAAGTATACGACATGAAAATTTTGAAAAGTACTTTGAGTTTAAATATAAAAAGAAGTAAGATATAATTAATATACAAATTTGAATTTAAATTAAAATTGTTAATAATAATTAAATGTAAATTTTAAAATTAAAAGGAAATTTTTTTTTAAGTTTGCTAATATTACGAATTTAAGTTGTTGAATTGCAGTTTGAAATACATTTCTTTAAGCACATTTTCAAAACACATTCTATTGCTAATTGCCCCAACATAACCAAGTTTATCGCATAGACAATATATTCAGTAGAATAGTGTAGTGTAGTGTATGTGGCAGTATAATACAATCTAGCGGAAGAATTGATGGCGCAGAGGGAGGAGGAGGCGAAAGTTTCTGGCAACGTTTAATTGCACTCGATAAAAAGCTAAACAAAACGAGAACGTTGATTGCAAGTGGGTGAGAAAGAAGCAGAATGAAAGAGAGGGGGACAGGGTGGGGGGTAGTATGATAAGTATGGAGTGCGGGGGAGAGGTGGAGTAGAGTGCTTGGCCACTTGGCTATGCTGGCTAAGCGCTTGGCAAATATTTATGATGCCGCCAATTGGCGTGCTATGAATAGCTACAAAGAGGAGGAAAGAGAGGTGAAGAGGGGAGAGCGAGGGGGAGGCATTGCATTCGTATTTGTTGCTGGGTGTGTTTGCATACATATCGAGGATGTCAGGTTTTCACGCGCTCTCTGAGATCACGACATTCCCCGAGATCTTGTGACTACCCAAAAACGATTTTCATTAAGTTTGTTTTTGAATTTTTTTTTTTTTTTGTCACCCGATTGGCGAGTGGGCGGCACAGCTTTTGTTGTTGTTGCACTTAACACAACAACTCATTATGCAATGCCAAAAAGCCAACGGCCGTTAAAAAGCCAAAAGATAAGCAGGCACATAAATAAATTACGTATACGCCGCATAGTCGAGGAGTTGACGCTGCTTTTAAAGAGTCGTCGACTCGACACCGGCGCCAGTCAGGAGCCAAGCACCTCTGAAAGGTGCTCGCTCGGTGCTGTCAAAGCGATTCCCACATTCGACGTGAATCCATCACGGAAAACACCCAAATGCTAATCACTATGCAATTGCACAGAGATCAGAGAGCAGAGAGCAGAGAGCGGAGAGCGGAGAGCAGTCACAGACATGAATAGAATTTCAATTGCCACTCAAGTGATCAGCTTCTAAATACCTTTAGATTTTCTAAGAATTACGGGGGAATATGTGAATAAAAATATATTATGATCATATAAATCAATAAAATAGAATTATATAATTAGATGTTAATAAAAATGAATAGCTAAAAATAAGTTTTCAAGCTTAGATTGCGTTTACTATATAGTATATTAAATCTAGTTCATAATAATATGAAATACTTTTAAATTTTCTTAAGAATTCAGAGAATTAATTAGGAAATATTATAAGTTGTATATAAATATTGAAATTATTTTAATAATTTATACTTCAATTCTTGACTTCTTAACTTTAACATTTCTTATTAAATATATGATTATCTAAAATGTTTACGAGTATTATTAACTTTAAATTTCAAAAAGCATTTTATTCAATTTTTACAAGTTTAAATATTAAACATAAACATACAAGTTATTAATATCAATTACAAAACTATATTATTCCATGTTAATAAATAGTAATAAATATTGTTTTTTTTAGCCCAGATAACTTTAATAAAATATAAAAGTTAATTCATTATTATTATAAATATAAACTATAATTAAAGGAATATAATGAAAGGAAAAAATTAATACAACACTTTGACTATTAGATATTAATAAATATCACTAATTTTTAATATTTTTTCTAGTTCAGAATAAGTATAAATATTTACTACTTTCAAAAAATATTTTCGATCGTCTTTGCCTTATCTTATTTTAGTAATTGCCTTTTGAATTATTCATTGATTTTTTATAGTAATGTCACAAATTCTGACAGCTTCGTAGAAAAGTTTTCATATATGTATTTTTATTAAGCATACGCACCGTCCTCCTATCTTTTATCTTTTTCCCCCCACTAACTTTGGTAAAATGGACTATATGAATTAACATATTTTCTTTCTCTATTTTAATTCCAAAAGTATCCACAATTCTTTTGAATATTCTGTTTACTATTGATATACTCTATATTTTGCCTTATTTCCTCAGTTTAGTTTTCTATTTGTTTTGTGAATATCTCTCTTAGGTTACATCTTTTTCTTAACTTTTAACTTTAGTACTATGAATTATAATATTTAACATAAATTCTTTCTCTATCTTGATTCCAAAATATTCATAATTCTTTTGAATATTAAATATCTCATTGATCAACGTTTTATTTTGTCGTATTTCTTTGGCTTAGTTTTCGATTCCTTTTGTGAATTCGTTTCGCAAACGTTCAGGAATGTTGTTTGTTTTGATTTTGTGTCTGTTTGAACTTCCATTCCCATTCCCATTCCCCTTTCACTTTCTCTTTCTCAGCTATCTTCAGCTCTGTTTTGTTTCGGCTTTCGTAATCGTAGAAGTCACCAACAACATTTTGTTTGCCATTGATAAAAAAAAGTGTGTTTCATAATTTTAACTAGAATTATTCTGATGTAATTTAGCAGCTAAAATACCGCGCAAGTTGAGTTGATTGCAGGGTAGCTTCAAAGTTCATTGGCTTCAATTTTTTGGCGCCAAATTTTTGTTTCTGCGACTCATTCAGCATTCAGCTTCGACTTGTTGTTATTGTTGTTGTTATTCTTCTTGCCAGCTCGTGTTTAGTTCTTTATTTTTGTGTTATTTTTTTATACTTTTTTCCTTTCGTTTGCTTTTGGTTGTTGTTTTGTTATTGTTTTGCGACTGAGTTTATTGACTTGGACTCGGCCAAAAAGCAACTCATGAAAAAACGACAGAGAGCATTAGATGGGGAGAGAGGGAGGGAGAGAGGGGGAGCAGAGAGACCGGGCCAATAGAGAACTGGCCCCTTTTAATGGGGTAAGCGAACGTTTATGGAATTTACCACCTTCGACGGCATTTTCTCTGCTTCTCGATCGTCTTTTTGACCGCACATGAACTTTTTTTTGGGGAATGTGCTGCGTGTAATGTTTCCCCTCCCTCCACCTCTTCCCCTTAGTCCCTGCCGCCCACTTTCCATCCCCTCGGAAAGACATCGAGTGAGAAACGAATGTGAAGCCAAAACAAAACGGGCGCAAATAAAAACAGAAATGGGTAAATACGTGCGAAAAAAAAGCGAAAATTTTTCATCGTCGTTGTTGTTGCTGTTGTTGAGAACCACAACAGAAAATAAAAAATAAAATACAAAGTGCTCGTTTCGTTCCCAGCACCAAGTGGCGGGTTAATGACATCGACAACAACAACAACAACAGCAACGACAACGAACAGATAAACAACAACAAGCATAAACAACTGCCGAAAAAAATAAAAACAAAAACAAAAACAAAATTGCCGCACACGAGAATCCAAAACAAAGCGAATTACAACAACAACAACAACGAACTGAATGCAAAGTGAAACAAAAAGTGTATTTAATGTCGATGTCTTGGTTCCGTCTACAACAGCAAAAGCTTCCAGCCCTCTATGGCCAAGAACTTCCCCTCAGCCTCCTCTCTCTCTCTCACTCTCTCCCTCTCTCACTCCCTATCTCATTCAGTTTCTTACTACCATTTGTGGCTCAGCGTTTTGCTGTCTCCCTTGCTCACACACAACACAACGAACTCAGCTCAACAGCCCCTTACGAAGAACCTGTTCGACAAGTCCAAAACGCTACCCATTCTTCCACCCGCTCCTCAATCCAAAAGACAATAAACAACGAGCAGCGTTCTTCGACTTTGTCCAAAACAAACTAAAATAAAGACGAAGTCAAGACACACTAACTAAACATAG
Source organism: Drosophila kepulauana (assembly GCA_023558455.1). Taxonomy (NCBI): domain Eukaryota; kingdom Metazoa; phylum Arthropoda; class Insecta; order Diptera; family Drosophilidae; genus Drosophila; species Drosophila kepulauana. The sequence goes on from CM042369.1 coordinate 42,170,155, forward strand.
AGTATGGAGTTAGTTAGGGTGAAAGCACAAGCCATTTTATACATATTATACTCGTACTATTTATTATAATAATATAGAATCAGCAGCCAGTACTCGCTTCTCTATTTAAATGTTGTATTAAATACTAGATTTAATATAATAAAATACAAATTAAAAAAATAATATATAATACATAATATAATGCTTATGCAAATAATACGTTTTGCTTCAAGAGATGAAGTATCTATGTATTATGTTATATGGTGAAAGTCTGGAAAAAATAGAAGAAGGAACTTAAGGATAAATTTGTTAGATACTGTAAAAGTCTGGAAGAAAAAGTAAAAGGAACTTAAGGATAGATTTGAGTTCGAAAAAAGGAAGAGTGATAAAAGTAAGCGATTGCGAATTTAATTCTCTTTATGAGTTCATATATTTATAACCTTATCAAATAGTTTAAATTATAGAAAAAGTATGGATTGCAATAAAATACAAAATATATTATAGCATACATGTCGTAATACTAATATAATTCTAAGCAACTGAAAAATACCTACGACAGTTAGAAGAACTTCAGGGCTAAGCCTTCTTTTCGTAGAGCTTCTTTTCAATTTTTTTTTAAACCAGAAGGAATTGTGGTAAATTATTGAAATGAATGTTTATTGAATGTGAATGTTTTGGAACGTTACCAAAGATGGAAAAATGCATAGAATGAATGTTTTATATGAATAAAGACTAATTCCTTTTTACAATTTGAAAAATTTATAAAGTAGATAAAATATTTGAATAATAAAATAAACATAGTCAAAGCGGAATTACCAATTCTTAATGTAATAACGAGCTTGCAATGAAAATTACATAATAAACATGCTTTGATTAAATATTATAACAATAATACTTAATTTCATAGAAATAAAAAATACTTAAGATTAAAGTTCACAAAAAATGGTTTAATGCATTATTGAAATATGATCTAAACCATGGATTGAAACATCTTAGCAACCACTCACATTTTGTTATATTTATACATTACCAGAGTTTCACAAACACACAAAATAACTATTCGAGATTCTTAAATTTATTTATATACATATTATTACAGTACAAGTAGTTTAATTATAAAACTAAATTATAAATAGCACTCAGCTGATTAAATTTAATATAAAACGGAAGTGATATAACAAGCTTGGTAAATATAGTATGAGTAGGTTTATTAACTTTTTTATTTACGAGCTTAAAATAAATATTTATAAGTAAATTAAGCGGAACCTAAATTAAATTATTAAATAACTATAAATGCAGTCAAGCATTCTCAAGAACTTTTAGTAATTATTTTGATAATTTAAAATATATTCATCTATTCCTTAAACTTTTATTTTTGTAAAATGTTAATTTCTTTATTAAACTTTTATGAACTTCTAAGCTAGCTTCTATTCTGGGGACTTTGAATAACTAATTTCTAAAGTGTTACAAACCTCATTAGAGCAGCTAAAGCAGCCCTTGTGTAAGGGCATCTCTATGTGGCCCATTGCTTGTAGGCCGGCCTTGGTTCGAGGTTGGCAGTTGGCAGTTGGCAGTTGATAGTTGGTAGTTGGCGGTATCGAGGTTTGTGGTTAAAGATTTCGAGGTTGGTGAAGCAGTGGCAGGGGGAGGGGGAGTGGGGGGCGGTACCACTCGAACTCTCTTTATAAGTAGTTGTTGTTGAACATTATCTATTTTGGCAAGTTCTCGTCTCGTCTATCTCTGGCCTGTTCCCATTTTAACTGGGCTATTGCGACTTAAACCGAACAACTGAATTGAAGAACTGAAATATCAAAACAGACAACAAAACAGCAAGAAGCAGAAGAGAAGAGAAACGTGGAAGCAGAAACAAAACTACGAGTACGACAACGCTTCAAGTTTTATTGAACTTTGGCAAGTTCTAGCAAACCGCTTAGCCCACTTCACCCCTCCCCCTCTCAGTTCCCCTCCTTCAATGCTGGAGCAACCCCCTGATGATTGTTGCTGTTGCTGATTTTGCGAAATTTATTTAAATTGTGTTTGCTTGTTTTTGTTGCTGGCTTTGTTTTTGTTCTTTTTTTTTTGTAATGAAAAGCGCCAACAAGCTAATGATGAAATATTTGCCAGAGTTTGCACTGCGCAGTTTCTGGCTTTTGTTTTTGTTATTTTTTTTGGGGCCAATAATCTTCAACGAGTTGAGTTGAGTTCAGTTCAAGCTGGGCTCGAACCTCTATCTCTCTCTCTCTCTCTAACTCTATCTCTTTCTTCCTCTGCGCCGCATTCTTACGATCTATGGGAACGTGCCAGAAATTGAAATTTTTGTTATTGCGCGGAATGTGGGATGAGGTAAAAAACTATACACTACGCAAAAGGTGTCGCCAAAGAATCGAGATTGCCAAAGAGAGCAATAGAGAAAAGATGGTTTGGCCACTGGTCGTATGCGTAATATACGCTATATTCCGCATATATCGCGGTTATTGACTTGCCTTTGACTTGGCACTTTGCTTCTCCGCTTCTGCTTCCAAGAAATGTGTCCACATGTAAAGTGAGCTCAGCTCGTGACTCACACAAAGTGATAAAGAATGTTAGTTCATCAGGTGGAACATTGCATATTCGATCTTAAGTCTCAAGAGCGTCGATTCTTTGTTGAATCAGCATCGATGTTGAACTTTAAACTAATCCCTGGACTGTAAGCATTGACGTGCTGATAAATAATATTATTTATTAAAGATAAAGCTATAAAAAGAGATACGGGAAGTAATTGTTATTATTTATTTTATTACTACGAGCTAAAATTAGAAAAAAAAGTTGTTTGCATGTTTTTATTGCCAAATGATTTACAACTTTGAACGGTGCAAACATAGATTGTAAATTGGTTAAATACACAGTCAACAATTAGTAACTATAACTTGGCTAATGACATAACTGAAGTAAAGATCTAGTCAACTGGAACAATAACTCAAAACAAACTAGTAAAAAAATGGAAATTATAGATATATGTAAGATCAATTGTTAGTAGAAAAACTTCAAAGTGAAATTATCTAGATATCAATTGGCAAATGAAATATTCTAAAAAAAATATGTATTAAGTCTCATTTAAAAATAAGAAAGTATTAATTAGCTGAAGAATTTGCTAATGAAATAATCTAAAAAAAAAGTAAATGAGCAATATTTTGAAATATGCAATCTATAGTTGGCAGAACAAGTTTGCTAATAAAATAATCTTAGTCAAATAGTAAATAATAATGTAAAACAATAATTAGTAGGTTAATTTGTTAATTACATTTTCTAAAAAAAATAGTAAATAAATCAAAATTAGAAATATAAAATCAATAGTTAGTAGATGAATTTGTTAATAGAATAACATATTTTGAACTAAATGTTAAACAAATCAATATTAGAAAATATCAATAATTTGCTAATGAAATAAGCTGAAAGAATATATATACAGTCAGCGCCACAAAAAAAGCCGCACTTTTAAGGGTTACGAATTTGTAACTTTCAGGGCCTGTGGTTTCATTATATGATTTCGGATTCGCCCAATTTTTTTTTTAACAAGTTAATTGATGGTATGTTAATAAAAGTGCATACCAATTTTTATTTTAAATTTGCTTTTAATATTAAAAAAAATGTTGCTTTTGGTTTCACCCTAGTTTTAACGACTTTTCACTATTATGGCAAACTTAATGAAAAAAATCATAAAAGTAATAACAATGAAAAAATTCAACAAAAACTATTTTTTTCCAATTGAACACCATACTAACTATAAAAAAATTTAAATCTAGGCAATTTAACATTAGATATATTTTTTTAATTTAGCTTAATACTTAGAAATGCCGCCTTTGGCCTTAATTACAGATTTTACCCTATGGGGCATAGAATCGTAAATGGAATCCAAATATTCCTTCGTTATATCGTGTATCCATACTTTTTCTATAATTTGTTTTAGCTCCTCCATAGTTTTGGGCCTTCGCTTTCTTATTTTGGCCCCCATATAGGCCCCAACATTCTCGATTGGACTAAGGTCTGGACTATTTTCTAGCCAATCTAAGGACTTAATGCCCAATTCTTTCTTCAAATTGGACTGATTCTGATTGGTCAAGAGTGCTATTTTCAGATGAGTCCAAATTTAATCTCATTGGATCTGATGGAATTCTCAAGGTGCGCCGTAGACGTGGGTAACGGTTTTCTGAAAATTGCTGCATAGCCACAGTAAAGCATTCACCGTATGTTATGGTATGGGGATGCATATCCAAATATAAAACTGAATCAATTTTAATGGTTCAGGGTATGGTCAATGCAGAAAAATACAAAAAAATAATTTTAAGTGGAGTTGTGCCTAGCATTGAGTCCATAAGTGAAGAAGAAGAAGAACCCATTTTTCAGGATGATTCTGCACCTTGCCATCGAGCCCGATCTGTGAGTTATTCAGTGTCCGATTGTTATCAAAACAACTTATTCAGATAAATTTAACATTTTTCTATCTAAAGATAACAAATTTGAAGGAGGAATTGGGCATTAAGTCCTTAGATTGGCTAGAAAATAGTCCAGACCTTAGTCCAATCGAGAATGTTGGGGCCTATATGGGGGCCAAAATAAGAAAGCGAAGGCCCAAAACTATGGAGGAGCTAAAACAAATTATAGAAAAAGTATGGATACACGATATAACGAAGGAATATTTGGATTCCATTTACGATTCTATGCCCCATAGGGTAAAATCTGTAATTAAGGCCAAAGGCGGCATTTCTAAGTATTAAGCTAAATTAAAAAAATATGTCTAATGTTAAATTGCCTAGATTTAAATTTTTTTTATAGTTATTATGGTGTTCAATTGGAAAAAAATAGTTTTTGTTGAATTTTTTCATTGTTATTACTTTTATGATTTTTTTCATTAAGTTTGCCATAATAGTGAAAAGTCGTTAAAACTAGGGTGAAACCAAAAGCAACATTTTTTTTAATAATAAAAGCAAATTTAAAATAAAAATTGGTATGCACTTTTATTAACATACCATCAATTAACTTGTTAAAAAAAAAATTGGGCGAATCCGAAATCATATAATGAAACCACAGGCCCTGAAAGTTACAAATTCGTAACCCTTAAAAGTGCGGCTTTTTTTGTGGCGCTGACTGTACATACAACGAAATAAAAGTATTAAAAAATAATTGGAAGATAAACTTGCTGACAAAATAACATTATCTCAACAAAATAGTAAATATGCCAAATTTCGTATAGCGAAATCTAACAATTTGTAGGTCAATTTGTTAAGGAACTACATTAAGTAAAATGGTAAATAAATAAAGATTGCAAATGGAAAACAATAATTTTTAACTTGTTAGTATAAATGTACAATTTAAAATAAAAAATCTGTAAGTCGCCTTACTAAAGAAATAATTTATGTTTCTTCTTTCTTTCTGCTCATTTCATTTCATTTTATTTTAGCTGACAGACAAATCAAATTTATATAGAATCCTTTTTATTCAAGCAATTTTTTAAGCCAATAAAAAAACCAAATTCTTATTCTAGATATTCTTTTAAGAAAATGTCGTTTAAATACGATTTTACTTTCCCTAATATTAAACAACAATGAAAAAAGTAAGGTATCTGTTAGTGGTCTTGGTCCACTGTCGAGTTTTGCACAAGTGCCACATTTATTTGCATGATTAATTACTCGAGTGAGTTGGAAACTTATGACCACATTCTATTTCTGGCCTAGTCAAATGACACTTAGTTGTCAGATAGTATGTTGTAGCATAGCTCGTGACTAGTTCCATTTGTGCAATCAAAGCAGTAGTTTGTCTGCCGGATCTATGACACCCCCGTGAATTGATTGATTGAAGGCGTTTGATTTCGCACTTTGTGTCTATCTCGAAAATAGATACGAAATGAAAATGGAAGTTACGAATGTAGAATGTTTATTGTTGTTTTCTTTTTTTGGCGAAAGGTTAACTCTATTTTTGTGGGTGGTTTTTGTTTGCTAACACGTCTGGCAATTGCCTCAGTGTGATAAAAATAGATGGAGCTTCACATTTCGCAGTTTATTTGGTTGGTTTAACTGATTAGGAGAATGACGCAGTCTTCGAAGTCACATTGGAGTTCCCATGAGTAAAAACCAACCTGAAATTGCGAAATCAGTTGACTACATAAAAAAACAAGTAAGAAAGTTACAATCGCGTGTGATCGATAAAACAGTACGTTTTGGTATATTACAAAAATATACAAAACTAAGATACCAAAATTACTAAAATATACCAAAAGCTTTTTTGGTATATTTTCATCACTATAACATTCAAAATATACCAAACTAATATACAAAAAGCACTAATATCCCGAGATAAGATACAAAAATATTCAAATATACCAACATAGGACACCGACGATACTAAAATATACCAAACTAAGATACCAACTATGCTGAAATATACCAAAGTTTTATTAAGTAACTGCATATCATTATTGCATTCAAAATATACCAAATTAATATACCGAAAATTACTCATATATACCAAACTAAGATGCAAAATAGTAAAATATATTAAACTAAAATACCAACCATACTAATATGTACCAAACTAAGACACAAAATATACTAAAATATACCAAAAGCTTCACTTGGTATATGTATAATAAACTAATATACCAAATGATTTATTTGGTAGATGAATATCATTATTACATTCAAGTAATATACCAAACTAATATATCAAAAAGTACAACTAGATACCAAAGGTTTCATTTGGTATAATAATATGCTGTTACTTATAAAATATACCATACTATAAAAATTATACCAGATTCACAGCCAAAGCAACTAAAAACCGTGATAAACAAGGAAGAGGAAGGATTGCGGAATGATCGGGCGATAATCACGTGGCAATCGAAGTAGACAATCGTGGAAGGATCGTAGAAGGATCGCGAAACAATCGCTGTAGGAAACAATCATGAAACAATCGCGAAATAGTTACGCAAAAAACGCGCAGCAATCGCGAAATCTATACAATGTAGTACAGAAATTCGTGGAAAATCAAAGTCAGTTGACTCGTTTTATTTTGATTTTGTTGCGCGTGCCGCAATTGGAAACTTTAACATACTCATCGTAAGCGAGTCATTTTCGAACTCTGTCAATTCACAGGCGGACGCTAATCAAGTTGTTTGCCCAATAGTTTTTACACACGTAATTAACGCGATCGAAATACCCGAAAACAAACGAATCATAATAGAGACTCATGAATATGATCTTTTTGGGGGCAGGTTGGTGGGATCATGACTCGACGGAATTTGACATTTCTTTTGTTGTTAGTTGTGTTTTTTTTTTGTTTTTTTTTTTTTGTGGGGCGCGAAAATTTCAAAGATCGAACTGCGAAAATCGTTGCAGAGCAACAATAAACAACACAATATTTTTGTGTAAAAAAAATGATTTTGTTGTCGCAGTATTTTGCAGTTTTCACATTGTGCGGGGGATTTTTTTTGGTGTTGTTGTTTTTGTTGTTTTGACGTGTGTTCGAATTGCGGTTGCTGCTTCTGCGAATTGCGAAACGATGAGTTTATTTGTTATTGTCGCCTCGGCGCAATAAATAAGTAAATTTACATTCAGCGCAAATACAAAAACAAATGCATAAATAAATAAAAGCAATTCCAAAAATTCGCACACGACCTCAATGAGTCACCACACACACAAAGTGAGTCGCAAAACAGTCGCGTTAAAAAAAGAAAGAGACAGAGAGAGAGAGAGAGTGCCACAACAAACAGCACTCAGTGCGCTGTCATCGTCCCCTCTCACTCCCTCTCTCTCTCTCGCACTCTCACCTGCCTCACTCCTTGGCTGCAGCTGCAGAGCAAAAAACCAAAATAACATTTTAGGCAGTGAGTAAAAAAAAAATCAATTGATGTAAACAATTTCTGAATGCCAACAAAAAAATAAAAACAAGAAAGAAAGCTATAGTCGAGTGTTATCGACTGTGAGATACCCGATACTCATTTTGAATAAGAGCAAAACAGAGCGGTATTCATTTTAAAATATACCAAATTAATAACCACTTATACCAAACGCTATATTCAGTCTATTGATATAGTACTATATTCAAAATATACCATAGAGTACAAAATATATCAGATACCAAAATATACCAAAACATACCAGATCAACTAAGATCCCATAGAAAGATCTTTCTTTAATAACTTTTACAGTTTTTACCTGATCGTAACAAAATTTTTTGGAATCTTTAATACCATAGTTATGATTGTATAAAAATTGTAGTTTACCCTCGTTATTAGATTTTTGTCAATTTGAGGAGGCGGAAGTGGGCGTGGAAAAAATTTGAAACAAACTAGTATTGCGTATAAACATAACAAACACTGTCGAAAAAAATGATGGCTCTATTTTCTTATAGTCTCAGAGATCTAGGTGTTGATACAGGCGGACAGACAGACAGACAAACGGATATGTATCTATATCGTTGCATCTATCGACGCTGATCAAGAATATATTTACTTTATAGGATCGGAGATGTCTCTTACTGGCCGCTGCCAGCACAAAGTTATAATACCCTTCTATCCTATGGGTAGCGGGTATAATCAAAACAAGTTGGCAGCACAATTGGCTTCCCTTAACTCTTAGTGCCTCCATCTCTTTCGCACACTCCATATCTCCCTCTCGTAATTGGCAATGATCAGTTTTTAATTGACCGAAATATACGAGCGAGTGTTTATTCATCCACTCAGAGAGTAGGCTATAAATATGGACAATTTGTTTCCAAAGTTCATTCAACTGTCTCTATTCCGATATATTACGTGTGATTGCGATTCTGATTCTGATTCCGATTCTAATTCCTATTCCTATGGTTGTTATTATTATCGTGGCAATCAATCACATCAGTTCTATAATTAGATCTATTAAGTGCACGTTGTTCGCATAACTGATCTTTGACAGCAACTCAATTCCTTATATTATATTTTAAAAGCAAATCTTTTTTCTCACTTCTATCGTTCTGCTCTAAAAAAAAAGAAGTCGCATGATCTTGAAATGCGCAGATTTTATTTATGTGTATTATTTATTATTAACTCGGCTATTTATGGCTCATATTCATCATTTAATCGTTCAATAAAAGCCAAAAATAAAATGATTTGATTTATGCGGATGTTTAACATAAAGATTGTTGATCTTGGTTTGTATCATTTTGGGGCAGATACTTTATCTCAAGGTGCAGATACTTTTATCTCTACAGTGAATATGATTGATTATTGAAAGGCAGTTAAATTATTGTTCAACAATTAAAGTTTTTGGTTTACACTTTGATTGACCTAAGATACTTAACTTGAGTAACGACAATAATTTGACTACCTTTGTTTTAACAATGTATGAGCCACAAAATTAAATTGTTAAACTATTATTTAACTGACTTTCAATAATCAATCAATATCTATAATATTATATCTTATTTAATCTTCTAATCATTTAAAAGAGTTTGTAAACAAGTTTTCCGGATTGCTTAATTATCTGAAGTAATGCAGTGTTTCCTTATTGTATACGATATCTTACTATTATTATATCTTCACTTATATAATGTCTTTATTCTAATAACATATTAAATATATCCATATAAAATATGGAATTTAAAAATTATTTCCCCAATCTTGGTATTATTTCATTATTTACTTTCTTGATTTTGGTTTTACGATATATTAAAGAATGATTTAAGAAATGCAACCTAATATATATATTGTCTTTCTTTTATAAATATCTTTAATTGATAATATATTTTCCTATCTTCTATATTCATATATGCAAAGAGTTCTTAGATTAACCTTTTATCTTCTGCTAATTTATATGTAGTTATTATTTCGATGTGTAATTTACTTATATTAAATATTAAATAATCTTTTAAGAAAAATATGTGCAATATCTTTAAGATCTATACTGTAAAAATATCTTCAAATATTCTTCCTTAAAAGTGTTTTCCCCGGACTTTAAATCTTTTGCTTTGGGAAAAACAATTACTTGGACTATGCTGATTAAACTGTTCTAACATACATCTTCACAGATAGATATTTGAACTCTGTCAAACACTTTCTTTCCCACAGTCTGAACAGTATTTAGTTGGATTAGTGAACAGTTGTAGCTGCGATCCTTGCCACATCTGCTCAGCGGGAAAGTAACTGAGTACCTTTCCATCACCCGCTGAGATAGTTTTCTTTTTGCAATTCCCGCAAACACACACAAAGCTGAGTGAGTGTGCACTTAAGCTGGGCAAACACACAAACACCCAGATTTGTGTGTGTATTTCAGGCTTAGCCTTTGACAGGAGATCTCTCGGTTGTTATCCTTTTCCATTAGCAGCAACAGGCGAGTGCCCAAAATGCCAATTTCTGTTGGCCTCATGCCGTTGCATACATAATTACAAATTACAGCTGCAGCGACTCGAGTCTGGACATTATGCATTATGTCTTCAGGTAGACAGATGCATGCGAAGCGACCACCGCGAGTGCAACAACAACGACAGCAGCAAGGACTCAAAGGAAGGACGACAGCAAACGGCAACAGCATTAAGCTGCGGCAGGTGCGCGAAATTTTGTTGTTATTTGAAGACAAATCGAAGCGAGATAAACCCAAGCAGCAAATGCTCATTATGCCCTGTAAGGGTGATGGGTGAAAATGGGGTGTGATGGACTATTAAAATGATGATTAAAAATTTGAATAGTTAATTATTATTTTATATACTTTGCATACTCTAAATGTAATGCTTAAAATTTTCCTGTCAAAAACTTTCTCTTTCAACTTTTACTTTAACTTCCATCCTCAACTTTTTATAGGGTATCTTAAGTTGGTTACAACTGAGTCGTAATTTGACTACTGCTGCTGCTTGTCAGCGCAAATAAAGTGGAAGTAAGTGGAAGTAAACATTGGCCAGGCAGCCATGTAATTTGGCTGTTGCTGCCACACAACAACAACAACTGCAACATCAAAAAAAGGGATGCATTGAACTCGAGAACTGTGAACTGCGTTCAACTTCGTCTCTTTTTGTGTTTTCGTTTTTTTTTTTGGGAGAACTGGCAATCAACAGTCAGTCAGCAGTTGCCAGCTGTTGTTGTTTCTTTGATGCAACACGTGGCAGGTGTGGCAGCCGCTACCTTGACGTCTGCAGCTGCTGTCGATGTTGTTGCTGCTGCTTTTGTTCTCCACTTTATTGTTGTTGCTGCAGCTGCCGACGCATTTGGCAATTATGAAGTTGAGAGAGAGAGCGAACGAGCCTCGAGACTCATCGTGGCACAAGGATAAAAGTCAAAGCAGCGCCTCCTTAAGTTGCACCTGTCCTTTTGCTATTGTTGTTGCTGCTGTCGCGTGTTAAGTTGTTGTTGCTGTTGCCAGAGTTGTGATTGTTGAAAAGGAAAACTGAGTTCGCTTATGGTTAGCAAAGATGGTTAGTTGGTGGGCTGCTGCTGTGCTGGGCCAGCCAATTAGCACAGCTTGTTGCGGCAGCTTCGTTATAACTCATTTGCAGCAATAAATGTCGAAAGCGGCAACAAGCAACGAGCAACAAGCAACTAGTAAGGCAGCCAACTAGCAACGTGCAACGGGTGACTTGCAACGGGCAACAACAACAACAACAACGTTAAACAAACTGTTGATGGGCTCCGACTGTATCCGAAGAGTGTGGCAAAGAATTGATTGCACTTTGGCGTGTTTGTTAAGTTGCAGCAGCAACAACAACAACGACAACGACAACAACAACATCGCCAACTACAATGTTGCAGTTTGGCCATTTGTAGTTTGGCTTTTCATTGTTGGAATGTTGCACTTAGCGCACGCCAGCAACAATGTTGCCCAAACAACAACGACAGCAACATGATTGACTTCCGCATTCCACTTTAATAAGTCAGTCGACTCAATGGAACAACAACAGCAGAGAAACAAATACAACTAACGACAACAACAGCAACAATTGAAGTCATGCAAAAGAGAGTTTTGAGATCTGCGCAATATTTCGTCTCTGATCTTTTGGCTTGTAGTTCAGGAATGTGGCAAGTGGCAAGTGTGGCAAGCTTGTGAACAAATACTCACAGTTATTTGTAACATATACAGCATTCTTTTATCTTTTTGTTGAGGCATTGGAGAAAGTCGACAAGGGATTTCCCGCTGCGACATTCCGGAAGAAAGTTCCACAGAAAATACTTTAAAATATTTTGCTTCAAGTTGCGTCATTTAGTCTTTAAAGTTTTTAATTGTGTTCTGCATAGCTTACTTGAATTATTTTGCAATATTTTTGACTTACTTTTATTGCTAAACATAAACTCTTTTCTCTAGAAAGTTCAAATTAATAAGAAGTTGAGAAATTTGTAGCTTAATCATTTTAAAAAGATTTCTTTTGAAAGATTCAAGATGAAAGATTCCTACCAATTATATTCTACTCAATATTGTTGACAGTTATTTCAGAACTATTTTTAATAATTTCGATTAATGGAGACTTCTCAGAACTTCTTTCACAGTTCCAAATATTTTAGTAATAATCGTATTGATTATTTTTGCAATATTCAACAGCTACATTTTCAAAAACGTTAAACTCCATAACATTCACAGGTTTTTTTTAGGACTATTTTAAGTAATTTCGATCAATCAAAGCTTCTGAGAACTTCTTCAGACTCAAGTACTTAATCAATAATCAATAACTTTTTTGAATATCAATCAGCTACATGTTCAACAATTTACAGCTATTATAGAACTATTTCAAATAGCTTCATTATTCAAAACTTTTACGAGTATATCTCATCCAAATACTTTGACAATAATCAGTTCTATTTAAAAATTTGTTAATTCATTTTAGTTTCAACTACATTTCCTATAACGTTCCACTCGATATCATTCACAGCTTTCGACAACTATTTTAAATACATAATACCATCTACGTTCCCCTTGATATCAGACACAGCTTGAGGCTTTTCTGCGAATCACTTGAGCACGCAAATACCCAATGATCTATGAAGAAAGAACGATTATATCATAGCCTGCAGAGATGATGTGTCATGATGTCATCCTATGCGATTGATGTGCAATTATTTCATTCAGTAGCCAGTGGCCATTCATAAGTCCATTGTGATTGTCAGAATAGCTTCGAAAACAGAAATGACAACGATTGCATTTTGACTGATTTGCTTGCTGGCCAAGAGCCCAAATGACTCAACACTCAACAAATGTGAATACAATTTCAATGAACCTATTTCATGGTGAAAAAAACAATCCATCAAACAAAAAAGAATTCGCGACAAACGTCACGAAAAGTCGAACTAAATTCGCAAAATATTAGCAGGGGAATTTTTTAGTTGTGCTTTGTTGTTGATGTTGATTTGTTTTTGTGCCATTTCGTTGTTGTTCGTCATTAAGTTCCGGCCATGTGACTGCAGATATGCAAAAAGCTTTGCTAAAATAACAAGGCTAAATTTGGCCATACACTCAAACGTAGGTGGGCGGATTGACGCCAGAAACTATTTCGCCATCTGATAGCTCAAAATCATCAGAGAAAGGTCATGTGAGTGTGTGTTGTGGTCCAATACTGAGTATAGTTTGATGGCCAAGTAAAAGTTTTAGACAAACATAATCCACACGATGAGTTAGGGATAATATTTCCAAGAATTTCAAAATGGTTTGCCAAACAAAGTTTAAAGAATATTTTAACAAGAGTCTCTAAAAACCTTTTCATTGCTTTTCCTCAATTTCGAAAGGTCAAGTTCCGGGAATGAAAGTAAAAGTGTAAGATTTAAAGCGGCATTAAAGAAAGATTTTGCTGTAATTGTGAATAGCAGAGTGAGTATAGAATATAGTGTGAATAGCGAGCTCCTGTGATGTATTTTTTCATTGGACTTCCGCAATTTGAAAGGTCAAGTTCTGGGATTAAAACTGAGAGTAACAGAGTAAAATTTAAAGCAACATTAATGAATAATATAGGAATGAGTGTGAGTTATAAGTTCTTGTGATGTGTTTTGAAATCGTGATGAGGTTCAAATCGTTTGCCGATCAAAATTTAAAGAATATTTAGACAGGAGTCTTTCCAAAAGCCTTTTAATTGTTTTTGCTCAATTTAATAGATATTATTTTGAAAGGCCAAGTTCCGGGAATAATTGTTTTTGCTCAATTTGAAAGAGATTAACTTAAGAGTTCAAGTTCTGGTAATGAAATTAAAAGTAAAATTTAAACATATAAAGCAACATTAAAGAGACGACTTGCTGATCAAAGTTTAAAGAATATTTAGTTTGATTTATAATATGTATATTATTTTGAAAGGTCAAGTCCCGGAATTAAAAGTAAAGGTTAAAGTATTAAATTTGTATAGAAAAGATTTGCTATAATTGTGAATATTTATATGAGTATAGGAATGAGTGTGAATTATGAGTTCTTGTGATGTGTTTTAATCAAAATTTAAAGAGTATTTAGACAAGAGTCTCTCTATAGCTTTTTCATTGTGTTTGCTCAATTTGACATTATTTCTAAAGGTAAATTTCCCAGAATGAAATAGGTCTGTATCTTAAAACATTTGCCAAACAAAGTTTAAAGAAAATTTCGTCTCTCTAAAGTATTTTCTTTTTTTTTGCTCAATTTGATAGACACTAATTTGAAAGGTCAAGTTCCGGGAACGAAAGTAAAAGTAAAAGTGTAAAATTTAAGGCGACATTAAAGAGACGACTTGCTGTAATTGTGAATAGTAGAATGAGTATAGGAATGAGTGTGAATTATGAGTTCTTGTGATGTGTTGTGATGTGTGTGCGTGTGTGAGTTGGGTGAGTGTTGTGTTGTGTGTGTTTTTTGGGGGGGCCCTTGTGAAATCTTATGAATATTTTGCTCACGCGCTGCCAACAATCACTCATTTTGTTGAGGCGACAACAGCGATGACGACGACGACAGCAACAGCAATGGAATACATCCCCTGTCCCCTGCTACCACCCCCCTCCTCCACGCCCCTGTTGTAGTGTGCCACCCCCATCTATCGTCGCAAAGAAGTCACGTTTGTTGCCTCCCCCGGTTTTTGCCACAAAAACCTCGCATACAAAGTCAATTAGTTGTGATGCCCCGACGAAGGCTTTTTGCTTCAGCTTTTGCTTTCGCTTCTGTTTCTGCTTCTGCTTCTCTTGCTGTTGCTTCTGCTTCTGCTTCGACTGTTGTTTTTGAGATTGTTGGAATACCCTTATTCAACTAATCAAAAATACCATTTAATATAACATATAAGTAGTATATTGATTGTTGGGCACGTTGGTCACACTGATGTGCTCGCTCTCTCACTTGGTTAAAAATCTCAGAAGAGTGTGCATGTGGTTTGGTGCTGACAATAAAATAATAAATTAAATAACTAAATATTCAAGAAGATAAAAGCGCGTGTATTCTTTAATAATAATTGGGTGCTTATTCCAATAGGTTATGGGCCCAGTTCATGCCTAATAATAATATATAAAACAAAATTAATACGCGTCGTTGCAAATTCTTGTGAAATCTTTTTTTTTCTTTGCGTCATAAATACATACATACATAATTGCAAATTCTTGTGAAATTCTTTTTTTTCTTTGCGTCATAAATACATACATACATAATTGCAAATTCTTGTGAAATTCTTTTTTCTTTGCGTCATAGATACATACATAATTGCAATTCCTTGTGAATTTTTTTTTGTCATTTCGTTTTTTTTTTATTGCGATTTGTTGTGAAATTCATTTTTTTTCTCACATTTGTACTATTGCAAAGTAAAAATGGAAAAGTTAAAGTATAACATAAAGCCGTTTACCGGTGAGAAATATTCGATTTGGAAATTTCGAGTTCGTGCGTTGCTTACAGAATTAGAAGTGCTTAAAGTTATTGATGATGAAAAACCGAATAAAGATGATGTTGATTGGATCAAGGCTAATCTATGCGCTAAGAATATCCTCATTGCGCACTTGGGCGACTCATTTTTAGGTTTCGCATCTAGTGACGCCACAGCACGTGAAGTTTTCAAGAACTTAGACGCCGTATACGAACGGAAAAGTTTAGCGTCGCAACTATCAGCGCGCAAACGACTGCTTGCTCTTAAACATTCGGGCGAGATGTCACTTTCAAATTTTTTCATTATTTTTGATGAACTTATCAGTGAGTTGTCAGCTGCAGGCGCTAAAGTTGATGAAATGGACAAAGTTTCACACCTACTGCTCACATTGCCCTCGTCATATAATGGCGTTATTACAGCAATTGAAACTCTTTCAGAGGAAAATTTGACATTAGCCTTTGTTAAAAATAGATTGTTAGACCATGAGATAAAAATTAGAAATGATCAAAAGGATACTAGTAAAAAGGTTATGAAAGTGTTAGTTCAAAATAATAATCATAAAAAGAATTATCAAAAATATTCATCCAAAAACAAGATAACACAACCAATAAATAAATTTAAACATAAGCAAATTGGCAATATTAAATGTCACCACTGTGGTAAGATGGGACATATTAAAAAGGATTGCTATCATTTTAAAAGAATATCAAATTTAAATAAAAATAATAATACCAATAAAGTTAACGAAAGTCCAAATGAAAATATACAAGCACAAACCATCACATCACACGGTATTGCATTCATGGTAACCAACCATGAGACGGATAAATATAATTTTATCCTTGATTCCGGCGCGAGTGATCACCTAATAAACAATGTCTCGCTGTATGCTGATTATGTGGAACTGGAGCCGCCACTGAAGATCGCTGTGGCCAAACAAGGTCAATTCATTTACGCTACCAAACGTGGTGTTGTGCGATTGCGTAATAATTGTGAAATAACACTGGAGGATGTGTTGTATTGTAAGGAGGCTTCTGGTAACCTTATATCCGTAAAACGCCTGCAAGAGGCAGGTTTGACAACACAATTTGACCGTGATGGTGTCACCATATCAAAAAATGGATTGACAATCATAAAGGATTCAGGTATGTTGAACAATGTACCAATAATAAAATGTCAAGCATACATTGCTTGTAAAACAAACAACTATAGACTATGGCATGAGAGGTTTGGGCATATTAGCAATGCTAAATTGCTAGAAATAATGAGAAATAATTTATTTAATGACACAAGCCTAATTAATAGTTTAAAGTTGTCTGATGAAGTATGTGAACCGTGTCTAAGTGGAAAGCAAGCTAGGCTCCCATTTAATCATTTTAAGGATAAGAGCCATATTACAAGACCATTATTTATAGTACATTCTGATGTGTGCGGACCTATTACACCGGTTTCTTTAGATGAAAAGAATTATTTTGTTATCTTTGTAGATGAATTCACACATTACTGTGTCACTTACCTAATACAATACAAGTCAGACGTATTCAATATGTTTCAAGATTTTGTAGCAAAAAGTGAGGCCCATTTTAATCTCAAGGTAGTCAATTTATATATCGATAATGGTAGAGAATACTTGTCAAATGAAATGCGTAATTTCTGTGTCAAGAAAGGGATCACTTATCACCTGACAGTGCCACACACACCCCAATTAAATGGTGTATCTGAACGAATGATACGAACCATTACCGAGAAAGCCCGTGCCATGGTTAATGGTGCACAATTAGAAAAAAGCTTTTGGGGTGAAGCAGTGTTGACTGCTACATACCTAATTAATAGAATTCCAAGTAGAGCACTAGTACATAGAAAAAAAGACCCCATATGAGATGTGGCATAATAAAAAGCCTAACTTAAAATACTTGAAAGTATTTGGTTCAACCGTATATGTGCATAATAAAAACAAAAACGGAAAATTTGATGACAAATCAAAGAAAAGTATTCTTGTCGGATACGAACCAAATGGCTTTAAATTATGGGATGCTATTAATGGCAAATTTATTGTAGCCAGGGATGTTGTTGTCGATGAAACCAATATGGTTAACTCTAGACCCATCAAAAGTGAAAGTTTCCCGAATGATAGTAAGGAAAGTGAAAGTTTCCCGAATGATAGTAAGGAAAGTGAAAGTTTCCCGAATGATAGTAAGGAAAATGAAAGCTTCCAGAATGATAGTAAGGAAAGTGAAAATATCCTGAATGAAAGTAAGGACAACGAAAAAGAATTTCCGAACGAGAGTAGGAAAAGAAAGCAAGCTGATCCTCTGAATGAAAGTAAGGGAGATCTTGATGGCATTGACAACGATAGCAACGATGTTGTAACGAGTAGAAGAAGTGAAAGACTACAGAAAAAGCCCCAAATATCATACAATGAAGATGAAAGCGATTTAAATAAATTAATTTTAAACGCTCATGCTATTTTCAATGATGTCCCAAACAATTTCGATGAAATAAAATATAGAAGCGATAAGAGTTGTTGGGAAGAGGCTATACAAACTGAATTAAGTGCTCATGAGATGAATAATACTTGGACAATTACAAAGAAGCCTAAAGATAAAAATATTGTTGACAGTAAATGGGTATTTTCCATTAAACATGATGAAATGGGTAATCCAGTTAGATACAAGGCTAGATTAGTGGCTCGAGGTTTTACTCAAAAGTACCAAGTCGATTATGAGGAAACATTTGCCCCTGTTGCTAGAGTTTCGAGTTTCCGATTCATGTTATCTTTGGCAGTTCAATATAATCTGAAAGTCCATCAAATGGACGTTAAAACAGCATTTTTAAACGGCGTGCTAAAGGAGGATATATACATGAGACTTCCTCAAGGTGTGTCGTGTGACGGTGAAAATGTGTGTAAGTTGAATAAGGCCATTTACGGTCTCAAACAAGCAGCTAGATGCTGGTTTGAAGTTTTTGAAAAAGCCTTGAAAGAATGTGGTTTTGTGAACTCTCCAGTTGA
The DNA here is from genome assembly GCA_023558455.1 of Drosophila kepulauana. Classification (NCBI taxonomy): domain Eukaryota; kingdom Metazoa; phylum Arthropoda; class Insecta; order Diptera; family Drosophilidae; genus Drosophila; species Drosophila kepulauana. Next base: position 42,188,918 of record CM042369.1, read on the forward strand.
TCGCTGTATATATATTCTTGATAGAGGTAACATTAACGAAAATATATATGTTCTATTATATGTTGATGATGTAGTCATAGCTACACATGATATAAAAAGAATGAATAATTTTAAAAAATATTTAATGGAAAAGTTTAAAATGACTGACTTAAAGGATATACGACATTTTATAGGTATAAGAGTAGAAATATATGACGATAAAATTTTGTTAAGTCAATCTGCCTACATTAAGCGTTTTTTGAATAAATTTAATATGAGTGATTGTAATCCGGTCAATACTCCTCTACCGAATAAACTAAATTACGATGCGCTTAACTCAGATGAGAACTGCAGCGCACCATGTCGTAATCTTATTGGATGTCTAATGTACGTAATGCTATGTACACGACCTGACTTAACTACTGCAGTAAATATCTTAAGCAGATATAGCAGTAAAAATAATTTAGAACTTTGGCAATGTTTAAAAAGGGTCCTTAGATATTTGAAGGGTACCATTGATTTGAAACTGATTTTTAAGAAAAACGAAAAGTTCGAAAATGTATTAGTTGGCTATGCTGATTCTGATTGGGGTGGAAATGATATTGATCGAAAAAGCACAACGGGCTATTTGTTTCATATGTTTGATTCAAATTTAATTTGCTGGAACACAAAAAGGCAAAACTCAGTAGCAGCCTCATCAACTGAAGCTGAGTATATGGCTCTGTATGAAGCCGTAAGAGAGGCCCTATGGTTAAAATCTATTCTAAACAGTGTCCATATTAAAATTGAAACCCCAATTAAAATTTATGAGGATAATCAAGGCTGTATAAACATAGCTAATAACCCCTCATGTCACAAGAGAACCAAGCATATTGATATTAAATATCATTTTGTACGAGAGCGTGTTGAATCTAATGAAATTTATCTTGAGTATATTTCGACAGAAAATCAAATCGCAGATGTCTTCACCAAGCCATTGCCAGCTCCCAGATTCATGGAAATGCGGAACAGACTGGGACTACTTAAGGATGCAGATATCTGAACAAACGTCGATACTGTCAATATTAATTTTTATTTTCTTTCTTTTGCTTAACAAAAAAAAAAAAAAAACAAATATCTATATATATATATCATACATTTAACCAAATAAGGAGACAATGAAGTCAATTAAAAAATGAATTTAATCTAATTTAAAATAAGAAGACAATGAAGTCAATCTAAAAATGAATTTAATTTAATATTAGACACTGAAGTCGCTATGTAAATTTAATTTAACGTAAATGTAGATTAATATTATTTTGTAAACAAATTAGATAATAAGTGATTTGATCGGGTTTTTCTGGGTTTCCCCGTATCCTCGCAGCGAATGCTGAATCACATTACATTCCCAGAATTCACACCAGCCACATTAGAATAAGCATTTTTTGAATTGTTATTTTAAAAAATATGGATGTTATTTTTGAGGGGTGCGTGTTGGAATACCCTTATTCAACTAATCAAAAATACCATTTAATATAACATATAAGTAGTATATTGATTGTTGGGCACGTTGGTCACACTGATGTGCTCGCTCTCTCACTTGGTTAAAAATCTCAGAAGAGTGTGCATGTGGTTTGGTGCTGACAATAAAATAATAAATTAAATAACTAAATATTCAAGAAGATAAAAGCGCGTGTATTCTTTAATAATAATTGGGTGCTTATTCCAATAGAGATTTAGGCCAACAATGACGCACAACAGAACACAGAATAGAACAGCATTGGACTATTTTTTATGATGTTGCCACCACCATCAGCCAGTCAGCCACGCTGCTGCCACGCTGATGCCACGCTGTTGCCACCAAAAAAAAAAAGAGAAAAAAACCACCGTCTGCCCCACTCGGCACTCAGACAGTGTCGCGAAAACAATATTTGTGGTTGCATAAAGGCATAGCAGAAGAATAATCTTAGAACATAGAACAAACATCAATTGTCTAAAGCATTAGGCCTAAGTCATCTAGATAGATTTTAAACAAATAGTTTAGATATATAAACTGACATGACTACAAAATACCTGTACAACAAAATTCATAGACTTTGAGTCATTGAATAGTTTTTAATATACAAAAATTCCTTTTTAAAAGACAGTAAAATTTGTATCTTAGAATAATTTTTAATGCTACACAGAAAAAAAACTTGCTATAATAAAGAATAGAATCTTGAATCAAAATTGTCAAAATTAAACCAAGAACGTTTAATCTTAAATCAAGATCGACAATCTACAAAATAGCTAGATTTCCTTATCTTGAAACTCAAGATTATAATCTTCAATTTAGATTTTTTCTTTTTGTGTAGAAAACATATTTCTAATCTGCATAATATTTTGATTTTTATAAAAATATCTTAAATGATTCAATGCATCTGAAAAACCAAAAAATTGTGACCACAAAAATATGGTGATTCAATATGATCAATTTAAATTTCATGACTAATATAATACAGCATCTTTAATATGACAATAAATTTTTTTTTTATTAACAAAACAATGTTTATCACGAAAGTAATAAACTTTACAAGTCTATATAATAAAATACCAATATAAAAAAGAAATACTTTATTCGATTCCAAATTCTTTATTTTACAGTATTAAGAGAAAATTGGATGTTCATATTATAATATAGACCTAATACATGATCTTAAAGGTCTATAAAAAAGCATCTTATATTAGCATTATTAATTCCTATTTAACTTGCTTTGTTTTCTACATGATCGTAAAGCCTTCTTAAAATGCCAAAAATAGAACTTGCTTTACATTTGATGTGCCATAAATTACTTCTATTAGATTTAAAGTTATTTTATTTTAAATAATTTAATTTCATGTTAGATTGTTTTTGTTTTTTAATAAAAGAAAAATATTAATGAAATAAAAAGAAAATCTTTATAATATTTACTTTATCTTCATTTCTTATTTCTATTGAATTTATTTTCTTCGTTGCAAGTTTAATTATTTTACATGATGTTATTTCATGTTGAATTTGTTTTGGTTATTTGTTTTTTTTTTTTAATTTAAAAACGAATTAAAAAGAAAATAATTTTTATATTTTATCATATCTTTTTTTATTGTGATTGAATTTATTTTACTGTCTTCGTTGCATTACTTCAATATTTTAATAGCCATAAAGTTCTCACATCAAGTGTTTTGTAAATAATACGCAATGTTTTCTCCTGCCTAATTTGTGACTAATTAGTAGAAAACATGTTTAGTCTGTCTCTTTGTTTAGTATTTGCAAACAATTAGCCAAAGTACTTGTATACGGTGATCTACATCTCTTAATGATTTTTGAAATATTCGTACAAAGTCTAAATTTGATTGTGCCTCGTTTTGTTGATGTTCTTTTTGCTGCTGTCTTTTCTGTTTCTGTTGTTGCAGCAGTCGCTCAAAAGACGTCAACATATTTTTAGCTGGCGCCGGAAATACGAAAGCCTTTTGAATGTTTTCATTTTATTTTCCTTTTCTCTGTTTCATTTTTTTTGTTCGGCTGGTATTTGCCTTTGTTGTTATTTTTATTGTTGTTGTGCCTATTGTTGCTGTGGCCTTCGCTCTTGGACATCATCAAGACGCGTTTGCATAAGAGACAGCAGGAGGAAGATGGTCTCCGGGATGAGGTGGAGTTGAATGGGGGAGGCGGATGTGATTGGTTTGGCAGTACCAAACGGCGTGTACCTTGTATTTTTAGCTAATCACGCGGATAAGCCGAACACAAACTTTGTTGCGTATTTATGAGGCAAAATATTAAAGGCATATAAATAACACTCAAACGATTTAGTTGTGAGATTAACGACTAAAAGATGCCCTACAAATGTTTGCAGGGAAACAAAAATGAGATCACATAAAAGAAGGCTTCTTTAAACATTTATTAGTTTCTGTTGACTCTTTTAAAAATAATAAATTTATGACTGATTAATAATAATAAATACAAAATAAGTGAATTCTGTATGTGGAAATAATAAATGGAAATACTAAAATGAAAAGTATATGTGCAAGTATTTTTTAAATACTAAGTATTTTTTGTTGTACTATTTCAAACATATTTTTAAGCATATTTAAAAGATAGAGTATTTTTTCTGCACTATTTCAAATATACTTTAGGTATTTTATAAATACAAAAATACGTGCTCAAATATATTTTTAAGTATTTTTTAAATACTATGTACTATTCTGTACTAGTTTAAATATGTTTTAGGTATATTTTTATACTAACTATTTTTCTGAATTATTTAAAATATATTTCCAAGCATTTTTAAAATATTTTTCTCTACTATTTCAAATATATTTTTAGGAATTTTTAAAATACTCAGTGTTTTTCTGTACTTGTTTAAACATATTTTGAAGTATCTTTAAAATACTAAATATTTTTCTGCGCAATTTCAAATATATTTTTAAGTGTTTTTCTGTACTCGTAAAAGTAAAAATATAATTAAAATTGCTCAGAAAAATACTTAGTATTTTAAACAGAAATTAAATTCAAATTGTATCAATTAATTTACAATAAATTAAATTAAAGTTAAATGATATCTTTAATTTCTCTACCAGGCTCACCCTCCCACGCTAAGTAGTTACAGGGTATACTCGTAAAAATAAATTTTACGTTTGGGGAAAACTTTTTTTTTGTGTGAAATATTCTTAAATTTAATGTGCGGCAAAGTAAACAAGCGATACTTATGTAGTACCCAAATAGGTCCATAATCTGGGCAACACTCGTAAAAGTTAGTGTGCGTGTTCGTTTGAGTGTGTGTGTATATGTTTTGGGGTGTATGGATTAAGTGAATGATTATTATTAGAATGCGAATGCTCATTAGAGATGCTTGGGCTTAGCTGGGATTTGTTTAAAACAAATACAAAATATTTAAATATTTATAAATCAATTCGAAATGCTGTTACTCGACTTTAAGCACACAGATAAATATAGCCAAAAGTAAGACTGAGCATATCGATGGATGGATAGATAGCTTTCCGGGTTGATTAATAAAACATTTGCCAAACAATCGACTTTGCTCTCATTTGTACTTAGTTCCACATCGAAATTACAGCAAATTCGCTTAGAACTCGTTCCGTTCCTGCACTTTTTGAACTCGTGTCCTGAACTGAACGTGAGTGGATAACCCAATGACAGGGCAGCTGGCTGGTCAAAAAAGCAAATCGATGTGCCAAAAAAATTGGAATAGAAAAAGGAAAAATGCTGCAATTGGAGTTGCTCGATGACAACTCTATTCTGACAATGCTCTGTGGCCATAAGTCACCCTTCAATTTGCCAGTTTGCCACTTGCCTCTTGCCACATGCTGCATGGAAAGTTGCTTGCTGCTGGAGTTAAGCGATGACAGCGCACAGGATGAGAGAGACTGAGATGGACGGGGAATGAGGATTCTAAGCTGACTACGTGCGTTGCGTTAAGTGAAAAATACATACAAGAAAATTGAGGCACGCGACGAATTACTGCTAAAACTGAGGCATGGAAATGGAGCTGAAGCTGATGCTGAAGCTGCTGAAGATGGAGTTAAAGTTAAAGTTGAGTTCGGGGAGCTTAGAATTAGGCGCCCGAGTGTGTGGCACGATGTATGTGTTGAGTGTGTTGTGTGTGCGTCAAATGTGAAAAACTGTACGTTGACAAGATTTATGTGGCAAGCGGCAGGGGCAGCTGACAAATGGGCGAAGCCAGCAGAGGGGGAAGTAGAATGATATAGAGACTGAGGCAGAGACTGAGGAAGAGGCTGAGAGACTTGCCACTAAGCTGCTGCATGGCTTTTTTGATGCCACATCCACAAGCACAAATGTGCGCAGGAGACGAGGACGAGAGGACGAGGACAATGGCAAATAAAAGATTTTTATTATCACATTATGCGGCAGCAGATTTTGCCCTTAGTTTGTCGTTTGCTATCGCCCTTGTTGACTAGTTTACTTTTTGCCTTACGCGCCACGCCCCAAACCAGTGTCGCATTTGGATTTAGGCCAAGTTGTTAAGTTGGCTGGCCCCAAAAAAAGGCAACGGCAAAAGGCAGGTTGGCCAAATTCAATTTGCCAAATGAAATTTCTAGACACGGGTCCAAAGAGCAAGCATTAACTAAGGAGATTCAAGTAAGGGGTGGACAACAAGAGAGATACCCTAGAAAACTATAGACAAGTAAGAAAGTTATAGTCGCGAGAGCTCAATTTTAAGATAGTTGCTAACCATTTTAAGTAAAAGCAGCACAGGGCGATATTGTTCTTAAAGTATACTAAAGAAATATACTACAGAATATTTAAATATACCGAATATACTAAATTAAAATACTACCCCTTTTGCCTGTCACATTTGTATGTTTTCTGGAGGGACAAAGTTATTCCTAAAATTAGTATATTTTTGTATATTATTACTGAAAAATATTTAGATATACCGAAATTTGTTAAATCAATATACTTAATGTTTGGTATTTTAATCTACTATTATCATTATATATATCTAACATAATTAAGAATACTAAAATGTTTCGATTGCTATATTTGGTATACTATTATACTACATCTTCTGCCTGTTACACACATTTGCTGGAGACACAAAGTTATTCCTAAAATATACCAAATTAATATACTAAGAAATACAAATATATATTAATGGCTATACTTGGCATATTAATATACTATGATAAACATAATTCATATACTGAAAAGTGCTAAAATATACCGAACGATAAATTCGATATATTACTATACTATTATCAGTACAATTAATATACTGAAAAATACCAAAATATACCAAATATGATATTTGGCGTAATAGTATACTATTATCAACGTTTTTAATGTCCTGAATAATACTAAAAATATACCAACTGCAATATTTGGTATATCGATATACTGTTATCAATAAATACTTCAATATACTAAGGCTCAGAGTTATAATTTTGCATACTAATTTGAGGTCATACAACTTAAAAGCCAAACATTTCTTCTACACCATGACAAGTGTGAACAACCCGCTTTGTACTCCGTTTTTACAGGGTATAAATGGAGCATTAACAACGACGTCAGCATTGCAGACATCGTGAGTTCTACTTGGCTGCCACTTCGCTCGTCTATTTTCGTTTACCGCCTCGACAGGGAGTATTACTAATTTGGATGTTATGCTCCCGGATTTGTTGCTGCATCACATGCTAATTATACAAAAATAGATCACGTGATCTCGGGAGGGGTTCGCGTTGCGTTAGTGTCACTTTGGATTGGGGATTATGGAGGTGGGAGGTGGGGTGTGGTGTGGTGGGTGTCAACTGTTGCATGTCGTCGCCTGCTTAGAGCGAGCGTGGAACGAGGGGCGAGTGTCTAGAACATTTTTGCGCCTCGTGTCGCATCAGTCAAGCACGCAGCTTGAAGATTGATGCGACGCCACCTGAAGAGCCCCCCAAAAGCGAACTGACAGCAGGAAGGTGGAAGCCAAAAACAGCTGAGGAGCTGAGGCGCTGAGGAACACAACTATTTGGGTCAGACTTGGATGCACAACTGAGTTGGCCACTCGAGCGCGGTGTGACTCGCCATGGAGCAAAGCTAATGACGAAATTCTTGAGAGAGGGGAAGAAGGGAGGGGAAGAGATGATGTTATTCTTAGAGTGAAGCAAAGTGAGAGGTCGCAGTTAGGGAAATTAATAAAATTTTGCGAGCAATTGCAAAAAATTAGCCATGGCCGATGATTGTTGATGTTGCAATCATTAATAATGTAGAAGCAGCATGCATACGAAGTGGAGCCAAGTGTGGGAGTGGGGAGTGGGGAATGGGGAAGCAGAGCTTTGCTTTGACATGATTAATGTTGGAATTGTGTGAGTGGCATACCTACTTATAAAGGCACAAGGTAATAACGAGCCAAGCATTGGCTGCCCCCAAGGTTACGCGTCATTTGGAACGGGAATGAAACCGAAAAGTAAAACAAGTCACAAAAATATACATACATATACTATTTGCAAGAGAGTCCAGGAATTACAGGCCAAAAAGGCCATCAAACATTTATGGAAATATTTATGGATTCTATTATAAATAAACGACAATAATTATTCATAATATTGTTCTGGACTAATAATAGAAAACTCATTTTAAGTTGCGCAATAATTGGAAAAGTTTTAGAGGAAGAAAAATACTAATGTAACTATTATTAGATTAGATGTTCATTTGGGAAATTATAGAATTAATTTTAATGTATTGCAATACGTTAAATATGACACGAAATATATTTTATTTTCTTTAGAGAAATGAATTGATATTATAATGTTTTATAAACGAGTATTTTTATGTTTTTATAGATATACCACAAAATCCAACTTATTTGTTTAGAGCAATAAATATTATAATATTTAATTAATTAATTATTTAACGAATATTTTAATGTTTTTATGTGTTGTCTTTAGAAGTAAAATATAGTATTATATTTTCTGTATGAATAGTTGTGCGAATACCTCGGAAAGTGCATTGTTATTTCTTAAAAGAATTAAAAGAATTTATTTTAATATGTATTTATTTTATTTTTGAATTTCAAACCATATGAAATGATTATTATATAAAGACAAATATCTGCAAAAATAGTTATGAAATATATCTTGTAATATTTAATCAGAATATTTAGAATCTTGCAGTAACTAGAAATTGTGAATAACAAATAAAGTTGTTTAGGAGAAATTTCACAAACATTTTCTACATTTCTGAAAACAATGAAAATAATTTATTAAACAATTTTATTACGATATTTTAAGTTATCTCTTAGTAATTGTAAACATTATAAAATTGATTGTGAATAATGGAATATTTTCAACAATTTACTCCTAAGTTACTTCCCAATATTATTCCTATTATTATTTAATTTACAACGATAGACATAACCAAAAATACATCGATGAAGTCTTCTTAGTGTAAATATTGCATTACTCACAATAAATAACGTTTACTATACAATAAATACTATACATTATATTGATTAAATTTTATACTTAATTATTTGAATTTTCATAAAAAGTTTGATTTGTGGAATACATCAAACACAAATCAAACTTCTTGAAAAATGAAAATAATTTAGTATAAAAGTGAATAAATACATTTTATATGATTTATTAGATTGCAATCGAAATGAATTTATTGTGAATAATCCAATATTTCCACTAAAATAAGCTCTTCATTGTATTTTTAATAATGTCTAACTTATCGTCTTCAAATAATTAATCATCACATTTAATCAGCATATCGTACATATTCGATCTATTGCATTAATTACTAAATTCATTGTGAATAGTCACGAATTTGCGCAGAAATCGTTCTTAATGTTTTAAGACTAACCAAACAACAATTTAAAATAATTGCAAAGCGAACGCTTGTTTATGCACATTATCCATAATTTTATTATTAATTGTTGTCACTGCGAAAAGTCATTAATATTGCCAAAAAAAATAATAATTGCATTTATTAACCAGCATTTCTGACAATTACTCGTTATTGATTTGGTGTCAAAACCGCTCCATTGAAAAATGGCATTGCATCAAATTTGATGTGCTGTCATTGTTTTCATTTTGTTAATTATTAAACACAAATAAATGAGCTAACAACAAATGTTGCATATTAGGACTGGGCAATTGATATGCTAACCGCCCATATATAGGAAAGCGTCTTGTCATTCATGCTAGTTTGCTAGCTAGTAGTACATGGCGTATACGCGATATATTATGAGAGTTGCAAAGTTGCATTTAATCAGCTTTATAAATTGTTTTTTAGGCATTTTTATGTGTTGTCTGACAATTTGACAGGCGAAAACCGGACAATCATCGTTGTCTCAGTCTCCTTTCCCCTCCCTCCCACTTCCTCCTTCTCCTAGAGCTGTAAGTGCCCCGCCTCGTCCACCTTCCGTCTGTCAGCTGACAATCAAAACAAAAAAAATAATGTCAGAAGGCGACATCCACGAAGTGCTTTGCAACTGCGAATGAAACCGAAACTGAAACAGAAACTAAACTCTAGACACTGACTAAGTGGAGTGTTGTTGAGGTGCAGCGGAAGGGGAGGCAACTGAATGCTGCCCAGTGGGGCAACATCAACAGCAACAACAACAGCAGCAACAACTAGCAAACAGCTTGCTGTGTAATCCGTCATTTGTTCGCATTCCATTCAAGGCTGCCTGGCCAGATCCGCCTCAGTGGGTCTCGCTCACTCGGCCTACTACCAACGATCTCAGTCTCGCTCTCTATCTCTCTCTCTCTGCCGCTATCTCCCTCTCTCTGTTGCACCTGGGCAGCAGCAGCTTTGCGGCCATTTGGCAAATTGCAACTTTTCGATAAATTCGAATCATTTGTCATTGACACAAATAGCTTTCAAATTGCACACACAAACACTGATAGAGATAAAGAGAATGAGAGAGAGACAGAGACAGAGACAAAGTGCTGTGTGGCATGAGGGGGACAGAAAGGGGGCGAGTGACGTTGCAGCTGTTGTTGTTTCGTGTTGCAACTGCTGCAATTGACGACGTTCTCAGCGGAAATTCCCAAATACAGCCAAGCCAAAACACACACACACACACACACTCAGAGATATTGCCAGAGATCAGAGACCAACAGCAGAGACTCTTGCAACTTATGCTCTAATGTTTAAAGGTATATTGCACGGGTAAGAAGCTTCAACTTTAGACTACAAATTAATGTTATCAAATTTTTAATTTGCTTGATCTAAATGAATTTATTTTCACTCATTTGTTATAAATTTTAATGTTTAGAAAAAAAGAGTTTAAAATGCAGATTAAAACAATTACAGAAGCGACCTTAAGATACTCGCTACCCATTTTGAATTAAAAGCAAAATAGTGCGGTATTATTTTTCAAGTATACCGAATTATTATACTGAAAATACTAGAGCATATCATAAGCTATATTTTTGGTAAATCAATATATTTTTACTAATACAATTAATAAACTTAAAAATACTACATTTTAACGCAGGCTTTATTATAACAATCAGCTTTTATAAATACAATTAATATACTAAAAAATATTAAGATATACCGCCGACTGTATTTCGTTTATCAACAAGCTATTATCAATATAATATTCCAACACAAAGTTTTTACTAAAATATACCAAATTAATATACTAAAAAATGTATATCTATGTACTATTATCACTATATCATAGTACAGAGTTATAATACCCTCCTTCTCAATGGGTAGCGAGTATAAATATATTAAAATGCTGATGAATTATCTCTCTATTCCTTGACAAAACGAACTATTTAAGTTTGAATTGAATCTAGATCTAAATGACAATTCGATATGAAGTTTAAATAATATTGAAAAATAACTCAGATACCTTTGCAAACATAATCTTAGTAAGGTTATCTAGCCGATTCTATAATAGACTAGATGTATAGTCTAGAGAGTGCAGAGCTCAAAGTCAGTTCAAATAAAATATTTAACTAAAATGCTCCTCAATTTCTCAAGTATGTCGAATGTAAACATTTTTGTAAATATATTTTTTTAAATATTTTATTTTTTTTATTTATAGTTCTTCCTGGACAAACATCAACCAGTTGAATCGGAAAGCCGCCCTGATGGTGCCCTGCATCTGAAGTATGATTTCGTTTCTTCCAAATTATTGAGGTAATTATTCCAAAGGTATCTGAGTTATTGTACATTATTATTTATGCTTCATTTCGAGTTGTCATTGAATCTAGATCTAAATTACAACTCAATATGAAGTTTAAATAATATTGTGAAATAACTTAGATACCTTTGCAAACATAATCTTAGTAAGGTTATCTATCCGATTGTATAATAGACTAGATGTATAGTCTAGAGAGTGCAGAGCTCAGAGTCAGTTCAAATAAAATATTTAACTAAAATGCTCCTGAATTTCTCAAGTATGTCGATTGTAAACATTTTTGTAAATATATTTTTGTAAATATTTTATTTTTTTATTTATAGTTCTTCCCGGACAAACATCAACCAGTTGAATCGAACCCTAATCCGAATCGGCATCAATAGAACCCATAAATTGGTTTCTCATGGAGTATTTTCGTAAAGAGTCGGGAAGCCTCTTCAGAGCTCTGGGAGAATGTGGGGGTCTGACAATACTTTTTAATTCGCGTATTAGCTGACGTATAATTTGAAGGACTCGACTTGTTAAACTTGTCATTGTCCTTACTATGTATTGGCATGACTGCAGAATTGCCAAAAATATACTGTTCCAGTCCACCCATTTAAGAGAATTTATAATTTTTGCAATATCTTTGCAATCTTTTATTATGCCCATAGTATTAGAGGTTTTTATTTTGTCAAATAAATTTAAATACTTGTAATTTAAAATAAATAATAATTTCTATGAATGTCTATGTCTATTTGAATGTCTAGAATAAATAATCGTCTATATAACCTTACTAAGATTATGTTTGCAAAGGTATCTAAGTTATTTTACAATATTATTTAAACTTAATTTCGAGTTGTCATTGAATTTGATAGATCTAGGTGTGTTTTTATATTATAATTATATTTTATTATTATAACTTTGTGCCGGCAGGAAATGTATATAACAGGTAGAAGGAGGCATATCCGACCCTATAAAGTATATATATGTACACATTATTATCTCATATAACTTGTTTTTATACCCGCTACCCATAGGGTAGAAGGGTATTATAACTTTGTGCCGGAAGGAAATGTATGTAACAGGTAGAAGGAGGCATCTCCGACCCTATAAAGTAAATATATTCTTGATCAGCGTCAACAGCCGAGACGATATAGCCATGTTCGTCTGTCCGTCCGTCCGTATGAACACCTAGATCTCAGAGACTATAAGAGATAGAGCTTTAATTTTTTTCGACAGCATTTGTTATGTTTTCACGCAGATCAAGTTTGTTTCAAATTTTGCCACGCCCACTTCCGCCCCCGCAAATCAAAAAATTGAATAACAAGTGTAATTTTAAAGCTAGGGCTACGAATTTTGGTATATACAATAATTACTGTAGTAGTTATGATTCCTGATTTGGTTGCGATCAGATAAAAATTGTGGAAGTTATTAAAGAAATACTTTTGTATGGGCAAAAACGCCTACTTACTATGGGTCTGAGTTGCTTTGGCCGGCAATCTGGTACATTGTGCCGTTTATGGTATATTTTGAATGGTGTACTATATCGATATACCAAACATACTATTTGGTATATTTTTAGTATTTTTTAGTGTTTTCGGTATATTTTGAAAATGATACCGCAATATTTTGCCTTTATTAAAAATGGGTAGCGGGTATCTCACAGTCGAGCACACTCGACCGTAACTTGCACAGGTAAGAAGCTTCAACTTTAGACTAAAAATTAATGTTATCAAATTTATAATTTGTTTGATCTAAATGAATTTATTTTCACTCTATTTGTTTTTTAATTTAGTTCATTTGTTATTAATTTTAATGTTTAGAAAATAAGAGTTTAAAATGCAGATTAAAACAATTACAGAAGCTACCTTAAGATACTCGCTACCCATTTTGAATTAAAAGCAAAATAGTGCGGTATTATTTTTCAAGTATACCGAATTATTATACTGAAAATACTAAAGCATACCATAAGCTACCCTGCAGTTCTGAGCGCTAGTTCGTTGCTGGTGAAATAAGCGCTTACCAGGAGCCACTCACTACTTACAAAGTGGCGTCTAGCCATGCGTTTTTTAATTTCCGTTTTTGTATGAAATGTCCGCAAATAGGGTCAATCGCCACCGCCTCGATTACCACGAACTAGTGAAATAGTGCAACATATTAGGGTCAGTAAAATAAGTGCTTACATTAGACCCCATGGAACGGCCGGTAAAATAAGTGCTTACATGGGACACCATGGAACGGCCGGTAAAATAAGTGCTTACATGGGACCCCATTGAAGGGTCAGTAAAATAAGTGCTTACTTCGGACCCCATGGAAGGGTCAGTAAAATAAGTGCTTACATCGGACCCCATAGAGGGGTCGGCCATTATAAATTAAAAAAAAATTTACAATTACAATTACAGTTTTTGTTTAATTTTATTTTTTCTTTATTTTAATAATAATACTTTTATTACTTTAAGGCACCTTGAATTTTAAAATATCGTTTTTTTTTTTTGGAGCTGCAAAGCCTTTCTCAACTGGTCCTCAGTTATTGAATCTGGAAATAAAAAGGATTCAAAAAGTTTTAATAGATTGAAGTGGATAATGATTATTAAATAATTATCTTTTAAAATACTCACCGATCATAACACCAAAGAAATTGTCTTCTTTTTTAGGCCGCATTTCCCTGTCATTATTTCCATAACGTAGATTTTCTGTCATAATTTCCACTTCCTCTTCTTTAGGCACATTGTCGCTTTCCACTGTAGAACTATGCATTATACTAACTGCTTGAAATTCTTTTATTATCTGTTTATTTTATATTTTACACATTAAACATATAATGCATACATAAATTATTTTTTAAGTAACTCACCTAATAATTGATCGCGGATCCGCTTTGCACTTCTCAACTCAAATGCTTGCAATAATTTCATCATCTAGGAAACACAGCTGCGTTTGAGTAAAAGAGTAGCACAAAATAAAACAAAGACGCGTAAACAAACAGCGATGTAAAGCATAATCGAAGTTTTCTCTTTAAACTTGTGTATACTTTTTCCACAAAATAACAAAAACAAAAGCGATGCTTGCCGTTATTTTGTACTTATGCTTTAATGCGCATATATTTATTAACTAGGTGGTTCGACGTTCGATTACTATAGGGTTAATCTAGTAAGTACCCATGTAGTGATCGACGAGGTAAGCGCTTATCCAGCGCCAATCGCAAACTCGAGTCGACTCGGTGGTTCGACGTTCGATTACTATAGGGTTAATCTAGTAAGTACCCATGTAGTGATCGACGAGGTAAGCACTTATCTAGGGCCAATCGCAAACTCGAGTCGACTCGGTGGTTCGACGTTCGATTACTATAGGGTCACTTTAGTAAGTACCCATGTAGTGATCGGCGAGGTAAGCACTTACCCAGGGCAATCGACACCTCCAGAACTGCAGGGTATATTTTTGGTAAATCAATATATTTTTACTAATACAATTAATAAACTTAAAAATACTACATTTTAACGCAGGCTTTATTATAACAATCAGCTATTATAAATACAATTAATATACTAAAAAATACTAAGATATACCGCTGACTATATTTCGTTTATCAACAAGCTATTATCAATATAATATTCCAACACAAAGTTTTTACTAAAATATACCAAATTAATATACTAAAAAATTTATATCTATGTACTATTATCACTATATCATAGTACAGAGTTATAATACCCTCCTTCTCCATGGGTAGCGAGTATAAATATATTAAAATGCTGATGAATTATCGCTCTATTCCTTGACAAAACGAACTATTTAAGTTTGAATTGAATCTAGATCTAAATGACAATTCGATATGAAGTTTAAATAATATTGAAAAATAACTCAGATACCTTTGCAAACATAATCTTAGTAAGGTTATCTAGCCGATTGTATAATAGACTAGATGTATAGTCTAGAGAGTGCAGAGCTCAAAGTCAGTTCAAATAAAATATTTAACTAAAATGCTCCTCAATTTCTCAAGTATGTCGAATGTAAACATTTTTGTAAATATATTTTTTTAAATATTTTATTTTTTTATTTATAGTTCTTCCTGGACAAACATCAACCAGTTGAATCGGAAAGCCGCCCTGATGGTGCCCTGCATCTGAAGTATGATTTCGTTTCTTCCAAATTATTGAGGTAATTATTCCAAAGGTATCTGAGTTATTGTACATTATTATTTATGCTTCATTTCGAGTTGTCATTGAATCTAGATCTAAATTACAACTCAATATGAAGTTTAAATAATATTGTAAAATAACTCAGATACCTTTGCAAACATAATCTTAGTAAGGTTATCTAGCCGATTGTATAATAGACTAGATGTATAGTCTAGAGAGTGCAGAGCTCCGAGTCAGTTCAAATAAAATATTTAACTAAAATGCTCCTGAATTTCTCAAGTATGTCGATTGTAAACATTTTTGTAAATATATTTTTTTAAATATTTTTTTATTTATAGTTCTTCCCGGACAAATATCAACCAGTTGAATCGAACCCTAATCCGAATCAGCATCAATAGAACCCATAAATTGGTTTCTCATGGAGTCTTTTCGTAAAGAGTCGGGAAGGACTCGACTTGTTAAACTTGTCATTGTCCTTACTATGTATTGGCATGACTGCAGAATTGCCAAAAATATACTGTTCCAGTCCACCCATTTAAGAGAATTTATAATTTTTGCAATATCTTTGCAATCTTTTATTATGCCCATAGTATTAGAGGTTTTTATTTTGTCAAATAAATTTAAATACTTGTAATTTAAAATAAATAATAATTTCTATGAATGTCTATGTCTATTTGAATGTCTAGAATAAACAATCGTCTATATAACCTTACTAAGATTATGTTTACAAAGGTATCTAAGTTATTTTACAATATTATTTAAACTTAATTTCGAGTTGTCATTGAATTTGATAGATCTAGGTGTGTTTTTATTTTATTATTATATTATATTATTATAACTTTGTGCCGGCAGGAAATGTATACATATAACAGATAGAAGGAGGCATCTCCGACCCTATAAAGTATATATACATATTATTATCTCATATAACTTGGTTTTATTTTATGTCATAGCTTCGCTGAGATTGGTCATAGAAATTCTTTCCATGACTGTCTCTTCTTTGAGTGTAATTGAATTATGAGTAACAACAAATGTAGCAATTAATTTTGAAATAATATGTTTCAAATGGTAAATAATTAAAATAAACACAAACAAATTGAATGTTGAAATTCAGGGGAATATATTCATATCGGTTGTCTACAGTATAGCTGACTAATTTCGACAATAATTTATAATACGCTTCTAACAAAATCAAAACAGCTTGAGAATCGAGCGAGCTAAAGAAAGACAAATCTCGAGGTCAAGCAACCATGTCCAACCATGCGTGTTCGTCCAGTGGAGGTTTCACTGTCTTATTAAGTTCACATGCCGCTCCTGGCAATGAGTGTGTGAGTATGTATGTGTATATGTGATTCACTGGGCCAGACTAGATGCAACTAGTTCTGTTGATAGTTTGAATGCTTTGTGACTTTGCAGATATCACAATTTCTGACAAAAGTTTTGGTGATTCCATTAGGCGCGGTGAGTGGAGAAGTATGACATTCCTTTAACACCTCAGCGATGAGATCTTTTGGAATCCACACTTTCCAACACACGTCATCAGTGACTTGTTCTGTCGCCACATGTTCAGAGCGGCTGTAAATAATTTGATCTACTATTTTTAAGTCAGGCATTTGAGTAAGCTGGGCCTTAACTTTCTCTCTGCCGACTTGAAATGAATTGAGGTAGTATCTACTACCTTATTGACACTTAGCGAAGATAAGTCCTCGGTGTAAGTGCGAGAAAGAGCATCAGGTACTACGTTCTGATTGCCTTTCCTATGCACGATTTTAAACGAAAAGGCTTGCATCTTAAGTGCCCACCTTGACAACCTCGAGCTTAAGTCAGTTTGCGACATTAGCCATTTTAATGAAGCACGGTCGGTGTATATCGAAAACTCGTGACCTTCTTCATAAACACGAAATTTCTTTACGCACATTACTGCTGCTAAACACTCCTTCTCCGTAACTGAATAGTTGGCACCTATTCAATTTCCGTGATATAAACGCAATTGGTACATCGTTACCTTCACTATCATTTTGCATCAGTACCCCTTCTACACCTGTGTGACTTGCATCACAATGGATTGCAAAAGGTTTGGTGAAATCTGGACTACGCAGCACTGGTGCTTTACAAATCAGATCTTTGAGTAACTCAAATGCCTTCTGAGCTTCATCTGACCACAAAAACTTACGCTTCTGCTTTAAAGTATCAGATATCGGAGCCGCAATGCCAGCATAGTTATGGATAAACTTGTGATACCAGCCTGTTGTTCCCAAAATCATAGCACTTGCTTAATCGGTTTCGGCACTGGAAACTCTTGGATCGCTGATACCTTGTCAGGGTCAGTTTGTATCGTACTTTGACCTATAACAACATTGATGTTGAGTCCTGCCAGTGTTTGAGGACCACTAAATGCTTTTTAAAAGAGTCAAAAATTACTAACAAGTCATCCAAATATACGAAAATTTCATTTCGCAATTCAGATGGAATGACTTTGTCCATAAGTTTGGTCATGGTCTGTGGCGCATTAGTCATGCAACAAGTTCTTTCGTTTTCAAATATTATTATTATATTATATTATTTTCTTTTTACTTTTTTTACAAAATTGTTTTAGTTCTGAATCAGAAATAAATAAAAACGTTTTTTCGTAAGTTAAGGGCAGTAAAATTAAAGTTTAATAATTCATATTTTTGTTAATTAAAAATAAAAATATATTGGCGCATTTTCTTCTAGTGATGGCTAAAAAACAAGGTTATATAATATATTCACATTTTTTTATTTCTCTATTTCCATCTTCAAAATTTTCAACATAAAATGGATATTGAATTTAAAAATGTGTTTAAGTAAATACAATTTTCAAATATAATATATTCCGAAGATTTTTTAAATCATTTTGTGAAATATATTATGGTGAAAATAAAATGGTTTTTTGTTTAATTACATATATTTTGTTTATTAATTATATTAAATCTGGTATAAAATACTAAATTAAATTTACAGAAAAGGGTACTGGCTGCTGGGGCCTTTCAATTATCATAATTTAAATTAAATTTGTAAATATGTATATATATAATATATATATATATATTATAGTGGAATAATGTGGAATAAAGTGCAACAATATATTCGCTTAAGGTAATCATAATTTTTAATGAATATTTATTGTGTTCATATTTGTTGCAATTATTTACACAATTTTTTGCACACTTTTATTATTAATCTTTTTGCCAATTTGTTTACAATTTAAGTGCTCATTTATTGCATTTAGATATTAGACGTCGTCGGACATTGTCTTTTCGTCTTGCACTTAGTTCCACAATTGAGAGAATCGTTTTTGTTTTTACCTGTTTTATGGGCCAAGGGTATCTGAAGGCTTTCGCACTTTGCAGTTTTCGTGTTGTACTCGTATTTTCTGTTGCTGTTGCTGTTTCTGTTTCGTTGTTATTATCTTTTGTTGCTGCCAGTTGTTGTTGTTGTTGTCGCTGCTGGTGGCATGCCGCATGTTGCCGTCGTGTTGTTGCCGATTTCAAGCTGCGACGGCGGCAGCAACAATCGCTTAACAATTTCTGCCTCAGTTGTGTTCTCTCTCGCTCGCTCTCTTTCGGTGTTGCTGTCTCTGTTGCACACGCTCACAATGACCCAGTTTCCAAGCGGAATGTAAACAAATTTGACCTGAAAAACAGTTTTGCTGCTGCTGTTGCTTTGTAAACAAAACGCAAAAGCGACTGAGACGTCGACTGCGGCTCAATTTGCGCCAAAGTGTGTGCGAGTGTGTGTGTGTGTGTGTTCGAGTGTATGTATGTGTGTGTGTGAATTGCGTTTTCATTTTGGCCTTTAACGTCGTCGAACACAACAAAAATTTGCGCTAACACAGTCATTTAGCCCAATCTGAAATAGTTGTGGTAATGAGCGGGTTGCAAGAGGGGCGGGGGGAGGGGTCGCAACTTGGTTGGTTGCATGAACAGCTGCCACAATAACAAAAGATACAAATAATCATTGCACAGCACAAAAATCAAAACAAGTTGCGAACCAGGAGAAAGACAAGCAAAATACCAAAAAAACAAAAAAAAAAGAAATCCAAACTCCGAATAGAAATGTGAAGATTGCAATGAATATAAAATTCGAATATGAATATGAATTATGAACGCTGAGTAAGAGATTAAAGCAACAGAAAAAATAACAACAATGGATCATTAGCATTAACAATGCGGCATAATATTTTGTGCCAAAAAAAAAATATGTATATATTTTTTAGTGCAAATTTGTGGTTGCCACAGGCGCCGCCGTTGCAAAGAGAGGCAAGCAGCAAGAGGCAAGAGGCAGCCACAAGTTTAGGACACCTTTCGAATTGGCCCCAGGATTGTTAATGGACAGCCACGCCCTGCTGCTGTCTCCTTTCCTTACTTTTGACAAATAAACAGTTCAATTCCGAGTTGAAATTGAAAGGCCTTCGAGTGGCTCAATTTGCAAGTTGAAAGTTGGCTAAAGTAGCGAAAGGTTGGCCACAAGAAATCTTGCCACATCAAGTGACTGCTGGGAAAGCTGCAGTCAGGGTGGTCTTATTTTAATTGATTCAAAGGGAGATTGGGAAGAAGTTTGAATTATGAAAGAGTAGAAAATTTTATAATTATAGGAAATACTTTTCGAAAATAATTTAAGTTATAGCAAGTTGATTTAGACGTATTTGAAATTAAAGAAGTGGACGAATAATATTAAAATAATTTAAAATATATCAAATCATAAAACATACCTTTGAAATAAGCTAATAAGCCCCGAAGCTGTTGATCATAATAGGTATGATTGTGTTCAAAGCAGTAACTGATCTTGGTTGGCCAAAGAAATATCACATCAAGTGGCTGATTAAAAGGGAGATTTTAATAGGGAAGAAGTAACATAATAGAATAATATTTTATAATTATTAGAAATACTGTGGTAAAATAGCTGAAGATACGAAGAAAGAGTTTAAGTCAAGGAAGAAGTATTCGAGAATTATAAGAATTACTTCTGCAAAATAATTTAATGTATTGTAAATTGTAAGATTTATTTATGAGATAATGTTAAAAGTACCGAAATTGCCTACCATAATAGTTATGATACCTAAGCTTTTAAAAATTTGTTATTTAGGAAAATAGTGATATTAAATTTTTGTGATATGGATTTGTGAACTTTAAATTACATCAACAATCTTAAAGTTAAAAAAAATGTGAATATAAAATTGGAATAAATTGTTTAGCATTTAAGATTTGTGATTTACAAAAAAAATTAAGTAAGAAATGATATAACTAATTTTAATATGAATATAAAATTGAATTTTTGTTACGAATACAAAAATAAAGCTAAAATTGGAATCCACGATTCAGAAACACGTTCAGTTGAAAATGATATTCTAGATGATGAATTTAAAAAGTTTAATTTACAATTTAGAATGTAGTAAATGTTTAATTTATATGAGTACTAATTATCTTTAATATAATGATTGATGTAAAGCTGAAATTCAAATCTTACATTTTAAAATTAGAAAATTGTTTTGTTAAAATCGTTTTTAAAGCTAAGTTTATTGGGAGTAATAATTTGAAGCTTAGATAAATATTGAGCTTAAACTGATATGCAAGATTTTCGAAACTATTGATTTGACTTGTTAAATATTTTTGATTTATGAAATTATTGGAATACATCATATTATTTTTTAGAGTTAAAATTGAGTCGAAAATCTTTAATTTTGATTTAAGAAAATGTGAAGTGGAAATCTGCATTTTAAATTTTAGATTTATGAAAACGTGAAATGAAAGTTGACAATCAGGCAAGGAATAACTTTTTCAATTAAGTAATTTCAACAGTAAATTGCGCATTAAAACTTTAACGACTTCCTAGCTAGCTTATTGCTTATACTAAAATTTAATATTTCAATTCAGACTTTAACTATTAAATGGATAAATTGCGACTAATATTTTAATCAGTTGTCCCCCTGAAATTGGCTGTCGTACACATCATTTGAATGGATTTACTCATAATGAAACCGTTTAAGAAATAACAATTGCTTAAAGTGCCAGCAAACTTTTTCTATAATGTTTTCTGCAATGATTATTTTCAATGCTTCACTTTCACAGCGTCGCGTTTTGCGGCACATCTCACAGTTCCTGCTTCTTCTTCGTCTTCTTCTTCTTCTGCTTCGTCTGGGGGTTTTTCCCATAATTCCTCATTTCGTGATTGCAAAAATTTTCACCCATGTGTCTGTCTTTCACTCTCCGTATCTCTCTCTCTCTCTCTCTTTCTCGCTTCCATAATGCGCTGTTGTTATTTTTCTATTTCTTTTTTATTTGTTTGCATAAAAAATGAAATTTCAAAAGCGTTTCATTAATTTTTTTCCATCTTGTGTTTTGTTTTGTTTTGTGTTCGCTGCTCTCTGTAGTTTCGTTTGTTGTGATTTTTTTTTTGCTTCTGCTGCTGTTGTTGTCTATTTTGTGGCCACGCCCCCCGCTTTGCCGCCGCCCCCGTCCGAAGCGATCTGTTGGCAAATTTTTGCGAATGGCTCACGTAATAAATTCCATAAATTGCGTTTTACTTTGACACACATAACTACTCTCAGTGTCTCAGTGTCGAGAGTGGTTATTGTTGTTGTTGTTGTTATTGCTGTGATTGTTGTAGTATTTGTTGTTGTTGTAGCTGTCAGTTGTTGCTGTTTTTGTGGCATGTAGTTCACAGTTAGTTGACGCTCGCCGTTGTTGTTATTATTGCTGTTTTCACTTGAGTTTCATGTTCAGCGGTTTATTTTTCTACATAAGTGAAGTGCGAGTGTGTGTGTGTGTGTGCGAGTGTGTGTGTGTGCTTCTCGCATTCTCTGTTTTTATCTGCAAATTTTGCTGTTGTTTTTGTGGTTCGCTTTCGCTCGAACACATTGCGTAGCCCAACAACAACAACAACAACAGGATCATAACAAACAAACAATAACAAGGGCAATGACAACAATAACAGCTGCCAAATTGCAAGCCAATTGTCAACATTTATCGTGACAGTCACCAAATGGCATCATCATCATCATCATCATCAGCATTGTTGAGATTATGATCATCATCATTAGCATCATTAGCTGGCGGCAACATTGTCAACATGCAACGTGGGCGGTCAGAAGGTCAAAATTCGCAGCTTTTCTTTTGCCAGCCAACGGCAACAAAACAAAGCCAAAACACACACAACTGAAAAACAAATGCGACACAACACAACGCAAAAAACAACAGACTCATTGAAATTTGTTTTGGCTTCACGTGGCGTATGAGTAATTTCTGTACCGTTTTGCTTATTGAAAAATTTGCGTTTTGCCAAATTGGTTTGGCGCGCGCAAAGCGATCCCAAAATGGGGAGGCAAAACGTCAGGAACACTTGAAACCCAACCGTGTTGACACACAAAAACAAAACTAGCAACAACAACAAGCAAGATCCGAAAAGGAGGCAACACGTGGAAAAGTATGAAGCGGAGGCAAATCGACTGAAAAACGCTAAAAATAACAAAGTGGCAAAAAATGTTGACAGGCCGTGGCACCAAACACAAAAAATAAACTGTGTGGAAAAAAGTAGAGACAACAAAAAAAACTACAGCAACAACAACAACAACAACAATCGTGTCTGCCTCGCGGTTTTGTTTGTGTGTTGCCGTTGTGTACACAACATTTGCAACATTGTTGCAGACGACGAAGCAAATGGAAATGGATGAATTGCATTAATAATGCACCCAGACGAGACTTGTCGAGGCCGCGCCACAGACAACAACACAGGCAAGTGGCATGCCGCAGAAAGTGAAAGAAGATCGTGCATCGAACGAGCGAGCGAGTGAAATAGAAGATCGTCTGCAAGCTTTGCATTCTTGTCTCTCTCTCGAAGACAGCGGAGCAATGGGAGCGTGAGTTGGCAACATTTGCAGACAGTTATCGTTATCCTCGTTGTTGTTGTTGCTGTTGTTGTTGTTGCTGTGGTTGCTGCTGCTCAAGTTGCTATCGTTGCCGAAGTCTATGCAAAAATATTTCACTTTTCAAGTGCGCACAATGCAAAATAATAAATAAGAAATGCACAGCACAAGAAAAAAATCTAAAAGAAAAATACAAAAAGAGCAACAAGAAGAACGCAGACAAAGTTGCGCTTTAAAGCTTAGAGAGCAGCGTGGAGAAACTCTTTTTTTCAGAGGGGAGGAAAGACAAACAGTTGCAAGGCACTCAGAAGATTTGCATAAATGCAAATAATGCAGTTACTCCTCAATTGAACCGCATTCGATTTGTGAACTTTATTTTACTTGGCTTTCCTCTCTTTCTTCTCCTCCTCCCCCGTCGACAGTTTTGCATCGCTTTAACAGCAACTTGAACACTTTGTGAGTGATTTGCACTTTGATAATGTGGCAAAGTGTGGCAAAATAATAAAGAAAGAATGTTAGCTTCAGGAAGTCGATGCTTCAATACCCATCAGTATAATACGAGTATCTACATCAGTTTTGATATTGATTTATTATATTACTACTTGATGTAGTAAATACTAAGATCAAAAGAGAATGCTGGCTGCTAAGGCCTTTGACTGATATATTATTTAAATACTTAGAGGAATGATATTGTTTAAATTATAATATTAGCTAAAATATTGCATTAAGAATATAAAGAAATCAAATTTAAATGGAAAATGTATTTATATTGAAAAAAATATAAGAAAATATACTAAATATTTTACTTTAATTAGTTACAGACTTTATTCGATAATTTATAAGATTATGGAAGAAAATGAGAAGTAAATATCTTTTAAGATTAAAGAGGAAAAAGAGGAGTACCGGCAATATTAGGCTAGTCAACTTAGATAAATTAAGGTAAAGAAAATGAATTGAACATAATAGATATAAGATTTGTTTGGACCAAAAAGTATTTACAAAAACCTCATTAATGTACACTTATGCCGATAAAATTAGATCAAGATCAAAATCAAGATAGTTTCAAAACAAAAACTAATAGAGACTTGAGCATTGTAATATCACTTCATAAGCATTATTAACCTCTACTAGGCTCTATGAAGAACCGACCTACCCCAAAGCCAAAGCTTAACTGATACATTCACATACACACACACACACACGCACACACACAACCAATACACTTCCATTCAATCAGACTCACGCACAGCAAAAACAGCTTTCACACGCCATCATCAACTCTTACTCTCACTTTGCTTGTTTCTGTCTCTGTCTCACCTTCTTTCTTTCTCTTTCTCAATCTTTCTTGTTTACATTCGTCACTCTTCTGCTTTGCTTAAATGACTTTTTCAATTGATTTACGCTTTTACAGCTTATCAAATGTTAAGCTTTAATGAGCGTATAATTATTAATGAATTGAGACAACTATTGAAGATAAATTTTCTCAGCTTTTCAAAATTATTGTGCTATCAGTTTTCTCTTTGCTTTTCGCACATTATTCGTGAACGTTACAAGTAAATTTGAAATGCAAGTAAATGTGATTCGAATACTAAGATAAAAAAATATATTGTAGTTGGAAAGAAAAAGTCCCATTCTGGCTTGGTTTTCTATTTCTCTTTTGGAGCATTTTTCGTAACGTTTTATCCCTCAAAAAAGCTTAAAGCTTTGTAAAGGTTGTAAATTTGATTCTATGCGTTAGTAGATAACACCATGAAAAATTTAAAATAATTCAGGTGGATAGAAAAAGAAAATCACATTCCTATATTTTAAAATGATTTAAGTTTCTCTTTTGGATCATCATTCGTAAACGTAATAACCGCTTTAAAGCTTTCCAAATTTGTAAACACGATTCTGTGGATATAATATAATATATACAAATTACTAGAATGTAAAAATAAATGTAAGTTGAATTAAAGTTTGTCACATTATTAATGTTCTGAAAGTTTTTCGTTTCTCTTATAGAGCATCATTCGTAAACGTTACATCCGCCATAAAGGCTTAAAGCTTTGCAATACTTGTAAATTTGATTTTATGCTGTAGTAGATAACATCATAAAGAAATGAACATAATTCAGGTAAATAGAATAAGAAACTCAGATTCCTACATTTAAGAATGATTTAATTTGATTTCAATTTCTCTTTTGGATCATCATTCGTAAACGTAACAACCGCTTTAAAGCTTTCCAAAGTTTGTAAACATGATTCTGTGAATATAATATAATATATACAAATTACTATAATGTAAAAATAAATGTAAGTTGAATTAAAGTTAGACACATTATTAATGTTCTGAAAGTTATTCGATTCTCTTATAGAGGATCATTCGTAAACGTTACATCCGCCTTGGAGCAGACAACGGCAAGCTTTGAAAGTTAGTACATACGAATTCTACTATGCTGATATAGATAATGCGGTATCAAATAAAATGTGTAATATATTTCAGGTTCTGGATAGCGACAGCGTGATGAAGAGCGATGCTCATGTCGTGTGCGAGCGAGACAGCAAGCATTGAGCGTTACAATAGTCCTTGCCTGACTGTAATTTCTTTGTTAATGGTACAACGATTATTCAGCTACTTTTTGTTTGTAATTTGCTGCTGCCGTCAGCGTCGTGTTGTGGTAGAAGGGGAAAGGAGGGGCAGCTGCCAACTGTTGCAAGTGGGGATGAGGAGACACAACAACACACACGCACACACAACACACACATGGACGTATGTGAGTGTGAGTGCGAGTGAGAGGCTCGTTAAGAGCATCATTAAGCCTTCGTCTCGTCATTACAATATGCACTCGAGGGGCAGGCGGCAAGTGGCAAGCGCAGAGTAAGCGGCAAGTGGCAAGTGGCAAGGCAGGAAGCGGGGCGCAGACTTAAAATAAATAAAAACTTCAACTTCAAGTTAAGCGTTTAAGTTGTTTGTTCCTCCGCCTCTTGAGCATTTCTCAACTGCAACATTGTTGCATGTGGCAGACATAATGAACGTAGCCCAAGTCACTTCACTCGTAATATCTTTTCTCTCTCTCTGTCTCTCTCTCTCCTTTTCACTGACTGCAAATCGCCTGTTAATAGATCAACCAAACAGTGTGAACTCCCTGACATCGAAGCTGATGCTCTGACTGACTGTCAGACTCTCAGACTGACTGAACAGACAAATGGACAACAATGCTTTTTTGTCTGGCGCGATGAGCAAGTTCTCTTTAAATGTAACCGCAGATTCGAAGGCTCTGCTAATTTGATTTGTGTTCGTTCGTTTGTTCGTTCGTTCGGGGCTTTTGCACTGGTTTCCCGGTTCCCTTTCAGCGCACATTTTTCTCTCAATTATGCTGATTACTTTGTTGCCGCTGTCCCCTTTTACCCTTCCCCCTTCTGCAATAGCCATCCATGTTCTTCTTTATGATAATTACCTCCGGCCGCGAGGATTAGCCTTCATAATGGATACTTTTAACTTCATTTGCAAAGTGATAATTTCAAATGCATTAGAGGAAGTTTGTCTTTACTCGAAATTATATTATATTACGCGTATATTGTTAAATCATTATCATTGAATATCAACAGCAACTAGTTTAAGTAATCTCTTTAACATAAGTGCTCTTTTCCGTTGACTTTAATCATAAGTGTTTATGTAATAAGTTTTATAATAAGCAGAGGCTAAGCAAAAAGTCTTCCACTTGGCTTGGGTTGAACTGAGATAACCTCATCACTTTTTTTATATTACTACTTAAGTGAATTTAAGATTTATAATGATGAACAAAATAAAATAAAATAAATATATTTGCCCATAAGCAAACTCCCTATTTTAAAAATAAAAATTTTAGAGTTCTCATTATTTAATTTTTCTTAATTTTTATATCCGTTACCCATAGGTTACAAGGATATTATAACATTGTTATATTCAGTATATTTTGCTCTGTACGGTTTATTTATAATGTAATACCAATATACCAAATATAGGCTAATATAATACTTGTTTTTGTATATTAATGAGGTATATTTGAAGATTAATTCCGCACTGTTTTGCTCCTTATCCAGCACATTCGACTGTAGCTTTCTTACTTCATTATTTAATATTTGATAATAACGTCTTTTAGAGAATTTAACAATTAAGCAAAATCATAAAAAAATTGTAGAATTTAACAGCAAAACCCAAAATATTTATACATTCTTAATGCATTTAACAATTATACAAAAACATGTATGTTTTTATAAAATTTATTCCTTAACGAAAAATATTCGCTTTATTGTATTATATTTATTAGCGAAAATAAAATGTTTATAATATTTTCTCACAATTCATCAACGAACATAAAATATCGTAGGTCTATGCATTTCTTTTGTACAAACTTTTAAATTTATATTTACATTTGAAGTAACCACTAATAGTTACAACCTTAAATAGTATCTTATAGGAATCATCATTAGTTTTCCATTTCCTCAATGCAATATCTTAAGTAAGAGGCCTCAACTTTGAACTCTAGTGACTTTTTAGTTGGCTTTTCGTGATTACCAATATTGTAATTATCATAAATTATGATTGGCGCTCGAATAGAGCAGGTAACAAACACTTCTCCCTCTCGTGCTCTCTTTTGCTGTCGTGTTTTTTTTTTGTAGCTGTCACATAAAGCATTCAAACTTTTACCAAATTTTCGTTGTCTGTTTTGTGAATTATGCCAAAGCTTTTGCTTTGTTTTGTTGTTTTTTGTGTGTCGAGTATCGATAAACTGGTCGAGCGACCACACAAGCAGTTGCACTTAGAGTTCGAATACTTTGAGATATACGACCGCAAGCCGATGACACGCCTCCCATTCACTGCACACGATTCAGCACGTGGGCGGGGAAAACAACAACAACAACACAAGCAAAAACAGAAAAGCAATTCATAATTCAAACGCTGGCGAAAAGAAAGAGTATGCTTAAGTTGAACCAAGTTTAGATAACTCTGTCGAAAGGTCTCGATAATAAATGTCAATCTTTGAGTTAGAGTTTTACAGGATATCTACGAGTCGTTGCATGCCACACAAACAATGCAACAGCGTGCAGCAACTGCAACATTGCTTGCCACATTTCTAAGTCGCACATTTCAGTGATTTTCATGGACAATGAAAATTTAGTCAGCTGTAAATATTTTATGAGCCAAAGGGAAAAACGCGAGAGCGCATTCCGGAAGTCACACAGACTGCACGCCCAATAATTATTTATTTTAATCTGCACCCAAAAGTGAGCTGAAAATGTTAATTAAAATGTCACATGAAATAAATACTGTCTCCCCACCCTCTCTCCCCTCTCTCTTGGCGTGGATAATCAAAAACCAATATCAAAGCTGATTTGTAGCTACATCTCGACTTCATCGGATATTCATGAGACTCACAGCTTCTTGTGCTCTTTGGTCACGTGCTGTTGACTCCCCGCAATGTCGAAATTTAAATAAATACTCCGCGTTATCCTCTCAATTTTACATATATACACAACGGTTTTTTTGTATTCCTTATTTCTATTTTTTTGTAGTCTCTTTTTATACCCGCTACCCATAGGGTAGAAGGGTATTATAAGTTTGTGCCGGTAGGAAATGTATGTAACAGGCAGAAGGAAGTTCGAGTATCTTCCATCATATAATTCTGGATCTTGATCCATCTGTCTGTCCGTCCGTATGAACACCTATGTAGATCTCAAAGACTATGAGAAATAGTGATACAATTTTTTACGACACTAACAACTACAATATTTATAATTCCTGAAAATTTGGTTGGGATCAAATAAAAATGTTAGAAGTTATTTAAAAATATACTTAAGTAACGGGAAAAACGGCTACTTACTACGGGCCTTTGTTGCATTGGCTGACAGATCTAGTTTTTTTTATACTCTATTATATATTTTAACATAGTACTGTATCATCATACTCAAATAGATTTTGGTATAATTTTAGTATTTTTGCTGTATATATGTATATAGTATATTTTGAAATTAATACCGCCCTATTTTAAAATTTTTTTTTTTCATGAGTAGTAGGCATAGAATTTAGTCTTAGGTAAATTTTTAGTATTATTGTAATATGTATATATAGTATATTTAAAAAAAATACAGATATATTTTGATTTTTAAATCAGTAGCTGTTATATATGATATAACATTCGGTATATATTTAGTATTTTTGCGGTATTTAGTATATTTTGAAATTAATACCGCCCTATTTTGATTTGTTTATTGTTTTTGTTTTCAATATGGGTAGTAGGCATAGAATATATTCTATGGTATATTTTTAGTATTTTTGTAGTGTGTTTATTTAGTATATTTAAAAGAATACAAATATATTTTGATTTTAAAATGATTAGCGGGTATATATGATATAACATTCGGTATATTTTAGTATTTTTGTGGTATATTATTTAGGTATATTTTACTGCATTGTTTTCCCCTTACTCAAAATGGGTAGCGAGTATCTCACAGTCGAGCACACTCGACTGTCCTTGTTTTTTTTAGGGGATGCCGCACACACAGCATATTCGGAGTCCATTAACGCGTCCAGGGGAACTCGTGTCATAATCACCTTGTTTGTCGGGCGGAACACCTATAATGGCACAGCTGGATGAGGAGGGGTCGTGACAGGAGGGGGGATAGGGGGGCGTGGTTGTCGCAATCGCAGTCGTTATGTCGGATAATCATTTTCGACGACAGCTCGAGCAGCCAACGAGCCCAAGAGCAGCCATCAAATAAACGTAATTCAATGCACAAAATGACAACATTTTCATTTTGAATTTTGAAGCAGAAGCTTCTCCTTCTCCTCCACCTCCCCCTATTTTGTGGAGGAGGGGACATCGTATACCCTAGCGGCAAATGGAATTTGGCAGCTGTCCGGGGTTTTGGCAGCTTTGAGAGCAACTTTGTCTGCCATTTGCATATGGCCAATTGGGCAAATGTTGACAAGAAGCTGCTGATGTTGTTTTTGGTTCAAGGTTCAAATTGTGACAAAGAGGGGCAGCGACAGAGGGCAAGTGGGCATCAGCTGAAGTCAGCAAAGGACCCAAATGATTACGAATTATGCTTATGGCCAGGCTCATTACATACGTAACTCTCGGCCAAATTAAGTGTCTATTTGAACTGTCAGTAATTTGGCCCCAGCCATAAGAATTTACAATACGACTCGAAGGAAAATCATATGGTGTGAGCAGCAACGAGCATCAGCATAATTTCCACATCACTTACTGCCCATCCACAATTGTTTGTGCTAAAAATAGAAAAACTGTGTCAATTATTCAAATTTTATTAAACGAGATAGAACACTGACTTTTAGTAAAGATTTTGTAAATGAATTATATTTTTATCATATTGTTCTTAAATCTTTGGTATATTTTGCATTCTATTGTATATTTTGAATGAATGTAGTAGTATATCAATATACCAACTATAAGTTATAAAATATATAAGTTATTTTAATGATGCTTTTAGAGCTTTATAAATAAATTGGGATATACTTAAATTGTAATTTAAAAAATATATACATTTAAGCATACCAATTTTGAAGTTTCTGCAAGCCCAAGAAATTTAAAAATGTGTATTTTATTTATACTTCAAATCCATGAACTTTTGTTATTATCAGTTTATTATTAATATCCGGAAAGCTTCATAAGATTCAAAAACATTTAAATGGGAACAAGGAAGTTACCGTCGAGTGTACTTGAATGTGGGATATCCGCTACTCATTATCTATAAATATAAAGCAAAAATAGTAAAAATATATGAAAGGCTATATTTGGTATGTTGGTATAGTACTATATTCTAAATATACCTTAGAGGGCAAAATATACTAGATATCAACCAAAACAGCTTAGATCCGTTTTTCGTGTTTTGGAAATTTTATATATCAAACCCATCAAATCTTGACATTGTTAGATTTGAAAGCTTTGAATTGAAATAAATTAAGAATTGTATCAGCAAGTGAACAAACTGTAATTTTGGGTATTTGTCTAATAAATTGATTGCAGTTAAAGAAATATTTGAAATCCATTAGAATTTGTCATCGTTTTTGTTATTCAAGCAGAATGTATTACTAAAATTTGAATATTTGTCAACTGAAAACCATTCGATTTCATTTAAGAGAATTGAAAGGACAACACTTGATACTTGACTTCACTTGATTTCCTCGAAGTTTAGTTGAGCGTTTGTTCTCATCTAAAAGTAATTTATGACCTTTGTATTTCAATGAATTATTGGTAAATATATGTGAATTTCTTAGAATATGCATAGGCATTCCGTAATAATAATTTGCAGAGCATCATCAATCGATAACCATTAGTGAGTGCTGTCGACCACCTGAAAACCTGAAAAGCTTTCACGCAAAAATAATTGATAATTATTGTGGTCATTAAAGAAGAGAGAGAAATGCATTTTTGATTTTTCGTGTTGTTGGTGTTGGATTAAAACTTTATTTATTGGAGTTGTTGTTGTTGTTGTTGTTAATGTTTCAAACCGTTACAAATATGGCAAAAATTTCGTCATCGAATATGAGAAGATTGAACATTCGAATCGATAACTATAACTAACATTTATCGTGTGTGTGTTTTAAACTTATGTTAAACAGTGATGTGTATTTATGTGTGTCGTTAGAGTGTGTGTGTGTGTGTTGTTCTCTATATATAATATAGTTTTGTTAGGTAGACGAGTATGTTGGATTATACATGGTGAGTTTTAAGTTAAAATGATTTAGTTTTGTTGTTTAACGAGAGAATTCTGCACCAAATTTGCAGTCGCAGATTCATAACAAGTTGGCCACATCGCTTCTTCTATTTCGACTTCTTCTTCTTCTTTTATTGACATTCGCACACATACTCACACACTCACCCAGTCAACTGAAAACGTTGCACATACGACCCGTATGCACGCTAGTTGCTATCGTCGCAATCGCACCCAACACAGAAAAAACACATCCATCCATCCAAACAAAACGATGCAGCCAAGTGTTATGCAACTACTTAAAGGACTTTATCATTTTGCATTTGCTTTTTGCTTTTACTGATTTGCATTGTTTGAGTTGTGATTTTAATGGTGCTGTCATCCTCCTTTCCATTCCTTTCTTTTCCACTCCTCTCTGTCTCCATTGTTTATCTCTCTTGTGACTCCTTAGAGCAGATAACATTTTCGTCGCCAACAGGAGCAGGTGCAGTGCACATGGCGATAATAGCGACACAGGCACTTCAGATACTTGTATCCGGCACAGCAGTGATGCGAATGCGAATGATAATGCGAATGCGAGTAGCAGGAGAGATCATGCGAGCAATACGAGTAGCAGCCACAGTCGCACATCTTGCTGGGAGACTTCCGAAATGTGTGTCACCAAAGAAAAGTGTTTCCAATCGAATCGAAACTTCTTTTGTTGTTTGTGTTTTATCCTTCCTGGCGCTTTGCTGGCTTCGGCTGAACTGATTTCTGGCCAACGCTTTGGCTTTCAACTTGGCTTAGGTTAGTGGCGTCCTCCAATATTTAGCCCGTTGCCCATTGCAACCGACAAAGTTCGTTTGATCGATGCAATTGTTTTGCGTATTTGGGTGGCCAACATTCGTACCACGCCCCAAATTCACCGAATAACCGAATTCAAATACTCGCTGCTGCTGATTATTACCATATTATTATTATTATTATTATTATTATTATATTGTGGAAATCATGTCAATTGATTTTGGGGGCAACTAGCAAAAAAGTTTGCTTTGCTTGTGGTTTGCCTGGCACGACGGCACTCGACTTCTTATTATGATTAATTCACAATGTTGTCGCTGATTTTATGACCGAAAAGAAATATGTGTTTTATTTCTATCCGACGACTGCCCAAAATAGACGCCGTCATCGTCGCAGTCGCAGTCGCAGTCGCTAGGCAAATGCAAATTCATGTCTGACCCACATTCGGCGCACATTTGATTCTATTAGTCACACAGCTGCCGCCAAAAACAGATGCAGACACAGACACACACACATAGAGACACTTGTATCTTATAGATACATTTTGCATTTACAGATGCAGCTGGGGGATCGTGATGCAATCGATTTGGCGACTGCAACACAAACATATATACGCAAAATCGATGACACATGCCATGACGGCGACATTCGCACGCGCCAATTGCCAGATGCGAGTTCCAATCCGCTGACGTCATTTGCCCAGGTAACACGCTGCGTATACGTCATATCTTTCGCCCATCGTACTCATACATCGATTCATTCGTCGCGTATGCTGGGCGCGTCTCGTCGACTGACATCAACTGACGATCGCCACATCCATTTAGAACAGTTAACAAATTTCAATTTAATGTCTCCCACATCATGAGATCATTTGGAATTTTTGAGAAGATTTCTTCATCGCTGATTGCAACCTTTTAAAATAGTTTATGACAGTTGCAGCTCTGAGAGCAACAAACAATTTGATTGAAGATTTTTCTTTGAAAATAATTGTTACTTTATTGGTTAATATTTTTGAATATTCATTCTTAGTTTGTTTACATTTAATTTTCACTTTCATCCTAATTATTTATTTAAGTTTTTTTTTGTGATATTTAAATGGATTTACGCTTACACTCTACATAATTTGTTAAAATTGTAAATTAATTTCTATTTCTTATATTTAAGAGCAAAAAGATTAAGCAATACTTTAAGAATATGTAATACAATTTTAATACATTTATATCGCTTTGTTTGAAAAAGGTAAAATCCCAAAATTATTGTGCATTAACTTAAAATTTCAAAAATGTAAAAAAAACCTAATATAAATGTTCATGAACTTTAAATTTTCGTGCTATATTCACTTACATTTTAATGAACTGTAATTTAATTTTTATATTAATTTTCTCGCTATGAAACCATTTTAAGTTATATTAAATGGGAGTGTTATCAAAATGTAAAGCGATTTTAAGCTCAAATTCAACGAACTCAATAAATTTTAGTTGCATAAAAGATAATATTCACTTTTTTAAAAATTTAAAATGATCTTTAGTACAAATTTAACGACAGGTAACAAAATTGTTTAATTCAAAGAACTTTATTCAGTTACATTTAAACGATGTGTTATTAATATAATATTTAATAATAATTGACTCATTCTACATTTAGCTGCTTAAAAAATGATTAAATTTTAATATTAATTTCAATTATATTATTTAGCTGATATTTTTCAGTTCATATAAATATAATACTATTTCCAGTTGCATTTTAACGAAGTGCAATTAATACGTAATATTAAATTTCACTTTCTTGACTGTTGAAGCGATCTTCATCATTTTAACGAAGGGTAATTAACTTTTAATTTTAATTTTCACTTTGTTGAATTTCAAAAAGATCTTCACTTAAAATTTAAGCAAGTGTAATTAAATGTTAAAGAAAGTTCTGCCGACAATTTGTTGTAGTTGTTGTTGTTATTGGTGTTGCGATGAGCAGCTGCAACAGGTGCAACAGATCATTGCAACGGTTGCATTTAACAAATTCTGCTGGTTATCTTTTAATAGTTTGTGTAGCCCTCTTTTAATGAGTTTTTATTGGGCTAATTTACTGGACAGTCGCAGTTGCAGTTGCAATGGCAGTCGATGTTGCAGTTGCAGTTGAAGTTGCAGCAGGTGCGTGTCGCTTATCTGCTTTGTGCGGCTGCGTTGCTTTGTAACCGTGTTGTAAGCTCATTAAAGTCACCGATTGCGATTCGAGGACACGTAAGACCAGCTTTAAGGCCAGGGCCAGAGACACAAACACAACACAACTCTTTGGGGTTAGGGTAGCTCTATAGGGGCATAACAGGGGGAAGGGGTAAGGGGCATAGAGAGACAACGGGGCAAGGGCAAGGGGCAGCAACCGTGTGCTGCCGCTTGAAGTGTCCTTGTGCGCTTAAAAGTCTTTCGACACGTATTCGCATTGGCAAAAAGTTTTTGTCAGCCAAAGCCAAAGCTGGTTAAAATGAAGAGCACAGATGGTGGGAGAGAGGAATGGAGAACGGGGCAGGGGGCAGGGGGAAGGGCAGGTAAAGTGTAAGGGTCGCCTTCGTATGGAGTGCAAGTGCATGGCTTTCAGCAGTTTAGTTCAAGTTGTTTCAAGTAACACTTGAAGGACAGAACAGGGCGACCGAAAATTCAACTTCGACCATATGCACTAGAAATTCGACTAGGAACCGGAAGAAGAAGGAGCTGAAAGAAGAGGGGAAACGAGGGGGGAAGCAGGAAACGCCGGCTGTCAGTGTGTGGCAAATAATGGTGTTGCGTGTCGTATTGGCCACCACACAAATGATAACCAACTAAATTGTAACAAGAGCAACAATAACGACAGCTGACTTTTGCCCATTTCCAACGAGCTGTGTAAAAGTCCAAAACGAGCTAAGCAAAACACTACAAAAAGTACTAAACAAAACACTACAAAATACAAACTCCAGTGTTCTCAGAGTTGGAGAGACGTTGTCGTCGACGTTGTGAAAAGCGTAACTGACACTTAAATTAAATTTGTTTTCATTTTGGCTCGGGCAGAAAGTCAACGCGACACTTTCGGGTTCGGGGCCAAGAAATCAGCGCAAAACACAAAACACAAAACCGAAAATGCATTTCGCAATAAAATAAATTAAAACGAAAGCAAAGCAAATTTTTCCGTACTCTACTCTCTACACTCTGAAAGTTGCCCAAACTCAACGGGGCGTGCGATGGGAACTCGCTGGCAAGCAAACAACAACAACAGCAACAACAACAAGACTGTGCATAGTCCACTGATGACTTCTTTGGCTCCCCTTTCCTCACTCTCTCTCACTCTTCTTTCTCCCTCTCTCCTCAGCGTAGCCAAAGCCAAAGTGAAACGACTAACCGAAACTGCTTGTGACGCTCTGCTGTTTGCTGTGAATGTGAACCTTAACGCCCTCTGGCGGACAGAGTTGTCGACAAACACACACACACACTTGCACACTTGCACACACTCACACTGACTCACACAAACAATTGCGAATACTTGGAGAACAGTTGGAACGAATGCCAGATAATCCGCATAGAATACTCGACATTTTAGAAGCTGATTTTCGGGGATTTGCATAGCAACAGTATTTCTCTCTCTTTCTTTCACTTTCCATCCATCTCTTGCACTCTCTGCCTTATGCGATTTTACATCCGATATAATTACGTAATCAATTGATTTATGCTCTCCAGAATCTCTTAAGCATTTGAGCTTCAAACATTCGATAAATTATCGATGTAATGGAGCACAATTCGAAATCAATTCGCAAATTGATAGAAATTGATGTCTGATTTATTTGTAGTCGAAGTTTAGTTTAAAAGATTGACCAGCCATTAAGAAAGCGAAAAGTATTATAAATTTTTAATGCGATATTGTGAACGATTATGTAAAGTATTCAAATTTCGATTCGTGGTTTAAATGTTATATTATAATATTTACAATCCTTAATTTAATTGTGATTACTGTAAGATGGCATAATTCATTTTATGATTTAAAATAGTTGCCATATTAAAACTATATATCAATCTTTATTTCTTGCAAATTTAAAAAAAATATGTTGAGCTTCAAGTATCTCAACAAATTTTATAAAATGAATTCACTACAATATTATCTTTTGAGAAACAGTCCAAAATAAATTAATGAAATTTTATCAACATGAAATATTTTAATTAAAATATTTTAAAATAAAATTAAAATTTGTTATTTATTTACTTTTAAATTTGGAACTTGCTTTATCCAATATCATATTACAATATTGATTCTACAAAACATTGTGGTTTAGTTTAATATTTTTAATATATGTGGTATATGGAAAAAAACACTTCCATTGTCCATTTAAAAAAGTTCATTTAAAGAAAAAACAAGAAACTTATATCTTCTTTATAGGTTTAATTAATTTTTTTCAAAATAGAATTTCGGTATCATAATATGATGTTAAGGAATTAATGTCATACCAATACTTAGTTTTAGAAACCATATTCTCTTAATTTAATATTTCAATTTGATCACAACTAATTAAATGAATTACATTTCTACTTGCCAATGTTTCAATTATATCTTTTTAAATTTAAATTAATAGATTACAATATATGGTATTATCTAGAATTTTCTATAGTATTATAACTATCAGGAAGGAGTTTGTTCTCCACAGTTGCGTTGCTATTCGATTTATTATGCTCCGCTAGCAAAGTCACCACAAATATTGCAACAATTGTTGCTGTCGTTGTTGTTGTTATTGCTGTTGCTGTTGTTATTGTGTGTGTGTGGAGCAATTGTTGTGCTGCTTCGATGGAGGTTGCAACACTAAATGCTTGACAACGTCAACATCGCTGCCAAGAGGGACACAAACACACAGAAAAACACACAAGCAGAGATGTGTGTAACATCTCATCGGAAAATCCCTGCGTAGCCTTCATGCAATTGCACTTTGGAGTCGGGAGGAGTCTCGATCTCCATCTATGTCCATCCATATTCCGTTCTCCGTTTTCATATTGCGTTCGTGCCAAAGCGATTGCCAAGCGCGCTTAGCTCAGAGCTGTGAAATGAATTGGGGTCCGAAATTGGAGCTGGAAACGGGAGTTGGGGGGCTTAAGGTGGCGATGGTCATGTTGTTGGATTTTCCCTCGTTCATTCTTGTTTCCTCTCTCTCTCTCGCATTTATTGTTTTTTACCCCCTTTCCCTTCTCGATGATGCAGAGGGCAGGAAAAACATCAGCAAAAGCCGCAGCCAAACAAACACATTTCAATCAAAACGCTTGACGGCTCGACGAGCAATAGCAGCAAGTGCAACAGCAGCAGCAACAGCATTTGCCACGTGGGTGGCCACGTTTTGTGCCACGGCCACAACAAAGTCCAAAAAGTTGTGTGTGTGGCACGGGGAAATGGGAAATGGGCAACGTCAGCTGCCAACAGGGAACTGCAAACTGCGAACTGGGATCTGGAGACTGGGAACTGGGAACTGCGAATTGCGAACTGTGAATTGCGCTTGCCGTGCCTCTGAGCCAAGAAGAAGCAATGAAGAGTGAGATCTAGGGGAGGATAGGGGAGTCAAGGGAACGGGGAAACGAGGGAACGAGGGACTGCCTATTTGCACTGCACTGCGGTTCGCTAAAGGCATCGCACTCTGGAGCGACCCTATGCGAAAAGTGTGACCAAAATAGAAGACATTAAAAAGGCAAAATTACGATAAACAAATGAT
Organism: Drosophila kepulauana; assembly: GCA_023558455.1. NCBI lineage: Eukaryota > Metazoa > Arthropoda > Insecta > Diptera > Drosophilidae > Drosophila > Drosophila kepulauana. The sequence goes on from CM042369.1 coordinate 42,227,704, forward strand.
GGAGTTACACAGAAAATGGTTGGGCGGCAAAGGCATAAAAGTCTTTTTAATTTACGAGCTATGTTCGTCAAACTATGTGGCATTTAAGACAAAATAGTTGACAGTTTGTAAAGAACATTTTATGATTAGACTTTTTGTACAATCAAGTGAATTTATGAATGACAGAAGAAGCTATTAAATTATAATATTGTAAATATGAGTCAGAGAAGCACCTATTAGTTTGAGATGTACATATTTACAATGTTGAATATTGTTGAGTGATGTTTAAATTTGTGATTACAAGCTCAACCATCTACCATAAATATTGAACAAAGTTCTTCCTCAGAAAAGAACTTGGTGGAAGCGTAAGTAAAACACGTCCCATCTGCTTTAACTACACAGAGAGAAAAAATCTTCAATCAAGATCTTTTCCATCTTAAAAGGAATAGTTTTGAAATAAGATTTTTAGGTTGAAACAATCTTATATCAAAATTTACATGCTAAATTTGCAGTCTCAAAATGAGCATTTGAATTTAAGAAAATTTCGAACTATGTATTTTCATTGTAATATTATTATTATTTATAGACTTTAAAACAGAACTTAAGCTAAACTTACTATGTTGCTAAATTATGAATGTAGAATAACTTTACATTAGTTGAATCTTAAAAAGTATTGTTATTTACTTGTATTTCCATTTTAAAATACAATCACAGCATTAAATTATTGTAAAAGTTGTATTACTTTTTTATGTTGACTGTATTAAGTTTGATATTAGTTTTAAGACTTTAATCTTACTTCTTATTTGCTCAGAAGTTCTAGCCGTGGATTATCTTAATATGTGTAGAAACTATATATGTATATTTCCTTTTTAAAAAGATGTTCTTGAAACCCATTACATATTAAAATCATTACATTATTTGAAGACACTAATAAAATCATCAATTCTCTGGTATGTTTAATGGTCATTTTTAGTTATTAAACAGTAGCAATTGCTTAAGAGTCGACAAAGTTTTTATCTGTAAAATCTTGAAATTCGTTCTACTCTTTAATTGAATTTTATGGTCGCATAAAAATTCTATTAACTTGGCACCAATGTGCGTTGCCTGCATAACTGTTGCTGTCGTAGTTGTAGTTGTTGCTGTTGCTATCGTTGATGTTGTTACTGTTGCTGCTGCTGTTCTTGTTATTGTTGGTATTTGTTGTTGGCCATGGCCATTGCCACAACTACCGCAAAATGGCACTTGCCTGGTTTTTGACACAAGTTGACGCGCATGCTGCTAGGACTGCGACTGCGACAGCGATTCTTGTTGTTGTTGCTGGTTGCTGCCATTGTCAGTGCCACATGCCGCATGCCACATGCCAGAACAGAATTTTCGTGTGCACATGTTTCAGTTGAAGCAGCTCAGTCTCCGTCTCCATCTCCGTCTCCATCTACATCTTTGTTGCCATCTCAGTTCGAGCTTCAACTTCTGTCGCTGTCCACGCGCCATCGCCCAACTGATTTTGGCTAAACAAAATGAAGACATTCTCGTGCTCGTTCCGTATAAAATAGAAAATGGCAAATGGCAAATGTGGCAGAGCAGAGCAGAGCAGAGTTTGAACCTGGCCACAGCCAGCGGCAACTTTGTCCTCGATGGCACTCAGAGTAAAACGGCTAAAACGGAGCAGAGAATGCAAGCTAAAGAATGCCAACCAAAGGGGAAGTAGAGGGAAGAGGAGAAACATTGCTAAAAAGGACTGACAGCTGAACAGTTGACTGGAAGCAGTTGAAGCTTAGAGTGCGAGAAGTATTTGAAACAATCATGTACTGAAGTGCTGACACCGCATAAAGTGCAGGAGCCAACAGAGAGAGAGAGAGAGAATCAGTCAAGTTTCATTTGTTTGTGAGGCGAAACCATTTGATTAGCACTCTGCAAAGCAGCAATTTACTTGGAAGCCAACACTCAATTAGTATTATGCTTAAGCACTTTCATAACTTTGCAGCAGCAATACAATAATTCTAGTTATCAAATCATAAAGCTTAACTGTCAACAGAAATTATGATTAAATATTGTGGGTAATTTCTTTTTGGGTTGTTGGTGTAATTTCATCATTCTTTATTTATTTTGCGTTTTCTAGTTTATTTTTTAACTGAAGTCTATTGAAGTATAAATATCTACTTATTTATTTATTATTTAAGAGTTAATAACTTATCGAACTTTAGTTAATCCCTTCATCATATTTAAGCACTTTCTTGAGATAGGAAATAATTTTAGTTACCAAATAATGAAGCAACAGTAATTGATGGAATTTCTAATCATGCACCTTAATCTATTTTGCATATTTTGTTTACATTTGAAATGAGTTTTTCATAAATTATTTCAAAGTGATCAGTATACCCAACTTTTGTTAACCGCCTCGTAATACTTAATTACTTTCTTGAGTTACTAAATCATAAATTCTATCTAACAACAGAAAATATACATAGAATATTTTGGCGAATTTCTTTTTATAATAACATATAGGTAGAATTTCAGCTGAAGCGATTTCATTTATTTTGAGATTTTCAGTCTTTTTTCAACCGATTTGAAGTATAATAACCTATTGTTATTATTATTTATTTGTTATTATTAGTTTTACCAGACTCCTGTTAACTTTCTCGTAATCCTTAAGTACTTACCTGGATTAGGAACAAATTCTAGTTACCAAATTATAATGATTAACTGTCAACTGCAATCCAATTCAGATTCAAATTTTTGGGTAGTTAGTGGAACTTCACTTGGAACCTTTAGAAGCAGGTTCAACCCGAATGCAGTCGGATAAAAAAATCTATTTCCCATAAAGCTCTTTGGACAATTCTTCTCTATCGTCATTTATTTTGCCTAGGATATATAAAGAATAGTAAAAGAAAAAAAACAATCGCAATGCTTAACTGTTAACTGCTATAAAATTTATATTTATAACTTTAGTTTAAAGTACTGAGACTCCTTAATTGAGTTTTAACGTTTTTCATACTCAACATTCTTTTGAGGTTTCTGACCTGCTTTGTGTGTTGGCTTAACTGCAGCTCTATTAGCTAGATTACCAAGTCCGGAGTACATTGCAGTCTCTGAAGTTTTGGTCACGCCATGTCATGATCTCGTGAATGTGACTTAAGGATTTTGTACAACAACGTCATTAAGAAAATAACAAACCGAATCGCTTAGTATGCAATCAAAAAACACACATAGGAAAAAAAGAACTTAATTTATTTTATACTGCAATTATTTTTTGGGCTAAAGCAAGCGCAGCAATTTGGTGCAACACTTCTGCTTCCTCTCACCCGGCTTAATTTATTTAAATAAATTTCGAAAAAATATAAAAGATTTCAGACATTTCCATGCTTGATTCTGCATACTCTAAGTAGCAATAAATACTTGCTGCATGTGGCACGCAAGAACTCATTAAGAGGCACGAAAACACGAGGGTCGCTCCAACTCTTGTCGTGTGTGTGTGTGTGTGTGTGTGTAAAGTGCAGACTACTTTTCACTGAATGATGCAGCAAACCATAAAGAACGAAACCGGGAAAAATGCAAACAAAACAAAAACACACGAAACACACAGAATGACAACAATTTTTGGCATACGAAGAAGAAAAACAAAAATACTGAGACTTGAAGTAATTTAAATGGAATTTCACTTCGCTGACGATCGAACTTAACCAAAAGAAGTAAGAAAGCTGCAGACGAGTGTGCTCGACAGTGAGATACCCGCTACTTATGTTGAAATGAACCATATTCTAAAAATATACCGAAAATATACCATACAAATACTAAAATATATCACTTTATATATTTGGTATATCGATATTGTACTACATTTAAAATATACCATGGAGTAAAATTATACCATATAGCACAAAATATACCAAGAATGTACCATAGGAATACTAAAATATGCCATTGGCTATATAATGTATGCCGATATTGCACTACATTTAAAATATACTAAGAATATACCATAGAAATACTAAAATATTCCAATGGCTATATTTGGTATATCGATATTTTAGTACATTCACAATATAGCATGGAATACAAAATATACCAAAGAGTACAAAAAGTACCATCTAGTACAAAATATACCAAGAATATACCATAGAAATACTAAAATATTCTGATGGCTATTTTTTATTGTAGTACAATCAAATTATACTATGGAGTATAAAATATACCATAGAGTACAAGATATAACAGATTGTCGGCCTAACCAAATTGTTTTTTCGAACTATTTCATAAACCACTTCTAAAATTTGTATCTGATCGCAACCACATATTCAGGAATTTTAAATACTATAGTCATACTTATAATACCTTTTTACCCTATGGTTAGCGGGTATAAAAACAACCTGACTCGAGTCTGAGTTGCTGTTATCGTTGTTGTTGTTGTTGCCCTCTTACTTCATTCAGCAGACAGTTCGATTACAGTGAAGCATTCTCATAGAGGGATCACAAACTCAAACTGAGACAGAGACTGAGACTGGAACACTTCGTTTATGACTCTTTGGCTGCATTCCTTCATATTTCGCAACGCTCAAGAATGCCATGAGCGGGCGTTTAATGTTGTTTTTGTTGTTCTTACTGTTGCTCAAGTTGTTATTGTTACCCAAGTTGTTGTTGCTGTCTCTGATGATTCTTGGAACTGCGTTTTAGTACCGCAACTTTTAAAGTCTATAATGCGTTATTGCTATACGAGTGTGGAGTATAGTAAATGCTATGAACTCGTTGCTTCTGGTATTTGGGTTGGCATTGCGCGTGCGCAAATTCGCCAACTCAATATGGCATTGCACAATGGACTTGGACTTGGACTTGGTCTTGGACTTGAACGTGGATCACTGACTCGAACTGCAGCCGAATGTGGTCACGTCAAGGTGATGGCACTGGCTCTAGACTATGACATCGCTGAATGCCTCGGGCTCTTTTGGTTCTCTGGTATTTGGTAACTGAACTCAAAGTACTCAACGCTGCGCATTCGACGAACGTGGGAAATTTGCGAACTTCGGGTGGTCAGCATAGCGGAAATTGACACTTAAACAGAATGCATAAAAGCAGCGCCTAAAGGAATTCGTTACAGCTTTTCACTGTGATCGAAAAGACTTTTCTTTTATATGCATTTAACGATCAACTTAATTGATTGCTACTCTTAGTAAACCCAGAAAAACAGCGTTGAAAAAAATAAAAGTTCTGGATGATTTAATGTCTAAATTATATCCAGAAGAAGTCAAGTTTTTAGATCGACACCAAAATTCTACAATAATTTTGGAAAACTAAATTGTCATTCTGGGATTTATATGCATTTCATCTCAATTTAAGATTTTGAGTTCTTGGTTCAATTTAAAGATTTTTCCATCCTTGAAACACGATTATAATGTTGAATTTCAAGACTGGACAATCGAGATTTTTTGTAGAATTTCTATCTCGATTAAGGAATTAACCTTTTTGCTTAAATTTTGACATCAAACAATCTTGATTCATTATTTTATTCATGATTTTAGCACGTTTTTTATTTCTGTGTTCTAATTTTTGCAGTCTTTTCTCTTTATGATGTAATTTTAAATATTAAATATGTCTTATATGAAAATATACAATCCGACTTTCGAGGATTTCATAAAATAGTATTTGAAATTTGTTGTGTTTTAGGTCTTAAATTTTAATTCAAACTTATTTTTTCAAGAAATTTTAAGTTGTCTTTAGTTGATTATATTTTTAATACAACAACAACTTTTGATATTTATTTGTATTTTGTAAATTAGATTCCTTTTCCAGATATAACATTTTCTTTCAAGTAATTAACAGTTTATGCCAAGCATGTATCACATTATAAGTGAACAATATTATACATATATATTTTTCCTTTATTATTTAGCTTTCTCTGCATATCCTATATTATAAGTAAACCACATAACATTTACTTTATTCTTTAAATTTATTTTGCTTATCCTTTAGTCATACTGTTAATCAACGGAATTTTATAATTAATTAAAAATATTGATTAAAACATCATTCCAACCTGAATTCGTAGAATTTAATCTCTGTTCTTCAAAGAATTTAACTGGTGTGTCATGATGATGACATCCTCAACTAGAGACGCAATGAAAGATCTGCTGTTGATTAGATATGATATGCTTAGGGGATCTACCAGACTGGCACGTTTTATGCTACAGAGGCAGACGGACAGACAGAAATCAGTAACTGAGTTATTTTCCACTCAGATATCTTGCACTCTCAAGTGGGTTAATCTGATGTGCTTATGCCACTTGCATTGATTCTCTCTACACATAGCTAATTAAATCGATAATCAGCTATGGGACTTTACATTTCTGTCTCCTTCTCTTTCTCTCTCTATCTTTATGCTTTTCTCGCTTGCGCTTTTGATTGAGGATTATCACTGTTGAGTCTCGTGCTTCCCTCCATATCATTGTTGTTGTTGTTGTTGCTCTGATGATTATTGTTGCGCTTTATGTGTGCTTTATGTACAGTAAGTCAGGCAGTCAGCGGCTGCTTATTGACCCCCAGAGTCAAGCACAAGGCACTTGTTGAATTGTTTGCCTCTCTTTTTTTTTGTATATACATATATATTTTTTACTGTGCCAGTGTCTCGATGTCTCGCTGTCTGTCCCCTTCGAGGTTGTTTACAAATTGTAATGGAAACTTTTGTAAATCTTTCCATGCAACGAAAAATATTCCAGAAAAGTATTTCATTCATGCGAAATGAATAGCAAACGCAGGCAGCAAAGATACGCTGCAAGTTCACAGTGTGTTGAGAAGGCCATGGCCTAAGCAAATTGATATAGTTTAAAAGGAAAACAACAAACACTTAGAAAATCAAAAAACCGAAGCGCCGATCTCAGCGAAGCGATCAAATCGAATGTGCCAAGTGGGTAAATTTCCATTAGGAATGTTGTTCCCATTGCTGTCACAATTGCTCTTCTTCTCGGTATGAATATATATTGTTGTCGCAGCTCATTAGTAAGCCTGGTTTATGTGGCATCCAAATAAGTACATATCAAATGAAATTTTAAAGCCACACTAAACAATAACAACAATTGACGTCATGTGCACGCTTACTCGTAAAGTGCCTTAAAATATATGCAGCGGCAAATACGAAACACAATCGTATATACACATAAATGTATCTGATGAATGCATCCATTGACATTCGCCACGGCTGTTAAGCAACTTTCATATAAATCATAATGAGCAACAACAAAATACGAAACACTCGTTTAACTAACCACATCTTGAATACACTTCAAGGTGGGCGAAAAGCCAAAAGTGGGAAATTAAACTTGGCATTGCAAATCTTACATATGTGAAATAATGGCTTAATAAATTGTGTATAGCATTTAATGTGTTTTAGTAAAAATGATTAAAATTATGATTTATGCTTCAAATTGGACTTTATTGAAAATTATTACCTACAATTTTATGTGTTTTACTTAAAATACTCTTTACCATACAAAATTAAACGCATAAAATATTAGCTCCATTAAAAATGCACATAATATTTTTTGAAATGAAGTTTAAAAATATTACGAATTTTTATTTAATTTAATTTTGAACTTTATTGAAAAATAGTATTATCATGTCATACATTTCATTTAAAATACTTAAAACTCTAGCTGCAAACTTGACCTTTAAAATTCACATATATAAAACAATTACTAAAAAATGATTACTCAATAATAATACAAATTAGACGTCATAGTAAAATGGCTTTAGTCAAATTATTATTCCCCCAAAATAATCAATGATAATTTTATCTAAAAACACTTGAACAATTTTTATATTGAATATCAAAAAATAAGAAATAATTGCTCAATATAAATTACTCAAGACTTTTTAGTATTGCTTGAAAGTAGTCTTGTTAAAAGAAATAATAATTTTGGTCATAATCGAACATTTATGTTAATCTGGTAATTATTTCTGATGTTGTTGTTTTATTATTTATTATTTTTTTTAATAATTATTATTTTTTAAAATACTTACTTACTTAATATTTATATACTTTATATAATTTATTATTCTTTTTAATTCTTTTAATATTAAACTTGTCTATACATATTTTCTTTATTATTTCTTCTTATAGTTAAACTTCTTCGTCATTGAAAAATAATTTTAATCAGCTTATGCTTTATAATTTATTTAATTTTATTTAAAAATATTTAAGTAAACATACCAATTACATATTCGTTGTGTATGCTCGCATATTTGTTAGAGTATTTTTGCGAAGAAGAAAACAAACCGGCAAAATGGAATGTTATGCGGTTAATTTTTTGAATGCGATTCGCGGATTTGCGAATTCATTCACCTTTTAATCAGGCAACTGGTTTGCTGTTGCTTATGTTGTCTTGTTCTGCTTGTTGTTATTGTTTTTTTGGGGCTGTCCAAAATGAATTTCCCTTTTTGTATGCGCCACGAAGTTCGTGATTTCTGTGTGTGGAGGCAAACGGAGCCAGGCCGACAACGAGTCGACGATAAGTGGCCAACAACGTGAGATAAATACACAAAAATATTTAGATACGATTAAGCAAACAACAAATACATTAGCAATAACTAGCAACAACAAGCAGAACAGCAACAACAAGTTGAAGAACAACACAATAATAATGGGAACAAGAACAAGAACAACAATTATAGTAAGTCAAAGGAGCTACAAATACGATGACTAATCAAAATTGAGTCAAGTCATGTCAATCGGAATCAGAATCGCAATCGCAATCGCAGCATAAGTCAAAGACCCCCAAAGCCAATACAGTGAATCCCACAGATACGCTGGAGTATCTCGAAGATACTTTTCTCTCATTGAATGCAGTGCAAATACTCGAAAGTCGCCACAGTTTGAATCGTTTGCCAAATTATTGAACACGTAATGGAACTTACAAATCTGCAAAAGTTGTTGTTAGTGTTGCTTATTGTTGTTTTCGCACGAGCATTTCATGAATGAAGCTGCCGTTGTTGCTGTTGTTGTTGTTGTTGTAGCTGGTTAGTCGAATCGTCGTAAACATTCGATAATATTGAACTCCATCGTTGGCTTTGTTGTTGTTGTTGCTGCTGTCGCTACGTTTGTCTGTTTGCACTTCACACCAAACACTTGGAGTGGAAGATTCGACCATCCGTCCGTCTGTCTGTCCGTCTGTCTGTCCGTCTCTTCTCTGTTGTGGGTACCCACGTTTGTTTTGTCCCATTGTTGTTGTTGTCGCTTTGCATTTGTTGTTCAACTCTGAAGTATGTACGTGTTTTGAATGAACATTTTTCGGACTCCTCGACTCGTGTTTTATTTTCGCAAATTATCTTTGGCTAAAAATCTACAAAATTCATGAATGAGGCAAAATGCGAGAGGGCTTCAACACACACACACACACACACTCGCACACACCGACAGCGAAAGCCAAACTCAATGCAAATTGTCAATACGAGAAAACATATAATAATTTTTCGATTGGATGTGAGATTGACAGAGACACACGAGTGTGGGATGTTTGTGTATTTGCTGCTTTGTGGCTTGCCGGCTTATGAGAGTATTTTGTTGTTGTTGTATCTTTTAAGACTTCAATCTTATCTCGCAGATCAATAACAGTTTATCTAAACTGTGTGGGGATAAGACAAAACGATTGCTTAATCAACTCTTCTCAGTTTTGGATATCGAGGGTTTTTTTTACATGTGCTTACTTTGAAAGTGTTGACAGTTGGTTAGTTAAATGTCGAAGATTTGGCATATTTAAGTTATCTTATAAATATGTAAAATGAATTTAATAACTAAGGTTAGTTTTCTTTCTATTTCAAGACATACGAGTAAAATTGGATTTTTTCTTATTTCCATGAATATTTCGTAAACTATTTAGAAAAAAAAATTGACATACAATTTCATGATTTTATTAATATAATATATTGTACCAATTAGCTAGTTTGAAAGTGCTGACATACACTTCTTTACTTGGGAAGAAGAGCTTATATTAAATTGATTTTAAATATTTGAGCTTCTTATGTTTTAATATAAAACCTAAACATAGTTTTGTATTATCTTTTTTATAAATTCCAGGACCCTAACTAATTAATATTAACAATTTAAACAGTATTCGAGCATAACATGACATAATCTTAAATGGAAAGATTATTTCGATATATTTGTTATTGGTAATTGCTCCACTTATTAAATAACAATTTGTGCAATATTGTTGCTTTGCCACCCAACTAGGCAATTGCTTGAGGTCAGTTGCTTGCTTTGGCCAAGTTACAATCGAAGCAATTCGTGTGCCAAACTTAGGGCTATTAACTGCATTCTTGCTGGCCACAAATTAACTGTCACATTTTGTAAATTACAGTTATTTTTGTGGCTAGTTGCTGTCGTCAAGCTAAACGATTATTTAGTTGTTGTTGTTGCCCCAATTGTGTAAGCACAAATACTAAAACTCGCATCGCATGTGGCTTTCCCAAGTACATTAAACGTATGTATGACAGTGACTCTCTGACTCTTCGAGTCAGACTTCAACTTCGACTCTGACTCTGACTCGGACTTCGTCGACTACTGTATTACGCCTGGCATTAGTTAGACCATTAACCACCTCTGGATGGCGACCTGCTGTCGCTTGTTGCTGTGCGCAAGTTTTGCTCACTACAACAACAACAACAACAACAACAACTGCGTTAGTTGTCTACAATCTTGGTCATTTAAAGACATGTCCAACATGGGCCACTTAATTTCTCTAAAATGTCATATTTAATTTCGCATTTAGACGTCTTCATTGCCGCATTTGAGGTACTTCTAACGTCTTTCAATGCTTGGCTAACTCACACATCGTTTTTTTTTTTCATTTCTTGTGTCTGCTTCACTGGCTGCCAGCTACCTGCATATAATATTAGTATTATACGCGATTCCAAGTCCATCTGCTTGTCATTCGCTCTATCTCACTCTTTACTCTAAGTCTCTTTTTATACCCGCTATGCATAGAGTAGAAGGGTATTATAGTTTTGTGCAGGAAATGTTTTTAACAGGCAGAAGGAATCATATCCGACCCCATAAAGGATATATATTCTTGATCAGAGTAAACAGCCGAGACCATAGCGATGTAGTACATATGTCTGTCTCTCTGTGTGAGACTAGAGATAGAGCTGTATTTTTTCGGCAGTATTTGTTATATAATATTTGCACGCAGATCAAGACATTTTGGTGTATTTAGCACTCGTTGGTATGAATGTACTATACTACAATAATTTATCAAATATAACCCTTGGTATACTTTTAGTATTTTTGTAGTATATTATATTATATTTTTAAATTACTACGCCAATATACCAAATTTAGCCTTGATATACTTTCAGTACTTTTTTTGTATATTCGGAATATTTTTGTTTTTCTTTTTCATAATACCAAATGTAGCCTATGTTATACTTTTAGTATTTTTGCGGTATATCAAGATTCAGAAGAATGCTTAAAATATACTTTAAACAATATCAATATACTAAATATAGTCTTTAATTTTATTTTTAGTATTTTTTCGGTATATCAACTTGGTATATTTTAAATAACTATATCAATATACCAAATATAGCCTTCGGTATAATTTTAGTATTTTTGTGGTATATAAATTTAGTCTATTTTTGAAATCCCTAAATCAATATTCCTTTGGTATACTTTTAATATTTTCAGTATATTCTAAAATTAATACCATAGCGTTTTGCTCTTACTCAAACCCGGTAGCTGGTATCTCACAGTCGAGCACACTCGACTGCAGCTTTCTTACTTGTCTTTTTTTTTGCTTGCTGTTTTCAGCGATTTCCGGTTTGGTTTCGTTGTAAAATTTTGTACGTTTTGGTATTTTTGGTTCACACGTGCGCGGGTAATAAACTTCAAATGACCGAAACTGAAACTGACGTTCAATGGTTCAAGTGGCCCGTGTGCGTGGTTTGAGGCACATCATCGCAATCGCAATCACACTATGAGTACAAGCTAGAGAGACAGCGACAGAGATAGAAAAAGAGACCCCAAAAAGCAACCTTAAGCGAAGACAGCTTGCTATTCACCATAGTAAAATGAAAATCAAGTCAAGTACTGAAAGCAAACACTTTTGCAACGCGCACTTCATAAAAATCGTAAGACCCTCACGATTTGCTATCTCTGTCTCTCTGGGTTTGGGGCAGCTCATTATCAACGCTTTGCTGTGTTGGTTTACCTTTTTGTTGTTGTTGTTGTTGTGTTGAGTTTTTAATGTATCTTCTGCGTTTATCATTGTCGAATTTTAATTAAATTATGTTGAAGCCCAGCGAGACCGAGGCCCAGTCAAGTGAAGTCAAGTCAAGAATGAAGACACGTGTAGCTACTGTTTTCACAGCCATTTGGCCACAAGTTCAATGTCTTTCAAAGTCTACTATATATATTTAGGTAATAGGGCCTGCTTAGCAATTACGGCCCATTTTATTGGGCCTCCAAATTGCCTATGTTTTTTTCTCCTCATTTTTTTGGTAGGCGTCGAGTCAATATTACAAGCAGCATAACGATGCCAAGGTAACGAACGCAGTCCTGCCCTGACCCAATAACCCCTTGCTCAAGTTTATTACACAATTCCCCGCCAAGAATAGAACCAGCAAATTAGCTGGAAGGGCTCATTAAAATAACGCATATTGCGCATACGCCCCATCGCACAAGCCAGTTCTCTAATAAGCAATTTTAAAGTATTGAATTACATTTACATGGCACTTGTGTGTATTTTATGCTCCATCAACAAATATGGGGGGAGCTGAGTTTAATGCATAAACACGTGCCCAACTCACATCAAATTTAATTTATTAATAACCCTTCTGTGGCCCAATCCATTTGTGCAATATGTCGAAGCCATCTCCCTTCCTTACTTCCTCGTCTCCATTCCCATTCCTATTCCCTTCTTATTGCTATTGAAATGGTGAAGCGTAAGCGTAAGCGTTTTGTCGCCGAGTGTCATTAAAGCAGTCTGTGGCTAATTCAGGATACACACACTTAAGTGCCAAATGCTAATGTTAATGCTAACGTTCTATCCTCCGCTCGTATCCTGTCAAACTTTGCAGCAGCTTGGGATTCACACTGGGTGGAGCATAAGAGACACTCCTCGACACTTAAGGGAATTCATAAAAATTACCCATTTTTGGCATCTACTTCACAAATAATAATGCTCAAGACTGAGACTGGCCCAAACTTTAGGCCAAGTCAAAATAGTTGTCAACGGGCTGCATTTAATTTGGACAAATTTCTTTTCTTACGTTTTCTTTGGCATTTGAGAACATATTTCATAATTTGAGATTAAATATGAATATTAATGTAAGACAATAAGGATTCTTTTCTCCTAAACACACAATTATTTTATTAGTTTTTCTTGTCAACTACAGGTTACTACAGCTATTTATTTTATTAATATTGAAATTGTTAGTATAACTGTTTAAATCTTTTTAACGTTTTCAGCTTTAATTCATTCAATTTTAATTGCCTTAAATTAATTTCGTTTTACAAACTTTGAAATATTTTAAATCATTTATTTATGCCAATTATTTTCGTATATAATTATTACACATTTTAAGTGAGTTTTTTGCCATCAAAACTTTCGATTAAAAGTTTTGCCTTAATGCACATTTTGCGAACTCGCATTACAACTGGCAACCAATTTGTGTGCATGATATGAAGACAACACCTGTCGTGAACTTTGACATGTACACAGTTTGAAAAAATATTTGTTTATTTCGTAGTTTTCAGGTTTTTAGCTGCAAACTTTCCTTACTCCACTTGGTATTTTCCATAACCCTTGCCCCACGGTTTAGTTGTCTCGTGCTGTGAAGTTTGTTTAACTCCGTTGCTAATAGACTTCACAAATGATTTGGCAACAAGTTTGCACAGATGTGTGTGTGTGTATCTGTGTTTGTATTATGCAAATGGTCCGAGGTGTTAAGCTAAACATACATATAAGAAAATGACAGCGTGTTGCCGCCGTCAGCCTCCTGTGTTGATATCCTGTTTACCTCCCTCACTCCCCCTCTCTCTGAACACTATCTCTGGTTCCATTGCATTTATGGCTGACTCCTCGTTGTGTGTGTTTGTGTGTGTTTGCCTCGTTTGTGTTCGGGCTCATTTCCGTTCAATAGGGTTGAGTCAACAAGCTAATTTCATGTTAATTCCAAGTGCTCCGTGCGATCCCTCGACAATATTTTTGTTTTCTCTTCGTTCGCTTTTTTCAGTTAAACGATTTTGTGTTTTGGTCGTGTTTTGTGTTTTGTGTTTTGGACAGGATTGGGTTTTTGCTACCCTAATGAATATGTCTTCACGGCTGTCTCCACTGCCTCTGACCCACCGGACAGAGGAGCACTCCTCGGAAGTTAAATTTTATGCACAAGTTGTGCTCGTTTTTGTTGTTGTTGGTAGCACGTAAAATTTGATAGGCTACTAAAATTTCTATAAAAGTGTGTACATAAAATTCACCCCAATTCCCTTTTTTTTTGGGTTGGGGAGAGGGACGTATTAAAACTTTATATGCATTATAAAATTGGATTTTATGTCACTCTCCACAGTTGCCATTAGCTTGCCCCTGAGCTGCAACTTAGAGTTGGGACTTGCTGATGGAATTCGAAGCTTAAAACTTCACTGAAGACAGGCACACATAAAATTTTTTGATAGTCAATTGCGTGCAAAAGAAGTTCGAATGTTTGTCGCACTTCCATTGTTTTCCTCCGCCCCAAGTTCAAAGAAATAACTTACCCATAAAGCACAAAATGTTTCAAATGCCGTGTAATGCATGGCATATCATCGTAAAAAGCAAAAAGAGAAAAAACTGCTTCCCTAACCACAAAAAAAAACCGAAATGAATATTTGCTCCGAAAGTGCCCCAAATTACCATGTGAAGCGGGGCAGCTTCGAGGGTTGAGCTGTAAAATGAAACATTTTAACATTTTCATACGCTTGTTGTTGTTCTTTTTTTTTTTTTGTTTAATATTTATTGGATACGCATCATTTGCTGCAATTCCCAGGGTTGATTTCTGTGCACACACACACAAACACACACATTTGGGGATTTCAACTGTACTTTGTATCTGTTGTATTATCATTTGGAAATCCCAGTAAAATCACAAAACTTTTCCAAATGGAATTTTTACGATCCAAAGGGGTATGGAAGACTTTTCTTAAAGTTAATGTGCAAATGTCTTGAATGCTCATTTGGCTTCTTTTTTATGACAACTAAACTGCAGTCTAAGCAAAATACTCATTGGCAAAATAATTAGGTATCGACGAAAACACAATCTTAATCTTTACTTTCAATATTACTTCGCGGTAAGCGTTTTTCCTAAAAAAAGACCCTCTTAAATGAAGAATGAAATATTGCATCATGATTTTTTGAAGTCGAAATTTAACTGAACAAGTAATAATACTAGTGTGCTCGAGTGTGAAGTCGTCGCTACTGAATTTACTTAATACCATGATCTAAAGTATACCAAAGTAATATACTGAAAATATACTGAAATATGCAGAATTATATATTTGGCATATCCACATAGCACTCCATTAAATAATACCAAAGATTATAAATAAATAACAAATTGTCTATGAGAGCCACTTTTAATTTTTTGCACACATCAATTTTCCTATTCAGAAAATAAAATTTTGAATCATGATCTCAAAATTGAACTAGGAAAGTTAATTCAGAAATCAAAATCGAAATAAATAAAATAAAAATGTAGATTGTTCTTTCTTGAAATTCATGATTTTATTCTTGTTTTAGGAATGTAAAAATGTCTAGATTAACCAAGTCTGCGAACAGGAGTTAAGGAGTTAAAGAGGACTTTTCTTAATGTTAAGAGCCAATTTGACTTCTTTTATGACAACTAAACTAAACAAAATACTCTAATAATTAAATATCCAAAAAGGAAAACCTATCTCAATTCTAATGTGTTCCACTTTCAATATTTTGCAGTCATCGTTTTTCCTATACAGAGAAGAAAATCTTGAATCACGAATATATAATCTCAAAATTGAACCAAGAAAGTTAATTCTTAAATCAAAAATTAAATTTAAAACAATATGTAGATGTTTCATTCTTAAAATTCAAAATTATTTTCTTGTTTTAAGAATGGAAAAATGTCTAGGTAAGAAAGACTTTCCTTAATATTAAGAGACAATCTGACTTCTTTTATGACAACTAAACTGCAGCCTAAGCAAAATACTCTAATAATTAAATATCGAAAAAGAAAAACCGTATCTAAATCTAAATGTGTTCCACTTTCAATATTTTGCAGTCATCGTTTTTCCTATCAATTTTCTTTCGGTTGTGTGCGATTGTTTTATTGCCACATGTGGCCAATTAAAACGCTTGAACAGCTCCATTTTGGTAGTCATAAAAACGAGTTGTCCCGCACTCAGTTTGGCAGTCGATATAGACATCGTTCGGCATTTGGTCAAGATCAAGCATCAAATTTGGTGAGTTTTATGGCCATCTCACGAGCATTTTAAATGTCATCGTCGTTAGTAATATACAGCTGTCTTTTCTTTTTTTTTTGTCGACATCTTTTGGCCAATTGCAGCGGAAATTTGTTTGACCGTTTTTGTTTTTTTCCATTTTTATTTTCGCTGTTGTTGTAGACATTTTTAATGTTTTTACGAGCACATAAAATTATTATCATATTGGTCCTGCTGGTTATGTTCGTCCTGGCCATTTTGGGCCATAACTCATGCGGCAGTTAGATGCGAGCACAGCGATAGGCGCCAGTTGCCAGTTCAAGGATCTATGGCACTTGCTGTTGCACCACACACTTAAGTCTACTGCTGCAGTATTTTTCTCTTCAGCTACCAGCTAAATGACATTCTTTTGACTTATGAGACAGCATTTGCTGCATTGCCGTTGCCGTCGATGCTGATTGAGTGTCGAGAGATGTTTGTGTTTGTGTTTGTGTGTGGCACATTCCGCAAAAATGCTGCCATTATGTTGGGATCCGCCCTAAAGAGGGCCAGCAGCCAACAAGGCCATCAAATTTGATTGCCAGCTAGAAGGCGGCCTCTCATAGTAGCTTAAGTAGTAGCTGCCTCTCTCCCCTCCTCTCTCTCTCTCTTTCCCCCTCTACCGTTGTGTGGCAGGTGGCAGTAGACTGAAGTATGCTGGGCAGCCCGGCGGGCAAAAGATCTCGCGTTGCCATAATAAACCAATAAAAGCCGGCAAGTTGCAGTTCCAATCAAGTGACTTTTATTGGGTACCGAGAATAAATTGCCATGGCCCATGGCATGTAACCAAAATAAAGTCAAGTGCCGCACTTGGCCAGGTAGCAACAACAACAACAACAACAGCAGCGGCTACAACAGCAACTGTAATAACAGCAATAAGTGGCAGCAGTTAGACGAAGAACAGATACACTGCTGTGAAGAGGAGAATATCATAATCTACCTGTGAAGCGAAAAATGAGAATGAATAGCTGGAAAACCTCGAAGGTTTTGTTTACTGACCAACTATAAATCAATAGAGAATTTAAGTAAGTTGTAAGGAGAATATGCCACCTTATGAGAAAGGAAAGATATAAGAGATAAATATTCTTTGCTTTCATAATATGTTGGCGATTTGCTTTAGTCTAGAGTTTAGAGTCCTGGTACTTAATTATTAATGAAATATGGTATCTCTACCAATGAAATGTATACAAAATATATTGTAAAAATAGCTTTACTCACTATATGAATATAAATAAAATGTATTGTACATACATAGCACATACTTTGTTGACATAAATCAATATTGAATGTATTAATAGAAACAGCAAAATCATTGTCGTTGAAATATTTAAAAAGTTCGAAAATAATTTACATAAGAAATTTGTTTTGCTAAAACTGTTTTGATAAACTTGCCAAAGATGTTAGACTATGCATTGAAAATCTTTACAAATCAAAAAATAAATTGTAGCATTCTGTAAAATTATAATTTAGTTGAAAAATAAGTGATTTCTAAGCTAGTCTTATGTACTTATCTTATCTTATCAATTTGTGATGATTTCTTTGATTCCTTTATTCCGTTAAAAATATTCATATTGTAAGAGATATCTGAAATGTAAAATTCCTAGTTGAAAATCAATCTCTAAGCTGCAAATAATAACATCAAAAAATAAATTGTTGGATTCTGTAAAATTATAATTTAGTTGAAAAATAAGTGATTTCTAAGCTAGTTTGAATACTTATCAAAATATGAAATATTAAAAAAAAATTTGTGACGATTTCTTTAATTTCTTATCAACTAACAATACGTTAAAAATATTCATATTGTAAGACATATCTGAAATGTAAAAATCCTAGTTGGAAATCAATCTCTAAGCTGCAAATAATAACATCAACAAATAAATTGTTTTATTCTGTAAAATTATAACTTATTTGAAAAAGAAGTGATTTCTAACCTAACCGAATATTTATCAAAATTTTAAATATCACAAAGACCAACTTGAGATGATTCTTTTGATTCCTTATCAACTAAAACTAAGTTTAAAATATTCATATTGAAAGGTACAGCTTAAGTGAAAGATTTATAGTTAGAAATGAATACCTAAGCTGCAAATAATAACATAAGAAAAATTTTAGTATTCATTAAAATTCAATGTAATTGAAATAACGTGATTTTTAACCTAGTCTGAATACCATTAAAAATACTCATTATAAAAAAAATCAAATTGTGATGATTTCTTAGATTCCTTATCATCTAACACAATGTTTAAAATATTCATATTATACACTTTAAATGTAAAATTCCTAGTTGGAAATCAATCTCTAAGCCAGCAAAATAAACTCAGCAGTCTAGACAGAATCACCTCAGGTTTCACAGCTGCAAATTGGGCCACCCAAAGCGACTGCAAAATCAAAGATACTCGACTCTAGTTAGGGCAACGACACAATACAATAATAAACATGTAATGAGCCGCTTTCTTCACCGGTCGGGCAAATGCATGGTAATAGATTTCGATTGCATGCCGCGTGCCTGGAACTCGGAGGGGAGAGTTTAAAGAGGAACTCTCGACTCGCTTTTGGCTTTGACTTTGGCTTCGTCTTGGGTGTGGGTAGCTACTACGACGAGTCGTAGACGAAGTCGCAGTCGCAGTCGATGATGGAGTCGAAGTCGGAGTCGGAGTTGGAGTTGGAGTCTCCGGCGATGGACGAGCGATTGCTTTAGTCATGGTCTGCGGGCCATGTGCGATAATTATGGTAATATTTGCATTTGCGTGTGGCTCCGCTAAACAGTTGAGTGAGTCGACGGGCGCCACGGACTTTGCGACTTTTGAGTCCAGTCCCAGTCTCAGTCTCAGTGCCAGTAAAGCTGTCTGCTGATGATTTTCGTTCGTTTCGTATAGTATAAGGTAGTGACCAACCATTTACGATACATTGTTGTTAGCGTGGGGTTTGGCTCTATTGGAGTTGTGCTTCCTTATTGCGAGGCAGCTGTTGCAGTTGCAGCATATCTGGCACACTGTCTCCGCCCTCTCTTCTCTCTCCCCTCTCTCCTAGCTTAACTGCTTCATTCTTTAATAGCTTTTTAAACAGACAATACTGCCCACTGTGACCACGCCCACCGCCTCCCGTCGCGCGTTCAATTAAGCAGACGAGTCGCCTTGAGATTCCGTTGCCATTTCCCATTCCCCCATTCCCATTCCCCTTCCCCCTTTCTCAGTCCCGTTCACGATCCCATTTTCAATACCAATTCCAATTCATAATTTCAAATTAAATGCGATTTGTGTACTTTTTAATGGTTCGCTTTCTGTGTCTGTCGCCATATTTTATGGCTCGTAAAAGTAAATTACAACGCCCAAAACGTATTGCCGCAATGTGGGCGTGGCACGTGGTTCAATTTTGCTTACTGTCCCGTCATCTTGACTTTTATGAATGACGGAAAGTCGCGCTGGCCGAACTTCAATTTATGTTCAGTCATAAAACAAAAACGAGCTGCCCCCAAAAATACCAAAAAAAAAACTGAAAAAGTACCAACAAATATATGCTGAAGGTTACAAATTAATTAGAGTGTTTTATCAGGTTTAATTAATATTTTTTTTCCCTCGTACTTTTTTTTATGTTTTTTACCCTGACAGTTGCTGACGTCAGATGGCAGAGATCCCATGTCAAATGTCATTTGCTCGCACTGTTAGTGCTTTCAATTTAATGAGATCTACTTTATAACAAACTCTGTACAGTCTACAGTTGTAATAATAAAGCAAGAAAACTGAGTTAAAATGCTTTTACACTCTACTTAGATTTTGGGTTGTCATGAAGTTTTTTCACTTAGAAATGCATTTGATTTAATGGTATTTATATTTGCATTGAAGAAGCTGTTGCACATCAAGATAACTTCCTAGTTGATTTGTGAACTTATTTTAATGTGAATCTCATTTTAGTGTATTAATACTAAAAGTGATTTCTCCGCTTGACAAAAGCATTAAAATTTATGGCATTATTATTTATACATTCATCCAGGAATTGTCCTCTTATAGTTTTAGACTTATGTATTCTAATCTGAACCATAGATATATGATTGTCATGAAGTTTTTTGAAAGCATAAAAATGTATGGTATTTTATATTATTGGTACATAAAATAATAACTATATTCTTTATGATTTCTTAAAATTTGGTTACGTTCACAAAAAATTTAGAAGTTATTTAAGAAATTCTTTTATATGTATGCTTTGGCTGACAATCTGGTATATTTTGCACTATATGGTATATTTTAAATGTAGTACACTCAATATCTAGATACCAAATACAGTTTTTGGTGTATTTTGCGGTATTTTAATATAGGATTTTTTTAAAAATCATACCTTACTGTTTTGCTTTTATTCAAAATGGGTAACCGGTATTTCACTGTCGATTAAACTCTGTAGTTATCTTACATGTTTTATTTGCAATTTATTTGAATGCAAAAAAAATTTCTTTCGACTTACTCTAATATGCACCACATTTTAATTAATTAATAACACCAAAGAAGATTACAAAATTTCTTGAATTAAAAATGCATTCGAATTTATAGCATTATTTTACTGTGTACTACACAGATTTTAATATATAATATCAAGAGCATTTTCTGTTTCAATTATTCATTAGGGTAAAATATTTGCCATATCATTAAGATAACATTTATAACTCAATGTTATTAACAACAGTATTTTTAAATATATTTTCCCATATCTTTTATTTTCAGCACATTTTAATATAATAATATTAAGAGTATTCCGATTTAATAATACCAATTTAATAAAATACATCTTTGTTAACTTTTTTAAACGAAATAAGCAACAATCTTTAATATTTTTCAATTAACTATCCGACAATATTATTATATCATATTACAAAGTGTTTTTTAACGACATCGACTCACACATTGAAGCACATTTAAGGCATAAATATCCAAAAGGATCCCATTGAGGTTTCATTTGACGCGTTTGTGTAAATCCCCCGCCCAAAGAACATCAGCAGATAGCACGTATTAATGATCCCAATTAAAGGCGAGCAACTTCATTTTACGGCGTTCGGTGACTAAACTCGAGAACCGACTCCAAAAACACGATGCCGACCCAGATCGATGAGGAGAACGCAGGCATGGAGAGAACAGTTTCGTTTGCCCCCAAGGATATTAAGCGAAAATCACATGGGGCATGCTTTAAAGGCCAATCACCCGTAACCAGCAGACAGAAACAGAAATCGAAACAGAGAGAAAGAGACCCTCAAAGATCCCGATGGCGATGTCCGATGCTGATGCTGATGCCGATGTCCGATGTGCGATGTCTGATCCCCACAAGGCACAACAAGAACAAAAACAAGAAAGTAAAAATAAAAAAGAGCAACACCGAAATTATAACGAGCATTAAAAACGGTTTTCGGTGTTCAAACAAACCACCGCGCGGCGCATTGTTACTTCCCATTGGAGGCATGCCACCGCCTTCACCTCCTCCTCCTCAACCTTCTCATCCTCCTCTTCATCAACTGCAACTCCTCTATCTCCTCAACTGCTGCTTTCGCCTTTGGCCCTGCGTAGGCGCATTACCCAAAAGAATAACAACAACAAAATTGTTGCAGCACTTCACTCCACCTGAGAACCGAGAACTGAGAAATCTTCTACTAAACTGAGGGCGGCGGAGTGGAGCGTCAAAGTGGCCATAAAAATCATAATGAAGCGGCGACTAAAGCAAAATGCCATAAAATGCTTTAAATGAAAACAGCATAAAAAGCCAAACAATAAAAAAGAGAGATGTCCTTCTTGGAATTCGTTGGTCTCAGTCAGGTCTTAGGTCTACGCTTCTCACTGGCGGCTCAACTCAAACGCGCAGTCCAACAAAATTCTCAGTGCGAATGAGGAATGAACGAATCGAGTATGGAGTATGGAGTATATGGAGTATTGGATGTTTGGGGAGTCGGGAAATGGGAATGGCAAATGGAAACGGCGGAATTCATTCAACAGTTTGTAATCAATGTGGACGTGCAGAGGGACACGCATTTCGGGGTCTGACTTGATAAGCGTTGCATTCAATGACCCGCCCAGGTAGCCCAGACACTTGAGAGGCGCGAGAGCAAACAAAGGCGGACAAGAGAAGAAGGAGAAGGAGAGGGAAAGAGGAAAAGGAGACGCGACGAAACGAATGTTTTTGGCTGAAAGGAATTTCGCGTTTTTGGCTATTTCGGTGGCGTTTAAGTGGCGTCAGCCAAAACTCGCCCAACTTGTTTATGATCGGTTGCTGCAGATTAAGATGCCGGCGCATTCATAAGACCCCAATCGAAAAAGAGGAAGATGCAAAAGAAATTGAAGGTGCAAATCAGTTTTGAATCAGTTAACAGCAAAAACAGGAAAAAACCAAAACACAAACATAAATTTAAGTATGAATGTGAGAGCTTTAAGACATTCGAATTACATTCACAGTTAGGTTTAATATATGTAAAATTGGGAAATTATTACTTTTTTTTATATATATAAATATTAATTTTAATAATTTGATAATAAGAAAAATTTATTGGAATTACAGAACAGTTTAACAGTTTATTTCACAACTAAACTTAAACACTTTCAATTACTTAAAGAAGAGTACAAATTGAAAATTGATTTATTATACAGATTAATTAAAAGAAAAACAATTCGAGAACCATGATTTAAGAATTTTTGAGGAAGAAGTATTTAGAAAAACTGTACAACTTGGGAGTACTTACATCTTTCCTTAACAACATATGGTTTAGTTCGGGTCTCATCAAATTGTATTTAAAGATTTTTCATTTTATTTTGCTTGCTTTCTCATATGTACTTGTTAAATTATTATTTATGGTTCTTAAAACATTTTGTAGTATTCTATTTTTTTCTCTTTAATTGTTTCTTTTTATATTATATTCTTGTATTTAATACTATATTTAATAGAGAAGATATTACTGGCTGCTGGGGCCTTAGACTCGACTTTTTTCTATTTCATTATTTTCAATAGCTTTGTGCTTAAAATTTGTTTCAAAGATATAAGACAATTACAATGTGAAATTGTAAAATTAATTCATATTATCAAAATTTTGATTATTAACTTAATTTGAAATAGGATGCAATGTTTGTCAGTCGACTGCTAAAAGATTTTTTGAATAAATAAATAGAAATCAAATTCAATTGAATTCGTTGTATCAGTAATATATACATATGTATGTATTATATTATTGCATTATTATCAAAATTCTTAAATAAAAATTTCTTATTTTATTATTTATGCCACATTTGCACATTTATAATTATTATTACTTTTTGCAATGACTACTTCTCAAAGTTGACTCGAAAATAAGTAAATAAATAAAATATAAGCCTTCAAGTGCGGCGTATGCCAACTGCAAATCTGACATCAATAAATGTAAAAATGTCTTGGCAAATCTTAAGCAAACTTCTCGTAAAGAATAGAAACTCCTCTGCGATTTATCAATTCATATTTGTCTATCAATCTTAAGTGTCAGCCAGCACTCAAGATTGCACAATAATAACCTCACTCGAGACGCCGGCACTCGACTCGTTGAATATCCTGTCTATTAGCAAGTTCAAAATTATTTGCCATACAAAAGATGAGATTTTTTGGTCAAGCAAACAGAAGAAAACTATGCGAAGTAGTTGTTGCTGTTGCTGTTTTGTTGATGCTGCTTTGTTGTTTGTTATTTGTTTTGTGCAGAGCCGCAATCACGCCTTGACTTTGGCATCGCATCGGTTGCAGGTCAATGCGCTGTTGCAAGGTAAGTTCAGACGAAAGCCAGTAAATTCCTCAGAAAGGCATAACAAGCGAGAGAGCGAGAGACCCAAAAGCCAGCCAAAGCACACACAAACAGAAAGAACACTCACACATTTGCAAGGAATTAAAAACACATAAATGTCACTTTCGCATAGCTTTTTGTTTTATGGAGCATCCTTTTGAACAGCAACAGCAAAACAGCAGCAACCGAATCACAAGCAGAACCCAGAGTTGGGTTCATAGTCTGAGCTGGAGTTCGAGTTGGAAATGGAGTCCACAACAGAACAGAACTGAACTGAACAAAACCAAAACAAAACCGAAAACTGAATCAAACTAAACCCAAAGCCGCAGACTTGGCCACACTTCAGTTGCAGGCCTCCTTCTGTGTTTTGTGGACAACGACGACGAGTTGCCGAGTTTTGCCGCTGCTCGAGTAGCAAAATTTGACGCAAGCGCAACAAATTCACAGACTCACACAGAACACAGAAAACACAGAACGCAGAGACAGAGGGATACCTGAACTTGACAATGAACTCGGTCATTTCGAGGGCAACAAACAAAAGGTGATTTACCTTTTATCCTTTCTCTATGCGCCTTGCGAAAAACGAGTTGTGCTTTGCCTTTGCTTTAGACTCTGCCTTTGCCTTTGACTACCTACGTCGCACATTCAATAGATATGTGAGTCGCCACGGCTGCAGATACAAGTTCAAATGCAGATACAGATACGGCATCGAGAGCAGCCACATCACATTTCTGCTGAAATTCATTCAGACGCACTTCGCACATTAACGCCCTGACTCTCTTCGGACTCTGACTGTGACTGTGGCCCTGGTCATGGCCATGACTCTGTCTCTATGTCTGTTGCTGTCTCTGTCTCTAAACCTGGCTCTGACTGTGGCCCAGCACCTTGTCCCCTGGCGAGAGTCCTTTTTTTATTTCGCCTTATTTTTTTCTGGTATCTCCTTTCTCCTCGCTCGCTGTGTGGGAATCTCTGGTCAGCCCTTGGCCATTCCTGGAACTCCGTCGGTCATTTCAAAAGTGTGCCCTACTTTGTCCTCCTCATCTCCCCTGCTTAATCCTCAGGAAATTAATGCGCTGCGCTGCAGTGCTCTATTCACTATCGCTCTTAATCAATATCACACGATTTATCAATGATCAACAGCACAATTTACACAATTTCCTTGAAAACATTCCATGTGCACTCAGCTGCTCGGCAAATGACTGAAAGAATTCCCTAAAATTAATCAGTAGCAACTTATTGCAGCGGCCTTTCAAAAGAATCGCCCCATGAATGAAGTGTGAGATACAGTTACAGTTATGGGGTAAGATTTGATAAATATTACTTGGGAAATTATTTGGTTTTCATTAACAATAGGATGACAATTATTATATTCTGAGTTACCTAGAAATTCGGTCATAAAATATTTAAGAACAATTTTTCTTAGAAGATTCAGTTCAACATTAATAGTCAATTTATTTTAATTTGCTTAATATCATTTTACTAACATTAGAAAAAGCTAAATTATAAATATTCTTTCCAAGTTATATTCATTTTAAACATATTGATAAGATATTCTAAAAGATTTAATTTCTATTTAAAAGCATATTTAGATTAATTTAGAATTCAAATTTCCATTACAATAGATTCTAGTCAAATTCTCGACATTCTAATTGAATGACAGTTATTTTATTATATAATATTAATTATTATGTATTATTAGAAATGTAGATAAAAACATTTTCAATTGCGAATGTTGGAAAAGATGTCAAACATTTTTGGTAGAATTGAGTCAGCCAGAGCTCTTAAGTTATTTTGAAAACATTACAATTTAATTATATATTTTCTTTCGACAATAATTGGAGATTTAATTCCAAATGAAAAGTAACATTAATACATGTTACTAAAATTAGTATATTTTACTTTACTTGATTTGAATATTTGAATTTTAAATTAAACTAAAATTGATTTAGAATACAATAAAGAATTGCTTAAAATAATGTAACTTAAAGAGAGTATCTATTATTTTGATTGAACTCTATTAATATTGCTAAGATTTTATTATTTTAGATTAACTTCCTATTCAAATTTAGCTCACATTAGAAACCAGCCTAATTCTTGCTATTCTTCAGTATTTAAAAAAAACGCATTGTAATGATATTCAGAATTTTTTCATGTTGTTAAAATTTATGTTGGAGTTTGAATTTTCTAACCAAGAGCTTATCCATCTCTCAACTACTTTAGTAAATCGCAAACTTTTATTTTCAATATTACTTTAAAAGTGCTAAGCATATAAGCGTTATGATTTGACTTTTCTCTTGAAGCAAATGGTGAATGCTGAATGCTCATATCGTAGTTCAGCCAATAATACTTAACTTGATATCAAATATAATTTTATGGTCAAATGCATTATCCTAAACTTGAAGCTATTATATACTCGTTTACCACACACACACTCAGACACACATGATTTTATATTAATATTCAGCAGACGCTCGACCGCGTCCTCTCATGCTCATCCTTGCGGCTCGTCCTTATGCTTATCCTCGTGCTCGTCATTTGCCTGCACTTATAGTAACCATAAATTACTTGGTTGGTGGTTGCTGCCGTTGCCCAATGTTATATGGCCACAATAGAGGGAAAGAGAGTTGAGTATAATACATCTCCATTGGTCTCGGTTAACTGAACTCTCAAGTAGTCTCGATTAGCGATAATATCTCGCCGCATTGTCATAATTCTTGAGCTGCCCAACGCAAAAACCCATTAAAAATCTGTGAATCTCTCAGTTGTCCCCTAGTTGTTATATAGTACTCTAAGCTTTCTAATAATCCGCCATTGGCGGCCAATGACCGTTGGCCACAAAAAAATAACAATTTAGAAACCAAGTCGAGTGTGCTCGACTGTGAGATACCTGTTACTCATTGTGAATAAAAGCAAAACAGTGCGGTAATAAATTTAAAATATACCACAAAAATACTACAAATATACCGAAGAATAGAATTGGTATATTGATAAAGTACAAAATTAAAAATATACCGAAGGACATATTTGGTATATTGGTAAAATACAACATTAAAAAATAAACACTTCCCATTGTGAGAAAAAGCTAATTAATATACCGCAAAATATATTAAAAATATACCATAGGTTATATTTCAAAAATACCCGCCACCCATTGGAATAAGAACAAAGGACAGTTCGGTATTAAATTTTAAATATACCAATACTACAATATTAGTACATTTAAAAATACCCATTGTGAATTAAAACAAAATATTTAAAAAAAATATACCATTTGTTATATTTAGTATATTAAGTTAGTTATTGTAAAAATACTAAAAAAAATATTCAGAAGGCTATATTTGGTATATTGATATAATGCAACATTTCAAATATACCGCACATCGCAAAAAAATACCATATACCATATTTGCATCCACAAACTTATAATACCCTTCAACTTTTTGTTCAGCGGGTATAAAAAAAAGGAATGGAAAGAGAGTTTTTGCGACTGCGGCCTGTTTGATATATGGCGCGATTGTGTTTATCAAATGCCATCATCAAATTTTCATTAACTTGTTTGCTAGCGCATACAATAAATCTCGTCCTCGAACTTCGAACTTGCTAGAGTTCAGCGTTAGACATACATTACTCATTGACTCGATGGACCTTGGCCTTTCAGCGCCCATAAATATGTCAAACTCAGTGGGCGGGGCTATAAAATTTCTAATTGCCTACTAGGTAAAGAGAAGAGCTAGAAAGAGAGAGAGAGTGAGTGAGGGAAGTGCGACAATAAGCGGCAGCTTTATCACACAACATCCCAAACATCCAAGTGAGAACAGGCCATGGCCTTTATTAGCCAAGTTTACAGACACATTTGTCAATTTTATGGTGCCAACAGGACGAAAGGCTCTACCGCCTTTTGCCGCATTGCAATAATTATGAATCATTCTCAAGAATGACTCTTGCAGTCAGCAGCTCATGATAATGGCAAGTGATGATGGGTAATGAGAAGAATGTGAATCTGAAGTTGAAGTTGAAGTTGAAGCTGTCGCATCCTCAGTTAATTACCAACAACAACGCACATCAACTTTTTTAATTCATTTGCCAAGTTTGGCACACATATTTGTCGTATGTCTGATGATCGATGTTCAACATTCGGCGCTGACCTCTCTCACTGAGTGTGTCTGATTTTATTGGAAAACTTTCTTACTCCATCCCTTTCAAGACTGTTGCTGCTGCTGCTGCTGTCCAAATCATATTTTATGGCCATCATTATTAGCTAATTTTTATGCGCCCAACCGTCGCCGGCAACAAACTGCTCTGCTCCTGCTTTGCTCTCTGCTTAAAACTTGGTCCTGCTGTCTTGTTGCACATTCTTGGCCAACTGCTGCAGCCATCCAAAAAAAAAAAGTGCTAGCTGAGAGAGTTTTGGTTCCTCTTGGCTGCCAGCAAACTGATAAAACTTTCTTCAAAATTATTTTCATTTTTTTGGATTTTTTTTTGCTTGCATTTAAACGAGCGTGGCAGACAAAATGCGATTGCTAATTTTTCATGGCGGATAATGAATGATATATTGAGTGTAATATGCTAGCAACTGTTGCCACACACACACACACACAGAGTGGGAGAGCTTTGCCACCAGCTGGCTGACTGAGCTAGTTGGCGGTGTAATTATTCAAACTATTTGTCAGACAAAGTGTGACAGAGGGAGAGAGATACATAGGGAGAGGCATGGCCAGCAGGCGGAACAAGTGGCAAGTGGCAAGTGTGCAGCAGTCAGGCTGGTAATTAGCAAAAAGTTTACTTTCGAATCACACGATGTGATAGATTGCCGATAAAGAGACCAACAATTAAACATTTTTTTACGTTTTTACGTCTCGCAAATGACACTTAAAGCCATCTACACTGTATTTAACATTTTGTTATGATTGCAAACTTACTAAAATGCCATTAATTGTTGTGCATATCTTGTAGATACATTTGCAGTTGCTGCGATACATTTGTAGATACTTTTGTACTTAGTGTGATTGATTGTTAAATTATACGACCTTAATATGTTTTTATGATAATGATATTTTTTATTTAGCAACTAAAGGTGATTAGTTACAAAAGTACTTTTTTTATGCTTTATGCAATTAAATTTAATGGAGTTGGAGTTAAATATATTCATACGATTTGAGTGGCTGGATTATGGTTATTATTTTACTACTTATTTATATAAAAATGAAAGTTCCCACAGCTTGATTTATATCTTGATAGCACGCTGCCAACAAGCTGTTTTTTACAAATTATTAGTAGAAGAAATAACGGTGTATATCATAAAATGGCAGCTGCAGTCAGATCTTTGTGGCTTTGGTTAACAATTTGGTATATTTTGTAGTCTATGGTAGGTATATTTTGAATGTATATATGTATATGAATACTATATTGATATACCAAATTGAGTGTTTGGTATATTTAAGTATATTTTGGTATATTAGGTATTAGGTATATTTTAAGAACAATACCGCACTTATTGATAATGGGTAACAGGTATCTTACAGTCGAGCAGCTTTCTTACTAGTTACATTGAAATTTACATAATAATAGGAACTTCAAATCTTAACAGCTTAAAGCAAAGCTTAAATAAAAATTGTACTTTTTTTTATTTAAAAAATTCTTAGAGAATTTTATCAACATTTAAGAAATTTAATATTAAATATTTGTTTAATTATTTATTTTTGAAATTTAGAAATTCTTTTTCCTGTCTTAATTTCTCTGACTGATTCTCTTGTATTTTTTGCATAGTATGGTATATTTTGGATGTAGTACTATATCAAAATACAAATTATAGCCTTTGGTATATTTTAGTATTTTTGCGGTATACTGATTTTTGGTATATTTTAAATATTGAAGAACTTACTTTTACTTGGTTTTAAATAAACTTTTAAATTTAATAACTTTTTTTTATATAAAAGGATGTGAAAAGAATTTTCTGAATTAAAAAAAAATATATATATTAAATTTAAAAATAATAAATTTAACGCAAATATTTTATTTTTTATTAAAAAAATTTAAAAATTAATGATTATTTCAATAACTATTTTAGTTTCAATACCTAACATATTCTTCGGGTCAATTTACAACTTGTACATTATCACCTGCCACAAACTTAAATGGAAAATAAATCTCTTTGTATATTTAAGCTTCAGCAAACGCTTCTTCGTTGTCTTTAAATCAAAGCAAAAGACCCAAAAAAAAAAAGAGAAAACTAACTCGATTAGGGATAAAAATCGCCTGGTGATAATAAATGTTAGACATTAGAGAGCCGAGTTCTTAAAGCTTTTTTACAGTTGCCCTAAACTTTTGCACATGCGGATGAAAAAAATGTGTCTGCATGTTGGAAAAGTTGAACAAATTGTTCAATTGATGGGCCATTTCATCATGGAGTCTGTTGAGGGAGCGAGAGCGAGTTGATAACTGATTTGTGATAAGCCAGCTTTCAATTTTGGCTCAACTGTGTGTAGCAGTAACAACAACACTTGGATGGCCATTACGTGGGCCAGAACAGACACATAAAGTAAATACATAACGTTGGCCAAACGACTAATATGCGATTATGGCAAATCAAATGCCTTTTGGCTCGAGAGAGTCAACAGCAGCAGCAGCCGTAACGAGAACAGGGAACGAGAATCGGGAACAGGGAACGGGAACCGGGAACAACAATGGGAACGTCAACGACCAGGCTAGGACCAAGGTTGAAGGGAGTTGGAGACGAGGACGAAGAGGAAGACGCAGACGAAGTCGAAGACGTAGACGAAGGCGCAGGCGACTTTCCAACATTTTGCACATCTGTTCGAATAATATATATAATTTTTTTTTTGGTCGTCCAGACGACGCAGCAAGCACAACAAAAAAAAGCTGCGAAAAAGAAAAGATGTATAAGTACAAACCCAAATATAATAAAAACATGACAAGGGTGAGAGAGAGACGGAGCGGGAGAGCGGGAGGGAGATCGAGGGGTGTGTGTGTGTGTGTGCAAGTCTGGGGAGTTGAAGCGGAGGCGACAATGGCAAAGGTTACTGACACAGCACGCACATTGACCTTGATCGCAGCGAGCGTCTGGAGACGATTGCCGGGCAGCAAAACGGGAAGCCAGGAGCAGCAGCCGGAGATTGAGAGTGATAAAGAGGGAGAGACAATGTGACGGACGAGGCAAAAGTAAATTATTTGCAAATTTATTTAGCCGACAACACACACAGAGACAGAGAGAGACAGACACACAGCAGGCCGCAAATTCCCAACCTACCGCATTGTTACATCACGTAAGGCAGACAGCACATAAAAATAAAAATAAAAAAAGCACAACAAAAGGGGCAGCAACAGCAACAGGAGTGCTGTCTGTGGCAGTCTGTGGCCAATAACGGTGTTTGTGCCTGCGCCCAGGATGTGCTCGTTACGTGTCCAAGTCGAAATGAAACCGAAACTGGACCCTGGCAAATTGCTCATGAGGCTGGCGATTCAGCCATCGCCATCGTCGCCGCATTGCCAGAAAACGCTGTGAAATGAAAGCTGACCAGGGGTGGAGGGTTGGAGGTCCTTAACAGTCGGCAGGAAATGCTTAAAGTTCGTTAAACTCACAGCGCCCATTGTTGCCCAGTGCACTCAGAGAAATGAAGCTTTGCATATTCATTAAATTGGTATTTAATTCAAGCACTCATATTAAGTTCATAAACTATTTTTATAATAAAGTTTTAAATTTACTTAACTCAGAATGTCATAAGTTAATAGTTATTACATCACAAATTTACAGTTTTAACTTTAAATTTTATTAAACAACTTGAACTCACGTTAAGATTATTATTTTAAGTATATACTATAACTAATAATAACTAATTTATTAAATTTATACCATAATTATAGAGTTTTAATTAACAAGCTATTTTTAAAGATTGTCACTTAAATGATATATACAAAAATCCGTTAAAAGTAAAATAAAGTAATTATAAACAGGTAAGAAAGCTACAATCGAATATGCTCGACTGTGAGATTTTAACTACCGATTTTGAATAGAAGCCAAATAGTGAGGTAGTAATTTAAGAAAAATACCAAATTGATATACCGAAAAAATATTAAAAATATCTCACAGGTATATATGGGTATATTAATATATAATATATAAATATACCAAAATAATATACTACAAAATACTAAAAATGACAAATGATATATATAATATATGGTATATTTGGTATACTGTTATGATACTACATTCAAAATATATTAGATTGTCACCCAAAGAAGTAGAAGGCGTTTTTACTCAAAAAATCGTACCAAAAATCGTCGCTTTTGCTTTGAATGCTCTTTTTGGATTTTTTTCGATTTAAAAAATAAATAAAATAAATGAAAATCTATTCCATACTTCCTATAATGTTAATAAATCGAGCCAATTAATTAATTGCAGTTCTTTTATTTCTATTTTGCATCATTATGTTATAACTTATCATTTAAACTCATCGCTTCAATTATTTAAATCTAATTTCTAAAACCTCTTAATTTCTGCAAATTTTTGTGAATTTCTAAATTTTTGTTGATTAATATATTTTTAAATCATTGACTACAAAGATTTAAATTTAAATAAAACGCTAAACAATATTTTGATCAGTTTATTCTCAAAGTGTAGCAAGGACTCGCTGCTGTCTGGCTGACTAGCTGACTGACTGCTTGGCTGACTGACTGACTGACTGGATGACTGACTGGCTTGGCTGCTTGGCTGTTTGTCAGACTGGCTTGGAGTGGCTGGTTGGCCGCCCCTTCAGCCATATTGCGTCTCAGCAGAGTTAAGGAGGAGGAGAGCTCGACACGCCGCTGTCGCTTACGCTTCCTGGCCACGCACAAAATATCAACGCACTTTTCAAGTCCTCGCATTTCGCATTTTATGCTCGTATTTGGTGCGTTGGCCGCCTTTTTTCCCCGAGAGCTTGTGGGTATCGTCTGGCGGTGCGACGAGGCCAGGGACAAAAATGCCTGGAGCAACCACCACCAGAGAAGCGAGAACTCAGAACGCAGAACCCAAACTCAAACTCAAACTGAAAAACCTAAACTCAAACCTAAAACACAAAAACCCAAAACCTAAACGCAGACCAAATGGCGAAAAGCGAAAAAGGGCATGTGCGGGCTTTTGCGGCTCCTTGTCTGTGGCTGGAACTTGTCTGGCATCTGTCCTGAATGCCTCGGTCTATGGCTCGGCCTATGCTTAAGGACTCGCTGCATAGACCTGCCCTGGCAAAGGACTTCCTGGTGCGTACGTAAGACGCAGTTCATTCAATTCACATTTCTTGCGAAGCGCTTTTAATTGCCTCGCCCGGGATGAGCACATAGCCAACGGGGTTGGGGTTGGATTTGCCAAGGGATGAGAGGGAGGCACAGCGAGAGAGAGAGAGGGAGGGGACTGAAGGGGAGGTGCTTCAGAAAGGACCCCATAAATTACGGACAGTCGCGTTAACTCAACGAAGTGCTCACCACTCTGGAAATTTGATATTAATATGGAAATTTACTTTTGTTATTGTTTTTGTTGCTGTGTTATTTGTTGTTGTTGTTGCTTTTGTTGTTGTTTGTTATTTGTTGTTGTTGCCACGCTCGGTGTCATATCCTCGAGCTGATCCTGTATGCTCTCTGTTGTGTCACATTAACAAAAATTTTAATTAAAAAATAATTAAAAATAAACTGATACCAAACAACACAAATATTTTAAATAGCGACAATTGAGCTTTTGTATTGTCAAAGTCCTTGAATAGGGGATTTTTTCTGCCTTCTTTCTTTTTGAAAATGCTTATGGGAGTGGAAAGCTTCTTGAAGCTACACTATGAAAGGAAAACTGGTTTCAGACATCTCAGGAATTGCTTACAATAGGCAAACAAATTTCAAAAGAACTTGCGAAGACAATCAGAATTTATCCATTGCCATAGAATATTCAGCATTTTATCAGATTGAGAATAATTTGCAAAGCATTATATAAAAAAAATAATAAAAATAATAAATAAACAAATACATTTATTTGTAATGGTTCCTATAATTTTGAGCAAAAACTGAGATATAAATTTAAATTTTTTTATTTTTATTTTTTTTTAGCAAATCCTTATTTAATGTATTATCTATAAGTTTTAAATGCGATTTCATAAGTTATAATTCCACGTAATAATTGAACAAAAAATTGTATTAAGAGTTGATTCTATAACTTTTAACAAAATTAGAGTTCGAGTATGAATAAAGAAATTAAATTTTTATTTAAATTTATTTAACAAATTCTTACTAAATGTATTATTTAAAATTATAATTATTATTATTATTTAATTAATTAAGTGATATAATTGTAACTGATATTACAAAATAAATTAGACAACTTATATTAATGAATTAAATAGTGTATAAAAGCACAGCTAAATATATATTATATACATATATATAAAAAACAACACGTAAATCCTTGTTTATTTTTTTTTTTGTATTAAACAACGCTTGATCTTGATTTAATATTTTTCTTTATTGGTTCATCTTTGAGATTTCTCCGTTTTTAATACAAAAATGTGATCTTGAATATCAAGATTGAACAATCTAGAATTTTTGAAGAATTTTGATCTTGATTTAAGAAACTTCATGCTTCAGTTTTGACATCATATAAATTTGATCAAAGATTTTATTCTTGATTTTAGCAAGTTTTTTTTATGTGTAGTTTATTTATTTTTTACAATTTTTATATAAAATAAATAATGAATTATATCTACATAAATTTCATAAACTATTGGAATTAACTACATAAATTCGTCTTACGCTCAACATTGTCTTTTACTTAAAAACATCCCTAACATAAATGATGCAATTAATGCTATAAATTTCTTTATTAATTTATGAAAATTGCAATTGCTTTATTATCTTGTGTAATAGTTGTTGCCTCTTCTGTTGCCTCTTATGTTGCCTCTGTTGTTGTTGGCTGCCACGCCTCAAAACTGTACCTCTTCTTTGGCATCGAGTTCGATATGTGTTGTGTTGACGTTGTTGCGGCTTCTCCACACACACACACAGACACACACATTCTTCCACTCTCCCCCCTCCCCTGTGCAATCCTCTTGGCCATGGACTGTCCCCTGTTTTGCACACGACGCATCGACGACGCATCTCCAACAAATTAGCAGTCGTCGACCTCAATATCAGTTTACGAGCTGCCCGAGTCAGAGTCCCTCTCTCTCTCTCGCTCTCTTTCTGTCTGTATAGGCATAGGTAAGTCAACCCTCCTCTCTTTGTCTCTCTCTCTCTCTGTCTTTCACCTTGCAACTCATTTTGCACAGACAGACATGAAAAATTCCCCCTCATTATTGGTCGTAATGATGTTGCCACAGTTTAGAATCGTCGCTCGTTCGCTTCGCATCGCCTTTTGTATAAACAGCAAACACACACACACTGGCACACACTAACACACTCTTACGTTCATTTAGAGTCTCTGTCGTCGGTTCGGGTTTTTGGATTTGGGATTCGGGTTCAGGTTCCTGTGTCTCCATTTGCTGTTCCCCTGTTCGACAACGTTCTGGTTTTTTGCATTTTGCGCCTCGGGGGCTGCGCTTGGCTGAAGCGTCAGACAGACAGACAGACGGACGGACAGACAGACAGACAGCTCTGCTCACCTCACTTCCAGAGTTGAGCTGCCACCCGTCTGTCTGTCTGGGCGTATTTTATGTTCTGTTTTGGCTATATAAATTCTGGTCTGTTGTCGTTTTGCGGTGCCCAACCACCCGATGACGACGCTTTTTCCCGCCAAATGCAGACGAAGCAACAGCAAAACGGCAGACAATACCACATGGCAAGTCCTAGGTCGGTTACACCACCAGACAGACGTCGACTGCGACGCTAACAGCGGGTTACTCACTCACCCAATATTAAAATCGACAATTCGAAATCATCATCGCATCGCAAACTTCGCAGTTCGCAGTTCTCGCGCCGTGTGAATGAACTCCATTCAAGGACAATGATCTACAGGCTGAGTCCAAAAAAGCTCAGACGGCGTCCAAAATCCCGCATAGAAAGTCCAGCCGCCCCCCACAAAAAACTGTTTTATTGCGATTTACTTTGTTGTTGAGGGTTGAATTTGATGAGAGTAAGAGCAGAGAACAGAACAGACTTCGATGTCGACGTCGACGGCGTCATTGACATTGCAGACGCGAAACAAAACAAATCGTTAAACTGCCTTTTGCCACTTTTCTACCTCTCCCTCCCAAAAGCAACCTGATGGATGCTGCTGACTTGGCCCAAACCAAATGCTGAGCTGAGCCACGTGGCGCAAAAGTGAACAACAAACGTCAATAGAGAACTGTTTCGACATTGTCCCGGCAGTTTGATGCGTTTCGTTATTAAATATTTAGTAACCTTCCTTCTTCCCTCACCTTCGATTTAAGCGGCATTTAAATGCGACTGCATCCCTTGTTTGTTAAGCTTGCAGAACTCAAACTCAAACTCAATCCTTGTTGCCGCAGTTTATTGAATATTTTGTTTGCCGCCGTCTGTTTCGGTTCGTTTTTTTTTTGGTTTTTTGCATTGGACCAGTTAGCGCCTCTCTTTGCCCTCTCTGTTTATTGTTGTTTGTTGTCTGCTGTCTGTCGCCCCGAAAAATTGCACCTGCCTCTGTCTCTGTCTCTTCCTCTATCTCTTTCTCTGATACCCTCACGTTGACGCTGTGTTGTTTGCACCTGTCCACGGTGAGTTCAAAGCACATTTTGGCTGCTGCTGTTGCTGTTGATTTTCGTGTTTGTTTTTGCTTTCATATCGTAAATGGGCGCAGTTCAATGGCCCCAACAAAAAAACGTTGTTGCTGCTGCTGCTGGTCAATGGACACAATTTGGTTGCGACTTTTGCCATAGCAAATTAATGACTTTCAAGTAGAACATTCGACAATCGAGAATTGAGAATCAAGAGTCGCCAAATGCATTTTGCAATCAGTCTTCCACCAAAAAACTCTTTAACCTCATTTTAATCTTTAGCTAAAGCTATATTAACATAAATGTTTAGTCACTAATTTATGTGGGGAAAGCATTTAAATTTAATGCGTGTAGAAAACATTAACATTTTAATATGACAACAAATTAAACAAATTTATGATGGTCAGCTAAATCAAAATAAATATATTTATTTTAAGAATTTTACCATTTTATTTATATTTATAATTTGTATAAAATATGTAGATACATTTAATGTATTATCTTTCAAAATGTAAATATTCATTTGAGAATTTCACATTAATATGTTACCGAATTACTATTTATGGAGTAAGAATAGAGATTATTTATAAATTATGTGGATTGATCTTTAAAGTAAAATATTTAATTAAGCATCGCCCAATTATTATTTCTATGAAAATTTTTCAGTAAAATAATTATAATGGAGATTATTTGTAGGTTTAGTATAATTCAATCATTTAACAATTTAAAGACTATTAATTGTTCGAAAATTTCCCAAGTAATTAAGAACTTTTATAACAAATAATATTCTAGATTTTTTATTGAATGTTTTTACTGTATTAATAAATATTATTATTTTTATTTATTTTTTATATTACATCAAGTATTTCTGACAAGTAAAGTTGTTTGTTTCAACTGTTTCGTGCTCGAGTTTTGGAAAAAATAAAATTTTTGCAAAATGAAGGTCATCTACAACACTTTGTTCAAGCGCACATCCACCTACGCAGTGGCCATTATCGCTTCGGCCTTCTTCTTTGAGCGCGCCATCGATGTCAGCTCCCACGCGATCTTCGATTCCATCAACAAAGGCAAACAATGGAAGGACATCAAGAGCAAATATGAATAGACGTGCTAAATAACGCTAGTTATAAATAAAACAGTTATGATGTTTCATTGTAATTAACATAAAAATGCGACGTTTATTGTAAACGTAACGAAATCCCAAAAAAAAAAAAAAAAATACTAAATTGAACGTTCAGAAAGGAGAGTGCTGGCTAGATAAATTGATTTTTGTATTTATTAGAAAATTATGTTATAAAATACATTATGTTGTTCCTTGAAGGAGTTTGTAAGGAGTTGGAAAGAAACCTAAAATTAGCCTAACGATTAAAAGATACATATTCGTCAATGAAACCAAATTATTGTCAAAAAAACTATTTTAATGATAAAACCTATTTAAGAAGTTAAATGAAAATTTTAAAAGAAATTATGTTTACTATTTGAATTCAGGAAAATCATTGATATACTTCATATTCATACATTTAGAGCTTCAATGATTAATCGTTTATTCAAAAGTAAATTTCAGGAAATAAAAATCCCAGATGTATCTGTTAAATAAGCGAAAAATCGGCAAAAGGCAAAATAAACATAATTTAATTTATTGATCATCACTACTTGCTCTTCAATTATGGCAATAATGCTCTCAGATCTCCACAGATTTTCCCCGACATGCTATTGAATACTTCACTAATTGCCTGACATAGCAACAAACAGCATAGAAAATGCCGAATTCAATAGATGCGAAAAGTACGCGCAGTTGTAAAAGTAAGAGCATTCATTGATGCCATGATGCAGGCAAACAAAATTGCGGCCGTCAAACTGTCAAATGTGCTTTTGGTCCCCAGACGAAAACTGGCAAATGAGCGGAGCATTAATTTATTTCAATTTGTATGCAAAACTTTGCATTTCAAATGCCGACAACTGCAGCAGCAGCAGCCAAAGCAAAAGCAAAACTCAGAGGTGAGGCAGTGAAATGACAATGCCCGATAGATGTCTGTCTGTCCGTCTGTCTGTCTGTCTGTCTGTCTGTCTGTCTGGCCGCAGGGGCAACATCGACAGCGACATTCGACATCTTTTGGTTGCTCGCAGTTCAAGTCAAGTTAAGGAAGTGGCAGTCAGTCAACGTGCCGTGGCAAAGGACTCTCTTCTCCCTCTTTATCTCTATCTCTATCTCCCTCTCCATCTCCATTTCTTACTCGCTATTTCTCTCTGGGCGACATATTGCCGAACATGTTTATTTACAGCTAAAGGAACAAGGACAACAGCAACTCGCGTAGGGAACCGGAACCTTGTCTCCTACTTCTGCTTCATTTTTTCCTCCGAGCTGAGGGGCAAACTCATCCTGCCCAGTTTGTGTTATTGTTGTCATTGTCAGTGGAAGTAGAAGTTGTCTAAGGAGACTTGTCTTTCGCCTGCCAGACAACAGACGACAGACAACAGACTCTCAGCTCGACGTCGACGTCGAACAATTCGAGCAATTTCACTTCAAAAATTGCGACGTTTAGCGCGCGATTGCCACAAATCAAAGCGACATTAAGTCCCCCTTGTCGTCTTGCCTTTTCATTTTTAGATAAATAAAAATCGCAAAAACGAAATCCCAAATGTCGACGAGGAAAGTGTGGAGCAGGCAGCTTGCTGCTGCTGTTCTAGCAACATATGCGCGCCAAATCAGCAGCAGACAAAACAAACAAAGACCCAGGGACAGACAAAGGACGCGTTCTCTCCCTCTCTGTCTCTCTCTCTTTGCTTCTCTTTCACTCGCTACCAGACGGCCGAAAAATGTGCTTCGAAATAAGAAGAAAATAAAAGTTTACGTGGCGCACGTGAGTTGCTCGCAGCTTTTGCTTCATGTCTGCAAATGGGATAAGCAACCAAGGGCAGGGAGAGAAGGGTGTGAAGAGGGGGGAGACTTGTCAGGCCTGCTGCCGATTTTGTGCGTAGACAGCGCAGACGACAATATTCCACTTCAAGTGATTTGTTGTCCAAGGGTATCCAAAGAAAAAGAGAGAGCGAGCGAAGACCGAAGAACTTTTCCAGACGCTGCCTCCTGAATGATTGCCTGGGCTCCACCAAGTTGGGTGGCAAGGTGGCAAGGCAACGTGGCAGAAGCGTAGATTCTCAAAGGGGCAAACCTAATCAAATGTGGGCGCGTCGTGTCTACGTCTCTTTGTCTATTTATAATCGATTTATTCGCGATTTTTAGCAAATATATATAAAAAAAAGTTTGCGCAGATTAGAAATATATGTTCATAAATCTTGAAATATTTTCTATTTTATTTGGATGCTACTTTTTAAAAATGCTAAATATTCATAATCTTTCAACATAAATTTAAATTTCTCTATTTTGTTGCGTTCAATCTAATTTATTTAGTTTATCTTTCATGTTTTTCTCCTCAAATTTTTCTGATTTTTTTTTTAGAACGTTCATCGAGAATTTTTATCTATTCTTCATCCTCTTTCAATCTGCATCTTCACGTCATAAATATTCTAAATTTTTCACATTCTTCCCAAATAAATAAATTTGTCTAATTTTGATTCACAATTTGATTACTTTTAGTTGGGGTTTAATATGTACAGCAAGTTTGTTCTTCCTTTCTTGAGTTTTATATTCTTATTAATAATTTTCAAGAAGTATATAAGTATATTTTGAAGTATATTTTATTAAAATTAATTTACTTTTTCTAATTCTAGGTCAAAATTTGTTTTTCGATTTGCTAAAAAACACGCCGTATTTTTAGCTTAGTATATCTGACTTGATTCCTTTTAAAGTTATGCGAAGTTTTGTTAACAAACATATTTCTATTGATCTGTATTTTGTTGTAATTTTATTTTTACTTTTAGTTAGTTTTAGTTTCCTCTTTTTATTGGATTATTTTAGTGAATGAATGTTCTACATTTTTCATATTATTTTCAAATTTATCTTTTTATGTATTTACTATTATTCTATATCTTTATTTAGTTTTTATTTCATTCTAGATTTCTCTTATTGCCAAACATTTTTTTCGAAATTTATTTATTTTTGTCATAATATTTTCGTATTTATTTCCCACCTTTCTTCCTCATATATTTTCCCAATGGTTCAATATATCGATTTTTCAAATTAAGTTATTTATTTAGTTACTACTTTTTTTCTATAATTTTATGTATATTTTTCTATTTTTTTATTAGTAATTTTTTTATTCTAGCCTTTTCTCATTAAGAAATTTTCATATTTTTCCTCTAAAATTTGTTTATTTTTGTCCGATTATTTCTTTATTTATATCTCACATTTTCTTTCTTTATATCTTCCTTTATTCTTCCTTTATGTGCATTTTCTATTTTTTGCGGAAAATAACTGTAATATGTAATGTGCTTTTATGTCACCAAAACACATTTATTTTACACGGTAACCCTTTATCTAATTGTTAAATTTTGTGCCATAATCTCGCCTTGTCGGCTTTGTTTCATGGGTTTGTTTTTTATGATATCACAGGATTAGGAATATATACCCTCATGATGTGTGTTGCCTTTGCCTCTTTCATACACCTTCCCTTTTGCCGTCACCATCTGCAACACATATGTTAGATAAGTTGGGTATCCCCCTGATGTGGCCTCTCACTCATCCCCTGACAGACAGACAGACACACACCCCGTCGCATCGTGTGGCAGACAGACAGACAGACAGAGACGCGTGAGTGCTACGCACGTAACGGCAAATTTACGCGTCTCTGAACTTTGACCCTCGCACAGAGCGCCGCCTGTGACCTTTGTGCGTGCGTTGACGCGTCTGTGTCGCTTTTGCCACATCAAATTTTATGGATGCTGTTGCTTTGCTGTCTTTGTTTGTCACTTTTTTATGCGAAATTAATTTAGAAAACTTTTCTTGGAATAAAAATGTGCTCAATTCACGTGTCTAGGCGAGAGGGGGAGTTGAGGAAGGGTTCTCC
Organism: Drosophila kepulauana; assembly: GCA_023558455.1. NCBI lineage: Eukaryota > Metazoa > Arthropoda > Insecta > Diptera > Drosophilidae > Drosophila > Drosophila kepulauana. The sequence continues at coordinate 42,269,584 of CM042369.1, forward strand.
AAGAGACATCTTTTTGTTGTTCTTATTGTTGGGTAGTTTTTGTGTGTTGTGCTTAGATAAACCAAGTGTGTACAGTTAATGCGGCTTAGCCAAGCCTCATAAAGGTCAAAGTTTAAACAGATATTCAGCAAGTGAGCTTCTCACTTTGAAACTTTGTTAAGCTACAAATACAAGAACAAGAACGAGAACGAGAACAAAAACAACAAGACAAGACAAGACACGAGACGAGACAACAAGAAACAAGGGTCAGAGATAAGAAGTTCTTATGAAGGGCCACAAAAACTATCGAGATGAATGAAAAAGGTGTGTAATGATTTATAAATGAATCTAACGAGTTGTCAACTTGACAAGTAGCTGCTGCTGTCTGAATGACATCCAAATTTAATGTTCCTAAAATATATAATTCTAATACTTTAAAGTTTGAGCAAATTTACGAAATAATAAAGTATTCAGTACAAATTTTTATATTATAAACGATTTTGTTTGAATTTACACTCATTTAAAGTCTTTGATATATTTTTTAATATACTAAAATGATTCAAGCAAACAATTTATTTTGAGAATAATGCAATTTTAAAAAATAATTTTTATAATATTACATTCTGTTATGAATCATCATTTAATATTCTGAAATTATATAAGCTAACAAAATATCATATTAGAAAAGAAAGGTCAGAGTTGAAATTCTTCATATTAATATTATTTATTATTTTTCATAAATTATATCCAAATTTAAAGCTATTTGTATAGTGCTATATTATATGTTCAAAATACATAAGCAAAAACATTATTTTGCAATTTGTATTATTTTGTAGCTTTGGCTGAGAATTTGATATATTTATGTTAGTAATCCATGGTATATTTTGAATGTAGTACTATACGACAATAGAACCATATCGCAAATATCATTTGGTATATTTTAGTATATTTGTGGTATATTAATTTTGTATATTTTAATTAATACCTCAGTGTTTTGTCGACAATTTTGTATATTTTGAATGTAGTACTGCATCAATATACCAATTATACCTTTTGGCGCATTTTTGTGTTTACGGTATATTAATTTAGTATATTTTAAGTTGACCACATTCGACTGTAGCTTTCTTGTATTCATATAAAATTTTAACTCAAACATTTGACCTAACAATTAGTTTAGCTAGCAAATGAAAATTTTGCCATTTGTTTATTATTTACATCATATTTATTAACAAATTAATGAGAAAAAAAATGTGGGAATAATAAACTAACTCTTTAAATTTTCATTCCACATTTATTCTATAACAACTTTAATAAGTAAGTTGTAAATGGAGTCTGCAATCATCTCTAGCATAACACAGAAGTGTCTCCTTGTGGGGTAAAGTTGTAAAAGAATTCGTTGTTAATCTAGCAATAAAATAACAGTCAAGCATCTCGTAATGCCGCAATCTCAAATAAGCTGTATAAGAGAGATGATTACTTGTGTTTTTTTTTGCTTTTTTAGAGAGCGCGCTTTGATAATAAATGCAAAGTCCTAGGGGCAAGAGTGGGGTGAGAGAGAGATGTTGAATGTGGCTTCATGGTCAAGTTGCTTCTTAATGGCAAAAAGTGCGGGAACGGAAATGCCCCCAAGCTCAGAGTGTCCCTACTGACATCTCAAATGACCCATTCGGTGGCCACAATTTGCCAGCACTTGCCACACACACAAACACAAGCTGCACTTGCCACAGCAAGTTGCAAGACGACAACAGCAGCAACAGCAGCAGCAAATGGTACAACGGACAACGTCATCGGCATCTGATAGACATAAAAACATCAACACGATGCCATCGACTGTATCTGCGAATGTATCTGCAAATGTATCTGTATCTGTATCTTTTGTATGCTGCTGCTGTATCTTCCGCTGTCGCTGTCGCTGTTTTGCCGGTGCATCGAACTCCAACTTGGCGATTCTTCTACGCTGTAAAATATCTTGTGCTCATGTATCGGCAATAATTACGTCTCAGCTACTCGTAGATCGCACTCAAAGAATTTGCAAAACAACAACAAATGCTGCTGCTAATGTGAGTGAGAAGGGAGAAGGGGGAGAAGGGGACGTCGCAATGACTGGACTTGGGAAGGCCGCAGACAATAACACAAACAAGCAAAGTGAGTAGAACGAAATGGAAAATGGTATCGAATCAACTGGCTCTACGCCATGCCCTTTCCGCCCGTTCCACTTCCAACTTATTCTCGTTGTCTGCGACGTGAATGGAGGTGAATGGCCGCAAGGTGACGTCGCAGTCGCGCAGTCGCGCCGCTGCTGCAGTCGACGTCAGTTTGGCTTCTTCTTTTCTGTTTCTTTTTTTTTTACTGTGGATTTGCGCGCCAAAAACGTTCCCCTTTTATTTCAGGAGTTGACTTTGTTTTGGCGACGCTGACCGGAGCGAGAGACAGACAGAGAGAGAGAGAGAGAGCGAGCGAGTGAAACGCAGTGGATGTGAAACGTGGATGCCAAAGGCGCTTAAGCATGAGCATGAGCATTGGGCGTGGCAGTGCAAAACGAAACAGGAGCGCAGCCCCAGACGCCATTTAGCATTTACCACTTGCTGCTGCTGCTGCCTCCCCTCTCCTTTCCCTCCTTCGACATCCACAACTGCCGCTCCTTTAGTCACTGTGTGTGTGTATTTGTCTTGCGAGTTTTGCTTTGATCCCCTTATTCTGTCTGGCTGGCTGGCTGGTATGCGCTCTCTCTCTCTCTGTCTCTCCCTCTGCCTTCCTCTGACTCGGATTCGCATTCGCCTTTGCTTTGCTTTTGGTTTTTGCTTTGTTTTTGTGCCCATTGCCATTGCATGCACTTCGCCCGCCACAAAGACTCAGCTATGTTATTGCCATGTTGTTGCTGTTGTTTTCGCATTCGCATTCACATTCGTATTCCATCCACTCCCCCTTTTTGCCCTTATCATCATAGTCATCGTTGTCGTTGTCGTTTTCTGGCTTTGTTTACAAGCATTTGATGGACCACTAACGCCGCATTGAGCTCCCCTCTTCGAATGCGCGCGCGATTTTCTTGTTGCTGCCTTTTTTGTCTTCTGTTGGGGTCTTTTCTTCTTCTTCTGCTGCTGCTGCTGCTTGCTCCCCTCTTTGACCGTTTTGGCGAATTATGACAGCAAAACGTGTTGCGTGGCGCAAAAACAAATGGCGAGAAAATTGTAATTCTCTTTGCTCGCTGCTCGTTTTCTTCTCCCCTCCCCGCGCCCAAGAATTCATTCCTTTATTCCTCCCTCTCACATTTCCCTCGACCATTTCCATTGCCATTCTCATTGCCATTTGCCATTCGCTTCATTTTTATTAGTTGTACTTTATTGAATTCGCCGATTGAATGAATTGCTCAATGAGTGAGCGCACTTTTCTCCGTCTCCATCTCCTTCTCTTTCCTCTCTCATTCACCCACTTTTTGTCATAAGCCCCAAAGCCCCAAGTAGCTGCGTAAGCTTCAAATTGTAGGGATTCTCGAGTGGAATCTACCGTATGAAATTGATAGACTACAAGTCGATGCTCTAGAGCAGATTATTTCCAACATTGAGACTGTAATGCTCAGCAACATTCTGTGGTAAACAAAATGGCGTTGTATTTTTTAAGGGTATTGCCTGGGATTGATTGGGATTGATTGTGATTGATATGTGTGTATGTTCTGGTATTACATAGTCATATTTTTTATGAAAACTATATTTAATTTTTTATGTAGTTCTGAGATACTTGAAATAAAGTCAAGAAAATTAAAATTTCTAAAATTTGTATCAATCGAATACATATAGTAAGTACACACCACAATTTTGAATACATACTTTATTATGTTCTCCAATTTGTATAATTATTTCACATATGAAAAAATATGTGCATTGGTGTAAAAATATTAAAATAACAGAAAAACTGAAATAATTTAGCGGGGTTTTTGCTTATTTCTTATCTCTATATTCCATTTTACATCTAACCAAATGAATATGCAAAAAAAAAAAAAAATTGTTATGTAGTATTTTTTTTATTGCACTGCTATTTCAGAGTTTACATCTGCATAATTTGATTTTTTCTTATCTTAGATTAGTATAAATACATTTTGAATTGTCTCTTTATAATTAATTTTAATGAACAATATCTTTTATAATCATCGTAGATTGGAAAAACAAAATAAATGTTATAGTTTTTGGTTTCACCAATTTAATTTTTAGAACAATTCTATATTTTAGGTATTCTGGTAAAAAAAATATGTTATATTAGCTATCGGTTTGCTTCTTCATCTCTACTAAAATAGTCAAGAAATCTTTATGAAGAAAAATCTTAGTTGAGGAGAATATTTCGTATTCCACAATTTGTCAAAAATATTTTATCCAACTATTATTTATTTAACTATTATAAAATCCGTATGGATGAAGATGCTCCGGCTCGTAAGGTGTTTGATGCGATGATTGTTGGGACACGAAGGAGAGGACGACCCCGAACGCGTTGGCAGCACCAGGTGATGGAAACCCTGTCCACGCTTGGTGTTACCAACTGGCGAAGGCGCGCTCAGGACAGAGCCGCGTGGAGGCACATCGCGCTTCAGGCTGAGACCCGATAAAAGGGTTGTAATGACCGCATAATAATAATAATTAAAAAATAATTAGAAAATACCCATAATTGTATATACAACCCAAATCCAATATAGACAATCAAAAATATATTTACATAGCACATTTCTTCATGTACAACAAGCATCATCTGAATCAGTAGACGAATTATTACAAGGATTGCATTCACCACAGGTATTGCAAGGATTGCAAGGATTACAAGGATCACATGGCTTGTAAGGATTACAAGGACTGCATCCCTTCGAAGTGCCACATGCCTCACAAGCATCACAAATTTGTTGCGCCGTTAATTTTGTGCCACGTCGCTTTGAGGTTGATGGATAACTGGAACAACAACTTGGCGGAGGAGGCATGAATATATTCTGCTCAAAATCATCGATCGGCAGTTCGATGTCGCCATATAAACGAGCTGATCCGAAGTTTTGCAGCTGAATTGCTCGATTTGTCATCGTGTGCAATTTAATGTTCTCCTGATCAATGCAAATTCGCAATTTCTTGAGGTCCGCTTTATCTTTGCGTGTTTTACATTGCCGATCGATTAAATTTATTTTTCTTGCCAACATATTGTTAATAATGTTCTTTTGACAATCGATTTGTTTCGTTAAATCGAGATATTCACGATACATTCTTTCCTGCTCTTCGTTGTCCTCGGTGTCTTCGTTGAGCAACTCGAAGGGATCAACTTCAGCTTCCTCGAGAGCTTCTTCTTCGACTTCTAGATCTTCTGGCGCTTCATCTTCTTCCTTGGCTTCTTGAGCTTCCTCATTTTCCTCGGCCTCTGTTGCCACAGCTTCATCCTCAAGATCTGCCATTTATGTCAATTAATAATTTGGATTTCCTATTGAAATAAAGACGTTCAAATTTTTCATATTTTTGATAAAGAACTAAATGAAAGAGAGATATATCTAAAATATATTTGTATTAATGTTTTAGACTTTTTCTTATCTTTTATGGTAATAACTAACAAAATTAACATGATGAATTATTTAAATAAGTTCTCAAAATGATATTATCATATTAAGTATTATATAAGAATCTGACATACAAGAAAGAAATAAATAAAAAGCATGAATTATGAATTTATAAATAATTTACTTTACTTTCCACTGGATCGTAAACAGTATAGAGTAAAAAAGCGTACTAAGATCAAGAATACATGATTAGTAAAAACACCAGAAATTAGGTTGAAATTCTTATAAGAAGAAATATCTTAAATTTGAGATCTTTTCGTTATTAAAAGAATATTTTCTTATCACAAAGCGATGATTAGAAAAAATTTTTGTTTTAAGATTTTTTTCAGCCTAAAAATCTTGTTTCAAGAAGGTTCTTAAATCAAGATTTTAAATCTTCTTAAAATAAGATTTTTTCATCTTTAAATGCAAGTAAAGCATATAAATATTGAATTAAAATTATTTTCTGCTTTATTTTAGACATATTTCTATAAATTAAATTAATTAATAAACTTATATTAATGAAATAAAAAAATTGTATAGTAAACATTTTTGTTAGGTTTTCCATTTTCAGATTGATTAAATAGATAAATTATGATTTCTCATATTCTATAATTTCAACAAAGTAATAAAAATCTTCATTATCTCAATCACTCAGCACTTCAACCAATTTATGACTTATTTATTTCAATTCTTTACACATTACAAGAATATATTCAATAATCATAAATTGGATTATTTAAGGCATTTTTTTATTATTTAAATTTTAATATGTTTCCGCCTCATAAAATAATTGCTTTGTATATTCGCAGGGAAGTTTCGTGCTTGGTGAGAGGTATTTAGTTGATGAGCTGATGTCATGTGCTCTTACTTTTCTTTTGGGCATTAGCGTCTACTTACATTGTGTCTACATTTTGGTTACTTTTCATGCAGCTCACGCCTGAACGCGCATACGCCCCGTATGCCCGTAAGTCTTTGGATGAATGTCGGAATGCCTGAACGCCTTGCTGAAGATGTCAACCTGACTCTGTGTGTGTGTGTGTGTTCTGATGACGCCTCATAAATATATATATGTATAGAGTATATATATATATGTAGGTGTGTGTGTGTCGCCATAATGTCTGCAGACATAAAAAATCCTGGTTCGTAGTAGAGTCGTCAATCCGAATCCAAAGCTAAAGCTACAGCTACAGCCAAAGCCCTTGGAATCGTTAGCGTGGCAATGGAAAGTCTTGCTCTTGCTTACCTGTACACAGAGAGAAAAAGTTCTAGATTGAAAGGCAATATGCAAATCTTCGCTTAAGATTTTATCGAATTTGAAAAAAAACAACTATCTTGAAATTCGATTTTTAGTTTGTGAAAGTCTTAACATAAATCAAGATTTTCTAGATTCAAAAAAAGTTTGAATTCTAGATTAAAAAGTAGAATGCAAATCTTAATTTAGGATTTTATCAAACTTAAAGAAAAAACAATATTGAAATAAGATTTTTAGGCTAAAAAAGTCTTAAATCAAGATTTGTGTATTGAAATTTGCATTTTAAGATTAACAACATCTTATTTTAATATCAAAATATTTTTTCTAAAATGTTTTATTATAGATTAAAAAGTAGAATGTAAATCTTCATTTAAAAATTGTTCAATATTCAAGAAAAATCAATCTTGAAATAATATTTTAGTTTGAAAAAGTCTCAAATCAAATTCTAAAATGGCATTTTTTGCTTAACAACATCTTATTTTAAGATTAAAATCTTGATTCTAAAATGTTTTATTATAGATTAAAAAGTAGATAGCAAATATTGATTTAAATGGTTACAAAAATATATAAAAAGAAATACGTAAACTATTTTTCTTGTTTTTTTTTTTAATTTAAATTTAAGATTGTTTGATCTTAACTTAAGATTTACGTTCTTGGATCAGTTTTGAGATTCTTACATTCTTGAAACAAGAATATGATCTTGAATTTCAAAGTTTAGATTTTTTCTTGGTTTAATTTCAATCGTATAATCTTGTCTCTAGACTTTATTTTTGATTTCAGCACTTTTTTTCTTTCTCGATTGATATATAATCTTAAGTTTTAAGATTGGTTAATTTAGATTTTTTTTTGAATGTGGCTTTAAGAATAAACTTTCTTCATATAGTCTTCTTTTAAGATTTTATTCTTGATTTCAGCACGTTTTTTTTTCTAGATTGATATATAATCTTGATTCGGTAATTGTAAGAATAAACCTTCTTGGTTCAATTTTAACATTAAACAATCTTGATTAAAGATTTTCTTCTTGATTTTTCTTTGTTTCTAGATTGAAATATAATCATGAATTTTAAGAAGAATTTTATTTACATATTTTTTCTTTGTGTGTAAGGTAAAGCAAGGTATGGCGAATGTATTCCTTTATTATCGGGACATAAAGCTGCTTTAAGTACCATGTGGGTACTGGAACTGCGTCCTGTTTGTCGCCGCTATCACCCTGTTGCTGAGTTGCCTCGGGCGAATGCACTTAATGCCAAATTAAATGCAATTCCAAGAGGGGGGAGGGAGAGAGCTATATTTCTAGGCGATGACAAGAGGGGGAAGAGAGGGGAGTAGGAGTAGGAGTAGTCATGAAAACCGCTTTATGATTAATGCGCAGCAAAGTCGAGAGTTATGCGCCTTGGAGCGTAATCCGGCGGAATCAGCAGCAGAAATCACAGTGCCAATAAAAGCGTTAGGCTGAGGAGAAGAGCAGAGAGAGAAGGAAGATAAGGGAGCGAAGTGAGAGGGAGAAAAGAGAAGAGAGAATGAAGGAAAAAGAAGGGAGCTTGGAGCTCGGCGCAACAGCTGCAATAAAACATAAATTCCGCTCGCCTGAAAAGAGGAAACGGAAATGCGTGCATTAACAACTAGCTGTGAGAGGAAGCGGGGGAAAAAGTGGAAGAAGAAAACAGAGGGAAAATGCGTTGTGGATTGTGGCAATGCCGGATTGCTGGATTGATAATGTTGAAAACCACTTAACTGCCACTTGCTTGCCATGCTGCTTCTATCTAGATAGTTTTGCCCGCATTTCGGCAGCGAACTAATTTTTTTTTCTCTCTCGTTTTTTTTTTTTTGGCATATTTCCCGCAGCCATTTTTGTGCTTTGCTGTTGCTGCTGCTGTCCCTGAGAGTGACAGTTGGATTAGCACAAGTAAACGCACTCTCCGTGATTCAGCCATGACACAAATATGACCCCAGCTCCTTTTGCTGCTGCTGCCATTCAATGACAGCCAAGGACATGAGCAGCGAGAGGGGTAAAAGTGAAGTGAAGTAGAGTAAAGGGAAAAGCAAAGGGAAGCATTTGCGTTCATATTGACAGCAGCATCATTAGCCTTAGGGAGCGTGCTCTCTGCTTCTCCCTTCTCCCCCTCTTCACCCACTAAGACACACGTCTATCGTTGCGCTTTCGATTTGCGCAGATTACGTATACGACACGTTAAACGCCTTTAAGACTTTAACATGAGAAAATTTCATTTGCAAGCTGTGCAAACACACACATAGACTACACACACACACACACTTGTACACACACACATGATTTACTTTGTCTTGTGTGCGGCGCAAAAGGATCTTTTCGCTTTTCTTTTCTTTCCATTTTTTGTGTTCTTTGTTGGCCTGCAAGTTGCATGCAAGTTTTTCTTTCAAGTTGTCCTATCCCCTTTCCCTTTCCCTTCCCCTTCCTTACTTTACCGTCAAGGCATTGCAACTGCCGCATTTGTTTTGTTTGCTATTGTTGCGTCGAGCGCTTTGTTTATGCTGCGAAAAAAGCATAAAATGATTTCATTAAAAAAGTTGTAAACTTTTTCATTTAATTTAACTGCAAACATCTTTTGTGCCCCAGCTCAGTGCTCTTGCTCTGGTTCTTCTTCTTCCTCTGTATTATTCTTCATTCTACTTTATTTTGCTATCTTCAGCTCGCATCTGCTCAGCGCATATAAGTAGTTACGCCTCCCCCTTTGCGCCACGCCCCCCCCCTTTGACTAGGCTGTCTGATATTATATAGGCGAATTCAATTCCAAATTGAAAACTCAGTTTCAATTAAACTTTTCCATTTCAATTCCCTGGCAAATCATGCCGCCTTTTTGTCACACAAAAGTCCTTCACGAATACAAAAACAAAAAAAAATACGTTTTTTGTCAGTCTCTTTTTTTCTTCTTCTTCCCTTTTCCTCGTGGCCTTTACTCAGCAGGTAAATTGGCTCAGCTTTTGACTTATGACAACGATAGTTGTACAACTAAACTTTTGTTGTTATTTATCAATACAGCGACTGAGAACGACAATGTGAAGCGAGCAAATCCACTTCATTATGTGTTCTTAATTAAAGGCAGATAAAGGAAATGTCGGAATTTGAAGAAGAAGAAATGTAAAATCTTGATTTAAAGATATTAACATTTTCTGAGGTAATTAATCTACACTATTAAAATAATACATAGTTGAATAATACATTTTGAAAAATGTAAATTTTCTTTTTGAAATTATTTATTTAAAAATTCGCAGTTAATTGCAAATTCCATTTAAAAAAAAAGAAATATAATAAATATAAAATAATAATCAAAAATTAACATAAATAAATTGTTCATGAATATAAAGACGCCGCATTTCACAAAGTTTGCTTATAACGTAAGGAATTTATCACAATTTGGTGGTATTTATATCTAATAAAAACACAGAACAACCAAGATAAGATCCTGAAATGTTTCCCCCGTCGTGTCATGATAACTTTAACTACTTGAAAATTCGCTTTATAATGTCGAATCCGTTGCATCACATAAAGATCTAAATAGAAAAGGATGCCTCCACGATTGGAAGGTGCTTTAGAGATAAGAATTAATTTAGAGATAAGAAATTACAATTAAAAATGATTAATCAATAATTAACAAGTAAGAAAACTAGAGTCGTTAAAAACCCGCTACCCATTTTGAATAATAGCAAAATAGTGCGGTATTTATTCTTAAAATATATCAAAATAATATACCGCCAAAATACTAAATATATACCAAATTGTATGTTTGTATATTGTCTGGTAAATTTTTCACTCTATGATATATTTAAAATGTAGTCAATCAATATACCAAATAGTCCATTTGGTATGCTTTTAGTATTTTTGGGGCATATTGTATATTTGGTATATTGTCTGGTATATTTTTCACTCAACGGTATATTTCAAATGTAGTCAATCAATATACCAAGTATACCATTCTGTATACTTTTAGTATTTTTGCAGTATATTTTTGTAATATTTTAAGAATAATGTCGTACTCGACTGGAGCTTTTTAAGTTATTAATTTTAATAAAGTGTAATTTAAATCTAGAATATCATTATAAGAAGTCTCATACTTTAAACTGTTCAGAATTTTTTGTTAAATATAATAAATATATAAATTTGATAATCGATCTAATTAACAGTTTAATTAATTCTAAAATTTATTTAATGAAATTCACTTAATTGAAATTCTTTTTTATTATGCTTTAATTGAAAAGTGCAATTAAAAAATCCATCATTAACCAAGAGTAAATAATTTAGTAGTTAGAAAGGTGTCAAATCAATTAGAGAAGTGTATGCAAATGGAAAACAATATTAATGTAAATAAGTACAGAAAAAAAGTGGAATGAACATGATTAATTATGTTGGCTGTCTGTCAGTTGAGTTTGCTTGTTTTTCCGACAAGTTGAAATTGTTTAAACACATAAATCAAGCGAAGGGGTCGCAGCGTAGAATGTCATATGAGCTCAAGCTATCATTATCACCATCTAAAAACATTATCTGACATCAATGTTACAAACTAATCAACAACTAAGTGTGAGTGTTGTAGAGTGTGTTGTGAGTGTTTGCAGCAAAAGCATAATTCAATTATGGCCATAATACACGCTTCATGTTGAAGCAAGTCTCCCCCACTTCCCCCTCTTGCAAGTCGGAGTAGAACAACCCCCAACAACTCAGTTGCTGGTGGGCAAAGCCGCTTGGAGCCACGCGAGCTGGCACAACATGTCGTATTAGTAATATTTAAACACAAAAGCTCAGCAAATGTTGACATGCGTCGCCATTAGTCGAGCGATGCATTGTGGCACGCATAGGGAATGAAGATTGGACGCAATCGCAAATGGCAGGATGAACCCCGAAGGGGTGGGGGTGGGGGGTTGGGTTTGAGTTCTGGGCAAATTCAATTTTCGCATAAAACAAAGGGAGGAAGGAGAAGGAGAGAAGCGGACTCGTATAATAACAACAATAATAATCTGCTTAGAAGCCAGCGATGCGAAAGTGAAGAAATGCGTTGTAATTCCAAAGTTCGCCTCCGTCAAATGGGAAACAAGCAACAATATTGCAGCATATGGAGAGAGCACACTTGCCACGACGACGACGCAACGACGATGTGGCAGCAACAACGACAACTACGACGCAACGTTGTGGCAGAGGTGGAAGAACTGCCACATTAAGCCACACACAGTAGCTTGCATGCCAAGAATGTGGCTGCAGAAGTACATATAGTGAGTGTATCTGTGTGTATGTCTGTATGTGTGTGATGTATGTGTATGTGTGTGTGTGTGACTGTTGTGTGTGTATGAAATGTGTCAGCGTAGAAATGTCACTCATGCGGCGTCGTAATGAGTTTTGCCAACATTGAGTCGCCTCAACCAACCTCCCTCCGCCTTCATCCTCCTTCCTCCTCCCTTCCCTCTCCTCACCCCTCCCGCCCACTGAAAACTTCGCATTGCAACAGCAGCTATCGACCACGAGGCGTATGTGCAATGTGCCACAAGACTCAAAGTTGCAACTTGCAACTGAAATGAAATCATTAAATATGTTGCACATATGTCGCAATTGTTGCCTCCTTTTTTCCTCATTCTGTCCTCCTTCTTTCCTCCCTCTTGCCACCTTCTTTCCTCCTTATTTCCTTCTTCTTTCCCCTCCTTTTCTTTCCTACGCTTCTCCTTATTGCGCTACTAATTAAGCAGCTATTTATTAAGTATACACCACGTTTACTAACAAAAAAAAAACACACTTTTCATTAGAAACGCAATTCAATTAATTCTATTCAATTGCAATTTATTTAATTAGAAAGTTGCATCCACTTTAACTAAATCTATAAACAGTTAAAGATGTATCAGGTTTTTCATTATATGATTGGAAAATAAGTTAATTTTATTATTACACAATTTATACAATTAATTTAGTTGCTAATATAAATTGGGATTAAAATATCTTTATTTGATTTTTATTGTCATTTTGTTAATGAACTTGATTGGTATTAAAAATGCCTTAAACTAAAATATTGTATGCAATTTCTACACGTATAAATTATATAATTTAACTAAGAAGCTATTTACAATTTATTGCTGAACTTAAAGTTTAATATATAATATGTAAGTGACAATAAAACTAAATATAAAAATTATAAACCAGATTGTCAGTAGCTAGAATATTAAATGCATAAATTGTATTTTAATTAATTACAATAGGATTCTAAAAAAAAATGTAATGTACTTGATTATTATCTGTGCTTTAGTTTACACATGGTTTGCAATAATATATTTTTACATATTCAATAGCAGTCCTTGTAGATCTCAAGACTTTAACAATTTTGTTTAAAGTAAAATTACAATACAATCGTTAAAAAAGATCTTGGAGAAAGCGTAAATAAAAAACTTCCACACGGTTTAACTAATACTATGTTTATGTTAATTTACATAATTTGTGAAATGCACATCATAATGTTAATGCACTTTGAACATTGGTTATCGATAATGAAATATATTCCTTTCAATATTTTCGATTATTATTATCATTAATATAAATAAATTAAAATATTGACATTAATAACAAAGTAATTAGGTCTTCGGGTTAAATAGGTATTTCATTTCACCATATTATATTTCTAAGTAAACTGTCATCACTACAACTTTTAATAGAAATTAAGCAGTAACGTAAAAACAAGTTGTTTGCTAAGCTTCATGTTCTAGCTATTTTATAATATCATATAATTATTTAAAGATTACAAAAAATTTAGTATAAACTTAGCTTTTGATTTTCGATTATTATTTTAAATAAAAATATATTTGTAAAATTTCAAACACAGCAATTTTAAGTAATCCTGTTTGTTATTAGCTAGAATATTGTATGTTTGAATTGGATTTTATGTATTTGTTTTATTTATTTATTTATATTTAATGCATTCAAATAGTTATTATAGCCAATTTTCAGTGAAAATACTTAATTATTTGTATTTTTCCTTTATTAACGAACTCGTCTTCAAAACCATTGTAAATTAAAGTATTGTAAGAAATCCATATACCCATTAATGTAGTTTAATCACTAAGTTATTTATTTCTTAGTTGCTAAGGTAAATGTTTAAGTTCTTTACAAATAGATTAAACTATCAATAGCAATAAGTAATTTATTGGCCCGGACTAGAAGAGCTCTGGCTCAGTGGCTCATTTAATTGGCCAAAAACAAGCTGTGCTCGCATTACAATGGTCGCCTTGTAATCAACTCAAGAATTGCTTATCAAGGCCCCCGCAAAATGCAAACAGCAGTCGCATAAAAATATATACTATAGATTGCTTTATATAAATTTTGCAGCACTCAGATACTTCCACTTCCCTACTTCTCTTCTTAGGCTCTTCCTCTTTTCCTTCCTCTTTCTCTCTTCTTCGCTTCCTCTCTTACACTCTTCCCTTCCTTCCTTCTTCCTCTCTTCCCTTCTTTACTGTCTTTCCCTCTTATACTCTGCCCCGCTCTGCAGCTACTTCCTCTTGTTGTTGCCTTGGCTTGTCAGTTGGTCGTTTGTGCCACATTTGAGACTGCATCTCAGGGGGGCAAAGGGAGGCAGGAGGCAGGAGGCAAGAAGCAGCTTTGGGGTTGGGTGAACAAGGCATAGAATAAATTTGCCTTTTGGCCACCAAAGTTGTTGTGACTGTGTGTGGGTGTGTGACTATGTGTGTGTGTGTGTGTTTTGTGTGTGTGTGTGTGTGTGTGTGTGTCTTTGTGTGTGTGTGTGTGTTGGTTGCACGCCCACGTTGCAGGCTCAAGAGTCAACAATGGGATGTCAGTTGACGCCCAAGCAGCCACACACACACACACACACACACACACTCCGAGACTATGACAATGGACGAACGTAGCCGGAAACAACTGACGAGCAACAGAGCGAGCGAAAGAGAACGCAACAGAGAGATAGAAAGAGAAAGCAAGCAACTGCCGTAGAATTTTCATTGTAGTAGAATTTCACAATAATTGCAATGCAGTTGCAGCACATGGCACACACAACAGTATATATACTATATACTAGAAATAGTATATAGTATATACCAGTTGTAGTCGCGTAGTATATGCACTACGTACTATGCTCTATATACACACAGACACACACACATACAGAGAGTTTGCCTTTTTCGGTCATGCAGCGTGCGAGCGAGACGGCAACACTGTGCAGCAGAAATATCGATCGACTTAAATGAATTTAGGTCAGACGCCCTTCTGCCTGCCTGCCTCCCCCCAAGGGAGGCAGCATATGCAAACGTACGAGTGTGTGTGTGTGTGTGTGTGTGTGCATCTTACAGATACATGGGGATAATGGGAAAACATGGAAAATGTCAGCCACAACTCACGTAACTTATTTTAATTCAAATCAAATAGGGGAAACTAGATTGAAACGAAGCCGGCTGCAACTATTGATGGTGATGGATGAGAAAGGAAGGGAAAGGGGACGGGGAAGGGGGAACTCAACACGCGCCCAGCATATTGAAGAACACATCACAATAGTGCAACAGAAGAATCACAGCAAAGTTCACCTCCTCCCCCATCCTCCTCATCCCCCTTCGATTGTCCATGCCAAACACGCGCCATCAACATGTGCATTTTATGAGGCAACTGTCAAGCCAAAAAAAAATAGAAGAAAAATGCGACGCACTGACGAATACATTTCATGCCTTGGGAAATCCCCCACTCATCTTGCTCTCCCCTTCCCCCTCTCTTTGATTCCCTAGCGAACAGAGGCAGAGAGTATCCAACTAATTTAACGTTTTATGACACAGCGCCTACGTGATGCGACAGAGCATGGGAACAAATGGTTAAATCATAGACCCCAGACACAGGCTTAGACTTAGAGGGGGGAGGAGGGGCTGTATCTTGGTTAGTCGCTGAATTCAATCACGTGTGGCCAATAAAAAATTGGATTCGTATTGTATGCGAGAGCAAACTGCACTTCACGAAACAACAACAACAACAGCAACAACCTCAAACAATTCAACTCGATGCGATCCCAACTCGCAACTCGTCTCAGCTGCAAGTACTAATTAAACCCCACGGTCATAAAATAGCAGAAAGGGTATAGCCAAGCAATGGAACTATCTAAGGGTATATAACACTTGAGAATCTATCTATCTTCGATAGTAAACCTAATCTTTATATCTGCAATAATCATCGAACTGTCACTGAACTCAATTGAACTGAATATACTTCAAATTATAATCGCATATTATAAATAATAAGAGAATCAAAATGGATTAATTTCATTATTACTCCTCATTACATTTCAACAAAAATAGAATATTAAACTTAACTATCTGTCTGCGATAATCATCGATTTAACACTAATCCACACAATTCAAAAAATAATCCCTAAATGATTAGAAAATCAAAATGGATTAATTTTATTACTACTCTTCATTAGTTTTCAACAAAAAAAGAATACTAAACTTAACTATCTGTCTGCGATTCAACACTAATCCAAACAATGGAAAATAATAATCCCAAAATGATAAGAAAATAAAATATAGACAAAAGTAAGTAATAAGTAATAAGATAAAAGTACTAACAATTTATTCTTTCTACATTTTTATTGAAGACTTTTAAATTTTATATTTTTAATCATTCGAGAAAACCAATTCTTAACCATTAATGAACCAAAAAGTTGCATATTTTTATTTGATTTTATTCATTAGCTAATTTCATCCATTTTTACAATAATTACTAAGCTGAACCATCTGTGAAATTTTTGACTCACACTAATGACATTGGGCGTGAATATTCAGTTTCAGTTAATAATTCCGTTATTATAAGAATTCTCAGTTATCAAGATTTAACATTTTTAACATTCAATTCAAAATGATGCAATATCTATTTTGAGAATCAAAATAATTTGATGTTACTTTATTATTATTTATTATATTTTTTACAGAAATAATTCCAAATACTTAAACTTTAAATTTGGAATCATTAGAAGTATGTCTTCACTTGTATTTCTTATTGTTTTATTTGTTTATGCCTTTGTAAATTTGTACACATTTTATTTACACTACTAAATATATTTATCTTAAGTATGGAACATTTTACCAATGTTGCAGAATTACTTGTAGTACTTAATCTCTTTAATCATTTAAAATAATTTTAATTTAGCTCATATTTATTATCCGGAATTATTATGAAGCCTGTTATTGTGTTTTTCTATTTTGATTTACTTATTTTTTGTGCTTTTTCAAAAATTTCACTAATGCACATAGAGTATTTTAGAGTCTCCTACTTGTTCACAAACAATTGCGCTCACTTGTTTTTAATGTATTTTCGCTGTTCGCCTGAAAGGGTTAACGAGCCCCTGCCGGGCATTTTCCATTTATGATAACAACCACAACAAAGTGAGCTAACTGAAAGTTCAACTTAGAGTTGGAGTTTGGAAAATAACACAACTGTAGCTGTAGCTGTAACTGTAACTGAAACTGAAAGAGAAACGGAAGCAGTAACAGCAACACAAATTTGTTGTTGTTGTCCAGATCCCCGAACTCGAAGAATAATGTAAATCCAATACGAACAACAACCCCAAGACTTTAAATGAATTTGGGGCGAAAATGTGTCTCGAAAACTTGGGAAAATCAAGTAGAAATTCAAGTGCATTTACAATATTTCGGACGGTTTTTTATTGTTCTACAAATGTCCCTGAAATATTCCACTTTTTTCCTCAGTTCAAGGATAAAGTTTCCCCTACTTTTATTGTTTGTTGTTGGGAAGTTCAGCAGCTGCTTAGGTTTTAGTTTCGTTCGTTCGTTTTTTTTTGTGGTTTTGGGCAAGTTAATAACTTTATAATTGGTGTTGATGTGAAATCGATTTTTAAATGCAGTTTGCATTATTAATAAGACTCCGTGGAATATTTGGCACTCTTCTGCACTCAGCGGGAACTATTTATTTACCTTACACTAATTATGCACTTTGCACAGCAGTCAAGGACTGCAAAAGCAAGGTGCGACACATCATCAACATCATCATCATCATCATTATCATCATCGCAGTGGGGCACACCTCGACAGCTGGTTGACTGCGCCCTCGGAGATGGCAGCTAACTGGGTTAACGATAAATATCAAATGATTCCGAGTCCTAGTTTCCAGTTCCACGCGGCATCCACAAGTCGCTAGTCTCCGTAGTCTCCGTAGTCTCTCTGCTCTCTACTCTCGGTGGCCATCGTCCACAGGGCCAGCTCGGTGCAAGTGCCCCGAAGTGCCCCAGTTTAGCAGGGGACAGGCCATGATCTACTACCACAGCTGCACTTCCCATTCCACACGTCCACCCTCCACGCTCTCTTCACGAGTTGCCGTCGCCCTCATCGTCGGCTTTGCTGTCGTCGTCGACGTTGACTTCAGCGTCGCGTTTTGCTCGTACTACGTGCAACTCGGCGTCTCAATTGCAACGCAATAGCAAAAACAATGCAAAATGCAACGAATATTTGCTGCACTTCAAAATAAAAGTACATATAACATATAACAAAATTTAAACTTGATACTACAATAAAATAACAATACAAATAAATCATATTCATCTTAAAATAAAATATCAAGAAATACTTAAAATCATTATGGAAAATATTCAGATTAGTTAATTTTATGCTTAATTGTAAAATTTAAACTGAAAATATAAGCAAAAATAAATCAGCTTCTCAAGAAAATATTTAAAATACTTTTAAGATCGTAAAATATGAAATTCATTAAATATAATATTTTAATTAATTTGTATAAAACAAAATTAAAAAATTTAGAACGAAAAAAAAAGAAAAAATCATATTCTCAGAAAATATTAAAATACTTCGGTAATCATAAAATGTTCAATTAATTTGAGACTATATTTAGATTGGTTTGTTTAATATAAAATTGAAAAATTGAACTTGAAAATAAAAACAAAAATAAATCACATTCTTAAGAAAATACTAAATACCTGTTCAACCATATATTATTAAATTTTTTTAAAGAAAAAGTATTAATATTTTCTTTAATAAATTTAATTAAAGGATTTCAATTTTTTCTAGAATATATTTCTATAGTGGAAATGTTTAGTAAAGCCTTAACAACAGATATTGCATTTAATTTTGTCAGACTAAATCACGAATTCCTATGAAATTTAATTTAGATGACTAAACAATTAAATTACATATGCTATTTATTATTTTAGCTAAATGTGCATAACAATAAATCAAACAAACAAGACATTTCACTTTAAAATAATAGCAACAAAAATAATAACGCTAAATAATTGCATGGAAATTGAAAAAGGTATTAAAAAAAGTCATAAATAAAGGAAAACAATGTGGATATCTAAATCTAAATCAACATAAATCACTTGCCGTAAAGTTATCACACTTCCTATCTACAATATTATTTTAATTAGCCAACTGCATTTGCATAAATAAACAATAAAGCATAATGAGGCGGTTGTATATTGATTGCAGTTTAACATGTTGCACTTTGAACTGTGTATTTTGAGAATAGACAAATTAAATTGTTCACTTTATGAAGCAGAAAATATTTAATTTCATTAAATGACCATTAAAAGCAAAGATGTGCAAAAGTCCAAAATAAGCATATACAAAATTAATATACCAAAAATACTTAAATATACCGAATGCTATACTCGTTATATATGTACTACTACAGTCATTTAATTATTGTTTAAATATACCAAACCAAAATACCGAAAGATACTAAGATACGCCAAGAGAAATATACAAAATAAATTTACCAAAAAATACTGAAATATACCAAATGTATCGATATACTAATCCAATGATATAAAAAGTGCAAAATACACAAATAGAAATAAACAGGGTGGTATTATGCTTACAATATACTGAAAATTACAAAAATATATCGAAAGTTATACTTGTTATATCGATATTCTACTGCATTCACTCGGTTATTAATAAAATATAATAAATCGTTATACCGAAATAATACTAAAATATACCATCAAGTATCAAAATTATAGTTCTTCTGCCTATAACATAATTTAGAATAACTAAGGTAACTAGGTAAAGACTTGTTAACCCTTTTATGCGCAAATTAAAATGGGGACACATAGAAAATATTATTTCCATAAATGATTAAAAGGAGCCCTATGTATCTTTCATTCCGATTTTCGATACTCTAAGTCCTTTGGTATGGCCTTACTGCAATTTTGCCTTTTAGGCAACATTTGTCCATCCATCATATATAAATAAGTCCGAAAATGTAAATGTTAAATGTAAAGTCAATTATTATTATAGAGTATTTAATTTCTTTGACTTCTTGATCATTGCAAACGCATTGTCAAAGTGATTGCACTTTGAGTTCTTGTTAGGCTGGCGCCACGTTTGCATTTACGTTACGTTTACGTCTACACATACTACTACAACAACAATCCGTAGTCGTATTCGTAGTCGCAGCTGCAACAGCAGCAGCAGCAACAACAACGTGCAGCAGCGAACGTGCCTACAAAACGAGGCGACGACGACGACGACGACGACGACGACGACGACGACGTCGAGCTGCCCAACCTGTAACCAGTTCGCCACCCCTCGCACATTCGGCTCACTTCTCACTTCTCTGGCAGTCGTCGTCGTCGCAGCCGACGCGAATTAAGTTTTGGATTTGGGTTTGAGTTTTCGGAGGGGTTTTTGGGTTAGTCGACAGTCGAGAGTCGCCTCGACTGCAAAAGGGGGGCAGACCACGCCTACCTCGGGCCAAGCAGCCGCCCTGACGCCCTACTTTGGCTGGCTGGCTGGCTGGCAAGGTTCGGCCTTGGCGCTCAACACTGACCCGCTTTTTGGCTATGTGTAGCCTCGTATATGAGTGTGTATGAGTGTGTTTGTGTATGTGTGTGTGTGATTGGAGGCATATTTTTCTTGCTCTCTGTTGATTGCTGTTGCATTTTGCTGTTGCTATTGCTGTTTTTCCGTCGTTTGCCGCTGTCGGCTGTTGCATTTCAAATGTGTCGATTTGAAATTTTGCACAAATTGCAATACACACATTTTACGAGCAATTTCCATTGGAATACACGCAGCGTATACGCAATATTTATGCCGCTCATTGGAAAGTGCATGTAAAGCGATTTGTGTCTTATAAAAAGGTCAGTTTACTGACACGAATTTTGAATATATTTCAGGGTATGAATGATGTGAATTTGTACTATTGAATTATTGACATAAATGTAACAAAAAGCTGAAAAATGGAAAATTATTATTATTATTTTATCCATTTCGATTTGTCAACTCATTTGAACCTCATTTCTCTCCCCCTAAGTTGGCAGTATATAGAAATAATATATAATTAATGTAAATTGGAAATATATACATAACATATGTATATAGAATAAATAGGAAAAATTTATTAGTCTATTAAAGGTTGGTTTTGGTTTTGTGAATATTTATTAAATTATGAGAATTTTCTGAAGAAACTAAGTAGAATGTATAATATATGTAGATTGCAATTTCGAATATGTTTTTTGGTAGGTTCTTGAATATACATACATAACATACTGTATTTAAGGTCTTTTGCTATAAGACATTTATCATGTAAATATTGCCATATTGCGGGATTATTCTTTTCCGCGATACTTCCAAAAGACTCTTTAGTAACACTTCCAGAAGACTCTTCCGTGAACCTTTCAGAAATCTATTCTGCGACTTCCAAAAGACTCTTTCACAAGGAAAGTCTTCCACGACTCATCCAGGAGAATCTTCTACGACTCTTCCAGTAGAGTCTTCCACAACACTTTAAGGAGAGTCTTCCACGACACTTCCGAAAGACTCATCTTTCTCCTGTTGAGAATTTTGTATTTAACCATTAGATATTTCTATCGAAATTAAAGAAAAATGGGACTTATGCAATGCAGTAACATATATTAAAATGGATAAAACTTTATGGTATAATTCATATCTTTAAAATGGTAAAACTGTCCGCAGATAAGACGAATGAATGTGACTCTTGGCACTCAACATAGAACGTTATATTCTCAATTAAATGCGTGCAATGAAGTGAATGCAAAGCATCTTCAATGAGGTTTTTATTTTGTGTGGTACTTAATGCAACCGCAGTTTTAATTTTCACAGAATTTGCGATTCGTGTTGAGACACTTGAACTCGCCTTCAACTATTTGGCTTGGGTTTCAAGAGAGTTCGATTTACCTCAGCCCGAGTGTTTTTGGCTTTTTGGCTTTGACTGTTAATGGAGAGTTCTTGATTTTCTTTATTTTCAATTTGGTTTCCTTGAGTTTGAGTTTGAGTTTGAGGTTGATTATTCTTAAAGTAATCTTATAGTCTTTTGCTGGCGGCATATCAAGTATTCGCTCAAGTGGTGCAGCTATCATTTCTGAAGCTCCAATCAATGACCGGCGGCAGACGAAAGTAACGGCGCATTAAGTGCGCCCAGCAGCAGCAACAACTGGAGAAACAAACACCGACAATAGCGAAAGAAATTTTCAGCTGTGCAAGTTGTGCAGCGATGCGTTTTGCTGATGCCGGCAGCGTTGCACAGTTGCACAGTTCCACAGTTGGAGAGTTGGAGCCTGAGGTGCACCTGCCACGCCGTGATCCCCAGCTGCAGAGTCGCAGAGAGACATAAACCGAGTCTGATTCTTAGACAGAGTCGGAATCGGAGACGGAGTCGCAGTCAAAGTCGAAGAAGAAGTCGAAGACGAAGTCGGAGTCACTGTCTGGCAATGTGCTGTGTGTCTGAAATTTGCGACCTGCCACAACAACAACAACAACGGCAGCAACAACGGCAGCAGCAATAACATTAACAACAGGCAGGCAACAGACCATGGAAGTCGTCGCTGGAACTGTGGAATGCCTCCGCAAGAT
The DNA here is from genome assembly GCA_023558455.1 of Drosophila kepulauana. NCBI lineage: Eukaryota > Metazoa > Arthropoda > Insecta > Diptera > Drosophilidae > Drosophila > Drosophila kepulauana. Next base: position 42,292,221 of record CM042369.1, read on the forward strand.
GCGACCACATCGCAGAGGGACAAAGAGAGAGGAAGGCAGAGGGGAAGCTTGGCTGTTGCTCTGTCTCTGTGGCCAGAGCTCAAATTAATTTCATTATTCTCGTTGGCTGCTCTCTGCTGTGTTGCTGTGGAGTTTCTCTTTTGATGCGTGATGAATCAGCAGCAGCAACAACAGCAACAGCAACAAGAGGCAACAGCAGCAGCTGCCGCATGCTTTGGGGCAGCGACCGACGGAGTTGGAGGTTTTTCTTTGTGTGTGGTGGGCGCCATGGAAATGCTTTTGCTTTGCTTTGGATTGCGTTGCGTTGAGTGACCGATGTGACCACAAATCAAATAATTCGTGGACAACCGCAATCTAAATGCGTTTTGTCTTTAAATCCATTTCGATTTGTCAACTCATTTGAACCTCATTTCTCTCCCCCTCAGTTTGCCCGCCTTTAATTGCTTGCGGCGGCTGTCCAATGAAATGCAAAACAGTTAACTGAAAGTTGACCCGTTTTAGCTAGGAAATTGCGGTAACAACTTCATCATTATGAACTATTGGAAATCTTGTGAAATACTCGCATTGTGACCATGCATAAGATATGCAATTAACATTAATGGACGACTGTTTAAACCTATAATGAAATTCACTTAAATTCGTTTTCTAGGAATAAAAGTCATTTTCAATAATTAAAAATATTTACCTATGTATATGAATATAATTGTATTTAGCATACAATTTATAAATATTTACCAAGTATTGTGGCGTTACAATTCCCTATGATTATCAATTTTTCTATTGAATAACTATGGAGTGAAAATTGATTTACATTTTGGAACTATTGTGTAATTGGGCGCGAGAAATAATAAAAATAGTAAGGGAGAAACTTTAAAATAATCTAAATTAAATAAATAAAATTTGTATATAAATTAAATACATTACTTTACTAGAAACGAACAAGCAAATGTTAATCATTGTATATCTTAAATGAATTATTCTAACTTTATTAACTTTACGTGAATGAAACATAATCTGCGGAAAGTAAAAATTTATTTGTATTTGGGAAATAGTGATAGTGTAATTGGATATTAGTGTGAATTGTCAAAATATTGGGAGTTATTTTTCAATTTGAAATAATTATATTACTTTATATTTATTATGTGCTGCTGGCATAATTAATTTTCTGTTTATAATTTCTGATTTGCTTAAGCTGCCCAGTTAGGTAACAGTGCACCTATCCTTGTTATCATTTCTTTACTATTTAAATAAAAAAAAATAAAAATAATTATAATAATTTTATATGTTTACATAAAAATCCATTTGTAATGCGTATCACATATGTTAAGATGAAAGTTAGCAATCAATTATCAAGAATTACAAATCCAAAATTATCAGAATTGAAATAGAAGAATTATATTAATATTAATTAATATATTAATAATAATATTATTTATATTTAACTCGATATAGACTTGACATGGACTGATCAATGATTTGTTTGGACATCGTATTACATATACATATCTCATCAGTACTTAATTCTACATAAGTCATAGTTATGTTAATGTTACAATATTGATAGCCTTGCCATACTGCCAACCTCTTTTATTACTTACCTCATCTTTACATTTAAATAAAACAATCCTCTGCAGAATGTATTTATTTATTATAAAATAAGACAATTTAAATTAGAACGATAAGCACTGCAAATTAGCCTTCTAGTTTTTTATTTTAAATTCTACTTAATGGGTAATTGGCTTGAACATAAAAGTGAATAGTTGTAGAAAGCACAGGAAGGTCTTACAATCTTTTCAAGAATCCAACTTAAGCATTTTGGACACAAAACTGGGTTGCTCTTCTTTCGCTCAACATACAAATAAATATTACTACTCGACAATGTAACTTTGTGCTCTGCTTCGCATTTGGAGATGAAAGCAAAGCGAAAGGGTCCAGGATGGAATGCTTGTGGACAAGTCTCGGCCTCTAAAGCGAGGTCGACATCAGTTTCGGCTTCGGTTTTTGCCTTTGGCTGTCTGGACATTTATTGCAGTCTGTCTGCATTACTGTCGGCCAATTGGCAAACCAATTGGAGTCAGAGAGTTCGAAGCGACGAAGCACTTTTCCTTGACTTGTTTCAGTCATTATTTATTTAGAGTAAAAATGTATTTCCTTTGCTCTTAAATTGGGCAATTTATAACGAGGCACTTGACGCCAACATTTTCGACCATTTTCAGTTGAGTTCAGTTTAGTTCAGTTCCATTTTCAGTTTCAGTCGACATCACGTGATAACTTCAACTAGACTGAGATTTATGCAAGTGTGTGTGTGTGTTCGAGTGTGTGTGTGTTTTTGAAGTTTATGCAGTGCATGTCCGTTTGGCTGGACCCCAGCATCAGTTGAACAATTTCAATATTTCATCAAAGACATTCAAAGACTTCTTCCAAAGAGAAAGAGCACAAAAGAGAAGAGAGGGGGGTTAAGTGCAACAGCGCCACACTGGCGCTGCAATTATTCTCGTTAAATGTAGAGCACCAGCCATGTACTCTATACTATATGTAGTCTGGAGTAGGGAAACTCTTCTCTCTCTGGCAAGATGAATGCCAAGTAATGCACATGTTACTATTTACTTTGCGTGTTCTCCAAAAGAAACAAATGACGCCAGAGACCCCCAAACGACAATAAAGATTCGCCGAGTGCCGTTTAGACAGCGGACATCGGACATCGGACTTTACTGGCTGACAGCTGCTGCTGCTTCTCTTTCCCCCTTTTCGAAGTAATGCATCCTTCTGCAGTTATTACTCATACGCACTGCGGGACGGCAGTCAATGCGTCGACTGCACTTGCTCGGATTGACTTTGCAGCCAGTAATGTTACTGCTAACATCACGATATTCTTTTTGGGGTGTTTGGGTGATGTTGGCCCAGAAAATGAGGTAATCAAACATGGCTGAGAGAGAGAGAGAGAGAGAGAGAGGAGGTCACCAAAAGCAATTGTGTGTTAGTAATTGCTTGTGAATGGCAAATGTAAATGCCAAGCGACTATCGAACAGCATCGGCAAACGGCAAACGACAAACGACAAATCACAAATCAAAATGTTCGGTAAATATTTGCGAGGTAAGCGCTTTGAATGCCAGCACACGAGGCAATTACAGTGAAAGGAATGAAATACTAGCCTGTCATCGAAGAAGGATGTGCAAATATCACTGCAATGTTTTCAAATACGAGTACTTTACTGCCAAAATATATATTTCAAATAAATTGGGGGAGAAAATAAAATAATTTTGTACTATTTTATTTAATATTTAAGAAATGTACAAGTAAGAAAAGAGGAAAATAAAATAGTTTTGGAAATCAAGTAAATACTTGAGATTCATTTTCACTATTTTATTTCATACTTTCGAAAAGAACAAATTAGTTCATTTTCAATGAAAGCTAGTTCAATGAAAGTTAGCTCTGGAAAATCTAAAAGAACCAAGAAAATCTAAAAAACTAGAAATACATTTTAAAATTTTTTAAATAAAATAATAACAGGAAAAGTAGTTTTAAAAATTAGTTAATCTATTGCTCAGCACTACAATTTAGATCCTATGAACTAAGAATAAGTAAGAAAGCTACAGTGGAGTGTGCTCGACTGCGAGATACCCGATACCCATTTTGAATAAAAGCAAAAAAGTGCGGTATTATTCTTAAGATATACCAAATTAATATACCGCAAGTGTTAAATATACTGTAAGTTATATTTGGTATATTAATATAGTATACAATTCAATGAGTAAAAAAATCTTAATTTTTTAAACTCAGGCCCAATTATAAATAATTTATTTTTAAGAAGATATAAGAACTCAAGAATTCACAGTTCAACCATCAAAGAAAACACATATTTTATTTATTTCATTGTCTTAACAAATTTTGTGTCAAATTGAAGTCAAAGATATACGAAATATATTTATTATTTTATTAATTTTAAGGTTATAATATCACATTTGAAATATAATACATTTAGATAACCAATATTTGTTCACAATTCTAAGAATAATAAACATACATATTTCAATTTTTCATATTTGAACATAATATTTAGGAATTTGAGGCTAATCTAATATTAAATAAATACCACATAAATAGCAAAGCCTGAACTTATCTATGCACGTAAATATTATCCTCTTATGCTTTTCCTTTCCTTTCCTGCTATGCGTCTTCAACCACTCCACGATTCTCTTCTTCATTCAAGTGGTAAAATTTAGTTGAGGTTTTGTTGCTACATACAAATTTCCGTTATCTTTAAATGTAATCGCTTTGAGGTTGTTGCTGCCATTGTTGTTGTTATTATTTTTGTTGTTGTTGCTATTTTTGCGGTTTTGCTGTTGCTCTATCTCCTCATACAAACACACACACACACACACTTACATACGCAGCTCAAGTCTGTTTTTGTTTTTTGTTATTGTTATGGTTTTCGCTATGTTTTTGTTTTGCTTTTTTTCTCTGACTTGTTTGCATTTTTGTTTTTCAGCTTTACGGAACTGTTTCTGTTTCAACGTTGCATGTGAATGCTTTACCTACTTGTTGTTGTTGTTGGTGTTGCTTACACTGTTGCTGTTGTTGTTGTCGTAGCTGTTTCTTGTTTCCATTTTTCATGCAGCTCCATCGTCGTTTAATTTTTGCCTTTTTGGGGCTTGGAAAAAAAACGCGAGTCCAAAGTCCATAAAACATCACGACGCTGTCAGTTGTTGTTATTGTTGTTGTTGCTTTTGCCACTGCTGCTTCTGATGTTGTTGTTATTATTGTTTCGGTTGGATTTTTGCTGAAAGTGGCAGAGCCACCGCAACAAGAACAACAACAATAAACAGCAAGAAGCCAAGGTGAAGCGCTGGTGGAGGAGTTGCTGCTAAAGACTTGCGAAAGAGAAGCAAGAAGGGGGAGGAGGACAGTCAACAGTCAAAGCGGCAAACGTGCAAGAATAACAACAACAACAACAACAGCAGTAACAGCAGCAGAAGCAAGAACAACAAGCAAAACAAAATAAAAATGAGTTAAGAGAAACGGACGTTCATATTGCCAGCTATGTAAGTTCTTCTTTCTGTGTTCGTCTTTTATCGCCACTTTTCAACGTCTGCTGCTGCTGCTGCTTCTTCCTCTCTCTCACACACACACACACACACTGAGATACTTATGCACATATGTACGTGCACATGTGCAAATTTTAAATTCCGTTTCCCCTTCACATTTGCTGCTGCTGTTTGCTTCTTCACATTGCTTTGGTACATCTGCAACGTCGTTCACATACGGTACCATTTCATAGTGTACCATTTCGAAATGTAACAATGAGAAGCAATGTCTTCACACACTGTACCATTCTTATGGTGTACCATTTCTTGTTATACCATTCCACAACGAAGCAAAATCGTTCAGACTGTACCATCTCTTAGTGTACCATTTTATTATGTAGCCAACATTTACACTGCGCTTTATTGTATACCATTTTTTAATGTGGTAACACATAATAAATAATTGTAATATTAAAACGTAACATCATTCATTCACAGTACCCTTCCATGACATACCATTCATAATGTACCACTCGGTAATGAAACAATGAGAAGCAATGTCTTCAAACACTGTATCAATCTTAAGGTACCATTTCTTGTTGTACCATTTCTATAACAAACCTTTGCGCTACATATTACGAAGCAATGTCTTTGACATTGTAATATTTCTTAGTGTACCATTCCATAATGTAATTATTACGAAGAAATATCTTTTAAAGACTCTGGCGCTGCATTGTGTACCATTGTAGTGTCACATAACAAATACCTGTAACAGTGTACCATTCCATAATGCACAATCGCATGTTCAATTTTTGTACCATTTATAAGCAAAGACTTTTAACGACTTATCCCATCGTGTACCATTCTACAATACGCGTTCGCATTATGTGACTTTGGTACCATTAAGCAGCAAAGTGTTCGCAATGTACAATGTGCAATTTTATAATGCATCAATTCAATATGAATCAACATCTTTCACATTGTAAGAACTTGAAGAATAATCGTGCTATTAGGAAGCAAATTTTCACCTTATATTGTACCATTCCACAACGAAGTAGTGTCGCATTATGGAGCCACGTCCTTTACTCACTGTAGCCTCCCATTATTAGAAATTAGAAACAACGTTCTATCTTATAGTGTACCCATTCATATCGAAGTAATGTCGCATTAATGAGCGTCTGTCACTCACTGTACTATCTCTTAATGATCCATGTTTCTTAAACACTTTAGCGCTGCATCGCATAACTATTAAGTGTACCATTAAGAAGCCACGTCTTTTACTCACTGTACCCTCCCATAGTGTACCATTCCAAAACGTACCATTGTGCCATTGAGCAGCAGACAAGTGCAATGGCAATAGCCGAAAGCGCCTGCAGCGTTTCGCTCTCAACCCAACTTTCCGCCCAGTTGCAGTTGCACAGCTCCCACTTCCAATTCCAGTCTCAATCGCAGTTCCCAGCTGTATAACAGCTACCAAAGCGAGCTTCAGACCATCGTAGACCCCATTGATGATGACCCCACGGCATTGCCATGGCCTTTCGCTTTAGTTGTTTTTACTTACTCAACTTGTTGTTGTTGTTGCATTTGTTATTGTTGTAAAGTCTCGTGAAACTGCGCAAAAATTTAAAAGGCCGCCGACAATTTGGCGGAATGTGAATGCCTGTAAATACTTTTTAGTTGTCTGCCTGAGGAGACAGACTCATACTCATACTCATACTCATGATTATTGAATATCCTCCACAGATCTTAAAGATCACATTAAAAATCAACATGCACTTGTAATAGATTCCCACACAGAAATAACTTTTTAGGCGGCTTAAAAATTAAATTAAATGTACACCTATAAAATATTTAGAGGTTTCTCTAATGACTAATAAACAAAGGTATTCGCAAGGCTTAGGAATCTATGAGTCAAGTAACAGCGATTCCTTAGGCAGGAAATACTTATGGGAACTTCAAGGCTTTGTGTTTCATTTTGTTAGTGCCATAAAATTCTACAGTTCTTTCGCGCTGATCCTTTATTAAAGAAGTATCGTAAAATGCTTTACAAGTTTTTTTTTGCTCTTTCGTTCTTGAGGCTAATGCATGTAAGATATCAAAATATAATATGATAAGTAGAATAACTAGCTATCTATAACTATCCCGACTTTTACTAAGAGTAAACTCGATAACTCATTCATTTGCAGAAATCATTTAAAATGAATATAATTGAATGAATTAAATGAAATTAAACGAATTCTAAGCGCAATTTTAGGATCAGATTTGGCTAAGAATTCTAAGCTGCATTTTTGGAACAGATTTGGCTAAAAATTGATTGCATCTTATTTTTTATTTACATTATTATTATAATTATTAATTACATTTTTTCTTTTTTTTTGTTTATTAATAAAAACATTGCAGTCGAAGACTATTAATCCAAAATTGTACAGAAATAATATTAAATTTTAAATACAAGAATATTATCTCAAATTTAACAGAAAAATATAAATGTCATATTCCAAAATCATACAAATTTTACGGATAAAATCAAATTGATTTGTCTAGGTCATTTATTTCCAAAAATGAGTAAAAGAACAGATATCTAGACACATGACACTATTTACTTGTTAATCCTATCCAAGAATAACAGTATTAAAAGGTTTTTTGATGCTTATTTTAAACTATATATGTAAACTCTACTCTTTAAAAAGAACTATCCCGAAATATTAAGCGAGAGAAGTTTAAATGGAACTTTACTCCTTTAAAATTTTACAGAAAAGAGATAGATTGAATATTTGGTGATAATTCCTAACGATAAGCAATAATTAATTAAATAACATATATGTTACTTATATTTACCATATATCGATATACATATCTATAACAACTATTCCAGGCACACCTTTATTTAACACTCCCTTTTTCAGCGGTCTTAAAGCGGCAATTATAATCGAAACTAAACGAAACGGAATGGAACGGAATAGAACGGAACGGAACTGTTGTAGGTAGTTGATAATTATAATTGGAATTATTTAATGGTATTCCATGTACATAGCACACTATTATAGTACTATTGAGAAGTGACCCAGTCGACAGTTGTTGCCCAGCAAGTTCCGCTTTTGCGTTGGCGTCGCCTCGCTTCACGTTGCGCATGCGTCACTCGCCTACTTAACAGCGAAGCAACAACAACAACAACAACAACACAAACAACAACAACATTATGTAGAAGAACAACAATTGGCAAAGCCATGGAGTCAGAGTCGAGGCTCCAACGTTGGCGGCAGTGTCATCCCAAGAAACGGAAATTCAATTTCCGTCACGTTCGCAGCGAAATTCACTTCCTCGCCCATGCAGAAGCCGAAGCAGACGTCGACGCATTGCCCCACTGTGCCCCTCTCTTCGCTGTGTGTTCCACTGTGCCAGCTGCCACCTGCCACGTTGCCCCCGCAACATTTTGTTTGCCATTCAGAGCCAACTTCATGATGAGCTTTGGCATTATCGTCATTATTAAGGCCATCATCAGCGTCGTCTTTGTTATCGTCACCCACTCAACGTCAGCGCCTCAGCCAAGTGACCAACTTAATTAAGCTTGAAAGGGAAATGTTTCCTCCTACACAGCAACAGCAACAGAGCAGAGGAAGCAACAACAATCTCTCTCTCGCTTGGATTCTGGAATGAAAAACTCTCTCTGCGTAAAGCCGCTTAATGAATGAACAAATGTTTGACTGAATGAATGAGCCAACAAATTAATTAATGCAAATTATGATGCTAACACACAAAGAGTGAGAAGAGAGAGAGAGAGGGAAAGAGAGACGAAGAGTTGAGGCAACTCTTCACCTAAGTAGAAATAAGTCTTAGTCCCAAATGCCGTTAGAAGCAACACTTTAATTCATTTCCTTTCTAAGTAAGTATTATTATAGCTTTAGGCACTTCGATATTTTGCCACGACTACGGCTTCATCATCATGCTCGTCGTATACAACCAAATTTGCTGAATTTAGTTGCCGACTTGCCGCATAAGGCAAACACAATGAAGCCACCGAATGTTGCATGCTTTGATGTTGCCAAAAGGTTATTGCTTGCCTGCCACGCAACAACGGCTTAAACATAAACACAACTGCCAACTGTTCAAATAGTAATTAATTAATTAACAACTAAGGAATTCCGCATTTTATTATGATAACAAAGCGCTTGACTTAATTACGAAATCATCGACATTTTTGTTTGCTTTACTTTCATTTCAAATATTTTAGTTTTCGTAGAATTTAAGTTTCATAAATTTTAAGCAGGAAATTCAACAATTTGAGTAAGTTTTGTATACTAAATTGCAATTTTAAACAAGTGAGAAGCCTGCAGTCGAGTGTTCTCAACTTTAAGATAGCCGCTATCCACTTTTGAATAAAATCAATACAGTGCGGAGTTATTCTTAAAATATACCAAATGATATACCACAAAAATATTAAAATATACCGAAGGTCATATTTGGTATATCGTCGAAGTATTACGCTTGAAATATACCGTTCAAGACAAAATATACCAAATTGTCAGCTAAAGCAACTAGAATTCCATTGCAGTAAGCGGTATTTTTTAAATAACTCCACATATTATAATCCTATCGCCATCCAATTTTCAGTAATCATAAATACTATATTTAATTTTGTCTGTACAAAAATTCTAGCTTCAAAATAACGCTTATTCCATTTTTGTCAATTTTCGGGGGCGGGTTAAAATTTGAAACAAACTTAATCTGCGTGCAAACAAATAATGTGCCAAAAAATATGTGTCTATCTCTCATAGTCTTATTATGGGTCAAAAATTCTCTTTCATCAATCTTAAATTTTTAGTACGTCTTCCAATAATATGCAAATTTTTTAAAACTTATTTCGAATCTTTTTAAAAATTTTTTATATTAACAAAAATTACCAGTAATGATATTTTTCATTAAAACTGGTTTTATTTATAGTATTATTTTATATTGTTTTCACATAATTTCGATTTGATAACACAACATTATAAGTAATTTTTCCGAAATTCAATCGTATAAAGATTATTTAGGAATAATACATGAGTATCTAGTTTTTCCTTAATTTATTTCATTCATTTTATTATTAGTTGTAATATTTCATTTGTTTTATTTAAAGTTCTATTAGTTCGTTATTTATACAAATTTCAGTATTTTGAATAGCATTTATGTCAAACGGAATTCATTTAACTTTTATTCCCCATATTTGTAAACTACAAGAGTCTACAAATCTGAAGTGATTTATCGAAATGTACGTTAGATATAAAACAATTAATTAAATAGAAAGATTTAAAAGGATGTGTCAATTCAATTTATATTATTTGTATCAATTCAAATTAATAATTGAATTTATTAGAACTTTCATATCTATAATTTATTTTAAAAACAACCAGTATTCACTATACTTTCATTCCTAATATTTATAAAATTCTAAAAATACTAAGCATCTACTTTAACAGCAAGTTACCGAGATCTAGGTAAGATTTAAAACAATTAACTAAATAGGAAGTATCAAGCCATGCATTTAATTCGCAAGTCAACAGAAAGAACGCAATAAAAAAGAGCTTCGAATGGAATGAGAAACATTCGCCAATTGGTTAAACACAACTCAACACGGAGAAGCAATTGCAATTGCAATTGCAATTACAATTAAAAGCCCTCAATTTCTCCATTGCAAAGCGAGGGTTGGGGTTGATGTTTTGTATTGGGGTTGTTTTTCTCTCTCTCTGTGCACAGTTAAATAGCAGTTTAAAGGCTTAATGGCTAAAGTGTCTATTTGCCAAGTTGTGCCACACAGAAATACAAATACATATGTATATAGAAAACAAGTATTTTACGAGTATGTTATCTATCTGTGTTTTGGTTGCCATTTGCACTCCATTATGGTTTTCTTGGCGCCCCCAATTGAGTGAGAACTGCTTTCAGAAGTGCTGCATACGAGTATGCAAAATGGATAATGAGAATTGTGGTTTGATTGGTTGCTTGCTTGCTCGATTGTTGCACGTTTGTTGCCTGGTTGCACGACGCTTTGGCGTCGCATCGCATCGCATTGCGCGTCGGTGGACTAGCTAATGTTATAAACATTGCAATTATTGCATTTACTCTCATTTACCAGCAAACGTTCTCCGTTGTAATCGTTGTTGTTGCTGTTGTTGTTGCTCGGTTAGCTCATTATTGCCGTCGCGCACGGGCCACTTAAAAAACGGCGACGACCAGAGAAAAATTTGCCATGGAGCAAATTCACGCCTGGCGCCAGGCTGAAAACATTCAAAGCATTTAGCCAGCCAAAAACTCAGACCAACTCAATACACAGAGAATAAAATGTACTGAACTTAAGAGAATGTTCTTGATTCATGATGAAATTAAGATAAAATTGATAGCGGAATATAAATGTCTAAATCAAGCTTTAAATTCTAGAGTTGTTCTAGATTGCCGCAGAATTTTTCGAATCTAGAAAGATTCTGAGGATTTTTGTTCAATCTTATTCGTTCACTCAAAAACTCAACCAGCTAAGTACACAAAAAGAAAACATACTGAAATTAAGAGAAAGTTCTTGATTCATGACGAAATTATGTTCAAATTGAACGTGGAATATAAATGTCTAAATCAAGCTTAAAATTCTGAAATAGTTCTAGATTGGCTAAGAATTTTTTGAATCTCAAAGGTTATTTTTTTTCGGTTAACCAAAATCTCAACCTACCCAGTGTAGAGAAAGAAAACATACTGAAATGAGGAATCAATATTCTGGAATGGTTCCAGAGTGGTTAAGAATTTTTCAATCTAGAAAGATTCATACGATTTTTAGTCATTAATCAAGAAAAAGGTTTTGGAATCACAACAAAATTATGTTACATTTGAACGCAGAGAAGAACACCTAAATCAAGTTCAAAATTTTCCTTTTTTTACTTAGCCAATTTACTTGGGAAAAAGTATTTAAATCCAGAAAATGTTTTTAAATTACGATGAAATGCAGAAAAACTGAACTGAATGGAGAAGATAATGCCCAAATCACGATAACAACTCTACAATGATTCTGCATAAGAAAAGTTCTCAAACTTAAGACTTCTATTATTTTCTTAACTTCATAACATTATTTTACTACTTTACTACTTTTCAAAACGTAATGTTTTCTCTCAGTGTTTGCAGTGCAATAGGCAAATTGTCGTTGACGTCGTCTCTGTAAGCATTTCAACCACTGTGGCGTATACGCGATATGACTTTATTGCTGTTTTCTGTGGCGGTTGGCATAATGCACGTCACAAACAATTTGCCACGCTGCAGGGGCAGGTGAGAAAATATCAAAAAAAAAAAAATGGAAAAGGAATTAAGTGCTGCTGCTTTTGCCTCATCGACAGCCACGTCATTAAAGTAGGCTGCGGCTTTTTGTTGTTGTTGTAGCTTTTATTGTAGCTGTTGTTGTGTTGTTATGGCGGCGTCCGAAAAGCGGAAGTCAACATAATTGGGTCATAAAAAACTTATTTGTGTAAAATTATGAAAATGAAGTCAATTGCAATAATTTGCTCAAATTCCGAATTCCAACATCCAACATCATCACAACCGATTACCAGGAAATGTTTACCCCACCTCACCTCCCCGCACTTTCCCCTCTTATGAAACAGTTTAGAATTCTGGCGAAGCTAACAAACACTCGACTGGACTCGAGCTGCGTGCGACGCTTTAACAGAAGCAAACAAATCGCTATAAAGCGGGTGAATAAATGTATATGAATGCATGCAAAAAATATGCCTCAGTTTTTCCTGGAATAAATTAATTCTGGATTACCTTAGCCCAGTTCATGCATGGACACCCGCATTTCAGGGCGAAACATGCCTAAAAAGCAATTTGTTTAACGACGGCGACGACGACCACTCGCAATAAGCTCAACACGCATTTTTAAACAATTACTCAGTACTCCAAATAAATATCCAACAATTCTTGGAACACTTTAAATCATAGTACAATATTAGATAAATTAAAATATGAAATTCAAGTAATTTGAGCTAACATAAAATTCACTTAACTCGAAATAACAAATCAAGTAGAATATAAAAGTGAAAACACTAATGTTATAATTTTATCTAATTAGATTGATTTCAAATTGTTAGGGAAATGGAGTCTATCATGTACTTATCAACAATCCCTATTCCTATTATTTTTTTTTAAATAATAATATAGAGCTTGCATTTTAAATTGTTTTTGTTCTGGAAATGGTAGTTCGATAAGAAAATCCAAAATTAATGATTGCTCTCTAATAATTGATTGAGCCGAAGACGTAGATATTTGAAATAAAACAATATCGTTTATACTTCTCACAGAGAAAAAACGCTCTAAAAACTAAAACACAAGCTTAAGACTTTTAGAACTTAAAGAAAAATTCTTGAAACTTATGTTGGAATAATGTAAATTAGAATATAATCGAATTGGCAGCATTAATTAATTAACCGTGCTGTGTAAGCACTCTCTTGTATGTTAGGCTATTATATGTTAAAATCGGGATTCCATTTTGCAATCTTGAATAAAGAACAACCAATTTTGATTTAACTTTCCGTTTTAAAGTATTACACAAGTTGATTTTTAGATTGAAGAATTCTAGAATTTATTTATACCAAATTCCAATTTTAAGTCGAAGCATATCTTATTTTAATCTTGCTTCAAGAATCTTGTAATGTGGAAATCTTTTATCAATCGAATTGGTAAATATTATGATGACCCTATCTGAAAATGAGGAAAGTATGTAAGTCCATCGAAAATGATATTGTTGAGACACTAATTCCTATATACTGGAAAATCATTTAATAAATAAATTAAATATCAATTATTTAAATTACACATTTGTAAGAATTTCAAGTTCACCAATTAATATTATACTCGTATTAAAAATACTATTTTAATAATGGAAGTTAATATTTTGACAAGTTGCATTATAATTTTTTTTCATTAAATTGTCATAATCTCTATATACTTCACTTTATCTTCATTTATCCCTTAGTATTTTATGTTCTTTTGAACTACTAATTGGCAAATATTTAAAGTTATTTTCCTGACTTAAAGCATTCGCCTGCATCTTAAAGCACTGAATAAAGATGGCACTGAAGTCAAAGCCATATGTATGTCTGTGTGTGTGTTTATTCATCGACTTTGGTTAGTAGTAGTAGTGAGCAATGAGTAGTGAGTAGTGGTGTCTCATTGGAAAACTCCCTTGCTTTGCCGCTGTCAAGTGGAACAGTAAATTGCCGTTCGATATGCAAATGTCAGGCGCATTCACAAAACGCTGCGCTTTTCAATTTCAATTGCGCTGCATTGAAATCAATTTAACTTTCTGCTCAATGCCAATCATTGACACCGTCAACCAACCCACACACTCATACAATACATACACCACAGCACACACTCACACACATAGAGTACACCACAAAGACACACAAACACATATTAGAGGAACCCACAGCTGCAGCAAAAGCAGTTGTAGAAGTTCCGTCTGTGACTGGCTGATGAGGTGGGCGGTAGGGAGGGGTAGGGGGAGGGGCAGGTGCCGGTGCCGGAGTGTGGGGATTAGTGACTACGATTGCGACTGCGACTGCGACTGAAACCCAAAAACAAACAATCAAGCGGATACGAGCGCTTATTTCAAAATTCATTTGTCATTTTGTGACAGCCAAATGAAAATTTCCAACTACGTTGGAAGTAAGAGGAAAAGAGGGCGGAGGCGGTGGCGGGGGGCGTGTCAGCCACTCTGAAACCCAAGGCAACATTTTGTGCAAATTCGCTTTGAGAGTTTCAGTTGTTTTTTTTTTTTGTTTCTTCATCCTCCACTTGCTATTCTTTTGCTCGCTTTTTTTTTAGCTTTTTGTTTCGCTTCCGCATCATTTATGAAGTTCTGCAACTGAGCCCCAAAATGCAGATGAGTTTTTCTGTGGCTTTTCTTTTGGCCTCCTCGGGCGCTGCTGACTGATATCAAGAAGTTTACAAGTGGCAAGAAGTGAAAAAAAAATAAATGTAGAGAAAATCAAACCAAATTCAAACCAATCGAATCCTATTTGGAGGTAACCCTTGTTGACACATTCCAAGTCGATATCGAAGTCGCAGTCGCAGTCGAGCTGCTGCTGCTGGTCGAGTGCGGCCGGAAGAACATGACATAATATAACGGTAAAAGGAAAATCATCGATTTCATTTGATTTATTTTGCACGGACCCATTGCGCATTTTTATACCCGCTACCCCATAGGGTAGAAGGGTATTATGACTTTGTGCCGGCAGGAAATGTACGTAACAGGCAGAAGGATCCATATCCAACGTTATTCTTGATCAGTGTCAACAACCGAGATGATATATGTAGCTAGGTCTGTCTGTCTGTCCGTCCGTACGAACACCTAGATCTCAGAGACTAGAAAAGATATATTAATGATTGTTTTAGGCAGCATAATTTAAAACGCTAGAGCCGATTTTTAAAACATTTAATAATAACTATCGTTCTTATGATTACTGAAAATTTGAGATAGTATTAAAATTGTAGAAGCAATTTACGAAATACATTTGTATGTTACTACCTTCGACGAGTTTTACTTGTAATTGCTTTGGCTGACAGTCTGGTGTTTTGTTTACTCTATGATACAATATATTTTGACTGTATCCATTTCGAATGAAAGCAAAACAGTGCGGTATTATTATTAAAATATACCGAATAATATACCACATATATACTAAAAATATACTAAAGGGTATATTTGAAATATAATGTAATATATGTGTTATACAAATACTAAAAATATGCCAAAGGATAAATTTGGCATAGTAATATAGTGTGATATGCCAAATAATAAACCGAAAAATACTTAAAAATATACCAAACGATATATATATTTGACATAGTAATATAGTATAATATGCTAAATAATATACCACAAGAATACTAAAAATATTCCAAGAGATATATTTGGCATATTAACATAGTATAATATGTCAAACATGTCCTTTGGTATATTTTTAGTATTTCTTTAGTATTAATATAGAATAATAATAGTAATAATATAGTAATAATAATATATTTAAATTTTTTATTTGAATAAAGTAGCGGGTATTTTATAGTCGAGAACACTCTACTGTAGCTTTCCTACATTGCTTTTTTTCCTGGTCGTATCCAATTCCTTTGACAACCACCAGAAATGCCGCCACACTATGTTATGTGGTTGTGCGTGTGTCTGTGTGTGTGTGTGTGTGCTAGGCAATAAATCTCGGAAATTGTGTCAGCAATTGTGTTAAGCGTCAAGTGGGGGAGGCGCAGCAGCCATATTGAAATTAGAGGCACTTCCGCTTTCGGCGTTCGAGTTCGATTTTGGTTTTGGTTTTTTTGCTGCGGCTTTTTTGGTCATTTTGGTAAGCGAAACTAAGTGCCGGAAAGATATGCGTAACAAATACACACAGCAGGACATAGAAGAGGAGGATGAGGAAGAGATGGAGGGGAGAAGAAGGGACATGCTCTGATGTGGCTGATTCTGGTCATCATTGGCCGCAGACCCTTTCAATGTTTTGGTTTTGTCAACATTTGTTTACATTTTAGCTATTTTGATAGCAGTCTCTATCTCCCTCCTTCTCCTTCCTTCCCTCTCACTCTAGCTCTCCCTCTAAAAACCTCTTTTTTGTCTCTGTCCCGCTCTCAAGGTGAAACGACGCAGAGCCAAAAACTTGAAGCCAAAAGTTGTTTGTGCAACAATTGCTATAGGCAAAATTATCTATCTTTAAATGTATCTCAAAACTACTTGTGTATGTGTATGTGTGTGTGTGTGCGTATGTATCTATGTATAGCTGCAGGCTGTGTATCTACTTATTTTTAATAAATGTATTTTTAGTTTCAACAAATTTGTTTTGTTGTTTTCGCATCATCACCAAAAATTGAATAACACACAGACAGTCAAAGAGTCAAACAGTCAGATAGATAGATCGATGTATCTCTATATATTTATATATGCACACACACACACATATACACTATATAAGAAGTAGTTGTGTCTGTTTGTCGATAACACAAATTGAACAAATACGCAATAAACAAAACTAGCTGTTCGTTGTTGTTTCACTTTGCTTTGCTTTGCTTTGCTGCGTTGCTGTTGCCGTTTCTTTTCTCTCTCCATTAATTCTCAAAATGCAAATCATTCGAATGATCAAAGCCAAACAAAAAATATATTAAGTGAATTATGGCGAAATAAGCGAAATCGTCGTCGATAATATCGTCACGGTATACGATATTATTTTTTGAGATTAATCACAATATTTTAAAACTATTTTTAAACTCGTATTTTAATCTGAAATTTCCCTAATGTAAAAGTGCAGTAATTCAATTAAATTCGATTTTTGGAAAATGTCAAATTATAAAGAACTTATATGAATGAAAAGACAAATTCAATTGGCTTCTTAATGGAATTCAAATCATTTATTTCTGTTTTACAATTTTTATAACAAATATTCACAGAACTCTTCTGAAAGTATTTTCTGAAAAGAAGATATACAATTTTTTATTAATAAATAAATTTAAAATCCTTATGGGTTTTTGTGATATAATAACTTTCTTTCAGTGCAGAAAAAACAAAGTTATAAAATTAAGATCTTGATATTGGTACTAAGAACTTTGGTCTAAAAAGTGTGTCAATAACATGAAAATCCTAATGTTAGAAAACTCAACTTGATTTTAAGAACAATTAATATGAGATCCAACTTCTTATCTTATATTTCTTAGACTAAAAATTTTATTATAAGATCAAAAGTGTATTATATTTTAAGAACAATTTAGAACTTGGTTTTTTCAGTGCATTACTTGCAAATAATTATCAATGAAATGAATAGAGATCATTAGGCAAATATTAATGCATTTCGTATTGAAATGAAGTTCCAAATTAAATGTTTTAAATTCGCTCAAACAAATGCGGATTTCCCGTGCGCTAAACTTGAAATAAATTTAAATATTCTTTTGTACAAAGAAGCGGAACTTCATTCAGTATACTATGCAGTCTATATTGTTATTATTTTATGGCAACATAAAAAAACTACAGTGCACACATATATATTAACTAAATAGAAGTGAGAAATCTCTCTAGCGATACTTTTAATGACTTGATGGCGAGACTCGTGTGTTTCGTTAATAAAAGTCACTTAAGACAAATTCACAAAATGCATGTTCAGTCAATTAGAAATTCAAATTTTCGTTTTGCTGAACTTTAGCTAATTATTTATAGAAACTCCTGCCACACGCTCGATATAATTGAACGAGAGAGTAAGAAACACAAAAATATAGCAAAAAAGAAACGCGACTCATTAACACAAAAAGCACTTTTCGTTGTGCAATTATGTATGAACAGTTGGGTTCGTTGCGTTCCGTTGATTATGAAAAGATACTTCAACTCATATTATGGTTACTATTTTTAGTCATACATCGAACTTGAAGCTATTTTCGAATGCAGAACACAAAATGCAACAACAACCACGACAACGACAACGACAATGATGATGATGATGACAACAACAATAATAATAAATAACGAAAATGGCAATTCGCTTGGCTTGGTTATAAAAATAGTTAAAAGCTTCGTCTCTCGAGCAGGTTCAGCCACAACAACAATAATAATCTAGAGAATGACGATGATGAAGATGTTAACTTTAATGTTTATGATGATGATCGAAATGATGATGATTTTTGTTGACGTCGTTGACTTTTGAGTGAGTCGCGTGTGGGTTGAAAATTTGCAAAATTCTCATTACGCGAAACAACAGCAACAAAACAAAGAGAACGACAATAACAACAATAATAAGAACTACAATAACAAATGGCATAGTTTTGCAGCTGTTGTTAATGTTGCGTTTTTTGTTGTTGCGAAAATCGCACTCGGCAAAAATTCTATTTTTATCACGGCATGCAGTTTATTTATAAAATAGTTCGCGGCTCGTTTCCACTTCCATTACGAGTATCAAAACAACAACTATGAATAATAATGACTGACAAATAATAATCATGAAAAATTACCAGAGGCAACAGCAACAATAACAAAACAATCAAAAGCCAAACACCTTGAAAGTTCGCAGAAAATATTATGAATCAGTCGAGTTCTCAACTTTTCAGTTCGCTCGCGACTTTTGTAAATATTTGATAAGTCATATTTATTAACATTGCCCAAGCAATTACATATTTTTTGAAACTGCGCCTAGATACGCCACGTATCTCACAGATACACAACCCCAAATTCTACGTGCTGCAGCCCAAAAAACGTCTTCGTATCCATATCTTCATCTGCATCTCCTACTGTCTACGGCTACCAACACCACACGCAACAAGCAGCTGCCCTCTGCTCATCTGATGATGATGATGACGATGATTTACAGTCACCTAGAAATATACAAATATTTATGTATCTTTACTGTCGCTCCGGCTGTCGCTTCAAAGGTTTAGCAATTGCGCATCCACATAAATCAAAGCTCTTTTGTTTCGCTTCTCTCTTTTTTTTCGGGGCTGCTAACTAACGAAGCTGACGCAAATCTCTGCCCACATGACTGATACCAGCAACATCAGCACCGCATTGGAGTCCCAAAAGTCCCACAGTTCCACATGTGGCCAAACATTGAGGTACTCGAGTCGAAAAAAAAAAATCTGAAACAAAAAACTACGGAACTTGCCCTAATTATTTAGTTTTTTTCAACTTCAGATTCACAAATTTGCGACTTGTGGTCTATACAAAATACTCTTATTAATCAATCCGTTGAGTTATACCACAAATTTGAGTCTTATCCGATCTATAAAAAATTAAAAATATTACTACAACAATTTCTTTGGGAAAACTATAAGTCTTGTTGTAATATTAAAGATATTTTCAACTTCTGAATATAATTGATGTGACTATTGATTTACAAAAAAAAAACACACACACACACACACACACACATATTATAATTTAGTTTCTTATTAGCAAACCGATTACTTTGGGAAAACTATGAGAGATACCCCAATAATTTAAGTTATGCGGGTTCCGAATTTAAAGAATAATGAATGCGTTGGGTTTCTATAAAAAAATGGCATATATTTGAAAAACAAATTTCTTGAGGAAAACACGTACCCTAATTATTTTGATATTTTTCGATTTACAGAATAATGAAATCATTGGGTTATGCCACAAATTGCGACTTTTGATCTTTAAAAAAATTACATTTGTTAGTATAGCAATTTCTTGGGGAAAACAACGAGACTTGACCTAATAATTAACGCTCTGGGGATTCCAAATGCTTTTAAGATTTGCTTTTAACATAAATACATTTTTAGGTCAAGTCAGTCTGAGGGGAATACCATCGATTTGTTGCTATTTATATAGCTAATTACTCATGCAATTATTTTATTAAAAGTTTCAGAGACACTATTGAAGATTGCAACGCTAATTTGTGCGCAATTTAAATGCAGTTCTGATATCACATTCATCGTTGGGAAATCCCGCAAATGAATGTCGCAGTTTCCATACCAAATTAGATCGCAATTGAAAAAGCGAGGCCCACTGTGACTTAATAAATATTAGTAGTAGAGGCTCTCAAAGCGTAATCTATATTAATAATTATTTACTATGGTGCTCTATCTAATCTTTAACTGCATGACTCTATGAGTCAGATGCTCAAATAGAGGCAAACACTATGTAAATATCGGGGCCACCCCTTTTAGCAGCTAATGTTAGCTGCGTGCTTCACTGGCGCTCAATTGATTACGGCTGCTTCAATTCCAGTTAAGGGCAAATATTAGCACAGGTCAACCCCAACCTAACCCGGAAGCAACCCTATATATGTATATATAATATAGGGTTCGTTTTTTGTGTTTGTGTTCATCTATGTAGTACTCTTCACCTTCACCCCAGCTGCTTTGGCTGTCGCATTTTAGCTGCGTGAGTAATGTGACGACATTAATTTTCACACTCATTACAACTCCATTAAGCTCGCTGCTGTCCAGCACAGTTTTCCACGCCCCCTTCCACCTATTCCCCTTCTCTCATTCTTCTCTCCATTCAGTCGACATCATGCAAAATAGGAAATACCATGGCCCATTTCAAATGCACGCACGAGAACGTTTGAACTTCCAACACAACTGTCCACGAAAGTGTCAACAATTTGTACGCAAATGACGACCATTACAGCGCATTACAAAACAAAAAAACAAAAAACGAGAGAACAAAATAGAAATAGAAATAGCAATAGCAATAGAAATTCTAGAAATGGATATGGAAATGGAAATGCGGACGGGGAAAACGTGAAAAGGCGTACAAAATACGATGCGAACAACAAAAGCAGCCGCAGCGCATCAAAGAAGAGACAACCAAGTCAAGTAGTTTATTGCAGTAGACACTGACAGAAAAATCTGAAGAGTATGAGATGTATTTAAAGTGGTATGGAAATAAATAACAAAATAATAAATTTGTAATATACTAAATAAGTCCCGTAAATAAAATGAATAGAAATATATCATTATAAAATGTATATATTAAAATGTATAAAATTAATGTTATTTAAAGTAAAATTTATATGAAAATAAATAAAGATTAGAATAAAAAGAAATAAAATAAATTCTGACCACTAAGTTGAATAAATACAAATTTCAAAAATAATATTTTCCTAAGAATTCGATAATAAATTCAAATAAATAATTATAATGCCATATGTCATATGATATAATATAAAGGAATAATAACGAATAAATTAAATAAATTACATTAAGAAATTAAGTAGTTTCCATAAAACTAAACATTTAAATTTTATTTAAGTTTATAATACGATATTATGTTTCTGGCATTATATAAAAAATAAATAAATAAAGTCCGTCCACTAAAATTAAAATGAAATTATGTTTCTATTATAACAAAATATCATAATTTAGAATAAAATATAATCGAATTTTATATAATGATCAAGCCGTAAGCATATTTGAATATAATTTAATTTATCATAATCTTAATAAACCAAACATTTTTCTAGCATTTTACAAATTTACCTTAATTAGAAATTATGTTACTAACATTATTTAAATACTATAAGCATAATGTTATGTTATATTACCAAACTTGATATTACATAAAACTTGATGAAAATTCTCAAAGTACAAATATTTGGAATTTAATAATGTGTAAATATTTTGCATGACTAAAGTGGATAATTAATTTAATTTCCATTTTAAATTTGTATTATTAAAATATTTTCCCTTAGGTTCGTGGTGTGCTTTTTCATTTAAAGCCCTTTGACATTTCTCGCACTGCATTTTTTGCTGGTGACACCCTTTGACCTTATAAACTTAAAAAATTAACAACATTATTCGTCGAATGCTTTTTTTTCGTTGATTTATATGTGTGTGTTTGAGCCTTCCGGTTACTCCCCAACCCCAACTCCCAACACTCTCTTTCCCCCCTCACTCAGACACGCAGGAGTGCAGAACAGAAGAGAACTCTGGGACACAGACCGAGAAGCCGACCCTGAATCGAGGCGGTCAAGGCCTGCGTGTGCCCAGAACCCCTTTTGTTGGCAAAACTCGTACTGAATTAGAGCTGCTCGACTTCAGTCTTCCCCCCTGGTTTCTCCCTCTGCTCTCCTAAGTTGACAGCGCCTCCCCCCTTCGGGTTGGACTTTCCACACCTCTCTCTTGGCTCGTTCGTCATTTAAAATTCAACTCAGTCACAGCCCAATTTCTACATTCCAACAATTCTTGCGCCTTTCTTTTGCGAATGCAGTCACGTAATTTTCGAATTTTCAAACCAATAGAGAGTGAAAGAGAGAGACGAAATTTCACTCCAGACACAAACAACCAAAAAAAAAAAAAAAATATCCCTCGCAATAAACTCCTATGAGCTGACTCTGATCCCATTGAGCAGGCCAAACGAATGCCCGCTGCGTTTGGACGACGCGTCAATTTGTATCTGTAAATTAGTATTCCATTGCAATTTGCCTCGGAAACACCAAAAATACTTTATACTACATCGATGATGATGACGATGATGATGGCGATGATAACAGCCACGCCTTTCTGGGCACATAAATGCAACCGCAATCGTTGTCGTTTTATGCGGGATATGGATATACTATATACATATATATTGTGTATGAGTGCGAGAGGTTTTTCGGTTGTCGGTTGTCGGTTTTCGGTTGTTGGTTTCCTGTCTCTCTTGTCTGTCCTGGCTTTGCGGGCATATTTTCAGTGACGCCTCGTTGAATAGAATTTCATTTTGGCATTGTACAATAATCGCATTAATAATGCGTTTGACTTTCGCCCCGCAGTCATCTATCCATCCATCCAACCATCCATCCATCCATCTATCCACACGCATACATCAACAGACTTCGACAGTCTTTATGGAAAAAAAGGACCCGCAGCAACAGCTCGCGTTGTGTTGATGTGTTTTTCGCCCGGTTATTGAAATTAACAGTAAATTTCACTAATAATTGCTTAAATGGACTTTATCATGTTGCCCATGCTCATGCTCATGATGATGGTGATGATGATGATGATAATGATAATGACGACTGTTGCTGTCGCCTGTCAACACTTTGGCTGGGCTGCTTCAATAATGCTGGTCAGCTGAGGTGGAAGCGAGCGCAGCAATTAAATTAGCTTAAAATTTAATTTCGAAATTAATTGCTGAACATTTCAATTATTTTGGGCAAAGTGGGTAGCACAATAAATGTTTGAGATCTAGGTGTTCATACGGACAGACGGACATGGCTATATCGTCTCGGCTGTTGACGCTGATCAAGAATATATATACTTTATAGGGTCGGAGATGCCTCCTTCTACCTGTTACATATATTTCCTGCAGGCACAAAGTTATAATACCCTTCTACCCTATGAGTAGCGGGTATAAACACACCTAGATCTATCAAATTCAATGACAACTCGAAATGAAGTTTAAATAATATTGTAAAATAACTCAGATACCTTTGCAAACATAATCTTAGTAAGGTTATATAGACGATTGTTTATTCTTTATTTAGAAACACATTCATACCATTCATAGAAATTATTATTTATTTTAAATTATTAGTATTATTATTAAAGTATTATTAAATTACTATGGACATAATAGGCGAGCTCAAAAGAATTGCAGAAGTAATAAATTCTCTTAAGTGGGTGGAATGGAACAGTATATTTTTGGCAATTCTGCAGTCATGCCAATACATAGTAAGGACAATGACAGGTCTAACAAGTCGAGTCCTTCAAATTATACGTCAGCTAATACGCGAATTAAAAACTATTGACAGACCCCCACATTCTCACAGAGCTCTGAAGAGGCTTGCTTTAGATTGTAAAGAGCGACGGCACAGGCTTGGTAAGCATCTGATCTAACAGATTACAGCTCGAAGAATATCTCTGAAATCAATCTTCAATTTAATTAGTATAACTCACAGAATTGTTTCATCATACCATTAACATTACCTTTCTGATCAAGCTCAACTTTTATTTAGAATGAATCAAAATCAGAGCTCGCAAATAACTGTTGACCGTTTCTCGTTGTCTGCAAATACTATAAGACTCCATGAGAAACCAATTTATGGGTTCTATTGATGCTGACTCGGATTAGGGTTCGATTCAACTGGATGATGCTTGTCCGGGAAGAACTATAAATAAACAAAATAAAATATTTCAAAAAAATATTTACAAAAATGTTCACACTTGTTATTCAATTTTTTTGATTTGCGGGGGCGGAAGTGGGCGTGGCAAAAATTTGAAACAAACTTGATCTGCGTGCAAACATAACAAATGCTGTCGAAAAAAAATTATAGCTCTATCTCTTATAGTCTCTGAGATCTAGGTGTTCATACGGACGGACGGACAGACGGACATGGCTATATCGTCTCGGCTGTTGACGCTGATCAAGAATATATTTACTTTATAGGGTCGGAGATGCCTCCTTCTACCTGTTACATACATTTCCTTCCGGCACAAAGTTATAATACCCTTCTACCCTATGGGTAGCGGGTATAAAAAGGAAATAATGTACTATAAATAAAGAATAAACACATTGAGATACTAACGCCTTTCTTAATCATTATATACATTTATATTCTAATGAATATACCAAAAATTTAATAATAAACTCTATATAAACACAATAAGATACTAACACATTCCTGAATCATTATTTATATATAGTTTCTAATCAGTGCTGAAGTTCATATATTCAGTATACTTTAGATATTGAATACAATTCATTTACTAAAATTGCACAAGTTAAAACTTTAAATCTCTTATTAAATGTGCATTCAGCATTAAAGAAATAAATGCAGAAAATATATAAAATAGGCAGAGCGACGCATCTCCGACCCTATAAAATTTATATTCCCTATCAGCGTCAACAGCCAATACGATATAGCCATATTCGTCTCTCTGTCTGTAGATCTAAGAGGTTATATTAAATATATAGAGTTATATTTCTTCACTTGTTATGTTTGCACGTAGTTCAAGTTTGCTTCAATATTTTTGCTACCGCTCCAAAAAATCGACAAAAATCGGCTATAAACAATATTAACTATAGTATTTATGATTTCTGAGAATTTTATTGCGATCAGAAATTCCTTTGTATAGCTAATTACACTGACTGCAATCTATGGAAAATTTAGAATCGATAAACTAAATGTGACATTTAGGCACATTTAAGTATTTTTGTGGTATACTTGGTATATTTTAGGAATAATACCGCAATGTTTTGCTTTTATTTCAGCTTTCTTAGATGTTCTACATAATTCCTAGTAAAACGTTCAATATTTCTAATTTCCGAATATATTATTAAAATTTAGCATAATCCAAATATGCAACATGCATTTACTTTTATTTCATCAATATAACATATTAAGAAGTTGATGTAATTCTTATTTTCGATACCAATTTATAAACGCTTTCTAAAATCCACAATTTAAACTGCCATAACTGTCTTTAATCTATAAATTTTGAGGAGCTTTGGTGAATCATGTGACCAAAGACGTCACTCTTTTAACGCTCCAGCTGGCGCACTTTGAACGCATTGAGCGTGGGGTAATCTTGGTAATGACATTGGCTAAATATAAATGCACAATATGTTTTAGCCAATTTGATGCCAAGTTCAAACAAGCCACAGATACTGACCCTACCCACACACAAGCACACACACAAATACAAAGGCAGAAGCAGCTGTAAAGCCATGCTCATAGAATCTCACTTAGCATTCAACACGAATCGACGTCGCCCACGCAGAGTCAAAAGATGATGATGACTACGATGATGATGATGATGACGATGTCTCCGCAGAAGACTCCCTCGCACACTCCATCTCTCTCTAACCCCTCTCTCTCCCTCTTCCACAGCTATGGCCACAAGTGTCTCCGCATTTTGGGCGGCAGTCGAATTATCAGCTGATTTAGTGTCGGGTCAGTTGGCACACAAATTCTACACTTTTCTTTACAATTTCACACACACAACAGCAGCAAGGAGATGTGTGGGAGAAGAGGGGAAGGCAGCTGGACAAGAATGTGACATCAATTGACACGAAAGTTCAGCGTAAATATTTGCGGAGAAATAAACGCCACCGAGCACTGAGCTGAGAAAGCGCATAAGAAAGAGACAGAGACTCAGCTAGAAAGAGAAGGAACTACTATAGTTATATATGTGTGTGTGTGTCTGAACACCCATAAATTCCAAGCTTGGGGACAGATGCGGTCATTCTCTGGGTCGGCTCACTCACCATTTAATGACAAAGAATGGAAAGAACAATTTGTGAAATTTGTGCGACAAACAAACGGAGACATCGCGACCAGACTCCAATTGGCGTCACAGTCTCTCTCTCTCCTCTCTCTATCTCTCTCGGACAATCGAGGCCTCTAACTGGATCTTTGCTTATCAAATGGATAAGCTATGCAGATTTGCTTGACGTAATAGATGTAGAGTTAACACCCGCATCACACCTCATCATCATCATCAAGTACTTTTTGCATTTGCAATGCGGGTTCCATTTAATTACCCGAGTTCGTCATCGGATTGGTCATTCGCTTGGTTTCCAGATGCCGTCAGCAATTTCATTGCGAAAAAAAGAAAATACAATTTTAATGCAATTTTATGCCGATGATGCGTTTGTTTGTTTGCCGTGTGACGTCATTAACAGCTATTGTTAATGCTGATTGCGATGCTGAAGCTTAATGCTCGATTTCAATTCCAATTCAGTAGCAAACAAGGTTGCAACATTTTGTTTGACGTTAACTTGTCGCTGACTTGATGACTTCATTCGCTTCGCAATTTCCTACAGAAATATTTCTCATTTATTGCTCTCGAAAGCAGATTGCAATTCTTGCCGTCATCGACCAAAAATGGCACCATGCAAAAACTATGTTACTGATAAACTTCAAACAGCGCAAAAAAAAGTTGTTCGCAAGCAAATGGGATTGACACTTATATGCCATGTGATTTAGAAATGGAATAAATAACTTATATTATTCCCCATGTGACTCATAAAATATGATAAACAAAAATTAGAATTTCTAGGAAGTTTTCGGTAATCGAATTTCTGAAAGTAATGATCGCCAGGGGAAACCCTCATTAATATTAATTGTTAGTCACACGTGCCAATATGTGTACGCCAAAATTTGCCACAATTAAAAGTAGTACATCGATAAGAACAAGTAAGAAAGCTACGGCCGAATGTGGTTGACTTTGAGATACCCGCAAATCATTTTCAATAAAAGCCAGATAGTATGGTATTTTTCATAAAATATACCAAATTAATATACTAAACAAATACTAAATAAAAATCGATATATTAATAAATTTGATTAATTAAATGTACTGAAAAAATACTGAAACATACTGAACATTATATTTGGAATATCGATAAAATAGTTCATTTAAAATCAAAGGAACTATGACCCAACAACCGCAAAATTTCTGGAGACACAAAGTAAAAGTAGTTAATCGAAAAGTCCAAGTAAAAAATCTACGTTCGAAAATGCTCGACTGTAAGACGGTATTATCCATATAATATTACATATAAAATTAATACACTGCAAAAATACTGAACGATACCAAAGGTTATATTTGGTATATTGATTTATTATTATATTTAAAATATATTCATATATATAAATGAATAAAACATACTAAATGTTATATTTGGTATATCAAATTAATACACTGAAAAAATACTGAACGATACCAAAGGGTATATTTGGTATATTGACTTACTATTATATTTAAAATATTATATACTCATATATATATAAGTACATAAAACATACTAAATGTTATATTTGGTATATCAAAATACTACTACCTTTTTAAATATACCATAGAATACACAATATACCAGATTGTCAACCAAAGGCTTCAAAAGGCACCAAATTATAATTCCCTTTCAACCTTATGGAAAGCCGGTATCAAAATTTGACAAATAAGAAAGAAATATGAAATAATATTATTCGCTTAATATTTGGGGCACTCGGAGCACTTTTCGACTTTGAGTAATAACATTTTAATAGCCAAAGAGATTAATTGCCGCGTCGAGTGAATCATGCAGAAGGCCGTCCGCATTATATACTATAAATGTAGCTATAGATACAAACGATAGATACATAGATAGCTAAATAGATACAAAGATAGCAATACTAGGTAGCTGAGCAGTTGAGTAGTTGAGCATTTAAGCACTTGAGCATATGATCAATGTGGAATTCGCTTTGGCTTTCTTAATTGGCAACACGAGCGACTCATAAAAATGAGGAATTTATATGAAAAATTTAAGCAAAAATGTTGCAGTTGTTGTTGTTGCTGTTGTGTGTTGCATGAAAAGCGAAAAGCGAAAGGCGAAGGCGAAAGGCGATGATTGCATGACCACAAATGCCGCCTCAACTACCCCCCAACTCTCTGTGTCTCTGTTATCCAACGGTCACGCCAACTGCACATCGCCTATGGGAGACATCAACCACCCCCGCCCCCATCTCCCCATCCATCCGCTCAAGCCGCTTCCTTCTATAGTACTCTTTCTCTCTGATCCGCAGCTATCACAAACTGCAGTCGCCGTCGACTGCGGCAGCGACAGCGGCAG
Source organism: Drosophila kepulauana (assembly GCA_023558455.1). Classification (NCBI taxonomy): domain Eukaryota; kingdom Metazoa; phylum Arthropoda; class Insecta; order Diptera; family Drosophilidae; genus Drosophila; species Drosophila kepulauana. Next base: position 42,321,304 of record CM042369.1, read on the forward strand.
CGAATTAATTATCTTCAATTCATTCATTAAGAAAATGTGGGAGGGTACAACGCCCTGCCCCCTTGGACGCCCGCTTCCCACTCCCTCAGCTGGGCAGATAATGAATGCACACAGCGGAGAGTCGCACGACGCGACGCCACGCGAAGCTACGACGGCGACGACGACGACGCTCGCTGTTTGTATCTGTATCTGTATCCCATAGCGCTAGTACGTTGTATCTCATAGTACGCGCTGCGCTGCCTGCGCCAGTTGTAGCTCAGAGTTTTGTAGTACGCATTGCTATGAATGAATGAAAACGACGACAACAAGTTGAGGATGACGCAGCAGCAGCAGCAGCAGCTGGGAGGCAACTACACCCAACTGGGTAAAGCTGACTCTGAGTCTGACTCTGACTATGGGCATGGCTTTGCTTATGGTTGTAGCTGTAGTTGTAGTTGTGACTGCGACTGTGGGTGTCTCTCTGTCTACGCTGTATCTTTATCCACTTGGTCGCATCCGCCGACAACGTCGTCGCCGTCGTCGCCGTCGCCGTCGCCATCGTCACGAGATGGCGGCACAGGTCGCATAATAAATTATTCGCGTGACCAAATCATTTGCGTTTTTCGTCGTTCGCAGGGGGATTTTTTTTTTTTTCGCAAATGTCGAAATACTCGAAATATCCGCCACTTGCAACCCCTCTGAATTGTTTTTCTTTTTTCCCTCCCTCACTCCCTCTCTCTCTCTCTCTAGCTTTCAATACGCCGCTTATCATCGGCAGCAGCAGCGTTGATATCTCGACCTCGACAGGCCCCCAGAACGCCCTTTGTTGTCTTATGGCTTGTTTTGAGAAATTATTAGTACCATGAATTATAATTGTGGCATTTTATCGCCGGCAGCAATAAACTTTGGCAGCAGCCGCTGTTTACATACCCTCTACTTAAATAGAGGAAAGTATTTTCAAGTAAAACAAAATTGAGATTAATAGTAGAAGCAATGAAACAGTAGAAATCATTAAAATATAAGATGTAATTGGAATTAGTAAACAATGTTAAACGAAACCAAAATTAGTGCAATGAAAAATCTTCATACTAAACTCTATTAATTGTACATCAAATTCAAGATAAGCTGGAAAGAAAGCTGGAAACTAAAATAAACTTCATTATTTTTATTTTGAATCAAATGCAATGTTTAATTAAAAGTAAAAGGTATGAAAGAACGTGAAAATCAATGAACTTAAATATGTGATTTATGTCTTAGATGCATCAAAGAAATAATGTTATACTAAACTACAATTCGTGTTAAGATAAATATTAAAAATGTAATATAACTCTTTCTTTCTTTCTATTGTATTTAAGATTGAAATAAATCTGAAGTCTTTGATTAACGTCAGATAAGTTTTAAAGATCATTAATAAACAAATCATTATTTAAATTCAGTTAAAAATTAAAGTACGATCAATGAAAATGCGTCAAATAGAAATTAACTTGCAAGCGTAAATATTGTATGGAAACTGGAAGTTTTGTTAAACTTATCAAGGATTAGTGACTTGAAAAATATTCAAACTTAAATAAACTCTATTATTTATATTAAAATTATCGATATAACTGATAACTATGATTAAAAGCCATTTCATTTTAGAGCTCTCAATTAAAAATATTCCAAACTTTATAAATCTTATTTTATATTCAATTATAACAATGCTTAGATTTAAAGTAGGAGCTATGAAGAGGCATAAAAATCATAAAACTAAAATATCCAACACATAGAGACCAATATAATGTTAAGCAAACTTAAATTAGTATAACGAAAAGTCTATAAATTAAACCTCAATATTCGTATTTCAAAATTAATAAGACCGAATTCATTAAATTAGATAAAATTGTACAACTCTTACTTATCAATAACTAAACTTTAACTCTTAAACCCTAAATAAAATGCAACTCTAACAACTCTAAACATTTTACAAAAAGCCTTCAAAATAAACTTTATTATTAGCATATCAAATTAAAGTAGTAGTTAAGAAAACGTCATTAAATTCAATTAAATTTTAGAGCTTGTTAGTTTTCAATAAATCAAACTTTATAACTCTAATTTCAAATTCAAATCGCGTTGTGAATAAAGCTTGAATTCAATTTTAACAACTTCCTCAGACACAACTGCGCATAAAGCATCTTTCAGTCTGTCATTCGACAATTTTTGCAATTTGTTATTCTTCCGCTTAAGTTTTTTGTGGCAAAGTTCAGCGACCAAAAGCGCGCAAAAATAAAACTGGTAACTTGACATTGCGCCGTAGAATGTGAAAATTATGGCACTATGATATCACTAATTGCAAAGCATTCAACACAAATAAAAATTGATGAGGTTTTGGTTTAAGGTGCGCTCACTATGCTGAGTCATAGCAGAGATAACTATTAAAAAAAAGTCAAAAGATAAATTATGTAGGCGACTCTTAACTTCGGCTTATCGCAGTCAAATGTGATTTCTCTTAGAGAGTATTTTAGTATTTAGCATAGCAAAACAAAACCTGCTTCGAGCTAGAATTTTCTGATTTGTTTTCTCATGTTCCACTTCCTCATTTCATTAAGCAATCAATCTTGTTTCGCTACCTTTTTCTTTTTTTTTGTTTTTTTTTTTGCAAAAACCGAACTGAGTCACCTTTAAAGTGCGTTGCAAACAGCACAAAGGAACTCAACCCCATCCGCAACGAGCTGTTAATTTAAATAATTTCATAGCCACCAGGGGAGGAAGAAGCAGAGTGTGTGTCCCTTGGTAGCTGGCAAAAATTTCATCAGTTTTTTGTGCTAGAAATTATATTTTACACAAAAATAAGGAAAATGCAACTGAAAATGAGACCACTTTGTGGCAGGCAAGCGAGCGGAACGAAAACAAACAGAACCCGTCCGGCATAAGGATACAATCTCTTCCCTCTTCCCCTCTCCCCGTTCACCAGATAGTCAGTCAGTCAGTCAGTCAGGCAACAGCAAACAGACCGTCGAGGGACACACGCGAAAGAGCAAACAAAGCGAAGCAAAAGCAAACCAGCCCCAAAAACAAAACAAAATATTAAGTATACGTAGCGTTTACATTACGTTCTCGACTCTCATACTCCTTGTTGTTCTCTGTGTGTTTTGTTTTTTGAGGTTTTTGGCAGGAAAATATCTTGCAAATTGACTTTGAGCACGCATAGCGTTCAACTTTTTACTTATTGCAAACCCCAGCAGCAACAACAACTTGAACCACGGTTAAGCGGTTGCTGCAAGCGGTTACAACAACAACAACAACAACAACGAGTAGAGGGGTCGAACTGCCTGCATATGAAAATTGTGGCATGTGCGAAAAAAAAGGCGTACGCCTGTCATTAAATTTCGCGCCGACAACGTCGACGACGACGACGCGACTTTTGAGGAGAGGAAATGCCAACAACAAAGCTGATAACTAAGTTAGTTGTCTCTCTCACTCACTGTGTGTATGTATGTGTGTGTTGTGCGTGTGTCTGTCTGTCTGTCTGTGTGTGTGTACTCTGTGTGTGCCTCTGTTTGTCTGGGGGCGGCGCTCGCTGCTGTCACACATGACATTTTATTATTACAAAATAAGCATTTAAGCGAACGCGTATGACAGTTAATAATGCAAACAGCAGCAGCAGCAGCAACCAACAACAGCGCCGCAGCAACAACAACCAACACAACAACAACAACAACTATAACAACTGCGACAACTGCTTTAGCTACAGCAACTTTACTACTACTCGCAACTCGGCTGAATGCAAAAATTCCCACAACATCCGGTTGAGAGCAGAAAAACAACATCGCCAACAACATCACCAACAACAACAGCAACATCAACACCAACTACAGCGACAACAACAACAACATTTTGCATTGCAGTTGCAGCTCGGAAAACGGAACAAATAAAATGCAACAAACGAACGAGGGAACGAACAAAAAAACGCCTCGCACTGTGATTCACAATTCATTTTACAAGCATTTTGCTACCCAGTTGACAAACACGAGATAAACTCTTAATTAAATCAATTTTATGGCAATAATAACGATCAAATATGCATTTTTTCGCAAATGAATGGAATTCATGTGCAATGCTGAATCACGAATTTAAACTGCTGTAAATTCAATTCGTATTTCACAATTGCAAAATTATAATTTGGAGCAATTTTTATTTTTAATCTTCTTTTGTAGATCATGTAACTGTATTTGCTTCTAATGATCTCTCCAAGAAATGATTTTTGTGTATGAAATTCAGTTATTTCTTAAGGTAATAAAATCTATTTAAGAAATTTATATAATCCTTCATTTTTTTCTCACGAAATTACAACAAAAGAAATATACCATATATAAATATATATTGAATAATACAAAAACAATAATAGAGAGATAATTATGTAAAATTTTATAATTTAATTGGTAATTGTTTGTTTGTACTTATTTTATTTTTCCTGTTTTAAGATATATGAAATTTTGTTATTTTTAAATGTAATGAAATCTAATAAGGAAATAAAGTTGTTAATATATAATTTTATTTTTTGTAGCTGAAAAATGTTTAACCAAAGGATAATTTCTTAAGTAAAAACATATTAGAATCATAATATTAATTTTATTGAAGTAATTAAAGTGAGATATAAAGGAGTAGAATAGGCAAACATTTTATATTATATTCCTTATACATAACTAAAATTTTATTTTAATATTAAAATATATAAAATCATCGCGGACATTTTTTTCAATTTAGAACAATTGAAGATAAATCTTAAAAGTCAATACGCAAATCATTTTTATAACAATGCTCTTTCCTCTGCTTGCTCTGAAGTTCTCAATCCAAAAATATGTTTCTTAAATACTTGAAAATACGTCAAATAAATTTTAGTTCATTTTGTAATAAAGGTAAAGCAATTAATTCAAATATTAAATCCTTTTTATAAAACCAACTTTTCTATAATTTTTTAACTGACATCAAATAAATCTGGAAATATTCTCTAAACAAAATAGTAATTCTAAATAAATCTGAAAATATTGTATTTTGCATGAGGTTCTTAATCCGAAAATATGTTAGTAAATATTTGAAAATTTGTATATAAAATAAATCTAGATTTATTATTGAAAACGATAATTTAAGTGGAAACTAATAATTCAATTCTGCGAATACTCGTATTATTTAATAAAGGTAATTATAGAGAATTTTTTTAGCTTTTATTATTTTATATATTATATATATTATATTATTTATTATATTACATCTTTTTTTCAAATCATTCTTTATTATTCTTTGTGATATCATAAATGAAATCTAGGGATATACGTATAATTGTATAAAACTAATTATTTAGAAACATACGAAATCTCAATTCGTAAACATAACATCATGATAAAATTGTCGTAAATATACAAATACATAAATATTTTCTATCACACAATGACAAAATTGGCATGCTTGCGTCAAATTGGGGCAAGTGTGGAGACTGTGCAACAAGCGTTCGCTGCAGCCGTTGTCGTTGTTGCTGTTGGTGTTGGTGTTGGTGTTGGAAGGCGGACAGCGAACGGACTCCGCCTGTTTTGAGTGGCGGATATGCATATGGCTGGCGAACGTCAATGTGGATGCAATGTCGACTTACACACAGAGATAGAGAGAGAGTGAGTGAGAGAGAGAGAGAGAGAGTGAGTACACAGAGGATTTAAAAGGCAGAGAGACTACACTCGTGAGTCAGCGGTCGTGGAATGTGAATGGCATACAAATGTCGCAGGCGAGCTGCAAATTGTTGAACCGGTTCCGCAGGCAGTAAAACCAAGCCAAACCAAAACCAAACCGAACCGCAAAATAAAAAATGAAAAAGAAAAGAGAGAACCCAATTGATATCGCCACTGTCGCCGCATTGCAATGCAAACAAGTTGCCGCAAGAGAGAGAGAAAGAGAGAGCAAGAGAGTTGAGGAAGATGCTGTGAAGGTGATGCTAAAACACCAACTTCTCCCCCAACATCTTCCTGCTGGCTAGGCTGTGCAACCAGAGTTGAGTTGGATTTTCCGGCGCGTTCTGCTTTGCGCCGGTTTCTCGACTGCGACGATGAAGACGACAGCAAAAAACCGCCAACGGACCGGCAGCAACAAGTTTTTCCAATGTTTGTATTTGTTGTTGTTGTTCGTTCGTAGACAAACAAACAAAACGACGCACAGAGACGTGTACATATTTACACATATTTTCCTATACAGCAAACTCCAAAACGCAATGCGTTACAACATTTTTTTATATTAAATTTCTTTTCTTATTTGTCGATGCGTAAAAATTTCAAGAATGTTATTTTTTTCAGTTTTCTTTTTTGACGAGTTTCCCTATTGCCATATTCCCCCCTTTTTCCCCCTTTTCGGGTCACAAGTAGCTTCAGTTGCCCCAAGCCATATGCCCCATGCCCCATGCCTCATGCCTCATGCCGCAAGGCAACTGAAAGTGTTGCCGTGGAATTTGCGGATTCGAAAATTTCTTCTCGTCGTGTGGGTGTGTCTAAAAATAAAGTTAAATAATGTTTAAGAATTGTTAATAATATGCATATGAGAACTGTGAAATATTGTGGCACGTATGCCAAGAAAACAGTTAAGTTATTTCGGGAATGTGTGAATAAATTAAGAAACAAATACGAAATGCACAGTTGAAGAACAAATTTTGTAGAGTTTTGAATACCGAAGAATTAATTTGAAATACATAAATATAAAAATATTTCACGGTAGCAGGAAATAATAATAATGAATGGATTAGGTTAATAAATTCAAAATACTAATACTGTGGATTACATTATATCTATTAGGTCAACTGTCATAAATTTAAACACAAAGTGGAAAACACTTCTAGGAATAAAGACAAGAGTTTGCTGATCAAAAAATAAACAAATAATTTACGGTAGCATCAACAAATTTAGAATACTAAATTGAATTGATCTTTTTAATCTATAATATATCTATTATGCCATCTGCCATTAAGTTGAAGGCGAAAAGAAAAACATTTCTGAGAAAATAATAAATGAATAAAAAGACCGCAACAGCAGCAGCAAAAAATAATGGTCAGACTTTTAAGTAAATACATTATAAGTAGTCAATTTTAAATTTCTTCTATTTATATTACATCTTAAATATAGTTATGAAAATAAGTTTTAAATCTACTCTATTCATATTATATAATAGCAGCAGTAAATAAATGTGATGAAATAATAAACAAATCATTCTATAGTATATTATCATATCTTAAAGATCATATTTCGCCAATCTGAAGATTACGTCGTGGAATTTTAAGAAAAACAGAAAATTGTTCACAGAGTTGAAAATAATAATGAGAAGTTATTTAAGTAGGTATATTTAATATATCAAATTTTATATCTTTTCTATTTATATCGTATCTTAAATGCATTTATGTAAATACGTTTTGAAACACTACTTTTAAATTCTGCACTGAAATAAATTAAATTAAATTAAATTAAATATTATATATTATAAATTATAAGAGGTAGTAAAAATGTATTGAGAAGTTAGGTAAATTAATAAATAATATATATTATTTCTATTATATCATCTGAAGACAAAGTAGAAAAGTTTGAACCAGAGAAAGAAAGTGTGTATTGAAAATAAAAAAAATACATTGTCCACAGCAGCAAAATAAAATAACAATTACGACTTGAGTAAGTACTTTTCTGTATTTTCTAATTACATTATATCAAAAAGATATTTATGTATATACATAACAAAAATTTAAAAAAATAATTTAAATCCTGTAATATATAATAATAATGAAATTAAGTAAATAAATGTTGAATATAACATTTTAAATCTACTCTATTTATAACTATCTCCATTAAATTATCAACACCATTTACAAAAGTCAACTTTATGATTAAGTAACTGTTGAGAATCTGGTACATGGCACCAACTAGACCCAAACATCGAAATCCAGACTATGTTAATTGCAGAGTACACTGTCTCATCACAGTGAATATATGTTATAACAGTATGTTGTTAGGCTCCCCCCCCCCAATAAAAATCATCTAATTGGGTCACTCTCACTGCCTGATGCGTGTATTAGCCACGTTAATGCGAATTCCCACACTTCTTCAAATCAAAAAGTGGCTGGCAACTAAACCGCATGTCTATGCTATTTGATAATATACCCAATAATATATCATTATAATCAGTTGATCAGCAAACTGCTGACTAGCTGCTGACTGACTGTCTAACTGACTGGCTACCAAGCAAACATATTCAACACTCAAGTCGACTTCTACCTGAAACATTTGGGAATTTCGTCGATTATTCAATGAGGCTTATTTAATGGGTCATTTCATTACACGTGTCTCTCGAAAGAGATCGTCAATAATGCGCCACCAGATAGCCATGTAAAAGCCATTCACAGTCCGATGGCCAGAAAAAAGGCCATTAATCTCGCCGGCTCGTAAATGGCTTTGTCCCCGAGCCCATTAATGAGCTAGCCGGAAAAAGATCGATAACCCAAAATCATACTACGTAATTGTTATCGCGCCGCAAGCATTTCACCATTTTGTCAAGAGAAGAATGTGTTTTAAAAATGTCATTATTACACAGGAAAAAACACGTGTTGAAATCAAGAAAATGTATTTGAAACATGATGATATGAAGAAACATACAATAATTCTAGATTTCAGATTCTAATATATAGAATGCAAAAATATTCAACTGTAACAAAAAATTTAAAATCAAGTTCAAAATTGTACATAAATTATACATTTTTTAAGTTCGGAGATACAAAAAGTTCAATATTGAAATATGTGTTCATTACTATAAATAAAAAATAATCGCGATACAATAAATAATATGTTTTTGAGAGGTGATGATTATGATGAAAACTGTACAATAATTTCAGATTCCAGATTTTTATTATATAAACGGGAAAATGTCAAAATTGATGGATTCGTAAATCGAGCTCAAAATTTAAGATTAGTTCTGTATTAAATATTTTTGAAACTCAAAAATGTCCAAAATTAAACAATGTGTTTAAAAGTGTCAAAAATTCACAACACTGAAATCAAGAATAACTTAAAAATTAAACAATCTAAAAATTCAATTCCAACGTCAATTTATATCATATATCAATATAAATATCAAAAATTGAGCTCAGAAGACAAATTTTTAAACAAAGATCAAATTCCACCTTTATTTATTGATTCTTATTTTAAGTATGAAGAAATGTCAAAACTTAACACAAAATATATATTTTTAAAGTGAGATGAAAATTGAACATTATACTAGACATTTTTGAAGTTCTAAAATTTTAAAATATTAAAATAGACGAAGAAATTGTTAAATCAAAAATCATATTGTTTAATTAAGTTTAAAACGGTAACAATTATAAATTCCCTATTCTTAAGATTTGAGTGCTATATTGATTAAAGAAGAATGACAAGAACAGAAAAATGTTAAAAAACCCAAAAGACATATTCATAAACTAATATCAAATTCTATCGTTACTTGAATTTCTTTTTCAGAAATGCCAAAATTGAACGCAAAAATAAACTCTCAAATCAAAATTTTGTAATAAGTACACATTTATATCAAAATTTAACCTAGAACAAAAAATGTCAAATTAGGATTTAAATATGTAAAAAATACATTGTAATTTAAAAATAAAATGAAATAATGAAATTGTTTTTATAATAACATTTTTTTTTGCTGTGTACACATACATATAGTACACACAATTATTTGACTGAACTGAACTCGCACTTTATCGATGATGATCACAGCTGCTGTGCATGACACTGCAGTTTGTATTGTTGTATTGCAGTTTACCTGAGAAATTTGCGGGTCACTTGGTTAACTGGCAATGCCCAGCCAGACAGACAATGGGAATTGGAAATTGGAATTGGAAATGTAGAGAGAGAATAACTGACCTTTGTTTTTGATCTAATCCGGCACTGATCGCATCGCTAGTCACTGTAAACCGCAGCAAAGCGCCCAGTTCCGGAGTCCGGACTTCGGAGACCTGTCAACGTTCTGTAAGCATGAATGTGTATTCGTGAATGGTTTCGACGCCAAGCGACGCGACGCTCGTCTCGGATGATGAATGGACCCGGGGCCGGTCTCTGGTCTCATTCACAAAAAAAAAAAACACACACATACAGATAGACAGCGGAGCAAAGCGGCGACAAACAAAACCGAAATATTAATTAGCATTTGACTGTGTATGTCTGAGAGTGTGTGTGTGTGTTTGACGGGGGGAATGAGGTCGACTCACAGTTTGCTGTTCACTGTTCGCTGTCATTGTCGCTGTTGCTGTTGCTGTTGGCTGTTTCGCTGTCTAATCGCCCGCTCACGAATCGACGGCGGATGCCACAAATTTGGGCATGTGTCGCAGTCGCAGTCGCTGTCGCAGTCCGCGTCGCAGTCAACGTCGCTGCTTCCTTTTGCGATTTTATGAATGAAAGCTTCAGCTTCGTAGTAAGCGTTTTCAGTTTTGTTTTTTTTTTTTTAATGCTTTGGCGTTGGCGTCGTCGATTGGCATTGCCATTTATGGGCAAAGTGCAAATGTGCCCCAACCATTGTGGCATGTACTCGTACGTGTCTCTCTCTCTCTCTGTCTGTCTCTATCTCTATCTGTAACTGCTATCTCATACATTATAGTAGCACAGTTGTTGTGGCTGCTCATATACATATGTAGGTGTGCTTTGCTGTTCACAATATTTGGACTTGGGCTTGAAGTACATACGAATAACCCAAAAGTGGCAATTACCAAGCGCATTTTGATATAGTCCCTTTTAGCAACCGAGTGGGCTGACAATCGCAGTGAGACAGCTGTTTTTCTCTGTGAGTGGAAAATTATATAAACAAACGTTTTCTATACCACGCAAAAGTCTAAAGTTCAACAAGAGTTTTAATGAAAGCACATTAAAACAACATCAATATTTTAATTGTTGTTTTTTTTTTATAAATACTGAAAACCACACAGATCAAACTATTATGACAGGGAAAATATTTAAATAACAGGCTAATAAATCGGATTTTAATCAAGGCATCAACGCTGTCAACTGATTAACAACTGCAAAACCGAAAACCTTCTCAATCTCTGCTCTGTCTAGCTGCGAAAACCTGTTTATAATTATTAGCTTTTAATTAATGTAAATTAAAGCCATTAATGTAAGCAATGATTCAATCTTCTTACATGGAATACATTAAACGAGGAAGTTGCTAAGAAAAAAATCTACACAGAATTCATGAGAATTATATAATCAAAAACAATAGCTACAAATATTGTAACTAAAAATTAAACAAGAAAAAATTTGCAAATGGACAAGAATGAAATATGAAATGAAAAAATATGAAATGAAATGAGTAGAATACAATTTTATAACTAAAATATTTAAATTAAAGAAAACTATATAAATTAAAATTTTAAGATGACAATGTTGCTAAGAAAATATCTAAAATTAATAGCAAAACTTTTAATACCAAAAAGTTGGGGTATATTTTGAATGTAATATTGAAACAAACATGTGCAAATTCTCAAGATAAATAAATATTAGGAAACCATAAAAAATGTAAATAAAAATGTTTACTAATGTATATTTGAAAGCATAAAATTAGTACATAAAAATATAACTAAATTATTGATGAAAAACTTCTAAATCTGTTAAAAATCCAACAATATTGAAATAGAAAATTCAGCCTGATTGTTTTAGAATGGAATTAAAAATTCATTTATTAAAAAATTTTGAAAAAATTAAATCAGGAAATGGCCACGAAAATAAACATACAGAATGAATATGAATTAAACATGAAAACTAATAGTACAAGTTTAATTATATTGTAAAAGATAATTTTGTTACAAAAATTTCAAAGTTTTGATGAAAAAATTAAAAATAAATTAACAAAAATAATGAAAAGAATGAAGAACAATATCAACAATATTGCAATAGAAAGTTCAACTATGCGAATTTAAGAAATTATTCATAGGAATATTTAAAATAAGTTGCTAAGAAAAAATCTATACAGAATTAATATGATGTAAAACAATGAAAAACGATAGCTAAAAACAATTGTAACAATTGCATCAAAAATATGGCAATTGAAAGAATTATTTATAGCATAGTTAAATACAAATATTTGTTCAACAAAAAAAGTGTGTAACATATTCGCAGTAATTTATGATTTCTTTATGAGGAATTTGAACTTACGTGTGTAAGTGTCTATGAGTGTGTCTGTGTGTGTGGCGCTTATGTCGATACATTTCGATTGCGGTTCTATTGTTATTGTTGTTTTGTTTTGTTTTGTGTTTGCATTGTTGTTGTCACATTTAGTGTGTCATTGCCATGAGTTTGAGATTTCAATTGTGACTGACTGGTTGACTGGGTTGCCCCCGTGTCAACCAGCCAACCAACTGCATTCCCATACTCATACTCATACCCAAATTCGTATTCACATTCGTATACTCATTCACATTCAGTTGGTTCCATCCGTAGTACCAAATTGCGCCAATTACGTGGAATCCGCTGTTCATAGTTCGTCGCTGCGGATGATTGCGATTGTTTGTTTGTGTTTGTGTTTTTGTATGACAGTTCATACCAATTTACAATTTACAATTTGCTCCCAAATCGACAAAAAACAACAATAGAGAAGAATCCAAACCAACGAACAGGAGCAACCAAAACAATTCGAATTCAATTTGCGCATTATTTTTGGAATATGTGACAAGCCGTTAGCTTTTAGCTGCCATTTAAAACGCAGTTACTAGTTGGCAGTATGTGTAACCCCATTTCTAGTAAATTGAGCGGACAATTGGAGGATGATTGGCGTCGATTTCAGAGACCACGCAGAGACCACAAAATAACATATACAACACACATACACATACACATACACATTTGTAACTTGTAAATAAATAAACTATGCAATTGTTGTGGTCATTCAATTCAAGTTTCAATTTCCAACGCGTGTCCATAATTTCAATGCTCTGTTTTCTATACCCGTTACTCATTTGGTAGAAGGGTATTATACCTACTGTATGAACACCTAAATCTTAGAGACTATATTGAGACATTGAGACATAATTTTTTCGACAGCTCATACTATGTTGGCACGCAAGACAACTAACAATATACTAAATTAATATACCATAATAATACTACAAATATACCAAAAGATATAGTTAGTATATTTATAATGATATAGCTATTGACAATCTGGTATATTTTAAGTCGTTCTGCATTCAAAATATGTCATAGTGTATTTTGAATGCAGAACTACTTAAAATATAAATGGTATGGTATAAATGGTATATTTCTGCATTCAAAATATTCTACACTTTGGTATATTTTTTACCCTATGGTATATTTTTTACCCTATGATATATTTTGAATGTATAACAACTTAAAATATACCATAGAGTACAAAATATACCATATTGCTAATATCCATATCAATATCAATATACCAAATATTACGTTTGGTATATTTTTAGTATTTTTGCAATATATTATTTTGGTATAATTTAAGCATAATTCCGCACTATTTCGTTTTTGTTCAAAATGGATAGTATCTCACAGTCGATCACACTCAATTCTATCATTCTTACTTTTTTTCCGCTATTATTACAAACCCATTGCTTTGTTATATCATCCATTTTTTGTTTTGCTGCTTTAAATCATATTTTATTTAATGTCGGAATTCGATTAAAATAATTTCCATTTGAAACTGTAACTAATTTCGTATTTAATTCAGCCGTACTTTAAATAATTGAGCAAAAAGCTAGGCCAATAAAAAAATTGAGTCGCAACCATAAAAATTGTATTGTCGATATTCTCATTGGCAATTAATAGCCAAATGATAGCTATGTTGTCTTGTCGTTTTATTATCTAATATCGGGCGTGTGCGGCCACAAAACATTTCCGCTTTCACTTGTCGTATACGCAATATACACAATATATTATGAACACGAGCGCAAGAAAAATAGAAATAATGGGACAACCCCCGTCCACCCGTCCGTCTGTCCGTCCGTCCGTCCGCCGTCCGTCCTTCTCTTATCATTGACGGAAGCAACTTCAAAGCACTTTTGACACATTCCAAACGTCAATACACGAGGCAAATGTCTGCAGCTCTACCTGGCGACCTTATTTCGAAACTAAGTCGCCACAAAACTACTTCTAAGCAGTTGGTAAACAAAAACTCAAAAATTCTCTCTTCCACCCACAACGAAAGCAATTTGTCAAATTTTTTTGTTGCATAGTTCTTTCCTTTCCTTTCTCAGTGTCTGGCGGGGGGATTTACAAAAACTTAACTGGCGAAATATGTGCAGAATTAAAAAACGATAAACAAACAAAACACAGACTGCTTTTCAAATTATGAAGGAGGGGGCGTGAGGGGGGTGTGGCATGTATAGACACGGGCTGCACGTATTTCCGCAATGGTTGCATTCTCTGCTTTAGATAAACAAATTAAGCACTTAACACAAAAGCAACAGCAAGCCGAAAACAACAGCAAACAGCAGCGAGAAGTGAAATGCTCAAATAAAGAAAACACGACAAAACGGGCAACTGACGATGGCAAACACACGTAAGAAAGCAACAATAAAGCAAAGTATGGCAAGAAAAGCGATACGAAGTGCGAAAAGGCGAAGAGGAAATTGTCACAATGTTGCAGAAAAAACACGTGCCGCTGATTAGTCAACGAGCGAGACGCCAATGAACAGGGGGACAGGGGGAGAAGGCAGAAGAGGTGGAAGAGGAGGAAGAGGAAGAGGGAACGCTGCGGAAAGGCAGCAAAACAAACGACAAACGACAGCAGATGACGACGGAGAGCAACAAGACGCGGTGCGCACTGAGCGAAATTAAATGCCAAAAATAATATATAAAACAGTATTTACCTAAAAATAAAAAAAAAAAATATCTTTTTAAAAGGCATTAATTTAAAAATGTTCACAAAAAAATATTTAAACAGAAGCGAAATTAACCACCATAAATTCCAATAATATTTAATAATCAAAATACTATATTTCATAATTACTTACATATTAATAAAGAACAACAAAATTTTTCATTTTAATATAAAACTTTTGGTAAAAAAAACATCAAGTAACATTTAATATGAATAGCACATTTCCAAGCAAATATATTTATTATTGTAAACTAATTAAAGTCGATGGCCTTAGTTGCTATCACTTCCTTGTTTTAGTTATTATATTATTTTGAATAATAATTAACAATTACATTATTTGACAACTCTTTTATCTTCTGATTTTTTATATCTTGTTGTTGTGGGTTTCTGTTCTAATTAATATATATAATATTACAACATTTTTTAATGACTTTAAATGCCGGGATATTTAAATATTATTAATTTAA
Source organism: Drosophila kepulauana (assembly GCA_023558455.1). NCBI lineage: Eukaryota > Metazoa > Arthropoda > Insecta > Diptera > Drosophilidae > Drosophila > Drosophila kepulauana. Next base: position 42,336,636 of record CM042369.1, read on the forward strand.
ACTCAAAATAATTTTCTGAAAATATAATTATTTAAATTTAAACTTTAATGTTAACAATGTAATTTCATATTTTTTAGAAAACTCAAAGTATAAATTAATTACACAAAAATATATATATAAAATTATAAATAAATTTACTTCGCTAACAAATCACTTATATCACTTCACAAACTTATATTGATTTTTTTTTAATTTATTTAAATGTCAAAAATATAATAAACATAAACTTTAACTATTCATTTTAATCAAGCTTGTCGCTTATTTAAATTTTTGTGCAGTGTGCTCGTTTCACTAAAATGTTTCAGGGTATGAGAGTCTGTGTGAGCGTGTGTGAGTTTGTGAATGGGGAGGGAGGAGGAGTGTACTATATGGTACATATGCGTAGCTTTTGCCCCATCGCCCACTTTTATTGCGAACGCATCATAAAAATTATTTAACGCTATCGCACATTTGTCATGCCGCGTTGACTCTTTCCATCTTCTTCTTCTTCTTCTTGCTCTTCTTCAGTACATATTCTCGTCATTTATTCGCCTTTTCTTTTTGCGTGCCTGCGCTTTTGTTTTTATGATTATTAAATTTCCTCAAAAATTCTCTCCACTGACGTAATAATACATGAGCGTATAAACAAACATAACTTAGTATAAATGCGATATATGAGTATGCGAGTTAAATGAGAGGGAAAGACAACAACAACAATGAGGGAGAGAGAGAGAGATGATTTGATTAGACTCCAAGTTCATTAAGATATGACACTGTTTTATGTGTATTGTCTGCGAATTGTTGTGTTAAATTAACGCAGTACTGAAAGAGGTTTCACACAGCAAAATCATTCAAATAGTTCTCTACTAGTATAGAGAGAACAAACTTTCCCTTTCGATTGCTATCAGAATTAGGTCACATTTCATCATCATCATCAAAGTGGGCAGATGGAAAAAGCCAAACAGCACATAGAGCATTCAACTAAGTCAGCTGTCTATCTAAGTCAATCATGTCTATGAAATTTTTTGGGCACGTGTCTTCCGGATGGCATTCAAATTCGAACGCATTTGCCTTCGTGAACAGCAGCTGATATTGTACTTTAATATTTTGTATATTTGTATATTCATTCTCATATTCATTTTTGTACTCGCACTCGGTATGAATGGCAAACATCTGGCTATCAGTTATCTGGTTTGCCGCTATTTTAGTCGCTCGCATGAGTAGAACAAAAAAAAAAAACATTTTTGCTGTATTTTCGCTGATAAAATACCTGTGTTATCAGGCCGTACTATTTCTGTCGATTCTCCATCAAAGACAACGTCGCCAACTGACGTCATTTGTCAATTGGGGGCCAAAGTCAATGCGGCCCAAGAGATTTCTCAAGAATCAAAACAACGCGTTTTTTCGAAGCTGTGCGAATACTTTGAGAAAAACACAGAAAAGAAGAAGATGGAACGAAATCAAAAATCAAATAAAGGCCTAAAGGCAGCAGTTGGCTGACAGCTTCTCGGGGATCGTGCAAATTTTGTCAATATTTGCCTGGGGTCAATAGAATTTTTATTTGCGGCACGTGGCTGTCGAAATGAGCAGAGACAACAGCAACAACAAACTCCGAATTAAACAATAAATGAGTGTCGAAAAGGGAAGGCGAAGAAAGAGTTGCAAAGACTACAATAACACTAACAATAACAATAACAATAAAAACAACAGCAAGTGCGTTCACAACAAATGGCAAACTATTAACGCGTTTGTTTACAAGCAACAACAACAACAACAGCAACAACGAAAGCAATGAGTCAAGTTTAAACGAGCATCATAAATTTTGCACAAAACCAGGCAACAAATATAAAACACAAAAGCAAAAGCAGAACCAAGAAAGAAAAAAAAGGGGTATGTGCTGTGAACAAAAGGGTCGATCATAAAACATCTGTGGCAGCATCCACCCAAAAATTGCGTATACGCCTCATGTAACGGAGCAACAAATAAATAAGCATTTACATCAAATTGAGCAGATAACTCTCAGTTAATGCAAGCATAATGATTTTTATGATTGAATTGCTAGTTGCAAGTTTTGATTTTCAAAATTACGTATACGTATAAAAAATTAATACTTTTTGCATATAAGATTTCCATATTTACTTTTCCAAGAATAATAGTTTTGCATAGATAAATTTAATACTAATTTTTCGTATCTTTTCTTAGGCAAATTGATAGTTGTGCTTGGAAAACTTTATTCTGCGAAAAAGATTGATTGATTCAGCACTCGAATGATGGAAATTGATGGCAGCTAAAATTCTCTTTTATAAGCCGTCTCTATCAGCTGAAATTACACTTCTTGCTAATACAATCTTACGAAGAATTGTTGAATTAACAATTTTGTTTTCAGCAGCAATATTTCGTCACGATATCGAAATGAACTCAACACTGTTTGTGTCGGGCCTGCCGATTAATTATTATTCATAACTTAATGATGAGGTTATTAAGTAGCGTAGTCATGTAATGCAAATCGATGGTGGTGGATAAAAAACAACTTCGATTATGCAATTGAAAGCGAAATAAATGTATACAAAAATTTGTTGACTGATGATTGCACAACTCTCAGAAAGAATGCAACATTTGCAGAATATTCGCGAGACGTTGAAGAAGCATTCATTCCAAGTCCAAAGACAATGTGTAAAAGTCAGCAAAATAAATCAACAACCTGCACACGCGCTACAACTAGCAAACGAACCCATGCCTCCCCCTCTTTCTCTCTTTCTCACTCTCTCTGGCACCATAGAATACGATATGCCAAATGCCGACCGGGCGACGGCCTCCGCAGTTATTACGAGAATAACATGGAATTCGCATAAACAAGATCCCACACAGAGACCAGAACAGAACAGAACAGACCAGACCGAAGCGAGCCGAGCGATTCAGATTCAGATTCTGATTCAGATTGATATTGAGAGTGCGAGTGCGAGAAAGCGAGAAGGAAGCAACCTGGGGTGAAAGTGAGCTGTGCAACGTCTGAAGGAGGACAAAACAAAAATCTAAAAGTTGAATGCTAAAATTGGTGCGAAAATGCGATCACAGACAGTGGCAAACTGTGTGTTATGTTGTTTTTGGCTCGGTCAGCTCAAGTTGCGCGCAACGTTGACGTCTTGCATATGGCGAAATGGAGCAGACACCAATAGAGAGACAGACAGACGGACAGACAGACAGACGGTCGGATGGCATTCGATGTGGGCGTGCAACGTTTGTTTGTGGCGTGTGTGCATCTATTTGTTAGCTAATGTTTACATTCACAGACAGCCAGAAGGGGAAGAAGGCATTCCCTTACTACAATGTTGTATTCTCACAAGTGGTTTTTCTTTTGTGCCGCGTCGGCGCTTTCTATTGATCAGCGCGTCATGCGAAATTCAATATGGGAACACACACACACACACTCAGAGAGTGAGACTGCGATCGATGCGCGCGATACGTGCGTACAACATGACGTATGAGTGATAGTACGCGGCGCATTGCCTTGAAATACCAACACACACGAGGCGTATGCGTGTTCTACGCATGAATAATACGCACACGCAGCACATATGACGTGCAATGAGGGGCACGTGTTTGACTCGAGTACTTTCTCAGAATGAGAATTCGCTGATTTTCTGCGGGTTTCGTTCTCAGGGGAATACTTTTTGCTAGCTGATTGTTGTGTATAGTTGAAATTCCAAGACTAGCGAAAACAATTGATTCTTATGACCCTCCAAAAATAGATGTTTGCCAGCCACATTGATCTCCAAAAACAGAGCAAGTTCAACGATTGCATTACACAAGTTTCTTTTTGGGGGTAGCCAAAAATAAGTTTGCTAGAAATGCAGCAGCCACAATTTGCGAATCCCAGTGCGGGATTTAATGCCACACGTTTCACAGAAAAACGCATAAAATGCGAAAATTTTCAACAAAACAACAATTTTTGTTTATTTGTTGTTTGCCCCCACACCGAAAATGCAATAAAAGCCCCACACACTAAACCCACACACAACACACAAAATATGAAAGCACAAACAAAAATGAAAACATCAATAAAAGAAACGACTCTCAAATGGTGAATATTCTCAAAGTAAAAAGTAAAAAATTTTAATTTAAGAAAATTCATTATCAATTTTATGAAGCACGTGATGTTAATTTGCTGCAGCTGTCATCGACTTGTTGTTGTCAATAAAAAGTAATTGATGAGCAATTGTCACCCACCGATTAAAATAGTTTCTCATTGCCAAACCACAAGACACAAAATTTAATATCAGCACTTTCGCTAAATGTCAAAATTCCATTTGAAAATATAAATAAACAGCGCACTAAAAAAAATTGTAGCGTAAACAAGCACAAATTATTTATGTTAATATAATAAAGCGAAAATTTCTCAATTTTTGCAGCAAATACTTAAATATCGCTCACGTGCGATCACTTGATCAAATTCTCATGTGCCAATTGGAAATCAGCAGTCAGTCAGACGGTAAGTCAGACAGTCATCCACAAATCAGGCAGACAAAAGTCAAGCAAAGTCCCAAGACACAGTCGAAAGCCACCAAATAAGTTGTGCAAATATGTTTTGATGATGATGGATGTGGAGTACACGCCCACATCTGATAATATCGCATGGAGTAGCTTTGGCTTTTACTCTACTTCTCTAGTTCTCTGTGGGTCTATGCCCCGTAAATCCCCGTATCTAACGAGTGTGTATGCAGATATAGAAGTCACGTAATAAGCACGAGTTGCAATAAAAAAACATAACACTCGAGACATGTGCAATTCATTTTCATTTCACTTTTATCAGTATACCCTGCTGGGGCTGGAAATGGGAATTTGCGACGCTCCGATAAGAACGATTTGAATTTTCATCGCTAATAAATGATATATATTTCCATATTTTTATAAAGCTTCAGAATGTTTCAAAAATATATTTAATGTGTCATTTATATAATATTAAACTGAAATGGGTTTATTTATTAAAAATACTAATAAGTATTTAAGTCATTGCTGGAATTGGTATATTATTCATCAAAAAGTATTTTTTTAAATGCAATTATTCATTTATAGTCATTTATAGTATTAGTTTATTATTAATCAAAAATGTGTTTCATTACTAAAAAAAATACAAGAAATTTACTTGAGTCATTTCTGGGATTAACATATTTTTAACTACAAAGTATTTATTTACTAAAAATACTATAAATGCATTTACGTCATTTATAGAAATGGTTTATTATTAATTAAAAATGATTTTTTTAGTTCATACTACAAGAGATTCATTGGTTATATTTAAAACATAATTAACAATTGAAAATACTAGAAAAATATTGAAGTCATTTCTGGAATTGGTATATTATATGATAAATGGTATTTAATTACTTAAAGTACAAAGACATCACTTATAGAAATGGTTTATTATTAAACGAAAATATGTGAATTAATTACAAATACTATGAATTTATTAACAAAAATAGTTTATTTTAAATTAAAATTGTATTTATAAGCTAAAATAGTACACATTCATTTATTACATTTATAGTTTGGTTTGTTATTCATCAAAAACAAATTTTTTCTTGAAAATATTAAGAATTTTATAGTTTATTATTAATCAAAAACGCATTTATAAAAAAATACTAGAAATTCATTCATATACTATAATTGCATTCAACCAATTAGATTCTCATTTGTACAGAATAATTGTGACCTTGAATCATAATTCCTGAGAATTAGTCGCCATATCGGCTAATCTTATTGCAATCTTTCTAATCTCAAGTAATATTTCTAACCTTAGTTAATAATTTGTTTCTATAGAATTCTAATAATATCTTAATGATTTAATTAATATAACAATTATCCAATTGCTGACGAATTCCCTCTATTATTAACGGAATTTCCAAATCATTTCACAACAATCGAGTGTTTACCCAGATTTCTATCTGAGCATCCAGTTCTTATCTGCAGGGTGTCTTCCCATTGAGCAGAGTTTGAGAAAAAAAAAGGCAACACTTGTTTTTATTATTGTTTAGTTTGTTGGGCTTGTGCTTGTTTATGGAGAGTATCATGAATTATTTTTGGTTAAAATTAGCATTTGTTTTGGTTGTCGTTTGTCGTTCGTCGTTTGTCGTTCTTCGTTGTCTTTGTCTATCTATTAGCGCAAAACTAATTAAAAGAGGGTGACAAAACTAAACTGAAATTTCACAACAAAGCGAAAAAATGCGGCAAGAAAGACAGAAGAAGAGTGAAAGAGAGAGAGAGAGAGAGACGAGGCGGCAGCAAATCAAAGTTGATTATCAGCAATCAGCAAATAAAAATGTATTAATTTCGAATTCATTACGCGTGTTGTTATTATTATTGCTGTTGTTGTTGCTGTGGTTATGTGTTGTGCTTCGAAGCGAACTACAGAAAGAAAAAAATTCCGCGCGTTAAACGCGTGCCCGAGTCACGCACTCGGCAAACAACCACGAGAAACGAGAAACGGGAACAAAGTCTCTGGGATTTTCACCTGAACCGAGGCACAAGACACGAAACGACGAAGCGCATGATCAGACAGACGATCAGCGAGACGCGGCATTGAACTGACCAAGGAGAGGGACAACAGCTGATAGTGGGCTGACTACATACACACACACAAACTAAACTCTCAGATTGAAAATGAATCTGAAACCGTGTCGAAGATGGCATAATGCTCGGCACAAGCCGGGTTACAGACATGTGCTTGACTGATTCCAAATTTTAGTAGTTTTAGTAGTTCCTTCACCTCATCGTGAGAATTAAAAAACCAAAAAAAAAATGAAATACTCTTAGTCATCGTTAGTTTATTCTACAAGTCAGCGTTAATTGTTTATTTCAGCTATGCTAGTTATCTCATAAGAGAGCAAAGCTTTTTTTTCCATTCCATTCCATTTTTTTTTGATTGCGAGCGTAAGAGATCTTTATAATAATAAAGCAAATAGTTTTTTTTTTGGGTGTCTAGCGGGGTTGAAACCCGCGCTCTGTCATATAAAATGAGGTCGTATCTTTATCGAGCTCAATGTCAACAAAAGTCCGAAGTGCCAAAAACAAAAATCGACTAGAGAGGGTGATAAGGGCCCGATAAGGAGGCGCGGCCGGCAGAAAGTGCAAAATATAAACAAAAGTACAAAAAAAATTGGAGCACCATAAAATTCATGCTGTTGTTGTTGTTGTTGCTCATACTGTTATTATTATTATTATTGAGCGCATGGCCATGCAACAGGTGAGCAATTGAACTCTTCAAGGGAAAACGATTTCATGTTACACTCATGCTCAAGCGTCAGCTGACACACACGCACACACACACGCACATCCGCACACACACACAAACATTCGCTTGCCTCGAGGCACGTGTAGAAATTTATGACTATTGATACAAATGTTTAGCGACGTTGATTCTTTCCTTTTCATTTCTCTCTTGTTTGTTGTTGTATTTTTAGATTGGCCTCAAAACAAATTTTGTGATTTTTTACATTTCCGTTTTTGTGCGGATTATTTAATGAATTATTTATTCGATTGTGCTAATCTCTCACTTGTCTCTCGCTCTTGCGTTGAGGTGCACCTGCAAAACTGTTTTGCATATTTTTTATTTGTTTATTATTATTTGCTGCCGTTGTTTGTTGTTGTTTTTTTGGTTGTTGTTGTTATTGTTTTTGGCAATGTATTAGATAAGCGCGTTTGGTTGCCTCAAGGTCAGTCTGATAAACACACTGAATGAGGCTGCATTGAAGGTGCAAGGAGTGAATGAAATCAATTTGAAATGAAATGTTATCAAAAGTGGGCTATAAATATCACACATTAATGAATGAATAAACAAAAAATACAGTAGATGATTAGAATACCACTATATGAATAAGATTTTTAATTAATAAATAGTTGGCCTCAATGAAAATAGTTCTCACACGTTCACTTGCAGCTGGTTCATCTATCTATTTTGACTACTTGACAGTTCGCTTGCACCTGGCAATCAATCAACGAATCCATTATCAACTTTAGTTTGTTCCTATCTCCATTAGCCAGTTTTTGACCCTACTCGAAACTCTTTTCTTTTTTTCTCTTCTTTTTTAATTTTGTGCTGCTGTTGTTGATGTTATTAACACAACAAACAACCACTTAACTTTGTAAATCTGTCCAAGCCATTTGGCTGTGGCAGCTAAAAATAAACATCAAAGCGCAAAACGCGACAATGACGTTTGCTTATGGCCAAAAATAAATATTGAAAAACTATTTTTAATGCTCCCAAACCGAGAATCGGTCAATTGCACAAATTGAAGTACGCATCATGTTAATTGGCGTCTCGACTTGACTCGAAGTATTTATACCCGCTATCCAGAGACTAGAAGGGTATTATAAGTTTGTGACTCCAGCAAATGTATTTAATAAGTGGTAGAAGTGATCTGCGACTCCATAAAGTATATATATTCATGTCTGTCTGTCCGTCTGAGCCTATCACTAGATCTCAATGACCTATAGAGCTAAGGTATATTTGGAAAACAGTAAATTATCGATATACCAAATCTAGCCTTTGGTATATTTTGGTATTTTTTAGAAATACTAATTTGGTATATTGTAGGAATAATACCGCACGATGAATACCTAGATCTCAGAGACTACGTACGGGTCATAGTTACTTTGACTGTTGATCTGGTATATTTTGTACTCCACGGTATATTTATACCCGCTACCCATAGGGTAGAAGGGTATTATAACTTTGTGCCGGCAGGAAATGTATGTAACAGGTAGAAGGAGGCATCTCCGACCCTATAAAGTATATATATTCTTGATCAGCGTTAACAGCCGAGACGATCTAGCCATGTCCGTCTGTCCGTCTGTCCGTCTGTGTGTCTGTCCGTCCGTCCGTATGAACACCTAGATCTCAGAGACTATAAGAGATAGAGCTATAATTTTTTTTCGACAGCATTTGTTATGTTTGCACGCAGATCAAGTTTGTTTCAAATTTTTGCCACGCCCACTTCCGCCCCCGCAAATCAAAAAAATCGAATAACAAGCGTAATTTTAAAGTTAGAGTTGCGAATTTTGGTATATATAATAATAACTATAGTAGTTATGATTCCTGAAAATTTGGTTGCGATCAGATGAAAATTGTCGAAGTTATTAAAGAAACACTTTTGTATGGGCAAACACGCCTACTTACTAGGGGTCTTAGTTGCTTTAGATGACAATCTGGTATATTGTGCCGTCTATGGTATATTTTGAATGCGGTACTATATCAATATACCAAATATACTATTTGGTATATTTTTAGTATTTTTGCAGTATATTCGGTATATTTTGAGAAAATTATCGCAAAATATATTTCTTTTATTCAAAATGGGTAGCGGGTATCTCACAGTCGAGTGCACTCGACTGTAGCTTTCTTACTTGTTTTAATGTTGTACTAGATCAATATACCAAATATAGCCTTTGATATATTTGATATTGATATACCAAATATAGTCTTCGGTATATTTTGGTATTTTTTAAATATGAATTTAGTATATTCTTAAAAGAATACTGCAATGGTATGCATTTATTGACAAAATGTAGCCGGTATTTCACCGTCGATCACTCTCGACTGTAGTTCTCCTATTTTCTCTATTTTGGGGGCACACACGTGTCTCTCGATTGGATCCACTTTGACGGCTTTTATGTGTCCGATCTTCGATCTGCGATCGGCATTCAATTGATGGCAGCAGCTCAATTTGTTAGAGAGGGCAGCTAATGGACAATTTATCGAACGGAGCAATTGAAATGTGATTTATTTTTGGCATTGCGAGTGCTGAAATGTTTATTTTTGGGTGACAGGGCGCGACGATTTCGCCATTTAATTATTAATTATACAATGAAATTACATTTTACAATTTACTCGCACACACACACACACATACAAACAATTGGCGTTAATAAACATAACAATTTGCAGTACAAGGCAACGGTAATTGTCGACGTTGCTGCTGCTGCTGCTGCTGTTGTTGTTGCAGTTCATAAATCAGGCGAACGCGCAAAAGTATCTGACAGATACAAATGGCATATGGCCGCAGCGACGACAAGCGACGACCAAACAGACAGACGGACAGACAGACAGACAGACAGACGGGCAGACGCAACGCGTTCGCTTAATGATTGCAACGTTTACGTTCATTTACACTTCATCAATTGCGTAGTTTACAGCCACACACAAAAATATTAACAACAACAGCAGCAGCAACTAAAACAGAGGGCAACAACTTGCTAAAGCAAACTACGCAATGAAAATGCCAGTTTAATCAGGAAAACAAAGTACATACGTTGTATGTATGTATGTATGTATGTATGTACGTATCAGCATTTTCCAGACCCCGATTTCTGATTCGAATCGGAATTGAAATTGGAATTTTGCTCTACGCCGATCACAAAACCCCATTACGCAGTTTTTGTCGTCTATAAATAGCTGTGAAAAACTAACGCGTAATTTCAACATCGCATATAGTAATACATTGATTCCTCAAAATAGAAGCCAATAATCGTGATAAGTAAATAGATTATGATGACAATCTCTGCCATATTACATCAAACAAATCGAATGAAAGTGTTTCGCATGCTACTCGAATTTATGACGCAATTTATGAGTGCAATATGAATGAATTATGTCGAGGTCTTTCAACAACTAATGAGTTAAAGAAAAACTTAGTTAAGATACTTCGCTTAGATTAAAAGTTATAAAGAATGCAAAAAAATCATTTTTAAAAGAAGTTTTCTTTACACTTTAGTGACTTAAATGAGATATTGCACATAAAATAAAAGTGGAATTTAATATCAATAAACTAGAATGGCATTTATATTAATTTAATGTCAAGCTATTTAGATGAGATCTTTAAGTATATATCATTGATCTAAAAGAGATTTTATTTTAAGATATCTATAAGAAATTATATAAAATTAAGAAAAATGTAAATTAGATAAATTAGATATTTCCCTTAAAAAACGAGTAAAATTAATTATGATTTTAATTCAAATTTAATTTCTTTTAATTGATGATCTTTAATCTTAAAGTGTAAACGGTTGAATTTAGAAAAATTTTCTATGCTGACTTACTTACAAGACTGAGAAGTGATTCAAATGAAACTTCTATTGTGTAATGTTTATGAATTAAGTAGAGATTTTTAGGGAAATCCTTTAAATTTATATAAATTCAAAAAAAATGTCTAATAAAATTAATTGATGAGTTACATCAAAATTTAATAACAATCCTTATTGTAAGTTATAAGTTTCAGCAGAATTTTATAATGGACTTACACAATTTCTAATTGCTTTTGGCAAACGTGTCTGAAGCTTTTCTTTAGAATAAGCGCAATTTGCCGAGTAATAAAAATAAATTGCTCATATAGTACGCATATAGTGTTCACGTTGTTTATCGCGTGTACAAATTGATTTAATATACTCGATGATATCCAGATACAGCAGCTAATTAGTTTGTTTAATAAATCTATTTATAGAAGAATCAATTACCAATGCCCAATGAGTAAAAGTGTGTATAAATAAATGATTAACAGCTAGTTGGACTCATTTAACTAATTATTTCGATGACAGCTCAAATCGAGTCATAGCTTTAATGGAAATAGAAATGTTGCTAATGAAGTTGAGTTCGAAATGAAGCAACTTACATTAAGCTGCAATAAGTTGTGTTTTCATTCTTAAAGTCCAGTATAAAATTGCATTTGGAATGAAATCAGAATCTCCCCGGGCAATACACGTTCCCAATGGATGTTTACTTTTGCGCGCCAATTCAATTTGCTTTGGTTTTGCTTTTGGGGTTTTGCATCTAGCTTTGGGTTTAGCCTGTTAAATATGTAAACTTATTATGACACAAATTCGTTCTCTCGCTTTAGCACTTTCGAGCATTAGGATGTGTAGTGTTTATACCCTTATTCATAGTGTAGTAAAGTAATATGCGGAAATATATTAAATAAAAGTTGTAAAAGTTATTTAAGAACTAATGGCAAAAACTGATGCTGCAATTGGATCTTAGTTAATTGAAAATCTGGTATATTCTTTACACTATGGTATGTTTTAAATGTTTTCGTATACCAATATACCAAAAATAGTTTTCGGTATATTTTAGTATTATGCTAATATTCAAATTTAGTATATTTTTATTGTAATGGTATATCTTGACACCAAAAATACATTTTAGAATTTTGTTAGTATATTAATTTGGTATATTTTCAATATAATGTTATATCAATATACCAAAAATATCATTTGCTATATTTCAGTATTTTGTAAATATATTAATTTGGTATATTTTAAGAATATAACCTTAATGTTTTGCTTTTATTATGGGTATCGGGTATCTCATAGTCGAGCACACTCGACAGAAGCTTGTTTTGTTCGCACTCGTCAATTTTGTTGTCCATTTGTAATGCTCAATTCATACTCCTATTATATCATCTCATCTCTTGTCGTGTTTGAGAGTATTTGGAGTATTTTGCCTCGCCTCCAAGCTGTATGTTCAAGTCATTATCTCGGCAATTAGTTGTACGTTAATTAGCCGCATGCCAAATATTTGCATTGTTCTTCTATTTAGTTTAATTACAACAATAATTTTTTTCGGGGTGGGTTTCCAATTGCGACGTTAGCTTCTCGTAGATTATGAAAGCAAACGAAACAATACCGAACAGCAACAACCATGCATCCATCCATCCATCTGCTGGCCAAACACGCAATTTGCTTTCACACTCGGGCACTCGTAATGCGCATTTTGCCATTTGCCATTTGCCATTGTATGGCTGAGGCGCCACACAAGATTAGACAAAAGCTAATGGCAGTGCATTTGACTTGATATACACACTTAAGTCAGACTATAGACATAGTCTGAATGCGTTGCAAATGGGGTCATTCGATAAGAGAACACCTTAGTGCAGCAGCGTGTACTACACGACGTATGCGTAATTCACGTGAACGCATTTTGTGAATGATTTACGACTGACAGCGCGAATATATATCTTATGATGGTTCCCCCCCACACTCGAGTCTAGACTAATGTTAATGTCCCAAGCATGGTCTTACCAATTTGCGCTATCAGTTGGCAAAAAGTTACGAGCCCTAACCACACTCACTCACGATATAACTATGGAAATTCTCATGTAGAGGAAACCGCCAATAAATCAGCACTTGCTGCAATTACAATGTTGCATTTGCAAGGCGAAATCTTGGCAGTCAATCAATTTAATGGCCGCCACTGGTATTACACCTTGATTCGACGCGCGTAACTTGACCATATAACATATAACATACAACCATATAATATACAACGAGTATGTACACTGAGAAAAAGGGTTTAAAAACAAGATTTTGATCTAAGAACTAAAATTTGTTCTATGAAAAGTCAGTCAAACACATGGAAGTCTTGAAGTCAGAAAACTCATATTAAGTTCAAAAACATTTGATAAAGAAAAATTGGTATAAGTTTAATACCACAAATTTTAATATTAGATCCAAAATTCTAAATTAGATAAATATTTTGTGCAACTCTCTCTCATTAAAAAGAAAAATTCATATAATCTTCATACCACAAATCTTCTTATAAGATAAACAATACAAAATTATATTATTATTTCCTTTTTTTTATTTTATTATTCATCAAGTTCATTCATTTAGGAATTCAGTTGTATTTAATGTAGAGCTAAGTCCATATACCAAAAAAAAAGCTTTCAGTACATTCTAGTATTAATGCGGCATAACTTATGTGAATATTTTAAAATTATGGTTCTATTGGAGATAAACAGCGGGTAGCTTACAGTCGAGCACACTCGGCTGTAGCTTTCTTACTGTTAAGATACATATATGTTCTTGATTTTATAACCTTTTTTTCAGTGTATGTATATCTCTGTGGCACCTGCAGTTTGCAGTTTAAAACTGTTGATAAACATAAGGCCCCAACATACCAAAAAAAAAGCCATAAACAGAACGTAGAGTCAGAGATTTCCCAGTAATAATAATAATATCGTTTGAAGCTTATCAGCGAATGCGCGAGAGTCAGCGATTAAATTGGCAATTACGAGTATATCGCCACATCGGCACCTCGCACGTGACCAGTTTCAAGTTCAGCAGCGAGGCGACGACGCGTCGGTCGCATAATTTCACGACATGTCTTATAAAAATATAATAATAAAAGCCAACCACACACACATAAAAATGACGGACGCACCTTTCCCACCTACATGGCGACATTCTTATCTAATGCCAGTCGAACAACTCTTCCACTTTGCGTTACGAATCGACGTACGTTGTGCCAGCCACGACAACTCTTTGCGGACATTGGGTTTGACACCCCGGATTACGGAACTGAATGCAAAACCAAAACAAAACACTGCAAATGCTGCTCCACAGACGCGTGTCAAGGCCAGCTGCATTCGGATTATGGATTATGTGTGTTATATGCTCGTTGAAAGGATAAAATTAGAACGATACGATTATGAGAGCACAGATTTGCAGCAACAAGCTTTCAATGGTAAACTGCGAACTGCATTCGTTAACATGCTTAGGTAATTCGCTGATTCAACATTGAGCTATTCAAGGTTAAACTAACAGAAGAAAGCTTAATTTCTTTATTTCTATATAGATTATTCAATATGAAACTAATTTACTTAAATTAAAATAAATAAATCTTTTGTTATAATAATAACCAATTTAATTATTAAAGAATGTCTCTGTACTTCTTATAGTATGATTACTTTAATCTATAAGGATTCCTCAAATTTGTATCATGATTAGCTTGTGAATAATGTTATTTGTTCAATTTAGAGCCTTATGAATGTTAAGCAAAGTATATAAAACAAATGCATTCAGTTACCTGTTGCGTCGTGGTCAAAACTTTAAAAGAGACTGTAAAGTCAAAAACGATTATATCGAGCTATCGATACTTATTGAAAGAGCTCCCAGATGAACACTAGTAGGGCTTCCAGGCGCTCATCTAACCCAGGTTAGAAAGACAAAACATTTATGAGAGATTAAATATGAATTTAATTTACGTAAAATCTAACAGACTTTATCGTACATATATAGTATAGAAAATAATAATACCAATAAAGATTGAGGATTTTTCTACTCGCTTTCTACTTGAGAGTAAACTATTATGCTAATAGACTTTTCATAGATACAAAAAAATTAAAAAATTTTTACATGGATGAAATTCAATATGAAAATTATTTATTTCCAATCATGTTATTATTGTGTAAACTATAAAAGTATTTAAAATACCAAATAAAAAGTATTCATTACGTAAATAAAATTTAATACATTTGTCAGCTTTAAATATAAGTTTTACTTTATTTCATTAATATTAAGTTAAGCAAAGATAAGACCTGAGTTACTCCGGTTTGCTCTTTGTACCCTAAGATTTAATTCTAACTAACAAAAACAAAAATAATTATGATTTATTTATAAATCATATTCTTTTTTCTATGTGCTTAATTGCCAATACTTTAAGTAGGCGAGCAAATAATTCAATTTCATTGTGTAACAGCAGCATCATCATTGTGTTTTTTTGCTAGATATTGCAGCATAAAAGTATCTCAGCAAAACAAAACTCTAAGTACCTCATTAAATATTTCCTAGAAGATTGCGGCGGTATTATCGTTTGCAATCTGCTGAGCAATTGTCAAAATAAAAACGAACTTCACGTAACGCCGCAGATATGAACACAATACACAAAAAAAAAAAACAGAAACCCCCGTGGTGTAAACAATCAATCGAATGAATTTGCAAAAAAACAAAAAACGAAAAACGAAAATGAAAATAAATAAATAAATAATTTGAAGCGCCATGCGAGTATTTCACAATGATTTCCCGTAGTTTTTTATTGATCACTTTTGATTTATGTGGAAATTTGCTTGATATTTATAACAAAATTGCTGATGAATTTTCTATTTCGGTTTTTGCGATTGGCATCAGCATTG
Organism: Drosophila kepulauana; assembly: GCA_023558455.1. Taxonomy (NCBI): domain Eukaryota; kingdom Metazoa; phylum Arthropoda; class Insecta; order Diptera; family Drosophilidae; genus Drosophila; species Drosophila kepulauana. Next base: position 42,352,571 of record CM042369.1, read on the forward strand.
GCGGCGACGATGACTTTGACGGCGACGACGACGACGACGGCGGCGTCGATTGTGTTTCTTTTTGTTTTTGGGGAAACGTTTCATAAAACGGCATTAAATGGTATTAAAGCTGCCAAAAGGTTGCTGTTGTTGTTAGCGATTGAAGTGTTGCCGCAATTTCATTTGGTTCACGGACATTACGTGCGGCAAACGCTGATGGGACTTTTCACACACCCACCCACCCAAAAATTGCAATTTTTGACTACGGAAATGCCTATAGTCATCGTCATCGTCAACGCCTTTACCTAATTAACGTCCCCCTGCACCCGCGGCTGAGCCAGCTCCCGCTCCTGCGCCCATTTTCACGCCACTCTGTGCATCGCTGCCCGCTGCACCGCCCTCGGCACCTGCTTCGCCATGCGCTGACGCACCCATGGAGACGCCTCCCTGGGCAGCACCTGCAATATCAGCCGCTGGATTTGGTTGCTGCGCCTGTGTTGCACACTGTGCCCAAAAAATATCCATAAATTGAAAAGGAACTGCAATTGATATTTATGCAAAAGAAACACTCACCAGCAGCAAAGCCAAAGTGGCCCAAGCCAAGATCGAAACGGAGACTTTCATTGTGATGATCACCGACTGAACAATGGAATTAATAATGCGCATTGCCGCAGGGCATTATATACCCTAAATATCCGAGGCATAAGATACGTATCTGCATGCCACAGCAACAATGTTGCCGCAATCTGAGCAATTAGTGCTCGCAATTGCATTTAGCAAGTTGTACTTTGGAAAATACATTGGCGATATCAACATTGAAGCATCATTTGCTCAGCTCGTGCACAAAGTATGTTAATACTATTGTTTCTGCTGTTATTATTTATTATAAATTTATTTGTTGACAATCGCTTAATTGGCGCCTGCTCGACGATTGCATGTTTGGTGGAGTCTATTAATAAGTTAATAGCCGATGTCAGTCCCCAGTCAATATGTCAATCTCTCAACATTGTTGTTTACCAGACTCGCATTATTAAGTAATATTCAACGATTCAATAAACAAAGGCAAGGTGATTGCGGTGCGCACAGAGAATACACTTACACTTACACTTAGAGAGAGCTTCCATAGTAGGGGAGAGGTAAATAAACAACATGTAACAAAACTACAGACAAGTGTGCTCGACTGTGAGATACCCGCTATCCATATTGATCGACAGCTAAACTGTGCGGTATTAATTTCCAAATATACCAAATTAATTCCGCAAAAATACTAAAAATATGCCGATTTCTATATTTGGTATATTGATATAGTACTATGCTCAAAATATACCATAGAAAATATTCTTACACTTACACTTGTCTCTCTGCGGTATTAATTTTATAATATACCAAATAAATATACCGCAAAAATTCTAAATACCATAGTCTATATTTGGTATATTGATATATTACTACCAAAATACTACCAAAGGCTATATTTGGTATATTGATACACTACTACATTCAGAATATACCATATACCACACCAAAATATACCAAAGCATCGAAGATGCCTCCTTCAGTCTGTTACAAACATTTCCTGGAGGCACAAATATTTAATACCCTTCTATCCTTTGGTTAACGGGTATAACAACCATCGACTGCCATTTCACAAATTTTCTCTTCTAGCTTTTCACACATTTTATTGCAAGTCAGCATTACGTATACGCCACATAAACCGCCAGGTTAGTAATTTAGTTGTTTAGTTTTTCAACCACACACAAAAACAATTGCAAAGATTAGAGTGAGTGGCAACAACAACAACAACAGCAACAACATCATTTTGTTAATTATCTTTATACACATTATATTAAGTATTTATTGAGTTTTAATTTCATGTGCAATAATTACACATTATCACGGACCCCGCACGCAGTCGAACATAAATAAATAAGCAGATACCAAAACAAAAAAATAACGAAAATATTTATTTAATTACACAGCAGCTGCAATGATACTTTTTTGCCTTGATGCCCAGCCAGATACGACGACTACCGTTTAATTTATATTGTATATGTATACTTTATATACATTTAGAGTATGCGTAATTGTTATAGATATGGGCTACCGTATTTTTTGGGCAGTCAGCATTTCGTTGGGCTTAATTGAAAGCAATTGGAAGCAGCTGATAATTTGGCATTGAAGTTTATCAAATTTGCAAATGCACGTTTAAATACATTTAACAATTATTAAATTTCAATTTGCCTGGCTAATCTAAACAATATTGACATAATTATTGCATTGAGTACAGCATTAACAAGCTAGTAAACTTGTCAGATAATTGGCATAAATATAAGCTAAAATAGCCATATCGGAAGCCACTTGACTTACCAATTTCAACGCAATTGTAAAGATGCAATTGTATACTTTTACATCAGCCTCGGTTCGACAGTCGGACACAAACAAAACTCAATTAATAACAATCCCAAGGTTGCCATCCACCTGTCCACTCTCCTCTCTAGTCTACAATTTGCCATTTCACCGAATGTGCAGCACAATAAATGTATGCAAAACATTCAGCAATTCAATTGACTCAAATTTGCAGTCTATAAATAAATGCAATTTCATGGAAAACATTTCATCAATATATTTAGATGCGTTTTACGCTTTTGTCAGAAAACAAAATTGTAAAGAAATAAATCCTTTGTAAAGAAATATAGATTTATGTTAACAATCGTTAACAAATAATTTGAAATTCAAATGTGCTTTCAGCAGCTCTAGTAAAATTTGTTTTATTAAAGCGATTTATAAGAATTAGTTGTTAGATAATATGAATAGTTTCATAGTCAAAGTATTAAAAACTTAATAAAATTTTATGTTTATTTTAAAATAAATCATTAATTAATAATATGGTATATCTTAAGGAAAAATGTAGGTATTATTCTTTTCCCTCCAATAACGATTCACCTCTATAATATAAACCAAGAGTCATAAGCGGGTAAAAAACTCATCTCATTCTCATATTTTAAATTATGATATTAATATGTAACGTGTCAAAAAGCTAATATAAATAGGTTTTTAAATTTTTCCCCCTTTAACCGAAATTTTAGAAGTTTAAAAAATGTCAAGCAGACTCGACTGTAACTTTCTTACTTGTTTTGAATTGAAAACATAAAGATAACAAACAAAACAAGTAACAACTGTAGAGTAATTCACTTCATTACCATAATTTAACTTACTCATTAAATACGTTTAATTCCCCATAAAAAGTAAACTTTCTAATTTTAGCTTAACCACAAAGTTTTTCACAAAATTATGCATAATACTTCCTGCAAGGGTATAAATAGCAAACTGGGAAAAATAAACTAAGAGCCTGTGGATTAATCAATGATCAGTTAGTCAGTCATCAGGTTTAATTATAATAATTGAGTTAGTGCAGCTGTTTGCTACTGTGCATCATTTACTAAATTACATTGGGAAATAACAACAAACAGCAACAGCAGCAGCCACAACTGAAATTGCAACAAAACAAAACAATTACATTAAACAATTGTGCATACACATTGAAGCATGCTTGTGCATATGTGAAATGATATAAAATTCAATGATATTTGAAGTTAATTTGTTTATTTACATTGAGCAGCGACTGGCGACTACAATTGTTGTTGTTCATGTTGTTTTGTGTAATCGCTGGCAATCATTAAAATTTAAACAAATAAATAAAATAAGCCGCATGCCAATTTGGCAAATGCAGCTGCCAAACGCTTTGCATAGGAAAACCACCAACTCAATTCCTTTGCTTCAGTTTACTTTTTTTTCCTATATTATATTTATATTTTATTTGCCATTGTATTGTTGTTTCTGCTGCGGTTGTTATTACTTTTTTGTTTTACGAGTATTTTACCTTTTTTTTGCTGTTGTTTTTGTATCTGTGGGTGGCCACAATAATGGCAGTAATCGGCGATTATCACGTAGCCTCTAGCCCGATACCCAAACCAAAATCACATCCAAACTCATCGTGACAGGCCCAAAAAAAGTCAAGAGTGAGAGAGAGAAGGACAGATGTCGAAGCCATAGAGACACTAAAAAACAATTCAGGCAGCAAAGCTCATTAAAAATTAAATCAAAATTAAATGTTCATCAAATGCAATAAAAATCATTGTGCGTGTAATTTTTGATACCCTGTGAACTGCAGATTAATCGTTGGGGTGTTTAAGAGGCTGTAAGTGGATAGCGATGTTATGCTAATGATAAATTGATTGACAATTTGTTGCCAATAAATTTATTTAAATTAAACAAGTAAGAAAGCTACAGGCTAGTGTGCTCGACTAAACAAAAGGAAAACCACGCGAAAGCAGTAATATCGTTGAAATAAACTTTATTAATATACTGCGTATACCAAATGTTATTATAAAAAAAAACAATGCGATACCCTTAAAATATAGCAAATAAATATACTGAAAATAAATAAATATACTAAGGAAATAAATATACCAAATGTTATATTCGGTATTTCAACAAGAAATGTATACCATATAGTTCAATTTATTTTTTTGGAATTTCGATGTGAAAAATATACCATAGAGTGCAAATGATATATAATATTTGGTATATAAATAAAAATAATATACCATAGAGTTCAAAATATACTAAATTATCAACATCTACACTTTTCACGCTGATCGAAATACCCACTGTTATATTTGGTATTTCGATAAGAAAAATATACTATAGATTACAAATGCTATATTTGGTATATAGATAAAAATAATATGCCATAGAGTTCAATATATACTAAATGACCACCATCTATACTTTTCAGGCTGATCAAGAATACACATACATATATACTTAAGCACAAAATTATAATATCCTTCTAGATTACGGATAGAATATAATGAAATATAAGGGATATATGTATATATATTATTTGCTACTCTTACAGGGTATTTTCAAGTACTTACCGACTTCGATATTACTTTCCCAAAACCCCTTCGAAGACCGCCCACATTGCGACATAAACAAATTGATTGCACATTGAAAGTGGAACTGTGGCTATTAGAGAGATGAGGAAGTCCATATATGAGCTGCTCAAATGGCCCATTATTGCAACTAAGTGCAAATGTGTTTATAGAAATGTATTGCATAGTTTTTATTGCTGTTGTTGTTTGTCATTAACACAGCTTTAATATCGTATGTGATAACCAAAATTTAAAACGATAAAGAAATAATTTAAGCAGTTGAACTGTGTAATGCAAAACAATTACGAGTAATATTAAGCTGCTCTTGAAATTGGCAATTTTAATTGAAATTGTAAACGCTTTAACTGTCGAAATTGATATTTGCCGATTAGCAAGTTTGCCACTGCACCAATCGGCAAATGTTGCAGTTAAATTTTAATGCAATTGAAATTGGCATCCGCATCAACAACCTCAATTCAATCCATTGCCAAATCCCACAATCCTCAATCCTTTTGTTTCGCATGCATGCTACATAGTAGAGACAGATGCCGCTTCGTGTGTGTGCGTGTCCTTCACAGTGCCCAGAGGGATAAGCGGGTCAACGAACAGAGTCTGAGCTGTGGCAAGCCATAACGCAACGGCGAAGGGAGAGGGAGAGGGAGAAGTAGAAGGATCATGCACTCGCAGGATAATTGAATATGACGATGATAATTTCATTTTACGCTGAATAAACACAAACTGCACATTTCGATACGACATTCACAACACTCACACACACTTACCCGCTCACTCATTCACACATACACTCACTCACTCACTGCCATACTCATTCTCTCATTCACTCACTCGCTTACTTTGCGCCCACTTCTTTCGCTTTAGCTGTCGCAATTAAAGCGCCCACGAGGACGACGGAAACACAAGTAAGCGATACGAGTATGAATACTTATACTCATACTCACACTCATACTCACACTCACACTCGTACTCACATTCATACTCCTACTCAGACTTCGCATTCGCACTCTTATTTGGGTTGAGGTTGAAGCCAACTTAATTATCCAACAGGACGATGTTGGCTAATGACCTTCAGTCAGCTGCTGCCAACTCCCCAATCTCAATTCCCCACACTCACCATTGTATATACCCTCGACATACCTTCGACATACCCTCGACACACATAAAACAGCTTGAGAAGGGTTTAATAAAGCTGTGTAAATGCCTTAAATGCAGAAGGTAGACCAATTGCTGAGCTCGCTAAATTCTTATAGCAATGAGCATTTGTCTGTCTGCGACAAATTAATAACTGACGGCAAATTAAAAGTAGCTCAGCTCTTAAAGCGAGCAAACTTAAAGATGAAGATACAAAGTTTAGTTTTGTAAAAGCTTTGGTAAGAAGCAGTGATTGTATCTTTTAGGATTTCGGATTGATTATGATTCGGGAAAAAATTTATGAGATAGGAATAATATATTCGTTAAGAAAACTATATATATTTAATATTAATTGTACAAATTATTACAATCTTAAAAATAAAAATGAAAAAATATATTATAATAAAATTTAATTAATATTAAAAATACAAAATAAAATTCAAAATAAATTGTGCTTTAAATAAAGCCCAAAATATATAAATTAGATTAGATCTCATAAAAAAAATGTAAAATAAGAGTTAAAGATAAATATAACTTAATTTAAAAAATATGAATAAAAATATAAAGAAATATTTCAACCATATCCAATATAAAAATTGAAATTGATTTTATATTAAAAATCTAAATTAAAAACTGCAGCTAATTTTCTTAATAAAAACCCGGAAATTAAAATGTATATTATTTATTTATTTAACTGAATATCTTCAAATGATCCAATCTTCAGCTTTTTTCAATTGATATGTGAAAGTAAGAAAATAATAATAATAAATTCCAAATAAATGGTCAGCTGACTTAAAAATTAAAAACTGAAATTATAAATACGACAATTTTCAATATTGTAATTAAAATTGAATTTATAATAAAATTCTAAAAGAAAACAAAATGAAGCTAACATTATTATTATTATATTAATCGGTAAATAAAAATCATATTCATTATTTCTCGAAACGAATAGACTTAGTCACATTATATAATATATGCTCATTACCTCTCAAGTGAAATATAATCGGCAGCTGACTTAAAAGTTTCTTTATAAATGCTAATTATTAAGCCTCCCAAAAGGATATGTCATAGTCGAAGACTTATTTCTCGAGTAAAATATGCTAGCATAAATCATACGAATCGATTGCAACTTATCGAGTCTTGGACTCGTCTGGAATCCCCACGCAAAATCCACAGCTAAGCGAAGTACCTTCCACTTGATGTCGACGTCGCGTCGTCGCCGTCGTCGTCGTCGTCATTGTTGTTTTATTAGTCACAATTTGGGTTTTATGCGAATTCGCCGTAATTATTTACAACAAAGATTGTTGATGGCTCGTTGCGTTGGCTTCGGACAAAGACGGACGTTTATTTTGTCGCGATTTCGATTGCTTGGGATTGCTGTCGATTTGAACACACAGGCGGCGCTTTGAATGCCAACCACGAATACGAATACGAATACGAATTCGAGTATGAGTATATCCACCAGCAAGTAAATACCTACAACAATGATGACAACTGGCAGTGCCAGGGCCAGAGTCGGTGCCAGTTCCATTGCCAGTGCCAGTGCCATAGCCAAAGCTATAGCCTGTGCCTGGTATCTGTATCTGTATCTGTGGGATTGTTGTCGCGAATTGTTGTGACTGTTGTCGCTGTCGCTGTCGTCGTCGTCGTCGTCGCCACCGTCGTTGTCGCCGTCGTCGTCGTCGCATGAGCGCCTTATCGGCGGCGCCTCCAGAAAAATATGTCACACGTACGCGTCAAATTTTCTCAGAAAAATAAAGCCCAGCCACAACAAAAATAACAAACCGCAAATAAATACTCGTAGTACTTCCCAGCCTGATATGGAATACTGCAATGCTCTGCACTTTAAAGTACAAAAAAAAAAACATGAAATAAAAATGAAAAGTGCTATACGAGATATGAAAACCCCCGTCCACAGGAAAGTTTCCAACCATAAACAAGTATGTTGATTAATTTCCCTATAATAAGGTTGTAAATCACGCTAAATTACAAGTATTTCAATAATTACTTTACGTTTACTAAGAAATTTCTTTTGCTGTAGGCAATTTTTTATATTTTATATAAGTAACTCAGCTTTGAAAAGTATGATTCCTAAACTTTTGAATATCCTGATCAACAAAAATTACATAGACTAAAATTAACGCTAAGAATTAGTATTATATAGTATTAGTATTGTCACTTAGTATTGAACTCATTTTTGGTCACGTTTTCATATATTTTTTAAGCCAATTATAAATTCATTTTTCCTGACATTCTATATCTAATGCAATTTTCATTACCTAGACTAATGTACTAAGAAGTCATCTACTTTTGAATACAATGTTATTTTATTATAATACAGTATTCAAATACGTTCTCTTGAAATAACTAAGTTGACTAAGCTTTAAAATAAATATTTTTCTAACATTCAAAATGGTGTCTAAAGCAGAATAAATCACTAAAGTACTCATTAGGAAATTATCAATTCATGAACTCAATTTTATTTTTGCTCAGTTCTCACAAGTTCATTTTCTTTATTTTTTTTAAATCTACTAAGTCGTAAAAATTACATCAATACCTATATAAATTAACTGAACTAAAGTACTAAGAACACAATTATATTTACTTCAAATCTTTACATATTTTATTTAAACCCATTTTCATTATTTTATAACGAAACATTTTTCCTAACATTCAAAGCAAAATCTATAAGGGCAACATAAATTGCCTTAACAATTTTATTTTTGTAAAGCTTTCACATCTTTTTAATATTCTTTTCCTCTATTTTAAAACCTGTACTAAAATAATATTCAAACGAAGCATTTTTCCTAACATTCAAAAGCAAATGCTATGCGAACATAAATCACTTAGTCTAAAGTACTAAGAAATAATCGACTCATGAACTCAGCTCGATAAATTATAACATGCCAAGATTTATTATGAAATTTCCATATAAACTCGGTACATTTATTCATGTACTATATACATATATACGTATACATAATCATAGATTAGATCTCGGCCCTGACCAGGGCCAAGAGCGTCGTCGAGTTGTTTTATTCGTTTTGTGTTGAATTTGTGTTTTTGTTGTTGTTTTCTTTTTTTTGTCAAGTCAACGATACTGACGCCAGAAATTCCGCATAATTATTTGCACTTTGTTCGTTCGTTTTGTTTTGTTTTTGCTTTTTTTCATTTTGATTTGTTTGCATTTCGTTGGCGCTGCGAATTCCACGTAACAATTGCCACAAACACACAACAACAAAACCGCAACAAAAAACATTTTCATTTTCATTTTACTAACGACCAACTTGACGTTACATAAACCTCAAAAAATAACAAAAGTAAAAAACTAAATGAATAACAAAAACAATGAGCAAAAAATTATAAACTACATAAATCCACTGCTGCCATAATTCTAGGTTCAATTGCATAAGCCATCGTCGGTCAGTCGGTCACAATCTTTCCCTCTCACTCACTCTCTGTCTCTATCTCTGTGTAAAACAAAGCGGGTCACGCTCCCTTCCTCCACCCGACCGCATAAAAAGCCCCTTGGCATGCTTCGCCCCGCCCCGTCGCCCACCGTTCGCTTGGACGTCTGGACGTCTGGCTGTCTAGACGCGTTTAATTTGCGTAATCAAAACACAAAAAAGCGACTGACAATGAGAGACAATATCAACAAAAACAAAAGCCAGGCAACAGCCAACAACAACAACAGCAAAAAGAACAACAACAATGAAATGTGCTAACGCATTGACGAATAACCGAATAACCGTCAGCAGTAACAATTTGTATAAATAATGCAAAACGAAAAATACAACAGAAAAAAAAGAAGGCAAAAAGAAAAAATTCAAATAAAATTGCCTCAAGTACAGCGATAACAGGAGCAGCAATAGGATTATAAATTAAAATGTGAGAAAAACCAATAACAACATGAAAAAGCAGACAGCTGATGAATAACGAAGTTGAAATACTCTAGCTGGTAATTACTTGAATACACTATAGTTTTTAAATCATAAATAGTATACAGTGTCGAGCTATTTTAAAAAATATATTAACTCCTTACATATATAAGAAATAGTTTTATATTCAATACATCCCAACATAAACTTATATATAATAAACGTGTTGAATACTTGTTCTGAAATCTAGACTAAATCATAAATGATTAAACTTAAGGTTGCATTGTTATTGATAAAAAGTATTAACCTACCTTGAAGAATATCTGAACTCTGCATTCAAGAAACATTTCCATTTTTATTATTCCCAAAAATACACCTATAAATGATAAAACTTAATGTTGAATTAATGTTCAGAAATCATGAAGAATATTCAAAAGTTCTGTATTATTCTAGAATACATAAAAATAGTTTCATAAACAAGAAGTATCCCAAAATGCACTCGAAATTTAATGAAGTTTATTTTGGATTCGTGAGCATTAAAAAGATTAAAGAAAAAATTTGAATTCTCTAAGTTTTCATAATCTCATATTTAGTGTACTGCAAAATAAACTCACAATAATCTCAGTTCATAAATGATTAAAGTTTACGATGTAATTCCATAAACAATGTTTTTTAAATAATAAATAATTGAAAATGTTGTATTATTGTTCAGAAATTCAAAACAATCTTTTTGAAATTTATTGTTTATTTTTTAAACATTTAATTGCAATTTATATACAAAATGGTTTCATATTTAATGTACCTCAAAATACACTTTCCTCATATGTCACAGTTAGAAATTTGTAATACCTTTTACAAGGTTATAAAAATAAATGCAAACCATATAGAAATGAATTCAGAACAAAACCTTTGGAATAATTCCTTAACCCAATTGCAAATATTTCTATCACATTTGCATAAATATAATTGAAATAGGAAAAATAAAACAAAATAATTAAAAACAAGCAAAAAGTAGAATACTAAAGCATGAGGAAATTTACGTAAATATATTTATTCAATTAGTTAGATATAGTAGAATAATAAAGCATGTTTAATTTTACATACATATACGAATACAATTAGATATAGTATCTTAAAGTGCAACTTTAATAAATGCTTTTTTTTTGCATTGAACAATTTCCAAGAAGCGACCGCTTCCTTAACTGATCTTTGAGGTGAGATGTCGACATCATAAATTAAATGAAGCTTGCATTTGAAATGAAATCGAACATTAGCATTCAATAGCATTTTGATTACAGATGAACGAAGATAATTATAAGTTTGTGTATAAGTTTTATGCGCAATTCCGCATGCGATTTAAACGCGACCTTGACAACATCGACGATTCTTAGAACTAACGCAAAGGGGTTGAGTTCTATAAATGGAACCTGAATACATTGGTAATTGCCTATGCTTAGACTTAAGCAAAGTGCTGATTATTGTGTTTACACAATAGGCGAAAAACTACAACAATGCGAGTGGTGAATGGACCTTGACCTGGCCTTTAAAAAGATACGACAAATATGCGAGCAAAGAGTGTGTGTGTGTGTGTGTGTGTTATCGCCAGACCGTTTATCCTTGAGATACAATTAATGAGGTAACACTTTTATAACGCAAAAGAATGTAAACTAGTGTTTATCTGCCAATTAAGTAATTCATCATTAAAGAATAGAAAGAAAAAACAATTACATACAAACTTTTGCGCACCTGTTGGTAAATTTAAACTTGCCTCGCTAAAAATACACGCAAATATCACACACAATAAAATATACGAAAATAACGGTTTAATCGCACACGTTGTTTACCTTTTTTTCAGTGAGAGAGACAGACAGAGAGCGAGAGAATTTTATAAAACTGGAACCTGGTACGCAGTCACATACATTTGTTCTACCTGTCGCCTCCTCACCTCCTTACCTCCCTCAAGTCAGCAAAGCATGTGCCGGCGATTATCATATATCAACTTGGACTCCCGTTGTCTCTGCCTCTGTTCGTGGGTTGTGTAAGCACTAAGGGACTCTGATACTGAACGTAGCTCGGGGAATGAAACGAAGGGCGGGAACTGCACCAAACAGCAAAAAGGGAAATGGGAAAAGGGACCGTCAACTGCAATTTGGGGGCCTTGGAAATGAAAACAAGTAAAAAAGCTACAGTCGAGTGTGCTCGACTGTGAGATACCCGCTACCCAGTTTGAATAAACGCAAAATATTGGGGTATATCTCTCAAAATATACCAAAAATATACTACAAAAATACTAAAAATGTACAACAAACAAAAATACTACAAAAATACTAAAAATATATAAAATGGTATGTTTGGTATATCGATATAGTACGCCATTCAAAATATACCATAGACGGCACAATGTACCAGATTGTCAGCCAAAACAACTAAGACCCCTAGTAAGTAGGGTTTTTGCCCATACAAAAGTATTTCTTTAATCTACTTCCACTTTTTATCTGATCGCAATCAAATTTTCAGGAATCATAACTACTATAGTAATTATTGTATATACCAAAATTCGCGAATCTAGCTTTAAAATTACGCATGTTATTTAAGTTTTGTTGATTTGCGGGCTTAAGTGGGCGTGGCAAAAATTTGAAACAAACTTGATCTGCGTGCGAACATAACAAATGCTGTCGAAAATTATAACTCTATCTCTTATAGTCTCTGAGATCTAGGTGTTCATACGGACAGACGGACAGACAGACAGACGGATATTGCTATATTTTATAAGGTCGGAGATGCCTCCTTCTACCTGTTACATACATTTCCTGCCGGCACAAAGTTATAATACCCTTCTACCCTATGGGTAGCGGGTATAAAAACGAAGAAGAAGTCAGGTTGCCTGATGAATTACAGCTTTGTTGTGCCAAATGTCCCCACTGATGATGATAATGGCAACGCTGGGGCAATAGATGGACCCGAGTAGGAGTAGCACGCGACAAAGTGCAACAGCAAGCGAATGACAGAGAAATCTCGCATGCGATAGAGAGAGTGAGAGAGAGCGATAGCTGTCATGCCCATATCGCAAGCAACATTTTTGATTTCCTCGTTTGGCTACTCGACGGAATTCATTCATTAGTTGACGTCGACGTCGTCGTTCCAACGTCTCGATATCGTTTAGTATACTATATCCTCAAAAGCAGCTAATGAGGTAGTGATAAAAGTCCAATTTCATGGGAATTACTATTGAGATATTTCAAAATTATTTATATAAATATACACAATAACGTTTATAATGACGTAAAGATGCCAATCAAATTTCATGGAAATAACTATTAAAATATTTCGCATTCTATTTATAACTCATTTAATATGCGCAAATTGTGGTTAAATTATATTCAGAGCAATCTTGTAGCATTTGATTGACGTTTTTCATGGAAATAACTATTAAAATAATTGAAACTTATTTATGTGTATAATAGCAGCTAATGAGTTAGGGATAAAATGGGAATAACTGTTGAAATGTTTCACATTCTACTTATAACTCATTTGATAAACGCAAAGTGTGTTTCAATTATTTTAAGATTATTCTCAATTATTATTGATTTCCTGGAAATAACCATTAAAATGTCCAGAAGTTATTTACACATTTGTTGAATGTGCCCAAGCAAATTGTGTGTCAATAAAAATTAAAATATTTCGAATTAATTAATGCAAATTTGTAATATAATATATTTGTTTGTAATCTTTAAAAATCAGCTAAAGATATTTCACACTTATTTTTTGTTCATTTCATGTGTCAAAATAATATCTTAAAATAGTTGAAGCACAATTTTGAGATTATTCTTGAATATTATTTTCAATTATTTAATGGCTGTTAAACTTCTGGGAAATAACTGATAAAATATTTTTAATGTACCCAAAAATTTTATTATATTGTAGGAATAGAAATATAATTTAAAGGAAATACATATAAAATTACATATATCAGATGCGCAAGCATTGTTACTATTAAAAAATATTTAAAATGTAAAATATATAAATATTCTTCAATTCTTTTCAAACGAAATAATATTTCGTTTCTTTCAAAGAGATAGAATTTCCTGTAAATAAGATATTGATATAGAATATAATATTAAATTTCAAATATACTTCTTACGCCTTTATTTTGTATTGTATTCTTTCGAATTGATATTAAATAAACTATTTCAAATTTACTTGTTACGCCTTTCTTTCGAATTGATATTGAATAAATCAAATTTACTTCTTACATCTTTCTTTTCATTGTAAAGGGTATCTGCAAGCTGCTCATTTGCATTCGTTTTTGTGCCCTGTGTGTAGTGTGACGTGTGCTTGGGCCTCTGCGAGCCTAAGGCTGCGGGTCGGCCTCATTACGACTACGAATATATATGTTTGTATGTATATATGCAGTGTGCCAAAAGCGCCGACGACGACGACGACGTCAAAAGTAGTTGTCGTTGTTGCTGTTGTTGCTGCTGTGATTGCAGTTGTTTTTGTTTTTGTTATTATTCGTTGTTATTCGCTGATTTGTTTTGCTTGCGTCGTTTGTTTTTGACGCGTTGCGCTTTGCTTTGCATTTTCGCTCCCGCTTTGTCTATCTGTATCTCTATCTGTATCTGTATCCGTTTGTGTGTGTGTAGTATCTTTTCGCTTGTGGCGTTGCATCTGCAGTTTGCTTACTTTGTATCTGTTAGATGCACGACGCTTGCACCTTGGCACGAATCACAGAGAATAACAACAACAACAATATCATTAACTTCATTAACAAGTGCATTGCAAATGTTTATTATCTATTACGTCGTTTCTTTAGCATCACGAGCTATTGCCCAAAAGATACTTTTGTTGTATTTCGCTATTGTTTTTCAGTTAAATTTAGCGCAAATTTGTTGTTGTTATTGTTATTGTTTTTTGGCGATTGGCAATTCATAATGAGCACGAAGGTCACGGCGGACAGATGCTCAAACTGGTTGTGCTTTTTTTACGATTGCGAATATCATCGCATTGTATCTTTTTTCAGATACAGATAGAGAAACAGATACAGATACAGATTGAGATGCGCCCGCAGTCATGGATATGTCAAAAGTTATTTATTTAAAATCTCACATTTATCAATTCGGTTTGTGAATGAATAAACATGAATACAACAAGTATATTGGTATAACCGAATGTGCAGTAAATTATCGCATGTCGCACAGCTGTTGTTGTTGTTGTGGTTGCTGTTGTCGATGCTGTGGCTGCTTTTCACAATTAACATGTTTTTAATTAACGCATAAATTGATTTATGTCACAACATTTTTAAATTGCACACTCAATATTATATTTTTAAATGCGATTTGCCTATGAATATGAATATAAATACATTCACTCAGCTCATTGGTAACTTGAGTAAGATATATGTTTGCATCGAATGCTCAGACATCGCATCAATCAACTTCTGCTTCTACGTGGGTGTAATTAGTCTGCCCAAAATGAATCAGATAAATAAAGGTAAGCTTTTGAGAAACCATTCGACTGTGTGCTGCAAATGCACTCGAGTCTTTATCAGAGTTTAACATTGCACATTTCCAAGTCACTAAGTAAACACATGCCAATCTTAATTTCAATTTAAGTAGACAGCTGTTTTTGCTAAAGCCAAAGCCAAAGCCAAGTCTGGGGGCAACACCAAAGCCAAAGACGTCGGTTGGTCTTGCCATTTCAAGTGCCTTAGTCAGAGAGTCCAGCAGAGAGTCCGGAGAGTATGTAAGTTCATTCAACAAACAGCTGTTAATTGCAAAATCAAATTGAGTAATTGACTGACTGGCAGATACGAGTCCAACCCAAACTCAAACCCAACCAAACCGAACCCAACCCAACAGCAACAGCAACAGAACACAACCCAACCTCAAATATCTGCGAATGCGATTGCGAATTCTCTTACTCCGACGCACGGGAAGAGAAAGATTACCTCATCACACACATCACATCACGACGATGTTGATGATGATGATGAGCATTGCTCGAAATGGCAATGAGCGCACGTTTCCAGGAAAAGCGTGCCTCAGACACCAAAACACACACACACATTGACTCGACTTCTCTCGACTCTCGCCCAAGCAATTACAAGCAAACGCATTTTAATTTCCATCAAAATAATCAAAACATGTGCCAAAAGAAGAAGAACAACAACGCAAATTAAAAAGGAAAAACTATATACGAAATTAATATACTCTACAATTCAAGATGTGAGCTTTAAAAATGCAAGCAAAATAACATAAAATGCACTTTTAATTTCCAGCCATATTTCTTAATCTTTAAATCTTCGAAACGTTGTATGTCTCAAATAGAATAGAAAAATCTATAAATATATTTAATCGTAGAGTGTATAATGACGCTGGCGCTATTTGACAGATAAATAGAAACAATTGAACAACAATAACAAATGTTTTCGGGGGAGCTCTGCTCTGATAAATGAATTCTGCGAATCTGTCGAGGACGCGAATGTGCGAACTTTATTATTTTTATATTTTTTAATTTTTCATTCTTTCACTCGTTCCGCTTATTATGTAAAACGTCTCTTTGTTTTGCAAACAAGAGTTTAAAGTTAATTTCAATACATATCACGACTAAGTACTGCATACAACATCATCATCATCATAATATTTATGTAGAGTCAGGCAGAGCAATGAACGGCCTTCTCTCCCTCAAACCGTCAACGTCAACAGACTGACGTCAATCCACAGAGATAATAATCAAATTGCAATAACAATAACTACAACAACAACGACAACAATAATAACAAATAGAATAAACTAAAAATAATAAAAACTAAAAACGTCAAACAACATTTTACACACAAAAATGCAAATAAAGCGAAAAAATAGAAACAGAACCTACAAAAGGTAAAAATGATAAAAACGTCAAACAAATTTTACACAAATGCAAATAAAAGCGGAGCCTATTCCACGGTCCCTCTCTCTAAAATACATAGTTGTGACGTCAGCGGCGAGACGTCAATTTCTCACACCTCAATTTCTAGTTAGGCAATTACGTAGAATCGTATTGGGTCCCCTCGGTTTTTATAGAGTTGCAAGGTGTTCATTTTTATGATAGAGTAAAGTAAATATTGAAAGAAGAAATTGCGTATCACGTATGATGATTAATAAGCAATAATATTAAGTCATTATAACATATATAGGGGCGTTGCATGGATTGGATTTATCAGTGTGTGGAACGGATGTCTCCACTTTGGCTTAAAAAATTCCCAGAACTAGTGATTAGACTAGACCAAAGTGCTATTCGCTGTCGATGTGTAAACGATAAATAAAAAACAAGTAAGAAAACAACAGTAGAGTTTTTTCGACTGTGAGATACCCGATGCAGTGCAGTATTATTCTTAAAATATACCAAATTAATATACTGAAAAATACTGAAATACTTTATGGTATATTTTGACTGTAATAGTATATATACATACTAAATTTAGCGTTTGGTACAATATTTACAATATTTACTAATATGCTCTTTAGTATATTTTGAATGTTAGAGTATATTGTTATACTAAATATATATTTTACTTATCGAAATACAATTATTTTTCAAATATACCATAAAGTATTTTATTTTTTTCTTAAAATACACAAAACTAATATACTGAAAAAATACTGAAATACTCTATGATATATTTTGACTGTAATAGTGTATATACATACTAAATATAGCGTTTGGTACAATATTTTCTATATTTACTAATATGCTCTTTAGTATATTTTGAATGTTAGAGTATATTGTTATACTAAATATATTTTACTTATCGATATACCATTATTTTCCAAATATACCTTAGAATATTTTAGTATTTAGCACTAGTAGAACACTTTGTGGTATATTTTGAAAGAAACAGTATACTGATATACTAAATAAGGGTTCGGTACTTTATTTAGTATATTGTATACTATTACATTCAAAGCATTTGGTAGTATTTTTAGTATATATATTTCAATATATATGTGCCAAATATACCAAATGAATATACCTAAGCTTACAAAAATATACTGCATGTCATATTTGGTATATTAATATACTATAAGAATCAAAACACACCAACGCCACTAACACCCGATTGCAACAGCATACAGTAAAACTTGTTGTGCGACATTTTATTTATAGCAAATGCGATTACAATGTGGCCGGGTTATGCTGACTCTTTTTTTTTCTGGAAATCGATCTATTTACACAGCCCTCCAGCGTAGTGAAATTCTCGGTATCAGAAACGGATGCGATAAGCCACGGCAATGTCAACAAAGTAAACATATCTTCTCATATGCACATCAAATACAGTTATTTGTATTTATTGCGGGATAACATTTTGCTATTAACTATAAATTGTTTATGCAACAACTTCGCCTGAATTTGATATTTACAAAAAAGGTGTAACGGCACCTTGATAACATATTACAAACATTAAAGTGTGTAGCTCAAATATTTATATTCGATGACATCAAATTTACAGTGTAAATTTAAAATGAAATATCATTAAATGCTGTCTATAATTATGCAGACTCAAATTAATGAATACAATTAAAGACATTTTTTGAATTTTGAACTTAAAATTAACATTAAACCATCAAATTTTAAATCATATCATTTCATTTTATTTAATCAAATTGAAATTTCTTTAAATTATAAAAAAATCTATTATTATATTATTATATAAAAATGAAATCTGCATAATTTAAATCTCACATTTTTTCAGTAAAATGTTTCACTTTTAAATTTATAATTAATGTTAAAAAAATAAGTTTGAGGCATAGTTTTTTCATTCTTTTAGATATCATTAAATGTTAAAATGTATTTATAATTATTATATATATCATTTAAATTTGTTTTACACTTTAGTAGAATTTCTAACATTTAATATTAGACAATACTACTTCTGAACATAGTTTTACTTTATTCCAAACTTAATTCCATCATCTCTTATGTTTGACATTATTTAATTATTATGGTTCTGCCTTTTGCTTGATTTATGTCACCTTCTCTTAGTTACCTCTCGGCGACTTCATTATTCCACATAAGTCCCAGAGGGGCGGGCAGAGACCTTTTGTGCTTGTCATGACTGATGAAATTCGCTTAGCGAAATCGCTCATACGCAGTGTTGTCGTACGCCCGGTCATGTATCGTAATTTATGTGGAGTCGCTCTCATGTTTATTAAATCGTATTAAAATGTTAATGTCTATGCCCCAAGTCAGACCAAATATTACCACCAACGATCAAGCAAAGCGTCTATTACAGCAACGGCAACGACAACGGAGACGACGTCGACGACGACGACGACACTGACCGTCAGGTAATTATGCCTCCATTGACCCGACCACGCCCCTTCGCAAGCGCGTCGCTCTCGCGAAGCTTAAAGTGCATTTAGCGCATGCAAAAAGCAAATGCAAAATAAAATACAAACTGAAACGAAAACGAAAAAAGTTGTGCCAAAGTCGAGAAAAAGTAATTAAATGTCAGCCACTCAGTAAATGAGCCGCGAGAGGCTAAAATCATAATACAACTAAAGGAAAAATTGCATTAAACGAACTAACGAGTCGACTAAGAAATACGCGGTGAATAAAGTGAAGAGTCCTTAAACAAATTAATTTTATCACTTTACAGGAATAGTATTCAAACAAAATGTAGAACTTAAGCGAAGAGTAAACTGAAAATCTAAAGTAATTTCTTTAATAATAGAATTGAGAAATCTTATTAGAATATAAACTTAAATAAATATAAATCGCAAACAATAGATGAACAACTTTTCTACTAGTTCAGATAGATTTGAAGAAAATGAATATACGAGTTTGTTGAAAAAGTATTTGCAAAAGTCTTATAAAAATAATTTTGTTCACAGTTTGTTAGAGAAATATCTATTTTTTTTTTAAATTAATTTAGTGCAGTAAAAAAAGATTTTTTTATCATCATTATATGTAGAGCAAATACTTTGTTTTTAAATTTGTATGCTAAGATTAACTTGCATAGATATATTTTGCCTCATTTCTTTATCAATTGGATATCAAATATATTCAGGATTCTATCGAATTTGTGGATAATAAATGAAGGACAATTTTGTCACTTTATCGAGAAAGTATGCTATAGTTATTTTGACGTTAAAAGTGACTTAAAGGCAAATAGAAATTTGTTTAGATATTGATTTATAAAGAAGTTGAAACAGTACAACAATAAAGTACCATAACAACACATATTAGAGAATACTCGTTTAGGGAATGAATGAAAAATTAAGTTAGCATTAATTCATATCATGTTACTATACACAAAAAAAGAATTTAATTTATTTAACAAATCTCTTAACTCTTTCTTCATAGTCGAACCCAGCTGACAGTGCAGGTATCTTAAGAGCTGTGTAACTTTTTTATTATGTGTGCGCTGCTGCTGCTGTTTGTGTGTTGTATTTGCTTTTGCTTTCTGTCGCTCTCTTGGCTCGCATTAACTTGAATGGCCATTAAAACAAATTACAAACATATTATTATTATACATATATCATTATTATAATAAATGCAACGGAATTTCAAGTAACTTTTTGCCCAGACAACGACGACGCACTTTTATCTCTCATTTTTTTCTGTTATTTGTATTTTTGTTTCGGTTTCGGTTTCTGCTGGTTTTTGCCTTGTGTTGCGTTGCGATGTGTTGTCACCCGTCGCTTTGCCACTTGCAACGAAACGCCATAAAAGAGGGGATGTTAAGGGGGGTAATTGGAGTCGTGGCTCGCAATGTCGCAACGCCCGTGGAAATAAATTGGTAATAAAATGTGAAAAATAGCATCATTTAAAATATTAAAATGGCATAAATAATATAAAATAAATAAATAAAAATATCACTGCAGTGCTGTCATCATCAACCCTCCAATTCGCTTTCCACACAATTTTCCATTGAGCTGGGCGCCGACAATGGCCGCCAACAGCGCCGCTGGCCATTCAGTAATGTAAGCCGCGAAATTACACACACAAACACACATCACACACACACCCCAGTCAACACACACTCAGTGTCACATATGCATTTGTATCCATAATTCATCGCAATTCATTTAATATGATTTACAAAAGAAATAAAACTGAGCAGCTGCTGATTTATTGGCATTTGCCAAGGCTAGCCAAAAACGCCAAGCCGAGTCGAGTCAAGTTGAGTCGAGTCGAGTTGCTCTCTGCAAAGGATATGTGGATTTTGGTCAACTGAGCGAATTTTAATACATTGCTCTATACACTGAGGGAATTTTTAAGATGCGAAGTTAATATTGCAGGTTCAGATCAATTACAAATCTACTTTCATAGTAAAAATGAAATAAACTTAAAAAAGTTATACATAACATGAGTAATATAATAATTCAAAATTTCATTTCTATCATTGCAAAAGGAAAATATAATGTTCATTCAAAATTTGATTACATGTACGATATCTAAGATTTATTTTATCAAAAATTCTTCAGTTCAATTCAATCATTGTAAGAAATCTATGCAATTCAAAATTTGATTACAAATAAATGCAATTTTACGAAATTGAAATCTAATTCCTAAAGCTTAAATTCGAAATTTCATTTCTATCACTTCAAAAGAGAAACTTCATTTTTATATAATTTTATAAGTTCCAATTAAAAACTAGCTTATATGTAAGATGACAGATTTATTTGGCCAACAATTCTTTAGTACAATTCTATCATTGTAAGAAATCTACACATTTCAAAATTTGATTATAAATAAATGCAATTTTATGTAATCGAAATGTAATTCCTAAAGATAATGGAATGAGATTTATGCAGCTTAAATTCGAAATTTCATTTCTATCATTTCCAAAAGAGAAATTTAATTATTATTTGTATTGACTCCCATCAAAAGTGTATGAATATTTCCCATTCGCACACAGTTGTCTAACAATTAAAATAAATTTGTATTTGTATTTAATAAGCAATCGCATAAACTCAGTTACAAATCGATACGAATATTGTATCATTGTAAAGCACTTCCACTCAACGCTGTTTCGAGTCTCATCCTCGCGCCACTTTGCTTTCATGTTTTGCCAAAGAAAGCGTAAAAACTTGTAGCTACAACGTTTCACACATTTTAGCCATTTCTTTTCGTGTACTTCATTTGTTTAACCCATTGGCCATTACTGTTGTGTGTGCCATTTTCCTCCCCGCACCCCGCTTCTTCTTTACAGCTGCAACATTTGTTTTTCTGCCTCAACAGACTCACGAGACGATGTTGCTGCTGCTGCGCATTCGCCGCATGAATATTTTTCGCAATCTATTTGCTTTTATTTGTATTTATTTATATTTGCTAGCTGAGTTTTTACGGCTGCCGGCGTAGACGCTGTGGGAGTCGACTCCACTTCTCTCTTTTTTTTTTGCTACTCTTACCCCACTCAGTGCCATTTACTGTTTTCCCAATAAATTGTAAGTAATAAACTGGCAATTGGTTCGCTGTCTGGCCTCTGACAACAACGTCGACGACGACGACAGCAGACGACAGACGTCGAAAGACGACGACGACGATGAGAAAGGCGGCCGCGCCCAAAGCATTTTGACTTTTACTTCCTCAATGCCTTGGCTTGGCTTGGCTTGGCCCAAAATCAAAGCCAAACTCTAACTGCCAGAGACTGTTGGAAGCTGTCGCCAATGTTGTAGCATCCAGCTACCCATTTCGGGGCTTTCATTTGACACTCGCCATCGACATAGCCATCGACATGGCCATCGCCATCGCTATATAGCTGTAGCTGTAGCTATCCAGAGCCATTGGCATCGTTGTCGATGTCGTTGCGTTGGGGACGACTCTTGAACCCGCGCTGCCGACTTATCGACATGTCGGAATACATGTTCTGACAGCTTTTATGGCGTGTTTACAAGGACATGATCCGCATGTAGCTTGTAGCGTCAGCAGCGTTTGGCAGTCGGCAGCACAAAGTGAGGACAGGCACATCGCACATACGCCCCGTGCAACGTAGTTGCTTTTTTTTTTTTTCTTCATTTTATGGCTCTCGCCTTTTGCTGCTGCGATGGCCTTTGACTACCAGTGAAACGGCGACTGCGACGACTGCTGTGTTAAACAAAGTTCACATAAAATAGAATTTTATATGGCTGAAAAATGTAAATCATGTCAGACGAGCCAGAGAGAGAGAGCTGCCCAGACATCTTTGGACCATCCTCGTTGATTATGAACAATGTCTGTGTGTTCCGAAATTGCCAAAAGATGTCCCCACAGTTTTGCCATCGAATGTGAATGTCATGTCACACACAAAACGACCAAAAAACGAAGAAGTAGCATGAGAATTTCGCTCATCGAATTGAATATGCAATCTAGTTTAATGTTTGGAAGTTTTGCTCTCCTTAAGCTGTGTCAGCTTCGCAGCTGACAAAGATTTACACGCACGCCATTTTCAAACATATTTTCATTATCAAAACAGTAGCCATACATTTTTTAAAGTTATTGCATTTATCTAGATTACAATTTGGCGAATATATATTTTTGTGACACAAATCAAAAATGCTTTTGCTTCGACCACCCGCCGCCTGGTTTGCTATTGTTTGGATGCTCTCCAAAGAGCTTGAGCTTAAGATTCCGCTTCAACGGGCTCTGCATGGATATCGTTTTGGCAAGTGACAGGCCGCCATTGACCCTTTAGATTTTGATCAGCATCAAGAACAGCAGCAGAAAACTAGAAACTAGAAGCTGTTGCCAATGCTCTGCAAAAATGTTTTGGTCTAAAAATAATGAAAATGCGAACGCGAAATCGGCAGGCGAATCAAATCAAAAGGAAATTGAATTGCAGCCAATACCCGATGTTACAAGAATTGTTCTTGTTGTTGTTGCTGCTGTCGATGATGATGTTGACATTGCGTGCAACAAATGCCTGAAGCTGTGTGTGTGGTAAGTTCATGTCCAGAGACTCAAACATAATGTAATTTCCAATGGCATTCCCCAAGGGGCCCACGGCTGAGAAACCATTGCAGCTGTTGAAGGGTTGCTAAGCAAAGGGGGAAGGAAGTGAGAGGAGTAGGTGGGGGCGTGGTCGTCTCAACTACGCGTGCAGTGACATCAGATACATTATTGCAAATTGTTTCGATTTCATAAGAAATTTTGCTGCAACAAGGGTGTTTGCGCTTCTGTTGCAAATCCTTGCAAGCATTTTGCACCCGATTGTGGCTGCCGCTGATTGCTATATGCAATCTACCCCTTGCTCCTTATTCCCCCTTTCCTTTCCTTTCTTTCAGCACATTTTATTTCATTTGTCGTGCATTTGTTTCACATAGTTTTTTCTTTTCTTTTTTTTTTGCTAGCCTCTTGGCTGCCACCCAAAGCCTTTAAAATCGAACACACACACACCCCAAGCGAAAAAAAAATATAACAAGAAATTGTAAAGGAAATGCCTTTTGCCTCTTCTCGAAGTCGAATTCGAAGCCTTTTTGGCATTTTTCATTTAGCAAAATGAGCTGCAACTCAGTCAAAGAAGCGTGGAAAATCAATGCGAATGTAGCACGGAAATAATTTGTTATCGCATTCAATGCGGATGTGATTGAAACCGGTCGCAGGAAGTCTCCCAAGCAATGGGCTCAAAAGCAACACACAAATACACAAATGTACAACAACAAAAACCGGCGAAATTGATAGTACTGAAAATCATTGCCAAAAACACGACTGTGAAAACTCAATTTGAGCTGCCTCTTTGGAGGCCATTAAACAAATTGATGGATACAATTAATAAGCTGCTGCATTTCTGATTTTAAAGTGAAAAGGTTGAAGAAAAGTCTATAAGTAAGTTAAATGCCGATCAGATTGTAATCGCATCTATTTGATTTATATATTATTAGAATTTCCCAATAAAAAGTATTATTGATTTTCGTTACTTATTTTTATTCATCAATATTATATATGACATTCTTTATAAAATTGTTTTTGATTTTTGTTATTTGCTTTTATTCATCAATATTATATAGAATATTATTTATACAATTATTGTTGATTTTCGTTATTTGCTTTTATTCATCAATATTATACATATATAAAATCATTTTTACAATTATTATTATTAGACAGATAACGCAATCAGCAAAATATTGTTTTAATTATATATTTAAACTGTTTTAGAAATATTTCCATACTTAAGAACATTTCCAGTTTCCTATTATATTGCTTAAGTTCATACTTTTAGTATTTATTCTTAGTAGCTTTGGCTGACAATCTGGTGTATTTTATTATCTATGATAATAATTTATAGCCTTTGGTATATTTTAATACTTTTGTAGTATATTGATATTGTATATTTAAAGAATAATACCGCACTAGTTTGCTTTTATTCAAAATAGGAAGCGGTTATCTGTAGATTTCTTACTTATTATTTATAGGTATTACATTATGTATGTTCATTCTTTCATACTTCATGCTAGTATTTGTCCCTATTAATCTTAAATCTGGTATATTTTGAATGTTGTACTATATCAATATACCATATATACTTGTTGATATATCTTAGTATTTTTGAGGTATTTTAACTTATAATATTTCAAGAATAATACGGCACTGTTTTTGCTTTTATTATAAATATTATATATTTATAAGGTAAGTTAAAAATTTCAGTACTTTTCCCTATTAAATTTAAATGTTATTCATTTGGCATTTTTCGAATTTATTATCTACGACATATTTCTCTACCATTCCACTTTATACAAATTTTTAGTTTTCTCGATTTGTATAATTATATTATAATGCAATATAACATACTTTTGGTATTTTTATTAATCTAAAATGTTTTTCATTACATATTTTGGTAATATATCATTTGTCTAACATATTTCATTCAGTCCATTTTCCATCAACTTTCCACTTGCTCTTCATTTGTGTCATAATCTTAAAATACGAATATTTTACAATTCACTGCTTAAAATAGTTTTGCATTTAATTTGGAATGCAGAGCGTAATACAACTATTAAATAATTGAGGTCAGCTCGACATTTTGATCTGGCAGGATCTTTTCCACTGCAGTCGTTGTCAAAGTGGCGCAACTTTTCTTTTACTCTTCTTTTTTTTTTTGGCCACAAAACAACGAAATCCACTTTAGATGGCAGAGACGACAACAATTAAGACAAAACGTCGCCGGCCTTGAACCATTTGGCAATTAAAACGCAACGCAGCCAAAGCCAAAAATGCAGCAACACAGAAGAAAACATTTTGGCATTTACCATTTGCCATTTAAGTCATGCGCAACATTTTTCGCATAATAATTCAAAATGTGAAAGTCGTCAGAATTTTCCACACAAAACAAAAAAAAAGATATATTTGAAAATACAAATTCTAGAAGTCGTCTGGGCGTGTGGGCGTGTCACAGTGTAAAAGACACACATGAAGAGACATGTGTTAATTATGATGCAGCAAAATTGAATAAATAAAGAATAAAATAAAATTGTTGCTCGCTGCCATGCAAATTTATTTCGCATAAATTCAAGTCCGGGGACCCAGTTGTTGCTGTTTTCAGGCGTGACATATTCAATTATTGGCGACGCCTTGGCGAAAGATTGGACGCGATGCTGCGATGCTGTCCAAGCCAGCTAAACTTGCACCTAAAGCAATAAATTATGGCAATTAGCGTTAAGGTTAAGGGCAGTGCCAATGGCTGAGTATCTGAGTATATCTCTTGCTCTCTCTCTCTCTCTTTCTCTCACTCGCTCTTTGGGGTGTGTCTGCATCCTAATCGCAGAACTCGCTTTGGTAGCATTTCAGGCCATCTAACATCTTTTGCGCTCATTCCTTTGGCACACATTTTAGGCGTAATTGTAGCAATTTAGACGCCTCTGTCGAGCCGAGTAACATCCTTAACGCTTCCTCCTGCCCCACTCCTCCTCCTCCTCCTTGACTGCTTTTGCATTGTTCTATGGCAGCTGCTAAACTGCTGGGGGCGTGACTTTCGCCTCCACCTCCACCATCGCCACCGCCCTCCTATTATCACCTTGATGGGCCCCAGACACACGCATAAAATTTTAATGAGATTGTTAGCGGCATAAAATATACACTCATACATATAAGTATAGAAGACAGAGCATAGAGGAAAAAGCGAACTCGAGTCTTGCTCTTAGGGGTTGGCAGCAGCAGCAGGAAGCAGCAGCAAAACTCTGCAGGTTGCACACGCCAAGGAAATATGCCACAGCCACAGCAAAAGACAAAGCAGCCAAACCCAACTCCACTTCACTGTCGATTAAAATATTCAAATGCGCGACTCGAAAAACTTCACACAATTTAAATGCATTTTTAAATGTGCCATAAACATCGCTTAACACAAACAACAAAAAAAAAGAAGCAGCGAAGCAATATTGCGCGTATTATGGGCGTGACACGACCTGGGCGTGACGCTTGAAAGGCAGATGGGGGAAAAAGTTCGAAGGAGTGAGAACAAACCGCACTTCTAGCGATAAAGCGTTGACATTCCGACGCTCTATAAAAGCCGAGTCATCGCTTTTAGTGACCCCGGCAGCAAAAAAGGTGGGCGTGGTTAATTGAGGTGCTTATTGAGCCATTTGACTGCGGTAAAGCGAAGCTGAACTGAGGTTGAGCCCATATAATAAATATGGAATAACTGTGCCACGGGTCGTATAATTAATAATACGTGTAGTCATCATAATATCGCTAAAACCAAGTGCAAGATTAAACGCAGATTGAAATCGTTAAAATGAAAATAACGCAATATCAGCTTTAAAGTGCGCAAATGATATTAGCCTAGCTGAAAATGGGGGAACACATAAAAAATGATATAAAAGAATTGAATTAAAATAAAGTGTGAAAGTGTTCTTAAAGAATAAAAAAAATGTAAAACATTAATAACCCTAACTAAAAGAAGAATTGTATTTAAATAAAGTGCGAAAATATTCTTAAAAATCTTTAAATTTTTACTAAATAGAAGACAGGAGAAATTAACAGAATTAAAGTAAAATGTTTAAAGATAATGCTTAAAATTAATTTAAAGCTCATATAAATACATAATTTTCAATATAATCCATTTATTTCTTCAAATATCATAACTTGAAAGGAAGAACTGACAAAAAAGAAATTAACTATGGAAAAAAGGAATTTAAAAATCAAAAACTTTTTACAAAAATCTTTAATTTCTAATAATATTACCAAACACAAAGTACATCATTGAGATGTAAATATCTTTAATTTGGTAAAGAAATATTTTTACGATTTAACTACATTTTTCATAAAAATTGAAGAATTGAATATATAATGTATTTTATAATTTCGAATATCTTGATATAAACTATTAATTCAATGGCATACTTAAAATATATTGTTAGAAATATTTGAAATTTTATTTATTATTATTTCTTTTTCTTTTTTCTTACATAAAATGTTAAAGGTTGGTTCATATTACGCAATATTTTTCTTCAATTTTAATTTATTGCTCAAATTTTATGTATCTTATTCATATTCTCATCGCATTTGAAAAAAGAAGTTTAAACCTTAGCTGATTTTAAAAATTAAATGCAGAATCTTTAACATAATCCAACTATTAACATCTTATAGCTAAACTATTAAACATACAATCAACATTGATTGCGTTCATTAATTTATTTTCAATTACTCTCAAGCGAATACAGTTTATTTGCTTTAATCTACAGAAAACAATAACGATTTGCAATTTGCAACAATCAATGTAATGACCTTCTAAGTCAACATACTTGTAAATTCCGACATTAATCTCTGAATCTTAAGCATAATAATAATGATAGCTAGTAATTTATGTAGTTGGCAATCAGCGTTAAAACATGCTACTCCACAATATTGATAATGATTTTAACTTCCCCATTAGCAGCCTTACAAAGTATTGAGACGGTCATAAACCTCGACACTTGAATGCAGTTGATATTTATCTACAACTTCGACGACTTCTACTGGGCAAATCAATTAACAAAGATCACAACGTGCGGCATAACGTGCCACACAGCACTTGCGGCATTTGAAGCACTCAATGCTTTGACTAGAGATGGCAGCATGACTGAGACAAACAAGTAAGAATGTTCCATTCGAGTGTGCTCGACTTTGAGATACCCTCTACTCGTTTAAGTAGATTCAAAATATTAAATAAATACACCACAAATGCTAAAATATACCATTTACTATATTTGGTATATTTTTATACTATTAAATTCAAAATATATCATTTTATACAACATATTCCAAATTAATAGACCAAACATGCTAAAATATACCGAAAGCTTTATTTGGTATCTCGATGTACTATCAGATTCAAAATATACCAAAAATACTAAAATATAGACAAAGCTATCTTTGGTATATTGATACATAATCACATTCAAAATATACCATAGCGTACAAGTAATCCATATTAATACACCAAAAACACAAAAATATACCAAAAGCTATCTTTGGTATATTGTTATTTTATCGCATTCAAAATATACCATGGCGGTCAAGGTATTCCAAATGAATACACAAAAAATAGTAAAATATACCGAAAGCTATATTCAGTATATCGATATACTACCACATTATAAATATACCGTAGATTACAAAATATTCCAAAATAATACACCAAAAATACTAAAAGCTATATTTGGTATATCGACATACTATCAGATATAAAATATACCATAGAGTACAAAATATTCAAATTATTATACCAAAAATACTAAAATATACCGAAAGCTATATTTACCATAATTTGTCAAGCGCATATATGTATTTCTCGAAGAACTACAATTTTAAACTACAAGAATTCCAATTATTCTACTTTTTTCCGTTACAAAAGTTATAATACCCTTCAACCTACTGAATAGCGAGTATAAGTACTAATAATTATGCAAAATAAATTGTGTTTTTTTTATAGCTTTAGCTTGATTGTAGTTCTAATTTTTATGACAATAATTGTTGTTTTGTTTTATTTCATTGCATGCACGACGCCTGCTAATGAAGCTGTCGATGTCATCGATAATTATCGAGCATGCGCTCATCTCTAGCAGTAGTAAATATTTGGGCAGCGTCATCAACTGCAGTCGCAGCGTAAAACAAAATTCTGACTGAAAAGTGTGTCAACAAATTATGAGCGTTTCCCCTCTACTCAATTTCCGTGCTTCCCCGCTTTGGCCAACGAATCAAGTTATGGGCCATAACAAAAGTCACGTGCATGTTAATTTTGTACTTTTAACCGTCTGGGTGCAATGTGTTATGACAACTGTCACGTGGACGCATCGAAGTAGCGCAACATTGAGCGGCATTTGTTTTCATTATTTCAACAAAAAACAAAACAGAAATCCAACTCTTACCCCTCTCTCTTCTGCTATCACCTTACATAGGTGTAAAATAAATGAAATGGAAAAATACAATAAAGAACGAAATACAAAAAACAAAACAAAAAGAAAAAAGTGATTTATGAGCCAACACACAGTACAAATCTATTTACAAGTAATTGTCAAAACGGAACTTTATTTATTTTTTTTTTCTTTTTCGTTGTGTTTTCTTTGACAGCGCGGCATTGGATTGATGTATGCGGTGGCCTGGTGCGGTGTGATGTGTGCCATAAATCGATGGACAGCCAAACAGCCTTGAAATGTAACCCATAAATTTGATGCCGTCCCAAAAAAAAAAAAAGAATAGAAAATTGTATCTCTTGACATGTGAATACAACAAAACATAACAAAACTTTGCACATGAAATTCAACACATTCTGATAACAATATAAATTGTTTTTAATATTTAACAATTTAAACACATTTCCAAAATAAACAAAATGTGATATTTAGCAGACACAACAATCGTGATTGTTGTTCAATTATTTTACTATCAAATTTAATAGCAATATTTTATGATAGTTGTTGCCTTTGATAAAAATGGTAGCAAGTGCATAAAAATTAATTACAGTCTATTTTCTGTTTATTTTTATTAGCTTGTTAATAGCTTTTTCATTGCATAGATAAAATCAGTTAATATTACTAATATTACGGTAGTCGGTATGTTTAGAATTTACAATTTACAAGTAAATATATATTTATGGCTTATATAACTGAATTTATTATTAATTACGTTAAAATTAAATTGAGAAAACTTTAATTTGAACTAATAAATTCAATTAGGCTCAACTCTTTTTTTTATTTTAAAATATTAACATATTTATATTTCCACAATATTATTGGAATTAATTTTTTGCAACACATTAGAATAATAACATTGAATGAAACTAGAAATCATAGTAAACAAGGTTAAGTACCGAAAAATTAAAAATTATCGAAATTTTAAAAAGAAAGTACAACTAAATTTGATTTATCTTTGCGTTTTTAAGTCTTACAAATTCTGGCCACTTATAGCAATAAGAAATTGTTGTAAAAAAAGAAGAGTTCATAATGTACTTTAAGATAAAATCAAACAAAGAAAAATACTTTAAATCTTATATAAACCAGGGCAAATTTCATAGCAATAAAAGTTTAATTAATTGAATAATTATAGAACAATATCCTGGCTGAAGCGTAAATAAAACACATTGATTTTATTTTCAACAATAATAAAGATAGTTTAATACCCAAATTTTAATATTTACTATAAAATGTAGTCATAAAATAAAATGATAAATAAATGAACCAAAATTTAAAACAACAAATAAAAGAAGTATGCTAAAATAATATTCATATAATATAAACTAATAAAGCTGCATAGATCAGCATAAAAGCAGCAATAAAATTGCCAAGAAATTTATGAAGTCTCGTTGAATTCCTTGGCTCAGATTGCATTTCCGCGTTGGCAACTCAATTAAGTCGTTGGCAATGCTTTCATCAAAGCCGCTTTATGGGCAAAAGATTCGTTTAGAGACAGCCCCAAAATACACAGAGAGAAATAAAAACGAAGCCAAAAATTGTTAACTATCGGAAATGATGGGGGCGTTAATCTGTGTACTAACCAAGTGTTGCCCACTCAACGATGTCGTTGTGGTTGTTGTTGTCGCTGTCGTCGTTTACCAGCGACAGCAATTAAAACGACGACAATTGCGTTTGGGCGTGCAACAGCAGCAGCAGCCAGAGTAACAGCAGCAACATCGCCTGGCTGCTGCTGCAGTCAAGTCAAGAGACCGAAAAATTATTTTCAACACAATAACTGAGGCCTACACTAACGATTGAGGTGGCACATGAAGCGAGTGCAACGCTGACTCTGCTGCGGAGGCGCCGGCGGCAAACCGCAGCAACAAACAACATTCAGGTGGGTGTCAACAGGAAGAAGTAGGGGAAGTAGGGAGGAGGGAGGAAAGTTGCAACCAGAGGTGCACAAAAGTTACGACAACAGTCGCGTCACAACGTGGGAGCTTTTTATGAGTTTCTCGCAATGGAGACGGAGATCCAAGCAGATCCAGATGGCTGCTGCTGCCACACACACACTTACACACACACACAAAACGTGGGCAGCAACAAATGCGACAGCAACAACAACAACGATGCCAGCGGCAGCTGTTGCCGCCAATTGATTGAAATGCCGCCCGTTCATACGTTTTTTTTTACTTTTTTTTTGGTTTTTTCGGTCATCTGTCCCTGGCTCCTGACCCCCACTCACTAGACACCCTCAGCCCCTCCCCTCTCTGCAGCCTCCTTTCCACACACTTTTCTCGCCTTACTTCGCAGTCAGGTCGTTTTTCGTATTTTGTATTTTGTATTTGTTTCTTGAAGGGTGCTCGAGTGCTTTTTGTGCGGTTTCAACGAACAATTTTTATGAGAATTTTCGTCGGTTGAAAAAACTTTCAATTTCGTATTTATGAAAACATAAGCGGCAAACCGAAAGACCAAGCACCACCAACACCACCAAATGCTGAAGTGTCTGACGAGACAGAGGAGAGAGAGGGGGAGTGGGAGAGAGGGAGGGAGGGGAAAAAACTACGCTATAAACTGTT
The DNA here is from genome assembly GCA_023558455.1 of Drosophila kepulauana. Classification (NCBI taxonomy): domain Eukaryota; kingdom Metazoa; phylum Arthropoda; class Insecta; order Diptera; family Drosophilidae; genus Drosophila; species Drosophila kepulauana. The sequence goes on from CM042369.1 coordinate 42,385,429, forward strand.
ACAAAATGGAAATTCCATTGAAGCAAAAGCAATCGCCATGAGTTATCGTTTTTTTTTTTTTTTTGGTGTGTACGTAGTTTGTAGTTTACGAGAAAAATGCAACCAAACGAGGCAACAATTGAATCTAGTGATGTGGCATGAGGGTTTTCGGGGCACCGGAAGTTTTCAGTCCATGATTGAAGAAAGTGTGGGAAGCTTAAAGACGTGCTAAGATCCATAAGAGTAATGCGTTTCAACGATGCGTTTCCATTGATAATATGCAGTGAAATGAAGCCTTTAATATTTACTATGAGAAATTAATTGAACTTAAGCAGTATTTCTGAAAAAAATACAATAAAACAAATTATTATTACTCTAAAAGATAGTAAAGTTAAAAACTCTTAAACTTTTGTGAAATTTCTTTAAAATTATGATAGAGAACGATGAGATTTTTATACTCGATACCCATAGGATAGAATATTACTATAACTTTTACCCTTCAAGTAATGAACAGGCTAAAGGGCCCACTTCCGCCACCGAAATTCGATAAAAATCTAATCTTAATTTTGAAACTAGATGGGTACATACAATAATATCTATAATCTTTGTAAATTCCGAATTTAGTTGCAATCAAATAAAAACTGTAAAATTTATTTTAAGAATTTCTTGCTTACTACGGATATTAGATGCGTTGGCTGACAATCTGGTATATTTTCAATGTATTTCTGCATACATATACTTAAAAAAAAACCTTCGGTATATGTTTAGTATTTTTGTAGTATATTATTTTCGTATATTTTAAAATTAATAGCGGACAATTTTGAATTTATTCTCAATGAATAGTGACTATTTTACTTATTTTCAATGAAATAACATTGAATATGAAAATATGGTTTCCTTTAGAAACTTCCTTAGATCTGGAATCTATTTCAATTTAAACTATTTTAAACATAAGAGGACTTAGTAAAATATACAAATTTTTCACAAGCTAAACATTGTAAAAAATGTGAATAATACTTTTAATATAGTTTAATTTTGAAATTATGTTTTACTTCAATAGTAGTCACATCTTTTTAAAAATAATTCAATTATTACCAGAACTAAATTTATTTAAAATTAAGCATTAAATATTGACAAAGTTCATTCTTTAAAAAAATTAATTTAAAACCTCTTGAATTGTGGGAAATTAGAATTTAAAATTCGTGCTATTTAATTTGTAAACATTGCAACTTATTTATTTTATTTTATAATTTCGAATTAAATTATTATTAGTTTCTTCATAAAATATACTAAATTTTACATATTATAAACTTGTTTTCTTATAGAGTCAACCTATTTTTATAAACTTCTTTTTGTCTTTTATAACCCTGCACAATTTGTTGTTAAAAACTACAGGGGAAAACTACTGAAGCTTTCTAATGGACTTAAATTATTATTATTATCGTTATAAACAGTAATAAAGTTTACAAATCTTGGACTAACTTAGTTAAACATAATTACGAATCACATTAAGCTTTTGCATTTTATAATCTAGCAAAACTCTTAAATATAAGAGCTTTATTTTCATGAGCTAAAAAGAAGATTAATGCACATTGTAAAGATATAAATCTTACCAGGCGTGCTTTTTAATTCGTAAGCAGTGCAACTTATATATTTTATTATTATTTCGAATTAAATGATTATTATTGTAATCATAAAAATATAACCTATATATAATCAACATATTATTCATTTCTTTTTTATAAGTTATTAAACATAATTACAATTCACATTAATCTTGAAAAACTTGTAAATAAAGAAGAATTATATTCATGAGCTAAAAATAAGATTAATACAAGTTCTAAAAATAGAAATCTCATTAATTGTAATTTATGATTTTGAATAAGATTACTATTATTGTTAGTTAGTTAGTTCTACAAGACTTTTAAACCTTTATCTTAGCCATAGAATAAATTTCGTTTTCTGCCAAGTTATAAAGATACATTATCTTTTTTACCGTGCTAATGAATTCGTTACACTTTTGTGCACTCGAAATGCAAATAATAAAAAATAAAACTGCAGATTTGATTATGCAATTGTTTTCATTTTAATGGCGCTTGTTTTTCTCAATTAATTTTGACGAGTGCTAAATATAGAAATAAATATTGTTGGCGCTAAAGTTTTTGCAAATGCAAATGTGACCCTAAAAACAGTTATAATTTGTTGAATAATTAGCTCGATGTTGTTCCAGTTTTGAATGTGAGATGCGAGATGTGAATGTGAATGAGTGCAGTATGAATCGAAGTTGCATTGTCTTGCAATGATCACTCATTAAATAGTCATTAGCAATGCTCGAAAATGCTGCGCTTGGCCAACTCGTAAGGCTATAATTGAAACCTGCGCGGACTCGACTAATGGCAAATCAAACAGAGTCTCTGATTATCATATGGCAACACGAATATGCATTAAAAATACTAGAGAAACCAGAGCTAAACCTGCAGCTGGGTTCAAGTCACTGCACCCGCTGTTAACAGTAGTAAGCAACACATTCCCAAGCTCATACCTATGTAAGTACTATATAGCTAGCTTAAAGGTATGAAAAAAACACGTAAGAAAGTTACAGTCGAGTGTGCTCGACTGTGAGATACCCGCTACCTATTTTTAATAAAGGCAAAATATTGCGGTATCATTTTCAAAATATACCGAAAACACTAAAAAATACTACAAATATACCAAATGATATGTTTGGTATATCGATACAGCACACCATTCAAAATATACCATAGACCGCACAATATACCAGATTGTCGGCCAAAGCAACTCAGACCAGTAAGACTAGTAAGTAGGCGTTTTTGCCCATACAAAAGTATTTCTTTAATAACTTCCACAATTTTTATCTGATCGAAACCAAATTTTCAGGAATCATACTTACTACAGTAATTATTGTATACCAGCAGCTCTAGCTTTAAAATTACGCTTGTTATTCGATTTTTTTGATTTTTGGGGGCGGAGGTGGGCGTGGCAAAAATTTGAAACAAACTTGATCTGCGTGCAAACATAACAAATGCTGTCGGAAAAAAATTATAGCTCTATCTCTTATAGTCTCTGAGATCCAGTGTTTCATACGGACGGACAGACAGACGGACATGGCTATATCGTCTCGGCTGTTAACGCTGATCAAGAATATATATATACTTTATAGGGTCGGAGATGCCTCCTTCTACCTGTTACATACATTTCCTGCCGGCACAAAGTTATAATACCCTTCTACCCTATGGGTAGCGGGTATAAAAACTATGCAACGGGCAATTGGGTTTAGAATTACGCCAATTGCAATTACACAAAACTAGTACAACGTGAGAGAGAGAGCGAAGGGAGGAGGAGGAAGGTGAATCGAGTTGAATCTACAATTAAAATCCAATTGCCGGCTATTACACAATGCGCAAATAAAAATTTCCAATAACTTTGTTTACTCGCATGAGAAAATGCAGCAGTTGCCCCTCCCCCCATCCCCCCTCTTAGCTTTGTCTGTGCCACCATCTGTGGCAACAACATATTGCGCAGCATCTTGAATTTCCGCCCTTTGGCAAAAACCAAGGTAACGACGAGAGATACAGATACAGATACACAAACTACTCGTACAGCAAAAGATACTTACAGCTAGATACTGAGATACAAATACTCGTACACAGCTGCTCTTCTGTATAGTTACAGCTGCATAAGTAGATTTATCTTTTGCTCACTTTATATGTATTTTGTTTCTCAGCGCGACAAAAGTGCGAAGTATTCGCGTTTTCGTTTTCATTTTTTTTGTGTGTCTCTTGCCTGTCGCAATCTTGTGAAATTCGACGTCGCGAATTTTCTGGTCGCCCATCGAGACAAAAACCAGACAAGCAGAAAACCAGGCCGCATCGCACAGCGTCAACCCCAAAAAGCCCAACCAAAGTACAAAGAGTGCTATCTCATTCCATTCTCTCTCTCTCTCTCGCTCTGTCTATCTATATTTTAGCGTTTTTGTTTTGCTATTTGCTTTCGCATTCATTGCAACTGCGTCGTTTGTTTTGCTTGCGCTGTTTTCTTTGTTGTTGCATCATCATCATCATCAACATCAACAACAATAACAACAGCATGCAACAGCCTCGCCAAGGTATCTGCTTGCCGCTTGCGTCCCATGTTCACTGATCTCGCCAGCCAGCAACTATTTTTAGTACGCTGCGCATCTATGAGATACAACGAACACACACACACAGATGCAGATACATTTACACGCTACACAGCCATGGGAAGAGGAGCAAGCGAGCAGTTGTCTGTCTGCCTCTGCCTTTGACTCTGCCTCTTTCTGTGGCCCACACGAAACGCCCAGTCATGCCACGCTCGTGTGATTTATAAGGTCTTTGGCTCCCACCTCACCTCCCTCTCTCTCACTCTCTTTCTGTCTCGCTCTCTGCGTTATGGCGTCTCAGTTTTCTCTGTTTGGGTTTTGTTTTTCGCCTTTGCGTTTTCTTCGCCTCTTTGTTTTGCTTGCCTTCTTCTGCGCTGCTGCTTGCTGTAATAATATCAAACAGATAAACGTCAGTCGCTCGTCTCTGATAATTATCAACATCATCATCGTCAAATTCTTCAACGTCATTATCGTCTGACTAATGCTTCAAGCCTGAGATAAAAACAAAATCAAATAAAATTACCGAAAACAGACATAAAAATGCTGCGCCATTTCTCTGTCTCTCTTTCTCTCTGCCTCTCTCTCTCTCTCTTACTCCCTCTCTTTCTCATTGCTTGTAATTGTGAAACTCAATTGAATTCGACCCAGTTAACAGTTAGCAGGCTGTCTGTCTGGCTCTCAACCGATCTCCTTCACTACTTTTACCCATCATCAGCATCATCATCACTATCATCACTATCATCATCATCGTCATCGGGTAATTACGCCGTGAGTCGCATTGGCATCCACATCGCACACAAAACGCAGCATAGACAGAAGCGTCGCCTTCTCGTCGTCACTGTCTACTGCGCACTGCACTTTTTTAATTGCTGGCCAAATATTTTTGACAAACACTGTAATCAGATGCCGACAGATGCTCAAGGGGATGCTCGGTACGGTGGAGAGGGGGACGATGCAGACGAGACTCTTCAAAAAAAAAAAAAAACAGGACGGCGCCATTAGCCATTTATTTCATCAGATATTTATATGGGGTACAGTCACTTTCTTTCTCTCTGTCTCCCGCTTTCTTGTTCTACTTTTGTGAGAACAACATAGAACTGAACATCAAATTCTTAAATTCTTGAATTGGTCAATTTTAATAATAAATTTCATATTTTTAATATTTTTATTTTATATCACTTTTAATTTCAAAATAATCTAATAAAAAAATCCAATGAAATAGAAAAATAATAATAATAAAATAAAACAAAATACCATAAAATTAACATTAATAAAAAAATAAATGAATTAAATTAAAAATAAAATAAAATATAATACTAATAATAAATAAATAAATAATAAATAATGTTTAAAAAATAGTTTAATTAAATTAAGTTAAAAATAAAATAAACTAAAATGAAATGTAATGAAATCAAATTGAAAACAAAACAACAAAACAAATAAAAGCAAAATAAAGATGTATTAATTTTAAAACATACCCAAATAATATACCGCAAAAATATTAAAAATATATTGAAGTCTACAATTGGTATATTTATATATACATTTCAAATATACCACATAGTGCAAATTATACTAAATAGTCAGCCAATGCAACTAAGACCGGGGAGTTGGTTTGGCAAAAATTTGAAACAAGCTCGAAAAAAGTTATTCCTCTATCTCATACAGTCTCTGAGATTTAGTCTTTGTGATTCCTGAACATTTTTTTGGAATTAGATACAAATATTGTTAGTATTTTTGAGGTATAATAATTTGGTATATTTTAAGAATATTGCCTCGATGTTTTGCTTTTACTTAAAATGGGTAACGAGTATCTCACAGTCGATCACACTCTATTGAAGCTTTCTTACTTGTTATATTTATGTTTTTAAGATTTTTGTTACTTCGAATTTTTCTCATTCGTTGTCTTAATAGTATATCATAGTAATAATCATTCTTTGTCTTTTGTCTTTGTCTAAGCCTTTCTTTTTCTTACTTTCATTTCTTCTGTCTGTCTACTCTTTCCCGCTATTGAAACATCTCTCACTTTCGCTCTCACGCACAAGACGCCATCAATTTTCATTATTTACCATATTTCTTAACTAATATTTCCAATACTAATTTGCTCTTCTAATTAAATCGATAATTGAAAAGTAATGAGAAATAAGTGCAAACAAATAAACTAATTGCATAGCTCAGCAATCAATCAATTTAATTAAATTGATTTACCTTTAACATTTAATCAGCCAAAGAGCTGAAAAGTCCCTCGAGATGTTCAATCCAGATAGTTAGTTAGTTAGTTAGTTCGAAGCATATTCATTTTCGGGTTTATTTGCGTAGCAGACGAAGAATATTCATGTGAGTATTCATGCCATTCATCGTGATATTCATTTGGTTGTCGACGGCGGCGGTTAAACAGTCTGTCAATCGGATGTTTACCAATCCATTTAAATAGCTGACCAATGTATGCCAACTAATTAGATTCTCTGCAAATGCCACAAGACCACAAAGCGACCCTCAAACACATTCTCCCACTCACTCTCTCTCTCTTTTTCTGTCTTGCTCTCGCTGACCTTTGGCTTTAGCCCAGTTAGTCAGAGTTGAGCGCATCTAAGTTCAAAGGTCACGAGGAAAATTTTATTACTGCCCATTTTCCGTTGGCATTCTCCTTGTTATAGCTGCTGCTGTTGCTGTGTTGCGTTATCAGTCGAGTGTCTGTATTGTTATTACGAGTATGATTTCTATTTGCCTGGACAGGCAATCACTTATCAGAGGTCGCCCAGAGAGTCAGAGAGTGCAGAGAGCGCAGATTCGCAGACACAATCAGGCATCAGACATCAAGTAAATAAATAATCATAATACAGTTCGTATACAGTTTCCTCAGCATCATCAAAACTAACTGCAGGCAAATTGTGGCCACATAAATCATACGACGCGTTGCTCGTCGAGCCAGACATAAAGTGGCAAACAGCGCACCACACACACAAAAGGTCGAGCCAAGAAGAACTACTGAGCAGCATTCAACACAACTCACTGATTACACATAAAGAGTGAAAAAGATCTGCCCCCTAAGTTATCCCATTTACTCACTTCTCAGTTCTCACACACAACACACGAAAAATTGTGATAAGCCAAAGCGAAATCGGGGTTCGCCCTGGGCTCATTGTCTGGGTGGCTTCTTTCTGTCAGCATAGCATGCGATTTGTTTATGTGATTTCCATATGCCTTCAGTCGACTCACATGCTCTCATCCCAAATATAATATATATTTAAGAAGTACAATGAATATTTGATGAAGCTTGCAAAGTGCGAGACAATGTTATAAAGTTTAGGGCTACTCTAAATATAAATTGCTCTGCAATTTCAACCTAAGCCAACACTTTAAGGTCCAATCATATTAAATTTAATTTATTATTGATGCAATAAAAGTTTTAATACTTCAAAGCATGGCTGGCATATTAAAATGTGATTTAATGAGTTTACAAATTAATTTATGTTCGCTTTTGTTGTGCTTTGATTGTAACAATATTTGTTTTCTATTGGTTTGCAATTATGTTACAATATTATGCAACAAAAAATATAGATATTTTTACTAAATCCTGTCAACAGTTTAAACAACATTAGCATTTGTGATTAATTCGATAAACGCTTTATGCATTTAAATGGTTAATATGATAAGCTGGCTATAAAAAAGTAGAGTATGAAAATTATATTTAAAGGTGAATGCAATTTACTCTTAGAAATAATATTACACAAATATTCTAGTCCTAAATAAATTTATATTATTTTATTCCATTTAAGAAAAACAATATTCTGTAAAAAAAAATATAATTTATTTAAGGAATTAAATTAAAAAGGTAAATTTTTTAAGTAAACTGTTATAAAAATATACAAACAAACTTAAGTCGCTTTTACAAATATGACAGAAAAATTCATAATTTAAAAATTAAGCTGAACTAAATACAAGATAAATGAGAAAATAAAATAAATTATCAATAAAATCGTCGTTTAAAAAATCTTTAAGAATATATTAAAAAAATTTCATTTTTAACAGAAAATTGCATTTTACTTAATTTAGTTGAAGAATATTACTTTAAATTACTTTAAAAAAATAAAATAATTAGTGTTATAATCCTCAAATCTCTATGCTAAAAGAAAAATTATATTATTTTTGTTGCTTTTCAAAATTTTATAAAAAAATTATTATTTTAAATTTTATTCTTAATTCCATAAAATAAATTATAAATATCTAAAAACGAATTGTATGTGCTCTCTAATATAATAAAATAATTAATTTTAAAAGGAAAATTTTAATTTAGTTCATGAGTGTTACTTATTCATAAAAATATTTCTCTATTTACTCAAAAATAATTATTGTACGTCATATAAAAAAACCAATTTACAACATCTAGAAAACGAATTAAAAAGATATACCTAAAAAAAAATTATATATAATTTACTAATATCACAAGATACTTTTAAATAAAATACAGCGCATCTGATCGTCGTAGTATCGCAGTTTTTTGTAAATTGAAATTTTTCAATTATACAGTTTTTAGTTCCATTAATAATAATAATGAACAGCAATAGCAACAACAATAGGCTGGGCAACAAATAGACTTGAACTTAATGGCGCTTGTCGCTTTGTTTTGGGCCTTTCATTCACTAGATTCATTCATTGATTCGCATGTACTCACTTAGACTGTGAGTGTGAGTGTGAGTACGAGTATGAGCATGCGAGTATATATGTATGTATATAGTACATATTATGTATACCACATGTTGTACGAGAGTCAATTTTCCATTAGACTATGAGTATATTTATTCTTGATGTTCATAATTGTTTCAGTTCTTTTGTTCATTGTTGTTTGTTATGGATTGTTGTTGTTTGTGGGTGCTGCTTTCATGTTTACATGAGATGATAAGCCGTCTCGCTCGCACTTTTGCCGTGTAGTATAATCACATCTAAATCTCTCATTCAATTAAATTAATTGCCGCCTTTGTGTTTGTGTGGCATGCGCAAAAACGGCGTATTATTTACATGGCTATCGCCTCCGGGACAGACAGAGTCGAAGTCGAAGCCGGACTCCGAGACCGGATGGATACCCAGCAGCAATCTGTCAACGGGGCAGGCACGACTCACTGACTGACTACAGTGCAAACCTAATTGATATTTTGGCAAGGCTACCCAAAAATAGAACAAACATTTGCGAAATGGACGACACACGCCTTCTCAAAACTTGAGGTTGAATGACCTGCCCCACGTTTCGGGTTTGGCGATTTGCAAATTTTGTTTGTATTTGTTTATAGTTCGCCTCTTTTTTCGGTTTTTGGCGAGTCGGGAACCTGGCAGGTGATCTATGTGGCTGCAAACTTGATTTATGTGCATGTTTTGAAGCTGGTCCCCCGAATTTTGAATGACCTTTTCGCTCGCTTGTCACATGTGTTGTGAATTATAACTGAGCGAATATTCGAGAGCGCGTGTGGAGAGTGAGAGAGAGAGAGAGAGAGAGAAATGAGGAGGAGGTCCTTTAAATGTCAGTTAGCAAGTAAGAGTTTTTACCAGCCAAGTCATTGGCTTTGTGAACCAGATACAAATCTTAATGGTTGCCACAACCAAAGCAAACACACACACACACACACACGCGCACACACACTCGCACACAACAAGCCTCTTAAGTAATAAAACTTGTAGCAGATTTATATACATGGATTGAACAAATTTATGTGCATGATTATCTAATTCAAAAGAACATTGAGCATGAAGCGTTCGTTGCTCGACTACGTCTTGGACTACGTCTCACTTATTATAGTATTTTGTTCATACATATATGTGTGTGTTTATAGGAATATTAGTTATACTCGCTCAGATCAATGAACCACGGAGACTTGTTCACCTTGTCCAAAAGACTGGACACAATGAATGAGCCTAAGGAATGGTTCAAGAATCCAATTGATATATTTCAAATTGAATATGTTTTGACATGACATTAATGCAACAATTCGATATTGAGTTATTAACACCCAATTATGCAAAAGACTTATTTTCAAATTAAATTAATTTCACTGTGAGATACACGCTACCAATGTTCAGTAAAATCAAAACAGTGCGTTATTATTCTAACAATATACCAAAATATACTAAAAATATTCCTAAGTCTATAATTGGTTTATGGTATGTGCAAGTACATTCATACCGAAATATACTAAAATATACCGAATACTATATTTGGTATATTTATATACTAGTACATAGTAAATATACCATTGATTAATTTCACTGTGATATACACTCTACCAATTTTCTTAAAATCAAAAAATCTGCGATATTATTCTAAAAAATATACCGTATAAATATACCAAATCGACATACCTAAAAAATACTGAAATATATACCAGGCTATAATTAATTTATTTTATATGCAACCTCATTCATACTGAAAAAAATACTAAAAATATACCGAAGGCTATAATTGGTATATTGATATACTAGTAAATTCTAAATATACCGTCGAGTGCAAAATCCACCAGATTGTCTACCAAAGTAACTAAGTTCCGACAATATACTACCGACATAATTGGTATATTAATGTATACCATTGAGTACAAAATATACCAAATTATTTATCCAAGACGCGACATCAGTTGATTTACATTTCCATTAAAGTCAACTTTTTACATAATATATAATATGTATAATAAATCGACTTATAATTTTTTTACTCAATTAAAAAAATGTTTTAATTAACACTTTTAAGTTAAATGGCTTTTTCAGTTACAACACAAATTTATTTATTTGCAATTTTTTTATTTTGAATTGACTTTTAAATATTTTTGAATTTACTTAAATATTTTTCCTCTAAATAATCTTTAAAAACTAATCAAAAATGTGACAAATTCTAGTGATTTATTATTTTGCCTAATATTCATTTAAAATTAAAAATGGTCAAGAGTTTAAATTGCCTTTTAAATATTATTAAATTGATTTCAATATCTGACAAGCTTTTAATTTAAATGAATATAAAACTTAACTTATTACATAATATGGCATAAATCTACTGATTTATTATTTGATCATATCTTTTTGCGTTTAAATCAAAATTTAATATTATCACGAGTTTAAATTGCCTTTTTAAATATTTTCAAATTTACCTGAAATTGTGTCAAGCGCAACTATTAAATCGAATTAAATCGCCGACAATTTGAAAATAAATTAAATGTAGATAATTGATTGGCTTGTTGGCCAATTCGCTTTGCTCAATTTCAATTTCAAATTGATGGATTAACTATATATATAAGTTAAAATAATATTTTTGCCTTTGCTTATTTATGCCAACTCATTTATCTGCTGCAATTGCATTGAGCATCGACACGTCGATTTGTTTGCTTCTGGTTTCAGTTTACAGCTGCAGGTTTAAACCATTTTAACATTGCCTTACAGCAATTAGTAGCTCAAATATAATGCACGTTGAATAATCGAAAAAGCGCAAATACCATTAATTAAATCACCAAATTTTGGCAGCACAAACAGACAGCAAACGGGACCACAGAGAGCTGATATTGTTGTTGTCGAAGCCTTGCGGCAATTCCGTTGAGTAGTCGTAACTTTAATTAATATTTGGCCAAATAATTTTTAGAGGAGTCAGGAAGTTGATATAATTAGCTGATGCCAACGCAGAAATATCTGTCAAACCAATAAAACGAGAGTAAACAATGTTTTATGAATACCCTGGAAATTGACGGGAAAAATGATGTTAGTACAAATGGGGTCGGATAGGCTTAAGGGTAATTTAAATTGAGTAACCATAAAGTGCAATATATAATAGCTAACATTTTTGGAAAAATTTAAATTAAAAGAGCTTTTCTAATAGTAAGGAAAAATTAAATGTGAAATATGCATCGAGTCAACAAAGTTTTAATTATTGTCTTTAAAGGTTCACAAATTTGTAGGTTTAATTAAGTATGGATAAACTCAAGAAATGAATAGGAAGTATAAGTAAACAAATATATGGAAGATTAGACTAAACAAGTAAGAAAGCTACAGTTGAGTGTGCTCGACTATGAGATACCCATTTCAATATTTTAAATAAAATATCCCTGAAATATTACAATTTACCGAAGGTTGATACCCATTTTGAATATTTTAAATAAAATACCGAAAAAATACTGAAATGTACCGAAGGCATATCGAAGTACTACACTCGAAATATGCAATAAAGGTGCAAATATACCAAATTGTTAGTCAAATAAGCTAAGAGTAAAAACTTTAGCCAAAGGATTTTTTCCACTGATTTTTTTTATTAATTTTATAAACCACAAAATTCAGCACGAAATCTAATTTATTAGAATGATATCTTAGATGAAACAAAAACATGAATTAGATAAGTTCTTGTAATTTTAAACCTAAAAATAAAAATTTATTGAAGATTTTCTGATATGAAATAAAAATTGAATAAACTCAAGAAATTATTTGCATTTTCGGAAGATTTGTATTTATATTTTTTCATATGTTAAAGCTCTTCATAATTATTCCAGTTTTTTAAAGTCAACAATTTAAGATATATTGGTATTAAGAAAAGCACAAATTGAAAGGATTTCTTTTTACCGTATAAGAACAATGAAAGTATGTCTTATGTTAGTTACCTATCCAACATAATTTCCACAGCATCTGTTAGTCGTGTATAGTATTAGCAGGTATCAACGTTGCTATCATATCATATTTGCTTTCAATTCTTTTGTGACTTTAAAGCATAAAATTACGTGTTGGCGAGCGAATCAAGCGTGGTAAAGTTCACGCCAAGGCAAATGGCATTTTGCAGCCAGGATCCATGACACGCCTCCCACGCAGCCACGCAACTTGTGGCACAAGGCAACATGAGGCAACAGAAGGCAGCAGACAGCCCACGCAGGATAAGCCAGTTAAACAGCCCACGGCAGCTGGTTGATGGCAGATGGCAGCTATGGCAGCTATATAGCCGACTCCTTGTGGCTTCTCAAATCTCCAAAGCTAAAGCTGCCGCTGCTGCTGCTGCTGATGACGTGGGTTTGCACTCAGTGGGTAGATAAAAATAGAACCACACAAGGAGAGACAGAGACAGAGAGAGCGAGAACTGTGTAATCAGCAAAGCCTCTGACTCTGTGGGCGTGGCACTGATAACAGTCTCGCTGCTTATTATTGCTGCTCGTTGTTCGACATGCAAAATGATTGAGAATCCATCGAAATCCATTCCCAGCAGCTGTGTCAGGACTATGCAAATAAGTTGCCATTTAAATGTTGGCTGCTGCAGCGCCCTGCTCCATCCTCCTCTCTACTTCCCCTTCCTCCTGCCTCCTCCTTCCCCCTTGCTGCTTCTCCCTCTCTTTCCCTTCCTTACACTTGTTGCGCATTATTGCTTGACTTGACATTGATGTATCTGGTGACAAACTGTTGCGGTTTATTATCGTTCGACTCGGCAAAGAAGGCAGAGAAATGGAGGGAGACTAAGAGAGAGTGGGAGTGTTGTAGTCACGTAGTTGGTGAACATGTCACAGCTGCAAGGATAACGCACACAGTTAGACAATCGATAAATCATGCTAATTGTTTCGCCAGATAATGCAGCAGGCTCTCAAGGATAAAGTCAGCTGCTTCTGCTGCTGCTTTGACTGCTTTGACTGACACATTAAATGATAATTCATTTCATAATTAATTTAATTGCTTGTGTCGTCGCACTCGCGTAATGGACGCCACGTTCCTCTAAATATACTCCAGTTGAATGACCCAAGTAAAAAAAAAACCGCTCCCACCCTCCTAAGCACACTTTCCTCCCTCTTACCTCCTCTTGACTTCCCTTCCTCGCAATTCGCAAATTTGAATTTTTTGCATGTGTGTTTTTTGTTTTTTTGGGGGGCCTGTTGATCTATGTGGCCGGCGTGTTAATTTACGATCAGGTTCTCTGAGTGTCACTAACCCGATTTCATCTGGCATTCGCCTGTGGTCTCCACACGCACGTGTTTCGAATTATGAGAGATAACCAAATGTCAATAGAATGCAAGCAAAACGCTTCACAAAGCAACAAGCTCAACAAACACACAACACAACACCGAACCCGAACCCGACACACAAACAAAAAAAAAGTGCAAAAGTGACTTATGAAGATCGTTATGATAATAATCTCTCCATTTTTTTGAGCATAACTCTTGCTTTTCGCAACTAATTGCCGCAATTTGTCAACTAAATTCTGTAATGGAGTTGCGAGTACTCACTTAGTATTTGCTTTATCCCCCCTTCCCTCCCCCTTTGAGAGTTCACAATTAATGTCTTGAAAGGTTATTGCACTGCAGTTAAAAGAGAAAGTTGCTGACATTGACAGTGTCTATAATATGGTTTTTGATAAGATAGGTTTGCAAATTATTTATGTTTTGTCTAGCTATTCTGAAAGTTTCAGCTTGATCAAATGGAAAATAGAGATGATATTGGAGTAAGAGACTAATGTGATATTCAAAATCAGTCAATCTATTTTCAACTGTCTTACATCCTCTAAAATTATTTCTTAAATATAACACATATTTGACAAATATTCAAATCTTTCTTAAAACTTATTTTTGCCCTGTTTAAATTCCCCTAACATTTTGAAATTCTCAGCTAAAGATATATTATGAGTTGTCTTTATGAAACTTGCATTGTTTTTTGTACATTTTCACTATTTCAATTTATTAACCTTTTTTCTTTGAATTCTGTAACATTCAGAAACTTCAAATGGAAAATCACAACAAAGATTGCATTATAGTTAATAGTCTAATATTCTATTTGTATACCCGCTACCCACCTTTTTATATTTATTTATTTGTCGACAATTCTGTCCTCTATTTTCAGAATGAGTGATCAGTTAATGATCAATTTATTCAATTTATTTCAAAGTGACTGAAGTTATAGAAGTTTGTATTAGTAAATTCTAATTTGTTTCTTAAATATTTTTACATTTTTTAAATTTAATTATCTATTACTTTTATGTTCCAAACTTTCAGAATTATCCAATGGAAAATGGCAAACTGGTGCAGAATTATATTCACAATAAAATCTATATATAATATTTTTCAATTATCTCAAATCTTTTAAGAACATGTTTATGTTGAATTTACGTCTTACGTCTTAAAG
Organism: Drosophila kepulauana; assembly: GCA_023558455.1. Classification (NCBI taxonomy): domain Eukaryota; kingdom Metazoa; phylum Arthropoda; class Insecta; order Diptera; family Drosophilidae; genus Drosophila; species Drosophila kepulauana. The sequence goes on from CM042369.1 coordinate 42,400,661, forward strand.
TGATCAAACGAAAACTGTCAACTGAATATGTACCCATTTAAAAATACAGAATTGCGTTTTAAAGAAAATGTGTACAATATTTATCATGTCTGAATTTAAGCTAAATCGCCTTGAAACTGATTTCAATTTATTTACATTATTGCTTTGACTTTATATTTAACAATTTAGATTTCTTTTTTAAATTCTATGCTTCTATTATTATTTTTTTGTTAATTACAACTCATATTTATGTGCTGTTCGGTGTGAGAAATAATCTTACCCAATTAGAAATATTATTTTAAAACATATTTGTATTAAACTGTATTAGAAATTAAATTTTTACTATTACAATATCACAGGGAATAGCTTCGATATTAACGTTGAAATACACTTTTATATTTTTATAAGATAGTATTTCATGTTTTTTAAGTTGTGTCTAGGTATTCTGAAACTTTCAGCACGATTAAATGAAAAATGTCAACATATATGACTTTGGAATTAATAGTCTAATATGATATAGAACACTCATTATTCATTTCATTTAAAAATACTCTGCTTTCGAACTTTAATTTCGATTCTATTCCCTGTGATATTGCTCATTTGTTTAGCCTCTGTTAAAATGCGAACTATTCTCCCCAAACTTGGAGAACAATTGAATAATCAATGGCACTCGATTTCAGCTATTCGCAGTTGCAGTGGCAATAAACAAAGCACTTGTATTGCGAATAGCGAATAGCTGTGGCCAAATGATTAACGATGGAGCACCACAAAGCTAAACACGGGCAATCAATAAGCTTTATCAAGTTTCGGGGGCAGCGTCCAACTACCGAGTATGATCAGCTGCAATTTGTTGCAAATGTTTTTATCGAAACCGAACGCTTTGTTGCTCCTCCAAAAACTGGACGACAACGATTCACATAAATTTTCATTAGTTTTTGCCCACACTAAAGGGGAGGGGAAGATAAAAGTGTGGAGTATATACGCAATGCCATTTGGAAGTGATGGGGTTAAGTGGAGCTCTGCCACCGCCTTTCCCTCCCACATTTTACCTCCCTCCCACGTTACGATTTCCATTGAGCGAAGCCATGACACTCGCTTGTGCAGTGCATCGAATACATAGTCGAGAATATATATGCCAATGGCCTGCTCTATATAGTGTATATAACGCGTAGAGTACGCTCCTTTTATATACTAAATGTAGTATATAGTATATACACACTTTTCCCGGCTCTGTACAGTTGCTTCCACTTCCAGTTGCAGTTGTGTGCGCCACGTTCCATTTACGAGTCGAAACGAGCAAACTGTGTCCATTACTCCCCCTCCCTCTCTATCTCTTCCTCTCTCTCTCTCCCTCCCCGTTTGAAGCTGTGTATCTGGCAGTTAACCTACGAGCTCAGCTACAATGGCATAAACATCTCGTAGCTACATTGTTGCAATAAAATATTTACAAGATACATTTGCTTTGTTCCATACCAAGTTCTTGCCACACTGCCACACGGCATCTGTGGCAACAAAAGTTACATTTGCTGCCACTGCTGCTGCTTGGCTCTGTTATGAAAATGCCGCACGTTCCTACCATTTCACAACTCTCCTTTCCCTTCCTCCCTTACTTTTCTCCCCTCAACCATCTTCACTTCGCTTGTTCTTTGGTTTTTTGTGCTTATCCTGTTGCTGGTTAACGCAGACTGCGAAAAGTATCTCTCTCGGTGGCTAATGGATGCCTCGCAAATTTTTGTTCTTTCAAATTCATTTTTTTTTTCATAATTTAGCTAATGAATTTGCATTCCTGAGTCTAATCTCACTCATCAAATGCCTAAGTAATGCATAACAATTTATTTGAAAAAAAAGATTGAAATTAAAGGAAAATAACTAATTTGTGAAAAATGTTATATTTCACTTCCTCAACAACGGATATTCATTTCGAACTACTGGAAATGCAGAAAGTTTTCAAATTTAGATAAAAAAAAATTAACATACTGTACAATAAAATACTATAATATACTATATTATTGTACATAAATAGAACAAATGTTATAAATAAACACTTTTAGTACTATAAATACTGCACTATAAATTAAATAAATAAATACTATAAAATACTAAATATATCATAAATGATATAAAATACTATAAATACCACAAATACTATACTATAAATACTATAAAATACTATGTATACAAAAAATACTGTGAATACTAAATATACCATAATACTATGAATACTAAATATACCATAAATTATATAAAATACTTAAGCTGAAGACCTTCGCTGCCATTGCTTTAACAATAGCGTTAGTATTAATTTTAATTATAGCTAACCTTCGTATAAATAAAATATAAAATACTATATATACCATAAATGCTATACTATAAATACTATAATTACAATAAAATACCATAAAATTCTATAAAATATTTCAAATGCTGCAAATTATTATATTTTACTACATTTTGGTATAAATTGAAGTTGAAGTAGAAAAAAAACTGAACCCTAACTTATTTAAACTTGTAAACTAAGCAGAAATCAATATTCAAGAAATTATAATAATCTATATGAACGAATGTTAATTTCTGAATCATATGGATATAAACAAGTATCTTATTTCTGGATAAGTTAAACCGAATCGAAACTGAATCCCGATTATTTATTAATGCAATATTACTATTATATACAATATATAAACCCATATTTATTTCTAAATCTTATCTTTCTGAAAAGTAAGAATAAAAATGTTTAAGAAATCATAATAAAAATGTCTTTAATTTATATTTGTTTAACTTTTAAAGTTAATTTTAAGCTTGAGCTAATATAATTAATAGTTTTTACAAGTAATTATTATTATTAATTTTAAAAAGTATAAAATCCTGGATATAATAAGACTGCAAATTAAAAACTTAATATAAAACTGCTTAAGGAAATATATTTTATAAAATCCTTAATTTCTTTTCTTTTTCTTTTTTGTTAATGTTAAATGTTGTAGTATCAAAATGAAGCCCAAACTTAACAATTAAATTGATTTCACATTACATATATCTAAACTGAGTATTATTTTCGTACTATTTTAAATTTAAGCATCAAATTAAAGCTACAAACTAAAAAGAAAATTAATATTTAAAAAGTTTTTATACTTAATAGAAGTAGAGAAGCAAAGAAGTTTGTAACTGAGTCATAAATAGTTTGCTGACTTGATTCATAAACATTCTTTCACCCAGAAAATAATACAAATTCCCAATAAAGAAACCACTTAAAGTGCCAGATGTACAAAACGAAATGATGGCAATCGCTTTGCTGTATGACTCGGACAATTATTTATGAATCAGGAAATGTTTTAAATACATCAGATTTGTTCAACTAGAAGTTTAAGCGTTTTAGCCAGATTTGCAGCCAAAGTAAGTAACAAATTGTGTGTTTTAGCAGCTTTAAAGCGGGCTAAATGAATCATTTGTATGTGTGTGTGTTTGTGTGTGTGTGTGTGTGTAGGCAACTTGATGAATTTCTATTCAGTTTGTAGCGCCAAAGAAACGTAAACTTTGTTAACTTTTTACTCGCTTGCAATCTTGGGCCACACATCAAGCCATAACTCGGCTTAGTTGGCTTATCTGCCAACCCCTTTCTCCTCCCACTCTTTCTCCCTCTCTCCCACTCTCTCTTTCGTCTCGCTCTTCAATTACAATTCTCGCTCAGCTCAGTTGAGTTGAGCTCAGCATCATTCAATGTAAAATTCATTTACGTTGTGTCCTGTTTCAGTTTTACGTTACGCTACGCGTTCTATATACGTCTTATGTAATCACTGTCTGACTGTGTGTGTGTTTATCTGTGTGTGTGTTGCAGCTGTGTGTGTGTGTGTGTGTTTGTGTATGTGCATCTGCCATTTACCGTCATCGTCCATTTACGAGTGCCAGTGACGTAACTCACGACGCCGAGTGACGAATGTTTATCCTCGTTGCACTCCCTTCCCCCACTCCCGCCCCTCTGGCCGGCCCACGCCCACTCATGACCCACGCCCACGTAGCGTAAATCTTCGTGCTGACGCTTCGTGAACGTAGTAACCTATATACGAATCGTCGTCACAAGCCGAACACACGATTTACACCCACGTCTATCGCTCTCTCTCTTTCTTTCTCTCTCTCGGTCTCGCTCTATATACACCGCTCCCCCGCCCCCCCTTTTCTCTGGGCTTTGGCCTGTTGCAGCCGTCGTCGGTCGTGGATTTTTCCATAAACTATGACGTCACAATGAGCGATTGGCGAGCGAGACACGCGTCTGCAGCTGTTGGTTTTGCGTTATTACGTATACGCCGTGTATACGGCGAGAGCGAGAGCGAGAGAGCGCTCGTAATAAGCGTGTCTAGGTCTAGGCGACGCTTGGGCGTCATCGGCAATTGGACGCGGCTGTAAAGTGTAACCAATTTGGCCAAAACACGTGTCAACCATCAAAGCAGCAGCAAGTCAAGAGTCAAGCCACCTTTTGGTCATGGCCCATTTAACATCGTCTACGTCTCCGTCTAAACTGTCGTCACCAACACTCGCATTACACGTTGCCAAAGATCAAATGCAACTCGAATCACTTCTCACATCACTTCCATTGATCAACGCGAAAAAGAGGGAAACCGGGTTAATAGGACACTGCAAAAGAAAATGCCATCAAACTGGAAAGGCGACGTATACGTAATATATGTACATACGTATACTTGATATGCCGGAGTGTAGGTCATGTCATTGGTACAGTTGCGACAACGACAGCCTGTAGCTCGCCTGACATTTCACTGTGTCAAATGTGCACAACCAACAAAAAAAGGAGGGGAAAAAAAGCGACACAGAAAAATGACTAAAAACAACAGCACATAAAACGGGGCGATTGAAATGATAGACGACAGGAATGCTGTGGGAACCAGGCATGAAAGGGCGCAAAATAACAGAAGAATGTGGAAGCAAAGAGCGAGAGAGAGATACATAGAAAAAGAGAGAGTTAGGGGGGGGGGGGGGGACAACATGAAAAGGAAGCGTTGCTAACAACAAAAGGCTTATAAATCGAGTAGGCGAAAAGAAAAATGTGCCACATAGTTGAATTTATTTCAATATATTTATAACAGGCCTGTTTTCTATTAGGTTAATAATATTTAAAAATTAAATTTAAATAAAGCAATTTGTAATATGTACAAGTCGAGAAAAACTATATTTTTTTTAAGTTTTTATACATATATAATAATAACTTGATTGTTTCCTTAGGGTGATATAAATTTAAATTTAAGCAATTAATAACAATATATGTTTTGTATATTTAAGGATAATCAGAAAGCTTTAATGCATTCAACTCTAAATAGATATTAGCATATAATTTTGTTCATTTCTTTTGTTATTCTATCACACTTTCAAATAACAATCAATTATTTATTTTTTTATAATATTAAATCTACTACTAAATACTAAATTTAATTTACAGAAAAGAGTGTGCTGTCTGCTAAGGACTTCGACTTAACATTCAATTAAAATTTTACATTTTAACATATTACTTTTAATTTAAAAATATATTTATATAATTCTAATACTTTTTATATATAACTATTTTCATTTTTAAAAGCCTAAATAACAAAATTTACTTGAATAATAGTTTGACACTATTTGAATATTCTTTTCAGAATATAGATGAATGTTTTTTAACTTAGTATGAGAACATCTACTTTAGTGCTACACTGATTTACATTAAATATGATATTTTAAATAGTGAATTCAAACTCAAAATAACGATATGATGTTCTTTAATATTAAAATTTGTTTATTAATAAGTGTGAAGACTTCTAATAAATGACATTTATCAAAAATATTTGACTATCGATAGATCAGCTATTGATAGTAAAATATTTGTGATAATTGAAATGCAATTGTTTGTTAGACTTTACTTCTTATTGTGACATAATTTAATTTAATAATTTTGAAAAGTTGATTTGATAATATTAAAGATCAAATTGAAATTCCTTCTCCTTTCGATAGTTAATTTATTGTTCATCATTGAATATCGATAGCATATATTTAGTGTCAAAAATTTACTATCGATAACAGAAATATTTGAGTTGTGATAATTACTTAATTGTAATATGATTTAATTTAATTTGTTTAAAGGGTAAATTCGACCTTAACGTTAAAGTTTAAATTTGATCATTGTAACTAGAACTAATGTCGATAGTCAATTGCTCTTATTTCTATTACTCATACTCATGCTCTCGTTGGCATTCTACGATCAGAGTGAATCATTCTTTGTACTCGAGTTATTATGCGATTGCAATTAGAGTTAATTGGAGAGCAAGCATAAGATTGCAGCAGCTTGTAATTATTGCCAGCATTAAGCATTCGGAATATATATGCATAATTATTCATAAGGGAAAAACAGCTGTTTCACAAAGACGCTGCGAATTGATTCGTATTCTAAATTTATTTTCTTCGTTTGCAAAGTGTTGTTGAATAGATTTGCTTTTGCGATGGTATTCAATTTGATTTGCATATTCTCGAGTGTTGCATTCATTACGGGGAAAGAGTGAGGGAGAGGGAGAGGGAGAGGGAGAGATGGAGAAAGATAGAGAGAGGAAGACAGAGAGAGATGGTGGAAGAAAGGAAGAAAAAGCGAATGTCGCCAGCATGATGAGGCAAGTGACAAGTGGCAATAGCAACTGGCATGTGGCATTTGGCAAGTTGGGTGGTGCAATGTGTTGCACCCTCAAGTCCAAAGTCCATTCAGTCAGCTGCCTACGCAGGCCTAGACCAAGAACTGTTGCACTTGGTTGGCTGTCGTTGTTGCTTCTACTTCTGCCGCTGCCTCTGCTTCTTCTTCTGCTGCCATTATTAGCACTTTCCGCTATCGCTGCTTCAGCTTTTGCTGCTGCTGTCGTCAGCGTCAGCTTTCAAAAAGTACATATTTAAGCGACGCTTGCAGCGCGTTTGCCGCTCAGTCGGTCAGCGGCAGTTTGCATTTCCATAGCTCTTGAACTTGACAACAAAAACAGAACTCAATAAACAAAACAGAATATAAACAATCAGTGTAACAAAAACTCGCGTGTGTTTTGAATTTTTTAACAGTTTGTTGTGAGAACATTTTTTCGAATAAAAAAGTGAAATTCGCGCCATTTTCAAGGACAGACGGAGTCGCAAGTTTTTCCCGGATCCGGATATGAAAAAGGTGATTCCTCCGAAAACATTCTAGATAGAGCTCAGGCTGCAAATGTCAGCGTGGCAAAGGTCAAAGTTGCAACAACAACAACAACAACAAAATAAAGCCGCAGCCAAAACAAAGCCAAACACACACACACACACACAACACCTGTGCTATCTCTGCCTACACACTCATCTACATCAAACACAAACAAACCCCTCAACCGCCCCTCGCCTCGCCCCCTCCCCCTTCGCCTAGCGCTTTTTTAAAAGGTCATGTGGCACAATGTCGTCGTCGTTGCCTCGTCGTTATTCTTGTTGTTGCTGCGCAGCTGCAGCAAAAAAGCAGCGAAAGAACTAGAGAAAAAACCCAACAAAGTGTCGCCTCCCCAACCTCCCCCACGCAATCCCCCCTCCTCAGCCCCCCTTTGGTGGCAAAGACGGTCAAACATTTTTGCTGCGACGCAATTGGAAAACATATTCATGCAATCATCAATTGCGCTTTAAGAAAATGCTCGTAAATGGGTGAAAGCGCCAGCTAGCAAAAAAAAGGGTAAACAATGCAGTGAAAGAGCACCCAGAGATACCCTGTAAAAATTGAAATCGTGTAGGGAAAAAACCAACTCATATTGAGGCCAGCAATAGTTAAATAGTTGATTGCAATATAAACTAAACTAACCTAATAATAAACTAACTTCAACTTGAGTAGTAATTAAATAAAAAAATAAATTTAAAAAACAAATTTAATGTTTAAGTACATAGGTCTATGATTAACTTATTTCTTATATATATTAATATATAAAATTTTTAAATCTTAAACACCAAAAACTACTCAATAATATCATTATTCTTTTATACATTCTTTTTTATCAGAATTTTAATTTTTCCTAAACTAAAACAACAAAAAATTTTCAACAACCAAAATTTTTATGAAAAAGTTTAAGGATTACTTATTGCAATTTTGAACACATAAATACAACTCAATTATTTTTTATTCACAATTCACTCAAAAATCCATTTTTAATTTTTTTATAATTTAAATTTTTAGCCCCAAAAACTACTCAAAAAACCTTTAAATTCTTTTTAAATTTTTTTTTTTAATTTTAGCCCCAAAAACTACTCAAAAAACCTTTAAGTTCTTTTGAAAATTCGTTTTTTATTAGAATTTTAATGTTCCTTAAAGTTACAAATTCAACAAAAAAAAAAAAACTTATGAACAAATTTAAGGATTTCTTATCATAATTTTGAATTAATACAACTTAGTAAAAAATATTTCAATAATTTTTTATCACAATTTTTTTTTAAGACTCTACTGTAAATAAAAAGATTTATTTAATTTCGTATGTGAATTCGTAAAAAAATTATCATTTACAATAGAAAGCAAACTTTAAAAATTTAGTATTTATTTTCAAACAGGTTTTTGAATTAAAAAAATATTTCTTTATTGCTTCAATAAAACAAAAAATTGTTCTTAATTATAATAATATATTTCTCATATTTTTTTGCTTAAATATTATATAACAATTTTACCATTTTTATTATATTTCGTTTTAAATTGACTTTGCGTAATGCACATTTACAGGGTCAGTATATGTATTTGTATTCAGAGAGTATGTTGACGTTGCACCCCAATAGCTGTCGCTCTTAATTAAAAACGCATTTCCAATGTTAAGTTTAATTGCAATTCGCCGAGATTTAATTAAGAATGAGCTCGTAAATGTTAATTATTGTTTCTCTATTTGCTATTTGTTATTTGCCATGCCTGAAGAAATTGCGCATAATGCCACTGGTGAAAACCCTGTAGAGAAGGGGGGCGAAGAGAGTTTTCAGCTGTCCTAAACTATCCATAACTTGGCTGTGTTTTTTGTAGTTTATGGAGTTGCAGTTGGAAATACTTTTAGTTTATAATAATGTTGTAAACAAATTTACGTTTGCATTTGGCACTTGGCACGCTAATTGGAAAAGCTGCAATGATAGAGAGAGAGAGAGGTGTGAATGTGGGTAGTGAAAGGAAGTGGTGTGTAAAGTTTGTTCGACAATTTGCCATGGCAGTTGCAGGTTCGCTGCTGTGGCGCCTCTGTCAATTTTTTATTGTGCACATATCGTCATATCGTACAATATCTCATGCAACGCCCACTGAAAGAGTTTTTTTATACCCGCTAGCCATATGGTGGAAGGGTATTATAACTTTCTGTTTGTCTGTCTGTCCGTCTGTCCGTATGAAACACTGGATCTCAGAGACTATAAGAGATAGAACTATAATAATTTTGGACAATATTTGTTATGTTTGTATGCAGATCAGGTTTGTTTCAAATGTTTGCCACGCCCACTTACGCCTCCCCAAATCAACAAAAATCGAATAACAAGCGTAATTTTAAAGCTAGAGCTGCGAATTTTGGTATATATAATAACAACTATAGTAATTGTGATTCCTGAAAATTTGTTTGCGATCAGATAAAAATTGTGGAAGTTATTAAAGAAATACTTTTGTATGGCAATCCAATAGTTTATTTTGAATGTGGTACTATATCGATATACCAAATATACCATTTGTATTTTTTAGTATGTTTATGGTATATTATTTTGGTACATTTCGAGAATAATACCACAATATTTTGTTCTTATTCAAAATGGGTAGCAGGTATCCCACAGTCGAGCACACTCGAATGTACTTTTCTTACTTGTTTCTATTTCGATTTCTTCTTCTTTTTTTTCTGATTGCACGAACTCCGTACGTAATGCTCCCCGTTGGGTTCGTTTCGCGTTTTGCGTTTAGAATTTATTAATACTTTACCGTTGTACTTGATTTTTTAATTGACCGTCGCGAATTCGCTTGGCGCCAATTTCATTTTCACGCCGCCTGGCGCCAAAAACTCATTCGAAATTCGAACCCTCTTTGGGAATGGGTTACGCTTTGTTTATGGCCCTATCCTAGGAGTGTGTGGTCTCTCTCTTTATGTGTGTGTGTGAAAACTCGAATGTGGGTGTTAATTTGATTATGTTTTTCACTTTGATTGTTTTTTCACAGCAGCAGCAGCGAACACAGGCGCTCATAAACAACTATTTGCTGGCATATTAATGCCTTTCGTTCTCTCATTTTTTTTGCTTTTTTAACTTTATATTTACTCCGAGACACTTCCCGTTATGCTGGCAATGCGATACTTGCTGTGTTTTACAACTGCAGTTTGAGCTTTGAATACTGCAAATTTCTTGGGCATCGCTGCAGCAAAAGTCGAGTTATGAACAGGTTAATGGAGTAATTCTGGAAGTCAGGTAGTTTGGTGTTTTACTTTTATTGTTCTGTGTGAAATGTTTGGCGATTGCTTAAGTTGCAGTCGAGTATTACTTAATTTTCAAAATGTTTCTTAAATTACATAAAGGTAAATAACAAAATTTATTTCGTGAAAAGTATGAGAAAAGACAATCTTAACTTTTTTCTTTACCATAAATGCTATACACAATTATTTTTTCTGTCTCTTGACTTGCTTTAAACATTCTTCATGCAATGTTAACTCCACTGTTTGTAGTGCTAAAATTGGTCAAATTTATCAATATCGAATATTATTTTATTATAAAACATTTTTTTTTAGTTATATAACATTTTTTACATATATCGTAGTTTTAAGTAGTACTAAAGTGATGAAATGTATTATAATAATAAATAACTCTATAATAAATTACCGTTTTTTTTTATCTTATTAGTTTCTTTTTATATATTGTGATCTTTTCAGTATTATCAAAATACTGAAACTTATCTACAAATATCAAAACTGACTCTAACATGTAATGATAGAAGAATTTCAGTAGTGATAAAATCCTGAAACGCATCCAAAATAACTCTAACATATAATAGAGTAATTTTTTATTAATCCTTAATACATTCATCATATAATCCACACTTTTCAGTAGCGCTAAAATACTAAAACGTACCTTTATCAAAGATAACTATAAAAACCTAAAATTCTTTCTAAAATTATGTTACATTCTGCTCCCACTTTTCCGTACTTTCAAAGGATTGAAACTTATCTATATCAAAGAGTACTTTATTAACTATAAGATTTACAATTTTATACCGATCTTTTTAATTAAAATTTAGTTACGATTAGCAACTTATCTATATCAAAGATTACTCCATTAACAAGAAGTTCTATAAATTTCACAGCGATCACTTTCATAACAATTCAGTAACTATTAAGTTTGTAAAGAGGCAACTACTCTTAACACTCTGTGAATGAACTGTGACCTCGTCAACTGTGAAATACGATATGATGAAAGAATGATCTTCCGCATATAGAGAGGAATGCAGAGGAATGCGTTGGCCCCTAAGGCTAAAATGAATATTCAGGGGCCGCGCTGATAACTGATCATTAAACAAAATGAACATTTTGTCGCTTTCACTGGCCAAATTGTAAAACTGGCAATCATAATTAACAAACGTTTTAACGTTTATTTTTTTTTTGTGAGTTTGCCTTGGGATTACTTTGCTCATTTGTAGAGACTAAAGAGTGGAGAGTGGAGTGTGGAGACTGGACAGTGGAGTATGGAGAGTGGAGACCACGCCAGGGTCGAGCTATAGTTTTTTTCCTGCGCTCTGGGCTCTTTATTAATGGGCTAACTTAGTGACAACTAAATGAGTGTTGCTTCAATTTAGTCATAAAAATCGAATGCGAATACAAATACGAATACTAAAATATATTCGTAACCGGTTAGCGTGTGAGAGAGAGAGAGAGAGAGGTGAGGGGAAGCCCCGAGGCGGCCAATTAAACGGAACAGGTGAACAAAGTGATCAGCGATATATGCGAGAGATGAGATCTCTATAGACCAGAGAGAGAGAGAGAGAGAGAGAAGAAGGTGTTACGGAGGTCTAAAACAAACCCAAAACGCTGTTCAAATATGCGACGTTCATTTATCAACTTTGAAATTCGCGCTAATGATTCGGAGAATGCGTGAGCCAAAAACTCTTCGATTTTTGAGAAATTGTTGTTTTATGCTAAGCAACGATTACAACAACATTGGCAACAACAACAATCATAACAATATTATTTTTGTTTTCGGGGTCCCCAAACAAGTGGCTCGAAGAAGAAGTCTCTTGACTTTGGTTTCGCCCGATTTTTATGCAAATCTCAAAAGCGAGTCGTATTTATTTTTATTTGTATTTCTATTAAATTTTCAGCTTTTGGCCCAGGCGACATTGTGTCTCGTCTTGTTGCCCATTAAAAATGCTAATTTCCAAAATATTTTGTGCCAAACCACCAACAACAACAAAAACTACAACTTTTTTTTTGTTTGCTCATTAACAAATGAATTAGCCAAAAAATGCTAACAGCAAAAATCGATAAACAACAACAAAATGAAGCTTACCAAAAATACGAAAAATAAAATATATTTCTTTTCGTACATTTATTGAGAAAAACTCGAACGCAGACAAATTAAAAATTAGTGAGAAACCAAATAAAATAAAATCAAAAACCCATAAAAAAAAAAAACGAAATAAATAAATTGAAACTAAATTTAAATAAAGTTGCAAATTGATTTGATTGTTTCGAACCATAAAATTTAGGCATCAATTTTGCCGCAACTTTTTTTTTGTGGTTTTTATTCGGTTCTATAACAATTGAAAGTTGTCGAGAATACGACACCTCATCGTTTGTCATTTGAAATACCCACAACAAGATAGTATGAACAAAATAGACTATTCATAACTCGACTTCCTGACACGAAAATGCTATCAAATTTTAGGCAAATAAAGCTGACTGCAGTATCTTTTCTATAACACTGCATTGGTCTATCTACAAATCGAGATATGACGCAAAACTCAACATAAACTAAAGTATTTATAAGTCAAGTTCTTGATAAGGAAACTTTTACCAAAAGAAAAAGATGAGAACATTTCATTGTACTATCTAAAAGTTTTGATAGGAATAAATAACACGATATATACTATTTATAACTCCATTTTTTGACATCACATTTTAATCAAATTTTAATCAAACTCTGTTTAATGCAATATCTCTTCTTTAGCATTGCATTGGTCTATCTAATAATCGAGATATGACGCAAAACTAAACTATTTTTAAGTCAAGTTCCTGATAAAGAAACTTTTAATAAGAGAAGAAAGGTTAAACATTTCATTGGACTAAAAGTTTTGATAGGAATGAAAGACAAGATATAGACTATTTATAACTCGAGTCTCTGACTTCACATTTTAATCAAATTTTCAATGCAATATCTTTTCTTTAGCATTGCATTGGTCGAAATATGACGCAAATCTCAACATAAACTAAACTATTTATAAGTCAAGTTCTTGATAATGAAACTTTTACTAAGAGAATCAAGGTTGAACATTGGACTATCTATAAGTCTTGATAACTATTTATAACTTGAGTTCCTGACTTCAGATTCCAATCAAATTTTAATCAAATGTTGCTGACTTCAGTCGTACCTTAAAAACATAACATTAGACACTTTACCCCCAATGAGTATCGTACCAATTTATTTATAGAACAAACTCAAAGATAAAGTTACTGCAAGTTGATCGTAAATCAAGAAGCTCTGCGCTCATCACATGACAAATTTCCGCCCAAAAATAGTCGAAGTAGATAGAACAACACAACAGATAGTCTATTATTATATGGCTATATATTTAGATCAATTAAAAGTGTCGAGAATTTATCGCGTCGTCATAACTCTTCATGTTTTTCGTATAATTGTTTCATTATGGCAAGATATATGTCACGACAATCGCTATAACTCATTCATAACTCACACAACTTCGAATCGAGTGACTATATAGCATATATTGTCACCTCATCAGTCATAATCTGAATAATCGAAAAATCAAATCGGGGCCAAATCGGACTACATACTATTTTTAGTAGCACTCACTACTGATGAAATTCTTCTTTCAATTTTTTTCTGTGTTTAGACTTTATCTTATCATCGCATATTTAAGACCAGATTATCGGGTTTTTGTGTGCATGAGTGCGACGCTTTCAGATGCGTGATTGCTACAACAACAACAGCAACAGCAACAACAACAGCAACAAAATATATCAACAAAAAATGCTGCCAGAAATTTGCATTCAAATTATGCGCCGCATAACTCGTAGTTGCAACAACAACAGAGAGTAGAGAACAACAAAAGTGGCAGAAAATGCTGTTGTGACGAAACAACTGCGACGTCGACGCCGACGTCGACTGCGCGCGCTCTGCTGCCGCCAACTGCAGTGCGCCGTGCCTTGTCTGGCCCTCAAACGTTGTTTCCCCTTAAATTTAATGTTTTGTTTTCGCTGCGTCTCGCTCGCACGCATACGCTCGCGTGCCCTCTCGCTCGACAGCATGTTCGACTTCCGTTCGTTTTGTAGTAAAAACGTAAACGAGAGCAGCAGATAGACAAGTGAATTTTCACACACACACACACACACACACACACACAGACGCAGACGGCACAGACATGAACGAAAAATGCGCGCGCTTTGTGCAGACCTTTGTGAAATGGAAACCAACAACAAGGAACGCAATGGAAAACGAAACAGCATAGCACAGTGTAAGAGAGAGTGTGGCGGAGGCGCGAGCGCTCGCAATGAACTGTGGAGCGTGTGTGGAACGTGTGTATCATGTGGAACAAATGCAAAGAGTGGAATGCTCGCTCGCGTGTGGATCACAACGCAACTTCGATCGCAGCGCGAATAGTTTAAATTCCACTCTGGTATTTAATTGGGGGGAAACACACACGCACACACACACACACACAGCCATGGGCACGCACTGCATAAATGAACAAAACCCAAATATGCGCTACAGACAATCGAAAGCTCGAGAGGCAAATCTTCTGAGTCACAGTTTTTTCTTTTTTTTTCCCTTATTTCTGCTGACGAATTTGTTTACAAAATGCAAAAAAATCTCCGCAGATCACAAACAGAAAACACAACAAAAAAAACCCAATTCAAGATAAAAATGCAGAAAAACAAGTGCGTCATCTGTCCATAAATAATGCAATTTCACAATGGTAATTTCAAAATAAAAATTCCATTCTAAGAACTTTCACGAAAGAAGGAATTGAATTAAATTGAAAGTAATTTAAATATTCCCTAAGCAAAAATGCTACTTTTAGATAAATTAAATATTAAATAATATATAAATATTATTTTCATAATTTCGTATTTATTTACAATACAAATTTATATTATTATTTAAGCTACATAAATTAAATACATTGGGAAACTGTTTCATGCCAAGAGTTGTTGCTGCTGCTCTGTAGCTTCTTGCAGTCTCGTGCTGCAAGCGAGAATGGCCCACAGTCCACACAGTTTGCCATTGGTTCACATGGAAACGGAACACACACAGTGCAATTGCTGCGTTGCCTCTCTGCTTGGCGCGTTCCATTGCCCATCGTTTCAGTTGGTGTTCGTTGTTGGTTTACTTAGGCTAGCCTCTTGATCCAGCTCAGTTAGTTCAATTTGAAACTCTGTAGCGTTTGGTTGGAAGCGCGCATCGCGAACAAAACACAAAAGAAAAACTCACAAACTAAACTGACGGCCGCCCTTCTATACAACAATTTTTCGCCTGGTCGTTCGTTTGTTTCTGTTTTTTTTTCTCCTCGTTTTATTTTGGAAATTCGCGCGCGCCAAACTCTAAAAAGGAAGCCAAAAGAGCAAAGAAAATAAATAAAAAAGAACATCAAGAAGAAAACATTTTTCGTCGTGTGTTTACGTCTAGTGTTTTTATGTGTGTAAAACCTATATAAAGAAATGGCAAAACTAATAATAACAAAAACTGTAAATGCCTAAAAATTCAAAACAAAACTAAAAAGTGACTAAACGGTATTTATAAAACCAATTCATAATTAAAATCATTTCGCTGAAAACTTCTTCAGTTTTTGTGTTGTGTGTGTGACTGTGTTTTGGGATCTTGGAGGAGTTCCTACACACCACCTGCCACACCCCCAAACGGCCTACTCATGAAATGCAAAAGTTGGTGCAACAAATTCAACAAAATTGTTGGGCGAAAATTCAAGTACATAAAGGTAAATATTAAAAAAAAATTACAAGTCATAATTATGAGCAGAAATTTAATTTTTGCAATATAAAAAGTTTATTGTGAAATTGTTTGCATTGAGGAAATAATACAATTTTAATACCGAATTTTATTTAAAAAAAAATTCAATATTTTTCTAATACAAATTTAATTTTAAAATTTTTTTTGAAAATTTTAGAATTTTAATACCGAATTTTATTTTAGAAAAATTCAATTTTTTTCCAATACAAATTAAATTTTAAAATTTTTTTGAAAATTTTAGAATTTTAATACCGAATTTTATTTTAGAAAAATTCAATTTTTTTCCAATACAAATTAAATTTTAAATTTTTTTTTGAAAATTTTAGAAAGTTAAATTTGTTTAATGTGAGAAGTTATTTTTATTTCTCTTTGAAATATTTCTTTTACAAATAAATAATGTTTTTCTTAATTTAAATAATAAATTTCAAGTTAATTTTAATGTTATTTTTAAATTAACTTAAAGATTTTGAATATTTTTTGAAACCAAAATAAAAACTTTTTCAAAAACATTTCAAACAACTGACAAAATAAATTTTGGACACTCAGACAGCACTTAAAATAAAAAAACAGTTCAAAGTCGCATTAAAAGTGCGACGTAAATAAATTTATAATAAAAAAATTAACTTTAGACATAACATTAAAAAAAAGCATTGCAATTAAATAGTCAGTTTTTGTTGTTGTTTTTTTGCGTGTTTGTAAATTCTTAAAATACTCTCTAAATGAAATTTGAACAAAAATGGGAGGGAAAAAACAATTAAAAATGTTGTTGGTAAACAAAGTAACAACAATAATAAATTTCAAATGAAATTGTGTTCGTTGAGGAGAGCAGCTGTTTTTTATTTTTATTTATTTTTTGTTATTTCATTTTTTATTGACAATTAAAATAAGCAATAAGGCAACAAGATGCAATAACAACTAAATAATAAATCAATTTATTTATTTATTTCATTTTCACTGTAATCAGCCGACGCTTGTTGTTCCCCAACATCACCCTCTCCCCTCCCTTCTCATGCTGTTTCTCCAGCTTCTCAGCGTCCCTCGTCTCGCGTGTCCCACTCCCACTTTGTTTCCTTTTTTTTCGCCTTTCACTTGTGCATGTCTCTGTTGCTCACACAGACACACACACACACACACAGCTGCATATTTTATAATATTTATTTACATTGACGTTGGCGTCGCAGTTGCCGTCGTCGTCTGCGTCGTCGTCTGCGTCTACGTCGCAGCCGCAGCCGCGCCCCGCCATTTGTTTTGTTTACTACGGGCATTTTCTCTGTTGCTGTTGCTGCTGTTATTATTGTCTCTTGTTTGTGTCTTGTCTTTTGCCTTCGTTTTCGTATCATACACACACACACACGCGCATTTTGTTTTGTTCGCCACTTCCTTGTCCTTGTGTGTGTGTGTGTGTGTGTCTGTGTTCGTGTTTTTCCACCCGATTTTTGTTGTTTATTTTTACATCTTTTACGCGCTCTCTTGTGGGCTACAAATTCTTGAAATTCTTTTCCTTTTTGTTGTTTCTTTCGAACTTTTCCAGCGGGAAAAACGAGTTTTTCCAGACGGCGGTAGAGCATGCATTGCTTCTTCTTGCTTGTTTACAGTTAGGAATGCGGCTGCCTCTTGAAATCGAAATACAAAAAAAAAACCATACACACAAAAGAGCAACGACAACAAAATGCGCGCACTCTCTCGCTTGCTCGCTCTTTCTCTCTGTCATCTGCTGTCCATCTCTTTGTGGATTCATTTTGTGGATGTCATTGTGGACTTTGTGTATTTCTTTGGAAAAACTACTAGACAATAAACACACACACACACACATGTGTAGTACGACGACTACAATTATAAAGCATTAAATGTACAACAATTACGCAGCTCCTCGCTCTCTGTCTCTCTGTCCCAAGCTGGTATAATCTGATCTCTCTCGCTCTCTCATTCATTCGCTTGCTCACGACCTGGCGCACAACTTGTTCGCCTTGTAAAAAATTGAAGGCGCCATCCACACAACAACAACAACGACGACGACAACGACAGCAAATCTCATTGAGCGGCGGCTGCGCTGCTTTGGCCCCATTACGAACCACAACAGCGACGTCGTCGGGCTTCGGCTCTTATGCTGCTTCGTTTGTTGTTGTTATTGCTGCTGTTGCCCTCTCGCGCATTCGCTCTCTCTCTGCTCTGGTGCTGCTGCTGCTGTTGCTCTCTCTCGGCTGCTTTGTGGTAGCCTCAGTTGGAGGCTCACATCATTTTATGTTTTTCACTTCTGATTAGTTTTTGTGGCGCTTTGAAACCGGACGTTTCGTTTCGATTGTGCACGCTTTTCGCTCGCACACACACACACACACAGAAACACAAATATATATACACACATAGAGAGTAGCATGTGTGTGTGTTTGCTCTCCTGCTCTCAGTGCGATTAAATAATACTCCACAAAAGGCCAAACAAATTACATAAAATACAAAATACAAGCAACAGCAAAGTTCTCAAGTTCTCGTTGCATAAATTGTTGTGTTTTCGTTTTCGTGTGTGTTCCGTTAGTTCAAAATTCAAAAACAAAAAAACAAAAAAGAAGTTCCTAAATACACACAAACAACAACCATAATAAAAACAACAAAAGTCGTCATCGTCGTGTTTTTTGTTGTTGTTCGTTCGTTCGTTCGTTGGTCGTGTTCCTGTTCCGTTCGTTATTTGTCGTGGAAAATTTTGCAAAAAAGCAAACACAAAAAAAATTATATTATATAGAAATGAAACGTGCGTTGTCTTTATTATAAGTACATATAGAAAAATCTATTATCAATTTATTGAAAATATCAAGTACAAGCAAAAAGAAAACAAAATCCAAGTGCGACAAATAAATAAATTAAAATTCAATACATAGAGAAATACGCGCGCGCATCTTCTTCTTCCACTGCCCTATACACATACATACATACATATATGTATACGTTTGTATGTATGCGTGGTGCGTAGCCAGCCAGCCCATTGGAATTTGTATCGTGAAACGCAATTACAGCATAAAATACACAAACAGAGCGAACGAGTGAGCGAGCAAGCGAACGCATGCTGCGCTCCCCCAACACCAGCGACGTAAGTGTGAGCGGGAGAGTAGAGATTGCTACTTGGCTGAAGTTATTTGGGAGAGCGGCGTGTGTTGTTCCAATTGGAATTTGCAGTTATGCATTTTGCATGTGTTGCTGTTGTTGTTGTTGAGTGTTTGTGTTTGCTTGCGTTTCTTTCTGTCTGTGTTTTTCATTCATAAGCGCAGTTTCAACTGCTGCTGCTGTTGCTGTTGTAGTAGGCTTTGTTTTTGCTGTCCCCGGAGTATTTCATTGTTTTTGTTGGCAAAACACAAAATTTCACGTAATAAAGTCATTATTATTATTATTCTTATACGATTTGTGCGTTATCTCGATAGAGTTCTTTGATTACCAATTGAATTGTTTGGGGGCAATTTCGAATTCCCAATGCAGCAGGTATCGTAACGTAGAATCGTAAATGTCTAGAAACTTGATCGGGTTTTACCCCAACAACAACACACACACACACGCACCTGGCAACCGTCGATCTTTATCTATAGAGAAACCTACCCCACTTGATCTCTAAAAGAAACAAAAATTATGCAAAACATGTCGCAAAGCGGCCAAAAAAAAAACACAGAAAAAAAAAGATACTCGTATTATTATTGCCAGCTCGAATCGCCTACAGCAGCAACAATAACATTGGCAGTACTTTTTTAATATTAAATAGACAGGCTATAAATAGCCAAAGCAGCCAACAACAACACCAAAATCCAAATAATCAAAAAAGAGCAGAAAAAAAAACGCTTAGCAAAATTTCCGCGAATTTTTCGCTGCTGGCTGTTTATATATTTTCTTGCCTCGTTTTTTTTTTCATGCTTGCCATTTTTTTTTTTCGGTTGTTGTATTTAATTTCCACGCCCACAACAAAGCAATCGAAATGGTTTCAATGCAAAAAAAAAAGAACGAAGAAAAAAATTAACAATCTAAACGAACTGTTACAAACATTAAACATTTTTTCGCAGCATTTCACAATAACAATGATTGTGTTATAAATTTAGCTTTTCAATTATTTGCAATTTATATTTAACACTGAAATAGCATAGTTTATTATTATACACTTTAAGCTGTGCTGCAGTTCAAGTTTCATATTACTGCTAAGGTTTAAAAAGTTTCTTATAATATACTAATACAACGATAATATACTAAATTTTAGTATATTCTTTTGAATTCTTATTTCCGTCGAGTCTTCAACTTTTTAGCAGTTTTTTCGATACTTATCTTCTACTTTAGCCAATTCTTTTACTTTTAAAATATACCAATACTTTTCAAATAAACTAAAATTTTAGTATATTCTCTGGAATTCTTTTTTCCGCCGAGTCCTAAACTTTTTATAAGCTTCTTCAATACTTCTCTTCTACCTCAGCAAATACTACATCTATAATATACTTATACGTCTAAAATATACTAAGATTTTAATATATACTCTTAATATATTCTCTTCAATTCTTTTGTCCGCCAAGTCATAAACTTTTTAGTAACTCCTTTGAAACTTCTCTTCTACTTTAACAATTCTTTTACTTTTAAAATATACCAATACTTTTCAAATATACTAAAATTTTAGTATATTCTCTTCAATTCTGATTTTTGCTGCCTAGTTTACAACTATTTAGCAGTTCCTTCAATCATTTTCTTCTACTTTAGGAAATACTTCTACTTCTATAATATACCACAACTCGTAAAATACACCAATACTTTTCAAATATACTAAAATGTTAGTATATTCTCTTCAATTCTGATTTTTGCTGCCTAGTTTACAACTTTTTAGCAGTTCCTTCAATCATTCTCTTCTACTTTAGGAAATATTTCTACTTCTATAATATACTACAACTCGTAAAATATACCAATACTTTTCAAATATACTGAAATTTTAGTATATTATCTTGAATTCTTTTTTTCGTCGAGCCTTCAACTTTTTATCAGCTTCTTCAATACTTTTCTTCTATCTCAGCAAATACTACATCTATTATATACTAATACGTCTAAAATATACTAAGATTTTATTATATTCTCTTCAATTCTTTTGTCCGCCAAGTCATAAACTTTTTAGTAACTCCTTTGATACTTCTCTTCTACTTTAACAATTCTTTTACTTTTAAAATATACCAATACTTTTCAAATATACTAAAATGTTAGTATATTCTCTTCAATTCTGATTTTTGCTGCCTAGTTTACAACTTTTTAGCAGTTCCTTCAATCATTCTCTTCTACTTTAGGAAATACTTCTACTTCTATAATATACCACAACTCGTAAAATATACCAATACTTTTCAAATATACTAAAATGTTAGTATATTCTCTTGAATTGTTTTTTCGTCGAGTCTTCAACTTTTTATCAACTTCTTCAATACTTCTCTTCTACTTTAACAAATGCTACATCTATAATATACTAATACGTCTAAAATATACTAAGATTTTAATATATCCTCTTTATTTCTTTTGTCCGCCAAGTCATACACTTTTTAGTAACTCTTTTGAAACTTCTCTTCTACTTTAACAATTCTTTTACTTTTAAAATATACCAATACTTTTCAAATATACTAAAATTTTAGTATATTCTCTTCAATTCTGATTTTTGCTGCTTAGTTTAAAACATTTTAGCAGTTCCATCAACCATTCTCTTCTACTTCTATAATATACTACAACTCGTAAAATATACCAATACTTATCAAATATACTAAAATTTTAGTATATTTTCTTCAATTTTATTCTTTTCCGGGAAGTCTTTAACTTATACCTAATAAATTTCAACTTTATGAACTTTCTTTTACTAGTTCTTCAAATCTCAACTGCTTAGCAGTATTTTCAATTAATAATTTTTTTTTGGTTGGCTTACGTGCCAAGCGCCACGTTCCACGACGCTAAATGCAACATTAAAATCAAATATCGAAAATATTTTTGTCTAATTTTTGTTTTCTTTTCTTTTGGGTGTGTGTTGTATTATTTTTTATTGCTGTTATTTAATGTTGCTTCATGTTTATGTTTAAATAAACAGCATTTGTTTATATATATTTAGCGCATTTCTTTCTCGACTGATGTGTGTGTGTGAGGCACCACTTTCTCCTCCTTCCCCATTCTCTATTGCAACATCCTCTGATGATAAATATAGTATATATATCTTGTCTATCTATATAATTTCGACTGCTTGCAGTTTGCACCTTCTTCTTCGCTTTCAATTGGTTGCAATTCGCGCGCTAGACGAAAAATTTTTATTTATAAAACTAAATTGATGACTAGCCAACAAGAGAGAGAGAGAGAGGTGTGGAGTAGGTAGAGGGAGGGGGGGAGTGTGGGTGTGTGTAAGTGTGTGTGTCTTGGTGAAATGGCGACGAAGCGACAATAAAATAGATTCATTTAAATGTCATTTTTGTCTAGACGCCACAGACGGCGTCGCCGACAATGGATCAGATCGCCTTTGAATAGATATAGAAGTATATAGATATTTAGTATTTATAGTATATATATAGAGTATAGATATGTGTATCTGAAGCATACAACGCCCACTCTTCTTTAACGATTGGGGGCGCGTTCCAGTTTTTTGTTTGAAATTTTTCCACAATTTTAATTTGATTTCTTCTGTCTGGGAGTAAATTGTAATAAATATATATATTATATATACCATTATAAGATATCGATACATATAGCTTTATTAGCTGACTGTGTTTGTAGAGCTCGTTTCGCTGACATTTCCTGTTACTCTCTTTGTTGTTGCCCCGTTACCAAGTTTATTATTATTTATCTTTTATGGCTTTTTTGACCAGTTTCTTTTTTTTTTTTTTGGTTTTTTGTTTTGTTTTTGCGCCGGGATCCCAAATATCGTTCGATCTGTGACGCAGATCGGACGCTCTCTTATGGCTAATTAGCAAAAAGAAGAGAAAAAAAAAACAAAATAAACGTAAAAAAATCAATTTATGAAATAAAACAAAAAACAAAAGTAGGTTGTTGGCGGCACAGTTCAAAAATAATAAATAAATAATAAAGCAAAATAAATAAAATTCGAAAAAACTTTGATTATTTACTTAAGCGTAGGCGTTAGAATGAGACAGCAACACGTCATGACGTCATTAAAAAACTATAGACAACAGAAAAAATCAAAAAGAGGCGAGAAAGCCAAAAAAAAAATGAGTTTTTTGTGAGTTGAAAAACTAAACCAACAACATTCCAAAGTGTGACGCACTAACAACAAAAAAAAAACTATCGCAACACACAACAAAATTTTCATTGACAAACCCAACAAAAAAAAAAATGTTGAGAAAAACAAGAGAGAGAGGAAGAAAGAAAGAAAAAAACACCTGCATTGTTGAAATATTTTTGGGTTTTTTCCAAAATAAAATAAATGGAAAACTATTAGAAATCGACTCACAATTTGTTGCGACAAGAATTCGAAACTTTTAACTAATAAATCGCATTTATCAACAAAAATTCATCAACTTTTGCAGCGTCTAAAATTTTGCTTTTGAGCCTGGTTTCATTTTTTGGGTGACTTAAATTAGCTGCTGTATTTTTTTTCCATTTTTTAGACTTTCATTGACGCATTTGCTCACCTTGTTTTTATTTAAATTTTTTGCTCTTTGTTGGCATTTTGCATAATTTGATAATTTTTCGTATTTTGTGTATTTTACGAGGCGCGATATTAAGAAAAACCCGTCACAGACAACGCGTCTGGGCTGAAATCACAGCTAGAGATGGCACTTGCGATAGTTATCGATAGTAGCATATCGATAACTTTTTATGAAGAAAAACCCGTCACAGACAACGCGTCTGGGCTGAAATCACAGCTAGAGATGGCACAAGCGATAGTTATCGATAGTAGCAGGTCGATAACTTTTTACAACGTACTTTAATAACAACGCCAAAACAAAATAGTAAATTTAGAAATGATCGATAAATCGCTTGTCATTGTCGGCACTCCCCTTCCCCTCCGCCCACTAGCTTAATGATCACGCCATATTACGATCAATTCGTAAGCAACCGAAAAAATAAAGACGCGGCGCAAAAACAATAACAACAACGAAAATAGTTTCCAAAATTCTCTCATAGTTAATAGAAATGTTAACAGGTGGCAATGAACTTTATTATATTTTTATGCTTCCAAGTCCTTGAACCCGGAATAAAAACACACACACACAACACAACACAACAACTAACAAGAACAACACACGAACGCAGAAGAAGAGAAGAGGAAGCAGCGAGAACAGCATAGCGCAGGTAGTGAGAGTGAGACAGCAAGTGCGTGAACTTGACGTCAATGGCGCATAAGAAGAAGTACAGCACATAAAGCATAGGCCTAAAAAGCTACCTCTCTCGCTCTGTCTGCAGTTGTTGTTGTTGCTGTTGTTGTGCCTTTTGTGGACCTGTTCTGCTTTGCAAGTTCCGCTTTGTCTGTGTGTGGTGTGTGTGTGTGTGTGTGTTTGAGCTTTACGTGTCTTTGTCATTGTTGTGACTTTGTTTTTATTTTCAGCTTTTGCTTTTGCTGGTCGCGACTGCGCGTTGTTTTAATTTATTGCGTTTTCATTTTTACTACGCGCATTGATTGATTATTTTTACGCTCTCTCGCAGTACTAATTGTTTATCTCTATTTTCGATGATGTTTTTACAGATTAATACACAACAAGTTGCAACGCCAAGCAGCGGAGCTAGCATCGCAGCCGCCGCCGCCGTCGTTGTCGTCTCTGCCTCGAGCAGCAGCAGCAGCGATAATAACACTGAGCAGCAGCAACAACAACAACAGTTGAATACAACAGCAGCAACAGCAACAACAACAACGACGGCAACAATGCCGGCAATGCCAAAAGAAAAAGCAGCAACTGCAGTGTCCTTAAGCGAATCGCTGAAACTGAAAGACTTTTCTCCTATCTTCTCTGCAATGGCAACATCGGCAACGCGACTGCAGCAACAACAACAGCAGCAACACAACAC
Organism: Drosophila kepulauana; assembly: GCA_023558455.1. Classification (NCBI taxonomy): domain Eukaryota; kingdom Metazoa; phylum Arthropoda; class Insecta; order Diptera; family Drosophilidae; genus Drosophila; species Drosophila kepulauana. The sequence goes on from CM042369.1 coordinate 42,425,828, forward strand.
ATGCGGCTGCGGCGCAGCATCAGCAGCAACAACAGCGACAGCAGCAGCAGCAACAACAACAAACCACACAGAGAACAACAATAATAACAATAACAACAGCAGCAGCAGCAACAATCGCTATAGCAGCGGTCGCAGCATGTTTATAGGCGGTAAGCTCAGCTCTCTTGGCAACATTGTTGCTAAGCACACGCATCTAACTCACGCTCTCTTTTTCGCTCTCTTTCCTACGCAGGCTACACATCGCCGTTGGCAGCAGCGGTGGCCAGCAACAGTCCGTCAGTGACGTTGACGCCGCAGCGCGTCAGAATGTACAGCGACAACAACACAGCGTCAACGTATCAGCGTCGACTGCAACAGCATCAACAACAACAACAGCAACAACAGCAGCAACAAGAACAACAACAGCAGCAGCAGCAACAACAACAGCAGCAGCAACAACAACTACAGCAAGCGTCGACGTCGCCGCCAGCAGCGACGCAACAGACAACGCCGCCGCCACGAAGGTCGCCCACAGACTTTATCTTTGGCAAATACATTGGCGAGGGCAGCTTCAGCATTGTCTACCTCGCTGTCGACATTCACTCGCGTCGCGAGTATGCAAGTAAGTCTAACGGCACACATTCCAATTCCAATTCCATGCCATCTCCTACCCTCTCTCTCTCTCTCTCTCTGGCTGGCGCCAGACGAAACGCCAACGCATCGCTGTCACCTGCTGTTGTCGTTGTCGCCTGCCAACAAATCAGACTGAAAACGAAACCAGCTGTTTCTAGTTTTGCCAGGCGACAAAGTTGTCAGAGGAGAGATGCTGCAGCCATTACTATCTTGCATTGGTCACTCGCCAATCACGTGATGACGGCGACAACTGATTAAGTAGCTTTCAAATACACATATGAATACTTCTATGTGTGTGTGTGTGTGTTGTATGTATTGGAAACCTTTACTAATGGCATTTTTATCTCGCAACTAAATGAATACAAAGGGTGCTAGAGGGAGAAAGAGAGAGCGAGAGGGGAATACACACACACACATTGTGTGCGCTGCTTTTGACGTCTTTTGCTAATCAACACACATCAACCAACAGCTGTCGACGTCGCAGCCAGCGTCGCTGCTGCTGCTGCGCTGTGATAAGGCAACGCACGCAATTGACGACAGTTATATTTTACTATTGTATTGGTGTGTGAGTGTTGTTTATTTGTTTATCGATTGAAACAAAAAGACCGCAAATGCTTTTTGACGTCTCGCTTCAAGATCAGCTGCTGCTGCTGTTTCTGCTGAGCAGTCGCGATAAGCGCGTCATAGGCATATTCTAGTGAACGCCTACTTCCACGTTCCACGCTCCACATTGCCAACAACATCCACATCCACACACACATGGCAAATAGTAAGTGGAACAATTGTTGTGTTGTTTATTTGCGCTAAGTCAATTTGCTTGAAGATTTTGTCGTTTCCAACTGTAAATCAATAAAACTTGCAGCGCAAAAACAAAAGCAAGACTTTGGCACGTGTCGCTCGCTAGCAAAATTTATAAAGTGCATACGACGACAAAAGCAACAACAGAGAAATGGCAAAAATGGCGCGTGTCTGCAGTGTAAGCGTTGACTTGGCTTTGCTTCTGCTTCTGCTGATAAAGCGTAAAAGCAAAAGCAAAAACAGAAAACGCAGAACTCTTTTAACAGCAAATTACAATAACAGCAACTACATTAACAGCAGCAACAACATTAACAGCAACAGCAGCATCAGGTGCATGTAAACACAAACAACAGAGGCCGCCATTAACAGCGAGCTTACGCACACACACACACGCACTCGCATAGCTGTTGTTGTTGTTGTTTATTCACACTTGCAGTCTTGCAAGTAGCTTTCCGTGTGTTGCCTTCTCTGTCTCGCCGTTATGAAATTAACATTTCATTACACAGTCGCGCACGTCAAACAAAATGAGTTTGCACTTTTGACTTTGCATTTTGTTATTGTTACACACACACACACTCTCACACACACACACCTAGACTTATGCGTAGACGCGTATGTGTTTATTGAAGTCTGATTTGAAGGTCAACATATGTTTTGTAAGCAGCCACGTAACAACAACAACTCACACCACCCACCGCCCCCACCCCCCATTTGGGCTTTGCCCACAATAACGATTTGATTGTTATGTATTGTGTTTTATTGGCACACATTTTCTTTCCAATGTGTTGTGTTGTGGTGTGGCCCACAACAGTTGCTATTTTAAAACACAGCCGACAGCAAAAAGAAGAAAAATAGAAACAGAAACGATAAACGAGCGCAAACCGAATTTCACTCGTATTTTTGTTATTATTTTTGTTGTTGCTCTTAATTTGCTTATAAACAAAACACACACACAAAGGCGGCAACATTTTTATGGACTCGTCTGGCAACATGTTGCCAACATGTTCCGCCCACTCTGGTTCGTTCTTGCTCTCTTGCGCGGTCTCCCTCCCTCCCACAACAACTCATGATGAACGCAGCAAAAAAAAAAAATAAATACAAAATTTCGTTTTCATTTCGTTTGTCACATGCATGAGGTGTGAGCAGTCGAGAGTGAGAGAGGGGGCGCGTCTCTCTCGCGTTCGCTACATAATAATGCGTATGTGTAATTTGCCTATGTGTGTGTGTGTGTGTATGTTGTGCTTACGCACTGTAGTTGTTGCTGTGGTTGGCGTCTGTTTGACGCGCTACGCAAATTCTTGTTACGCATTTTCACATTGTCTGCTTTTGGCTATTTCATCATTTTCGACGCAAATTGCCTTAGCAGCTGTTTCACAATAATTTTCCTCGCTACAATTGTTGCTACCTGAATACAACAAAAACACACACACACACACAACACACGTGCTCTCAGCTAATCCTGGAGCAGCAGCTGCCTGCAGCTCATTTCCTGAAATTTCACACGCAGCGTGAAGTGTGGAGAGTGGAGAGTGTGAAATGTGCTCTCAATGTGTTGGAATTTTATGCACTTCCCACGCGCGATCTCAGACTTTAGACTTTGAACTGCAACTTGTTGCCTTGGAACGCATTGGCATTGGCACACACACACAAATGGACAAACTGCAGATCGGCCGTTGAACTGTTTCAAATTCCACTTTGTTGCTTTATTGTTTCCCAGACTGGCAATTTTTTTTTTTTTGGGCGCTGAACTCTCGAACTCGTTAAGTTTTAGTAGACAGTCTCCCCTCTTGCTCGCACGCTTGTCTTCTCTACCTGCGTGTGTATTTAAGTGTGTGTGTGTGTGTTTCTTGCTCCTTTTTCTTTTGTGCTTTGTATTCCTATGTTATTTTTAATTACAAGCAGCAGCAGCTGCGCCGTCGCAGCTGGCAGAGAAGAAGAGGGTATTTAACCTTTTGCGCTCTTGCTCTCTTTCTTTGCTTCTCTCTCTCTATCTCTCTCTCGGTCGCCTTGACGTTTGCTTGTAACATAATATTGATGAATTTGGGTCATTCAACTTAAGAGCGGATCCTTTATTTAGCTGCTGCTTCTTCTTCCATTTGCACCTGCGTGCAGAACTTTGTTGACTTTTTTATGTTTGCTGCAGCTGCTGTCGTTTGTTTATTTGTGGTGGGTGGAAAGAGTGGAGTGGGGGTCATGTTGCTGTGGCACGTGGCAAGGCCAGTTAGTAACTCTCCTCCTCCCCCTCTTACTGCTTGGCTTTTATGAGCAAATTAAGTCGCGCCAGGAAGTCGCGAAAGACTTTTGCTCGTGCTTCCTCTTTTTTTTTATTATGCCAAACACATACTGTGTGTGAGAGAGGGAGGGAGATAGTGGCATAGCGGGGCTTGTCTTTTGCTCACTTGTTGTCGTTTGTTTAACAACCAAATTCCACAAAAAAAAAAAAAGCAGAAAAATCCTTTGCGTGCCGTCAACATGTCCATGCACGTCTCGCCCGCCCCCCTCGATGCTCTCCCTAAAGGGCAATAAACTTTTTCTCTAACCAAACGGCAGCAGGCAGCAACAATAACAATAAAAAAGGAGGCGCACTCAAAATTGTTATGACTCAGAAGAAGAAGCAGAGCGCACGCCTTGCTCTTTAACCATTCAGTCCACTTTTCCCCATTCCAATTCCAATTCTCCTTCCACGCAAAAAAAAAGCTCCTTCTGTTTTACCTGCTGCTGCTGCTTCTTATTATTGTTGTTGTTGCCTGTCATAATCTGTTTGGTTTTGTGGGACATATTTAAATGAGTTTCAAGCGAAACGTCAAGTTACGTCATGATGAGAAGAGAGCGACACATGACGAGGAGCATGGGAGAGAGAGAGTGGCATAGACTGTGGGTAGAGGGTAGAGGGGAACACACTACAGACGCCGCCAATGTTCTTTGCCAATTTTGGGCGGCAGTCGCTAATTAATGAAATTGAAATGCTGTGCGGAACAATGCGAAATGACACATTCACATATGTACATGTATTTGTATGTATGTATGTGTGTACTTTGCAATCGACTTTTATCACAATTTTTTGTCAGTTTTATGTCAATTTGCTGTCGCTGCCAAAAAGTTCGCCGTGACAATAAATTAAGCGAGAACACAGCATTAAAAAGTCGCGTGGGTCGCTTTGGAGTCTCGCCCTCTTTCGTTCTTTGCTTTTTATCGGACGTTGGCAATCAGTTTTATTGCAGCCAACCGCCCAAAAAAAAAAAAACCAAAAACATACTAAGGCGGCCCACGCGACGCTGAAATTTTCCATTGCATTTTACACTTTTGTCAATTGTTATGTGGGAAATCTCCTTAAGTAGTTGAGATCCATCTCGCTCTTGCGCTCTCTGGTGTGCGCTCTCACTTTGTGTTCTCTCACTCGTGCGGTTCAAACACCTTTTGCTTGCACTAACTTCCTGTTTGCAGTGTGTTCCAATTCCACCACATACCCCAAACGGCCTTGCGCCCAATTAACTAACTATGACTTTTTGACTGCGCGCTCTCTTCCAATTGGAATGCAATCGAGCAGCATTCGGATGCTGCGTACAGTTGTTTTTGGTTTTTTCTATTTTGTTGCTGTACCCAACAATGAAGTCGGACTCAGTTGCGTCTTCAGTCTTATTTATAGAATCGGTTTGACTCAGTTGTCTCTTTTGCTTTGCCAGCAGCAACAGCCACAACAACAACAACAACAGCGACTGGTTACAATTGCAATTTATGTCGCACACTATTCCTCTCCCTCTCTCGCTCTGTCAAACTCGTTGTACTGCATTCCATTCGACACACAACAAGTTGCAATGGTTTGCTCTCTCAATGCGCTGCACATTTTTGGAATTGTCGCGCTCTCTCTCTCTCTATCTTCCTCTCTTGCTGATCAGTGGGGCAAACACACTGGAAACTCACATTGGGCAAATATTTATGCTCATGTCTTGCTTTGTTGTTTTGTTTTTATTTTTAAGTGTTTTTTTTTTTGTCGTTTTTGGGTGCTGCTCTTGCCCAGCTGCTCAACTTTGTTATTCTTGTTGCTATTTACTTATGTGAGTTTTTTATTGTGGCTGTCTTTTTTTTTTTTTTTTTTTTTTATATAGTACTGTGTGCATGCGCCACTGCCGCCAAGTTCAAGGCTGCGCTTTCGTTGGCTTATCAACGTCGCCGCTTCGGGCGTTAAACCCAAAAAACACAGTTTTTTTTTTAACCGCAGCTCAACCAAAAAAAAATTAAAATAAATAATGCGACGACAACATTTTCAATTAAAATCAACAAGAAAAAAAAATAGAGAAAGAATCGGCTTGGCGAGGGGGAAATACGCGCACGCCATATTCGAATACCTTTTTAATCAATGCCAATAAAACAAAAAACTATTGCAAAAAAAAGAGTAACGAAATCAAATCAAATAAAATAGCAACAATTTCAAGGTCAATTTTATTTTTACGCACTTTTTTGTTGAGCTCTCTTCTCTCTATCGCCCGTCTATTTTGGCATGGGAAATTTAAAACGCATAAAAAACGCGCTCGTCGTTGTCGTTATTTTATTTTTTTTTATTTGTGTGTTAATCTTTTAATTGCTGTTGTTTTGTTTTTCCTCTTTATACTCCAAGTGTGTGTTAGTGTGTGTTTATTTAGCTGCCACTCGACAACTTATCGCCCCTGATTTGTTTTCTAGACTAAAAAAAAAAAAAGTTTCAGTTGTTGCGATCTTGATAAAAGGCGAAAAAAATGGCATAATACAAAAGGAAAGCAAAAACAAATTCATATTTGTTTTTTCTATTGCCTATACATATTCGCACTCAACAATATTTCGCAGATATAGCCGAGAGTGTAATTTATTATATTCAACTTTGTTTATTCACTTTTTTCGCAAATCAACAAATTTGCGTTTTAAGTTATTTTTTCTCCGCTGTTTTTTTGTTTGTTATCATTTCTCGCATTTCGTCTCACTGTTCGGTCGGTCGATCTTCTTGCCAAAAGTCCAACACACAAAACACAAAAAAAAAAAGTAAATTGTTTCCCACGTTCCAGCTTTTGATTTTTCTAATTTGCGAATTTCAAACTGGGTTGGTTGGCAACGCGAAACTATAAACATGAAGGGGGAAGGAAAGAAACTGCTGATAAGCGGTCATAATTCATACTGCTGGAAAGAAACCGTTAACCTCTACCCCTTTTTTTTTGGCTGCCATTTGCCTGTGTTTTTGGCGTGGGCCAAAGCTCAAAAGCGTTTCACATCTTTCACAATAAATGTTTCAATGCCAACAGTTTCATGTAGTGTGTGAGTGTGTGTGTGTGTGCAGTTCAACAACCAGTTTAGAATTTCTTAGGGAGCAGCAAAGAAGCGAAGCTGCGAAAAAATAAAGCGCTTGTTTAGCGCCCGGGGTTGTTGGGGAACGCGGGGAAACAAGTTGGCAAAGCGCGCTCGCTTTCGTTGGCTCTGCTGTCTCTGCCTTCTCTCTGTCTCTTCGTCGCCTGTTAATTTAGCAATTTGAGCAAAATTCCTTTTTCTGCTTTTTTTTTTGTCGTTCGTTCGTTCCCATTCCCATTGTTCGCTTGCCATCTCGCTTGCGCTCGCATTCATTTCAATAAATCACACAAGGAATATTGTATGTGTGGCCACAAGTAGAGCTTTAAATGTGTGTGTGAGTGTGCGATTGACCCACGAAAGTGTCGCTGGCAAGTTGTGCGCCTGAGTGCAGCACTTGGCCATTGACAACTTTGTCGCCTGCGCATTTAAGCATCGCATATTTCGAATGCATATTTTTGGTTATTTTAGCTTAGTAGAATTTATGTTAATGCGTTTAATTGTTAATTACTATTGTAGGAGATTTTGTATATCATTTGGCAAATTGCGTTTATTTTAAACTTCATATTTAGACATTTGTTTTTTCTTCTTTCTTTTGTCTTTAATTGATCTTAAATTAGAATTTAGTTAAATGAATGAAGTGATTTATTTGCAGTTTAAACATTAGAATAAAAAGCGTGCAGCTTTGCAAAATAAATTAATGAATATAAAAATTCTTATAAGGAATTTAAAAAAAATTAATATATATTTTGCGACGTTTCTTAATTGTAAACAAAGCATACAAAGGCAGTTGAGTTTGTGTTTTTATAACAGAACATAAAAATGTTAGTCATCGAAGATTGAGAAAGCTGAATTTCATTGCACGATAACCGACAAACACTCCACTATATGTTAGTGTTCGAGATTGTAGAATTAGATTAGAATTCCTATAAAAAAATACTAGTTATTTTTAACAAAATTACTTTTATTTGAAAACATGGTTATTTAAAATTGGAAATGTTAGGATTGGAATAATATAGAATTTATCAATTGAAATATTTCAAGAAAAACTATACCAAACCCACCCCCAAGCATAATTTTATAGTGAAACTCTTTAACTAACTGTTTGTCTCTTTCTCTCTACTTGCAGTCAAAGTGTGCGAGAAGCGTCTGATACTGCGAGAGCACAAGCAGGAGTACATCAAGCGAGAGCGAGAGGTGATGCACATGATGACCAACGTGGAAGGCTTTGTGAATCTGTCGTGCACGTTCCAGGATCCACGCTCCCTCTACTTTGTGATGACGCATGCCCGCAACGGCGATCTCCTGCCCTACATCAACCGCGTCGGCAGCTTCGATGTCGCCTGCACCCGCCACTATGCCGCCGAACTTTTGCTCGCCTGCGAGCACATGCATCGTCGCAACGTTGTGCATCGCGATCTGAAGCCCGAGAATATTCTCTTGGATGAGGATATGCACACACTCATTGCGGACTTCGGGTCCGCCAAGGTGATGACACCCCGAGAGCGAACTTTGGCAGCGGCTCAGCTGGCGAGCACCGGAAACAATGAGGCAAATAATGGTCAGCGACGTCGTCGCTCGGCGAGGAGCTCGGATGATGATGACGAGGACAGCGAAGAGTTGTACGATGACATCGATGATGAGGATCAGGAGCAGGATGAACGTAACATCTACTACGGCGTCGAGGAGAACGATGATGATGACGACAATGACGATGATGCCGCCGATGCGGATCCAGCCCGTTCGCCACACAATCGTCGCTTCCAGCGGCGTGCGCGACGTGGCAGCTTTGTGGGAACCGCTCAATACGTCTCCCCCGAGGTGTTGCAGAATGGTCCTATTACACCCGCTGCGGATCTTTGGGCCTTTGGCTGCATCATCTACCAGATGATCTCGGGTCTGCCGCCATTCCGTGGCAGCAACGATTATGTCATCTTCAAGGAGATTCTCGGTTGTGCCGTTGACTTCCCCCAGGGCTTTGATCAGGATGCCGAGGATCTGGTGCGTCGTCTACTCAAAATCGATCCCCGTGAGCGTCTGGGAGCTCAGGATGAATTCGGCTACTACGAGAGCATTCGTGCGCATCCCTTCTTCGCCGGCATCGATTGGCAGACATTGCGCCAACAGACACCACCTCCCATCTATCCCTATCTGCCTGGTGTTAGCCAGGACGAGGAGCTGCGCAGCGGACATGGCAACAACTACAGTCTGCCCATCAGTGGAGATCTGGAACCCGGACTCGATGAGCGTCAGATCACACGACTGCTCAGCGCCGAGCTTGGCGTTGGCAGCAGCGTGGCGGCGCCTGCCCAGAAGCCCTCAACAGCAAAGAGTAAGTCCCGAATATGACTTCCCATTGTGACAGCTTTTTAACCTTCCTCCTCGTTGTAGATTCCTTCGACTTGAGCGATGCACAGAAGCTGCAGCGTTTGGAGGCACAAAAGACTGACAAATGGCATGTGTTTGCCGATGGCGAGGTGATCCTCAAGATGGGTTTGGTCAACAAGCGCAAGGGTTTGTTTGCCCGCAAGCGCATGTTGTTGCTGACGACCGGACCCCGTCTCATCTACATCGATCCCGTGCAAATGATCAAGAAGGGCGAGATCCCATGGAGTCCCGAGTTGCGTGCCGAGATCAAGAACTTTAAGATCTTCTTTGTGCATACGGTAAGTCAAATAATGAATCTCTCAAGGATTAGGCAAAAGTTTGAAAGTTGTTGTTGCCGGAAAACGAAAACAGTTGCAACAGTTTGTTGAACTGCTGCGGAAACAAACGCGTGAGTGTGTCTCGAGATGACGTCAGCGGTCGTTAAAAAGCCGCACACACAACACGAACACACACAACAATTATTCATTTGGGTCCAGTTTATAGCGACGGCACGTGTTTACGACCAGCAGCAGCAACCACAAAAGCAACAACAGAAAGCACACTCCTCAATTAAGTGCGGCATTGAAAACTGCACACGCAACGCAGATAAAAACAGAACAGCAACAATAACAACAAGCACAACACAGCGCAACAAACATTTTTAATACCCTTGCATCGCAGGCATTTAAATTTGTCGTCCGTCCGGCTGTCTGTCTGTCCGCCTACTTATGCGCTAACTACTTCGCCACTTTGGCAGCTAGCTCAATGAAACTTGCTACACTTGTGTGTTTTTGCTATAGCTAGCATATAGTTTGAGTTCCGGCAGATCAGACTGCTAGTTAAAAAGTTAGCAAGGGAAATGTTTATTTGAAAAATCAACTTAGGTTGTGTCTAGACTTTTTTTTGTTGCAACAATTTTAGATAAGAAGTTAGTAAAAACATTTTACTTATATAGTTTAACTGCACAACATTTTAAATATAGTTTTTAAAAACTTGAACATAATTAGAAAACTTTATGAAAAATAATAAAAAAAACCTTTAAAATGGAATGTTTTTAAAAAATATAAAAACTACGAAAAACAAATTTGTCCATTTCCACTTAAACACAACTTATAAAAATCTCATAAATAAAAATAGTTGTAGCATAGAATTTTATAGGAGTATATTAATGCAACTTAACAGTTCTTCAAGATATAGTTTTAGTTAAGAACTTTGTTAGCGTATTTCACATTCGTTGCGGATGAAAGTAGTTTTCATGCTTCTTAGTTTTAATGGCTTTTCAACACATTTGTCAATTCTCGTTTGTTGTTTTCTTCTCGAATTCAATTTAGTTTTGTGCTAATTTTCTACTCTTCTCTCTCTCTCTCTCTCTGTTGTTTACAGCCGAATCGCACCTATTATCTGGACGATCCCGATGGCTTTGCCATACAGTGGGCCGAGGCCATTGAGAATATGTCGAAATTATGCTACGGCGATGCAGCAGCATCAGCAACAACAACAGGTGGCGCCAGCATCTCATCCTTCTCCTGCTCAACCGGCGGCAGCAGCAATAGTTTGGCTGTCTACAGCAGTCCAGCGAATGCTGGCAACTACTCCATTTCGCCTGCCTCCAACAGCAGTTCACCGACAGCGCGGCGAAGTTCACCCTCTCTCAAACAACAGCAACAACAACAACAAAGCGAAGCGAGAACATCACCGACAACGACGCGGGGCAAAAAGACAGCGTCGAAATGAACAGCGTTGTCAGCAGCAGCAGGTGGCGCCAGCATCTAATCCATCTCCTGTCCAGCGAATGGCGGCAATTACTGCAATTCGCCTGCCGCCAACAGCAGACAGAGACAACAACAGCTACAGCAGTGAGAAGAACATTGCCGCTAAAGGAGCGAAGGGAATAAGACGGCGTCAACAGGTGGCGCCAGTTTGAATGTGTACAGTAGTAAAGCGAATGCTATCAACTACTGCAATTCGCCTGCTTCCATCGCGGCGAAGTTCGCCCTCGCTAAAGCAACAACAACAACAGCAGAAACAAAGTGAGGCGAACAGCTGAACACGTGTCACAGTGTCTCGCTTAGATTTAAATGCAAATTAAATTCTAATTTAGCTGAAATTTAGTGCAAAGCAAAACACACATTGAAGGTGCGAGCGAGAAGAAACGACGAGCACAGAACAGTTGTCGAAAGGGAATTGTAAAAGTTATAGCAAAATGCAAAGAGTTTAGTGCTAATTAATTAACAACATAAACTAATTAATTCGTTTACGTCTATTCGTTTTTCTTCTGTGTCTTTGTTTCTTGTCGCGTCGCTGTAAAAAAACATATAAAACATAAATAAGCATAACATACAACACATACACACACACATATATAAATATAAATCTAAATCTAAATTTAAACTAAATTAAATTAATTAAATTATTACAACAACACACACATATATACATATATATTTATGATGAGACCCCGTTTGCAAGGCGTTCTAGTATAAAATAGTTTATCTAATTTTTTTTAGCGCGTAGTTAGTCACAATTTAAATGAATTACAAAACATACATCTATAGAGAAGAAGAAGATGCTAATGCTGTGGCGCCATCTGGCGGCCAGCTTGCGCCATTTTGCATAACAAACGGGGCTAGACTTAAGTTACAACAAAAACAAAACAAAACAAAAAATAAACTAAAATAAAGTAAAACTAAATTCAATTGTATTCAAAACAGAGCGTAACTAGCAAATGATGTATGTAAAACTGTAAAATAGCTATACATATATATTATATATATATAGATCTAATACATATATATATATAGAAATACATATATATTCTATATAATGGGAGTGTGTTTGTCATGTCACCTAATTGTAAATTGTGTAACTATGTAAATCGATTACATCTATATTCTATATACAACATATATATATTGTACATTAGCTCTATGCGCACGTCTAAAATGCCTAAAACAAAACTAAAATGAAACACAGAGTTTAGCATAGTTTAGCAGAAGAATGTAGCCGAAAAGTGTGGAGAGCTAAAATTAATCGATAAATTATCGATTGATTGAAGCTTTTCCGCGTAGCTCGCTCAACTTTCTAGTAAGAATTTTTGTATGCTAATTTTTTGATTTTGACAATTAATTTATAATGCTTTTTTGCCCTATAAAGAAACGTATAAGACTTTGAGAAACTATTTAAAACAAGATGAAAACATAAAACAAAACGAAAAAAAAAATATGAAGCAGAAAAAGAAACAGAAACAGAAATATAAATCTATATATAATATATTATATACAACAAAACCGAAGAAGCAAAGTAAAAATTAATACAAATTGCATATACAACAAACAAATGAAGAAAAAAAATATATAAAAAATTAAATGAGCTGGAAAAGTGAAGAAATTTAGTTGAAATTACATTTGGCTTTGATTGTTTTTTGTGCTCGAAAAAGAAAAAGAAAAAAAAAACGATGAATTTGTATTTGTATTTGTAAACGTATTTGTTGTAATATTATTATTATTATAATTTTTTGTTTTTGTTAACTTTTTTGTTGCATTTCGCATAAGGAAGAAGAGGAGATGAGAAGGAGAAGGAGGAGGAGAGGTTAGCTTAAAAAGTTATATGCAAAACAGGTATAAAATTGAATTTTAACTAAATTAAAAACACAGCAACAACAAAAAAAAGAGAAAGGAATAAACAAAGATAAACCTAATTACGATAACGATAAACGATTACGATAACTATGTTTGGCATTTCGGTTCGTTAATCTAAAAAAAAAACAAAAAAAAATGTAAAACAAGTTTCTAAAACTCGCGCGTATTAGTTCAATTGTAAATCCTAAGTTACGCCTAGACCACGCCCCTATCACACACACATACACACACCAATACACACACACACACCCTATTTAGTGTTAAGATTAAGATGGAAGTGAGCGAAGAGCTGTCGTAGTTGTAGATGAAAGAAAGAAAGCAAAAAATACATTTGTACATACATATCGCGTCCCGCATTCGGTGGGCGTGGCCGTAGCAGCAATTTAAACTATTTAGATTAACGCAAAAAACAAAAAGAAAAAACATAAAAAAGAAGAAAAAAACAAACACGTTACGCAAGTATACAATTAATTCAATTAAATTAAATTAATCTAAATTAAATTTAAACATAACTAAATTAAATTGTATAATTTATTGAAAAACAAAACAAAAACATAAACAAAAACATAAACAAATGCAAAGAGAGATATGTAAGAAGCAGCAACTAAATAGTGAGAGCAAACTGTAAATTATTATTATTATTATTAAATCTATATATACATACTATATATATATACAAAAAAACACACATCTATATATATATATACCTAAAGTAAATTGGTCAAAACAAAACATACAAAAAAAAAATAAGAACGTATCATTAAAAATTAAAATGAAAAAACATTTTCAAAACAACAAACAAAAAAATTTACAACAAATTTGTTTTTATTTCCAACGAATTGGCAACACAATTTATTTTCTTTCGGATATTGGTCAAGTTCCCCTCGACTCCCCCCCCCTCCCCCATTCATCGGAATAATACAAAGAAGAAGAAAAGAAAAACGCATTAGAGAACTAACCGAACTTACAAATAGGTTTCGACAACAACAAGTAGAGCAACAACAACAACAACAACACTGTAAAAACAAAACAACAAAAAAAAGAAAAGAAGATAAAATACAACAGATCTTTGATTTCGACCTTATATGTGCTGCAGTACCTTACAAAAGTCCTTAAACAGGACACTTGAGAAGACGACGAAAGAAAAATCCCCAAAACAAAAAAAAACGATCAACAAACTTATTATATATTCCTTTTCTTCTGGCCATTTCCCCTCTCAAAAAAAAACGTTTGTAGCTTTCTTCAGTTTATCGGATAGAGAATAAATCGAATATCGGAAGTTATAGATGAAAGTGCCTAGTGAACCAGTTTCCAGTAATATCGCAACAAATTTATTTTCCTCTCTCTCTCGCCTGGGCAACAAAAAAAACAATGTGTGTATACGAAAATATTTCCGTATTTTTAAGATTAAGATTATTCGAAAGTCTGGCCTAAAACAAAAAAAAATAAAGAATCCATGACACCAAGGAATTTGTTTCGTGTTCAATTTTTTAAGTGTAAAATTTTCTTAGTTATTGCAAATTTTTAGCCGTTAAAAAAAGAAACGAAAAAGTATATACCAAACATAAAACATATATACAGATATATATATATATTATATATAGCCAATATTATACGAGTTTATACATACACATACCTTATACATATACATAATATATATATCTATATATAGAGCGTATATATTGTATTTGTATTTGCAGATTCCAATTGTACATTGATAAATTCGAGAGCGAATCGAAAGATCGCTCGTTTTATCCAAGTTCAATCTCTAGGGGTGCTAGACTGAGTTATATAAGCCTAAACGTAAAACACACACACACACACATACTTCATAACGTTAACGTTAATGGAATGACGTAACGTAATGGTAAACGTAACGTTATATATAACGTTATATTAGCCTAAACGTAAAACACACACACACACACATACTTCATAACGTTAACGTTAATGGAATGACGTAACGTAACGCGAACGTAAACGTAATTCAATTACTACCTTGCAAAGTATAAAATACATCAACTAACTTGCAACCTATGTACATACATACATATTTGTATACATCTAAGACAGACAGATCTATATATATATATACATTATATATACATTACATATACATACTTAGGTAATCCCCATCTCCCCTCCCAATCCCCTTTCCATTCACACACACACACACTCTCGCATATGCGACTATATATTTACATATATAGATTTTAAGCAGAAATCCCATAAATTATTAAAACATACTAAGTACACACACACACACACACACATGTATAATTGAGGAATGAGCAGAATAGGAAAGGAAATTGTTTAATTTCGATGCGCAACGTTGTATTTTTCAGCACGTAAAAACAACAACAAACTAAACTAAGAATACAAAATACAAGCAAAATACAAAAATACAAAAATACAAAACATTAACATAAAGTTCGTTACATTCAGGACGCATTCGCGCTGTTTGAAAATAAAAATCCCTCAAAACTTAATAAAACAAAATAAAAATTCACAACTATGAAATATCCCAAAAAAAATACGGCACAGTTTGTTAAATGAAACTTAAGGTTTTGACATTTGTAAAAGAATGAAAAAGTTGAGAACCCGCAAAAAGTTCGAGTGTAAGTTGGTTTGATTCAATAAAACAAAAAACGTGAAGCAAAAGAGAAGCAAAGAAAGAGAAAACAAAAACTATGTGTTTGAATTTTTAACGACTGCTGTGCTTAAGTAATATAGCAGTCAGCTTTGTGTGTAGCACATTGGAAACAAGCATGGCTGCCAATCAGACGCTGCGCGCAGCCAGCACTTGGTGCGAGCGAGACAATTATAGTATACAAGCAAGGCAAGCAGTGCAATGCTTAGCAAGCAGTGCAGCGCTTATTTGAATTTTGAAAAGTAACAGACAATAAGTTCAAGGCAATTTAATTGTCATTGCTTTACACTATTTTACACTTAACAATATGTCGACATTTGCTTGGCCCCTTAAGTTGATAATACCTTTGATTGTAGCGGGTTATTTGACTAGTATAAGCTTGATACTGCTTTGCTATGATTGGCAACCTGTGGAAAAGTTGAAGGAACTCAGTCAGAATTGGTTGTTAATGGCGTGTTTAGGAATTGTGTGTATAATGCTGATCTATAGTCGACCCATGCGGTGAGCTGGTAGTAATCAAAGTTTTATTCTTTTATTAATGTTTAAGTACTTCAGCTGCATATTTGTGCTCGCTTTGCCTTCATTGAGCAGCTCTCGAGGACGCGCTTTGCTCATCACTTTGGCCTTCTTTGTGGCTGCTTTGGGTCCCTCGGCCAATATTATGGCCAATCTGCGCATAATGCTGCAAAGTCTGGACTGTGGTCAGCAACTGTTGCGTCAGGCAATTGGCCAGTTGTTGGATGTGTTGCTCGAACCCATCAAAACGGTTCAATCAGCTGTTGGCTTAATGTTGGACGAAGTGCGTCGCGTGCTGCGTCAGGTGATGGATCTCTTGCTGAGCATCCAAAGCTATTTGCTGTTCTTTAGTGAGTCGACAATTTGAAATGTTCTGTTGATTCCATGTTTGTTGATTTCCTCTCTCTTTAGTTGATACTTTCAAGAGTTGTTCTTCCTGGTTGAAGTCTGTGGCGGAACTTTGTAATTCCCAGCGAGGATCACCCGGCACTCGTTGTCAGCGTGCTGCTGAGCGAGTTGTGATCAAGTGTCGTGAGAATTTCGTTTATGTCAGATCACTTTGCTATGCCACCAGACTTTATATGGCTGTCTGCTTGCCTGTGATGTTGTTCGATGTGTTTTGCGTTGACTTCTGGAGCAGAAGTTGGAATTTTATGGATACTATAATGGAGCGTAAGTTTATCTTAGATATTTCGTGGTTATATTCTGTGTGTCTTTATTTTAGTTCGTTTTAAAGTTATTATTATTAACAGAAAACATATACCGACTCCATTCTACATTTTAACGCTCCATGATACCGATAAGTTATCAATATTTTGACAATTTATAGAGGAGAATTATATTTATTCATTGAAGGTAGGAAAGTCATCTTGAATTTGCTAATCTGTCCGATTGATTAAACTCTTATGTAAAACTTCCGTTTTCTTTTTTGAAATTTAAATTTTTCTGAGTTTATTAATAATTATAAATCAATAATATTTCATTAATTCATAACCTTAGTTAATTTGTAGTCTTCCGTTTGTATTCAATTAAATGATCTACTATCAAATTTTCTGGAGTGAAAGTGTAAATTGAATTTTTACGCAATTAATTTTTAAAAACTAGATAAACATAATATTAATTATTATAATCATGATCTGAAACTAGCAATACTTCTCAATCATACTTTACTTAATAGGTTATTATGAATTTGTAGCACAGCTGGAGCAAATGTTTGATGCGAGCATCAGCTTCAAGCACAACTTTAACTTTCACACAAATGCCTCAAAGAATCTTTCCGATGTGAGCGAACAGATCCTGCAGGACATTACGCAGAGTCTGCGTCCTTTTGGAGTTTTGCAAGGCTGTCTGGATTTGCTTTGCTGGCTGCTGCTTTTGCTAGTGTTTGTCAAGTGGGCGAGACAAATTAATTATAGTTTATATTAATATTTTACAATTCTTTCTAGCGCCGCCTTCTTCTATCTGCAGTATATGCAGAGTCGCAGCTATCAAAATGTTTATTTCACCAGCGACTTCTATGCGATTGAACAACAATTCAGGCAGCAAGGAAGATGCGGAGTGTTGCCGTTAAAGTGTCTAGAGCGTTGCAAGTATATGAAGGTAAATTTATGGTTTATTTTGAGTGTAATAGTTTATCGATATACCAAATATTACTTTTGGTATATTGCAGTACAGTACAGTATTCTATGCATAGGGTAAAATGTAAAACCTTGTACCAATAGCGAATGTTTTTTTTTTTTGGTATATTTTGTTGTAGTAGATTATTGATATACCAAATATTGCTTTTTTGTATATTTGAGTATATTCAATCAACACTAGAGAAGTGTACAACTTTTTGCCAATAGAAGATGTCTCTAATTTATTGGTAATTTCTATGGTATTTTTTGTGTAGTAGATTATTGATATACCAAAAATAGCTTTTGGTATGTTTCAGTATATTCAATCAAGAGTATAGAAGTGTACAAAGGAGATATTTCTAATTTGTTGGTAATTTCTATGGTATATTTTGTGCTTTATGGTATATTTTGAATGTAATGCAGCGTATTTCTCAAGATACTAAATATAGCTTTTGGTATATATCAGAAATTCCATCCATTGGGTAAAATTGTATTGAAATTTTGTGTCAATAGGAATTAAATCCATTTTTTTTTTTTGGTATATTAGATATACCAAATATAACTTGTGGTATATTTTTTTTACTTTTTAGTTATATTAATTTGATATATTTTAGCAATATTTCCGTATAGTGGATATCACTCGATTGTAACTTTCTTACTTGTTTTCTAGTTACTTAACAATTTTCCTCCATTATTCCTCAGCTAAGCAGCCCGCGTCTCACGAGCTGCGAGTGTCTATTGCTGGCTGAGCACGCCTTCTTGCTGCTCATCAGCTGCGTGCAGCTCTTTGCAATTTGTCTGGTGGATTACAGTCTCTTCTGGCTTCTGGCCAGCATCTCCTACTATGGTCATCAGCAGGCGGAACTCGAGTTGCCCGCTTACATTGAGTTGGAAATCAAACAAGGAGGTTTCATGGGCGACATCATGCGTGGCATTGCGAATGCTTTTCGTCCTTTAACACAACAGAGATCGCTCAATACGCAGGCTTGTTTGCCGCTGCCTTTGAGGCCCAACTATCGCAAGTACTTGGAGATATTTCAACTGTGTCTGCTCGCCTGGCTTATACTGCTGACGGAGCCCTTTGTGATGCGTTTAAGACACGTGATCATGCAACATTTTCATCCAGAACGTGCGAAAATAAGAGCAATTTATCTTCATGAGAAGATAATCAAGGAGCGAGGTGAGTGCATAAGATTATTATTATTCATTTTGATATAGTATGGTATATGGTATATATGGTATATTTTGGGAATAACAGTATATCGATAAATTTGTTAAACTTGAGTGTCGATTATTCAATAGTTTTATATAATGAAACACGTCTGATGTTGTCGGCTCCGACTTGGTTAATATTCTGGTATATTCTCTATAGTATATTTTGAATGTAGTGGTATATAATTAATAGTAAGTATGTATATTATGTTGGTATATAACAAGAATAATCCCGCACTGTTTTGGTTTTATTTATTTATTCTTTCTTAAATTTGCAACTCCTTCAATACTTTTAAAGTTAAATAAACTAACAAATTGCAAATCTAATTTTAAAGCTGGGCAAACCAATTTTCATAGATAACATAGTAAATACATTCTACGTGATTCCTGAAAATTTCATTACAAACGGTTAATAATATTAAAATGTTGTTAAAGATACAATTTCTTTTAATTACTGATTCTATCTCTCATTTCTCTCCCATAGCTAACTTTTTTAAGATGCCACGTCGTCAGACACGAGCTGCCTTTTCTTACCATACCTCAAGTCGTAGAAGCAGCTGCTTCAACTGGCTGCACGCCAAGCTATGCTGGTCAGAACAACTGCTGTGCAACTCCAATATATCACTAACTTCGTGTCTTTTGCAGTTGCTGCCACTTTCTCTGGCCTCGCTGTGATGTGTGTGTCCTTTGTGGCAAGCTGCTTAGCTCGTTAGTCTGGTAACTTGCAACCAGAAATGTATTTCATCTCAGGATCGCTCTTACAGCTCAACCCGCATCAATTGTGATTCACCTGGTTGCCAGGGCATCTTTTGCCAGCTCTGCTTCAGCGCATCGAACAATAAATGCAATCTTTGCCAGCGATCTCTCGATTGTGACGATTGCAGCGTTATCTCGGAGATTCAGTAAGCAACTTGAATCTGGCAAATATATCTATTAAGTTTTCTTATATAATGGGTATTTTTTCCAGGGACTCCTCGGATGATCCCGATGCGGTTTCCTATGGACAGCAGCAGGCAAAATTTTATTGCGATAAATAACAGATCCTTTTGAAAATTTTCTAAAAAAAATTGAATTGTTAATAGATATTTTTATATATATAATTCATTAAAATACTAAAACTTTTTAAATAAATCACACAACTTCGTTATTTAATTGCATCCTAAACACCTCAGTTCCTTTGACTTTGTGTTTTATATTCTTAAACTTAATTCTAATCAATCAATATTGACGAATAAATAAGCTAATTAATTGTCTTTTTTAATTATGTGACAAGTTTATTCAAAGTTCTTTCATAAAGTATATTTAGTTGAATGCATTTAGTCAAAAGTGAAAGAATGCAAAAACTTATAAGTTGTTTTTCTATAAAATATACGAGGTGCTTTAAGATTAGCATGCTGTAAAGTAACCATTTAGTTACGATGTCTTTTATGCTATGCAAACTGTATAGCCTCTGGTTATATTTCAGTACTTTTTGGTATATTAATTTGGTATATTTTAAGAATAGTCCGCTCTGTTTTGGTTTTATTCAAAATGGATAGGGGGCAATTTGGCCTTCGGTATATTCTAGTATTTTTTCTGGTATATTAATTTGGTATATATAAGAATAGTATCGCAGTTTGCTTTCAGTCAAAATGAATGCGAAATGAGGAAATATAGTCTTCGGTATATTTTTGTATTTTTCGCTATATGTATTTGGTATATTTTAAGAATTCAAAATGGAGAGCTTGTATCTGACTTCCCTACTTAATGTTCAACTTTTCTTTTATAGTTGTACATGCCTTTTTAAATCAAGATTTTACTTGTAGAGTCATCTCACATTAATAGAATCACAAATTCCTAGAATTTCTAGTCGAATGTATAATAGTAAAATAAGTATAATTTTCATGAAAAATGCCGAGATATAGCAAAATCAGATCTCGAAGTTCATCTTCCTCCAGTGAAGACACTTGCTGGGAGAGGAAACGAGAACCGAAACCGGAGTGGGAATGGGATCGTCAAAGTGCTGGCGACGATGGCGATGAACAGCAGACTCCAACTAAATCGGAGAATAAAGATAAGAAATTTCATCATGTCTGGCATCCACATTGGCACCAGGAGGCCAACGTATATTACGGCTTAAAAGGAAAAAAGTTGCGGTACTCCAGCGAGGCAAGATCGGACTACGATATATTGAATAGGCAAAAATCAGCGGGAAAAGACGAAGCGGGAAAAGACGAGCCACCAGTCTATCCCCAAGAGAAACCACAGAAACCAGCCAAGGATCCGCAGCCACCAGCTAAAGAGGATGTAGTTACAACTCTTCCGTTTGAGCACATGCTCATGTATGTCATTGGGGGCTACATCTCGGGTATTTTTTTGGTGCTCTTCTGGTACATGTTCGACAAGAAGGCGGATCGAGATCTCAATATGATGTGGCTGCTCATCGTGCTCCTAGTGCTGCTCATTTTAGTACTTTGCTGTAGTCACACGACGAGGTGAGTAAGAATTCAGTTGAAGTGTATAAGAAACTAGAGAGTTGATAGAACTGTTCATCTACATTTGAATCTCAGGATCTTAGAGCTTTTAAAAGGAAGAATATTTAATTTAAAATAGTTTCAGCATTACACAATGTCTTCTAATTCATAACCTATAGCCATGAAGTTTAGTCAAATATACGAAGTTGATTCACTGAGTAAACCAGTCAACAGACTGTTTAACTGGTTAGAGCCAGGAGGCTGAAACACGTACAAAAAGTAGTTCTTTAAAAAATATCCGGCTTAAGAGCTGGAAGGTTGCTATTACTACACAGAATACTTAAAAAAAATATCAGTGGTAAGAGCTGGAAGGCTGAAATGCGTGCAGAATATAGTTAACCAAACATTTCAAGGCTAAGAGCTGGGAGGCTTAAGATTCTACACTAAGTAGTAAAAAAAATCAGCGGTAAGAGCTAGGAGGCTGAAATGCCTACACAACATAGCTTGCCAAAAACATCAGTGGTAAGAGGAAGTTTACCAAAAATGTAGGATTTTCGCTTCGCCCTTTGCTAGTTGAATCCCTGAACTAATCAGTTAGCGAATGAAATAGTCTATAATATTAATGGAACTCTTTCTTCTCCTTACTTCACTTTCAGATGCATTGGCGCTCTATTTTTTCCGATACTCTGTGGGTACAGAGGACGCCTGTTGCTTATGACCTGGGCCTTTTACTTGGCTTTGACTGGACCTGTGATGAATATCATTCGCAATATAGACATCATGATAAGAAGCGTGGCCTGTGATCAGGGTCTGGTGCACAGTGCTTTGACTCCGCTGCATCAGATTATGGGTGAACCCATTTATGTTGTGGAACAGTCCATCTACAATTGTTTGAAGCAAGTTCGGGCTCTAATGGTGCGATTAGATGATGTGTTGCAGCGTTTAGAGACGCCCATTGTGGGATTGTGTAAGTGACAAAGAAACCGTTTTAAAAATGTAACATGAGAGTGACTTTCGTTATTTTAGATACCAGCTATAGCAGCTGCGGTGAATGGCTGCGACATCAACAGAATTTCTTTGACAATCAAATGGGCGCACCCTATGATCGTTGTTTGGGCGCCGGGAATATAAGCGTGCAGGAATGTTTGGCCAAGTTTCCCGGTGAGAAATCAGTTTGTCATATGGAAGAGCGTTTCGCTTGGTTCTGCTCGAATCTCAAGGATTTGGCCAGCTTCTTTGATCCCTACATGCAACAGCATCAGGAGCTGGGCGAGCAAATGTTTACCAGTAAATCGAAAGAGTATTTGGAGGTCGTTCTTTATATACTTCTTGTATTCTCCTCGCAGGACCCTTGGAGAGCTTTGATAACATACGATCGATTTTTGCGGTGAGCATCACTTTTGATCATGGACAACAATCGCCAGAAGATGGTGTTCCATCGAGCACTGATGTTGAACTGGAACTGGGCAACGAGTTTGATGCGGAGATGAAATCGTTTAAATACATCTTCTTATGGCTTGATTTGATCATCATTGCGTTGATCATTTCTGTTTTGTTGGCTGCCATCTATTTTCGGGCCAACTTTTTGGGCCACGAAAACTTTCTGAATGTGTATTTGACAACGCAGTTCTTTGCCCACAATGAAGAGCAGAACAGAACTTTGGGTTACAGTGCGATGCCATTGCGAGCACAAGAGAAGAACAAGTATGTGAAGGTAATTATTCCTGATGTCTGTCTGTCTGCGTGTTTAGGATGCTATATCTTAGAGACTAGCAGAGTTGGAGTCATGAAATTTTATTATTTTACGCTTTTTGGTTGTAAAGTTTTTAAATCATTATTTTTAGCTTTCTGCCTTGCGGCATCTCGATTTTGAGTTGGAAATCACTTATGACTCTTGGATGTTTATGATCATCACAAGCTTGCAGCTTTTCATCATCTGCTTTGTGGATGTCAGTCTTTTCTGGATGCTGGCTATAATGTCATATCATTCACATCAGACGGCAGATTTACAGCGTAAGTTAAAACTTTAATTACCAATAAATTCTTATATCGAATATACTTCTTAAATAGCTCCTGAATATACCAAAATTTTGGTGGAAGGCGGCGGAATGATTGGTTTTATTATACGTAGCTTGGTGCAATCCTTTGAGCCGCTGGCCAAAAGTTTATTTGTGGATGTTCAGCATTGTTTGCCTTTGCCAGGACCTCCAAAATATATGCGCTATTGGGAGATTATGATGCTATGTTTATTAACCTGGCTGTTGTTAATCTTTGATGGCTATTCGCTGCGCACACGTCATCTGATCATGGCCAGCTTCTATCCACAGAATAGCAACAAAAGAGCGCAGTATTTGCTGCAGCGTTTGATGCGTGAGAGAGGTTAGTTCATCGATTATAGATCATATATAGTATATATAATGTGCTTATCATATTTGCAGATGTCTTTGTGTTGACCTCAAGACGCACAGCTCGTGCCATTAATGCCTACATCGAAGGAGATTGCCAGTTGCAAGGCACAAACTTGTTCCATGTTGTACTTTATAGGTAAGTTTCAAAGTATCTGATAATTCTGTTTTAATTAATTTTAATTTAATTTTCAGACTTTCCTGCGGTCGTTTTGGCGGCTACAAGAAGCAGAAATGCATCATTTGCCATGCCAAACTAACCAAGTAACCGATTCATTTACTCATTCAAAATATAGCTTTAATTTTTAACTACTTCAGAACCGATACTGTGAAATGCGATACACCCAAGTGCAGAGGCATTTATTGTCAAACATGCTTCATTGAGTCAAATTGTCATTGCATCATCTGCAATCCTCCAACTGTCTATGGCGATTACACTCAGTACTCGGAAGTGGAGTAAGCTTAGCTCTTTTAAGATTATAATGTCAATTTATTTAAAGTTATGTCTGTATTTTTTAGGGATTCTTCTGATGATCCTGATAATGAACCTTATCGTCCGCAAAACATTTACTGTGGCCAAACTTTATCGGAGCGGCACAAGAGTGCTTAAACTTGGCGTAATGAGATCTATGAAATGTTAAATACATCAAAATATATATATATATATATAAAAACGTGCTAAAATAAATATACACAAGACACAATGATTGCCACATCTTTTCTTACTGAGCTAGAAGTAAAAAACATAGTAATTAGGTTTTAATTTGAATGGGAAAGAAATTCCAACATTTTAAGAAACCAGAACAAAATTCTTTTTTTTAGATCGACAAGTTCTTAACAACAATAACAAGTAGGTTCTATTTTTAAAGGAAGCGAATTCCAACATTTTAAAAAACTTCGACAAAATTATTTTTTTTTAAGATCGAAAAGTTCTTAAATCAAGATTTTCACTTTTCTTTTTAATCTAGAATAAAACAATCTTGAATCATGATTTTAATCCTAAAATAAGAGGTTTTTAATCTTAAAATGCAAATTTCAAAAAATTGCAAAAGTCATGATTTAAGATTGTGTAAAGTTTGTTCTTTTTAAGATTGGAAAAAACTTATATTAAGATTCTTACAATCTAGATTTTTCCTTCTGTGTGGGATAAAATTGTATTAAAATTTTTGTCAATTGGAATCTTGATAGATACTATGTTACATACTTAATAAATTACAAGCCTATCACGTTTTAAGCTATGCCATATTTTATTTTTAATTATGAATCTATTGATATATTAGAGTGCTATTGAATTTGTAGAATTTTCTTTAAGTAAATATAGGATTTATAAATAAAATTATTTTTGAGTAGAAAAAATTGTTTTCTTAGACCAGAAAAGATGTTAATAATTTGAAATGATTTGAAAAAAAA
Organism: Drosophila kepulauana; assembly: GCA_023558455.1. NCBI lineage: Eukaryota > Metazoa > Arthropoda > Insecta > Diptera > Drosophilidae > Drosophila > Drosophila kepulauana. Next base: position 42,450,815 of record CM042369.1, read on the forward strand.
AATTAAACACAAATTTCGAGAAAGTATATTTTTATTTAAATAAATTTATTTTTTAACAGAGAGATTGCATTAAAATTGAATTTGAAAGTTTCTGACGTGTATATAAAACAGTAAATACAATTATTTTATGTATTTATTTTACATTTTACTTATTTTTTAGTAATATGGCTTCGTCTTATTAAATAACATTTTCTTTGAATAATTTTAAAAATACACTAAAAATTTTGGCATTATTTATTCTTCTAATTGATGATAATTTAAGTTGAGGCTTTTTAGATAATAGATAATAAAAAAAAGTCATTTACATGGCTTAATTATTATAAATAAATATTCCCAACTAAAATTTTTAGTTAATTTATTAATTAATATTACTATATTTTAATTATCATATGTAACAGAAAATTGAGGCAACGACGGGTTAAGCCAACTTGCAACTAATAATTGCATGTTGTGGCAAACAGATGAATTGTGCGCTTTATGAGCTCCATTTCTTTTAGCATCTCGTCATCTAGTCATCAGCACCTTTCTCCCGAGCAAAGTTGAGCTGAGACCTGTTTACCAGCCAGCGACTTTTTAAGCTGCTCCCGCTACACAAGAGAGAAAGAGAGAGCAAGTAACTCCGCTATGGGAATCCAAGAAATTCTGATGAATCGCAGCTTTTATTGGCAAAATGGCAAAATGGCATTGCGTATCGCGTTTGCCTCGTCATCTCGTGTTCTGGTTGACATTGTCATGGCCATATCAGCTACTGTAAGCTCGTTTGTCTCCTTGTCAGCTCTGGCGATAATGTGGATGTTAATGATGATGATGATGATGACAACGATAATGATGAGCGTCTTTGCGTTGGGCAATAACACTTTGTTTTCAATTTGTGCTTGCGGTCGGCTCCTCGACTCTCATTGTGGACATTGTTTGGCGCACATGTGGGCTGCAATTAAATGTTCATTAAATGCGACAACCACGACAAGCCTGAGATTGTTTCTCAACAATTAATGCAGCTGAGATGGAGACGAAGACGATGCCTCAGGCTGAGGCTGAATCAGCACAAGGATTGTGGGCTTTGATGATGACATTCAGCGGCGTTTGTTTTTGGTCTCTTTTCTCTTTTTTTGTTGTCTGCCTTCGGCTTCGGAATGTGCTGTGTAATTTACAGCCATCTTATATGATGGTGGTCTCAATGTTTCCCCCTCCTTCCCACTCTCTTTTTATTTATGAGCCACAAATTTTGACATTTATTTCTATTTCTTAAGTTGTCGCTGCCTTTGGTCAAAAAGAACAACTGTAACCGAAGTTTGATCAGGGTTCTATTCTACATTTTTATGGCTGTTTAATAAATTCCTCTTTCATCTTGTATGCTAATGTGTACACAAGTGTTTATTTGATATTTAACACCCGCTGCTCCACAGGTTTTGAACCCTCAACTGACCACCAAATGCGACATTTAAACCACACACACACACAGATCAGAGCACAAAAAGATCGAAGAACCGAGAACGGAGAAGGGAGGAGAGAACACACTCAAAGTAAGGGTCATCTTCATATTTGCCGAATCGCTTATTTGATTTCGTTTCGTTTTCGTTTCTGTTCGTCATCATCGGCGTCGTCGTCGTCTTGTGTTACCTGTTTGCATTCCGTAATTCGAGCTGTCGCCGTGCAACCGACTGATCCAATTCCCATTCCGTTATAAGCCCTTGTTTATCGGCGTAAATAAGTAGCGGCAAATTGAAGAAGCTTTTCTTCTCTGAGTGCGCACTGAGTCATTGAACCTTTGCCAGAGCTGAGGGGACAATTCCTTAGCTTCAAGTTCAGTGTGAAGGAAGTTGTCTTCCTTGAAGTTGAGTGGATTCGTTACCTGTTGAGCTTGACACGCATTTTAGGGGTTGATCTGATCTTGATCCTTTCTTTGCACTCTGATCTCCCTTTTTATTAACAACCGATGTGTACACAAAGGAAGGACAAGCAAGAAATTTGTAAAAGTTCTTTTTACAGATCAAATACGATGAAATAAAACATTTCTGAAAGATTTTTTGAACATCAGATTTGATTAGTTTAAAAAATGCTACCTTATAGGTTATAAAGGCTTATAATTTTTGCTATTAATAGCTTATGTTGATAATTCGGTATATTTTTGACTCTATAGTATATACTAAATGTAGTAGTTTATCTATATATCAAATATAGACTTACTTTAGTATTTTAATTTGGTGTAATTGGCTAAAAGATTCTTTTTTGTTATTTCGATTATTGTGATTATTATTTCTTTTAATGAAAAATAATACATTCTTTTATGATACCCTCCAATTTTAGAGCGCTTTATTTATTTGCAATATTAAATACCAAAACCAATTACATTTTAATTGCCTAATCCTAAACAGTTTTCTATGGTTTGTGGTTCTTCTTGCCGGGATAGCCAAAGAAACCGATGCTTTTTAGCTCAATGAAGAGATCCTGATCATTGCCAATGGCCTTGTAGATGGACTTTTCCAGCTCATCGTACTGAAAATGCGGTGGAAATGGCATATCATTAAGACCCTGGAACAAGGCATTGCCACGCTCATTGCCTACGACCAAAGTGGTGCCGCTATTCGAGAATCTATGAAAAGATTAAAATGGGGTAAAGCCAAGGTAAAGATAACAAGGCTTGACTCACTGTCCAATAGTGTTATAGGAAGAGTCCATTTCGTGCTTTCCCATGGGCTTTAGTATGTTCCGGCGAATGTCCCAAACGCTGACCGTATCGCGGTTCATAGAGACTAGAACAGTGGAGTGTGTGGGACTCCAGTTAGCCCAGTGCACGGGCTGAAAGTCATCGAGCAGTTCAATCAAAGGACGCGTCATGCCATCAATCCAAATGCGCACATACCTAAGTATTTGAAAAGGATTGAGAAAGAAGAAGTGAAAGCAACTTCCCCCTACCAATCGTTGCCACAGGTGAGAAAGAGCTTGGGTGACCAGGGTGAAAACTCCATGACATTGACCCCGCCATCGTGACACTTGAGCACCTCCAAATACTGATGTTGATAGTTGATGGAGCACTTGTGAATGCAGCCCTCGTCGGTGAGTATGTAATAGATGTCCTTGTGCACCGGATGTGTGGTAATGTAAAGTCCCTGCGGATGCCGATTGGACTCCACAACCGTGGTGGGCATCAGCGGCACACGAATGCCCTCGGGATGTCCCTCGATGCGTTCTAGAGTCATCTGAGTGAAGCCCAGCAAATAAGGCGACTTGGTGATGGAGAAGCGAGTGACGGAACCATCTTGGGACAGGCTTAGGAACGGATCAATCTCGTTGATATCGTCGTCGGTGGTCTGCTTGAGCCAACGTATGGCCACCACGGGTGAGCAACCAGGTGAAGTACTGCGCTGTGACACCGCAATGGGAACATTACCGAGATCGGCGACGTTGCGCACCTCAACGCTGCCATCGTACATGCCAATGGCAATCAACGATGGCAGATAAGGGGAGAAACAAAGTGCAGTTACGGGTATTTTATAGTAGTAAGCACGCTCCGGTTCACCGGGATTCTTAATGCTCCAGATGTAGACATCCCCCGAGCTGGGCACTTGCTGCGAGGAGAACGAGAACAGACCGTAGGAGATGGCCAAAATGTCGCTGTTGGTGGTGCAGAAACTCATGTCGCTAACCGCTTTGCGTTCATCGTAACTGGGTACGGGTATAAGCCGGAAGAGCAGCTTCAATGAGTACTTGTACTCCACATCCGGGGCACAGCGATCCACCTGCTGAAAGTTGCGGAAACGCTGCATTCCCGCCTTGTACAGATTGCTCGAGAGTGTGCGGCCAATGTACTGCAGCGATGTCTTGAACTCAGGACGTTGATACAACTCCGTTGCTTGATTCTTGGCACGTTCCTTGGCCTTAGCTTCCTCTTCCTCATGGTATGCAGCGGCTGCTGCATCCATCACTTGAGTGTCTACACTTTCACCCGGCTTGGCCAGACTCTGCATGGTGGTATGCGCATCTTTCTTGGGATTGACACCCTCCAGTGTGTCGTACATCTCAAAGTTGGACACATAAGAACCCACCGTAGCGTAGTCCACATAAATGGTGTTCACTGCCCGTGAGTTCGTCAACACCTGCGTTGTCTGTGCATCGTTGTCGGAGCGACGTCGGACCTTGCCTTTGCCCATGGTCAGATACTCGTAGTGACGATTGTCGGCCTCCACCTGCTCGCCTTGGGGTGTGCCCTTGGCCACCGTGGTGCTGGGCTGATTGAAAAGCACAAAGAAATCGGATTTGCGTAGCGTCACTTTAACAAAAGACTTCTTGAAGGGCACGGGAACGTGACCCTGCTTAACCTCCTCAACCTTGCTAGCACTAAACACAATATTCTCAAAGATGATCTAGAGAAAACATTGCATTACATCTACGAATTAGAATGGTTAACTCCCTTAGCTGCTTACGCCATTGATCAGCTCATCCATGGATTGCTTGTTGCCACCGACACCTCCGCGCATGCTTTGGCGTGTGCGGGAGCGGGAAGAACGGGAGTGCAGCAGCTGCATGGTATTGACCTCGTGCTTTAAATGCACATTGAACGTAAGAAACTGATCGGCGTAGGGCTGATCGGATATATAGTTGGGCGTCATGTCCACCTCCTCCCCATCAACCACTTCGGTCACCTAACAGCAGCTGTAAATTAGTTAGGGAATGAAAGTGTTATATAGTTTTAGGTCTACCTTAAACTGCTGACGATACTCCAGATCAGCCATTATCTCATGTGCATACGAGTGTTCTGCAGGTTTCTTCTCTTTGGGTTTCTTCTCTTTCTCTGTCTCCCCTTCTAGCTCGACACTAGTGACATTAACTGACTTCTTTCCGCTCTTGGGGAGTTCGAACTCCTCCTTCTTGATGAAAGATTGCTGATCCATATTGATGCTAATTTATGCTGGGAAAGTCTTTTGAATTGCTGCCTACAATATAGAAATATTGTGAAAATTATTTTACATATGAAAGTTGTTGCTGTTGTAACTATTCAGCTCGAAAAAATCAACCTTACATTTATTCCCATTCGACTATTTAATTGTTAACTTAACTACATCGATTCGAAAAGGTTTAACACAATTTTCGTGTAAGCATCGGGAGGATTCTATAATTAACTCAACGTCTACACTTTTAAACTTATTCAAGAAGTGGTTACGGTTTGTCTAGATTTAAATTCTAGGGTTTAAACCGGTTCGAAAAGTAGTTCAATTTGGTGTTTAGTGATTATAATTTATGAAAAATTGATTCTACACTTATTTTATTGGTTTATTAATTTAATAGTTCAAAAAGTTGTTCATAAAAATTTTAAATTTTTAAAGTAGACACCTTCGCTTTTTAATTAACAACTTTCATTCTCAAATTCTCTAAACTCTATCATTTGGAATCCCAAAAATGAATGTGTTTATATGCACGATAGAACAAAAATAATGTAGTGGTTAATGTGTACCTTTGATACAAATCTTTATAGCAGTACACAACAGATTTTTGAATTTGTTTTAAATTTGTTTTTGGGAAATACGTGCCCCGTTTTAAGGGGCGTCACTCTTGAATCGTTTTTGTTAATTAGCCATCTGAACACTTGTAATTTTTAATTAAATCTCATGGTGATACTGGCTCCCAGCTCCCCTCTTCCATCTCGTTAGTTGCGTTTGTTTTGGGCTGCTTATCGGCAAGAAGCTCACGTGCCGGTCTCGGTCTCAGTCCCGGTCTCTTTTGGGCTCAACGTCGTCGACTCCTTGCGAATTTCCCCTGCAGATAAAACGCAGATAAAGCTAACACTTTTGCCGGGGCAGCTAACAACCACCACCGAAGGGCGCTCTAACTTCAGCTCCAGCTCCAGCTCTAGCTTCGTGAGTGCGTTTCAGTAACAGTTGAACTCGCGTACGGTGCAAAACGAAGACCCGGAATCATCCGGTGTAAATTTTCCGACATTCGACATTTGGCATTCGGTTGAATTCGCAATTTTTTGTCGGGACGAAAGTGAATTTTGCATGCGTGTATCTTTGAGATACAAATGTGCGCTATCTCATATGTAAAAAGTGAGGTTGTCTAATTGATTTGGTGTTAGACATCAGATATATGTATACGGACTCTATATCTGTTTTATACTAGTTATAACAGTCACACAGTGTCTAAATTGCCAAAAGCTAATTACGAGCATGTCCGTTGCACAACAACACGAAACGCGATTGCCATCAATGGACTGCCAAAGTGAAAATCGAGTACCAGAAAACTCAATTAGGCATGTTGCAAAAACACAGACATTGGCAGCGGCATCAGTAACCAAACCGCAGCTAACACCGGCTGGAGCTGCAGTTGGAGCTGGGGCAGCTGCAGCAACATCGCCGGCAACAACAACTGTGGCCAAACAGCAGCAGTCGCAGCAGCAGCCGCAGACGCAGTACGTCATAAATTCAGCGCCAATGCACGCCAAGGCGACCACCGCGGGGGTCATCACTGGCGGCACGCTACATCTGCATCGAGTGAAAAGTGCGCAGGTACGTGAAATGTGACGTTAATTGAAAGTTAACCAGAGCTCAGCTCAGCTCAGCTGAGAGGAGGGGAGACGTGCAGCTTTCTGAAACAGCTACAACTTCAGCTACGGGCAGCGCCTTTTGATTCAGCTATTCATATGGAAATTTACTTAAATGAAACTGCCGTAGTGCGAGGTGTGTTCCACCAAAGAGTTGGACACAGGTTGGCAATGAAGCAGGAAATGGGTTAATAGGAGGCGGAAATTAAATGGGAATAGGTGTGGGGTTATTCCTATAATAGGATAGGTTGAGGAATATACATATGAAAAGGATGTGCTGTAACGTCAAATGCTACACAGAGAAAAATACATTATATATATTACGGATATAACATACTATATATATACTATAGATATTACGTGGTATTCTCTTCTTGCTTAATGCGTAAATAGCAGTTTGGTGAACATATTAGATTATATTCTAATGTAAAGAAGAGACATGTTGCCTATTTCTATAATATTAAATTTCTGCTTTAGGAGCTATAACAAAAACAGTTTAGTAAATGTGCAAATAAAAGTTAACAATTGAATATACATAATTCTTTTTTTAATATCATTAATTTAAAGATCGGATTATTTTTAAACTTTCGTAACAATCATTAAAAATATGTTAGGTAAAGGCACAAAAAGAATTTTGGGTAACTTCTTGCAGACATAAACATTTTAGATGTTATCATTAAGTTGCTATATATTTTAACTACTTCAAATTAAATTTAATTTCTCATTCTCAATAAATCTGCTAAGCAGACTTGAATACTTATTATCTAGAATAAAACTTTCTATAATCAATATTTGATTCCAAAAATAAAATATTTTTTCCTTAAAATCTTAACCTAAAAATGTTATTTCAAGATTTATTTTATTGTGATCGAAAAATTCTTAAATCAACTTTTTTCTGTCTAGATTTTTTCTCTTTACGTATACATAATATTGAATAAAACAAATTAAACTCATGTGCTCAATTTTTGTAAAAAAATTATTAAGAAAAACTTCATCGCTATTTTAAAAACTTTTATAAAAAGTATTTCCAGAGCAATAATCTGTTTTTAAAATTCAGATATTTGTGCTTAGCTGCAATTAGCTGGCAAAGTTTGCAAACAGACCTCGCATTAATTTGCAGTCCAAAGCATCGAGGACAATGTCAGAGCGAATACAAAAGCAAAAGCCAAACGCACACACAATGCCTTCAGATACTACTATATACAGATATATACGCATATACACTCTCCAATACTCTCCAACTCATAGTTATATGGAAGAGGAGCACTCGTGTTTTGTGTGTGTGTGGATGCGATAGCTACTCGTAGCTAACCACATTGTCAGGGTGCGTAGCGTAAATGTTGTGAATGCTTTTTCCTACAATACTTTTTGTGCGTCGTTTTGCCGGCAAAAACGAACAGCACCGGCTGCGGTTGCAAGTGTGTGTGTGCGAGTGTGTGTGTGTGTGTATTACACCTCCCTCTTTCCTTTTCGACCTGGCCAGACTAGAGCTCAATGGAGCTAGCCGCATGCGTGTTGAGCGCTCGATGCTGGGCTGCTGGATACAGCGCGTCATTGCCATGTTATGTAAACACGGCAGCAAACCGTGGAGCAGATGAAGGTAAGAGCGGGGGAAGTGGGAGGCGGATGATGACGAAAGCAAAAGCCGAGGCGAGGCAACAACGACGCCGTCACATTTGCTGACTGCCTGATGCCTGCTGCAGGAGTCGCGGTTGTGTGATGACCATGGCTTCGCTTTTGTGTCTGTGTGACTTCGCTGTCAAAGTCACGTCATACATCAGATGCGCTGCGATGCGAAATAAATTTGTTGACGCCATTCAAAGCGGGCATCTATTGCGAGGGAAGACAGCACAATTTATGGTTAGTGCTGGGTGGTCCACATAACATACAGTAGCTACATTAGCATTTTTCCTTCGTTCGTGACGCACTTGAGTGTTGTGCATAATTTACATACACACACATGCGTCTATTGGCTACTTGGACTCTTGGACTTTAAGTTATGCTAAAATGTCCTGACTTTGCTGCCCCCCACTTTGCAAGCCAAGTTGTCCGGTGTTTTTCTTTTGCTTCAACTTTATGCCTACCACATTTATTTCAGGTTCCTTTGCTTCCCAAGTTTTCCTGAGTTCATTTCACGTTCCTTCACTTGCGGAGTTTTCTTCCATTTTCGTATTTTTACCTACCACATTGCTTTCATGTCCCTTTACTTCCCAAGTTGTCCTAAGTCTTCCTAACACATAGCTTTCAGGTTCCTTTACTTCCCAGGTTGTCTAGAGTTTGTCTTCCATCTTCGAATTTTTACCTACCACATTGCTTTAAGATTCCTTTACTTCCCAAATTATCCTGAGTCTTCATACCACATTGCTTTAAGTTTCCTTTACTTGCTGAGTTGTCCTGAGTATTCCTAACACATTGTTTTCAGGTTCCTTTACTTCCCAGGTTGTCCTGAGTTTTTCTTCCAAGTTCGGCTTTTTACCTACCGCATTGCTTTAGGTTTCCTTTACTTCCCAAGTTGTCCTGAGTCTTCCTACCACATTGCTTTAACATTTCCTCCCAAGTTATGCCTCTGCTGACTTAGCTTCCTTAAGACATAACAAATAGCGCTCTTTTTTATGCTTTGAAGTTTTTGGTTTTCCTGGCCGCCCTCGACAGCATCCCGAGAGCGCAGCTGGTGGTGGGTTTTTTTTGTATTTTTATTTTTTTGGGTAGCTTCTTGTTTATGTTTGCTTTCGATTTTATCCCTGACATCGTTTGCATCCTTTTGTTTGGGCGGCTTTCGATCACGACATTTATTTTTTTGCGTTGCCTTCGTCGTCGTCGTCGTCGTCCTTGCACTTGCCCGCAATTGAACCTCAGTTGGGGTTGTTTACCCTCCACCCCCAACCACCCACCTCAGGCTGCTGCCTGTTTGCTCCCATTCAGCGCTTTTTGGCATCCCTTGCTGAATTTATCTGAGAGCGCATTTACATTCTCTCTTTCTCTCTTTTTTCTCGCTCTCTTGGCTGGAGTTTGTTATCCTTGGTTTTGGCTTTCATCTCTGCACACTCGACGGCTGTTTGTTTTGCTCCGTCGCCATCTCGTGGGGTTAATCAACCTGCGTCCTGCAGACTGCAACAAGGCAATTGAATTTATGTTCTGAACTTTGTCTGCGGAGCAGCCTTAAAGTTAGTTGTTGGCAACTGAAATTTATGGCCAAGAGATGACTTCTTACACAGCACGTGACCGCTGGCGTTGACAGCGTGTGCTTATCTTCAGACTTGAGTCCTTTGTCAATGGGCATTGCTTTGAGGGTTCACAAAAATATGGTAATTAATCATTTTTCTACACAGAAATTATCTGTTGTAATCATCAAGTTGCTCATAAATTATAAATCTCAACTCTACCTTGAACTCAGAGACGCAGTTGAGATACTTTTTGATCTATGCATCTGGTTTGCCAATGCCAAAAATTGCCAACGTCAATTTATGGGATGGTCATTGAGCTTCAAGTTAAAATCCATTCATTGCAAATTCATATTCCGAAAAAAAATCCACTTCAAACATTTCGGGGTCGTAAATTGAAATGCATGTAGCAGATTTTTGCAGTGCGGCTGCTACATCCAGTGGCCAGCAGACACGCCCCTTTTTAGTTGCCCCGCCCCTGTCCCCTGCTCGACAAGAGGCGCTAATGGAAGCCAGCGACGCTCTTAGCTGCCTGGCGCCAACATATTTTGCTGTCGCATTGAAATTATGAGCGCTGGCTGCGAAAATTTGCATTAAAATGAAAAAGAAAAGAAGAAATGGGGGGAAAAAACATAACTCACAGAATGCAATGAAGAAAGAAAGAAAGTGGAAAGCGTAGAGTGAAGAATTAATGTGTACTCTTCGTGTACGTGTTTTGAAATTCCTTAATTTATATACAGACTGAAGATGTTTGTTACCTGGCGGCTTTTCCTGACGACAATTTTCCTCACGTCATGTGAAACTTCGATTCAAACAAACAACAAAAATTTATCTGCAAATGTTGATTACGTGTGGTACATACAAGAATTTTGAACGACAGCATTTGATTACATAATTTCGGGTCGTTCTGTTTTTTTAATAAGCAATTCAAAATTGAGCATGAAAATGGAGAAAAATTGTTATTTTTCCCACTCGAGGAAAGGAGCACAGCGACAGCTGCCATAAATATTGAGAATGCGCTAATCAGCGCTGTCAAGCGACACACAAACAACTGCAGCGATGCACATCCAAAGAAGAGATACAAAAGCGCAGATACAGATACTTTTTTTTTGGGCGCCTTGGCAAATTGTTGCACACACAGACACAAAAATATCTCACGCATTCTTTCGGCGGCAGTTTTTTAATTAATTTATGCAGTTGCCCCAAAGATTTTCCAGTGCAGATTAAACTCCGGCGATGGGGGCATTTAATAAATTGCTCTTAAATTAAAGAAAACGCGACAAAAACGGCGACATGCAAGATTTATGAGAGAGATTCCAATGCAGCAGAAGTAGCGACAGATTGTTGCAGAGTTGCCACCTCAATGCGTAGTTTAATGCATGATTATATTATGCCAAAGTTGCCGCCAAAAATATTCTATCAGACTGACCCATTAATCTGTGAAAATGTCACATTTGGGTTGCCTTAATGATCTCAACGCGTAGTCCAAAGAGGGGCGCCCACGTTTTGGCCCCGGGCCCGCTTTTTTTTTTCTTTTTGGTGTCTCTTCAAATTTGTATTTTGGTGTTTCGCTCGATGACCTTATAAATCAGACAGTGAAAAGCTGGTCGCTGGAAAAACGAGCGTCCAAATTTGTTCACAATCAAAAGATTTGTATGCGCTGAAAACAGAAAAATTCATAAAATCAAGAAATCAAGAAATCTAAAACATAAATTTTTGATTTACGCAATGGACGCGGGCGGGCGCCGAATTTTTTTGTGATTTATCTCAACCATTTCGACAGCCATCAAGTAATTTGGTTTTCTTTTCTTTTCTTTTCGACAAATTGGTAAAGGCAACTTTGGTCTTTTTGGCCCACGAGGAGGAGGAGGAAGATGCCATCGATAATCGTGTGAAGTGCATTAAAGTATTTTATTGACCAATTATCTGGCTTTACTGCAAACGGTTTATTGTACAAATTTGTGAATGCATTGCCTCATAATTCAGTTTTCGTTTGATCAAAACGTTTGTGTGTTCGTTCCCCTTACATCAACTTTTACATGCGATCATCCGGATAATCCTATATTTATGATCTATATGTAAATTTGTAAATTGGAACGCATATTTTTAGATTACAACTTTGAGATGACATCTTAACTTTTGTACCAAAAACCAAATGAGATCATAATCGTGATATCTTTTTCTACTTCTCTGTAAAGTTTACAATTCTCTGACTCGACTAAATATTTGCCTGTTTATCTCAAAGCGAATTCCAGAGAAATCTTTTTGCACACGTAATTTAGCTCAAGTCATAAACTCTTTAACTTTCAGATCTTGATATTTGTTCAACATTTCAAGTACTAAGCAAACTTGACAGTTTTTTTTTTTTTTGCTTTATGGATTTATATGGAAGGAAAGTTATTCGGAATTTTATTTATGAGCTCCTCAGCGAGTGCCCCATATTATTATTATTATATTGGTTGCTGCGTTTTAATCTAATGTTTGGGTATCTAATCTTATCGTTGTCGTTTGTGTTGTCGCTTTTGCATTAACATTTCTGTTTATTTCGCATTCGCAGTTCGTAGTACGTATTCATATAGTTATAGTTGGGTATTTGCAGTGAGCGTCAGTCGTAGTCCACGTGATAAGATATGCAGCGTGATTATTCACCTCGACTCCGATAACCCCAAAATGGCAAATGGCTAAAACGAAAAAGGTTTCACTGGAATTTCGTTTGTGCAATTGGTAAAAATAGCCCAATCGAGTGATATAAATAAAGTTTTGTGTTTATCACATTTGACCCGATGTTGTTTACGCGTCTCGTGCTATAAATAATATGCAAAACAAATCCATCATATCTCTAGCATATGACGTGTGAGGAAAGAAAGAAATTCCAACTAGATTCTGTTGATTGATTTATTTACTTCAGCGTTGATGTTGAATGTTGCTGCAATCGTTTGTTGACGTCTCGTCCAACGGCAACCTTGAGTTCAATTCCCAGTTTTTTTCGGCACCAATGTGTCTGTGTAATAAAAGATATTAACACGATGACTACTCGAATGATGGCTGTTGATAAGAGATAGAGAGAGAGAGAGAGAGCCATGAAATCATTACCTTAGTCACTTTGCTATCGTCACTAGAATTTCCGCTTGACGTCAATGCAAATGTTACGTGGTATTGTATTGTAATCTGCAATTTCGGAATTCGACTTTTTGGGCTACTCGAAATTACCAATGCAAAAACCATAGCCATAGGTCAATGTGCGAATGTACAAAGTACAGTACTGAATTCTTTCAACTGACTCAGCAGCTTCGTCTTCTTCTGTCCGTTATAATGAGTTTGAGTTGATGATTGAATTCCAACAATGACACGAACGTTTCTTGACTTCCATTGTTTTACGAGGTGCAATCAACACCTTAGAAACTCATCCCATTTTAAATGGAGTTTGGATGCTGGCCAAGTTATGGTTTCGTTGGCAAACAGGCAGAAAGCAGAAAGCCGAAAGAAACGCATTCTGAGAAACACTCAAGTCGCAACGAATCGAGTAAATGACTGCGGGGAATGCGCCGTAAACACTCGAAGTATAATCATAAAATTCTGGTTGTTGTTTGTTTTGCGAGCTGTTAGAAGAAGCAGAGGAATTGGGTTAAGAACTGAAAATGTAAATGCAGTACTTGCAACTTCAGCGGAAAGTACAAAGCAGCAGTCCAGAGAATCAGCATACGATTGCAATGTGTTCCGAAATGGACATTCATTCACTTACTCGCACTTCATTCATTCTTATTCATCCATTCATGGCCTGATTGCTGGTCAGTCTCGCTGTCTGTCTGTCGATCTGTCACACTGTCGCTGTTCCATCAATGGAAGTTTATGACTAACCACACGCTGCCATGTGGCGAGTTGTTGTTGTTTGCCAGAATCAAGTCCAGACAAAAGATTCGGTTACAAAACTGCGACTCAGTTTTGTTTCGATGAAGTAATTGAAGGGAACCTTGAAGAGCAAGAAGTGTAATGCGAAGTGAGGCTGAGACGCAAACGCTGCAGGAGACCGCTGTGGATACTTGTCTGGCATGAATAAACATTCTTGAGCTACTGTTACGCGACAAGCGACAACTTCATTTGCTCTGAGTACTGAGTGCAACTTTGAGTATCGAATGTCGTGTGGCCCAAAAAACCGAAAGAGAAGACAGCGCTGCTATCGAAAGTTGTTTTTCGTGTCTCCCTGGGCTGCATCTTCGCACAGATACAAGATACAAATGTAGCTACAAGTTGTGGCTCGCTTGCGTCACCCACAAAAGGCAATCGGAATTCTTGGGAAAGTGTTGCAACTGTGTTGGCAACAACCTCAAGCACTTCAAGTGACAACCACAGAAAACAATGCAGCTGATATCCAGCAGATACGGCTACAGATCAAGATATAGATATATCGCCCACTGACAACAATTCACTTCCCTTTTTTCTGCCGTTTTCTTTTATTTTATTTAATTGAATTTATTTCTTCTCCTCGTTGCTTTTGTTTTTATCAATTGTGTGCGTTTGCCGACACTTTTGGCGCGTAATTGCAATCACCGCACATTGCACGCGAATGTGTATCTCATGGATACAAGTTCGCCTGTCACACAAACTGCAAACTGCAAACTGCGTTGCAATTACTGCAGACTCGTATGCAAAAGTTGAATGGGCAGCTGTTTGCCTTGCACTTGAAGCTAGCTGCGCATGATTCAAACTCAAACTCAAACTTCAACTTCAACTGCATCCCCAACTCCATCTCCAACTCCTTCTCCAATTCCATGTCGATGTTCGATTCGATCCCCAGCATACAGGATGTTCTAAATGCCTGGGAACAAAGCAAATTGAATACGAGCATGTTGTTAACACAGCCAAGCAACAACTCTGCACTAAAGTTTGTTTTTTTTTTTATTCTGTCTCTGGTCACAGATGCTGCGATGCTGATAAATGACACTGCACTGCACTCTGCACAACTGATTTAAGCACTGTAATCTGTGTGGATGATTGATGGCCTCAAAATATTATAATTCAAGTGTGAACAGTTTGCAAGATAGTTTCACTTGGACGATCTGCTAATTATAGTACTTGATTTTGTGGCCCGCGAGCAGCATTCGCAATTTTGTTAACTAGTTTAGTGAGTGAGCGAAGATTAAAAATTAAATGATATTCAGGCAGCACAGGTTTCATAAAATTATCTCTTAATTTATTCATTATGCTGCCTGAAATTTGTCAGCTAAAGTCCGAGTGTAATAAACATTAATGTGAAGGGGCATTTTATGCTGATTTAACTGATTCTGTGAATTGAGAAGAAGTGGTAGAAATTTATAATTATTATAAACGATTTTTATTTATTTACCGAAACGTAAACATCAATTTAATATTTGGATTGCCATTATATTATTTTATTTTTTTTTATAAATATCAGATCATTTATATAGTATTCTTTCTGGATTTTGTTAGCTACAGTTTAGATATGATAAACATTAATGAGAAGCTGTCTTTTATTCTGAATAAACTGATTTTAGTTAGAAAGAAGACGAGAACAATTGACTTCGCAGGACTATGAAAAGTTTAAAGTTATTATTTATGATTTTCATCTTCTAACTCAAAGATGTTTATTACATGGAATGTACAAAATTACTCCAAATAAACAATAAGTTATTATAAAAATAATCAAAATCCGAATTGAAAAAATTGTGACGAATAGATAGATCATCAAAAGAGAATACTGATGATATTATTATTTTTTCCTATGTATGTCGATTACAAATGATTGATATTTTATTTTAGAAATTATATATGCTAAATATTCTAAGATTTATGAATAACGTTTGGCTTAAGTAATGATGTAAAGTTTATTTTTTATTCATTTATTTATTTATTTGCTAGTACTATAAGCTAAAGCTTTCATTTCTGACTATTTTCAATATGTTTTTTTAGATTTTTATGTACAACTATTTTATTTATAATGTTATTTCTAATCAAGCAAAGTATTTTTACCATCAGTTCGATGGTAATTATAATTCTATGTTTAGTATTGAATGTGTTTTTTATTAACTTGTGAGTAAGCTATTTATTATGTTTTAAGCCGTTTTGAACCTTATGTTTATAATAATACTAATTTGTGAATACTTTGCTAGGCCTTCGATTGCATAAAGTTTTGTTAATTAGTATTGAACATAATGTTCAACTATTAGCCTTATGATGGTCATTGGCTTTGCAATTTGTTATATTATTTTAAAGAACTCCCATCTTGTTAGCTAGTGTAGAGAACCACATAGAACAGCTGAAAATGTCCATGAAATTTGACAGTGGGACAACAAATGGTTGTAACACAAATTGCAGATCTCTGCAGATTTTCTAAACAAAAAAAAGGTATCTAAACTGTGGCGAGGAAGTGAATGAAACACTCACAATAAACAACGCAGCGTCATTCAAATGGAGTCGTGCTTCCTCACACTCACAGAGTCAACTCGAATGTGAATATGAATGCGAATATGAATATTGAATATGAAACTACCCTTTCGGTAGACATCTTTAAGCACTTGAAGCGAGAAGAAGCGAGAAGAAGAAGTCTTTGCTGCAAACATGGAAAATGGCAAGTCAGCAAATTGAAATTCAATTCTTTGGCATCGCATCGCATAGAATGGGATGCGATTCAAATGGGATGGTATGGAAGAGGAACACCCCCGCAGCGAGTATTCGGAATCGTAAGTTATGCTGGCCATATCGATATAGTCTGCCATATGAATCCAGCATTGTTTTGCCTTTTTGTTTTAAAGTCTGTTGTTGTTCTTTTCGTTGTTGGTTGTCGTTGTTGTTGTGGGCTGGCAGTTTTGTATCTCAATTTGCAATGTGCTTGTAATGAATGGTTGTGCCATGCGATCTTGTACTATTGAGCAACCGGAGAAGGAGATTGCCACAACCCAACCAGACAGCCATGTGGGTGCAACTGCAACTGCAACTGCAAATGTGGAGTCCGCAAAGTCATGAATTATGCAAACACTGGCAAAAAGAGGCAGAAAGGCAGCCGTACCCAGATTGTTGTTTTTGTTCCTCTCTCTCTCTCTTCATGGTGTCTGACAGTTTTCCAGCAGTTTTCTGGCTGTGTGGACAAACAAACAAATTGTTTGTTATTATCGCTGGGTGGCTTTGACTATGGCTATGGCTTTGGCCACCAGATCGCGTCAAGAATATCTCTCTCTCCGGATTAGGAGTGAAGTCGCAGTCAAGATTAGAGCGCGAGGCGGCAAATTGTCAAAGAAGCCGCAGCTGCCAACAATTTGCTTAGGTCCATAATATTTACACAACGATCTCTATATATCCCCATATGCATTCGACTTCTTCCGACTGCTGCTGCCTTATTTTTACATATTGCCACAGAGTGTGTATGTGTGTGTGTGTGAAATTTGCCGACAGAGACAACATCCAGGCAAATCACAAAACTCCGACGTCTTCAGCAATTTGTGAAAAATGGAACGCACAACTTTTTCTGCTTTTTCTGTTTTTTTTTTTCTTTTTTGAAGTTGCTAAGTTGTTCGTTCTGCTTTGCTGAGACTGTTGTGCTGATGAAGTCGTTCACTCTTTGACGTTTCATTTGGAGCAGACAAACATTAATAATATCTCCAAATTGCCGGGGCTGGGCAATTAACCCATTGAGGTTTCAGCCCTAAAGCTGTAACGAGTGAGTGAGAGCTGAATGAAACAAAGAAAAAGAGAGAGATGACTGTTAAGCAGACATTTACAGATGCAAGATGTGATAGCACTTAAATCTCGGGATATGTACTCGTAAGATGAAGATGCGATAAAGACAAACTCGGCTTTCAGGATAATTCCCAAAAGTATAAGAAAAGACTCAACCACGCCTTTATTTAAATAAATGAATATTAACCTTTTTCTACTAAAATATTCCTAAGAAATTATGTTTTAAGAAGCACTTTTCATCAAGAACATTTTTAGGGATAAAATTGAAATATTTCTTTTAGGAAAATAACAGAGAGAAAACAAGAATATTTTGAAAAGAAAAATCAAAATCTTGAGTTTGAATTTGAATTTGAGAACTTTTCGATTTTAGCTTTTTGAAATAAGATTTCAAAATTCAAACATCATTTTGATATTAAAACATCTTGTTATAAGAACGAAAAGCTCTTAAATTAGAGAGTTGTGTTCTTGATTCTTAATACATGAATTTTCAATCTTGTCAGATCAAATGTTGTAAATTTTTTCCTCCAAAATTATAACCAAAAGTTTGGTGTTGACCCTTATAAAGCTTCTTAGAACTGATATAATATTATTTTATAAATTTAATTTTGAGATTATTTTTACTCAAGATGTCTTAGCACTTTTGTCTGAACTAATTTGTTTTGTTTCTAGATAGTCTAAGCATCTTTTGGTCTTTATGCACACTGAGAGAAGAAAATGAAAATTGAAAAAATCTTGGTTTAAGATTTTGTCTTTTTAATTCAATATTAAGATGTTTTCATTCTTTAAACAAGAATATAAACTTGAATTGAGATTGTTTTAAATTTTAATTTCAATCACAATCAAATTTATATCAAGTATATCCAATATAATTAATCTAAAAGGTTTAATTTTGATTTAATATTTTGCAATCTTGATTACATTTTAAGATTTTTCCAGTCTTGAAACAAGATTATAAGATTG
Organism: Drosophila kepulauana; assembly: GCA_023558455.1. Taxonomy (NCBI): domain Eukaryota; kingdom Metazoa; phylum Arthropoda; class Insecta; order Diptera; family Drosophilidae; genus Drosophila; species Drosophila kepulauana. The sequence goes on from CM042369.1 coordinate 42,469,166, forward strand.
AAATTCTATTTCAAGATTGAACAATCTAGATTTTTTATCTTGATTTAAGAATAAACCTTCTTGGTTCAATTTTGACACACGAACAGTCTTGATTCAAGATTTTGTTCCTGATTTTAGCACGTTTTTCTATCTATGCACAAGTTATTGAAGTTGAATATATTCAATATTTTCGAAACAACTCTCCGTCATTTTCTTCAACTGTTCTATTAATTTTCTATCACATACTTCACAACCTGCCTTATTTTCACTTTGCTCTGCAGTCAAAACTTTACCTACATTGAAACGACCTCGCACTTTAATGTTGTCCATGTGTCGATTTATCAAAGTGAATGCTATGCCTTGTGAATAAGCAATTGCCATATCTCCAGACATCTGGTCAGAGCTCTTTTGGGGTTTTGTGGATGACCAGACTCCGCTTCTGTTTGCTGTTTGCTGATTGTTGATTGCCACTGTTTCTCGATTTCTGTGGTTGGCAATGCGTGCGCCATAAATGGTCAGAACGTGCCACTTTCGAAAACAATGCAAAATCAACGAAAAGGAAGGCTGAACAACACAAACAACAACACAAACAACAACAACAACAAATGTTCAATACTCCTCATCAGAGACGTAAAATCGAAATGGCATTTCATGTGCTGGCCAGAAGTGGAGCTAAAATTGAAAAAACGAGCCAATCTCAGCGCCGAGTGTCGAATGTCGGCGCAATAAGCACAGATTGGAAATGAAGCGAGTAGCCCCGAAAAAAAACAAGAAACAAGAAAGAAGAAATGCATTCAAAGAATCTATTAACCCCAAAGCAGAAAAGGGAGTTCAATTAGAGACCGACTGGCTGCACTTCATCAGCTTGGTTGCTTGGCGCGTGATAAGCTGCAACACAATCAGTAAAAGTGATGTGTAGTAGTATTAGTACTTCATGTTGTGCCATAAATTCATCAATTATGTTCCGAAAGATACGCTGTAAAACAATAGACGTGCGACGTGCCCAATTTAGTTGGAAAGTTGAAAAGGATCGTCTCTTCGACAGCTGTGGGCGCAATTAAGATGTGCATCTTAATGAAAGTCAACTTCCACTTCAACTTCGACTGCAGACAAGCCTTGGCTGTGGTCAGGTCAATACTGAATATACTGATAAGTCTGGGCACTCCTTGGGTACAGTAAACACTCGGCTGCAACCGACAGCTGACACAATTATCGACTGACATTGGAATCGATAATTAAGTTACAGCTGAATAGAGACATCGTTAGCAGCAACAACCCCAAGGGAGGTTGACGAAGCTGACACCAATGTGCAATAAAATCAACATTGTTCTCTCATCTCTGAGGGGAGGGTGACTATACTTTATACTATATATGCTGATTGCGATATATTCAGTAGATTGTTTGTTAAGCAATCTGTAGGCATTTTGTTGTTGTGACTAACAGGTGCCACAATTCTGTGCAACGCCCACAAAATTGTTGGGGGCGCAACCACAAAAGGTGGCGCGATGTTTTCACATATTTATAACATATACTATATACATAGAAATATATGTATCACCTAGAGTAAGTCACGCATGTATTTATAATGCGTGGTCGCAATTTACATATTACACAAAATTATGTATTCAGCTTCCAAATTGCAAAGCAATTTGCATATCTGCTATGCCCGAAAGTGTGGCAAAAACATAAAGACATCTATCTGCATAGTAAGGTGGGAGATACCATAAAAGAAATACAGCTTTAACTTGTTAGCGAGGCAGTTTTTACTAGAGTAGGCAATTAGAGGTTGGGTTTGGGTTTTCAGCTTGGGTCAGTTGTGGTCAGCTTCCTCCAACCCTGTGGTATCTATGACTGACCCTTCTGGTTTTTATTTTCTACATAATTCTATGGAATGCGGGCGTTTAATTGTTAGTGTCGTTAAATGGAAAATGCTGCACGAAACGAAAACAAATGGCATGGAAAAAGGAAGGGGAATGGGAATGGGAAACAGCCCTAAAGATAGATTGATGTCCAAGCGTGACTGCGACAAAGGACACGCTGTTATTGTTTGTTCAACATAATAGCCATAAGGCAGCAGGATGCACATACCACACAAGAAAGAGATGGCTATAGAGGACCATTTATATTAGACCAATTGGAATGCAAAATATGAAACCAAAGACAATTTGAATTTCGAAGCCGCCCACGCAACGGAAATGTATCTCAAAAAAAATATTTCGAGTTTTTACGACTACGATAAGAACTCGAAATAGCTGACTAATAAAACTAATTGATTGAGAGCTCGAACTGCGTTTTGTGCTTTGTGTTTGTTTCTCCAATCAAATAAAATTAAATCAAAATCCAAATCCAAACTGAAAGTGACAATAAAACTCAGCAGCAACAAACAGTGAACTGCGGGTTGAGTTTGAGACTACTTCAACTTCAACTCTTTCTCTCTCTTTTCAGCACACTGTTGAGTTGGCCCTGTCAGTTGTGAGTGACGTGGGCGTGGCACTTGGTGGCATGCAAATCATGTCAAATGTCACTTCCAACGCCATACATGCCATAAGATGCAGCTGCGACCGCTCCTCAGTCTCGGTGTCTGTGATTCGGATTCTGATTCTGATTCCGATTCTGGTTCTCAATGGGCTACGAACATAACAACTTCCTCTTTTGTTTTGTTTACTGCCTGTCTGGCAGCAGTCATGGAACGGGTTGTTGTTGTTGTTGTCTGACCTTCGGCATTGACTGGTTTGAGGATTCCCTTTTTCGTGAGCGAGCCCAAAAAGAAAGTCACATGCCTTATGAAGGTCCCTGGGGGCCATTGTCGTTGACTCTCCACACACGCACACATGGCAAAGGCAAAGGCGACAAAAACTTCACGCCCCCCCAAAATAAAAACAGCACGAGTTGCGGCACACGAGTTTCAATTCAATTGAATTGAATTGTTCTTCTTGCATGTGTTTGGACAGCTGCAGTTGCCACTGTATGGCACTTCACTCCCTTCTCAGTCTATCCCTTTAGTAATCGGAGCTTTCTTGTTTCATCTTTTGGCTAATCGAATGCTTTGTCTGCATTCGATACTCTTGCGTACAAATATGTGTTGGATATTCTTTTACACACTCGAGAGATAACTGAGTGAAATTTAATGGGCTCGCATCTCATGTAACCAAATATACTATATATTTGTGATATAGTATCTAGCATAAATAGTCAACGAATTATGAGCGGAGGGCATTGAACGAAAGTCATCCACATCCATGATGATCAACGGTATGGAGTTACACATGAATTGAGGTGCCTTACAAATTCAAATACTTTCCTACTACAATTACCGAAATTCTACTAATTTGCTCCCATTTGCAAAGCGAACACTCAACACTCTCCAAGAAAAAAAGTAGTATGAAGTTTCTCCTACTTTTTCAACACCATTTGCAAATAGTAGTAGCACGAACATCGTGAGCAATCGGCTTGCGGAGACGAGCCGACGACTGCTGGCCGAAGTCGTGCCGGTGAGAGAGCGCCAGAGAGTGTGTGCGTAAACACATGCACACAAAATGAAAACAACAGGGCTGCAGTGTTGCCAGATTCTTTGGAGTAAAAGTTGCCAAATTTAAGAAAAAAAGTTGCTAAAAATTGCTAAAAATTATCAAAAAATTGCCAAAAAAAATTGCTAAATCTTTTCTGTTCTTTTTCAAATAGTATGTACATTTTTAAATAATTTGAGAATAAAATATTGAAATTAAAAATTAAAAAATTTAAATAAACAGGATTTCATATCTTCTTTTGTTAACATTACAAAATACTTAGAATTTCGTCCAATTCTTCTGCTTCCTTACTATCCGTGTACTTTACGTTTCCTGAAATTTTAACTAAGTACTCGTAGGGAAGTACATAATTATGGCAACATATGTTATGCCTATGTAGTCCAATACATATATAAATATTTTTTTTTTAAATTATTTTTTTTTAATTTTTTTTTTTTTTTTTAATATAATTAGTTTCTTTATTAAGTATCGAACCAGTACAGCAGGAAGAAAATAGTACTATAACAACACAGCTAAAAATTTATTTTTTTGAACCAAACCTCATATTAGTTTAAGGAGATTATGTGAAGTTTACGATTGGGTTATCGTTTTGGCGAAACCTTGACGCTTCAATCGCCTCAACGGTCTAGCTGGTAGGAGTCTCCTAGCGAGACTAGCAACCTGTCGCTATATCGGCTCGTATTTTCAATTGTTTAAACTCAAACTAACCTTATATGCAATATCGCATTTAATGTTATAATGCTCATACAGTTACGTAATTTATGTTTTGCTATATTCATTTGTGAGAATATACGCTCAACTTCAGCGTTCGACCAAGGTAGGGAGAAGATTTTGAGCGCAAAATTTGCTAAATCACTAAAAGGGTTTTGGTTCAAGTAGTATAATCGAACCGTTGAGTTAAATACAAGTTCCGATTTCATTGTGAACTATTAATCGCAATTTTTGCAGTGCATGGCAAAAAGAGAATACAAAATAAAAGGGCTTTAAGTAAAGTATAAATGAAAAATTGCTAAAATTGCTAAAATAGCTAACAAAAAATAAAAAGTTGCTAGATTTGTAGCTAATAGCATTTTCAAAAAAAAAGTTGCAAATATTTTGAAAAGTTGCTAGATCTAGCAACTAAATTGCTAAACTGGCAACACTGCAGGGCTGTCGTCGTCTAACAACAACAAAGTTGCTGCGGCAGACCGGCTGCTCGCTAGCACACGAACGTCCACCGAGCTACAGCAACCCAACAGAGTTTAGTATCTTGTGTGACTTGCTGCGGTGCGGAACGCGTTTTCAGTTTCGGCACGCACGTTTTGAGTTTCGTTTCACGTTGTTTTCTAGTGAGTTTATTCGCGCGATTAGAAACGCTATTGAATCGCGCCGTGCGCTTTTGTACGATAAGAAGCTTGCGATAAAAATCGCTTGAAGTCAGCGCTAATGTTTGCCATATGAAAACGTTGCTGTTGTTATTGTTATTGGTGTGCGATTGTGGTTCGGGCATCTTTTGTTAAAGCTATACGAATTGCTTTGTTGTTTTTGCTGCGGTTATTTTTTGCGTTTGGCGAATTTCTGTGGCTCGCGGTCTAAACTTGAATTTTATAAGCTGATTCCGCAAAAAAAAAAAAAACCCAAACAAGCAGCGTCAAAACAAAAAAACAAGTAAAACCTCGAAAAAGTTAATGAAAAAAGAGTCGAGATACTTTATCTATATTGTCCTGGATTAAATATATTTGAGTATCTCGATCATGTGCTAAGCTCAGCTCCCAAACGCAACGTCGAGGGATTAATAATCATCAGTTAATCCATCCTCCATAATTTCAAGATGCTGGACAAACAAAGCGCCATCTCAGTCTCCGGCTCCTGCTGCAGCTCGAATGCAACAAACGCAGACTTGGACTACGATGTTCCCGTCTCCGTCTCGAGGCGAATTCACATTAAATCGGTTAGTAGCCAATCAGCTCATAAACTATCTGACTATATCTACCGACAAGAGAGAGATGCAGACGAGCCGATTAAGCCATTGACAACTCATTACGAATAGCGTCTTTTGGCGAGGATTCTCGGATTTGGGCTGCATCTATGTACATACATAGTTGCTTGTTGTGTTGTGTGTTGTGACAGGCGTGTTAAACGAGCAGTCTGCTCAGGAAATGCTAACGGATTTCTCACAGCTATCGCAACAACACTCGAATTGTGCTACCAATGAGGCAGCTGCCACTTGCCACTTGCCACTTGGCTGTAAAGTTTCCGCAATTTTTGCATTCGTTATCACCTCAAGCGTACATTTGACCGTTTGATGTGCCAGTTATATTTACTGCCCAGGTGCGATAACTTTGAAACTTTTTCAGACTCTGTTGACAGCTCTCGTCGGAGATTTTCCACACAATCATATACTATTCGCATTTAACACCTCGAAAACAATGAGTTCATCAAGACAGCTGCTTGTGATTCCCCAGCTATCGAAAACTATTTGAGCAGCGATTAGATAGTCAGAAGTTGTTGATAACATCGCCGAGGAATGCGAAGTTAAAGAACAAGTTTTGAAGTGAAGTTTAGATAACAATGAATGAGTTTAATTATTCGCATTTTAGCTGCAGTTCTAACCTTGAACATGTTTTTTGTTGACTTTGATATTATTTGCACAAGTTGACTGCGAAAAGTAGAAAAATAAATTGTTGATGTTATATTGTTGCAAATTAAATAAACAACAAATAATTACAAGGGGTGTATGAACATGACATGAACTTGTTTTTTGATCTAACAGCCGCTGACACTAAGTACGCCATAATTAAAGGTATCCGATGGCACACACAAAAAGAGTTTGCAGCCTTTGGGGCAATGGCAATCGATATGTGTGTGTGTGTGTTGCAGCTGCATCCATCAGCAGTGCAGACTGGCCACAGGTGAGATTAAAATAAATGTGCTCCAAATGCGCAAAAAGCGAAAAGTAATTGACGCTCCTAGCTGAAGTTGAAGCCGAAGCCGGTTAGCCATGGCCAAGAGATTGGCGAGTGCAGACTGCAGACTGAAGACTGCAGACTCTAGACTCCAGACTCACGTAGATTGCAGTAGACTGAGAAGATTGCAGGGAAGTCAGCTTAGATTTCAAAATGCAAACAGCGGAAAACATTGAAGATGGCTTTCCGTTCGCTTCGGCTTCGTCTTCGTCTTCAACTCTTTGACTGGGCCAAAAGGGTCTATTAGCATGCCGCTGACTGTTGGCAATTAATTGTGGCTCTGGGGACGTGCGCCTTGAGTGCCAGCTGTCCATCTTTGTGGCGTCCGCAGTGCAATTAATGGTTGTGGCCAAGCAAATAAAATCTGTTATTAATAGTTGTTCCTTCGGCTTGCGATGATTTCCAGCTAATTTCAATTGATTGAAAGGCAATTGTACAGGCGGCAGGCGGCAAGTGAGAACCTATAAATAAGCCACAAACGCTCTCAAGGCCATAAATCCTGCCACACACACACACACAGCCAGAGAGAACACTTTCGATACGTAATCGCATGAACAGTTTAGTCTTCAACTTTTATCTTGCTGCCTTGGCAAACATCTTATCGGCTAACATGCTTAGGCGTGACCTGGCCAAAAAAGATAAGCGGCAAGTCCATGGCTGGCCTTATCAATGCCGCTTTGCTTTCGCCTTAGCTACTCAAATTCTAATCGCACTTAATTGAGCGTATCCCGAGCCATAAATTGTAAACGAAAACCCAAGTAGCTAGATTCTACCCCCAAAAAAATCAGTCAGTTTAATATTAATTACGAGCAATGTCTGAGGAGGTCTCTCTCGTTCTTCTCTTCGCTCTCTGACAGAGAGTGAAAGTCCTGTCTGCTGATATCGAGACCTTTATCCGTCCCCTGGGAACAACGCTCTTGATTAAGTGGCGCCCCATGGCCAAAGGGACGATGCGACGTCTCGACTTCTTCTCCAACTACTTCTTCTTTGGTTTTGGTGATTGGGCACTTATTTTTTAGTGCCAAGTGCCGGGAAAATTGATTAGAATTAATGTGCGCGAGCGGCGACAGCGTTTTCAATTTGGAAAATTAACAGAAACTTTGCCTTCGTCTTTGCCTTTGCCTTTGCCACAATTGAAATTGATTGAACGCTGTGGCGTTGAAAGCAACATCGTCAGCCGCAAGCATATTGATCAATTGATGAATATATATGACATGTTATCAATATTATTTATCCTTCTGCGCTCTGTCGTTGACGTCTTGTTGATGTTGAAAAACAATTTTGTTATACTGGCTTGATTTACGGCAACGAGTTCATATGTTAAATTGAAATAGTTTCAAAAGCGCTTTGGGTAATGCAACTATTTTTAATGGTTGCAAACTTAAGTGTTATTTTACTCGTTGGACAAAGGGCAGAGGGGTATTATAAGTTTGTGCCTACAAAAAATGGTTTCTGCAGCCGCTTTGATTGACAATATGGTTTATAGGGTTATGTCTATGGTATATTTTGAATGTAATAGTATATAATTATACCAAATAGTATGTATGTTTTGAAGAATATAGTATGTTTTAAACGTAACAGTATACAAATTTACCGAAAAGTATATATTTTGGACTCTATGGTATATTTTGAATGTAATAGTATATAAATATACCAAATAGTATGTGTTTTGGTTTGCAATCTGGTATTTTTTGAAGTCTATGGTATATTTTAAAAGTTACAGTATATAAATATACCAAATAGTATATATGGTATATTTTAAATAGTATAAAAATATACCGAAAATGATTTATTATAAGCCCTACGGTATATTTTGAATGGAATAGTATATAATTATACCAAATAGTATATATTTTGAATTATATAGTATATTTTAAATAGTATATAAATATACCGAAAAGTATATATTTTAACTCTACGATATATTTTGAATGTAATAGTATATAAATATACCAACTGGTATATGTTTTGGTTTACAATCTAATATATTTTGAAGTCAATGGTATATTTTAAATGTAACAGTATATAAATATACCGAATAGTATATCTTCAGTACTCAATAGCATATTTTAAGTAATATATATAATAATAATATAATAATATATAATAGTAATATATCTTTAGGCATGTCTTAGTACATTTTCAGAATATTCATTTGGTATATTTTCAGAATAATACCGCACTGTTTTGCTTTTACTGAAAATGATTAGCGGGTATCTCACAGCCGAGTACACTCGACTGTAGCTTTCTTACTTGTTTTAATTGTTGAACTTGTGTCAGACTTGTGAAATATAATATTTGCAGCGCTTGAGTTAAGATTCTGTGTCGTAATCGGTTAAGTCATCTGACTTTTCCGGCCTAACGTGTGTGTTTTTTGTGAAAGTTGCGGCAAGACTTTCGCTTAGCTTTTGGCTTCACTTGTTTTTTTTTTTATAGCAAAAGGCATTTTTATATTTTTATCTAGTTGCTATTTGCACCGTTGAACAATGAGTACCTACAGTTTGTTTTCTGTTATCTAAGCGGCAGCAAAGTCAGGTGCTTTTCGTACGCAATTAAGACTTTTTCGCTACAGTAATTAAGGTTTCAATTTTTATTTTTGTGCGTCAATATTTCTTCTTTTTTCTCCCCTTTTTTGCAATGAGTGCTCAGTAAACATGTCAGTAAAATGTTGGCTTACGAGGAGCTCTATGGGAAATTATGCACTTGGGCGATAACAAGTAAACATGGCCAGTGAGTAAGACACCTGTTAACTCTTCTCTTCAGTCTCTCTCTATCTCTCTCTTTCTGTTGGCCTTTTGCTTATGCTGCACTTTCGCGCGAAGACAAATGCGCCTGCTGATAAGAGGACTGTGATAAACAATCCAAGCAGACATGGCTTGGCCCCTTTTGGCATTTTACACACTTTCTGCATGTAAACATGGCAACAACAACAACAACAACAATAACAAATTGCATGCACGCGAACTTTGCTACTTGATGGTTTTGTTAGCATTTGTTTCTAGCGCTTTGTCTTATCAGCAACGGTCGAGAGCTGCAGTTATTGTTGTGCCTCTTTCTGCTTGTTATTGTTGTTGTTGTTGTGGTGTATCTGTCAGATACAAACGCTGCATGTTCATGTCTGTCAATGTTGCTGCGGTTGTTTGCCATGTTTCTAAAGTACTACGTGCTGCATTTATGAAAAATGAATGCAACTACATCATGTCACGTTGCATCAACACGCAGCACACACTCAAAGCAGGACAACACCAAGTTTGAGTTGAGCTTTAGTTGATTCATCAGTCTCGGCGAAATGCAAAACAGTTTGCACTGCTCGCAATGCTAATTAGGCAAACACCTTTTTCGAGTGGCCATCGCCTCGACTTCGTCTCCGTCCCCGCCCTTTAAAGTGCAATAAGTCATAGACCCAGACGCTCCCCAGGTGCGACATTGAGTTGTAATTACATCAGCGAAGGGCAGAGATACAACAGTTGAGAAATGGGAATGGGAATAAGAATGGGGAGTGGGAAATGCTTACAAATAAATAAACAATTGCAAATTGACTGCAGTACGATAATTTTGCACCACATTTTTACTGGCACAGCACAATTTTTTATGGCCAGCACCGGAAATGTGTTATGGCAACAACACAAGCAACAACAACAACAACCACAATAAGAACAATTACTTGAAGGGGCGTGTTGCAGTCTTCTCGTTCTCTCGCTCAGATAACAAGTTCACTGGCTGAGTAATAAAACTTATATGACTTGTACCTCTATATAGAGAGAGAAAGATAAGTAAGGTAGTCCATCGATTTGCAGTGATTTTGCACGCCTCCAGCGGCAACTAATGAGACCCATTTACACTTAGCCACAGCTGTCCGGCTACTGCAACTGCCACGAGGCATATTTCAGTCGCAGTGACTCATGTCTTCGGTATGCGAACAAGAGATTTAGAGTGCCATTAACTGAGATTGAAGTGCCGCCAATCATGGCATCAGGAAATCAGTTACTCACCTGTGATATATTGCCTAAGACCAACACGAAGAGCAGACGTCACTAAAAAGAGAGCGTGAGCCAAGAGATCGCATGTGCTTAGAAATATTCTTTAACTGATCTGTAAAATGTTGTCGGAGATTAATACTGACAACTGCACAGGGTCCAGGGAAATCATAAAAAAAAACTTTGAGTCTATTCGACTTCTCAAAGTGTGCAGAAGAGCATTAGTTTTAGGGAAGTAATAAATGTAGGCAGTAAAATGACCTCAGTTTTAAGACCAAGGGCTTTAATAAAAGGACTTGATACATTTTATCATGAGTGGACTTTAAAATTCATAGAGTCTATTAGGCTTCTCAACGGCAGAAGAATATAGAAATCACTCATAGTAAAATTATCTGAGTTAGAAGACAATGATGTAAATAAAAGTGTTTAATATGTTACATAGAGTTAACCTTAAGACTATAAACTTCTAAAAGTATATAGAGTCTATTAGGTTTCTCAAAGATTGGGTAACATGCAGCAGACATTTATGCTGAAAGGAATATGAAATATTACTAACAATCTTATGTGTGTTTTAAAATCATGTATAAAGTACTTATCTATTAGGTTAGTCTTAACACTAAAAACTTTAAAAAGTATAAAGAGTCTATTAGGTTTCTCAAATTTTGCGTAACAGGCAGAAGGAATTTAGGCTGAAAAGAACACAAAATATAAATAACAAAATCACCTATATTTTAAAAGCATTCATAAAAGGACTTGATATATTAAATTAGCCGTAAGACCAAAGGTTTTAAAAAGTATAAAGAGTCTATTAGGTTACTCAAAGTGTGCAAAGGAAATGCATGTATTGTCAAGTCATCTTACCCAAAATTAAGTACTCGGCTGTCCTTTAACCCTAAGCAGGAAATGCTCTGTCTTATAAGTTAAATTTAGAATACTCTTTCAGAGCTTAATCGCCCCTTAAGCAGCTCAACTGTTTATCCGTTCACTTTCATTCATTAACCGCTTGTTCAGTTGACAGTCGCGTGGGCAGGCTTCACTGTAGACTTTGGCTGAGCACAAATGTAAACTATCAGCAGACGCCTAATGAACATTAAAAAGTGTCGCTTAGGTACTTTCCATGGATGCGCCAAGCGTTGTCAAGAGTTCAAGGCCCCCGCTTCACGTGGGTGCAGAGAGGCTGACAGTAAGCCATGCGTTAGTTGCTGGACCAAAAAGACGATCTTCGGCTTAGAGAGAAACTGGTAACTGGTTTGTTGATGTTTTCTTCGGGCTAGGCTAGCAACAATTTGATGCCTCACTCTCAATTATTTTGTAATGCGGCATGAGTCACGTTCACATCCGGGGTATTCCATAGTCCACAAAAAAACTATTGAATTGCTTTTTGTGACGTAGATGCGGAGCTGAAAATTGGTTGAATTTCGAAAGAATTTTAACAGCACTTTTAGATAAGCGAGGGAAGACTCCAAAATTTTTGGGGCGGAGTTTCGAGTTGAAGACAGACTCTTAATTTATGCAAACAAATGTTTAACAAATGCCCTCAGTCTATGGGTTTTTAATTTGTTTGCTTGTTTTATGCATATTTTATGGGCTGTCTTTTCTTCTCGCATCTCTTGGACTTGATAATTTTTTCATGTCTGTGGTTTCTCAATTCCCCTCTGCATTTGCCTTGGGGCCATTTGCAACAATATTTTTTTCTTTTCTTTTCGCTGGAACATTGCTTAGCCTCTGGAGGTTTGAATCTTTTATTATTATTATTATTATAATTTATAGCTTGTACATGTTTGTTTATCAAATGATTGATCGGCTCGAAAAATGTTTGTTTTTTTTTATAGTTATTTTCTGTTTCTGTTTCTAGCAATTCTTGGGCTTCATTTTGTCACAGCACAGGCAAAATGCAACTTGTGCGATAATCGAAAACAAAATTCATAATAAACAGAGGCTGATATTTTAATGATATTTTTGTTGTTTCCACATTAAAAACGCGAAACTTTACAGACCGCGCTCTTAAATTGATTTTGATTTTATTTTTTGTTGTTTTTTTCGGTTGATTCACGAAGTCTGAGAGTGGTTTTTGGGGTCTGAAATTCTGCGGGCTGCGGGAATTGAACAATGTGTTTTTTCTGTGTTTTTTTATTGCGTGTTTCACTTGAAAAATACATTTATATACTTGCATTTATTTGCGAAGGTCGACGAATACTTTTGTTGAAACCGTTTTGTTTGTTCTTTAATACAGCAAGTCAACAGTTAATTTAGCAATAATTTCGCAGCACGGGAATTATTCAATTTACGCTGCTTTGTGACTCATTTGAGGACTGAAACTTGGCCCTTAGAATATGAAATTAGCCAACGTCTACGTCTGTCGCAATTTCATAGTGAATTTATTTTCAGCGCACGTGGACTATTAAACGTAATATATAGCGTATAGAGTACTATTCATTCCAGACTTACCTAATGGGCCAATATCAACTAAGTTGGACCCGACGACGACATTGACAGATGCAAGTGCTAGCTGGCTGGCTACTTGGCTGGCAAAGCGATCCATCAAGCATCGAAATCGTCGCGACGACCAAAAATAAACTCAAGTTAATCAATTTCAATAGTCAAGCTGAAGTAAAGTCGAACAACAACAACGCATAGATAAAATATTTCATAACTTTAGACGTATTTTTGTGTTTGCTTTCAACATCTTCTTCGTATTTATTATTTCAAAGATTAAATTTAATTTTTTACGATTTCTTTTTAATCTTGGCAGTATTTTTATTCAAATCCCTTTTGTTGACTTTTAGTTGTTCTTTGAACTATAAGTTTTCTGCTTTTTGTTGCAAATCCAAGTATTTAGCTGATTAGTCCAATTGAGCGCAGTGCTCGACCCCTTCTTAATAAAATCTATATACACTGTGAACTTTGAAATAGCAGTGTATATAGAGTAGTAAAAGGCTTTTGTGTGGGTTAAGCAAACATTCCTGTGGCATGCCACAACTGATTGCTCTCGGAGTCAAATGGATTAACGTTGATGGATCAACCAGACACTTGTAAATACTGCTCATTGTTGTTGTTATTGTTGTTGTTGTGTGTGGGTGGGTGCAGTTGCATCATGAATACGAATCGGGTACTCGGGTATCTACATGTATATAGATCAGTTCAGTGAGCAACTGAATTTGATTTTCGATTTTGCGCACTTGTCAACGCATTTTGCTGTCAAGTTAAACCGACTTTTGCTGGGTTAACTGATCTTTCAAGTATGTATATTCGGTATTTGTGCTCGGAACGTGTTTCTTGGGGGGCAATCTTTCGGTTGAGTTGGCCTGCTTTAAACTTTTATTGTCACATTTTTGCACACGGCTTGACGAAATGTGCCGAAAAGGCCGACACTGTCAACAACAGCGCGCTGTTGTATACACTTTTATTTTATTTTATTTTTGCAGTCAACAAAGCGCAAAAAAAAAACAAAAAAGAAACAAACCAGTTCAACTTTTGCGACATATGGCGTGGCGAAGACAAGTGGGCTAAATACAGTAAATACCCGACTTTATATAGCACAAATATTTACCATATGTGAAAACCTTTTTCATCTTTTACTTTACCTTCTTAATCCCTCAACAAAGTCTCCTCCTCAATGTCAAATGCCAAAAAGTTCCCCACAAAAATGACGCATTTTGCAGTTCCCAAATAAATTGCGACTAGTCACAGAAAAATGTATTTCTGGTATCTTTGTTGTTTTGCTAATGAAGCTAAAAAAAAGTTAAAAAGACGTTGAAAACAAATCAAGTTGACGCTCCTCCATCGATTTTGTAGCAAATTGGATTAATTAAAGGCCAGCAAAAAGAAATCATAAAAGAAATCGCAAAATACCTCCAAAGGTTTATCAGTCACGCAATGACAGAAGCCAATCCAAAAAAAAAAGAAAAAATGTATATAATATATAGTATTTATAGTTATCAGTTGTGGAACTGCGGGTTATCAGAGACCGTTGTCATTGAGAAGCGCTTTTGCTATATAATTTGTACACATTACCGTTAACTTGAGTATACAATTATTTTTATTTATTTCATTATTTACTTGTCTGCCATTTCTTGTGTTACGCTTAATGCGGTTAATGGGCTCTTCTCAAAGTCAAATTGTCATGTTGAGAGACGGACTTTAAGCTCATAAGATCTTGAGCAAAATTTTGACAAAAGTTTCTTTCCACTCCCGCTTATTGCGAATTTTATTTTTACACACATTTCTTGAGTTTTGAGTGCTCATTAAGACATCGTTGTCGCCCTGCGGCTGCTTCTGCTGTTCTGTATGCTTCGAGATCTGTTATTTATGGTCTTCAGGATAGGATGTATTTGTTCAAAAAAAAGATTGCAAAAAGAATAAAGTAATCTAACAGTATGGACAACATGTGTGATGGGGTTTTTTTTTTTAATGTTTAGGCTTGACTTCACTTAAGTTCAACTTCCACTTTATTTTTTTAGCTTTCTATAAAGCTCTGTCTGAGCGAACTTTTATGACCGCTGGTGAATAACCTTTCCAAAGTAGTTAGGAAATAAAGATTTCGGTTGTTATGTGGAACTCGAAATCGGTCTTATAACTATGCTCATTGTAGTCGCTATTAATGTAGTTGTTGTTGCTGGTCATACGTGCCACAATTTTAAAGAAACAATAAATCGCCAAGGCTCTTTCACTTTATGCCAAATGAAAGGAAACTCACATGCACAAAATGCTTTTGCCCCAAAGCCAGAAATTAGTTTTATTCAATTTTGTGGTCGATTTCCAGCTGATTTATTGCGGCATAATTTGCAAATGCAATTTGTAAAGCGCCTTTAAAAGTATCCCGAAAAAGTGAGAGAGGGAAAGAGTATTTTGAATATCGAAACTTTCGCTGCTCTGAGCCAAGAACTAGTTCCGTTTGCACAATGGGTTTTCTATATTGACAGTATTGTATAGCGTCAAGAAAAATGCGCTAAACAAACCAATTAAAGTCGCTCGAACAAACAACAAACACAAATCCAACGATATTTGATTTTTTATTTTTATTTGCTTGGCTTGACTGGAAACTTGAGACGCCAAACGGAACTTCGTAAAACCGAAAAAAACAAACTCCAAATGCGACTTCAATGTGATGTTCAAATATTTGCCTGTTCAATTAGCGTCATGTTAAAAAATGCCGTTTGAAGCGAAGAAAGCAAATGCACAGAGAAGCACATGACAACCCTGGCAGTAAGAGAGCAATTTCATCTGACGTAGGCAAATTACCAAACCAAACAAACATAGAGTCAAATTCGAGTCGGAATTGTTTGAACAACGCAATGTTCAAGTGCTAGAGGAAGAAGTGTCATTGGCAGCAGGCAACAGGCAGCAACGTTGCATTGAACACATGAACTTCAAGTGCGCTCATTTTCTTCGGTTTGACATTTTGTGAACGACATTTCAGCTTTCCAAATTGAAAAAGTAGAATACAACAGAAAACCGCAGCACTCACTCACAATGCCTCCTACCTTTAGTTGCTGCTGTTGAAACGGGTTTCAATTCCGAGTTGAAAGTTCAACGTCGATTCATCGCGCGATATTGTAATCGCTAAGCAGTACTCGTCGCATACAATGTCTCTTTCTGTCTGTCTCTCTGTCTGTCTGTCTGTCCCGTTCGCTCACTCGTATTAAATGCGACAGGAGCGGAGTATGGAAATCGAGGGCAGCTTGAACAACTACGCTACCCCCAACTACCAAAGTCAGAGGCAGTCACGGCAACGACAACCGCAACAACAACAACAGCAGCGACAACAACTTGAATGGTGTCGGCTTTGGGTTGAGTTCAAAACGTTCGTTTTGGGATTTTTGTTCGATGCGGTGGCGAAATTAAAAGCAACACGCTTAACCCGAGTCGGAATCGGAATGGGAGTTGGAGGATCGGAGAGGGAGGCACCTCACTCCTCTCATTCATTCATTGAGGAAACCTTTGGCCACCACAACAAGCAAAGCGAGTTAACTTCTACATACAATGCACACCTCACAGTCGTGTGCAGTTGATTAGAAACAATTCGAAAAGAAAGTAGTTGATGATTATGACACTGCGTCGATAACAATGCGCAGCTTAATTGAGCTTCAAAAAGAAAACCCTTTTAAAGTACCTCCAAGTTAGTATTTACAGCAATTGAATAAAACAATTAAAAGTAATAACAATTACTTTACGCTCTCTTAGAGTTCAATGTGTTTCTCTGCTCACTTCCACAGTTGTTATTGTTGTGGTTGAGCTCTCTAACAACGCAAAAGTTTGACCTGAAATTCCAGGTAAACTAATGAAGCGCGCTGCATGAGCTAAAAACAACACAATATGGAAAAGATAAGTATGAAGAAAAAACCAAAAAAAAAAGAACAGAGCTCGCTTTGTTTTTCAGTCTTTTTGCAATTTGTGCAATTTTGTTGTTGTTCGCAAAAACGCAAAAAAGAAAACAAAAAAATATATATTTAAAGAGAGAAATACGCGCATATATTTTTGCCTGCGCTACCTGAAGAAAAACCCCGAAAAAAAACACAGACGAGTTTTTTTGAATGATGTTTTGGTTTTAGTTTTGTCTTCGGTTTTTGGCTTTGACTTGGCTCCAGTTCAAGTCAAAGTCGGGGTCGTTGCGTTAAGAGTTGGCTGGTCAAGAACTCTTCACGTCTTTGAAATTCCATTGAAATTGGAGTGTTGCTTATGTTGCTGTTGTTGTTGCTGTTGCTGCTGCGGCTTCTTAGAAGTCTGTCTGACTGGCTTAAATATATCGCATGCAGTTCATTATATGCCCAGAACTTTTGCCGAATTGCTTTATTTTGATAACTGCAAAACTGAGAACTGAAACTGAAAACTTGTGCCCAGTTTTTTTCGTATCTTCCAAATGTTAATTGTTGCTTCGTCTTTTGATTTATTTGCAGAAACTTTATGCAAAGGCCATTTATGATAATTATGCGGATACACAAGACGAGCTGCCCTTCAAAAAGGGCGACATTCTCACAGTCATCGAACAGGACACCGAAGGCATCGAGGGCTGGTGGCTCTGCTCACTGCGCAACCAACAGGTGAGTTGGCTTCTTTTTATTTTACCTGAGTTTCGCGAAAGGCGTCTCTCAAGAGCCATTAAACTCTAAAGAGCAACGCCTTAGCAAGTTTTGTGGTATTTACTTAAAGTTCTTGGCAAACTTTAATGGAATTCATTTAGTGTAGCACTTTGTATTGAATTTGTAATTTAATTGTGTAATGCAGTCCCACACAAAAAGTCTCGTTATAGTCATGATTCATCATCATCATCATCATCATCGTTGACTTCTTCATCATCATATTAATAATGTGGCACGTGGCTGACACCCGTTGTACGCTCGATGCGGGGCGCATGTTGCATATAAATTTCACATTTGCCACATTTAATTGTGTCTGCAGCTGTAATAATAATAATCCACATAATGCCGCCGCTCGCGCATTACGAGCGATTACCAATGCATTCAAAAGAGTTGGGGGAGGTGGCATGCAACATCATTTCGGACATGTTCAACTGCCAACTGGTATATGTCCATTTCCTTCTATCCCCCGAGGGGGTGAATTGGGGTGTGAAAAAAGTATAAAAATATAAAAAGTGAAAAGCGGAAAGAGGTCGAAGTTGTTAGTTTGATTGCACACAAAGTGAAATGAAATGAAATGTGTGTTCACAGCTTATAAAAATGTTTCATATAATTGAGGAATCGAGCATTGATATCGCCCGCTAAGTGCATACAAATTGGGGTTCTCAATTGGTACAACATGAAAGATGTTATTCAAATTGGGAATACCAGAAACATTGCGAAACTATTTATTTTTATTACGATCAGAATTTCGTCTGAGTGCAAATGTTTGCTTTAACTCAACAATAGATTGTTATCTATTAATTTGTCGGTCTGACTTGATTTGACTATCTGTCAATCTGTTTACACTAAACTTTTTTTTTACTTATACTCATAAATTGATTTGAACACTATTAACTGTTGTTTATGTATCTCGAAATTCATTCATGCGAATTTTAATAATTTTCGAGAATCTCAGAAACATTGCAAAATTAGGGAATCTCAGAAACATTCCAAAATTCTTTCATTATTTATTGACCTGCGATATCATACGATCGATTTTCACACCATAAAATTATATTTATGTAACTCCTAATCTATTCATACAAATTCTAACAAATTTCCTTTCTTAAATTGCTGTAAGATTAAAGTATCTCAAAAGCATTTATTATTTGTTGATCTGTGAATTCGTATGATATCTTTAATTCTTTAATCTGTCCCTCTATAGAGATCGCTATCAATCAGCTTATCTATACATTTTCTCTCCGGTTGTTTATTAAACTAATTCTTTATAAATTTATAGTTCGCTCTGTATACTATTCAATTTTCCACCTTTCTCTTTATTTATTTGTCTTTGAATCCATTCAGCGATTTAACTACTTTAACCAATTTCCTTCTTTCTATACCACATTTATATTAGATCTCTCTTCAACTCTCCCCAAAAACAGAAGATATCTTCTTACCCAATCAAATTGTCTGCCATTCATCTCTTTCGACTCCTTCTTTTGTGTACTCTACTTTCTTCAAGATTTCCCATTGTTTAAGTTTCTACTTCCTCTCTCTTCTCTTACATTGCTCTCATAGAATTTTTCTTTGTTTCGAATGGTTCAACATAATTTGCGCTATTGTATACGGGCATTAATCTCGAATCTCTTAATGATCTCAAAGTTCGCCGCAAGGCAGCCTTGAAATGGCGCTTCGATTAGATGTTAGACGCTAGAGAACTGCACCCCCCAAAAAAAAAGCTGAGCGAGTTAAGAAATAAAACACACCCGTTGGCCAAATTAAAAACTGATTAACGGCCAAGTTCGCAAAAGATATCTTTGCACGTCGCGTAGTTGCGCAACAACGAAAATTGCAAACACCAGCGAACATATTTTTAATTAACAACTCAATTGGCTAGAGAGACTGAGCACTCACTACGAGTACTCATGAATGCCATGCACTCAACTCATGTGGCGAGGCGGTCGAATGAATGGTTTCTGCTGGTGTCAAAACACGTATCAAAATGAAAATCAAAATCGCCATAGATGCCACACAGATACACAGAGACGCAAAAGATACATTGGATTGAGATACAGATACAACATACTATGTCGGCCAATTGCCGTTAATTAAAAAGTAGCCGCACTTTTTAATGGAAACAATTAACCCAAAAACAGCCAATTGACTGGCGACAGCAGCAACATTATTATTTTTTTTTTTTTTTGGTGTTTCGTTCATAAATATTAAACAGCAAAAAGTACAACGCAAAAATTGTAACATAAATTGTTCGGCACCCGCTAACAAAAAAATACAAAAAAAAAGAGTATTAATGCCTATGGCTAAAATAAAATTAAAATGGGCAGCAAAACACGGCAACACATGTTGACAACATTTTTTTCCTGCCACTTTGAAGTCAGCATAAGAAAAAAAATGGGAACATTTCGTTTATATCAAAGTCGAAACGAGAGATCTGAAAGAACTGCACATTGATAGATGGCATTCAATGAAACAAACTGACAGACAATTAAAAAATTGCAATTTATTATGTGTGTGTAGTTTTTGCTATAGATTTTGTTTTCTTATTAAGAATGCAGTGCGCATTGAGTTAATTAAAAGACAATCAAAATCAATTGAGCTCAATGAGCGACACAGCCATGAATTCCCAATCGAAAATTTCACATGCTCTGACTACGAGTATTATTTATTTATTTATGAATTTTTTTTATTATTTGCAATAACTAAATAACATATTTTATTATTTATTTATACCCGCTACTCATAAAAAATGTATAAAATGTTTGTAACACGCAGAAGGAGGCGTCTCTGACCCTATAAATATATTCTTGATCAGGGTCAACAGCCAAGACGATATTCAAGTCCGTCTGTCTGTCTGTCCGTCCATCCGTATAAACACCTAGATATCAGAGACCACAAGATATAGAGATATAATTGCTATTCGACAGCACTTGTTGTGTTTGCATACAGATAAAATTTGTTTCAAATTTTTGCCACGCCCTCTTCCCGCCCGTAACCATAACTTAAGTGTTTATGATTCCTAAAAATTTGTTTGCGATCGGATGAAAATTGTCGAGGTTATTAAATAAATACTTTTTTATGGGAAAATTCGACCATTTACTACGGATCTTAGTTGCTTTGACTGACAATACGGTATATTTTGTAATCTGTGGTATATATTGAATATATGGTCTTGGGTTAGACGCACTCAGTTTTCCACACAAATTTGTTTTATATTTTTTATTTTAATGATTATTGAAAAAAAGTTAATATGCAAGAACATTGGTTATTTAATAATACTTCAATTATAATATTCAAAATATTACAAAAATATAACATAAGTTGTGTTCAAGCATTTGCTTCAAGCAACGTAAAATACCAATTACAGCCCTTGGTGTATTTTAATATTTTGTGGTATACTAATTCGGTATATTTTAAAAATAATACTGCGCGGTTTTGACTGTAGCTTTTTTCCTTGCTTTGTATTATTTTTTGCATTCCTTACTAATAACTAAATATATTTTTGTGTTATATTTTGCAGGGTCTTTGTCCGGGCAACCGGTTACGCATCTTGAACTCTTACGATTCGGGCTGCTTCTCGCCATCGCCGGCGAGTTCACCGATTCCATCGCTGGCAGCGAGCACAGCGACATTGAACAGTTCCATCTGCTCGGCGGAGATCTATGAGAATGGTTCCATCATCAGTGCGAGCACGGGAGCTGGCCACCACAACAATGCCGACACATCCTCCACATCGTCGAGCCAGAGCAGCTCGAATTCCTGTCAGGGCCGCGGAGCACGCAGATCGTGGCATGTATCGCCCAACAAGGTGGGTTTTACTCCAGTTCAACTACAATACTATAATTTATTTTAGCATTTTGTTAATTTCACGCTTCGTCTGCATTTACTTGACGGCAATTTCCCCCCGCCTCGCCTTCGTCATCGTCATCTTCATCCTGTTACTTCTCCTTTCTTCTGCTACGCCCCTTCAGGCTGCTCTTAATTGATTTCATTTCAGTTCAGTTGCTTCACTTTAATACCCGACAACGTGTTGAAGGGTATTTCATTTAGGTGTCAAATGTCTGTCCATCTGTTATTCAACTTAATACAGTATATTTAAAATACTATAAAAGCTACAAATTTTATGAGATCTCTATATGAAAACTTTTGTTATGTTTTAAGAATACACATGGGTAAATTTTGATGATTTGTTTCGATTGAAAAAGTTATAGATATATTAAAATGTTGTGCTTAGAATTTAAGCTATATAAGCCTGAATACTAACTGATAAAAAATACTAAAATAGGAAAATAAGTATATAATACTAGGGTGCGAAACTGACTTTTTTATAAATTCTGATATCAAAGAAAGAAAGACAGATATTAATCAAATACATTAAATTAAGTCTTATTTTATAATCATAGAAAGAAAGAAAGAAAAAGCAAATATTTTGAATTCAATATCGCAATTATGCTCAATTTGTGAATAATGTAATCATCAAATTGGTTTGCTAAACTTTTCCTTCTCTCCAAATATCTATCAGGTATTTCCAAGTCGATCACACTTGCCTACAACTTGATTGCTTATTTTTTGTTCCTACTTCTTTTTTTCGTTGGCCAATTTTTGCATTCGTCTGGCTTATTTATTTTTGGCTCACTCGACTTGGGGTCAACAGAGCTACTGCATTTTTGAATTATGATATCCGTCGGGAAAGTGAAAGAAAGTAATTTCTCGACGCGTTTTTGGTTTTCCATCATTATGCCCGGCCATCGTTCACTCTGCACGTCAATTGCGTGTCGTAATTGTGCAATTAATAAGCCCCCCAACCCAACTGCAACTTCAACTGCGATTCAACTCGTCTCGATTTCAAGATGCAGTGCAGCATCTTTGCCATGCCATGCGATACGATGCCAGATGGCTGGTTGGCATGTCCAACGAGTTTCCTTTTTGCATCGAGTGCAACTTGTCTTTTGCATATGGCTCGTAATTTGGCCAATTTGTCAGCTGGACATGCGTTTTATTTGCATTTGCTGCATTTGCTGGAAATCGTTGCCAATAATTAAAGGAAACGAATCATTTGCACTTGGCAGACAGCTGACACCAAAGTTAAGGAAACAACCGAGTGATGCGAATGGAAATTTCAAATTTTCGAATGGGAATGGGAACTCTTCAGATTATTTAACATAAACTGTGATCTTTTGCTCTCCAATCGCCAGCGCCTTTCAATTTTGTGTTTTTTATTGGGCAATCGTTGTCCACTCCTCCAACATTGCATAAGCGCATTCATAATGCCATCATAATTGTTCATTATCATTAGCACCACATGCAATCGAGGCAGGTTGAACTTTGAACCATTTCCCCTCTCCCCACCGCTCTTCGCTCTCCTCGATTCGATTTGTGGCTTTCGCTTTCCTTCGCACTTGTGGCAAATCAAATAAAATAAACTCCAAATTACAGAGTCGTAAACATTTCCTCGCACTATCGGCAGCTATCAATCTCTTTTTCGTGGGGGCAAGTGAAACCATAAATTCAAATTCAAATAAACGCTGCGCCAGCGGATAAACAATCGTCCACAACTCCTCCCCCTCTCGACTCCTCCTCTCTCTCTCTCTCTGCTTCTCATGCCATTTGATTTCTTGACTGCAACTGCAAATTGCAACGGATTGCTTGCCACTGGCAGTTGTGAAGATTGCGTCGTGAAGAGAGAAACCTTTCTATGGAGACGAGACCTCGACATTTCCACAACAGCGAAATGCACCGCTGGCCATAAAGCTCAACCAGCTCTATGATCACTCAACGGGGGGAGGGGGGCAACATCGTGAAGTGGTAGCTGTAAAAAATTAAATGCCGCTTTTGTTCATTTGACGCTGTCTCCGTCTGGCCGTTAAAAAATAAACTTTTATTGATTCGAGTCTACATCGAGGAAAATCACACGCAAGTCGACCTCAAAAACACGCATTTGAAAAGTCCACTCGAAAGTGTCAAAAATGTGTATTTTGTGCGTTGAGAATTCCCAGCCAACCAGGCCAAAGGAACCACAAATCGAATCTTGGTTAACAAAACAGGTGGAAACAAGTATTTTTTGTATTTCAAGTGGCAGCCACAAAACAAATATTAAAGGTTGTGATCCATTGAGCCGTCTGACATATCGCACATTGAATGTGGCATAGTATCAACTGCATTCCCAAAAAAAAAAAAAAAAACACACTTAATTGAGAACGGAAATGGCCTGAACAAAGTCTTATGCAACTTACTCAATCTCAATCTCGATGCTTGCTTGGGCTGCCTAAGCGCTGCAAGTGTCTGACGAGATGCCAGCCCACGTTCCACGTTCCCCACATGCTAGCAAAACCATGTCAGATAAGCTTGCAACGCGCCCAAGAGTCGAAGCTTAAATACGCTGAAGTGTTTAAGATAACTTAAAGAAAATGAATGCAGATTGAAGACAAAGAGTGGAAATGCACTCAAGATGTTTTCTGTACTAAGCAGTGATTAAATTCAATTTAATACATATAGAATAGCTGGCAATATTCTATAATGTAATTATGATAATTTTTGAAATAAAAAATCATCTAAAATTTTATATTGACCATATTTCATTCATTTTATTACGACAGTCTTTGAGTTGAAAAAATGGAATAAGTTAATTCATGCATTTCATATTTCATTAGCAAATTCGTACAATTTAAATCACTCTACTGCCTTAGATCTTTTTTTATACTCTGTCAAGAAAGTTTATAAAAATCGTTAATAAAAATAAAGCAAAATATTTACGATTTTTTGACAACTATCAAATACGTGAGATATTCAACTAAAAAGCTGTGTTTACACCTGCTAACTATCAGTTGAAATATTCGAGTGCGTTGGCCCATTTTACGATTAAATTATTCATTGCAAAGACTTAAAGCTGAGAGAATTATATCATGCGATAAAATTGCTTCTGATGCACTTTGAGTATATCTCGCATGATATTAAATGCTGTCACTCTATTCAGAACACTGAAGAAAGGGATGTAAGAAAGAGAAAGTATATGTAAATATAAATTGGAATATCTTATTACTTAAAAACTGTAAATGATTCAATTAGTATTTGAAGATAAATATCAGATCCTTTGTCAACTATTTTATTTATATATATGTATGTATGTACATATATAAATAGAGATTTCAATGATATCACATATTTCGTAGTAATTAGGTACAGAAAGGTGACTGCATTATTCTTATTATACATTCAGTATTTCATTATTATCGAAATATTATTTCTGAATACCTCTGAGCAACTCTTTTGTTATAGCTCAACGACCTCTGCTAATTGTAAGTGTGCTCGGTATAAAAACCACATAAATATTTACGTCTCATTGTCGGCCTGACCAAAAATAAATCCCAATGGACTGTGCTAGAGACTTCAGACTTTGTGGCAAAAGCTGCAACAGAGCTGCAGAGCTGCAGAGCTGTGGCAAGTTGGTCTGCCACACCGTTAGGCAAGTTGGCGCAGGCAAGATTGTGACAATTTCAAGTTCCTTGAGCCCACATTAAGTCGCAGCGAACACAACAAACACATCCAACACAGCGGTCACGCACTGCCCATAAAGTTGCGTTCGTCGTTGCATTCGGATTCGGATTCGTTTGTGTCCGCGTCGGAGTTGGAGTCGCAAGTCAGGTGAGCAGCAACAACAGCAGCAGCTGCAGTTGCAATCCAAACCATGAAGATTTATGGCAATGTGGCTTGTGGACTTTGCTTGGCTTGTTGTTTGCTGGAGCATTTCCAAAAAGAGTTTGTCGAGTTTTGTGTGAGGAAAACATGTCATTTTTATTTCAATGACCAAAAATGGTCAAAAATGCCATCAGAAGCAAATGCGACAACAATAACTCTTCATTGTTTTTGTTGCTGTTGTTCCATCTGTGGCATCTTTGGTTCTGCTGAGATTTGTGCATGACCAAAACTCAACTTATTATTATGAAGAAAGAGCTACAACTTCTTCAAGATGACCAAAATGCGAATCGCAAGCAATGCGGATTCGAATTTCTCATGCCACAAAAGCAACATTTATTGTATATATGGTTAATGCCTGGATATGGCAAGGTCACAAGTGGCAATCCTAGGGATTAGCGGTGCTGTTCAATTTCAATGCATTGCTTAATGACCCACTCTCGATGCCACACACACAAATAGCCGTTAATTAAGCGTCCAATATTGAAAAACACTTGAGATCTCTCTCTTTTTTTTTCTCGCAACATGACACCACAATTTAAATCTTCGACAACGCTCGAGGCTATTTCAGTTTGCTACTTTTACCACACCCTAAACTATGTCTCCTCAGCTACAATTGTATCTTTCTTCTACTGCCACTTTTCGTTGTAACAATTTGCATATTTTGTGTACAAATGTTTTTTGTGTTGTCTTCTCTTTCTGTGTGTGTACGTGAGAAAATGCCGAAATTTTGTCAAAGAACTCCCCGAGATATTGCCCACAGTTGCAGGTGTGAGAGAGGAACATTGAAATGCATCAAATGTGCTGCAAAAAAAAACACAGATACAAATCTTGTTCGGCTACCGTTCTCAGCATTTAAACACGACCATAAAATGTGTATACAAGAAAAAAAGATTTCAAAAGATTTTCGAAAAGAAAACATTCCTTCAAGGCGTGTAGCATAAAACTTAAATGAAATGAAATAAAGTGAAAGATCGTGCTGTGAATTTCAACTTTCAACTATCAAAATGCAATTAAAAATGGCCGCAAGACACAAAACAGAAGACTGAAGAATCTTTTTACAGATAACGAGTGCCAATTTGTTATGTGACAGCGCCCCCTGGCGGTCAGAGCTGCTTACTCATCTCTAGTTCACTCTCGACCCAACCCCAAATGCATATGGTGTGTGGTCATAAAAGTTTTGCCCCAATTGTGTCATAAAAATATACATATATACATCTGATTTGTTGCCCAGCCCAATTTCTTTTGCAATAGCAGCTAAGAAAAAGTGGCACAGACAAGCCTGGGAAATTGTGAAAGAAAAGTCACGCAAAATTGCAGATAGGAAAGAAAGAAATCAGCATGAATTTGACCTCCTTGAAGTCGAAGTTGAGTTTCTTCCCGCTGTGTTCCACATACATACAATGAGACAACTCGCATCGAAGTCAGGCCAAACCCAATTCGTGTCCTGCGGCTGCTCCTTTGAGCTCCTTTTTTTTTGCGTCCGCTCAGCTGCTCCGATTATACAAGTAGATAATGAACATTAAGTGCAGTTGCTGTGTTTGTTTTGCAGCTGTTTTAGGGATGGCCTCTCGGGACGCTTTGTTTAGGGATCGACTTGCTATAGTCCAATTTTGCCTAACTCGTGTTGACTCGTGTTACGACACTTCAATAGGCGACTCGATATCGGCACTTCACTCCGACCTACCTGAAGTATGCCCTTTGTGTCTCTCCTCTCTTCTCCTCTATTCTTCAGAGCTGCATTGCAGTTCCGCCTCATTTGCAATCGATTCATTTCGCTGCGAAATGGGCGTGGCAGTCGCCTTTTGGGGGTAGCACGAGACGTCAGTCTATTGATGGATTTGGCATATGCTGTAATAATATTTCATATGCACATATGCCTGCAAATTAATCGAAAATTTGTTAAGCTGCTGTCCTGATGCCATATCGTTTTCCAATTTGTCTACAGAGAGTATTAACTGCGGTAACTACACTGAGGGAAAATTTGTATTTCAATGCGAGTTACGACTTTGAGATTCTTTGTGTGAATTTTAGACGAAAAGTGACTCTAAAATTATACAAAAATAAATGCTACTATTGAATACAGAACATAAACCATAACCACAAATTATAAATAAAATATATATATAAAATGAATAGTGAAATGAAGTAAATATTAAATATAAAATTTCAATTTTTTAATGATTCTCGTAAAGTGTAGAAATTCCACAATAATTTAGGACATAAGCAAAATTCGCTTGAAAATAAGTGACTACAAAAATATACAAAAATATAATTATATGATATAAGAAAGGTAGCTAAAAATAATAAGGGAGTAGAAATATCATACTATTTCTTTAAATCAATTTGATTTATAATTATATGTAGACAAATAAAATGAATAAATATTCCTTTAAATAAATTCGATATGAAATGTAGTTATTCAAATATAAATATAAAAACTGCTGTCAAATCATTTCTCAATTTGATAAAGTGGATTTAAAATCAAATTCACTATAAAAATAAACTGAATTTTTAAATATTACGAATATGCTTAAATCGAGAAATTCTTTTTCCATAAAACACACATTATTTTCTATTTTCTCTCTGTGCACATTCGTATTTGCTTCCTGAGGGTCCTTTACCTTGACACTGAACGGCATTGAACTGCACTGCCGAAAAAGTCCCAGTATTTAACGCACGCTCGCAATGCGCATGCGCTGCACATGTCGATTTCCCAGTATTTCACTACGAGCTGCAATAGCGTGGAAATTGTGTGCCTGATTCACTCAGTCGACATTTTCACATTGAGTAGCAGCAAACCAAAAGTTTTCTTTTGAATTGGAATTTTAATAGTGCAATTACTTTGACAGCAAAATGTGATAATTGCAGGGATTTAGCAAGCTAAAGGGAGACTTGAGTCAGGTGAGTTGAAGGAAGTCCTCGCACAGTCGGACTTTCATTCATAAGTCGAAGGACAGAAAATCGATATGCCAGTGAAGTCTGGGGGAAGGAGCAGGGGAACAACAACAACGAAACACAAACACAAAAGCACATTCGAGGCGTAGTCCTAACTAAACTTCTTTCTCTCTTTCTTGTTGTGTTGCAGGTCATAACGCCACAGCGGCACGGAGATGTGTACATCTATAACAGTTCGCCCAGCTCCTTGACGGGCACACCGCGTTCACCTCACCCGCAAACGTTGCAGTCGCAACAGATCTACAGCAACCAAAGCATCTATCAGAACCTCGGCATGATGGGCACCCCCACCAACGGCAGCGGAGCTGGCAACGAATTCGAGACCTACGACATACCCAAGCCAGCCACGCCCGTGCAACTCAACTACGACGGAACCGCGCGAGTTGTGCGCACTCCCACCTCCGGCTCAGCGTTGGGTGCTCGCTTCGATTCACTGAAGAGCGTCGCAGCCTCAATGTCCATCGAGGAGGAGTCCTACGATGTGCCACGTCCCCTGATGCAACAGCAACAACAACAACAGCAGCAGCAACCGCATTCAACGCTAACGCCCAGCAGCTCGGCATCGTCACTGCTGACCAGCGATAGCCTCTCGCTGAGCTTCTCCAGCTCGAATCGCAGCTCGCTGGCCAACATGCCCGACTACGATATCCCGCGTCGCAATCCGCTGCCAGTGCGTCCGCATCCGCGTCCGCATGCCAGCACCTACGACTTCTCGTTGCCCCCACTCCTAGAACAGGAGCAACAGCAGCAACAACAACAACGTTCGCTGCCCATGCCGGTGACGGCAACCAAAGAGCTGCCCCTGGAGCTGAACTCGGCGCTGGAAACGCTGGCCAAACTACAGTCACAGACGACGATGGCCATCACCCGACTGCTCAGCCATGTGGTGCCACATTGGCGCACACGCGCTCAACTCGAACCGAACATAATGGAACTGAAACTCGATGCACTGCGTCTGCGTACCGCACTCCACGATCTCGCGGAGTTTGGCGAGGGAGCGCTAGGAAATGCACAGCGATCAGAGGATCGCAATCTCGCCCTGAAGCTACGTCCCTTGGTCCGTGCTTTGCGCGATGCCAACAAGCTGATACACGACACCTCCGAGGCTCTGGATGCGGCTCCGGGTGGCGGTTGGTCGGTAGAGCAGCTGGCGCGCAGTGATGACAAGCAGGGATGTCGACCACCCGATAGTCTCGACCAGCTGATGGCCTGTGCCCAGACACTGACCGAGGATGTGCGCTCCACCACCAGCTTTATACAGGGCAACGCTTCGCTGCTGTTCAAGCGTCAGCTGCCCACCACGGAGCAACTGAGTCAGAATGGCGGAGCCAGGGATAGCAGCGGGAGTCGCAGCAGTGCCGAGTGGCTGGAGGATTACGACTATGTGGCCTTTGAGTCGAAGGATGCGGCAGCCAAGAAGAATCAGGCACTACGCGATGCCATTCCCGCTGGCATGAAGACGCAGTTCGATAGCGCGCTAAAGATTGCCGAGACAAATGCCGCCGCGACGACCATGCCCACAACGCCCACGACGCCAAGTGTGACGTTGCCCTGCAAGTCGCCAGAGATGACCGACAAGGATAAGAAGCTGGTGCGTTACTATGCCCAACAAATCTCCACGCACATGGGCAATCTGCTGCAGGCCATCGATTCGTTCCTCGAGACGGTGGAGAAGAATCAGCCGCCGAAGTATTTCATTGCCTATGGCAAATTTGTGGTGGTCAGTGCACACAATCTGGTCACCATTGGCGACAATGTGCATCGCAACATTTCGAAGGAGGCGCTGCGCGAGAAGATCCTGCACTGCACCAACGATCTCTCCGAAGCCCTCAAGACCTGTGTGCTCAAGTCGAAGAAGGCGGCAGCGCATTTTCCCAGCGGCACTGCGGTCCAGGAAATGGTTGATTCCGTGGTGAATATCAATGTTCTGGCACGTGCCCTCAAATCGGTGATGCTACAGGCCGTGCAGCTCTCGGTCGGAGACGGAGCCTAAACACACTAAACTGAGCATGAACACACACAGTATTCGGAGTTTGGGCTTTTAAAGTCTTCCAGGCTGTTCCTTAACCGGTTAGCACGACGCTTCGTCTATGCAATAATAATTATAATGATGATTTTCCATCGGCATTTATATCCACATCTATACATTTGGCATATCTTCCGTAACGATCCGCCTCGATCTGCGGCTATATAAATATAATTTGCATTGTGATATTTTTGAGCAAACATCAGAAAATGCACACGGCTTCAGCTCCCATTATTATCCAGGATCGTGGAAAGGACTCACACGATCTCCACAGCATAAAAAGAAAAAAAAAAAACAATGTAGAAGCAACAACTGAAACTATCTATTGTACGATTACGTCTTAGTTATATATATAAAGTTATTTGTATTTGTAAGATCAAACCAAGTCAGCGCATTAGTTTTAGCCACATCTATGTAAATAGCCACTCTGTAGGTTTTTTGTACATTTTGTATTTGTAATTTCCCTGCAAATCATGTTGTATCAGTGAAGCATTTCGGCAGATTATAATATTTGAGAGTATGTAAAATGTATAACGTAGATACATATGTAGCTTTACGCATATACACATCTTATAATCGCATACTATACGCATATAGCATTAATATATACACACACATCTATTTGCAAGATACATAGTCAAGAAAAATCTGTAAGATTTGCAATAAACTTTTTTATGATTTTCGCAAGGCATTAGTCAGCAATATAAGAATATAAATACAACAAATAATTAGCCATACTGTTCTATTGTATGTAACTAATAATAATTACTTCGCGGTTGTAGTGTTTCATCCCAATCGCAGACTATAAATTATAATAAAATAAAATATATGAAAGCAATTTATCACATGTTTTTATTTCGATTTAAAATTTGAATTTAAAAACGATCTATTTTTATAACAATCAATTTGTAATGTCGATATAACACATCAATCGTTTTCGCCATCCCTGTAAATGGGATCATCGATAGCAACTATTGCACATAAGCGATATATTCAGCAGAGAGCTCACGAAAATAATTTGGCGCAATAATCGAAATAGTTTCAAGTACATATATACCATACAAGAGATAAAATCACACCATTCGAGAACAGTCTGTGCTATTGTCGACATTTAAACTGAAATTCTTTGTGTGTATATCTTACATTTATTACTATTTAATTTAAAATGCAAATTCCTAACTGCACAAGAAAATAAGTTTAAAATTACTTGATTATAAATCGAATATTTCTTTATTTAACTTATTATTGGTGAAGAGATAACAGTTTGTGAACTACAGTAATATTACGTGGAATTTCAGTCTTACTTCCGTATAACATTACTTTAGTGTTTTTTTTTTAATTGATTGAAAATTGATAATCGAGATCGCCGGAAATACACGTACATTTGTATATACCAATAAGACCTAGAGTAAAGATAATTGGAACTTGGGAATAGAGATGGATTTTTTGTTGGGGTTTCTGAGCAACAATCGACACTTTCAATTGATAGAGATGAACAAAGAGATCTTCGACCAAAACCCGAAATAATCCAATTGGAAAACTACATGCATTGAAATCGTTGCAATTTTAGGAATTTTCATCGTGAAGTACATGTCCATGTATATACATATGTATATCGATATAAGGCGCAACAACTTGTTGTTGTGACTCATACGGCATTGAAACCTACCATGGAGTGTTGTGTATTTTCAAAAACATCTATCTGCTCTTAACATTTTTTGCAGTTCTACCGAAGTCCGATGGAAGTGACCTGTGTTTGTTGTAGATGTGGAACTCTGCAAGCGGGTGCTGCGGCTACTTTATGCCTTCTGGTGACAGGCACTCAAAACTCTTTTCATTGCCATTGCTTTTGTTGTGCTCAGCCTCCGCAAATGAAATGTTTCTACTGCAACATGCCGCGTGATCTTGGACCACTGGAGTCCCATGGCGCTTGTCTACCCGACAAGCTCCATGTGTTTGTCAACACGGAGCAATGGCCACCGTTTCCAGTTCACACACCACAGCCACCACTTATTGGCATGGCTGTCACCCTTGGCAATGCACAGGAAATGCAGCAGTTGCCTGATAACATTGGTGGCGATAATGAAGTCAATAGGGCTAATGGAATAGTGGAAACTGAATTACAAAAATCGGCTGGCGATGTGAAACCCCGTGTGTCAACCAAATCCAAATGGGTGTCTTTTGGCGACATACGCATGTGGAAGAGTTGCATTCGCTGTGGCATGGTGAAAATCAAATCGGATGGTTGGCTTAAACATGCACAAAAGTGTGGACAGGATCCAAAATTTCCAAGTCGCAAATTCTTCATCTATTTGCACACTCTGTCTTGGTGCAACACTTTGGTGAAAGACATTCATTGGGAACAGCACTCCAACGCCAAGAATGGCAAATGCAAAGTATGCCGTTTAAGGTAAAATAAGGGCACTCATATTCTTGATATTTCAAATAATTAATTATTTTGTGTTGTAGCCGTTTAAACAAAGAGCCGTTGCCATATCAGCCAAAGGCGCCAACACGTAAAAACGAAAAAACATTATCGAAACAGTGGCGATCTCGCATACTAAAGAAACGCATCAAACGGAAACAATCGATGGCTGCCGACGTGCCAAATTTCCAAAATGCAGCTAATAATAATGCCCCGATGCGAATTGTCGAGTGCATTTCACTGCGGCAAAATGATTAAATTGGTCAAATTGCATTTTCAATACAATTATTAATTCCTAATCACATAAATGTTAAATGCCATAACACGCTTTACATATCCACTTAATAAATAAAGACATTATTTTGTAATTCATGCATTTTTCGCACATCGAAATCCCAAATTGCCAGCTGAACTGTCTTCGGTATTTTGGGAACGTGCTGCACAACGATAACGAAAACAATACGATTTGTGACACAAATATGAGCCACCCTTTCTTACACGATTTGGCGCATCGCTGTTATCGTCCGACCTCCACAGATCCGACCTCCATTCCTAAACATTGCCCACCATGTTGTAAAGATCATAGTTATTCTGACGAAATTCACTAACTGCACATGTAAATCCTGCCTCACTGGGCAATCGTTTGCCCACCCACTTGCAGTAGGCGACTGCATCTCGCCAAGAAACATGCACTACCGGATGCTGCTCAAAACTTAGTATATTAGATAAGCACAGTTATTTGATATGAGTAGATTTCCCAGTTGCCACTCACTCAATCAATCGCTCGCTCTCGAAATTAACATTAATTTACTCTCTTACTTGTGTTAAACTACTGATTTTTAAATCGCAGTGTGTATAGTATACACAGTATACCTATATTAATTATATTATTTTCATTTTTCCAAAAATATAACAACCAACTGTGTGGTCAAGATTTCTGTTTCCGTTACTACTACACTTTGTTTTTGTATTTATACCCGCTACCCATAGGGTAGAAGGGTATTATAACTTTGTGCCGGCAGGAAATGTATGTAACAGGTAGAAGGAGGCATCTCCGACCCTATGAAGTATATATATTCTTGATCAGCGTCAACAGCCGAGACGATATAGCCATGTCCGTCTGTGTGTCTGTGTGTCTGTCCGTCCGTCCGTATGAACACCTAGATCTCAGAGACTATAAGAGATAGAGCTATAATTTTTTTTCGACAGCATTTGTTATGTTTGCACGCAGATCAAGTTTGTTTCAAATTTTTGCCACGCCCACTTCCGCCCCTGGAAATCAAAAAAATCGAATAACAAGCGTAATTTTAAAGCTAGAGTTGCGAATTTTGGTTTATACAATAATTACTATAGTAGTTATGATTCCTGAAATGTTGGTTGCGATCAGATAAAAATTGTGGAAGTTATTAAAGAAATACTTTTGTATGGACAAAATCGCCTACTTACTATACTAGGGGTCTGAGTTGCTTTGGCCGACAATCTGGTACATTGTGCCGTCTATGGTATATTTTGAATGGTGTACTATATCGATATACCAAACATATCATTCGGTATATTTTTAGTATTTTTTAGTATTTTCGGTATATTTTGAAAATGATACCGCAATATTTTGGCTTTATTAAATTTGGGTAGCGGGTATCTCACAGTCGAGCACACTCGACTGTAACTTTCTTACTTGTTTTATTTACTTTCGCGCTCTTTGTTTTCAGTTTCTATTCTTGTGCTCTCAAACGCTGCTACAATAGTTAACTCTCTCGCTCTTGGTGTTGTTGTTGGCTATCGTTCTATCTTGCGTCTCGCTCGACATGCGCTTACTCTCTGTGTTTTATGCTCTTTGTAATTACAGATCATTTTAGTTTGCAATTAATTTACCTACTTTGTTTATATTTCTTATTTTTTGATTGGTTTAACTAACTTTGTTGTAGCAATATGTTAGTCTGTTATAACAAACAAGTAAGAAAGCTACAGTCGAGTGTGCTCGACGGTGAGATACCCGCTACCCATTTTGAATAAAATCAAAATATTGCGGTATTTTTTTCAAAATATACCGAAAATACTTCAAAATGATTTAGTATATTCAAAAAATACCATAGACGGCACAATATACTAGATTGTCGGCCACAGCAACTAAGACCCCTAGTTGTTATTTAATCGCAACCAAATTTGTAGGAATCATAAATATTATTGTATACACCAAAATGAGCTCTAGCTTTAAAATGACACTTGTTATTCGATTTTTTTTTGATTTGCGGGGGCGGAAAAGAGCGTGGCAAAGCTTTGAAACAAACTTTATCTGCGCGCGAACATAAATTCTGTCGAAAAAAAATTATAGCTCTATCTCTTATAGTCTCTGAGATCTAGGTGTTCATACGGACAGACAGACGGAATTGGCTGATCAAGAATATATATACTTTAAGGGTCGGAGATGTCTCCTTCTATCAGTTACATACATTTCTTGCCGTCACAAAGTTATAATACCCTTTCAGCAAATGGGTAGCGTTTTTGCATTATAATATAATAAAATATATGAAAACAATTTATCACATGTTTTTATTTCGATTTCAAATTTGAATTTTAAAACGATTTACTTTTATAACAATCAATGTGTAATGTCGATATAACACATAAATTGTTTTCGCCAGCCCTCTATATGGGATCATCGATAGCAACTATCGCACATGAGCGATACATTCAGCAGAGAGCTCACGAAAATATTTTGGCGCAATAATCGAAATAGTCTCAAGTACATATATAAATATAAGAGATAAAATCACACCATTATAGAACAGTCTGTGCTATTGTCGACATTTAAACTGCAATTCTTTGTGT
The DNA here is from genome assembly GCA_023558455.1 of Drosophila kepulauana. NCBI lineage: Eukaryota > Metazoa > Arthropoda > Insecta > Diptera > Drosophilidae > Drosophila > Drosophila kepulauana. The sequence continues at coordinate 42,504,600 of CM042369.1, forward strand.
TGTATATCTTACATTTATTACAATTTAATTTTAATGCAAATTTCTAACTGCACAACAAAATAAATTTAAAATTACTTGATTATTAATCGACTATTTCTTTATTTAACTTATTATTGGTGAATAGATAACAGTTTGTGAACTACAGTAATATTACGTGGATTTTTAGTGTACTTTACTTCCGTGTAATATTACTTTAGTGTTTTTTTTTTTAATTGATTGAAAATTGATAATCGAGATCGCCGGAAATACACGTACATTTGTATATGCCAATAAGACCTAGAGCAAAGATAATGGAGATATGAGAAATTATTGATCTACGGCCAAAACCCGAAAAATTCTAATTGGAAAACTATATGCATTGAAATTGTGCAATTTTAGGAATTTTCATCGTGAAGTACATGTCCATGTATATATATCGATATAAGGCTCAACAACTTGTTGTTGTGACTCATACGGCATTGAAAGCTACCATGGAGAGTTGTGTATTTTCAAAAACTCTACCTGCTCTAACATTTTTTGCAGTTCTACTGAAGTGCGATGGACGTGACCTGTGTTTGTTGTAGATGTGGAACTCTTCAAGCGGGTGCTGCGGCTACTTTATGCCTTCTGGTGACAGGCACTCAAAACTCTTTTCATTGCCATTGCTTTTGTTGTGCACAGCCTCCGCGAATGAAATGTTTCTACTGCAACATGCCGCGTGATCTTGGACCACTGGAGTCCCATGGCGCTTGTCTACCCGATAAACTCCATGTGTTTGTCAATACGGAGCAATGGCCACCATTTTCGGTTAATACACCACAGCCACCACTTATTGGCATGGTTGTCACCCTTGGCAATGGACAGGAAATGCAGCAGTTGCCGGATAACGTTGGTGGCGATAATGAAATCAATAGGGATATCTCAGAAATGGAAGAAACTATATACATCGAGGACGAAGATGACGTTCCCACAATAGGCACTTTTGAAATAGTGAAAACTGAATTACAGAAATCGCCTGGAGTTGTGAAACCCCGTGTGTCAACCAAATTCAAATGGGTGTCCATTGGTGACATACGCAAGTGGAAGATTTGCATTCGCTGTGGCATGGTGAAAATCAAACCAGATGGTTGGCTTACACATGCACAAACTTGCGGACAGGATCCAAAATTTGCAAGCCGCAAATTCTTCATCTATTTGCACACTCTGTCTTGGTGCAACACTTTGGTGAGAAACAAATTTTGGGAACAGCACTCCAACGCCGTGAATGGCAAATGCAATGTATGCCGTTTAAGGTAAAATAAGGGCACACTTATATTCTTGGTATTTCGAATAATTAATTCTTTTGTGCCTTAGCCGTTTAAACAAAGTCCCGTTGCCATATCAGCCAAGGCCGCCAACACGTAAAAACCACAAAAAATAAGACAACGATCTCCTATACTAAAGAATCACATCAAACGGAAACAATCGATGACTGCCAATGGGCCACGTTTTCAAAATGCAACTAATTATAATATTTCGATGCGCATTGTCGAGTGCATTTCGCTGCGGCAAAATGATTAACTTGATCAAAATGCATTTTCAATTCAATTATTAATTTCTAATCACACAAATGTTAAATGCCATAACACGCTTTACATATCCACTTAATAAATAAGCACATTATTTTGTAATTCATGCATTTTTCGCACATCGAAATCCCAAATTGCCAGCTGAACTGTCATCGGTATTTTGGGATCGATATCGAAAACAATACGATTTGTGACACAAATTTGAGCCACCCTTTTTTACACATCGGCGCATCGCTTTTATCGTCCGACCTCCACAGATCCGACGTCCATTCCCAAACATTGCCCACCATGTTGTAAAGATCATAGTTGTTCTGACGAAATTCGTTAACTGCACATGTAAATTCTGCCTTACTGGGCAATCGTTTGCCCAACCACTTGCAGTAGGCGACTGCATCTCGCCAAGAAACATGCACTACCGGATGCTGCTCAAAACTTAGTATATTAGATAAGCACAGTTATTTGATATGAGTAGATTTCCCAGTTGCCACTCACTCAATCAATCGCTCGCTCTCACAATTAAATTTAATTTACTCTCTTACTTGTGTTTAATTACTGATACTTAAATCGCAGTGTGTATACCTACATATATTAATTATATAATTTTCATTCTTCCGAAAATATAACAACCAACTGTGTGGTCAACATTTCTGTTTTCGTTACTTTCGCGCTCTTTGTTTTCAGTTTCTATTCTTGTGCGCTCAACGCTGCTGCAATAGTTAACTCTCTCGCTCTTGGTGTTGTTGTTGGCTATCGTTCTATCTTGCGTCTCGCTCGACCTGCGCTTACTCTCTGTGTTTTGTGCTCTTTGTAAGTACAGATCATTTTAGTTTGCAATTAATTTACCTACTTTGTTTATATTTCTTATTTTTTGATTGGTTTAACTAACTTTGTTTTAGCAATATGTTAGTCTGTTATAACAAAGAAGTAAAAAAGGTACAGTCGAGTGTGAGATACCCGCTAAACATTTTGAATAAAAGCAAAAGATTGCGGTATTTTTTCAAAATATATTGAAAATACTTTAAAATGATTTAGTATATTCAAAAAATACCATAGACGGCACAATATACTAGATTGTCGGCCAAACTAAGGCCCCTAGTTGTTATCTAATCGCAACCAAATTTTCAGGAATCATAAATATTATTGTTAATATTGTATGCGTTCTAGCTTTAAAATTGCACTTGTTATTGGATTTTTTTGATTTGCGGGGGCGGAAAAGAGCGTGGAAAAACTTTGAAACAAACTTGATCTGCTATCTTTTATAGTCTCTGAGATCTAGGTATTCATACGGACAGACAGACAGACGGACATGGCTGATCAAGGATATATGTATATACTTTTAGGGTCGGAGATGTCTCCTTCTATCAGTTACATACATTTCCTGCCGTCACAAAGTTATAATACCCTTTCAGCAAATGGGTAGCGTTTTTGCATTGTAATGTAATAAAATATATGAAAACAATTTATCACATGTTTTTATTTCGATTTCAAATTTGAATTTAAAAACGATTTACTTTTATAACAATCAATGTGTAATGTCGATATAACACATCAATCGTTTTCGCCATCCCTGTATATGGGATCATCGAAAGCAACTATCGCACATAAGCGATACATTCAGCAGAGAGCTCACGAAAATAATTTGGCGCAATAATCGAAATATATACATATAAGAGATAAAATCACACCATTATAGACTAGTCTGTGCCATTGTCGACATTTAAACTGCAATTCTTTGTGTTGTATATCTTACATTTATTACTATTCAATTAAAAATGCAAATTTCTAACTGCACAACAAAATAAGTTTAAAATTACTTGATTATTAATCGACTATTTCTTTATTTAACTTATTATTGGTGAATCAATAACAGTTTGTGAACTACAGTAATATTATGTGGAATTTCTGTCTTACTTCCGTGTAGTATTACTTTAGTATTTTTTTTTTAATTGATTATCGAGATCGGCGAAAATACACGTATATTTGTATATACCAATAAGACCTAGAGTAAAGATAATGGGAACTTGGGAATAGAGATGGATATTTTGTTAGGGTTTCTGAGCAACAATCGACACTATCAATTGATAGAGATGAACAAAGAGAAATTATTTATCTTCGACCAAAACCCGAAATAATCGATTATCGAATATTGTTTACCTGCTCCATTTGGAAAACTACATGCATTGCAATTCTAGGAATTTTTATCGTGAAGTACATATATATATATCGATAAAAGGCGCAATAACTTGTTGTTGTGACCCAATCGGCATTGACAGCTACCACGGAGTGTTGCGTCTTTTCAAAAACATTACCTGCTTTTAATATTGCAGTTCTACTGAAGTGCGATGGACGTGACCTGTGTTTGTTGTAGATGTGGAACTCTTCAAGCGGGTGCTACGGCTACTTTATGCCTTCCGGTGACAGGCACTCAAAACTCTTTTCATTGCCATTGTTTTTGTTGTGCTCAGCCTCCGCAAATGAAATGTTTCTACTGCAACACGCCGCGTGATCTTGGACCACTGGAGTCCCATGGCGCTTGTCTACCCGACAAGCTCCATGTGTTTGTCAACACGGAGCAATGGCCACCGTTTCAAGTTCACACACCACAGCCACCACTTATTGGCATGGTTGTCACACTTGGCAATGCACAGGAAATACAACAGTTGCCTGATAACGTTGATGACGATAATGAAGTCCATGAAATGGAAGAAACTGATTACATCGAGGAGGAAGATGACTTTAACACAATGCATGCCATTGGAATAGTGAAAACTGAATTACTAGAATCGTCTGGGGATGTGAAACCCCGTGTGTCAACCAAATCCAAATGGGTGTCCATTGGTGACATACGCAAGTGGACGAGTTGCATTCGCTGTGGCATGGTGAAAATCAAATCGGATGGTTGGATTAAACATGCACAAAAGTGTGGACAGGATCCAAAATTTGCAAGCCGCAAATTCTTCATCTATTTGCACACTCTGTCTTGGTGCAACACTTTGGTGAATGACAATTTTTGGGAACAGCACTCCAACGCCGTGAATGGCAAATGCAATGTATGCCGTTCAAGGTAAAATAAGGGCATTCATATTCTTGATATTTCCAATAATTAATTCATTTGTATTTTAGCCGTTTAAACAAAGAGCCGTTGCCATATCAGCCAAAGCCGCCAACACGTAAAAACGAAGTAAGTTACGCGAAACAGCGGCGATCTCGCATACTAAAGAATCGCATCAAACGGAGACAATCGATGGCTGCCGATGCGTCATATTTCCAAAATTCAGCTAATAATAATGCCCCGATGCGAATTGTCGAGTGCACTTCGCTGGGGCTAAATGATTAAATTTGTTAAAATGCATTTTCAATTCAATTAATAATTCCTAATCATACAAATGTTAAATGCCATAACACGCTTTACATAGCTACTTAATAAATAAAGACATTATTTTGTAATTTATGCATTTTTCGCACATCGAAATCCCAAATTGCCAGCTGAACTGTCTTCGGTATTTTGGGAACGTGCTGCACAACGATAACGAAAACAATACGATTTGTGACACAGATATGAGCCACCCTTTTTAACACGATTTGGCGCATCGCTTTTATCGTCCGACCTCCACAGATCCGACGTCCATTCCCAAACATTGCCCACCATGTTGTAAAGATCATAATTGTTCTGACGAAATTCGTTAACTGCACATGTAAATTTATGTCCATCATCCACTGTGTTGCCGTCGGGAAACTCGCCTTGCCAAATGTTTAGCCAGTGCTTGTCCTTGGGCATTAGTTTGTTGCCCCATGGGAAGAGTTTGCGCTGTTTGCCTCCTCGACAGGCGACTTCCCATTCTGCCTCACTGGGCAATCGTTTGCCCACCCACTTGCAGTAGGCGACTGCATCTCGCCAAGAAACATGTACTACCGGATGCTGCTCCAAACCTAGTATATTAGATAAACAGTCATTAGTCATGCGTAGATTTCCCAGTTGCCACTCACCATTCAAATTACTATCGATTCCGTGGGGTGTGCGCCAATTAACTCCACTTACTTTGTACCACCAGAGCGCGTTGACCACTCGGTAATCCTCGAGCTCCGCTTGTTGCTGTGGCGTCAGCAGTGTCTTGAACAGAAAACTATCACCAAAAACTTCGGCTTCTGTTGTATAGTTAGTTGCTTTCACAAATTTGGCAAACTGCGCATTGGACACTTCATATTTGTCTATGTAGAAATCTTGCAGTTTAACAAGACGCTCTGGAGATTCGTTGTCCGCCTCAAAATGTGGCTCATTGGTGCCAACATGCAGACTGCCACCTGGGATCAGTGACATGCCCTCAATCTCCGGCTCGAGTTCCGCATAATAGTCGCGATAGTGTTTGTTTTGATTGCGAGCTTGTTGCTGGCAAACCTGCTGCTGCTCAGTCTCCGTTTGGATGTTTCCTTTCGATGAAGACGCATCCCTGTCCAGTTTATTGCATCCACAGTCACCATTGACACAGCTGCTCAAAGCTGCCAATAATAAAATGACAACTACTCGTTGTTGCATTTGTGTTTCTTTGTGAGCAACAAGTGTTGAGCTGAGCAGAGTGACCGCATCCTAAATTTGAATATATACCACATTAGCTTTAAAAGCTTGGTATCACTTTACTTGCCTACAACTAATAGGCGCCACATTTCGAATTAACTTTTCGTGCATTTTAACACCTCGCGCATTTGAAATATGAACAGATAAGCAGAAGATTCTTTCAATGTATTAGAAAGTCACTTCAATCAAAAATTCCTTGTTAATTTCAAATATTTGAGCTTTTTAATTCAGAATTTCCTAGTCCTAGTTGCAACAATTAGTCTCTTCTACTGTGGTTAATTTACATCAACATTTGCTGACTGAAAATGCTGGTGGTTAACAGTTAGTTACGTTTTACATACAATAAAAGATTACACAACATCTATGAACTATCTAAAAAACACTAAAATTATTTGGCTGACGTTCTAGGAAATTTCTTCAACTGCTGCATGAATCCAGCATTCGGCTGTATACAAGGCCGCCACGATTTGACCAGATGGTAGGCCTCCTCAAAACGCATGTCACGCCGCTGCATTAGATAACCGATGACAACGGAGGCGGAACGCGAAACTCCCGCATTGCAATGTACCAAGACGCATCCCTTAGCTGCATGCGCTTCCTCGATAAAATCTATGGCAACGGGCAGCACATATTGCAACAGATCTGTCTCCGGCAAATCCAGACATGGCAAATGCTTGCACTTGACTGTTGAGGGTAATAACTCAACATTGGGTGTTTCGATGCCCACACTCAAGATGTGTGTCAACTTGTATTTGACTGCATTCTCAGCGGACACTGCATCCTGGGAGCCCAAATACAGAAATTCGCTCAATATGCAGGCGGGCACAGCGTCGGGTTTAGTGTCCACAACGAAGCCATATTGACGTGCCTCCAATTGCTGTTCGGCACTATTGTCTTCGCTACTCGAGGATTTGCGTCGCTCCACGTATCGAGCGCCGGTGGGAGTGGTCACAATTGTGGTGGTGGGCCGCAGATTGGCCAAACGCTTCTGTAGTTCATACAGTAGTATCATGGTGCAAATTATTGACTCTTCGTATGATCAGGCAACTCAAATGCCGTTTCCCTATAATGCACACCGCACAAATAAAGGCCACAAGCGGGTGCAACGAGCACACGATGATCCCAGTTGTGCTTGGAGGGAATCGTTAGCATTTGATAGACGACACGCCGATCGATGCGTCCGTTGGCAACGGCAAGCAACGTGCCCACTATGCGACGCACTTGCTTGTACAGAAATGACCTGGCCTTAATCTCTATATCCCAATAGTCGTAGGTCTCAGTTGCCAAGACACCGTTTTGTGCAAGTGCTAGACTTCGACCTGGACGTATGTTGATCTCATCGATTTTGCGAACTGTAAACATGGGATGGTCGCGACTAGGAGTCTTTTGTCGGCTGGTGCTCATAAAAGTACGAAAATCGTGGACCCCGACGAACATGCGAGCTGTCTCCCTTAATTGCTCTACATTGAAGTTCTCGCTTCTGCAACAAGATACACTAGATTACATACTTCACTATATATTGGGAATTACTTACTGTAGAAAGTAGCAACGATCAAGCTCATCCACGGGCAGGAAGACTTCGTAGCCCTTGTTTTTAAGACTGCTTCGTTTACTCGTTTCTTCCTCTGCTACCTCTGTGGGATTCTTGGCCACCGCCACACGGTACAGATAGGTGCGACCAATTGCGTGATATCTGCAGTGAAATGTGTCTGCCACGCGGCGAGTGCTCAATACACGAATGGGCAAGTTGTGCTTGTCCAGCGTTCGATTCAGCACTCCAGTCAATGTGGTCGTATCATAGGGTTTGCCATCACTGCGTTCCAGATCCACATGAATGGTCGAGTGGAGGGCATGAACGCCCGCATCTGTACTGTAAAATAGATATGTACGTAATAAATACATCGTATGCTTGTGTGTCCTTGAATACAAACCGACTGGAGAGCACCGTTTGAATTTCGTTGGTAGGGCGAAAAACGCGCAACGCCAACTCCAAGGCACCTTGCACGGTATTTGTATCCAGACGGGGTTGCTCCGCTTTGTTTACCGTCTTTTGAATGCCACTGAGAGTTTGAATTAAACACTTTTCATTGAATACAAAATCACCAAGTGCTTACCGAAAAGTCGTGCCAATGTAAGAAATGTTCAACAAATACCTATGCATTTTACACCCACACCCCCGGCTGGCGACAATCGGAAAGGCAAAACATATGTTTTGTTATCGATAACGCAATAAACGTTAGATTAGTGATAGCCCCATAGTGCAAATATTTAAGTTGCAAATAAAATCAAAATCAAATCATTATTACCTCAAATAAACAAAATGTTGTTATGAAAAATCTAGTAACACTTGAAATAAGACTGTCTTTGAATATTTTTCAGTGTTTTGAGATGTAGACGGGGCACGTTAAGTAAAAATTAAAAATCTATACTCAATTTATCAACTAAGCTTTAGCGTTAATTATAACAATGTCCAGGCATATTGTGCATTCGTTATTTACCGCTATTTGAATGGTGGCGCCGTATTGCACAATTTTTAAACAAATTGTCACATACTCGCATAAAAATTGTAACCAGACGTTTAGTTGCCGCCGTAGTATATTTCAGTATATTTAACAGCTCTAAATTGTATATTTAAAAAATCAAGCTGCGGTCACGCTAATTACGTGCCTTGTCAAAGTTTTGTAACCTGGAAAAAAAAGGGGCAGACGTTCAAATAATTCGACTGACCGACCGGCTCAATAATTCCATCATTTACACAGTTTGCTTTTTATATAGTTTACCATCAAGGGCAGCATTAGCACACATCAACAATGGCCGGCTTCTCAGACTATTCGAGAAATGAGGAAACAGAGGTTAATGGCTGGATTCGGTTTGGATTGCGTCTTGGTGTTAGTGCTGCACTGCATCCTTTTGAATACTCAAAGACTCTGATACAGATTGGTTACGAACCCATCTCTGCAAGACCTGGCAAGTCGCTGCTTGGCAAACCTGTTATGCTCTTGCCCAACATTTTTCAGTACGGTAAGTTATATATACGACTGTCAGCTGTTTTTGCCGGCATCTTGCAATTGAACTTCGCTCACTGTTTATGTATTTGTTGAACAGCTGGTCACATTCGCAAAATCGATGGATTCTATGGCTGCTATCGCGGCTTGGCTCCCAAACTAGCTGGCTCTGTGCTTAGCATGGTAGTTAGCGAACGCGTTGCTGAGAAACTGGGGCTCGCCTATCAGGATGACAAGGACGAATCCGAGTTGACCGAAGAGGAGAGGTACGAAAGACCACATACAGTAGTTAACATATGTATGTTAATATATTACCTAAACCAACAGCTATGTACAGTTCAAGTACAATCTGAAGCGCGACATTGTGTTGACTGTCAGTGGCATTGTTGTCGCACATCCGTTCCATGTGATTTCCCTTCGCATGATGGCTCAGTTTATCGGGCGTGAGACGCTGTACAACTCCATACTGGGCTCAGTGGCCGAAATCTGGAATAACGAAGGCGTGCTTGGCTTCTTTGCCGGTCTAATCCCCAAGCTGCTGTGCGATGTCGCCGGTCTGGTGCTGTCTAGCTCCACGGTGTTTGTGATCAACAAATATCTGATCAAGGACAAGGTGGCCAGGCAATACAATGCGGGCTTTACGCAATTCGCCTTCTCCAGCCTGCTGTATCCACTACAAGTGGTCTCCACATGCTCGGCTGTCAGTGGCTCACGTCTGATGGCCGGACAACCACCGATTATGCCCAAGTATGCCAATTGGGTGGACTGCTGGAATGATTTGCAGACGCGCAGGGAACTCAAGCGTGGCAGTTCGCTCTTCTGGCGGTAAGCGAAGCTTTACATTAATATTTTTCAAATATTAATACTTTCGTTCTTTCGAAATTCAGTTCGCAAGCAGCTTACACATCAGCAGTACCCACATCCTTTGCACCGTTGCCAGTGCTGTCCCGTTATCAGTAGATGGAATATGATTAAGAGATGACGCTGATGCGACCACAAAATATGAATCGTCGGAATTATATCCACCACCGATAAAAAAAAGAAGAACGTCGGCGTCTGCCTGCATTTTGAACACACACACACACATATATTTTTGCTCGAAGAGCGCCATCCTAAGACATCTATGCATTTGTTTTCTCTGGTCGCGATTTAGCATGCGTATAGAACAATTTTTATGCAAGTGTAAATCCAAATGTTAAAATGGTCCCCCATAATTTATGAACAACAAACGAACGAAATAATTACAACACTGCACTATGTAAGTTGATTCCCCACATTTTCCTTATTATTACTTATGATTTTTCGTTGGGCATCCAATGCCTTTTCCAAAGAGATTTGCTAATTTAAATTTAAATAGACTATGTCTTGTTTCTTGTTGAACAAATTTGCTAAACTAGCTAAGCAATCTGAGGCAATCGGTGTACGTAATGAGAATGAAGCCTTTTATTAATTGAAATTATTGTCAGTTTATATGCGTATTGTAAAAGAAGATTATTTAGATTGTAGCTGAATAAAAAATGTGCTTTCTTTATTTCAAGTAGTCCTTTTCAATAAGAGTTAAGATTGTTAACAATTCAAAACTATTGCGCCAATGCTTTACAACAATTAAATGATATATATCTATGCCAATCCAAAGAACAGCGGTTTTATTAAATATTGAAATGTTATGAGAGCTGACACCACTCGGATGTCTGGTTACAATATTCCCTTGTTGCTGAACAAGTTGTATCAATTTTCGTTGTTAATTTTAATTAAAAAAAAGTGGCATCTGCATACAAGCTTGTTCCCGGTATAAAAACAAAAGCCCAAACAGATTCAGTTGAGGTTCATTATGCAAGCAGGCACAATTAAGGTGCCGGCAGAGTATCGACCAAGTGTTTGTGCAAATTTCACGTCGTTTGTGGTCTGGTTCAATGTACGGCATTTGGGCGGGTCGCCTTTGGGCGTTTGGTTAACCAAACGGGAGCAAGACAACAAACATATTGATGTTGATGTTATCCCCCAACCGAATTGGCAATGGCAAATGGGAACAGGTCTGGTTGGCGGGGAATTGGAAACTTGCAGCTGGCCTGCATTGTTTTATGCACTTGACGCACTTTAGTCATGGCAAATGTGCTCAAATGGATATTAAACGACAATTTCAATCAAAATCAAGGCAGCCACAAGACAAAACAACCTCAGTCTTAGACTCTGACTGAAAACAACAAGCCGCAGCAAACAAGCTTAAGTGGCAGGCGGCTTGAAGAGCCGATGAAGCGGCCTAAACTCAACTTCATTCAGTAGCTTCAGTCTGCAACGCGAGCTTCAGCCGAACAGACGCAACTTCGGACTGCGCTTCGGGCTTTCCATTTCCCCCAACTCCAACTCGCAACTGATCCAACTCCGAACTTCGCTTGCTGCTCAGTCGATTAAAACGAGGCAAGGCAGCTAATAAAAAGTGCTAATTGTGTTGTTTAAAAAAAAAAAAATGTGAATAAATGTGTAAGCGACTAGAAAAACAGCAACAGCAATAACAACGACAACGACGACGACAATATAAAAGATATTTTCTTTTTTTTGTGTTTGTGAAATCGCATTTGCATTTCTCCGCCAACAATACAATAAAGATATACCTTCCTCATTTTTCGCCCCGCTTAGCAGATTAAATTGGTTCAATCGAGTGTGTGTGTGTGTGACTCGCTATCAGTCGGGAGGGAGAGAAGTGAAGGTAGCCCGAATTTCAATGATCAATATTTTAAATGCAAATATTAGAAATCTATCCGTTAAATCGTCGCGTTCATCGCAGCAAACGGTAGAAGAAGCGGCCGCGACCTCAAACCCAAATAAAACAAAATTATAAATAGAAGCAGCATAATTCTTGAATGAACCCGAATTTGTGAGCGGGTAAGTTGGAAATCTCCCAAGCCGGAGAGATGGATGGTGAGATTGCTGAGGATGGGTGTGTCGTGTGTGTGTGTGTGTGTGTGTGTTCGTGGGCAATTTCCAAGTGTCATTAAAGCCAATTGTTATGGAGCATAATGCAATCCAGTTTTTTTTGTCGATACGATGAGAAATTGGCAAAAACAACAAGTTAATAGTTTTGCTTTTTGGCTTCTTCGGCACGAAGACCAAGCTATTAAATAATTAACGATCAGCGATGCAAAAACAAAAAAAAAAATAGAAAAAGATGAAGATGAAGAAAAACATTGTAGTAGATAGATTACTGCATGCTTGTTGCATTATTTACGGCCTGCTTAGCTAGTCGCCGTATCTGAATCTCTCATTAGACCAAACGCTGAACGCTGAACACTCTGGACAATGGACAGCGAGTGAACAAGCGGAGTTATAAAACCAGAACTGCGAGAGCGTATTCATTCAAAGTGGAGCTGTGCTCATCTCTATTTTCTGTTGCTTCTTGTTGATTGATCTGCGCATAGAAAGTTGAGCCGTCAATTTGTCTGCCTCAATTTCTGGCAATTACGTCAAGGTTTCCATCGCCTGCGGGCTAAACGCGGCTAAAAGTGCGTCGTCTAATGATTCTCTCTTTGCTAAATACGAGACTCTGTAAATCGAGCAAAACCTTTTCACGCGTTTATTTTTATATTTTTGGGGTCTACCATTAGTTTATCATACATAATTGTTTCCTAGCCCTTGGGCTATAGTCATCATCAATGCCTTAATCCCTGCCCACCTTGTGCGTGGCCACAGGTTTGTCCACACGCACAACACGCTCGGCCACATTCAAATAGGCCTCATACTCCACGATATCGGGCGTCGTGTCATAGTGATAATGACCGCCCCAATTGCTGAATGAGAACGAATGAAAGTGTTGCAGACGCAGATCCAGGTCGTGTTCCTTGGTCACCAATGTGCCCAGCGCATTCAATTGAGCGGGCATCTCGTAGAATTTAAGCCACTGATTCACCTCCTCATCGGTGTGAATGGGCGTTTTGCTGAAGTCACGCATCACGTGCTGATGCGCCGCACCCTTCTTGATCACGAAGATGCCACCCAAGCCGACCACCTGATCGCCATAGTGATCCTCCAATCCCTTCCGAATGCACTCGATGAAATTCTGCTCTCCCTTGCGTTGCTTGGCACTGATCTTGAGCACATTTCCCGCCTCACCACGACTCAGATACAAATTAAGCAACAGTGCACAACGTGGCTCGGAGTTGGGAATGCGCTCCAGGACGCATTCCTCGTGCTCGCCACGCACTGTGGCCGTGTAGCTGCCATTGGTCAGCACATCCTTCTCACTCACGGACAGATTGTAGATGCCCTCGCAGTTGGAGTTGCGAATGGGATAAGGTCCAGCGCCAGCGCCAACGGCAAAGATCTTGCCGGGACCTTGAATCTGTCGGGTGATCTCCGCAATGTTGTACAACTTGTCGCGCTGCACGAGCGGCAGCAGAAATGGTGGACCGCCAACCTCCAGCAAGGTGGGTTTGCCACCCAGACCCGACTCCACTAGACCGTATTGAGCGGCCTTCAGATCGGGACAAGCGCCCACACTAACACTGACTGTTTTGAAGTTCTTCGCCAACGCACCCTGTATGACTGTAAACACAGAGAGAGAGGGAGAGAGAGAGAGACACGTAAATGAGAGTAATGTTTACGAAAAAAAAGCTTTATCTCGCCCTCAATCAAGACAACGATTGCGGCGACGCACTGAGCCAAAAGCTGTGTAGTAATTGAGCAAAAGCTTTGCACATGTTTTGACGCCGTCGTCGCATAAGTGAAGCAAGCGTGTTCGACAGCAAAGCACTGCGTATGCTTAATTTTAGAGGTGTTTTTGAAAGCGTAAGGAAAGTAATAGAAAATAAAGTAAAGAAATACAAAATTATTTGTAGTGTGATCTAAATAATCATAGCTCAAAATTTAGAAGTGTTTGTTCGAAAGTGTAAGCAAGTAAAGAATAAATAAGAACTTACTAAAATTGTTTAGTGAGATGCCAATAATCATAACACAAAATTTAAAATAATTCATTAAAAGACCCAATCTAAAACAAATTTATTAGAGAGAAGAAAGAGTAGCAAACTCTAGAAAAATACACTAAACCAATTCCTTACGAGTCTGTCCAGTTAAAGAACTAAGTCTCAAGGATGTGAGTTTCACACTGTTGAAGTTCATTATATAATTTGACTACGCAGCCTTTTGTTCATTGACATTGATAAAGATTAATCACAAGCGCAATTTTATAGCCATGCTAATCACACACTAAAATTAAATTGAATGACTTTGAAAGTTGCTGAAAAACTTTTTGATTTTAATTGATTTGTAGTGAACAAAAAAGTTATACACTAAATGTACTCTAATAATCTTTCTATCTTTCACCATATAGTATTTCAGTTCAACCTGATCTACTGCCTATAAATAAATTTCACTAATGCATGTTGGCTATGCTGACGTACAGATATCACTTTATCTACTTGACCTTTAAAGTTTTTGAAAATTATGTTACTGGTGCGTATACGTATTTCTGTTCTAAGTAAAAATCACTTGTGCTAACACAAGCTTGTTGAAGTTTTGCAGACTTTGACAGGACTTTGAACGTGTCAACTCTTGATTCTGTAAACTAGTATATTACTTCTTCACCTGTTACATGCCAAGCCACAAACTTGTACCACTCTTGCTCCCTTTTGCTTAGCGAGTGCTCAGACACACAGCGAGTACAGAGAGCTAAAAAACTTCGTTCCAAAATAACAAAAACCGGCTATGGAAAGTTTGACACAATTGTGAAGGTCATTTGCTTGTGCTCATGTTCTTGCTTTTGCTCTTGCTCTTGCTCTGGCTGTTGTTCTTGTGCTGTGATTCTGATTGTGCTCATTCTAGGTGGCACAATCGGACGGTGGAATCGGTTGCTCACCATTCTGCAGCTCCTCCAGAGCGGGCACATGCAGCGGCTTCTCCTCGAAGCGCAGTTGCGATGTGTTCAGCTGACTTTGGCTTGACATGATGTGGCGCTTGTTTTTCCCAATTCCAGGTGCTGCTCCAGCTGTTAACGCTTTGTTGATTGCTCTACCAAAACCGAATCCAACAGCGATGTGCTTGTGATCTGTTCGCACGATCGATGCAAACGCGACTGTGGAGCAACCCCAGCGAACAGCGAGCATTTTAACTAGCTTGCTGCTTGGCTTTGCTTTGCCTGCCTGCTGTCCTATAGTTAACATTGCCGCGCATACAGGGTGACCCGGCAGGCGATAAGATAAACCATATACGAGTATACGGTAGTTTTCCCCCAAGCATATTTAATTACTGTCACAATAGTAATAATAATTTTTTGACACTGCACGCCCAAAGTACATGTCTTCTTAACCCAGATATTTATGACGTATGACGCTTCCACAAACAGTGGCAACTCGATAAGTGCAACGCTCAACGCTCAACTCGAAACAAAACAAAACCAAAACAATAGAAATCCAATGAACAACATTTTTGTTGTTTCTCAACCTACCCTACGTAATTTTCAACGAGCTTTTTGATAACTTTCCCCTTCAGCATGTTTGTCACCTCAATCGGAAATGGAACCGGTCTCGATTTTAAATGTTTACAACACGCTGATAACGTGATTTCGTTTTGGTCTAAAGAAAATAATCATAACACTCAAAGAAGAAACCAGTTAGCTTCTTACATGAAACGCTTCCACATTCTGCTTAGCATAAATTGGAAAGGCGGCATGCAGTTAAAGATGCTATAAAGAATAGTTTAGTTTGTTCAGCTTTGCTTTGCTTTGGTTTCATTCTTTTCAATTCGCTTGGCGTCTAATGCAGTTTCGCCATTAATAAACGATTCTTATACAAATTGATCCATTTCTAATTTTTTTTTTTGGTTGGTGAATGTTGAGAATACTGTTAGAATTTAATGTGCTTAGAAATCTTGAGCAGCATTCACTGTATTGTATATATAATATAAAGAATGCTCGGTTTGATAAGCTTCGCCCTGTTTGCACACTCGACTCGAGCAACACTTTAGAGTTTACCTCCTGATAGTCTCTGATAGTGTGACCACAGATAGGCGAGGGACATGCGCAGTCGTTTAGCGGTCACGTTTAACACCGCAGCGGACAATGAGGTGTGGAGTGAGGGGGAAATAGGGGGGAGTGGAGGGAGGCTTGGGTCACTGATAACACAATACGTAGCTGGGTCTGGTACGAGCCGCGTTCTACACGCTAATTTCAGACTAATTTACGACGAGTGTTAATTTGATGAATAGTTCTTGGTCTAATCTGGGCAACAGCTTCGTGACCTGTTTTTACCCATTTTTGCGTAAACAGAGAGTTTTCTCTCACGATCTACACTGACAATTACAAAATGCAACTTCAAACATTAAATATTTACTACACTTTAAAGAAATGAGTTCTTAGTAGTCTTGAATTGAGCAATAAAAAGAATAAAGATAAGATTTCAGTAATAAATGTCATTAGCAAAATGCTGCTTGCCGTTAAATATTGAGTCAAACCAATAACTATAAACAATTGATTCCGATTCGCAATTAAATCAAATCAAATTCTAAGGCAATTTTTTAACAACTTAAACTTACAACCAACGATTAATATTTGGCTGACAATCTGGTATATTTTGCACCTTATGGTATATTTTAAATGGTACTATATCAAATATATAGCCTTTAGTATGTTTCTCAATACTTGCGGTATATTCCTTTGGTATATTTTGGGATAATACCGCACTGTTTGCTATTATTCAAAATGGGAAGCAGGTATCTCACAGTCGAGAACACTCGTAGAAGCATATTTTAATTCATAGTAAATATTTTATGTTAAATAATAACAGCATGAGACTACAGAAATATTACTAAAATTAGTTAGGCAAATAAATTTATGAAATTATGACAATACAGTTTTTATTTGAAATTTCATTTAAAATAAAGTGAAATTTGTCTTAAAATATTCTAGCAAATAATATAAATAAAACAAAAAAGGAAAATATTAAAGTGCAATAGCAAAGTTTTTAGTAAATTCAATTCAAATTTTAGTAAAAGCAAGTGAAATTAAGGTCAACATATTCTACCATCAACCAATTATTAATAATACGATGGAAAATATACAATTTAAATTATGACTCGTGTTCTAAAAGTTTTTGAAAAAATGCGTCCGTCAATTATCAATTTTTCTAGCAATTAATAAAAATAAATTGCCAAATAAAAATGTGAAACTGCAATAACAAAGTTTATTAGTAAATTCCATCTAGAAGCAAGTGAAATTGAGGCCAAAATATTCTTGACCAATTATTGATAATATAATAGAAAATAGACATTTTAAATTATGATTTGAGTTCTAAGTGTCAGTTTGTGTCGAATTCGAGACGGATTGATTTATTTGGACTATTTGATTCCTGTGACCCCGTTAGGCATGTCACGTTTGTCATTCCTCATCGGGCTGAGTGTGACAGTCGCATCGACGAGCGCATGTAATCATGTTGTCCGTGTCCATGTTTAACTCGCAAACTGGTTCACGCAATCCATCAACTATCTCAACCAGCAGATAGTTTATCGTAATTACGCAGGCAGGCAGGCAGAAGAATCCAAAAGGAACACACAGCAGTCGATGAAGAAGAAGGTGAAGAAGTCTTCCTTCTACATACATGTGTATTCTATGTAAGTGGTTGTTGGTTGCCATATGATGGCGCTGGATGATGATGATGGTCAGTCCAAAGCTGACCTCAATGCGCCGTCCCCAAACGAGGCAAAAAAAGAGAACTCAACTCGCTGCTGACCCAATTCCGACGCCCATTCGCAGATCTTGGTCGTTCACTTCACTTTTGCGTTCTTCTGGCGCTGGGAACTGGTTGCCAGCTTCACGTGTATGTGGCACACACCACACTCCAAACACTCACACACACTCACACATACACGAACACTCAGCTATCTAATCTGTTGTGCATTTTATTGCTGGTAATTAACTTCACGTCATGTTCCTGTCGCATTTAGGCAATGTTTGACAGTCGCCAATCGACGACATCATAATGGGCAACCGCATCGCACACAGATCCTCAGCTGAGGCTGGAGCTGAGCATGAAGATGGCCAGTTTAACACGCGTCGGCGTTATCAGCAACACAAACGAGAGTTCCGCCTGCAGGATGAGTATCGCTCCAAGACGCTGCCAGCGCGTTATCCGCAGAACAACGAGGAACAAACTCCTGAGCGTTTGGGTTCCAGCAGTTGCTTGGGCTCAGGTTCGCAGTCGAATTCCAGCCCAGGTGCTGGGAATGGCGAGACATCACGTATGTTGTTTCTGCTCTACTTAATACACCGCACCTGGAACGTCGTGATGGACACGATGGACACACGCACAAAGAGGTAATTGAATCGCAAATATTGTGCCATCATCTTCTGGTTGTTTATTTTTCTTTCTTCTTCGTAAAACTTGTTTTGCAGTCGCTCTAGACGCGAAGCATCCCAGACGCAGACACCGCAGAAAGTTACACCAGCGGATACGCATCATAGACGACGAGCCCTTCCCACGCCAGACGAGGAATGCTCCATTGGCATCACCGACATCGATGCCTCCTCTTACTGCTCTCAGTACTCTTGCTGCAGCTGCAGCTATTGCTATGATGAGGCCATTGAAACACGAACTCATGCCTACAGCTCCATTGCGGATGATTACTCGCTGGACTCCATTTACCAACCCAGCAAATCCATATGCGACAGGTGAGTTTTTAACACCTTGTACAATTCAAATTCAACAGTCGTTTACGTATGCGCTGCTTGCGTAGCAGCGAGCTTTTGTCAGACACAACTGAAGTTGTGCTGAAAAGTGTTGCATACTTACAGGCTGCGGTAAAATCAATGCATGAAAAGCTTGTAACGAAGCAATTTGTGCGAATTTATAAATAATGCAAAGTGATATGCTTTTAATTATTTATTTATTTGATACTAAGGATGGATTGTTTAGAAGCAGCTGTCGATTGAGGGCAGGTAACCATCGCAGTACTTCCAGGTGGACCAGGCAGACCAGCCCTGCTGGCCAAGGATCTTCTGGGCACAACGGACGGAGTTGGTGATGTCATCGGTCAACAGAGCATTGCAGCTGAGGGCGCACTCGTTGTAGGAGAAGCGACCGTTGGCAGGCTGGCACCAGTAGTAGTTGTTGATCTGGAAGATACCGTAGTCGTTGGAGCCGTTGTAGTTCTCAGGGCCCACAACACCGGTGCGGTAGGAGCTCTCATGCTCAGCAATGCAAGTCCAGCGAGCCAACTGGTCACGAGGAACACCCAAGTCGGACATCTCACGAGCCAGGGAGCAACGGTCCATGGTGCGACCGAAAGCGGGGGCGGCCAAAGCCAAAGCAACCAAAACAATGAAAGCCTTCATGATTATTGAAGTTCAGTGAACTGTAAACTGATGTCGAACAGCCGGAAAATTGTCGCTTTTATAGGTGGAAATTATCTTAGCTCCGCAATTGAGTTATCGCTATCTGAGGTACTTCAGGCTATAGGTAGTCTTTCTTATCTATAATTTTAATATTAATGATTTGAGTTTTTGCTAATAGCTGTCTAAGCTAGTTAAGATAATAACAAATGGGACTAGGACCACAATTTCAAACATTTTGTAAATCCCCGAGCCAAGAGAGATAAGAGCGCCGAAAATTGTAGAACGTTAACGAGACAAAAATTATAGTACCTTCTCGATTATTACGTAATTTATTTAAATGACATTTTAAAAAATCGAATTTAAATTTCTTTTGTATGAAAATATGATGGCGATGATATCAAGACATTTTTACCACAAGTTCAAATCCATTGCCTACTTTCATGCGCACATCAGCCATCTTAAAAATGATAATTTGTCTTATACTATCCGTATAAGAAGAAATTTTTCTAAAGGTAAAAGTCTTGGCTATCTTTATTTGTCTAAAAAAATCAAAATATTAAAATCACGTATACGAGCTGTTTTAATTAGGTTACCAACTGATTAATTGAGATTAGCATTTATAGTGTGTAGTATTTCGATATGAAAAGTACTCTAGATAACTCCTGCCCAGAGATAATTTTCCACTATAAAAGCGACAAGTTTTTCAGTTATTGGACATCAGTTCACTGAAGTATTCTTACAATCATGAAGGCTTTCATCGTTTTGGTTGCTCTGGCTTTGGCCGCCCCCGCTTTCGGTCGCACCATGGACCGTTGCTCCCTGGCTCGTGAGATGTCCGACTTGGGTGTTCCTCGTGACCAGTTGGCTCGCTGGACTTGCATTGCTGAGCATGAGAGCTCCTACCGCACCGGTGTTGTGGGCCCTGAGAACTACAACGGCTCCAACGATTACGGTATCTTCCAGATCAACAACTACTACTGGTGCCAGCCTGCCAACGGTCGCTTCTCCTACAACGAGTGCGCCCTCAGCTGCAACGCTCTGTTGACCGATGACATCACCAACTCCGTCCGTTGCGCCCAGAAGATCCTTGGACAGCAGGGCTGGTCTGCCTGGTCCACCTGGAAATACTGCGATGGCTCTCTGCCCTCCATCGATGGCTGCTTCTAAACTGGATTCTGATAATTAAATAAATATAACTAAAAAAAGCTAAAAGATCGTGTGTTTCCAAAACATCGTAATACTCAAGAGTTAAAACAGCTTATTTGAGAGTTCTTTAATATGAAATGAACTTCTTCTACTCACCTATGCAGTGTCTTATACGTGCATGAGCAATGTCTTGCTTTCGTCTTGGCTGTGTCTTATACATATACAAGTATAAGCAGTGTCTTATAATTTACGTAAGCGCTTGTATAAGAGAGGCAGCTTGCAAGTGAGACGTGTTGAGAAAGTGACCGAAGAGAGCCGAACTAACTGTCATCGGCTGCTTGAGTCGAGACGAGGTGAAGCCAAGTTTACGGTTGCCTGGCTTAACTCTGCTCAGTCGGTGCGTGACTTCCGAACGAAACAGACGTGTGTGCAAAGTGCGAGAGTCGAGAGTTGTTTTGCTGAAGTTTCGATTGGTGTTTTTATTATCAGCTTGAGAACGATCGATAGCTTTGTTAGCTGTGCTTAAGGTCTAACAAAGTTCTATCGTCGCATCGCAATTTCAAGTGTCAGTTTGATGAATATGGAGCATAAAACAAAGTTATAAACTGTTTTGCGTTATTTGTGGTAACGGTAGCTCCATTAATATCAGCATCGATATCTTCCGCCCGCCTACTCCGCCCTCTCCACCACACGGTTTTGTTACGTGTCGCAGACGATTACGCGATATATCGATACAAATACATGCAAGTGTTTGAATGCTTACTGTTGTTGTGCGTTCTAAAGAGAGAGAAACAAGTTTTATTGGTTAGAAAAGTGCGCTGTGCTGTGTGCTGTAGCCCCTTCCATCTCTCTTTGCCCCGCCAATACTCGAACAGCTAACAGCATCGCGAGCGCGCGCGCTGATTGCATTCTAACGGGAAAACGAGTACGTCTCTGACGCTGACGCTGACTCTGACTCTGACTCTGACTCTGAATATCTGACTCTGTCGTTGTGGCCCGGCTTGGCTCTGCCTGGCCTGCACTGGCCTATTGCAGCATCCACAACAACAACAACAGCAACAACAGCGACAAGTATAACAGCAACAACAAAAACAAAAACAACAATTGCAACCGTAACTAAGTAGCATACAAGTTGTGAGTTTTGCTTTGTGCTAATCTTCTCAATTTGTGCCTCTTCTTCTTCTTCTTCGACAACTTCGACTTCGATGACGCTGCAAAGTGCAAGAAAGCCAACGTTTTAAAAGCTAACGAAAAAAAAAAAATAGAAGAGCCAGAGCAAGAGGAAGAAGAACGAAAGAAGAGAAATATGAAAAGTGTGTGTGCCAGTGTGTGGACATTTTGAGAACGTTTGCGTTGTAGTGTTGTTGTGCTGTGGCCCAATTTCAATGTCGTGTCATTAATCGCATATGCAACGCTCCAAATTGGATTTCGGATTGGCCTAGAACTGTTTGTTGTACCATACATACAACAAGTAAACGCCAGATTGAGAGAACGAGGTAAGCCCGAGACCCAAAAATAACTGATGCATGGTCATCGTTGTACGATGTATGTATGTGTGTAGCTCGTAGCGGCATAAGGTTATATTTAGACATGAGTCTGAGCCATTGTTCTCGACCTACACCCACACATGTTATGGGTGGAAGACGGGAATTCCAAGGGCGTAGTCGGGGGTTCAATAACTTGGGGGATTTAAGTTCTCTCAGTTCGTTCTTCTACACTATAAACTATGTTATCTAAGCTGCTATTTTACTCCGTTTGATAAGATCCGAATCTATATTCATTTTAAATTAAAATTAAATTCACCACCTATGGAGTCGATAAGCACATGAAAAAATCGTAATGAATTATGAATGATGAATTAAAGGTTTACAATAAAATTATAATAAATATATAATAGCAATTTTAATATTATTAAAAAAAATACCAATTAATTAAAGAAATTAATTTCCAATTAAAAGATAATATAAAATTTTCGTTACAATCGAAATTTGTGAATACCAATTTTGACAAATCTAATCATCAACTCTCTAATAACATTAAAGATTAATGGACTTTATATTGACTATTAAATAATACTAATATTTATTGAAAATATCCGAAAAAGAGTATGCATAATATTACACTTTTTCCATAAAGATGTCAATTATATTAATTTATAAAAATTGGTTAGATTAAAATGCTATATGTGTGTGAGATACGACTTTAAAATAGTCCCCATTCTCTATTTAAAGTAGTTAATATAGCTTAATATAATAAATAACTACTCTCATGCTGCTCTCATTTCAATATGATCCCCCCCTTGATCAAAGCAGTCTACGCTCTTGGCTAACTCTAATCTACATCTTTGTTGGTAGCTGATGCCAAGAGCCAGACAGACTATAACTTTAACGCATACAATCATGCTATATGTGTATGCTAATAGGGCTTGACTTTCTTTTCGACTTGGGCGCATTCATTGGCATTCAAAAATCCTCTCGAGAATCGCTGCGTGGGCAGTCCGGAGTCGGCTGGCTAAGTTGGTTGAGTTGGCATTGGCATTGAGATGCCGTTTTAGAATGGAGCCGCAAGAGCAAGTGCTCGTTAGTGCTGACAATCGATGCTATAAAAATATTTTGTGGCAACATTGTAAATTGCTGCGTGTGCGTCGAAAAGAGTTAGATGAAGACCAATAAAAAAATAAATAAAAAGAAAAATAGCTGTAGAAAAATAAATATATAAAACAAATTACATTTAACCGTACTCGAAAGCGTCTAAAAGAAAAATTCAATTGGCGACGGCACGCTTCGAGCCAGGCACAATCGGAGCGTCGAATCGGCCAAGTCTCCCCGTTCCCCAATCCCCCCCCCCCTCCAGCAGCTGTTGCTAGAGCTGCTAACAATGCCACTTGGCGGACAAAGAAGTGTAAGACAAACAAACAAAAGAAATATCAGTGGGCAGTCGTAGAGACATAATAACAAATGGAATACTCATATAAAAGTATGAGTATATACATCGTACTACATACACATCGAGTACTCACAGCTAGACGAAAACTGTTCCGGTCTGATTTAACAATTGTTAATAATAAATAGCTTATGCATTGGCTACGCTCCTACGGCTTGCAGGGCGTCACACGCAACAACATTATGGCCAACTTACTTTCGGCCAAAATTCGAGTATAAAGAAAAATTTCTTTTCTTTTCTATTTCTGTGGTGGTGTTAAGACTGTGGCGTATCTATTCTTTATATGGGTTATTAAGGCACATTCAGTTCCATTTCGAAATGAAGCAGATCAACAACAGTTCAACTGTTCAACAGATGGTTGTTGCACACACCTGACAAATGAGGCAATTGTTGATGAAGTAACCGCAATTTGCTTACCTTTTGCCTCGTCAGGCGACAAGACGCTCTCTTTGTCGAGCTTAGGCAATTGGATTTGGGTTTTTCATACCCGTTAGCGTAATGAGTAGAAGTGTATTATAAGTTGATGGCAAACGAAAAGCTTGTTATAGATATATATAATAAACTCATTCATCACCTAATTTTACATAACTAAATTCGTTGTTTTTCCTTTCTCTGTCAATTTGTTTCGGGTATCTCCAAGTTGAAAAGCTTTACTGCTTGCTTTTCTGCTCCCTTTTGTTACTAACTGCCTTTAACTGCACAACTAATTGTGGCAACTGCAATTGGCTAGAGGCCCATTGAACTGCTTATTGGGCGCAAAGGCCAAACTGTCCCAGACAACCAAACCAGACAAAGCAATCAGCAAATCACTTAATTAACATCGACTTCACGTTGCGATTGCATCTTACGCGTGCAGACATTTTAGGGGCTTCACATTGCTCGTCTAGCATTACAGACTAGCTTATCTATCCGAGATTTCCATATGAAACACATCACTTCATATCAGCAATACCAACAGCAAACTACTTCAGATAAGTCATAAATGCGTAATAAGTTCACACTTCAATCTGAGAAAATGTTTAAACTGTTAGATACCCTTTAAAATTCAGAGACTGTTGGTCGATTTAGTTTTTGTTCACATTTTATTCAATAAGCTTAGAAGCAGCCATCGATGGAGGGCAGAGAGCCATCGCAGTACTTCCAGGTGGACCAGGCAGACCAGCCCTGCTGGCCAAGGATCTTCTGGGCGCAACGGACGGAGTTGGTGATGTCATCGGTCAACAGAGCGTTGCAGCTGAGGGCGCACTCGTTGTAGGAGAAGCGACCGTTGGCAGGCTGGCACCAGTAGTAGTTGTTGATCTGGAAGATACCGTAGTCGTTGGAGCCGTTGTAGTTCTCAGGGCCCACAACACCGGTGCGGTAGGAGCTCTCATGCTCAGCAATGCAGGTCCAGCGAGCCAACTGGTCACGAGGAACACCCAAGTCGGACATCTCACGAGCCAGGGAGCAACGGTCCATGGTGCGACCGAAAGCGGGAGCGGCCAAAGCCAAAGCAACCAAAACGATGAAAGCCTTCATATTTGCAATTCTCAGGAAAAACTGATGTTCTCAGTCCGTCAGGCTGTTGCTTTTATAGCGACATTTAATCTTTAGTGTGCACTTATCTAAAGAGGGTTTGTCTAAGTTCCAGACCCGATAATGTCGATTGTCAGCGCAACAGATGATGAAGTTGAGGAAGGTATATCTAATCTTTGAGTTGCCACAATGAAATTAATTTCTACGAGTATAGTTACACATTTGTTGATTGCAAGTATGTTGAAACAGATCTATCAATTTGCATTCTCAGTGATGCGATATCTGCTCACACGTGTGGACACTTCAGGGGGATTCACAGTTCGACTTTATGATTAAGGACTTGCTTATCTCACAGAGATTTTCAATAATTGTATATCAGCGGAAGTTGCTGCAGATAAAATAAATTCGAAATTCTCTGAGATTCGAGAAATTGCCAAAGAGTAATATAAATTGTGCATTCTCATCTCTTTTATAATTATTGCAAATTCATTGATCTGAATATTTCATAATATTTTGCAAGTATTAAAAAAATTACAATAAATTTAGGAGTTCTGAGAATGGAAAATTTTGAGCATTACATTTAAATGTTTCTGCTAAATTTATAGGAAATTTCTTTCAAAAAGATATTAAATTGGAATTAACTTGCATCTAAATATTTTACAATCAATTATTTAAAAGATTTTAAAGTGAAAGACCCAAGATATCTTTTTGCATTTTAAATGCATTGTTAGTTTATTCAGATTAATATAAAATTAAAATTGATTAAGTTTGTAGAAATAAGAAATTTGTTTCCGTCAGCAACTTTTCATAGCCAGTCAACTCTGTGAGATTTCAAGAAATCTTTAAGCTTCCTTGACGATAAGACAAGACGTGTTGCTGTCCATCATAGAGATCTTCTAAGTTGTCGCTTGTCATCGGGCCTTGACAGATATAATTTTTGGTTCGTTGCGCATTCGGTTGCCACTTTCTCCCAATTTAGCAATCTCTGGCTGCCAATCTATGTGGCCGGGGGATAATCAGATTATAGATTCCAATCGTCTTATAATTGCGTACACTTCGTGCTGAGCTCTAGGATGCCTTGGGCAACATGTCAATCATATATTTTTTGGCCATTATTATGTCCACTCAATGTGGACTCACCTTCGATTTTTGTTTTTCTGTTGATGCGGAACTGGTGCCAAAGTTTACACTATTTGTTTAGCATTGGTTTTTTTTTGTTTTTGTGAATTAATATGTATGCCATTGTTAGCTGCGTTGCCTCCAACTACAATTTGAAACTCCAATTCAATAGCCACCTTCCAGTTCAACTGGTTTCCAACCAATTCTCTGCTCAATGCGATCATAATTAATATGTTTTGGGTTGGCCATAAATCGGCGTTGACCCGCCGTCATTTTGTGGTTGACTGGCTTTGACTTTGCTGAGTGTCTTTGCGTCTTTAACTTTACTTTCTATGGGAGAAAATTTGCACGACACGACGCGACGCGTCGTCTCGCGATTTTGTGGCCACCCAACAAATGGCTTTTTAATTCCAGCATTGTTTTTGTAAAGCATGAATTTATATTAATATTCTATAGAGCACCTGCCCATCTACGGGTATTTGTGTTTATAGTAGAAAGTGAAGTGATCTGTGGACTTTTCGAAAGTTTTCACACTCTGTTTTCGCAAATACCCCTAAATCAAAAGGTGGTAGATCGGCAGGGAAGAGATAAGTCAGATTCGTTTTCATTTCAGATAATATCGAAAAGGTAGCAAAAAGGTAGAAAGCTTAGGAGTTGTTGACCTGCTGTTGTGTTTAGTCTGGCAAGTTCGTTTCTTATCTCACTTCCCAAAAGACTGCTGACTGCTCCCTATCTAATCAATTAAGTTGAAGTGATTGAAAAATCAACAACTTCAAACTTTATTTACTTTTATTATATTTTATTTATTCATATCTTAATTATTAGCTATACATTCTGAAATAGATTCAAGATAGTATTAAAGTATTAGAAATAAAACGTAGTATTCCTTAATCACAATCTTTAAGATATTTCTGCGTTATTTTAAGATATGATTTCCCCATTATCTTGCTTTATTCAATACTTTTTTTTCATTCCGTTCGTTTCCCATCGAAATATATTATATAATAATATAATCATTTCGTACTCTTTTTAACTTTATTCAACTTTTAATACTGACAAATGTCTGAAGCTTTAAATATTATTTTTCTACTAAAGTTACTTAACATCAATATGAGTAGAACCTCTATTTAAATGAGCTGGAATGACTTTATAATAATTTATAGATCGTATGGCTCACATCACAGATGCTTATAATCTCTGTAGTTGCAATTTGTTTAATGATATTGGAATTATCTGCAATATTAGCAGCGTTGTCTACAACGTTCCAGACAATTGTGACAATGATGCCGCTTTGTAGATCTCATGCGGAAGTTGTGCCATATTTATTTGCATATTAATTTATATGACTTTTTTATGAATTACCACTGAAGTCGTTGATGAATTGTCAGTGCCAAGTTGAACCATGAGTCAACCCAGTTTTTTTTTTTTTTTTTTTTTTCACAGGTAATGAATATTTCTTGAGTCTCTTTATAATTCGGCGTTGACCTGGTGTCGACGAGTTTACTTTCTATGAGTGAAAATGTTGCCAAAGGTTTTATTTTTATTTCTAGTTTTTATGAGCAACTAACGCAGCGCTACAAATTGTTTGTTTGTTTTGCCAAAGTTTCTAATTTTATGGCTTTATTTATGAACGTCAGACATTGAATTGGATTAGCGACCACTTCAAATTTCAGTCATGGAAATGAAGAAACCAACCAAAGAAAGAGCCGTCAAACTAAAAACTTGTTTTTGTCATTCAAAAATGAAACAAGAAACCAAATTCAAGTTCAATTTTGTCAGCAAAGAGTTAAAGGGAAGAATTTCATCAAATTAATGATGAAGGACTCGAGATGAACTTATCGCAAAACGTGTGAAACGTGGACAGTTGAGTAGCGATAAGATTGACAACAATTCAAAGTCAGTTTACATTGTTAGGGCACTCCATAAGCCAAGTACTCAAGTTTTAGTTTGAGTACTTGAAACGCCTCATCGACTGGTAGAATCAGCAACTATTTGTGTCCAAGTTGAAGAACTGTTCTTTGCAATTAGCTGAGCTGGGCTATTATGGTAACAGTGCTTTCTTTTTCTATAATTTCGAGCCTTAATTGGACAATTAGCGGCGTCTTGTATCTAAATGATGTATAATTGGTAAGCCACAGTGCGGTTCAGACCCCAAAGGCACAACGTTTCAACGTTTCATCGACCTCATGCATATGCGATGAGGTGGTATTCAGAAATTCTTGAGGCCAGAACTGTTAGCTGACCCATAAACGATGATGCCTAGAAGCTTTTATATTAACTTGTAAATCAAACAAAAAAGTAAAAGTGAAGAAGTATCGTTTACAAAAGCAGAGCCCATAGAGAGGTGGGGAAGTGAATGTATTCATGGGTATTCATCGATAATGCATGAGCTAGTCGAAGAGGGTCACAGCTTTTTTTTTTTTTGTTTTTGTTGTTATTTTTAAATTTTTGTTGTTGTGCGTTAGCTTTACAGTAGCCTTTTGTCATTTGTCTTGGAGCGAAGAGGTTAACAACTTTCTTGGCAGAAATCTGCGAAGAAATGTTGTAGAAATCTGCGGTCGTCTAAAGATCATCAGCGAGACCAGAGAGCAGGGAATACCGCTAACAACTACTTCAACTCGTAACTCAAAGTGATGCTAACTTCATGAGTGGGTACAGCAAATGCCACCGCCTCCCATCATTTATGATGAGTGTACTCATGAGTCCATACTGAGTGCATTCGCTTGAATGGGGTTAATGTAACAGCCTGATGACGGGTTTCGCATAGTTGCGGTTAAGTTAGTCTTTTAGTTCTTCTTGCCATCACATCCCATGAATCTGTCCATGTTGTCGTGAAAGCAAAGTGCAGTTCACTCTATGTTTAAATACTTGTATTCACATTCGTATTGTGTTATTTGTTGCCTTGGGTTATGTGCCAAGTCAGTGGTTTAACGACGATTCAACATCGTTCCGTTATGAAACGCAGTCATAAGTACACAAGCTCTGTTCAGTTCAGTTCTTCCAACATAGATCTTCAGGCTAGATGCCCCCACACATATGTTAGCCTACTTTGAATATCAATAGTGCCTCTAACATTGTTCGCAAACAACAAAACTTGAAGCATAGCCACAGTCCAATAATTGGTAAACGAAAACAAAACCAAACCTAACAAGGTTAATGGTTTAACTATAACTAGTGGCATTTGAATTTACTGCTCATGATATATGAATAACCAACAGCTGCATATCTAGTAAAAGTAGGCTAATTTTTAACCATTTCAAACTCTTTACTGATTATATTTAAAGATGAGGTAAATCTGAAGATTGAGAGAGGAGTTTTCGGTTTAATAATAGTAGTTATAATAACTAAAAAGCCAAAAATAGAGAATATCAAACTTTAAAGGGAATAGATCACATATGGTTTTAGGAATGATAAAGTAGCATAGCTATAAATTTATAAGAATTGTAGGAAACAGACAATGACAATGACAGCCCATAAAATGCTAAGTACAAGAGGAATACAAATGGGAGTAATAGAAAAGGTAGAAAATGAATAATTAAATAAGAAGAGATAAGACTTTAGCACTCGAGGTAATATCAACTAATTTTAGTTATTAAATTAGTTGGAACATGAAAAGTACAGAAGATAAAAAGATTTGCAGACTTCGTTGTACATTAAAGATATAAGGCATTAGAAATATAGAAGACATATTCATAAGCAGAAAAAGTACAAAGTTAATAAAAGAACACTTGATAGCAATAATTCCTAAACAACTATTAGTTTCTTAAACATTTGTTTACCTCGTTGTTTGACCACGATTACTTCGATTGCTATATATTGATAAACAGTTCTGCGGAATTGACGCTTTAATAAACTCTTAAAGTAAACCATGTATACACATGTAATGTGTAATGTAATGTACAGGTATAAAAGCACAAACCTCGCTGCCTGAAAACATCAGTTTCTCCTGAAAATTGTAAACATGAAGGCTTTCATCATTTTGGTTGCTCTGGCTTTGGCCTCTTCCACTTTCGGTCGCACCATGGATCTTTGCTCCTTGGCTCGTGAGATGTCTAACTTGGGTGTTCCCCGTGACCAACTCGCTGGTCGGCCTGGGCAGGCTGCGATGGCTCTGTGCCTTCCATTGACAGCTGCTTCTAAACTGTTGCTCATTTCTGATAATAAATGAGAAATCTTAATGCAAAGTCTCTGTAGAGCCTTTCAACTCTTGGGTTTCGTTCTTTTCGAACTTCTCATAATTGGCTGGTGCTTCACACTTGCTTTCTAAAGATTCGAAGAGAAAGATAAATGGAGAGAGAGAGACTAATAACGAATGAAAGAATCGATCTTTCGAAAGACAGATGAGGACAGACCGGCAGAGAGACAGACAGATAGTTGGGAGTAAAAGCAATGGCTAGACTTCCCTTCAGACTCTGCGGACTCTCATAATAGGCCGTTGACTTGAAGCGGTCAGT
Source organism: Drosophila kepulauana (assembly GCA_023558455.1). Taxonomy (NCBI): domain Eukaryota; kingdom Metazoa; phylum Arthropoda; class Insecta; order Diptera; family Drosophilidae; genus Drosophila; species Drosophila kepulauana. The sequence goes on from CM042369.1 coordinate 42,535,217, forward strand.
GAATTCTTAATGGGGGAACTCAGTGTGCAATAATTTATACAAGTAGACGTCGCTCAAACTGACAATAAATACACACATAAGCTGAGCACTTGGCCCGAGAGTGGGAACGGGAACGGGAACAAAAGTGGGGAACGGGAGGTGGGTATAGGAATGGGAACGGGAACGGGAACCCAAAGACAAGGAAAGGAAGTGGCAATGCATTAACAGAGACACCAAGAGATAGACAGAGAGACCGCTTAGCGATCGTCTCAAGAAACAGGCTAAAACAAAGCAGGAAACCAAAGACTGGAAAATTATACTCGCCAACAAATGGAGGCCAAGAGAGAATGGGGGGAATGAGTTGTGTGTGTGTGTGGAACTGTCAGCAGACCTTTTCCTCCTGCCAAGCACCTGCTTGACTCTTTCCTATAATTTGTGCACATTAGCACAAACTGCCCAGCACTCGAAGAAAAGTACTGCATAAGTAATTGACATAAGGCCGCAGTTCAGCGCCCTCACCAAAGGTGACTCTTCAGGGCAAGAAGGGGCGACACCACGACATGGCGTGGGTCAACTACTTACCAACTAAAACAATTACTGCGGTTACCGGCGCGCCGCATCAAATCACTCTAGCGTAAAGTTATGCCGCTTCACAAAGATAACAACAAGTTGGAAGACTGAGGAGAGATACTTTAGATACAGAAGAGGGAGGGGAAATTGTGATCTTCAAGGCATATGATTTTCAAATGCTTCAGGAATTGTGGCTGATTTAATTGGCATGGAAAGAAAAAGTAGCCAACAGGGGTGAAAGATATAGAATTTGTGGAAAACTGCAAATAAAAAGAAATAGAAAATAGAAAACAGAAAACAAAATAAGAAAGCGAATATAAGAATCCCAAAAGCAAGAAAGGAAAAGCACTGAAGCTATGAGGAAGTCAAATTTATAAAGTTGAAAGAAACAAAAAAAAAAGCGGCGCAAATTTAAAATTGGTGAACAGAGTTAAATCCTGAGGCGTAAAATGGAAAGCCATAAAAAAAGAGATAGTAATTTTGCTTGCAAGTCAAAATTTAAAATAAGTCATAATAAAAATATAAGTAATACATAAAATATAGTACCAGTGTAGTACAAAAATTAGGTATTATTCAAGAAGAACGTCCTAAGAAAAAGGGATACTCAAAAGAAAGAATTATTCAATTATTTATGCCTAAAATAAGATGCAATAAAAGTTCCTATAAGCAATTGCTTTTGAAAGATCAAAAAGATCAACAAAAAGTTTTGATTCTTGTTCTTAGAACTAAATTTTTCTCTCTGTGTAAGAAAGACATAAAATTGATTATAAACTTCGAATAAAGTAAAAAGAACAACTAATAAATTTAAATACATTATGAACAAGTATCATAAGGAATCCCTTAACGGATACGAGTCAAAGCAAAATTGGAGCTTTAAGAAGGAAGCATATAAACAAGTTAGCAGAGGAAGTAATAAAATAATAGAACACTCTTCCTTTTCTGCAACCATTCATCACTGACAGCAACGATAACAAGTGAGATCCCCACCGTTGAAATCAGACTATCTCGACATCTTGCAGACCCGCTTTGAGAGATTGTATTATAGCCACTTATTTATCAGATGCTCGAACTGTGTTCGTGAAGTGTTTTTCACTTGTGAGAAATGAAGGCAAGAGAGTTGATTTTAATACGCAAAAGTCGAGTGGAGATACCTCAAGAAAAATTAATGAATGGCACGGCCGATGGCTTCGATAACGATTAGAGGGGAATCACTCTTATCAAAAATTAAAATGGCGGGTGGCACGCCATGTTAGCCAAAGTTCCAGACACAGTTGAGTTCCGTACTTATCAGTTTAAAGCCACCAGAGCGCATAGAAGAAGAGAAAGGGTGATTGAGATCAAGATGGAGATGGAGAGAGCGGGAGAGATCTGCTTAGATGACAAGTATATCGAGTGTTCTATATGATATAGAAGACATACATATTCATAAGCAGAATAAGTACAATGTTAAAAAAGAACACCTGAACACAATAATTCCTAAACAAATATCACATTACTTTCTTAAACATTTCTTGACCTCTTTTCTTGACCACGATTACTTTAATTGCATATTGATAAACAGTTCTGGGGAATTGACGCTTCGATAAACACTTGAGATAACACATGTAATGTGTAATGTAATGTACAGGTATAAAAGCACAAACCTCGCTGCCTGAAAACATCAGTTTCTCCTGTAAATTGTAAACATGAAGGCTTTCATCGTTTTGGTTGCTCTGGCTTTGGCCGCTCCCGCTTTCGGTCGCAACATGGACCGTTGCTCCTTGGCTCGTGAGATGTCCAACTTGGGTGTTCCCCGGGATCAGTTGGCTCGCTGGACTTGCATTGTTGACCAGAAGAGCAACTACCGCACTGACGCAGTTGGCCCTGAGAACTCCGACGGCTCCCAAGACTATGGAATCTTCCAGATTAGCAGCTTGTTTTGGTGCCAGCCTGCCAACGGTCACTTCTCCCACAATGAGTGCTCCGTCAGCTGCAACGATCTGGTGACCGATGACATCACCAACTCTGTCCGTTGTGCTCAGAAGATCCTTGGCAAACAAGGCTGGTCTGCCTGGGCAGGCTGTGATAGCTCTCTGCCTTCCATTGACAGCTGCTTCTAAGCTGTTGCCCATTTCTGATAATAAATGAGAAATCTTAACGCAAAGTCTCTTTAGAGTGGCGGGTGGCACGCCATGTTAGTCAAAGTTCCAGACACAGTTGAGTTCCGTACTTATCAGTTTAAAGCCAACAGAGCGCATAGAAGAAGAGAAAGGGTGATTGAGATCAAGATGGAGATGGAGAGAGCGGGAGAGATCTGTTTAGATGACGAGTATATCGAGTGTTCTATATACTTTTATGATATATGGGGAAGCAAATGATGATGCCACATGATGCCTAGGCAATGCTTAAACTTGCACAATGTCAACGTATCGCATTACCGAAAAGCGGATAAAAAGCAACCTGTTGTTTGTTGTTTTCCAGTTGGTTAAGTAAACATGATCTTGACTTGTCTTTGTCAATGGTAATCGAGCCGAAACGACGACCCAGCGACAACCCAACGACAACTTTGAACTACTTTTGGCATCAATTACTCGCAACCTGTCATACCACAAATTCGACTTACAAATTATAAACATTTCACCTGGCAAACCAAACGTAACTATGTCAAAATCTCAACTTTTTGATTCCCCGCTGTGATATAAACCTTAATTATATTATACGAGCGACGGGACGGGCTCTCGGGTTGGTGATATATCACCAAAGGGCAATGCGGTGGGCGCAATCTGTAGCGAACAGATCTCGGTGAAAATCATAATGGCCAAGCCAAGCTGGAAAATCTTGCAGTGCTTGCAACTATTGTAAGATGTCGAATATTTGAATACTCTACAAAGTTGTTGTAGAGAGTTCAACTAGCCAGTCGTTTATTTTATTTATTACATTTATTTAAATAGCTCTTAAAACTATGTGTTTTTGTATTTATAGTATATATATTGTACTATAGTGTTTTTATAGTATTTTTGTCAAGCTTTATTTTAAGTTTTGGACTTTTATAGATGTTATTTATAGTTGTTATACACATGAAATGCAATTGATTTAAATAAAAGCACAAAACTATATACGTAAATATATAAATATATATGCTCTTTAAACTATCTGTTATAGTATTAACAGTATATATATTATACTATATATAGTATTTATATAGTATTTTTGTCAAGCTTCATTTTGAGATTTTTGCTTCTATTTAAAACAATTGCATTACTTGTGTATAACAACTATATATTATATATATAAATATATGTAAGTGTGCTCTTGAAACTATCTTGTTTAGTATTTACAGTACAAATGTTATATGTATAGAATTTACATCACATATAGCACATAGTATTTATATAGTATTTTTGTCAAGTTTAACTTCAAGTTTTCTACTTTTATTTAAACAGCTCTCTTTATACTAAAGTACTTCAGTTACGTAGCGTATTTCGAATTCGTTATGTTTTTATTTTCTCATTTTAATTTAAAGTCAAGCGCCCAGCTGTCAGGCATGACAGCTGCCATCAAAAAAAATACAAAAAAAAAGCTGACAAAAGTCAGTGCTTGGGGATCCCAAAAGATACCGCGTACAATTCAAGAGTTGACAGCTTTGGGAAAATGGGATCTCGACGTTGTCTTGACAACTGAAAAGTGGCCACATTTCTCTATCATTGTTTGTTGCTAAATTCTGTTAATAGTTTTATCTGCCATTTGTTGTCTCGCTGTGGGTAAAATTTACAACATTCAAAACCCTCACACTCTAGTTTCCAGTTCCATCCCAACCCACTGCGAACCCTATGCAAATGGGCTAAAGAAATGGAACTGGCATGAGAACATTTTCATGACAAGACATCGCAGCGGTGACTTAATCTCTGCCAGCATCAAAAACCACTTAAAAAAAGGGGCAACAAAAAACGACAACAACAACAACTCAGTCTTGATCGCAGTCTCTGTTTCAGTTGGAAATAGGTGGCCAGTTCCCTGTCTTGTTGTCGTCTTTGGTTGGGTGTCTTTTTTATTATTATTATTATTTCTCGTAGCGTCCGTCTTTAAAACAATTTGGCAAGGTGTCGGCTTAACACGAGCGGAGAAACCTCGTCTCTTCTTTTTCTTTTTATTATTATATACCTCTTCTTTTATGATGAGCTATAGCTGTCCGAAAAAGGCTGTGATAAATTTCTTGTGGCCAGAGAATGTTGTATATAGCAGGATGATTAAAATGCGATTTCTTATGCGAAATGTGTGTACGAAGACGAATGCGGGAAAGTTGACGAACAGTTGAGAGAACAGGCGATTTATCAACTCTAAGCGCAGCTTAAGTGAGGGCTTAGAAGACATGTCATGTCAGTCTGTCATAAATGATAGTTGGAAGTACTTCACAAACAGACCACAGAAGAAAATACTACTTATAAGTTTTTAGCTTGAGCAGTTGATTAATCCTAGAGAAAGTGAGTTTTTCCGTAGAGTGTTCTTAATTAATTTGTGCGCGGAAAGAATAGATTAAAGAGTATACAAAAAGTTTTCCTGCTTATAATGTGCAACAATCTTTACATGCTTCAAGTAGATTAATCAGCAAACTGTTTTCACTGCTTCTCCAATGAGTTTACTTCATTAAAGACTGCAGAAACGATTCCTAAGATTTTTCAAGTTTGCTTTAGTAATTAATAAAGCTGAAAGTAAATGCTTAGCATAACTCCTTTGTTTAAAATTCTACTGAAATTTTCACTCTTTCTTCAAACTTTATTAAAGAGTGCAAAAACTTTGGACTATTTCTAAGATATTTTATGTTATCTTAGGTACCTACTTAAACAGACTGTTTAAGAAAAGGCTCAGCATAACTTATTTGTTTAAAATTCTACATATTGTCTACTTGACTCAAAATTATCTTAAGTTACCACTCAAATATTAAACTGATGAAAGTTGAAGAAGATAGTCAACATATTTCATTTGTCTAAATTTCTTCATATTCTGAACTCAACATCAACTTAAAGTTAAAAGTTTCTTAAAGAGAATTAAATATACCAACATCATAATTCACTATCTATACTCGAACACCTAAAAAAATTAGTCTACAAATTGAATAACTTCATGTACAAAACATATTTGATATGAATTCCACTTTAATCTGAAATTGGAAACATATTTCTAGTTTTGACCAAAGCAGCACTTGCGTCAAGTCATTCAACCCTATCGAGAGGCCCTTGAGAATTGATACAGATTTGTTACCATCGATGACCAGATAAGTCGAGTTGTTTACCATTTTGGTGCACAAACATTTACAGGCGATGACAAGGCCTAAACACAACAGCAACTCAAAATGGCCAAGCGAGTCACAAATGGCAATCGCAATAGACCTACATTGTGCATTGGGCCTTACTCGCAATTGCATTGAAAATTTCAGAGCAAGCAAAGTCGTTGGCTTTTCGCCACATCTATATCTCTCTGTCTTACTCTCAGTATTATTCCATCTCGCTCTTAGATAAACGGCACGATAACGGCATGCTTTCATACGTAATTTGTTTTACGATTGGAAATTAAATTAACTTGTTTTCCAGCCATTATCTGCGTCTCCAACTCGCAACACCAACTCGCAACTTCGACACCGACTTCGATGCCATGCCCATGTTGCCAGTTGGCATTTTGCAATAATTTCTTATAGATTCATTCGTTTTGGCCAAACGTCTCACCGGCTAGCTGGCTGGCCAAGTAAACTGTCATAATGGCTCGGTTATGTGTGGGCCATTATATAAAATTTCACTTTTCTACAGCATGTTGGCCAAAAAGGCCTAAACTGTGCTGTGCAGGGGAATAGCGAGGACAATTTAGCAATTTTCTTAAATTGCCAATGCAACCAAGTCGATTTTATTTAGATATATCTACTGCTGATGCTGCTGCAGAGCGATATAATGAGTTCATTAATCGACTGCTGCCATCAACAGCTTTGCCACAAAATGTTGGTCAATAAAGCAAGTGGAAAGTGGTCGTCATTATGCTTTGCTCTTTTTATTGTATAATCTTCTCCGATTACAATTGCAAACTCTACTTGAAGCAGGGATCAATGCTGGGCAAATGGCCATTGCAGAACTTCCAGGTGGACCAAGCGGGCCATCCCTGTTGCTGCAACACCTTCTGGGCGCAACGCACCGACTTGGTGATGTCATCGCTCAACAAAGCCTTGCAACTGAGTCCGCAACCGTTGCTGGACTTCTTGCCATTGGGCGGCTGGCACCAGTAGCGATCATTGATCTGGAAGATGCCGTAGTCATTGGAGCCATCCGAATTCGGGGGACCCACGACGCCAGTGCGATATGAACTCTCATGCTCAGCAATGCAAGTCCAGCGGGCCAACTGATCGCGGGGCACGCCCAACTTGGCCATTTCCTTGGCCAGCGAGCAGCGATCCATGGTGCGTGCCAGGGCGGGAGTAGCCAGGGCCAGGGCTGCCAAGACGACAACAATGAAAGTTCGCATGATTGCAAGTTGTAGTTGTTGATGCAGTGGAAGTCGAGTGACTGTTGATTGACTTCAGCACAAGTTGCAGTATTTATACGAACTCAGAATGTAAACCTAATGCAGTTGGATAAATATTAATCTTATGCTAGCTGATGAGGGTGCACCGCCTTAAGCAATCAAAGGCAGTTTACATTGTGATAAGGAGCGAGTGCCCCCATCGTGAGCTGAAGTTTAACTTGCCACACATTGAGTTAGACGCAATCACAAATGCAGGTTGCAGCAGCCACTATAAAAGTTAGCAAGCTGATAACATTGGTAATTACCCGATTTATGGCAAAGTTTGCGAATTTCCGATAAGTGCAAAGCAAAACAACTTTAAGCTATGCACTCACATAGTACGTACACTCAAAGTATTCACACTCACTCCAAATCATGACCTCGCACGCATGTTTGCTGCCACAATTATCTTCTCTTTTATTTTATTTCTCAGTTGTGTGTGCGTTTTTTTTTTTCCTAGCTCTATAACGTAACTAATTCAAAATATTTAGCCAGCTGGCATTGTCTTGGACAGGGAGAGGGGGGACTAAAGAGAGAGAGACTTCAACGAGTTGAGGCTTTGTTCACGCAATCAGTGAGGTTGCATGTTCAACGTAGTTATTTATTCATTGTGCGGCATTCGAGCTATTCAAGACTCAAATTGCACTTCATATTTTTCATTCACGTGCACTTCGCCAAGTTCCAAGTTCCCATCTTTTGCACGTTTTGTGTGGCTCCCCAAGTTTAATGTCCGACCACAGCTCTATTTTGATCTAGCCTCTCAGTTTTATGGGTACTTCATTTTCAGCTTCAATTGACTTCACTTGACTCAAACGCGGTGAGGTCCATAAAAATTCAACAGCAGACAAATCTGCAAATTAATCTCCAACTAAAGAGATAACAGATTAAGACGCATTCATTGACAAGTTGTTAACTTCACAACCAGACATCACTAAACTCAGCCCTTTCTAAGTAGTTGCCGAAAAAAAAAAAACTAAAGAGATCCCAGGCCTTGGTTCCATTGTAGACATCGTCGCAGTCGTAACAACAATTATGCTAATCAGCTACGTCGAGATTCGAGGTCTTTTCCCTTTCTCCCAGAAAATTCAATGAACCTTTGTGAACACAATGATGAAATGTTTGTTGACTATCAGAAAGGCAACTTTACACATGATTTGCGTGGCATTATTCGATTAAAGCCAAGGGTTATGGATCCATAATTGACCACAAACACACAACAATCTACAAACTAAATGTCTCAGCCCTTCCTTTATATACAAGTATATATCTCAGTTATTTCTTTACTTCATCATCGAATGATTTGCGTCACCTGAGCACTTAAATGGGTGGCGTGTTTCCACTTCTATCATATATAAATAAGTAGTATAGAGTTTTGCATGGTTTGCTCCCATTTAATATATTTTCATTGATAGAAATAATACACGGGTAACACTTGAAAATAATGGGATACTTGAAGAGTACGCGATACTCCAGCACTTTGATTAATGATCACTGGAGCGTGTGATTTTTTTTGGCACTTTTTTTTGTACACCATAAAATTGAAAGCATGACAATAGATTTTTCTTATAAACTATTACTAAATAATAGGTATATTTGTAGTACAATGAAGTTGGTCCCTAATTTATGAGCCTAATAATGAGTGTAGTGTATTTCAAAGTCGTCAAAACCTATGCTTTGTTATAGATTAAATTGTTGTTTGTTTTTTTTTTTTTTGTTATGTTTAATTTTGTTTTGGTTTGGTTTTTGTTTCTTTTTTTTAATATCGCAAGCTTTTTGTTTATTTATTTCTTTCTTATTGCAATCAATTTTGTTTATTAAGATAAAGGCAATCGAAATTGTCAATTCTAGAACGAACTGGAAATCAATAGATAGATAAATAATACGTGATTAGAGCCATACCGGATCTCTTAAAATTTTAGCGCCTGTATTTATTGGCTAGCCAAATGGTTGACCAAGTCATCGGACAACACTTGATTACTTTGCTGATCGCACTTACATATTTATGGAGTGCATTCGAATTGATTGTTATCACTTGTCTTGATTGACAAACATTGCGACGACGAATTGTGTTTGGCAGTATTAAAAAAAGTTTTATGCGCAACTTTCGATTGACGTTATCAATAAAATAGCAAATATGTATTTCTTTTATACTATTTGTTTTGTGTTAGTTCATTTCAACCTGACAGCAACAGCGACGACCAGTTTTATTGCTGCATTAAGCAGACTTTTCAAATTGATCACTTATCAGTGGCAACAGCGACGTTGATTCACTTTTATGTTACATGTAAATGCATTTCCATTAGGCACTTTTATCCAACTCCAGCTGTCTCAAGTGTCTCATCGAGAGCAGGTCTCTCCTCTCCTCTGCTCTGCTTTACTCTGCTCTGCTCTGCTCATCGTTGGCTGCTCTCGTTTTTGTCTGCTCAAATTGATTTATGCAAATTCGATGCTGCGCACGTTTTCAATTTGCCGATCAACCACATGTTATACCCGGCACATGAATGGGGCAGCTGGGTATATTGAATTTGTGTTAAATGAATTTGTTTATTAAGTTTTGCAGTTTTTTTTTGGACTCCACTACGTATGCGTAATCTAGGCGTATGCGTATCTCCGTCTGCTCTCGTTCGCTCGACTTAAAGATCTATGAGTTGATAAGTGCTGTACTTGCCAAATTTGGTGACAATACTTCAGTTGATCTTACGCATGTTAAAATGTTCTTTCAACTTTGCCGGCTTCTCAAAATACAAAACTTAATCATCACTTGAAACGTTTGCCAAGTTTTTTTTTGGCAGATATACAACATTTTTAGCATACTTACCTTGTATATTGAATACTTACCTTGGATGTTAGACAAATTAGTTCGTTAGATTATAATTTTGACTATTAACAACAGAGTCCTCATCTGGAATCTGCTGTTAAACTTATAATCTTAGTTCATACGATTATAATTTTGATTATTAACAACAGATTCTGGATAAAGACTCTGTTGTTAAAGTAATACTTTTGGATAGTAAACTTAGATAAATCTATACACAAATAAAAATTATTAACTAATTAACTGATTACTTTATATAAAATTATGATCTATTAAGATTTTAATCTTTTTTTTGCAATTTCATATTCTTCACACATCAACGTCAATTTTATTGGAGAATATTTTATTACGTTCATGGGCTTTCATTACTTAATTTCAAATTCTGCACATATCAATCTCAATTTTATTAGGCACATTGACAACATATGATTTAGATTAGTCCAAGAAGGTATCTTCCAGTCGAGCACAACCTCTAATTAGTCATGCTTGCTTTTACCACGATCTTTCCTCACTTTATGCTGGGGGGTTTTTCACGGCAATCATTGAGAAATGGTTAATCACCACAACGCAATGCAATTACCTCCCGCACATGTCGAGTTGCAGTTGGAGTCTACTCAATGCCACGGCTTGGGCCACACCTGTTGCAAGAACAATTGGAATTCAATGGAATGGCGGAGTGAACGCACGGTATGCAGCAGCTAAATACGTGACTGATGCGTCTGATTTGATAAAAACGAGCAACATTAAAAATTTCTTAGCTTTGCATTGGGGCACGTCATAATTTCCCAGTTAAAAGTCAAAACTCAAGACTAAGACTGAAACTCATTTGCATATAGGCAGACGACGACGACGCACAGTTCACAGAGATACGCGTGTGCCGTTAGATCGCATTGTCAGCTAACGGTGCATGTCAGTCAGACTTTTATCAAGAGATCAGCGTGATCTCTGTCTCTCTCACTCGCTCTTCATTTCTTGCGCTATGGGTGTCTCTATCGGCTAGTGAAAGTGCACGCCTTTAATGCCGATATCGCTGGATATTGACATGCTAATTCAACAAATTTTACAATATTTTTTGCTTACACAAAATTGAGTAACCACAGTGCCAACGATTCAATCTGGCAGCGAGGCGTTCGATCAGTTGTCAACGGTTGGCGCAAGGAAACAGTCCCCAAACCAAACGGCAGCCCACATGCCACTCACCAGGTGTCGTTGACAGCGCCTTATCTGTCTGTCTGTCGGTCTGTTGACTTGTCTTTCGGTCTGCCACCTGTTCGATTGCCTCTCCGCGTGCCGTAAAATGCTCAATAAACTTAATGTCTTGTTTTTCCGGTGCGTAACGAGCTGTCGTCCCCAACCCAGCCCGTAGTATTTATAGTTTATACGAAATCCGCAATTCGAGTTCTGCATGAGTAATGCGCCAGGCCAAGCCAATAACATTTATTAAACGACTTCCCTCCATACTTTTTTTTCTTTTTTCTAGTGACAGCTCGACGCTGCAGCGACACCATCAGCAGCCGCAGTTCGACATGGCACCCAGCGTGTGCGAGATTGCCTCGCCCAAATTGCCGTCGCACAAAGAGACCTCTGCTGGTCAGGCCTCATCGCAGGCCTCCCCGCCAGCGCCAGCTCTCTCCAGCGTCTCGGGCACCAACAAATGCGGCGCCAGCAGCTTGAATGGCTCGTTGGCCTCCTACAAAATGGCCGGCTCCGAGCAGAGCTGGCCACAGGCGCCCGTCTATAGCAAGGAGAACCAGCGACCGCCGGTCTACAATCCCGAGGACTATGTGCAGTCGTTGAGGAAGTTCACCAAGGGCAGCGGCACAGCCAAAGTGCAGTCCATCTACGATGTCAACATCAATGGAGGCGGCAATATTAAGGAGGCCGACTACAAAGCTGCTACGCTGCCAGCCAAGCATTCGGGCTACAAGTGAGTTAATTGAGGGATTATCCCAAAAGCTTTATAATCTGTCTGTCTGTCTGTCCACCTGAATGCATTCCGATTTGTCAGATCCAATAATATCTAGAGCCACTAAACTAAGAGGCAATATTATTTAGTGTTAACAGCAGATTATTTATGTTATATTGTAAAACTTGACTGCGCTCTCTTCAGCACTTCGGAAAAAACGTATACCAAGCTCAAGTTCAAAGCTAGGCTATTATAAATTAAACGAGTGTGGTTTCATAATTTTATATAGTATAATGGTCCCGAATATAATGCAAACCTTAATCTTATCCAACAGAAGTCCCATACCGGCGCCACCGGAGAGTGACAGCGAGATGTCACTGCGTCAGTTTGGCTCCATTACCGATCTGCTGACCAAGCTGCGAGCCGATCTGCGCGTCTCCTTTCCCAGCTTCGTGCAGGAGTTTGTGGCCACACCCTCGGATGGCATCAGTCACCTGCTTGAGGTGCTGCGCGCCATACAAATGGCCCAAGCAAGCAATGCACCTGCTCCACTCGCGGGAGGCACCAACTCCCTGGCCATGTCACGCAATCCACAGAGCTATCAGCGTCGTGCGCTGCTCGACGAGCTCTCCTGCTTGTAAGTAAACCATCATAATAAACTTCTAAGAATTTTCCTAATCTTTCCAACAATTCCACAGACAATGCCTGAGCATTTGCTGTTCCCGATCTCTGGATGCCATAGCCCGCTTAGGCAACACACCCGTCGGTCTAATGCCGCTCGCCTCCTCCGCTACCGGACAGGGTATTAGGGGACGCATTCTGGCGCTGCAGTTGCTCGCATCTGCCTGCGATCGACAGCCCTTCGGCCAGGGTAATGGCGGACAGAAGATTAGCGCCGCCGGACACACCGCTGTCTCGGAGGCGATGTCTACGCTGCGTCTGCGATGCAGTGAACCCGTGCGGTTTCGTCTACTTATTGGCATTCTGAACAGTGGCGGCGGCTCCGGCGAACTGCAATGCGCGGGAATCAAGTAAGTCATATTCCCTGACTCTAGGGAATACCCTCTCAAAAGAATACCCTCCAAGGAATTCCCTTTACGGAATACCCTTTTAGGAATTCTCAATAAAAAAAACTTATATGGAATACTCTATGCTCTTAGGATTACTTATAAGGAATATCCTCTCATCTCGTTCTCTTTCTACCTCTCAGATTTCTCAACACTTTCATTGAGAGTGCCGTGAGTTTGCAGCAGCGTCTCTATATCCAAGCAGAGCTGTGCCAAGCGGGCCTGGAGACTAGCACGTTGGCGCGTACCATCTCCTCATCGTCACCCTGGCTGGATGCATTGCGCAGCGAGCTGAAGCGCTTTAACGAGCTGCACATCGATGTAGACAAGATGCTGGCGCAGGCGCGAGATGCAGATCGTGTGCGCAGTCAAATGGTTATACTCGAGCGTCGTGTGCAAATACTGCACGAGGAGAAGACAGTGCTCACATCGATGGAGCGACGCCTGCAAGAGCGCTGTGCCGAGCTGCAACGTGAGATCTTTCGGCTGCAGGGCGCTCAAGAGTCCAACTTCAAGCCGGTCGAGGCACATCAACCAGTCGCATTGCCGCGCCAAGTGCCTCCCACAACGAAAATTCCCGGAGGTAGCAAGCAGAGCTGCTCGGAACACGAGGATGAGGGCATTAGCAGCTCGGAGACGGGTGCTTCGTTGAGCCCTGTGCCCATTCTCGTGCTGCCCTCAAAGTCGAAGCATCACAAACAATCACGAAAATCACAGATGAAAATAAACGATGATGATGACGATGATGCGGCGACCATAGAAGATGTCATCGAAGAGCTGGACAATATTGTGAGCGAGGCAGAGAAACAGATCTCCAACCAGGCGAAGGCAAGCTCCGGTAAAGACAAACATCAACGTGCCGCTGTGGAACAGGAACAAGACATTGTTCCCGTCAACATTGTGCCACAACCGCCACGCAAGTCCCGATCTCTGGCCCATCTCGTACCACGCACCGATTGCTCCGAGCAGGAGGGCTCTCAATATGGTCTGATGATGCCTGGCGATTCAGCTGCAGTCGAACGATTGGCTGCCATGCAGACCTTCTTCGATGAAGTGGACTATGATGCCAATGATGCCGAGCAGCATCAGTCCTATGTCATGGATGTGCCCGAAACGGAGGCGAATACCACAGCGACCGCCTACAATGCGAGCATCAATCGGGAGCTGCTCGATGTCATCATGAACGCGCGGCATGATGAGCATGATCCCACAATGCTCGCTCTGAGGAATAGCACAGCACAGCAAACGGTGCAGGTGGATCGACAAGTCTCCGTTTCCAACAGCAAGCCAGCAGCTCCAGCGCCACCGGCACAGCACTTTAACGGTGTCTTCTTTATGACGGGCATGAACACACCTCAGAAGTATCCCAAACCGGATCTCACTGCCGCTCTGCAAGCACGTCGCGTGACCAAGAATGTGGAACGTCTCGAGGCGGCCTTTGCCTCCACGCACGATCCCACACAGGACTCTTCGGGCATGGTTAGGGAGAAGTCGCGCAGCAATCAGCAGATCTACTTCAGCAGCAATCCAGCCATGCGAATGCACGACTATCCTGCCGCCAATCAACACTCGGCCAATGTCTCCTCACGCACGCGATCCTACACCCAAGGCTCCAAGGTCACGGATCTACCATCTGGGCTTTACTAGACGTCCATATATCAGATACTCCAGCTCCTGTGCAATACAAAAGCAATTCTAACTATAAGCATCCATTTCCATTCATCATATGCTAAACTTTAACGAGTATTTCTTAGCTTAGATTCGGTGGCAGCTTCAAATCGGGTCCCTAACTCTTAAGTCAGTCGGTACTAGTTGACCTAGGCTAATCATTTCTACACCTAATTATTACTTCATATTTATACAGATTTTGTTTAAACATTTACGAATAAATCTTTAAATTTACAATACAAAACAAATCTCGCATAATCCTTAATTATAAAAAAGACGACAAGCTTCAATTTCAGACTAGGATATTTATTTGGAGTTCAGGGAAACAGTTTAGAAGCAGCTGTCGATTGAGGGCAAGTAACCATCGCAGTACTTCCAGGTGGACCAGGCAGACCAACCCTGCTGGCCAAGGATCTTCTGGGCGCAACGGACGGAGTTGGTGATGTCATCGGTCAACAGAGCGTTGCAGCTGAGGGCGCACTCGTTGTAGGAGAAGCGACCGTTGGCAGGCTGGCACCAGTAGTAGTTGTTGATCTGGAAGATACCGTAGTCGTTGGAGCCGTTGTAGTTCTCAGGGCCCACAACACCGGTGCGGTAGGAGCTCTCGTGCTCAGCAATGCAAGTCCAGCGAGCGAGTTGGTCACGGGGAACACCCAAGTTGGACATCTCACGAGCCAGGGAGCAACGATCCATGGTGCGACCGAAAGCGGGGGCGGCCAAAGCCAGGGCAACCAAAACGATGAAAGCCTTCATGATTGTAAGAATACTTCAGTGAACTGATGTCGAAATGCTGAACGGTTTGTCGCTTTTATAGGGAAAAATTATCTTCGTATAAGAATTATCTAAAGTACTTTTCGTTTCGAAGTACTAAACACTTAAAATACAAATCTCACTCAATCAGTTGGTAACCTAATTAAAACAGTTTGTATGCGCTATTTAAAACTTTATAATTAAACAATAAATATAATATATATAATTATTAAGGATATTACGGATAATAAAGACTTTTACCATCAGCAAAAATATATCTTATACAGCATGTATAAGACGGAGTGCCATTTTCTAAGATACTTAGCTCATGTGCGCACGAAAGTAGGCAATAGTTTTTAATTTAATTTTCAGTAATAAGAATCATGATAAATTTATACAAAAATAAGATACATTTTGAAATGTCATTTAAAAAAATTACATAACAAACGATAAGGTGTTATATTTAAGTTCTCCCTCCTAAATATTCTACTATGTTGGCGTTCTTATCTCCATCGAGACGGGGATTCACAAATTGTTTAAAATTGTGGTTTGTTATTATCTTAACTAGCTCAGACAGCTATTAGCAAAAACTCTAGACATTAATACAAAAATTATAGATATGTCTAGGGTAAGACATCTTATAGTAAGGAGTACTACAGATAACGATACTTGACTGAACAGCTCAGATAATTTCCTCCTATAAAAGCGCCAAGTTTCCAGCAATACGACATCAGTTTACAATTCACTGAACTTCAATAATCATGAAGGCTTTCATCGTTTTGGTTGCTTTGGCTTTGGCCGCCCCCGCTTTCGGTCGCACCATGGACCGTTGCTCCCTAGCTCGTGAGATGTCCAACTTGGGTGTTCCTCGTGACCAACTCGCTCGCTGGACTTGCATTGCTGAGCATGAGAGCTCCTACCGCACCGGTGTTGTGGGCCCTGAGAACTACAACGGCTCCAACGACTACGGTATCTTCCAGATCAACAACTACTACTGGTGCCAGCCTGCCAACGGTCGCTTCTCCTACAACGAGTGCGCCCTCAGCTGCAACGCTCTGTTGACCGACGACATCACCAACTCCGTCCGTTGCGCCCAGAAGATCCTTGGCCAGCAGGGTTGGTCTGCCTGGTCCACCTGGAAGTACTGCGATGGTTACCTGCCCTCCATCGACAGCTGCTTCTAAGCTGTTTTTCCTTGAGTTCCTAATAAAATACATTTTCTAATTCACATTTGTTTCGTTATTGAAGTTAGTTGGTTCGGCTATGATTCCTGTTGGATTGGGGCGACTCAGAAAGTGTTAAAATGACTCCAATTAACATAATTGAATGGCATGTGAGTATTGAAGAGAATAGTAGTAAAAGAAAAAATAGAAGAAGTACATTTTATTATGATAACACTTGTGTTATTATTAAAATTAAAATGTCTAATTGCTTTCGAACAGTTAAAGAAATTAAATCCAATGAAAATTGCTTAGCCATATTTAGCTTCCTTGGTTGAAGTTATATCTTAATCATTTATTATTATTTGTCTTATGTCTTTAAAAAAAATTTTTAAATGAACTAATTTTTAACAAAGTACAACCATAAAAATAATAATTGCAATCTATATATATATATGATATATATATATATATGATAAAGCTTCCACTTTGTCTTAGATAAGCTACTTTTGTTGTCTTCAACTTGTAGCCTCCCACTGATTATTTAAATGCTCCATTTGCGATAAGCTTTTGGAATAAGGAAGTGTGATTAATGGTACATAGTACATATAATATCATTTTTGTAATGCCAAGAGTGGCGACTGTTGCTTGCAAGTTTTAAATTTTTCTATGTTCACATTATATATGGTTCAATGACTCAAAACTCCGCAAGCTTTTATTCACACTTAGAAGCGGCTGTCGATGGACGGCAGAGATCCATAACCACTCCTTTCAGATGAACCGGGTGGACCTTCCCTGTTGAAAGCCTAAATGGTTAAGAATATCTGGAATGATTTGGATTTTAAAGGGCAAGATATCTCCAAACTGTTATCGTTAGTGTGGAAAAAAACCGAAAGTACTTAACCCCCATATTTACCAACTCGCTAATCTCAAAAAATTATATCGATGATGATCCCAGGGGGAGCGAAGAATGCGCTATCAACTCCAAGTACTTAAACCTTATTTTAAATGACTATCTCCCACTTCATATCTTACTCGAACTTTGGATTAAGCTAAACGCAGATATGCAGATATTTTCAAACTATAAAAGAGCTGCCGTTTCACCCATTCAACATCAGTTCACTGAAGAATTTTTACAATCATGAAGGCTTTCATCGTTTTGGTTGCTCTGGCTTTGGCCGCCCCCGCTTTCGGTCGCACCATGGACCGTTGCTCCCTGGCTCGTGAGATGTCCGACATGGGTGTTCCCCGTGACCAACTCGCTCGCTGGACCTGCATTGCTGACCACGAGAGCAACTACCGCACTGGCGTGGTTGGCCCTGAGAACTCCGACGGCTCCCACGACTATGGAATCTTCCAGATCAACAACTTGTACTGGTGCCAGCCTGATACCGGTCGCTTCTCCTACAACGAGTGCTCCCTCAGCTGCAACGCTCTGTTGACCGATGATATCACCAACTCTGTCCGTTGCGCTCAGAAGATCCTTGGACAACAAGGCTGGTCTGCCTGGGCTACCTGGAAGTACTGCGACGGCTCTCTGCCCTCCATCGATAGCTGCTTCTAAGCATTTTTTCATGAGTTCATGAATAAATAAATTTCTTAATGCAAAAATAGTTCACATTGAATTTTACTACGCATATCGAATAGAAGAATGGATTTCTTGAATGAATATATTTGAAAGTTTAATGATAATACATTAACTGAATGAACATTATCAATGGTAAAGACAATTTATGATAATAGCTTATCACGGAATTGATTATGATAATGAGAGTAACCAAACAAAGCAAAATAAAAAGTAGTTTCAAATGATGCGCCTTTTTAGAATCATATACCGAT
Organism: Drosophila kepulauana; assembly: GCA_023558455.1. Taxonomy (NCBI): domain Eukaryota; kingdom Metazoa; phylum Arthropoda; class Insecta; order Diptera; family Drosophilidae; genus Drosophila; species Drosophila kepulauana. The sequence goes on from CM042369.1 coordinate 42,553,493, forward strand.
ATCCCCCACATTAAAGCAATCAATTAAAGTTATCGGAAATCTGTATTTAATATATACCGTCGATAAGAAATATATTTTAAAAATTTCCGTCTGGTCGCACCTAACCAACGTTTGTTATTAAAGTCTTGCCGAAGGAAGGGCATTTTTCGCGGAACTTTAAAAAAAACTAGTCAAAGTCATTGTGCAAAAGAGTGTATAAGAATTTTCAAATTGTTGCTAAGGAGTCTGTGCAATGGTTAATGGTTAGCGGGTTGTCAAAGCTTTGAAATTATTTATTTTCGTTGGTTAATTAGAAGATCTAGTTGAGTCACGACTGCTGCTGATGAGGGCGACCCATAATACATCATACTCTTACCACCAAAACAAAATATACTAAAATATACGAACTGCTAGCTTTTTTGCCAGCTGCGAGAATCGAATATTTTTTACTAATTTGTTGGCCATATCATCTAAAAGTGCCACTGTTTATGGTCCTTTGTTCCCATCTAGTTGGAATCATAATGAGAGCACACACTCTTATTGTGACACATGATATTTCTTTAATTGCGTTCATTTATTTCTCTATATTTAGATTCACATCGCTTACACAGTCGTCAAGTGGTCGGCGGTTTCCTTGACGCAGAAGGGAATGGTTTACTGGAGGAACAACAGCCACCACCACAGTAAGTAGCCTAACCTATCAACTCCACAACTAATCTCCAAACTCTTGGCCCACACAGAATGTCCGTTGTCGTGGACACGGAGAATGAGCAAAAGTCCATCATGGACGCTTTGCTGAACTTGTTTACCACCAAAGGGAATGCGGTCGGCAGAGTCACTGGCGCAACAGCGAATAGTTTTCAGGAGAAACAACAGCCACCACCACAGTAGTAGCCTAACCTATCAAAGCCTTAGCACCACAACTAATCTCTTAACTCTTGCCCCACACAGAATGCCCGTTGTCGTGGACACGGATAGAGAGCAAAAGGGTCAGAGCATCATGGACGCTTTGCTGGGCATGTTTACCACCAAAGTGAATGAGGAGGAGATCAAGAAGGACGACTCATTAAGCCCCGAGCAATTGCCCACGCCCACATCCCCGCGTTGATATCCAATATGAGAATTACCAAACAAAGCACTTGTAAATAAAAAAGTAATTTCAAATGACGCGCTTTTGTAGAATCTTAACCGATATCCCCCACATTAAAGCAATCAATTAAAGTTATCGGAAATCTGTATTTGGTATATACCGTCGAGAAAGAGTATATTTTGAAAATTTTCGTCTGGTCACACCTAACTAACTTTTGTTATTAAAGTGAAATTTTTGTTCTTGCCGAACGAAGGGCAATTTTCGCGGAACTTGAAAAAAACTAGTCAAAGTCATTGTGCAAAAGAGTGTATAAGAATTTTCAAATTGTTGCTAAGGAGGCTGTGCAATGTTTAATGGTTAGCGGGTTGTCAACGCTTTGAAATTATTTATTTTCGTTGGTGCTATTTTTTTGGTTAAAAATCGCGGCGTCACATTACTTGGCTAGCAATAACAACTAAAAGTGCACAAGTGAACACACACACACACACATAGATACTCACATAACATCTCCCACACTAGCGATATTGATTAGCTTGCAAAAAAATTGAAAATAGGGAAAGAACGCACAATTCGCATAAGAATGTGAAGGCGAAAATAAAAGTGTTGGCGCACAATTTGCGCACTTGTGTTCTCGAGGAAAAGGAAGGCAGTAGCATACTATGTATATAATCAGTAGATCTCGTTGAGTCACGGTTGCTGCTGATGAGGGCAACCCAAAAGACTTCATCATCACATTCACCACATTCTTAAAATACTCTTACCACCAAAACTATACTGTGTTATAACTTTCGACTATAAAAACATCCCCAATTAACTATTCTATTGTTTTTACGCGTTAAAAAGATAACAAATCAAGGTTATACGAATTAATCGCTGTAATTACGCTTTAATATTACATTGTATTAGTGTATAGAGTATTTGATGAACTGCTAGCATTTTTGCCAGCTGCGAAAATCGGATGTTTTTTATTAATTTGTTGGCCACATCATCCAAAAGTGCCACTGTTTATGGTCCTATCTTTGTTTCCATCTAGTTGGAAAAATAATGAGAGCACACACCTTTATTGTGACACATGATATTTCTTTAATTGCGTTCATTTATTTCTCTATATTTAGATTCACATCGCTTACACACTCAAAATCTCAAATCGCACTGACTTTAATTGCCCTCACATATTTAAGCATCATTCATCACAACAAGCAAAGATTACAAAGTCCAATTGGAATCCCACGTTTTAAAGTCGAAGCTCTCTCAATCCAATCAGAGCACACAGAAGCCGACGCCATGTCGTGGTTGGCCTTTGGAGCTTTCGCTTCCGGCTTCGGTACTTGCTCACTTCACGTTATTTGTTGTTATTGTCTTGTCCATCATCCCGTAGTCACCCTTAGTAGACCCTCTTAGTCATTGCTATTTTGTTTTAGCTTTTATTTAATCTGTGTATCTTATCTGGCTTACAGTTCTACAGCGCCTGCTGGGCGGCGATGTGCCACCAAATAAAGTTGTCGAGATCAAGAGCGAATCCCTGGGCACACTTCAGGTGCTCGCTCGCGATGATTCCATGGTCCTGTTTGCTCCACCCTTCAACAGCAATGACAAGCGTGCCGTCTATGAAATCATACTGCAACGTCCCACCTCCGATTCAAATACCACATCCTTCAGTCTGTTTCGATCGCCAGTTCAATCGGATGCCGAAGAGAAATTCAATACGTTCATGCAGCGGCTGCCCGTCTTTGTGGGCATCGTCAAGGAGGTAAGTCTTATGCTTTAGTAATCAATAGAGATCACAGTCTTAAACTCTTCTCTCGCTTGCAGTATTATAATGTGAATGGCTTGCAAAAGGTTTGCGATGCACTCTCGGAGAATCCTTCGTGGACGCTGGCCCATCTTGTTGCCTACTTCAATCTGCTGGAATACATCAGCAATCCGAAAGTGGTGCAATGCATTGATGTGGCGGATCACACAACGCTCATGTCGCCATTTCAATTGGCCATCAAGCAGGGACACATTGAGATGGTCAAGGTGCTGCTGCCGTTCAGCAAAATGGAGCACTTGGACATCAACAGCAACTCGGTGTTTCACTATGCAGCCAGCACAACCAAAGAGATCATTAATGTGAGTGCAGCGTATAAGAGAAAGGAAAGGGCATTGGGACTGAAAGCTAAAAGAAAATTTGTGTATTAAGCAGATTGAGACATCTTTGAGATCTTTAACAGATTTAAAAACTCCATTCTGTGTCTGTCCGTATGAAACAACTAAATGTCAAACAAAATTTATTGCCAAATTAGTAATCATTCTCTTATAGATTAGATAAAATCCCTGTCAAAAAAAGCGTAATAATGAGCATAATTTTGAAGCTAGATTTACGGTACTCACAATCTAAATGAACCCATAAACCTTAATTACGATCATATATTATTCGCTTACTTGAATGTTATTCAAAAAATGCTTTGATTTATTTATGTATTTACCATAATTGCTATCATTGAAATGATAGTAGTTTAGGATACTTTTAATAACGTTTAAAACTAGGCTGTTACATACACATAGTTATATTAACTTAGATTAATTCTCCTGAAGTAGTTTATTACCCTCATCTAAAGCTTGATTAATGTGTTGTTACTCTACAGCTGCTCACCGACAATAATACCGTTAACCTGAACCACCTCAATTCGGATGGCTACACGCCGCTGCACCTGGCATGCGTCACCGACAAGCCGGATAATGTGAAGGCGCTGCTGCTAGCCGGCGCCGATGTCAATCTGAATGCCAAGAACATTAGTAAACTGTATAAAACATCGACGCCCACATCGGTGGCCTCCTTCTTGCGGACCAATGCCAGCAAACTCTACACGCAAGATATGAAGTACGGTGGCACACCGTTGCATTGGTGCTCCTCCCGGGAAACGTTGCATGCACTGATCATGGAGGGTTGCGATGTCAATGCCACCAATTTCGATGGACGCACTGCATTGCATGTGATGGTGGCACGCAATCGTTTCGAGTGCGTCGTCACGTTGCTCGCCCACGATGCGGATATTGATGTGTTGGACACGGAAGGCAATGCTGCGTTGCATATTGCCATCGAGAAGAAACTGGTGCCAATTGTGCAGTGTCTTGTGGTCTTTGGCTGTGACATTAATCTGAAGAACAAAGATGGCAAAACACCTCGTCACATGGTAGGCAACGAAGCCAGTGGCAACAAAGAGGATGAAATATTGTACATATTGCATTCGGTGGGTGCCAAACGCTGCTCGAACAGCAGCTCCAAATGTCCGCCTGGCTGCAATGCCAAGGGCGTGTACAATGGCATACCGCCGGAGGCGCCCGAATCTGTGGAACAGCGTGAGCACATTGAAAACATGTTGGCGACAACCAGTCGTCAAGTAGTCGGCGGTTTGCTCAACGCAGCAGCGAATGGTTTACTGGAAAAGCAACAACCACCTCCACAGTGAGTAACCTAATCTATCAAAGCTGTACCAGCAACTGATCTTTCAATTCCTCCTCTACATAGAATGCCCGTTGTCGTGAACACGGAGAAGGAGCAAAAGGGTCAGAGCATCATGGACGCTGTGCTGAGCATGTTTACCACCAAAGTGAATGCGGAGGAGAAGGACAACTCATCCGGCAGTTTAGCCAGTGCCACAGCGACGCCGCCCTCTGGCGCTGCCAGTCCCGAGCCATTGCCCTCGCCCACATCCCCAATAGCCGCCGAGGTGGGCGACAAACCCTATGGTCGTGGTCGTCTGCTGTGCTTGGATGGCGGCGGCATTCGTGGCCTGGTCTTGGTGCAAATGCTGCTGGAGGTGGAGAAACTCTCGCGCACGCCCATCATCCATATGTTTGACTGGATTGCCGGCACCAGCACTGGAGGCATCTTGGCTTTGGGACTTGGTTGCGGCAAGACGATGCGACAGTGCATGGGATTGTATTTGCGCATGAAGGAGCAGTGCTTTGTGGGTTCGCGTCCCTACAATAGCGAATACTTTGAGGCGATACTTAAAGATAATCTCGGCGAGTTCAATGTGATGACGGACATTAAACATCCCAAGATCATGGTCACTGGCGTTATGGCCGATCGCAAACCCGTCGATCTGCATCTGTTTCGCAATTACACGAGTGCCAGCGACATTCTGGGCATTGTGACTTCCATAAGTGAGTGAATCTTTTTTGTTTATATATGAGCAATTTATTTACTATAATTTATCTGGCAGGCAACCGTCGCATACCGCCACCACAACCGGAGGAGCAGCTGGTGTGGCGTGCTGCACGTGCCACGGGAGCAGCTCCCTCGTATTTCCGTGCATTTGGTCGGTTCCTGGATGGCGGTTTGATCGCCAACAATCCCACGCTGGATGCCATGACTGAAATACACGAATATAATATGGCACTGCGTAATGCGGGTCGCGAATCGGAGGCTGTGCCTGTTTCCGTGGTGGTTTCATTGGGCACCGGTCATATACCGGTGACCGAACTCAAGGACATCGATGTGTTCCGGCCAGAGAGTATCTGGGATACCGCCAAGTTGGCCTACGGCATTTCAACTATTGGTGAGTGAAGCAATTTAAATTGAAATGTAATTTGTAACTAATCCCTCTTCGTTCCTAGGCAATCTGCTTGTGGATCAAGCCACCTGCTCCGATGGTCGTGTCGTGGATCGTGCACGCGCCTGGTGCAGCACCATTGGCATCCCGTACTATCGTTTCAATCCTCAGCTGAGCGAGGACATTGCCATGGACGAGAAGGACGATCAGAAGCTGATCAATATGCTATGGCACACCAAGGCGTATATGCACAATAATCGCAACAAAATCATCGAGATGATTAATTTCCTGAAATAGCGCGCAAGACGGATTTAGACCGCATACACTTTAATAATTGCTGCATCTCTTCTCCCTCTCTTTTTATATTGTCGTGTCTGTATTTTTATTTCTGTACACACTTTTAACACCCTTTCCGCGGTCTAAATCAGGACACACACACACACACACTACACAAAACACACTCCCACCACAACAACAAAGCAAACCAAACACTTTTCCAGTCCAAAATAAATTACAAATTTTATTAAATAAGTTTCGATGTTGTAATGAGGCTAACGCTAAAATTATGTTTTGTGTTAACGGAGTGTTAATATACAAATTTTAAATTTGCTGTTGAAGTCATCTTAATGTATTATTAATTTTGTGTATTTATTATTGTACTTGTATGAATATTGTTTTTGTCAATTGGATTATTGCTAGTTTCTATGTTTGTAAACATTCCGTGCCGCTTTCAATTGATATTAGCACGAATTATGAATAAAACATTGATTAACTTAAATGTAAAACTATTTGTTTTAATTGTAAATTTACTTAATAGTTTAAAATACACGTTATCGTAGAGTCAGTCTCTACAAAAACAACTTAATGAATTATCAAAGTACATATGAATAATTTACTAAGAATTTCGGAAATAAACTAGTTTATAATAACGAAAAAAGTGGTATGGTATTTATTGAGAAAAAATCTTGTTAAGCAGCTTTTTTAATAGCTTGCAAAGGAAAAATAACTAAATTCATAATCATTTATTAAAATGAATTAATTTACTTATTTCTAAAAAGAATTTCCGAACAACACTCGAATGTAGAAAAAGTCGCTGTGTAAACATTGGATTATTTGCCACGCACAATTGCGGTTTTGCTGAGTTTCCAATTCTAAAGTGGAATTTTCCACAGTCTTGTATGAGTAATGCGAGATTTATTTAACTGCTTCGTGTGTTTAATTTACATGAACATAAATAAACAACAGTCACACACCCACACACACATGCAATAGCAAAACAAAACCATATGTTTTTGCAGCTAATCCGATAACATACTGCGAAACTGTTATTAACAGCGAGCACTTATTTTTGATTGTAATACCTACAAATAATTTTGAAATTGAATTTTGGTTATTGAATTATACTCCAGATACCGAGATTAATGATTTATGTATTAATTATATGCCAGTTTTTAAGTATAATCGACAGTAAATCGTTTAATGTTAAGCGATACTCACGAATGGGCAGCGTTGCCACATGGAGCGCACGCGCTGACAGTGCCATTTGAGACGCGTTGGCAGCACCGGCAGCACAAAATGTAAACAGGAAAAAAAATCGAGAAAAATACAAACAATACAGACAAAAAACGTAAGAAGCGCGTGAAGAAAAAGATAAAAATTTTTTAGTGTGCCGAACAAGAACACAACGCAACGCAATAATTGAAAAGCAGAGCGACAACGCAACGCATTACGTACAACGTACACACCTCGGACATGTCCAATGAGCGTGTGGACACGGGCAACGACGAAGTGCCAATGCCAGTGGCAGTACAAGAACAAGAGCAGGCTGAAATGGAGCCCAGCATATCCATGTCCATGCCGACGATGCCTGTGTCGAAGGGCATTATGATAACGCCACCGCCACCAGTGATGCCCCCAACGCCGACATCGTCGCCCAACACACACGGCGAATGGCCCAATCTGAATCCCAATGCCAATCCATTCCAGCTGAGCAGAGATCGCAGCGGAACGGGGGAACGGGAACACTTTGCATTGCCGCATCTGCCGCCGCTGCCACTTAACGTTGACTATCTGCCGAGCCTAATACATCCCAGCACCCTGCCATCGAGCAGCAAGAGCTTCAAGATGCGTCCGCGCATGAAGCGTCTGATGTACTGCAGTTACAATAACATCCTAACCGAGTCCAATAATCGCAAATTGCGCACCGCCGCCTCCACCTGCAATATTGAGCTGCTCAATCGCATACTGGAATCCGGCGGCAATCCCAATGCCGCCGATGAATACAATCGCAGTCCATTGCATTTGGCTGCATGTCGTGGTTATATACCCATTGTGCAACAGCTGCTCAAATTTGGAGCCAATCCCAATGTGATTGATTCGCTGGGCAATACACCGCTCCATCTGGCGGTCATTTCGGCCAGCTCCAATAACTTCAATGTGGTTGTGCGTGTGCTCCTGCAAGGTGGCGCCAGTGTGCACATGTTTGACCGCAGCGGCAAGTCGCCATTGGAGTTGGCCGAGGCGAAATTGCGACTGCTGCGCAATCGCTACGATCATCCCACACCTGAGACCGCCAAGATCCTTGAGGATATGTGCATGCTAACCACTCTCATATTGCGCTACATGGTAAAGCAGCAGCGAGAGCTGGAGGATCTATCAGCGCTGGAGAAGCGACTGCAGAACCTGAGCACCAGTGATGATCAAGAGCAGGTGGTGTCCCAGACGGCTGACGAGCTGCTCGCCAGTGTCGAGCGTTTATCCATCAACAACAAGTAGAAGAGAAGGCAAAAAGAAAACGCGGGCTCAAATTGCGTGCAAAAGGGTAAACAATAAATTCATTATATTTCAATAGTATAAACTGTAAATTAATCTTATATTTTGCAGTTTTTTTTTACGTTTCCTAATTTGGCTGCCGTTGAGTTGGAGTTGGATTTCGTGTGTGTCATCCCACTGTGCATTCCTGGAGATGCAGAGACCACACACACACAGCCAACGCTCACATACACACACTCAACACACACACACACACATGTTTCATGCGATCTTCTTTATTAAGTATTTCATTTAAGTTTTCATTGTTTACGCAAACAAACAATACACGACACACACAACCACATACACAAACAAACAAAACAAAATATGTTTACATTTTAAGCTTTATGTTTAGCGCGCCAAAACAAAAACATAAATTTATGAAATAAAGATGCAATTTGCAACTGCAACACACAATTTAACACCTAATTACAATAATACATTTAACTAAATGATTACAATAAAATTACAAATCGTTAAATGTCTATTGTACTCACTTTAAAAATAATAAAGAAAAAACAAAACAAGCATCAACTTAGGCAAAACCGGCTTTCTGGGGTTAAGCCCATGTTTTACTCACATACCTATGGTAAATATTTGTATGTATGTATTGTACAAAAAACCACTATGAGAGTTGACTGATCTGATCAGGCATTGAGATTTGTCTGCCGAATAGCCTTGTGGCGGCTAAAAGGGAAAGAATATAATGTGGGCGTGGTGTGTCATTGTTTTGTATTCTATCCAAAAATAAACATTGTACATACATATACATATATATGTATGTACGTACTCATAAGTACTTATGTATGAATATGTACATATGTTGTTATGTATATATGTACGTATGTATGTATGTAGAAAAGCACTAAATTCCCTTTCTGCGCAATAATCGATAGCAAAAAAAAAAATAACCAAAATCGCATTAGTTAAGACTTCTTTTAATGAGTTGTAGTTTAATTTAATATTCAACAAATATGTATTAATTTAACTTTAATTCTATCATTTTACTAATACTAAACTAACTACAAGGAATGACATTATTGAAATACCAGTATTAGCTGTATTGTCGATAACACAATCAACCGCCGTTATCAACCAATCAAGGATTGTAAAGCTACAGAATTTAAAAATATCATTCCCTGCATATAATTTTACACAGACCCGCAGTGTAATGTTGTTTAACAAATAATTTCAAAAGATGTTTACTTTGTATAATCACGGAAATAGTGAGCTTTTTAAAATAACGCGCCTTTTAAAGTGCGTTTTGTAAATAAATCAATATACCACATGGAGTGTAACCAGGTGGCAATTAAACGGGTTTTGTATTTCAGCGTTAAAAGGTATATTTTGAAAATCTAGCTTGCGGTCACACTGCTTTGTTGCGTCTCAAACGAAATATTAACAATAAATATATTTTTCACTTTACATTTATTTACTTAAAAATGATGCAGATGAAAGAATACAAGGAAGTGCCGCAAGACGCGCCACCTGCCGCACCTGGCGATAATAGTAAAAGCCCTGGTATGAAATACCTATAGTGAAAACCAATATTTAGTGCATATAGAAGTTATTATTATCGTTATATTTTGTATATGCGCATATATCCGGTTCTGTGTGTGTGTGTGCTTATTGTTTGTGGGCGGATGCCAAGAGTTTATGTAGTTTTGAATAACATAAATTTATTCAAGTCATAAATTAAAAAATATATGTATTTTGCCAACAGAGCCATGGATGAGCATTCCAGTGGGAAGCAACTGTCCCCAAGGCCTTGAATACTTGACGGTGCTTGACCAGTTGTTGGTCTCGCAGAAAATCGAGAAACTGGAGCTACTCACTGGCTTTGAGGCAGCGAATCGCTTTAAGGTGAAGAACTCTTTGGGACAGAATGTCTACTCCGCGTACGAAGAGAGCAATTGCTGCACTCGCAACTGCTTGGGCCCAGCTCGTCCATTTGAGATGAAGATCTTGGATAATTTCCAAAACGAAGTGTTTCATCTGACCCGTCCATTTCGCTGCGATGCCTTGTGCTGTTTCCCCAGCTGCTTGAATATCTTGGAAGTATCAGCACCGCCAGGTCAAGTGATTGGCACTGTGGAGCAGGAGTGCACATTCCTTAGACCCAAGTTTGTGATTAAGAATACTTTCGGCGATGTTGTGCTCAGGATTGAGGGTCCCCTATGCCCTTGGAAATGCTTCAGTGATACCAACATGAAGGTCAGTCAGCAGCATTCATTATGTGATATACAAACCGATATGTATAGTAAATCGCTCTATGAGATTCGATGCAATCAAAGCGACGGCAATGACGTCATTTTGTTGTCGTTGTCGCTATGCTTGAGTGCCGTCTGTGTGTAGAATGCGAATCAATTGATATGTATATGTACTTTATATGTAGCTGCGATTTTATGTGTACATGTACGGAAGGGTGTGCCTGATTAATGCGATGTTTGCTCTTTGTAGGTATTCAGCGTAAACAACGAACAAATTGGCAAGATAACCAAACAATGGTCCGGACTTGGACGCGAACTGTTTACCGATGCCGATTACTTTAGCGTCACATTTCCCCTCAGTCTGGATGTGCGCATGAAGGCGCTGCTCTTAGCCGCCGTATTCTTAATCGTAAGTAAGGCTTAATTTCAATCGAATCTATATTAAACTTCTACCCATATTTTACAGGACATTATGTATTACGAGCATTAGAGAGCAACAAACAGCAACCATCGACAACTTCATCGACTGCTTAGTTGTTACATTTTAAGTTTTCTTTAAACTGCACGAATCTTTACTACACGTAACCAACGCAAGAACAAAAGTCTATTGGCTATCAGAATCTCCACACCAACTGCATCGAAATATCGTCCCGCATTTGTTGATTCTAACTCTTAATCTGAATGCAACTTGAGATTATCATTGCCAGCAACGTGCGCACAAATATCATTTTGAAAAGGCACTTCAACTTATATTCTAGCTTATATTTTTGTATTCTCGAATTTTTTATTACAATAACTATATATTTATATGTTATATACATACGGAAAAGACGTATTTGTATTTGTCAGACACTGACATTTGGTTGGCATTTAACGCACAATCCCACGCACACACAAAATACACCACTTTTAACACACACAACACACTATTAACACAAATGATAGAAAGAGTGCCTTAAAAAAGTCCTAGTTGTTGTACACTTTAAGTCCACCCCAACCCAAAGCCCCGTCAACTGGCTCCAGATCCGAGTATATATAGTAGCTATTTTTGTATGTACTTAAAAACCGAAATCGATTGTTAAAAACGTTACACGTTATTTGGGACTAAAATGTTATTTGCATTCATTTTGCATTGAATATTTCATGAATTTTTAAACTACCAAGAACCGAACAAAAAACACTTAGTTATGCTGTATTTTCTTGACATAATTATTGTATAATAAAAGAAATTCTATTTTATATAAACCAAATTGTGTGCGGCATATATTTACAAACAGTCATGTAATTAATTAATGATACGATTTTTAAGATGGGAATGTTAAGTTTGCAACAACTTCACTGCTTAATTGTTCTTGGCAAAGTACTTGGTCTTCTCCTCCGGATTGGGCACAATCTACAAAAAGGAAATACAATTCTATGATGGAACTACTCTAATGCTTTCTCTACTCACCGTATCTGCGCCAGGTTTCCAGCCAGCTGGACACACTTCACCATGGGTGTCAGTGTACTGGAAGGCCTGCACCAAACGAATGGTCTCATCCACCGAGCGACCCACGGGCAGATCGTTCATTGTGATCTGACGCAGCACGCCGCGCTGATCGATGATGAAGAGACCACGCAACGCATGGCCACTAGCCTCCAGATAAACTCCATAGTCCTTGCTAATCTTGTGCGTCAAATCGGACAGCAGTGGAATCTTAACACTGCCCAAGCCGCCTTCTTTACGTGGAGTATTGATCCAGGCCAAGTGTGTGAAGTGTGAATCGACGCTAGCCGCAATCACCTCAGTGTTGATCTTACGGAACTCAGCAATGCGATCGGAGAATGCGATAATTTCAGTCGGGCAAACGAATGTGCTGTAAGTGTTGATGAAATGATTAGAACACAAGCAAAACGTGTGCTTCTAGTGGCTCAACTTACAAGTCCAGCGGGTAGAAAAGCAGTACGACGTATTTACCCAGATATTGAGAGAGCGATAGTTGAACAATTTCCTTGTTCACAACAGCGGTGCCCTCGAATGGAGGAGCTGGCTTCGAAACTAAAAAAAGAAATGTCATGAATTAGGATTGATGTTAAATTAAGAGGCCAAACGATATTGTTAAGTAAACCAGAACTGCGGGAAGTAGTAATAAGTTTTAGAAGTTTAATTCTTGCTTAGATCATCCGAAATATCTATCTAACTTTGTTTGCGGACTAAAAGGAAAGTCGGAAACACCTTTTATCTTTCTAGCAACTTTCTTTGGCGGATAACTGTTTACAGTGGACATTTGTGCTTGACACTCGCTTTGGTTTTCGTAAGAATTTTACTCTTTTTTAAGCAGACCCCTTTTAGGCGGACACAAAATTGTGCTAACGTGCACGTCGGTCAAATAGAGAATTCACTGTACTTACTAACTGCTTTCGTGTACTGCAATTGATGGTCGCCCTTGGGATCGCCAGCGGGATAAACGGAACCACCAGCAAACGAATAGCAGGATTCATTTTCATCGGCCTTGATTGTTGTTGCTGCCGCCAGAAGCAACATGAGGGCTAAGCAGCCTTTGTTGTTGTTGTTCATGTTTTCACTGGTTTCAATGCTGTAAAGAAAGCACAGTTATATTTGTGAATACATTATTGCAATTAGCCATGGCATTAATATTCATTCGACACGCGACGCCTTTGACTTCTCCCACACCCCCTCTTAAAACACACACACCAACACACATATTATATGTGTATTTGTGTTTAGAATTTCCCCTTTCGAGGGACGCACTTTTTGGCCACGCAGTCAAAAATTCTGCCTCCTCATCGGTAGTTCACTTAAGAGCCAACTACAGTTCAATTGTCTTCAGCGATTGCAGATGGGGGCGACACCAACTATATGTGATAAGCGAGAATCTTATCAATTTTTTTTTATACACGAATAAAAACGAACACAGCTACTGCACTATGCGTGTTGTAAATAATTTCAATTCAATTTGCTCACGAGAATTTCACAGAGTACTACAAAGCAGAGTCGATATATAAGTGTAGAATGTTCTCCCTTCCGCGTGTGAACCTTTAGTGACATAAAAATATGTTTACACAGCCTGTCTACCTTTTGTTTATAACAATTATGAGCTTTTAAATTCAACAGGCTCGCCGACTGTTGATTTTTGTACCAAACAATATGTCTGTGCAAGCACTTACCGGCTAGCGATGTGTCGATGGGAAATATCGCTTATTTCGTGCTAAGTTGTCGTGTTGCGCTTGGCACGATAATGAAGTGCTGTTTATAATAATTACTGTTATTTTGAAAATGATCTTAATTACAAGTTTATCATAAGTAAATTAATAAAAAAAAAAGGGAATACGTAATAAAAACGGTTCATTTGCAAATTTATTGAAGAGAATGAATAGACTTGCTATACACGCACAATAGTGTACCATCAACCTGTTGCGATGTATGATCGATTTCAACAATATCGATATTCACAACCCTTTCGCAATAATTTAAATTGCGCCGATTATTATCATCGAAATAATTCCCTTCCATTAAAAATCGCAAAATACAGTAAAGTTCACTTTTCTGTTTGTACTTACGCGCTATAAACTTTATTAAAATATATTTATATAAATTGCTTGCGCTTATAAATAAAATTTTACGCTTGGAGTTAAAACAACATGTAGGTATTCCATTTATGCATGTTTTTTTTTGTTTGCTTACTTTCTACGACAAATAAATATATGCACTTTATGTATAATATTATATGATGACATTTTCGCAAATTCGAAAACAAAAAACTCCAACAAATTGAGCAAAAATTTGTATGCAGATTGCACGGAAAGCGAGAACATTTTAAAATACACGGTTTTTTAGTATGCAAAATTATCAATTATACGTAGTTATGTACTAGCTTTGATTGAGAAAGTATTGTGAGAGTTGATGTGGGGCATGCCCCTGAAAAATGCATGTTGCAGCAAGTTTTGCATTGTATTGCATAACGAAGAAGGCAAAGGCCTAGCTCTCCCAGACCTCGTCACGCTGTTTGGCAGCTAAAAGTTTGCGTTCTGCGAAATAGAGAAAAGCATTTGTAAATCATATTAGCTATTATCAAAGCAGACAAGACTTACCTTTGGCTTCTCGAAGCACACGTCGTTCCTTCTCCCGATCCTCCGGTGCAGTGGGCAGTTTAACACCCAGAGCACCCGATACCAGACGACGCGCCAGCGCTGTGCAAGTCTCGGGACGCTGACGATAAGGCTGCAGCGATGTGGCACCAGCCTTCTTGGCCTTGAGGCGGGACTCTAAGGTGGCCGCAGCCAGCGGCTTCAATTTGACAAATGGATGGCCCATGGTCAGCACCTCAGCAGCTGTTAAATTTAATTAATTTATTTATTTATACAACATGCAAGCTCAAGCTACTCACCAATATCAGAACTGCTAAACACAGCCAAAGCATGAGTGTCATCCACCCATTTAATGTCAAAGCCGGTGCCTTTGTATTTGGAGAAGAGCATCAACAAGTCGGGTGTCTTGAATTCAACCGGAAAATTAGAAATCTCCAGCACATGCGGAAATTCCTCCTCATTTAGTAGTGATTGCTTAATATGGTAAACCTGCAAGTAAAGTATATAAATTAAAGTTATGGGGAACTTTTTTACAATTTCTGTTTCTACTTACGCTATAGTCCATTTTGGGTAACTCGATTTTGCACTTGCCCACGGAGTCGGTGAGTTCTTGCAATATTTTGGGATCCAAGCAGTCGCCGTTCTCATCGAACATGTTCTCCCAATCATCGCCGTTCTCCTCCTCATCATCCTCGGTGGTGCTGTCGGCAGAGGCCGTCGCGGTCGCAACTGTTGCTGTGGCCGTGACCTTTGGTGCTGTCTCAATCTTATCGGGAATCTCCAGCACGTCGGACACAAAGGTTTGTTTCATGATGCGACGATTGCTTCGATTAATTTCCTAACAAAATAAAACCACACAAAATTTATTTTGTTTGTTTAACCTTGAATGAAAGATGTGAATTACCTTGGAGGCTCGCTGCAATTCGCGCACTTCATTATCACATTTGTTGGCATCGTCAGTCGTTGTTGTCACATTGTTGGCATCTTCGATGCGCAGCGATTGCTGCTGTTTATTCTGCTGCTGCTGCTGCTGGCCGCCTTTACTGCCGTGGCCTCCAGACTTTGTTCGTTGGGCTCCGGCCATCATCTGAACGAAGAGAGAGCGAATGTTTCGATTAGTTAAAAAGCAAGCGATGTGGAAATTACTGATAACATTGCTAGTGTAGATAACGCACCTCCTTATCACAGTGGTTTTCTGGCGGCGATGGTGTCGGCGTGGTGGTTTCTTCTTGGTTCGCTTGGTTTTCGCTGGGCGCAATCACAAGCAGCGTAGCTGCCTCTAAAGGTTTACCTGCTGATTTCTTGCCACGCTCACGACGCGATCGCGGCTTCTTGGGTTTTGCCTGTTGTTGGGCTAAAGCTGCCGATGGAGCGTTGCTGTCGTCCGACTTGGACGGGTTTGTATCTACAACTGGCAATGCCAATGGCTCCAGCTGTAGCTGCGACTGTAGATGTGGATTGCACGTAGACGCAGCAATTACTGCTTGCGTTGGCGTTGGCAGAGACGGCGACGTCGGCGTCGGCAGAGGCATAGGCATCGGTAATGCTGATGTTGTTGCTGCAGTTGTCGTTGTCGTTGGCGGCGTCGTTTGACTGCGTCGTGCCCTTGGCACATAAACGGCGCGGTCGGGACGTCGTTCGCGTCTCGTTGCTGCTGCTTGTTGTTGTTGCTGTTGCTGCTGCTGCTCTCTATGCGAACGAGATGAGCAAAACAGAAAGGTAAAAAGATTAACACATACAGAATTTCGTAAAACGTATGGGAAAAAAAACATTTATGTTTAACGTTCGTTTGTATGCAAATAGCCTGAACGAAAGCAAAAAAACTCAATTATTGCACATTTATTTTATTGCTTATGAGTTAAGCTTTGACTAGTGAAAAACTATTAAACTATTACACACTAAAGTAGTTGTCTAATATTTTTTCCATAGCCTACCTGTTTGATGAACCTTTGGAAGCGTTTGAGGTAGTTGTCGATGTCGTTATTGTTGTTGTTGCTGCAACGTCGGCTTCTGCTTCTGTTGCAACAACTTCGTCTGGCGTCTCGTTCGTCGTTGCAGCGGTTGCTGATGCTACGGCTGCTTCCTCAGTACTGTTGTTTCTTAGTGCAGGCGGTCTATAGAGATCCACAGAATTCGATTTGCTTACTGTATTAGAGAGGAAGAGAGATAAACAGCGATTTATTAGCAAACCCCGAATCAGGTGAGGCAACACACGCATTTGGCAAAAAAGCAAAACACCAAAAAAAAAGTGTGTACATACGCCAAGAGAAAAAGAAACAAAAATTCACTAATGTTGACCCAATTTTATGTTGTTGCGCTTTGTACGCTGCTTCGTGAATGTCAACACGAACAACAACAGGGCGCGCGCAACAAGTGAGCGAGCAGAGCATAGCGCACGCGAGAGAGCCGACGCTATGTGTGAGTGCGAGAGATAGTGTATGCGTGTGCGTGTAAGAGAGCGCGCTCATATGATGCAACCCAAAAAGCAGCTCGCGAAAGAGGGCGACCTTGAACAAAGCTGCGTGACCCGAACCAAAGCAAACGAAAAGTATGAGCTGGCTAACGGGTGGGAGGAGTGCACACTGTGCACGTACATTCACCGGCGTGTTTGGCTTTATTTTTAGTCAGTTTGCACACACATAATTAATTGGTTTTTGTTTTGCAGTTTTGCTTTGTTTTTGCTTTTTGTTTTTGGGTGCTCTTTGTCTATTTGCAAACAATTCAAATGCTTGCCAAATGTGCCAGCCTTTTTATTACAAATACTTGCACATTATATACGTGCAATATGTATGTGTGTAAGTGTGTACACACTCAAAGTGGTATCTTCGCTAAACAAGTTGAATTCTGATTCAATATTAAAGCAGCTGTTTGTGTATGAGGGGATTAAAACCAGTTTTTGCACTGATATTTTAGCTCAACCTGTTTTCCATTTCTCTGTACTCTTTTTATGTTGTTGTTATAATTGCTGTCAGCACTTTATGTTTACGGAATGCGGAATACCGCTAATGTCAACCAAACTACTTACAGGGTGTTTCGCTGATATGCTTCTTGACGCCCATTTTACACAGTTCCGTTACGCGTTTTCTGCTCGCGCTGCTGCTTCTTCCGTTACTGCTTCGCCAACTTTTCACGGGTTGTTGTTGTTGTTGCTGCTGCTGCTGTTTACGGCTGTGTTAATTACAGTTAGAATATTTGTTAAGTTGAGTGGGTTGGAATGGAATGTATAAAGAAGCTAACTCACGCTTCAAAACCGTTGGGATCGATAAGCTGATTGCGAAAACAAACAACTGTGCGTCGATGGGGCCCTTGACCCACGGAAAACGTCAAAAGATCGTATTGCTGGCGATAGTTCTCACATGTTTGATGGATGAGATAACGGCGATAATTGTTCACAGGTGGAAAGAGCAGCACTCTGTTGTTTCCCCCCAAAACAAAGAACAAGAAGAAACGAGAGCGTTATACATTAATAGAAATACATTTGTGTGTGAGATGTAAGTAAATGTGCGTGCGTGTGTGAGAGCAGAGCATCTCTCCTTCTCTGTCTGTCTTACACTAACAGGTTGTTTAGTCAAGTGGAAGTATACGAAGAGTAAGAAGCACGCAAAGCTCGACTTGTAAATAACTTATTATGCAACGCGTCAAAGACAGAGACAGAGGGTCAAACGGCACAGCAACAACACCAACACATTGTAATAATTAACATTCATCTAATAAAAATTCACCAAAACAAATATATATTTGCTACGCGAGCAACGACAAGTGAATTTAATAATAAATTGTTGATGGTGCGCAACGAACGCTGTTGTTTATTGCATGGCGATTAATTGTTTATTAAACGCGTAGTGCATGGTAAACGAGCAAACAACGAGCACAGAAACCAAAAAACCGTGTTACCAGCCCCAAAACGCCAACGACGACGTCGACGCAATGCGGAAAATAAAGTTGCATGCTTCGTTCGCCGTCGTTTCTGTTGTTGCTGTGTTGTTTTTGTTGCTGCTGCAGTTGTGGGGCAGCTGGGAAAACTCGAATTTTGTGGCATTTGCAAACCGGTAATATTATTGCATCGATGCCCCGTTGTTGCATATTTCCGCGTTGTTATAAGACAACAATTGGGGTACGAGGTACGGAAGGGATCACGACAGTCTCTAATGTCACAACGACGCAATGCAAGGAGTTTGTGATGTTTGTTGTTGCTTTTGTAGCGCCACCAGCTGCGATATTGTGACTTTTTATACCACACACAAGTACATCAACACATACGCGCACACACAATCACTTACAAACTCACACATGTGTGTGTGCATAATACACACCCACACATACACGCGTGGCAAAGAAGTTCTAATAAGAACACGAGCTCATTCTTGCTTACCCACTACTCAGTCGCTTTTTTAAAAACAAATCAATATCGATTCCAACATTATAAACAAATTCTTGATCGGTTAAGCTTAAATTAGCCGTAAACGCGTTTTTCCGTTCGCCGTTCTCCAGCTTTTTTATTATTTATTTGCGACAATGTCGCAACATTCGATTCTTTCAGACTTTTTGTTTCTAAAAAAAGAGCTTTTCTAAAGCTGTTTTATTTGTTTCGATGTGACCATAACCAAATATGTTTTAATACCGAAATAATAAAAAACCTGGTTACACTTCCATAGTGATAGCACACAACATGTGTAAAAAGGCGCACAGTTTTAAACAGATTGTTTCCGTGTTTTTCATAAAATCATGTCGTTGTCTAGAAGATTTTTTCTCATCAATCAAGACTTCTCTTTCACCGATTTTGGTCAAGACTTAATGCTATTTTAAAAAATCGGTATCAGAATACGAGAACCGAAAAAGTTCAAGTATTTAACAGTATTTTTATTTATACGGTCTCACAATATATTTCTCTTTATTTAAATTTAGATTTACAATTATATTTTTTATAAACAATTTAACATTTCGCAAAAAATAAGATAAATTTATGTAGTTGAATTTCTTTTTTTTTTTGTAAATGTGCAATAATTTTGCTGCTGTATCACTCAGCAATTGAGTGCTAACAGTTTGTCAGCTGTTGCATACAAATCCAAACAGCGCCGACATCGCAACGACCAGCTGATTTGTGCACACGACAGTCAGCTTTTGACAGCATAGGTCTTAGGGTTGCCATCGCAAAAAATAAATTGGAAAGTGCAAAAAAAAAAAAATAACAACGCACAGGCTACGACGACGGGAGAAAACAAAGTGTTGTTTGCTTGTTAGTTTGTGAGCATGTAAAAATTTATATATAATTAAGATAAAGGCCAATTCGCCTTGCTCTTAGTCTAAATTTAAAGTGAGTTTGTGTGTGAGTTGAAGAACAAAAAAAAAAGCGAACAAACAGCAGCTGAGGAGCAATAACAACAATAGAAAGAAGTGAAGGCGTCTTTGAGCAGAGTGTTGTGTGTGTTTTTAGTGCGTGGTGCGTGGGGGTGAAAAGCAGACGACAACTGTGCCATTGGCATAGAAAATTTTGCATATACACATATACAGCTGTACACACACACGCACACATACTGAGTACAAAAAAGGGAACGCGCACTCAAAACGTAACTAACAACTATTAATAATATAATTGCAGACAGACAAAAAATTGATACAGGGCCAGGGACGTTGACGTCGTCGTCGTAAATTGGAAAGTGGCAAAAAGCAAAAAAAAAAAAAAAACAGCTTCAAATATTAAAGCGAGCACACACACGAATACCACACACACACATGGAGGCGTTTGTTTGATGAACGATTTGGAGCAGCGAACGCAGAAGACGAAGAAGACAAAAGCAGCAGCAGTAGCAGCAACAACAACACAAGCAGACAAACAAATTATGACGACGCGTGAAAATGTTGCCAGCCGTCTGTCCAAATTGATGCTTAACAATAGCAATAGTAACACTAACAATGGCAGCTCAACAGCACAAGCAGCAACAACAACATCAACGACGACGACGGCGTCGACAACAACAGCAGCTTCCATGGTGTCCATGGTGCAATCACCGCAATCGCCTGGTGAACAATCCGAGTTGAATCAATTGAAACGCGATGCGGATCCGCAATTCTCGCGCTTTGCCGACTACTTTGTGATATGCGGTTTGGATCTGGACACGGGCCTGGAGCCCGATCGCTTTGCAGGTAAGTTTTCCTTAGCATTTTCTTTAAATGAATCTTTTACTAATTGTGAATTTCGTTGGTCAGGCGATAATCTGCATTGTTCGCCGCTGGATCGTGCGTACAAGAGCAAACCATTGGCCCATTATCCGGAGCATGTGACCTGGAATCCATTTGATGCACACGGCATTTGCATGGTAAAGATTCCCCTACTCTTTCTCTCTCTGCACTCTGCATGTTGGGTGAGGCATCAATTAAGTTCAATTGCGTGGCATGACGCGATCGGTTTTTCTCCCTTGCCACGTCAAAAACTAAAAAAAAAAAAAAACGAGGGGGTCCAGCTTCAAGTGCCCTCTCCACATACACACAGTAAATATGAAATTCATGCTTGAGCGAGCGGCATTTAATTGATGCCACATTGGCAGACGACTACGACGACGACGATAAGCAAGCGCAGCAAACACACTCGCATTTGGTTATCATAGTATATAAATCTAGACATGTGTTGTTGGCTCTTGATTGCTTTATAAGATCGATGTTGATCGATGAATCGCTGGCATTGTTCTTCGCCCTAAGTATCTTCATTTGTTTGCCCGATTAATATGCTCATTAATTACCCCCCAACTCGTCTTTGTTTTTCCGCTCTAGCTGTCGCTGCCCCAAGGATTGCGCTTTCGCACACAGAAGCACAACATTGAGCCGAAATTTCATTCATTTGCGACGACACGCGAGGACGGCAAACGTTGCTATGGCTTCAGTTTGGTCTTCTACGAGGAGATACGCAATCGCAACATTTGCGGGGCCATCCACACGCTGCAGTCCATGTTCATCACGGAGCTATCGAATGGCCAGCAGACGCATTCGCTGAGCCGCGTCAAGGATGGCCCCGTGAGTCGTTCGTTGCCCAGGCACTTCAAGGTTGCCGGCCAGGCGCCGCAGTCGGCTCAGAGTTATTACGACATCAGCAAGGACAAACTGTTTGTGGCCAAGAGCATTTCATTGATTTGCCAAGCGCCCTACGCATTCGCCGCCCAGCTGTTTCTCAAGAACTTGTATCGGTGAGTGAGCGAATGGAGTGGAAATTTATTTTTGGCATAGCTTTAGCTTATATAGTATAATTCATGTATTTAGATTTACAAGAGTTAGTTTCTGACTTGTGACAGTGTTTTGGTTTAAAAGTCGAAGATGGCTTGGACTTTCATTTCAATTTTTAATGTTGGAGCATAAGCTCCTTTTGCTTATGGTTATTTTAATTTATTCTTTTGTAATACTATCAATTACACATATTTTTAGTTTCGGAAGTCAATTGTAAATTCTTCTTTTGCTGTACGACTTAACTTGACTTCTTAAATCCGTCATGAATCTCAGTTTTTGTTATATTAACTTTTGCTTAGCCTCTTGCTATGCATTTACTCTTCACATCATCACTTTACGAATTCAATTTTAACACATTCTGATAATACTATCTAATCTGTTTGTGATTTTATTTATTATCAATATTGACGGCATTACTCCAGCTAAAGTTATGATTTCACACAAGTATTTATGATTTTTAAGGAGGAAGGTTGTTATAAATGGGTGATAAATAAATACTATTCGGACATCATTAATTTTATTTTTCCTGTATGAAAAGTCTATTTCAGAATGATTGATT
This sequence comes from Drosophila kepulauana, assembly GCA_023558455.1. Classification (NCBI taxonomy): domain Eukaryota; kingdom Metazoa; phylum Arthropoda; class Insecta; order Diptera; family Drosophilidae; genus Drosophila; species Drosophila kepulauana. The sequence continues at coordinate 42,575,987 of CM042369.1, forward strand.
TCACAGATTTTGAATCACTATCCACAACTATTATGATTAAATTAGTATTATATAATGTTATATTGAATTTATTTTGAAATATAGTTCGTCATTGGATAATTGACTAAGAAGCAATCAGCAAAATTTATGATTTAACACAAGTATTTATGATTTCTCTGTACCTTAAGTGTGGGAGGTTATTATAAATTGGTGACCATGACTCGGACATCATTTATTTATTTTCCTGCATAAGCTATTTAATCTATGCAGGAATAGATTGCTTTCAGAGATTGAAAATTCTCTACTCACAAATTATGATTGAAAAAGATTGTGTTTTTTAATTATATATCGACTTATATGATAATGCATTAATCCCACTTAATATTTTTAAATTTCAATGTAGTTTATTTTGTTATTACTTTCAATGATTTTGAATCATTATCCTCAACAAGTTTTCTCTATTAGTGTGAGTAATTCATTAAAATTATAAAACTATGAAGTTATAATTGTAGTAGTGACATTTAAGCCGATTTGTCAGACTACATAAATTTATATATACTTTACTTTTTACTATTTATATTCTAGATTTCGCATGCTCATTAAATTTATACCCTTTCTTCTGCTGTTTCTTACAGTTGTCTTCCACGACAGCCTGGCGCTGGCATCAGTCTCGAGTCCTATGTCTACAACATATTGTATGAGGTGATGCTGCCGCAGCCTGGGAAATCCATTCGCGTCTATTTGCCACCTATGGAACCACATCTGGCTGCGATTGCATTGATCCTGCAGCGTCCATCGCTGTCCACTGAACTGCCGCTGCTGGACTTTCCGCTGCGTCTGCTGTTCAGCTATTTGGGAGTGGAATGCGTCATCCAACTGCTCACCTGTGTGCTCCTCGAGAGTCAGGTGCTGCTGCGCTCAACGGGTGAGTTTAGGAAACTTTTGATATTCTCATTAAATACACCAAACTAATGACATTCCTTTCTTTTAACAGACTACCAGCGATTGATGATTGTTGGCGAGTGCATTACTTCGCTGCTGTTTCCTTTTATATGGCCACACGTGTATGCTCCCATTCTGCCTGCTGCACTGCATCATTTTCTGGACGCACCCGTTCCCTTTGTAATGGGCTTGCACGCGGAGTGTGAGGCGGCGCACAAAATTGGCAGCGAGGCGGCGTTATGCTTTGTGGACATTGACAAGAAGCACATACAGCTACCCGAGGAGTTGCCTATCTTCCCGCACAAGATGGACTTTATGGCAGAGATTATCTCGGTGCTGGACAAGTTTGAAATTGAAAGGGATCGCGCCCAGGAACCGAACCTGAAGAATGGCTATGGAATGCGTGGCGGTGCCGATGCCATGATCTCCAGCTGCACGCTGCCCAATGGACTGCAGGCGGCAAGGCGCAGCAAAGAACGCTTCCAGCAGCTGCAGGAGACGGTATATACACTGGGTGGACCAGGTGGTTCGCCAGGTCAGCTGCCAGGAGTCGACTATCAGCCGCTAGTGGCGCATCCCTCGAAGATTGATCATGTGCCGCGCATTGCGGACTTTTTGCGACGCAAGGGCGGCATGAGAGCGGCACAAGCATCGGGATCCCCGGTGGGAAGTCCCACGATGTCGTTGTCCTCGTCGCCCGTGGGTATTTACCATGATGTGGATGCAGTGGACGCCACGTTGCCGCCGTCGCGCATGGGCTCGTTGTCGCGTCGCTCGGAGAAACAAAAGCTTTCCGCTGTGGATCAATACTATCAGGATTTGCGCATCAATAACTCGCTGAGGGAGATCTTCTTGAATCGCTTTGCGCACATGTTTCATGCCTACGAATACTTTGTCATCTATCCCAATCAGGCCAAGGACGAATGGTTGTCGAATCGCGAAACGTTGCAGAACTTTGACAAGTCCTCATTTCTGTCCGATCAGCCGGAGCATCATCGTGCATTCCTGGCACGCTTTCTTGAATCTCAAATGTTTGCCACGCTCATTGACAACAAAATTCTGGCCATGTGGGAGCCACAGCCCGACGAGCAGCTGCAGCTCTTCGATCAGCGCATCAAGTTGTTGAGGTTGTATATTATACAGATATTGATTGAGCTGCAATCTTATTCAATTTACTTCCATTTCAGACGTCGGCATGGCGAGAACATGATCTGTGCCACCAGCTATGAGCCTTGTGTGCTCAGCCAGGATGCGCAGCAGGGCTTCGAGAAGCGTCTCAATTGCATCGACATTGAGGTGACGCCGCCCAGCGAGATTCTCTCGAATCGCGCCGCCTACTTTCGCAGCTTTCCGCTGCTCGAGAAGGGCGTGCTGAATCAGGAGTGCGCCTCGAGGTAGTCTTTTCGTTTCGTTTCACTTACCACAACACAACACAAAATTTACCCTGCAGCTCTCAGTCCACATCCATCCATCCACGAAACCACGCACTAATATTATTGTTATCCCCCCGAAACAAATCATGTTGCATAATTCCTCGACCTCGTCTTGATATTAACCCAATATTAGCTTAGTTTAGTTTTGTTTTGTTTTAGCCAGTATAAACGCTATTTGATTTAATTCTCTCTATTAATGCGAAAAGTTAACAACAATTCACCTACTAGTGTAATTAAAGTTTAATTGATTTAGTTAATTTATCCGCGTCTTTTGTACATTAATTTATTATTTGCAATTAACTCGTTAACCAATAAATTGCAGCTCTTAGCAATAAACAAAAACAAATCGAAACCGTATTCAATATTCTTTCGTTTATTTTTTTTTAATTTTAATATATATTTTTACATTTGTCTTTATATATATATATATGAATTTCTTTTCTCGCACCGCATGCACATCTGCCCAAAATATTGTTTTCCCCTTTTAATCCTGTTCCCAATTTGCATTTTGGTTTCAACTTCTCAGTTGCCCCCACTAATCCCAAATCTCTCTCTCTCTCTGCATTTCTCTTTTGCTCCTCCCATCGAAATTGCACTAATCTCTTTCAAATCTCATGCCGCTAACCTTCATTCAATAAAATCAAACAAAATCGCTTACCAAAAACCCTAGAGGCAACAGCTTGCGACGCGTCAAGAATGGCAACAAGTGGCGTGCCCGGGAAATCTCATTGGATCAGAAGCCCACGAATAGCAGCACCGGAGGTGGAAGTGGAGGCAGCAATTCCAACTCCAATGTGGCCATCAATCGACTCTCAGCGAATCTCACCACGGCGGATGTGAGTCCAGCACTCATCGCCCAGGCCAACTGGACATTTGTGGAAAGGCTACTGAAGGTAAGGTGTCAAGAATCGCAATAAATAATAAATGTATATAACTCGAAAGAAAATTTAAAAAATTTTGAAAAACAGTTTATTTCTATTTTAATTACAATTAACCTAATTAACTCTATTAAAATCTTGATTATTTAAATGATTCATAAATATTACATTTGAAATAAATATTTAAAAATATCTAACACAAACAATTCTAGAAGTAATAAATATAGTTTATTATTCTTATGATTTAACTATTTTAAAACATTTATTATTAAAACGATAAAACACTATTTAATTCAATTGAAATTTGAACTTTAAATGAGAAATGAAAATAACTAAATGAAAAATTGCAAATAATTTTAGAATTTTATTGAAAATTGATTATTTGGATTAACGTTTTTTTTACTTAGTATACATATTTATTAGTTTTTAATTAATATTTACTAAAATGTAACGCATAGAATTCCACAAATAATAAAAATAGTATATTTTTCTTTATAATTTTCATCATTTTTTTGAGATATTTGAATTTTAATTAACTTACAATTTTTCTTTAATTATACATAATTATTCATTTTGATTTACAAAAACATAGTTTATTTTTCTTTCAAATTTAGATTAAGCTATTTTAAAACTTTTATTATACAAATGATAAATAGTTATTGAATTCAATTGAAATTTGAATTTAAGAAATGTAAAATGTGAAATAAATTCAAAACAAATTTCAATTCAAAAAATCATATTTATACATAAAACAAAACGAATAATCAGCAATAACGTGAAAAGTTAAATTGTATTTTTTATACAACTTATAAATAATTATTAAATAAGTATTAAATTAAATGTTTTTTAATTTTAAAATATAGATTACCAATTAATTTATAATCTAGCGTAAATTTGTTAGCGTTAAATTAAATTTAAAAACGAAGAAATAACTAAAACCTTTGGTATTTTTATATATCTCTTATATTACTAATTATTTTTCAATATTTTTACTCATACTCATTAATTAATTCTTATACAAATTCAATCTTTCTTTTTTCATTCATTCCTTTTGCAGGACATCAAGTCGAAGACGAAGCGCATGCTGCTGGAGAAGATGGGCAACGAAGCTGTAGCACTGGGCCTCAAAGGCGACGGCATCGAGGAGAACACGCTGATTGCCAGCATGTGTGATCTGCTCGAGAAGATCTGGTCGCATGGACTGCAGAATAAGCAAGGCAAATCTGCACTCTGGGCGCATCTTCAGGCCTACATTGAGTTGCAGGAGGCACGCGGAGGCGCCGCCAACAGCAGCAGCAACAACGTGGAGCCATCGACTCCAGTTTCGAGCAGTCCCAGCAGCAAGATGAACATAGCCAGCGCATCGCCAGCGCTCGCTTGGAATGCTATGCGAAAGCGCATGGATTGTGAGTAGAAGAAAGCATTTGAATAAACTGTATATTCCTATAATCCACTCTTCTTAGATCTGTCCACATTCCAAACGGACTTTGAGAGTCCGCCGAGTCCGAATCGCAGTCGATCGCGGGATCGCAACAAGTTTGTGGGTCTAGAGCAGCTTTGTCCGCTGCCAGAATCGCTGGAGTTTGATGTCAAGTGAGTGAAGCGAGCTTTAAATCATTTCTTATATTAATTTTAATACCAATCCTCTCTAGAAACGTGCTGGCCATGGCCGACATCAAGACGCACATTGGCTACACTCGCGCCTGGGTGCGTTTGTCTCTGGAGAAAAAGCTGCTCTCGCGTCACTTCCGCACTCTCCTCTCGGATGAGAGTCTGCTGCGTTCGCTCTACAAACGTTCCGCTTTTCTGCGCTGCGAGGAGGAGAAGGAGCAGTTCCTCTATCATCTGCTGACGCTGAATACCGTGGACTATTTTAGCTTTACCAACATCTATCCCACAACGAGTAGGTGTCGCTAGCGTCCTCTTAGCCTCTTTCTCTGGTGCTAACTCTTTAACCCTTTGTTGCCCTTCCACCCCAAACTTAGAGCTGCCCTATCGCGTTGTCATCTTCCCCTCGCGCAAATACGGCTCCTATCACACCTCGAGCAATGTGTGGATCATGGTCTCCGGCACCATGAACGAGACGCAGCGTGTGCCCGTGCCCAAGGGCTCACTGGAGTTCATCTTCCATGTAAGTTGCAATTTATTATATAGGAGGAGATGGTAGAAATCATCTTTTAAGGTTACCTAGGTTAGGGACTTAAGATACGACTTATACATCTCATAGAAATCAAACAAAAATGAGAAAGATTTTGCGAAAATTTAACGTAATATTTTTAATATATATATTATATTTAAATCTAAAGTTTCTGATTTAAATTATCTACTAAAATTGCAAAATAATGATTCCATTCGAATTCCTTTTTAAACGTTAGATCACGTTTTTATGAACGGAGTAACAATATTTCATATTTTCAAGTTTAGATTAATACAATAGTGTTTCTTAATTGTGATTTTTATATTATGATAATCTATAATATCTATAATAATAGTATACAATTACTCATTATTATATACTATATATAATATACTATATATAATATTTAGTCTAATATAATATAATAGTGTAGTTCTGATTATTAAACTAAGAAACACAATTATATCAGACTAAACTTAAAAATATGGAATATTGTTACTATGTTCATAGAATTATGATATAATCCATATTATATAGTATAATATAATAATAATCCATAGTGTACAATTACTTATTATTATATAATATGGATTATCATAATATAATAATCACAACTAAGAAACACTATTGTATAATATAATATGAATTATTATTATATATGTAATAAAACCATAAAAACCTAAAAATATGGAATATAGTTTCTAGATTCATAAAAATATGATCTAACTTTTACTCGGTTCATAAAAATATGACCCAACTTTTAAAAATTAACAATATATTCTTTATTATTTTACTAACTTTATTACTTCTATCCCTTTTAGTACAAAAATCTGGGTCTGCTGACAACGATGCGCATAGGACACGACAATTCGGGGCAGAGCCACAAGTGGCTGGTGGAGCAGGTAGTGATGCGCAATGAGGTCACCGGACACACCTATAAGTAAGTCATTGCCCACTTAACCTGCCATCGCCACTTAGCATTTAATTACGCAACTTTTCGAGTCGGTTAAGTGGCCAGAACTTTGAGCTCTTTATAATTATGTGACTACACTAATTAATGACCCCCCAAACAAAAAAGATACAAAAAACTTTGTCTGTTTCCGCGAAATATTAAATGTAATTATCGTTTCTCGCAGATTCCCTTGTGGCCGCTGGTTGGGCAAGGGCGTGGATGATGATTCAACGGAGCGTTTGCTGGTCGGACAACGTGTCTCGACGAGTGTCAAGAACGCGGAGCTGGTGCCGCCCACACGAACGCCACCGCGAACACGAAGTCCCAGTGTGCAGCGACAGGAATCGATTGCGCCATCGGAGATTCAGCATCAGCTGGGCAACTGCGTCAATGTGATTGTCAAGTGGCACTACAAACCGAGTAGAGATCGAGATGTGGGCACTCTGACGAATCTGCTGTGTGGCGACGATGGACTGGTCAAATGCCTGGAGCAGGTCTTTCTCTGTGGCTTCCGTTCGTCGCGCTTCTTTGGTCGCAATCTCTACATCTGGGATTACTTTAGTGAGCAAGATTTAATTTATTATATGCGACTTCATTTAATTAAAATGATTCTTTGCCTTGCAGCGAAAATCAAAGAGCTGTTTGAACAGAATCTGCAACAGGAACTGGATGACTCGGCATCCAGCATGGATTCCTCCTTCAGCAATGGCAGCTGCAACAGCCTGCAGCGTCGTGAGGTGGCCAGCATTTGGCGCCTCTATGTCCAGCTAATGGATGAGATCAACGGCACAGCGAGCACACTGGGAAAAGATGGCAAATTTCAGCTGCTCATTTGCCTCAGTTTGCGGTAATTAGTTGTGATTTATTTCACTTCACGTAATGATTTAAAACTTCTACTCTATATAGAGAACATCTGTTGACTCGCCTAATTAAACCCATGGCACTGACAAAGGTCACCCAGGAGATGTACGAGGAGGAAAGCTTTTTGCGTCGACGCAATCTTTTGACATTTCTCATCCAGATACTGGAGCCGCTCGATGATTGCCACATTGTGTTGGAGAACTCCATAACCCAGGGCATACGCATTCCATCACAGTGCTGAGGAGCGCGTCAGCAATCGGTTCCCAAGCACTCGACTCACTCTCACACCCACAGACATTTTGCAACCAGTGACCTAGAGAAGAATACTCATACATATATCTGCCCTAAAGTACATTTGGAAACGCACGACTCGAATATTCTCGTTGTTAGTTTTATGTAAGCTGAAGACTTGCCCTCCTTCGAAACCTAATCCTAAATCTAAACATACCTTAACCTAATCCAATCACTTGCCATCCACACGCTTGCCAAGTGTTCCAAGTCAAAAAGTGAAGCCAAAGTTGAACAAAAAATTGTGTGCAATTAAGAAACGTCGTTTATTCTAATGAATTCTAAAATGTTGTTCAATATGAAATCTGCGTAGCTATTAGCATTTAAGATATTCCAAAACTCAAAATATTTATATATCATCTCTCTAACACTATCTCGGTCAATTTTCCTAAGTTAGTGAATTTTTTATTTCAAACAGGTAGCTTTTCATTTAGTTGATATTTACCAAAGAATTTTGTTTTATACATTATCGAATATTGTCAATTTTATGATATTATTATTGAATTTAAGACAAAGATTAGAGATTAATCTTAAATGGTGTTTTATGTTAATATAAAGCTTTATTTTTTATATTTCATTTAGCCAAAAAAAAAAAAAAAAACATTTACCAAGTTATTGAGTGTCAATAAATATATACAAAAGACAGCAACACATTTATTATTAATATTAATATTTCATCTCTTTACCAGATTTGTAACAGTTTGTTGTGCCAATGTTCTATAAAAGTTCAAAAATGCAAATTTCTGAAATTAAAAAAAAAACGAAACTTGATTACTGTTTTTTTATTTTACAATATTTGAAATTTGTGCCATCACTAATTCAGTGTAACCAGCTTAATAGAAAGAAAGTGGTATATTTTGTATTGGCTCGAAACGCAATTAGTATATTTGGCCACTCGTGTTGTGGTCACGCTGGTGAGCGCGAATTCCATTCGTTTCGCTGTGACGGGACAGACGCGGACGCAACAATAGTTTAAAACAATTGCTGCAATTAAAAGAGCAGCACCAAAAACAATATAACCAAGTGAAGCAGCGACAAACGCTAGCATACGCCACTCAGGCACAGTGCAAACTAAAAGCAAATTTCAATTTTGTGGTGCGTCATTTCGCGTGAAAAAAACTCATAATATAAAAACGGAGCCACGAGCACTCATCGATTTTTAGCCGAAAAAAAATTGGAAGCTAAATTTAAAGGAAAAGTTGAAAGTAAGTTGCCCTCAATTTTCATTTAATAGGTAGAGTGGGATAGTGAGTGGTCGGTGCATTGTTGTTGCTATTGTTGTTGTGATTGGGCTCATACCAAAAATATATATTTACAAACAGCGCCACGGGGCTGTCGTACTTCCCCCTCGTGCCTAACAATATTGTCTGGCCGAGGCGATGACGTTGGCGCTCCCGTTGCCCGTGACGTGAGCAAAATAATCCCTCTCTCTGCTGTTTCTCTCTTTCTGTCTTTTGCGCAGCGTCCGATTGATTAGCGTTTTGATGTGCGTCTCAATTAGACTGTGAGATCAGCCGATTTAGCTGCCAAGGCACCCCGACAATGTTTTACATAATCCCGCCGCCTTGACCAAATATTAAATGCATATTATTTGTTCGCACTGCCAGCTGCGCTATCGATTTATTCTACAGCCGGCTTGTCGACGCCAGCCAGTTCACGAACCCCGTCTCCCTCTTTCTTTTTTGCCGCAGGCCGCCACGTCATTCATGTTAAAATGCTTCGGGGGCATCGTATGACTTTCATATGTTTGTTGTTCTTGTTGTTGCTGCATTTTTTGTGGCACAAACCTGCAACACGCGATGTTGGCTTTGGTTCTTATATGTTTGCTCTCTCTCTCTCTCTCTCTCTGACTTCGCTCTCTATATAATAATGTGGCACCTTCGCTAACGAACTTTGCGCTGTGATCGTACGATTTTAAAGTTGGCATTCATCATTATAGTTGCTTGTTTGGCATTGTGTGAAATAAGCAACCACCACAATAAAACACATTTAATAATAAACCTAAACTATGTGCATTACTCATACGCAGCGCTGTCGACGTCGCTGCCCACTGCCTACGTCGTCAGCTGCGCTCATGCTCCACTTTCCCAAGCGGCTGAACGACCGTTTTTACCGTTTGCCCAATTTCAACGCTAGTCTCGAAACCAAATCTATGAATGTGCACTGGAAAGAGAGCGCGAGAGCATATGTGTGACTGTGAATGAGCATCTAAGTATGTGCGTGTGTGGGGGAGAGAGAGAGTTTGATCGTGGCGTACGCATGTGAACTCTACGCACAGACAGTCAGCTGTTTGCCTTACTCAATGAAACTTTTTATCGACAGTCATGTGTAAGCGGACTGTCTCATTATGTTTGTGTGTGTGAGGAGCATATGAATTTGAAGCAAACAAAATGAAAGATTGGACACGCTTATCGAGGGCTTCGTTTTTTGCTAGGCAGGTGGTGTTTGCTATAAAAGGACCCATTAAAGCTAATCAATACTTCTAATAAGTGTTTATCTTTTTTTTTTTGCATTTATGCAATGGGGGCACGTGAGGGCTTTTATGACGGAAATAAAATAGTGTTTACACTTCTACAAGTCGTGTAATCTAAATAGTGCTAATTAAAATATGTACAGGGTTGAGTTAATTAAAATTGCTTGTAGCTCGTTTGTTCAACTAAATTGAAATTTCAGTGCGTCGCACAGAATATATGTATGTATGTACATATTATATTTATTTTTGGGAAATTTTTAATAATCATTGCCTAGGAGCAATCAGAGGGGTTATCAATGCATGCACAGCGTACTTTGCATAGTATAGAGTCCGAACGAAGCTATATATAGACAACAGTAGCAACATCTTATCAATGGAATAGCACTTCGCCTCCTCTCCTGCTCCCTTCCCTTCGAACTAAGCCCAGCTAACGTGAATTTGACGTGACCAAACGACAACGACTGTACTTTTGGAAGCGAATGGCAGTCAAAAGTGAAAAGCTAAAAAGACTGAAAAGAAAACGTAACACCATTTTGATTTTGGTGCTTAGCCTTTCCACTCGATTCTTAGAAATTGGACCTTTTGCACGCTGTATATATATTTTTATATTTTTTTTTTTGGCAGAGAGAAACGCGAGCCACGTCCATTAACCCCAACTCAAGCTTAGATGACGTGAGTGAACTTTGCTATTTCGCTAAAAATGAACGAGAAGGTTCAGGGTCCCTTGATAGATCCGCTTGCGTCGATGTCTGTTATCGCTGTTAACATATGGCGGGTTATCAGTAGGTTCTCGTGGTTTGATTCAATATATTTCGTGCTAAGCGCAGTAATTATTTATTTTATCTATGTACTCAAACTACACATATTATTATTAGCTGCGAGAATTCATTAACTTATGTCCATAGTGCAGCGGAAACATGCTTCAAAAGATAAAAATAAAGACCCAAAACAAGCCAATTGATAAGACGGCAACAGGTAACAGTAACGATGCCCTATCTTATCTCGCACTCTCTTTTTCTACTTGTGAGAGCTGCAACAGCTGTCAATATGCAAATGTCCGTTCTCTTTCGCTCTCACGTTACCAGCAACCACGTACCCATGTGCCCACATGTCTTCTTTCCCATATTGTTTACATTTTGACTCGCCTGCAGTGTGCACACACTGGCAGGGTATATGTAGGTGTGTGCAGGCGTATTGAGCTGATCGTACGACTGTGACGTCATTGCCGACGTCGAACAAAAGTTTCCCCTCGAATATACTTATTTTTTTTTTGCAAACGCGGCATGTTTTGGCAACCTTTTTTCGATTAGCATATGTTTTGTTGCTGGCTCAATTTCACAGAAATTTCTTCTCAGGCAAAAAGGCAAATATAACGATTACATCAGCTCTACAAAAATCCAGTTCTGTGTAAAGCCAGACTTGAACTTGAAGCCGCATGAGAACTTTTGCAAAATGTCTCTCGATCCGGTTTCCGAAATGTGTGTTATGTATATGAGTCAGCCGAAAGCATTTTTGTCGCCGGTGGAGACAACCTTGAATTGAACACCCGCACCAAACAGTTTCTGTGTCTCTGGGTACGTTTTTTCTTTCGTCTTAATATTTCTTATCATGGTGATAAGAATTGCCTACGAGCTGCGTGGTTATTATAGTACAAACAAACAAAAAAAAACTTATGCTTTTGACGTAACAACAACCGTCAATGCCAAACAAGCAGCGTTCTACGCAATCCAAATAAATGTTATTAGGCATTTGCTAAATTTAAAAAAAATATTTCGAGCACGCATCCAACAGCTGATGACGAGAGAGAGAGGGAGATGTAAACTATTTTACTCATGTGCTCTCTCCAATTGGTTTGTTCGCGTGCGCTTTGATTCATGAATACATGCATACATTTCCATAAATACATACATACATACAAATGTATGCGTATTGCGTGTGTCGCCAGTAATCGTCATCGATAACACTTTATAACGGTGCTTACTCAAGTGTGTTTCAGGTTTTACTTTCTTAGAACTGCACTTGTTCGCTCGCTCGCTCTCTCCCTTTGTTATTCACGCCCACCTTCAGATTGAGAAAAAGTATGTGTGTGTGTGTTGCTTATATCTTATTAATTGCCTTTGCTTCACATTGGGTACGTGCCAAAATGTCTACTACATGTTGTTGTTGCTGTTTGTGCTTTTGTTTTTGTATTGTGATTTATCTGTGGTTGCAGTTTCTCTTTTCTTTTCTACTTTTTTTGTTTTTTTTTTGGTTTGTAAAGAATGTTTCGCGTATCAAAGCGCGTGGCATATTGAGACGAATGGCAATTAAAGCAAATTGTTTTGTCCATGGCATCCGGCAGCGAATCAATTGAAATGTCACGTGGGCCGAGTGGGTTGAAGAAGAATCATCTAAAATGCGCTCAATTAACATGCATATGTTTTTATTTTGTATCACTTTAATTGCAGTTGCAGCAGCCGCATTGCAATTGACACAAGAAGACACCGAGTGTTGTAAAGTTCGAGAAAAGCAAAAAATCAGCAAAACTGCCGCGACCATTGTACAAGATTCGCTGCGATGGCAACTTCATCGATAATCGCCAATAACACCAGCAACACAATTAACGCGGGCTCCGCTGCCGCTGCCGTCAACGCTGCCACCGCCGCTGCCGTTGTAGTCACATCGACACTGAGCACAAGGAAACGCACCTACGAGACAGCGATTGCCATGCCCGCCATGGACTCCAAGCACCAGACGCTGACAACAACAACATCAACGACCTCATCAACCTCACGCACCTCACCGAAAGCATCGAAAGCAACATCGAGCAGCAGCCTCGACGAGGTGGTACTGGACATTGCCGAGGAGCCACAGGCAGCAACCACATTGCGCGATTGCACGCGCACAATCTCACAGAGCGATGCCGATGACGGCAACGAGGCGGCCACCTCACCCGACGACATCCTGCCATCCTCTGCCTCCGCTTCGACAGCAGCAGTTGCGATGGGTGATTATCATCTCAATGGCTTGGGCGCCAGTGCCAAGCGTCAATATGTCCCACGTCCCCAAACACCTGCCGAATTGGCGGCGGCGGCGTCGTTAAACAGCCGTCAAACGTTCTACAGCAGCAGCGGCACAAGCGATTTAGCGGTAAGTTTACTATCACGTTTATATACTAAATAGTATATATGGTATAAAGAAAGTTTACTATCAAATTTATATACTAAATAGTATATATATATAGTATAAAGAAAGTTTACTATCAAATTTATATACAACATATATTATACTAAATAGTATATATAGTATAAAGTAAGTTTGCTATCAAATTTATATACTAAATAGTATGTATAGTATAAAGAAAGTTTACTATCAAATTTATATACAACATATATTATACTAAATAGTATATATAGTATAAAGTAAGTTTGCTATCAAATTTATATACTAAATAGTATATATAGTATAAAGAAAGTTTACTATCAAATTTATATACTAAATAGTATATATAGTATAAAGAAAGTTTATTATCAAATTTATATACTATTTAGTATATATAGTATAACAAGAAAGTTTACTATCAAATTTATATACTACATATATTATACTAAATAGTATATATAGTATAAAGAAAGTTTACTATCTAATTTATATACTACATATGTATATTATACTAGATATTATATATCGTATAAAGTAAGTTTGCTATCAAATTTATATACTAAATAGTATATATAGTATAAAGTAAGTTTACTATCAAATTTATATACTAAATAGTTTATATAGTATAAAGTATGTTTTCTATCAAATTTATATACTAAATAGTATATATAGTATAAATACCGAAATGTCTTTGCCACAAGGTCAGCAAGAAATCAATTGCATCATCGGTTGTGGTGTGAAATTCGGTTTTTGTGGAGGGGAAAGGTGGAAAGTTTTACATGTTAGTCTCTGGAATATATTCGGAACACAAACTGCGTAGTTGCAAAATGGCAATATATAGAAAAATTCATTTGCTGAGACACGATAAATTTAATTTAGAGGCATTAGTGCAGCAATTGCGAACGGATGAAATCATTTCCAGCGTCCGAAAACAAGTATATGAACTCATTAAAGTTAGTCGATGATACATAATTCATATATAACATCATACGATATAGTCAGTTCTTTATTTATCAGGGAAAGTATTCATTTGGCAAACACATATACAATGACTACGTCAAAATAGGACTGATAATAGTAGCAAAATTAGTAATCGCATATAGAACAGAAGCAATTGTTGTTACTCAATAGAAATGAGTGTGCAAGCATTACAAGGAAATTCATTAAAAGTTTAGTACAATTAAAAGCTCTGTAACCTAAAGCAGTTTTAATGGCAGTACAATTTACGATTAAAGCGGTAGAAAAGGGAGAATGTAACAGCTGTGTTATATAAATCATTAAGGTTGTAGCTGTAACTTTAATTAATTTTGCACAGCTTGGGACAGAAAATCAAAGCTGCGACTAACAGATTAATCATTGCAGATTAAAGATGATAGATTGTTCCTAGAAACTTGCGTATATAACAACTTAAAGCCTTATAATCCTAGCTGTCATTTTAGACTTTTGTCTAAATAAGATGGAATACTCTTTTAAATGTTTTTAAGGGTAAAGAAATCAAGTATAGGAAGTCGTAGTAGCTATATATAACGGCATAATCACTTTTTCTTATAGCCCACAAGATTGGGTCATTCCCAAATTAAAAAGTTAATGGCACGGAAAACGTAAACAATAAATGAACGAAGAATAAAAGGAATTTCTTGAAAAGGCAAAACCGTAAAAGTTGGCAAAAACTAAAACATTACTCATGGTTTTATATTAGGTTGTATTAGCTGTTAACTGGGGAATCTTATATGAAAACTTAAAGTTTACAATAATAATAATAATTTAGAGTTATGGAACGATTAAATAGGAATAAATCATGTTAAATATACACACGATTTATTCTCCTTTAATCAATTTAGAATTTATTCTCATTCTATCGCTGCAAAAATCAGTGAATATCCCAATTTGAATTGGCATAATTTCCGCAGAATTTATCTATTATTCTTTTCGGAAGAATATATAATACATACATACGCATTCTCCAAGGTGTTGGTCATTCGACCGTAAAATGATTTCCCCGTATTCAGTTTAACAAACACAAAATTTATAAGCCAAATATTATATATATTTTAATTCGCTGTCACATGCCTGTTTCATTTGAATTTATGGTTTTTGAACATGTTTAACTGTTACTGTTTAAAATTAGCTATTAACTTGTGACAAAAAAAACTGCAAATGTTTTAAAATTGAATTTAATTATATATATTTTAATGCCAGGGTAGTTGCTAGTCGGTGTTGTTCGAATGTTTTTCCTATTGTCCATTAATGTTAATTCGATACTTTTTTTTTGGCAATCTAATTGTAATGTTTGCGATGTTTGACGCTTTGATTGGCGTCAGTCGCGTTTTATTGGATGAGACGTTAACTGGGCGAGTGGAGGTTCAGTGATTGTTCAGTTAGTTGGATCGCATCGTATGATATCGCGCCTCGTGCCAAGTCGTGCGACTATTTTCTTCCTATTTATAATCTTGCTCAATTTGTGGCAATTGAAATTTGTTGTAGGAGAAAAAGCAAAAGCAGCAACAGCAACAGCAAGCAAACACAACAGTCTGAGAGTTCTCTGCCAGCTTTATTGTTGTCAATTGTATTGATTTGGACACAGTTGCCGCCAATTAATTGAAGGCAGACTGCGCAATTGAATCGAGCGCCCAATCCTCGAGACAGAGACAGCGACAACGACAGCTAAAGCAAGAGGCTAAAACTCAGTGTGCTGAGCGTCTGAGCTGTCAAACTGTCGACAGTCTAATGGCTGGAGCTCAGTTATATAGTTGAGAGCAACTCGAGCAGATCGTAGACTTCTTTTCCCTCTGTGATACACCTAGAAATATATACATAGATATCTATATTTTTGTTATGTCGACAATGGACGAAACACCTCAGACAACTCCACAAATCAAAATGTTGCCATTGCACATGGATTTCAAGCAATTTGTAATAATTTATGATAATTATTGCATGTTCTATATGCTTATTAAAATGTTCATTATTTTCATTGCAGACTATTTGCAAACCGGCGCCGTTCTCCTGCGATGAGGAGGCAATTCTGGAGCGCGAACGTTGCGATTATACACACCGCATCACCTATCAGATGGCACGCTCCGGGCAGACGGGTCGCCGGGTGCGCGTCTATGCCGATGGCATCTATGATCTGTTCCATCAGGGCCATGCCAGGCAGCTGATGCAGGCCAAGAACATTTTCCCCAATGTCTATCTGATTGTCGGCGTCTGCAACGATGAGCTGACGCATCGCATGAAGGGACGCACCGTCATGAATGGCTTCGAGCGTTACGAAGGTGTTCGTCACTGTCGCTACGTCGACGAGGTTGGTTTCTATACTCAATCCTACTCTTTCGACCCTTACTAATACTTGTCTCCTCTTTGTAGATTGTGCAGAATGCTCCGTGGACGCTGTCCGATGAGTTTATCGCCGATAACAAGATTGACTTTGTTGCACACGATGACATTCCCTATGGACACGACGGTCTGGATGATATCTATGGTCCACTAAAGGCACGCGGCATGTTTGTGGCCACCGAGCGTACCGAGGGCGTTTCCACCTCGGATATTGTGGCGCGCATTGTCAAGGATTATGATCTGTATGTGCGTCGCAATCTCGCACGTGGCTACTCCGCCAAGGAGCTTAACGTGTCGTTCCTATCGGAGAAGAAGTTTCGACTGCAGAACAAGATGGATGAACTCAAATCGCGTGGCAAGCGCGAATTGACCAAAGTCAAGGGCGACATTATCACCAAGTGGGAGGAGAAATCTCGTGAATTCATTGACACATTTCTGTTGCTCTTCGGTCGCGAACGTCTCAATCACTTGTGGAACGAGTCAAAGGGCAAATTAATCCAGGCACTGAGTCCACCCGGCAGTCCGTCTGGTTCGGTTAATGGCGATGATTTGGACGCGGATGCCAACGATTCGTCCGACGAGTACTTGGAGCTGCCCACGGAATACAGCGGTGGCAGCAGTAGCTCACTGAATGGCAAGAAACAGCATTCGACGTCGTCGCTGGCGCGGCGCAGCTATCAGCAGACACGTTCAGGGGCCGCCTCCTCCTCCTCACCAGATAACTACGATAATGATGATGATGATCATGCTGCCGCCTTCGATACAGAGTTCGTTGAACGGCGCAGTAATTGAATTAGTTGGGGAAAACAAGAACAGCAACAACAACTAAACCCTTTTTAGATTTGGCTAGTCTAAAAGTTTTCACGTCTTTCTCTATCTCTCTGTCTGTCTCTTTAAGCTAATTGTATATTTATTAAATTGTTTGTTCGGTGCGAAAAAAAAAGAAAACAACTTTAAACGAAATGCAATATGGCACACACAAAGTTTGTTGTCGCCATCTCCGGCAGCACGAAAAAGAAATAATTGCAATTTTCTATAGCTGTAGCTCTAAATGGTATTTGTAATCTGTTAGCTTTAGTTTGCACTTGCACTCGCTCCTAATTAACAATTACCGATCCCAGCCCGCCTCGAGAGAGTAGCCAATTTATTAGCCAAATGGAGCCGCATTCATCATTCACAACCAACATGAAAGAAAGAAAAAAGAAAAGAAAATCCAACGCAGAAGACTCATTTTTTGTATTAAGCCTTAAAGATTGTGCGTGAAAGTAAAAGGAGCAAAATATATAGATATATTTATATTAAATTATTTCGCGTAACACCTTTAACTATAAGTTCAACAACACAACACCAACAACTAAAATACATTATTAAATAAACAACAAATACACACATTCGTATCGTCAAAAAATCCAAACAAAAACAAGAAATGAAAAAAAATATAAATGCAAAATACAGTTGCAAAAATGCTTTGTTGAATATTTTTTGAAAAATAAAATTTGAAAGCAAAATAGACTTATATTTTCTATTTTATATCGTATGATTTTTAAAGGCTGTTCGAGAAGTATTATTAAAGCTAATGAGTACGTGTGGAAATACATGTCCAAAGAGCTGTCGATTTGACTATTTGATTGATTCCCAGGGATTCAAATGAGCTTTGGAATACTACGCTTGATAAGGCTTGGCCTGCCAGCAGCAATTACTCATAGTGAATCGACTAGATTATTATCAAATAATAAGCAGCGCATGAGTATTGCAACATATAAATAAATTATACAATTGTTTTGTGTGGGTGCAGAAATGCAATCAACCAGAAAACACGGAAATTCCATTCTATTTCTTGCTTATTTGATTATTCCCATAACAGATATTTCATTGTGCATTTTGCTATGCTCTCTGCCTTTATTGGAGTATATATTGTTTGTTATATAATAATGCAATTACATATGAGTGTGGATTAATTAAATAAAAAGAAAACTTGATTTATCTGGTTAATGTTATTCGCAATAACGTTGTAATAGCAATGTTCGATCTAAACAAAAATTTCCCTTTTCAATATGCATATTTGTGTGTGTGTAAAATAAAAGTATTTCTTTAAGGAGCTCGGTTCATGCCGACTGCAAATAATGGTACCATCTTCTTGCCCTTCTTTTGCTTCTTATTGGCAGCGGTAGCATCTGCAGCAGCAGCTGGATTCGGTTTGCCACCGCCACGCTGTTTCTGCTGACCCAACGCGCCGACAAGTAATTCACCCAATGCCCAAGGTCCGACAGCACGCAATTCATTGCCCTCATCCAGGGTGGGACGACTAGCAGCTGCAGCAGCGGTAGCTCTCGGTGGTGGCGGAGCAGCGCGTCCCCAAGCGCCCACCTGGAACTCCGGTGAACTGTGGCGCAAGCCCGAGGAGGTGCTTGGCGAGGCGTTGCCAATGCTGGGCCACAGCTCCTGTTTGGGACTGGCAGCCACACTGGCGTACCTTATGCCGCTTGGCTCGGCAATAGAGATGGGCATTGAACCGCGTGGTGCTGGCAAATGCTCCTCAAAGCCACACTAAAATAAGAATCAATATTAACTGAAGATCTACTCATATTGTAGACTTGTGACTCACAGTGGGAAACTCATGCGTAGAGCTTAGATTCAAATTGGCTGCACTGGCAATAAGTTTGCCCATCTGACGATCATTGATCTCGTTGATGTGCTGCTCGCGCTTACGCTCTTCACGCTCACGACGCTGACGTTCCTTCTTGCGATGCAACAGATCATCTAAATGATGTATTTAAAAATTATTTAAGATACTTATTCAAAGACACTTTGAACTTACCCTTGAACAGCTTAAGAATGCTGTTGGATATAGTGGGAGGCTGCAGATCCACTTCGACCACAGCAAACTGACATGTGAGTGGTAAATGACCCAAGCAAGTGAATTTACGGCGATGCTCTTCATCCATGGAGTGATGCTCCTTCTGTAATATCTGCCCAGCAATCAGCACTGGAGCCAGATCCAAGGTGCCATAGCAGGCTTGCAGCATTTTAACATTCAATGGATGCAAATAGATGTTTTGACCGTCGTTCGATTGATAAAAATAATAATATTTGTTGGTGTTAATGGTGTTGATGTTGCAGGAGCTGCTGCTGTTGGACGACACAGATGCATTATCGGGTTTCTCATCAATATCCGGTGTCTTGGGCTGTTGCTCTTCCTCCGCCACCTGCGGCAATGTTGGTTGCTGCGGCTGTTGCTCCTCCGGCTCCAAACCAAGTTTTTCGCTGCGTTCGTTAAGCGTGACCAACGCCTGCTGTATGAATACATCCTCCGGACAGGATACATCGGATTCGGCCAAAAGTTCGCGACGCTCTCGTTCAATAATAGCAGCCACATCAGTGCGCTTGGCTATCAAAAACTTTGAGAAACGTTTAGCATCATCCAGCGAACTCAATAGCGGAAAGCGTTCATGCTCAAGAGCAGTTGCTGCTGTTGCACAGCTCTCAATGTACATGGAGCCCTTGCGACGACGCATCAACTGAAAGCTGATGGTATTGCTCACATTCATTGCCTGCTGCTGTTCGATAGTGCAACTCTTCAGATCTGCTGCATGGATAGCATCATAGCAGATGGGACACTTGCGCCAGGTCTTGTCACTCAACGAGAGATAATGCAGCAAACAGGGCCAACAGTAAGCATGACCACAACGTGTTAACTTGGCCGCCACTGGTGGATAGAGGCAAATGGGACACTGGGTCTCCTCGGTCGTATGGATGTTGATCTGTTCAATCAGTTGCCAATCGATAAGCGCATCGGGCGAGCCATTGACCTGTGCCTTGGCACTGCTGCGAATGACAAACTGAAAGTTAGCCTGCAGGAACTGCTCCTTGTTGTAGCGCGGCTGACGCCGAGAGACAGCGCCACCATGGCCAGTGCCATGCCAATCCCCTGGCGACTCGCGTGGCACACAGTGAAAGTTCAACAGATGGTTCAGATTCTGCTTCTTGCTGCCGTGAGCATACACAGAGTTTAATTCGTAGTCAAGATCACCGCTACGCATGTAGCCGGCGCCCGAGGCTGCTAGTCCGGCGCCGCCATTAGCGTAATCCGCATCTGCGCCTGCATAGCCATCGCCATAGCCTGATCCGTTGCCATTACCATTGCCACCGTAGCCGCCGTTGCGGGCACGTGGACGTTTGTCCACATTAACGCGTAGTTTTGCCGACTGCTGTTGTTGTTGCTGCTGCTGTGGTTGCTTAACGTTGCGTTGTTGTTGCTCGTTCCGTGGTGTGGGAAGTTGCTCCCGACGTCGTGAATTGCGTGTCTTGTTATTGTTGACATGCAAATCTACAGAAGAGAATACAATATCGATACATCGATGACAAATAGTAAAACAATGTGTACCCACCACTTGATGATTTGCGTTGAGCTTCAGCAGATGATTTGTTTGTGCGCTGCTGTTGCTGCTTCTTGTTGTTGTTGTCCATTATAGTTATTTTTGGCTGCGCTAAGACCGCAGAGGTTGATGGGAAGATGAGTAGAGGAGGAAGAGGATGTTGTTTGTTGTTGCTTTTGCTGCGAATTGACGACAGCAAATTGCGTCTCGCGTTGGTGTTTGTCTCCACACGGAGTCCGTTGCACGATTATATTTTGTTGAGGATTCATCTTTACTGAGCCATGATTATTAACAAATATACCCAGAAATAATACTTGCGTAATATTTCCAAAAGGTTCTGCTAGTTAGTGTCGCTTCGAAAAAATCGAAAATTAAATCGTCGGAAAGTACTCGGAATCGGTACTTGCAGCTGTCTTATAAGACTTTTTGTTGTTGCCTTTTAGTTCACGTTCACTTCTATTTGATTGGTTGTCTGCTTTGAATAATGTACTTGTATTGGTATTGGTGTCTACGAATGTCCAAAGGTGTGACGACTGCGTTTTTCACAATGCGTAAATTGCCGAATAGGGGGCTCGATTTCGATTTCAGCTTGTCCAATGCACGCGCACAGGGTTCAATTGTTCACAAATTGACGGGGGAGATATTCTCTATATATTGAAAGCAACTAATTTTGATATAAAAACCAAAAAAGCCTTGATTGGAAAAATCAGCATCCGTGCTGACCTATGAAAAACAGTGTGACCACCTGCGCTAAACGTCCAAGAGTGACCAAACGCGGGGACAAGGCGCTCATTTTCATTGCGGGTACTGCCAACCGTTTTTAAAGTATAGTAATTTGGTAACTATTTAATACTATAACCATTAACCAAATATTATTATTTGGTTCGTGCTATAACCTAATAGATAATTAGTTCACGTATTTACATCGTGAAGACCTATCATAAATTACAAATCGAAGAACTATTCATATTAAAACCGTCGATAGTATCGCACCAATTCTACTCAAAAACAGGGATGCCAAATTCTAAAAACTATTGTGAATGGAAATGTTATGATCACAGTGACAAAGGTGGCAAACATTAAGAAACTATTAATATAAACAATTTTTTGTTTTAATGTTTTGTTTCGAATTTGACGTTAGTTACAAATTACTGTTAATTTAAGTTAAATTTATCCTCAAAATTGTGAAACTGGTTTTTGCAGATTACTGTTATAAATTTTCGCTGTTAATAACAGTGCAGCTGTTAATAACATTTTACGGCACTGCAAAATGGCATCGTCTTCTTCTTAGCAAATTGTTTTGTTTGGGGTTTGAGGCCAGACAGTCAGAGACCCATTAATTTTAAACAAAGGACCACGTTTCAGGACATTCATCCCGAGGTCAACAAGCAGCAGCAGCAGCAGACGACGGTCAAGTGAAAGTTTCCCAGCTTAGTCGCATTTCAAGAGCAGTCGCGACCAGACATGAATAAGCGCAACAACGTGAGTGTATCCCAAAAAGCACAAAGACGAATATAATTGATACACAATTAAATGCAAACTGAAAAAATGCACAATTTCTTTTTTGCAGATTCGGCTGCCGCCGGAGGTGAATCGGCTCCTATACGTGCGCAATTTACCATATAAAATCACATCGGACGAGATGTACGATATATTCGGCAAGTTCGGTGCCATACGTCAAATTCGCGTGTAAGTTGTCAATTTAATTGATTATGAATTAATTGCAATTACTTACTATGTATACATACGTGTATTTGCATTTTTATTTGTGCAGTGGCAACACACCCGAGACACGCGGCACCGCCTTTGTTGTCTACGAAGACATCTTCGATGCGAAGAACGCCTGCGATCATTTATCCGGTTTCAATGTGTGCAATCGTTACCTTGTCGTCCTCTATTATCAGTCCAACAAGGCGTTCAAGCGCGTGGATGTGGACAAGAAACAGGATGAGCTCAACAACATTAAATCCAAGTACAATCTAAAGACTCCGGAGGCACCCTAAGGCACCACAAAAAATGTTCGCTTACGCTACAAACTTTCCTCAACAAATTTTACTTTTGTAACTTTTTTGCTATCTACTTGTAGAGTTTTTTCCAAAAGATTTTTGTATCATCAATTAAACATCATCACATCATCCACACTCATCTCAACCACCAAAAAACATCATCATGCATCTTTGCTGAAGTTTTGAATATTTCACAATCATTGCCAAACCGAAGTATTCGAAATGCAGCAGGAAAAAACCAACATAAAAACACATTCATAAAAATAACAAGCAAGTAAAAGTAAAAAAAAATGGTAAAATAAAATTAGAAATTGAGTTTTGTCTTGTTTTTTTTATTGATTTAAAGCGTTAGTTGCAGATAAAACGTGGAATTGAAAAGCTTTATCTATTTCAAAGGTATTAAAACTATTAACAATATAACCCACAATTACAGCTTCCACCTAGGAAGTCTCTAGTACTCTTCCACCTCCACCTCGTCATCATCTCTGAGCATTGCTGCAGCCGCCGCTTGATACTGTTCGTAGGTGTTGAGTTGCTTCTCCAGCTGACGCTGTTTGGCCAACTGCTCCAGCTCCTCTTCGGCTGCCTCGGCAATCTTCTGACGCATCGCGGCCTCATTGCGACGTTTCTCACATTTCTGTAGTTCCTTTTGGCGGCACTTCTCGGTGATTTGCTTCGGCAATTTCTCCGGTTTCGCTGGCTTCTCTTCGTGCACCTTCTGGTGGCGTATCAAGGCGGCCTCCTGACGAAAATTCGTGCCACAAGTTTTGCAAGCATACGGTTTCTCTCCGGTGTGTATCCATTCGTGCTGCTTCAGCGATTGGGAGTTGGCAAAGCGTTTGGCACAGAAGCGACACTCAAATTCCCTGACCTTCTCATGCACGCTCTTGTAATGACGCTTCATGTTGCCCAGATTGTTAAATCCCTGATTGCAGACGGGACAGTAGTGCAGGCCGCTCTCTTTTGGAGATGTCGGATTTGACGGCAATAAAACATCTGGTATGGGATTGACAACGGTGCCTGCAAGCTGTGAGATGTCTACGCGTTCCACACGTCGTGGATCACGCGGTATGGTGGCCACCGATTCGGCACACACCTTAAGCAGCAGTTGATCTTCCGTATTGTCATCACATTCCGGCTGTCGCTGGCGATATGTTTCAAGCGCTTGCTCAGCGCTCTTCTCGTGTATCTTCAGATGCTTCGTCAGGCTCTCGGTGTACAAGAACTTCTTGCCACACACCTTGCACTCGCAACGCTTCTCCCCGGTGTGGGTCATCTCGTGTATCTTACATGCGTGCGACTTGCCAAACGTCTTGCCACAATACTGACACGCATAGTCGCGTATCTTCTCGTGCACAGTCTTCACATGATTGTCGAGCGCACGCTTCGTGTGAGTGGCATGATCGCATACTTCGCACTTGAACATCTTCTCCTGCGTGTGCGTCAACATGTGTTTGCTCCACTCCTGGCGAGTGGTCTTACCCACGCCACAATAGGGACACACATGGTTCTTGATGCCCGCGTGCCGCAGAAGGTGATTCTTCAACGCGCTATTGAAGTGAAAGGCCTTGCCGCAAATGTTGCAAGGATACGGCAGCTGCTGTCCGGTGTGCTTAAACTTGTGCTTCTTAAATGCCACCGGACAGCGGAAAAGAAGACCGCATTCACTGCACATCTGCTCAACGCGGGGCTCACTGGCCCGGGTCATATTGTGTACCTTCTTCAGATGAATCGTGAGCAGTCGGAGGCGGGGAAACACCAGCGTACAACTTTCAACAGTGCAGGGTATTTCCTTAGCGCACTGCATGTGCGCATAGTCCACATGGAGACGCAGTGCTGCCGGTGTGGTGAAGCCTTTCTGGCATCGTTCAATGCTGCATTGATACGGCAGCAATCCGTTGTGATGCTTCATATGCTCATCGTAGTTAGACTGCTTCTTGTATGTCTGTCCACAAATTTTGCAGGTGAATCGCTTACTTCCTAGCAGGGATTTCTTGGTCAGTGTTTCGGAGGGCAGCAAGCGTTGTGCCAAGGGCACATCATCCTCGGGGGACGTTGTTGAAGCACCGTCATCTTTGTCCACATGCTCCAGCAGTTTAAACACATCCTCTTCGTTGCCAACTAGCTCGAGATTATGATGCGTCAGCGGATCAAATTCTGTGTTGCTGTTACTGAGCTCCTCATCCTTGATTAGCAGCTCCGCCTCATTGCTGGAAGAAGCCACTGGCAGCGGCTCCAACAGATCGATGCTGTTGTTGGGCGAAATCACTTTGGTGGCGACCATTTCTTTGAAACGCTGCAGCGAGGCCACGCACTGGTTTTTAAAGTCATGAAGATCATTGAGGCGGGCATAACAACTGGCACACAGTTGCCTGGGATAGCCATCCTGGACATCGACCAGTAAAGATGTGCAAAGAGTGAAGGTCTCGGCGAGATCTGGTAGCACAAACAGATCGTAGATGGGGCAGCCGTCGAGGTTGTCGAGGCAACCGCGGCATAGTGAGTTCACCGATGTTGGGCTGCTGACTGTGCTCATGTCCAGAAATTAAAACACAGGCAAATCCAAGCTTAACAACAATTTTCTAATTCGCTTTGCACAAGTATTTTAAGCGTTTTAACAAGTATCGATAAACGTTAGTTGATACTTGCGGCATCGATAGTTGACGCATAGACAAAAACATTTCCATTTGATGTTTGACTACTGATAATATCAATTTATTTGCTTTTGCTGTAAAATATAGAAGAAGAAAAACAAAAACATTGTAGTAAACATAAATCGATATTTAGTAATGCGCGATAGTGGGTATGAGTGTCTATCGATAAGTAGCGCATATGCAAATGAGTATCTGTATCCGATAGATGTACTCGTTCTAGTTGGCTGACGAGTATACCAATTTTTTCGTGTCAATATTGTTTTTTTTTTTGTATTACTGCTGGGAAAACACAACTCAAAAAGCAAAGACTTTGCGAACGCCTTGCAATAAATCCCAATCAATCGCAACACGATGGACGTGGCGAGAACGTATTCCATACACACGCTGTGTCGCATTTGCCTCAATCTGCTGCAGAACGATGCTGCCTATGATTTATATATGGTGCCTGGTCTGGCCAAAAAACTATGTCTATGCACTTCGCTGTCGGTGGAGCAGAACGATGGCTTCCCCAAGAATCTGTGCACCAACTGCTATACGCGGCTCAACGATATGCACGACTTTCAAAAACTCTGCGTCGATTCGGTGCAAAAGTTTCAGGATATGGTCGCCAGCAACGCCTTCACTTGCCAATCCAATTTCGATGTGCTGGACCCAAGTACGGCGACACATGATCTGCCCAACGAGGATGAGGATCACATTAATTTCGATCCGCTGTTAAATCACAAAATGGAGCTAATCGAAAACGAGGAGGATGTGTTCAAAATGCTCGAAGATTGCGACAAGGAGGCGGAGGAGGTGGAAAAGGAAGTGAAGCAAGATAAAAAGATGAAAGAAATCAAAGAGCCCATTACCATCAACATGTTCAACGAGGACTCATCGTCCATAGAGAGCGGCAACGACAACGATCGCGATATTGACTTTGAGCCGAACAGTAGTGACGATGACATTCCCCTGGCCCAAAGGATGCGCAGTAAAACCACCGCCACAAAGAGCACAAGAGCAGCCAAGTCGCAAGCCAAGCCTAAAAAGAAAACTAAACCCGAAGAAGATGATGAGTTTAGCACTTCATCATCATCCGACGATGACGACGACGACGATGATGATGATGAAGAGGGAGGCGGCAAGCGAGATAAGCCCAAACGCAAACGCATTCCAGCGGCTGAGCGGCATCTGCATCGCATCATCGACTGTCACATCTGTCATCAAAAGTTCAAGAAGGCCATACGCTATGAGGAGCACATGAAATACCACAACGATTTGTTGCCCTTCCAGTGCAAAGTGGAGAGCTGCAAGAAGGGCTTCACCACCGCCAATGGACTGCGCATACATGTGGATCACGCCCACACGGAGCTGTCCGAAGTGCATGCCTGCAGCGTCGAGGGCTGTGGCAAGACATTCCCACGCGTCCGTCTGCTCACCTTCCACATGAAAAAGGTGCACAACATTTCCAAGTCTGCGGCACCATTGCGCGACTTTCCCTGCACCGAATGCGACACCGTGTTCCGTTGTCCCACAGCGCTCAAAAAGCACATGTACAAGCACACGGGCGAAGAGCTGCCATATCCATGTAACATCTGCGGTAAGCGTTTTGTCATCAACAGCGCACTCAGGGATCATCTCATGCGGCATGCGGGCATTAAGAATCACGTGTGTCCATATTGTGGCGTGGGCAAGACCACGCGGCAGGAATGGAACGCTCACATCTTGACGCACACCAAGGAGAAGAAGTTCAAGTGCCGACAGTGTGATCATGCCTCGCACAACAAACAGGCGCTATCGAATCACGTCAAGGTTGTGCATATGAAGATCAAGAACTTTGCCTGTCAATACTGTGGCAAGACCTTTGGCAAGTCGCATGCCTGCAAGGTGCACGAACGCACGCACACTGGCGAAAAGTGTTGTGAGTGCAAGATCTGTGGCAAGATCTTCCTGTGCGAGAAGAGTCTGACGAAGCATCTGAAAACGCACGAGAAACGCGATTTGCCACCCGTCGATATGCATCGGCCACTCAACATTCCGCTGCCAGGTGCTCATCAGATGCCAGAACACATGCAGGGAGATGGAATGATGGGTGGCCAGCATGTGGCCGACGATCTGCTCAAAGCTTGTGGCGGCGGGCCCGCCCCAGGCATGCCAGGCATTGGCGTTGGCGTAGGAGTCGGAGTCGGACCAGGCATTCCCGCGAAGCCGAAGAACTCGCGGCGTGTGCAACGCGTGGATATCTCACAACTAGCGGGCACATCAGTTAATCCAATACCTTCCGTTTCGGTGCCATCGTGGTCGCCGCAGGTGAACTTCACCAAGAAAGAGGGCCAGCACATTTGTCCGGGCTGCGGGCGTGGCTTCAACAACATCGGCAATATGAAACTCCACTATAAGATCATACACGAGAAGGTCAAGGATTTCGCCTGTCGTTTCTGTCCGAAGCGTTTCTCTAAGGCTCAAATTTTACGCCATCATGAATGGATTCATACGGGCGAAAAGCCCTTCGAGTGCAAGATATGTGGCAAGCATTTCCGTCAGGAGACGGCGCTGAAGAAGCACATCAAGACACACGACAAGCCCAACAGACGCAATTACATCCCAGAGAAGGTGACGGAGGCGCCGACAACGTTTCACAAAATCGAGCCGCGTGAAATCGATCGTGAGCCAAGGAACTATGAACAGTATCAGGATCCGGCCGCTGAGCGTGCTGCGGCCACAGCTGAGTTGCTGGCCCATCAGATCGAGGAGAACGAGGCAAAACGTAAGGCGGATATTGAGCGGCGAAAGATTCAGGAAGCCGCCTGTGAGCAGCTGAATAAACTGCAGAAGCAGCAAGAAATCGAGAAGGCAACGACATCCTATGATGGTTACTATGCACAAAAGGCTCAAGCCGAGGGCATCAGTGTCGATGCCCTCAAGATCGATCATGTGTAGATGAGAAGAATGTGCTTCACTGTTTTACACTCACACACTCACACACACAAACACACAACCAACCCCAGCAATATTTTTTAAATATACATATATGTAGTTATAATATTTTTTACAGTCTTTCTCCCCCCCCGTCAGTACACAAAACACAACAGAGTCCCCTCAGTAATTAAGTACACCATTGATCTGTACCCTCGAATTGCTCCAAAACTAAACTAACATGTATTGTAACACAATATTAATTTTACTATACATATAACATATGTACGTATTTCTGTTGTCTATGTAACTGGATGGCATCTATTGCTTAATTAGAATAATGACTTCATATTACATACATTTCAAATTTCTATTTGTTTCATTTTCTAGTCAAAATTGTAAACTATTTGGGAGGAATATACGAAAGATCTAAATTTTAGATTGGGAACTTTTTTCTTAACAAAAAGTGTGGGTTATTTTATAGTAATTTATACAAAGTTTAAGAAAAGGGAAAATTATATTTACAATAATTTCAAACTAATCCTTTTCTTTTTTAAACGATAGTAACAACAATACTTAGAAAAGTTTTATTCAGCTTTCAAGAAAATCCAGTTCTTTTAACTATTGTTGGGGTAACGAAAAAATCTCATTTTTAACTACATTTTTTATTTACAACTTTAAATATAAATATATGATCTTATTCTTGTTAAAGACAGTTATAATAGGAACTACTTGTCCATGAATTGGTATTAAAAAAAAAAAGGAAATCCATTACGTTTAACATAAATTTAATAATTCATACACGCGATCTATTTCGTTTTTGAAGAAATTTTTAAACTATATTCTTTATAAAAAAATATGTAGGTACAGTTTGGGGCAAAAGAAATCCATGTTTTCTTACCAAATCTGTAATTTAATATGTAGTTCGTATATAATAAGGCGATGAATAGGTGAATTATATTGAAACATAGATTGGGACATTGAAAAAAGTTTTTTGTAACCCAAATGGAAATTTACGCCCTTAGAAATCTAAACTTGTAAAACAATGTATTTTTCCTATTGGGACCCATGGAAAACACAATTTGAGAAGTATTGTACTTTTGCATAAAAGAAAACTTTGGCCATAAAGAAAAACATCCACCAAAAAACAATGGATTGCTCTCTACCCAACCCAAATATTTACAATTAATTAATGATATCGCTGTGTGGTGTCTGTTTGAATACACAACAAAAACAAACCCAATATCGTAATCGAGTTAATCCATAAGATACTCAATATTCATGTACTCGCCTATCGATATATACTCGTGTATACACTTTGTGTATACACTCGTTTCGATTAGTCGATACTCGATACTGCCGCAAGTACATAAATTCTCTACGAGTCAGTTTTTGTTGGAAGAAAAGAAAAACTAGAAAGCAAGACGATTTTGGAATAATTGCGAAGCCAAAATGGATGAAGAGACCACAGTCTCAATACACACGGTGTGCCGTACATGCTTATCGAACCTAAATAACGCTGCAGCCTTCGATCTGTTTTTTGTCCCCGGCCTGGCCAAGAAATTGTGTATTTGCACTTCGTTGTCGGTGGAACAGCAGGATGGTTACCCGAAAAATCTTTGCACCACCTGCTACAACCGCCTCAATGATCTGCATGACTTTCAAAGGCAATGTGTGGAGTCCGTCGAGAAATTTAAGGATTTGGTGGTCAACAGCTGTTTCCAGCAGACGACTGAGGACAATTTCAATGTAACGAATGTGGCTGAAGAGGATTTAGATCGCAGTACCTTTGACCCATTGCTGAATAGCAAACTGGAAATCGAGAATGAAGAGGATGTGTTTAAGATGATCGAAGATGTGGACAAGGAGTCGGAGGATGATGAGCAGCAACAGGAGCAGCCGGAAGAATTCGATGACTTTGACAATGATGACGATGAAGGGGACGCAGACTTTCAGGCTGATAGCAGCGACTCGCAGGACTCGGTGCCCCTCTCGCGACGCTTTGCAGCTAAGGCAACTAAGGAAACTAAACAAACCAAGCCCAAGAACAAAAAGAAAAAGAAGGAATCATCTTCCTCGGCCAGCGACACGGAAGACGAGGAGGAAGAGGCTAAACCCAAAAAGAAACGCAAGCGTACGCCGGCCTCCGAAGTGGGCAGTCGCAGTCTGCTCCAGTGCCACATTTGCCAGCAGAAGTTCAAGATGGCTTCGCGCTTTGAAGAGCACATGAAATTCCACAACGACAAGCTACCCTTCCAGTGTCCCGTGGAGAGCTGCAAAAAGGGTTTCACCTCGACCACCGGGCAGCGTCATCACATGGAGCACACACATCCGGAACTGTGTAAACTACACAAGTGCACTGTCGATGGTTGCGACAAGGAATTCCCACAGACTCGCATGCTCACCCAACATCTGCGCAAGGAACACAACATTGCCAAACCCGAGATACATCCATGCTCCGAGTGTGACAAGGTCTTCCGTTGCCCCACGGCTCTCAAGAAGCACATGTACAAGCATACGGGCGAGGAGCTGCCCATTTCGTGCAACATCTGCGGCAAACGCTTCCACATCAATAGCGAACTGCGCGATCATTTGCTGCGCCATGCTGGCGTCAAGAATCATGTGTGTCCGTATTGTGGCGTGGGCAAGACAACGCGCCAGGAATGGAACAAACACATCTTGACACACACCAAGGAGAAGCAGTACCATTGCCGGCAATGCGACCATTCGTCGCACAACAAACAGGCGTTGTCCAATCACGTTAAAGTGGTGCACATGAAGATCAAGAACTTCGCCTGCCAATACTGTGGCAAGACGTTTGGCAAGTCGCATGCCTGTAAGCTGCATGAAAGATTGCACACGGGAGAGAACTGCAGTGAGTGCAAGATCTGTGGCAAGGTCTTTCTCTTTGAAAAGCGTCTGACCAAGCATCTCAAGACGCACGAGAAGCGCGAGGTTCCAGCAGCTTCCGGCGCAGCAAAGCCCAAAACAGATGGCGAAGATAAAAAGGACGATAGCCAAGAGCCAGCCGATGTCAAGCCGATGCCTCCACTACCAGCTAAGCCAAAGGCATCGAATCGCATCGAGCGTGTGGACATTTCTCAATTGGCCGGCACCTCTGTCAATCCCATTCCGTCGGTCTCGGTGCCATCCTGGTCGCCGCAAGTCAACTTCACCAAGAAGGAGGGTCAGCACATTTGTCCAGGCTGTGGCAAGGGCTTCAATCACATTGGCAACATGAAACTCCACTATAAGGTCGTGCACGAAAAGATCAAGGATTTCGCCTGTCGCTATTGCCCGAAGCGCTTTGGCAAAGCGCAATATCTGCAGCATCACGAGTACACACACACCGGAGAGAAGCCGTATGGCTGTAAGATTTGCGACAGGCATTTCAGCCACGGCTCCTCATTGAGGAAGCACATGCAATCGCATAATAAGCCGCCCAAGGAGCCGAAGCCACCGAAACCACAACCCAAGTCCACAGAGCCGCCAACGCCACGTGTAAAACTGAATAGACAACCAACCAAGATCTATGAGCAGTATCAGGATCCAGCTGCCGAGCGAGCAGCTGCCAGAGCTGAACTTATTGCCCAACAACAGGATGAACATGAAGTGAAACGCAAGGCTGCGGAAAAGACGCGCAAGATTCAGGAGGCTGCTTGTGAGCAGCTGCAAGAATTGCAGCAACAGCAGCTCATCGACAAGATCTCCAGCGATTGCTTCACCGAAGTCAACTATGAAGATGCACAGAAGGTTGAGGCCCTCAAAGAGGATCCCGCTTAAGTTACAGCAAATTCATTAATTTATAATTATTTCTAAGCAAGCATCTGTACAAATATTCGTTGTCCACGTACAATATTAATTTACCTACACATATAAAATGGTATTTTTTTTGTAAAGTTTATTCTAATGCAGAGGACAACTTTTTTCATCAGTAAAGAGAAAAATAATTCCTTCGGTATATTTACTTTCAAAAATCATTCTTTAGTAATAAAAAAATTAATTTCTCTATGTTGCAACAATATCTGCAAAGAAGGAATTCATATGATGAGCTTCATAAATGATTTCTAAGTTTGTGGTATTTTTCAGTTAAGTTTAAATTTTAGCTAAAAAAAGAAATCTTATTAGTAAAGATTATGGTTTATAGTTTATGAAATTGCTTGTAATTTAATTTAACCAAATTATTCCTACGTCAATTTTATAACATCATTTACAGTGATTACGTTCCCGACAAATGTGAAGTACATAGTATGTACACAGTATGTATGTACATATGTACATAGTATGTATGTACACTGTGAATGTGTGTGTACGTCAATGATAAAAGGGGCGTTACCAGTGTGTTTGTGTGTGTATTTGTGTGTGTGTTTGGATCCTTGCATGTTTGTGTGTGTGTGCTGCGACAACGCTGATAAAACACGTATAAACGTATTGTTAGCTTTTATAATTTATCACGACCTCAACTAAGCACCGCTCTCTGGTGAGAAACCTGTCAGAATTGTGTGAGCGTCATTATTCATGTCAACTCCTCTGGCGTCTGGTCCTCTCTCTCCCTCATTCTCTTCCTGTCTCTCCCTCTTTCTCTCTCTCTCTCTCTCTATCCCTTTTTGTGTGTGGCCAAAATTAAAAGACAGCTAAGGAGAAATTTACGATGGCTTTTTAAAATGAAGCTCGACTTGTGCGACATGTTAATTAACGCTGCTTAAAAGCAGATAAAACAAAAGTTTCAAACAATCACAATAAGCAACATGATAAATATATAATCAGCATCGAGCAGAGGCTGCGCTGCGAAAACGAAAACGAAAAAAAAAAACGAAAATAATAAAAAGGAAAGTCGACTTTGAAACTGAAATCGATATTGCAATTAACTAATTAATTTTGTCAGCTCTTGAAATTGGCTGCCAAATGGCTGCGACACCTGTAAACGACAATTCAATTGAAATCTCAACTGTTGCAAGCACCCAAAAAATAAAATCAGGTACACAACAAGTACTTTGAAAGCTGCTGTGGAGTGTGCTCGACTTTGAAATACCGGTTGACCATTTAACTTAAAATCTTCTGAGAGACAGAAAGACGAAATTTGTATTTGTAGGTAAATTTTGCTTTTTATATAGTATGAAAAGTAAAATCTTCAAGTTGTTATTGTACTTCGAATTTTTAGCTTTGAAATGTTTTATTTTAAATTTTGTAATTGCGACTAACATATTTTATTGGCTCAGTTTAAACTATTTTTATGAATGTTCTTGGTGCTTCATTATTTCTTCTTCAGGCCTTAAAAGATATTTTTAATGTGCAATTGTAATGCAAATGTTTATATGTAGGCTTATATAGTATTTATTTGAAAGTTTATATGGAAGTGTACAAAATGAGTTAAGGACAGATAAACATAATTTACTACAAGCAATAAAAAGACGCTTTATAAATTTATTTTAATAGAATATAATAAATTAATAAAAAAATAACTCAAACAAAGTATTCAAATCGATTTTAAAGTCCCTCACAGGTAAGTATATGCAATGCACTTAAGTTAAATCTCAGAAATGTAGTACGTAACATATTTAAACAAAGATCTGATGCCTCAAAATTATAGATCCAAATAGGTAAATTTATGCAATTCACATTTACAATGTAATTATAATAAAAATTTGTGTAAGCTTATATATTTTTAAGGGTTAAAATTTAATGCACTTAAGTTACATCTTAAAAATTTAACATAAAACATAGAAATATGCAATACTCGTATATCAATATAGGTAAATATATGCAATTCACTTAAGTTAAACGATGTCAAGCAAATTAACTTTATTTTGCGATTTAGCAAAGATTGTATGCAATTATCTTGTATGTGCAATTAAATGTAGAAGCAATTATCTTAAATGTGCAATTATGAGTAGGTGGAAATATTTGCATTTCCAATGGTCTGCAAGATACATATAACACCCTTTCAACCCTTGGGTTGACAGGTATGAGAAAAAAAGGGCAATGAAAATTGACTTTTTACGGGCAAAGCGAGGCAACTTGTGCTTTCTTTCATGGAATGTGCTGCATTTTTCGCTAATTGGCTGTGTTTTTCAATTATGTTTGGCCCAAATTCATTAGTTGGTCTATTTGTGCGTCTCTGCATGCTCAATTGCGCGACAAACAGTTCAATATTTAATTATGTGCCACAGTTACCAGTTTGCCAGTTGCCAGTTGCCAGAGTTAACCAGTTGGCAACCCAGACTCCCTGTCGAGAGCCTGAGCACTTAATTAGGTTTGCTTAAATGAAGCCACAATATGTACATTTGCTGAAAAGGAATTCATTGCTGAAAATTACGTTCTTTTTTTTTTTTGTTCATACAATTTATGCACATCAAGTATTACTCTAAAACAGCTCTGGAAATGAGCTCTTTGAGCTCAAGTTTTTTCACCCGCTGCTGCTTCGAGTGCAGCATTTCTCAAAGAAATATTGTATACTTGTACTATATACAGACTTATATATATTTACCCCCAGTACTTGAAGCAACAGAACAGCCCTCGGCTGCAGTTGCTCTGACTCTGATTCTGACTCGGATTCTGATTCTGATTGTGACTCCAGCTCTGTGGAAAGCAAATCAAACAAAATCATCAGCATCAGATTAAACAGTAGAGAAATGCTCTTGAAATGCTTTTAAAATGCTGAGCACTTTTTAGAACCTTCAAGCAAACTGTTAAATTAAAGACACTTTGCACAAGAGTAAATAATTTGTAATCATTTGCACAAAGTTCTCATTGCGCTCCCTTTTCCTTCTTTTCTTCTCCTCTTTTTTTTTTTGGGCTTTTTGTTGGTAAACGAGATATTAAAGCAAGTGTTCCAAGTAAACAGCAGAGTTTACTTAGCTCAGCTTAAGTATTCGCAAGTGCTTCCAAGGGGAGCATAAGTTTCGCTTAGATTGCAGCATTTATAATCTAAATTTGTATTTAAATTTCGTTTCATTAAGGCCTTATTCCTGCTGTAATCTCTGCTAAATGAATTTATTTCCAAAATGTTGCTGTTGTGGATATTTTGTAGATTAAAACAGGTTTGTGGGCTGAGAAACTTAACTGACATTTTTGAAATGTTTCTAGAAATTTTATAATTATCGTAAATGTCATTACTTAAATATCATTAGTATTAATTGGTGAGTAGTAATAATAAACAAAGGAAATTGATTTTTTTTTAATATTTCTAGTATTTGAATAAGATGCTGATAGTTTTTTTCGTTGTGTATAATTGTATACTAAAACTATTAAAAAGTACTAAATGTATTCGAATACCATTATTTTTCTTAATATCATAAATTTTTCATAATATGTTTTAATTTTGTGCTGAAAAAATTTATTTAAAATATTCTGAAATATACTGATATTAAAAGATCAAAGCAACTTTGTAAGCTGACAAGCTTAAATGTCTCTACTTAATTTACAATTATCTAAAATGCCATTTTATCAATATATATTTACTATAATTTAGAAAAAAAGTAATTATCAATGTAATTTATGATGTAAATATTTCGAGTAATTTAATAAATTTTCGATATAGAAAAATTGCCTTCAGGTGATTTTTAGCTTATAAACCTTTCTAATTTTAATGTATGGGTTAGTATTTTCAAACATTTTGTTTTTTGTAGGGAGTGCGAATAATAAATTGTTTTTTTTTTAAGCATCTCCTAGTTTTAAGTATTTATTATTTTAGCTTATTTCGTTTTAATATCACAGCCTTTTTCAACCACCAACCGACAACTTTAAATCATTATACTGGCCAAACTAAGAGAGGTATTCAATTTATTTGAATGTTTTAACATGAAACATATCACTTAATTTATTTTCTCACTTTTTGTTTACCATATAAAATAAATTAGAAACTAAAAAGTAAAGCTTATTTCATCCAGTTGATAATAACTAATTATAAATATGTTAAACTATGTATTTAGTACTTCGTATTGTCTCTTTCTTGGTAAATAAGTATTTCCAGGCAATAGATTACTCGAATTGTTTTATGATATCAAGGCTAATTCCCATTCTTTCACTAAGGTTAGATTTGTTGTTAATTGGACTGTATGTTTTATAAAGTTTCTACTGTTTATTTTATTAACTTTACTTTTCAACTTTTTCATAATATTTCCCACACTTTCATTTAATAAATATTTAAAAAACAATTTATTTTTTGTTGGAATATTTAGGAATGTGCAAATACATAATATAAAATGTATTCTCTTTTTTAATTTTGTAGCTTTTCTCACATTACTTTTCTAATTAATTAGGTTGTGTGTTAGTTTCTCTTTAAAAAAAATTAAAAAAAAAGGTTAGATATAATTAAAATGAATACTAATATATTTCAAAAGCACTGTTTACAAAAGCATTCAGCTTTAAAAGCATTTTTTTTTTTAATCAAACCTAAGCTGTGGATATTCAACAGATGTGTTTTGAATAAATAAAGCTAGCTTGACATACATACTTATGTATTATACTTCCTTCCTTGTTCCTGCCATAATGAAATATTGCAGTTGACCAGTCGCAATCTTTAATTAAGCTCTGCGCATCGAGTGTCCTTTAATAAGCTCTCAGCAGCCAAGCTTTATTTCTGTTTTCTTCTCCATTTTTATAATTAATGTCATCAACTCAACTTATGTACATGTGCAAGTACTTACAAGTACACGCACACATACACACACACACACACACTCACACATACGTATGTATATGAAATCATCACGTTTAATGAGGCAATGTCATTGGGAAGGCGCTTAATGCTGTCTCGAAGTCCACACACACACACAAACATACATACAAACATTCATATGTTTGTATGTGTGTGTGTATGTGTATCCACACTTGGCTTTCATCTCTTTGAATAGAACTTTTGTGCCTGTAAATTGGCTTCTTATGCTGCTCATTATGAGGCCGACAAAAATAATGGCGGGTTGTTGTTGTATATATGTTGAATATACTATATAGGATGTGTGTGAGCTGTAGCATGATATGATATACCCTCTGTGTTTTATTTATTTTTTTTTGTTTTGGCTTTTCGCCGTTATAATTACGATGAGTACAAATTATGAGTGTACCACGGTTAAATCTTTGCCTGTTCATATGCAATTAATCAAAGTGCTATACATACTTCTATATACACTGCCGTTGTAGGTGGGTCTTATTAAAAATCTTGTCGGCTGTTTTAAATCAATTATGTTGAAGCCATATGGCGACGTAGACGTCGACGTCGACGGCAGCGGTTAAGTGGTTCCGTTACTTTAAGCTCACGTACACGAAGGTTTAAACGTCAAAGCAGAGTAGACACTAATACTAATACCAATAGAATAGCACCCAGACATACGTATATGAGGATGGTACTTAAATTCTTATTTGTATGTAAATTCAAAAGGGCGGCGTATGTCCATTAAGTGGCGCTTTAATTACTTACACAAAAACGTGCCACATTTGTTGTTGAACATTTCTTTCTGCGTCTCGTTTTATTTAATGTAAAACACTTAAGAGTAAATACACTCTATGTTATGTTATGTTATGGGTAAGTAAGTCTACTATATAACTAGCATCAGTCTTGTGTAATTTGATATGGATGTGGAACTATTTGTTTGGCTTTAATCAGAGTTTGCTCACATTGCAATGGCTTAGATAGTCTGGTTTCCAATCTAAAAATAAGTACAACAAATTTTTCTATATTGATATATATTATAATATTTTCGTTGACTTACCTTTTCCCGTTAGACATATCTCACGCAGCATATCACAGTGACTGTAGAAGAACTGATGTTCGTTGAAGTGCGCTGCACAGACGGGCAGAAAGGGATCACAATCGTCGATGGCCTTGCAGGCATCGGAGATGGGCTCAAAGATGGGCAAAGCGAATACACAGAGCACGGATGCCAAACAGATCAGCAGCAAGAGTATTGAAATCTTTGTTGCGATCCCCAGCGAAGGCATATTATATTAAATGCCAGCCGAAAGTGAACTCTATTTAAATGCTTATTAATTAACGTATTCATATATAGAGTTCGGTTGTGTGTGCACAGGTGTGATAAACATATGACTTACTCTATTGTTCAGATCAGTCTATTTTTCTCTTTTCTTTTTCGTAGACGTTTCTGAGTAATAGATATATGGCAAAAACGATGCGGCTGCGTTCAGAGACAAGCGTGACAAGCGAACGAACAACTGATAACCACTGCCCAGCTTCAAAAAAATATAAATCCAACTCACTGCTGCTCGCTGCGCTCTCTCTTCATCTCTCTCTCTCTCTCTCTCTCACTCTTTCTCTCGCTGGCAGTTGCCATATGAGCTTTACAATCTCTGCCCCCTGCCAGTGCCCCCACCATAAGCTTCCCCTTTGCTGACTTGCCCCTACACCGAGAGAAACAATCGATACGTTTCGAATTGAGTCAATACGATGACTGAACAAAAGCTGTGATCAAATAGATACTTTGATGTGGATGATCAAGAAAAATGTGAATTCGGGAATAGTTTACTCAAATAATGAAAGAAAATGTATTCATTTAATGAAGAAAAAGAATAAAACCAATTTTTGGGATTTCCTTCGTTCTGATCTTAAGAGAAATAAAAACTTAAAACTGATTTTATACTTCATTACTGAATCCAAAATTAAAAAACTATATATTATTAAATATTACAAAGTGAATAAAAATTATTCATTTCACTTAGTTTTTTTGGTTCTTTTTTTATTAAACAAAAAAAAATATAATATTTCAGATTATTAATTTGTTAATTATTAATTTTGGAAATTTTTTTTATACAAAGTACAATTTTGGATCAATAGTATTTTGGAAATTTATCTTATTACTATAAAAGTCAATAAATGACACGGAATGTATTATTAATAATGATGTTTTTTAAAAAATATATATATTTTTGGATCTATTTCTTGTAAAAGATTGGTTTTTAATGTATTTTTAGAAAATAAAACTATTTACTCTATAATGTACATAATAGTACATTATATTATTAGAAATATATTTGGATTTAAAAAAAAATAAAGTTTTTTATTTCTACCTTTATTTTCTTCTGTATCTTTGTTAAGTTTTTGCATAACATTCAAATTCCACTAAATTTAAATTTATTTTTTTAAGTGTATCGAAATATCAATCATAAAGTTTACTCTGGTTTGTGATTAAAAAAATTAATCGGAAATATGTTTTTGAAATTCTAAATTTCACGCATATTGAATATGATGGTATTTGAATCAAAAATTTTTCGTTAGGTGTATGATTCCCATGACAACGGTTGATTGTGGCGCATTGTTGTAGCTGCTGCTGATGTTGCTGTTGCTGCTGCTGTTGTTACTGCTGCTGTTGTTGGCCAGTGAGACAATGATAAACATTGACTCTATGGCGCGTAGTTCGCGTTTTTCGCGGTGCTCTATTGTTTATGCTGTCGCTGTCGCAGTCGCAGTCGCTGCCTCTGCCTCGGTCGCTGCTGCCGGCATATTCAATGAATGCCGATGACGATGACGATGCCGTTGCCGTTGCTCATCTAACTGGAACACCATTTACAGCCGGATCGGAAGCGTTGCTCAGCGGAAGCGTAGCGTGCAGGTGCATTGCGGTGTTGAGCACCGCGAGCATAAAGCTCTGCTGCTGCTGCTGCTTCTGCCACCAAATACACTGCCTGCAAATGAGTATACCACATGTGGGAGACTTTTCAGCACAGTTGAAACAGCTTTTGCGGGCGGGTTTTTTTGGCTTTCTCGTGAATAAATGATCTTCATGCGTCATTGCAGTTTGCCGCTGAGTATCAAGTGATATACAGGGTGCTATAAATCTTGTGCAAAATGTTAGAAGCTGACTCACGAGTGCACAACGAGCACAACAAGTTATGCGCTGCTTAAGCGAAACCTGACAAAAATTAATTTAGATATAACTTGTCAAGCATGTAAGTTGCTAAAAATAGGTTAATAAATGTGTTGACATGTTCAAAAGTTGATCAAATTTGGGAGTATAACGGAATGCCTCGAAATTTTAAAAGTGTGATCGACTACAATAAATTTGAATTTTGGAAATAATTGTGTTTTTATTATAATCATAAGATGTCTTATCATTTTGAAGTTTTTTTTTTATAATATAAATCTATAAAAACATAGTTGACCTGATTTTGTGTTGAATTATAAATATAAATATATTTTTATTTTTATATATTATTGTAGACTTTACCTTTGAGCTACTACACTAAACTTAAAATTCGAAGGGTTTTCTAATTTTGATTTTTGTAATTTTGAAAAAAAACTGAATTCAGTAGTTTGGGAAATGTACACAGAAAAAATAGTTCTGAAATCATGATTTTGGTCTTATTATTAATAAGAATATTGGTCTTAAAAGTGAATCAAGAACATGAAAATCCTAATGTTAGAAAACACATCTTGATTTCAAGAATATTTAATATAGCTTAATATATAGTATTCTTATAGTTCTTATAAGGTCAAAAATATTATGTTATATTTTATTGTTTTTTTCTTTTTTTTATTTATATATTACTTTATCATTTTATGAATTAATTATAGCGCATTCAGTTGCTCTGATAAAAACACCATAGGAATTTCGATAAATTACAGAATTTTGTAACCTAAATCTAGAATTTGTGGTCTAAAATGTTGGCATTTTTTAGACTAATGTTCTCAGCTTTAGGAATTTGTTCTTTAAGTAGTGAAGAACATAACTTTTAAAACGATTGTTCTTGATTTTATGCAGTCTTTTATCGGTATACTTACCTATTTTTTTATACTGTACAAAAATAAGCTGTTTTTTAAAACCTTTTCGGATTTCTCCTTTTTACTAATATCATGCCCACATTTAACATTGTGTTTACTCTCTTAATAAGTAGCCCAAATTTTTTATAGGGCATTTGTTAGTCGAGCTGTCGTAATTAAGCCAGTTTAACTTGTTCTCTCAATGAGTTTATTCAACTATCTGAAATAGCACACTTCAGTTGGGGTATCTGCTAGTCAAGTATGTTCATTGTTGTTGTTGTTGCTGATGTTGTTGCTGATGTTGTTGCTGCTGCTGTTGTTTGGTATTTTCTCAATGAGTCATGAACTTTCGTGCTAAAATCTACGTTTATTGTTAGTGACTAACCTTTAACCATACTGACCTATAAACAACTTGCAGCTACTTACACTGAGTGGAGTCTATAAACATATTTAATATGCGGTAACTGGATACGACTTACCCCAATTTTGTGGCAAGCAA
This sequence comes from Drosophila kepulauana, assembly GCA_023558455.1. Taxonomy (NCBI): domain Eukaryota; kingdom Metazoa; phylum Arthropoda; class Insecta; order Diptera; family Drosophilidae; genus Drosophila; species Drosophila kepulauana. The sequence continues at coordinate 42,617,549 of CM042369.1, forward strand.
AGCAATTAAACGCCTCGATATACGATACTCGGACGCACCCGCAAGAGAGAGACAGAGAGAAGGAGAGAGATGAAACAACAGCTAAAGCAATAGCAACAAGAACATTTCGTCAACCCCATTAGAAGATACATATTACGTAGATAAAAGATACATACGCACTTGTGCAGATAGTTAAATGGGGTGTCAGCTTAAAGAGCGCTTTAACTGCGAATGTGGTTGCTTGGGCCACAAGTAGCAGTACTTTGCCGAGTCATCAACATACACACTCACACACATACACACACACACGCATACATTCGCATCTGCTAAGATGGCTGCATTTCCTGCTGGTGTAGATGCTGTTGCTTTCCGGTTATGTGGGTTCGCTCTCAGCATCGCATAGCGCAGAAACTTCCGTAAGTTCAGCGAACATATGCAAAACAATGGCGACATCGGCGCAAATAATTTAGCGAGTAAGGAAACTTAAGCACATTTGAATACACACACACACACAAGCACACACTTTTCTATATATACAAGTACAAGTATATACGATGTGAAAGCGCATTAAGCGTATGGAAAATACTTACCGTTATATAACACTATTAAAGGGGTTTAAGTTTCGGGGTATTATAGCATCAAATAAGTGTAGGAGCAAGCTCAGAGGCAGTAAAGGAGTCTACTAACTATAGAGTATTTTCTAGGCGAGTAAACTCGATAGCCGTCATTCTTCTTTTTAACATCTTATGCCATTCCCCCATTGAAATTATATTTCTATACATTTAGTTTAAAGTACAAGTTTGCTACCCTCATTTTTTTGGGATTTTACGTACATTGTTCTAAATTTAACATTAAATTAATCATTGCCATGAAAAATACCTAAGAGTAAGATAGAGTTTGTATTAAAGTTGACTCATTTAGTTGTTCAACTAATTAAATATTTTGTGTTTCGATGGACTACAGAATTTTGTAACCTAAATCTAGTATTTTTGGACTTATTTGTCATTATACCCGCTACCCATAGGGTAGAAGGGTATTGTAACTTTGTGCCGGCAGGAAATGTATGTAACAGTTAGAACGAGGCATCTCCGACCCTATAAAGTATATATATTCTTGATCAGCGTCAACAGCCGAGTCGATATAGCCATGTCCGTCTGTCCGTCTGTGTGTCTGTCCGTCTGTCCGTCCGTCCGTATGAAACACTGGATCTCAGAGACTATAAGAGATAGAGCTATAATTTTTTTTCGACAGCATTTGTTATGTTTACACGCAGATCAAGTTTGTTTCAAATTTTTGCCACGCCCACTTCCGCTCACGCAAATCAAAAAAATCGAATATCAAGCCTAATTTTAAAGATAGAGTTACGAATTTTGGTATATACAATAATTACTATAGTAGTTATGATTATGATAAAAATTGTGCAAGTTATTAAATAAATACTTTTGTATGGGCAAAAGCGCCTACTTACTAGGGGTCTAATTTGCTTTGGCCGACAATCTGGTATATTGTGCCGTCTACGGTATATTTTGAATGGTGTACTATACCGATATACCAAATATACCATTTGGTAATTTTTTTTTAGTATTTTTGCAGTATATTCGGTATATTTTGAAAATGATACCGCAATATTTTGCCTTTATTCAAAATGGGTAGCGGGTATCTCACAGTCTAGTACACTCGACTGTAGCTTTCTTACTTGTTTTTAAACTGTTCTTAGTTTTAAGAATTTGTTCTTAAAGTGGTCTTATTTTAAGAACACAATTTTGAAGGTGAATGTTCTTGATATTAGGAATAGGTTTTTTTTGTTTCAGTGCAGTCTCAAATAGCAAAATTAATTCTTAAATATTCAATTTACAGAGCATCGCATATTCGCTTACTCTAACACATTTTTTTGTGCACAATTCTTCTATTCCTTGATGCCAGATTGATTTAGCATTTCAATTTAATTTATTTGCAAATATTTAAATGTCTTTTTATTTTGCTAGAATTTGTTTTTTATTGTTGAAACTTTTTCCTTTGGCAATTTGCACTTCTTTCTTGTTTTATTTCGTTTCCGTTTTGCTTTGTGCTCACCGCAGCTTTTGTTTATTTTGTCGTGTATTAAAAAACAAAGAAGCGCTAGGAAAAAAAATACGCAAGTGGAGGAAGAGTTCAAAACAAACTTGAATATGCAAATAAGATTTGATGGCATTTGGGTGCGGGGGTTACGACCTGACAGACAGGGCAGCAAACATGGCTAAAAGGATTGCCCGCCAAGTGTTTAAAGTAGAATTTATCATAATTAATTGGATCTGCTAATGGATTCTTACTTATCTGCGTGGTCTACGAGCGACATACTTTTCAAGCAATCCAAGGATTGTGCAACACCAAGTGGAATATAAAGAAATGACTGCAGAAGATAACAAAGTAAAAAGGTTGATGTTATTCTGTTGCAAAGCTAAGGTTACCATAACTATAAACATTAGCGGACAAAAGAAAAGGGCAAAGGTAACCGGATGCAAGTTGTGGTATTTTGGAGTCCGAATGGGCAACTGGTTGCTAAACTCATAACCGTAACGAGGCCTTGGCATCTAACAAAACTGAATAAAAAAAAAATAGAAAAAGAAGAGCACATTTCTACTGATAAGCTTTGCAACAAATCCAAAGCACCGGAAACCGGTCTATGCACTTGTCCTTCCATCCCCTCCCAAAGCGGATGTTCTTCTATACTCACTTTCTATTCATTGGCATTCACTCTCTGGTAGCTTAAGGCTTTGCCAGCTTAAAGAGCCAAGAAATGATGTTGCCCATTTCAGGTGCTGTTGCAGGCTCACATCATAAATTATGTTTATTATATTTTATTAAAAAAAAAAAACAACATTATGTTAAAGTATATGTTAGGGTTAAATTATGTAGTTTCATTAAGATCAGAAATATCCATGATTAAAAAATAAAAACAAAAACTCATGAAATAATAATCATTATTTGAGTTTTAAAATATAAAGTTTCAAATATATAAAATACGTGAAACGGAAAGTTAGCATATGAATACTTTATTTAGTATATTTACTTTGGCTGACAATTTGGTATATTTTTTACTCTATAGAATATTTCGTATGTAACAGTATATTAATACATTTGGTAAATTTCAATATTTTTTCGGTATATTAATTCAGTATATTTTAAGAATAATACCACACTCTTTTGTTTTTATTTAAAAATAGTTATTATTGTCTAATTTTACAGTCCCTGGTTGAAACTCTCATTTCAATAACGAAATGTAGAAATTTCAACACTAAAAAAACAAAAGCTCATGACATAATGATTATTATTTGATTTTAAAACGTTTAAATTGATTTAAGAAGAAGTTTAGTTTATAATTCAACAATTTATGTAAAACAAGTATATATGCATACTTATGAATTATGACTTAATGACTCGCATTATCCACCCAAGGTAACTAGTCACTCGAATAAAGACAGCCGGGTATCCCGTCTGGCAACCTTCGTTAACAAAAGAGCTCACACCGATCAGAACCCTGCTGCGAGAATCTACCAATGGGCCACCAGAGTCACCATAGCAAATGGAGTTGCCCAGTTTAGTAGAAACGCAAAGGTTTGATTTACGGATGTAACTGTGCCATGATGCACTGCATTTTTTCACGCTCAAGATCATAAACTGTGTATACTGCAGTACATCGGTATAATTATTACTAGCGTTCATAGTAATTCCCCATCCGGAGGCAATCGAGTCATGTCCAGTGTAGGTATCGGGATGTGTCTTCAGCTCTGGCAGCTTAACCGCTTCAATGAATTTATTGAATTTAACACGTGGAATGCGAATGAGTGAGATATCGTTGACCAAAGTCTTGTTGCTAAAGTTCTCATGGTAAAAAATATTCTTTTTGGTCACGGTGTGCTGTATCAGTGGATGGGAATGGAAAATGCTGCCCAATTTAACGGTGACCTTTTCAGCCCTAGATAAAACCGATGTGATTAGTAGGCAGTCATTTCTTTGACGATTGTTCAACTTACCAGTAAGTACAATGGGCCGCCGTAAGAACCCAAGTGTCGCTAATCAAGGAGCCACCACACTCCCACAAGTAGGTATACTTTGCTGTATAGTTCTGCAGTAAAAGTCCGACTTGGTAGGGAAACTGACCAGGCGAAGCGTCATGTCCTCTAGTAATGCCAACATCGGGACTATCGTGAACCGAAACTTGTTCATAATTTAGAATCGATGCCGAGACGAAGGCAAAAGCCAAAACAAATATTACGAGCACTTTCATATTCAAATGCTGAAAAGACTATGAGCTTAAATAATTCAACGACCGCTTTTTATAGAAATCTTCCTCTCCTTTCTTCTAATTTAGATTAATCACCGTTCTATATTTTATTATTCAGTTTTAAGAAATTGATTCGCCCGTATTAAAATGCATATGTTCGGGCAATTTACTGTTTAAATTAACTTAGATCATCATATCATCAAAAATTAAATAATAATTTTAGTGGTCAAGTCCTTTGACGTATCTGTTTTAGGCACTTCCGATATTTTTTTCTCTTCGCGAAGCTTTGAGAACGGTCAGGATCACAAATATCCCATAGGGAGTAGAATCGATCTCGAGATGTTGTCCGGTGCCAAAGCATATATTAACTAGGAGTATAAGTAAATCAACCAAGGCTTTTTATAGAATTCTCCCATTCTTGTGATTCCAAGTTTGCCTTATCATAGTTTTCTTTTTTTATTCTTAATATGGTAAGTTTTACCATTGCCCGTATAAAAACATACTTATTTTTGTTATTTGCACAAATTAACATCGTCTTATCAACATTAAGCTTAAACAAGAATAATTTTATTATTGGTTTATGTTTGCAATATGTTTATTATTAATGCAGGTTGTGCCTGCATCTCGCAAATTAAAAAAATAGAATCTAACCAAGGTTTGTTACGATTTTTGGTTTATACAACCATAACTAGAGTTTTTATAGTTTCTGAAAATTTTCGAATAAATAAAAATAAATAATAAAAAAAAATGAAAATATTGCAAAAAATGGCTTTTGCAGTCAGTCAGAATATCGATATATCAAATATAGCATTCGGTATATTATATTATTTTTTGGAATTTTAGAAGTAATACCGTAATGTTTTGGTTTTATTGAAATCTCACAGCGGAATACAATCGATTGTAGCTATTTTATTTGTTACATACTGTGGGTATGCATAATTTTATAAACCAATTTATAGAACTATCAACAACGTCAGACGTCACCATCATTATATTTTAGAATTTTCATATTTCCCGACAATTTTATAATGATGCAAATTAAAACTAATATGAATTATTAGAGTGACTTTTTTTTTTAGATTGTCCAAGCTCGATCTGTCAATTAATGTTACGATCGCTTACCAATTAGTCAATTGCCTAAACTAACATCGAAATTGTTAGAAAGGAAGATCCGTATGATGCTCGATCCGGTCGAGGAAACTCATCACTCAGGTGAAGACATCGATGATGGCAAATTCGCAATTATTACAACACACAATTCATGTGTGGTGGTAAAAAACACAGATTTTCGATGAAGGCAAATCTTTGATCCATTTACCTTTACACTCTTTGCTCCTGATGATCTTCAATTCTGTGTATCTCAGTATTTCAGGAACAGTACTATAATCTGAGGTTCTTCCCCATCCTCAAGGAGCATTCACCTTGCCGGATTATTATTCTGACTTGGTAAGGACATTAGTATTTTTCGGTAAAATAAGTTGGAATATTTTAAGAATAATACCGCACTATTTCCGCAATTGGGTATTATTGAAAATGGTACACGGTATCGAAAAAACTCAAATATAATAAATTTTAGTCAATCAATGATAAGCATAAGAGTTAAGAAAACTTCAAAACATCCATATTATTATTCTGGAATTTTACTGTTCCTGGTTGACCATACTACAGTGAAAAGTTTACTAAATTTTGCATTCCAACATTTATTGCAGTATTGATTAATTGTATTTTATTATAAATGTTGCAATAGAAGCAATAGCTTCTAGTTAAATTAGGATTTAATGACTCGCAATATCCAGCGAAGATAACTAGTCACTCTTACAAAGACAGCCGGGATGTCCGTCGAACAATCTCCGTAAACGAAGGAGCTTATACCGATCTGAACCATGCTACGAAAATCTACCAATGGGCCACCAGAGTCACCATTGCAAATGGAGTTTCCCCGTTTAGTAGAAACGCAAAGGTTTGATTTAATGATCCCTTTGCCCCATGATTTTCTGCAAGTTTTCTTGCTCAAGACCCTAAAGTGTGTATACTGCAGTACATCGGGTAAATTATTACTAGCGTTCAAAGTAATTCCCCATCCGGTGGCAATCGAGTCATGTCCAGCGTACGTATAGGGATGTCGCCTCCGCTTTGGCAGCTCAACCGCTTGAATGTATTTGTTGAATTTAACACGTGGAATGCGAATGAGCGAGATATCGTTGAACAAAGTCTTGTTGCTAAAGTTCTTATGGTAAATAATATTCTTTTTGGTCACGGTGTGCTCTATCAGTGATGACGATGTCAAAATGCTGCCCAATTTAACGGTGACAGTTTCAGCCCTATATAAAACCCATGAGATTAATAGGCAGTTATTTTTTTTTTTTGTAGATTGTTCAACTTACCAGAAAGTACAATGGGCCGCCGTAAGAACCCAAGTGTGGCTAATCAGGGAACCACCGCACGGTATGTTTGTATAATTTGCTGTCTTATTCTGCATTATTAGTCGGACTTGGTAGGGAAACTGACCAGGCGAAGCGTCATGTCCTCTAGTGATGCCAACATCTTGTTCATAATTTAGAATCGATGCTGAGACGAAGGCAAAAGCCAAAGCAAATATTACGAGCACTTTCATATTCAAATGCTGAAAAGACTATGAGCTTAAATAATTCAACGACCGCTTTTTATAGAAGTCTTCCTCTCTATTCTCGTAATTTCAATTAATCATAAATTAATATTTTATTATAAGCGCCCGTATTTAATAAATATGGATATGTACGGCCAATGTACTGTTTAAATTAACTTATATCATTACATCATCATCACTGAATTTCAGCGAACCAAAAGGTAATCATAATTATAAAGTTAATTCTTCTAACGTATCTATTTTTGACACTTCCGAACGTTTTTCTCTATCGCGAAGCCTTGATAACGCGAATATCCCATATGCAATATTGAAAAATCGATCTCGAGACGTAGGCCGATGCCAAAACATATATTAACTATGAGCACAAATAAATTAAACAACGCCTTTTATAGAATTCTCCCATCCTAATATTTCTAAATTTTTACTTCTAATAGTTTAATTTTTTTGTAGTCTTAAGAAGCTTAACAATTGCCCGTATATTATTTTCGTTCAATTTTTTGTTTACAAATATAAATATCGTCATATTTTGTTATTGGTTTATGTTTGCAAAATGTTTATTACTAATGCAGCTCGTGCCTGCATCACCGACACCATAAAGTATATTTTTTGATCAGCACTCGACAGCACTTGCTTTGCCATGCCCTCTTCTGCCCTCTCAAATCGAAAAAAATAGAATTTAACAAAGCTTAGTTGCGATTTTTATACCCGCTACCCATAGGGTAGAAGGGTATTATAACTTTGTGCCGACAGGAAATGTATGTAACAGGTAGAAGGAGGCATCTCCCACCCTATAAAGTATATATATTCTTAATCAGCGTCAACAGCCGAGACGATCTAGCCATGTCCGTCTGTCCGTATGAACACCTAGATCTCAGAGACTATAGGAGATAGAGCTATAATTTTTTTTCGACAGCATTTGTTATGTTTACACGCAGATCAAGTTTGTTTCAAATTTTTGCAACGCCCACTTCCGCTCCCGTAAAACAACAAAAATCGAGTAACAAGCGTAATTTGAAAGCTAGAGCTGCGAATTTTGGTATATACAATAACAAATATAGTTGTTGTGATTCCTGAAAATTTGATTGCGATCAGATAAAAATTGTGGAAGGTATTAAAGAAATTCTTTTGTATGGGCAAAAACGCCTTCTTACTGGGGGTACATACCGTTTGGTATATATTTAGTATTTTTGTAGTATTTTTGGTATATTTTGAAAATAATACCGCAATATTTTGCTTTTATTGAAAATGGGTAGCGGGTATCTCACAGTCGAGCACACTCGACTGTAAATTTTTTACTTGTTTTTTTTGTAAATGTTGCAATGGAAGCAATATTAATTAGGATTTAATAAATCGCAATATCCAGCCAAGATAACTAGTCACTCTTACAAAGACAGCCGGCCTTTCCGACGAGCAATTTGGGGTAACAAAGGAGCTCACACCGATCTGAACCATGCTGGGAAAATCTACCAATGGGCCACCAGAGTCACCATTGCAAATGGAGTTTCCCCGTTTAGTAGAAACGCAAAGGTTTGATTTAGTGATCTCATTGCCCCATGATGCTGTGCAAATGTTCATGCTCAAGATCATAAAGTGTGTATACTGCAGTACATCGGGATCATTATTACTAGCGTTCATAGTAAATCCCCATCCGGTGGCAATCGAGTCGTGTCCAGTGTAGGTATCGGGATGTGACTTCAGCGCTGGCAGCTTAACCGCTTGAATGAATTTGTTGAATTCAACACGTGGAATGCGAATGAGTGAGATATCGTTGACCAAAGTATATTTGTTAAAGTTCTCATGGATAACAATATTCTCTCTGGTCACGGTGTGCTCTATCAGTGGAGACAATTTGAAAATGCTACCCAATCTAACGATGACAGTTTCCGCCCTAGAGAAAATCAATGTTATTAGTAAGCAGTCATTTCTTTGACGATTGTTCAACTTACTCGAATGTACAGTGGGCCGCCGTAAGAACCCAAGTGTTGCTAATCAAGGAGCCACCACACGTATTTTCTGTATTTGCAGTATTGTTCCGCATTATAAGTCGGACTTGGTAGGGAAACTGACCAGGCGAAGCGTCATATCCTCTAGTGATGCCAACATCGGGACTATCGTGAACCGAAGCTTGTTCATAATTTAGAATCGATGCCGAGACGAAGGCAAAAGCCAAAGCAAATATTACGAGCACTTTCATATTCAAATGCTGAAAAGACTATGAGCTTAAATAATTCAACGACCGCTTTTTATAGAAATCTCCCTCTCCTTTCTTCTAATTTAAATTAACCACAGTTCTACATTTAATAATTTAGTTTTAAGAAAGTCATTCGCCCGTATTAAAAAAAAAGCATATGTTCGAGCAATTTCCTATTTAAATTAACTTAGATCATCACATCACCATCACGGAATTTCCACGAACAAAAATTAAATAATAATTTTTGGGTCTAATCCTCTATCGTAACATATAATAGTTTAAATTTTTTAGACTTAATAAGTTTTACAATTGACCGTACAAAAACATACTTATTTTCGTTCAATTTATTGTTTACATATATAAATATCGTCTTATCCACATTAAGTTTTAAGTAAAATTATTTTGTTATTGGTTTATGTTTGCATAATGTTTATTACTAATGCAGCTCGTGCCTGCATCTCCGAGTATATTTTCTTGATCAGAACTCTAGATTATTTGCCATGCCCTCTTCTGGCGTCTCAAATCGAAAAAATACAATTTAACAAAGCTAAAGTTACGATTTTTGGTACATACAATAATAACTAGAGTCTTTACGACTCATGAAAATTTGTTATTAAATAAAAATAGTAGAAGTTTTTACAAAAAATATATAATATTCTATTTTAAAAAAACGTCTGTCAGTATATAGACATATCAAACATAGCCTGCGGTATATTATAGTCTATTTGGTATATTAATTTGGATATTTTTGTTTTTTTTTTTATTAAAATAATAATGAAATGATAACAAAGATAGGTGGACTGTTACCTAACTGGAAAATTAATTATGTCAGCAGCATATAATAAATATAAAGTAAATAAAGATTGTATAAATTGAACCTACTGATATACGGATATACGAGAAATGTATGAATTTGGATATTAAAAATAATATCATAATGTTTTTCTTTTATTGAAAATGGGTAGCAAGTATCTTACTCGACTGTAGCTTGTTAAACACGAGGTGTGTAAATTTTAATAACGCATTTATGAACTCTCAACAAATATCATAGGATTTCCCTTCATTGAATTTTAGAATTTTCATATTTCCCCTATTTTGAATTGTTATAGAGTGACATTTTATTTATATTCTCCAAGCTCGATCTGTCAATAAATGTTACGAAGGATATACAATCGTATGCCAATTAGTGAATTGCCTAAACTAACATCTGTTGATCGAAATCGTTATATAGGAAGATGCCTAATCTAAGAAAAGGATTTGGTAGGGAAATTGCCCACCCGAAGCATAATTTCCTCTGATGTTGCCAAAATCGGAATCGATGATTATCGTAAGTTAGGACTCATCAAATATCATCATCAGTTAGGACTTATCAAATAAAGAAATAAGTAAAGCACCTTTAGATTGAAACGTTTTAATGGCTATGACTGACATTTTACAACAAATGCGTTTTATAGCTTTTTAATTTCAATGAATCATACATAGTTCATTGTGTCATCATAAAGTTTTAGCATTTGCCCGCAGAAAACCAAAAATATACTAAAGTACGGGCAATTTACATAAGTCATATATCAACGAATATAGTCATAGCACATTCAATAAATTTCTGTGAGCAGAAGTAAACTTTACTTTTAAAGCAAATATAGTTTTGATACAATTTATCGTCACGAAGTGTTAATTACCTTGATGTATTCCAAAATAGAACTACATCACTACCAACAAAGTACAGCTGTGTATCATACTTTTCATTAAAGTATATAACCAACCGAACGCAACTGAATGAAATGGATCCGTTGATAACTTTTTTCTTTATTCAATCGAAATAAAACTGTTGCGTATTTTAATTCTGCTTATATTTTTATTGATGTTCACCAATTACAATTTGGTTAACATTAATGAGGTATTTCTTTTATCTCAAATATTATCAAGAATTCAAAATTAATATAAATAAGTTAGTAAGCAATATTCGAGTAAGCCCATTTTTAATAAGACCATATTCTACAAATATACCAAAAATACTATACTATATATATATTCATTATACTACATATAAAGTTGATATACTAAAACATTCAAAATAGTATATTTAGTATCATTCCATTGAAAATGAACCAGATAAAAAATTGATTTATTTTGTTGACACAAAACTGAATTGTTTGCACAAATTTTATAGTTTCATGCAGCAGCAAAGCATCGTAGTAGTTGACAAAGAATTTATTTTAATATAGTATTGATGGAAAGTGTACGGAAAAAGCAATTAGATGAACCAGGATTAAAACTAGTATATGTAACTTTGAGAATGAGAGAAACAAATCATGATACAAATTAAATTCAAAATACTAAAACATAAAAGAAAAACGCATATTTGCTATAACGGTATGAAATTACATTCAAAATATATCATAATGGTGTCGGAGCTGCCTTTTTCTGCCTGTTACATACATTTCCTTTTGACACAAAGTTTTATTACCCTTCTACCCTATGGGTAGCGTGTACAATAATAACCTCAGTTGCTTTTTAGCGAGGTTTCTCTGTAATTGCAGTAATTGTTGGGCTAAACTGTCTAACCGAGGCCAGAGCACTTCAACCCAATCCCTTTGAGCAGGACTCAAAGTCAACAATTAGCTACCGTTTGCCAGGTTCTGCGAGCAAGTTTTTGTTGTCGTTGTTGTTGGCATTCGCTTGCTGTTCTTTTTGTTATTGTTGTGAAACGTTGCGTGAATTATTTCCAATTAATGGCTCTGGCTATGGGAATGCGAGCGTAAAAAAGTTTTACGGCCATCCAAAATGGAAACTATGAGTAGAAGTGCTACGAGTTATGCGAATTCTACCAATATAAATATATACACACGTATACGAAATATGAGCGTGTGTATACGTGAGTGTGTGTGTGTGTGTGATAAGGGGGCCGACCTACATAAATGGCAGAGGCTGAATAAGGCAAGCATCGAGTGGATAATCGTCTGGAGCTCATTCGCTGTTTCGCATTTTGTATGAGTTTTCATTTAGATTGAAATGCCCTCAGCAGCAATAAACTGGCAAATCCACAACGGGTTCCACGTGGCCATATCTCTGTGCGTGTGTGCGAGAGTGCGAGAGTGTGTGTGTGCGTGTGTGTGTGTATATGGGTCGGTCGATTGGTTACACGATACGATATAAGTAATAGAGAACGATCTATCCATGACCTGCCAATGTGGTTGAACCATTCAGCCAGCAATATGAAAATATTGCTTCAAGCGCAAGTAGCAGCAACAACTACAAAAGTACTATGCAACAAAAAACAAGTAAGAAAGTTGAGCCGAGCACACTCGACTGTAAGATACCTGCTGTACATTTTAAATTAAAGCATATTCTACAAAAATACCGAATTTATATAACAAATATATTTAAATATACTAAAATCATTAGTTAGTATATCGATATAGTACATACTACATTAACAGTATAATAGTAGAAAAATAGTAAAATATACCGAAGGGTGTTTGGTATATTAATATAGTACTATATTCAATGAATATACTGAATATTAATTCAGTACTGCTCGGTATATTAACCGAGCAGTACTAAAATATACCGAAGGATATGTTTGGTATATCGACATAGTCCTAAATTCAAAATATACCGAATTTATATAATGGAAAATGCTAAATTATATCGAAGGCTGTGTTTGGTATGTTAATATATTTCTACATTCATAATACATACTGAATTAAAATACCAAAAATACTGTAATATACTAAAAGATATGTTTGATATATCGATATAATACTTATACATATACCCAATTGATACAACGGAAAATACTAAAATATATTCGAGAATATTTTTGGTATATCGATATAGTATTAAATTCAAAATATACCGAATTGGTATAACGGAAAGTACTAAAAGGCTATGTTTTGCATATCGATATATTACTACATTCAAAATATACCGAATTAATATACCGTAAAATACAAATATATACCGAAGGCCTCATTTAGTATATCAATATAGCACTACATTCAAAATAAACCATACAGTACAAAGTGTCAAACAAAACAGCTACGACCAAACTGAACTGAAACGCTGATCGAGAATATATATGTATACTTTCTGGCTCAGAGATGACTCTTCTTGGCTGTTACATACATTTCCTGTAGGCACTGAGTTATAATATCCTTCTACCCTACGGGTGGCGGGTATAACAAGAGCCCGACGCGCAATAGGCACACACCAAAAAACAAAAGCCACGCACAACACACGGACAGAATGAACAATGTTGTATGCGAGTACACATATCCATTCACATGGCCATTACCATTACCATACCCAACCGCGAGTAGACCACCCTTTTATCCACCTCCTGCCCTATGGCACAGCAGCGGCATCAGCAGCAGCAGCAGCAGAAGCATCCCGTGGAAAACTGGCAGCGGTTTTTATTATTGGAAAATTGCTCAAACGCGCACAGATATCGACTCTTTTGCTAGTTGGCTGGCTGGCTGGTTGGATGGATGCATTGGGAGGGTTCTTTTTCCGTTCGAGGCGAGGGGTGTTTAAAGTGTACACGGTGGCGTATGTGTAATATTGCCAACCAGAACCCGGCGAAAAGGTCAACAAAGCGAGCAATAAACAGAAATTTCAAATTACACCCGCAGGATTGAGCCCAAGCTCTCATATCTACAATTTGTATCTGTATTAATATTTGTTGTATCTGTGTCTCTGCTATATTTGTATTAATATTTGTAAGCTTTGTGCATTTTGTAGTTTAGTAGCATGCAAGGAATGCTAATGCCATGCAATATGCCAGCCAGCATGTAACTAATTACAGTTTCAATTCATCTAAGCTAATTCATTAATTTGTATTAATTGAAGGTCTGTGTTTCGCATGTTCTGTAGTTACATAAGTTACCGAGCAGATTAAAATAAATGTCAACCCTTTGGTTTGGGCTACGTTTGTCCATGTCATGTTTTTTGATGGCATCCCTCAAATCCCATTTTCGATAGAGATGCCGGAGATATGTTACGACGAGTACGAGTAACACAAACTTTGTGACTGGTTCGTAAACTAGATTTGGACAGTTTTGACAAGACATGTCGAGGCACTACACCAAAAACAAACTACAATATGTATAGAATATATCCACATACATAGTGCACATCATAACACACGACAGACAGGATGCATGTGCATACATTAAAATGCAAACAAATTGAAGCTACAAAATATTTAAAGATACTTTTACGTAATACTTGAGATAAGCCTCAAACTAATTGACGTGCTTAAGTTATGCGAAGCATCTGCCTTAAAGCTTAGCTGATTGAGATACTTATGGCTATAAATAAAATTACTTGTGGTCTGTACATAAGTAGCTTTCATATCTATTGATTTATAGTGTGGTGGGCGTTTAAAACGTAAATGTAGCGCAATTTAATCTAACTCGGTTTCAAGCATATCAAAATTTTAGAAAATTTGAAATTTATTGATAATCCTTTTCTTAAAGTAACTTAGAATGGGAATTTTTGTATATCTTTAATATCTGTAATAAAGTTTAATTTTTTTTACATTTTAGAAAATATATCTAATGTAAAATATAATATTTGATGAGTGAGGTAAATAAGAGACGTCTGCAAATAGATTAAATTTAATTTTATGGAGTTTAAAATGAGAAGTTTACTTTAAGAAACTTGAATCGAAATTTTCCATTTCTGTAATTTATGTGATATGAGAAAGTCGATTTTTCTTAGTTTTAAGAAATGTAACTATTGTTATATATTTGATGATTTAAAAAATTAAATAAGTTTACAGATAATTTAAAGATTAGTTTAGACCTGAAAGGCTTTTCTTAAGAAGACAGTTAAGAATTGTTTTGGTTGGCAATCTGGTATATTTCGACCTCCATGATATATTTAGAATTTATCGGTATATCAAATATGGCCTTCGGTTAATTTTTGTATTTTCGGTATATTGTTTTGCTTTTGCTTAAAATGTGTATCGGATATCTCACAACCGAGCACTCGACTGTAGCTTTCTTAGTTGATAATTAATTTATTTATTAAAAAAATAAAGTTTTATATACATGGTACGTCTAAGAAAATATTTGAAAATATACCAAAGATGTTGATCAGTTATACACAGAATTTGAAGTTATTTGCAAGAAATTTTTTATTTTCGGAACTCTCTTGAACTCTTAAGAAATTCACATTTAAAGTGGGAATTTTTACCATTTAACGTATCAGATAATACTAATTTGGCGAAACTACTAATTAAGTTACATTTCATCTCTCTCTGTAACAGAGTTTTTGTGCTTTAGCACTTTGTAGTTATCGATGCTTTCTAGTTTGGGGATTTTTTCGTTTCGTTTTTAATTGAAAGCTGTTAAATTGAGTAAAGTTAAGAACACTTTTGAGAAGCTGTAAAATTTGAATTGTCTGCTGCGAAATGAATGAAGAGCCATTTGGACTTTTGGCCCAAATGCGCAGCGATGTGTGTATGGTTCGGTTGTAGTCATACAATTAGGAGGAGCAAGCAGCGCACATGTTCTCCGACTCGTAGGCATTAAATTACAAATGAATTCCAGGCACGTGATCTTCTGCTTGACTGCATCTTTGGCCACCACCACCGACAGAAGCAGCAGCAGCCATTGCAACGGCAACGGCAGCAAGTGCATCAGTAAATGGCCAGAGCTTGAGTTTGCCTTGAAGCATCTTTTGCCGGAGTACAACTCAATTACGGAATCGTTAGAGGGTGCAACATTTTATGGTCAAAACATTTTGAGCCAGCTAAAAGGCGAAAGATATGTGAATACTTATCTCGGTTTTAGCCTGATTGTACAACATTTAAGTCAATGCATATGGCCGCTTCAACGAGTTATTATTATTATTATTATTATTATTATCACTCGACTATACGCATCGGTGCACCACCAAAGCGACAAAAACTTATTCGCCTTAGATACTGTTTGCCTTCTTTAGTTTAGCTTCCTTTTGCCAGCTTTTTGGCCTTTAGCCTTTGCGCCCTTTTTGTGCGGCAACTTCAATTGCTGACTGCAAAAATTGAATTCTTCTTATTTCAGTCACGCAACGTTGTTCAAAAGGCACCAACTGAAAAGCCAAAGAGTTCTTGGCCAACAAGTCTCGTCAAGAGTTCTTCTTCTTCGCTTCTTCCGTTCTTTCGTTCTTCCTCCTTCTCGTCGTTGTCTGTTGTTTTTGCACTTTGGTTAAGTCCGGCGCCGTTGGCTGCTTTTCCAGCTTTCCAGGCACGGTCACAAGTTTTTATGGCCATCTTCTCGCAACTCGCACTCGCAGTTCGCAGTTCGCATTTTGTATATTAAAGTATTTTCAGGTTTCAACAAGCATCTGCAATGATACTTGTCTAACGCCTTTCACACACAGTGCAAAAAAGGTCTTCAAATGGCATTACATTTTTCGCCCGAGCCAGACAAGCAGTTGACATTTCGGGATATGGGTCAAGTGGACATCAAACCCAAGCAAAACTGTCATAAAAATAAGTTAAGCTCTGCTAGATTCCTAGCTGCCTAGCTCCCAAGCTGCAAGTCCTTCGACTAACTTATGTCCTGTACACTTTGCGTTGAGAAACTTTCAAAATTGCTGAATAATATACTTGAATATATGAACACTCAGAGTTTTTAGATTGTTTATGGAGATTCTTTCGTAATATGAATTGAGCTCTCATTTTTTAAGTAATTTCGAAAATTTATTGTTTCTAAAAATGGCTCACCAATATTTTAAATATTTATTTGTGCATTTAATATAAAATAAAATATAATATAATGAAATAAAATGGGATAAAAATTGTCAAATTCAGGTTGAAGAATAATTAAAAATATTGAATTTTTAAGATTATTATTATTATAGACTTATATCACATATAGTATTACAGACTAAACCTAATATAAAGAGAACCAACAGTTGGCGCTTTTCAATCAAAATGTAATCTACTTGATTTATATTGAAATAAAAGATGAAGTTGGAATTCAAATTAAGAAATTTGGTTATAAAAGTTGACTGTTATTATCTTCAGAAATTTTATAGAATATATTTGTTTATTTATTACATTAAATCTAATATTAAATACTATATTTAATTTACAGAAAAGAGAGTGCTGGCTGCTGGGGCCTTCGACTCAATTGTAGAATATAATCAGTCATAATCCCATTCATGCTTCCCCGTTTATCACCTCTTTTTCTGTACAGGGTATTCTAAATGTTTACCATCAAATTCAAATTCCGGAGCCAATGGTCATTTAGTAAGTATTCATGTTGCACATCAACATGAAATTTAAATAATTCCGCAAACTCGTAACAACATCGTGAATAATAATAATGTAATATACATATTTAGACAGATTACACATCAAATGTGTTGCATACTTTTTAGCTGCGCGCTGCACCTAATTAATAATAGACACACGGACGAACGAACGAGATTGAGAGAGAGAGACAGAGAGGGAGAGAGAACACGAATATAAATGCGGGCGCTTTTTGTAACAGGATATTGGATTGAGCTGATAGCGTGTGGAATGAGCATCGACGTCAGTCCAAACGGTAATGCAATCAAAGGTGAGACGAGCGTTTGAGTGAGAGAAACGCACCTACATAAAGTATACTCGATATATATACATATATATGTATACTTACATATGTATCTATATCCTGTTTCACGTACCACGTTCTGCGTTCCATGTCGTCACATTTCCCGTTGCTTGTTTGAGGTTAGGTTGCGCATGAAAAGGGAGGCGGAAAGCCTGACCGACTCGGTGATTCGGTGTGTGAATTGCGAGCTATGTTTGTACTGACCATGTGACTTAATTACATTTGCATTATTAAATTTTATGACAGCTGCTGTTCTCAATAACACCGCCTGCACACACTGCTATCCTCTGTTCAAAGTGTATGTGTGTGTGTGTGTGTATGCTGCCGCAGTGCAATTATAACGAGTAACGGTACCCAGACCCCCCGAGGTGTGAGCTTTACAATGCAGCAGCCAAAAGGCCATGCTCAACAGTATTTGCCCAAACAGCAGTCAACGCGTGAAACTGTGCTACTAAAATAAATTATTCATCATTGGCATTACTTGCCAATTAGCGATTTACAAAATTTGAAAGTTCATCTTGTAATGGCGCAATTATAGAAGAGGATATTTAACTACAAAATACAAGTTTAACATTTCTGAAAAAAAAAACTTATTAATCTTATTTATCCAACTTCAACACAAAAGATTACGATTTGTTTATATCATCAGCAAATATTTCTCTTTAATAAATGAAATTATCGAAATTTCGCTTTAATAAATGAGCAATATTTACTTGATATTAAACAATACATTTTGCTTGCTAAGAAATAATACAATTTTTAACTTCATTATGTGAGAATCTCTTTTTTAATTCGTATTTTTGTATTATTTAAACAGATTTACTAAAATAAATGATTCATCATCAGTAATGCCAAAAATGTTGTTTAAAGATTTGATAATATGATTAGCAAATATTTGATACTAATCAAAATTGTGTCTTCAAGTTGGAGCAATAAAATTAAGTTCAAATTTTTCTTGCTATATGAAAATTTTATTAGTTGTTTTAGTTGGAATTATTTTAAGACATATTGAACAGATTAACAAGTTAAATATAGATATATATAAATATAATAAATTATTTTAAAATAACATTTTTCCTCTATAAGCCCCTGTAATTTATTTCCCAGTTGATAAAACATTCTTAACATTTCGCACAAAAATAACATTAATTCGTAATTATCGTCAAACATACAAAGGGGGGTTGAATGCTCGGTAGTCCCATACCTTACAGCATTGTACAAATTCCAAAACAATAATAAAAATTTACATAATTGAAGCAAGTAATTATTTGCAACAATTTAAATTAAATATTACTTTTAAGAAATATTTTTGTTATTACTTAGGCTTATGTTTGTCGTCGGATTATATTGCGTATGATTAATTTTATCTCAAAGCTAGTCCACAATTTTTATAGCATACTTTTTGGGGCATTTTTTTCATACATTCACTTATTGTATGAACGTATCACAGAACATTACAATTATTACACGTATTATTTGTACAATATGAATACAATTCGTTTTAATTTGATTTATATATGAGAATGGTATAGCAAAAGAAACCCGCTCACAAGTGACATTCACATATCACCATGGCCACAACCGTTCTCCTCACTCATTACTCTTCCAGTGTCTGCTGCTGTTGCTCCTCTCAAGGTCTCCACTCTACGTATGAGGAGCGTATGTTTGGCTGTCATACTGTCGTACTCCGACCCTCATCGCTTGTTGCTATCAGATTACCTCCAGCCACAATATTTGTAAACGATTTATCATCTGATTTTTAATTTCTTTTCCGAGCATTTGGCTGTCAATGGGAATGACGCAACCGAAAAAGGCTGTCATCAACCATCTCGGGCGAAAAAATTCAATCAGAAGAGAGCATCGAGAAAAAAAAGAGAAAGAGTCAAAGGGGAAAAGGAAAAATAAAGAAAGGAATTACATACGGATTGTCGAGGATGAGAACGAATGGTGAGGACAAAGATGGAGATGGAGACGGGGGGCGAATTCAACTGCGAGTTCGTGAGTCAAAAGTAAATAGAATGTTGCCTGCCGTTAAAAGGTATCCTTGGCTACCGTAGTTGAGGTAAAAGTTTCTATTACATTTTTAATATGCGGCGCTCAGACTTGGCACAGTGAAACATAATTAGTGCATAAAATTTAATTTAATCGCTCAAATGAGAATGTAGACATGTAAATCTCAGTCATTTAGCTGTGTTCATTGGGGTTTCTTACTCTCTTTCTCGCTGTATGTGTGTGTATTTTTTTTTGTTATGTTTTCCTCTATATTTTAAACTTGGCACACACGAAAAATTAACTAGCAGAAAATGCGCTGAGGCGGGGCTTGGGTATTGCTTTTGATGAGCTGGCATTATGAGCATAACCACAGAAGAAGCATGCACGATAAAGGATAACGTTGAGCAGAGAAAGAGACAGAGACAGAGACCCAGTGGCATATCCATAGCGAGAGTGCAGAACCTGAGTCCTCAGTTCATTACGATGCCTAAAGGTTGCGCCCGTCGAGTGATTATACACGTACACGAAACGCGACCAGAAAAAACCCGTTGCCGTCGTCGTCGTGGTTGCCGTTGAGTCAACCGCACACAAGCAGCAGCAACAGCAACAGCAGCAGTAGCAGCAAGAAAGGATAACGAGCGACGAGGCTAAGCTAAAGCAGACCCAAAGGGCAATGGCAATGACAGTCAGCCATCCAGTCAGCCAGCGAAGCAGACAGTAAGCCAGTCAGCGAGTCAGCCACTATGTCGTATACGTATTATATACCAAGTATATTCTGAGCTATATTTAATGGCAACTGCTTAGGGTTATGCGCATGGGGAATATTCTAAATTTTATACATTTCATAGTGTTGCATATCCCCCAGTTGCAGCTTGTATGCCCCGCTTGTGACTCCTTTCAAGGAATGCACCCGTTACTAACTATATTACGAGCACACTAAATCTAGCTAGCAAATTGAGACAATGCCTAACTTGAGGCTTTGCTGTAGACCTTGTTAAGTGCTCTGTATTTTAAGGGGTATTCTTTTTTCAAGCAGTTATCTACATTTAAATATTACGCCGTCTGTCTTCTGTCATTTTTTAATATTTCTGCTTACCTCAGTTGAAAGCACGCAGGATATGAGCAATGCAATATACAGTAATTAAGAATCTCTTTGATTGCGTTTTTCCCTCTCAATAAATATTCTGGATAGCAGTTGATGTTTGCATTTATAGGGTATGAGTAGTGGATTTTTAAACATTTACATAAATTACCAACTTTTTCAATATACTTGAAGAATTATGGGATATGAATTGTGTTTTATTTAATTTCTTAGGTTTATGACTTATTGAACATTATTATATATTTATATATCTGGTATATTTGAGATGTAGAAGTATTTGGATGTACCAAATATGGCGTTTGGTGGAATTCCTTAATTTTCAAGTATATTAATTTGGTATATTTCAAGAATAATATCGCATTGCTGGTATCCACCTTTTTTAAATAAAAGCGATATTATTCTTATAAATATACCAAATTAATATACTAGAAAACAATACTAAGATATATTTCTATATTCTGTATTCTGGTATATTTTAAAAAGTAGTATTTCGATATACCAAATATTGGCTTTGGTATATCTCAGAATTGTTTCAGTATATTATTTCGGTATATTTTCAAAATAACACCTCAAATTATTTCGATATACCAAATATAGCCTTCAGCATATTTGTAGTATTTTTAGAGTATATTAATTTGGTATATTTTAAGAATAATACCGAAGTATTGAAAAAGTATTGCATTTTTCTTTCCAGTTTGTATTTAATACATTTATATAGATCATAGATCATATAGATAATATAGATCATATATTTGATATATGTAGATCATATCAAAATACTAGTTATTATTATACATTTATGATTTTTGCAATTTTTTCTTTATGATTTGCAATATTTTCTAATGCTTGCCAAAGGTTGTCAAATGTTTATGCATACTCCCTAAGTGTTCCCCACTTTATTTACAGGGTATATGCAATGCGATTAACATGACAAAATTAAAAATGTATAATCTATTTTTGAGCGTCTTGCATATGATAAGTTTAGCTGCTGCAGAAAAATGCGCCAAGAGAATTGTTGATTTTCTTTGTTGTTTGTTTTTTGGTAAATAAAAACTCATTAAATTTGGCTCGAAGTTGCAACAATGCGTGCATCTCGAAAACAGGAAGCACAAACAGGAGCAGTGACAACGGCAACGGTAGCGGCAGCGGCAGCGGCAGCAGCAGCAGAAGCAGCAAAGAGTCACATTTGTGGTGGCAAGGATAAAAATAAAATCAAAAGCGTTTATTTTTGGAACATGCGCAGCTCATTGATAAAAAGTCCTGGGTGCGCTTATGCGCTCTCTCTCAGCATACAAATGTGGAGAGAGCCCAGCATAGACAACGTCATACAGAAAGAGAGGGAGAAGAGAGTGAGAGCGAGTGAGTGTTGAGAGAGAGTGAGAGAGTGATGGGAAGCGAGAGGAGAGCATAACATCCTTCAGGATATATGTGTATGATGCGGCAGGCAGCCTTTTTGCAGCTTTTCGCATATTTGGCCATTCAGTTTGAAAGAGACGCGCAACAAGAACAGTTCAGAAAAATCCGTTCAAGAAATATCCTGGCACTGTGCTCAGCTTCAGTCTCAGTCTCAGTTTCAGTCTCAGCTTCAGTCGCAGTCAGAGTCAGAGTCAGAGTCGCAGCCAATTGACTTCCTCTTAGTGTGCGTGGCATTTGTGAGCATTTTGTGTGTGTATAACGGTTAGTTTAAGATATTCCTATGTGTGTGTTTCTCTGTGTTTGTGACTCGCTGCTGCGTAGTTTGACATTTTGCTACAGCAGCCACAGCAAATCATATTAATTACAGTTGCAAATAATATTCATAAAAAAATAAAAGTATATTAAATAACAGAGCAGAGTAATTAAATTTTATTTGTATTGTTTTCGTGTCTCTCCCACAACAACAACATCATCATCATCATCATCGTCATCGTCAACATCAGCAGCAGCTCATCGCTGGAATATTGCGTCACTGTACACGTTAGTTGAGAGCAACTTCTAAGGACGCTTTGTGCCAACTTTGTTTGCCAAGCAGCGCGTAAGTACGCAGTATTTTTAATTAAATTTGCATTTTTCCCTTGGGGTCAGCTTCGCATCAGCTTTCGCAGCTGAAACGCCGAGGGCCAAGCACCAGCTGGCACTGAATTTTATGGCTTTTTACTGGTCCCTAAAAAAGAAAAAATTAAGGAAAAGAATGTTTCATTTTTATGCTTGATACAACCCCCTGCGTAGAACTAGAATCAATTAAAATGTCTTATTGATATTCAATGGGGAGTTTACTTAATTGGAATAATAAAGAGCGCATTAGCAACTCAAAGGCAACGCTTTGATGATGCAAAGACCTAAGAGGATTTTTTTGTAAGGCAAACTTTTGACTTTTAATTTTTTAAGATTGTTAAAAGTAATTTATTTTTGAAATTTATGCATATTGCGTACATAATAAAAATATGCAAATATGGAAACATAAATGTTGTTGTTTAAATGTTAATGTTTTAATTTGAAATTAGTATTGCAATTTAAAAACACTTAAATAATGCATTTCCTGAGCTTAATTGTTGTATAAAATAACTAACGAAAAGTTCCCTTAAATGCTACTAAATACTACTTAAAGTTTTCAATGTCATAAAGAAAATTACTCGCTACAAAATGCAATTCCCTACAGTTGAGTTACACTTCCTGTTTGCTTAACGCAACGTAAGAAAACGAATATTTACTGTGGGCAAGGCTTAAAATGCCGTGTCCATATATCAACAGTTAAAGCATTCTTATGTATATTCATTTATATGCCAGATACACTTGGAATTTATTTTATTTTCCCCACGAGTGTCGTAATTGCAGAGCTGCTGTTGTTGCTGCTGCTTTTCCAGTCTGCTTGTCTGTCACACGCTGCGTATGAGTAATATCATACATTAAAACTCATTAGAGACCGTAAAGCGTCAGCGTTTGTAGCTTTATGAAAACGCAAAAGTAACTTCATTAATTAAATTTAATTAAATTATATCTCAGCTGCAATTTATTTCGTGCCTTTTCCAACTTCAACTTCGTATTTACTTACTTTTTGTTGTAGGCAATCGAAGAGCAGAAAACAGAATGAGACATAATTGCAACGGGTTTTTGCTCGCCACGCTTGTGACATGGACGCTTGTGGCATGCAACTTAGTTAGTGGCACCACAGAGGGCCAGGAAACGCCATTGGCACTGCCCGTCGCCGAACTGACGCAACCCACAACAGCCATCCAGGGCGAGGTCTGGGAGGAGGATGATCACGAGGTCTTAATACGCAATGAGCGCGGCACAAAGAGCGATGGTAAGTTTTGCGCTGTTTGACGCACACTAATTGAATTATGAAGTTCATTAGCAAAACTTGGGCAACATTTTGTGAACTCTATACTATATAAACGCTGTGTGCATTCATCACAGGGCTCTCGTGTCGTTATGGCAAAAATCCATGGACCGAATGTGATACCAAGACCAACACGCGTTCACGTACCTTGACATTGAAAAAGGGCGATCCTGCCTGCGATCCAACACGCACCATTCAAAAGAAGTGCAAAAAGGGTGAGTCAATTATTTCCATTAATTGATTGTATTTATTCAACTATATTATTATCAATTGTATTCATTTTTTAAGTGCAAATTATAGTAAATTATTTCAATTAACGAATTGTATTTATGAAAATATATATAATATATTATATAATATATATTTGTTTAAATAGCATTTCTATAAATTTTACATAAAATATATAAAAATAAAACATAAATAATAAAAATATAGAAACTAAATTAAAAATTACTTAGGAGAATTTGCATTTCAAGAAATTTAACGTTATGTTAAATAACATTTTGAATAACATTCCAAAATTCTTACACCCAGAATATTTTTATAAATTTCTTAAGTGCATTATTTAAATATCAATTTAAAGATACCACATTAAAAAAGATTTTTATAAATTTATTGAATTATGTTTATTTAATTATACTATTATATTAATAGTATTAAGGGAATTCAGCTGTTCGTTACCGAATTTCAATGCAAGCAAAACATTGCGAATGCGGTATTATACCAACGAACATACCGAAAAAAATACTTGAATATTTAAAATGAATATTCGGCCTTGTCGGTAGAATATACCACATAAATATACCAAAAACTTGAATAAATATACCGAAAATACGGTATAGAATAACCAAATAAATATAACGAAATGAATTGAACTGAAAAAACCCTTTTATATTTCGATTTATTTAATATTAAAACATACCTAACACTATATTTTGCATATCGATATACTATACAAACAATGAAATTATACAAAATAATCCTAAAGATTCGTGATTGTTATTATTTATATTTATTTATATAGCATTTCAACAATCTTGACTTGAACAATATTTATTTCAAATATCTTAAATTATATTAAATGTTATGTATTTCCTTCTTTAAACTCTTTACAGCGTGCCGATATGAGAAGGGCACCTGGTCCGAGTGTGTCACAGGACAAATGACCCGATCTGATAAATTGAAGGCGACCAGCGATCCTTCATGCGAAGCAACACGCGTCATTAAGAAGAACTGCAAGCCCGGCAAGTCCAAGGACAAGAGCGCCAAGGAGCAGCGCAAGAACAAGGACAAAGGTAGGCCAAGCTTTCAATTTCAATTTTAATGAATATTTTCAATCTACAAAAATACACCTTTAATTTTATTTTGCTTAACTTGGTAAATTTGTATTAAAATATATATATTTTCTACTTTCATTTTCATTTGAACTGCAGCCGCTCGCAAGGGACGTGTCTAAATATTTTTGGTAGCAAAACTTACTGATTTTTTAAGTGTCAAACGTTAGTTTTTATCCCTGATACTCGTTTTACAATGGAAATATAATACAAGAAACCAAAAACCAAACAAAACAAAAATACAAGAATATGGAAATAAAAACGTAAAAAAATAAACCCATATAGACATTAATTACCATGTATAACCGTAAAGCATTCTATTTGAATACATTTATTAAGAAAAATTGTAGTTTTGTTTTTTAACAATCGATATAAATAACACTGAGAGTAAATTTCAATCTATAAAGAAATCTAAACGAGGCGCATGCTAAACCCCCTTAAAGAAGAAGAAGATTAAAATGTACCAACCATAGAACTAACATTTACTTTAACTACCCGATAATTTGGAGTGTTCCGAGTTACGAATTCGCGCGAAATTGATGAAAACCGAGTTGATTGCTGTAAATGAAAATTTCCAGCGCTCAATTCTGTTTGCACAATTTGCGTGCGAAATTGTAATTTGGAACACCTCGGATTATCTAAATTTCACAGACTCATCATAAATAAAAAAACCAGTTGGACTGTTAGATAACATGATAACCCTGGTAATTGTGAAACAATTGTAACTGGAATACTTTCTCATAGATCCATTAGCCGAGTTGTTCTTTAAATTATAACTTTATATAAATTGACAGAAAATGAAAGAAACGTAAAGTAAAGTAACGTAAAACCTTTCCATAAATAAACAAAAGTTATTTCAACATAATTAATGTAAAATGTTTGTCAGACAAAAAAAAAAACACAAAAATATCAGCTTCTGTATTTGATCTCAAATAAAAACCAGAGAACAGAAACAGTGGAAAATAAAAACTACAAAAAAAAAATAAAAAAACCAAGTGAATGATTGATATAAGTAAAACGTAAAAAGAAAAAACCAATTTTAGACATACATCAAATGCAACATTTAAAGAGAAAACACTTAGTGTAAATATTGTAAAAAGTAATACAATAGTATTGCAAAGTAGTAACGAGACGCAAGATTGGCGAGAAGAGAGGAGTCAAAAGAGAAGAAAAAGAGAAGAAGAAGAGCAGTGATGAGGCCATGTCTAGGCACTACGCTGAATGCGATTGGCATTTTAAAAACACATATACAATACCCCCAACCATCATCAACTTATTTGCATATGATTAATAGTAATAATACTCAAACATACACACTCAACACACATATACACTCCCACGCACACACACATACAGACAGACACAGATACATTCATGTTTTATTGAACTGAACAGAAAATGCGGAAATGTCGTGCACTATGACATTTTCCGGGAAATGCAACTTACATAACGTCAACAAACCTTTTATGCCGTTGTTGCGGCTGCTAAAAACAGCGCAATAATTACAATTACAATTATAAAACAAATAATAATAATACAATAATAATACTAGAACTTCAAGACCATGGTTCGTCATTTTAAAAATAAATAAAAGAAAACCCCAAAAAATTGACAGATTTAGAGCGTTGTTTATGACTTAATGGATTTATAACATAAACATAATTCTATACGGAAAACCAAAAAAAGAAAAAAACAATAGTTTGATCTATTATCTAGCCCTCACTCAAGTGCAGTTCCAATGCACTGACTTATGTATGTACAGTGTTGGGTATACACAAGAAATACATGCATACATACTTATATATACATATATATATATATACACGTATATACATAAATATTTCATGTCGAAACGTACATAACTTTAACTGAAAATTATTATTTCTATTCTATCAGGAAGCCTACAACAACATCAACAAGAACAAGAACAACAAAATAGTCATTTGCATAAATACATATTTACATACATAACGTAAGAATAACAAGCAAGACAAAATGATGAATGAAGAAAAACAAAATGAAAGAATGAAAGACAAAAACGAAAAGAAAAAATAATACAAAAAAAAAAAATAACTGAACTTACATAAAAATATTATGAATAAAAACTTGACATGAAAATTTCAATAAAAACCAAAGCTAAATGAGTTTTTTCCATAACCTGTTGTTTTAAACACGAACATAGAACACATACTTTGGGTAGAAGAGGTGTATCTAAAGCCAGTGTAGTTGAGAACAAGATACATCCGTGAGATACTCGTTGTAGATGCGCTTTGGCTGTGCGCCAGAATGGCGTGAAAAAAGTCATTTATCATCATGCAAATTAGCTTAAAGTCTGGCCACACTTTGCCTGCAGCATAAACAAGGCAAATGCTTGGTGGGCTAGCGAGAGAAAGAGGGAGAGGGAGAGGGGGCGGTGGAAATGTACACAGACGCTGCCAAGTTATCAGAGCGAACAACAATGAAAACAATTCCGTGTAAGGATTCTCTCGGCCTGGCATTGCTGCAATTTTCAGCAGGCAATTACAAAAAACTCAAATAAAAAGATGACGGCGAAGTGAAAAAATAAAATGGAGCAACAACAACAACAACGATTAAAGAAACAAGCGTAAAAAACAAGTAAGAAGTAGATGCAGTAGAGTGTGTTCGACTGTGAGATACTCGCTACGCATTTTATATAAAAGCATATATCACAAAAATACTAAAAATATATCATATACTATATTTGGTGTATTGATAGAGTGCTACATTGAAAACATATTATATATACTTAAACATATACTATATTAATATACCACAAAAAATAATAAATATTTGGTATATTGATATAGTGCTACATTCCAAACATACTATATATACTTAAACATATACTATATTAATATACCAAAAAAATAATAAAAATATCAAAGGCTATATTTGGTATATACATGTAGTATTACTTCAAAACATACTAAACACATAAATATATATACTAAATTAATATACCACTAAAAATATATCAACGACTATATTTTGTTTATTGAAAACATACTATACATACTAAAACATATACTAAATTAATATACCGCAAAAATACTAAAAAAAATCCATGGGCTATATTTGGTATATTGATATGGCTCTACATTCAAAACATACTACAACATATCAAATTCTTAGTAATAGTCTCTGAGATCTAAGTGTTTCATACAGACGGACGGACATATGTTAGATATATCGTCTCGGCTGTTAACGCTGATCCAGAAAATATGTATATACTTTATAGGGTCGGACATGCCTCCTTCTGCAGTCACAGCGTTAGAATACCCTTCTACAATATGTGCAGCGGGTATAAAAAAAGGCGAGAGAGAAAGAAGCAGAAAATAGTTGAATAGAGAGCGACACTATTTCAGTTTCAATGCAAATTGTTGGCAGGCTCGGCCGAACAATGGAGTTTTCGCCTGGAACCTGCGGAAGCCGCCATGTTTGTTTACGTTCAACACCCAGCAAGTACATACACAAATACATACATGTGTGTGTGTGTGTGCGAGTTTAAGTGGGTGCTAGTGTGTGTGTGTGTGTGTGTGTGTGTGTGTTTGGAAGCAGCGCCAACAACAGCAGCGAACGCAGTGTTTGCTTTAAGTGCCAGACAATATTGTGATAGTTTTTCGCCATTATTTTTACCAAGTCAGCAAAAGAAAAGAATGCATATATTAAATTAACGACAGCGCATTCTTGGCAACACTAGCGAAAATTCATTTAAAAATAATGCAGATATGCAGCTATTTGCGAAATTAAATTTTAAATGAATTTATTATATGTATTAAAGCAATTCCAAGCCACAAAGAGCTGCAATCAACTACTTTACACTCAACCCTATAGCAGTATCATTATAGCTCATTAGCTGAGACTGTTACATAAAAAATATATATAATATATTTCCCTTTTTCAGTCCCTCTTTCATTTTTCTGTGTGTTGCTCTTAACTTTGTTTCAAAATTGACTTAAAATTTGCATTGCCTCGGGGAAATGGAAAGAAAATGAGAGACGAAAAGCGTAAAAATTGGCGAACATTATTGACAGTGTGTGTGTGTGTGTGTGTGTGTGTTCCCAAGATGTATATCAAAAAATTGTTTATTTTTACTTGGGCATTCAATCATTTATTCAGGACACTGTAAACTTTTCGGGTGAGTACGACAACGAGTATAATAATAATTGCTTGGATATAAAGTTTCGCTTCAATGGATATTGAATTGTAAGTGCGCAAAAGAAGAATAAAAAAACCCAACAAAATAAAAAAAAAGAAGACAGAGAAATAACAACGAAGAAAAAGTGCTGAGCATGACAATGAACTGAAAGCAGATGCTGATACTATATAGAAGGAGTGAAGCATCTGAGCTGAGGGATAAACACTGGATTATCACTATGATAGAGAGCGAAAGATATGTATGGTATTTGATGCGATGCGATTGCTTGGATGTGTAAACAAGTTGAAGTTGAGCGAACAGTTGGTTGTAAATAGATATGCTATTTTGCTGTAAGCTAAATTAACCTTTTTCGGCAATTGCATTCGTTATACTCACTCGCAAAGCTTTAGCAAGTTAGGGGATGTGGCATTTGGTAACATTATTCATGCAATAAATCACAAAGGATTCCGCCAACAGACACTGGGATCTAGCATGAGTACAAAAATAACACAGCCAACAAAAGCACGACTACGACTGCGAGTTGTGTAAAAAGAAAAACAGAAAACACACGCACACAAATGCACATGTGTGGGTATGTGTGTGTGTGTGTGTGGAAATGTGCAATAGAAGCGGAAAATCTAGCAACTGGCGGAAGTAGCAGACGGGACGGAGTCCTGCTGTGCTTCTCCACCCTCAGGGAGAAAATAGAAATGGAGCTCGAGCTAGAGCTGGAGGTGGAGCTGAAGGTTGAGGGAGGCTCCAACCTAATACTGAGCACGTGTACTTGATTGCGGTTGTCTCTACGAAGTAGTGGAAGTAGTTCTGTACAGTGAAACCTCTTTGCTTGGCTAGTCATTATTGTGGTCGAAATTATGTTCTGCCTTCTCTCACTCTACCACTCTCCCACACTTCCACTCTAAACGTTAGCTAAAGTGCATAATGGCTAATTCGGTTGACTGCTGCCTGCATTTCGCCTGCAAGCCAAGGTCCGGTTACAACTCGTTAAGCTATCATAAAGGTGTGTCCTCGGGGCATGCAATTGACAGTCCCCGAAAGCAATAAAATGCCAAAAAGGCCATAAACAATGTGGTAAATTTCTTGTCAGGGACATCGCTCCTGTGCTCCTGTTCAGACCAGGCTAAATTAGTCACCAGGCATTCAGATCATCTGTTGTGGATAACTCGAGTGTTTATGATGCGATTGTTATGAAATTTTCAGAACACATAAATTACTTCGTGATGAAAGCAGGTACTTAATATTATGATAATAATTATGAATGCCAAAAGATTGCTTACGTTGTCAATAATCTTATAATATAGTATATGTACATATATGTGATGAACAATTCTCAGATATGTTACTAGAAGTTTGTACATTAAATACATGAATTGTATTTCGAATTGCAATGAGGTATTTCAGATAATTTCAATAATTATCTTCAATAACAGTCAATTAGTCACCAGGCATTCAGATCATCTGTTGTGGATAACTCGAGTGTTTATGATGAGATTGTTATGAAATTTTCAGAACACATAAATTACTTCGTGTTGAAAACAGGTACTTAATATAATGATAATAATTATGAATGCCAAAAGATTGCTTACGTTGTCAATAATCTTCTAATATACATACATTTGTATATGTGATGAACAATTCTCAGATGTGTTACTAGAAGTTTGTACATTAAATACATGAATTGTATTTTGAATTGCAATGAGGTATTTCAAATAATTTCAAAGCAATAATTTCCTTCAATTGGTCACCAGGCATTAAAATGATCTGTTGTGGATAACTCCAGTGTTTATGATGCGATTGTTATAAAATTTTCAAAACACATAAATTACTTCATTATGAAAACAGATACTTAATAATAATGATATCAAAAAACTCTTAAGTTATCAATAAATATATAACATATATGTAAATTATTGTATAATTCTTGTCAAGAACAATTGATAAATACAATTCTAAACGATTTTATTTAGAATTGAAATAAACATATTTAGAATGGATTAAAAACTTTATAATCTTTTAAATATAGATTTCAATCTAGATAAATGTTGAACTTGTATTATAAAATTCTTCAAAAGAACAACCTATTTAACCAAATATTTTGTTAATATTTTAAATTATTGCATTTTGTGTTTTATTTAGAATTGAATAGAATTGTAATACAACTTCATAATCTGGCAAATAAGATAAGAGTAAAACTTAAATTTAAAAATCCTTGAATCCAACATATCAAATGGATAAAAAAGGAAATCAATATTTATTTAGCAAATTTCCGGAAATAGACCTCTTTAACTTAAATTTTAAAATCCTTGAATCGAAAATTCAAAATAAACCTTTGCAAATTTCCAAAAATAAATGTCTTCTTATCATTGATACTGATACTTTTGCTATTTATTTATCTCTTAAAAGGTCTATTTTTACATAAAAATCCATGACCTTCATAAGGTTCTGTCGTTGCCTCTATAATCTTCCACTTAGGTACAACGCTTTTCTCTCGAACACATTGCTGACCCTACTCTGCAGCATTAAGTAAAGTAATTCACATGATATATCATATGGACATATCAAATAACGAGCTAAATAAGTAAGTTAAATTTCATAAGGTTTTGTTTAGGCTTCGCATGAAGGACACGGGCGGGCCCAGCAAAAGAAGAAACAGATCCTGAGCCTGGACCACGGCCATGGCTAAGCCATTGGGATAAACACTTAGCTAGCCAAAAAAAAAAAAATAAGAGAGAACGAAACAAAAATGAAAAACCCCAAAAGGAAAGCGTTGGGAAAAAAAGCTTAACAGGATATGTTGGTCAGAAAAATCCAATTACTTATAATTTCATATATGCGGGCAAGTATGCGAGTGTGTGTGTGTGTGTGAGTGTTTAAGTGTGTGCGTTTGTAGTGTGTGTATTTAGGTGCGTGCACAACGACAAGGGTTGCATATGCCATACCGGAAAACTCAAGTGAGTGTGTGCGGTTGTGCGAGTGTGCGTGGGCGTATATGAGTGTGTATGAATGTGTGTGTGTCGAGTTGAAAGGTAAAGCATGATGGCAGCAAATTAAAGCGCCGTAAACCCTTGCACAGGTCTTCTTGACAAACTGTTGGGCCATATGTGCGAAACCGGCGGCTTTCCGAGTGGATAAAAAACAACACCGAAAAATTTGGGGGAAGGGAATTGGTGAATGGGATTGAGGGGAATTGTGGCGGTGGCTGCGCGGAGGATTTTTGAAGAACAGAGGGGCGTAAGCAAATTCAACTTAATCATAATTAAATTAACACGTTACAAAGTTGCTCGACGCCAATGCCAACGCCAAAGCCAACGACACTGCTGACGTTGACGACGATGAACGAAAAACTGGGTGTGTGGAAGGATGGAAAAGTCTGCACTAATTTGAAAATAATAGAATGCCATAACTCAGGTGAAGAAGATGAGGAGTAGAAGCAGGTGATAAGCAGGAGACAATTTGATATAGATGTCATCGAACATTCATTTGCAAAGTCCCAGCAGACAGAAGCCGACACCAAAACCAAAACCGAGACTGAGATGTCACAAAAAAGAAAAAACCTCAGCGAAGCGAGAGCAAAAAGTGGCAGCGTATAGAAAGGAGTTAACGCTTAAACCGTTTGGGAATTAGAAGCGTACACTTGGCTGGTCTGGCATGTATCGTTATGGCACGTATGCAAAGCAATTCGCAGAACTGGCAATTTGATACTTGACATTTGTTGCTGCTGCTTCGCCTGCCGGAACTGAGGATGGAGCTGGAGCTGAGTAAAAGCCAGACGACAGACAGTTTTGGAACTGGTATTGGGTCCGTCTTTGGTATAACTTTTTAATATCGAGGAATAGAAATAAAAAAAGATGGAAAAACAAAATATATAGTATGTATGTATGTATATAGAGACATAGTCGTATACTTGTGTCGCATGTGTAATCATTTCACTCGACGTGTCGCCAGTATCATGTTGCAATTGAATTTGATTGTGAGTCTGCGAAAATTTATGTGCCGCATCGCATCGCTGGTCGCCCGTCATGTGTGCGACATTTGCTTGGGGTTTGGCTTGGCTGGCGTTATGAGCCCATCCATGCTGGTGGATCGAAGAGAGCATCATCTATCCCATCATCCATCGAACCATTCATTCATTCATACATTGGGTATTTGGTATCGCATATCAGCATCGTCATCTCGAACATGACGCTGCAGTCGCTGTCGTAAGTTATTGAACTGTCCATATGCCATTATCGGAAATAAGTAAATTATTATTGAATCGCATGACGCTACACATGCTTCTAACTACTCAGTTTGGTATATAGTATATACTATAGTAAGAGTGTGGTATGCGGTATGTAGTAGACAAAGTCTAGAAGATGGATGGCGCCTTGGTCGTGGCTTTGTTTAGTTGCATTAGCCAAGAGTTAAGAGTGGTCATTGCACTGTTTAAGCCCTGACACGAGCACATATCAATAACGGCAAAACGCCAGAAAATCCCCGTGAAAATCAAAGTGGGTGGTTTTTCTTTTTTTGGGGAAAGCAAAAAACAGACAGCGAAAAGAAAAGACAACAACAGCAACGGCAAAAAACGCAGCCAGCAGCATAGCAACACAAAGTAAAGAAGAAAATCTGAGAAATTTTGAGATACAATTTCCCAGCAAAACAGAGAGCAAAACCTAGAGAGATAGAGAGAGAGAGCGAGAGAGAGAGAGGAAGGCAGCGCGCCGGCGCAGAGAGTGACAGAGCGCTGTCCAGAACTGTTAGCTGATAAAACACACAGAAAGCAAAAAAAAAAGCAAAGCAAAGTGGAAGATGAATGTGAATTCAGCTCATGCGCAGCAAAGCAAAGCATAAAAAAACAAACTGAGAAAAAAAGAAAAACAACAAGAAGGAACAAAAAAACTGAAGCACAGCATATGAGAATATGAGAATTGTATTTAAAGCCAGAGGAGCCAAGTTGTTTACTGTCTTTGCTGAGGCAACGCGAACTCTGCACATAAACAAACAAATCTTGTCGGGTTGTCTGAAAACCGCGCAGCTCTCTTCCTCTCTTCCTCTTTCCTTTGCTATCAACAGAACTGCCTGGTCAGGCACACGCACACACACGCATAATGAACGAAGCGAAAAAAATAACTGAAAAATAAACAGCAAAGAAGCAAAAAGAAAACCCAGCAGACTTATTTACATATAGTACCAAATAGTATCTACACATCTACATAAAAGAGCGTTTGTCACACAATCTCTAACTACGCACATGTACCCCACTGTGAGCAAGGGTATTTATGTCCACCTTATAGAGAGAGCATGCAAGCATGTGCAATGCATCGCAACGCAACGCAACGCAACGATACTTTTCTGTTTCTGTATTTCTGTTTCTTCTGTCTTCCATTCCACTGACCCGACTGCCTAACGACTGCACTGTCTGCCTGCTGCTTGAGACTGTCTCCGACTCCGTCTTCGTCTCCGTTGTATCTGTCTGCATACAAATCCAATTTTTCGTATTGTTTCTTCTTTTTGCTTTTCTCGAAAAACATTGTCCAGCTCGATTGTCCAGCTCTTTGGCTCTGTGTCTGCAAAACTGACTTGATTCTGACACACACTCAACAAATTAAGAAAAAAAACATTTTCACTCAAAACTCGTTTCCCAATCACAAGAATTCTTGTATGGATCTGGTTGAGTCGTTGTCGAACCTCTCTGTGTGCCCTGTTACACAATTTTTGTGTGCTCTTTGTTTACATTGAAACTTTCTTGACCGCTCATAAGTCACTCGGCTTATCGCTCGCTCGCTCACTCGCCCTACACGACAAATTCATTCAGCTCTGTTTCTTATTTCTTTATAAACATTGCACCGCTGACTGCGCTGCTGTGTATGACCTCAAAAATTGACTTACTCGTAAGTATAACTACAAAGCTGGCGAGTCAGCGACTTACTACAAAAGGAATTTCTGATTTGTTATGCTATAAATTCTGCAGTCAGTACTTTTTCAATAGTTTGTTTATTCATAACACATTGATGAACTGTTCATGTATATTTGGTTTAATAATTTAGTCAACTCTTTCAACGAACATAACATGCACTGTTATTAACAGTATGTGAGTAAACTGTAAAAACAGAAAATGTTAACTAAGAAAATGTAATTTTATTAACAGTATGTTAGTAAACTGTTTCGATGGAGAGTGTTAACTAACAGAGGTTATCAAAAAGAATAGTATTGCTACTATTATGCATCTAACAGGAAACTTTTCAAACGTAAAATTGTCTTTAAAACAAAAATATTAAAATAAACTCTTTAAATTTTCCGTTCTCTACTATATTTAGTTAAGTTTAGCATTAACAAAGTGTCTAATAGGATTAGTATTCTTTTTATTTTTATATTATTTTTAATATGATTTCAAAAGGTTCTGAAAGGGTTTATTTTTTAATTCACTACAAATAATTTCACATCTTTTCTGTTATTATTGATGCAATACGCTGCCTTATTCAATCAGTAACGAGCTATAAAAATCCCTGCTGAGATTTGCTTATTTGCATTTGAATTCCGTAAAGTCGTTGTTAATGTAAAATGGTATTTAAGACTGCTGCATTAAGCAGACTTTTATTTGTAAATTGGTTTCTTGTTCGCCGTTCTATCACGTGCTTAAGATCTCAAGTTTTCAGTTCTTATTATAGAATTGTAAATAAACTCTCGGTGCTTGCGCTGATTATGTTGTACACACATCCGAGATATATGTATATGTATGTATGGGTAAAGTAAAGTATGTTTGAGTTTATATAGAAGTGCTATTTAATGCTTATATAAACTGGTGTTTATATTGCTTTTTCGTCTTATCTGAAATGACATGCATTCAGTTGTCATCAATCATACGGGGCGGGAAAGAAGGGACGCTCTTGTGCTTGACGCTTGTGGCGCTTGCCACGACAGCTGCCGCGTTAAGACGCAACTT
The DNA here is from genome assembly GCA_023558455.1 of Drosophila kepulauana. NCBI lineage: Eukaryota > Metazoa > Arthropoda > Insecta > Diptera > Drosophilidae > Drosophila > Drosophila kepulauana. The sequence goes on from CM042369.1 coordinate 42,654,049, forward strand.
CGTTGTCGTCGTTGTTGCCCCACAATACTAGTATAAATGAGAAATGTCAGTACGTCAGTTATTGATAAGAGCCAAACTGTCATATATTAGCTCGAATGAGAAAACAAAAACAAAAACAAATATAGATACAGATAGATGCAACGCGATATCGACGCAAACTCAATTGGCATTTTCGCTCAGTGTACGCGCGCATTGAGTGTGTGTGTCTGTGTGTGTGCCGCAAGCTGAGTTATTTTCTTGCCTCTCGTATTTCAAGTGTTGCTTGTTGCTTGCTTTCTGTCCGCTGCTGTTGCTGCTGCGCCACCAGCACCAGCAACAGCGGCAGCAACCACACTCACAACCGCTCAGTTCTCGCAGAGCTCTGGACAGTGTCGATCGGCAGCGCCAGCGGGCAAACGCGTGTGTATTCAACTGCAAAAAAAGAAAAAAAGAAAAATTGAAGAAAAGAAAACGCAAAGCAAATCATTTCACAATTCTATCAGCAATTGAGTTTTCATTATCGACGCATTTTCAGGGATTAACCTTAGAGCAACCTTCTTGAGGTCTCTTCTTCTTGTGTTTGTGTTGTTTCATTGTGTGCGCGCGCAGCATAAAATCAAATCCTTGTTTGAGTGTGTTTTGTGGTCGAGTGCGGCATTGAGTGCAAATTCCAGCTAATATCGAATACTGAATACTGAATCTACTGAAATCAAGTTGATTACCCTCTGCAGCCAGTCAACACGTTCTGCAGCACAACAACAAGCACAAGGTAACTTTCAAAGATATCTGAGCTGTTTCTTTACGGAATTTGAGGAATATAGAAAAAAATAAAACAAACCACAAGAATGAATTTACAAATATTCGGCATGCCGAAAGCGAAATACACTTGCAGTTCATTTTATAAGAGGTCCTGAGAGCACTCGGAATACGAGTTTTTATTAGATTCAAGAAATATGTGAATTTAAAATCCACTCACGATCGTTCTTTCAGTACCTTGTCAATATATTTCTACTCAAAATTTATTTTCAAATTTTGAAAACTATTTACAAAAATATTTCATGACATTAAAGTTGTATATTATTTTTGATCGATCTAATTTAAGATTCTTCATTGCTTATCAGCTAAAATTGTTAGTTACTTGAATAAATTTTCTTAAATTTCATAAGCCTCACAAAAAGAATCTACCATACTGAAAGAAACTGTTTGTTATTTATCTAATTAGAGATTTTTTGCTTAAGATCTTAAATTTTAGAAAGATTCCATAAATTTCATAAGCAGAATATACTGATGAACAAAATGTCTGTCATTAATCTAATTACAGATAATTTTTTGCTTAAGATAATAAGGAATACATTTCCGTAAATTCCTTAAGATTCACAAAATACAAAAATATATTTACTGAAAAAATATTATATTAATTTAATTTGATATTGTTTATGGCTTAAGATTGGAAATTTTTGATAGAATACTTAGAATAGTTTTCGAAATGAAAGCATCTGCAAAAATTATGAATTAAAAAAAGATGTAGTCATAATTGATCATATTAAGAATAGCTTACGGGTGATTATTATTAATATTATTAGAACATTTCATTATCTATAACTTGCTTTTAAATACCTCAGCCTGTTTTATAAGAACGTACTATCCGCATTTATATTTAACTAATGAACTTGCAGTGAACCCAAAGCCAGATATACATATGTATAAATATTATAATTATAGAATTTATCGTAATACTAAGAGCAGGCAAAGTAATATCTTTATAGAGCGTTTCGAGTGATATCTGTAGCGGAAAGGGTTAAACATAGTATAAAGCGGACTGCGACTTGAAAGTCAACAAATCGAATTACCATAGCATCAACTACATACAAGTATAACATGCAGTTGAAAAGATTTGCCAAGTGGTTTGGCAATCATAGCAACGCCTCTTTAACTGTCTGTCAGACTGTGAAGCTGTGATGTTGTTCAGGTGTTGTCGTTGTTGTTGTTGTTGTTGTCGGGTTGTTTTGATTGTCAGGTTGTTTGGCTGTCACGGCAAGATTTTGGTTGTACGTGAAAGTCTCTGCTAAAAAGTGCACGAGTGCATTGCGACAGATATTCAGATGTGTGGGAAAGTTGCAAACCAGACGACAGACGACAGACTCCAGACAACTGCAACTGCAACTGCAACTGTAAATGCAACTGCATCTTAGACGGCAACGACATCTCGGTTTATTTTTTTTTGCTTATAATGTCTTTATCTGATGCAGGCAACGACGACGACGACGCATCGACTTGGCTGCCACTTAATTAACATGTTGTTGCAACAATGCACGCAAATAACTTCATCTCTTTTTGCAATTGTTTCTTTTTTCTTTTTGCAATGCAATCGACTCTCATAGTCTACTGTAAGACGCAATTCCATTCCGTAACTGGTTTCATTTGTGCTGCACATAGAATCTTGTTTATCTTAAGTTTTGCCTCGATTTTCTTTTCTTTCTCGCTCAACTTTTGCTTTGAGTTTCAAACACACTTTTTATCACGCGCATTTTTAGTTTCTTTTTATTTTTCTAGTGAGTTTGCAGTTTTTGGCGTTGAATAAAAAACAAAACCTACAAAAAATTGTGTTTTCTGCACTTTCATTCGATTGAAACTTAAGCCAATGCCATTGTACGCGTTTATATGATCACGTTAGCTCATATTCCGCATTATTTGTATAATTCAAAAGTTATATAAAGTTGGTGAAGAGCGAAACTGTGAAGTGAATGAAAGAAACTGGCGCTTTGTCTTTTCGCCTAAATGCCCCTTGACTTTTCGACGAGTCTTTTGTGAGAAAGAGACCCAAAGATAAAGAGATTGAAAGAGAGAGAGGGAGAGACTGAGTTGCTCTTTGTGTGTCAAGCAAGGACAAGTAGGCTATTGTATGGTTTCCCAAATTTCTGCTGCCTCGAAACATGAGTGGCGAAAACAAAAGAAACGCATATACATATACAGGGTGCTAGCTAGGCACACACAACCTTGCCACAATTTTTTGCGTACCTGTTTTGCCACTAAGAAAATTTGTGTCGTTTCAACAACGCTATGAAGCTCTGCTCTTAATGGGGTTGCCAACAGCGAGAGTGTGTGCGATTTTACACACACACACACAGGTAAATGCGTTGTTTACACTCGAATGCATTAGATCCACCGAAAAAAAACAAGTAAGAAAGCTACAGGTGAGAGTGCTCGACTGTGAGATACCCGTTACCCATATTGAATAACAACAAAACAGAGCGGTCGCTATTATTCTGAAAATATTACAAATTAGTGTATCAATAAAATACTAAAATATACCTAAAGGTATATTTGGTATTTCGATGCACTTTTGCATTCAACGCGAATTTAGACGAGCAGGCTCCACCAGTTAGTATTATTCTAAAAGTATACTAAATTAATATACTAACAACAATACTGAAATACACAAAGGGCTACATTTGGTATATCAATGTACTATTACATTCAAAATACATCGAATATACCGAACACTATATTTGACATATCGATATATTATTATATTCAAAGCGTATGTATTGTATAGTTGAGAAGACTCGACTGTGAGATACTTACTATCCATTTTGAATAAAATCCAAACAGTGCCAAAATATACCAAACGAATATATAAAAAATACTTCAAGCAGTATTATTCTTAAAATATACCGAATTAATACACATACAAAATACTAAAATATACTGCAGACTATATTTGGTATATATGATATACAATCAAAATATATTACAATCAAAACATACCATATAGTACAAAATATACTGGATCTCTGAGATCCAGTGTTTAATACGCACATCGTATTCATGGAATCGGAGATGTCTCTTTTACCTGTCACATACAGTTATAATACCCTTCTACCCTATAGGTAGCGGGTGTAAATAACAAAAACCATAACCCCAGAGCACACAGTTAGCTACCCATTTAGCGTACTTTTATACAACGTGAATTCACGCGGAATCTTTAAACGTTTAGCTGAATTTAATATCCGGGTTAGCTTAAGTGATTTTTTCTCTTTTATTTTTTCATCTTTTTTTCGGGAGCATACACATATATCATGTGTTTATGTGTGTGCAGATAGAGAAGGGATATTATGTGGTCTCTGAGTGTGTGTGTGTGTTGTGCTTTTAGCTGGTAGTACAATAAAAGTGTGGCGGGGGGGCAAACAACAAACAGCTAAGCCAATTGGTAATATGAGTGGGTCAGGACCTGCTGTTGTTGTTGCTGAAGCTGCTGGCTAAAAGGCACAATACTTATGTGCATAGTGTTGTGTATAGTATTGTCGCTAAAGAATGTACATAGTACTCGGTTTTGTTCTCCACATCTCGCTCTCACTCACTCTCTCTCAAACTTGCGCCAGGATATTGCCAAAACACAAGCGTTCTTTTGCCTATCCTTTGTGAATTTTCAATTGTTCTGTGACCACAAATAGTTTCGCCGAAAAAAAGACGGGCTGCGGGCTTGGACCGAGTAAACAATGGCACTACACAACTTGGTTAGCTGCATACAAGCGGGGCGGCGACACGCCCTCAAGCCAGCCTTCAGTCTCTCAGTGTGTGTGTGTGTGTATGTGTGTAATTCTAGGCCAACATAATATGCATAGGCTGGTTCCATATTTATATTTGCATAGTGCGGAAGAACTAAGACTTGCCTAGCTTGTCGTGACATCACAACAATTTAAGAAATTTTAAACAAGATATTTATATAAATAATATCCATTTTATTTTAATTCACTTAATGGTATAAAACAAACTTTCTTCAATAGGTTATAGGCCCATATTTCTGTGTATTTGAAAGATCACATTTTGCAAGCTGCTTCGGCAACTACTTAAATTCTTAATTTATATTTTTTTTTAAAATCTAAAATCCTTAGTCCATCTTAAGTGAATATAGAAATTCATATAAATGCATAGAAATAATTTCTAGAAACAAGAAACAAAATCTTGAGTCAGACTGAATAATTTTGTCTACATATTACTAAAATAATTTAATGGATTTAAAATATCTTATTTTTAGGCTAGAAAAAATTCCTCATTTACATATACATACATATTAGTATTGTAATTTCCATTTTATTTATTTATGTATTTAATTATTGCATTTCATTTTTCATATTTATATATGTGTAGAAAGAGAGATGTTCTATAAACTTTGAATCTCAATCTTAAAAATAATGTATTGAAAAAAATAATTCCAGCTTAAACAATTCTAGCCACAAGATTTCAATCTTCTATCATATGTAGTTAAAAATTAACGCATGATTTCCATCATTAATGTTGATTTCAAAAAGCTGTCCAAATTCAAAACTTCAAATTTTTATTTTTTAAAAGAAGAACTTTCCTTATTGTCATCATATCAACATGATTAAGGAATTTTGTCGCCTTCTATCGGTATAGTCTGTAGAAAAAGGAATTTCTAAGCTCGTCTTTGTTCGATTACAATTTAAGAAATTTTAAACACAGCAGTCTTGTTTCTTTATTTGAAATGAATTTAAGATATTTAAAAAACTCATTTCTAATATAGACAGACTTAGTTTATATATTATATTTGCAAAGCCTATAAGAAAAAGTTCTCGAAGCTCGTCTTCGATTTGCACTAACTTAAGGCATTTAAGAAAACACTTTATTTTTTATTTTTGGGGGTCTGCCGCACAATTGTTTTCTTTGTGCCAAGTCGTGTTTACTGAACCCAACACAACTGTACACAGAAATCACAGAGCGTAAATAAGTTGATGGGGTTGTTCAATATGCGCGAGAAAAAATATAAAAAAAAAATAAATAAATAAAGAATATAAAGAAAAGAAGCAAAGGAATGAAACCACGGTTGAATGCGACTCGGATAAGAGCAGGTACTTTATACCATCATATATACTGCGAAAGGCGGAAAAATCAATCAATCAGCTAGCTAAGGTAAACAAATATTTAAAATGCAAAAGTAAAACAAATTTCACTCGCCTGCTTGCTTGACAGCAAAATAAGTCACACACAAAATACAAAATACTTATATAAAGTAATTCAATCTTCCATCAAATGAACTCGAAAATTAACTCGACAGAGGTTATCGAACTTCGATGGGTGGAGAAAAGAGAAAAACTCAGTGAGGAAACACTTCCAACCTCATCCTCAACCACAACATACAAATGCAGAATAATTTCATTTTATTGCGTAAAATTCTTTGCTGCTGATTGTCAAATTGAAGTGTCATATCTTTGGCAAAAAGATTCACTTATTTTATTTCATCGAGCACAGCTATGCAAGTTATTTTTGTGTCACTTTCCACACTCTGTAATCAGTGGCAAACAGGAAAATAAAGGGCATGATGGAACACAAGGAAGAGTGTTTATTTATTTTTTATTGACACAGCACAGTGGAGAGATAAAAATTTGATAAATTACTTCCGGTCTATTTATCTCGTTACTGAAATTATCAACACGAATTTATAAATAGCTGAGAATGAGCATAATCAATATTAAATATTATTTTAAGCGAATTCTGTAAATTTCTTGAAGATAGTAAAATAAAATTTACAAAATTTGCTAAGCACACAATAACATATAATATATAATCATTTAATATTATTTTTAATAAGTTCATTTAGATTAGCAAATAAAATATTGGCATTCTAAAAGAATGCATAAAGAGCTGACACTACTACTACTATTACTATAATGATTAACAAATTATCATTAAATATTATTTTGAAGGAGTTCTGAAAATTTCATAAAGATTTAACCAAGAGTAGAACTTATAAATAGCAGACAATGAGTATTATTTTTAATATACTATTGTTCAATATTGTTTTAGGTGGGTTCAATGTCACATCTTAGCATATTTTTTAGTTCATGATTTTTATATTATAATTAGTATTATTTTGCATAAATTCTTAAAATTTCACCGGTATAGTCAACAACAATTCCTTAACTTTAAGAAAGTAAACCATATATTTTAATACTCGTATATCATCATTAAGTATGATTTTAAATAAGTTCTGTGAAATTCGTCAACAACATTTTCTAAACTTTGCGTTACACCTTAGCACATCTCTTAATTCATGTTTAATATATTATGATTAAATATGATTTTAAATAATTTCTAAAAATTTCAAAAAGATAGTCAACATCAATTTCTTAGCTTTGAGAAAAGCAAAGTCACACACCTTAGCATATTTTTTAGTGTACGTTTAATATCACATTAATAAATTTGATTTCAAATAACTTTTGAGAATTTCATAAGGATAGTAAACAAAATTTTCGAATCTTTGAGTCACACCTTAGCATATCTCTTAGTCGAGCACACTTTGCTCGAGCTTGTCACCTTTACAATTGTTTTAAATTGCATATCGTCTGCGACGTGTTATACTTGTATAATAAAATCCATAAATAACTTGCTTTTTGGGTGCTCGAGTGTATTTCATATTTGCTCTTCCATGTTTCCATCCTTATTCAACTGAATCTCACACCGAATAGGTCAAATAGTCAAATGCTGGGAGTTTTGCAACTTGCTTTCTTGCTGAATTCCTTTTACGGAATCAAAGCGAAATATTTTTGCACAATTTGTGCAAGCAAAGCGTCTACGTGATGCTGTCCAGGGGCAGCTACGTGACGCTCGGCGCTGTCCAGGTGCAACCCAAAGGAAGCAAGCACACACACACAAAAAACAAGCAACAGAGGCAGAATTAGTTTTCCAACTGGGAACTGCGAATTGTGAATTGAGAATTGAGAACTGAGAACTGGAAAACTGGGCAGCAGTTGTTGTTGTTGGGCTTTGCTCCCATGTTCACTAAATTATTTATTGCATTATAAGTTGTTATTGTTTTTGATACATTCGTTTTGGGTGCTCTTTGCCTTTGCCTTTAACTTTCCACTTGTGTTCGAGTTCTCCTTGAACCACGTCCAGGCGTCAATTAGTTAAGTGAAGCAAACCAATTGCAATTGCTGGTACTAATGAAAGATATATCCGTTCTTTAACAGACCCAGACCCAGACCTCAATTGCATTCACACATGTCTCGAAACTTGACAAAAAAAATACCAGAGAAGAGAGATGCAAAATGCATTGCTGCAATGCTTTTGAATAATTTATTCAGTGGAATTGCCGTTACGCCTGCCAACACTTCTTCAGTTCTTTAGTTCTTCAGTTCTTGTTGAATGCCAGAGCCGGGAGTTCTTATATAGCACAACTATGCTGGATTTTGAATGCAGTCAGTCAGACAGTCCAGGGCAATTTTACAGCAGTCAACTTACCCATAAATTATCTCAATTATTGCCTTTGAAATGAAACGAACGAAAGCAAAATGCTTTGGCAGCTTCACATGCTCGCCAGATGTTGCTGCAACGTGCGGCATGAAAATGTCAGATACTGCATGATTTCTCGGATTTAAAACATTTCCCCAATGCTCGGTTGATACTCTTGCCGATGGGCATTTTAATTGTGTCAGGCACTGCAGTGAATGAAGAAGCGTAAATTTATGCAGATTATGTGAAGCGATCTTTGGGGGAAGCTTGTTGAATGAGCTCTTCAAAGGAAGTAATTTTCAGATCTATGACGAAATAAATGAAGTAATAATAAAGAAGAAAATCTTGGCATTCAATTCTCAATTTTTAAGTTGAGCCTTATAAATTATTGTGTCGTGTATCATGCAGTGCATGAAGACGATTTGCCTTATGAAGATTATAAAATTTGATCTTTGTTGAGAACTTATTAAATGAGTTCTTCAAAGGAAGTTATTTCAAATCTATGACGAAATAATTGAAGTAATAATAAAGTATTAAATCTTGGCATTCAATTCTCAATTTTTAAGTTAAGCCTTATAAATTATTGTGGCGTGTATCATGTAGTGAATGAAGAAGTGTCGCTTTATGAAGATTTTGAAATGTGATCTTTGTTGAGAGCATGTTGAATGAGTTCTTCAAAGAAAGTTAGTTTCAAATCTATGACGAATTAATTGTAGTAATAATAAAGTATAAAAACTTGGTTTTAAATTCTAAAATTTTAAATTAAACTACAAAAATAATCGTATCATATATTATATAATGCAGTAAATGATGAAGTTTATGCAAATTATGTGAAGCTATCTTTAGTGGAAGGTTGTTAAGTTATGTTTAAGTTTAAAGTTCTTCAACGCAAGGAAGTTTCAGATCTATGACGATATAATTAAAAGTAATAATTAAGTATAGAATCTTGGCATTCAATTCTCAAGATTTAAATTAAACCTCAAAACTAATTGTGTGACATATCATGGAGTGATTAAGTTGAGTCGCTTTATGCAGATTATGAGAAGCGATCTTTAGTGGAAGGTTGTTGAATAGGTCAAAGGAAATAAATTTCGGATCTATAACGAAACAATAGTCTAGAATATTGTCATTAAATTCTCAATTATTTAATTAAACCACAAAAATAATCGAGTCATATATCAATGAATGAAGAAGAGTCGCTTCATGAATATTATGTGATCTTTGATCTCTTGAATGCAAGTCAATTTCAAATCTACGACTAAAGATCTAGAAGTAATAATAAAGTATAAAATCTTGACATTAAATTCTATAATTTTAAATTAAACCACAAAAACAATCTTGCTCATAAATCTAACATAAACTTCCGCTAGAGCATTTCAGCTTCGGCATATTAAAATCTATTTTTCGTGTTTTATTTGATTTTGTGTTTTTGGAACGGTCTCAATTTTATTTGGAATTGTCCAAATTAATGCGCACACATGGCGGTGCTTTTATTTGTGTTTGTTTTGTTGTATGTAGTTCTTGTTGTTGTTGTTGATGTTGTTGTTATTGTGTTTAATGTTTGTTGATTTTAATATGCGTTCATATGTGATCCAATTGAAATTTTTATATAAATTTCGAAATTGTATTCATTAGCCGGGGCATTATTGATGCGCAGACATGCTGATAAAGCCAATTGCGTGTGCATTGTATGCAAACATCAATTAGCCTAATACTACGTGATGTTATTAGTAATATGATTTAAAGTTAAAAGGCTCGCAAAAAGTTAGTTGTATATTTATTTAATATTTGCTCTTTCATTGCATTTCACACACGCTGCTAATTGACTTTTGTGAGTATCTCGAACAAAACATTCCATTGGATCGAATCACTGAACTGTCGGCTGTGAACCCAACTTACAATTACAATTAACATCAGTTTCGTGAATGCTTCAATGGGCTGTGGGCGATTTAATCGGGTTGGTGTTTGTTTGGGTGTCTTTTTTCCCAGACTTTCACTGACTTTATTTATGGTGTGAATTGTGCATGTGTAACACCGTATGTGTGTGTGTTTGTGTGTGTTGGGCATTTTAATTGAAATTGCGTATCAAGCATTAATTTCATTTAACATTTCATGGGACAGCCGTCACGATTTAAGTTGGGTTCAACGTATTTGCCCACATGGCATAGCCCAAGGGAGGGGTTCTGACAGGCGCCTGTTAGTATGCAACAGTTTTTTTCTGCTCTTGCTGTTTCTGTTTCTGTTGTTGTGTGTAACACAAACTGGACAGTTGAATGCGAAGAGCGAAGAAGTGATGGAGTTTGCTCGTTGCCCAGATAGCCTAGATAAAATTCATTTCACTTCAAGTGCTTTACGAGATGTGGCGATTGGATGAGAGAGTGAGTGGGTGAGTTGATGAGTATGCTCGTTAGTAGCTTTTGAGAAGGGTAAACGAGTCTTTAAAAACTTTATACAGTTATTTATTAGTTTTTATTGCTAGCATAGTTAAAGCTGTGTTTAATTTGGCAATTTTCTAATATGATGTAATTATAACCATTTTTGGTTGTAGAGAAATTTCTTATTACTCAAAGCTTATAGCTTTAACTTTCAGTGTTCGAAATGAAAACAAATAAATAAGTGAAGTTTAAAGAATTAGATACTAAAGAATGGAGTAAAAATAAATATAGAAATAGCTATAATAATAAATAATTGCATAAGGATTAAAAATAGTTTTAGATATATACAAATGTATAAGCCTAAACATTTAGTACTATGATGTGAAACAAATAAATAACCAAATAAACTTAAAGAGACTAAAATTCGAATGATTGCTGTGCAAAACAGATTACATTTCTTGTTTAATTGACAATTTTCTAATACAACAGAATTATTTTTTATGGTTCCAAAAGAATTTTTTGTTATTAAAGCTATTTCAACTTTGTTTTCACCTCATTCATCACAATTTTATTCGCTTAAACCCTTATTAATTATTTATTGGATTTCATTCTTAGCACTAAAAGCTAAAGCCTATAAATTTTGGTTCATTTTACAATTATCTATAGCTATTTTAATACAAGTTCAAGTTAATTATTCCTTCGAATCTCTTCAGTCTCTCTAAGTTTATATAGTTATTAATTTGTAGTAATTTCTAGCACCAAAAGATATAGTATAAGTATATTCTCATTGTGTGAAATTTATAGATGCTTTTGATATAAGATATTTTCTAAGTGATCTAACTTTCTGCTATAAAATGTTGTATATTTTATTGGACAATCTTTTTTAAATTATTAAAAAGTTTTTAAAATAATATTTAGCATTTTATAGTATGTTATATTAAAAACTGTTTTAAATTCAAATGTTGTTATTAGAACATTATTTCTGCAACATTTCATATTATTTTCACATCTGTCGTCTGCGGTTTTTATTTAGAATGAAAACAGTTTTAATATACATTCTTCGTTTATAATGTTATTACACCCACTTCCACCCATCTCTCGTGCAGGGTATTTAGACATATATTTTTATAAACTTAATTAAGCGTAACATGTTTATGCTTTTATTGAAATAATTTTTACAAAAAATTAATTATTGACAATTTAAAGCAGTTAATTCGCGCTTGTTAATCGCTAAATAGATAACTGCGAATCTCTTTGACGTTCCCGGGTCAAAACAACCCGAAGCTGACCAGAAGGTGTGGTATTACTTGCGGCTGGTCAACATCAACATCAACAACAACATCAACATCAACAAGAACATTAACAACAAACAGCATCTGCATCAACAAGATGCGATGCTTAATATTTGAGAACTTTAAGCTTGTTTATTAAAAATAAAAACTCTTCTCATCTTCAGGTAGACGGAGTTTTTGGAAGTTGCCGCCGCTTTGGGGGCTTCTCTTGCTCTTGCCTCTTTATATTTGGCGTTGTTTTCGGTTTCGGGTTCTTTTTTGATGTTTTGTTTTGCTTATTTTCTGTTTGCTGTTTTACTTTTTGGGGTCTAAGCAAAAGTTTTCCACTTAAAGGTGAAATGGCTGCTACTAGTTTTCGGCTTGTTCAACTTGCCAGTTGCTTCCCGGTTGCTGCTGTTGCTGTTGCTGCTGCTGTTGGTTGCTCGTTGTTGGCTGTTGGTTGTTGGCTTGTTGCAAGTACTGCTCGTACTACATATTGTTGAAATGTTTTGTGGCTCTTGTGCCTTGTTGTTGTTAGTTGCTTAGTTTGTTGTAAGTAAGTTTTTGCCTTTATTTGGTTTTTTTTCTGTTCTTTTTTTTTTTTTTTTGGGGCAGCTTCTCATTGTACTTAATTTATGCTGCTGTTGCGGCATTTTGTGTAGTCCTTAAAAAAAATTCAACATAAATAGCTAAATTGCTTTTCAAGCAGCTTTTGTTTATTAGTTTGCTTCACTAATCCTTCAAGTAAAGTTTTGCAGCATCCTTGCCACACACAAATTTGATCGAAATTCTCAACACTTGTTTGTGTTTGTGTTGTCGCAGATATTTATAATAAATGCAAATTAAATTCTTTGTAAATACACGCATATTTGTTTGTGTGTGCTGAAATTTTATTCAAAAAATCATAAAGGCACAAACTTGACGTTGACGTTGCAACTTCATGTTTGTTTGTTTATTGAAGGGAATACTACGGAGTAAACACACAAACACACACACAAATACTGAGAACTCTTTTCATTGCGTGGCACTGAGTGGCTTGCAGGATGGAGATGGTTGTGCGTTGTACGTTGTGCGAGGCGTTGTTGTCGTAACCCAGATAACGATAACGTCACAAACAGCAAACAGGAACCGAGAGACTGAGAGACTGAGAGAGTTAGGGGCAGATGACTTGCACGTGAATTAGCAGAGACAATAGCCCATAGCAATGCAAAAACCAATTAAATGTGAGTGTAGCTGCCAGTTCCAGAGCACACACACACACACACACAGACAGCAGACACCGACAAGTCAGTGGCATAGTGAATCTATATAAGGTGTCGCATATGTGGGCACAGAATTCATGGGCTTGGCTGCTGGGCCAAGTTATCTGCTCCGCATCAAACAAAAGCTATACGAAAAGCAATCAAACAATAAAAGTAGTTGCTGTCCAAAACAACAACCTGCCACGCCCCCTTTACGACTGTCAGACAAGGAGGACTAGGAATGTTATGGTCGTCTCTGGTCCGCTCTGCTTCGGTTTGCTTCGCTTCTGGTCTGGCTTTCTGCCTGCCAAATGCCACACAATGGCAATGACAAATTTATGCGCCGCACGTTGTTCAGCATATCCTGCCTCACACACACACACTAGCACACACACACACTCTTGCACACTCGCACATTCCCATTGCAATTAAAGCGTGTGTGGCAGACAAAGGTTCGCCGCTGTTGCAAGTGCCTGTCTATGTTTGAGCCTAGAGATCAGTTGCCCCAAAATGAAGTGCATGCGAATTGCAGCGCACTTTTTTATTGCCGCTACCCATATATGTAGGGTAGAAGGGTCTTTTAACTTTGTGCAGGCAGGAAATGTATCTAACAGGCAGAAGAAGGCATGTCCGACTCTAAAAAGTATAGGCCCAGACTATATAGCCATATCTGTCTGTCTGAATGAACACCTAGATCTCAGAGACTATAAGAGATAGAGCTAAAATTTTCTTGGACAGCATTTGTTATGTTTGCAGGCAGATGAAGTTTGTTTCAAATTGTTGCCACACCCACTCCCGCCCCTGTGAATCGATAAAAATCGGAGTCGCGAATTTGTGATTCCTAAAAATTGGTAGCGATCTGATAAAATGATGTTACTTAAGATCGTAAGAAATACTTTTGTATGAGGAAAATGCCTACTTACTACGGGTCTTAGTTACTTTGGCTGACTATGTAGTATATTTTGTAGATTGTGATATATTTTGACAGTAGTACTATATCAATATACTAAATAAAACTTTCGGCATGTTTTCTGCACTGTTTTGCTTTTATTCACTATGGGTAGTGGGTATCTCACAATAGCCTTTGGAATATTTTTTAGTATTTTTGCGGTATATTATTATAGTATATTTCAAGAATAATACCACACTGTTTTGCTTTTATTCACTATGGGTAGCGGGTATCTCACAATAGCGCTTGGTATATTTTTAGTATTTTTGCGGTATATTATTTTAGTATATTTCAAGAATAATACCGCAGTGTTTGGCTTTTATTCACTATGGGAAGCGGGTATTTCATAGTCGAGCACACTCGACTGTATCTTTCTTATTTGCTTCGCAACAAAATTTACGACTGTGAAAAACTCCAAGGGATTAATTAAAAAATTTGCTGCGCAGGTTTTGTGGGGGGTTTTTGCAGCAAACCAATTTGCCGACTTGATCAAAACTATTTACAAATCCAGCAATTTTCTAGCTGCAACTTCGAAATTGCATAACTAACACAAGTGCCAGCTGCCAACACGTATCAACGTATAATGGGCAATGACTGAGGAGAAGAGTTGCAGAAAGAGTTGCTAGAAGAGCTTCAGGGTGTCCCTCTAGGCAACTGCAGTGCGGCCAGGCGCAGAGAGGCTCAGCCGGAAGCAACTCATGACAATTAAATGCAAGAAATTGCAATTCTCAACCAGCTGAAAAGAGAGGCACTATCATTGTACAAAAGAAAGAGCAAGAGAGAGAGAGAGAGAGCTGAAAATAGAAGAAGCCAAGAGTAATGATTTGAAGTAGTTGTGGAAAATGCAGTTGAGCGGAGGCAGAAACAATTTGATACAATTAGATTTTACAATTTTCATTTCAAAGACATTACAACACGTTCTCTGTAGCACAGTGTAAGAACACTGGTCAACAGCAGTAGAACAGTAACACAGCATCACAGCAATTGCAACAACAATGCCAACAACTACAACAACAACAACAGCAAAAGTAATAGCAACAGCAGTTGCGGTAGTAAACTTGCAATCTAAATGGCCAGGCTTAAAGTTTGCTGTTGCTGTTGCCTTTTCAAGTAGCTGCTCGGTTGACTTTTAATTTCACAAAGTTGCAAATAAACCAAAGCAATTAGTCCAAATTGAATGTCGACTCTGGCAACTTGCACAAAATATATACGAGGTCCTAAGTTTATAGTCAAAACTTTGCCGTATTTATGGATTTGCTAATTATTAAATTATGGCAAAAGATTTTTCGTATTTAATTTTAATCATTTGGAACTTAATAAAGATGGAAGTGGATAGATTTATGAGTTGGCAAAAGTTTGTTAAAATGTGATGAATGAAATTTCCGCTTTCGAAATTATGAGATTATGAGATTGCTGTTAAATGTTAAAATCATTTTCATATTTAAATAATTAGCACATAAAGTAAATTCAGCAAAGTTTTCCTTATACATTAAAAAATCTATATAAAACAATACGAAGCTAAGATCAGTGCTTCAAATTTAAAAATAGAAGTTTAGGGATACTTAGTGTTAAACAATCAAAGTTTTTCATTTTTTTCAATTAACGTATTTAGAAAAGTAGATATTTGGAAATAATATTAAAATGCTAAAAGTTAAGACCAATGCTTCAAATACAAATGCTACAAATATCTTAGAATAGACCTTGAAATGATGTGTCAACAATCCAAAGATTATACTTTATAAAATCTTAAGTTATGTTTAGGTTTATGCTTAATTCTAAAATTTAAAGTTACACACTTCTTACAAAGTAATTGGATTTCAAATGGAAATTCTAGCTAAGAATTTTTTTCGACCCCTACACTTAAATTTTCTTAACGATATCAAAAGAATTATAAACTTTAAATTCCCTCTTGGTTCTTAAAACAACATCTCTCAATTCCATTATACTTATTTGCATGTTTATGAATAATGAAATGTGCGAGGTATTTGTTATTTGAGCACGCTCTTCCACGCTGTTATTATTGCGTGCATAATAAATGTTTACTTGAATTTGAAAACTGTTGCTTTTAAACATTATTTGCTAGACAAACTACGGTTGGAGCGCGTCTCTAATGTAAGTTTAAACATCGATTTAAGATTCACTTAAAGTTGTGTACGCTCAACGAGCAGTGATTTTGTAGAACGAGACAACTTTAAATACTCACTTCATTTCTGGGTAAGGGAACACTTTAAAACGAGTGGCACACGTTGGCCTGGTTTATACGTTGAGGTAACAAAGTGCAGAGCTCAGTGTTCGCGGACGAGGTTATCTACCGTTTTGTGGTCGTCGACTCATTATCTGCATTGTCATTTTAATTTCAGATTTTCGTTTGTGATTCTCTGCGAGCAGCAGCAGGCAGCAAGAGCACCAGCTGAAATGAATCTCTTAATAACATCCGCGCCCGCACGGGCGTCGTTGCTCCATTTCGTGCTGGTCACATTGGCGCTGATGCCAGCGTTGATTTATGGCCATGGTCATCATGGCAATGGCAATGGCAAAAAGCATGCCATCGCACAAACCGAACTCGCCCACGGTGCCCGCTTGGTTATGGAAACCCATTCGGGTGAGGTGCATGTTCGTCCAGCTCGCGAAGCATTGCCCGAGGAAGCAGCAGCTGCACCATCCGCTCTGCCCGTGAGTGGGTCAACTGTGGGCGGTGGTGGTGGTGGTGGTGGCCAGAACAAGCGTGTGAAGAACAATAATAAGAAATCAAATAAAGCACAGCATCAGATGCAACATGCCGGAGGCTCTGGTCGTCGCAGTGGCTATAAGAAATCCGCCCTACTCAATGGAGAGGAACAGCAGCAGCAACAACAACAACAACAACAGCAACAGGGACATCACAACAATGGCAAACAGCAGCGACAACTGTCCGTGCAGCATGCGCAACGCGAGCATCAGCATCGCACAGGCAAAAGATCAGGAGCCAAGAAGGCAACCGAAAAGGGTGAGCGCTAAAAATATGTGGCATACTTTTAGGGGCAAATGGTATTTCGAAAATATATTTGAGCCAATATTTGTATGTGATTTACGCTCAAGTTGGAGGCCGGGTAACTAAATCATAACTCAAAATGGGCTAATAAACAACTGTGGCATGAAGATTTATCAGTTCTAATTAAGGCAAAACAGCGTCTGAATAGCATAAGAGCGAGCAAGAGAGAGAGAAAGAAAGAGAGCAAAGTCGACAAGCATGCGAAGTACCCTACTCAAAATTGGACCAAATATCTAAACTGCTTTGGCATTTAAATTCATGCTTTTAATATAAAATACACATGTACTGTAGACAGGATACAGAAGGATACAACGTACACATGTGTGTGTGTGTATACTTTTAGTGTATGTTGAATACGTTGAATGGTCCTTATTATTTCCGGCTACAAATCCTCAAAAGGTGGTTGGCGCCCAAGGCAAGTGACGCATACAAACGACTAACTTAACAGAGGTTTTACATTAACACACACACACTCACATACACACACACACACTCATTCACTGTGCGGTCGCATACTAAATTAGGCATCTTTGTGGGCAGCCCACACAGTAGTCTGTTGTCGACTGTGGATATTGCGAAATTGGGCATTATGCGAAAGGAAATGGTCAGACAATGAGATGTAGGACATCAAGCACGATATCCACAACAAATAGCTAAAACAATTTTCTTACATTTTAAAAAAGGTTTACTGACATCCTTCAAGCTTTACCTACTTTATCTTTACCCGCTTCGATGCTCACTTTTGCCATCGCATTTACTTTGAATAACAAATAATAACTTCATACACATTTCGTATGTGTTTGGCATATATATCTCATTCGCAGGACCGACCTGTCGCTATACCAAGAGCTCATGGACGGAATGTGATGCCAAAACCAATATGCGCACGCGTACTCTATCGCTGAAGAAGGGCGAATCCAACTGTCTGCCCACTCGAACCATGCAGAAGGCCTGCAAGAAGGGTAAGTCAAAGAGATACTTAAGCATACGAAACTGTCGGTTTCGGATTAGCATTTGCCTTGATTAAGTTGCATACTCAAGGCATTAACATACCATATAACATTATTGAATTGCGCCTCCTTGATTTTTGTATTTGGTTAACGGATGCTATCGGAAAATTAACATTGACTTAACATGTAAATCGCTGTTGAACTTATTGCCTGATATTTCATCAATGTTACTTCTTTAGAAATTATTATTAAGTTAAGCCTGATTTGTGATTCTTCTGAAAGAAGATTCCTAGACATCCGTAGATAATTTTTATATAATTCTTGATTAATTCATTATTAATTCTTGAGCATCACTTAACATAAATTAACTCTGATTTAGCACAAATTTATATCATTGCTCCAAGTTTATCATTTGCTTAACATAAATTCTTCGATATGTTGTTAATATGACTAGCTTTAGTAATATAAAGTCTCCATCAATCAATTACTTTAACAACAACTCTCTTCTTCAGCAATCAAAATTCAATTCAAGGCTTCAAATTCAATATTTAACAGCCCCAATTTGTACAGTAAAGTTAACATTTAATTAACATAAGTTATTTATTTCGCTGTTAATTGTTTGTCCTTGCTTGTAATCAGAAAATTAACACTGACTTAACATATAAATGGCTATTGAGCTTCTTTGTTGATTATACTCCATCAACTCACTTCTTCGGGAAACATTATTCATTTAAGTGTGATTTAAATTTCTGCTAAACCAGTGCTTAGCCTGTTACCAATAGCTTGTTCTAGATAGCATTTATATTGGATACTGAGTTCTCATCACTATTCAATTAAATCTGATTTAGAATTCAGGTTCAGGATTTTTCAATTACAAAATTGAAATGACATAATGTTCATAATGTTCTTCAACATATTTTTAACAGCCCCAATTTGTACAGTAAAGTTAACCTTTAATTAACAAAAGTTATTTATTTTGCTATTACTTTGTCAGCTTGTCGCTATGAGAAAAGCCCCTGGTCGGAATGCATTGCTGGACAGCTCACTCGCGAGGACAAACTGAAGCCATCCGAAGACGGCAGTCCACAGCCGAACTGCAAACCGGTGCGCGTTATGAATAAGAATTGCAAGTCTGGTGGAGAGAGGCAGTCAGCTGGTGGTGTTCGCTCCACCAAAGAACGCAAGCACAAGGAGAAAGGTAATACAAAGAAAGGAATATACAAAGTATCCACAGTCAGCAATCATCTAATATCAAATATTTTGCAGGCACTCGTCGTACATCGCCTCAGGCTTAAGCAGACGGTCATCAAATCGTCAATCGATGTAAATCAAAGTATTTAGTAACAGCGCATTAACATTTTATAGCAATAATTTTACACAAAACTTTTGACTAGCCGCAAGGTCAGTTCGAACAAAGTATCCATAAAATACACACACATAAAAATAAATTGCTATTTTTATAAACATTTTAAGAAAACGCCTTCGTTGTTGTCTTTCATTTGGACCTTTATAAAATAGTTTAATTTTATTTCTTTGTAATATCATTTTGCACAAATGCTTGAGAATCTTTTTGTTTTGTTTTTAACTGCATTCAACTGCAGTCACAATAAATACGAAATGGGCGAAGAAAATGGGCATGTAAAACAAAAAAGTTGAACGCAAATTATAAAGTTGATAATGCACTACAATAAAAAAAAGAAAACTAATTAATTCTAATGGCGTGCGGCATTCGAATATCTGTTGTCGCCGTTGGAGTAGCCTCCATTGTTGCCACCAAAGGAGCCGCCTCCGCCACCTCCACCATAACGCATCATTGGCCTCTGATCGTGCATGCCATTCATGTTTGTGTTTGATGATTGGTTGCCGCGATTGCCGCCGTAACCGCTATAACCATTAAATCTGGAGCCACCGCTGTTGCCGTTCATCGAATTAAAACCTCCTCCACCACCACCACCTCCATTATGTCGTCCATTACCGCGACCGCCACGACTGCGTCCATTGCTGCCACCTCCACCGGATTCTCGTGCAATGTACTCCAACTCTGGGTTCACATTCTGATTGGCTTCGCGCAATATCTCAATCAGAGCTCGCGCGCATTTGGCATTTTTTCGCGTAAAGAACGCATAGGAAGTGCCAGTCGTATGCTTGCGTCCCGTGCGTCCAATCCGATGAATGTAATCCTCCGACGATTGGGGAAAATCAAAATTGATAACATACTTAATCCCGTCGACATCAAGACCACGCGCTGCGACATCTGTGGCCACCAATATGTTGGCACGTCCGCTGCGAAAATCGTTGAGCACATTGTCGCGATCCATTTGCGATTTGTCGCCATGAATGGAGCCGACACCAACACCAAAAGCATTGATAAATCGCGCCAGTTCATCGACCTTCTTCTTGGTGGCAACGAATATGATGATCTTGCCCGGTTCCCTTGCCTGATCGTAAATGTGTGAGAGCAGATCCTTCAATTTGCTTCCTTTCTCGTGCTCAGCACAGACTTCCACATACTGACGTATATTGTGATTAGCCGACAGCTCCAAGGAGCCAATGTTAATCTAATTGAAAAAGTTGAATTATGAGTTAAAATCTCTACAATTTAGAAGGAAACTTCAGCACTCACTTGCATATAGTTGCCAAGGAAATCTTCAGCCAGTTGTCGCACTTCCTTCGGCCAAGTGGCGCTCCACATGAGAATCTGTCGATCGGGTCGTATTTGGCCAAGAATTTTACGTATCTGCGGCTCGAAGCCCATGTCCAACATACGATCTGCTTCGTCCAGCACAAGGTAAGTGCAACGTCGTAGATTTGTGGTGCCTCCTTGCAGGAAATCCAGCAAACGTCCCGGCGTGGCAATCACAATCTGTACGCCACGTTCCAAATCGTTGGCCTGCTTGGAGCGCGGTGCACCGCCAAAGATGCATGTGTTGCGCACATACGCATTGGAACCGAAATCATTGGCCACCGATTGGATTTGTTGCGCTAGCTCTCGTGTGGGCGCCAACACCAGAGCAATGGGACCATCGCCACGCTTTAATGGCTCCTGCCCGTTGATGTGTACGATGGCGGGCAAGATGAATGCCAGCGTCTTGCCCGAACCGGTTTTGGCAATGCCCACGAGATTGTTGCCTGAGATCACAATTGGCCAGGATTGGGCTTGAATTGGAGTCGGTTCCGCGTAGCGTTGGCGTTGTATCTCATGCATGCAATAGTCCGGGAAGCAGGCCTCATCGAAATACTGTATGGGATTGGGCGCGGCACCACGCACAGTGATCTGATGCTGGCCACGATAACGTTCCACCTCCTGTGGTGGTCGATTACGTGTCTTCGGGTGCTCCTGATAGAAGTTGCGTTGAAACGGTTGCAATCGCATGTCCGACCAGTTGACATTGTGCAAACCTAAAAAGGTCAAGTATGGATTAGATAAGCGTAGATAATGAGCTATGATGATTACTCACTGTTAAAGTCATCGTTCACTGCACCAGCTCCACGATTTAGGCCGCCACTGCGACGTTGACGACTTTCGATGCGCCCCGAGCGTACTAAAATATTTTATCAGCTTGTTAAATATGCTTTATAGATTAACATGACACTTACCTCCACCTCCACCTCCCCCACCACCACCGCCTCCAAAGCCACCGAAGCCTCCAAAGCCCCCAAAGCCCGAACGTCCTGTAATAATTGATGAGCTCAATAAGAAAATTGTGTCGATTTATTGTTTTTGCAAGCTTGAGCAATACTTACCACCACCGCCACCACTTCCACCTCCGCCACCGCCACCAAATCCACCGTGTCGAGGTGGCGACATAATTTACTCTCTAAGCAGAGCGGCTGAGGCACAAACGAAACAAAAAAAAAACGTAATAATTGTTTTGAACCTGCCCCAGCTTTTGTTTGGCTCTTCTCTTCTTCTTTTGCTAAACTTAACCACGACACAAATTATGCTCAGCAATTTAAAATAAATTTTAAATAGTTTACAAACTGACAACGTAACAATACGATTTAATATGAATTGTTTAAAAACAGCTTCAAAAAAAATTTGCACAGTTATGTGTGCTTTGTTGTTTGTAGAGGTGGAGAATCATCGTTGACACTATCGATATCTCACAGTTTTTTGCAATACTTTAAATATCGATTGCTTATGGCAAACATCGATTTTTTTCTAGTGCGTGCGTATTGTAAAGTCGTTATTACAAAAATTAAATTTTTAGCTGAGTGCAAACATTTTTATTTATTAAAAGTGATACATTTAATGCGTGTTAACATTTAACTTAAATAGAACTAAAAATTAATATCTAGTGATGGTTTTAGTGCAATATTATAAAATGTTCAATGGTTTGCTAAAATCGCACGGAATTGCAAGCATCTTGGCGTCACTAAAAAAAAAACACTATACGATTTCAAAACAGTTTAATTTGCATTCGACTGCCTATACTGCGTAAATAAATGTCAACATAAAATCAATAATTTGTGAAAAAAGTGAAATTTAATAATAAGTAACGGCATTTATCATACTAATTGCGAAGAAAGAAAATTTGGTGAGTGACAGCAGCTTTAAATATACCATAAAAGACTTCTGGTATTTTTTTGTTAAATTATGTAGCAACAGTTATTGTTTTTATTGTGTTGTGATGTACACTTAAAAATCGAGTTTGTTTTTAAAACCCTTTCGATTTGTTGTGTTTGTTATTCATGTTTATTATTTGCAATCATTAATTATTCAACCACTTATAACTGTTTTCAACGATACGGCAACACTCACGCAACTTTGCAGAGTGGCAGCGCGCGCTTCGCTCAAATGTAAATGCCGAGTTGGCATCTTTTTATAGGCGCGCTAATATTTGAAACTGCGATTAACTTCAACTTAACGAAGACAATTTGTAGCAATCGTTATTTACCTGTCATCGCTGTTAGTTTTTGGGGAAAGCTAAATAAAAAATGTGTAAAATTATCCTCGGTTGAATTATACAAAAATGTCAAATTTATTAGTGGCCATTTCGTTAATTTGAATATCGAAAAATAGTCTTATTTATTTGAATCGGCAGACAAACGTTGCAATTTAGCAAATGACTCCAATCGCAATAGGGCGTATGCTATATAGGGGCGCACGCTTCAGCCGCAAGCTAATAAACACATCTCGAACGCTCACATCGGGCTTATGGCAAACCATGATCAATAGTGTCATGTTCAACACGCAGGCGGGCATCAAGTGCACAGAGGATAGAAGAGGGGCGAGTAGTATACCGCATTGGAGTACGAGTACGAGTATTTATAGCAGTTACATTGCTCGCCCACAGCGGATGTATTTCGTTCATCGTTATTACTCGACATGCGAGAAAACATCGACGCAGATATTGTCGAAACTATTTCCGCAAACATCGATGGAGTTGGATGACGAGGAAAGTCGTGCGCGGCGCAAGCGAGAGGAGGAGGAAGAACTGAAAGAAATGGAGCGCGCCTGGCAGCGTATGAAAATTGGATTCGCCTTTTTTGGCATTGGAGGCGTACTCCTTTCATTTTGGGCTATCTACTTCTTTGGTAAGCCAACCGTCGATGAGCAGGGCAACGAGATGATCGATGAGTTTAGCACATTGCCAACGATGCAACAGTATTTGGCACGCACGTTCAAGTCCTTTAATCATTTTCAACGGTTCATCCAGGAGCCTTCAAGCCAAAAGCTACTGCCTGATCCGCTCCAGGAGCCATACGTACAGCCACCCTACACGCTGGTACTCGAGGTCAAAGATCTGCTAATCCATCCGGATTGGACCTATCAAACGGGCTGGCGTTTCAAGAAACGTCCCGGCGTCGATGTCTTTCTACGCGAGTGCTCCAAATATTTCGAAATCGTTGTGTACACCGCCGAACAGGGAATGACTGTGTTTCCACTGCTCGACGCCCTCGATCCGCATGGTTATATTATGTATCGTCTGGTGCGAGATTCCACGCACTTTGTGGGCGGACATCACGTCAAGAATTTGGATAATCTGAACCGTGATCTCAAGCGTGTGGTCGTCGTTGATTGGGACAAGAACTCGACGCAAATGCATCCGGGAAATACGTTCTCGATTCCCCGTTGGTCGGGCAACGATGATGATACCACTTTATTTGATTTGATATCATTTCTGAGTGTGCTCGGCAGCAGCGATGTGGACGATGTCCGTGAAGTGCTGCATTATTACAATCAATTCCAGGAGCCAATCGCCCAGTTTCGTGAGAATCAGCGCAAGTTGTCGGAGCAAATGCAAGCGGATGAGATCGAGAAACTGAATAAACCAAAGCCCATGGTTAAGAACTGGTCGCGTGGTTTTATGAAGCGTTAACAACAAAAACACTTCACTCAAGGGGAAAAGCCTTTCACTTGCTCTCCCTCTCTCTTTTTTTGTAGGGGCTTTTCGAATTCTACTTTACGTTCCTGTTGCATTGTTGTAACTTAACAAATGATTTCTGAAAGATATATATATATATATAAGTATGATAAAAATAGAAACAGTTTAATTAGTAGCTTAGTAAAAACTGTCTGTCATTTGATCAAAGAGGTCTGTAATATCAAGTATACGTTATCAAAACTGAAATTGCAATATTATTGGTATATTTCATAGTTCTATTAAACCATAAATAGTCTGTTTTTGTATTTAACTAGTCAGTTAAATTATTTCATTAAATTTTTGAAAAGAGAGCTCTGCTGATTTTAATCAAATTCTTGAATTCCTATTCAATATACAACTGCATAATCTTTAGCAGACGCAATATCAAGTATACGCCAAATATCTCGTGTAATCGCAGATGAAACTGTGCGATCTGTCGCTAAGTTAATTCATAGCTATTTTTATATATACATATGTATACATTTAAAATCAGATTTTAATTTCATTTATATAATTTATACATAATCAAGTATACGCCTCGCATTCCTAATTTCTCTAATCACAAAACTGTTAAAAATATACATAGCTTGGCTATTTTGTGGATCTTTTAAGCGGTGTAAGAACAGACTGTTTTTTTGAGACGGTAATCTTACATTTTAAAAACTTTCTAATTTAATTCATTAATTTTCAATAGCAACCTGAAACTCTCGGTATCTTAGTATTGCGTAGTCTAATTACGTTTCCAAGTTTTCTTTACATTTTTAGTCATTTATTGAACTTTAAATTTCATTGCAAAGGCAAATACACGTTCCACATTCCTTGTTTCTGTGGCAATCAAAACCGAAACTGTCAAATTTGTAGCTTTTTTAATTCGTAGATCTAATTAAATGGTTTAAAAGTAAACTGCTCTTTTGAAACATTAAAATATCGATTCATTTAACTTTTTTGTTTTCAATAGCAAACTAAAACACTAAAATTTCTAAATTTTAGAAGCTCGTAGTTCAACCATTTGAAGACTCTTTCTGCAAATATCTATTTAGTCAATAAGCTTGTAATTAAGCTAAGTTACTTCACAGAATCAGATTAAATGGTTGAAACGGAAATCTTTCATTCAAATGGCTTTTATTATTTATTAATTTTTAAAAACAAATTAAAACTTCGCTTTCCACATTTCTCTTATGATCAAAGCTATGCTAAAAGAGTGATTTCGGTTAGTTACTTCAGCCATTAGCCAATTCTCTGTTTATATATTTAATCTGCTAGCCAAATAACTTTTAATTTCTCTCATTTATTTTCAATAGAAAGTATAGACCGCGTATTGCACAAAGTTAAATCTGTAGCAATTTCGTTGTTCTCTTAAACCAAATGCAGACTTTTCTTTGAGTATCTATGTAATCCATAATCAAGTATACGCCCCACATTACTTCTCAACAAGTTATATGGCATCAAACTTGAGAGCATATTCGAGTTTCTTGAGCTGTGCATTGATCTGAAACTGTAGAATCTGCAACTCATCCTCTGCGATGAGTTCGCTTACACCTTCCTTTGGCCTTAGCATGCTGGAATGCATCAAATCTCGGACAGTATGAAATGTTGCTTGCTCTCTCTTTAAATTCTTGCGTATTTCATACTGCAATCTCTTCACATAGCAAATTTTACGAGTGCGCGCAAAGAAATCCAATTGCCGCTTACAGGTGTAGAGGAGAATCAAGAGCCAAGCTATGAGCAACAGGACAAAGAGATACGGCGAATCCATGTTTGAAATGTAAAGTGGTTTTAACTGAAATCGAAATCTATATAAGTGACACTGACACACACACACAAACACACAACGCGACACGAATGATTTCTCCCAGAGCGGAAGCAAATGTTAGAATGACAAATGGCATTCGCTTCGTTGCTTGCTTGAATACACGTATACGTATTGAATGAATGATAAATGAATATTCACACTTTACACTCACCAAAAGTTGAATAAATTATGTATGATGAGAAAAGCAGCATCATTCATGCACTTTTGCCTTAATAAGTTGTATTAAATTTCTGTGCTGGTCCTAGATAAATATTTGTACAAATTCAATCATCGAACACCACGAATTTTTCACATTTAGCAAAAGCCATTTGAAAACAATAAGTCGCCTGATCGGGGCTGAGTTGTGGAGAGAGAGACGGAGAGAGTAAAGCTTCATTGGCTCCTGGGGCAAGTGACTTAGATTGTCTTGCTGCTGCTGCTGCTGCTGCTGCTCCACAAACACAAACAAACAAAAACTCACACACACATACACATACACATTTTGTCTCCTTCTCTTTGTGTAAGTACTTATTTATTATTTTTACCAGCTGAAAGGCTATGTGGGCTGGCAAAGCCTGCGTCCTGCCGTCCTCCTTCTTCCGCTCTCCCTCTCGCTCACACTCAGTCAGTCAGTCATTCAGTCTTGCCTGTCATCCATCCATCCATCCATCTATTCAATTAAACTCAAACCGTGCCCGATTCCTGGCATAAATTTCGTTATTTATCCCTTCAGTGGGCTGACCTCACATGCCGTTTATGTTTTTCGTTCGATTTCTGTGTGCGCAAAAAAAGAAGAGAACAAAACAAACTACAACAATGTTTAAGAATACGTCGCATTTCTCGGGTAGCATCGCACATTTATTATACCCTATACAAAATACTTTGATAACAAGATAACAACTTATCTGAAATTCAAGAAGAAACGAATTTTTACACTGACAACGAACATTTCATAAAATAATGAACATTCATCTTAAAAAATGTGCTCTCTAAGATCAAATGATTATAACTAAGAACATTAATCTGAAAAATGTCAAATACTGATATTTAAATCAAAAATACAAGATTTAGTATTTAGTATTTATTATTCTCGAAATAATTGAAATTTCTTTCAAGTTTTAATCCAACTGTTTTCTTTCAGTAAGTCAATTTGAATAGCTGAACAAATAATAAAATATACATATTAAACAAGTAAAAAAATTCAGTCAAGTGTGCTCGACTCTGAGATACCCGTTACTCATTTTCACTAAAACAAAAATATACTAATAAATATATCATAAAAATACTAAAATATACCACGTGGTTTATTTGGTATATCGATATTGTACTATAAAATATACCACACACATAATAAAATATACCAAAGTATATGTTTGGTATATCGATATTACGATATTAAAATATTCCACAATAATGCAAAAATATACTAAAGGCTAAATTTGGTGTATCGATATTGTAGTATGAAAATATACCGCAAAAATACTGAAATATACCACAGGCTATATTTGGTAAATCGATATTGTACAATATTCAAAATATACCATAGAGTACAATATATTCTAGATTGTCAGACAAATCAACAAAATCAAGATTTTTGAAAATGTAAAAATATAATACAAAAAATAAAAGCTGTGCTTGAAATTCTTACTTAATCTACTCAGTCATTGCCACCCTTTTAGTGCACATATATGCTTATAGGGTATATATATACAACAAGTAGAACAAAAGTTCTCTGCAAAAATTCATTCTATTATGTTATTAAGCTGCTTTTTGGTTTGATAGAAACTCTGCCAGAATGTCCATACAGTTTGTTCCATATATGAGCGAGTGTGTGTGTGTGTGTAAGTGTTGTATGTGTGTGTTTGTGTCAGTTATTTTTATATTGGTCATAGGTCAATGTGTAGCCCTTTTTGACGAGTGCTAGCAAATTAAATTGTACAACTTGAACTGACAGGCGTATGAATTTTTCTTTAAGTTGGCATTTTGATTTAATGAAAAACAATGCAACATGTAGCATCCAACAGCAGCAGGCAGCAGAAACCAAAGCCGCAAGGCTCACAATTGCCACCAAGGACAGAGGCAGGACAAACCACAGTCAGCGGCATATAATAAACATAATCAGCGTCAGATGAAGCGTAATGTTACATACATACATCTCTATATAATGTATAGATGTATATACATATGTACAATTGTAGGTGCTAATATGCAAAACAAAGCAAATTTACGCACACAAACACGCACAGCAAATGTTACATACTTACTTTGCTTGTGTGTGTGTGTGCCTCACACGTGGCCAATTTAGCGTCGCCCACGCAAACTCAGCAACATGTTGCCGGCTTGTAAGTGTGTGTGCGTGTGTGTGTGTGCGTGCGTGTGTAGCTGACCACGTGCCAAAACAATTGGCAAACGACTTTTTTTCAACAATCAACAACAAGGTTTAGCAACAAGCGATGCGCAGCTTTAAGGGGAAAAGTTGCTGCGGCAACATTGAAGCTGCAACGAGTTGTAAATGTGGCCAAAAAGGATGCTAAGAATATCCGCCTCTATCCTTAGCAAAGTGAAACAAATGCTTACTAAAATAGTCATAAACCATAATAAATTGAAAGCTTAAAAACATTATTTTAATTTGAAAAGAATTTGTTCTAAAAATATAACTAATTTATATATAAATTGGTAATCAACTTTAAGTTACATTCGCACTTCCGCCTGGGCCTCAACAAGTACGCGCTTGAAGTTCTGCGCTGTCAACGTTGCGTATGTGTAATATGCAGCGCTGCGTTTCCACTCGCACTCGGAAATGTCAGAACCAGGCTGTGAAATCCAACGCATGCGTCGATGCTCTGAGAGAGAGACAGAGAGAGAGAGAGAGAAGATGCTGCTGCAAGCCGAAGCTGCCTCACTTTCACTAGGCAAACGTCAAAAAAGCAGATAGCCAGCATTTTGAGTCTCGCGCTTTGAGTCGCATCTCGTTGTTTGCCACTAACTGGCACAGCGCCTTGCTTTTGCCGAAAGCTCCAACACGCACTGCTACCAACAACAAAAAAAAAGAACCAAAAGAAGGAAAAACTACGCTTGTGTTGTTGTGAGATTTACGAGTAAGTATATGGCGAAAAGCTTTTGGCAACGCCGCAACGCAAATTTTATTCAGTTTTGACGGAACGGACGTCGCGTTTGTGTGTCGTGTTCGCAGTTGTTTTGGCTCCCTCAACAAAAAGAAAGAAAAGTACAAAAAAGTGAAGAAAGATTGTTCGTATGTCGGAGTGGAGCACAAAGTGTGTGTGCTTAGTGTGTTTGATAGTGTGAGCATTGTTGTTGTCCGTGTAAAGGACTAAAGTGTCACAGTGTTCGTGTCTTCTACTTGTATCTTCGCTGTGCAACATAACAATAAAGCATCAGCTAAGAAAATTCAGCAAACAAATTGTCGAAAATTAAAAGCCGCTCCCATTGGAAGCTGCTACATGCTTTGGTATGTGTGTGTGTGTGTGTGTGTGTTAGTGTGTGTGCCACAGTTTTAAAGTGCTTCATTCTATATATTTCCCAATAACATAATCCAATCGTGCTCCAAAATATTGTGTATGCTGACAACTTTGTTTTCGCTGCTACTTTTGGTACTTTCTTCTCTTATTTTTTTTTTTTTTGTGTTCTTCTTTTATGCACAATATGCTGCTTCGTAATACAGATTTATTTGCCCTTAGACGCCCCTAAATCAGCAGCGTTTGCTGCCAGCTGCCAAGCCTAAACAAACGTCGCAACGTTTTTTGGGTGCGCTGAAAAGTATGCTATGAAATTTTTGCGTGCAATTTCGTCTTTGCACTTGAATTAAATTTCAATTAAATATTAAAGTGGCGCGCTATTGTGAAGCGTTTAAATTGACTTTCGACTTCGAGGTGTATGTGTGTGTGTGGGTGTGTGTGTGTGCGTCAGATAATGTAAACAAGCAAACGGAATATAATAAAATAAATATATATATTTTTGTGTGCGAAGCGTAAGCCAAACATTTGAGCAGCTGCAAAAGTGTGCGCAGTGCTTACGTCTGTGTGTGTGTGTGTGTGAGTGCAAAGCCAAGTGCCACTCGAATCATAATCGTTAGATGTCGTTAGATGCATATATAGAAGCTATGCCATAATATTAGTTAATGTACACAGACGGACTGACAAAATAAGCTTC
The DNA here is from genome assembly GCA_023558455.1 of Drosophila kepulauana. NCBI lineage: Eukaryota > Metazoa > Arthropoda > Insecta > Diptera > Drosophilidae > Drosophila > Drosophila kepulauana. The sequence goes on from CM042369.1 coordinate 42,684,428, forward strand.
GCATGCTTTGCCATAGCCACACCCTAAACATATTCGTTTCGTTCTACAACCAGGCCCAATGTGCGCGCACTCACACACACTACGACACAGACACACACACTCGGAGTGTGCCGCATAAACATGGTGCAACAACAACAACAACAAGGAATGTGAAATACCAATGGTTTTGTTAGAAAAACAGCATTGCAAATTATTAGCACAAAAATAATGTTTTGGGGGGGGGCAGCTTCGTAAATACAAATGGTCTCTATTCTTATAAACGATTATTTATGGTCATAATCGGCTTATCTAAGCTGTGGTAATAATATCTGCATTGCTTTTCGAAAGCTCATAAATGGCCAAAATACCTGACTGAGCCATCAATCTTTAATCTATCTTATGTGCGACTAGCACAAAAAGGGACGGATTTGTTTGCTTATTTTCTTATTTTCTTTCAATGTGACACAATCATTTTTCAAGCAATTTCATTCTGCTTGAATCTGTTTCACAATTTCATATTCTTTTAATATCATTTTAAAATCGAATATAATGTGCAACGATATAAAGCTTATTTATTTATGATAATTCAATGGGGTTATAAAGAGTCTTCAATTAAAAGCATTCCAAACACAAACTCAATTTTTTATATTTTTAAACTTTTTAGTTTGTACTATAATTGAATATTTTATATATAATATATATTTATATATATATATTTTCATTCATTATTATTAGAGCTCTTAGAATTTTATTCATAATATTTTTGACAATTTTATATATAGTTTCATGAGATTTGGAATATTATATTATATTTTATTTCTCGATTCAATTTTACCTGCTTATGAATATATTTTTATAATATTGATAAAATATTACATTTTATATAGAGTATTCTATAAAAAGTGTGTCATTACATTAAACATTTTTGGCACTTCGATTTTTTTTTCATTTTATACATATTTTTTTTTGAAATCTTAACATTTTACTTATAAAAAGTATATACTTATTGATTCTTGTTTTTTTTTTTGTGGGATATTAAATACAGATAATAGTAATATGAATAATAGAAATATAAGCAATTAATTTTAATTCTTTCTATTCGGATGATAGCATCCCAATTGAGAACTGAATTTAAGATTACTTATAGTCAATATTAGTTTCGAATAAACGAAATCGAAATCAATATCTTAACTGAAGTGTAAATTGATTCCCAATAGAAGAAATTCCCATCGATATTAAAGTGTTTTCCAATTCTTGCTTAAGCAAGCTTCTTTTACGGTTGAGCATAGCGTAGATTTCTCATTTGGTTGAAGAGCTTTAAGATTGTTCTCGTTGTTGTTCGTTTGCACTTAACATCAAAGCATTTGTCAGCGTTGTTTGTCTGTGCCACAATGTGGCAAATGAAGAGATAAAATTATGCATATGCAAATTGCTGGCACGCTGAGTGTCAACTTTTTGTTGTTGTTGTTGTTGGTGTTGTCGCTGCCCTAGAACACGTCAACTTGTACATAGGTTTATTCATGAAAATTGTGAGTGAGAGTGGTGAGAGGAGTGTGTGGATGGAGGGGGAATTGTAGCACACGAATTCAAGGTCAATTTACGCGCGTATTTGTGTATTCATGGAATTACTTTAATATTTGTCTGTTTATCATATTGAAAGTTAATTTAATTATTTGGCCGTGTTGAGCTGCCCTCGAGACAAGCAAATTGGATTGATTTCTGTCACTCGCGTGTCATTCCCTGGCTGCTGCTGATGATGACGCTGTGGCAAGGTGGCAACGTGGCAATGTGGCAATGTGGCAACGTGGCAAGGTGGGTACAGTCATTTGTGACTGTCATTCACTGTCAGCAGCACTCTGTCTGCAGCTACCTTTTATTTCTGTACCGAAAAAGCAGCTTAACTTAGGCATGTGGACACACAACATTTCTCTTTTCTATCTCTTCAATGGAATTGAAAACCGCAAAGAAAACACAATGAAAAAAAACATGTAAGAAAGGAAGAGTCGCGAGTGCTCGACTGTAAGATACCCGCTACCCATTTTGAATAAAAACAAAGCAGTGCGGTATTAATTGTAAAATATACCAATTTCATATACCGCAAAAATACTAAAAATATACCAAAGGCTATGTTTTTGATATATTCCTATATCGATACATAGCATTTGATATATACCGAATAATATACCACAAAAAACTAAAATATTCCAACAGCTATGGTTTTGGTATATTAGTATATTAATACACTTCTTTTGGTATATTTTAGTATTTTGAAGGTGTATTGACTTAAAATTCAAAATAAACCACAGAGTGAAAATTTTACCAGATGTCAGCCAAAGCAACTAAGACCCTTAAAAAATTTTCAAGATTTTTACCTGATCGCAACCAGCAATAAAAAATACTATAGTTATTATTGTATGACTAAAAAATCGATCAACTTCAAAATTACGCTTGTTATTCGATTTTTATCGATTAGCGGGGCCTGAAGTGGGCGTGGCGAAAATTTGATACAAACTTGATCTGCGTGCAAACAACAAATGCTGTCTAAAAAAACTATAGCTCCATTTCTTATCTCTTATAGTCCCTGAGATGTAGTTTTTCATATGGACATATGGACGGATGGACATGGCTATATATTGTTAGTAGTTGACTCTGATCCAGAATATATATACTTTATAGGGTCGAAGTAATCCTTCTGCATGTTACACACAAAGTTTAAATACCCTTCTACTTTTTGGATAGCGGGTATAAAAAAACACGGGCTGGGATGAAGCAATTCGTGTGTGTTCTAGCTGTAAAAAAAAGTAAGTTCGATATAAATAAAATTACAGCAAATTGACAATCTGACATTGCTGAAAGGTCTCGTCGCTTTCGCTGTCTCACTGTTTGTGCTCTTCTGGGGTGGCAATCGAAATCCTTGAAAGCCAAAAAGAAAGAAAGGTGGAGACCCAGAGACTGTAATGAACTCTCATTATCTAGGCTTTGATGGGTGACAGACAGACAGACCTGTGTAAAGTTTGGGTTCGTCTCTGTTCTGTTCTTCTTCTGTTGACATTTATCATAAAATGCGAAGGTGAACTTAAAAACAAGACGACAAAAAGCGACTAACTAAATGGCCCCAAAAATGAAATGCGAAGGTCGCCGTCGCCATCGCCATCATCATTTCGGTTGGCCTTAATATTTTGTTTTCCACGTGCTGATTACAATAAATCACAAGAGTGGGAAATATGCTGATAGAGCTTGCATCACAACGAAGCTTAAATACACTTTATATTATGTCCAAGCAAAAAGGTCAGACATTCCATTCAATAATTATAATAATGCTTTATTTTGGGAACGTAAAATGCGACAGCATGAAAAGGAAATGCGATAAATCTACACACAAAAGCGAATCTTTTGTCACAGTGAAGACACACACAGGATGTGAAGGATATGGAAGGAAGGGAAGGGTGTGCATTCGGTCCGTTTGCTAGCATCTGATACGAGTAGAAGAAGGAACGCAAACATTATCGACCGCCACTTACATTATGACATGCGACGTTTTAGCAGGATACATAAACCTTCTGCGAAGGAGCAGCGCAGCAAAAAAGGAGTTGAGTAGTGATTCCTTCTATCATATATACTATATGTGGTATAGTGTGTTAGTTATGTATTCGAAGAGCACAAGTCAATTTCATTATGCGTAACACAATGAGTAAACACAACAGCGAGAGACTACAAGCAAATAATTTGCAGAGAGAGAGCGAGGACGAGCCTCACAGGACTACTAATACGAGTGCTGAGCAAATCTTGTGCTAAGCCCAAGTTTTCTTTTCTTCTTTCTTTTATGCCCGACCCAACACTTAACCAAAGAAGAGTCTTTGGAGTGTGTGGGAATTTGTGTAACATGCAGATGAAGGCATCCACCAAAATCGGGATTCTATGGCGACATTTGGCTGACTGTCTGTCTGTCTGTCTGTCTGTCCTTGAGTTTTAACACCCATAGCTCAGAGAATATAACAGCTGATCCAATCAAATTTGCTGACAACACTTTACTCTACGCAGATTATGTTTGTTTTAGAATTTCGCAATGACATTCTACTTTCCCTTTCTACTTTATAAATAAAAAGAAATTTTTAAATTTAACGTATCGAAAAAAGAGAAGGAATGGAGTATTTAATAATTTAAGGAACATATTATACAATCTTTTATTAGAGGACAAAAATATTTACTAAAGCCTCATCGTTAAAAGAGATTTATATTTTTTATTGGACATAGCAGATTATAGAGAAAAGTGTAGCTTAAAGTATAGTACTGTAGTAATATAAATTAAATTGTCTTTAAATACCTTATTTTCAGTAATCATATATTATATTATGTTTCTCTTATTATTTTATATAATCTGACTACATTTATATGTTTTGTTGTTTGATCAATATGTCATCTCTTTATGCTTGGCTGCTATGTAAAGAAATAAATAATATTATAATATGAATGTATATTCTTAATATTTTTTATTTAATGTAAATAATCTGTTTAAGAAGAAGAATTCAAATTAGTCTGAACTTTTATTTTGTAATGTTTATTAGGGGGTTTTGTATACTTATACATAAAACTAAAGCTACAGGAATAAGAACAGCGATAGCGATATATTTATCTTAAAATCAATGTTCATTATTTGCAAACATAAATAAATAAATGTATATATATATATTTATTTATAGTCATATTGTAATACGAATTCACATAAAGTTGTGAAATAGTTGTGCTTTTAAGGTCTCCCAAAGTCGAGCTCACTTCACTATTTATCTCTCTGTTTTTCCTCTACATTTATTTCTCGAACATGCTATTCTATTCTATTTCTTTGCTTTGTATTCCTATATGTACATACTATATTTATCTAAAATTCCTACGCACACAATATTTGTGCCAGGTCTCTTAAAGTCATGTCTTGGTGTTCATATTTGTTCATGTTGTGTGTGAAATATGATGAACTGTCCGAAGTGCTGCAGTTGCCAGAAGTAGTTTGCTGAGCTGAGAGGGAGGCTGTGACGGAGGGAGGGAGGGCAAACAACAGAAAGAGGCTCTCACGTACATATTGCCTTATGTATGTTTAAGTGTGCCAACGGTACACTGCACATACTAATTTTCTCGCCATGAATGGCAAATGGTTAACTTACGTGGCATCCACACCAACGTTATCCCTAACACCATCAACATCAGTAACAGCACCTGGCCAACATTTTTTGTTATTCGGGGGTGGGGGGTGGGGGGTGGTTGTTGCCTTCAAGGTCGTTTCAAGTGTCTCCTTGGGACACTTTTGTATATTTCTTTTAATTTCCTTGGGCTTTCGCTTGCCCCACACATGCGATATAGACCTAACGCTTTTTATTTTCTCTCTCTCATACTCCTCTGGCCTGGCCAAAAACACTTGAACTCACTTGGCTCAGAGCCTAGCTGACTGGCTGGCTGGCTGTTAAAGGCCCAGTTAATGGGCCAGAACTTTGTTGTTGTCTAGCACGTGCTTTGGCTTGTTTACTCGCTTCCTGCCAGCAGATGGTTGTTGGCTGTTGGCTGTCGGCTGCTGGCTGCTTAATTTGTTGACTTCTCCAAGGTATTGCTGCCGTCGGCGGCAAAGTTAACATCAAACGATAATCTAGAAACTCTTGCCGAATTTATGATTTATTTTCTTCCTGTCTCTCTTTACAGCTAGCTAACGCTTGAGTATGGCAACGGAAACCTTTTTGGATCTGGCTTATGAGCGTGCCAAATCGACGAAACGTCCCCTGAGACCGAAGCTCCTTAAGCTAACGGATGTTGCCACCCCGCATCGCAGTCGCAAGAAAACGAAAGTGAAGGCAAGTCTCTATCTAGCAAAGAATGTTTCGCTGTCTACAATTTGTTAACTTAACTCCATTTTTGTAGTCCAAGGACCGCTCGACAACGGTGCGTGACCGCATCTATGATGATCCCGCCTACACCGAGGACATCAGTCACCTGGCCAACCCCTTGCGACGCAGCAGCATCTCGGGGAAATCATCGTCGCAGTTCACAGGCGCGGAGCCAATGCCCAGCAGCAGTTCGCTGGGGAAACGCAGTCAGTTGACCAAAGACTTTCTCAAATATGCCGTCAATAAACCGCTCAAAACGAGCAACAACAACAGCAGCAGCAATGCAGCTGCGATTAATGTGGACTATGACTTTGAGTCGAGCAGCTCGGACAATGAGCCGCCGGAGCCGTTGAAAGAGGCAAGCATCACGCGTCGCGTGCTGAGCCTGGAGCGAAGTTTGGCTGCGGCATGCGAGAAGAACGAGAAGAAGACGTTGTCGGCACAGAAACGCAGCTCAAAACAGAAACGCAATCTGAGTTTGGACAACAGCCGCAAGGCCGCACAATCATCATCGCAACAACAACAACAGTCCAACGAGTCTTCTGCTCGCAGTCGAAAGGAATTGTCGCGCAGCAATCGCAGCAGTAAGCAACAGCAACAACAACAACAACAACAATATCTGGAGGCAGCCGAACAGGATGATGATAGATATTCGATGCGCAGCTCGGCGCAGAATTCGGCAGCCACAATGCCCGTGGAGACAGCAGCCAAGCTGCCAATTGGTCGGCGATTTCTGCGTGGCGAAATTGGTATCAAAAGCTTTAACTATTATCTGTTGAAAGAGGGCTTAAAGAGCACCAAGAAGCTGGATAAACAGCGTAGCGCAGGCGACGCATCACAGACAACGGGCAACAAAGGCAGCAGCAGCCACAGCAACAGCAGCAACAATGTGAAGCAGTTGCATACGCGCAGCGAGGAGAATATTTATGAGGAGATATTCTTCAAGGAGACAGCAGCCAGTAGCAAGCAGGATAATAACAGTCTGTCAGAGCAACAACAACTAACAACAGCAGTTGCTGGGGTGCAATCCGATGAGGAGCAACATCACCAACAACAACATCAACAGCAGCAGCAACAATGCTTAAGCGATGTGGCTGCTGCTGCTGGCGTCTACGCGGATTGTGAGTTGTGCATGCAGCAATGCAGCAAAGAGAATTGCAAGTATTGTTTGCCCGCAAACGTTGCCCAGCAACAACAACTGACAGAAAATGTGCAGCACGTGGAGCAAACGAGCGCCGCAGCAGCAACAGCAGCAGGTGGTTTGCCTGCTGCGCACATACTCGAGTTTCAATCGTACAATCCCAACAATCCGGGTGTCTATAAAATTGAGACAACACCCGTGGCCATCACTGGTGAATACAATCCGATATTGCAATTCCAGCAATCGTCGGCGACAACCTCCACCTCGGCCACAACCACGCCCAGCGAGCAGCAGCTGCACCACCAACTACAACAGCAACATCACCATCAGCAGCAGCAACAACAACAGCAGCAGCAGCAGCAACAGCTTTACAACAGCTTCTATCAGCAGCAGGCGCCGCACAAGACTTATGGTCAGCATTATGCGGTGGGTGGCAGTCTGTTGCTAGCGCAGCTGCCACCACGACGACAACAACAGCAGCAGCAGCAACAGCAACAGCAACATCACAACCAACAACAGCAACCGGGCTACATTGTGAGCTATCAGAATGGCTCGGGCAGCGCATCAGTGCATCGCCTGAATACGAAATCTTCCTCGTCCAGCGATTCGCTGCCCTATCACAAATACAACACGATGGCGCGCCTCGAGGCGAATGTTTATGCTGCTCCCGGCACTGGAGATCTTTACTATGCCATTGGCGCCCAGCCGTTGCATCCGCTGATGTATGCCGCCAGTCGTCCGATTGGTGGATCGCAAATACTTGTGGATCAATTCGAATCTCCGCAGATGTATAAAAGCGATTCACGCGCCTCGATACTGAGTGAATTCTCGCTGAGAAGCAGCGACAATTCGCAGCGTTATACGCATCGCTATCCGCATCGCTCGAGTTTGTTTTCGAACCACGGCAATGCGCATCAACGTCGCTACTTTGGCAGCACCGAGAGCTGTCGCATTGGCTACGATTGTCGTCGTTGCAGCTTGGATGGCGGAGTGATGGCTGCTGCCACTGCGGGCATGGGCGTGGCCAATGGTTTGCCGGGTGAGAAGTGCAGCTACTCGGACAATTGTCGCAACTATGAGTGTCGCAATTGTGATTGCTCATCAAGTTACTTTAGCTCTGATTTTGATGACATCTATGGCTCAATGGCACGCGGCGGCAGCAGCGGAATTCCACGCAAAACTGCAGCTGGCACTTTGCCATCGAGTGGTCCCGCTGAGCCGGCAGATTACGAGCAGGCTTCGGCTCCTTTACTACCACAGCCAGCGCCACAAATGGATCTCAAGCAGAACAAGTATGCGATGGACTTTTTCAAGCATGTGAACGATGTGAAGCGCAGCATTTATCAGTCGGAGATGCAGCGCAACAACAGCTTGGAGTCAACGCGACGCATCAATCGCACCGGCAACAGCAACAGCTACAACAGCAACAGCAACAATCCCAAGGCAAGTCCCAAGCGTTCGGTATCGCAGCCGCAGGAGTCGACGCTGGTGGTGACAACGTTGCCGTTGAGCAAGGGACGCAACACAACGGCAACAACAGCTGCAACAAAGCCAACGCCAGCGCCACGCACAAGTCTCCAGCAACAGCAGCCACAAACGGCAGTTGAAGATGCCACGCCCACGCCCAGTAAGCGACAGCCGCAGCCCACCGAGCGGCGAGAGTATCCATCACTAGATCGTCTCGTTGCTTCCACCACAGGCGCAATTCCCAAGCGTCAGAGTCGCGCCGAAGATGAACCCAAGAGCAGCAGCAGCAAAAGCAAGTCCAAGCACAAGGAAGAGCGTCGCGAACGCAGTGCGCCAGCCACAGCTGCAGCATCGACAACAGCAACATCAGCAACCGGAGCAACAGCAGTAGCAACCAACGAGACAGCAACAGCAACTGGCACAGCTGGCAAGCGACATCATCGCTCGAACAGCGGTAAATCGCATGGCAACTCGAGCAATCCGTTGCCAAATCAACGACGCAAGGACATTCCAGCGCCGCCGCCGCCATCGCCGGCCACCTATTCGGATCTGCAGGAGCTGAAGGCCAACATGGAGGGACTTCAGGACGACACCAAATCGCAGTCGCGTTCACTCGAAAGCGAGACGAGCGAAACGCCCACAACGACAACGCTGGCTGCCAAGTTGCAGCCGCCTGTACTTCCTGCAACGCTGCCAGAACCAGCAACAACAGCAGCAGTAGCAGCAACAACTGCAGCAGCAACAGTAGCAACTGCATTAGCAGCAACGCCGGAAATGCCAGTCAAGTGCAGTGCAACAATGGCGCCCAAAAGTGCAACGGAAGCGGAAGACGACGACGTGTTCTACGATGCGCGCAGCGAGGACTCGGCTGGCGCTCAAAGTGTCGTCTCCACAACAGCAGCAACAGCAACAGCAACAGTAGCAGCCACAGCTACAACCTCAACTGAAGCCATTAGTCAGCCAAGACAACAGACCAAGGTATGCATGACACTGTAATTAGCTAATCGTCGACAACCTTTGACCTTAACCTGGCAGCTTTGGCTGCCTGTCAGCTAGCTGTCGGCTTTGGGCGGCTTTTGCATACCCTTCGCAAAAAAGGAATTACGAGTTTGTTGCCACAGCTGCTGTGGTAAGCCCTCAAAGAGTATTTGTGTTAGCCATCCGGTTGCTCAGTCCAACAGTTCGTATATTTTCTGACAAACTTTACTATATTGTATACAGCTTCATCCATTTATAAAGGAAGTTTCGCCATCCGTCTGTCGGATTGTCCATCTATTTTTTCCTTTTTATACCCGCTACCCATAGTGTAGAAAGGTATTACAACTTTGTGCCGACAGGAATTGTATGTAACAGGTAGAAGGAGGCATCTCCGACCATATAAAGTATATATATTCTTGATCAGCGTCTACAGCCGAGACGATCTAGCCATATCTGTCTGTCCATCTGTCCGTCCGTCCGTATGAAACACTGGATCTCAGAGACTATAAGAGATAGAGCTATAATATTTGTTTGACAGCATTTGTTATGTTTGCACGCAGATCAAGTTTGTTTCAAATTTTTGCCATGCCCACTTTCGCCCCCGCAAATCAATATTCAATAATTCAATAATTACTATAGTAGTTATGATTCCTGAAAATTTGGTTGCGATCAGATAAAAATTGTCGAAGTTATTAAAGAAATACTTTTCTATGGGAAAAAACGCCTACTTACTAGGGCTCTTAGTTGCTTTGTCTGACAATCTGGTATATTTTACACTCTATAGTATATATTGAGTGTAGTACCATATAAATATATCAAATATACAGTTTAGTATATTTTTGGTGTTCGCAACCAAATGTTCAGAGATCACGAAGACTGTAGTCATTACTTATTGTATATACCAATGTTAGCTTTAAAATTACACTTTTTATTCGATTTTTGTTAATTTGCTTTTTCTGGAAGCACAAAGTTCTAAGACCCTTCTACCCTATGGGTAGCGGTATAAAAATAAAACCGTGGCGACATTGTAATGCAATCTGTGCCCCATCATTGAAGCGTGCAAAAACGCGTTTACAAATATTGCTTGAAATGCTTTTGAATACTCTCATTGTGTCCAATCTAGGCCGTAATCGTATTCTATTCGAATCTATATAACATAAGATACTGCTTTAGAAGTTTCTTTTTTTTTCTAAATCGTTTTTGCTTCGAATAATTCAAATTGTTGCTAATACTGGGTAATCAACAGAAGGTCTACAAGTAATTTTCTTGGCAGGTTATGTAGAAGTTTCTTGTACGCAGAATACGTTGTTTGCAATTTTAAAATTCACATTAACAAGTTATTTGTATTTAATTTTCTACTTTCTAGTCGCCCTATTCTAATAAATATTTGTCAAAAGAAACAAAAAATGCTAAAAATGCTTGCTATTTTCAATAAAATGAAAACAGTGCGACTATAGCTATAAAACTACTCTTCCTATTCGATTTTTCGATTTTCAAGGAGCGGAAGTGCTCATATCAAAAATATAAAATTTAAAACAAAACTGATCTGCGCATATTTATCGTGATGACGCTGACCGCGTTTGCAGAGGATATATATTCGGGATTATATTTAAGTCAGTACAATATTTTTTTGAATTAAATTTTTTTTTCGAATTTTTAAGTTCGCAATCATTTTTGAAGATTGAAAAGTTCTTAAAGTTAGGAGTAGAAACTGCAAGTTTAATTTGGTGTAATTTTACTTTATCTCATATGTTATCCAACTGAAACTCTCAGAATCTTCATCTGACAGTATTTTGGAAAAGCTTTGCAAATTTCACTCTAATAGAAACATAATAAGCATAATTTATTAATTTGCAAAACTAGCTTTTATGTTGGTTTTGCCCACATCTCTTTCTTAAACTTTTAAAAGAGTTAGTTAAGCTGGCAATTTGTTAACATCTTATTAAAAAGTGGTCTTAACAAGGGTGTTTAATCGTCGACGTTCCTAACTCTTCAGCTGTGTTTAAATATGCCTAGAATTTCAAGTCAATTTGCGTTGGCGCAACGTCGTCGTCTTTTTGGCCTTTTTAAGGGGTCAGCTGAGGAGTTGAAGAGCAGCAGTAGATAAATAAATGCTTAAGTATGCAGTCGTCAATCATTTCATTATCCTAGCTGCTCATTTTTCCTCAAGCAGCCGTAATATTTTCTAACCCAGTTGCCCCCAGACTTCGACTTCGACTCCGACTCCGACTCTGAAATGGTCATTCATCAGGCTCGTGTCTCGGGTGTGTCGTGTGTGTGTCGTGTGAGCAGTGGATACAACATCTAACACACACACAATACGAAGACAAATGAAGATAAACACGAGTTTAATTTTATCAATTATTTTTGCAGGATGTGGCACAGTCGCAGTCTCAGTCTCAGTCGCAGCCGAAGAAGCGTGAGCAGTCCGGCAAATTGACACAAGCGGCAGTAACGACCCTGACAAAGGATAACAGCGACTCGCAGCTGTCCAAGGACGTTGTGGAAAGCGCAATGCCAAATGCTGCAGCAGCAGTAACAGCAACAGCGACAGCAACGGGGAGTCAAAAGCCAACAAATGATGATGAGCGAAGCAGTGAAGCAACAATTGACGATGTTGCTGGCAACACGAAAAGTGGCGACACATGTTGCGCCAGCGAGGCGGGCGAATGTGAAGCAACAGTCAAAACAAACGACGAACAAGCGAGCAAAACAAAACGCAATAATGTGACTGGCAGTGCGGCGGCGTCTGCAAATGTTGCCGCAACATGTGCGGAGGGGCAATCAACCAGTTTGTTGCCAGCAACAAATGTTGCCAACATCGCTACCAGCAACAGCACCAACAACAACAAGTTGGACAACACCAGCAGTCAGCAGTCTGGTAACAACAACAACAACAACAACAACAGCAAGAGCGCTGGCAACGACAACGACAAAGACTCAACAACCATTGGAGCAACATTGGAGCTCGAGTTCAGTTGCAAGTCGGAACACACGGACAGCGCAACGCTGACGAACAGGTACGCGTATCCGTGAGATACTTTTTTGTGGACTGCCGCCACAAATCTATTACATCTGTGTGTGTTTGTGTGTGTTGGTGTATGTGAATAGTGTATATAAGCGAGTCAAATGGCTTGGCTTGGCTTGGCTTGGCTTTTCTGTTGACTTAATCTGTGACTCAAAACACTTGTTGTTTATTTTTGCGCGTTACGCGTAAATACATTGAATTTGCATCCGTGAGATACGCGCGAGCTAAAAACCGCAAACAAAGTTCACCGCGCGACCCCAAACAGCGCGTGTGTCTCGCGCATTAATTAAACGTGTAATCCAAGAGAGTAGTTAAAAATAAATATACCAAAAGTGCCAGCAATCAATATTTAATGCACGGGCAATTGAAAGTGAAACTAAAACTAAAACTGCAAATGCAACTGCAACTCAAATCTGCAACTGCAACTATTGGCAGGCAATGCCAAAGACACTTGATTACAAAACTGGGTTCAGCCCACGTAATAAAACTACGTTGAACCAGTTTAGAGTTGCAACTCGCTAAGAAGAAAGCCAGCAAAACAATTCTCTGTAATTTTAGTTTTACTATAAATTTTATTTCTATTATTTCTATTTTTTTGCATAATTTTTGCCCATTGTTAAAAGTTGTTCGCCTCTTGTGAATTGGCCAAATCATGCGGCCCATTGTGGCTGTCAATTCAAGTGCAGCCAGCCCCCAAACTTTTGGCTTTGGCTATTCTTGGCCCATTGCCATGCCCCCGAAACCCCGAAACAAAACTGTCTCTCTCTCTTTCTCTCTCTCTCTCTGTGCACATGCAACTTGTGGCACGCGTAATTAACACTTTTGCAAAACTCAACTCAAAAAGGTCAACTAAATATATACATATAAAGCAAGGGATGCGACCTAATCGAATCGTATCACGCCTGGTCGCGTCTGGTGTAAAAAGCATTTTATATTCATATACATACATATATGTTTAATTGTGGTCACATGAATAATAATAAATGTGCAGCAGCAAATTGCAGCTCAACACAGCTCTAACAGTGCGTTAAATGCCGCTCAAATAACAGATGTTTATTTTTCGGTCATTCAAATTGCCTTTTTCCACATAAATTAATAGCGCATAGATTGCGCATTTCCACAAGAGTGAGAGTTGAGAGTAGAGTGTGTGTGTGTGTGTGTGATAGTGTGCTTGTGTGTGTGCTTTTGGCGTCGAAACCGCAACCATAATTAATATAAGAGGCAGCTGTTTGTTAGATGCCTTTTATGGTAAATTTAGTGGAGATTCTTTCAGCCATAAATTAAATCAAATTCATATTTCACCAAAGCCAACTTTCCAATTAGACCAGCTTAAAGAAAATTTACACAATTTCCATAAATTTTGACATTTTTCGAACCATTTTAGCCAAGCGTGAGTAATGTTCTAGCTGGGCTTGCTCGACTAGCAGTTACCCTGGTTGAAACGTTGCTTTTTGTTTATTTATAAGTTTTCTTTGAGATTGCTTTGTTTTCTTAATTAATATAGCACATTTTAGAAATTCCAATACATTTCTTCTTCTTTTTAACAAGGCAATTTTGGACATGCTGCAAATATGATTCGGTTAAATCTAGGCTCGACTAGAGGTTACCCTGCTTAGTTCTGAGTTCTTTTCGTTTATTTACAAGTTTTCGTTGAGTTTGTTTGATTTGCTCTTTCAATTAATACAGAACATTTTCAAAATGCCAAGTTCATTGGTAAAAGGCAATCAAGAAAATATGAATTGGCTTAAGACTCGACTTGCAGTTACCCTGTATTAAAGTATTTTGAGTTCTTTTCGTTTTTTTCCACCTTCAACAAATAATAAATAATTTAAAGTTTCTATAAATGTTTTCATTATTGCAAAAACTATTTTGGCAAAGTATGGGAGGCGATCTGATGTTCCAAGAAAGCATGCTCAACTAGCAGTTACCCTGCATTAAGTTCATTCGAATTCTTTAATTCTACTTCTAAGCAGTTTATTTGATTTGTTTTTCTCTCTCAATAATCTAAGTTTCTATAAGATTTTGAGCTTTTGGGCAAGACAATTTCACCAAAGCCCCCTCGACTAAAAGTTACCTTGATTTCAGTTGAGTTCTTTTATTTATAGGCCGTTTATTTGTGTTTGCTTTGCGTTCTCAATAAATAAAGCAAAAATTTCCATAAATTTTGCCATTTTAAGAAACAGTCAAGTTAAGAAGACAAGTGAGAGATGATGTGAAGTGTTAAGAAAGCATGCTCGACTAGCAGTTATCCTGCTTGATATTATATTGAGTGCTTTTATTTATAGGCCGTTTATTTATGTTTGTTTGCGCTGTCAATAAATAAAAAAAATTCTAAAATTTCCATAAATTCTGCATTTTTTAAAACAAGTCAAGTGAACAAGAGTGCTAGGAGAAGAATACTCGACTAGTAGTTACCCTGCCTTCCATTGATTTATTTTCTTCCATTTATAAGTTGTTTGGTTGATTATAACATTTCTATAATTAAAACGTTTTTAAACAAGAAATAATTGGTTGTGAAAAGATCAGATTCTAGCTATGCTCGGCTAAGAGTTTCCCTGCTTTGAATTCTTTCAATTTATTTATTATGTTTTAATTTAAGTGCTTTTCTGCTATTTATAATCTGTGTATTTCTTTTGTTTTTGCTGTTCTCTCTCTCTCTCTCTCTTAAATTAAATGCCTTAAATAATAATCCTTTCAACTTCACTTTGCTGTTAGTTTAGCGAAATTTGTTGCCGGAAGTGCGGCGTTGAAATTTCTTCGTTCGCTAACGACGAAAGTATTTTTGCATATTTTTCTTTCTTTGCAACTTTTTGGCTGCTTCACTCAAATAAATTAATTTCGCTGAACCTGAGATTCGCTGAAAGCGACTCATAACGTATTAAAGAAGTGCCAAAAGATTCGAAGGCTAAAATCAAATGAAAGCGGCAAAGTTGTGCGGACAGGCAGCGTTTTTGTGTCGAAGGCTGATTAATAATGCATCTACCACTGACTGCTACAATTTATGTTCGTGTTCGTGTTCGAGTCTCTCGGTGTCGTCCTCCAACACATTTCATATGCGCAGAGCATAAAAACTTGTCAGCGCCGTTCTAAGATATGGGTCATCGATTCAATACCCATTAGCGTCAGGCATATGCAAAAAAAAAAAACAAGGAAAGAAGCAAGCTAGAAGACAAACCAAAGCGAACAAAAAAAAAAAAAACAAAATCGCATAAAAGCACGCACAAGACATGTTGGCAGTTTGAATCTGTGGTTGAATCGCATGCTAAGCCCGCTTCTCCCCGAAAAGCGCAAAATCATTGGGCTGCCAATAATAATGATGGGTGGGAATGATATGTCTATGTGTTAGTGTTTGTGTGTGTGTGGCCTAAACTGGAAAGGATGGCAAAAGTGCAAAAGCTTTAACAAGACACTTGCTGAGAGTGTCCCATTTGATTGAGAAGTGGCAACCAGACTCAAGCACACACACACACACACACACACCATACTGCCGACGGCGTCGCTCTCAATCTCAACCCCGACGAGCTGCTCATTAAGTGCCTAATGCAATGCGGTGATGCTGTGATGCCATGCTGTGGCGATGGCGGTGGTGGTGTCACTTTTGCTGCTGCTGCTGATGCTGATGGCTGAGTTCAGAGTGATTAATCGGTCGAACAGCGTGACCTGTCATTGGCACTCTGAACAATCTGTATACATGGATGGCCTCGCAGGAGGCATTATAATTATACGCTACCAATAATTGAAACGAAACTTTTCCCCGCGCACAAATGTATGCTACACATTTTTGTTTCGCACATATGTATGTGAAAGCTAACTCGGCGTAAATCCAAGCTAAGAATTTTTGAACAAGTCACCGCTCACTTTATAAGCTGCTTAGCGGCAAGTGCAAGGCAAATAGAAAAAATGAAAAGTCCTGAGCTTAAGTGGACAACATTTTGTGGTCTGCACACTTCAAGCTTAATCGCACTCTTTAAATACAAATAAATACGAATGGATAGCAGAGAAACCTGGCTAATGTACTATATACATATATATATATCTCTATAGTATATAGAAAGCAGGAAGAGATGAGAGAGCGAGAAAGAAAAAAAATAAAGCAGAATCATCAGCTTTGCGTACCTGACTCGTCTGTCACGTGCATTATAATACGAGTATAAGCGAAAAATGTGCTGAGAAGCACGTTTGGTAGCCAGAGAGAGAAAAGGAAATAAAAATAAAAATTAGGATTGCGGATGCTGGATGCTGCTCAGAGGGGGGAGGGTGTAGGGAGGAATGACAACGGGATGGAAAACAAAATACACACCGCGCAGAGCACGCAATTATAATTAAAGCATGCAAATAACATTAAATAAGCTGTCGCAAAACCGTATTTCGGTGGGTCAAACTTCTACCACCCAACCACATAACAAAACCAAGTAAGAAAGTAACGGTCGACGTGTATGCTTGACTGTGAGATACCCGATAGCCATTTTCTTACAGTATATCAAATAAAGATACCGAATAAATACTAAAATGCATCCTTCGCTTGTCGATAAAGTACTACATTCAAAATAAGTTTGAATCCTACAGTCGAGTATGCGGTATTATTCTTGTACCAAAATAAAATACCAAATAAATACTAAAATATACCAAATGCTATTTTTGGTATATTTGTATAGAAGTACATTCAAAACAAGTAAGAAAGCTAAAATTGAGTATGAGGTATTATTCTTTAAATATACCAAAAAATACTAAAATATACCAATGACTGTACTTGGTATATCGATATACTACTATGTTAAAAACTAGTAAGAAACCCACAATTCAGTAAGCGGTTTTATTTTTTCAGTGTTTCAAAGGAAAATACCGAAAAAATACTAAACCGAAGACTATATTTGGTATACCGAAAAAAAACCTGAAGTCAAGGATGCAGTATTAATCTTACAATATACTATATAAAAATACCGAAAAAATACTAAACTATAGCAAAGACTATATTTGGTATACCGCAAAAATCTGCAGTCGAGGAATTACTCTTACTTTACACTAAATAAAAATACCGAAAAAATACTAAACTATACCGAAGACTATATTTGATTAATCGATTTAGTTATACATTCAAAATATACCATAAAGTTATAATACCTTTCTAGCCTATGAGTGCCAGGTATGACAACCAGTTGTCAATGTGTGTGTGTGTGTAGAAGTATGTATCCACTTGCTTTTCTTAATGATCTCTGTGTGCAACACGCACAAGGCCACTTGCGGTAAATTCCAAGTCAAGTTCGGGGGCGTTAAGGATTATAAACGTTGGGCACGAATAACGAAACGTTTTTAATGACTAGCCAAAATCCTTGGGGATTCCTTATGATTCCCTTCTTCTTCTTCTTATTCTTCTTCTACTTCGTATTCAGCCTATCAAATTTTTGGAAGCAACCATCACCACATCATCTGCACAACTTCTTGTTCTTCTTCTTCGATTTCGTCTATCAATTGCAAAGTTGCTGCCAAAATTAAGCTTGCCAATGTTAATCAGAAATGTTAATGTGGCGTTAACATCGAGCTCTTGACGCTTCATGCTGCTCTTACCTGCAAAATAATCCCCTCAGGGATTTCTCATATTTTTAGCCACTCGAAATTTGATAGCCGCTGCTGCTGTTTTGTCAATTAATTTGCCGGCATATTGAATAGCTAGTCGAATTATTCGTAAAACCTTTATGCAAGTGCGCACTTTATGACTTTATTTATGAAATGTTTGCAATATTTATTTATTATAACATTCAGCAGTTAATTACCATCTGTGTTTGTTATCACACACATTTGATTCAAAAGTGTGAATGATAAAAGCATAATTAAATAACAATTATATTTTTAACAGCTGCACAAAGTGATAAAATCTGTTGAACATGTTCAACGTTATAAATTTAAATAATAATGACTTAATTAAATGACAAATTCCCTACAAAAAAGTTTGCACAAAGTGACAAAATCTCTAGAAAATGTTTTTTTTTGTCTATGAAACAACAATTTGAATAATCATCCCAAATTTTAATGATAAATTCTCTCAAAAAAGTTTTGCACAATGTGACAACATCTCTTGAAAATTGTAAACTTCAATTTCACATAGTGTTTATAAACTAAATTACAATAAAAATGTCAAATTTTAATGGCTAATTCTTTGCAAAAATGGTTAAAAATAAAAGTTTCACAAAGTGAGAACATTTTAAGCTGTATCTCTATAGTTTACTAAAATAATTTGTATTGCATTTATAAATAAATAAATTTTATTAATGACAAATTTTGAACAAAAATATCTTATAATAAGAACTATATCTGCATACACAAAAGTGAATCTCTTACAATCTTCTAAAGCATAATCAAATGACAATTTTAAAAGGCAACTTTCAGCTTATATTTCCAGTGCATCTAACAAATAAATTTTATTCAAGCTGTATGCAAAAGAAGTAAAATTAAAACAGAAATTCTGAACAAAAAAGTTTATTGTAATAGCTACACCAAATTTGCCAAATTTTGTTGAGAAATTTTAGCTGCAACTTTTCAGTTTATTAAAATTTATTTGAATTGCCTCTGTCTTTCAAATTTAATTCAAGTAGAATATAATAATAAAATAATTATGCAATAAACTGTCAACTTAAATTGGTTATAATAGCAGCTAGACAAAGAGATAAAATTTTGTTGAACATTTTAAAACTTTAAATTATAAATTCATTAAATTTATTTGTATGCTATCTAAATATCAAAAAATTCAAGTTGTTTCTTCAACAAACTTAAGTTGTTAACTTAGCAATTCTTATTAAAAGTTGCACTCTATTTTTCAATCTAGAAAAAAACATTGACTTGATTCTTAAAATAAGATATTTTTAATCTTTAAACGCAAATTTCGCATTCAAATCTGGATTTAAGACTGTTTCAACTTAAAAATCTTATTTCAAAATCTTATTCTAAGTCAAGATTTGCTATCAATTTTTCGATCTAAACTTTTTTCTCTTTGTGAACATATGTAACGAATCACTAGTGTAATATTCGTTTGGTGCTGGTGGAAGGTATATTAGTGTGGCGTACGCGCTGGCTTCTCCGGGCTTTGCTCAGATAGCATGGGGTTAAATAAAAGGCCAACTAATAGGACGCACCACTTATAACAATAATACATTTAAAATTCGCGTACATATGGGAAAACATAGAAGAAGGAGAGTAATGGGAAGGTTACATGAAACAATAGTGAAAGAGAAGAGAAAGGGAAGGAGAGGAAGGTAGGCTAACAAAGAAGACGGAGCCACTCTCTCATGCAACACAGCTGTTATTGTGTGCAGACGCCCACCCTACCGTGATCCTGCATTCATTGCCAAAAACTAAAAAGTTGGCAGGATCCCTAAAAGACAGTGGTTCGGCTAACCTACTCCTGCTTGGTTGTGCATGGTTCCAAATAAAATTAAACAATTAAGCGGACATACTTAATTTATTAACATATGACAACAATGATTTGAATATTAACAACATTATTAATTGACAAAAAAAAATGACCAGAAAAATAAATAAATAAATAATTTAACGGACAAACATAGTAAGTGTTTATGAGGCGAAAATTAATTAAATAAGGCAAAAAAGAAAAATAATAAATAAAGAAAAACTAAAAATAATTAACCTATAAATATAAAATATGATCTAGCATAAATATAATATAACTAATTATTTTTGGGTTTGAACATTACTAATACTTTAAGAATTTTGCAATTAAAATGACTTCATTGAGAATGATGAAAAGCACAATGTATATAGGCAAACATAATCTATCTTTTCAAACAGAAAAGCTCTGCGCAAGCAATTGGATGAGGATCAGCTGATGGCTGTCACTCAATGCAGGCATGTATATGGTCAAGGTCATTGACCGCTGGGACTGCAGTAACAGCTGTAGCAGCGCTATGGTGAGATGCACCAAAAGCTCTAACTCATGTATATAGTATCATTTAGTAAGAGTGAAACAGACTTACATACATTCGGCGACTCCCACGCAGAAAGATCTTTCGTTGTGTTAGTGACTGTCTGTGGTGAAGCTGCGGATAAATAGTAACAAGAAAGCTTTTGCGCATGCGTAAAAGCTGGCTGCTATGATCTGCTAGTGCAATTCCACACAAACATACATATGTACATACAAATGTATGTAGGTATGAGTGTACCTACTTGCAGGCAATACAGATATATTAAATTTAATAATTAAATACAATTGCACAAAGATATTTTGCCTATATATGGTGCCTCATATGCATTCTTAAATGATTGCAGTTGTTATTTCATACAACAATACCGTGGTACTTGTATTATGAGTGCCCAAGAAAAGTTGTTGTTCCAACTTTCTCGCCACATCATACTACACTTACAACACTGATGATTGACTCTCACTTATAAATGCATATTGGGACAGAACAACGTAAACTAACAAAAATCAACAAACAGAAAAAAAAACATAAGCTGCGATCCAGCTGTTCGCCTTCCTCCTGGGTGACGCATATATTTGGTCTCGATGCCACCACCAGTGCGGAACAACTAGTAAATGAAGAACGCACGGCTGACAGACGCAGGTGTTTTCGGCAGTAGAATCACAGCCTGCAATTCTCCTGATGCTCAATGAGCGTCTGCAGCTGACAACAGCTCATCTGTTTGTGTTGTCCAGACAGCTGATCTGACCAGCACAGCTGCGAAGTGGAGCTTTGGGTGGTTGGCCGTTAATCCCTCATTTATGTGTGGTGAAGTTACAGTTTAAATTAATTTAAAATTCTACCACTGGGTTTTTATAATTTACACACTAGGGTTTATGTAAATTATGACTGGGTTATTATATAAATTACGACTGGGGTATTAGATTCAGTTTAATACCGGGTTTTATATAAAATATGACTAAGTGCCGAATCTAAAAATAAATAGACAAAACTAAACTTAGAACAACGAAAAACTAAACATACGTTCAACAATATTTACCCTAATCTGGAAAACGGCACTTGGTATGGGAGGACAAACTCCTGCAGTGGACAACCATCTATTGCATGTGTTGGGTTGACGGCAAAGGTGCACTTTTGCGAGAACAAATATCATTAATGTATCAGTATAACAATTATACATTGCAGTATCATTGTATACTTACAAGTAAGATATCTGCATCAGGCTTCGCCAACCACTTCACTGAGATATATACTTTTTTTTTTTTTAAAACACATGCACTTTAACACATTTTTTCAGGTTCGGCACATAACCTGCCAACCATTTTTCTTCCAGCCAAAACCAACAACAAAAAACCTTTTTTTTTCGGAAATTTGACAATTAATCCTACTCAAAAAGGTAATCGCTTGTCTATTTTGGTCTGGACTTAACACGATCAGCTGATCTACTAGCTCACGCTTGTAAGTATCGTGGTCCACCAATAGATGGCGCTATTTGTGGAGCTTTCAGACTCATTGCTAAATAAAGCTCTGCTTCTCAGAATAACACATGACAAGACATTTAGTACCATTTTCTCCGACACAACTAATTGTATACAACTAAACAAATTAAATAATAGAAATTAAATATGACAGTACACATATTAATAAATAATATAATAAATAATAGCTATAAATATCTATGGGTGCAGAAAAAGAAAAAAAAATGTTGCATACTTTTAGGCTTAGTCAATTTCAGCTACGACAAGCGGCCCATTACACATATTAAATGACCATTTCTCAGAAATAATTTCTTATGAACTAAATGAAATGGCAAAACCTCTTGGCAATTTTAAGCTGCTATTTTTAAAGTTGATTAAATTCATAACTGTTGCCTTCATCAAATAAATTGAATTCAAGTTGCAGTAATATCTTAATCAAGTCAAAGTGTGAAAATTTTTTTTTTAAATATATTTGTGTGACAAATATGTATTAAAGAAATTTAATTCAAGTTATAGAAAATAACAGTATATTTGAATGGCCGTTTTCAAAACCAAATTATAATATCACATTCGGATTATATAACAGCTACACAAAATGGCAAAAATTCGTTGGTTGTTAGAATCATAAATAAAAGCAACTTTTGTCATTTGAAAGTACTGATAATATTCAACTCATATATTTCAATTTAAACTACAAACTAGAAGCTGTAATTACCCGCTGCACTTGTGTATTGCTTAACAGTAATCTAAAATGTATTTAATCGGCACACAAAATTCCGTTGCAGCCATATGAAATATGGCCTCAATATGTATTGGCAGAAATTGTCTTAACCAATATTTTGGCCCCAGCAATCTGTTAAGCGTTTTCAGCAATTATCATAAGTGTATTGCACGTTTGCGATTTCTGGTAATCGATTGAAGCACAATTCTCTCTCACATAAATATAACAACAATAAATAGCACACCGAAATGTATGCATAAGATATCATTTAATTTGTGGGCAGAGAGATGAAATGATATGAATTGTGTGCTTGTGTGAATGACATAAAAGGGAAGAGGGAAGAATAATATCGAGTACAATGTGCCAAATGATAGATATCCATATGTAAATCAATTCACGTACATTCATTACATTTATTTTATTTCATTTCATTTCATTTGATTTTATTGTTACAGCGAAATTCCTTCCGATTGAAGGAGAGTCGATAGGTATTTTTCATAAGAAGAAAAATGAAGCAAATGTTGTTGTTATTCGGCTGCGTTTTTAATATAATTTTGGTAATCAATAATTTGCGGAAAATGTTTTTCCGCCTCGTTCCCTTCCATTCAACCTTCTAGCGAAGGCATTCAAAAGGCTCACACAAACACAAACACATACACACATACACACACACACACGGAGTGCGAATTATGCAATGGTATGAGTTGCGTCTGAATGTAAATCAATTTTTGTGCTTTCTGTTGCCTTTGCTGCTGCTGCCTGGTTGTTGTTGTTGCTGTTGTTGTTGCTGCTGTTGCCATTTGTTGTATTCTATTTGCATTTCGATTTAAGCACTCGCAACAAGCAAACACACACACATACATACATACACACCAACACCAACACACACTCACATTCATGCAAAAAGCAACGCATATGTATGTAAGCACTTAACCAGAACTTTCATAGCTCGAAAATCGGTGAAAACAAAATAGTAACGAGTTTTATTGTGGCTCTTGTTGTTGTTGTTAGTATTGTTCATGTTGCTCATACCCGGTAACTTATACAGTAGAAGGGAGTTATAAATTTGTGCGTATATTCTTCAGAGACGACCTCATGTTCTTATGTCTGTCCCTCCGTCCGTATGAAGGTTTTATTACTATATCGTACAATTTAAATGTACAATTTAATTGTATTGGGATATTTGTATGTCACTTATAGCATTTGGCATACTTTTGCTTTTTTCGGTATATTTATTTGATATATAAGAATAATATACTGTGGAATGACACATGTAATATGTAGTATATTTACATACCAAATACAGAATTTGGTATATTAAATATATACCAAATGTAGCATTCGATTTTCGGTATTTTGATTTGATATATTTTAAGAATAATAAATTATAATTTTAAATGTAATAGTATATCTATAATACATACTGAATTTGGTATATTTGCTACCTTATTATCAGAATGTACAATTTTAAATGTATTATTATATCTGTATACCAAATTCAGCGTTCGGTATAAATTTAGTACATATTTTTGGTATATTAATTCACTATATTTTAAGAATAATACCGCACTAACGGATATCTCACAGTTGAGCACACTCGATTGTAGTTCTCTCACTTGTTTTTGTTGCTGCTGCTATGAGCGCGCATTTCATTGTTTTTATGTATTTTGCGGTTTTCGCTATTGTTAAATGTTCAGCAAAGCACAGCAACACAGCAACACAGCAACAGCAGCAGCAGAACTAGCAGGAGCAAAAAGAATCCTAAATAAATTCCCCTTTTGCAATTCCTTCCAAATACTCGCACACTCATATTCATATTCATAGTGATGTTTGTATTCGCATTCGCTAAGCTTCCACACTGTACGTATGAGTAATGTTTTGCTATAGTTTATTCATATCGCTGTTAAATAGCGTTTTGTTCTAAGCTTAATGTTCGGATGCCAAAGTTTTCAATTTGGCTACAACAATCCAAAGCCAAAACTTTATCACAAAGTTCAACAAGAATGAAAACAACAACAACAACAACAACAATAATGCAATGCACACGTGTCGATGACATAAAACTTAACTTGCGAGTAGTTTTTCTGTAAGGAAGCCAATGAAAGTGCTTTATTTGGTTTCAATTTCAACAAATTGTTTTTTATAAGTTTGAAGCAAGAGTTCAGATAAGTTGAGGAGTTGCCAAACTTGAAGATTGTGCAAAAAAATGTTGTTTGTATTAGTTGCTCTATGCTTTTGTTTTATAAAAGTTGTAGTTAATTGGAATGCATTAACTATAGCTAATATTAAGTATACGTTCTGTAAAAGTTTAATTAGTATTAAACTTTATACGTTCTATAAATCTCTTTAGTATTAAAGATAAAGCTGCCCAGAATTTTCATAGAATTTTAAACGTTTAGAACAAAGTTGCAAATAAAAAATTCAACTATAATTCAAATTAAACCAAATTCTTTCAAGTCAAATGATTTTTGTAATCTAGATACTATAAGAAAAACAATCTCTTAAAGACTTCACCTTAAAAATAAGGCAAAGTCAGTAACTCTTCAAGAAAAAGTCTTAAATAAAGAACTAAATTTATCATAATTCAGTACAGTCAAATGAATCTTCAAAATCTTCTTGGATCTTTTACGACAATATAGCAAATTACTTCAAGAAATCATCTATCATCAACAACTAATATTAGCTCTTTTATAATTGATTGTTTTTCTAAATGTCGAATTATGCAACTTATTAACATTAAAAATAAATCTAGCAGTCAAACAACTTAAAAAAATGTATTTTAAGATAAAGTTGCAAATCTCTCCATATCTCTTCAAATCTTTTCATAATCAATCAATTATAATCATCAAAAATATTTATTACAAGAAATTATTTTCACTCAATCAAAATAAGATTTTAGTTCTATTCTCCTAAAACTATTTCACAAACCTCTTTAATAAATCGTTAAAAATCAACAGCTACAATTAACATTAAAAATAATTCTGCGCAGTTAATAAATTTAACACAACCTCTTCAAGAAATCATTAAAAATTATCAACTATCATTAACATTAAAAATAATTGTTCGCAGTCAATCAATTTTATAAAACTTAAAATCTTTGAAGAGAGTGTTGCAAACCTCTTTAAGAAATTAATAAGATGTGTCTGTGTATAACAAAATACGAGTTTGCTTTTCATATAGAATTTTGCATAATGAAATAGAATTTATAAGTGGAATACAAAATTACTGAGAGCATACCAGAAGAGCTTCCTCTTCGTCTCTATCTTTTGATATTTGTCAATGTGGGCGTCATTTAAAGCCTATTGCGGCTCATCATGAAATTGTTGGTTGACTTTAAGGCAATATTAATAATACGAAATCATTAACCAAAGCAAGTTGGAAGCTTACGACAATGCTGAGGAAATATTCGTAGTCGAAGTCGCAACTAATTGAAAAACAAGTTCAACACAAAAAAAAATCACTTCATAAAGCAAAAATAGTAAAATAAAAATCGAGTGCTTCGCTGCGAAAATAAATACGCGTAATTGCAGTTGAGTTTGTAATACGAAATCAGGGCCAAAAGCAGCAAAAGTCGAAAACGTATTTTGTAAGTTGCGTCAATTGTGGAGTTAACAATAGAGACGAAAATAAAGAAGTAAAATCGAGAGCAGTTAATTGAAAATAAGACTACAAACCAAACCAAAACAAGAAAAAAAAAGATTGCACACAACCTTGAATACTCAAAGCGTACAATTGAGGAAAATTTGTTTTTGGCCAAGTTTTCAGTTGTATGTAGTTTTTGGCCAATTGCCTATGAAATGTGTTTGATTTTGAAGAGGTGAAACTTGTTTGCTGTGCTATGGTCGCAAACTTAATTTGGTCTTGGTCATTGGCTTTCTGGCGGCATGCCGCGCGCTGCGTTCAGTGCCGTTTGGCCAGTTGCAGTTGCAGAAGCAGTTGTTGCAACATCGCGTCGAGAGCGACTCGAAAGTGCAAGTTGAAATATGCAGGCAAATGCAATCGATTTATCCAAAGTCCTCTTCGCTCTCTGTCTCACTCGCTTTGTATAGCTCGACAAGTGCTGCAAAAAAGACGAGAAAAATATTATTGAAAACCAGTTTCATATGCACTCTACTGCTGCCCCTGCTGTTGCACTGTTGTGTGTGGATGCCACCACATCTCTCAAATCTGCGGGCCGGCCCCTTATACAGTCTCTATTTAAGTGAGTCTGTGTGAGTTTGCTCGCTGGCATATTAGCGATTTTCATTTGAAGATATGTGGGAATAATGCACTCTTAAATGGAAAGTTTAATGCATTTTTTTTTTTTTTGTATTTTTCTGTAGCATGTTGCCCATGAGGCAACATCAATACATGTTGCATACCATTGTTAAATGCTGTGGGCCAACAAAAAATTTGAAGGCTTTTCTTATAGCTTGTATACAATTTTTATTTTGATGCAGATTGGGCACCTGTTCAATGCCTTTTCTATACAGCAACAATAAGCTGCTTAAAGAGAAAGAAGATAGAGAGAGAGAGGGGAAGAGAGAAAATCGTATATGCAAATGCAATTTGATAAAAAAAAAATATAGATGCAATACACAAAATTCCAATTTGTTGGCTGCTCAAAATTTTGTTCAACGAAAATCTTTGGCTCTTTCCGTTTTTTGCCAAGAGTTTTCACAGCCCTTTTAATCTTACGTTTTGCGCTCATTAACGAAAGGTTTCAAATTACATAATAAACGCAAAAACGAAAAGAAAACTGTTCAAGGAATTGGCAAAGAAAAGAAGAAGAAGTAGAAAAAACGCACGACTTTAACTAAAGTCATTATCAAGCGCAAAATGTTCAACTTACTTTTTGCTAATGAAGTATATACTAAATGAAGTAAGCAGTATATACTAAATATACATGTTCGCATTATTCGTTAAGTGCCTATGCACAAAAGTCTAGTCTAAATACCATAATCTGGGATTACTTGGCACGATAGCTTTTAATCACACTAAAAGCAAAATGCGTGAGGAGGAGGAAGAGAGATTATGCCAAAGGGAACAACTCTTTAGCTGATAGTACAACAACTATGTCCTATATAGAGAGCGAATGGACAGTCGAGACAGGCAACTGGACAGTCGAGACACAGATAAACAAGTCAGCACAAATATTGTTGTACAAAGAAAAAAGGAAAAGAAAAAAAAATTGAGAGACAGACAAGTTGCATTCCTCTGACTATTAGGAATGCATTTGTAATCAACTCACGCTGTTGAAGTATTTTCCAACATTTTTGTATATAGTGAAGTTTGGTGGAAGATACATCATCAAATAAGGCATAACCTGAGGATTGACTGAATTATTAATGCGTTGGCAAGCTCATGAAATGTTGATAAACTTTTTAATTACCTAATTAATTACATTACTGGCAAACAGCGTAACGACGACTTCAGAAGCAAATATACGATATAGTATGTACTTTATATTGCAGTATATACTTTATATACTATATCTGCAGATATACAACTAAATTGTGTGCTGCGTTTAGTATATGGCAAAGAGAGCGAAACTTGTCTCAAAACGCGTTCGCGTTGTATGCCCAAATAATTAACGCATGGCACTCGCAACGTAATCCCACTGCACACACACCGAAGAGAGTGTATGTGTGTGTGTGCCTGAGTTTGTGTACTTTACACTCATATTGCATTCAGTGTCAGGCATTTCCTGCTCAAGACCAGACTATCTGCACTTTCGCACAGTTTTTCCGCAATTTTCATCCTTTCACTTAGAAATAATTACTTTGGCACATGTGAATCTGCAAATTGATAAACGCTCCTCTCCATTCATATAGTATATGCTCGCTAAATGATTATTTCCATTCATTTTTCTTGGAATTATGAATCGCTATTAAATGCTATTGACTTGACTTAAGTCAACTGTCGTTGACCAAGCATAAACATGGTAATCGCTCCATCATCATTGTTGACATTAAATTGATCATAATACTTCGGCTAAATTGGCATTATTTCTATTAAATTATTATTATTTCTATGCTAATTTCTAGGCTATAACTGCTGGCGTGCTTTTAGTTATAGACAGCAATAAAGTAAATAAAGTGAATGAAGTGAATAAAGTGTCACTAAAGTGTTGAGAGTTTATGAGTTATAAGCAAAATGTTGGCTTTGTCAATTTGCTCTAATTTGTAGACAATTAATTCCAATTGGTTTGATATTTATTTCTTAATTAGTTCTATCGAGAATGTTGCTGAAAGTGAAAAACTTTCTTTAAACATTCCTATTTAGCATTTTTCTGACACTTATGAAACTCGCTGTAAAATGTGCAAATGAAAATCTAATAAATTAGCCCTACTTTCATGTAGATTTATACATTTTTCTCAACAATTCTCAAATATTATCTAAATCTATTATAAGTAAATTCCTTATAACATAATATACACATTACTTCCTATTCGTATATTAGCTTTCTAGATTTTGTATATTCTCTTTGAAGATTTTATATAAGTTAAAGTCTGTTATAAAATTTTTCCATTCAAAAGTTTATCTTTTTCTCAATTTTTAATGTTGTAATATGCACAAGTTACAAGCTTAAAAAGGAACATTAACAGATTCCTAAATTGTTTGTATTATAACAATTGTCTTTGACGACTTTCTACGTGCATTATACAGTAACAGTCCTTTATAATATTATTCTGCCAACCATTGAACTCATATTATTTTAAGTGCTATGAAACACACAAATCAAATGTCAATAATTTAGCATTTATATAAGGGTAATAGATTAATTCATTATAATAGATGAGTATAAACATTTTTTGCATTATAAAGATTGTCCCTTACAAATTATAAGGTAATAAATTAGAATTATGTAGATTCCTAAATTCGTTATAGTATACATTTAAATATTTTTTAGTATTATCTACTTTCTACAAGCATTATAAAGTAACAGAAGTTTCACCAACTCAAGCAACCTATTTTCTTCGTTTTAAATGTTGTAAAACATAAGCGTTGAATGCTAATAAATTAGCATTAGATTCTACATATATTTTAGTATCTTTAAAGAGTTACTATGTACAATAATTATAAAGTTACAGTCCCTCATTACACTTTTCACGCACCCATCCAGCGCATATATGCGGCATTTTAAGTGTTGTAAAACGCAAACATTAAATGCTAATAAATTAGCATTAGTTTCGTGTTCGTTCTGCAAAAAGCTGCAGGCAAGCGCTTAATGTTTGTTGCTAGTCAATTGTACTCGTAAAGCACATGCAACAAATGGGGGAAGTCCCTTTAAAACATTTCTCAACTACTACACCCACACAGTGACAGTTAACACGCACAACAAGTGAGTGTACAACGAAACAGCGACACAAGAGTGGGACACAAAAATACTGGGCACAAGCATTATTCGCATAGGCCTCTGACAACCATAAATCATGTACAGAACAGACAACTGAGAACACAAGAGTTGAAGAGTTGCGAGAGTTGAGAGCTGCGGGAAAAGTCTATTTCGATGACTGAGGAAACTGTGGAAAAGTGTTTTAAAGTTGGTCGGAATTGATAAAGTTGATTGTGATGGCGGCGACGACGACGGATGATGTTGTCGTCGTCGATGTCTGTCTCTATTCCGTATGTAGGTGGACACATATCGAGTAAACATTTGGTGTGGTCTAATTGAAAAATTGCTTCAATCACCAAACAATATTTTAACAACGACATCCCCCCCTTTCAAAAATAACTAAAGAAACCAAATAGACAAAAAGACAGAGAATGAGAGTTGGTTTTTGGTTGCCCTCTGCAAAATGATGGATCGATTTGTGTACTCGTGTATTCTTGTTTAGCCTGCCTGCCTGATGCCCATCCATAACCATCACAGCAAGCAAGCAACGACAGAGAAAGAGAGAGAGAGACATGAACAGAAAATGAGCCGGCAAAGACAATGCCACATACGATACGATACGATACGGTATGAGTATGTGCCACATGTTGAAACTTTGTGAAACAACCATCAGTCCTGACTCGCACAAAATACAAAATACAAAATAAAAATGAAAAACAAAAGCTCATTCAAGCGCATTTATTTGCCTTAAACAAAATTACATTTATATTATAAGGGCACCCACGCACACACACTTTGACAGAGCAGAGAACATCAAATAAGCAAAGAGAGAAGGGCAGACGATGTGTGTGATGGAAAAGCAACAAATACAAACTTAATAACATATAATAACATTCAAGAGTGTACACGCTACGCTCAAGCACGGAAATAAAGAAACAATCTTGAGTCAACAAATTTACAATAATTTTAGAATATTTTCTCCACTCAAGCAACCATAAATGTTAAAAAAAAGATGTCCAAACTCCATTTTGTTTTCGCTTTATATTTTTAGAGTGTTTATTAATTGATATTGTTACTTGTTTGCTTGTTGGAGGAGGTATTTAAGAAATACTTTTGAATGGCAAATTACGCCTACTGCAATCGGGTTTTAGCTGCTTTGCCTGACAATCTGGTATATTTTGACCTCAGTGGTATATTTCGAGTGTAGTACTTCAACGATATATCAAATATGACCTTAGGCGTATCTTTGTATTTTTGTGGTATATTATTTAGTATATTTGAAGAATGGTATTATGTATAATTATGTAGTACTTCAACGATATACTATATATGACCTTTGGTATATTTTTGTATTTTTGTGGTATATTATTTGGTATATTTAAAGAATATATTATTATATTTAGTAGTATAATTATGTAGTACTTCAACGATATACTACATACATATGACCTTTGATATATTTTTGTATTTTTGTGGTATATTATTCGGTATATTTGAAGAATTGTATTATAATTATGTAGTACCTCAATGATAAACAAAATGTGGACTTCGGTATATTTTGGTACTTCAATATACCAAATATTATCTTCGATTTATTTTGGTATTTCTGCAGTATATTATTTTGGTATATTTGAATAATAATACCACACTGTTTTGCTTTTATTCGAGCATTTTATTTTAAAATTTTAGAAGAAAGAAATTACAACCTTCGCTCGTGTTCAAAGATTTTTGTGGCTCATTTTTCTCTATACAGCACCTTTACATAATTTCACATTGAACTTGCGCTGCATTTAAGCGGATTTTAATAACTAATTAAATATGACAACACAATCGGATTAACTCCCCCAATGCACCACAGGTGCAATGTGCAATCCGAAACGCGATTTTAATTAATAGTCTTTGCGCATAATTATGCATATAATTAAAGCTCACTTAATTACTCGTTTGGCCCGCCAAAAAACCTTTAAGGCATTAAATCCACATCTATGATGAGTAGTCAGAACCAAAAACCAAAAACCGAAAAAAAAGATATGTTCAAATGTCGTGGTGTCCAAAAATGGAAACTAGACACCGCTGAAGAATTTTCACCACAGCAACAGACAAAACAAGCTACCCAATAAGGCGAATTACTCGTGCGTCAACTCAAGAGCAACTGCTAACCGAGAGTTGAAATCAAACAACATCCAATTAGTGGCCGTAGGTGTTATGTATACGAACACACTCTTAATAATCTTAAGCACTATTATATAGTACCAAATGAAGTTGTATAAAGCAAATGTAGTTTAAGTGTTCCACGCACACTTTGCATTACATTATTTTTATCATTGTCAACTGCTGACCATCGAGAAAACCAGTTGCACCTACATACATTCATTCATTCATTCATTCATTCACTCAGATATTTTTGGCACTCACTGTTAACACAAAATGATGATTTCCTTTAGCCATAGTTGGCGGTTTTTGGTGACTCGTTTATCGTACTTCTTTTGAAGTGCCCTCTGCGCTGATTGCCTGGCACTCAGCGAGTGTATAAAAACCACTTGATCCATCTACTTTTGTATACATTTATTAACAAGACATCAAAAAAAGTTTTTATTCTTCGTAACCACAAAAGCGCACGACTGGAACAATAAAATTTCTATGCTTCACATTTGGATTTCTTCCTTCCAACTTGATTCAACTTTCGTTTCGCGAGTTGAAAAGGAATCAAAATGCGAAGCATCAGGCCAACAGCCTAACTTCAGTTACAGCTTCTTTAGTTGCTTCCCCTCCTTCCTTCTACCCTCCTCCCTTCTCTGTCTGGTCGTTTTACCTCTTCGCCAGCCAAGCTTTACACTTCAGCGAATTTCGCTGAATGCTCATACGCTGCAGAGCCCACGCATTTGGGGGGCGGAGGCGGCCCGGGTGGTGGGTGTGGCACATCTGCAATTCTTACTTCTGAGGAATAACTGCTGCCAGCCGGCAAAATGTTGTCTGCGCCATGTTACCTAACTCACCACGCCACGCCATGCCACGCCCCCCTCTCTATCACAGCAGCCTCTTCATTCAGCATTTGTTGACTGCTCTTCTCTGCGTTTTCATTTTTTTTTTCCGCAACTAAAAAAGGCTAAAACGTGCGGCTCACAGTGCGTGTCGAAAGTTTAAGCACACGTGGCACTATTTATATTTATTGCCAGACAACATTAAGCTCTTAAATATTTTATAAAATACTTTTATTTATTGCCAGACAACTTACAGCTATCAAATATTTTAAATACATGCATTGAGTGCGATAAAATTTTATTTAGGTATTTTAAATACATACTAAACTTGTTGTTCTTAAAGACATATCCATAAGTAGCGAACCTCATTATAAAGCTATAATAATTAAACAAATGTTTAATATGTTGGAGCTGTATATTATCTTATATAGAAATTGCAGCCTCTTAGCTCTTACTATGTGGTTTATACGTATGTAGATAGTTCAGTTAAGCAGTCAGAGCATACAATCTGACATTTTCAAACTATTACTCTTAATTTCATAAGAAAGTTTTAAAAAATTTAATGTTTTATATATTACAAGCTGCCTTGGTTACCCAAATGCAGCCTCCTAGCCCTACTGTTTCGGCAGGGCATTGATAATTCTCTCCTTCATTCATCATTATCTTAAATGCTTTTTTTATTTCATCTCCAAAAAGATAACCATAAATATACTTCATAACGTTTAAGAAGCAGAATTACCATTTATCTTGTTTGAAAATAGCAGCCTTCTAGCTCTTACTGTTTGGGTTATACGTAGATAGTTTAGTTGACAAGTCAGAACATACATTTTAGTACTTGCTAACTATTGCTCTTAAATAAATGACAATATATAATCAATTTCATTGAAAAGTTATAAAAACAAAGCTTTGGGTAAACAAATTTTCAGCCTTCTAGCTCTTACTGTTTGACCAGTGCCTTGATAGTTCTCTTTTTCATTCATCATTCACTTAAATGCTAATTTATCTATCTCTCCCAAAATATAACCATAAATAACAACATTTTAAATTTTAAAAACATTTTATAAAGTTTTACTTGCAAATTGCAGCCTTCTATCTCTTACCGTTTAGGGTAAGCGTTGATAGTTCAATCGTCAAGCCAAATATCAAATTTCAAATGTAAATTCTTAAATAAAATTGCAATTTATTTAATGCCAACAAGGTAACAAATGGCCAATTATGAGAAAACACCTTTCATTCGTAGTTTTCATCAAAGACAGACAAAAGCCAAAGCTAAAGATATCATCTTTAATTAATTAATTTTCCAAGAATTGCCTTTTGCTTAACAAGGCAGTGAATCGCATATATGTATGTTATATATGTATATAGAGTATGCATATTTATGCACGTGACTGTAACATTTCGTTGTGCTGAAGTGGTTGAGTTGCTGTCTATATACACACACACACACACACACACACACACACACACACACACACACACATAAATATGTGTGCGTAGTATGTCTGATTGTGTGTTGTGACAATGTCATTGACATTTCAGAGCCAAGTTGGTTTTTCCACAGAAATTAATCATAGTATTTTCTCATTGTCAGTTGTTTTGGTCGCTGTTGTTGTTGTTGCCGTGCTTGCATATTCAAAATATGTTTTCTTTACATCATAATATTTGCCAGCAGAAACAAAAGAGAGACAAAATGTTGTAAACGATGAGCAACATCATCATTGCCCGCATAGCTAATGGACACCCACATACACAACAGAGATCCCTCTCAATTATTTAGCACCTGACAGCGCGCAAAATGCCAGAGCGATGCCTGAGATGTGAGCTGTTTAGATGTTTTAGATGTGCTCGAATGGTTAATGGTTAACTTGTAACTGGAAAACCGGTAACTGGTTGATTTTGGTTGCGTTTCCAATCGCGAGGTCATGACTCTTTTTGGTCTACTTTAAGTTGCGATTGTGCCATAGAATTTAACTGACATGTTGCCAGAGAAGTGAGTTCTCTTTTATGTGAGTGTGGGAGTGTGTTTAATGCTCTGTGTATTTCATTCAGTATTGTAAAAATGTTGGCCGCAGCTGAAAGGTATTAAATGCTCAACAAATAGGCTTAAAAAGTTACACACATTGCGCATACGCCAGATTGTGCATGATGTGCAATCTATGCAGTAATACCCTGTAAAACTGAAAATGAGTAGAGTTGATTAACCACTTCTAATTGTGTAATTCCCACTGCTGTAATTCAATGAGTAACTAAACAGCGAGTCAAACTTGTGTTCTCTATGCCGTATTAGCTGCACTTTTTGAATAACCATTTAGGCTACATTGTATGCGCTGTCATGTGCACAGTCCCTCCCCCTCCCCCTCCCGTTGTCGCTCCCTTTGCGAGTTCCTGCAGGGTTTTCACACTTGAAGCCAATTCCCTGTCAAGCACTCTCTGACGCAACATACAGCAACATGCCTTCACACTTTGCCAACTAGGCAGAAAGTGCAGAACTATGTTATGTTGACGGCCATTGAACTGTCGCACAAATTGTTCAACTGCATTTTGTAGTTTAAATATTTAAAGGTAATTAAACAGCTGACAAGTTTTGTGTGCTCTTATTGCAGTGAGGTGCCTACACTGACTACAACTACAACTACAAATACAACAACTACTGTGAGACCAGACTACTCCTGCCTCGACTCGAGTGAGGCACAATCGGACGATAGTCATCTGACGAGGGATTCAGTCACTCGAGAATCGCAGAACGACGAACTCTCCTCGTCGACGCTTGATAAGCTCGATCTGAGCACTTTGCCGCTGCCAGCGTTGCCACCGAAGCGTCGTCGCACTCGATCTCGTGCCAGTCCGTCGAAGCATCGCTTGGAGGCATCGAACAACAACAGTGGGGAACATGCTGCCGATGGTGGCGTGGATAAATCAAGCGCAGCTCAAGCGCAGCCACATCGCAGCAAGTCAAGGCAGCAGCAACAGCAGCAGCGTGATACGTTGCAGGATACTGTCAAAGCAGAGCTATTAAACGACAACCACATAAATCAACAGCAGCAGCCGCAGCAGCAGCAACAACAGCAGCAGCAACATCTTTCGGCATTCCAGCAATACGTTGCCAAGCGACGCGAAAGTCTTGAGGCATCGACGCGCAACTTCAACGAGAAGCTGGAGGCACGCAGAATGCTCTACCACATGGGTGGTAATGGGGCTGGCAATGCAACCGGAGGAGCTGGGGCACCGCACTCAACGCCCTCCGATGTGCCCACCTATCTGTTTGGTGAGCACTTCTACGGCATGCCGGGGGCAATGCGCAAAGCCACCTCGCCGGCTGGCAACAAGGAGGAGATCTTCTTGAACAAATCCGGCTGGGTTCAGGTTAGCACCAAACTGAACAATGAGAACAAGAGTCGCCGCCTCAACTATGCCCATCAGAATGGTGGCGATTCACGCAGCGCCATTCGAGCCATGCAAATGGAGCAGCTGCGTCGCCAGGAGCTCGGACGTCAAGCGTTTGTCCATCAGCCCGCCAGCTTGTGCGAACGCGAACCCAAGTTTGTCGGCTCAAAGGTGGAAGAGCTCATCCAACGCAATGAGGCACGTTTGAGTGGCATGTCATCGCGTGATCCTGCGTTGCGTCCTGGCTATCGAATTCTTGATCCGCAGCTGGCGAGCATATTGAATGAGCGTCCCGGGTTTTTGCCCGTCAAGAGTCCCAACGATCTGGAATCTCCGCCACCCATTACGCCCATACTGTCGCCTCCGCCCGCTTTCCAGGACAACAGCAGCAACAGCAGTCGACCACCGAGACATCCTGAAAGACGCAAGGTTACCCGGCAATCGCATACGCTGCTGCAGCAGCCACGCGTGTTGCAACCACCACCGCCACAGCAACAGCCACAGCTACATCATCAGCAGCAGCAACCGATGCCCCACAAACCACAGGGCATGGTCTTCTCCCGCAGCTTTGAGTACGACACGCGACGTCCGGCGGCCAGCAACAGTTACGTGGAGACTTTCTCGCGCAGCTTCGACGGCAATCTGTCGGAGCGTCCATCGGTGATGCCTTCGCTTGCTGTGCAGCGCGAACGTTCGCTCAACTTCAGCACCCTGACCGGCAACTCACCGAACTACTTGACCAAGCGAGAAGGCAGCGGCACAATACCTCCAACAGGTGGCGGAGGAAGTGCTGCTCCAGCTGGCAGCAATCGTTCGTTGCGCAGTCGCGACAATTCACCCAAGTATCTACAGCCACAGACCACAGCCTATCTGAATGCATCGGTGAAGGAGGCGCCGCCCGCCTACAGCGTCGCGAGTGTCGCCAATTTGGCCAAATATTCGCCACGGTCGCGACACGATCGCACCTTTGAGCGTTCCAAGAGTCACAATGTAATTGGACGTTCGCGGAAATCGCAATTCAGTCGCCTTGGCAACAACGGAGGCCCAGCTGCTGCGGCCCCCCTGCCCGTTGCCCTCGGCATGTCGCGCTTCCGCAGCCTCGACACGACCATCAACAACCGGCTCAATTCGTGCGACAGCGGTGCTCGTTCAGGTGAGTTTGGCCAGTCAAATAAATATGGCTAGGAAAGTTGCTTTCAAGTCTGCTACATACATACATTATATTTAGAAATACCTCTGGTATAATTTTAAGGGATGGAACAGAAGGAAATGCTTATAAAGCTTATGTAATAAACTTTAAAACTTCTTATGGATTGTTGACTTTAATGTAAATTATTATTTATGATTTAAAATTAACTTCTTATTAATTCGTTCAGATTGCTTTACGAATATTTATTCACTTAATATTACGATATACAGCAAATCATATTTATATTCAACCTAACGCACTCACTTCGGATTAGTTAAGGTATATTATTTCTTATACTAGCACATCAACAAGATCTTTATTCTTTGCATTAATTTCTGAATATTTCTTTATAATACCAAAATATATATTTCAATTCGAATTAAATCAAATCAAGTTGATATTCATCGTATTTAAACGTGATTTATTAATAGATGTCATGTTTAACCATCTAATATTAATAAAATAATTTTAATT
The DNA here is from genome assembly GCA_023558455.1 of Drosophila kepulauana. Lineage (NCBI taxonomy): Eukaryota > Metazoa > Arthropoda > Insecta > Diptera > Drosophilidae > Drosophila > Drosophila kepulauana. The sequence continues at coordinate 42,722,364 of CM042369.1, forward strand.
GGGTATTATTATTTTCGCTTAGTTTGGTATTCCCATTATCCTCATTTCTTTTGGGGATGTATGTAAATTCGAGCTACAAATTCATATATGATTTTTTGTTTATCTCATTTTATAACTTTAAGTATTACTCATATATAAATTAACTTATATATACATAGGTATCCTAAAGGGCAGTTGAAAAAAAGTAAATTAATTTTTTTAGCTTGTTGGCTAAGAAAATGCTTATCTACTTCATAAAACCTCAGCTAGCTAAGGTATCTCATTTGTTGTTGCCGATCATGAATTACTTAAGTAGCTTTCCTTTGTGTGATAAAAGCATGCCACTGCATTAGTATACCCCTTTTAAGCAAAGGGTTACCGGGCATAAAAAAGCTCCTCCAGCTGACATTGTTTGTCCTCGTCGTATCTTTCCGCTTGCCAAGACTCAAGTCGAGTTGAGACTTGTCGATAGTCGGGGAATATTTTGAAGTAATCGCCTCAATCGCTTCGCTTCACTTTCACAACGAATTGCTATGTCAAAATTCATTGAATCAGTGACAGAAGTTGAGCTTTCAAGGGTCACACACACACACACACATAGAGAGAGAGAGACGCACACACACACAGATACATAGATACTCTGACAGAGTCATTGATCCACAGCCGTGGCATCCTGTCGTTTGTTTCAACGTCCTTGTCATTCTCATAGTTGAATGACTGTGGATGAAAGGAAATTTCGTAATTCACCCTGACGGACCGACGGACTGATTCGATTTACTGCGTATTGGTGTGTGTTTAAGTGTGTGTGAGTGTGTGTGTGAACGTAACCCATGATAACATTTGAGCGAAATTTCATAAGTTCCGCTGCAAAATTGATGCCAAAACGTGACGATACCGCTCCAGACACAACTTCCTTATTTATTTGCACTTACAAATAACAGCATTGGATTAATGTCAAAAGACTACCTTTAATGCTGGAAAATTTTCCAGGAAATACTGAAGGTAGATAGTCTAAAATATAATACTCAAAGAACCTCAAAAGCTTTATTACTGCTGACAAGCTTTCTTTTGAAGACTGAATATTTCAAGGAATATCTTGATAAAATTTAAGAAGAAGATAAAAAAACTCCTTGTTATATACTGTACAATGTACGTCCTTTACCGCAATATACTAAAAATACAAGTATTTTACCAAATAAATACCAGGAAATACTTAAAGTAGACAGTCTAAAATATAATACTCAAAGAACCTCAAAAGCTTTATTACTGATGACAAGCTTTCTTTTGAATACTGAATATTCCTAGGAATATCATGATAAAATTTAAAGAGCTTACATAAGTTTAAATTCAAGATTCGGTAGAAAAAAAACTCCTTTGTACGTCCTTTACCACAATATACTAAACATTGAAGTATTTTACCAAATAAATACCAAATTTCAATGAAATTCACCTGCACAGATCTCTCCAACGACGAACTGGACAACGAGGACGGCAGCTCTACGGAGTTCCTCTCGGCGACCAACTATCAATTCCCAAATGTGTCCGCAGGCAGTGTGAGCATCTCACCGTTTAAAACCCAACGTCAACGCTCCCTCACACCCGACCGCAATGATTCGCACAGTTCGTCGAGCAGTTTGCGCAAACAACGTTCGCTGACTCCAGAATCGCGTTCTCTGACGCCGGAGGAGCGACGCAAGAAGGGTTCGCAGGTGTCGCTGATGAGTTCGCGTCAGAACTCAAGTTCGCGAAGCAATACGCTTGAGCGGAGACAGCGACACGAGGACAAGACACCGCCAACCATATCGAGGAGTTCGTCCAGTTCCAGTTACAGTGGCGGCGAATCCCATGAACCCCTGAACGGCAGTCCCAGCACAGCGGTGGTCACAGCTTCCGTTCCAACTGGAGGAAATAGTTATCGTCGTGCCGTGGGACGCAGTGCATCCAAGCAACAGCAACAGCAACAGCAACAACAACAGCAGCAGGCGGAGCAAGAGCATTTGATACGACGGTCCAGGTAAGTGCAGCTGGAGCAAAGCTTCGCTGGTTTGTTTAATAAGCCAATGTGTGCCTCATAGCAGATCCCTTCAACTGAGCGAACGTTCGCCGAATCGCGGCCACAAATCGGTGGTATGTGTGGGAGGCGCCTCCCCGCAGCAGCAACAGCAACAACAGCAGTCTGGCGTGCATTATCAACAGTCGAATTCTGGGCACTTCAGCAGCTCCATGCGTGGCAGCAAAATGCTCCCCAGCTCCAATGGGCAATCGACGCGCTTGCGGCAAAGCGATGTGGACAAGGCGTGTTCCTTTGACTTTGACTACAACAACTACAATCGAGGAGGAGGCGGCGGTGGAAGCAATGCAGCAGGCGGAGGCAGTGCAGCAACAGCTCGAGGGGCACACACGAGCGGCAGCGGGGGCGACAGCGGCAGCAATCAGAATCTGCGTCTGGACTTTGATAAGAGTCGCTCCTTCGACGAGGATTATCGCGAGGCACTGCTCAACAATAATGGTGGAGGTGGAGGACGCTTTTTGCAGCCCGGCAACGAGGCAAGCACTTCTTCGGGCCGTTTAAGGCAATCGAATTCCCCGGTTGGTGGCCATGAGAGGAACACAACACGTTCGCCGCAATCCTCGGGCTCCTCCTCGAACAATCTGCATTTGCCATCGCGTCGCACGAGCAGCCCCCAAAGCTATGGCACTCGATTGTGTGATCACGAATTGACTTACGACATGTTGCGCAAGTCGCCGATCATGAATTTCCGCCGTGGAGACAGTGATTACGAGTTGCCCGTGCAGCTGCGCAACCGCGAGACGATCAACTCGGGCGGCAACAGCGAACTCAACTTTATGAGCAACGAGACTCGCATTTACGAGCATCCCACGACGGTGCTGAAGCCGCAGCGGTCGAGTTCGCGTGAGGAGCACATGTACAGGCAGACAGCGCCATCTCGCGGCAGCAGGTACTAAACACGCGAAAAGTCGCGAAACGATATCGATAACTGTAGCTGTAATTGTAACTCTAACGATAATGATAACGATAACTCTAACTCTGTTAACCACAATTTGAAACGCACCAAGGCCTCGACTGTAGGTCGCATCTATCACAACGTAAATTCTAAATGCTAAGCTAAGACGAGCAACTAAACTAACCTGTGACCAGAGAGAGAGAGAGAGAGAGAGATAAAGAGAGAGATAGCAAGCTCCCTTGTGTTGTTTTTCGTAAAAAAGACTGCTTACCTTCAACAAAATAACTTAAACTAACATAACTCTACTCGTATTATTGTTAATACTAACCACTAAATGGATCAACTAGTGCAATTCACAAGGATAATCCTCCACACAACTAACACACCTGCACACCACGCACCTGGCATCTTGGGTAATCCTCCAACCTGCTCCACCCCTTTGCGTCCCACAAGCAACTAGGCAAAAAACAAAACACTCTATTCAACCCACCACTTTTTGCAGTCCAAAGAAATGCCGGGAGAGTCTGAACTCCTGTGACTATTGGCCACGCTGCGCCTCTTGCAGCAACAACTTGCAACATTCCGCATCTTCACCGGCGGTGCAACAAAGTTTGCAGGCGCAGCACGTCTCCACGGTGGCCGTAAATGTGAATGTCATTAAATTGGACATGTGTGAGGCAGCAGCCACGACACCAGCAACAGCAGCAACAACAACAACAACTACAGCCAGCAAATGCTCGACACCGCAATGGACTTTATTGTGTGATAGCGTGCCCCCAATGGCAGCAGCTGGCAAGGATCGTCGTCAGCCAACGGCCGTCATCAGGCCGCGTGTCATTCCATTGGCAGCCAGTTCGCTGGTGCTCTTAGGAGATTGCGATCTGGCGGAAATTTCCAACAGGTAAGTTGACTGCCGAGCAGCAGCAGCAGTGGCAGAAAGGATATGCGATAAATACTCCATTTATTTATGTGAAATTTGTTACGTATTTCGTTGCGATAGCGGGGAAAACAAGACGACAAGCGAGCCAACAAATCAACAGTGCCAACAGCCGGCGGCAAGTGGCAATAAACGGGACCTCGCCGCCATATTGACAGAGGCAAACAGCAATGGCGACAACCGGAAGCGGCAACAGCAACGACAACAGCAACAGCAACGACAGCGCAGCCATTCACTGCCCGAAAGAAGTCCGACAGCAGCAGCAGGAACAACGGCAAGTGAGCAGCTGCTAACGACCCAAACAGTTGTGGGGTAAGTGTAATATTCCCCAGCCCAAAAAAGCATTTCAACCAAACTATACATACAACATTGTGCCCAAAAGTTGACTTTAAGCAGAGTCCTAAAAATTGCTCAGTTTATGCTCGACTTTTTTTTCTGTTTCTTTTTTTTTTGTGCGCTGCCAGCTGCCTTTTAAAGCTCCCCAAAAGTTTTAGGGGAAAAAAGAAAGTTTTCTTTATATAGTTTTTTTTTTTTGTTTTTGGAATGCAGTGCATTAAAAGATTTATGCGGACTATAAGATAGTCGTTAAATGTGCTGCTCAAGGCTGGCTCAAAGTGTCGCAATGCCAACAACAAAGACAACGACAACAACGACGCGGGCAGCGGGCGGTGTTATTAAAAAATGTATGAAACAATGCGCAGCGAACTCCTAAAAGACGGCAACAATTTTTTCCCCATCACTTGACAGACTGTCGTCGACTGTTGGTTGTCCCAGCTCTGTTTTGAGCCGAGGCCAATGCAATTTCATTTTTAGTTGCCAGCTGTATCTGTGTGTGTGTGTGGAAAGTGGAAGCCCTCGCACACAGCTGTCTGATGGACTTAAAGGCTATACGTCAATATGTAGGAAGAGCAACTGAGCAGCGAACCTCGCGCCAAGCTGTGGTGGCTCCGGATGCCAGCACCCTTGTCAAAAGGTATTGAAGCATTTAAAATGACTGTCACTTAATCGTTAGCCGCCCGTGGAGTATTGTAATGTTACGGACAACCTGTCGAATGGACGTTGCCCAGCTGCTGGCATTCGACATTAGTGTCACCGTCCTTTGACGTCTAATCAATAATATCCATTGAATTATATTTGTCGTAACACACTCAGCGCACTTGACCCCAACAGGCAGCATGGTCATTACGAAAAATAAAATACAAAATAAGTGATGAGAAACAACTTACTTGAGTAGGCCCAAAGCGCTTACAGCGAGGAAGACGTTCAAATTAAAGGTCAAAAGTTGTCTCGACTCTCCGCTGGCTTAAACAAGTTCACTGACCCACTCTGCGACTGAACTGCACTTTAAAAAGCGGGCATGTTCCAAGAAAGGTATGCTCACAAAACACCTCGGGCATTTTTCCTTATTACTGCCATTCATACTCACAGACTGAAAAGAGACACTGCAAGAGACAGCCATAAATAAATGATGACCCTCTTTTGTTCTTAAGTCAGTAGTAAAAAAGACCATATAAAGCGGAAACTGGAAAACTTTTTTGTGATGCAGCCAACATCTTTTCTCTCGTCTCGTTTATTTGTTATCGGAACACTCAGTTAGTGGGTTAGTTAAACAAGAGTTGAGCGTTGTACGTGTTTGTGGTTTTTATGGCAAATTGACAATTACCCAAAAACGAATTTATTTGCACCGAATCTCTAAATAAATATGCCATATCAATCTGCCGAACGTATCATCAGTTATCATGGAAACCCCCCCAATTTGTTGTGTGTAAGGCCTCAATTGCTGCTCCATTGACCCTCAGACCCTCATCACCCACAGTGTCTCGCACTCCACCTCATTGTCCCACACCAAATTGCCATTGTTTTTCGAACTGCCCTCACCCAAGCATACATAAATTGGTAGCATACTTTTATGCTGCGCCCAAAATGCACCCGGCCGCGCATTATTTGCACTGCGCATGACCACAATGCACAATACACAGCCTCCAACCAGCAGCAACAGTCTCTCGACATACATATTTATAATTTTTAAATATATTCAATTTGTTTCATTGCCACCGAATAAACAAACTTCCAATAGGATTTGAATTAGCAACCGTCGCTTATGGTTTTTCTGTGTGTTTCGATAACATGTGTCTGTTGCATGCCCGATTACCCTGGGCTTACGCTAACAGCGCGTTAACATGACCACTTTGAGTTTAGCATTGCCATTTTGAGTATCATTGTTGCGACAGTAAAAAGTATCGCTCTTCGATAACTTACACTTAACATTTGTTGTTGTTTTGTCGACGAAGAACAAGCGACGCGTCGGTTTGCGCGTGAATTAAAAAAAAAAGTCAATTTAAAATTTTTAATGTGCCTGTGTTAAAAAAAAAACTTCTGTGAATATCGAAAATTTTAACGAATACATATTGTATAAAACTTGGTAGTTCTTTTACACACCTGCATATCCATATGTACAGCATATTTTAAAACAACATATTTGCAAGACGAAATCGGTGTCAATTAATCTTATTCAAATCAAGTGCAGTCTAGCCGGTTAGCCCAAAAAATAAGAAAAACAACAAAATAATTGGTGTTCCCTCTTGAATACCCGTGCGTGGGCGAAGGTGTGTGCTTGCCTGTGTGTGAGTGTACTGAAGTGTGTTAGTGTGAGTGTTGCGCTGTGTTTGCTTCGCGGCATTTTGCCAAAAAAGAATGTACAGATGTGTGTTATAAACAAAGAAGCGAGAAAAGCGCAATTAAATGAATTTCACAAGGCATTAAGCCAAAATCAATAACATATCCAACAGCAACAACAACAATACATTTAATTTTGTTTGCTGCAACAGCACTGAAAATGTCTACAACAACAATAAGTGTGCCCCAACCAACAGCAGCAGCAGCGGCGACAGCAGCCGATGAATTCCACGTCGTGTGCATTTTGGGCGTGAAGGATAACGATAACACGAATACGAATGCGAATGCCAACGATGCGACTATCGTGGGTGGTCTAACTATCGTTGGTGGAAGCGGAGGCGGGGGTGCGGATAGTGGACGTGCTTCGGCAAATGATTTTGATAGCGTAACGACGAACGAGGAGGAGGAAGAGGATGCGGAAAAGGAGAATACTGCCAGCGGCGCAGTGCAATTAAGGCCAACGAATGCAGAAGGACGAACTGAAACAACAACAACGACGACGACGACGCCATCTCGAAATAGCAGCAGCAACAACAACGGAACCAAAGAGATTGTCTCACAGACCAAATGGTATTTGAATCCCAGCGACGAAAACGTAACAACAATCACTACCACAACCACAACCACATTGTGTCCGGACGATAATGTAACGTTGACAATGACTGCAGCAGCAGCAACAACGCTAACGCCAACGCCAACAACAACACCAACAACCCCAAAAGCAACAAGCCCAACAGCAACAGAAGCCGAAACCGAAGCTGAAGCAACAACAGCGACAACTGCAGCGCCATCTGCACAGATGTAAGTTAACATTTGTCGTAATGTTTGAAAGCTCTCGCTAGAAAACTTTCCAAATGCTCTTAGATAACAGTTGACTATAAATAAATCAACGTTATTGATTAAACATTTTACATACTAAATATGCATATAATATACATATTTACAACAAGTTTGTTTGCACCTGTTAAGCCATTAATATTTCCTACTGTTTTTACCGCACTCTTGGCTTTTGTGTGTTTTTGGTCTACTTCACCACAAATGTTACCAATTTTACACACCATTGATAATCTCCCTTGCGTTTGATCTTCTTCTGTCATTCTCCCTTTGTTCTTATATTTGGTATCTTCCTCAGTTCGAGGGCAGTTCAACAAAACTTTTTTTCTTTTTTTTTGGCATTCGATGTTTGCTCTTCTGTTGCTAGGTCCAACCTGCTGTTGTCCTCTGTTTGTTTATCGATTTAATCGACTGTGAATAATTACGCGTTGACTTTGTGACCTCCTCAACAGGTTCTTTATTTGATGTCCTCGCTCTGTGTGTGTGTTCGCTTCGCATGGGCGGTTCAATGTGCCTTGACCGCGCTTTTATATATTGCGCCCACGTTTGTCTCCTGCTCCTTTGCTTTCAGCTTTCAGCTCTCAGTCCTTCAGAGTGCTTCTCATTTATTATTGTCGATTTGTTTTTTCCTTTATTTTTGTGTTTGCCATTTTAGACGAGACATTGATTTGTTGCCCTTCAAAACAAAAACAAGCAAAACCCAATGCTCTCCACTTGTCAGTTCCAGGCAATGTCGTAAATCAGCACCAAAAAAAAGCAAAACTCGTATGTGGGTTTTTATTAAAATTCGCTCATTTATTTTATTTCCTTCGTCTGAGATTCAGCTCGGAGAGTTGAGAATGCTGCGTACTCTTCTTATCCGCACCCTGTACGCACTCTATATTGTACATATATTTTTAGATATGCAGGCGACATTTTCTCCCTGTTTTATTTTTGTCATTTCGGTCGGGGCAACATCGTCACGACGACGTCGACGACATTTCAAATGCTGCTTATGAGTGTTTTGTTGTAGATTTATGTGTAGCGCCAGCTGCAAATCTTCAAAATAACTTGCACGGAATTCCAACAATCTTGCTTGCTTCATTTATCTGAGTTTTAATCAACGAAATCAAAACACACACTTAAGATACATTCAAAATTAGTTAAGTATGGATTATCTTGTAATCTAACTGCAGATTGAGATTATGATTAATGCAACAATGCAGCTGATTGTGTAACTCGTTAAAACACAAAAACAGTTAGGAGGGACCTTGGTATCTAGAGACAAAGAAAAGCTGTAAGCTGTAATAACTGTTTTCGGTAACCAGCACAAGACTACATCACTGCCATTTATGGCCAACGTCTGTCAACGGCAACAAATCAGTCGCCTGTTGGTGCCACTGCAGCAGCATCTTGTCAACGTTTTTCTCCATCTCGTTGGTTTCTTTTTGCCCCGCACGTAATTAGTTGCAGGCGCTAACAAAACTTTTACTTTCTGGGCAAAACTTACGCAATAACGTAGGACTTAAATGGCAATCTTAACGACATTCCTACATACATAAATAGTTCAAAACTAAACATTACATAAGTCAGAGTAGCATAAGTAAGTAAGTAGTTCGGTAGTTGGCAGTTGCCTTGTCACTCTGACAAAATTAAATTCTACACTTGCCACTCCACTTAAAACTGATTAATTTGTATATGAAACTTACCTGCGAACGTAATCAGGCCAACAATGCTGAAGTATTTCTTCAATCAGAGTCGCACAGAATATTTGATTTTTCGATGACCCCTTTACTCATATTCCACAGAAGCGTCGATGACAGTGGCAAACTTCAACTGCCCCAGCTGGACTTATCAGTAATTTTTGATTTTATACGTGACTCGGTGGTAAAAGAGCAAAGAGAGATACTTTTTCGTTGTTGTTGTGTGTATCTGACAGACAACAAACAGACAACAGAAATGATATTGTGCGTTGGTTACGAAACCGAAATTCCACAACGTTATCAACACACACACACACGCATAAGAATTTCTAATTGCTTTGGGCTTTGTGCGTGATAAGGGCGACGCCACAGAAAAAGGGTTTCACAGTCGAGAGAGTCTCATTTTTTTCCTTATGTATGTGGTTTGTGGCACGCATTGTCACTTTCTTTGCAAATATGCAAAACACACTTCCAAACAGGGGCAACTGCATAATTTCCATAGTCGAGGTCTATGAGCTCTGTGTCGTGGTTACGTAGCAAATAATAATTGTCTGGCTCTGTTCACTCTGGTCCCCTAATCAGTGCTTCCTGTGTTTGGCAGCATCTGATTCAAAGTATCTACCCTAGACACCAACTGTCTCTGTGTATACTTAATGCGTGTGTCATATGTAATTTTCTTGTTACTTCCCAATGATATTATGGCGTGCTCTTACCACATGTAATCGAGAGATTCGAGAGAAACCTGTCTAACTATGTGTTGGCAGACTGTGAGTCCGACTCTCTGCTTATGTCGTTAATTGCAGTTATTGCGTTTATTGCTAAATTAGCTGATGGCCCAAGACAGTTGCGTGCGAGGCGTTGACTTTCCTTGGCTAACAACGCAATTCAATTGGGTGGGGGGGCCCAAACTGCAAGAATGTCTGTCTAACAAATAAAAGTTATAAATAGACAGGTTGATAGCTGCTTTTAGCACTGTTGCATGCCTCATTGAAAATGTATTTGCGATTGCTAAACATTCAAATCGTAACAATATACCAAATATGTCGTTGATATTTTAGTATATTGGTATATTTGGTGTATTGCAGTATTTGTTTGGTGTATTTTAACGATAATATTGCATGCCTCATTCGGTTGAGAATGTGTCGACGATTGCTAAACAATCAAATCGTATGAATATACCAAATATTTAATTTGGTATTTTAGTATATTGGTATATTTGGTGTATTGCAGTATTTGTTTGGTGTATTTTAACGATAATATTGCATGCCTCATTCGGTTGAGAATGTGTCGACGTTTGCTAAACAATCAAATCGTATGAATATACCAAATATTTAATTGGGTATTTTAGTATATCGGTATATTTAAGTATTTCTCTGGTAAATTTTAACGATAATATTGCATATTGCATGCCTCATTGCATTGAGAATGTATCGACGATTGGTAAGCAATCAAATCGTATCAATATACCAAATATTTAATTTGATATTTTAGTATATTGGTATATTTGGTGTATTGCAGTATTTGTTTGGTATATTTTAACGATAATATTGCATGCCTCATTGCATTGAGAATCTATTGGCGATTGCTAAGCAATCAAATCGTATCAATATCCCAAATATTTCATTGATATTTTAGTATATTGGCATATGTGGTATACTTAAGTTTTTCTCTAGTAAATTTTAACGATATTGCAGCCTCATTATATTGAGAATGTGTCGACGATTGGTAAGCAATCAAATCGTATCAATATACCAAATATAGATATACCAAATATTTCATTTGGTATTTTACTATATATCTGTATATTTGGTATATTTAAGTATTTCTCTGGTAAATTTTATGTTAAGTAATTAAATCGTATCAATATACCAAATAAGGATTTACCAAATATTTCATTTGGTATTTTAGTATACCTGTATATTTGATATATTCAAGTATTTCTCTCTCATATTTTAACGAAAGCGAATGTTGCATGCCTCATTGCATTGAGAATGTGTCGGAATTGCTTAACAATCAAGTCGCATCAAATCGATTTTTTTGTTCGTCAATTTTCCAATGTGTTTTTCGCATCACTGACGCTTTCTATGCCGCTGTGAAAATCGAGCATTTATTGTAATCGAAGTGTAAATCTGTGTCATATCGAAAGGTTAAACAGTTGTGTGCTTTTATTAAGACTCTTTTTTTACCAGTTTGGATTAAACATTGTTTCCGGGGAGAAAGAGGGAAAGTTGTTGTAAAGCAATCGCCACATCTGTTGGCCATGCGTTGCTCAAGCTAAATGTTTTCATTTCCATTTCCAAACACACACAGAAATGCAGAGAAAGAGAGCAGAGTGCAGTTGCAGTTGCCGTTGCAGTTGCATTTCAAACAAACGAAAAAAAAAAAAAACATCTTCAGTTCAAAGTTCAAAAGTTCTGAATGCGTCTAAATAAGAAATGCAAACAGACAGACAGACAGAGTGAGGAAATTTTGTTATTTTGGGGGGAAGCAACTCAAGCAAAAGTTTATGGCTCGCTTCGCTGGCTGCCACTTGGAAAAACTTGTCACAATTGAGCATTTCTTATGGATGATGCAGAGGAAAGTTTTGTGCACTTCAGCTTCTATTTTTTGACTAAAACTCTGGACTGGGCTTTAAAAACTGACAGCTGTCAGTGGAGTGGAGTGCGGAGTGCGGAATGCGGTGTGTTGCATGTTGCATGCTGAGCAAAAGTTCTACTTTTGACGTCTTGATGCATTCCTAATGAGTGTGAATGGGTATGAAGCTCGGGATATACTCGAAATATTTGGGTTAATGGAGATAGAACACACACACATTCACACACACACACTCACACACACAGGAATTTACGGTGTGTGTGTTTGTAGTTAATTACCTTGCTACCTGACGGCAAAAGTCTTTTTCTTGCTTCTTGTCATTAATCTCGAGAACTCAGAACTCTGCGTTCGCGCCGCGATGATGACAATATTTGCTCATTATAACTTTATGTCAACTGATCATTGAAACCCACACGAAACCATCAATTTTACTCAGTCAGTGAGCAAAACCCGAGTATCAGCTGCCGGGCTCACAAAAGTTTCGATGTTTTTTGGGCCATAATTAGTTTTTGTGCTGTTTGCGAAATTAAACGGAAATGAAAATTCAACAAACAACTTTAGCTTCCCCAAACTCGTCGTCGTAATAGACAAAAATGATGACATTTACCGTCGACAGCAACCGAAAGTTAAACAAAAGACACAAAATGTGCTTTAAACTAGTTTTTGTTTTACTTTTATTTCTGTTTTTTTTTTTTTTGTTTGTAGCTAAACATTTAATTATACAATTATTTCGAGTGGTGCGGGGGGAAATCCTTGAAAATAATTCTCACACAAAACGCTGAATAACACAATTTTAATAGCTTCATCAGCAAAAGTTTTCGCTTCTTTTTTTTTTGTTGTTGTTTTCTTCATTGGAAATGCGGCATGCAACTGGTTTTCCAGATCAATTATTGTATGTGGCGGCGTCGCATTTCTTGTTTATTCTTTATCTCACTTCTCTTCTCTGCATACTTCTCTACGGTCTTCTTCTTCTTCTTCGTCTTGTCTCGAGTGATTTGCTGACTGTAATTCGAATCTCTGATAATCATGACAAGTCTTTTGATTGACTTGATCTTTTTTTTCCGTATTTTGCATTCACTTAAAAGTAATTTGCTTAAATATCTATTAAGACATGATTAACAACTTTTCAGATTCTTTGCAAGAAATCTTGAAAGTCTATTTCTGTTTGTGTTTCTGTTCTGTTTCTCCTTTCAAACTGACAACGAGCTGTTCTCGTCGTCGTCGACATGCTGCAGCTATTAAGTAATTAAGTGAGACGTGAGTTTGTCAGATTCCTGTTTGCCACATATTGTAAATAATGATCGATTTGTCTCTTTTTCTTTTTATAATAAAAACCAGAAGCCCAAAGCCAAGCAAACTATTTAGAGATCTTTTATATACGTTCATCACATTATGGTAAAAACGGCATTTTCTTTTTGAATCACACTAATCAGCTTTTTATAGCTAATTAACACAGCCACGAACATGCCCCCGGGCACTTTCGCTTTCAACTCGCGCGATTCCAATTCCGATTCCGTCTTCAACTGCAACTCTGCGATTGCATTTTGATTTTTCTTTTTTGAAAAATTTCCGTGTTTTTGCTGCCCCGTTTGCCAGCTGCTGATGAGCCAAAGACGCTGTGATGCCGTTGACCAGCTCAAGGGGAAATCGCTGAGTCGCTGCATTATTTTCAGTGAATCATTCGAGACTTTGGAGCACGCTTCCCTTGCACTTTCCGAGTGGGAGGAAGTTTCGACACATTCACATATCGTCGTGAAACGCTTGTTTGCCCTTTTCATTTAAAGCAGTTCGAATCGAAATGCTAAATGATTAAACTCGTTAACTATAGAGTCGAAGGGTATTATATTTTGTGGCCTGCTGTAACAGGCAGAAGATGCCATCTCCACTACCATAAAGTTTATCTGTCTATAATATACTTTATGGTATATTTTGTATGTGGTAGACAGACACAGCGTTTGATATATTTATTTTTTATATTTCAAAATACCAAATATAGTATTTGGTATATTGTGTATGGTGTAGTATTTTTGCATATTTCATTATTTTTTGGTATATTTTGTCTGTATTAGTATATAGAAGGTCAAAAATTTACAGAATAAAGATACTGCAAATATACTAAACTATTATTATAGTATTAATATATCATTTGGTATATTTAAGAATAAATATACTACAAAATATACTTAGATACATATATGCTATATTTGATATTAATATAGCATTTGGTATATTTTGTCTGTATAAGTGTATAGAAGGAGGTAAATTTGACAGAATGAATATGAATTTTGTCTGTATTAGTATATAGAATGCCACAAAATTTGCATAATAAATATACTGCAAATATACTAAACTATTATTGTAGTATTAATATATCATTTGGTATATTTATGAATAAATATACTACAAAATATACTTAGATACATATATGCTATATTTGATATTAATATAGCGTTTGGTAGATTGTGTATGGTGTAGTATTTTTACATATTTCATTATTTTTTGGTATATTTTGTCTGTATTAGTATATAGAAGGAGGTAAATTTAACAGAATGAATATACTGCAAATATACTAACCTATTATAATAGTATAATATTAATATATAATTTGGTATATTTAAGAATAAATACAAATAAATAGTACAAAATATACTTAGCTACATACATATATGCTATATTTGATATTAATAAAGCATTTGGTACATTTAAGTATAAATATTAAATTCTATATTTGGTATTCGTACAGCATTTGTTATATTTTCACTTTTTGGTTTTATTAAAATTGGGTAGCAGTATCTCACAGTCGAACACACTCAACTGTAACTTTCTTAGGTATTTCGTAGTAGTTTTGTTGACTTTTGATGCGTTAATTCACACTGCTCTGCTCTTGATATGCATTTCACATTTCATTGCTTAACTAATTGTTTCTTTTCGCTTTGCATTCCTTTTGGTGCATAACTTATGCATTTTTAGACCAAATCATTGTCAGCTTTTGTTCTTTGTATTTAAATTGTGAACTAATTGTTTTGTTGCCGCTTTAAATTCCATTCTCAAATCAATTGAGATCTCAGCATGTAAATGCTTTCGATATGGAACCGGTTTGCATTCCTTTTCAAACACAAACATAAATCATTCTCGGTGGCAATGTCAAAGCGAAATCTCACACATCTTGCTGGCATCTTGTGATCTGTGAGGTAAACAAATGTGAGTCATGTAAATGTCGCGTGTCTTTCCTTTGCTTGCCTTTCCTTTGCCTTTCTCCTGAGTGAGATGTCTGCCTCGAACTGACTCTATAAACAAATGCGGCTGCACTTCTGATTCTGTTCTTTTCTGTTGCTGTTGCTGACTTCAGTCAGCCCAAAACATGTTGCTCAACATGAAAACTACGAAACTCCGAAACTGTTGCTGCTGTCTGTCTGTCTGTGTGTGTGTGTATAAGTTTATTTATCATAGAGGAGGAAGACAAAGTCAGGGACTAGACACGCCTAGACTGCGCTCTGTCTTGTCTCATTCTTCTTTCTGTTTGTGTTATCTACAAATTTGTATCTGAGACATGCACCGAGAGTAGTGAGGAGGGAATTAGAGGAGGTGGAAGAGGAGGAACAAGAGGAGGAGGAGGCACATACAGGCGGACAGTTTCTTCTTACGCATGCGTAATATATTATCAAAAAAAAAAAACTTGTTGCCTCGACAGTTCATTACTCTTGTGTGTGTGTATTTCGTAAGCCAACTTCATCTATTTTGAATTTGATGGCCCAAAAAAAAAGCAAGAAAGAAAAACCTTTTTCTGTTTAGATAAATTGTGGCAGGTGAATGCACTTGCGGCTGTTGCGAGGTGGCAACAACACATAAACTATGCCACACACAAAAATCTACAATTCATACTGAAAATATATATTTAGTATAGTATAGTTGGTCGGTCGTTTTCTTATCGCTTTACGCCCATTACATAAACATTCAACTCTCCAGTCCAGCTCCGCAGCTCGCCGCGCTTGACCTTAACATTCGCAATCAGCTTAGCTCAGAGATAGTTGTTGTTGCTGCTGTTCCCTGTGGTAATTAAATGGAAATAGTACATGTGCTCGGTGTAACCTCCACTCTGTATGTGTGTGCTCTCAAAAGCTGCCCCTGGACTCTAGTTATCTCTCTTAGTGGATGTCAATCAAATGCTCCAGTTCCCTCAAGCGTCGAGACGAGACCAAAGACCCCAAAAACTCGATTCTGTTTCGTTTTTCTTGCCTCGCTTAGTTTTCAAACTAGTTTCGGTTTAATTAAAAGTTTAATTAATTTAATGGTCGGTCAAACTTTTAGTGGTACTCAACACTCATATGTGGACATGCCGTGTACTTTATATGTCTCTCTTTCTACCTTTTGCGGCACAATTGCATAATTTATGAAGTGCAAAAAATTCAAAGTGTAAAGAAAAATGTATTAGACAATTTCTATTCGCACTTTCGTTCGTACTTTTTTTTGTTTGTGGGCTCGTAACCCAACGCCATATTCATTCCATCATTTCCATTCATTTTGATTAGGCAACGCATTAAAATGTGTTAATTATTACATAAGGCACAATCGCTGCTTCCATATGTGTGTGTTGAATTACCTCATGTGAATATGCATGCAATTCAATATTGATCATATGCCGAGAGAGTGAACGAACACTCACTCATTCACTCACTTATTCACTCTCAACATTCACCCCAGATGCATTCGCACTTCCGTATTAGTCACAACAAAACACACACAGATATCATTATTTAATAGGCCAGACCTCAGAGTTGGGCCGGAGAATTGCGTTAATAAGCTCAAAAAAATGCAATTGGCTAAAGTGAAATGCAATTTGCAACAGCAATTTGTGTCAACAGCTTGTCACAATAATCAACTGAAGAACGAGTTTGCAAATGCCTCAAAATATATTCAAAATGCTAATTTACAGCCACACAAATCTTTTGTAGTTGTCTGCAGTTGTCTAAGAATATAAAATCTTATTCACGATTTTCATATAAATGAAAGGAAAACAATCCTTATTTCCTTATAAATGATTTCCTTTAAATGAAAGTAAAACAATCCTTATTTATTTCCTTACTTATAGCTCAATATGCATAAAAAGAGCTAAAAAAGTAAAAGAAAGAATACAATATAAATTATACAGGGATTGTAGAGCCACTATATTATCAATATAAATAATAATAATAATTTTTATTCCTTTTCTGAATTTATTAAAAATTCTATTACAAATGTAAAACTTTAAATTCTACTAGGAACCTTTAATACTTAAGCTAAACTGCCTTATCAATGTAGATAAATAAAATAATGCTTATACAGAAAACCAATGAGCTCCAAAAAAATAAGAAACTGATAAATAATATCATGAATGTTAAAGCAAAATATTTGTTGTGGACTTTTTGCAAATTCCAAAACAAAACAAAAACACAATATACTGATAAATAATATCTTGAATGTTAGTAGTAATAATATTATGCTCTTTAATCAAAATGTTTTTTATACTTTTGGCACAATACTTCTAAATGACTTTAGACAACATTCATGTTCATTGAAATTTAAAATTCTACTGCCAAAGTAGAACTACTAATTCATTAAAGAACCTTTAATACCCAGACGAATTGTTTTATCAGTTTAGATAAATGATATAGAGCATAAACAACACTACAAAAAAAAATAAATAAATAAGTAAGGAACTGATAAATAATACAAATATTAATAATAACAATATTCCAATCATATTTTTGGTAATTGAAAGTGACAAATTGAAAAGAAATTCAATGGGAAATTTACAACTAACAATTTCATTAAGAACCTGCAGTGCTAATCAATGAAAATACGAAATTAAAAAGAAACCAATGTAAGAATTTTAACATTTGAGAAATGCCCAGAAAAAAGTCCAGCTGACGAAATACTGAATTAGGTTTTTACGCATTTGCGTGGAGAAAATACGAGTATTTCACAATTCCCACAAATAGAATTCTGCGTAGCCGTAAAGAACAACAACAACAAGAGCAATGCCCGGAAGAAGAAGAGAGCGCCCTTTAGACCCCCAGACCCAAGTGTACTAAAAAGTCATATGACGACGAAGTAGTATTAATAATGAAACCTCAGACCACTCAAATATAATATGGTACCACCGTGAAGACGTCAGTTATTTTGTTATAGGTTTCCCTTTTAGGGGCTTATCAAAATAACGAATTCGCACTTCCTTTGTTGAATTTGTATTTATAGATAAGCAACAAGAGAGAGTTGAGTACTAAATGGGAATTATTGAATGGCATTTGAACTACGTCATAAAGTGTGTTGGTAATTGGTGACAGCCATTAGTGTCAGCAGCTCCTTTGCAGGATGCCCATTGTCCTTTTTAAGTACATGTGAAATTTGAGTACGCGTATCCTGTGGCGCTCTCTGTGTGTGTGAGTGTGTGTTTGTGTGGTGTGCTGCGTTGTGGGTTCAACACACTCATCAGGTTTTCATAATTTTTCTTGTTCGTTCGTTAAGATTTCCCGGAACACACAGAGCGTTGCATTTAATTACAAATTGAGGAGGAAGATAAAAGAGGAAAGAAATGAGAGAAAACTATGCCATAGCCCCGGGGCCAAAGCAATTTCTTTGTCTTTTCGGCTTTTGTCAGTTTTTCACTGTTTTCATGTGTTGCTGTTGTTGCGGTGCGTGCCCCGACATTGTCCCCCCCTCTGCTCCACTCCACTCCTCACCACAACTCATATTACTTGCGTCTTCGGGGGGTTTCTTTTATTCAGGTCTTGCATGTCTTTCTCGAGCTGCACTCGCATTCAATTAATTATGAATTCGTGAAGTGCCTGACTGCCTGCGTTCCTCCTACTTACTCTCTTACCTCTCTCTCTCTCTGCCTCTCTCTCTCGCTCTGTCTCGGTGCTTCTCTCTTCTGGAATGGCAACTCTCCCACAAGTTGAATGATTATGCATTCAAAATACGTTACCAAAACTCTGTTGCTGCTGCTCATCATCAACATCATTTGTGTGGCATGTTCTAAGCTTGCAACAGATACTCGTTTGTGTCTCTGTCTCTGTCTGTGTCTGTGATGGCGCCTGTGGGCGTACTTGGCCTCTTTGGTGTTACCGACAAGCGACAAGTTAACAACAACAACAACTCGCAACAAAAGCAACAGGGGCAACAGTGGATCTTTGATGTTATTTATAGTTGCAATCGCATCATTCTTGTCTGCAATTGACGTTGCTGCAACTGCGGTGGCAGCAGTATCAGCACCAGCTGCAGCTAACATGTGGGTGCAACACCAACATCAACCGGCAACCAGCAACATGCAGATGCAGATGCAGATGCATCAGTAATCCCCCGAAACTCATGAGCAACTGCCAACCACAAAGTACACATTCATTTCCCGCTCAATTCATTCATTAAATTCGCTTTATTTCAACATGTGGCAGTTGCAGCACAACTCTGCATGCAACTCCCTCCCTTCCTCTCCCGCTCTCTCTCTCTCTCCTACACACTGTGTCCTTCAGCCTTATGAATATTGTTGCTGCATACATATTCAAAAGCATTGCCCATACCGAACGTAATGGATACATACATAAATTTCGCATTCATAACTCATTTAGCATGATTCCTACTGATAATGGCAGCCGCCTCCCCCTCTCCTCCTGCTAACTCCTCCTAATACCCCTTTTGTCCAACTGTGTGCGCTCTAGGCTTTTGCCCATTTTGCATAATTTCGCTCGTCAAGAGTTGTTGCTCTGGCTTCTCTTTGTTCGTAGTACCTACCTCCTTCTCCTCTCCCCCCTGCATTCAATTAATCAATGCCAATTAGGCTTACATGTGCTACGAGTACTCAACCATGGTTCAGAGTTCATGCTGTTTCCTTCAGCTTCAGCTTCCTCTGTCTGTCTTCCCTTTCATTCCTTTTTCTGTATTCTCTTCTTTTTAAATTGTCCTGGGCTGGGCACAGCATCGGGGACCTGACGAATGGAAAACGTCTGTCAAATGTCAATTTGCGTAGCTTAAATGGTTTTAAATCCCCTACCACACATTGTTGGGACATCCAGACAAACACATGTGTGTGTGGAAAACAACACTTTGAGTTGAATTCTGACAAATTAAGAACAGAAATTCTTTTCTTCCTCGAAATTAGCATGCAGCCCACACATTTTATTTTATGTGATTTTAACATGAAATGTTCGAGTATGCGCCACACAATTTATTTAGTTTAAATTCTCAATCACTTTTTAGTTGAAATGTAAATCCCAATTTGGTTGAGTGTATCGCGCAGTCAGTCAGTCTGTCTATCACATTTTCGTTTATAATTTTATTTTATTCACTCATTTTGTTGTATTGCGCTTCCTATATGTTTCAGCATTTATTTATTAAAGTCAAAGTTCTATTGCGCATTTCGCTCGTGCTGTCAATGCACTGATAATCCAATTTACAGCGTCAACTTATTTTCAATACGTGCAGTTTGGGAATTATTTGTGAGCATCGATTGTTGAGCTGTGTGTTCTATAATATCAATGGATTTGCGTTTAAATTGAATGCCTGGCAACTGTAAATATGGCACACTTTGTGATATAACATGGAAATGATAACAGTCATCAATTTGTGAATGAATCTATGATATCATATTGTTATTGTGTCGATTCAGAATGAATTTAATGAATAATATTTCTGTCACTGCAATGATACCCACTAATGAATAGTGGATTTTTATACCCGTCACCCATAGGGGAAAAGGTTAATATAATTTTTAACCTTCAGGAAATTTTGTATTTTATACGTTACATTTTGGTTTTCAGTATGTTAATTTTGCATATTTTAACTACAGAAAATGTATGTATTCTATATGGTAAATGTTGACTGCAAAAGTATATGAATATACCAAATGTTTCTATTGGTATATTTGAATGTTTTCAGTAATTAATCTAGTATATTTTAACTTCTTAACTACATAAAATGGATGTATTCTATACGGTACACTTTCGC
This sequence comes from Drosophila kepulauana, assembly GCA_023558455.1. Classification (NCBI taxonomy): domain Eukaryota; kingdom Metazoa; phylum Arthropoda; class Insecta; order Diptera; family Drosophilidae; genus Drosophila; species Drosophila kepulauana. Next base: position 42,743,012 of record CM042369.1, read on the forward strand.
TCTTATAGTATATCGATATACCAAATTTAAACTTTGGTATATTTTAGCATTTTCAGTAATTAAAAATACTAAGTTTTAAGTGTTTAACCACATGAAATGTGTATATTCCATATGGCAAATGGCAAATAGTATATCGATATACCAAGATTAACATTCGGTAATGTTTTTTTTTTTTTTTTGTTAAATAAATTAGTGTACTTCTTTTATTAACGAGTATCTCACAGTCGAGCGCACTCTGGCTTTCATGTTTATTTATACTCCAAATGTTAATATAATAAATCTATGATATATGTTCATTTTGTTGCTTATTAACAGCACATTTCGTTTTGATATAAATGATACCATAAATTATTTCTATTTATGAATGAATTTAGTGTGATACGCAATTCTATACTAATGAATAGATTAGCTTTGACTGAGAATACTATTTAGCTTACTCCAGATAATACCGAACTCTACTTTCCTTTTCTTACTTTTGTATACAATTCCCCTTTTCTGATGATTCACTCCCATTGATTATTGCATTCGCTCTACAAAAATGATTTCTGTTTTTCATTTATCATATCGTCTGACATTTGTATACGATTCTTCCTGTTGTGATAGTTGATGTCGGTTAGTTAATTCCTCTTTCATAACACACCAATTTCTGTGTTCATTTTGTAGAAGATCATTCCTGCAGATGATGTCTGTTAATGCATCTTTTAATAGCTGAGGTGTGTTAATAGGCAAATGATTCAGTTTCCAGTGTCTGCCTCTGCAGATGTTGTTTGTTATTAGTAGGTGATTTTGGCGTCTTTAATAGATAAGGTCTGTCTTGTTTATAAAGAGATGATTCAGTTTCTTGAAAGCAAATGAATTCTGCAGTTTATGAAGCTGCTGCGTCAAATGCTGAATGTTTATTTGAAAGACTCGTGATTTCACAAAAGAAACAACTTCTCTACTTCTACTCGATTTTTGTTACTCTATTTCAAAAGAGATTATATCTTTCAGTGGAGCTACTTTTACCTCTAATAAGCATGTTTGATGTTGCACGCTTCTCATTTGTAAAATGCATTGCATTTTGCTTTGTAACTTGACTGCTTAGTGTCGTGTCTGGCTCAAAAGAACTGGCTAGACCAGAGGCCCATCCCAACTCCTCAAATGCATATTTGAAGCCTCATCTGCTCACTGGCTCATAACAGGGTCATTCCATATCAATGCGCAGATTTGCGTGTGAAGCGCCATTTCTCATTCCGATTTGGTCCAGCGCATGAGATGCTTTGATGAGGCTCTGCCGTTTCAGCTCAGTGATGATTCTATTAGAGTTGGCTAATTAATTTCTTTCAAATTGTAATCTAGACAAATGTGGCGTCCCTTTTTCTACAGTTTGCTAAACATCAATTTAACACGGCAAACACTTTCGGCTAATCAGTAGACTGAGGTGCAAGGATTTCCCCTGCATTCCTTAGTAATTTTTTTGTCGGGATTAGTTCACTTTAGTCACGCTCTGCACTCTATGTGGCAATCTTTAAAAAGAGGGAAAAAGTGGAAGTGGTCCACCCCGTGGTCAGGCTTAAGTCGGTCGTACCTTAACCGCCTGTCGATTTGCCGCTTGGCAGTTGCACATTTTGAGACAGGTACAGAGTAGAAGGCGCATGTAACTGGTCTTACTTTAAAGCGAAGACCAAGACAAGCCTACCTGTCGGCAGCATTAAACAATTTGTGTACGCACTGCGAAACCAGTTCGGAATTCCAGAGATTGCAAAAATGTTTTTTTTTTTTCTGCAGACCTTGGCCATTTCAAGGGCCTTAAAAAAAAGTAGCAAGTACAACGAACGATTCGATCTCCCTTTACACACTCTCTCTCTCGCTTAGTCAGTGGTTCAATCGTGGCTCCCGCTGCTTATCAGCTTTTGGGCCAAGTTACTGCTGTTGCTGCTGTGTGGGCCCCAACCTTGAGCTAATTGCCCCGCCTCGACCCTGAGAAACGATTTTTGTGTGTGTGGTGGCATTGTTTATGCTTCAATTTATGCAGATGTCGTCGCCTGTAAATAATCCCAGCAATTTCCAAGAGTATTTTCCATAAACAAATCTATGACTTAAGTGTTGCTCAACGGACTAAGTCGCTGGCCGACGTCGTCGTCGTCGTTGTTGCTGTCTTTTTATTTACTTTGCTCGAAAGGACCGACAAAAATAGAAGCAAATCTTGGGTCAAATACACCATGAACTCTGCCCACATTCTCATACATGAATGTGTGTGTGTGTGTGAGAATGTATGTGTGTCGGTTAAGTGCACATCCTGACTTCCGTTTATATTATATGGGGATGTTGTTGCTTTTGCTGTTGTCAGTCTGCGGCATCTATCCCAGTGTCGTCTATTCCATTTGCAGGTGCTTATCAAATTTCAGCGTCAAATGCATTTCCTTACTTCCTCCTCTCGGCAAAATCCAGAGAGGAAAACTTGCGAGCAGCTATTTCCTATCCAGCCCAGCTGTATTACGTTGCGAAGTGGATGTAAACATCTTTCTTTTTGTCATATTTACACAAGTAAAAGCAATATCAGGTCTGTTCCGAATTTCGCACACCTTTAAGAGCATTAGAGTGCATCTATTTATGATCCAATAAACGGAAATACTGTTTAGCAAATGATGATAGGCATCAGACATGGAAGTGGAACAAAATACAATAAAAGTAGAACACGGGTTTCTAGAAAAAACTTTGCTGAACCTAATGAAGTTAGAAGATCAAATGGATTTTAATTTTTACTTTAATATTATTGATTTTCATTATTTATTAATATTATAAATTTCATTTGTGATATTATTGACACATGGAATTTCTATGAATACAAATGTTTTCTTAATAAACTTCAATTCTTAAAGAATAAAACAGCCTGGAATCGAAATTTGAATTTGAATAACAAATTTGAAAGAATTCCTTTAGAATTTTCTGTTTAATCACTTTCAGTATTGAAGTTTGAAATTCATACGAACACAAACTTTTTCGGATTGAATTCTAAATCCTTAAAAACTCTTCAAGATTGAAACCCTTGGAGTTAAAGAATAATTTGAATAACAAATTTGAAAGATTTCGTAAAGAATTTTTTGTTTTAGCACTTGACACATGAAATTCAGACGAATTCAAACTGTTCAGGGCTTCGTTCTGTACTTTAAAACAGTTCTATATTGCAGCACGTGAAATCGACACACAATTGAATTAGAATTCAGAAAGATTTCCCATGTAATATTCCTATAAAACACTTGTGAAATTATTAGCACATCAAGTTCATACGATTACAAACACTTCAAGTCGTAATTCTCAACTTTAATAATATTTAACACTTTAATAATGTTACGCGTGGAACCGGAACACATTTTGAATTAGAATTAAAAAGGATTGTCACTAAATTTTCTTTTCAAACACTGATACGGTTGTCACATGAAACTCGAACGATCACAAACACTTCAAGTTATAATCCAGAACTTTAATAAAATGCAAGTCCTAAATAATGTAATGCGTGGAATCAGAGCACACTCTTTGAATTAGAAATAAAAAAGATATGAATATACATATGTCGTGGGAACAGAACGTATAGAGATTGAGCTGATTTGTGAGCTCCCAGCTGACATAACTCTGCATATTATCAACGGAATCGCAATTGGGAATGTTGTTGCTGTGTGTCGCTCTTGTGTGCCACACAGGACAATGACAAAGTATCCGTTTCCTCGAGCTGCACAGCACACGTGTTTTACGGCATTACGCAGCAAATGGTTCTGATTTAACGACAGAATAAAGTACGACAACGAGTTTGTAGTACGAGTCTGGGATATGCTTTATGAATATTGCTTGCCACACGCTGTCCCTCCTTCCATAATCAAAGAGAGAGAGGGAAGGTGAAAGAGTGAAAGAGTAAGAAGGTACATAACTCAGTGCTGTTGCACCACCATCGTGTAGCAAAACTGGTTTTTGCGGCATAGTCTGAGCAAGTAGCAGCAAGGCAGATGTTCCTGCAGCGGTTTCCCTTTTGCTTCTTTTTCATTTTTCGTTATCCTTGTTGAGCCACTGCAGTTGCAGTTGCAGTTGCAATTGTTGCAGTTGAGCCAAAAATGTTGCTGTTGTTGAGTCAAAGTGCAAACAGCTGCAACTTCAGCAGAACCTGTCGCTCTTCAACAGCTGTCGGCTAGAGTGGATAGCCAAAAGGTTGACAGTCCCAATGATCAAGGACATGCAATCATAACGAGGCCAGCTGTCGCGAAATAACAAACAGAAAATAACAAGGAACAAAAACATTTCATTCAAATCAAGAGTTCAAAGCAGATGTCACGTGTGCCCCAGTCTACTAAAATATATATAGTATTTCGAAAATCGCGCCCCTAAAATTGAGTTCAACCCTCAACCTCAAAAGAATCTTGGCTCAAAAAAAAAGAGACCTCACAGCAATGCACTCAAACTTCCCTCTCTCTTTCTCTTACTATCCTGTCCTCTCCCTCTCTCTCTATTGTCTAAGTCAGGCACAACTCAAGTGAAAATCCTATGCGGGTTGCTTTTCGGCTTTTGTCTCTCCGGAAACAGGGTCGATCAGTCTGCCGCTGTACAACATCGTGAACACTTCGCGTCGTCGTAACTGTCGGATCGTTGTGTGTTTCATCGTAAAATAGATGATGGTATTCTCCCACCCTGAATTCGTCTATAAAACATTTCAGCTTTACGAGTTTGTAAAGTGATTGTAAAAAAGAATTATTTTTGTGTGTTGTGTGTGTGTGTGTAAGTGCAGTGGTTAAGTTAATCAATTAACGATGAAGAAGCAGCGCAACGTTTATAGAACGGATGTTAAAATGGTGAATGAGAAGTGCAAATCGATAAATGTTGCGAGCAACAATCGATTGCTGATAGCTGGCAAGCCAAATCGACGCTTTAACGCTGCCCGCACTTGGCAACGGTAAGAGAAATCCCCCCCGAAATGCTCGTGAAATGATTTTCAATGGAAATCATCCAGCAATTGGCAGCTGGCAATGTGCATTTCCATTTCCATTTTCATGTTCATTTTCATTTTATGCTTCATTTGGCCTTTACAAGCAGATGTTCACTGACCCCACCCCAAGACGTAGTCCTCTCTCTCTCTCTCTGGGTCTGTCTCTCGGTCTCTCTGTCTGTGTCTCAAGTCAAGAACAGAATGCATTTCGTAATTACGTGGCATTTGAATGGCAGCAGTAGATATCAATCACCTGTACCTGTACAACATGAAACATAGAAACAACCAGAGAAAACATCTACAGCAATAGCTACAGAAACAGACGGCAACAAGGACCATATGCTGCATCCTGCAGCGTCAGAGAGCTCGGGACGAGAGGAAGAGATGCTCAGGGAACTGCATTGCTTCACGCATCCATTGATTTAATCCGTTTTTTGTTATGAGCACACAATTTGCTGAAGTTGAAACTTCGGCTGTTGCCGTTGCTTCTCCTGGGTCACATCTTGAAAGGAAAAGAAAACCCAAAGCCTGGTCAAGGAAAAACTAAATATTCCTCTCTTTCCCATCAACATCTCCATCTCCTGCCTTTGTCCTGTGTTTGTGTGTCCTTTGCTTGAGCCTGTTTTGTTTGCACGAGGAATTCCAGGAATCTGCAGTGTTTGCTTACAATAAGCATCAGCAAATTGTACGAAGGACTCGCATACGAAATTCGTGTCTCTTTAGCCATTGGTATTTTTGGCCAACTTTGTCTGCATTTTTGATTGAAATCGAGCTCCTTAAGGTGTATCTCGATGTCTGAGTGTGAGTGTGGTCTTAGTCTAAGCTGAGCGCTTTTCCATTTCCATTTCCGGCGAAAATCAAACACACTGCAAAAATTCCCATCTACCTGTGTTCCCTTCTTCCTCTTCCTTTCCTCCTTCCCCCTTTGCGCGCTCAACACTTTTGCTTGCCGCAGTTTCACACGCAAAAACCTAGCCGGAAAAACTCTTTAGCAATTTTACAACAATGTTGTAATGCTGTATTCAGTGTTGTGTGTTCTCTGTGTTCTGTCTTCTGTATTTTGTATTTGTTTTATTATTGTTGGCCGGACGTGTAGACTCCTGCAATTTTCATGTCGCCTTTTGTTAAGGTTTATGGTCGAGCATAAATGTTTATTACGGGGCTGGGCAGGGAGGGTCAGCTTCGGCCATAAATCACGCAATTTCTGGTAATCAGCCAAGGCAGCAGCAGCGAGCCAGGCAAATATACCAAGAGCAAGAACTTGCTTAAGCCGGCGCTAAAAGTTTGCCCAATTGGCCCGAAAAGAAAGAAAAGGAACAACCTGACAACTCCTCCTGTTCTGTCCTGGCTACCGTCTTTTGCTAATTGTTCGCAGAACATTTTCAATTCAATTAAGAAGGCTTTTGCAAATTTCCATTCATTGTGTAATTTTTCCCTTTTTTTCACTCTCTGTCTCTGTCTCTTCTTTTATTGCAGTTTGCCCAAAAGCGGCAAGGATGACGTCAACGTAATTGGCATCAGGTGTAACGGCTTTGGCGAATGTCTGGTAAGTCTGTCTATAATATAATATGTTGGCTTAGAATTTACGAACCTCGCTCGAAGAAGAGATTCATAGAGTGAGGCACTTAAAGCAAAGTTGCTGCGATTACTCAGGCATAAGGAATGCGCCGTAATTGAACAGCTGTCGAAGTGGCTCCAATAAAACTTGGACAAAACTCTTTTGGGATTGCAGCTGGCATTTCTCATATACTATATACTAGTATCGCATTACAAACGAAGCCATTTCCATCTTCTTTTTTTTTTTTTTTTTGTCTTTTTCTAAATTCAACAGCTGCGCGACGTTGAAGGGGGAAGAAGCGAACAACTGATTTGTTTTTGTCACACGAACTATTTTCGTAAGAAAGGAAATTATAGATTTAGTGCTAAGGCCAAGGGCATTAAATAAAGACACGACACTTTAAAGCCACTTTTGATCATGATAGATTGTGATTGTGTCTGATCCCCAAACAAACTCGACTAGACTCGACTAGTTAACAAAGTTCGTTACACCGAATGTTATGTATGTATAGTAGTATTATATGTTTTACTGCGTGCGGTGAATTGATATTTATATTGTATAACATAAAATGCGCAGAAGTAAGCAATGTGTATTCTATTACACACATTATCAATGTCACCACAGAAATAGCTTCGTCTGTCATTTACTTTCTTGAGATTTGCTGCTTCCCCCCTTTGGGTAATGAATGAATTTCAGTTCGATTCAGACATTATCCATGGCAACAGCAACCAACCACAGCAATTGAGAGTCACGCATCTGATGTGGTGTTTGTTTTTTCTTTCTTTCATTTCGCTGCAGAGGAAGAAGCCCTATGCCATCGTTGTTATATGCAGTGAATGAACCTGAAATGCGATCCTATTCCCAAGTCTCTCAGCCCCGTTGCCAATCAAAATAGATTCGCCAAGTTTTTTTTTTTGCAATTTGCGGCTTCTGCATAATGATGTCCAGTTGTCATGCTGATAGTGCTAAGTGCTGGCCTTCTTTCGCTGACAGGTAATAGCCTGTCATTACACCTTAGAGTAGGTTTACATAACATATGTGTATGTTATGTGGTTTAAACAAGATTCTTTGGGGATGCTTGGCAACTTAAGTACCATGTTTTTGTCACTATTAGTTTTTGTCAGCAGAATTGTGGAGCAACATTAGTTTGCTTACATTTGAGATAGCTATCTTCGTAATAGCATGTTAGTGAGTTGCAATTTAATGCCGATTATTTCGCTTACATTTAATTACACAATTGCATACATTAAAATAGTAACGAACTCAAAAATAGTTTCAGTTGCTTCTTTAATTGTTATCGATAATTGCAATGTTGTGCATTTATCGACATTGCAATGTATATCTATTTTTAACAGCCCACTGTTAACAGCGTGCATCTGTGTTACATGCGCTATACAGACCTTCACTCTGTTATTTAAATTGCATAGTTTGATAATGTTCTTGTTTGTCGTTTACCATATTAAACTAATCTTCATCGCAGCATGCTATGCACTTACAGCTCGTTAACATAGCGCACAACTGTTAGGCACAGCGTGAAAGTTGTTGCGCTTTTATGTTTATAATAGAAACTGATTTAATTGGTTGCACCGAGACACTTGAGCATCGACATTGACTACAAGTGCTTTTTATACCCGCTACCCATAGGGTAGAAGGGTATTATAACTTTGTGCCGGCAGGAAATGTATGTAACAGGTAGAAGGAGGCATCTCCGACCCTATAAAGTATATATATTCTTGATCAGCGTCAACAGCCGAGACGATATAGCCATGTCCGTCTGTCCGTCTGTCCGTCTGTGTGTCTGTGTGTCTGTGTGTCTGTCCGTCCGTCCGTATGAACACCTAGATCTCAGAGACTATAAGAGATAGAGCTATAATTTTTTTTCGACAACATTTGTTATGTTTGCACGCAGATCAAGTTTGTTTCAAATTTTTGCCACGCCCCCTTCCGCCCCCGCAAATCAAAAAAATCGAATAACAAGCGTAATTTTAAAGCTAGAGTTACGAATTTTGGTATATACAATAATTACTATAGTAGTTATGATTCCTGAAAATTTGGTTGCGATCAGATAAAAATTGTCGAAGTTATTAAAGAAATACTTTTGTATGGGCAAAAACGCCTACTTACTGGGGGTCTTAGTTACTTTGTCTGACAATCTGGTATATTGTGCCGTCTATGGTATATTTTGAATGAGGTACTATAACGATATACCACATATACCATTTGGTATATTTTTTAGTATTTTTGTAGTATATTTGGTATATTTTGAAAAATATACCTCAAAATATAATGCTTTTATTCAAAATGGGTAGCGGGTATCTCACAGTCGAGTACACTCGACTGTAGCTTTCTTACTTGTTAGATCCTGTCTAGCAGATACATGAGCTGTCATTTCAAGGCTGTTTCTAGCAATGATTTTCAATGGTTTTGTTTACATTTTGTGACTTAGCCAAGTTCAATGTGCTCATAAACGTCACTTTGCACCTAGAGGAAGTGGAGGTGTTTGTGTGTGTGTAATCGCTTAGGCATGTTTTTAGATTAAAGGTGATTAAACATTGATTAACAGGAACGAGGTGCCCAAGGTGCGTTGGGTTTGCCCCAGTTCGATAAAGTTTAAGAAGGTAATCGAAGATAAGGCAACAAAAAAAAAGGTAACTACAGATTTCGTGGCACTTCAGAAGCCGCCGACTAATTAAAAGCCCACAAAAGACGACACACATTACACAATTATTTACAATTCCAAAAAAAAAAAAAAACGTATGTAATACATATAGTATAACACATGAAGTTACCGCAAGTCGATAAGAACATGGCCTGGGTGAAAATGCAAGTTGTGCGTGAAAATTAATGGTTTTTGGGGCACTTTTTACAGCTTGAAAGCATTTCGAAATAGATTTTATGGCGCTGCTCTATAAACATTAATCATAGAAACTCTGGCTTGTTGCGGGTAGGGGAAATTGACTTAAATTAATAGACTTTTCTTTGTTGATGTTTGGTTGCTGCGATAAGTTGATGATGCCGACGAGGTGCAAACTAATCAAGCAAAACAATGCAACAGCAGCGAGGTCAGATGATGATATTGTAATGTCAAGAGCCAATGCCAATGCAAGGGATTGAGTCTGAGTCTGAGAGTCTATCTATTGTGGAGCGACGATTGCCAATGATTGCATTTTCAGTGAGTAAGTGAGTGAGTGTCATCGTTGTCGACGCCTCGGCTCGTGCGCATCAATGCAATTCCTGCTGCTAATCTAATCAAGAGACACTTGACTCCCCCCCTCCCCCTCCCTCACAGTAGCTAAGCAGCCTCAAGCTCAAGCGTAGACACAAACCTAGCGCAGACAATAACCAATATAGAGAAGAGAGAATGGCAATCACAATAGAGTTGTGCCCCCTAGAACGCGAATGCTTATCAAAAGTGTTGGCCTCCCACAACAATACAACAACACAAAAGGGCAACACACAACAATACACGCATAAGCACTTGACGTCGACATCGACATCCACATCAACATCGACTGACGACGACGTCGGCGACATTGCGACATCGTCGTCGTCGTCGTCAGTCGACTGGCATCGAGTCGCGTTGCGTCGCATTTGCAAATTCTCGCCGCAGTTCAGTTATTATTTATCGCGTCGACCGTTGACACCTGCCATCGCTGGGCAGTGAGTCCATCAGCTATAGCTATGAAGAAACTGATAATACCCACTCTCATGGATACCTATGGTCTGATCAAATTCTGGGACTTTGATGCCGGTGTTCCAGATGCCTCACAAGCATCAGCATCGAGCAGCCGACGTCGGCGTCCAGAATTCGATCATTTGCCCAGCGATTCCATGCCATGTGAGCGTGGCTACAAGTGGCGCGCTCGTTTGTTGCAGGTAAACAAAACAAAACAAAAAAAGCGGCAACACATTCCTTTAAATAAGTTACCTCACATGGGCTAGTTAAACAAACTATGGCCAAGACTGTGACTGTGACTCAACCGTATTATCGGCCAGAAGTGTCGTTTACAACTACGTCGAAATCTAGCATTTCGGCCACTTTTCTAGTCACTCTGATAAGTGACAGTCGAATGCGGACAAACGTACCGCTAAAAATATGCTGATAGCCCAAAACAAAATTTAGCAAACAATCGCAGCGTTGATGGCACTGCAAATACCCTGTAAACATAGGGAATTTAAGTGAGCAAATGTTTTCAAGAAAGAATTGAATAACCTTAGTCCAGTTTTCTTTTCGTTTCCTTTAATTTGTTTAAGAGAATTATTTAACACAAAATGTATTTTAATTTCAATTATTAACTTGAAAGAATTATTTAACACAAAATTTACTTTAGCAAGCTCTATTTTAATTTCTTTACTCTAATTGTTATTCAACATTTCGAACTTTATTATGCATAATTAAAAACGCTGAAAGAATTATTTAACCCTAAAATTTTTTTTTTTTATTTTTAGCAAAACTCTACTTATTCTTTTATTTTTTTTTAATCTAAATTCAGAATATATACCTTTTAAAAATATCTGAAACTTTATTTAGAGCAAAATTTACTTTAGCTGAGCTTAATTTCCCTTTTTTCATTTATTCTAAGGAATAATTTAGCAATCAGAACTTTTTTTATTTTATATAAATTGTCCTAAAATAATAGTTTAGTTTATATTTCACATATTTACTTAAATAAAAGTTAAATTTAACGCTCTTTCCAATCTTTTCAAAATTCATTTAAAGTTTTTAATAAAATTTCTTAGGTATTATTAAGCAATTTTAATGAACTTTTAATAAAAACTGATCAAGGTATTATTTTGAATTTGGTTAGAAATTTTTTATTTAATAACCATCATATTATTATCAATTTTATGTAAGCTTTTCATAATAACTAAAAAAAATTATTATAACTTTGAACTTTTTTAACACCTTAAGTTTTTATTAATCATTAAGCAAGATATTATTAATACCTGAGAAATTTCATATAACTTTATAATGATTTTTTTAATACCTTAAGAAAAAGTGCTAAATAAGTTCTTAAGTAGAAAAAAATTAATCATAAAGTAAATCTATAAATTCTTGATAAAAATACTCGAAAGTTTTATACGAAGTCTAGCAAAATTATTGCCTAATTGCAAAATTTTAAAAACTTTCCATACTCGCTTTTAGAATCACTTATTTACAGGGTATTGGGCACACTTCAAATTGTTGCTTTCTGTTTTATTTCGAATCAATTTAATTGTCAAACGAAATAAAAACAAAAAAAAAAAGCGAACTCGATAAGAATTCGATAAAATACAAATACAAACAGAACAGAACAGAAATAAGGAAGCTAGCAACAGCAGTAGAAAGAAAAGTTGAAGGGGGTGTGGGATATATTGTAGATAGACAGAGAGTGTAATTAGACTAACTAACTAACGAACTGTAAAGAAGAAGTATCGAACTGAGTGTGGGCTTTAAGGCAAGTCCTCTTCGAAATCAACGACAACATTCGATAGTAATCAATTAGAATAAAATAGTTGACGTTTTTTTTCTTTCCTGTTTTCGGTTTCGGGTGCCCTTTAAAAATTCATGTGAATCGAATAGCTATAAGAACGCAGCTACCACACACACACACACATGCACACGGGGTGTTGTTGGTGTCATTGTTGTTGTTGCTGTTGCTACTGACTGTTGGTGTAATAAATCACACAGTTGACAATGATAAGATATTTGTGGTTTCGCGTGCGGAGGAACCAGCTGAGATCTCTTGAAGCGGTGCACTACGTAAGCGTGTTCTATTCGCTGCGATCCTCATCGTAAACAATTATCTAATGCCAGTTACTAACCTGCCCCACTTTTCTCTGTCTCCCTCTTTTCAGTCGCAGCAAATGCGCGCCATCTCGAGTCCCACGCTGACCGCAACAGTCAAGCCCCAGGATGAGTTGAAACCAACAGCAGCAGCAACAGCTGTTGAGGTGGTCAGCAACTCAACGAATAATGGAGGCAGTAGCTTGGGTGTCTTGCAGAAATTCAAACGCACATTGCACAATCTGAACAATCGCAATCAGCTGCAGATTACGCCGCTGCCAGGAGCAGGAGCTGGAGCAGCTGTCACCACTGTCGATGTCAAGACATCATCGCCTACAACGCCAACGGTGTCAATCACACCAGCTGCACCGCAAACTGAGGATAACAGCAATACTGCAAACTCTGCCGGCGACAGCAACTCAGCCAAGTATCGCTTTGGGCCACTCATTTGGCGCTCATCGAAGGAGCGTCGCAAGACCAAATTCAATCGCCGTGACAAATGCAATTCCGGTGATTCGGGCATACAAATCGAACTCGAACAGGACGAGCAATATGCCCGTGCCTTGCAACAACAACCGGGTGCAGTCCATCCAAGGACGAGCACTCCGAACACCGCGGAGGCAAAGGCACGAACCATTCGACGCACTCACTCCGCGAAGGCGAGCAGTCTCCTGGAGCAGGTGGCTGGCAAGCCTCCGGTGCACAAGCAACTCGATTTGGGCAGCGTCTGCAGCATTGAGCGTGAGGCACCTGAATCGCTGCCAACGAGATCGCTCAGCCAGCCAAATGGCCTGGAGACATATGGCATTCGACGCACCGATGTCGAGGATAGCGACAGCGATAGCGTTGCCTCACACGATGAAGGTGAGTCTTAACCCATTGCAATCGGATGATGCAACTCTACACTCAAAGAAATATGTTTCACTTTATTGCATCGTTTACTTAAGCGCAACACACAATAGTTTTTTCGGGGGTTTACTTTCAAGGTTCTTTACGGGTAATATAATACCTAAAAATTGCTACAATTTGAGTGTACTACGGCTACAATTACGTAGAGTACTTATTTGCTACACTGCGAGAAATTCATTTAGCTTTCTTGACTGTGATTTAATTTCAAGATTATGATGAACAATTAGGTGCATAAGAAAGTAGAATGCTGCAAAGAAATGTGTTTCAAATCTTTGTTTTCATTTTAGAAGAAACATAAAAAATATTATTTCAAATTCACACTTTTACTATCAAATATATTAGTTATTAAAATTTAATTGAAAAATTGCATTTAGCTTCTCTTACTGTGATTTAATTACAACATTATGATGAACAATTTGGTTCATAAGAAAATTTGTATTGGCATAAAACTATATACAATATTTGTGTTTGTTGGCAAAATAAATGCTTAAATAACCATAAAATATTTATAAGTGCTGCTTTACAATAACATTTTTTTCGCTTCTTTAAACAATAAGTATTCTAAAATTTAAATGAACTTTTGATAAGCAAAATATGTTATTTGTATTGCCATAAAACTATTTGCAAAAATTTGTGTCTGTTGGGAAAATGAATGCTTAAATAACTATAAAACATGCACAAGTGCAGCTCTATAATAAAATACATATACCACTTTATTAAACATTAGAAAATGCCTTAATTGCAATGAACATTTCACCAAATGAAATTCGTAATTCGCATTGCCATAAAAACATTTTCAAAATTAGTGAGTTCGATGTCCAAAATAATTATAGGTTGTAAATCTAAAATACCTATAAATCATGAACAAGTGCAGCTCAATTGAACCGTTAAACAATTTCACATTTGCAACGCTAAAAATAAGTATCTAAAATATGCATTTTTCTGGCAAAATAAAATGTGTGTACTACGCTAAGTAGATTGGAGAAATGAGATGAAAACATTTTCTTTGAGTGCATGCACAATCGCTTCAATTGACTTCAATTGGCCGTCGAGACGTCGAGAGTGTTACTAATGGATTGCAACTCGCATTTTTTGTTTTTTTCTCTCTTCGTTTCTCCATTTGCCCCACAGCCAACAGCTACTATCCCATTTATGCGGAAGTGCTGTACAACTTCACGGCGGCTGGACCGCAAGAGTTGGGCCTGGAGCGTGGCACACTCATCGAGATATTACGCAAGGAGGTCGGTCCCTGGTGGTTCGGTCGCATCAAGAAGGAGGATGCCAGCCTAGTGGAGGAGATACTCGATCCGGAACTGGGCTGGTTCCCCAAGGACTTTGTGCGCATCATTCACAGTCCCGAAACCGATGCGTTCTACAATCTGCAAAAGCCAACGACGCGACACGAGGAGGCGGAGGAAGCAACCGAAGCTGTCGTTGTTGTGGATGACTGTGAAATGCCAGTTCCAGTTGTGGATTTGAATAGCAGCAGTGGCAGCAACGAGGATGAGGCCAACAACACCATGACCATGGATCAGAGCAATATAACAACCATTGTGATCGAATCACCGCCCAGCGATGCGATGCTCACAACTCCAACAACAACACCCTCGGCACGCATCGCTGTCCCGCTCGACAATTGCGATGTTCTGCGTCGCAGTGCTGTCCGGGAGCTGCTCGAAACTGAGGTCAATTACGTCAAGCTATTGGCAGCCATATGCGATGGGTAAGTCACTAAATATAGAAGAGTTTTATCAACTGTTTGAAATGCATTTACTAACTTATCGCGTTATCTCTTTACTTCAGATACTTGCCGGCGATGAGCAAACGCATCGATATATTCTCACCGAACAGCATTCGCCTGATCTTCTCCAACATCACAGCCATCTACAAGTTTCAGCGTCGATTCCTCGAGGCGTTGCGCAAGGGCATCGAACAGAATCAACTGTCCAAGGTCTTTCTCAAGATGGTAAGTGCCCCTTACCTTACCCTTAACACTGCTTTTTATAGCCGCTGCCCATAGGAAAGAAGAGTATTATAGCTTTGGGCAGAAGGAGGCATCTCCAACTCTATAAAGTATATACAATATTTATAAGCGTCAACAGCGGGTCTCTTAGTTGCTTTGGCTGACAATCTGGTATATTTTGAATGCAGTACTATATCAACATACCAAATATAGCCTTAGGGATATTGTTAGTATTTGATCAGATACAAATTGTAGAAGGTATTAAAGAAATACTTTTGTATGGGGAAATAACGGGGACTTAGTTAATTTGGCTGGTATATTTTACACTCTATGGTATATAAATATGGCCTTTGGTATACTTTTAGTATTTTATCAGGTACAAATTGTATGGGAAATAACTCTACTTCTAGGAGTTTTATTCACTTTGCCTGGTATAGTTTGCACCATATGGTATATTTTGAATGTAGTATTATATCTTCATACCAAATATAGCCATTGGTTTATTTTTTAGTATATTATCAGATAAAAATGGTAGAAGTTATTTAAGAAATATTTCTGTATGGGAATATAACGGGGTCTTAGCTACTTTGGATGGTATATTTTACACTCGATGGTATATAAATATGACCTATAGTATATTTTTAGTATTTTATACAAATTGTGTGGGCAAAAACTCTACCTACTAGTTTGCACTATATGGCATATTTTAAAAGTAGTATAATATCTTCATACCAAATATAGCCATTGGTTTATTCTTTAGTATTTTATCAGATACAAATTGTAGAAGTTATTTAAGAAATAGTTTCTGTATGGGCAAAAACGCATACTTACTTGGGATCATAGTAATTCTTATCTTCGTATCTTCATACCTTCGGTATATTTTTAGAATTTTTTCGATTTATTAATTTGCTATATTTTCAATGGGTAGCGGGTATCTCAAAGTTAAGCACACTCGACTGTAACTTTCTTACGTGTTTTGTGGTATGTTCTTTGCTTGTAACTGACTTGTTCTTACCAATCTTTCTCCTTGTTTCTTTGCAGCACAAAGGATTCCTCTGCTACTCAACGTACTGCAATGCTTATCCACGTGCACTCATCGAACTCGAATCCTACGACCGCATCAAGGACGCACGCACCATCTTAGAGAAGTGAGTTGACTTTTTAACACTGCAGTAATCACATTATACTAACTTCAACTCTTCCTTCTTCGTAGCTGTCGTGAGTCGGAGAACCTTGCGGAGCTGCCCCTCTCGGCGCATTTGCTGGCGCCCGTGCAGCGCATTTGTCGCTATCCGCTGCATCTGAACGAGATAATCAAGTCTGCTTTAAGCAGCAACAACGGCACCAACAACGATGAGGTGGATGGCCAAACTGAGACACTCGACTGCGAGCAGCATGATGTGTTCCAACTGGATGTGCCCGATACCCACGAGATGGTGAATCGTGCGCTCGAGAAGATGCGCGGCATCACCGAAGCTGTCAACGAAGGCAAACGCCACAGCGAGACAATAGCACGGCATCAGGCCAGTTTTCAGAACTTCAAGGGGCCGCCACTGCATCTGCATAGCACACGCTTCTTTCTGCAAGTGGATGCCACACGGCAGAAGCAGAATCTGTGGAACACCAGCTGCACGCTGTTTCTGTTCGACAACCAGCTGATCTACTGCAAGCGGGACATCATCAAGCGTAGTCATTTCATCTACAAGGGACGCATCTTCCTCGATCGCTGTCGTGTGGTGAATGTGCGCGATGGCAAAATGTTTGGCCACACGATCAAGAACTCTCTACGCATCTACTGCGAGTCGCGTGACAAGTGGTATGACTTCAGTTTCCGTTCGGCGAATCGCAAGCATCGCTTTCTCAATACGCTCGCCCTGGAGCGTAACTTTGGCGGCAAAGCTTTGTACGTCTCGGAGATGGCTGGCTGCGAATACAACTACGATGAGCGACCCGGGGACTACTCCGATCAATCCGATTACGAGCTGCCAGACTGTGAGCAAGCCCATGGCGGAGGCACGTCCGCAAGCGGCGACAGTTCAGTGCCCGATTCACCAGCGAAGTCGCCGTATCGCTCTTGCGATACGCTGCCAAAGAAATCGCAATCCCGCGATGGCATTGCGAATGCAAATTCGAATAGTTCGAATGGCTCCCAAATGCTGTCGACCACATCGACAGGTTCACTCGGGCGTCGTCGCATTGGCAATTGGTTCCGCAAGCCAAAGAGCACCAACTGCACACCGAGTCAGTCGCCCACGCACAAGCCGGGCTTCGATGCCGATGTCACGCTGACGGCAGCACGTGTGGCAGCCATCGAGTTGGTGGAAGCCGCTGCCGCACAGCAGCAACAACAGCAGCAGCAAGAGGTGGACTCATCATTTGCTTAGTCACATAAATACTACACACATACTATTTATACATAATTATAATTTGAAAGCAACAAGAAAAGCATGCAAAAAATAGAAATCGCAATCACAATTGCAATTGCAATAATCATACAACCAATATACGAGTACGATACGTAGAAAGTCGTCGTAGTGGGGGGCGGGGGCGGGGCATGAGAGCACGGCAAGAATTGCAACAAAAAACAAACGTGCACGATATAAGTATATAAAGAATATTTGTTATTATTATCAATTACATAATATTTAAACTGCATTTACTAATAGAGAGCGAATACAGGTAAGGCAACTACTATTCGTATCATTTATTTAAGTTAAGTTTACTCCTATTTGTATTTACTATATCCATTCATTTTTGTTATGGTGTTTCCAATCTTTGTTTCTGTCTGATATCATTAACCAAAATCGACAAGTCTGTTATCTGTATATAATTAATTTTGATTCTTGTCATAAGCTTAAAATAAATATGTTTTGTTTCTAATCGTTTATAAAGTCGTTTTTCTTTTCTGATAATTTATCATTATCTCTTTTTTTTGCACCTGTTATTCTTTTGGCGCCTTCAGAGCTCCAAGCAATGGAATTAAACACCTGTTGAAGAAAGAAAAAGAAAAATGCGGAAGTCCAAAACTTAGCTGGAAATTAATGAAATGAAATTAGACATTTGATAGCATATACAAAACAACATACATACATATTCATAGGCATACATAATATGCGTTATATAGCCATAATTTAAAATAAAATGTAGTTTCAATGAGTTACAAAACATAGAGAAAAATATTAAGCGAGCATTATTCAATTAAATTGTTCCTTGTGAATTTGATCAAAAAAGAGAAAAAAAACAATGTAAAAACTAAAAAAAATATTACATTTAATGTTAACAAAAAAAAAAAACAAAACAGAGAAACAATTTTCAAAACAAATGAGCGAATTTAATTTTTCTTAAGGAAAACACTCGTATATGCCAAAAAAAAAATTAGTTAAAATGCGTAAGACCAGCTTAAGTTAAAAATGAACAAAAAACAAATTCTGAAAGCAATTTACTATTTAATAGACTTTGTAAGAAACCTTTGAAATGATTAGAATTTTATTGATTTTTTGCAAAATGTTATTTGTGTGCCGATCCTATCATTTGTATTTAGACGACACATTTTTATCTGCAACAATTTCGAATTCGATTGACAAGAATTCAAAAGTTGTCGGAATAAACAACTTGAGAACACACGTGGAACTATAAAATAGAGGGCGACATGTTCGAAATGTTTTAAAAAACACAAATGAAAGAATATGATAATAAATAATTGCAAAAGTTAATACTACATACATAATAATTATACATACAGACACACTCAAATACGTATAGTATACATATTATTGAATGCGTTAAATGTGGTTAATACTTGGTTATGACTGATTGTGAGCAATTTATTCGATGTACGAATGCCAGAAATGTTTGGAAATCAACCAAAAATGATATGAAATACACACAAACACATCCATATTATGTACATTTTCGAACGGAAGCAAGTAAATAAATATATACAAGCATAAGTGTACCATTAATGCCAAATAAATAAATATACATATATATTTATCCAAAATGTGAACAAAATTATATCTTTTAATTCTTTTTGAAATGGGAAAACAAAATTTAAAAAATTCTGCTGATTAATATATTTCAAAGCAGCTCTTTTTTGAATTAACGTCTTTTTGTGCACCTTGTCAAAAGCTGCTTGCTATATCGCGAGACATTGATCAGCTGTTTGCTAACATAACTATTCTTATAACAGCAGCTTAACATGCTGGTAGCCAGGACGCCTCTGTTAACGCAAGACGTCAACATTTATGTGTATAATAATATTTTGTACAATAAAATAGAAAATAAATTCTCCAGCCAAAAAAGTCATTTGAAATAGCGGCTTTGTTATTTATGGTAAGCTTAACGTTTATTCCTTTGACTAAATTGTATGTTTAGTATATTATCGCCCAAAACAGAGTGGTATAACTAGAAATTGATATATTGGTCACACTTATAGTATCAACAAATGGGTGATCGCATACACACACAGATGATCATTGTAAATTTACAAATTTGTTGTGATTTTTGACCGCAAAACAGTTACCTCAACACTCAGTTATGTTATTTGAGCATACGCGCGTGAAACAGCTGAAAGAGTTTGCCTGGTAATAATGCACAGCGCTGCTGGAGCCACAGCAAACAGCAACAGCAAAGTTGTGGCCACATTGCGTGCTGATGGCAGTGTGGCAATGGAGGCCCAATCCCTAAACCAGCAGCTGTCCAATTTGTTAAACTATGAGATTGTAAGTGAAATTCAATCAGAATTCTGTGTAGTGTATGCTAACTAACAAATTGCCAATTTGCAGCGCACCGAGAGCGAGCTACTGCTGAAAAAGGGCAACGCGCCCGCACCAACGGTCGTTGACTTGGGCAAGCAACTGTTGCAATGTGCCCGGGACAGCGATGTGGCCGGCGTGAAGGCTGCGCTGGCACATGGAGCACCCTTTGCCTCCGACTGGGTGAGTTAGCAAAAACCACAAAACAAAAATAACAAATGTGACACCACAATTTATTTGTAGCTGGGAATGTCGGCGTTGCATTTTGCTGCCATGAATAACCAATTGGAAATCTGTGAAATTCTGCTACAAGGTGGCATCAATATGGATGCGAAAACCAAAGTGGATCGCACACCTTTGCATTTAGCGTGCTACTATGGGCACGAACGCATCGTCAGCTTGCTGCTCGCACTCAAGTGTGCTGTGAATGCACGTGATATGGTAAGGAATCTCCTTACTCTACTTTCACTTTGCCTGGCTAATCATTATGTGTTTATTCTTCTTGCACAGCTTCGCATGACACCGCTACACTGGGCCGTGGAGAAGCGACACAAGAGCATCGTACGCATGTTGCTTAAAAGCCATGCGGATGTCACCTTGATATCCAAGTTTGGCAAGACTCCAGTTGCTCTCGCCGTGCTCACAGAACAGGCGGACATTCTGGCCGAACTGGAGGCGGCTCGACAATCGCAGGCTAGTCGGAAATTCAACGAGGAATCGGAGGTAAACATTCCATTAATTATTTGTCATTATCAATGCTTGATACACTTTTATTCTATTGTAAAACATGCAAAACGTAGCGAAAAACTTTTAAGATTAAAGTATGTAAAATGTCTAAAGAGTTGCATAAACTTTAAGTCAACATATTAAATTACGTGTTATTAACTTTTTGATGATTTTTGTAGAAGGAAACCAGTGAAGCAGTTAATTCAATTATGGATGATCCCAAGTCAACGAGAAGTGTTGAAGATACAGACATGTCTGTGGAGGATAAGATGGATGTGCTGGAAACTTTGCGAGGGCGTAAGTTGAAGCCACTTTCTATTACTTTCCAACTAAACAAGTTTTTTTTTGCAGACACCAACATGCTGGGAAACTCAGCTTTAAATATGCTTAAAACTCATGGAATTGCAGACATGATGCAAGACAATCAATTGGGTACGAATTACGATTAATTTTAACAATTCAATTTGAGTAATTTATATTCTCGCTTTGCCAGATGATGAAGCATCGAAGAAGATGCTGAACACGGCGCTACGAAATGGCCGACAACTTGTGCTCTCTGAGGGTGGACGTATGCTATTGCATGAAACGAATCGTGGAACCAATGTGAAACAAAGTACAAACGGAACAACTATCAGTAATAATTTAAGAAAGAACGCTATCGGTTTACATCCCAGTACAAATCATGCAACTGCCCACAATTTATCACCGCAAAAGATACGCATGAATGTCATCAAGCAAAAGGAGACGCCGTCACCAACTGTAGCGGGAGGTGTGACAAAAAACAAGGTATGCAATGAACACTTCCAACGGTGAAAATCTCTAAAATGTGGCTCTGCATTTGCAGAATATAAGAATTATCTCGTTGACGGACTTTAAGAAGCTGTGCGATCAACCCAAGTCTCTGCAGAAAATACCAGCAACGCTGGCAAGGTGAGAGTGATGTGTTATAGTAGAGAAAGTCCTCTAATTCCATTCGGTTTATTTCTCTATAGTTCTGGAGTAGTGCGTCAACTGGCCGATGGCACCAAGCTGGTTAACATGAGACAGTTGCAACCGCGACAGGTTTGATCTCAAACATATCTATCATAAACATTCTACTAATTATGAAAACAATCTTTAGTTAAAGCTACCAACGGTGGCTCGACCCTTGGATAACAGAAACTTGGATGAGCAGCAGCATTTGGTAAACGAAAGCATGAATGCAACGCCAGCACACACATCGCATCCCGCATCGACAAGCACGCTTCGTGGTCAAATGGGCACCGTGCAGACGATACAACTGCGTCCAACGCCAGCAGCTGGAGCTGGAGCAGCAGCAACTGTTGGTGTCGCCAGCAACAACAATGGAACAGCCAACAAAACTTCGACAGGCATGCGTCCAAATTTACGCGCTAGCGCCAATGATGTTAATGCGACTGGAAAGGGTCCCAATGTGATGCCACTGCTGACTTCCTATGAGATGTGTCGGCAGCTGCAGGAGCTGCGGCGGCACAACGAGGAACTGCGTCGAAGCGTTGAATTGGTGCAGAAGGAAAAGGAGGATATGCATCAACGGCTGGAGCGTTTGGAGCAGTTGTTGCTGGTGCGTGAATCCGATGTGGAAATGGACTATGTTGACATTTAGCGAAGGATTTAGTTTATTTCGTACGCCGTGTAAATATTCATAACATTTATGATAGTGCATATAAAACATAAGATATTCTATTTCTAAGCTTTCGGTTTAAGAGAACATTTTTAGTTTGCTGTATTGACTGCTTCCGCACGTGTTGGCCTACATTTTGCTAATAGCAACATCATTTATGAATTAATTCATTAACATTAACTTTAAATGTAAGTAACTATCGTTTAGCAGGAAAAAGAAATCATTAATTAATGTTCAAGTTTAAATGTTGCATATATAAACAAATTTTGTAAGAGAGATCCATCATGCATTTGTCAGATGCTTAGAATATGAACGATTTTACAACATTGTATATGTATATTTTTTACATTTAATAAAGTCTTGTAACTTCATAATGTTGACTTGTCTTATTGGGAAGCCTTGCAAGGGTCGTTGCATTGCATGACGTCAGATTATCCGGTTTCCTGTGTACTCCAACCAACAGGTTGTGACGTCACAATAGATAACGCCGTTGTGCAACCTTCACAATTCGCATTGTTGCTTGGCACTGTAAACAACGATAGAAGCTATCGAATCAACAGATTTATCGATATAACGTATTTTCAATAATACTGTAGAGTGCATTTTTAAAATGCTAGTTGCGGTCACACTGATTCCGCGCCTGCACGTGTGAATTTGTAACCAGTTGATTTTTTGGAAATATTGCAGAAATGGTTTGTAAATATAATCAATTTCGCTGGGTAATTACTACAAAACCATTCTGACTTGCAGGGAAAGAAGCAGGGCGACGAAATACCCGGCTTCCCATCGTTGGACCAAAGTGGGAGCAGCAATAGCCGTGGCAACGATGACATACTCAAAAGTAAACCCAAGTCGAAGAAAAGCGGCGGCTTTCAGTCCATGGGTCTGGGATTTGATCTGATCAAGGGCATCACAAAACGTGGCTATAAAGTGCCTACGCCCATTCAGCGTAAAACCATACCGTTGATCCTGGAGGGACGCGATGTAGTTGCGATGGCTAAAACAGGTTCTGGTAAAACAGCCTGTTTTCTGATTCCGCTCTTCGAGAAACTGCAGCGTCGTGAGCCCACAAAGGGAGCACGTGCCTTGATATTGTCGCCCACTCGTGAGTTGGCTGTGCAGACATACAAGTTCATCAAGGAGCTGGGTCGCTTCATGGAGCTAAAGACAATTTTGGTGCTGGGTGGTGATTCGATGGATTCACAATTCTCAGCCATACACACATGCCCTGATGTGATTGTGGCGACGCCGGGTCGATTCCTCCACTTGTGCGTCGAAATGGACTTGAAGCTGAATTCAATTGGTGAGTGACTAACATAGTTTCACAGTCTACACCTTACTAACCGCTTCTCTTATAGAATATGTGGTCTTTGATGAGGCGGATCGTCTGTTTGAAATGGGTTTCGGCGAGCAATTAAATGAGACGCTGCATCGTCTGCCTGCCTCACGGCAAATGGTCATGTTCTCTGCCACATTGCCCAAGCAGCTGGTGGAATTTGCTCGCGCTGGACTCAGTGATCCGGTGCTCATACGTCTCGATGTAGAGTCTAAGCTGCCCGATGCTCTGGCTCTCAAGTTTCTCTACTGTCGCCCCGATGATCGCTATACAGCGCTGGTGGTGCTGCTTAAGTATGTGATACCCAAGGAGGCACAGACTGTGGTCTTTGCTGGCACCCAACATCACGTAGAGCTGATTGCATTCGTAAGTGGTGCGATACGATTAAAGAATTTCCAGCTAATCCTTTCCCTTTTCTAGATACTTGGTGAAGCTGGCATTTCAAATACTTCAGTCTACTCCAGTTTAGATCCATCAGCACGTAAAATCAACACTGCAAAGTTTGCCAGTAAAAAGGTTTCCGTCTTGATTGTCACAGATGTAGCTGCACGTGGTATTGACATACCCAGCTTGGATTATGTGGTCAATCTGCACTTTCCAGGCGTACCCAAGTTGTTTGTGCACAGAGTCGGTCGTTGTGCGCGTGCTGGACGCACAGGAACAGCCTATTCCATATTCTCCACAGACGACACAGCTCATTTGCTGGATTTACATCTGTTTTTGAATCGACCATTTGATATCAATGACAACGCTGCGATAGGCACCATACCACAGGATTTGCTGGAAGAAGAACATCTTAGTGTGACGGAGATCAAGAAGAGCCATCATATTGTAAGTATTTAAATTCGATTGACAAAGCTTGGCAGTTAATTGGAATATTTATTTTATGTTGCAGGCTGGTGTATTACGCACAAGTGAGAATGCCTATAAGAAGTACTTGAGCTCGCGTCCTGTGGCTTCCACGGATGCCAATGCGCGTGTCAAGAAGATCAAGTTCTTTGCTCTCAAGTCTCTAGAGGATTTCTTTGACGCTGCGCCGGCGCTGCAACAAGCGGCTGAAGTGAGTGGCGAAGAACTCAATGCAAAGTCAAAGCAAAAGGTGGCTGAAGCTGAGCGCAAGCTGGAAGAAGAGAAGCATGACATTTTGGTCAAGATGCGCAACTTCCGACCGGGTGGCGTAAGTCGAATTTTAAACACAAAATGCAAAGAAAACGTATTAAGTTATTACTCCTACATTTCCAGACCATATTCGAGCTGAATACCACACAAAAGTCAACGCCTTTTGTGGTTATGAAGGAGAAGCGTTCGCAACACGCAGAAGTTATTGAAAAGTTTCGACTGCAACGCGAAAAGGAAGAAGTTGAAGAAGCGCAGAGAGTGGATGACGCAGCCAAACCACAGACGACCTCCACAGTTGATGATGAGACCATTAACGATGCCTTTAAGAAAGTTGTGGCACCCAAGCGACGACAGAACATGGACTCGCTGTATGCGGACAAATCGAAGAAAAAGAAACGCAAGTTGCAAGTCAAGGATGAGGAGAACTATATACCTTATCAGGCGGCAGATAAGGCCACCGAAGATGGTCTCGCGATCAACTCATTCGAGCGACAGGCACGCAACGCAGAGTTCACTGTGGTGGATCGCAGTCGTACGCAAGAGACCCAACACAAACCTGGCCTGAAGAAGTGGGATCGCATCAAGAAGAAAATGGTTTCGGTGCAGGATCCACGCTCAAACAAAATACGCACAGAGTCGGGCGCCTGGATTCCCGCCTCCTTCAAGACGGGTCGCTACAACGAATGGAAGGAAAAGTCCAAGATCGAGGAGCAGCTGCAGCGTGAGAATGCCGACAGCGACGATGACAACTTTAAGCCGCTGTCGCATGCTCAACGTTATCCTGTGGGTCGTCATGCGCGTCACAATGCGAAGATGGAGCTGAAGAAACGCATCAGCAGCAATGACAAGGAAATGCGTAGACCGGAACAAATTGTCAAGTCTCGCATGCGTTTGGAGTTCATTAAGCGGCGCAACGAGGAGAACACAACGAAGAAGGCCGAGAATCGCAAACGTAGCATGCGGAAGAACCAAAGGCCAAAGCCGGCGCCACAGAAGAAGGCAGCGGGCGGTGGAGCAAAGAGACGCAAATAGGCAAGAGAATTACAAAATAGTTTACTTACCGATTGTGTGAACTAAAATAAAACTGTAGTTGTATACTAACATGTAAATTAGAAAGCCACATTTTGTTTCCTTGACCTTTTCCCCGTTTAGTTGAGTTAAGTGCATTTTGTGTATATCGAGAGAGATTTTCACATCCGGCTGCGGTGGAACTTCAAGTGCAGCGCACTGATCCTTTGTCTATCAACCTAAGCTATTAGCGGCACGAATCTGGAATGTGGTGTGAAACAGCTTAGGAGATGCGTCTCGATATGCATTTAAGAGCTGCAAGCAAATGCGTTTGCAACTCAAGAGGTTGCACGTGCGCCAAGGCAAGACTTGTTAAACAATTTATGAACTGGCAGGAAATGTGACTGAATGATTAAAGTGGAAAGAGAGCATTCCTTTCTCACATTCCCATTTCACATTTCCTGATGTGCAAATCCCATTACCAAGTTCATTATGCACGTTTCTAGCTTTTTGGGGGACGTTCTGTGTGGTGTCTTTGTGGTGCTAATCTGCTTGACACGAATCAGGCTCAAAGGTATGCCCATGGCTGGTCAGTAACGTAACGTGAGGTTAAATACGAGCTAACAACACGCCTGCCAGTCTGTCTGTCTCTCCGTCTCTCGGTCTTTCTTCCCTGCCCGGAACATGACCTAAATAAGCACTCAGACAATGGGCCAGTGCCACACGATTGACTCGGCTGACTGACTGTTCGACTGCCTGTCTTTGTTTTGGGGTGTGTATCAAGTACACACACACCGTTCCAGGAAAGTGCGACCACACCTAGCCTCAAACTCCTGTCACGCAGACACGCACAGAGAACGTACGTGGACTAGGACAAATACAGACATTTTGCACCCCGTTGCGTCCCAGAAAGCAGAAAAATGTTTATTAGTAATTACTTTTGGTTTGCAGTAAACCGCTGTCACGGAGATAGATCTTGCAGTCAGTCGAGTCAGGCGAGCGGATCATTCATCTTAGCGAGTCAGATCAGTCTCGATGTTGATGATGATTCAACCCGCATAACAAGCGCCAGATGTTCGAGGCGAGGCGAGCCGAGGCGTTGGTGTTAAAGTTAAAGTCACGCAGTCAGCTTGCAGCCCCTAAGCCTATAATTAGACTTTAAAAATCCAGCAAATATCAATCAACTCACTGTTGCATTTGCCACCCCAATTGCGCTGTGATGACTGTACCGTATGTGAATGGTTTCCCCCTATGAGTATGACTAGAAGGGTGTTTCTTTCGTTCCTTTTTCGGGCTGCAGCGTCATGATAGATATTTGACAGACGCCGGGGCCTGGGCCAGGGTCACGTGGCCAACGGCCCGACAATAAACAATATGTGTGTGTGCATCCAGCAGCGGAGCAACAAGAGCAACCCTCTGGCACAGTTCCGATTGTTCCGACTCCGACTCCAACTCCAACTCCCGGTCCGACACTCTCTTCAACATGCTCATATTTCACTCGTTGTTGATTCTGTTTCTGTTTCGCCGCAGGCCATGAAGTATGAAGTACTCTCTTTTTGAACTCGTATACCAGAAGGCATAATATTGTACGTTACTTCAGCAAGATCTCTTTTGACACTCGCTGTTTGCCAAGCTGTTTACAGTTTACAGCCAGGGGACCTAATGGAAA
The DNA here is from genome assembly GCA_023558455.1 of Drosophila kepulauana. Classification (NCBI taxonomy): domain Eukaryota; kingdom Metazoa; phylum Arthropoda; class Insecta; order Diptera; family Drosophilidae; genus Drosophila; species Drosophila kepulauana. The sequence continues at coordinate 42,770,414 of CM042369.1, forward strand.
TTTTATAATAATTGCCAACGAAATTTGTAGATGTTTTTATTAAATTCGATGGGGTGCTACAATTGGTTATGCAAGATTAAAGATTGAACGAACAATGGTAGCAGGAATAAAGGGAATGGGTGTAGAAGTAGTAATAAAAGTAAAGTACTTATAGAACTATAATGAAAGATATCAAAATTTTAGAGAACAGAGAAGTCTTTTGTGTGAATAAATAGATTAGTAATTGATAGTAAAAAGAAAATGTTCTATTAGAAGTTATAGTAAAAGTGGCAATGGAAGGAAAGTTATATTAGAAGTTATGGTAAAAGTGGTAATGAAAGGAGTTGAAGAAGTGGTTGCTAAAGAAGGTAGTAGAATAAATAGTTGTTGGTGTAGTAGTAATAGTATTAGAAGTATAAGTCGAAAGTGTTTATATTGTTTGACGGGTATAATAATATGCAAGTTTTTAAATGCAGATTCTACAATCCTTTCTATAATATCATTTGATTTTGTTCATAAATGAATGAGGTATAAAACTGTATTGCTAAAGTAAAGTGAATAGTAGAAATAAATTTAGATAATAGCGAAATCAACCTCTAAATCTAAACATACAGAGAATAGATAGGTCAGCAGAAAACATAATGTACTAAGTTTTAGTAGTAATTCCAGTAGTAGTAGTTGCAATTTGTAGAAGTAGAAGAAGAAATGATTGCAGTAGATGAAGTAAAAGTAGTATTAGAGTAGCAATAGTGCTAGAAATAGAAGTAGAAAGTCTAGAAGAAGTAGAAGTAGAAGTTGAAGTAGAAGTAGAAGTAGAAGTAGAAGTAGAAGTAGAAGTAGAAGTAGAAGTAGTAGAAGAAGTAGAAGAAGTAGAAGTAGGAATAGAAATAGAAATAGGAAATAAAAGAAGAGATAAAAGAAAAGTAGACGTAGAAGTAAAGAGAAGAGTAAAAGTTGAATGAAAGTAGAAGAAAGTATTACTATTCTTCTACTGACTACTTATATCTTCTACTTCTACGCATTGTAACTTTTCTTATACTACTATTAGTATTACTGAGAGATTATTATCATTATAAATAATGCCGTAGAAGTATTTGTATTATCAGAAAAAGACAAATCAAGAACATTCTCAAACGATTGCTCATTCATTTGTTCTACATTTCTATAGATAATTCTTCGAAATAGGAATACTTTCAGTTTTAATCACTTAGACATTTAAGAAGATATAGAATAGAACGATTCGTGTTGATCGTCAGCATGTGGAGCAGACGAAGATGATCATTTGCAGTCAAGGAAGCCAGTGAATGACAGCTTGTAAGTAGTTCAACCACTTGAAGCGCCTTGAAAATAAATATAATTGCAATTTCGCTAGAAAAATGCGATTTACATCTGCTATATATCACAGCAGAAGTGTGAGAGTGAAAGAGATGGGAATAAAGACAGAGGTAGAGAATATATGGAAATGAAATAGCTAACAACAAATTCAATACAAACGTTTGCATTGTTTTGGCTAAATTGGCCTTAGATCTGTCTGATTGTCTGTTTGTGTGGTGAGAAGGGGTTTCGAATCTGGAATATTTGCCTAATTAATTAATGTCTGCTGCAAAAGGGGGGCGTGGCACGGCGCCACTTGGCCATCTTCGATGGTAATCAATGTGCTGCTGCTGTTGAGATTACGAAAGTCTCGCCGCAGAGTATTCCAATGTTTATATAGTCTGGTATATACATATATAGAGAGCTTGTGCAGCTGACAATGACATGTCGAGGGGCACTCGAGGAATCTCTCTGAGGTCAGCTGCCAATTAATTGTGGACTTGTCACGAACAATAACAAAGCTCTTTCTAATTGAAAATGCCAGCGCGCGGTTCCTGCTTTCAGGAACAGCCTAATATATTATATTCTTATGGGTCGCTAAGTATAAATAGTCGCCCATTTGTGGGGGACTGAAGACTGAAGACAACAACAACTACAAATACAGTCCGATCGTATCTGTCGCTTTGGGGTTTTATTTTTAGCAACCCCAACAATGATTTTGGAGTTTCGCGAGCCCCATTTAATGGGCACCAGTGACAAATGCTCCAAAACACACACACACACTCACACACTCACAGCACCCCAATGAAGCATCAAGGCGTTATTTGGGGTAAGTACAACATCGAAGATGTACATAAAATAAGAGGGAAAAAGTGCTTCTGCTGCACTTGTGCACAGCAGGCATTTCATGCCCTATAAAATGAATTGGGGAGTGGGGAGGGGGAGAAGCTCCCCTCGGTCGAATATGTATTTTTAGGCGTGTCACAAATTCCCCCCTCAAAAAATTCTGAAGCTTTGGAATTGAACTTATTATCAATATTCGAGAAGTGGGGACGACACATTGTCTCGCACATTGAACTTCTTCGTTTATTTGTGTCGATTTGCTCCACTTTTAAATGCTGAAAATATGTTTATGGAATTTTGTGGCACTGCGATTTATATGTGCAACGCTTCTGCTGCTGCTGCAGGCCCGACTCGGTAAACATTCCCCAGGCACATTTATATTTCACACATTTCGCCAGGTATTTATATCAAAACACTTTACGAAATCATCATCATCAAGCCCACTGGGGTGCGCCGTAAAGGCCCCACACACACATATATTCTTTGTTGTCTTGTTATTGAAGCAATATTTTGAATAGCTGGGGAATTAATCGTTCGAATGGGCCACTCAATGCAACACACACTATTCCCACTTTCCTTCATTGTTCTTAATGGAATTGTTGCCTACCTGCTACCTGCTGGCAATCCATTGCGAAATTCTAGAATTCCCTTCTCTAAAAGCATCGGTAAAGTAAATTAATCTTTATGAAACTTTCAGTGTAGTTTTCCTATATACACAGCTTCATGTTGGTTTTAAATTTTATTTAATGTGTGTAATTTAAGGAGACAGAAGCGGTCCTTATGAAGCTTTGCCAAGAATTAACCTTAGCATTTATCATTTGATTTTTAAAATTTCAGATTAATGAAAAACTGAAAAAATCTTGATAATGAAATCTAGCATATAGAAACTTACAATGAATGATTGAGATTTCCAACTATTGATTTGTATTCCAAATTTCAAAATTATGAATGAGTTAGAATCATGTAAAATCTTCGTAATGAAACTAACAAAGAATTGTTAGGAGTCATTTTTTTCTTTATGACACTTTGCCAAGAGTTGACTCTAGCATTAATCAGTTGATCTTTCAAATTTTAGCTTGATGAAAAACTGGAAAAATCTTAATAATGAAATCTCCACAATGAATTATTGCGATTCATATTTTCCAACTATTGACAATTTGTATCCCAAATTTCAAAATTATGATAGAGCTAGAATCATGTAAAATCTTCATAATTAAACTAACAAAGAATTGTTAGAAATTATATTTTTCTTTATGAAACTTTGCCAAGTGTTGACTTTAACATTAATCAGTTAATCTTTAAAATTTCAGCTTTATGAATGGATAAACAACAACAAAAAATCTATATATATAGAGGTTTAGCATATGTAAAAACTAACAATGAATTGTTGAGATTAATAATTTCCTCATGAAACTATACTGTTGAAAATTTATATTCCAAATTTCAAAGTTTGAATGAAAATCTCCGTAATGAAATCTAAGGTATATATAAGGTATATATATAAATTTATAAAAAATAGTTGAAAGTTATATTTTATCTTATGAAATTCTGTTATGTGTTGAATATAATAATAATACTAGTTAGTATTTTCAATTTGAGATTTATGAATGGATTCAAAGCAAGAAAAATTTCTATAATGAGATGAAGGAAGTCTAAAATATGATCTATAAACATTGTACATCAAGTCTTTCGTTTTCAAATGGTTAAACAATGTTCCAAAATAATCTTAAATAAAGTATAATTGCGAATAGACCATTAAAATTCATCAGGAATTTCCCCTCATTAGAATCCTGTTATTCCTAAATCTTTTTTCCTTTTATACATTGGAAGAATGATTGATATAACCTTACCTTTTAAGCCAGTTCGATGTCTTTTGAAGTCATTACATTATTTATTGCTATTTTTCGGGAATTTTCTATAAAAGTAAAAGTATCAAAACAATCCAAAGTATTTATTCGAAGCAATCTTAATTGATGCAGTAAATTGTTGTTGGCTTCAGGGCAACATTGTTTGTTTTTTTTTCTTTTATATATACCCACTAATTAGACAGTAAATTGAATTAACTGTCGTGCATATAACATAGTTTCTTTTTTTTCCCTTCAGCAATGGAATAGTTTTTCTTTTTTTTCTTCTTGTTGTGGGTATCATCCCTACTTTCAGGCCCGCAGGCCGAATTGAAAGCTATAAAAAAATACAATAAAAAATTAATTTCCTTTTGTATGTTTGTCTGTCTGGTCAGTTTTTTCATTTTTTTTATTTTGGAGCTGCACTAGACCCATTCCTGCCCCTGCCTCAAGCTACACTCACTGCGTTTCGCTTTTTTTTTTTTTTTTTTTTTTTTTTTTTTTTGTGTGTCTCGGTTCCCAGCAATCATTCAATGTGTGTGAGTTGTTTGTGTGATAATTCTTCTGCAGGCAATTCATAATTGATTTGATTAAATTTCATTTTATTTTTCTGGCATTTTCGGGCAGAGATTTTTGTTTTCGTTTCTCGCTTCGGTTTGTGGAATGCGGGCAGAGAGCAAATTCTTCTATGGAACTGCAAAATTTAATGAACTCGAAACAGAAATTCAATTGTGATACAACGTTCCTTAAATTGGCATCCCAGCTGGGGCATTTTGTCATGCTTATGGATCGATATGCTAAATGTGCAAACTCTGTGGCGAATATTATTTGAACAAGCGAAAATCCATAACGAAAACTCCACCATTTATTTGAGCATTTTATGCTCTGTTTTCTTTTTTCACCATGCTGTGACCAAACAATCATGTATTTGGCTTTAACTTTGGCACTTCTGATGGGGGTGAGGGAAATGTACCCAATTGGGGAGGATTTGGAGCTCGGGGGAAAACGCCAACGCAGCCTATAATACACTCTTGTTAGCATGATAATTTGTGTTCACAAGTATGTGGTGCATAAGGGCGACAAACTGAGAGTTTTGGTCTTGATTTGTTATTGTCTGTCCGTCCGTCCGTCCGCGGGGTAATATGCGATTTAGTCGCTTAGTTTGACAGCTATCAAGTTGAAACTTTGCAGAGTTGCTTATTTTTGTTGTAGGTAGTATCTTTATTAAAACTAGCCGAATCGGATGTCCATATAATACATTTTCGGCATACATTTTTAACAAACTACGATTTTGTAGACTTTATCTGTTGTCTGACAGAATAATATTACTTTCCTTTCTTCGTGAAAATAAAGTTAGCTCTAAAATTCAAAAAATAAAATAAAATAAAATTTGTTAATGAAATACAAATATAGAAGCCTATGACTTTAATAAAGTTACAAATTAGTTTAAATTTCTTTTCTTTTTCTATTTTGTTCATCACTTATGTCTTTCTTCCTATAGTCTGTACTTTTTCTTGTGGCCATTAGCTGGCAACACTCAGAAGGGTATCTATAAGTCTGTGCATTGTTTACATCTTGGATAATTTTTGTTTTTGTAGTTTAAATTCAATTACAGGACATTCAATATATGAATTCTAATAATAAATTTATTATTATGCAATATTTAAATTTATAAACAATTTTTAAATTTATGGGCATAATAAATTCCGGGTATTTATAGATCGGTTTCGATAATAAAATAATTAGTATCAATATTCATATTTATTAACAAACTACAAATTTGTAGGCAGAGTAAAGTCAGGGTATTTATAGGTCGGTGAGCTGAAAATAGTGTAACTTGCATGTTATATTTTTTGCGCTTAAATTGGGCTACAGCAACGACTTAAACTAGTTGAAGAATGTCTGAGAAATGTCCAGGCAACGGATGCATCTTTCTTCTCCCTATTTACAGATTGTTGAACTGTCGTAGGCAGCTGTACCACTTGAACACAGCTCTCCCGCTCTCTCTTTCACTCTCTCGCTCTGTCTAATCTGCGCCTCAAGATCTTATCTGGCGAGTGCGTGAGTGTAAGTGCGTGTTCATGTGCGTGTGTGTTTGTGTGCGTGCCTATGCGTGTGTAATGCTTCCGAAACACTTGGAGTTGATGTCTAATTTGTAGCAATGCAGTCCGAAGCCCGTTGCATGCTACCAGCTCAGTCCGTCACTCCGTCTCTCTGTTCGTCTGTCTTGTCCGTCGATCCCGCATTGTTGACGGGCACTTTAACAATTGCACAATTTACTGAAGAATGCGTCTAAGCGTCACTTAAAAACGCATTATTCAATTTATGGCATTTTGTTCGAGATGCAAACTCAAACGAAGAAGAAAGATAAATCGAGCGAATGCAGCGTCTTGAGCATATAATATATTTATTTAACTGGAAATAGCTCATAAACTGCTTTGCCAAATGCGAAATTCTCGTTAATATAGCACAACTCGCTATTTATGGCATTTTACAACTTCCGGCGCCCCAAAGTGATGGACAAGAAAAGAGGTCGCTCGTCCTGCCAATCAATCAGTCAATCAGAGGTTCCTTTTTGCCAGTGTTGACATTGGATGAGTCATTCACCCATTCCATATAGTATCTATATATAACTACTGTCTCTTAGTTGCATGTTATTTTTATCAATGAAATGGCATGCGAAAATAAATGTGCCGCAAAGTGCGGTAGAGAAGGGAAAGCGAGGGTTCAACAGGCATTTGGCGGCGTCTTACTCACTGCTTAGCACGTGCATACCACTCAGGGGTTGCTTGCACCCTAATCTAATAGTCTACTACCGTCTACGAACACTACTACTACTACAACTGTCTGCACACTATGCTGAGGAAGCGTTTAGAATTGATGACCACAATGTTTATCCAAGGATTCAATCACTTTCGACATCCTTGTCGCACTTAACGAGGCCTGTCCCCATTAATACGAAATTTGATATTTTAGCTGCTGGTGCTCATAACATAAACGTTACTGGTCTCACAATTATGCTGAACTGTACGTTTATTTACTCATTTAAATGTATTTAAAGTTCAACTCAAACAAATGCGGTATTCATCAAACTGTAGGATACAAACCAATTGAAATGAATACGCCTCGCGCCCTCTTGCATACTTATCGATAACACGCGCTATCGTGCCGCGCCTACCCAACGCGAATGTGGTATTAAAATACTAATAATACCCACGAGGTATTTTTGAAGCTTATTAGAGTGTCTATTTTTATAATAATACAATTAAATTAATATCTGACGAGTGGATAAGTAATTTTGTACACAATCGTGCAGAATAGCAGCATTATTAACAAAATGTAATCAATATAGTGGTAATGTATGTGGTATATTCCTAGTTCTAATTTAGTGCATTTTGCCTTGCGACTTACGGTCACGCTGCCGTGTATCGAGCAGTAGCAAAACAATAATTGAACGAGTCGGACGTCGCGTCGGTCGCTCGCTCGTTTGTCGCATAATTTGTTCGTACAGTGGTGTGGAAAACACAAAAACAACGTCGAAAAATACAAGTTTTTTATCGCACACTGTTAAACAATAATATCCGCTATGATAAATATAGCATATTGTTGATATTCACGCAATATATTAGTTGAAATTAGAAATACGATTTGTGCGCGTCGCGTCTCTCAAATTCTGATTCTGCTTCTGATGCGAGTATGTATGTGTGTATATACATAAATACATATGTATGTATTTAGGTGTGCCTTTTGCCGTCGTCTATCGTCTGCCTAGCAAAAAGCAAGAAAAAAGTGCGCGCGTCCACTTAAACAAATATGCAAAAGCGAATGATAATAAAAAGCATTGATTAATAAATAAGCAAGATATTTCAAATATTGAATCAAGTGTGCTGCTGTCTGTCGTCGTCTGCTTTGCTGTCGTTAAATTTGCCGTTTTTTCAAGAAACAGGCGTACACACACGCAAAAAGTACGTGCTGAACAAGACACACACACATCTATGCGCTTACATGCACGCACACTCACACACGGATTGAATGCTTGTGTAGATTTTAGCGCGCTGCCTACCTACACACACAACAACAATAACAACACAACCAAAGCCGTAACGAGATTTTTTGCAAAGCCGCAATTGGTGTCGTTGTGTGCGTAACGCTGTGTTGTATACGCTTTGCTGCTGTGTTGTGTTATTGTTGGTGTTGTTTGTACTTGTTGTGCAACAACAATAACAACTGTTAGCAAGCTTAAATTGCACTACGCATTTGGCACTTTTCATAAACACAAATTTTCGATGTGACCGCATAATTTTCACCTGCAGTTTTGTTATCGTTTCGCTAAGTGTGTATGCGAATGTGTGTGGGTGCATGTTTGAGTGTGTATGTGTATGTGTGTGTGTAGGAGAGCGAAACATAATAATTGAAATATTTTCGCCTCGTTTGTGATTTCTAATAGCAACAACAACATCATCGACAACAACAAGTGAAAGTGTAAAAGTAACAACATAAATAGTTGTATTAATAGCAGCACCAACAATCATCAGCAACGCATTGCACAAACTGTGGATTACGACGCCGCAAAAGCAGGAATTACTCTACTCGTTATATACTCAATCTTGCAACTGTTGCAAATACATAAACAGCAAAAAAGGTAAACACAAAAACAACATGCAAGCATGCATAAATAAGAATATGTGTGTATTTAAGTTCCTCTTTCACCTGCCATTCTTTTTGCCTGGCTACTTAGATTTCAACTGAAAAAGGGCACAAAACAACAAGGGAGGGGAAAACGAGTTGCTCTTTTTTTATTTATGTTTTGCTTCTGATATTCGTTCTTGTTCTTCTCGCTGATCGTTCTCATGTGCGGTGCTGTACATGTCCTTTTTTGAGCTGTAATCTGCGGTCACACTGCATTTTTGATCCCCCACTATTTGGAGTGCATAGAGAAAGAGATAAGAAATTCAACTGTAGCACTATTTGTATTATGTTTAGATACCGAAAAGACGATAAGATATTCGACACGACACCAAATAAATCAAAATATGTTGCGCAGTCACACCTTTAATTGACCCCCAACTCAGTCCATTGACATTACCCTGAAATAAGCCAAGAATTTAATTAGCATTCCAAATTGACACCTTGACTACGACAGCGAGACTTTGTGACTTGTGCGTCCCACGCGAAGCGGAAAGTTAGCTTGAGCACCTTTTGCATTTTGCGTTTATTTATTGCCCTTTTCGCAGCTTAATTTCCCTATAGGAAAAAGGGCAATTATTTGCTCCAAACGAAAGCTGCCAACTTGCTTTCTTGTTGTTTGATTGCAATCGCTGATAGACAGATAAGTAGAGGAGGCAGGTAGGCAAAACATGCATGTGGAAGGGGGACAGACAGTCAGACAACACAACAAGTCAAACATGCATACATTGTGTGTCGACACGTGCCGCAATACAGAGCGAGACAGAGATAGACAATGTGACATTTAAGTGTTGTTTGTTTGTGTCGCGTGGAATGCGTGAACGAGTTGCACGTTTCCTGGTTTAATTGCTGGCCATTGGCCGCTTATCGAAATGCCGCCTGCTGCCTGCCCTAGTGTGGCAGCTGCAATTTACCACCCTATTACCCCCTGCTCTATTGCCGAGCGATAAGCGTGCATTGACTTCAAATTGTGTTTTCCTTTGCTCAATCCTAATGCATTTTACTTGATCTCTGTCTGCTGCTTTTAGTGTGCATCTTTGTTGTGTCAAAGTCCGTTAACATTTGCAGAATGTGCTGCGTCAAAGCAGCCAAAAAGAGAGCGAAAGATGTCGTTGAACTTTTTCAAGCACAACAATAACAAACAGCATTAACTATAACAAAGTGCGCGAGTGCGAATAAACTAACAAGGTGCAAGAAGAGGAGCGCAAAGCAACAACAACAACATCAGCAATGGGCACATAACATAAACCACATACACGAGCACATACACATAAATCGTTAGCGTTGTCTCTTTTCGACACATTGAGCTACGCTTCAAGCTCTGACTGCGCCATTAACCAAAAGCTCGACTTCTGTTGTTGTGTCGTTGTTGTTATTGCAAAAGTTCCGCTGCTTTGGCTTTGCGTTCTGTTTCTTCTGCTGTTATTGCTGTTGTTTTTAGTTCTTGTTGTTGTTGTTATTTCGTTTGCGGTCGCAGCGTTGTTTTTGGTTTCAACAGTAATTTCGTTTTCATTTCGATTCGGCTTTATTCTTTTCGTTTATGTTATTGTGCTCGAAAAGTTTGCCTAATGATGTTATTTAGGAATTTTGGCACTTCGTATTCATGCGCGTTTCCTCTGCCTGTGCCTCTGCCTCCAGTTCGCAGCAAGTTTTTCTGCTTTGTTTGCACTACAATTCTCAGGTATGGCAAGTTGCTGTTTGTGTGTGTGTGTGTTTTGTTATGATTCCATTGTATTTGGAAGGAAGGCTTTAGCGGGAAATCAAAGAAACAGGGCACGTTCGATATGTTGAATGATTTGAAAAATGTCGAATGTGACATAAGAGCTGAACTACTCTCGATCCACCTGTAGGCGAAACACACAAAAAACTAAAATGTGTGCTACGCTTGCAAAACTTTGTTGGACAAATTGTTGTTCAACTGGTGGCGACGCATCCAAAAGAGTAGGAAAATTTCGCTTGTTGCCCAAAGCGCAAAGCTTGAAACAAACTCGAAGTCTAAAAGTAGCCACAAAAGCGAACCAGTTTGGAATTTCAACTAATCATTTCCGACATTAGAGACGTCGAGAGTGTTTGTAACCTGTCTCAGTCGCTCCTGCTCTGTCTCTCTCTCACTCTCTGTTGGCTTTGCACCCGGTTTTTGTTTCGAGTTTGTTCATTGGCTTCAATTTCAAAAGAAAAAACAACAGCAACAACAATGTTAATTGGCAGCCAATTTTGGCATTCACTTTAGTTATTGTTTCTTAATGTAGCGGAAATTAAGATTGATAAACAATTTATTGACAAACAAGTTGCTCAAAGGAGAGAAAAAGCTGCGCTGGCCTGAAGCTGTTCAAAAAAGCTTGCATTTAATAGCTTTGCCAATTAGCCAAGCTTAATGCAAGTCATCGTCGTTTCAGTGCAGCCTCTTTACCTATTCTAATGACACGCATTGTGTGTGTCTGACCTACTGGGCGCCTTCAGTTGCCACTTCAGTTCAGTTCAGTTCTCTGACCATTCCCGCATTCTTGCTTGACTACGCATCCGCTGCATTTATTATTGTTGTTGTTGTTGCTGGTGTTGTTGATGCTCATTGTGCTCAAAAGCAGGCGGAGAAAAAGATTGTTTATGAGGCGATAAAAATGCGCTGAGAGTGCAACCGAGGGGCTGGGGCCTCAAATTCCTATGCCGAGAACTCAACTCAACTCGATTCGACTCCTCTTCTGGCATCGCACATGTGCAGCTCTTCACAGCTCTTCGTTGGTCTCTCGACCCGCAGCCGCAAAACAAGCGATAGCCATTGTCTTGCATCAACAAGAACAACGAACAAATCAATGCTCAGCTGCAGATACAGATACAGCTTGAAAGTTACAGCGACAGTCACAGCTATAGATACATTTGTGTACCAAAACAATTTGTTGCCCAAAACAAACCACAAAAAAATGACTTAATGAATGAATACTTTTGTCAGCTGAAACAAATTTGCATTAGAAATTATGTTCAGCCGAAAACGTTTTGAACTTAAAAATATAATAATTTATTTATTTATTTTTTTATTTATAATTTATTTTTTTAAGTACTCGCAAATAAACAATTATAGTATTTGTTTATAAGGTATGCCCAATTTAAATTTCACATCAATATTTTCATTGAAAGTAGAAAACTTAAAAAGCAACACAATAGATTGAATGTTGTATTTATTAAAAATAATTAAACGAAACTAAACAATCCAGTACAATGCATAAAACTGGAATTTCTAACAATATGCAGGTAATTAAAATGATTCATTCCAATTTGCTGTAAAAACTTCATTAAATTTCAAAGAATTTAAATTTGTGGGTAAGCTATAATTAAACAAGTATTTATCATAATGTTGCAATCTCCAAAAGTGAATTTACAAATGAAATCTATTTCATTTTCATTACATTTCTTAAGCACCACGATTATCATAAATTCAATTTTTATCGACGTAAATTCCGATAATTTTCTTTTCTCTCTCTCTCGGTGTGTAAAGTGTAAAAGTAAAGCTTGAAAACAAATGAGTTTTGGCATCGTAAATTGTCGCTGAGCTGACAATCCCACCCGGTTGACATCCAGCAGCAAAACGGAAGTGCTTTTTCTTTCCCATCTTTTCTTTTGCTCGTCTTCCTCTCTCCCCACTCTTCCGCTCAGCAAATGGTCCACAACGAGAGCGAGGCATAAAGCGTGCAAAAGTGAAAGTCTTTGCAAGGTGTTTGCATATCGCATTTTGTCCATATATATATATACTTAAATATATATATATTTGTAGCTGCTTCTTCTCCCAGTCAGTCAGTGAGGTGGAACGAACGCTTCGCTTATATAATAACAAAGTGATCAGAACAACAAAAAGAAGAAGAGAATGTGGCCCCAAGTCACACATTACATGCTATTATAGCATGCTAATTATATTTAATGCCTGTTACTGGGTCACTCACAACTTCCCAACTAACGGACTTCAACACAACTTGAATACGAATAAAACTGGGCAACTACTGTCGTAAGGCTTCTTTCAACTATCTAATTTCACTGCTATCAAAGTTATGTTGCTGTTGCTGTTGCTGCAGTCAAAGCTGTTTTTGCTAATAAACATGAATATAAACTGACGTCAAGAGCTGTCGTCATAACTCAAGTTTTTTAAAGCGAGGAGGGAACTGAGATCTATAGATGGAACGTTTTGGTTCCTTCACTTGACCTTTGTGAGAAAGCGCGACGTCTTTGGGATTGTTCAAAGATTAATGCAGGACATAAAACCTCAAGTACTTCTGCTTCTTCTTCTTCACATTTGTGACCTTTGCAACGATTATAAAACAATTTTAGTTGGTTGAATTTTGCAAGGGTTGGCAACATTTTTGAAGCACCCAGCAGCAGCAAATATTCCAACGGAATTTGAATACTAGATGAAAGCAGCAGCAGCGTCAACCTAAATACATAAGGTCGCAAAAATATTTATGTAAATAGAAGCAGCGCAAAAAATAGAATAAAAAACTATCATCTAAATATGTGTGTGCACATATTTCTCGGCTCTGTCATCAAAATTCCTTTTCGTATCAGCGTCAAATTCTTTTTGCATAGACGGAGCAAACAAAGGCAGTAGACTGGGACTGAGGCATCATCATTATTTTTTCGAACTTTGCTTTTATACAAGTGAATATACATATATAAAACGCCTACAAATTGATACGCCACATCTTGACTTATTTATAAACCGAACGAACGAGAATATAAAAACCCAAGCCAAGCGATTATTTATGCATATTCTCTCTGGCTTGTATTTGTCACTGTGTTTGTGTCCGCATTTGTTTTGCTATTCTCTGAGCTACTGATAAGGCATTGCTTGCTGTCTGTCATTCCATTCCATTTCAGCTTAAGACGACGCACAACAATCCAAATTGGCGTCTCAGCTCAACTGTCTGTCAGTCTGTTTAATTCATAAATACAAGTTTATCGTGAGTGCATCCTCAAGCTGTATTTAATATTGTACTCGTATGAAGTACAGAACAGTTGATAAATTCTCTCAAGTCTCCACACTCTCTCTCTCTCTCCTCTTCCGCATTGCAGCATGAGGCAGCATCAGCAGCTGCCACATTATGGGCGACAGCTCCATGAAAATGCAATTTCCGTCCGGCTTACAAAATGCTATACACACACATACTCAAGCATATCCCCCATATAGTATGTAATATGTACATTCATTCTCTTGCTGTTGCTGTTGGGGCGTACATTAATTCTCATCTTTATACATACACATATTATTATGGACATTATTTCATTATTATTATTACTATTCTTAAATTACTGTTGCCTCTATTGTTGTTGTTGTTGTTAGGGGACTGTGACGCCATCGTGTTCACTCATTGAATATATAAATATATATATATATTCATATACATGAATGCGTATGTGGTCGGACATCGGTTGTCGGTCGACCGACGTCTTGTATTAGCATTTTCAGTTTTTGAACTGACGTAGAGCTTGCGCGTTTGCCTTTGTTGGCGCAAAGCTTGGCTTTTCATTGAATTAAAATGCCATTAATAACGCCTCAATAGAAATTTTTCGTTGACTTTGATCCGTGCTTATCGGCGGGCAATACAAAGAAAACTCGAGGGGAAATTGATGACGAATTAAAGTTGCATTAATAATGCCATAATTTTAAACATCTAACAACGTTAGAATTGGTTTCTGAATTCAAATTCTGTTAGTAGCAACAATGTTGTTTAAATATTAAATTTATGTTAACATTTCATAAAGTTAACATTAAATTCGGTAACATAATGAATAAATAAATTTCTCTACATTCATTTCCATTATGTTAGGGTACATCACATTCTTAATATCATCAATGCCTTGTTAAAGTAGTTAACAGTTGCGAGAAGTTAACATAAATTTCCTTAACATAGTCAATATACCACTCTTAGTAACATAAATGTTATGCTTTGCAGTAAAAATTATACATTGTAGTCATTAGTTTTCTTCTCAACATCAGCTCAGCATATTAAAAGCGATAATGTTATGCTTTACATGTTTAAGTTTATAACCTTCATTTCCTTAACATAATGAACATAACATTCTTTTTAACATCAAGATTATGCTTCACATGTTAATCTTTGTAACAGTGCACCTTTAATGCGTTACATGTTAACAGAATGATCCTAAATTTTGTAGTAACATCAATGTTATGCTTTACAGTTTCCAGTTGGTAATAATGCAGCTCTGTTAAATAATAAATAAGCTAACATTACCAACTGTTAAGCATTTAATTAACTTAATTTCCCATTGAAATACATTTCCAAGTTTCCGTTTTCGGAAGTATCTTTTTAAGCATAAAACCCTGCCGATTATTTGGTCATAAATTACGAAATTATAGTTGAAGATTTTAGTGCATTTGAAATGCATTGATTACAAGCCGGCAGTTACGCATGAGCATTTATGTTTATACGGCTAATAAAGCCTGGAAATGTTAATTGTTGCGTAGTCACGCTTTTCCCACAATCAGATTTACATGAGCATTTCATTAACCTCTGTTTTCTGTTTTCCTTTTGCTTCAACTCTATGTAGTTTTGAGTATTTCTGCGCCAATGCGCGTCGTCGTTTCATTCGGTGAACTATCTGAACTTTCGTTAAGCGAAATAAATGAAAATCCAGCAAGCAGAGTTCTGTTTACCTTGGAAAGTCAACTCCTACGAATGTGTGTGTAATGAATGCATTTAAAATTAAAATTACGTGGAGCACAAAATGTGCGCAATTAAAATAAATATTTGTGCAAGAGATTGAAATTGTGCGAGGCACTCCCTGAACTCATCTCCACACTTCTCCCCTCTCTTCGCTCTACACAAGTTGTGTAACTCTGCTTAACTTTCGCCCGAAAACTTAGTGAAGGAAAACCAACAAAGCTGAAACGAGACATCGACAAAAACACAAAACATGAAAGAAGACTACGCTTCGGCTTATGTACTAAGTATCTCAGCTGCTATCTCTGATATTTTTTTGTATCTGTATCTGTAGCTGTTTGTCAGTCATCTGTCACTAATTGAGGGTTTCACAATTTATGTTATTGTTTGTCAACAGTTGCATTTTGCTGCTGCTGCTGCCGTCGTTGTTGCTCTTGTGTGCTTGGCTTTGCAGTTAATAATGGATTTGGGGCTGGGACTTTTGAGGAAGGCGTGGGAAAACACTAATAGAGTTGCTTATGTCAGTCATTAGTTGGTTGCCTGCTACGAAGGGTCTCTCTGTTTTTGGTCAGCAATCGTATCAATTCAGTTGCTGTTTATGCAACACATTTCCACCCACATAGATGCCATTGACCTTTTATAGGGTTCCGTTCGCTCGCAACTCGTTTAAATTTTTAAATTGTATCGTGCTCAGTTCCCATCCATCGCATTCTCTCTCGCCCACACACTCAATTGTCTGTCTGTCTGTCTGTCTGTCAGAGTCGAGGAGAATGCATGCACAATACAATCAGTGAGCCAAGCCCAAAGTGCAACTCTCGGATATCTACTGAAGTAGCGTTCGCATCCATCCATCTCAAAAGGAAGCTGTCTGAGGCTCTACTTAAACTTTAAGCATCAAAGCGTCGTCCATAGATTCCAACTGAAGTGAGCTGCATAATTGAATGCGTAGCCTTGCAAAAATAACAATTTTTCATTGTTATCTCAAAAGTATTGTTTGATATTCAAGCGTAATTAAATATAGCCTCAAGAATGAAATACACTTTATCAAATTAATTGATAACTGACATGTGTTTCGGTCGTTTTAAAAGATGTTGTATATTTTTGCTAGCTTTCAGTATAAATAGCCTTAAGAGCAATTTATACAATTCAAAGATACTTTGTGTACAAACGCAAACATTCGCTTTGGCAATGTATCTGACTAGTTGACTCGATTGAAAGCTGGTTTTTGTATTTCGAGCAAATGAAACGTACTTCAAGAGCGTGAAAAACTCGCAAAGATACATTTGGCAATGTATCTGAAGCTCGGATAAAGTGATTTAATTGCTTATATAGAGTTGTATCGAGACTTTTTTACGTGAATGTAAAGTGGAAATCTTGAGCCAACTAAATGTGATCGCATTTCGAGTAATTGTTGCTCACCTTGCATCCAATTGGAACTATGAACTGGTCAGAATGGATGGAAGCTGCAAATGCAGTTTTAGCTAAAATGCTAACTAGATAGCCAGCTATGCTATTCACATAGAATACATAACGATAAGATTGCCAGGTGCATCCATGACTTGCCACTTGACGTAATTGCGATATCAGTTAGCTGCTAAGCACCGTTTAGATACGCGAGAGAATAGAATTATAAAAAGCGCAGCTAACCAGCACTCAATTATGCTTGAGGAAGCGAAGAGAGAAGGAGTGAGAGAGAGAGAGAGATGCTGTCCCGTTAAGTGTAATGCTAATGCAGAGATTCATTTCAAGCATGGCAATTAGCACACAATGCAATGTGGCAGCATCTTCGATCAATGTGCAACGTCGAGCTATTCAAGCGCGGCCCTTGAAAAGTTATTCAACTTGATTTCAACCGACTACCAGTTCTCTCCAGTCCTCAGTCTGTACTCTCTAGTCTCTGTCTCTGTCTCGTGTCTCTAGTTGACCTTCATATTATACAACTAGAGACTCTGTTACGTAGAATTTCGTGTAGTCGCTCTGAAAAAATAAGTTTTGCGCTGTATCTCTAACTGCGTATCGCCGTCATGTATCTTTTGCGCCGATATCTTTTCGTTTCGACTTTTTGTGGTTTATCAACCGCAACAACTACAGCTACATCAGTGCTCGTAAAAAGATACAAAACAGTTACAACGAAACTTAACTTTAATCAAATCTTTCTTTCTCTCTCTCAAGATTGCCTTTTATAGCGTGTAAAATGATATTGCAACAATTGCAGCTACAGGGAACTTTAAGAATTTTGCAAAAAGTTTTTCTCCTGCAAATTTTGCTGGCAATTTTCACCTGGTGATAAAAGTTTCAAATTGCATTCGTATTCGTGTGTAGTGTATGCTGGCAATGAAAATGTCGAAACCAGATTTGTTGCATGCCACTTGCAACGTTTCTTGCCACGAGTTAAATGTATTCACATAGTTTTCCATTTTCGTTGTCGTCGTCGTCGTCGTTTCAGTCGATGGCGAAAGCCAATTGAAAGAGAATTGCGGATGCTGCAGTTGTTTCCCCTCTGTCTAGCTCTCTCTCTCTCTATGTATATCATTTCTCTCTTTTCTCTATCTCTAGCTGATTGGAAGCTTGCAACTGGCAACTGCAAGCTGAGGTTGCAAGCGACTTGGTGACTTCATATCCGTTGCTCTGCGATTGGAATTGTTGTGTAAATTTTGCTGTGTTTTGCCATTCATTTGTTCACTCACTCACTCATTCATTCAGTCATTCACTCAGTCAGTTGCTCAGTGAATTTGCATATTCGAAACTGTATCAGCTTCGCAGCTTTGCGTGTGACCTAACACAACACACGCAGCGTGAAAGTGTTGAAAAATATTTGTGCCGCTGGGTCGAATATTTCACATTGTTGATGTTGCTTATTATGTCTCTGTATTTGTGTGTGTGTGTGTGTGTGTGTATCTGTGTGATGTACAGTTATTCAATAATAAACAGAAATCAGCATTGGCAACAAAATACTGCAACATTGACTGGCAGTAGCCAAATGCTAATTAGCCCCGATTGCCACACTCCAAATGCATAACATCATCAGCTTTTAATAGCTAATGACTACTGTACAGTAAAGTCACGCTGGTGCTGAACTCCCTTTTTTACACACAACTCATAGGGTAGAAGGGTATTACAATATTGTGTCTAAGGGAAATGTATGTAAAAAGCAAACAATCTGGTATATTTTGTAATCTATGGTATATTTGGCATGTAGTAGTATATCGATATACCAATATAGACAATCTGGTTGACAATATGGTATATTTTAAATATAGTAGTATATCAAAATATAACAATGTAGACAATCCGGAATATTTTGTACTCTATGGTATATTTTAAATGTAGGATCAATATACCGAAAATAACATTTGATATTTTTGGTATATTCATTTACAGGCAATCTGGTATATTTTGTACTCTACAGAATATATTTAATGTATGAGTATATCAATATACCAAATGCATCATTTGACATATTTCAGTATTTTTCGGTATATTTTAAGAATAATACCCCACTGTTTTGCTTTTTTCAAAAATGTGTGCAGCAGTCTGATTAACAATCTGGTATATTTTGTACTCTAGTATATATTTAATGTATGAGTATATCAATATACCAAATGTAGCATTTGATATATTTCAATATTTTTGGGCATATTTTAAGAAAAATACCACACTCAAAGTCGAGCCGTCAATCTGGTTGACAATCTGGTATATTTTGTACTCTGTGGTATATTTTAAATGTAGCAGTATATCATTCTAAAGAATATTGTATTTGGCATATTTGAGTATTTTTTGTATGTTAATTTAGTATATTTGTTCAAAATGGTTAGCGGGTATCTCACAGTCGAGCACACTCTACTCCAGCTTTCTTGTTGTATTCCATTTTTGCAGTTTATGGCACACTTTATGCATCAACTTCACACTCCCCATTTATTTAAGCTGCTTTCCAGAATTGTTTCACATTTTCTGCCATTTATTTTTGTCTGTCTCCCTGTGTGCGACTGTGTGTGTGTGTGTGCGTGTTTGTCGACCACGCCCAGTTGTGCGCGCACTGGGCTGCGCATCGCATCCTCCAGCCATCTGGCTGTGGCTCTGGCCAGATACGCCTTTTAACGAATGCGAATTTATTAATTTAGATGAAGTTTATTTGTGCGCTGCACACACAAACGCACGCATATATATATATATATATATATATATATATATGTATCTGTCGGAGTCTGTTCTACCGAAGTCTGTTTATTCATTATCGCGAAGCGAGTTTCGATGCTCTCACAGGCGATTCTACGAGCACACTGCCCGCTCGATCCTTTTACTGTCTACGCCATAGCCATCGAACCACACACGGCGACAGCGTCTCGACGCTGTCGCCCCGCAATAACTGTACTTGGCAAAGCGACAAAATGCGGACAACCGACAAAGCGCAAATGAAGAATGATGCAATCTAACATGCACACTCTTAATTACGCATTGACAATGTGCCGAAACGCACAAGCAACTACGCATTGCCAAAATGCCAAAGTGCACCTTCAACTACGCAGCAATGTGCCGAGACGCACGCACAGCTGCGCAGTGACGTCAGTGTGTCGAATCTGCATTACTTACTCTCCGACACGGCCATTCTGACATATACACGTCCTCGTGTCTATAATAACTATCTCAATTTCAATCTCACTTTCCAATTTCAATTCCTCAGAATAACCCAGTCAAATAATCTCAAATCCATGTAGTCTTCCATAACATAACTTTACTTTAACATATCTCAGGTTATATTCTCTTATAACCCATTTCTTTAATTTCCATTCCATTTAAACATTTTCAAATTATACATTAATCAGTACAAAACATCAGTTCTTAATCCAAAGTACATACATAACCAGGCTTTTATTAGCCAACTTTTAAATACAAACAAATTAAATTGTCAATCGCCAAAAACATTGACTTCACTTCTCTTATTATGCTCGTCCATCGCCCAAAACTTGGCTTCACGAAATCCAACAACCACATTACTCGTCCATCGCCCAAAACTTGGCTTCACGAAATCCAACAACCACAATGCTCGTCCATCGCCCAAAACTTGGCTTCACGAAATCCAACAACCACAATGCTCGTCCATCGCCCAAAACTTGGCTTCACGAATTCATCAACCATATTTCTCTTACATCGCCCAACTCTTGGCTTCTCAAATTCATCAACCATATTTCTCGTCCATCGCCCAATACTTGGCTTCACGAATTCATCAACCATATTTCTCGTACATCGCCCAACTCTTGGCTTCTCAAATTCATCAACCATATTTCTCGTCCATCGCCCAATACTTGGCTTCACGAATTCATCAACCATATTTCTCGTACATCGCCCAACTCTTGGCTTCTCAAATTCATCAACCATATTTCTCGTCCATCGCCCAATACTTGGCTTCACGAAATCATCAACTACACTACTCGTACATCGCCCAATACTTGGCTTCACGAAATCATCAATCGCATTGCTAAAGCAACTCTCGTCCATCGCCAATCACATGACTTCACGAATTCTCTTTTGTTTCAACAGACTTTTCGAATAGATTTTTGCAATAGACTTTTCCAACAGACTTTTCTCTTTATGATTTACATCTAACTTTTCTGGGATTTGCACATCCGGTAGCTTTCGCAAACCTTCGTGTGGGTACTTGTAACGTCTATTGTTCTGTGTAGACTTTAAAATGTCCCAGTCTCCGTCCAATACCTCGACCATCAAAAAAAGGTTCTCTGAACTGTGGGTCTAATTTTGTTTGCTGTCTCTCACTGTTTTTAAGCAACACAAAGTCACCCACACAGAAGCAAATTATCTTAGCCTTACCCTTAGCAACTCTCTCTTCACACATCTAACGACCTCTTCCATGTTCCTAGGATCAACGACACTAGCAACTCTACCTTCTCCAACCTTGAATGCATCTCCTTCGGCTTCATCCGATAACCAATGCAATCTCAAGAAAAAAACATTTTGAATGTTAATTGAAATCTTTGCCTTCACTAGAACGTCCAAAACAAGTTAAAACCGCTCATACGCTTCCTCCTTCGACAAAAGACCTTGAGCACTGCCCTCAGTAATGATATTCAAACTCCTTCCTTTCCTATTCTCCTTCAATTTCCGAGTATTTAAGCTTCAATCCAATCAGAATCAGTAGATGGAACGGTCTCATTAATGTTCTCAGTTTTAGTTTCAACTATCGCAAGAAACATCTATTAACAACCCTTGATCCAATACTTCTCTGCCATCTACAATATTTTTCTTTCATACACTCGTCTGGTACAATATGGAACAAAACAACCAAAGAGTTACCATCAATCATGGCATTAATTCCGCTTGTGCGGTACTGTACGTATTGGCATTACCTATTCCCTTTCAAGGAATAACGCCGCTTACCAAAATACTTATTAGAAACGCTTTCTTCAATTAATGAGCACTCAGCTCCAAATGAAATGTAATTGGAAATCTCTCACCCGCATACTCGATTGAGGCTACACCATAGCTCACAGCTCCACTCTATCCTCCGATCGCACTCCCACCTCGTCTGGACAATCAGCCCAGCTCCCGACATCGGTAACAAGCCACATTTGCCCTTCTATGACGAGGCCGCTCCGAACGCCACACCCTTCCAATTGCCGGCACCTGGACACCCATTCCAGTTTTACAGTCGTGTCATCCATGACCAAGCCTTCCACACTGATAACATTTAATTTCCACACTTTTAGCACACTTGGCCTCTAGTTCCTCGTTTTTTTTTTATAAAACGACGTTCTCTTATCGCTTATCACTTGCAACTCCGCTTGCAATTCACGTCGATTGGTTACATGCGTTGTATGTACCATGCTGCAGACGCCGATCGAAATTAGCCATCTGTCCAAGAACCAACGCAATGGCAATTTGATCGAAATTTAAATTTCGCAGTTTTGTGCACAGTATTGTCACACAACAACTCACAACAACAGGCTAACTTTCACGACTTCACGACTAACTTGGACGACTTTTTAAAAATATTCACAAAGACTGCGGCTGGCGTCTCAGATGTCTCGTACCGCTGCTCAAACAATTGCCGGAACTGTTGCCAGGTTATAACAGGGTAACACATTTTGTAACCACTGGACCGCTAAACCTTCCAAAGCTTTTCTTAACACTATTGTAAGAACACAGTCACTTCATAATTTTTTTTTTTCGCAAACTTATTTTGACCGTAACAGACACTTATTTTGACCGTAACAGACCACTGCGTGGCACCCACACCAGCAATGTCTGGATTACATTTCGGCAAACAGATCTCACTATTCTACTACAACTCGCTCGCCGGAATCTTAATCAGAGCCAAAAAATTCAGATTTTTGTTGCTCTATTAACGCGAAGACATCCCTTGAAATACTTTGGTCAGGGCCGAATCCCACTTCTGATGTCGGAGTCTGTTCTACCGAAGTCTGTTTATTCATTATCGCGAAGCGAGTTTCGATGCTCTCACAGGCGATTCTACGAGCACACTGCCCGCTCGATCCTTTTACTGTCTACGCCATAGCCATCGAACCACACACGGCGACAGCGTCTCGACGCTGTCGCCCCGCAATAACTGTACTTGGCAAAGCGACAAAATGCGGACAACCGACAAAGCGCAAATGAAGAATGATGCAATCTAACATGCACACTCTTAATTACGCATTGACAATGTGCCGAAACGCACAAGCAACTACGCATTGCCAAAATGCCAAAGTGCACCTTCAACTACGCAGCAATGTGCCGAGACGCACGCACAGCTGCGCAGTGACGTCAGTGTGTCGAATCTGCATTACTTACTCTCCGACATATCTGTATCTGTATCTGCAACTGTAGTCATAGCTGTATCTATGTATCTGCTGCATGGGCGTGTGGCTGCTGCTGCGTGTAGCTTTCAATTATTTAAATTAATCGCATGCATATGACGACCATCTGCAATTGTTTTGCTTTTCATCTTTTATTTTTTTCTGTTTTGTTGTTGTTGTTGTGGTTTGTTACCCTCACTCACTCACTTACTCACTCAGTGACTGACAGTTGTAAATTGTTAAACATACTCGTTTATGGTTTTGTTGTAGACGTAAATTAAATATTTAACAGCCAAGTCCCAACTGCGCGTTTTTGTCAGATTTTTGCCAACGAGTCTCTCTCTTCCAAATAGAACTCCATAAAACGTTGTTAACAACGTTCTGTTAGCGTCACTTTGGCATGCTTTAGAATTGTGCAATTAATATTTAATTACAGTTGACTGCGTTGGGCATAAACGAAGCATTTAAAAATGCAAAGCTCTTGGCTTAAATTTCATATGTCGCAACATGCACAAATGTTAAGCAAAATCTTTTAATAAGTTGATATTGTTTTTGTTAGGGGTTTAATTTATTATCAATTTAAAGAGTCTGCTTTTAAATTCTTTTGACAAAAAGACAAATATTGCAAAAAAATTGAAATCAATTCTTAAAAAGGATTAAAAGAATGCTTTACCTTGTTGTTTAAAATACTATCAGCTTTTAATTTATCTGGCGAATATTGCTGTTAAAAGCTTTATTAAACTACTTTGCAAATTTGATATATTTGAATTTTTAGTAATAAATTGACATCTTTTATGCTAGAAGCGTAATTTGTTATCAATTTAAAAAGTCACCTTCGAACTTAATTTAGCAAAAATACGTATTGCAACAAATTGATTTTATTACTCAAAAAGTATTAAAAGAATGCTTTATCATGTTCTTAAAACTATTATCAGCTAATTGTTCTATTAAGTTTGCTTTGAAAATATTGCTGATAAAAGATTCAATTTAGCAAATTTGATGACAGTTTGGAATTTAGTTAGTAGCAAGTTGATCAATCATTTAAAAAGTTTGCTTTTAACTTCATTTGATAACAAATTGTCTGGAGTTCTTAAAAAGAATTAACAGAATGCAATAGAAAGATTATAAGCAAAAGTTCTATTAATTTTTCTGACTTATTTTCATAGCTACATTTAAGAGTTTTAAGAATTTGATGACAGTTTTAAAATTAGTTCACAATAAGAATACAAAAAATCCTACTCTTGAGAATATTCATCAGTTAATATTCTATTAATTTTTCTGCAGTTCATAACTTATTAACTTTTACAACCTTACCTTAACAGTTTTGCTAATTTTGGCGACCTTTAAGTTGCATTTACTCTGGTTAAATGATGGAATAAATAGTTAATTATGGGTGGCGTCGTTGGCTATATTGGTTAACTACCTAAGAGTTCCCTTTTTATGTGGCATTAACATGTTTTTGCAATGCATAATAAAGTAGTTAATAGTCGGTCTAAGTCTGCAAGCATAACATAAAACTTCTAAGTTTAGTTACAAAGAGTAGCGTTGATAATGGTGCTCAGTTAACGTCAACGATGTTTAAGTTTTGAAGACGTTGTTTGCATTGAAAAGGCCAAATAAACAAATTCCATTGGAGGCGCAGGCATTTGTTAAGTATTTAAGAACAATCAAAAGCAATTTAGCATTCAACTGTTGCCTCTGCCACTTGCGGCCATAAAAGGCGCAAACAGTGGAAGCAACAGCAACTGCTGCTGTTGTTGCTACTGCTGATGACGATGACGATGACTACAACAACTACAACTACAACTACAACTACAGCTGATGATGATAATGACAAACCAAAAGTGCAGCCCACGCTGTGTGGGATTTGAAATGGCAAGAGTTGTAGAGTATATATAAACTGGAGGAGTGTAAGTGAATGATGCTGATGTGAGTGACCAATTAGAGTCATCAGAAATGAGATGGGAGTAGAGTAGAAGTAGAAGTACAAGTAGAAGAAGTAGTAGAGAACTCAGAGCTTGTCCCAGTTAATGGCATAAATTTCATAAAGTGGGCGAACAAACTCTTGTTGTTGCTGTTGTTGTTGTGAGGGGGGAAATGTGAAATAAGCAGAAGAAGAAAAGTCTGAAACCCTAGAAGAACTTGTGCTAGATAAATATGAGAGCATGCATATGCATATAACCATGATGAAGATGATGATGATGGAGACGATGGAGACGATGGAGATGGAGCACCACCAACATATGCATGCATGTGGGAAGTGTTTTGTGGGGGGAGGGGAGTGGAAGCATTTGTAACTTATTATGAGTGAGTGCATCATCGTCGTGGACAGATCCACGCCAGCTGCAGCAAAAGTTTCAACTCCAAGTTATGTAGAACATGAAATAATAATATCATATGTGATGGAGACGACTCTTGCAACAGCGTGGGGCATCTGCAAATGCTGCCGAGCATAAAATTATTGTACTGCCTACTAATCATCATTAGTTGCATTATCATTCATATTATGTTGAGTATTATCATCGTCGTCATCATCAGCTTTCGGCAGCGTCAGCAGCGGCTCGAAGAATTTTCTAATTTATTGCACCGTGGAGTTTTTGTTCTGCATCAACTTTTTATTGTTGTCGTTTGCAGTTGTTGTTGTTGGCATGGCAAAAGAAAATTTCAGAAAATTAGTGCAGCATCTGCAGAGTTGCTGTCGCTCTCCCTCGCCTCGATTTCAAATGGTTTCTAATGTCTTTGAATACCCTACAGAAATTTTAGCGAGGCAACGATGTGAAAGAAGTTGAAAGTATTTCAGTATTTTTTTTGGCATTTTAGTATTTTTACAACTTTAGTATTTTTTTTTAGTTTTTAGTCTTTTTGTAATACTTTAGTATTTTTTAGTTCTTTAGTATTTTTGTAATACCTTAGTATTTTGAATACTTCAAAAGTTTAAAGTGTTTCAGTATTTTGTTGGTATTTTAGTATTTTTATAACTTAAGTATTTTTTTAGCTATTTAGTCTTTTTGTAATACTTTAGTATTATGAATACTTCAGTATTGGATTATTGTTTTAGTATTTTTTAATATTTCAGTATTTTTAATTTTAAATATTTTTTTAATACTTTAGTATTTTTTAATACTCTAGTAATTTTAATACTTTGGTATTTTTTAATACTTTAGTATTTTATTTTTAATTTACAAATATTCAGAAAAAAAGTATTAAGATGCTTGTGGAACAAATTAAATTTGATTCAAGCTGCACAATTTTCCACAGGGTACTTCAAAGTCGTTAGATAAAATAGCTCTAATTTTGATTTGTATGGCAAACCACTCGAAGAACTATGCTGAGAATGCGGCCGTTGTTCTGGCCTTGCCCCAATGCTTGCTGCTTGCCTCTTGCTGTTGGCTGTTGGTGGCTGCATCTCATCGTCTCTCACGTCTTGTCTTGGCACTCACGTTGTTTGCTGTGCTCGCTCGTTGCTCGTTGCTGTGTTCGGCACTCTCATAACGCTCAGTGATTAGTGATTATGCAGCTGCAGCTGCAATTGCAAATTTACAGTTCATTAGTTGCATACAAATTAATTTTCGCAGTCGAAGACGAAAACGAAGTTTGCCGGCTCAAGCAAAATGCAATTTGCTTTTTACGTTTTACGTTTTTTCGCATTTTGCGTTCTGTTTGCTGTTTGCTTTGCCGAGAGCGAGTTCGTTGGCACTTGGCAAGAAAATTCAGGCAAGCTGAGAACAGTGAACAACGAACAGCTTGTGGGTGCATGCTTTTGTCAGCCACTGTGCTCGTGTTTGCACTCACTGTGTGTATGCTTGTGTGCTGATAACATGACTTGCTGCCGTTGTTGCCGCCAGTGCGGTTTCCGTTGGTGCTGCTGATTGCGTAGTTTGACAGCAAGCCGAGAACATTAGATGACAGCATGCAATACCCTCTGGGCAGGTGAAGTAGGCCTTGGGGTATGACTTGGTAAAGTTGTTCATAGAGTGAACTGAGAATGCAGTGGGTGATGACAGCAAAATAACGTTGTAGAAGAATTGACTTATTCCCCGTCTTACTTCTTTAAATATATTACACTATAAAAAATACTATTTTCATGCTATGGGAATATTATAAAGTATACTATAGCCAAGCTATTAAAATACTATAAAATATACTATATTCAAGCTATAAACATGTTTAATGTGAGTTGGCTAACTTCGCTCTCATAAGAAAGTTAATAAAGCAACTGACAGTCTGGTATATTTGTACATTATGGTATATTCATAATGTAATAGTATGTCAATATATCGCGTAATATGGTTGTTGGTATATTTTTGCATATTTTAACGATAATACAGCACTGCTTTTCTTTTGAAAATGGGTTGAGAATAAATTTCTTAGCCACTTTACAAATATTACTTGTTTCTTAAAAGTGAAAACGAAAATTTAAATTCACATTTAACACAAAGAATAGAGCCATAACAGCTATTGAGCTTATTGAGTTCTCAATTTACAAATTGATATTCTTTTATAAGATAGTTTTCATAAAAAAAAGAAATGCTATGTTTTAAATCTTAAACTTAGTCAATTTACAACTATTGAGCTTATTGAGTTTTAACTTTAAAAAGAATGTATTTCTCTCATAAAAGAGTTTTACATAGAGTTCATAGTCAAAAAGTATTTCAAGGCTGTAAATCATAAAATCGAAATTACGATTTTAATTTAGAAAACATTCTAAATAAGGAAACTTTGCCTACTCAATGTACAATATTTTGTATTCTTTCATAAGAAAGTTCACACAACCCAGTGCACTATATATTTACAATTGTTTCAGTACAGGGTATTAGTTTAATAGCTCTCACGCTCTCTTATACATTTTGCTGTTCATAGAGACTCCGCACAAAGCTTAAGCATGACAAACAGCACAGATAACGAACACTTCTCAACCTCTACTCCCCAAAAAAATATAAGAAAAATATCACACAATTCGCAGTTGCACAGCTGTGAGCTGCTGAGCTCTGTGTGCCACCGAAAGTTGCGCAAAATCGCAGCTGTAGCCAAGTGCTGGGAACAAAGAGCTGGTGTATGAAGCCGCAGCAGCAGCAGTTGCAGTAGATAATAAAGGTGTGGCACACCTGGGCAGCACGAAACAACCGAAAGACCGACTGACAACAAAACCGAAACACTGCAAATAATTTAATTGAGGCTGCAGAAGATAAGACGGCAACTGATAGAGAGAAAGACAGAGAGAGACAGATAGAGAGAGAGCGGACACGATGAACTGCGCGATTTTCTAAACTTTATTGTGCGCCTTTCCAAAAATTAATAGATTTTTCACTGGGCTTTCTCTCTCTCCTATCAATGCGATACAATATGCTCGTAAATTATAATTAGATTTGGGTAAAGTTTTGGGCATTGTTGTCTACCATTTTGAGTTGAGTGTGTGTCGCCTTCTCGCCTGGTGCCACTTCCTGTTGCAGCTGCACACAGTTTGGCCATTTATTATGAAGCTCCCCTTTTTCTCTGGCACTTTTTTTTTTTGGCAGGCTGCCCAATGCCGCCGTGTGGCACGTCCAGACATAAAATTACAGGCATCGGTGCGCTCTGGTGATTCCATTCTCTCCCCCTCCCCCTTTGAACTCAACATAATATAATAGCATCCACGTAGGGAATATACAAAAGTGAAGGGTTTTATCTGTGGGCGCCCAGACAGGGACAAGCTTGTTATTGTTTGGCTTTTTATGCAAACCTCAAGAACTGCCTGCAACTTATCTCTCTGTCTTGTTCTCTTGTAAATATTTTATATATTTTCATATATATTTCTAGTCGTTCTTTGTACGCCAATTTACAGCCAGCTTTGTTATGTGTCTACACGCTTCCTCCTCCTTCTCTTAGTTCCTCAGCTGAAAAAGCTACAGGAAGTTCCCATCTTTGTGTCTGTGTCGCAACCCAAAAGCTAGACTCTTGTTGGGGTCGCTGCTTCATTTGCATAAGCACAAAACAACAAAAAAAAGAATATAACTTTTGATGAAATATTTATTTAATAAATGTTGATTTTGTTCTTGTTAGAAGCGAGCACACTTAAAATTCCCCCAACAGCGCTTTTTTCTAGGAAGTTTTTTTTCGGCAAAAAACTTTCAAGTTGTCTTTGCCACAAAAGTTTCCTCATACGCTGCGGCAAATTGTGTTAAATATAGCGTATACTATACAGTACTTGGTACAATCTAACGGAAATTGAAATACAGTTTACAAAAAGACAAGAAAAGAAAAGAAAGGGGGGAAAGAAAGAAAGATGCTGCCGCTAGCCATTCGGAACTAAACTAAAAGTCCAATCAACAGTTGTGTGTATGTCTCGGTAGGAACTCGGAAACCTGCCAAATCATTGAGGTAACTAAACTGAAACTCAACTTGCCTTGATAAATAAAAACCGAACAATGGAGCAAAAAGCGACACGAGCATGACTTGAATAACTAAACAGAAGGAAACAACGCGCTGGACAGTTGCGAGTTGAGTTGAGTTGATTCTCTGCTGTCAGTTGATGGACAACTGAAAAACGTAGAACGGGAAGCTTCCATATGCGACAAGATAATACAAGTTGAATCTTGACTACAGACAGTGGCTACAATAAGTCGACTGACACACAGGAAGTCCATACAACATAATCATGTTGTAATAATACTCATTTGCTTGGCTGCTTTAGTTCGTGGTCTTGGGGTCTAGGTTTCGGTTTGCCTCCAGCTTAGTTGGGGTATTTAGAAGGAGTTAATGTAGAGTAGAGCAACATTTTGGGGGTGGAGGAGGCGGCATTCTCAGCTACGACTTCCGTTTGCAAACGAACAAATTAATTCTTGCAATTTTCGCATAGGGATACGCTTCGGTTGTATTCCTCCTCCGCTCGAGATTTTCAGATTTCAAGTTTGTTCTTTCTTTCCTCAACGTGCAGCGTGTGGCATTTTTATTTATACTACATTTTTGGGGTGCCGCGCAACGATGCATGCAACCAACCATCACTGTTGCTGTTGCTGTTGCAGTGTTGTAAGGTCAACTCACAGGCTGCCGCCGTCGTTCTGTCTGTCCGTGTCTTTCCGTCTGCTTTGTTGGCCCTGTCCATCAGGCTGCTGGCCTGGCCCAAACGAATTTTCGTTTTTGTTGGCAGCCAAGTTGAGGGAAAAAACTTGTTTTTGCTTTTTATGCCGATGTCGCTGTCGCTGTAGTTGTTTTTTCGGCTTTTTGGCTGGCTTTTGATTGATTGCTGGCTACGCCTGACAAGCTACATGTTTAGATTTCCATTTAGGAATGTCCCAGGCTCTCAGCCGTGAGTCAACTTTTCTTCTTTCTTTTTTTTCGTTGTTCGAACATTTTGTCAATGTTTTGAACAGAGTTCGCTGACTCTCGAAACTCAAAGTTAACATAAATTTTGGCAACAATGTTGAGAGAGATCTAGATAGATTCCGTACAGCAGCTAATTAGAATTTAATTGATTTCGTTATTGAACTTTGCTGACATTTCATTTGGCTCAAGTTCATCGGTATTCAGTCGAAAGAGAAATCTCTATTTCGTATACAGTATATATTCAAATTGTTTATTTTTTTGTTTAGTGGCGCGTACATCTTTTAAATGTGTTTTTTGTTGTTGTTGTCGTCGCACTTGTTGCTCAATTGTCGGACGACGACGACAATTTGAAATGGCCTTGGGTTAGGTTAGTCAACAGCTCCACGCTCGACCAAGACGACTTAATGAACATGTTGTAATTACTAGACAATGCCAGGGAAATAGACGAGACGAGACGCAACGCTAAAGATTGTGTTGCCAAATCCGAACAAGCAAAATTACAATCAACTGAGGTTTAGAACAATTTAAAAGTACAAGTAAAAATTCAACTGAATTTTCGACTTGATAAGAATTGAAAGAAGCAGAAAAAACACTTGAATTTCTCAAAGGCACTTGTAGAGCTGCAACTAAACAGCAATATACCAATTAAAGCATTTGGTATATTTGTGTATCGTTTAGTATATTGATTTGTTATATTTTAAAAATAATACCGCACTGCAAAATATAACATTTGGTATATTTAGTATTTTTCAGTGTGGATATACTAAATATAACCTTTGGTATATTTCAGTATTTTTTCGGTATTAGTACTTTTCCACAGTCGAGCAACCAAATGTTTTGAATGTACTATTATATTGATATACCATTTATAGTCTTTGGTATATTGCAGTATTTTTTCGGTATACTTAAAGAATAATACCGCAACGCTAAAGATTGTGTTGCCAAATCCGAACAAACAAAATTACAATCAACTGAGGTTTAGAACAATTTAAAAGTACAAGTATAAATTCAGTTGAATTTTCGACTTGATAAGAAGTGAAAGAAGCAGAAAAAACACTTGAATTTCTCAAAGGCACTTGTAGAGCTGCAACTAAACAGCAATTTGACCCTGCACAGGACACGCTTATCCAGCGAAATACGAGCCGAAAGATACAAGAGACGAGTCTCGAAGGTTTGAGAGACTCTCTGCGGATATCACAAGCAATAATTGTTTCTGCCCCCCGAGATCGTGTTACACTCGAAGAAGAAGAGTCATAAAACGCATATGTAAACATATGCTAAGTATAAGTTGAATTTGATTTAAGTTGAACTCTTCCCACGCCCATTTTCAGAGCGTCTGTCAAGTGCCAACTCACTGTTAGTCAGAAAGTAACGAAAAGTCATTACCAGATGCAGATAAGAAAGGCTTTGCCACCGAAATGCGATTAGAAGTTATCAACGAAAGCGGCTCGAGTGCATGGTATAATAATAATATTAAAGAGCAAACAACACGGTTAAAGGAAATTCTTGTGTGTTTGTGTGTGTGTGTGTGTGTGTGTGTGTGTGTGTGTGTGTGTGTGGGTGTGTGTGTGTGTGTGTGTGTGTGTGTGTGTGTGTGTGACTCAATAGTTTGCCCTATTAAATAATGTCTAGGAATTTCCCGATTGCGCGCCTGAGTTATGGATGTGGAAATCAGAATGGAATGTGCCAACTTACATAAATTTTAATTATGATCGCATAAAAACCAAAAAAACACAGAAGTGGAAACTTGCTGTCGATTGTAATCGTTCATCGGCCCAAAAAAAGAAATGGAAATAAAACAAATAAAATCAAGCGGAATGTTGGCGTGCCAAAGTCAAGGAGTGGCAACCAGAAATACAAACTTTTCGCACGTGGTGGCGATTTATATGGTCAGTTCTTTGGCTGACTGACGAACTGAATGACTTACGAACTGACTGACGCACACACTCATTCACTCACTCTTGTCTGGTGATGAGCTTTGCCTGGGGTCAACAGTTTTTCATAGTTGCTGCAACTATTTTCAAGGCCCTCTGAACACCCGCAATGCCGCAAGCAAAGCATGCCATGTGCTTGTTATTTTGGGAAATGAAAAATTTTGCACTTAAATTAATTGAAGGCAGCTGCTTTGACCCCGCTGGAATGCTGCCTGCCAGCCCATCTTGTTGTTGTTGTCGTTTGAGTCAAACAAACAAACAAACCGCCTCCCAGTTGGGTCTCGATGTTAATTCCGTTTTTGATGTGCTATTTTTAACGAGAGAGGAGCCTTTTACTTTTTTTTTTGTGTTTTTGTGTGTGTTGTGTTTGTTTTTTATGATAATAGCGTCGTTGCGTTTATCTATGGGTTGGCAACCCGAAACAACAGCAAAAACAACAAGTCAAAAAGCTGCATCATGAGTGTGCTCGACTTTCGGTTACCCGCATGCTGATTATTGATTTGAATTAAACACAATCCCTTTCAACAAAGTTGCAAACTGATTATTGATTTGAATGAAAGACAATTGTGTAATTTTTGCTTAATAGTATATTCATATCATTTGTTGACTTTTTCAATTCCGAAAAAGTAAAAGTTAGTACTAAAATTGAACACATGGTATCTTTTTTATACTAAAATGTATGTTTTTTGTGAACTTTACTAAATATGTCGCTTTATAATCAACACTAAAGAATAGTCAATTGCGAAATACTAAAAGTTTGTAATCTAATTTAACACTTGGTATTTTTTGATACTAAAATATATTTGATTTTAAACTTTTCTGAATATGTCGCTCTGTAATCATCACGAAAGCATAGATTAGACTCGACAATTTTGTACCCAAACTCAAGTATTATATTTTGTCACTTTTATCCTCAAACAGTTCATTTAACAACTTAATACTGAATACTTAATCAAGTTAAAAATAGTTGATTTTTGTAAAGATATTTTTACTGCGAAGCGTTTTTAGTTTCTCACATTGCAGAACCAGAAACAAAAATTCCTTCTTCACCCATTCAATGATTATACCCGCTTACGTACTTGACTCCCGGGTATCACAAGCAACAACTACAATTTTGCCTTCTTTGATTAGGTCATTGAGTGCGGCAAACACACACACACAGAAAGTATAATACATATGTCTAATATAGTTAGAGGGATTGGACTTGGACTCGGCGCATTATTTAATTAGCCATGCCATGTGTGCCGTACGTTTAATTACTAATCTGATTAGTGCCAACACCAGCAATTGCTGTTGTAGTCTCATCTGCTTATACATTTAATAAGTGCGCTTGACGTGCGACTGATCCAATCAACATCATCGACATCATTATGCCAAAGTTAATCTGTTTACGCTGCTTTCTTCTTTCTTTCTTTCTTCCTGCTCATCAATCGATTAATATCGCATTAGTGTACGATTTGTGCAAAACTTTTCAATTTCAAATTGATTTTACTGACACTTTGAGACTAGAATTTGATGTCTAGCAAATGTTTTTGTTTTGCATTTTGTTTTGGCCAAACACACACACAGAAAACAAAAGGCAAATTTGTGGTGCTAATCAAAACAGAAAACAAGTTGAGATATTTTAATCGACTTTGTCGTTTGGAGTGTTGTACAGACTTTGAACCGGTTTACAGCCTTTCACTTTGGTATCTCTTGACCTTCAGAAATTAAAGCCAAGTTGATTGACTTGGCGGCAGATGAAATGCGCTATTTTTTGTTGCCTTTTGATTTGGCAAACAAACTTTCTGCGAGACACATGTGTCATAGTTAAATGCGGCATCTTAGTAAGTGGATGTTCTGTTCATTAATAAGAGAAATTCTGAGTCATGCGATTTGTGCAGAAATTAAATGCATTCGAGGTATAGGAGGGTGTGATTTGAGAGTGTTAAAAGAGATAAATAGATAAGATATGTTGAATGCATTTTTGTACTGATATACCAATTATAGCATTTGGTTTATTTGTGTATCTTTTAGTATATTGATTTGGTATATTTTAAAAATAATACTGTACTGCTTTGCTTTGTTGAAAATGGATTGCGGGTATCCCTCACACGCAACAAAAAATAGCATTTGGTATATTTAGTATTTTTCAGTGTTGATATATTAAATATATCCTTTAGTATTTTTTTAGTATTAAAATTTTTCCAGTTGAGCAACTAAATGTTTTGAATGTACTATTATATTGATCTAACATATATTTAGTATTTTTCAGTGTTGATATACTAAATGTATCCTTTGGAATATTACAGTATTTTTCCGGTATATTTAAAGAATAATACCGCACTGCGTTGCTTTGCTCAAGAACACTAGACTACAGCTTTCTTACTTGTTAATTTACAAACAATTTACAAGTTATGCAAGAAGTAAAGCAGTTTACTCTAACTTATGTTAGTTAACTAAATTTGTATGCCGGGTATCCTACAGTCAAGCACACTCAACTGCAGTTGGCGTATTTGTTTTATTTTTATTTAATTACTCGCTGCACTTTACTTGAGTATGGCGAATTAAGTTCTCTTTGGGTTTTATAGAGTATGCCGTAAACAATGTCACTTGTTGGCTCAACAACAACAATACGCCTACTTTTTAGAGGACTGGGAAAGGGAATGGGAAAAGGGAGGGTAGATAGAGGGGGAAGCTATTTGGCACATGCAGATTGTGCTTAGATTGAGGCTGTGCGATTGCAAGTGAATGAATGTCAGGGGTTGGTTGTAAACACGAAGAAGAAGCAGAAGGGGACCATAATTGGGGTCAGCCCAGCAGCTCATAAAAAACGCCAAGAGAAAAACGGGCACAAGGTGCAACTCATGTTAACTCAAAGCAGGAGAGGAGAGGGGCAATGGGGGAGGGGGTGGTGTGGCTGCAGCTGTCTGAGTGGACCAAACTGAGAGAATGTTTGTGCATTTAATAGACAATTTTTACGACTGCAGCTAAACGCAAGTTGTCGACTTTCTCACGTCCGTCATACAAATTGTTTATTTATTTTACACTTTCGACGCTGCTGTTGTTCGGTTGACACAAATCGATAGTTAAAAGTGGACAGTGACCAAACGAAACAAATACAAAAACAAATAAAGAAGAATTGGGTCAAGGCCGTGGCTAGGTGCACGAATACCCCAAAGCCCCAAAAATCGAAGACCCCAACGAAAATGGAACAGTGCATTGGCCCTGCGCCTTGAACATGTTTGATCATTGAAGCAGTTGTTTTTGTTGACAGTTCGATTTGCTGAACGAGAGAATTCTGCATAAAACGATGACGAATTCGCACGAGTGTTTTGCGTTAGCTCATTAGGCAGGTCAATAAGCAGGCTAAGGTACAGTGAATAAGCAATGTGATGAATTAGAGGCGATTACTTAAAAAAATTAGATCTAGTCAGTTTTGAGCTTGTCTATCAATAGTAGAGTATAAATTTGAGGAATTATTATTATCTTGTCAAAAAAAATAGATACTATAAAATAAAAATAAAGAAAAACATTAGATACCAACCAAAATAAAATACCAAAATCATTACATACGAAATAATTTTAATACCAATCTCAGATACCAAAATGGAAATGCCAAAATCATAATATACCAAATTATAAAAACACCAAAACCAATACAGAACAACAAATTGAAAATATTTATATAATTAAATACCAAATACTGAAAATACCAAAATCATTATATACCAAAAAATTGAAATACCAAAATCATAAGATACAAAAAAATTTGGATACTAAAATCATTCGATATAAAAATACCAAATAATTGAAATACCATAATTATTAAATGCCAAAAATATAAAATACCAAAATCATTTAAAACAGCTTTACCAAGCTATAGTTTGGATTTGTAGCCAGCCGAAAAATCGAAGCAATTCTAAGTAGAGTAAATAAGCTTCTCAATCAATGGATTGTAAAACACAAAAGACCAAAATCATTAATCGGAATTTTACTTATATATTCTCTTTTGATTCAAAGTAAGAAAGAGCAATATCTAATGACTAATAAATCTTATCAATAAGATTGTGTGTACAAAAATTCCAGTTTCGATATGTTCTAAGTAAGAGTAAATTCCAATAAATTCTCTATTAAGTACTTAAAGGATCTTTGTTCTAAATGAATAGCGAATTTTAAAACAAAGTTATTTGATTACACTTAATTTAAATGTAATTTCAGTATGCTAAAGAAAGCTCTAATCAATACTAGTATCTTTATCATATTACAATAAATCAATCATTTAACTGAATTTTATTTAGTCGCAATTTTGATTTGTTGCAAGAAAGCAAAAAGATGATTTATCGATCAAGTAATTTATCTTATCGCTGTTACCAAATTTTGGCAACTCAATCTAGCGTGTAGTTGTGAATATAAAAATACAAAAATAATTTTGTTGACTAAATGTGACTTAATGGCATTTTTAAGTTGTTAAAAGTTTAATGTACTACTTTCGACTGACTTTGCACTAGTTTTATTATCAATATGATCGCTCCACAAACCTTGTATTGGTTTTGCTAGTGATTTTATAGTGATAATTTTGAATCGTTTGTTTTTTTTTTAGGCAGCGTTAATTGTGCACAACGACGAATGTCGAAGATTGTTCTAGTAGAGCAGTTCGCTATAAAACACGCGCACTGTATCTGTATCTATATGATATTGTACATATTTGTTTATGCGGAGACTATGTACAATGTATTATACATACATATTAATATGTCTCACATACAAATAAACAAACACACAGACATTGGACTATGTCTTAATATCTTTTCAGGGCCACTTGACCGTCTAAATTTCATGCGAACAAGATTTATTTATATAAATTTGCCGTCATTGATTTGCATTTGGTCATGTGCCAGAGATTTTTGCGCTCATAAAAATAAATAAATAAATAGGAAAGCACAAGAAAATATGTGTGTATAAGAGAATCGCGAGCCGGGGAAACCAAACAAAGCTGCCTCCTAACAGTTAATGTCGCCTCTAGATTGAGGAGGACAATAGCACAATTCTCATACACAAAGAGCCTAATTTTTATCGAGAGAGGGGAAAATGTGCGCAGTTTCTACAGTTTTTTTTTTTCAAGGCCGAGTCGAGCGAGTTATCAGCCAGTTTTTATGGGGCACAGGCGCCACAGGGCAAAGCAACCCTCTAATGAGGGGCTCCTAACTGCTCTCATTATGGAAATTCAAGACAAACAAGTCATGACTCAGGGGTAGCAAAAACACAGAAAGGGGGAAGCCAAGCTGAAAACAGCTCAATTTCAAGTTGTTTTCTTACCTCAATATTGTGTGTGTGCCCACAATTGATTATAAATTACTAATTGACACCAATTTCTCTCTCGCTTACAGTGAACCTGAGCCGAAATGGGCCTCCGTCTACGACTCAGCGTCGAGTGATGAATGTGACTCAAATGTAGAGCAAGAGCATTCATTCAAATTCAACTATTCAAAATGAGTCAACTGCAAGAGCGAAAACAACAGCAGCAGCTGGAAGGAATCACTGCACTTGTAACAAAGGTCTAAAGCAACAAAAAAACAGTAGGAAAGAAAGAAAGAAGAAAAGACTCTTGCCATCCAGAAGACTATCTCTATCTCACTCAATCACTCTACTATACAAACTCAACTCTAAACACTTTCGAACGCAATCAAAATGAACTCCGTCATCTCAGCATTTAAAACCAAAAAGAACAGCAACTCAACGGGCGCCATGACAACGGCCACCGCCACCGCCACAGCAGTTGCCACCAGCGAAGAGCTGAAGCAGAAACAGAATGGAGGTGGAGGCAGCATCGTTGGCCTGAGCATAGCCAGCGTTGGCGGCGTCACACGGAAGAAACCCGTCGCCCAGGACAATGGCTATCAATATCTGCGGCAGATCCGTGAAATCGAGACAGCCAACAAGCTGCTCTCGCCTGTGGCTCTGGCTGTGACCGCCGATGATCTGCACACTGGCAGCGAACTGCTCAACTTCCGTCCCGCCGCCGTGGATGCTCTCGATGGCGGTGCCGATGTCGTGGATCATTGTGCGCCCGCCATGGTGCGTTTGTCCTGCTCGGATGCTCATTCCGATTACAACATGAATGGCAAGACGATCAGCAGCAGCAGTTTAAGCTCGATCAATGGTAAACTCATCGAGAATGGCAATGGAAATTTGGATAGCTGTGGCTTGACCTGCGATGATGATGACAACTCGGAGCATTCGACGGCCGCTTGCAACAGCACGAGCAGCTCCAGCGAACACAGCAACAGCACCGTGGTGCACAGTCCCACAGTGGTTGCTGCCCCCGCCACAACAGCTACAGCAACATCAACAGCACAACCCAGTTCCAGCTCCAGTTGCAGTCTCAGTCCCAGTCCCAGTTCTGGTGCCGAGCAACCGCTCGCTGTTGTTTGTCCGGAGAATGGCGGCGGTCAGACGCCGCCGCTTGCCTCGCCCGTTTTGAGTCAAGGACATCATGAGGATTATGTGCCAGCGTTTCTCAAAGCGCCGCCCGTCACGTTGCCCCTTAGCAGCAGCAGCAGCTGCTGTAGCAGCATCAGCAACAACACAACTTCCAACACGCCCGCCATCAGCTCTGCGGCCAGCACTCCGAAGCACACGCGTTACTCCAAGCCCCGCCTAAGTCTGAGTCGTGGTTTCAATCACTCCATGCCCTCGGTGCACGGTCGTCCCAATCTGAGTGTGGCGCCACCAAATGGTGCAGCACAGACGAACGGACAGGCGAACGGACAGCCGCCCAAGCGCATCTCCACGCATCAAAGGAACTTGAGTTTGGATTTCAGGTGAGTCGAAATTACGTTCAATTTGAATATTTAAAAGTTGAGGAACTAAGGAATTACGTAAATGAATTTTAATATCTAACAGTCGAGCAACTGCTGTTAAGTTTAACATACAAAAAAGTAACAGCGCTGTAAAGTTTATTCACATAGAAGCAAAGCTTAACAATTCAACATTATTTTAACAGTGCTCAGCTAATTACAAGAATAACAGTTCTGTAAAGTTTACATAGCAGCAAAATTTAAACTTAACAGCTGCTCAGTTCTACATAGGAGAAATTAACAGCTTCGTAAAGCTAAATACAATATTCAAATTAACATTATTTTAACAGCTGATCAGCTTTTCATTGTAAGTGAGTAGTATAAAGAAAAAGTTGCAGCGCTGTAAAGTTTATGCACAAAGAACCAAAGCATAACATGCAATTTAACATTATACAATGATCATCTGATTACTTAATGTTATCTTTACATAGAGCAACAGTTCTGTAGAGTTTACATAGCAGCAAAACTTCACATTACAACTGCTAAATTACACATAGAAAAAAGTAACAGCATTGTAAAGTTTATTTAAAATGGAAATTAACATTATTTTAATAGCTACTCAGCTTAACATAGTATGTTAGTAGCATCACTACAAAGAAACACAACAAAATTGTAGCAAAGTATGATGAAATAATGACCATTGAACACCTCGTGTAAATAGAATCATTTAGTGGCAATTCAATACAAATTAAGCTATACAAAGTATATAGAATGTAGTGTAGTTTATTAAATAATAGCGTGCTATTTATTGCTATAAATAAACTACTGTTCTCGTTTAACTAGCGGCTTGAATTAGTGTTGATAACAGATGATTATAATGGAACAGCCAGACATTATAGACACTATAAGCGGAACTTGGAAATAATTGAATTATATATTACATTATTATATAATTCTTTTCGACCAAGTGCAATTAAGAATTCTTTTACTTAAACAGAAAAAGTAAAGAAAGGTATTTATTAGTGGCAAAAGTAAATACAGTTATTGATGGACAGCGTTAAATGTATTTCTAAATATAGACAGTCCGTTTTCCATTGCTGACAGTTTAAGTAGCTGTTGATAACAGTCTGGCTTACCATGTTAACTCACTAACATTACGTGCGCATGTTATGAAGTCGGTTACCAACGTTTCATTTACTGTTTTTTTTCGACTTGAAAGCGTGGGAAACCTCACACACACACACACAGAGAGAGAAAAACGAAAAACCCACTCACCGCCTAGCAATTACAGTGCTTTTTTTATTGTTATTAACTCTATCGACCATTCCGGGAAACATTTCATGACCACATGCAACCTGTCAGAGTTCGGCATAACAAGGCGAAAGGCGTCGACTGCTAATGTCCAGCCTTGGCAACTTGGCCAACAGCTGCTACCTCATTTTACTATGGAAATTCTACCAATAATTTATCCTCGAACTTGAATGCGACAAAGAATTTGCTTTACTGCACTTCTGTTCTGTTCAGCGCGAGGTCAACACTGCTAATGACCTTTTGTGTGCTTATCGTAATTTTAAAGGCATTCGCTTTGCATACATTTCACACCTGGTCATTTTCCCTTTCCCTTTGCCGTGTGGCAATCAAAAAGGCGTTGCCCAATGGGGAGGCAAGACAATGGAGTTGTAACTGCCTTAAAAAGAGGCTTTTAGCGCTATTGAATAATTGACAGCGTCAATCAGTGGCCTGCTTCCCCGACTCCTGTTCGGTCCCTGTCTTGTCTCTTACTTCGACTCCTCTCATAAATAGGAGCGTTCAATCTCTGCTGCGCCTTTGCAGTAGGTGCGGCATTACGATGCGTCTTAATGGCAATCATAAATACAAAAGCGATGTACAACACAGCAACTGAAACAACATCGATGAAGCAGGCTACAGATGAGGCTGCTCGACTGGGAAATACTCAAAGAAAACATGGGTTTCTCTTTTAATTCTGAGAACTTATTTAGAATGTGAATGCAATTCGATTTTGTTTTGATTTGTGGATTTAGCAAATCTATTCTAAATACGCTAGAAAAATACCCTTAATTGGTTAATATGCATCATATCTTAGACATTATGGAAATTATATACTTTACTAGCCAGTATTTCCTGCAACTTGACTTGCTTTGCACATGTCGAATTATGGTAATGAAGTTACATTATTTATTTAATGATAATTTTCTTTAAAAGCTTCTATCATTCTGTCATTAATATTTCAATTGTGTGTACCACTTTCAGCCTTCTAGCTCTTACCTTTTAAAATTGTGTGTTGTTAGTTCCATTTTATATGTATAGTTTGGGCTTGAAGTTGTTCTACCTTTCAAATACGTCTTAATACACTTCTGCTCTTGAGTTTGTTAGTTTATTAAATTATACACATATGTTTACAAATTCCAGCCTCCTAGCTCTTACTTTTTGGTTAGGACACACAGTTGTTCTTTTTTCATTTATTTGAGCACCCTATTACTCTTTGGATAATTGACTTGTTGAATAATGAAATTCTTCTATATCTTTTATGAAATGCTCAGCCTCCTAGCTCTTACCTTTTGAGACTTCGTTGATAGCTCAGTCAGTACGTTCTTTAGAACTTACTAACACCCTTCTACTACTTTTTAAATGTTAAACTTTTGGGTTAGTGCATTGATAGATTTTTATATATGTTTGAATATGGATGGAATTACTCTCTCACTTTTAGTGCTCTTTAACTATTTTAATTAGCTGCCTTATTATATAAAAAAGAATATTCAAGTATCTTGTGTAAAGTTCGTTGCCTCCTGCTTTTAAGTTTTGAGATTGATAATTCAGTCAGTCCGTCGTATTCCGATTCATTTGAATACCCTTTTACTTTTTGTTTAGCTGTCTTAAACAACAAGTCTCATTAATCTCCTTGCCACGTTGCTTGCCACACAGAGCTATCTACGAGCGTGTGTGCTGTGCTGTGCAGTGTTGTATCTCTTTACGTTGACCATTTTCATTGGCGACTAAAACCGGAAAACTGACGCCGCTCAGCCAAGCACGCAACACTCATTGCCTGTTTTCCCCCCTTACTGACGAACTCACTAGCTGACTAACTGACTGACTGACTGATCCCGCCCTATTCGCCTACTCTCTCTCTCTGGCTCTGGCTCTTCGACCTGTTTCGACCCTGGCTAAATTGCAGCCTGGCGTCAGGCTGAGTTGAGTTGAGCCTGAGCTGAGGTCTGTGTAGCGGCCTATTCAAGTTTTCCCCACTTCAATTTGTTGTCGCGTTTTCCCTGCAGAAATTACCACAATGGCGTCAAAACTTTCAGCCTGTCGCGCCACACGTCACGTCATTTTTGCTAGGCACGCCACATGCCCCATTGACTGCATGCAAAATATGCCACATCTCTGCCCCCCTCTCTCTGTTTGGTTGCAACACCCAATTGAATGCGACACGCAGGCGCGACAGGGCTCGACGACGACGCTCTTTGCAAAATGCTAAAAACAAAATTGTTTATTGAAAAAGGTTTTTTGCATTTCGCCCCGTTTCGTTGTCGTTTCTTTTTCTTATGCTACTGCCAAGTGCCATGTGGCAATGGCCCTCAATTTCCATACAGTTTGGCTTACACATGTAAGCCATTAATGTGCCTGCCTGCCTGACTGTCGAGCATGGCATGTCTATCATTGAATTCAACTAGACATTTCAGTTTTCAAAGCACTCACTCGCTCAGTTCTATAGTTGCCCATCCCTTCGCTTTGAGCTAAGTAAAGTCCTTGCACTCGTGTGTAGCACAAAACTGTCTGATTGTGTCAGTGGGGATTG
The DNA here is from genome assembly GCA_023558455.1 of Drosophila kepulauana. Lineage (NCBI taxonomy): Eukaryota > Metazoa > Arthropoda > Insecta > Diptera > Drosophilidae > Drosophila > Drosophila kepulauana. Next base: position 42,813,388 of record CM042369.1, read on the forward strand.
CTATATTGATTGTTCATCCCAAACGATTGCATTCCATATAGGATTGTTTAACCCAAACGAATGCATTCCACATAGGGTATCTGACAGTCGAGTGAGTTTCCCTTAGCATTTCTTATCTTTTTTGTGCTACATATTACATTACATTAGGGATTTGCCTTTATCACACTCAATTCACAAGGTTTTCACATATTGTATTACGAAAATGTATTTACGAAAATATTACAATTTATTGCTAAATTTATTTATTTTGTGGCTCAATTTCCAAACTTTTTTCTACATACATTTGGTCATTCTCAAAGTCCTCGAATAGAAAAGATTATTATATTTATTAAGTATGATATTCTCAACTGCAATAGCTTTTTTTGTACTTCACTTTTCAAACATTTTTCATCATATGTTCATTCTCAAAGTTCTTAAGTATTTTTATTTCGAATAGAAATCATTATTAAAAATCCTCAACAGCAAATACTTTTTGTGTAGTTCAATTTCCATGCTTTTTTCATCATGTGTTCATTCTTAAAGTTCTTAAATATATATATATATATATTAGAGCACTTTATTCACCAAATATTTATATTTCGCAAGTGGCTGTGAATTTATAATACAAATTATAGAGTGCAAGTTTATTAAGCGATTTCTACTTAAACTGATTCATAGCGAAACTAAAAAAAGCAATATAACGAACATAATTTAATAAATTCGTTTGTACAAAAAATAGCATTATATATAAAAGCTTATATTTTTATAGAAGCAGAAAAACTTTACTATTTATAAGGAAATTGATTTATTAAGTTTCCTTAACAGCAATCACTTATTTTTCATCAAATTAACCTTCTCAAGTTTTCTTAAATTTTAAAGATTATTAAGAATCATCAACAGCAAACGTTTCATTCATATGTTTCTACAACTGCAATCGTTTCATTTATGTGTATTAAGTATTCTCAACAGCAATCGTTTAAATTTTGAAGAATTTTTTTTCATATCAACATTCCCAAGTTTCTTAAATATAAAATATTATATTTGGTAACTATTCTCAACATCAATACTTTATTCTCTAGTTAAATTTGCATTTCCTCAATAACAATCGCATATTTTATATTTAAATGTTCAAGCTTTTTCATCAAATCAAAATTCCCAAAAAAAACTTAAATATAAAAGATTATGATATATATAATATTATCCTAAACAGCAAATGTTTCATTTATAGTTCAATTTAGAAGCTTTTCCATCAAACCATGATTCTCAAAGTGCTTTAAAAGATTATTATATATTTTCCTAAACTGCAATTTATTTTGTGATGCAATTTTCAAAGTTTTTCCAATCAAATTCAGCATTTTGATGCAAGTAATGATCATTTTTGCGCTCTATTGCAATTGCATTCTACAATTAGACGCAATTCGTGTGAGTTTATTTGCATTAAAGTACAAGTATTTCATGATACATTAGTCGTTAAAATGCACATATGTGAATGTGAATTGCGAATTGTGAATGCCAGCGAAATGCGCAAACGATTCCAAGTTATTTATGCAATGAGGATGGGTGAAAACGGGGAGGCGGGTATTTTATGGACTATTGCAAACATATGTTTTCCGAATTCTTTTGAAAATAAATATGCACTCATATAAACTGAATCGCTGCTGCTGCTCTTTGCTGTGGCAGTTGCAAGTTGCACTTGCAGCTGCTGGTTGAGTGAATTGGCAGGAAAATATCTGACAACTGGACGCCAGTGTTCCATTACAGTTGATTGCACGGAAAGTAGTAACTTAAATAGTTGAAATATTGTAGAGAATTTTATGATTTATCAGCAGGCAAAGCAAAGCAAACTATAAATTCCTTAAAGTGGAATTTCAGATTTTGTCACACCGCAAACGCTGAGTGTATAAGTATGAGTATGTACTACATATATACTTCTATGTATTTGTTTGTTTGTGTGTGTGTATTTGTGGCATGCCACACCCTGCGCAGCTTTAGTTTGTGTGCGCCGCGCACGCCAACAAAGTGCCTCCTCCTTCTGCTTCCTGGGAGGTGGTCAGGTTTTGTCGGTGGGACGCTTTTTGTGGCTGCCGCATGTCGTCACACCTTGACATAGGTACAAAGCAAAGCAGAAGAAGAAGCAGCTGTAGCAGATACAGCGCTTGTCAGCAACAGGGTTTAGGCCATTAAAAAAAAAAACTGTCGCTACCCTCGACAAACAAAATAATTTACGGTTAAATCACGCTATGAATGTGACAACGAATAAATGAAACAATCTCAAATGAAGAGCAAAATCCCGAGCTTAAGCAACTTCCCCAAATGAATTGAAATATTCACAACTTCGAGTGTTATTTTTTTTTTGTTTTTATCATTCATTCATTCATTCATTTGCCCACCCACACTCAAAGCAGTGGCAACAGCAACATCAACAGCAATTCACGGGTCTCTGCGCGCTCGCAAAGTTCAATGGCATTTAACACAACAGGGAAATGCAAATGTGTGGTTGAGAAATAGATAGAGAGAGAGATTCAGAGAAAGACAGCAAACGGTGAGGGAAAGAGAGAAAGGAGCGAGAAATACGAGTATACTCTTGAAATTTAATTTTGCTCTTGGCGTTTTCATTGTCATTGCCATTGTTGCAGTTGCAGTTTCAGTTACAGTTGCACTTACAGTTGCTTTTCAATGTTTTGTGTCCATTTCTGCAAACCAAAAATTCGCCCTGACTAAGCCAGCATGCATCCCTGGAGCGATTAGTTTTTCCTCCTCTTCTGGTCTCGAGTGTATTCACATCAATATTGCGCGAGTGATGAATGGACAGATTAGCAGTTGGTTCGGTTCATTCACAGCACACGGAAGTTGGCCAACAAACTTTGTGAAATATTCATGTAATACTGCTCGAAAGATGCAGCGTCATGTGTCGCTGAACTCGCCACACATCTATTTGTAGTTTGTTGCACATGAAAATAAGCAGTAGAGATGATTATGAAGAGTTGTTTGAGCTGAGACAAGCAATAAGCAGTGAAAGCGAATACATAAATACGTAAAGCAGGTAAAGATACAAAACTTGAGATGGTCACAAAAGTTGTCTAATAACATGATCAAACAGATCTCGCATAATGCAATCAAACAAATTGTGATTGATTATACCCCAGAGTATGACAAAAAAAACAACAACAACACATAAAAGAAAGCCTTTTGAGGCTAATGAGGCAATTTGCCCAAAAAAAGAGCGAAGGGGCAAAGCTAGACAAAAACACTTATTATGAATGAGGGGAAACAATCTTCTACAACGAGATCTATTTGTAAGCTCAAATGGACGCCCGCTGTGTCTGGAAAAAAACTCATTTAAAAAGCTAAGGCGCCCAACGTGCGTACTATAATTGTAATTATTGTTATACCAATGTCTAGACTTGTTAGCTCCATCTAAGAAACTAAAGAAGAACTTAAAAAATACAAAACATTAATTGTATTTTGCTATTCGTGTAAATAGAGGTCATCTGATAAGCAGCTTTGGCGCCCAACGTTGCAGGTGCAACATTAAGACACATTTTGTTGTAATTATTTGTCATGAGAAGCACAAAATGTGGCATTCAATGAAGTCTACTTCATGTAACCCCCTGCTAAGACTTGAGAGCATCTTTTTGGGAGCTTGGATCACCTGCTATGTGAACAGCTTGAAAGCAGTGTCGAACTCAACGACCTTCAACTGTGTGTTTGGGGCCACCCAAAATTGCCCAACTTAACAACTTGTTGTTGTTGCTCTTTTTTTTGGAGTGCAATTACGTAAATCGTGAGACGTGACTCGTATTCCGGTTGCTCGGGTGCAGTTCGGGTTGCAAATGAATGCAAATGTGTAAATAATTTAACAACTAAAGTCGTCGCTTTGCTGGTATGTCTGGAATGTGTTGCACACTTGGCACGGCAATCTCAATCGACAACGACATCGACAGATACAGATACAGAGATACAATAAATATGTATATGGGCAACAACAGATACAGATACAGATACAAATTATTAGCCGGCAATTGGCAGTCGCAATATGCGCACCGCATGCCAAATGAGATGTCGTTCAATACCGAGTTGAGCTACTAATAATAATAATAAAATAGCGCTCGTCTATTGGGACTCTGAAATAAAAACATAAAAAAACCCACTACAATGGGAGCAGAGCTTTAGATGTTATTATGGGACTTTGTCGTTTGCGTTTGATAGATAAAAGATAATTGGCATGCAAAGCGAGTTCGGTATCTGGAGCAATAGACAACGCATTTTAGATAACAATGCCCCCAAAAATAATTTTTGGGTCCATCTCCTGTTGATGGCCTTTTTGATGTGGCTTTGTGTTTAAAAGGAAGAAGGCAGGGGCTCATCTTAACGTTGTTGCCTCCCCGTCTCATTTACACTTGCACTTTCCACAATATTTTCCTTGTTTTCTTTTTCCTTTACCTTTTTTTTTTTTTTGGTTTTTTGTTGCCACATTGTTCACGGCCAATCAACTCGTGCACAAAAGAGCACGTTAAGGCTGCACAAGGAAGAGAACCAAAGCGAGTGAGAAAGAGAAAGAGAGAGAGCGAGAGAGAAGCCGAAGCAGCAGGAAGGAAACAAAGCAAATGAGTAGCAACACACACACACACACACAAAAGCATACAACTTTTATGCACGTTTGTGTGTGTTCGGTTAAACGCTTGACTGGCAAATTGCCAGCAGACAACAAGGCCGAGATCTTGGCCAGAGCTAAGTCTAAGTCCTTTGTTAGTTTCCCCAAATGCAATTTATCCTTTCTTAAGTGCACACTTTCCAAACTCATCCGCTGCCGTCTTATCGAATGCAGCTCAACCGGAAGACAGCCAGACGAAGATGCATGCGATATTTCCTATGACTGACAAAACAAAAGAAGAAGTAAACTCTATTTAATGGTGATGGAAACCCCCACTCGAGTAGATAACACGCGCTTTTCCATATCTATTAAATAGTATCTCAATTGGTCGCAGGTTGCGCATTTCATGCGGCATATGCGGCGTATGCGCATTATTTGTATTATCTGCATTATCTATTCAAAAGCTACCGCAAATACCGTATGCAAATCCTACAAATTACTCAATGTTTCATTACCACCTGTGGCGCCCTATATTTTTATTTCATTTTTGTTTTTGGTGGAGTGAAAGGCATTTGATCCACATGATTGAAGGTCGCCTGAACTGGCGTAACCGCTGAAATTATCTATATATAGTAGATAGCGATAAGTGGCTGCTCGTGTGAATCGATTACCGCACCTTATCATGCAAAATTGTCATAAATTGCTACAGATAACATGATAGATTCGGACGTGGAATGAGTGTGTGTGTGTTTAGTCAGTCTGTGCTTTGGTGGTTTTCTTTTGTTTTTGCCCCAGCGATGACACATTGTAAATTGTTTTTTATTGTTATTTATTTGCTTTAAACAAATTACCAAAGAGGAACAAAGCGAGAGGGAGAGAGAAACAGCTACCGACGTCATGTCCGCTGGGCCAAAGCTTTTGAGAAAAGCTTTTTTCCAGCATTAAAGTGCCATTTCGAGTAACAACATTAAGCGTTAACATGTCTGTTAGATTAACATAAGGCAACTGAACACAGTTTCGTCTCAGCTCAGATAGTGAGCGCCACTTTGCTCGCTGGCTCGCGCGCTCTCTCTCGCTTTGTCCCACACGTGTGTGTGAGTGTGTGATTCTTCTTTTCTGCTTCACACGGCGCTGGGGCATTGTTTTTTTGTGCTTCTGTTGCGATAGTTCCTTCTGGTGTTTACCTTCTAAATGTTGCTAATTTAATTTAAGAGCCAATGTGTGTGCATTGAGCTCTGCCAACACATCGAACGGATGCAATAAATCGACGACAACGACGTTGACGTCGCAGTGAAAAAGTAATTAAGTTAAAATGTCCAACAATTGTGTTGTCGTTGGTGAGAACGAGATCAATATGTTTGCTCACTTCAGTTGATGTTGTTTTGTGTGTGTTTGTATTTGTTGTTCGTTTGCCAACAACAGCACTTTATTGTTTAATTGCTACGGTACAAAAGATTACTATTGAGTATTTGCACAATTGCTGACGACATAGCATTGATTTTTTTGTACACTCGTAACTGATTATTTGACCTTACACTTATTGAAACAAATGTTATGTTTTTTGGCCTCTTTGCAGATCTATGGGCATTTTGCTGCCGCCAGTGTCGCAGGTGACAAACACACGCATCAATCACACGCAACATCATCGCAATCGCAGTCTCGACAGCGCCCTGCAACGCATACCCGAGGTGAGTAATTTTGGTATTTTAGTATTTTCCTGTTTTTGTTTCTGTTTTTTTTTTTTTTTTTTGTATTTTCGTTAGTGCAACACCCTTCCACTCCTCCCACATTGTTTGCCCTACGTTGGGCACACCTGAACTTGGAAAGTTTTGGTTGCCCCATGTGTGTGTGCTCAATATAATCTGTTTAATTGTATTTTTATCGCTGCTCGCATTGTTATTCACATTTTTGCACTTTTGCTATTTGTGTACATTTCTGGTTATCATCGAGAGCGACAAAAATAAACAATAACAACAACACAAACACGACAAGCAGCAAACTAGTTATCCCGCTCGCACCCACACACGGTTGGGTGTTGTGAGAGCGAGCGTGAGAGCTTTTTTGCATGCCATAACAGTTGAGTTATTGCAGCAAAGCTTTTACACATGATTGCAAACTATCGAAAGAGAGAGCGGGCAGATTGTGCGTTTATTGTTTTTTTGTCTTGTTTCTTTGCACTTGAATTTATTTTTTTCGACATTGCTCGAATATACACAATAATATTTGTATTTCGTTTTGCGTATTGTGCAGGTGGAAATCTCGTCGCCCAATGCAGAAAACGAGCCAACATTTTGCTCACCATCATCGATACTCAGCACGAATATGTGCTCGAAGATTGTAACTACAGCGGCCAGTGTAACCGCTGCTCTCTCCACCTCCCCGCCAATGCCAGCCATCAGCAGTCAAGCTGTGACCACGAATCCAACAACAGTCGCTGCCTGCAACAAGCCTGCAACTGAGACGCCTCCAGTGCACACAGCAAGTGCAGCCATAGGTAAGTTATAGAGTAATTCCTTACTTAATACTATAAAGTAATCATTTATAATTACTGTCCACAGTTGATGCCTGTCCCACGTTACGTATGCGTCCCAAGTCCAGTGAATCGATGTCCTCGCGCTCCCAGGACATTGTGGGCGTCATCGGTGGCAACACAGGAGGCTGCAACAGCAGCAGCAATAGTTGCAGCAGCGCGGGCAGCAGCAAGAAACGCGAAGATTTGACTAGTCTGGGATCCGATGACTCCGGTAGGTCTAAGTTATCCAGGTTTTTCCAGTTCAACACTTCTAAATTCTAAATTTTGTACTTTGTCGATTAGGCATCATCTGTGGCTCGGAATCGGATCAAATCTCATTGAATCGCATATGCCACTCACATGAATCGCTCGATTCGGGTGAAATGGATGCCGATGGTGATGCGGACGCCGATGGCGAAGAGGAATGCATTGATATGATGGACACCACATCGATGGATGAAGACTACAATCTAATGCAATCGGATTTGTGTTTCTATCCGCCGCCACCGCATGCTGCCAACGATTTCGATTGTCGCACTTTGCGTCCATCACGCAAACAGAAGCAACAGAAACGCGAGCAGGCCAAACTACAGCTGGAACAACAGCAGCAAGAACAGCAGGAGGCGGAGCAACGGGATGTAGATGCACGCATGCGTTATCGAGTGATGAACATGTCACAGGCGGCCATTAACCTAGAGCTTGGCACCGCTCCCAATGAGATTGAACCTGTGCTTGATGAAGATGAGCACGAGGAACAGCAGGAGGAGCACAAGGAAACATTGCCCGCTGCAGCACAGCCTGCGACAACAACGACGACGACCACACCCACAACAACACCAGTGGCAACGCCCACGCCCATTGCAACGCCCACAGAGAGCACCAAAAACGATCAAGTGCTGTTCAAAAACTTCTTTGGAGCCACCAAGAATGCCATCTTCCGCACGGCGCAAAGCATCATCGAGAACCACGAGAAGAAGAATGCGGCCAAACAGAAAACAGGCGGCGATGACACGCCCACAACGGCAGCCACGGGGAGTGCCACGCCCACAGCGACAACTCCGCAGGATCAGGTCAAGTCACCCACAGACATCTCCAAAAAGAAAGAGTTCTTCAGTCTGCTCACCTCGAACTCTAGCAAAAAGGCAGCAGCTGCAGCCGCCGCTGCATCTGCCTCAGCAGCAGCCACGCCCACAGCTGCCACAGAGCCAACAGCAGAAGGAAGCAAATGTGTCGCTGAAGAGGTGAAGGTCAAGGAACGCACGCTGAATCTGCGTTTGCCAGGCGCAGAGATCGAGGATGCAACATTGCTGAAGAGCTCGTCAATCAGTTCGCTGCACAAACATCTGCAGCCGGTGCCTGGCGTGGTCAAGTACTTCATCAGCGAACGGGCGCCAACAACCAGCGCTCAACAGAGTGCAGAGCGTGGTCCCAGCGGATTGTTGCGATTCTTCGAGTCACCCGTCTTCAATATACACTTTGCCGTGCACTATTTGTTCTACTCCAAGGAACCGGGTGTCTTAAGCTTCATTGGCAACAAAATCTTTAGCTTCCCCGATCATGTGGTGGATCTGTATATTCCCCAGTTGATAGTGATGTACATACAGATGGATGAGCTGGCCGAAGTGCTGGATCCCTATTTGACCATACGTTGTCGCAAGTCTGTGGACTTTTCGCTCAAGTGTCTATGGCTACTGGAAGCGTACAACTATCAACTGGATACGCTTGGCACGAGCAGTCGCAAGTCCAAGCTGGCATTGATGAAGGAGATCTTCTCGAAGCGCGAGCAGAAGCAACAAACCAAATCGGAGTCGGCACGGGGTCCAGCTGTGGCCCTGGTGAAGAAGACGCATCATCGCTCGCAATCGGATGCCACAGTGCTGCTAACGGATTCACGAAGTCCACACACGTTGAGCATTAGCCATCGGATGTATCAACAGCCGCCGTATACGACGCAAACGTTGCCCAGTACACCGGCCAAGCTGTGTCTCGGCGATCTGAATTCGGGGCGTGCTTTCGACAACGGTTGCACCTGCTTTGAGACGGTACGCGGCCAGGTCAATGGTCTTCTCGGACAACGTACGTTGTGCAGTTGTGGGGCACCACGAACAGCGCCACAGAAGGAGTTCATGAAGGCTCTGATGAATGTGGGCAAGAATTTGACGGCGTTGCCCTCGAAGGCGGAAAAGACCTCAGCGCTGCGCATGTCCCTCAATCTGATAAATAAGAATTTGCCAGCGCGTGTTTGGTTGCCGCTCTACTCGGACATTCCGCATCATGTGGTGCGCATCACAGAGGAGAAGACTGCTGTGCTCAACTCCAAGGATAAGACGCCGTACATCATCTACGTGGAGGTGGTTGAAGTCCCCGACATCTACACCTCACCGCTGATACCCAAAATGATGCCAACGCTGCGGCATACAAAGAGTGAGGAGCATTTGGATGGCGGCTGTCTGCAGGCGCATCACCAAAGCTGCAGTCGCACCTCCAGCTGCAGTAGCAGTCATCATGGCTCCAGTTGCAGACGCAAGAAGGCGGCGGAGAATGGCGCCGAAAATGGTTGTGGAGAGCCGGCAAGCCACAATGGAAATTGTGGCGGAAATCTGTTGTCGCTGGGAGGATTGCAGCTGCAGGAGGATGATGTGTGGTCACAGGAGGATGATGAGATCACCGCGCAATATTTGCATATGCGCAAGAACAGCGAACGCGATGCCATTTCCCAAATGTCGCTGGACTCGTGTGACTCCAGAGATCAAGGTGAGCAGCAGTTGAAATGGCTTTTGGAATAGTAATTAATTTAATTTATTATTCTGTTTAGCAGGTCCACCAGTTGTCTTCAACATTGGCGATGTCCGTACGCGGCATTGCAATAATTTGAACTGCGAGAATACAAAGTCGTTCAGCAATGATCCCGAGGATCCCTCGGCAGCCGCGCTAAAGGTAAGCAGAAAGTTTATATTCAACAATATGAATCAATCAACTTATATGTCAACACTTTTCTGTGCTTTAGGAACCCTGGGATGAGAAAGAGAAACTGATACGTGAGTCATCGCCATACGGACATCTGTCCAGCTGGAGACTGCTCTCAGCCATTGTCAAGTGTGGCGACGATTTGCGTCAGGAACTGATGGCTACACAGCTGTTGCAGGTAATACAAATAGTCTTTGACATTCTAGAGACTTTTATTAATACTTTCTTCCCTCTTCTGTAGATGTTCAAGATTATTTGGCTGGAGGAGCAGGTGGATCTGTGGGTGCGTCCATATAAAATCATTTGCCTGTCGAATGACAGCGGCTTGATTGAGCCCATTTTGAACACCGTTTCGCTGCATCAAATCAAAAAGAACTCGAACAAATCGTTGCGAGATTATTTCATTGATGAATACGGCACGCCAACGGGCGAAAGTTTTCGTCGTGCTCAAAAGAACTTTGTGCAGAGCTGTGCGGCATATTGCCTGATATCCTATCTGTTGCAGGTTAAGGACAGGTAAGGATTAGAATGTTATTTATGTATATTACAATGGTTAACTTTTAATTACTACTTTTCTCAGGCATAATGGCAATATACTCTTCCATTCGGATGGCCACATTATACACATAGACTTTGGCTTCATTCTGAGCATATCTCCAAAGAATTTGGGTAAGCATTGCAATCTGAACTAAATAAGAATTTCTTTATTAATGCTGTATTACAATCTTTTCTAGGTTTTGAGCAATCACCTTTTAAGCTCACACACGAGTTTGTCGATGTTATGGGCGGCACCAGCTCTGAACATTGGCGCGAATTCAATCGCCTGCTGCTCGTCGGCATGATGTCAGCGCGCAAGCATATGGATCGCATTATCAACTTTGTAGAAATCATGCGCAGCAGTAAGTGAAGACATCACATATTAATCCATATTTATATGTATTCATGAATCATAATCTTTTGCAGATGCCCAGTTGCCATGCTTTAAGAATGGCTGTTCCGGCACCGTACAGAATCTCCGTAAACGCTTTCATATGAATTTAACTGAGCAGGAAATGGAACGCAAAGTTGAGCAGCTTGTCCAGGACTCGCTGAAGAGCCTGTCCACCAAACTGTACGATGGTTATCAATATTATACGAATGGCATATTGTGAGAACGATTTTTCATGAAAATCTAAATCGGAAACCATCGATCGTTCATCATTGTCGTCGTCATAAGCATATTATAATAATGTTCATCATCATCGAGCGTGCAACACAAAATGCCGATCTGATAAGAAACCAAAACTATGGACTGACTTTTTGTTTAAAAGAAAATTTATTATATATACATGCATACACAGATAGATATCTATAGTTATACCTATATATATCTACAATATATATATATACAAATATATATATATACATGAACTATATTGTGAAATGTAGTACTTTAACAGAAATGCAGAGAAAAAGCGAAATGCGAATGCGCAAAACGAAAGTAATGCAAGAGAAAGTAGTATGTGGAACGAAAGAGTGTGTGTGTACCAAACAACAACTGTTATTGTAGCCAAAATCGTTGATTGTGCGTGTTGGCATTGTTATTATTATATATATATATTATATTATATTTAGGCTAAAGTGTATGTTGTCTAACTTTTAAGTAAAACAAAAAAAGATTGTAAATGTAATTTTGACTGTATTTTTCGTCTGTCCGTCAGTCTGTGCCGCATCCGTGTCCTGTAATCGGTCCTTGCATTGCATTTAGCAATAATCATAATCAATAATCGACAGCGACTTGTATATATTTAAGATGAAGCCTAACTACAAAAGAAAACAAACAACAAAAAAACAAAAGCATATTTAACGATCCCTCGATCCTTATACATAGTTATACATATAGATATATATACATTTGTAATTATTATAATTATTTCAATATCTTGGCACCTTTTTAATCTCTAATCAAATCGAACTGCACCAAGCTTTCCATTCATAATTGATTCATGCAACTAATTTGTAAATACAAATCAAATTTATGAAATTCCAAAACAACAATTTATCGGGTTTTATCGAAACTAAAACGAAATGAACTTAACTTACGAGAGTACTATGCAAAAAAACAATATAGGCATTATTTATACATAAATTATAAATAAACATTTAATCACAATATCATTATGGATATCATCAAATGTGCCGCAAATTCAAGAATTCAGTTCTCGCATATTCCCCCCTTAAATTCTTCGCATATATGTATGTATATATTATCCTATGCCCTATGCCTATCTTTATATCTTTATCTCTACTAAAATATCTACGTCGAAATCTAAATCGAAAACGTGAACATTTTTTCTAACTTTATATAGTCTTAACTAAGCTACCATTACAAACAAAAAGGGATAAATCAAATTATACGCAAATGTACTAAAATTAATAGTTAGGCACTAAAAGTGTAAATTTCAAGCTTGTTCATGTGAAAAACAATATTATAATAACGTACACGCATGTACGTACATACATATGTAATAAACATTAAATATAAATTACAGAATACAAACAACAACAACAACAAGAAAAAACACGCAAAATTTAGCTACAAGTATTTGAAAAATGTATGTTGCATTTTTCTACAATTTATTTAATAAACTCGATTCAAACAACAAATACAATTAATGCAAATACAACAAATTTGAAATTCCGATATTACATACATACATTATAATAATAATAAAGAAGAAAATACCCAACAATACAATTTAAATGTTTTTGTTTTTAAACTATAAAATTTGTATCCTTTAAAAAGTCGATTTTTAGACATAACTCAGCCAAGTCCTGCAGGATAACGCTAGGACATATTTTTTTATCATCACAGCAACTGGTACTATCGATTGGCATCTATGGATTTCAAGGATTTTGGGAAAAATACATCTGAATTTTTTTTATGGGGTAGGCATAGGAAAAATTACAAAAAGTCAGAAAATTCGCCGTATCTCAGCCATTTAAAGGACGATCGTGATGTCCTTTGGCACAAGGAAAGCTCTTGGCAACAAATACTGATTGACATAATAAAAAGGACGAATGTCCTGCAAACAGCCAAGTTACAAGGACTTTTTGGTATAAAGAAAATAGCGTATATCTCGGTTGTATCCTGTCGGATCCTTTCAAGACCAGTGTCAAACGAAACTTCTTGACATGGACTATAATCCTACCAAATTTGATCCCGATCGTCCTTGGAGTTCCCGAGTTATCCTGGAATTTGTGATTTACGCTTGTTTTCTTCGGCCCTGAGACCAAAAAATTACAAGTGTTGGATTCTTAGATGACCCCATATTTTTTTGATGCCAATCGATAGATTTGGTCCTTGCGATTCTAGCAATATGTGTCCTTTGAAAATGCGCAAATATATGGCCGAGATATAGATTATTTTCGATAAAGGACATTCATTATTTAGTTATAGCCAGCCAAAAGAAAATTTACCTTATCTCAGTCATTTTAAGGCCGATCGTGAAGTCCTTTGATACAAGGATTAGCTTGCTCAATACAAATTGACTGGCTTACTGAAAAGGAAGAATGTCCGGCCAACAGACCAGTTGAAAGGAAATTTTTATAAACCAAAAAGCGAATTTCTAGGTCGTATCCCGTCTGATCATTGCGAGTCCTGTGTCTCGAGATATATTTTTCAATATGTTATCCTTTCTCGGCTGTCAATTATGTGCTGCCCGGGTAACCCAAAAGGTTGCTATGGAAAATTAACTATCAATAATAAATACACGTTTCAAAAAGTTTCAGTTTATATTTCTTAACCAAGCCCCAAAAGTTCTTTAAAATGGATCCAGCGAAACTAATTGGAAAAGTGTAAATTAAATAATTTATTTAACTAAATTCCCAAATGTACACAAAAACCTTATCTTATAAACTTTAGGAAGGAGATGGTGCGCATGGAGCACAAATCCCGTAGCAATTATCCTGTGGTATGGACAAAAGTTGCCGAGGCTGAAACGAATAAGTTTTATCATCAGGACGAAATTGACAAACAGCTGAAGGAGAAACAAACGCTTCAAGGTAAAGTATCGTAAATGGGTAAATAGTTTAATTCAATTGATGATTTCAGATGTCTGTCCTTATGAGCATGATGGCAAAGGCGATGCTCACTTTATTTCACCACAAATGCACAAGAATCTTATGGAGATTTGCCGATGTGGTCGACCACGACGTGGCATCCACATGGGTAAGTGTCTGCAACGTGCAATCAATCCACACTTGCAACAGAAACCCGGCGAAACCGAAGAAGCTTTTGTAGTGCCACGCACTTCGAACTGTAAGTTGGATCAGTGATATATAATATTATGGAAGTAGTACTGTATTATATATCTTTTCATCCTTTAGCTACTATAGGTTTGCGCAGCGCTGCTTACAAGAAGTTGGAGCAGTCAATGCAGTACGTTTCCCCCACATACTCTATGCCGGGTCCTCGCGTCACCGCCGCACCTTATAATGTCATAATTATAGGCTAAGAATATTAAAGCTCAGCAGACTGAAGTAAAAGTTTATACAGCAATGAGTAATACATCGAGCTGAGTCAACATAAAGTCAGCTAAATATTTGTATAATTGCAAATCTTATTTCTTAATTGTGAATCCATTTAATTGAAACTTGATCTACATTTGTCTTTTGATATTGAATTGAATTACTAAAATATTATATAAGCAACAACCTTGGGAAAGATTCTTGTTTCTACTTTACTGTAGAAAACTTTCCTTGCTTATTAAAATATTATATAATTATGCGTGGGAGACTTTCCCGGCTGCTTTACTTTGCTTGAACTAATTATATTTGAATCTTGAAAACAAAACGGTTGTCGCTTCTGGGGATGTCCCCAGTTATGGGTTATCGCATTCGATTGTAAACAAACTTGACTCGGAACTGGATTTACCAGAAATTAATCGCTAAAAACCTGTCTCATGAGATATATATATATATGTCTATATGTCTATATGTGTATTAGACTTATTAACTATGCACTAACATGGTCAACATGGGGCTTGGCTTAGTGCGAGCGCAACCTCCGAGCTAGTCAGTTGATCCACAACCATCCAAGCATCTAAACATGCATATCTCTCTAAGATTATGGCTCTTAACACTGTGTGCCGTTATCACAAGTGCACAGATAGACGGTCGAGATTTTCTAATCTTTGCACACACCACAGATGCACCTCCAACAGCACCGTCAACAACCGCACGATCCACCGGTGATTTCGTGCTCGTCAACAATTTGCCGGTTGTGGGCACGATGGCACCTTTTGTGACCGCTGCTTCGGCACCTTCGCCTCAGTTCTTGGACTGTTTTGGCCGCTGTCCGACGACGCCCGAATATAATCCCATCTGTGGCAGCGACCGGCAATTGTATCTCAACGAGCAGAAGTTCAATTGTGCGCGCTTCTGTGGTCGAGGTGAGCTTCAGTTTGATATCCGCATTGCATATACCATGAAATGACTCAATTTTCACTCTCACAGATGTACAAATTGTGCGACGGGGCAGTTGTCAAGGTCTGTTTCCCATGCAGCGCGGCTGAAGCCAGATGAATCATGTACATATCTTTAGACAACACATATATTTAGTATCAGGTGTAATAACATCAACTGTAAAACAAGTATGACAACTGTTTTATTTCTGAACGTGGTAGGCAAATGAAAGAAGAGCGTAATACTCACTTAGTAGGGTATGTAACAGACTGAAGTTGGCAACTCTTGTTCCATAAAAATATTATTATTCCACATCAACTGCTTAATCGACTAAAGTTCATCGTGGTCTCATTCCGATATTATAAATATTGTTGCTACTAAATTTTCAGGAAATGAGGTGATCCTGAAATACAAACGTAAATTGTTAAAGGAATATCCATACTTAGTCCTCAGCTTAAAACTGGGAAACATAAAACCTTCTTAAAACTTCGAATAAAAAGTTTTAGTCATCTACATCCGGTGTACTTCTTAGTCGAGTAGACTTGCGGGCGTCTTCACATTGTTTTCAACAGCTTAGTCAAAACAAACAGTTTCCCGACACAATGTTGTTCCCGATAAGGAAACTTTCTACAGTACGTTGTGCTATATAAAGAATTAGAAGACTCAGTTGTTGTCTCATGTTCTGATAAGCAGCGCACTTGACGTGGACCAGAGAAGCAGTATTTCGGTATTAGTCAGTTACTTTTCGTCTTTCGCATCGTTCGCACCGCACACGGGAAATATTACCAACCTCCGTTATGTTGTTGAAGCCTTATCAGCTGGCCATAGCCATAGGTTAAAGCTTGCTTACGTTATCAATATTTGCTGTACTTTCCACCTGACATATTTGCATCGCTCACAGCTCTTTTCTTGGCCTGCTTCAGTCCCGAAGTAAGTTCCTTTGCTCGGAACTTCGGTCGTCCGAATGCAACGTACTATGCGCCGGCCCAGACTTATCCGGGACATAACTATACCAGGCCCAACATTGGCTTCCAGCAGCACTATCCAGCTCAGCCCGCTTACAATTCGGGACCGAATCCCATCTACGGGAATCGTCCTGGAAATTATTCGCTTCATGGTGGCTATCGTCCCCGCAACAACACCAACATTTTCGCAAGACTTTTTAAGTTCTGGTAAAAACTAAAGTATCCTACAATCTGAAATTAAAATCATCTTCAAATTCTTCTAAAATAAGTCAAGAATGAGTTTATTTCTTCAAAAAACATTTATTCCAACACCATAGTCTTTGTCTCTGCTTCCTGTAGATCGATCACCAGCTAAGAGCGTCGAGAACGACACCCAGATGAGAGTACATTAAAATGAAATAAGAGATGAACCGCCTTGCACAAGCACTCAACTGGACTGGAGTTGGTAGTAGTTCTCCCTGGTAGTGCTCTCCTGGTAGTGCTCTCTCTCTCTCTCTTTCTGTATGGGATGAACCATCAAAGAATTAGAAGACTCAGTTGTTGTCTCATTTTCTGATAAGCAAAGCATTTGATGTGGAAGACGGAAGCACTATTTCGATTTTAGTCAGTTCCTTTTCGTCTTTCGCATCGTTCGCACCGCACACGGGAAATATTACCAACCTCCGTTATGTTGTTGAAGCCTTATCAACTGACCATAGCCATAGGTTAAAGCTTACGTTATCAATATTTTATGTGCTTTCCGCCTGACATATTTGCATCGCTTACAGCTCTTTTCTTGGCCTGCTTCAGTCCCGAAGTTAGTTCCCGTCGTTTCCTTCATTCGCCTCGCCGAAATGCAACATACCATACCAACCACTATACCAACCGTCATGCAGCTGGATGGAACTATACCAGCCACAACATTAGTTACCAGAACCACCATCTAGCTAAGCCCGCTTACAATTCGGGACCGAATCTCATCTACGGCAATCATACTGGAAATTTTTCGCTTCATGGGGGCTACCATCCCCACAACAACATTAGCTTCCCAACACACTATCCAGCTATGTACGATTACACGCCGACTCCCATCCACGGCAATCACACTGGAAATTATTCGCTTAATGGGGGGGACCATCCCCACAACAACATTAGCTTCCCAACATACTATCCAGCTAATTCCATCCACAGCAATCATACTGGAAATTATTCGCTTCCCCACAACAGCACCAACATTTTTGCCAGACTTTTCAAGCTCTGGTAGAAGCTAAACTATCCTACAATCTGAAATTAAAATCATCTTTAAATTCGCCGAAAATAACAAGTCAAGGTTGAGTTCATTTTTTCAAAAAACATTTATTCAGCAGATATTCCGCAAGTGATCACGGGATTATCTTGATCATCGTATTAAATGGCTTGCTTTCCGGTATTCCAGGAACATATCGCATATATATTATATATATAGCGTATATAGATTTTATATATAGAGTAAATGCAGAAATGATGATTGGCTCCATTTATGGGGGTTGTTAAGTCAAGGGTGCGGTGGAGAATTGTCAATGTTAATTAAATATATATATACTGGGAGACGGCGATTACGAACAAATTTGATTTTGAATCTACATAGATGCCAGATGTCCGCAATACACGGTATTTTAGAATGTATATCAGGGTATATCAGCTTTGAACGTAAGATTATTATTATAGCCTTTTTTAGCATTAGCTTCTTGCCGTCTGTTGCTTTGTAGAAGGAATACCGACGATGATCAAAGAAATGAAGCACACAAAAACCCGATGAGGCTCCCGCGCCGCAGTCCGGTAAAATCCCACGCCGCCGTCAGAAACTCCCACGCCGCAGTCCAAGTGCTCCCGCGCCGCCGTCAGGAAATATCCCACGCAGTCGTCAAGTGAATTCCCACGCCGCAGTCAAGTGTGCTCCCTCGCCGCTGTCCCAAAAAGAGTATTTCCCACGCCGCAGTCATCCATCCGCTAGATCTCCCTCGCCGTCAGTCCCATCAGCCCGGTCCGGTCCGTTCCGCTCCAGTTCCTATGGGTTTGGGGTACTCCCTCGCCGCAGTCGATTCGGTATCCCACGTTGCCGATGCCTATTAGAGTAGAAGCGTTGTCCCTAGCGCCCTCGCCTAACCGAAGCCCTAATACAAATCCCACGTTGCGCAACATGCGAATCCCTCGCTGCCGTCTCATCTCCATGGTTATGGTATTGCATCCAGCGCCGCCGTCCACTTTTAGTGGTGTCCCACGCTGCCGTCAATTCAAGGTATCCCACGCTGCCGTCCATACTTGGTTATCCCACGCTGCCGTCAATGCGAAAATGTGTTACCGAAAAACGTTGCGACAAAACTGCGACAATAAGCGAGATCCTTCAAGAAAATTCCCATTCATTCAATCCTAAGCGCCATTCAGAAACGGAAGACGAAGACGAACACGTTCAACGAAAATCCTAAATCCTATCGAAGAAGAGCTGCCCACCAACTGCAGGGGAGGAATACGAGAGTATGTGTGGTGTGTTGTCAGTCAATGCGAAGTTGCAAGCGATGATTTGAGTTTTGGAAGTTTGGTCGGTCTGCAGTTGTCCTCTGCTCGTGCCTCACGAGCTAGCCTCACTCACGTCCAGATGTCAAAATAGAGAACGAAAAACAATCGCATTTCGCGTATTACGTATACGCACTGCATATTGTGTGTCCTAGGCCCAGCGAAACAAGTAGTGGTAGTCGTGGTGGTTGAGAGTTGAAGAGTGCTTATTGTGCGTGCATGTCGATGAGAATAATGATGGTTGGTCATAGTTGGTTGCTCTTGAATATGTTAGTAGTGGAAGTTGTTGCGCCCTGGATCTCGCTTGATCCGTATCCGAATTCGAGAAAGCTGCTCAACCATATGAAGTAGATGAAGACGTTACAAGGATGTGACGATGCTATATAAAGCAAGCGAAGTGTTCTCTTCTTCCAGTTCAGTTCAGTTCAGTTTAATTTGCAGTTTTGGTGGCACAGCTTCGTTTTGTTAAGTGAAGCGTCGAAAAAACCATTTTGAAAGGGATGAAGATGATCTCTCAGCAGATTCCACAGCATCACACACATACACGGAAGAATGTGGACCATTTTGAATATCAACGAGGAATTCAAGTGCTGCGACATCAGACGAAGTCGAAGAACACCCAAGAGAGCTCGAGATGATTCATGATGGCAATTCCCCATCTGAAGTAGTAGTGGAAGGGAGCGCGCAGGGCGCATCCATCCCCATTGAACGGATGCCCGCCTTTACACTGCTTGCCTCTGCTGCATGTAGATCGATCACCAGCTAGGAGTGTCGAAAACGACACCCAGATGAGAGTACGACATCAAAATATCATACGAGATGGCCCGCCTTGCACAAGCACTCGACTGGACTTGAGTTGGTAGTAGAGTAGTAGTGGCATTCAATTCCCTCGCTTTCGCTCGCCCTCTCTCCTCTTTCTGTATGGGATGAACCATCATCCAAAAGGGGGGGGTCGGACTGCTCTGCCAGCTGTGTTTCGGGGTTCTTCTTCACATTATATGAATCATGTACATGTCACATTTTTAACAATAACTAATTATACAATCTCAAATGTTTTACAATAGTACTTAGATGGGAGGACAATGGTATTGGGGTAAGGGAAGAACTGGCTCGCACATTTACAACAATTTGTTAAATCGGAGAACAACATCCTGTTGTTCGTACATTCACAAAGGCAATATACAATAAATGGCACCACATGGGCCAGAAGTCAAGATTTTGTGGAGCCAGATTACAATTAAATACAATTGCTGTAAAATACATAGTTAAAAAAAAAAAGAAAAAAACAAAAAAATAGAAAAGAAAGTAGAAGAGTAGTATATGTAGAATGTAGCGCGTGTCTCATGGATTCCCTTTGAGAACAACTTGGGCGACGACGTGTTGAATGAGGGGCACAGACGATGATCAACTTGATCGATCGATCGACAACTGTCTCTCTGTCACGCACACCATTGCGTGTTCTGCCTGGCTCTGCATCTAGGCTGCAAGGGGGAGAGGAGGAAGAAAAGCGTACATACACCAACAACAACAACACGGAGGAACGACGATGGATACACGACGTTGGAGAGCAACTTGTTGTCGCGGGGCCGGAAATGCCTCCGCTCTCTGCTGGGGCTTGGATTCCCTGTCTGCCACCTGCCTGCTGCTGCATCTGCTGTATATCGTATTTGGTTCCCTTTACGATTTTTTGATATGTGATTTAGACACTTTTAGGACTGGGGATGCCACTGCCAGGAGCGTAAAATCGCTCAACTGGCCCACTGTCACTCACTGTCTCTCTCTCGCTCGCTCTCGATCTCACTCTCTCTTACTCTCTGTCTCGGTAGTGTGTGTGTTTTGGCGCTGCTGCAGTACCACCTCGCAATTGATTCCCTATTGCGGTATGTTGAACGTTGCACCAGGAGTTAAGCGCTCAACTGGCAATGGCGAAGCGTAGCGTAGCATACAAACACCACAGCAATGGAAGGCGCTGGGAGGAGCTAGCTAGCCTCTTAAATCGTCATCGAACACTAATCGCATTTGATTCCCTTTGCGATGGATTTCTGTTAACCGCGTCTCGAGCTCGCTATAGAGAGGAGAGGGGATTTTGCTAGGCTATAAAGGATGGAAGTGAGAGGAGGAATTTACACAAATGATTGAAAAAGATTACAACCCGTTGTAAAAAAAAACACCACCAGCGCTGATTAGAACTCCGCTAACCTCTTTGTGCTTTCTGTCTCTCTGCTCTGCCTGCGTGGCTGGCTGCTCCGTTTTTGCCGCCTCTGCCTGCTGCTCGGAATTGCATTTGGATTTGTCTTGTCTTCTGCTGCTTATGGCTGACTTCTTGTCTCTGTCTTCTTCTTCTTCAATGGATGCTTGAACACTAATCGCATTTGGTTCCCTTTTGCGATAAACGACGGAGGCACGAGCTGTCTTGGAACAGAGCTAGCTAGCGTGCTAACGCCATATACATGGATATATAGGCTACATAAGCTAGGATACTAGTGTGATGTTGTGTGTGGTACATAAAACGAGGCAAATCATACATACAAATTACATACACGCATCTCACACACAGCAGACAGACAACGCAGTGGAAGGGTGTGCTTGCTCGCTCTCCTCTCCATCATCTCTTCTCTAGGCAAGTAGTAGACTGACGACTGAAGACACACTGTCGACGACGACGACGACGATGACGACGACGCTTGGATGCCCGTAGCGTACTTGCAGGCAGCTGCCCGGTAACAACGACAACACATCAGCTCGCCTCTGACAGCGAGTGCTGGTGATTGTGTGGTGTGGCGGGTCTCGGTCCAAACGCATTTGTTTCCCTTTAGCGCGGACCGAGCGCATATATTTTATATGCGGTGCAATGCATTACGTGGCTTTCAATTGGTAGCAGCTGGCCTGGTATGGCCGTAGTGGATCGCCTGGTATGGCGTTGTATGGCTGGAGTTGCCAGCATTTGGTTGGCCCCTGGATAGGTCCTGGCCATATAAACGTCTCTCCCCTCTTTGTGGAGTATCGCTTTGCCTGCAGCAGCTGAACTGGAGCTAAGCCTGGCTTGGATTGGAGGATTAGCGACTTGGAACAGTGCGCTGTAGTCGATCGAGCTGTGGTCGACGAGTGTTTGCAGCTTCAAGCAGCTAACGTTTTTGCTCTGGAATGTAAAAACGTTAAGTGTTTTTTGTACACTGTGGCGAGTAGATCTACTTAGGATCTGTGGAATTCGTATGACGCATTGTCGCAGTCTGTTAACGCTGAGTTGCAATGGTTGTTGTTGTTGTTGTTGTTGTGGTGATAGTGGTGTTCGCCCCCTATAAAGTGGATGGACTTGATGTCTCGTTCTTGATTCCCTTTAACGATTTATGTGTGGCTCAGAGCGAAAGAAAGCTAAGCGGAGGCCTCATCTCCACTTTCTTCTCCGCTGCTAAACGGTCGAGAGATACTGCTGCAAAAAGGCGCAAGTGCAAAGTGCAAAGTTATGTGGCTAACAATTGTCTCACGCGAATCCAGAGGCTGAGAGAGCGCAGCTGAACAGCTGCCGGATGCGATCTCGACAATCATCAATTGGGTCAGCGTCACATGCTCTTTTTGTTTTCTCTGCAAAACAGGTTTAAGCAATTCAATTGGAATTCATTGCCTGACCTTAACAAGTTTCGACACAAAGTTCGGTTTCGGTATTCGATTCGAGTGTTGTTGTGGTGTTTATATTGCTTTCAAGTTGGCATTTGATTCCCATTGCCTCAAGAAATTTTGCTACATGTACACGGGGAGGATTGATTCAATTGTTTGATTGATTATGTGTGTGGCGAACATCTCCTGCACTGCAATAGAATTGAATATCCTTTGGAAAAGAAGTTGCTGGGAAGGGGTTAGCAAAGAAATAAGATGACAGTAGAAAACGTTTTCCTCTTTTCCCGTTTGCGACGAGTCTTGATATCTCTTCTCAGTCTTTCGGAGACGCTTTTAGCTCTTTAGCCCTACTTGCAGATATGCGCAGGCACATTCAACTGCGGTCATATATATTCGCTACAAGATACGAAGAAAGAAAAACACACAAAACGATTCTTTGGCTCAAAAGAATAATTGCGGAATAATTTACATGAAATTGTTTCGGGGCCCATTCATAGATAGACGGCGCTTCCTCTCTTTTTCTCGCTGCCTAATTTCTCATTTCGGGGATTTATCATTTCGATTTCATTTTCCCAATATGCGCAGGCACCGTTCAACTGCGTCATATTGCTATAAAAATATGAAGAAAAAAAACAAAACAATTTTGTTCTTTGGCAAAGCGAATAAATTACGCTGATGTTGTGTCCATAAAAACAGGATTTCATCTTCAGAAAATATTGCCCATCTATATCCTTGCTGGTTTCATACATCGATAGATGTCTAGTTTACGTTATTTGTATCTGTATCGTTTTCGTTATCTACAACAAAATAGAATATCCAAATTGAGGAGTAGAAATATGTAAAAATTTACGTTCTCCAGGTATTTGTATTGTCGCTATCTGAATAGTTCATGTTCATGGTAGTAGTTGTCATAGATTTAGCCCATTTCGGAATTCATTATTCGTAAGGCTCTAGCAACGTGCTAAAAGATAATATGAGAAACAAAAGCGGCATTTTGTTCGAGTTAAGAGTATGAGAAAACGATTTACGCTTTTGCCAGAGTTTGTAGTTGGAAGAGTCAGGTCTGCCTCTTGTACTGCGCAAATATTTGCAAGGATTTATACTGGCTGGCTGGCTGACATCGGTTCTCTTTCTCTAGACCCCTTCTCTCTTCATCTTTCTCACAATTTGCTTGCGGATGCACGCAGGCACCGTTCAACTGCGTCGCATCGCTAAAAAAAATTAAAAACGAAAAATTGTCGTTGTCCTAAACTACATAGGGGATTTACGTGCTGATTGCGTTCAGTTCAGTTTCAGATTTCTGGGTTAACGTAGAACCACTCTCTCTGTCTGTCATCTTCCGAATGTTCTTGCCGATTATTTGCCTTCCAAGATGATGCTCACAGGCACTGTTCAACTGTGACGCATCGCTACAAAAAGATTGGAGGAGGAAGCCCTTACATTTGGGCTGTACTTAACGATAGGGATGAGATTATAAAGAATATTTCAAACTTCTTCCTCTGAGTACTCTCAGTGATCCCATGTTATTGCCTAGACCTCTTTGATCGTCAGATCGTCAGTCGAATTTCTTAGTTCACAAGATATGCGTGCAGGAACCGCTCAACTGCAATCGCATCGCTAAAAGACATAGTTTTTGTTTTTGGTTGATAGAGAAGATAAAGAATAGCAGCAGGTGTGAAGAGTCCATTCGCACTTCTTGCTGCACTGCTTAGTCGCAACTGTCTCTGCAATTCAAGTGTTAATTAACGAGCAAAATCCCATTAGGCTTACGTGCCAAAACCAGTGTAGAGTAAAGTAAAGCGAGTTCAAGTAGAGCGAGTGGGGCCGCAATACGATGACAAAGACGAAGGTTGATGATGACGACAACGACGACGATGATGAAAAACTACTGCGTAGTTGTGAGTGAAAAATTCCGTTGCGTCACAGGCACATTCAACTGTGACGTTGTTGTTGCTACTGCTGTGTCGTTGTATGTTTCCTCCTTTTGAATGCTGTAAATCTATTTGAAAAAGCAATTTGTTGTTGCGTTCGCAGCTGATATACGAATACCGTGTGTGTTGAATGCAGAAATATCGTGTGTGGATGGTGGGTGGTTGGTTGAAGGTTGGCGTCAGAGCAACTGCTAAGCGCGCTGTATGTAGAGTAGTAGGTGGTGATAGTTGTGGTGGTGGTGGTGGTAGTTGATTGGTTGGTTGCTTGCTAGTAGTAGTAGGCAAATAAAGCTCACACGCACGTACACACACACGTTTTTGCTGCTGTTGAGCTAAAGCTGCTGCTGCTGCTGCCGCTGCGCGCAATCCCCGCCTTGTCCCCATTTATGATTGTTCAGTATCGTGTCAGGCTCTGGCATCTGGCATTTTCGATTTTGTGCAAAGGAGACTCGGTGGTGTTTTGCTGCTGCGCGCTGCTGCTGCTGCTGCCGCTCTGCTCGCTGCTAAGCTGCGCGTCGCTGCTTCGGCGCGGCGTCGGACTGTGTAGGAAACTTGCGCTGCCTTTGCCGTTGCCTTTTGTGGTTTCGGCTGTGGTTGGCTGTGGTTGCGAATGTAGATAGAAGACGGACAGACGTGAAGACTCACTCAGTGTGTGTTTGTTTGTTGTTATACAAAACAAAAAATCTTGAAAAGATTGTTGATGATTTCGCTTGGCTATCGATAGCACTGCATTGCACATCGGCAATTTCGAATCTGTTTCGAATTCGATAGGCGATGTTGATGAAGATGTTGCTTGCTCTGTGGTTGTTGTTTTTGTTGTTTGTCAAGAGTTGTTCCGTTCCTCCTCATCGTTGCCATTAACGTATCGAGGAGCAGGAAAACTGTAAAACAAAATCAGTTATAGACGAATAATGTATACGACAAAAGAGGCAAAGGAAATATGAATGTAAATGTAGTAGAGAGTAAGTAGACGAGTACAAGATAGTAAATAAAATAAAGTCAACAGTGATTGGATTTCCAAATTACATACGATTTACGTTTTATTTTTAATGTTACATTACAATTATCAGTTCCGTTGGGGCTTGCTATAGTTTTTGTTCTATATTTACACAATTATTTTCTCTTTTTCTTTATGGCTACGAGAGTTATTATTCTTGCTCTGCTCGAGTGTCTATTTGGATTCAATGTGAATCATCTAAAAATTGTTTTTCCGTTATTCTTCTTCTTCAATAGCTAAAATATCTCATACAAACAACAAACGCAGCACTCACACCGACAAAAATAGAAAATAGCGGACCAGTTCATTCCAAGGTTTGCTCATGCATACGAACGAACGAGAAAAGAAAACAAAGGCACGTACATATATACATACACACACATGCAAGCAGACGTGATTGTGTGCATGTGGCTGTTGCGCTGAGCAACAACTTTTGCGAGTATACACAAAAACATAGCAGACATACGCACATTATCAGACACGAGCATGCATGCGCATGTACATATAAACATAACAAGATGGCGTCGTTTTGATGTACGTGCCTTTGTTGTTGGACTGCACTAACTACCCTGGTCGTTGTAATTCATGCGATTGTGAAAATGATTTCTTTTCTTCGCTTTGTATGAAATAATTTGACTACTTAAAAAAAGCACAGAAACTAACTAATTGTGTTATAAAACTAATTAATAAAGATAAAGTTACAAACCGAGTGTGATCCCGGACCAAAGGCTTCATGCTGATGAGCGGTTGGATTGATTGATTCGACGTTGATTGAGCAGCAGTCGCTAGCCATAAATGACTCACCGCACTGCTCTCTCGTCTGGTTCACATCAAGAAGGCCATTTGCTTTTGCACGTCCTCCTCATGATCATCATCTCACACTCTTCTCACAGCCTTCATATTCATTTCATTACAATCTATGTTTAACAGCTTTGCACACGTGTTTTGCGACTGCAAATGAGAAATTTTTCTTCGTAATAAAACTAATTTAACAAAATGAACAAATGAAATGAAAAAAAGTAGGAAACAGATTATATATGCATGTATAGCTGTTTTGCTTTGTTTGACAGTTGAAGCTTGAACACACGATGTTCCTCTCGCTTTTTCTCAAATATTCAAATGTGTCACACATATGGTTGTCTCTCTCTAGCTAACTATGTACTGCGATGGCGCAGTGATGTTGGTTATTGTTGTTGGTGATGAAATTATTGCTGCTGCCATTGTTGTTGGTTTTGTTATTGCTGCTGCCGTTGTTGTTGTTGCTGCTGCTCAAACTGCTCAAAAAACTGTCGAGGCCACTGAGCTCGCTGCTCCATAGGTTATTTTCAATATTGCGACGTTCGAATTCAGCTCTTTCAGTCTCCGCCGCAGCTGCTTCATATTTTTCGTTGGCGTCGCTGGCACAATGCGTTTTTCCATGTGGAACAAATTTCGTTTGAATGTCGAGCCAACGACTGAAACGTTCCTGTTGTTTCCTGCGCAGTTCATGCTCGGCATTGAATAATGCCGTTGACAAGATGGCGTTGACCCGAAGGCTGCCTGAGCCTCGCATTTTGCGACGCATTTGCACACGTTTCATGCGAAAATTGCGCACCCAATACGTTAAAGTTTTGGGCTGCTCAATACCTTCATATTCATCATCATAAAAGGCCACCATGATGATTTTTGTTTGATTTTGTAAAAATAACTTTCTTTTCGGTATACACAAAGAAACACACACACACCTTTGCTGCTGCTTGAGTGGTTGACCAACGTGCTGCTTCTCTTATTTCACACTATCTGGGTTATGTAACTTTCCAGAAAAACTAAGAACTTATGACTTGATTCACACGTCCGAACAGCACGAATTTCCGATGAGAAATGATGGAACAAGCGAGAATGGCACTGTATTTATAGCTGCGCAGGCAGCAGCCAGACAACGCGTAGCAACGATTGCAAATGCCTCCCTACTTTTGTCCCGATATTTAACAGCTGCATCCGTTAGGGGTTGCAGAAACCAGTTCAGAACATTCTAGACTTTAGGTAAGATATATCCTATTCAAGGGTTTACCCATTATTACCTGTTCAGCCATGTATAACCATGGGAAAATTTCACCCTATAAATATAATTTAGCGAAGCATAATGGCTGCCATTTGTTAGTACCTGCCAACTTGACGCACGAAACGAAAGGAATTGAAACGCAATAGAGTGGCGGCTCGTCGATAAAACAAAGCAAAACTAAACGTTAAAGATGTTTCTTTAGCCAAACCAGCGAACAATTAAGTTTATATTGTTTATAAATACACTTTTGACGGTGCAGTATTGACCGTTTTTTCAGTTCATCAATTATTTCAATTGTTTGACTCTTCAGCCAGCCAGTGTACCAACTTGTTTTACAAATGCTAGCAATAACGAAATAGTGTTGCCGCCTTCGTTTAATAACTAACATGTTATCGATAATAGCTCAAGCGATAGTCATTGACCCGCAACTTTTCAAAAGAGCCTTACAATGTAGCACTCTTTAAACTAATGTATTAGAATGAGTGGGCGTAATATGTGGGTATGACAACATATTTTTTATGTGCATATTTTTGAGAATTGTCTGCTTACATATTTGCAGTTGTGTTTAATTATCATTGCAATGTTGCAGAATTGGTCAATAATAATGATCGCTAGCACTCAAATATGTGTATATGTATGATCATTACCATATATATTGTGAGTATTTCGGGAGCAAACACTTGAACTCAAGAAATCTTCCTCCAGCCAGCACTCAGTACATTTTAGCACCTCGTCGGGTGCGGAACGCGATTAACGGTAGAAACGGTTAAGAACAAACGAAACAAGTGTGGGCGACGCAGGAGACGGGGGAAGGTGTAATAATTTGCACGTACAACACGCGAGAGGCGGTTTGGAAAACAATTCAATATTTTGGAGATTTGGAAATAAACAAAAATCTGAACACAGCCACAGGCAGTAGCTATTGAGAAGTGCTACAATTTCCGAAAACGCAAAGAATAATATTGTGGCAACCATTTGGTCGACAAAAGGGAGTGAGAGAGGATTGGAGTGGGAGGTGGCGACTGATCAACATCTGTCGATGACGACAGGCTGATCAAAAGATTGATTGCAGGCCCAATTAATACATATGTATGTACAATCAGAAAGTGTGCCGCAAAAGAAAAGCGTTCATGCAAATTCTGTAGTTTTTGTAGGCCAACCACAAACTGTAAACACATCAACAATACCAAACGAAAGAATAACAACAACAACATCAAGTGGAGAATGGAGAATGTGCGCTTTTCCATCATCGTAAGTGATGCGTCGATCTCCACTCTTCCCCCACTTCGATAATTATCGATTGGTTTGTTTGTTTTTTTTCGGGTAATTATAATTGGTCTGCGTCGTGCTTGTTGTTTGTTTTGGCAGGAAAACGATTTGAAATGGAACTCGGAGAGCGAAGGGGCGGCCGACATGGACCTGCTGTTTGATAAGCGCAGCATCTCCAGCGAGGCCAACAGCGATGCCGTATTCAGCAATGAGGCGCACGAGATATTCGCCAGGCAACAACAAAATCAGGTGCTGTGGCAGCCGCAAGAGATTGACGAGTCGCTCTCGCTGCTGCCCAATGGCGTTCCCATACTGGAAATGGTCAAATCGGCCTGCTTCATGGGTAAGGCAATACATTACTTTGCATCAAATCAGTTTCACTCTATCTCTCTCTCTTCCTCTTCCATTTCGCTTTTTCCCCTTAGAATTGCTGATTGAGCCGAGCGATTGCAACTTGGCGCTAATTTGCAGCGCCCTCTATGGTTCAGTGGAAAACGTCATATATCTGCTCACACACTACAATGCGGATCCAAATGCTGCCGACAATCGAGGACGAACTCCCCTGCACTTTGCCTGCTGTCGCGCCAATGCACCCATTGCCAAGGTGCTGCTCGATCGCGGCTCCGATCCGAATCGCTGGGATGCCAAGAAGGAAGTGACGCCACTGCACTGCGCTGCAAGGTAAAGTGCGAAAATTAGTCAGTTCTTTTTATACCCGGGAGTTTATAGGTTATGGGGTATTATAAGCAAATGGCAATTGAAAATGTCTAAAAGAGAGAGAGAGAGAGAGAGAGAGAGAGAGAGAGAGAATGTAGGACTGGTCAGTTTTTCTATGTGTTAAAGACGTGAAGATATCTGGGAAATCTTCATCATGAAATCATGTGTCTAATATCAATTAGTTGTTCACGCTGAGAAGTAAAAATACTTAAGGTACTTATTTTAATGTATTGTGAGGTATTTATGCGTTTTTAGCCGCAGATAGGAATTAATTTTAGAAACATTTGTAGTTTAATAGGAAATTTTTAAAATTCTTCGCGGATTATTGTTCATGAAGATATCGAAATGTAGTCTGATAGAGCAATGTTGCTTTAAGATCTACGATGTAATCTCTAACGGGTATCTCGAAGTCGAGTCGTTGTCTGCAGCTTTCTCATTTCTCTCTCTTTCTCTGGATGCAGCTCGAAGAGCGTGGAATGCATTCTGCTGCTGCTGCGTCGCAAGGCGAACATCAACATTGGCATTGAGCGGCGTTCTGCTTTGCATTATGCCATCGATGGCAATGCCGTCGACTGTGTGGAAATTCTTTTGAAGTACGGCGCCGATCCGAATACCCCACAAGTGTACACGGAGACGCCCCTCCACACCGCCTCTGCATCGGGATTCACCAAGTGCGTGGAGCTGCTGCTGAATCACAACGCCGATGTGCGATCCCAATTCGGGGAAGGCAAAGTGACGGCGCTACATTTGGGTAAGTCCAACAAGTGGGTGGAACAACTAAAACCAGGGACACTTTGTAATAATTTTATAATTCTAAAATCTAAAGTAGAAACGAAAATTTGAAACAGTTAGTTTTGTGTAAGAAAAAAGAGCACATAATAACTTTTGAATTCCTTATAATAAAAACATATACAAAAACATTTGATGATGATGAGGAAGACTCTTGATTATGGAATTTTAATTTAAGCCAAGCAAGATTTTGTAATTATTTTTCTGTTTTAAGATAATTGCCAAAATTAACAAATTTGTACACAACTCAAAAAATTAACAAATTTATATATTTTGTCGTAAAATAGAACAAGTTCCTAAAATCAATTTTAACTCCAAATATAGTGTTAATCCAAAGCTATAAGAATAAACCTTACTTATTTTTAAAATTGTTTCAGTTTATGTTGCCAGAGAATTACTCAAATATAATCTATGCAGTCGTAACTTCAGAAATTTTCGCTTTTATTAGTTTACTCATCAAATATAAATGAATTCCTTAAAAAAGAAGAGAGTGTAAAAATTGTAATCTTTATTTGTTTTAGAATAAAATTTGTAGTCACATGTTTAATTAATTCCTATTTGCAATCCCTGACTAAAACTGACACTGATTCATTTATTTTTCTTATTCATTGCAGCGGCTGAAAATGATTATGCCGAGTGTGTGAGATTGCTTTTGGAGCACCGTGCGGATGTCAACTGCCGGAATGCGAGCCAACAAACGCCACTGCATCTCGCCTGTCTCTCGCAGTCGATTGGCACCGTGGAAATTCTGCTAAAATACGGCGCCAATGTGAATGCCGTCTATCGCGATGGACGCACCGCTCTCCACGCTGCTATCGTGAAGCAGTCGCGTTGCCTAGACTGCTGCAATGCGCTGCTCAAAGCGGGTGCCGATGTGAACAAGGCGGATGATTACGGATACACGCCACTGCACATAGCTGCACTTAACGAATTCAGCAGTTGTGTTTACACCTTTATAGGTGAGTTATGTGTAAGGAATCGCTGCATGATATCTTCAATTAAGAACTTATGCTTATGTCTTAATGGGTTAAGAATAGTATAAACTACGTGAGTATATTCATATCTCGCTTAGCGGCCTCAACTGGGATTGACAAATATACAGCTAAGTGACACAGCGTTAAGACTGAGTTGTTTTTTAATTTGTATATTTTTTATACCTATTACAAATAGAGTTGGAGCAGGACTATTTGAGAGTATCTATGACAAAAAGGCCACTTAGAAAATTTTTATAGAAAGTGTGGCATTTAAGCGAGATAATTATAAAGCTAAGAAATCTTTAGTAGTAAATGGAGTATGCTTGTTAATCGAGGTAAATATTCATAAAATAAAACTAATGTAGGTACTAAACATAGTGTGGCGCTTATCTATAAGTAACATAAAGAAAAATGGCAGTTAAACGAGATGAGGCTACTGGCATTTAAGAGAGATAAATATGGAGCTAAGAAATGTTTGGAACTAAATAGAGTATGTTTATTATTCGAGGTAAATACTCATAAAAACAGACGTGCTAAACATTGTGGCTGTTATCTATAAATAACGTTAAGAAAAGTGAAAGTTTAGCGACATAAGTCTTCGGTATGTCTGTTGTCGGTTATTGTAAGAGTTAAAAACACACAGATTAGGGAAAACTCTTCTACACCATTCTAAATGGTTGCAAAATCTATTCTCATTCTATTCTCCTTCCTTTCCCAGAGCACGGCGCTGATATCACGGCACGCACAGACGGACACACTTCAGCTCTGACGTTCATAGTCCGTCGCTGTCCGGAAGTTATACCGAAACTCATGCAAAAGTTGGACAACTCGATCAAGGCGAACGATCACGAAATTGGCGACGTTGATTGTCAGATTAAACTAGACTTTCGCCTACTGGTGCCCAGCTCGTCCATGGAGAAAGGCGAAACGGAGCTGATGCTGACACTCATTGAAGTTGGCCAGAAGCGCATTCTGATGCATCCGCTGTGCGAGACATTTTTGTTCCTGAAGTGGCGACGCATACGTAAATTCTTTCTGCTGAGCTTGGCTTATCACACTTGCTTCGTGCTCCTCTTCACTTTCTATGTGATCGGTGTCTATACGCGCAGTTGCAAGGAGAGCGAACAATCGTGCCAGGCACCTGGCTATGTATCCAGTGTGGGTTACTTTGTCATAGTGCTCAATCTACTGCTGCTCGGGAAGGAGGTCTTTCAAATGGCGCACGGATTGCATGGATATGCCAAGTACTGGGAGAACTGGCTGCAATGGACCATTGTCTTTGGAGTCATGTTGTGTGTGGTAAGTAATTAGAGATGATAGAAATCAAGTTGACTTGAGAAAACGTATGTAGGAGGCAATTTCTACCCTTCGTAAAAGGATTGAAAAAGATTTCTTAAAGCATTGAAAGTGCCTTTAGAAGATTGAAAGAGCTTTAGAATATGTAAAAAGCTTTAGAAGATTGAAAGAGCTTTATTCGAGAATTGAAAGTTATTCAAAGGAAGAATTGAAAATATTCGAGAGAAGATCGAAACATTTCCGTAGACATGGCATCGTTTGAAGATTACAACATCTTCATTAGAATATTCAAAATGCTTTGCAAGATCGGTCTTCGTCAAAAGTTCGAAACAAGTTCATTAGAAGATTGAAAATACTTTCAAAAGCTTCTGAAACCTCTAATACTATAATACCGTCCACAGTCGAAACAATATAGCCATGTTTATCCGTCCTTCTGTCGGCTAATAAGAATTCATTGATATTAAATTATAGTAAGTTTTTCACAAATCTTGTAATCTTTGCAAGCAATTAAAGTTTGTTTTAAGATTTAGCCATGCTCCTATTCAAAAGCTAACCAAAATAAAAACCACAATTTTGATATACCGATTAATAACAATATCATTGAATTCCGAAAATTTAAACACGATCGCTAACATGACAGTTGTTAAAGCAATATTTTGATCTTCTAACGCAATACTAAATTTAACAGCTCTGTTATGTAGCATTCAACATTTTTGTTAAGCGAGCACCCTTAATATAAGACTTCAATGTTAACAACAGTTTAACATGTTCTTAAGATCCTGTTAAGCAAACAGTCCTAATATAAGACTGTAAAGTTAATGCAAATGTTCTGTTAACAAGAATTTAGAATGTTCTAAAGATGTTCCCAATACAAAATTTCACTAAAAATGATTATAAAACTATCTCACACACTGTAGTTGCAGCTTTCTCTACTTATTAACGTTTAATAAAAGAATTGACTAACATCTTTTCAATGCTTTACAGACGCCGGAGATACTGTGGACAGGTGATCTGCTGACAGTGCCCAAGTGGCAACATCATGTGGCTGCCGTTGTCATTCTGCTCGTCTGGCTGGAGCTGATGATGCTTGTGGGTCGTTTTCCTATCTTTGGTGTCTACGTGCAAATGTTTACCAAAGGTAAGTCATCAAAGTTATAGCTGGATAATAAAGAAACTAATTTAATTTCTTCTCTCTAAACAGTTGCTGTTAACTTTGCCAAATTCCTGCTCGCCTACATCTGTCTGCTGATTGCCTTTGGCTTGAGCTTCGCTGTGCTGTTCAATGATTATCCAGCCTTTGAGAATATTACGTGGTGTTTCCTCAAGTCCTTCACCATGATGTCGGGTGAACTGGAGTTTGAGGACATCTTCTATGGCGACTATGCGGTCAAATATCCAGTGACTGCTCATATCATTTTTCTATCGTTTGTGCTGCTGGTGACGGTGATTTTAACCAATCTAATGTTGGGTTTGGCTGTCAGCGACATTCAAGGACTGCAAGTCTCGGCCACGTTGGATCGTCTGGTGCGTCAAGCGGAGTTGGTGTCACGTCTCGAGAGTTTCTTCTTCTCGCGGCTGCTGCGCAATGCACCGCTCGTGCATTACTGTAAAAGAAAAGCCTTGTTGCGCACCTCGCGTGATAAACTGCAGTTCACGGTGCGTCCCAATGATCCTCGGGATCGTTCACAGCTGCCCGAGGACATCAAGCTAAATATCTATAAACTTGTGGCCGAGCGACGGGATCGCAATATGAGCATCCGACGACGACAGTTTGAGACAAACTATCACATGTTTAGTCGCAGTCTGCAGCGACAAAAAGATAACTCCGACTCTCAGCAAATGCAACAGCAGCAGCAACAGTTGCTAGGGCAACAGACGCCCCAAGATGCCAAGTATGCCACACAGACGCAATTCTTTCAAATGAACGAGTTGCTACGTCCACGCTCGGCTACGAATGTGCCACAACAGCTGCGGCAGGAGCAGGAAACAATTGTGAAGCTGAAGAATCAGGCAAACGATTGGCGTGCCGAGGTGCAAACGCTCAAGGAGCAATTGACACAGTTGAGCACAAAGTTCGATCGATTTGCCGAGAACGCGATGCGCAAGCTCAACTACAGCGCCGACGAATTGTGCCGCATGAAGCAGCAACAACAGCAGACAACGCCCTCGTCAACAGCGGAGACACTGCGTCATCATCAGCGGCATCATCATCGTTAAGAAAATACCTACTATACTCTTATACTCTTACTGTATAACTGATTAAAATATTTGTATTTATTTTAAGACGGCACATTGGTCAACCACTTGTCATTGCTCTGATTCCAGATAAGCGTGCCCTCTTGTGGCGGCGGCTCATTCGGATTGATCTTCGTCCAGGTCTGCGTCTCGGCGTTGTAGGTGAAACTCTTGGTATCCCTTGGCGGCAGAGGTGTGGTCAAATCAATCAGCGATGGCCTTGTGATGGGCACAATGCGCGGCGTCGTACTGGTTTGTGCACTAATGTACTCCACCTGCGACTTGGGATTGGAGTAGTCAACGGGCTGGGCCAATGTCAGCGACAACAGCAGCAGCACAGCTAAACATACACAGTTTACAGTTTTCCAATGCCATTTAATTATGCGCAAATTCTCAGAGCTTACCGCATATGTGAACTAATCCCGGCCTCAACATTTCTTTCGATCTCTCTCGCTCTCTCTCGATGTGTAGCTCAGCTTACAGCGTGGCAATCAGATTGAAGTGCCAACTGCGACTGGAATTGCGTCGACAACATTAAATAAGACAAAGCTGAGAGAGTCTTGAAAATCTCGGCGAATTAATGTGTATGTTTTCATACCCGGTAGACAAAGCAAAGAAAAGGGTGTGATCAGTTTGTAAAAAGGTGTGTAATAAGTGACAAAAGTTAGCTCTTAATGATCTGTCTGTTTATATTATAGACTCATCAACAAGCCGAGTCGATCTGTCTTTTTAAGCACACCAAGACGGGGATTTTCACTTTTGCTTCTACAGAAAATCAATTAAATTTGGCTGAATTGAGTTAAAGCTTCAACTCACATTAATAACATTCTAAACTGAAAGTTTCCTGAAAATTTTACCATGATTCGTCAATAATCTTGTTCATAATAAACTAGGTTTTTATGGTTTCTCATCAAGCTGGGGATTTTTACCTTTGCTTCTAAGGAAAATTAAGTAAATTGGCTGATTTGGGTAAAGGCTGTAACTCACAATAAATACATTCTAAACTGAAAGTTTTCTAAAAATTTCATCATAACTACTCAATAATCTCGAACTTAATAAACGAAGTTTATAATTTTCTATTATAAACATTAAGCTTGCTTTAAAACCTTCAGTCTTCAGCTGATATTTCATGATCGATATGTTGTAAATAGTTATCAAATTTTAGCTTTGAAATGCCGTGAATAGTTACCCCGTATTTCGTAGTCTAATACAGACTGTTCTTAAGTCATTTCATAAATTTAAATTCAGTTTTATTAGCTTATTTTATACTATGCCTATATCAATTTATACAGTTCAAGTTAGCATGATTCCAGAGTCAAGCAAATCCTCTCTCTTAGTTGTTTATTCAGAACTGTTGAGGTCATACGGTGAGGTGAATGTTGAGCTGATAATCAGCTTTTGGACTAGTCTATGAAATGATAGAGAGAACCTTCTCTAACCGGTGGGAGGAGGAGTGCAAATGCCCAAGTGTAGACGACGAATATCTGAGGATTAGGAAATATTACATTGTACTGTTTCGTTTACTAAATTAAACGAACTTACTTAGACCACAGCGCACAGCACAATCGAAGCGTCCACCGTTGTAATAGTTGACATTATCGCTGCCACAGATGGGATTGTATTCACTGGTTGCTGGACAGGATTGGATGCAGGCCTGGATTTGTGGCGAGGCAGTCGGGGCTGGAGTTGTTGTCGTAGATCCCGTTTCAATGGGTCTTCCTCGGACAAAAGTGCTGGCCAAGTTCTGATCCCAGCCGGGAAATTGAGGAGCAGCTCCGACTGCTGCGATCAGTAAGATCAGCATTGCTATAAAAGCAGCTTCAGTTAGCATATAATTTCAATAAGTTATCTATTTGTTTGTTTTTAATAACTTACCAAACATGTTGAAGCTTTCCATTATTTTGTTTTTTTTTGTGGTGTGCGGTACGAACTTGTTGTCCGATCGACTCTGAGATTGAAACGCGTCTGAAAGCGTCAAACGTCCCGTCACGCGTTTATAACACGAAGGTCAGCTCAAAAGATTTTTGAGTATTGATTTGTTTTATTCTGCGTTGTATATAACAGCGTCATACGAAGTTCTCTCTCTTATTATTATTATTTCTCTCTTCTCGGGGAATGCCCCAAGTTTACCAGAGGGCAGAAATGAGTTGTCAAGTAGAACTACGAGTATAAATATGAATATAGGAGTTCATTGTGAGTCATCCACGTGTGGAGTTAATGTGGGAAATGTGCTAAATGCAGCAGATCAAGAGAACTGAGATACTGAATTATAATTACAGAGGAAGTTAACTTCCACAACGCGTGTGTTCAAGAATGCTTAAGACATTCTATTATTCTATAGATTTGAATCATACCAATGTTTTAAAACTTATTCCTCATTACATTTTTTTTACTTTAGTAAAAAATGGTCGACTATTTAATACATTTCAGAGTTCTACAAATAAGAGTAAACTTTAAAATTTAGCACTTAAACCGGTTGCGCTGCATTCAAAACAGAACCTTTATTATTTACACTTTATAGAAGCACTAAGGATAAGGAAATTGTTGAGCATGTTGTGAATGTCAACAATCTATAAACTAAACTGTAAACAGATTACAATTCCATTTTTATGTGCGCACAAAATCTGAAAGCATTTTCGTTATCTTTTTTAAGCAATTTATTTAAAAATAAAATTATAAAACAAACAAAATCTGCATAATTAGATCAAGACCTAAAGTTGAACAAGTAAGAAAGTTACAGTCGAGTATGCTCGACTGTGAGATACCCGCTACCCATTTTGAATAAAAGCAAAATATTGTGGTATTTTTTCAAAATATACCAATAATACAAATTTGCTAAAAATATACCAAACGGTATATTTATTATATCGATATAGTACCACATTCAAAATATACCATAGACGGCACAATATACCACATTGGCGGCCAAAGCAACTAAGAGCCCTAGTAAGTAGGCGTTTTTGCCCATACAAAAGTATTTCTTTAATAACTTCCACAATTTTTATCTGATCACAATCTCTTATAGTCTCTGAGATCTAGGTGTTCATACGGACAGACGGACATGGCTAGATCGTCTCGACTGTTGATGCTGATCAAGAATATATATACTTTATAGGGTCGGAGATGCCTCCTTCTACCTGTTACATATATTTCCTGCCGGCACAAAGTTATAATACCCTTCTACCCTATGGGTAGCGGGTATAAAAATCAAGTAACAAAGCAACAGTTGAGTGTGCTCGACTGTGAGATACCCGGTACCCATTTTAAATGTAGCAAAACAGTTCTGTATTATTCTTAAAATATACAAAATAATATACAGAAAGTCATATTTGATATATCGTGGAAGTATACCATACCAAAATACACCAGATTGCCATCCAAAACAGCTAAACTTGATTGAGTAGTAGAGCAAATATTACGTGTACTGTCGAAAAATTATATCTCTACCTCTTATAATCTGTGAAATCTAGTCTTTTATACGAAGAGACAAACAGACGAACATGGTTATATCGTCTCATCTGATGACGCTGATCAAAAATATAATTACTTTTTAGGGGGTCGGAGATGCCTTAATCTAAGTTATAATACCCTTCTACCCTAACGGTAGCGGGTATAAACAAACAGCTAACATATGACAGGTATGCACATCGAAAATCAAGTACTATATTAATCAAATTTCCTTTATAAATAAAACAGTAATATCTTTCGCCTTACAGCTTAAACACTAAACTTTTTTTTTTATTAATTTTCATTTTTTTTTTTCGTTTCATAATTTGCAATTTCAATAATATTGTATTCGATTTAACTTAATATATAATTTTGGGGTGTGCATTACACAATTTGGTGAATGAACATAAAATATGGTAATTGAATTGAAGGAGTATAAAGCAAACAGTCAATATATATATATATAAATATATAGGGATATAGTACATATGTACAAATGATGTTTAGATAATACGTTAACAAAGCCCCGGATGCAATCTCAATAAACTAATTTATAGAGCTTCGTAACTAGTTGAAATTTAATTTAAGTTATTGTTCTGCGAACAGAGAATTGTTATGAATGAATGGATATATATGTATATATATACATATATAATTATGATATTGTATTAAGACTGCACTGCACAAAGATATTGTCATAGAATTATTCGTTCGACGATTATAATTTGTCGTTTACTATTTTTTTTTCGTTTGCATTTTTGTTTTTGAGGTATTTTGTCTTTTTACGAGCTTGGGGGCAAGTTTAGGGAGCATCACATAATTCGAAATTTATGGGGGCCTAAAATTCAAAATGGCATTAAATCGGATCAGCTATCAAAAAATAATAATTTGGACAAGAAAGCAAGAAAGAAAAGAACATACGAAATTTGGGTTGAAACGTCCGCTTCGGCATTTTGTCAGTGAGGGAAAATAGAATGATTTATATATACTATATGAATATATATGTTTGATCTATTTGCCGATTTTGAGAGGTTTGTTGTTTATTTGTTGTTGTTTTTGTTGTTTTTCTTGAGAGGAGTTTAAGAACTATTCTTGCGCAAAGCAAAGATACGTTGCTGTTGTTGTTGCTGTTGCTGATGGCGACGCTGCTGTTGCTCCTGATTATGTTGTTGCTGCTGCTGCTGAGCATGCTTCACAAGTTGATTCTTGGCAGTTTTATGGTTGTAATTGTTACGTTGCGGCTGCAATTGTCGCTTACTATTATTGTTATTACTAGCACCCGGATGCTCCATGCTTGGTCCCTTCTGACGCTGATCGGCAGTGAGCAGAAAACCCGTCAGTTTGCCATCCCAGATGATCAGACGAATGGGCACAACGGAGAGCAATTGGAGCTTGTAGGGCGGCTGTTTCATGTTGTGCTCGGCGACCAGAATGTGATTGGGCGCATTGTGCATATCGATAAGCACACGTTGCATCTTATAGTTAATACTAATCACATGTCCAGACTCCAAGGTAACCACATTCATCATGTGCTGGAAGATCTCAATGACAACGGCACGCATGTAGATCGCTTGGCGATTGCTAACATAGCGCTTAAAGAACAGATTGCTGGAATCATCACCAGCTTGTTTCGCATTGAATTTGCGTTCGTTGGCGATTTTCGTGAGTTTCGCCAGTTCATCGCAAGTGCGTCCGGGAGCGGGGCAGTAATTGAGAGCAGCGGCCAGAAGACTGCAAAGATAAGTTATTCAAATATTGATTGTTTTATTTGATGTCAGTATTTCATGCTCACCGATGCACCATGATGTCGGGATAACGTCGTATGGGGCTGGTGAAGTGCGTATAGATGGGAATGGCCAACGCATAATGCCACAGATCACTTGCCAGTGTTTTGCCTTCGCTGCAAAAGTAGCTGCGTATGCAAAAAAAGAGAAACTTTCATTACAAGCTGACCTCTCAAAGTGTGTTACGATTAATGGGAGCTTACTTGGCACGCGCCATGGGCTTCATGAGCAGCTGGCTAAGGCAGGCGGACATGGCTACGGGATCGGCTGCCTCGCGGCGCAAACGCAGCATGCTCTCGTGCAGCGCTTTGGACGATCCATAATCCAAGTCCAAGCCCTGGGCAAGAAGTTTCTCGCGCAGCGATTTCAACGATTTGGTCAATGGAGGCGGATGATTGCGCAGCACTGAGATGTTGGGATAGGCATCGTGTATGAATCGAGCCACCGCTTGGTTGGCCAACAGCATGTACTCCTCAATCATGTGATTCGCTTCGCGCAGCTTCTCCACCTCAAAGCCAATCGGTTCACCGCTCTGCGGATCGAGTGTGAATCGCACCTTGGCATTGTTGATAGTGAGTGCTCCGTTCTCAAAGCGCTGCGCACGCATATTCCTCGCAATGCCATTCAACCAGGCCACACGCTGCACCACATCGTTGACACTGAAGCCGTTGAGTATGTTGGGAAAGTCATCGGCGGTGAAATTCTCCTGCGGATTATCGATAATCTTCTGGGCATGTTCGTACGCGAATTGCGTACACGAATTGATCACAGAGCGTGTGAAACGTGGTTGCGTCAACTGTTTGCCATTTCCATCCATGCGCCAAAACACCGAGAACGAGAACTTGTCCTCGCCTGGCAGCAACGAGCAGCGGAAGCACAAAGGTTTCGGCAGCATGTGAATGACCTCGTTGGCCAGATAAATCGATGTGGAACGCTCCTTGACGATGTTGTCCAGCTCGCTGTTCTCCTGCAGATAGTGGGCCACATCCGAGATGTGCACACCCACCTCAAACTCGTTCTCCGCCAGCTGCTCGATGGACATGGCATCGTCCAGATCACGTGCTGTCAACGGATCAATGGTAAATACGCATCGCTTGCGCATATCCAAGCGATTCAACAGATCATCCGAGCCGAGCGGAGCCGCTGGCTGTGCATACATCTCATTGAAGCGCTCCTCGAAGGGCACAATGTCGCGCAGATTGTTGTGAAAGAGTATGGCCTTTAGTTCATCATCTAGATTGCCCACACGACCCACGGGCTGCACCAACTCAGCAATGCAATGGCCATTGCAATCGGTTTCCAAGACATGCGCCACATAAAGCAGTCCACAGATCTCATCGGGTTGCTTGTTGGCCATGTGACTGGCGCAACTAGTCTGGGAGATGTACAGCATGGGCATGCGTAGATCAAAGGGACGAAACTTGTAGAAGAGTTGCGGCTCCTCTTCGGCGTTCTCATTCTCGCACAGTTTGCTGGGATTGGTGAACGAAATGTTGCCGACAATTTGACGCAGTTCCGTTTGACGCACGATTCCAATAACAAAGGCCTTGGGGCAATTGTCCGACGAGATGACTACCACATTCTCATCATCCGTGTCCTGTGATTCCGTCTCCTCCGACGGCTCCTCATCATCAGCTGCAAAGTACAACATAAATGAAAAGAGAATTCTGAGCCGCAAAAGTCCTTTTGCAACTTACCCAGCGACAACGAAGCCTTGCCACCTATGATGTTGTCCAGTGCTGCATCATTTGGTCGTGTCACCGTCGCTCCTGGATGCATGACAAAGGCACGCACCGTGTCACCATCGAAAGCATAGCGACGTGCCACCGGTAACAACACAATGCCATCGCGATCGAGCGTCTCTCGATCCGTGGACATCGAGATGAACGCCTGACGATTGTTCTTGCGATTCACCCGTATCTCATCTTCCACAATCCGGCCATAGCCAGCGGTCACCAAGCGTTGTGCATGCGCCTCGAGATCACCAAAGTCTCCCTTGAAGATCAGCTCTGGCGGCAGCTGTGCATCACTGCCCGCATATTGTTGGACAATGCGATTGATATAGCCACGCATGGCATCCAGCTCCGTTTTCATGGAACGCGGCGCCTGCTTCTCGTTGCGCTGTTTCTTGCGATATCGCATCCGTTTCTGGCGAGGCGATGGAGCAGCACCATTTTCAGTGCTACTCGATTGCTGTGGTTGTGACAAAGAAGCGCTGCTGTTGCTCGTCGTGCTGGACACTTCAGACTCGTGACGCGAACGCTGTCCTCCCTGTTGTCGATTGCCCAAGTGAGGCCATGGCATCACTGAGAGCACCACATTGTTATTGATCAGCAAGTCGGCGTAATACTCCACATCCGGATGCCATTTACTTAGCTTTAGCACCAGCTCC
Organism: Drosophila kepulauana; assembly: GCA_023558455.1. Lineage (NCBI taxonomy): Eukaryota > Metazoa > Arthropoda > Insecta > Diptera > Drosophilidae > Drosophila > Drosophila kepulauana. The sequence goes on from CM042369.1 coordinate 42,855,869, forward strand.
TTGAGCGACGTCACCTGCTCTGTCAGCGTATCCACCTGTTCACGCAGCTCCTCGCGCGTTTTTTGTTTGCGCTTGGCTTTCTTTGTCTGCTGCTCCTGTTGTGCCTGCTGTTGTTGTAGCTGCTGCTGTTGTAGCTGCTGTTGTTGTGGCTGCTGTGAGTTCGCGTTGCGATAGGAAGGCGGCACATATTTGGAGTTCTGGAAGTGATTTGCAGGCAAACACACTTGCAGCGGCACTGGAACAGCTTGAATATTGTTCGGCCGTTGATGTTGTTGTTGTTGTATAGGAGCAGCTTGTAGCGCCACCTGTGGCTTGGCAGCGATAAAAGTACGCATAAATTGCTGCGCCTGCCGCTCGATCAGCGGAAAGTCAACAGCTTGTTGTTGACTGCTCATCTCTTGATGCGTCCGCTGCAGCCGCGTCGCCAGACGTTGCGTGTGCTGGCGCAGTAGTTGAATAGACGCTATCGCATCGGGATAATCGCCTGTATTGTTGTTACTGCTGTTGTCGCAATTGTTGTTAGTGTTGCCTTGTTTATGTTGCATTGTTGCAGCATTTTCTAAACTCCCCATGCTCGATGTTTCGGACATGTTTCATAAAAAAACAGAACAAAAACAGTTACTTGTTGGCTTTACTTACAAAACGTTCTTTATGACAAAAAAAAATGTTTTAATCTTCGCAGCGTATTTCACATACTTGTGACAACAAACACTCTCAATTGATTACGAGGTAGCGGCAAATTCGAATGTCCCCAAAATTTTTAGCTCTCTCGCTTACTTTTTCTGTTTCACTGCGCAACACGTCAACTACGCCTTACACCTATTATTGATGTGGAAGAAATTGTACTTTTAATTTGATAAATGCTAGCAGCTGCAAATATTTAATCATTTTATTATTTTTATTTGTAAATTACAATAATTTTTATCAAATTGTGACGTCATCCGGCTCTCATAAGCTTTCAACTCGCTGAATCATGCTATCGAAAATTGCCCTCAACTGAAGTGAAATTTATCGTTACTTTTCGATAGTTTCGAATGTTTGCCACAAAACATGGACAGTTTGTACATAATTCAACAGTATTCGTAATGTGAATAGTTCTGTCATTTAATTTGAATATTTATAAAACATTTACAACATGCTTAACTATATAACTATAAAAAAGAGAGTACAAACAACAGAGCGTCAATTCAAGTGGTATATTTGAGTATATTTTCTGTCATAAATTTGTACATTTTGTAAATTCAACTTGTAGCTAGTGTTGCAAAACCTTCGCGCCATTTTTCCACATATTTTCACCCATTGATTGCATTTTGGAGTACAACAAAAAACTCTTGTGATTTCGCCGAGCTGCTGCCAAAATGTTTTTGAATTTGTGCATTACAAAAAGTGAGGATCACTAATTACATACATATATTGTTGGTATTGTGTGTGCAATGCTTGTTGTTGTGTGTTGAGCCGCGTATGTATGTATGTGTGTGCGTGTGCAAGTTTCTCAAGAAATCGCTACTCAATAAGGTACACAAAAAAGAAATTTATTGTTTATTTATTGTAATTTTGTAGCGTAGCTAGAGCTAGCTTTTGCCCAGTTTTGTTTGTTGCAAATCTTATGAGTTCTTCGCTTTGTATATTTAACTGCTAACCATAAACACACACAACACACTGACTTACACACACACAAACAACACACACAAACACAAGAATCATCATCCAAAAAGAAAAAAAAAAAACAAAAAATTATGAACGAGAAGCGCCAGAAAAATGACTGATGTAAATTGTCTTACAAGTGAGCAAACAACAGTAGAAGCTGCCGCATTTACCACGCCCACAAAAAATGTGTCAGCTGCAACAGCAACAGCAACATCGCCTTTTGTATTGAGAGCTCCGCCCAGCGCCAAATCCAAATTGATATTGCAGAACATGGAGGAAGTGCTCAACTCGGTGAAGCAGAAGCATCGTGAGAAGCACAAAAGAAAGCGTGAAGAGAAGCGACGTGCAGCAATGTTGGCCGAGGCCGAAGCAGCAGCGGCAACAACAACAACAACGGTAAACGGCGGCCACGTGCAACCGCTGCGTGAGAAGACGGCGCGGGAAAATGGAAGTGGAACGGGAACGGGTATGGGAACTGGAGCAGCACATGGCAAACGCAAGAGCAGCACACCAAACACGGTTGGGGATAAACAAACGTCCATCATGAAACACTTTGCCAAGACTGAACAGAAAGCAACAAAAACTGCCGCCACAAACGTGTTTGAGCTGATGATGGGTGCGCGCCAACGCTCGTTGGGCGCCAATGCTAACGGGCAGCCGTCGCCAACAGAGGATGCAGTCGAAAGTGGAACGGCTGAAACGCCGCAGTCGAAACGCAAGCAAATGCTGCAGGAATGGAATGAACGCAAAGGCGGCGCCAAGCGACGCATGGCGGACGAGGCACGTGGCGATTACATTGAACAGCAGATGGAGCAGCGCGCCAAGCGGTAAGCAAGCAGTTAACTAAACAAATTGCAACAATTAACTGAACTTTCTTGCAGCTTGAAAAAAATGTTGACGCAACCGGAGCTGAGTAAACAGCAAGCAACGGATCCTGCGCCTCATTCAGCGCCTACAAAACGTGGTCGTGGTCGTCCACGCACGCGTCGCCCCAGCGCCGATGTGGATAGCATTGTGACTGCCGCAGCTGCTGATGTGGAAGCGGTGGAGTTCCTCAATAAACTGTCCTCACCCACCAAGAAGCGTGACAGCCTATTGGGCTATTTTCCCAAGGTGATATCACCCAAAAATACCACTGCCGATCAGATTGTCAACGAGACGCCCAAGCGTAGACCGCGGAACAGCAAGAGCTTGCTGGAGACACCGCAAGTGCAGCAGGAGGAGCTCAGCACGACGCCTTCGGGACGTCCGAGACGTTCGTGTGCCTCAAAAGCGCGCTATGATTACGACTTGGAACCAAGTCCCACCAAGCTGAAGCAGACAACGGCAGCGACAATCGAAGCAGCAGCAGAAGAACCGGACTCCATAGAAATCATCGATTTGGACAATAGTAATCCAGCGATTACGCCAAAGAAATTGGCGCCGCTTTTTGTGCGACAATTGCCAAAACCATGTCCAGATCCAACAGCGTTGCGTGCGCGCCGAGAATTCTTGCAGTCGGGAGTGCCCGACAAGATCAGACAGGAGCAGAGTCGTCAACGCAACTACGAACAGTACTATGAGGAAACTTACGAGATCTTTCCACGCATTGCGCATGTGGGCAGCGAACAGCGCGAGGAGCGACGAGTGGCGAAAACAAAGTTCAAACTGCGCGCTGAAGTTGTGGAGCAGTTGACAGCTCGGAAACCAAGCGTGGGCAGCATAACCAGCTGCAGTCGCTTGGATTTTGCAGCGCCACCAAAGCGCAACCTAAACTGGACACCTTTGCCAGTGGTGGACAATAAGCGGGCGATGGTGAAGAACTGGAAGAACATCTTTGATCGTTTTCCCACCTTCAAGTGTTACAATCAAATGCGCGAAAAGTACAAACACTTTAGCGCCTTTGATGCGGCCCAAGACACGCAACCAATGGGTGAATCCTTTGTGGTCACACGACGCACGCGGCGTTCCATGGAGCAGCAGTCGTCGGCGCAGAGTGAAGAGAATGTGAAGCCACCGGCAACGGCGCCCAATGGTGAGCTGCTCTTCACCGAGAAGTACAAACCGTTGCTGTTCGAGCAGGTGCTCGTCAATCTGACGCCCGTCCAAGAGTTGCGTGACTTTCTCGCCAATTGGAATGGAGCTGGCGGCGGTGGCGGTGGTCAACGATCTTCTCAAACTGCCGACGACTCGCTGGACTTTGGCAACGACTCCAACTCAATGGGCGTCAACTGCAATACGATGGTGCTGCTGGGTCCATGCTCGAGTGGCAAAACGAACGCTGTCTTTGCGCTGGCCAACGACATGAACTTCAATGTGCTCGAGGTGAATGCGGGCATGCGACGCACTGGCAAGAAACTGATGCAGGAACTGCAGGAGGCCACGCAGTCGCATCAGATACGCAAGGATGCCAAAGCGGGTGCGGCGCCAACACAACAGTTGCTCCAAAAGCTGCAGCTGAACGGACTGAAGGCGAAACGTCAGCAGGGCATCGAGGATGAGGTGCGCAAATCGTTGATACTCATCGAGGATGCGGACATACTCTTCGAGAACACCGATGCCGGTTTTACGGATGCGATCTACACGCTTGCGGCAAGCTCGAAGCGACCCGTCATCATTGTGGCCACCGATGAGAATTGTGCGCATCTGCAGCGTCTCATGCAACAGAACACAATCAGGTTTCATGCGCCCAATGCCTTGAATATCTCACGTTTTCTTGCCGTGCTCGCTTTGATGGAAGACTGTCCCATTGAGCTGGACGAACTGATATCGCTGTATCTGTACAATCAACAGAATCTACGCAAAACTCTCATGGAACTGCAGTTCTTCATACAGAGCGGCGGCGATACGCACACCACAAAGGTGCAACAGCAACTGCAGCAACCGGGAAAATCCCCAAGTCGTTCGCCCAGCAAATCCGCACGGCTCGCCACGCTCGATGGCGTGCACATTCATCAGCGACTCTACGAGTTCTACACGTGCACCCAGAACGTACAGCATTATATACCATTTCCTGTCAATTTTCGCCTGTTGCGTTTGAATCTAAACGAACTGATGCGCAGCTCAACGTTGCTGCAGGAGCTGGAGAGCGTTAATGCACCCGCATCACGTGCTGGCGTCAAACGCAAGAGTCGTTCACCAAAGAAGACGTGGTTGAGCACGGCGACAACAACGAACACCACGTCGCTGTCAACGTTGGCCAACTTTTATGAGCACATCTCAACGGCAGCGTTGCTGGAGCAGGAGCACGGCAACGGCGGCGACGGTTTGCAGCCGCATCTGGGTGAGGAGTTGGCACACACGCTGGTCGAGGGAGCGGTAACGTCGTGTCTGGCCGCTAAAGGTTATGCCTACAATCTGTTTGACAAGTCCGAGGAGCGGTAAGTTGATATGACTAATCACACAGAACTTGCAACTCATTCAAAACTGATTGCTTTCAGCATCTGTCTGGCGGATCAACTGGGCAGCTATTGCATGCGCAGCTCATCGTCGCGTGCCTTGGATTATGAGCCGGCATTGCGAAGCATTTGTCGCAGCGAAAAGCAACGTGCGGGACTCGAACGTCGCTCGAGTCGTTTCTATCATTATCTACGCAATTGTACTGTGAATAGTGTGAGCAATTTTGCCACCGAACTCTACGATGCGGCATGCGAGGTGTTGCTAGAGGAGGAATCACCCAAAACAACAACAGCTGACGATGCAGAACAGAAAACAGCTTAATTAGTCGAATATACACATATGTAGTGCAAAAACAAAAAAAAACCACACAACAAATTGTAAATGAAAAGCGAGCTTATTTTGGAAAAGCTTAACTGAAGTTTATACACAATTGCGATACGCAAAGTTGATCTTATATTCTATTCGTATTAGTTAAATGACTATGATGGATGAGTGTGTTAGTTAACTACTATATAATTAATTAATTACTAAAACGACCTGAACTATGTTAATAAACACAATCATTATTTCAGTTGTCAAATCAATGATGATGCTCTTGTTCTCTCCGTTCCGATGAGGAGGACTCATTGTCCTCTCCTCTTGTTCAGCAACAGCATAGAAAACCGGATGAGGAAGACTCCTTCATCGGCTCCTTTGGTGGCAATTTTTCATTTGCTGGCGATTTAGCTGCTGCTGCTGCTGGCGCTGATTTTGCTGTTGGCTGTGAATTGATGGCAACCTCGCCGATTTTGTACTTTTTCAAATCGTTAACCGCATCCGAAGAGTGTCCGGCGCCATTGAACGCTTTGGTGGCATCCTTGCCAGCCACCTCGAGTATGAGTTCAGCACCTCCAGGATGATCCTTCACAAAGCTTGTCACATCGTAGACGTTGCCCTTGTAGATGATCCACACGGGTTTGCCGCCTTTGCCATTATTTTCGGCAACCTCAGAAAGCTGATAGATCTGCGACATGGCAATGGCAATCGATACTAAACACAAATTATGGCACTCGGAAACGAACTAGACTTGGCTGAATGGATGGTTGACTATATGCTATATGCTGGCTATCGGAGAGCGAGATAAGATTCGCATTTATGATGTTTGATTTCTCAATTGAATTAATTGCTTTTATGTGTAAATTTGACAGAAACTATGCCCGATTGTGTGTTTTACTTTATGTACTTCCCTCAACCGTTGTCAAATTCGCACTAGTCATGGGAATTTACTTCGTCTAGTGCTTTTAACTGAAACTCTTTGCGTTGCACAATGAGGCACTACGATTAGAAACGTTTATTCGAAACATTTGCGCCAGTCAGCGAGCGAGTAATCGCGATAACATTGAACTCCGGCCAAACGTTGAGTGTGGTTTTGGTTTTTAGTAATTTCTGCCGGCTCATTGGGGGATTGATAACAAGTACGTGAGCGCGAAATCGTCGACCATCTAATTCTGCAAGCGTGCGTAATACAACATGAGTTTTAAACACGCCGTTTAACTGATTCTGATCGATCGCGCCAGAAGTCAAGAAGCTAACTAGTTGCGTGCTTCGACTAGTGATCACGGTTCAGCTTAAACTGCTTGAGAACTCCAAGTATATCAACTATTTATAGACATCAAAGAATATTTATCTCTGCCAAAATGAGTCAATTTTTTATCAGCATGTTAACTAAATGTAAGTTTGATAGAGTTATCTCAAGAGACAACAAAGTGAAAATTAATTTTTGTTTATAAATAAAGGAGCAAAATAAATTAAAATTATTATAAACAATAAGTTGAAATAAAAATGGTTGCATTTGCATCCATTCAAAATAAATGTTTAGTGCTCAAATTTGAAATGTGCGCCTTAGAATGCACTGCTTGCACGCTCTGCTTGCTTGCGCTCTTTGTGCTGATTCGACTGCTTGACGGCAGCTGTTCAACTGCAACTGCTTGCGCTGTAATAAACAAATACAAAACGATTTTGCCCCACTATTGAGTATGTTAGCCAAAGTTGAGAACGACAACAAAACGGATTATTTGTTTGATTTCAAATGTTATATTCATGAGACAACAACAATAATGAGTAATAATTTTAATATAGTTTATGTATTTCGCTTTTTATATACTATGTATGTGTTTATCGCTTCTGCTTCTTTTTCTTCCTCTTCAACTCTTTTTCGTTCGTTTCTTGTTTTATGTCCTTGTTTTTTGTTTTTGTTGTTTTTTTTTTTATTAAAATTTCGCTAGTATTTAGTTCAACTCTTACGGATTTGCGGCTAACCGTTATTTGGTTGATCACATGATTCAAATTTTGAACTGATTCAATTTCGTTATCTGGTTTAACCTCAACTGTGTGAACCGGTTCATTTGTGTGTCTGTTTGTTTTTTTTGTTTGTTTGTTTGTTATTATTATTGTTTTAAAGAGAGTTGAATTCGCTTAATATCTACTTTATATAGATAGATTTGCCCTGAACCAAGTCTGTGTTTATGCTTTTAATTTTTTATCCGGATATATAATTGTTATATGTACATTATAAATATCAGTCAATATCAAGAGTACATGCTACTAAAATGGCTCGTAGGACTTGCTTAGTTAGTATTATCATCATCATCATCATCATCATTATCGTTATCATAATTAACTAGTTTATGTTAATTCCGCTTCGACTCTATCTCTTTCTCCCGTGTTCTCTCTCGCTCTTCCTTGCTCTACATAATGGATCGTAAGTACTGAAACCATTCAATTAATCATACGACATGTAGTACGAATTTCCCCTCCCCGTTTGCTTATCGTTGGAAGTTGACATTAAAATCTAAGCTATACTATTTACTATATACTCTATAAAGATATACTATATGTATATATGTATGTTTTTTCGTTTTTTGTAAGTATATATTGCAAATTGTATATAGATAGATAATGCCACTAGTTTTCGAGTGCTTTGATTGGAATTAGTTTTGGTTTGGTATTGCATCTAGATTCTTCGATTAAATGATTATTCATAGTCCTGTACTTACGTAGACTACATACATACATATACACACACACACATTTATCTGATTCTGATTTCTGTTTTGTTTCTGGTTGATTCCAATAATGATTATTGTTAAGTTTAGGTCTATACATACCCATACATATTGTTCGTCTAGGACCAAAGGCAAAAATATACATACATGCTTATGCTTGTATATCTATATACAATGTGTCTGTTCTATTATGGGCATTATTCCATCTGGAATTTCGCTCAGTACATAATACAAATACCCTAGCAGGGAATGTTATATCATATTTTTAAATGAAGGATGGAAACAGATTGAAAAGGCAACTTCTTATCCCATTCTTTAACTATCTTTGAAGGCATTACAGATTCGAAATAACTTAAAACTTTCTCACTAAAGTATAGAACTTTACTTTAAACTCGGACCAAATGTTTGTAATATAGGATTGATTTATTTAAAAATAAAATTCTCTTCCATCTCTACTAAAAATTTCCTTATAGAACCTTTGCTAGGGCATTTCCACTTCGGATTGCCGAAGTTATCTATTCTTTTTCGTTCTTTTGGAATACAATAAGTATTATTATTATGCATATTGTTTTTTGTGAGATATAAGTTTTGTTATAACGACGCCAAATATCTTTTGTTTTTGTTTTTTTTAGCTAGAAATCTATATAATAATTTTTATAATAAATAAATAAAATTGTTATTTTGTGTTCGTTTTTTTTTTTTTTTTGCTTTTCAAACGTCTTTTATATTTCTGCAATCGATTGCAATTTTGAGATTTGTGCTTAGAATTTACATTGCTGTGTACAATCATATCAATATATATATGTACATACATACATACATCCATATGCTTCATATATAGTATATATATTATTTCATTAATTATATTTATTTATATATCATTATGATTAACTTATGTATGTGTATATACATAGCATAGCGTTAATTTTATTATCAATTTATTTGCGCTATTTCGGCTAAACTAAATAATAAAATTTACACCTGCACGTTTGCTGCACGACCAACCACACATGCCACGCCTCCCCCGTGGGGGGGAGAGGAGAAGGAGGAGGTATTTTGTAAAATGCTTGAACACATAATACGGCTAATTTTTTGGGGGAATCAATTCAAATTCAAATTCAAATTCAAATTACAATTACAATTACAAATCAAATCTAATTCAAAATTTCGCTACATTCATTGTCACACTCTTCACAAGATTTGTTAATAATATTTACAGTTTTCTTTTCACTTGATAATAATTCCATTTTCTTTATGTTCTTGTTGTTGTTGTGTAAAATACAAGTATATTCATTTATAATAATAATAATATAGTAATATAATAATTAAATTTAATTGAACTAAAGAAAAAATTTCTGTGTTCCAGCCAGCATTTAAATGAAAACAAGTTTCGTTTTAAGGTTTTTGTTTTGTTTTGCTTGATTGATTGTTTGACTGATTGATTGATTGGCTTGGTGGGGGGTGGGGGAATAGAGTAAAATATATAAACTCTTTCTCTCTATGTGTCGGAAATGGATCTCCTCCATGTTGTGAGTTTTTAGTAGCGGCTTTTTTTTACAGCAGTCTGCAGAATTGTGTGTGTATGTGTGTGTGTGTCTCCTCCCACATCTGATGCTGGATCATCATCTTGGTCTCATCCTCGTTTTACATATTAAATTCTGACTAATAAACAGTCTTTTCGTGCCAGCGCGAAGTTTTGCTAACGCTCATTCATCATGCTAGAGTTGGAATTATTGCGTCTCATCTTGCTCCGATTCCAGCAACACTACACCCGATGTTGAAGTCCCTGTTGCTCCTCCTGATGTTGCAGATGTGGTGCTGCCATAGCTGCAGGCTGTGCTCTTAAGTGTGGCTGCATTGGAGATGGGCAGCGCGGTCAGTGGAGCGGCTGCCAGCGATGAGGCTGATGACGAGGCCGAGACACAAGCGGGCATCCCCGCTGATGAGGCCAACGATGAGGCCGACGACGACATTGAGGCAGATGAGGCAAGTGATGAGCCGCCGCCTGTGACGGTTGCCACTTGCTGCGTTCCTCCTCCTCCACCAGCAGCAGCAGCTGTGCTTGTCGCCAGCGACGTGGGCGATTTGGGTGAACTGATGCGTGAGAAGAACTTGGTTATGGCATTCGGCTTGGATTTTGTTGACGACGATGCTGACGATGATGATGAGCCAGCTGCTGCTGCTGCTGCCATCGCTGCAGCTGCTGTTGTGGCCGCCTGACCGTGCGTTATGGCCAGCGCATAGGTTGAGGAGGTGGCAACACCAGCGGCGAGTGTGGCGCACGTATTCGGCGCTGGACTCAGGCGGTAATTGGAGTTGGCGGCACAAAGCTGAAGCTGCTCGGCAGGCACATCGCGTACGGTTTTATTGGGCGGTGGCTTCGTGTAGGAGCGTGTGATTTCCGATTGCTAGAAGGTGGGAAGGTAAAGCATTAGCACAGTTTAGAGAGAAGGATTCAGGGTTTGAAAACTCACCTGATAGCTGCTGCGTATTTGCAGATGACGATCCTGTCCGTACTCGCTGTCCGGCAGTGGTACATGATGTGGGCAACGCGGCGTCTGCTGTTGCTGCAGCTGATATTGGTAATGTTGATGGTGATCATTGCTGTGGCTGCTCAGCGAGCCGCACGATGACATCGACATCGATGTGGATGTGCAGGAGGAGTTGCTCAGATCGCCCGGTGGTTTATTGTTGTAGTTGCTGTAGTTGTTATAGCTCCCGCTGCCCGTGTTGCCGTACTTTAACGTTGTTGCCTCGATGCCACCCCGGGCCGACACATTGCTGCCGCTGTATGTGTTGTTAATACTATGTTGCGTGTTCGTGTTGTTGATGTTGTTGTTGTAATTGCTGCCAAGCGGCAGACTCGAATGATACGCAGGCGGTGGCGGCGGAGTTGTCATGCGTTGTTGTTGCTGCTGCTGCTGCTGTTGGTATAGATAATGTTGCTGCTGTTGTTGCTGCTGTTGTTGTTGCTGATGGTGGGAATGTTGTTGCTTATTGTTGTGATGTTGCTGCTGCTGTTGATGTTGTTGTTGCTGATTGTTACTGCTGCTACTGCTGCTGCTGTTGCTACGAATCACAGTCTCGCTACGTACGGCCAGAAGCTCGCGTGCTTGGATTGCATCCACGCGCATTCTACATCTAAATTGATCCCTGCAATGCAATAATAAAGATTAGAGCTTGTTGCTTGGCTAGTTGGACAACAGCAGCTGCTGCTGAACTTACCTGTCGTCGGGTGGTGTGCTCAATGATGTGCGGGTCGGAACGCCAAGCCGCTCCATTCCCGCGCAGCCGGCCGTCTGTACCGATAGCATCTGCAAATGGAAACAGAGAAGTTGCCATTAATAAACAGTTTAACAAAGCATAGCAACTATAAAATGTAGAAGTAAATACTTAATTTAAATTAATTGATTTGTAACATATTTACCTACAGTAAATTTAAAGTGAAAAAACTTCTTAATTAAATCAAAACAAAACGTGTACAATAAATTCAAGTTGTGTATACAAAAACGCTAAGCAATTATTTCATTGTTTTTCCTTAACTAAACTAAAGTGAATTTCCCGCCTACAACGGCAGCTGATCCTGGCAAGCTTCCACCTCATGCACGCTTTGGAAGCGCGGCAACATCAGCCACATTTTCTTCACACGCTTTTGAACAATACTCGAGTGTGGCCTCGCGATCTCAGACAACTCAATCTCCAGCTGCATTTCATGCAGATTCAGCTGAGATAATTGCGCTGCCTGCCGCACTGGCTTAAATGCCAGTTGCCCCACATATTCGTGCATGCAACGCATCACAAAGGGTTGATCCACGAAGAGCACAGTTTGGAGCCACAGTGATTTAAGGCGATCGCCTAGCCAAGGATTGCAGCTAAGCTTCAGCGGCGGATAGGCACGACTGAAGGCCACGTCAAAGTATAGAACAAAGCATTCCAAATATCCTTCGCGCTGCACCCGCAACCGGATGTTGCGTTCAATCCTCAGTTGCTCCATGGTCGCTGTGTTCAAATCCAAGCTCAGCACTTTGTGCGCCATGGTGAGCAGACGATCGCCTTTGATGCGTGCGAAACGTGGCTCGGCGAGTGAATAGCGACGCAGCGCCTTCATGTTGAAGCCATAGACATCGATCCACCAGTTGCAGGTTTCGTTCTTCAGCCGCTGTTCATCGACGCCCAGCAAATACAGCGAGCCCAGATCCGGCAAGATGAAGCCATCTGGTTTGAGCCAACGATCGCGTGCCTGGAGCAGCTGCACCAGCTCCGACTCGAAGAGCAGACAGTGACCCATCCAGTTGCAAATGATGCCATCCACAGGTTGTTCAAGTTCAAGCTCTGCCACTCTGCCATGCAACACCTTGATCACATGCTCGTAGTGATTCTCTTTGACCACCAGTCGTGCATAGTCCGTGGCATTGGAGCGATCTATGGCATAAACTTGAGCGGCGCCAGCTTGTGCAGCCATCAGAGCCAAAGTGCCTGAGCCGCAGCTCAAGACGAGTATGCAGCGACCCACAAAGAGATGCTTGTTGTCCTCGATCGTCGCCTGGAAGAAGTGCATGTGCTCCTGATCCTTTTGCCGGGTGCGCATGTTCTCCAAGTGAGCGCCATGATCGTGGCGAAAGTCGGCTGACGTCATGCTGTCCACCGACTGCAGCTCGGGCGGCACACAACGCGTTGGCGTCGGCAGCCGGGGACGCGATCGACCGTGTCTGCGTCGACCACCACGGTTGGATGGTTGATGAACCTGATGAACAGGTTGAGGAACTGACTCCTTTGGTATCAAACCATTGCAGACTTTTTGCTTGTTGTGCAAACCATTGTAGAGTTTAGCCTGCGCGCTCACTGGGTCACTGGAGACTTTAGCCTTAGCCTTGATGTTCATCAGTCCATTGGAGACTTGTTCCTTGTTACTCGTCAGACCGTTGGAGTCTTGCTTCTGGGTGTTTGCCTGGCGATTGGAGAGTTTAGCCGCAGCCTTTTTGCTCATCATGCCATTGTAGACTTTAAAAACTGGCTGCTTTGTGCTTGCCTGACCATTGGAGCCTTTAGCCTCAGCCTTGCTGCTCATCATGCCATTGTACACATTTTCCTTACTACTCGGCAGACCATTGGAGACTTCCACTTGGGTGCTTGCTTGACCATTGGAGACTTTAGCCTCTGCTTTGCTGCCCATCATACAATTGGAGACTTTAGCCTGTGCCTTGCTGCTCACTACGCCATTGCAAACTTTTTGCCTTGCGCTCATCGGATCAATTAAAATGTTTGGCTTTACGCCACTTGGAGCTAGCTCCATGGATCCTGCTCTTAAGCCATTGCTTTTAGCCAGATTCACCTTGTTTGGCTCGCCAACAACTGTAGACCATGCTGCTTGATTCAGGTTTCCATCCACTTTCGTTGGTTTCTGTGCTACTAATCTGTCGCATTCTGCGTGGAATTCGCTGAGACTGAATTTTTGCTGCGACTTTCGTCGCTGTTGTTGTTTGTTGCCGATATGTGCTGTCGCTTTGTCAATGTTGTCGGGCATTATTAAAATATTTGCGCAACCGTAAATAAAATATTATAAACAAACAAATACGCATGCAAATTGAGGTGGGGGTTTTTGAAATGGTTTTGCACATCGATTCATTTTATAGCAAACATCGATATTCTTTGCAAATAATTTGAATAAAGTCGTTTGCCTTAGATGGATTCTTTAATAACAGCTTTTTAAAGTTATATTTCTAAGAAATGCATTTAACGCCACAGAGTTATACTAAAATTAAGACAATATTACCGATAATTGTAATTGTCACTTGGTTACACTTCACTTACGACGTGCGATATACATACATACATACATACATACATACATACATATATGTATTTGCAAAGCATGTCTCAACTAGCAAATACACGCATACCGTGTCACGTAAGAGCAATAATAGAGGTGGAGAAACGATACTAGCGATGCATCGATAAAACTCTAATTGTGACAAAGATCGATTTTTATGGCAAAGTTATAGTAACTTCAATTGCGCAGTTGAAATCGAAATCGTGCTCGCGTTTGTAACCGCCAAAAACTTTTTTTTTTGTATTTTTATTCAAAACAAAAACAGCTGCGTTGAAATATTAACTGTATAGCTGAGCTGCACATAAATTTGCAAAATTTGTGCAAGCTTCACAAATATCGCAGACTGCACGTCGAACGTGTTCGCGTATCGTTTCATAGCTGCTGCTGTTGATGACACGATTCTGCATGTCCCACATTATTTCTTCGCGGCAGCGTCAGCGGCAGCGCAGCAGAGAACAGCCCCACAACCCGCGTACACCTGGCGATTGATGTGTTCAAGTGAGCGTGACAAATGACAAATCTAGCAAATAATTCGTTTTTCCCAGAGACTTTGTTTCGTTCTTTACACCCCCCATTTAAATTATACATATGATGAAATGTATGCTGTGCACGTATGCATGTGTTAGTGCCAGAGTGTACACACACACTAACATCTTACATTATGTTAAGATTTTTGCCTAAATAATTGACATTCGCCTTTTCCGCGCCGCGCCCCCACTTCATCGTTAATTTTGCACGCACTCAAAATCAAACGGTAAATGGAAAATTTTCTTTTTTGTTCGTAATGCTGCTTAAATTGTGTTTTACATAAAAATATGTATGCAGCAAATAATAATATTTATGTGTGTGAAGCGCGTGCGAGTATGTTGAAGCTAATTATTTTATTCGCCTCTGCGTCTGCCTCTGTGCGTGCAACACATAACGGTAATAATAAAATCTCCTGCCTGTCTGCCTGTGTGTCAGAGCGAGAGAGGGCTACGAGACGCGGAGGCTCACATTTAATAATCAAATTGAATTATTCATTGGCTAACGGCGGCAAATAAAATTCGATTAAAACACAACGTTGCCACTGTGTGGACGTTGCTGCCGCTGCCGCAGTCGGCGTCGGCGTCTACGAAAGTCGTCTGTGGCAAAAACGCCTTGGGTTATTAGCGGCAATTGTGTTTTCTTATTGCGTTGGCTGCCAGTTACGATTGTATGTGTGTATGTGTGTGTGTGAGTTTGCGAGACACCCACGCATCCACTTACGTCTTCTCTCTCGCTCTCTTCTAAATGCCAAGTCACGCATGCATATGTATGCGTATGCTAAGAGACGAAAGAGAGAGAGAGAGAGAGCAAAGAGGATAAAGGCGCTGAGCGCGGCAAAAACAACACAAAATCATATTAAAGCATATTCTATGTAGATGTGTGCACGTGTGCGATTGTGTGAGTGGAGCAAAGTTCCTTCAGTGCGATTGTCTCCACAAACTATCTACTTTGCTATTCTGTTAGTGGTGCGTGATTACTAAAGAAGGTAAGTGGTTACAACTATTATATATTTGTAGACAAATGCACCAGTGATTTCACTACTTCCTCACCATGTATGCTGTACTGTTGTGTTATTTTGCATGGCAAACATGTTGTGTGTGGGCTTGTCATGAATAATGTGCAAATGTTTCAGTTGTCAGCGCACCGAGCAACAATTTGTCAAAAGTCTCCAACAACCAAAACTCTCCACAGCTCACTTCGTTGCGGTCGCTTTGGCTTTGGTTTTAGCTGGCGGCTTTGCTTTTTGGTCTTTTGTCATCTCAGTCTTTTTGAAGGTTTCACCATTTAATGGTTTTAACCACAAATTCGCCAGCCTTGCGTAAAGAGTTAAACATTTAATAACAGCTGACAAACAAGGTGTGCAGCATGAAACAGGTGCAGCTGACAACGCGAACGATTTAAGACAAATTCAATTTACTATCATTACAATAAAGACATAAAATTGTTGCTGAATTCGGCCAAGCGATCGAAAATTGGAATGGCAAGTGGCAAATACAGACACAATTACACTGTGACTGCGACTGCGACTGAGACGTCCTCAAGACGTGCTGTGCATCCGGCAGATACTTTTGCACAATGGGGCAGACGTGGCACGTCCCACGTTGTCTCGACATTGCATAACATGATAAAAAGGAACGTGGAAAAGCAAAAGGCATGACAAAAAGAAAAAGAAATCACCAGCCAAAGGAGACAGCGAGGCAGAGCAGCAGTAGGGAAGGGAAGAGTTCATAAATTCCCAACAGTTTCGTCGTTATATAACAAGGAGTCTCTGTCTCTCTCTCTCTGTGTGTGTGTGTGTGTGTGCGTTTGTGTGCCTCTCCTAGTCGCGAGCTGTTGCTTCAAGGACTTTTGCCACCACAGTCACCCACAAGCCGCCAATGACTTACTGTCTGTCTGTGCTGCTGACTGTTTGTGTGCCTCTCTCTCTCTCTCCTACTCCTCTCTCTTCTTTAGGTTTGCCTGCCTCTCCCTCTCGCGCTCTGTGCATTTGTCTGTCTGTCCTTTTCTGTGGGCTTGGCCCAAAACGCAATGCAGAGCGAAAGCAAGTGGAAAGCAAAAAGTTGGAGCAAAACTTTTGACACGTGTCGCCGCTGCCTGCGTCTCTCCTTCTGTCTGTCCGTTCGTTTTTCCCTTTTTACTTTGCCATTTCCATTTGCTACACACACACAAACACACACACGCACATATGCAGCTTGATTAGAATGCCACCCACTTTTTTTTATACCCGCTAACCATAGGGTAGAAGGGTATTATAATTTTGTGCCGGCAGGAAATGTATGTAACAGGTAGAAGGAGGCATCTCGAACCCCATAAAGTATACATATTCTTGATCAGCATCAATAGCCGAGACGATCTAGCCATGTCTGTCTGTCCATATGAACACCTAGATCTTAGAGACTATAAGCGACACAGCTATAAGTTTTTTCGACAGCATTTGTTTTGTTTGCAGGCAGATGAATGAAGCTTTGAATTGAATAAACTCGAATAAAAAGGTTATTTTAAAGCTATAATATTCATTAATAACTATAGTCTTTATAATTCCTAAAAATTTTCTTGCGTTTAGATAAAAATGGTCGACATTATTAAAGAAGTACTTTTGTATGAGCAATAACGATCTTTGGCTGTCAATCTGGTATATTTTTTGCACTCTATAGTATATATTGAATGCAGTATCACATCAATATACCAAGCATACCATTTAGTATGTTTTTTTTTTAGTATTTTGTGGTATATTATTTTGGAATATTTTGTATATATGTAATTCCATGGCGAAATTTTGTCCCGTGCGAGACTTTTACAGTTCACTGCAGTGAAAATAACATAAACTGAAACAATTTTAAAAATAAGTGAATGTTATTCTTAAAGCTCTAGATAAGCACTATATTTAGAGCTAAGATTGATTTTAGGAACTTGATCTGTTTTCAGATAAAATATATAATTTCGTTCATTTTTTGGTTTTGCGTACGAATCGGTTAATTTTTGCAATTATCACATCAGAAAACAAAACAGAAAAAAAATTCCAAAACCATTCTTAGCTCTAATTAAAGTACTTATCTGGAGCTATAAAAATAAACTTTTCTTATTTTCAAAATTGTTTCAGTTTATGTTATTTTCAATGTAAAGAGTCTCGCACGGGACAAATTCCGTTTTGGAATTACCCATATATTGAATGCAGTATCACATCAATATACCAAACACATCGTTTAGTATGTTTTTTTTTAGTATTTTGTGGTATATTATTTTGGAATATTTTGCTTTTATTCAAAATGTGTAGCTGGTGTCTCACAGTCGAGCACACTCGACTGTAGCTTTTTTTGTACTATGTATGTGTGTACTTACGGGTACAGAATGTTCCGGCTCGGTTGACAAAAGTGCTGCTGTTGTTGTTGTTGCGGCTGCTGCTGTTGCTGTTGGGGTTGTGGCTGTTCCTACTTCTCCTCCTCCTGCTGCTGCTGTTGTTGGTGCAACGACTGCTGCTCCAGCTGCTTCGTCCTGATCCGCCGCTTGTGCTGTCGTTGTCTGCGTTAGTGGCAGGGCCAGAGCAAAGGCAGTTCCAGTCGCTGTTGCAGTTGCAGCTCCAGTTGCCCCAGTTGCAGTTGCACCACCGCTCACCCCGCTCCCTCTCCCGCTTCCTGTGCCGCCGCGTCGTCGTTGCGACTGCTGCTGCTGCTGCGACTGACGCTGTTGTTGTTGCTGTTTGTGGCGTATGCTGCGCGTTGCTATTGTTGCTGCTGCTGTTGCTGTGGAGCGTCGCAGTGTTATCACAGTCACCAGGACGCTGCCACAGACCAGACACACGGCAACACCAATGGCGATCAACAAAACGTGGCCTAAAACAAAGCGGAAAGAAAACATTATTGAAATTGACTTGCCAGTAATATGCTTAAGCTAATAATTGCTTGAAGCTTTAAAGTCTAGACACGGCTTTGGCTTTCGCAAGCTCATTAAGTGTTGCGCACAACGTGGCGTATGAGTTATAAATTGTAATTGCAAATCCGCAGCTAATTATACAGCGCTGCAATTAACTTTGACTGCAAAAAAAAACAAAAAAAAACAAGAGATCTTGTCTCGTTCTTGAAATGACCAAAGTAATAACAATAATCTGTAGTCCACCTCTGGTTTATGCGCAATATTAACAAGCCAGGAATGTGGCAAAAATACAAAGAAAACACAAAGCACAAAAGCAAAAAAAAAAAAAAAAAAAAAAAAACGCCCACTTGCCCTCTGGCCAAAGAAAGAGAGAAATATAAACAAACAGACCGTTACGAAATGTTTTGAAACTTAAAGGTCTGAAAATACACACCGACGAAAAAATGCTAAAAATACGCTTTTGAGAAATATTTGCCAACAAAAGAGTGCCACAAAAATGAAACAAAGCCTCAACACAACATCCACGACCAGACGCAATGAGTTCCGTTCTATCAAACTATAGACTATTCGTCTGTCTGTCTGTCCGTCCGTCTGTCTGTCTGTCCGTCTGTCTGCACACACACACATGTGTATATAAATGCGTATGCGTCTAGACTAGATAGCAGACGACTTAAGCGATATCAAGCACACATGCGCAATCGTCTGGCATTCGCCGATATACCCCAATACTCATTCACATTCACATTCACATTCACATTCATGAGTGAGCGATTGCGAGTGTGTGTGTGTCTGTGTGTGGGCGGACTATGGGCGGAGAACGCCGATAAACAAACCAACAGGCCCACAATCAGACATGTTATACTTATGCTAGCCAAGCTATTTAGCCAACGTATATTTCAAAGCACACACACACACACACTCGCACTTCTCTGTTTGTACGTGTAAGTTAGCACGAGTTGATATCAGAATGAGACAGCGAGACCCCAATGTACCCATATCTATAGGTACGACACGAGTTCGACGACTACGTCTATGACTATAGCATGTTATGACTATAATATGTTATATGTAGTATGTATGCCGAGGCAGTTGCGATTGCCAGCTTCGCAAGATATTACAATTGAAGACTAGTATGCAGGTCGTTCTAGACTTGGTTCTAGAATGAGAAATAATGCTAGCAAATGAAATCATAGAAATAACAACATCATTTTGAATACTAAACTTGAAACTTTTTCATTAATATATAAACATTTGAGTACTAGAAAGCGAAATAATCATTGGAAGAAAAAACTTCCTTTGAAGTAGAAACTACTTTACTTAAAACACAATTCTTAACTTATAAAGTAGAAATTTCTTC
Source organism: Drosophila kepulauana (assembly GCA_023558455.1). Classification (NCBI taxonomy): domain Eukaryota; kingdom Metazoa; phylum Arthropoda; class Insecta; order Diptera; family Drosophilidae; genus Drosophila; species Drosophila kepulauana. Next base: position 42,875,523 of record CM042369.1, read on the forward strand.
ATATAAAACAAAGTTTGATCAGTGATCCATTTATAATAGTAATATCTCAATATTTAAAAAGTAAAAAATAATAAAACTATGATTCAATTAAATAAAGAAATAATGCTCAGTTTATAAAGTAGAAATTTCTTCATTTACGAAAAAATTTGATCAGCCATCAATTTATAATAATAATAGTGACATCTGATAATGATCTGAACAGTTCTTAAAAAGTAGAAATTTCTTGCAATTCTTTGAAATACTTGCTTGAAATACTAAATCTCTTTCTAAAAAGTGTGAAATTATTTCACTTAAGATATAATTAAATTTGAACTTTCGAATAAAAAAGAATACTCACAAATAACATTAAACTGACTTCATATAGTAAAATAAAAAATACTTTCAATAAGTAATAAAAATTTGAATAACCAAAGAATTTGATGAGTTATTTACCAATTTAAAATATAGGTTGAAGAATGAAGTTAAATTAAAGATTATTTTTAGAATATATATAAAAACACTAAAATTATTTTTAATGAAGAATCGTTTTAAACAGTGATTAAATCTTTTTATAAACTTGGCACAGTTCAGTGTCATTATATTCGCAAGTTGCATTGGTTTTTACAAAGTTATAAATAAAAAAGAACTTTCAATTATGGCCCCGTTTGATTAGATATAAATTTCATTTCACATTTTTTTCAATCAACGTCATAATCGTTAAATGACTCAAGAGAGAGAAAGAGAGAGACTAGTGATAAAAATATTTATGTTATAATGACGAATATATTTTTTAACTATAAATTAAAAGGGATTAACTTAAGCATTTAATAATATAGGTGTTTAATTTGAGTATTTAAAAATATTAATAAAAATGATTCAGCAGTTTGCAGCTTTCTGCAATTTCTCCCAATTTGTTGCTGCCATCGGCTGTTCAATGTGATCAGCATACTAGCCTTAATGATATAGTAAATCATTATAAGGTCTGTCTGGCCTGAGGTCTTTCGATGATGTACAGTTACAATGGAAATGACAGGCAGACAGAGACCGAGGTCAAACAAAATCAAAATGAGTTAATGACGTCGCTGTCTGGCCAGATAAATAGCAAAGCCAGACAGACAAAGAGAGTGAGAGAGAGAGGAAGAGGAGACGAGGTTGCTAGACGGGATCAGATAGTTAATAGTTATGCGCTGGATAGTTAGTTAGTTAGTCAGTTAATTAGTTAGTCAGGTGGTTTAGCTTGATCACGTCAATGGAAAACCAAGTGGAAAATGTTTGCGCAATGAGCATTTGCAGATTGCAGAGGAGAAAAAATAAAGATAAAATAAATGGTAACAAGACAGAAATGAAGTTAATCAACTAAAATAAAAATGTACAGCGAATATGTCAACAATGTGCAAGTGTGTGAGTGTGTGTGTGTGTGGTTATGTCTGATGTTTGTCTTTCTGTCTGGCTTCAATTTTACATCGGCGGCAACAACGACAACAAGTGGCACTTTAGACTTTTGCGCATTCCCAGCCGCTGTCGCTGACAACTTCGCAGCAGCAGCAGCCGCGGCAGCAGCAACCACAGCGGCAACAACCCCAGCAGCAACAACACCAACAGCAACAGCAACAACACCAACAGCAGCAGACAGGTGACTCAACCGGCTGAGCGTCTTTGTTGTTGTTTTTGGTTTTATTTGCTGTCGGTCGCTGTGCTTATTTCGTTTTTGTTCATTGTTTTTTAGTCTCTCTCTTTTTCATTTTTTTTTGTCGTTTTAATTGTGCGCCTCCATTGTTGGTGTAATTTTTATTGCAGGTGACTGATTGAGCGCGTCTGCGACACAGTCATATCTATAGACACACGTGCACAGCGATACGCTACACGCATTGAAGCGATCACATCAGTTTGCCACAAGTCTTGGGGTTCAAATTTATGCAAATACAGTTTTCTATTGTTGTCAAAGTATCGTTTGAACAGACTTATTTCGTAAAAAGAACTGTATATATTAAAGAGTTTATAGTAACGAAACAGAGCTGTTGGCAGCAGAAAGTAGCAGGAACTTTCAGTAGATTTTGAAAGCAATTTCAATAGTCTAATGAACTTCTAATGCAGACCGATCTTCCAAAGCATTTTTAATATTCTAATGAAGGTGTTACAATCTTTTAACGCTGCCATGTCAACGGAAATGTTTTCATCTTCTATCGAATGTTTTCAATCATACATCGAAGCTTCATTCATAAACGAAACTTTTTCAATCTTTCAAAGTTGTCGATCGTCGCTCTTTCAATACATCAAGGAAATTCTGTCAATCTTCTAACGAATCTCTTTTAATCTTGCAAAAAAACTGCTTTCGATTTAAAGCTTTTCAATCTACCGTCGAAGCTGTTTGCATTCTCAAATTGAGCTTTGTCAATCGTCCAAAGTCTTCTACCGAAGATCTTTCAGCTCTTTAAGAAAGATTTTTTAATCCTCTAAGGAAGCTTTTTCAATCCTCTAAGAAAGTTTTTTCATTTTTCTTAATAAGGTCTTTCTAATCTCCAACAAAAGTTCTTTTAATCCTATGGCAACGCTTTTTAAATCGTGTGAAGAAGCTCGTATAATGTTCTAACGAAGCTTTTTAAATTTTTTAGCGAAAGCTCTTTCAATCTACCATCGAAGCAGTTTGCATTCTCAAACTGAGCATTTTTAATAGTAGAACGAAGTTTTTGCAATCATCTAATGGAGCTTCTTCAATGCTCCAACGAAGAGCTTTCAATCCTCTACTCTTTCAATTATTCATAAAAGTTTCTTTAAATCTTAAAGTGAAGCTTTTTGAATCTTTTAACGAAGTTCATTACACTTTGTTAAAAAGCTATATCAATCATTTGAAAAAGTCAGTTTCAATCTATTTAATAAACCTTACAATACTTTGTTGCCAGCCCGATAAGCACTTAAATCGAATGTTGTCTAGCAAATTTGAACTTTAACGTGTGTTGTCTAAAATCATGCGAAAAGCGTATAAACACTTTGTGGTGCGAAAATTTGTGGTTTGTTTGCACATTGGCACATAATGAATTAAAGTGACACTTTAAGCTAATGTCATTATGGTATTAGAATTAATATTGATTCAATATCTAGACAGGTGTTTAGTTTTTGAAGCCACAGCCGCAACAGTCTGTGTCTGACAGTTTGTGGTCTGCCTTCGATTTATGCGACTTAAATGGATTTTTGTGGCTATTTTTAGTTTTTGCGATCTCTGAGTGGGCAATCGCCACAGTGGGCAGAAAACTTGTTTGCACACAATCTTTAGCCCCGATCGGAGCAGAAGGAGAGGCAGGTAGGTTCCTTGACCGAAAGCGAGTCAAGCAGATAAAAAAATAGCACACACACATACAATGATAATCGGGCAATTTGGAGGCTGACAATTCAATTGAATTCAAGTGAAAGGAGGCGCCCGAGGTGTATTTTTTTTTTTATTTTTTTTTTTGTATATACTCTCTACTTTATAGTATGATATGAAATGATTTTTTTTCGCGCACAACAAATTCTTCAAGTTATTAATTCAATGATTATGATGGCACCGCTAATGACAGTCAAGTGCATTTGTTGTTCAACACCGCTCTCACCACTATCGCCCCCACACACACTGAGATTTTGTTCAGTTTCGATGCTGCCCCGGAGCATTGACACGTTAATTGATGTCAAGGTTAAAAGTGAGTGTCGTCGGGCGGATAACTAAGGCAAATGTCGCGAAATCAACTCGAAACACACACAAATCCCGACGTATTAGTATAATAATACACAAAATATACAATCATCGCATTGTTGTGTGACATTGAACTTGAAAGAATTCGTTGATGATGATGATCGTGTACGAAAAGATGTTGAGAAAATGAAATGAACTCTGATCTACACAGAACTGATCGATGTTCACTTACAATGTAAAGCTTTTGATATTGAACGTGAAAGACTTTCATGATGATCGTGTACGAAAAGATGTTGAGGAAATTAAACTAACTTTGCTTTTAATAAAACTTACACTTAAAGAATTTCATGATGATGATGATCGTGACCAAAAATTAACTCTGCTAGAACTGATCAATGATCGCTTACATTGAACTTGAAAGAATTTTATGATGATGATCTTGTACGAAAAGATGTTGAGAAAATGAAACAATGTCTGCTCTGCATAGAACTGATCGATGATCGTTTACAATGTAAAGCGGTTGATATTGAACTTGAAAGACTTTCATGATGATAATCGTGTACGAAAAGATGTTGAGAAAATTAAAGTAACTTTGCTCTGCATACAACTGATCGCTGATCGCTTACATTGAACTTGAAAAACGTTCATGATGATGATCTTGTACGAAAAGATGTTGAGAAAGTGGAACAATGTTTGCTCTGCATAGAACTGATCGATGATCGCTTACAATGTAAAGCATTTATCATTGAACTTGAAAGACTTTCATGATGAAGATGATCGTGTATGAAAAGATGTTGAGAATATTGAGCTAACTCGGCTCTGCATACAACTGATCGATGATCGCTTACAATGTAAGCCGTTAAAGATTGAACTTGAATGATCGATGATCGCTTACAACGTAAAGCGTTTGATATTGAACTTTAAAGACTTTAATGTTGATGATGATCGTGTACGCGAAGATGTTGAGAAAATGAAACAATGTTTGCTCTGCATAGAACCGATCGATGATCGCTTACAATGTAAAGCGTTTTATGTAAATGTCTGTAATGAGACGTGGGCCACCTTTGAGTTGTCTGGGCCAAGTAGAAACAGCAGCAACAGCAGCCACAGCAGCAGCTGTAGAGCGTCACGTACCACGTAGTTGTAGTCTGTGGCACACAATTGGCACGGGACGTGGTGTCTGATAAACAAACACGAAAACACAAACACACTAAATGTACTGTGCTGAACAACAATAACAACAACAACAACAACAACAAGATTCAGCAACTGACGTCAGTCAAGTGCCAGACGGTAGACGGCAGCAATGCAAAAACCGTCCAAACCCAGTCTATTTGTATGCGAATAAACAGTGCAAACATTCGAAAAAGATCTTCATTTCGCACAGCACACCGTCTTGTGGTGTAGTCTGTTAGTTTTTGACCACCCAGCTGAACAAAGAGTGCTGTGAAATAATGATGACATGCTATTTTTCGTTCACTTGCTCTACGCCTCTCTATACATCAGCTGATAATTCCGGTGTGAACAAAACCGTAAACTAACACGAATGCATGTGTGAAAAGTGTGCTGAGCGCTCATCATGGAATTCATAATGTGGCTATTTTCTTTATTCAGTTATGTAAGCATTACAAGAAATTCCAATTTAAAAGGTAGAGTTTTGAAAAGTGCAAATATTTACTGATAATTTCTATGCCAATAATGCAAAATAGAGTAGGCAATAGTTTAAAAAACAAACAAATATGATAAATGTGTGAAAACCATTATGAAAGTTCAGAATGGAATTTTAGCTTGTCAAAATTATGAAACAATTGCAAGAATTTGTTATGAAGAGCTTTGAAAACTTAAACTAATTGCTTTACTTACAAAGTAGCAAATACTGCTTTGGAATTCTAACAACAAATTCAAATGCATGTGTGAAAAGTCGGTGGAACTTTCGTCAAGGATTTCATAACGAAAATTGTTGCCTTATCAACTTATGAAAGAATTACAAAATATTGAAATTTATTATGAAGAGGTTTGAAAACAAAGTAGAAAATACTATTGAGAAGTAGGGAATTTCATAATAAGTACCAATGCATGTGTGAAAAGTCGGTGGAAATCGTCAAGGATTTAATAACCTAGCAACTTACGAAACTATTAAAATAAATTTAAATGGAATCTACTTAGACTATATACAAAGATTGCGGAGAAATCAGGAATTCGAAATAAATTTAAATTCCTGATCGCGTGAAAAGATATTTGAACTTTCAGCGACGATTTCATAAGCTTCATTTTGTCTTTATCAATTTATAAAAGAATAACAAGTAATTTAAATTTATGAAGAGGTTTGAAAACTTAAAAAAATCAGGATTTAAATTACTGCTGAAATATTCTGAAACTATTTTACAAACCTATAAAAAAAATGACAGAAAACTTTAATTTCCATTTAATACAATCTCTTAAATTCCCTCAGAATTTCATTGAGAAAAGGGCATTTACAGAAATGTCAGAAGTGTAATGAGAAGTTAGAAGTTTTGATTTCATTTTATTTACAAACGCAACTCAAGTGACTTTTTCGTAGTGCAGCAAACTATTTTCAGAGTATAATGTGGTTAGGGTATTGAATGGGTATGCACACTGTGCAGCGATTACTTATGGTTATGCAGCTGTGGTCAGCTAGCCGCGGGCTCGGTCTCGGGCTCGATTCGGGCACTTGGCCAAACGCTGCAGGCGAGACATAAATTTTGGCAATTCAACATTATAAAACAAGCAAATTTTCAATATCAACATGCACAATAAAATAAGAGCGAAACGAATAGAAAAAAGTAGATGAAAAACAAAAATGCAGTAGGCAACAAAGTTGCTGCGGCAGACGCTTCCGTTTCCGTCACTGAGCGAGAGCGAGTAAAATAGAGAGAAAGAGAGAGAGATAGAGAGTGGGAGGGGCAGAGGGTCAACCCTTTTGATGCAATCGCAGACAGCAGAGCAAAGCGTTCGCTGGCAAACATGCAAATGAATGGCGAATACAAAAACCGAAGCAAAAAAGCAAAGCAAAAGCCAAACCGCAGACGACGTTGACAGAGATAGAAAGAGAGTGTGTGAGAGAGAGGGAGAGAGAGAGAGGTAGAGTGGCGGCGACCTCGCCCAGTCTCAGGCAGCGTGTCTGGTATGATGAGCTCGTGTTTTTTGCCGCCTGCCGTTACGACCTTTAGCGAGTGCACTGTGTATGCATTCAAGCAATAACAACAACAAAAAATTGTCGAGATTTTTTATAGACATTACTATATATGCATATATATGTATGTATATATACAAGTTTTTTTCTTTTTGCTAATCGCATGCAACGTCATCAAGCACGCTGAATTGATTAATGGCAATGCTGCTGTGCGGCAAAGTTGGCGCACGCGGCGTATGCGCAATGCGCGCCTCTGAGGACATTGCGTATACGCCATGTATTCATGCTTTTTGCACTCGCGTTACATAATTTTCATTGCAGCGCATGGAGAGGGGACCCGAGGAGGGAGGGGACAACACAAGTGCTGGCTTTTGTTGTCATAATTAAGTTCACAGGGTCTGCGCGTCTAGACACGAATTTGCTTAAAACCCAACTTCCCGCACTCCCCGACCATGATGACGATGATGTTGCTTGCTTGCTGATGATGATGATGTTGATGATGATGATGATGGAAACCCATCAACGTTAAGTCGTGGCTCTATGGCAAAGCTTTGCATCCGCATTCGCATTTGCTGCTCGACTCTTTCGCTTCCCCTTCCCCTTCCCTCCTCCTCCCTCTCTACTGTTGTTGCTGTGCAACATTGTGTCATACTTTGTTGATTTTAGCGCTGCCTGTTTGGCGCTTCTGTTCTACTCTTGAACAACTGGACGACGACTGGCCAACAATGCGGGGGGGAAAATATGAAGAGGGGCAGGCGCTCTTTTGTTTGTTTCGAGCTTTGGCTCGACGCAGCGGCAAGCAAATATTGACAGAGGCTTCGAAATATTACGAAAAATTGCCTCAGCTATTTGCCATTTTCATACTTATATGCAAATGTCTGCGAGTGTGTGTGTGTGTGAGATTGTGTGTGTGTGTGTGTGTGTATCTATGAATGTCGTGAAGGGTTTTTTACTTGCGCTAGCTTTGTAACCTGCTTCGGCCAATGACTCATTGACCTCATTGCTGCCCCCGCCTTCCCCCCTTCTCACACTGCGTATGTAAGTGGGTCAGTCAGAGGGGGGTTGAGGAGGTAAGCTGCTCTAAACTAGTTTAACAGAGCATGGCAAATCCATGCCAAACAATGCAACGCGGGCAAAACACAAAACACAAAACGCGAATCCGAATCCTTTGTCGCCATCTTCTCGTTTCTTTTTCTAGCTTTGGCTTTGGCAAAGCGTGTCAGCTGCCTGGTTGTTGGCCTGATTTTAAGCGCGTGCTCACCGCCTGACTGCCAGCAAGTCATCGCTACTGCGTATACGTAATATGTGTACAACACATTTCTGTGTTGTGTGTGTTACTCATACGCCGCGTAACCATTTAAAACAATACCCGCGAATTGCGTTTTAGTTTCGCTTCGTTTCCAATTGCACATTGCATTGCAAACGCTTAAGCTTCACAGCTGCACTTATCAATGAACATTTTTGCGCACAGTTTTCTGTATCTTCAACAACAACAAAGTCGACGACGACGACAATAGCAAACAAAAAGAGGCAATATGATAAGCGTCTGAGTTGAGGCAACAAACTGATGAATTTATTGCACACACACACACACACACACAGAAAAGCCCAAAAAACTCGAAATACATTATTAATCTAAAATGATATATATTATATAGATTTCGCACTTTCTTTGCACCTTCGTCGCATTTATTTTATCTGACTGCGATTCGGTTATCTATCTATCTATCTGAGAGTGTATCTGTATCTGAGTATCTTTTCCACACTAAGGGGGGCTTAAATGGAGAGTGAGCGAACGAGGGGACGAAGTAGGTGCCAATCGCAGCGCGTGTAGCTAATTTGTTTCCAATGGAGCGAATGCGAATTCGAATGCCGGGACAAGCTTCGTTTGCTCGATTGTTTCGGTTCTCCCCAGAAAAAAAAATCGAGAAAAAACGTTGGCATTTTTGGGCCAAACAAAATGATTAGTGAAAAGCTATTAATGGCTTAATTAATACATATTAATTGATTATGTTCGATCTCGAACTCGACCACTTTTGCTGCTGTTGCTGTTGCCGTTGCATTTACGATTATTTTTGGTTGGCCAAAACTCAATCAAATCACCAAATAAATCGTCTTAAATTCCACGCCTTTTCACCTGCATTATAAATCACCGCAAAGCTATCGAAAGAGCGCTTGATACATCGATAAATTCTTCTCGAAAACTATTTACATTGTTTAAAGTAAAAACTCGAAATACAAAACACTTAAAAATCATTTCGTTGCAATGGTAACATGCATAATTTATTATTTTTTAGCTTTTGTGACACTTTCGATTATTATCGATAACTTTTAAATGCATTAATTTTTGATAATGTCAAACTATTTGCTCGTATTATGAGTCTAGTTTTTATTTATTTTTATTTTTTGGCATTTCATTCTTATTACGCACAAGATTGATAACTTTTTAAGCTTTTCGATTGTTATCGATTACTGAAAATCGTCAAATATCATGTAAAATTCACCTTTATTGAATTTGTTTAGATTTATGCACTTGATTTGTCACTTTCTACACTATTTTTTATAATTTTCGGCAACGGAATATCATAAAATATTCACCTTTATTTGATTGGCTTTGGTTTATATAATGTAACTTGCTTTTATTGCATTCACTAATCACTTCTTATGTCACTTTCTACACATTGCGATAGTTATCGATAACCGATACACCTTCGTTTGATTTTACAATGTAATTTGCTTTCTTTGAGTTCACATTGTGGAGTTGATACTGTAATTGCAGCACGAGTGCAAAAAAAGTCGAGGATCGTTGTCGTCTGTCCGTCAATCGACTGAAATTGATGTGTCCGAGCGACAGGGTGCACGACCGTGCCATATAAATACGAGTAGTATATCGTGTATTGTATTGTATTGTTGTTTTTGCGTCTGTCTAAGGTACAACAGCAGACAGTTTAGACATTCCATTTGATTTGCCAGACATTCATCGGGGGAAGACAATAAATTTTGATTGCAATTTGCAACACTGTTGTTTCGTTCGCTCTCTCTCTCGCTCACTCTCTTGCTCTCTATGTTGTGCTCTCGGCTGTGCAGTGACAGGCAACGGTTAAATATAAAATAAATGCCGAATAAAGCGCAGACAAAGTAAGCGAAGACAAAAGCCAAAAAAACGTTAGCCAGACGCCGACTATGCAATTTTTTTCTCTCAGTTGTTTTTGTTTTGTGTTGTGTTGCTGCTGCTGCAGCACTGCACAAATCACAACAACAACAACAGCTGTCTGTTTTGTTGTTATTTTTGTAGTAATTGTTTTTTTTTTTGCGTGTTTCTCTCGCTGCTTTTTGCATGACGCGACAATTTGTCTATCTATTTTTAAGTATCGCTATCCCGCTCACGCTGCCGGCAGCCTCTCACCCGCGAAAACTACAAAAATTACCCATTCCATTCCGTTCCGTGCCGTCCCGTCTCGCGTTGTGTCGTGCCGTCTCATGCCATATCGTCCCAGAGGCCAGGCATGCTAGTAAAAGCATAAAAATGTATTTTCGAGGCCTATGCGTGACTCTGCTTCTCCTGCTCCCACTCTCGCACCTATTGCTCGCTCTCCCGCTCTCTTTTTACTTGTTGTTGTTTTTTTGTTTTGCAGACATTCAGTGGTCAGGAATTTTATTTTGATAGCTGTCTGTGTGTGTTTTGTTAGTTTCATTCGCAGACAATTTGAATTTTAAATTTTTTCTATCTGTTTTTTGGCCAATGACCGTCAAAAAGCAACAACAACAACTACAAAAAAAAAGAAGCAAAACTAAACACACGAAATTAATGCAAACTCATTTAGCTACCCCTTTTGTTGAACTAACTCTATGCTTTGTTCCCATTCGCAATTCCAATTCCTATTCCCAATTCGCAGTTCGCAGCTCGCAGTTCCAATGCCATTGCCATTCTCATGCTGATTTCGATTCCGATTCCGATATTTTTTTTTTTTGTTGTTTTTGTTTTTGTTACTGTTGTCAAGAAGCTTCGGCATTTAATCAGCAAACGACAATCGACGGCGATTTCGAGACGAACCTTTTAGCTTTCCCCCTTGCGTTCGCTTCGCCTTCGCCCTCGCCTCGCACACAGTCAGTCAGCCAGACACGCGTTATGTAGGTGGGAGCGACATGACTCGACTGGACTGCGGGACTGACTACAATTTTTTTTTTTTCGATTCCCCGATATCAATGTTACGACTACGCCGACAACAACGACGACGACGACGACGTTTTGCCGACTTTTGGCCTCGATTCGCGTTGAGTCGATTGGGGCGGGCGGCACGTTTGTGGAATTTCCATAGCCATAGCATGTTGTCTGCTCTATAGATATAGTGGCATATACAAAGTATATACATATGGAGCGTATAATGATATCTCGTGTCATTAGCTGGGCTCAGCGTTTTCTGATGTAATCGAAACTGTGTCTCTGTCTCTGTGAGGTGCAGACGACAGACGACAGACGTCGTAGTCAGGGCAAAGCGACCCCAAAATGATTGATGGCAAACTGACTGCAAATCAAGCAAATTGCTGGGCGTCGCACAAAAACATTTTCAAACTCGCAAGCTCGAAGCGCCTAAAAAATGGCCACAAAAAAAAGAAAGAAAGAAAAACGTATAATGAAAAAGAAATACAATACGAGAAGCGCAAGAAGGAATTACGCAATCAAGAAATTCTATTGACCTACATTTCGTTTTTCGGCAATCAAGGATGTCTGCACACACACACACACACTTACTCACATACATACATATAGAGGCAGTCACGAAGCAGCGGAGGCAACGAGACAGGCGAGAATGAGGCACGACAACAACAACGACAACGACGACGACGACGACGAAGGCCAAAAGCCAAAGCCAAAAGCAGGCGAACGGCAAAGGCAACAGCAAAGCCATAAAAGCAGGAAGTTGCGCATTTTGTGTGCCAAGCCCAAAGCGCCAAAAGGACGCAGGCAAACACACACACACACGCACACATACAGACACAAGCATGCATATATTACACACACACACAGACTTGCATAGAGAATGTGTATTTGGTGCGCAACACGCGAAATGCGAATAAATCATTGATGGGGCTGCCCCCGACGAGATAGCAAAGCAAAGCAGCCAATAAGCGACCAACTTTACTGCTAAATATATGTGAGGATGTGTTTGAATATGTGTGTATGTGTGTGTGTCTTTATGTGTGTTTGTGTGCCAAATGTAGGCCACAGGCGCGTTGGCTGTTGTCAGGAGTCGCAGTCTCTTGTCTCGAGTCTGCTGACTGACGAGACAGATTTCCGAGAAGAACGACGAAGAATGAAGAAGCACAAAGAGCAGTCTACGCTGCATCACAGCAAGCAAGCTACAGAGGGGGTTAGTCGACTCTTAAATGCTCTTATAGAGAGCACAAAGAAGTGTGAACAACTCTAAAATACTCTTATGGAAAGCACGAATATTAAGTGTGACCAGAGCATTTAGTTTGCATTCATAACTGACCATAAAAAAATTCTAAGCTTAGAATTACAGAATGTTTAATCTTCCAAAATTGGATTATAGCATATCATAATATGGTAAAAGTCTAAGCTAAAAGTGCCAGAAAGTTGAATCTTCCAGAAATATGAAATGAAATTTTTAAAGTAATTACAGTGAAGAAGAAATGAGGAAATATTGTATTAAAATAGTTAGTTTATCATCGCTAAGTTTGTTTTTTAAATAAAATAATGTAAAAAGGTAAATAGATTGTTGTTTTATTAACTGGATTGTATAGTTTCGTTTTCATAATTTTATTAAATACAAAATAGTAGAAGCATTTTAGGTATTCTCTTTAAAAAAGGGTTTTTTAAAGTTTAAAAATAAAACTTTAGTATATTTGTAGGTAAGTTTATCCAATTTGTTGCACCCTTTAATAGACCAAAGTGGAAAAAAATCTACATACTAAGTTTTAATTTATACAGTAGACGCTTTGTATTGGAAGGTTGTCTGGGAATTAGAATAGGTCACATATTTGAATTGCCTTTAAAACAAATTCGTTCTAATTGATGAGTGTCTACTGAACCCTTTAAAAATAAATACAAAACTTGAACTGCGTAGCACTTTTAAAGTAATTTTAATAATTTGTGTGGCTTAAATTGCAATCTGCGCTGGGATGATCATTAAATTGATGGACAGACGGACTTCAGGACTACCTATGTTGTTTAAACTCGAGCGATTTCTGACTGCTTAATAGAAGAAATTTTTCTGACAAATGTAGAAAGGGAATATTTAGTAAATGAAGAAGTTTTTACTGTAAATAAAGTATTTATTTTTCTTGTAGTAGTCGGTTATAACTCTTTCCTCTTCTTTGCAGTTCATTCTGCTAGTCATTTTTACCCTTTTGAACTATGAAAAGTGAGGCATAAGAACTTTGCTCCATCACGTATAAAATTCTAGGAAAGCAGCGACCTTTCCGTTCAGTTGAGCGACTCAAGTCTCGTTGGCTTTAGTGAGTGATTTATGCACTGCTTTATGGCATTCGCAATGCTGTGATGTGTGCTGTGCTGTGGTCGTCTGTTCGCTGGTCCATTATCAAGCGATAACTCGTTTCCGTTTGCTATTCGCAAATTCGCGTTATCAGCAACAACACACACACACACACATAACACACAGCTGCTTGTGGCTGTGCTACAGACTCCACGCTCTGTCTGGCTTTCGGGGCCACACACGATGCTGCCCCAAACGAATGCCGAATGACGTAGCAGAGAGAACGAGAGAGGGACAGACAGACAGACGGACGGAAAGACAGACAGACGGACAGACAAAGCGATCTGCTGCAGACGGATGTCTTTGCTTGTGCATTAAATTGAAAACTTTGAGCTAAGCTAAGCACTAACAAAAGCGAGACAAAAGTGGGAGAGAGAGCGAAAGAACAAAGCAGATATATAATATACTTAACGGTAGACCGTTTTGTAATACATAAGCAAAAGTCTTTATCAACTTGTCTGCCGCGGGGCTAGAAAACAACAAAATGTCACAAAATATAATACGAACAAAAAACCGATTTCGTCTGCTGCAGATTTGCTAATCATCGTGACGCCCACTACACAGCAAAATAGAGAGGGAGCGAAAGAGAGAGGGAGATATATATATACACTATATACTGGCATTTTGATTTACATACACATATGCCGACCGGCCTTACTTGATTTTATTACATAATCAACGGCAGCAGACGTTGTTTATTGTTGCCTTTTATTGGCGTCTAGCATTCAGTTTTCTATAATTTTATTTATCAATGAACAGTCGCTCGCTCTTGCTCTCTCTCTCTCTCTTTTGGTATCTCCCTCTCACACACACATCCATCAACATTCCCGTCTGGCTTTGATGTGCTTTAGGCCTGTCTAAATCGCATTTTACTTTGGCTCTTGGGTCATGCGGCTGACTAATGCCTGAGTCTGATCTTTTGCCTATGAACGTCACAGCTCAGCAGCAAATCACACAACCACCGCATGCCAAGCCAAGGCAAATCAATCAAATAGTCAGTCAGTCAGTTAGTCATTCAGTCAGTTAGGCAGTTGGTGTGTTATTCAATCGGCTGGCAATTAAAGTCTCGTCTATGATTATAGCCAATTTGAAAACAATTATGGCGCTCGATCGATTTATATCACAGAATGCAAAAGCAATTACGCTCGGTCCCCACAAACAGTTCGATTTTTATCACAACTAAAAGTCTATTCTATATACTATATCTGGTCATGCCCATGTTGGTTGGTTGGTTGGCTGCTTGGTTGTTCTTCAATGACATCACGAAATTGCGACTCTATTGCGGAGTAAGTCCATATCTTATCACTCCAACAACAACAGCAACAACAACAACTGTGGCACTTCGAACTTTGGCATTACAATAAATTAGCGTCATTTAGTGAGGATTTTGTCAAGTCTTTTTTTCTTTTTCTTTTATTTCTTCTTTTTTTTACTGTTTTTTTTTTTTTTTTGATAATGCGTATACGCAATGTTTGCAAACACAGCAGCAGCTGGTTTTCAGCAAGATCAACACAAACACCGGCAGCACAATGCCCAATGCCAGTTGCTTGGCACCAAAAAAAAAACAAGTAAGTAATCTAAAGTTGAGTATGCTTGACTGTGACATACTTGCTATATATTTTGAATAAAACCAAAACAATACGGTATTAATTTTAAAATATACCGAATTCAAAATATACCAGAGTGCAAAATATACCAATGGCTATATTTGGTATATTGACATTTCAAATATACCATAGAATGCATAATATATATATTTGGTATATTGATATTCTACATTCAAAAAATAGCATGCAGTGCAAAATATACCATAGAATGCATAATATATATATTTGGTATATTGATATTCTACATTCAAAAAATAGCATGCAGTGCAAAATATACCAAAGGCTATATTTGGTATATTTATACTTAATTCAAAATATTCCATAGAGTTCAAAATATACCAAGAGCTATATTTGGTATATTTATACTTCATTCAAAATATACCATAGAATGCATAATATATATATTTGGTATATTGATATTCTACATTCAAAAAATAGCATGCAGTGCAAAATATACCAAAGGCTATATTTGGTATATTTATACTTAATTCAAAATATTCCATAGAGTTCAAAATATACCAAGAGCTATATTTGGTATATTTATACTTCATTCAAAATATACCATAAAGTGCAAAATATACCAAGAGCTATATTTGGTATATTTATACTTCATTCAAAATATACCATAGAGTGCAAAATATACCAAACCCCAATATTAAGTATATTGATATTAAAAAAATACCATAGCATTGAAAATATACCGGATTGTCCAAAAATTGAAACAAAATCGATCAGATTATATGTCGTATCTCTTATAGAGATAGATTTGAAGTTTAGGTGTTCATACGTTTCGGTTGTTGAACCTGATCAAGAATACATATATAGACTTTATAGGATCGTAAATGCTTCCTTTTGCCTTTGTGCCGGCACAAAGTTATAATACCCTTCTACCCGATGTGTAGTGGGTATAAACATAAATAAAATAATACAAAGAAGGCTACAAAAAGTCGCAAAAAGTATATATTATATTAGACTTTGACCCAGACATCAGGCCGAGATTATCGTGCCAAAGAGAGAGAGAGAGAGAGAGAGAGAGAGTGTGGGAGTGTGTGTGTGTGAATGAGTTTGTGATATTCATTGCGACTTTGGCGTTTCTTTTGCGTTTCTATTTGCACGATCGCTTGGCAACCACTATTGTTGCGACATGTTGGCAACCCTAACACTCACACACACACAGAGAGTTGATCAGCATATCCAAAATATAATTTGCATTGTTTTTTATGGGTTTTTTATTTGAATTCAGCTGGTTTTCTAATCTCGCTGTGGTCATGTGGGCGTCCAACTCGCCTCTTCCAGGTGCTGTTATATTTTTTATTTTTTGTTTTTGTATGTGATATCTGCTACTCTAGAAGAGTATCTCTATATACATATGTGTATTTGTACTTGTATTTGTGTCTGTCTGTGTCTGTGTAAGTGTATTCGCCTCGTTTTGAACTCAATTCCATTACGCTCCATTGATAAGCCCGGTCAGAAGCAGCCAGAAGCAGACCAGACCCTTGATAAGCACTAAATAAAAGAGAACGAACCATTGGGACCTTGGTTTGTTGTTGTTTTTGTTTTTATTATTCGCTGTTTGCTGTTGCTGTTGTTGCTTTTGTCTCCTTTAACATATCGCGTCAGCTGTTTAATTAGCTTTCGATTAATTTATTATTGCAATTGCGTTTTATTCACTTTTTGCTTTTTTTCGTTAATTTTTTTGTTGTTTTATGACTTTTCTGGCCGTTGCCAGTCGACTGAACTCTCATTGCATTTCCATTTCCTTTCTTTTTCAACGAATTTAAACGAATTAAAAACTGGTATGTGCCGCAATTTGTTTACTCGGTGGCATACCACAAATGCCTGCCACCACCTTTCATTTATTTACACAACAATCGGGAAATTCTACGGCAGACTTGACCTACGAGAGTTCTGTAAACTTTATGTTGCCCTAGAAAACATTTTATTTACCTTCTTGGGAGTAGTTTTTTTTTCTCATTTTGCTTTGTTCTGTTTATAAAAAGGCTTTAGATCTTGGTTTATTATTGTTCAAACGAGAAAATAAATATTGTGCAATACTTTAAGAATAAATGAAACTACAATTGTTTAGATAAGTCTTTACTGAAGCTTGAAATTTATTTTATACTTCGACACAAATATTACCTCATTCATTTTTAATTCCCATAAATTTTACTCTTATTATTTTCATTGTTATTAGCTGAAATTCTCTGAAATATTATACAGAAATATAATAATATTCTTTCTCATTACAATCCGTTAATAACAATTAAATTTCTCTAAAGAATTATACTACAAAATATATGATAATCCTTAACAATTAAATATCTCTGAAATATTCTTTTTAAATATAATAATCCTTCCCATAAAAATCAGCTAATAACAATTGAATTTATCAGAAATATTGAACAGAAATTTATGATAATCCTTTTCATTCAAATTTGTTAATAACCAACAAATTTTACTGAAATATACAGTAATAATCCTTCTCATTCAAATCTGTTAATAACAATTAAATTTCTTTGAAATTTTATACAATATATGATAATCCTTCTCGTTCAATTATTAAATTTATGCATATTTCAGAGAAGTCCCGTTAATAACAATAAACCATTATTCTCTGCTATATATTCCAACAAAATTTATGAAATTTCCTTTCATGTAATGTGATTTTAATTTTTATTTATGACTGTGATATATTTTTTATTTGAATTCTAAAAACATCCGTTAATATTTTATACAATTTGCATAAATTTTGAATGCTCGAGACAACTTTCATTGAAAAAGGTGATTAAAGTGTTATTTTAAACACTTAAATGACGTCAAAAAGTGAGAGAAACAGGAAATTTGAAAGCAGAAGTTTCGCAGAAAACGATTTTGAATTCTATACTGCATACGAGTATAAATTGTTTATGTAAAATAGAACTAAAGTTCAGCAGGTAGATGGATGGTTGGTCTATGGCATATAGAGTCTCTACTTTGTATATATGTAGATGGTAGCTGGTTTCACTGGTTCCCCTCACAGCACACACCACGCACAACAAACACCTGGCAAACACCTCCAGCAGCAACAACAACAACAACAACATTGAGGGCTCCTCTCCACGTTGCTGTCTAGCTGTCTGCCATGCTGTGTTTTCTCTGCACGTGTATGTAAAAAGAGTCGTTGCGTTAGAGTGTGAGTGCGAATATTTGTATGTGTGTGTGTGGTGTGCACATGTGAAAGGCAGTCAAGACGTTTGTAGCATAAAATGCTCATAGCCATAGGCAAAAGCTAGAGTCAGAGTCAGAGAAAAAAAAAAGAGCTAAAGTCAGTGACAGAGAGGAACGAAGAGGAAGAGAAACATACACACACACACACACATACAGAGCTCACAGCTGGCTTACGCATGGGTTCATTGAACGGAAGTGATTTGCCTACTGCTGCTGCTGCCTCTTCTTCTTCTTCTTCTTTTGCTGCTTCTTGAGAGAGCGCGAATGTGGTGTATGTTTGTGTGTGAGTGTGAGTGACAGCCTAGAGTGGGAGCTTAGGTCGGGGTCTAGCATTCTTTCTCGCTCTAGCTTACGTTCTGGCTTTTCCCATAGCTTTTGATTTATGCTCGCGGAAATTCAAAATCAGACACAATGACAACTATGTTCTTAGGGTTGCCCCGACTCGCAGGGGGGAAACAGAGTTGTCATCTAGCTGTTGTTTAAAGCTAATGTCTAGTATAACAACAACAAGTGGGCATAGCATATTTATAGGCTCTGGTATTCTTGCTGTTGGCCAAGTTTCTCTCTATATTTCATTGTTGTCATAATTTGTGTGAACACGAAACGCCCCCACAAACGTGGCACGCCCAAATTAGCTAAGTAGAAGAATGACAACAACAACAACAACGAAAACTACATTTGTTATTTTGTTGCTTGAATTTTCGATTCTGAATATTTTGGTTTTTTGGTTATTTATTGCTACATTTTTTATGACAGCCACAAAAATATCTGAAGGGTTTTAAGAGCCACCAAAAACAAATGTATTAAACACACAAACACACACACACACATCTACAATATAAGAAATCTATCTCTTTTTGAATTTTTTTTGCTTCTTTTGGCGCACATTGAAATATTATAGAAATATTTTGTATTTTAGTACCTACATATTTATGTATGATTTGCTTTGGAAAATGTGGCGTTGATTTTCAAATTTATTGCATTTATGTGGCCAGTGGACATTCATTTTTTTCAAACTGGATGTTTCTCACTGTGTACTAGTATGTGTGTGTGTGTGTGTGTGTTTGTCTGTGTTGACAGGAAGTCGCCGGAATGCGTTTTGAATGGTATAATATAATATACAGTTGACATACGTAGTATAATTAGGTAGTTGCCTTCTTGTTTTTTTTTTGCCCATTAAATGCCAATGTTTTTTTTTCTGTTCTGCTACACTGATGGCTAAAATAATGTGCCTGGCCTTTAAATGCGTCACACGAGCGAAATAAAAACAACAAAAAAAAAGTAGATATAATGCATAAAACATGAAAAAGATTGCTCACCTTTTTTGTTCTGTGTTTGTTTGTTAATTATTCTTGTGATTATTGCTGTTGTTGCTTTTTGATTTCCTTTGTTTTGGTTTGTCGTTGTATATTATTTAGTTAGAATTTGTTTAGGAATTGCGTTAGTTATTGATTTAAATTATTATGATTTGATGCTAGAATAATATACGTATTTTTTTTTGTTTTTTTTTTTTGACACATTTACAACACACAAACAATTTGATTACATTTAATTGGTATTTTTGTTGTTGTTGTTGCTGTTGTATTTTTGATATTTTGCGAATTTATCTAAGCACACACACACTTTAACATACATATGTTATTGACTATTGCATGTACATTAACAGTGCTGTTATTGCTGTTGTTGTTGCTTGGTGCTGCTTCTGCTCTTGTTGTTGTTGTTGTTGTTGTTGACTTGCAATGCTGCTGCTGTTGTTTTGTTTTGTTTTTTTGTTGTTGTTGTTGTTATTGTAGGAATGATTTGAGTACAGGAACGCTAGCTACACACACACACATTGATACACTTGTGTATTTATGCATGTATGTATTTATGTTTGTGTTTATTCAGTTTATGTTGATGTGATGTGTATTTCAAGTTATTTACTTTGATTTTGCTGTTTTATTATTTTAGCGGTTGCTTTTGTTTTTCCTTTTTTTTTCTATTGCGGCGTCTTAATATTGTTTCAAGTTTAAACAATAGGAAACTTAGACGGAGTATAATAATATTATTACTACAGATTGTTGCCGTACATCTGTGTGTGTGTGTGTGTGTATGAGTGGTGTGTTTTTGTTGTTTCTACTGCGGCGGCTGCTTATACTTTATTGTAATGCGACGAATTTGCGCGCGGACAACGGCGACAACGAAACGAACTGAAACGCACGCAAAGTTACACTGCGGCGACTTGAACGTTTCATTCGAAAGGTATGGCAATGCTTCGAACATTCGACGCTGTCGCTGTCGTTGGTATTGGTGTGTCTGTGTGACTGTCGCACACAAAACTTACGCTCGCGTTCTCTCGCCGACGCTCTTGCTCCTGCTCACTCTCTCGCTCTCTCTTTCGGTTCGTCTGTCTGTCTGTGCGCGCGCTGTAAATCAGACAACAATTGTTTTGCGCTTTTCGCCACAACAACAACAACAACAACTTCGACGCGATGGCGACAACAGCAGTACGCCAACAGCAACAACAACAACCCCGATAATTATGAAAATAAAACGAAATAATAGTCGGTCGTGCTGTGCTAGACGAGAGACAGACCATGATACAATAATACAAGGTAGTCTCGTCGTGTGCTTTTTTCGTTCGGTTTCTGTCCGCTATCGTCAGTGCGCTCGTGCCTGTTGAAGCGAAAGGTTGTGCGCGGACGATTTTTTCCCTAAATGTTAACCCTTGTGCAAGACAAAAATGTCAGATTGCAATTATATTATACATATATATGAACTTTATGATAGAATTAAGAACCTGAACAAAAAAATTAGTAATCAAAAATAAAAACAACGATTACTGTCAACTTCTAAACTGTAAATAATTAAATTATAAAAACATTTCAACTCTTTTTTATATAGTGGAACAATTAAACCCTATGCGCCATTGAAGGGTTAATCACAAAGCTCTACTGTCGATTCTTTCGCACTCACTAGGCGCAGTCGTTTCACTCGCACTTATGTATGGTATAGATAGCGGACAGCTTTTCCGACGAGACTACCTTGTATTATTGTATCATGAGACAGACAAAACAACAGCGCAGCCGCCGTCGCTGACTGAAAGCTTTGCCATACGCCGTCACCGTTCCAATGCCAACCCGTTCCTTTGCGCTCTCATACTCTCTCTCACTCTCTCTCTCTGCCAGTAGAGGACACACTAACACATGTACACCGATACAGATGCAGATACAACATGCTGTATGAAGCAGTTCAAGTATGCGCCATGCCACGGCAGCAATAACAACAACTACAGCGCCAATAACAACAACAACTACAACAACGTGCAGCCGGTTTTTGATTGTAGTTTCCAAATGCAAAGTGGTTTTTCGTAAGGGCAACGCGACAACTTACATTTTTACAATACCTACTACTTTTATATTTAATGTCAATTCTCGCGCAATTCAGTCTTTAGGTTGCTTCGTTTTACCCATTCATTCAATTGGATTATTAGCTAACACTTGAATTGTCGTTCGTTTTTATTGTTTTTGTTTTTCTGCCGAGCGCTTCTCAAACCCTCTCACGACCAAATTTAAGCATTAACTAAGCGTTTTGTATTTTTTGTTGCGATCTCTCTTTTTGAGCGCAATCAAAGCGAGACAGAGCGCGTCTCTTGTCTCATCGGAAAGCGAAACGTTTTTGCAAAAAGTCAAAATTAAGCTCTCTCTCTCTCTCTCTCTGAGTGTCACTCTTTCTCCAGTGGTGTGCTCTCACATAACAGCCGTTTGCTGTTAAAGTAACAGCAAGCTGTTAACAACGATGTTAGCTTTAACAGCAGCAAGTGGCTGCGCGTTCCATTCCAATTGCCCGCCTACGTTACTGTGACTTTTATTCTAAAACGCTTGGACACAACACAGTGTGTGAATGTGTGTGTGTCTGTGTGGAGCACAAGCCAGACAAACAAACAAACAAGCAAGCATTCATATTTGCATACTTATTAATTCTTCTGCTTACAGTTTTGCGTTCGAGAGTGTGTGTGTGTGTGTGTGTGATTATTTTTTTTCACCCAGACGCTTGTCTAAATACAATTAATGCATGCAGGTGTCGTCGCTATTGCTGTTGTTGTTGTTGTTGTTCCTATTGCTATTGCTAAGCAAAAATGAGTTTCACTGTCACTCGGTTTCGCCGTTGACGTCGCTGTCGTTGTCGCTGTCGACGCCGCTTAGCTGTTGTCTTGAGCCGCCGTGCAAAGTCCAAGAAATTAAAGTGTCAGACAGCCGCGCGCAGTCAGCAGACGGATGAAGGGCATTCGACGAAGGGGGTGTGTGTGTGTTGAAGTAACCGCACGTTAATTAAGTTTATTTATGCAGCTTTTTTATTGTTGCTGCTGTTGCTTTTGCTGCTGCTCTGTTTTTGTTTTATTTGGCTGCTGCCGCTCTTTCTTTTTTTGTGGTTTATTTATACTTTTAATGATATGAATCACATGTGACATTCTTTTTTTTTTGTTGCCTTTTTTTTTTTTTTTTTTTTAGTATTATTGCAAACTTGCCTGTTGTTTGTTGTTCGATCAGTGGGTCGAACTGTCTGACGTTTGTTAGGGGGGCTTTTTGTCTCCCTGCCCGTCTGTCGTTGCTCTGTTTTTTTTTTTTTGTTTTATTTATAAATAACCGCAGACAGCTACTAAAAAGTATTAGCAAGTCTAAAAATGGCTGCATACCCTGTAAAGTGTTAATAGACAGAGCATGGCATACAATATATGCTTGCACTTTGAAAGAGAGTTGTCTCATTTTCTTTTTAGTACATTTTACAACATTATTTAAATGCAAAATGTTTAAAAAAGAGTTGGCAAGTCTAAAAATCTCCGGAAACTGTTAATAGAGAGTCTATAGTAGTCTAGACATGGCTGCACTTTGAAATATTAAGTCTGATTACATTTCTAATTACGTTTTTCAACACTGTTAAAGTGCATAATATACAAAATAGTTTTGAAAAGTGTTAGTAGAGAATGTATAGCAGACTAGGCATGGCTGCACTTTGAAAAATTAAAGCTGATTACATTTCCTATTACATTTTACAACACTGTTAAAGTGCATAATATAAGAAGTATAATATAAGAAGTATTATTAAGTATTAGCAAGTCAAATAAAGGCTGCATACCCTGTAAAATGTTAATAGACAGAGCATGACAGTCTAAGTGTGCTTGCACTTTGACAGAGAGTTGTCTTATTTTCATTTTAGTGCATTTTACAACACTATTTAAGTGCATATTATACAAAATAGTGTTAGTAAAGAGTCTATAGTAGTCTGGATATGGCTGCACTTTGATAAATTATGTCTGATTACATTTCTAATTATGTTTTACAACACTTTTTAAGTGCATAATATACAGAAAAGTATTAGCAAGTCAAAAAATGGCTGCATACCCTGTAAAATGTTAATAGACAGAGCATGGCAGGCTAAGTGTGCTTGCACTTTGAATTATAATTGCATTTTACAACACTATTTAAGTGCATAATATACAAAATAGTGTTGGAAAGTGTTAGTAGAGAGTGTATAGCAGACTAGTCATGGCTGCACTTTGATAAATTATGATTGATTACTTTTCTAATTGCATTTTACAACAATATTAAAATGCATAATATAAAATAAGAGCTGGGAAGTGTATAAATGTCATCATACCCTATAAGTGTTTTGTACTGAGTATAACTGTTGTTGTTGTGCATTGAAAAAGAAAGTTTATTTTACTATGTAAGAGTATTTTGCAACATTATTGAAAAAAAAACCGTAGACAATTGAACATTTCTAGTTAAACATACAAACAAAGAATACAATATAATAGATTGTAAGCGGAAAATGTATTTAAAAATCAACGCTATACTTAATTTATTTATTTAGTTTAACAGTATTTTGTTTTCCATTGTGTTCGATTTCAATTTGAATTCTATTTTATTATATGTACATTTTTATGTTTTTTTTTTTTGTTTTAAATTTATTTCATATTTAAATTCTATTTTCTAACATTATTATTTTTTTGTTATTATATTTAATATTTTAAGTTTGTTTTTTCTTTTTGTTGTTCTTTAAAAGTGTAACTACTTTAATTTGTATAATGCCCTTTTTTATTGCCCTTTAAAAAGGTCCCTATAACATTCTTAATTCAATTTTGTATAACACGATTTAGTTTTACAGTTTTTAGTTTGTATTACCTTGAATTTCAATTTCCAAACTAATTTTATTGCATACAAAAGTTTTTAATTTGGTTCGCTCTACGTTTTTAAGTTTGTAAGTTTTGTTGCTTTTTAAAGTAGATCGATATACTTTCTAAAATTTATTTAGTTTAACTCTTTGTTGTTTTGTTTATAAATTTTATTTTTATTAAGTTCATAGTTCTCCTTTTTTTTAGTCATTGGTATCTCTTAGCTCATCATTAGAAGTGATGTAAAGCATTGGACTACTTACTTGTTGTTCGTTTTGTGTTTTATCGTAATTTCATGTGATATCGCCAATTTCTAAGAAACCTTAACACGCCCTCGACCCCTCCACCCCGCCACGCCCCCTTCGACCACAAATTGTCACAGTTTTCGTAATTTTTGTCGAACATTCGATGTTGGTGTTGTTGTTGTAGGGTAGTGACAACAGCAACGACAATTGAGACAACTTATCATGAAGTGCTAATTAACATTGTCTGGCCCGGTCTCGCCATATGCACTGAGTACCTGTCGCTGTCTCTGTCTATCTTTGTCTCTCTCTCTGTCTGTCTGTCTGGCGACCTACCTGCGGTTACTAAGCTCAACCTCCTCCGCGCAGTTGCCTCTCCCTCTCTCTCCCTCTCCTTTCCTGTCTGCTGACACCGTAGTCACCGTCACCGTCACCGTCACCGTCACCGCCACCCCCAACCACAGCCACAGCAATAGCAACAGCAACAGCAACAACCACAGCAGCAACCACGGCCAAACGAGACGCTGTCGACAGTCCCAAAAACCCGCAACTCACCCAAAAAACTGGCACTTGGTAGCGACAACGACGACGACGTCTGTGTTTGCTTTGGCGCACAATGCGAGCCAAAAAAAAGGAAAATACCAACAAAAAAATAAAACATATTTGCCAAAAAAAAAATATATATACACACATATTCGACAAGTACATACACTGCGCGAAATGTGTGCAGACCCGATAAGATTAGCAGCTGATGTTTAATATTTGCAGAGTGAATGATTCATTTGCTCTTTTGATGCAAACTTAACATATATTATGTTAATTCTTTACTAAGTTCAACTAAGAACAGCGGAAGGCCTTTGCAATCATTGCTGATAAGACATTTTTTTGGAACTTTCATGTTTTCATATCTCTTGAGAATTCAGATTGACATTTGATGTGTTTTATTGAAACATAAGTTGAAAGAAATAAAATTGTGTGTAACATAAATAAGGGTAATGCTCTGTCGAAGAAAAACATTAACTGAAACTATTTAAAAAATAAGTAAAAATTATTGGTGAAATTCTGGCCTTAGATTGATTTTAGGAACTTTTTCTGTTTTGGCATAAATACATAAATTTATTAATTTTTGGTTTAAGTAGGAGTTCGTTTATTTATGCACTTATCTTTAAACAGAAAAATAATTCCACATTTATTCTTAGCTCTACTTAAAGTGCTAACCTAGTGTTATAAGATTCATCTTTACTTAAAATAAAAAAAATTAGTTGGTATATGTTTTGTTTTTACTCATTACTCATATTTCTAAAAACAAAGTTAGGCTTATTTTCATGAAAAATAAGCAAACTTTAAGGTCTACTATACTTATAGGTTAAAGAAAAAAACTTAAATAAATTATTCATTACTATAGAATCTTTTGCACTTTTACAGTAATGCACTTGGAGTAAAATTAATATGCAATCGTGTCTGAATATATTTAATTAATTATCGTAAATTCTGTTCACAGTATTGAGTTTCTTCTCTAACTATATCAAGGTTAAAGTTTGTGCTCTAAAACTTGTTTTATTATTGTGCTGAAAAAGTCAAGAGTTCTTTATAATAAATTAGTAGAAAATTAGAATTCAGAATTAGAATTAGATTTAGTGTCGGATAATAATTGTAGAAGATATTTCAAAAAGTCTTTTGTACGGCAAATGAACCCTACTGCAATCTAATGTAGTTGCTTTGGCTGTAAATCGATTTACCAAATATGGCCTTTAGTATATTTTGGTATTTTTGCACCCTTGACTAAAGCATTCTTACTTGTTTTTTTTTGTATTTAGAGAACTTTCTATTCAAATTTGGTTGTCCACTGCAATATCGAGATATTCACTACATCCAGGCACCACAGATACGTCACAATATTCGCAAAAGTTTCTTGAATTAATTCCAAAAAATACTAGTTAAATCAATATCAAATCAATTTGAAAGAATTAACACTTTTCTTCCCAAAACTTGGTCTTCAACTAAAAATGATAAAAAAAACCCTTTTGTGAACAAACTCGATTTTCTTTTGATGTGTCATCATTGCTCTTAGAATAATGCTAATTATTATTTGTACATACATAAGTTTACAACCAAAACAAGATAGTTTCACCAGACTGCGAATTAAACTTACAAAATTCCTGGAACTGTAAAATTAGCACCTTTAATAATATTTGTATAAATTATTACATATATATATGTATTATATGTTATATTAATGATGACTGTTAATAAATGGGTTTTTTTTTTGATTTACATATGAAATTTGTTTGTTACTTTCAAAGCTTTTAGTCATAAATTATTGGACTAGACAAGATTCAGACAGCTGACTTCAAAATTGGATTACAGCAGACAGTCGCTAATTGACAGAATATTGCTTGGAATTCTATTCATTCAAAGCGTCGTAGTATAAATTAAAGAATGAGGGAAAGATACTACAGATTTTATTATTATTAGTATTATAGTACGTATTATTATATAGTAAGCAACTTATATCTGGTACTCAATTTCAATGAAAACATATTCCACAAATAAACAAAAAATATACCACGAAAATACAAAATATACTAAATGTTACATTTGGTATATTGGGATTATACCACATTTAAAATACACCATGGAATACAAAATATACCAGACCCAATTGCTTTAGAAGTCTTTCTTAAATATCTTTAATAATAAATAATAATAAATTATATGAATTTTTGACTCTAAATTCTCCAGTTTCATAATTTTATGAAATTCTTATTTAGTAATATATTTCAGTGATAATTATTAATATGCTGTTTTTTATATTAATATTGTTTATCGATTTTTGACAGTTTGAATAAATCAACACAAAAAACTTATTCTCAAACTCACTCATTGAATAATTTCAAATAAAAGGATTAATTTTCGCACATGTTTCAACATTAATTCATATAAGATTGTAATGTTATACAATTATTTTTTAATATTTTTTACTTTACATTAAAATGTATTATCGGTTATTTGCTTTTTTAAAACTCTAATTTCTGTAATATTCTAATTTTTTAATATTTTTTAATTACATTACAATACATATCAACGATTTTTGGCGATTTGAATAATTCAAAACAATTAGATTCATTTCTGGAAAAAATTGTACATTAATGTCTGAAATATTCAAATTTTATGGAATTCTTTTATAATATCTTTAAGTTTATATTGAAAGTTATCAACGGGTTTCTTCTTTTTGAATAATAATAAGAATTCGAAGTGGATTAAAAGTCTCATTTAAGAGTACAATTATTTTTTTATAGCTTAACTTTTGTCCTGATTTAAGAGTAAAAATATTTTTGAAAATCAACAACTCAAATAATTTAAGAAATACTTATTAATAGCTTAACTTTTGACCTGTTTTAACAGCACCAAATATTTAAAAAATACTTATTATTTGCTTAACTTTTACTCTAATTGAGCAGCGCAAAAAGTACTGTAATTACTCATTAACTGCCTATATAATTTCTCCAAGTGTAGCTGCTATTTTGAAATGCGGCCACATGCGGCGAGACATTTGTTTATGTTGATAATTTAATAAGAGCAATCGGACTGGAGGCAATCGGGAGCGCACAATCGAGAGACACGGACAGGTGTGATACGGTTGATGATGAATGCAGCAGCAGTCGAATAGGAAGAGGAATGTAGAAGAGAGAGAGAGAGAGAGAGAGAGAGAGAGAGAGATGGCGTGGCACACGTGACGTATGCGCAACGCTGCTTGCAACGATTGCCAATGGGCGGTGCACGTTAATTTGTGAACGCATAGAGAACAACATGCCAAGGTCGATGATATTGTGACGTTGTTGTTGTTGTTGTTCGTGTTGTTGCTGTTTTTGGTTGCTTTGCTTGGTTGCTTTAGCTTTTCGCTTCTAGCTGTGTGTGTGTGTCTGCTTTTATAAATAATTGCACTGTGTTCTGGCAAATAAATAATTAAATAGATATGCATACATTGTCGAGGCGATCGGTTGCAATTAAAGGCGCACATGTCGTATACGTAATGACGAGCATTCTCGCCTTTTTTCGGCCAAAGAACTCCTTCTACAAAAAGTTGAAACTGCAGCGCAACGTTCTTGTTGACACTTTGTTGTTAGTCATTATTTATTGTTGTTGTCATTTTTTGTTGTTGTTGTTGTTGGCTGTGTGTGATAAGCAGACTGTGTCGAGACAACAAAAGACGCAGACGACGATTGCCACTCGGTCTCTCTTATTGTGTGTCTGTGCTTTCACATACATATATTTTTAGACTGATTCGCAGCTTCTTCTCTTCTCTTCCTCTCTTGTGGCAGCTGCAATCGTCAACGTTGCGCGTTGCACCGACATCACAAAATAACAAAATAAAAGCAGGCAAATGCCACAACAATCGCAATCGCATCGCAATCGCAATCGGATGTTGTTGCTGCAGACAATACGTCTAGTCAGTCATTCAGTCAGTCAGTCAGTCAATCGCTTCACTCACTTTTATTCAAATTGTTGTCCCCCTCGTCCTCTCTCTCTTGCTCTCACTCTTCCTCCTCTCTCTCGCATGATGAATGACTTATTGTGCTGCATTGAAATGCATTGATTAGGCCTCTTCAGGCACCGCCAAAAAATCACTTGGCCACACAATAAATGCGAACATTGTTGGTGTAAAAGAGGATGGGCAGGGGAGGGGAAGGGAGTGCATTAAGAGGGGAGACAAACGCGCATAACTTGAGCAATCAATCATGCACGTGGAGCGGCCTTTTGTTGCAGCAACTTTGAACTGCAACAGGTTTTGTTTTTTGGGGTCTGAGTTACTGTGGCTAATTTGCCATAAATATTCGAATAAAATTTAATTTATTGTCAAATTCGAATTTCACTCTACCTTTTTGGATAATTTGGCAATCTCTCATTACTGATTTTTTCAATTATTGAAGTAAATTAAATATTTTGGAGATATTATATGTATATTCTACATACATATAATAAACGAGTATGTACATATATATTACTATGCTACATATGGTATATTGATTAGTACTATATTCAAAATATACCATGTAGTACTAGAATATACCAGATTGTCAACCAACCATTTAAGAGGTCTTAGTTGCTTTGTCTGACAATCTGGTATATTGTGCCGTCTGTGGTATATTTTGAATGCGGTACTATATCGATATACAAAATTTACCATTTGGTATATTCTTAGTATTTTGTAGTATTTTACATAGATATACTGAATTTGCCATTTGTCATATTTTTTGGTATTTTGTTGTATTTTTGTTATATTTTGAGAATAATACCGCAATATTTTGCTTGTATTCAAAATGGGTAGCGGGTATCTCACAGTCGAGCACATTCGACTGTAGCTTTCTTACTTGTTTTAATTTTGTTCTTTTATGCATACCACCTTAAATATAGAAACGAGGTTTAAGTCTTAGAAAAGTCCTGAAACAAAATTTCAAACCATAATTTTGTTTGCCAGAAGTATCTTAATTTAGGATCGAATATTTCTATAATTCAAGATTTAATTGATGTTTAATTTTTTAACTGAGTCAAAGAATTATTCAAAAATTATGTTCTTAATTGAAGATTTTATCTTTTAGGTTCACTTTTGACATGGTTTCGGCTAAAAACAAGATTATTATTTGTTGATTTTATTACTTTTTTTCAATGTCCTTTTTTATTTAAAGAGCATATTTTTGATCTTGTTACTATTTTTGTGATGTTTTTTTTTTTATAGAATTTTATTATATTTTATATTGCTATTATGTTACCATTTTTATTTGATGTTTTATTTATTTAAAGTTTTCAATTTCCCTTAAGTATATGTTAGAATTCTTTAACATAGAATGACTTTAGTTTAAAAATCAAGTATACGTCAAGTATGCTTTTCTTGTTTTGCCATATCTCATAAAAATTAAGTATACTTGCACTTATTTGCTTCTTAAATTCCCCTTTCTTGTGAGCATCTTTATTAGATCACTGAGTTTGCAATAAAAAAAAATCACCCAAGCCCCAATTCAAATTAAGTCGCTAGGCACATATTTCTTGGGGAGTCTTTTTATTGACTTGTTTGCCTTGCAATACTTTGCATTAATTACCTTACTCGAAGTTTCATTCTCTCAATGAACCCTTAGTTTGGGGGAAAGTCTTTCACTTTGATCTTTAATGCAAATATTTGTTGGGGTGCTGAGAATTGTGCATTCTATGACCATGGTGAATGTTCAGTGAAGGAACAATGCGTTGCGTTCGCTAATGAATTTCCAATGCGAGCTCAATGGAGCTCATTAAAGCGTTCAAAAGAACGGCTTCCAACAATGGATCACCCCTTAACACTCGCTTGCAGTTATGGCTTGAACCATAACTCATTGAACTTTGCCGGCGGCAACAATTGCAGCTAACAACAATCGGGTAAACCGCAACACACACAAAAAAAAATACACGCACATAAAAAATGTCAATCAGCGGCAGCTAACTGATTCCACACACTCCCCCATCTTCATCTTCTCCGTCATCTTCTTTGTCCCACATCCAGTGTAGAGATGATGTCTGGTCGTGGTGCAATGTGAGAGGCTAAGTGCGATGACGCCTTAAGCACATTAGAAGCGACGCCAAGTGCTGTCAGCAGCAAAAGCGGCAAGAGGCAAGCAGCAAAAGAGGCAACGGCTGAGTCGTAAATGTGGTAATAATAGTCGCTGTGGGGCCCATTCACCCAACTGTGGGTGTTGAAAGCCAAGACATAAATGTCGAAACATATGCTCACGAGATGTGAGCTGCAAACTGCGAACTGCCAGATGACTCCTCTGTCCAGTTGAGCAGACAGGTCTATTACCAATGCTTATGCTTGAAACAATGCACATAGAGAAACAAGAGTCTCCTAGCTATTTAGATAACTTTTAAGCATATTTTTTAATACCTTAATTTAATTAAAAATTAACTACAAAATTGTAGAAATCTTTAATTAAAAAATCACAAACAAATTGAAATACTTGACTGTCCTAAAGATATATTATTGGCTGTTAATTTGTAATATCTAATAACTTTTTAAGGGTCTCAACTAAGTGAATTTTCAACTAATAAAAGATAAGCACAAAAAATATATAATTTGAAAAAATCGTTTTACTTAAATTAATCAATCAAAAACATATTGTTACACATGTCTTAAAGAACTGTTATTTCATGTTAATATGTATATAGCACCTAATAACTTATTGTGGGTCTCAACTCAAAGCGAGTTTTCAATAAATTTTCAATAATAAAAATCGTTTTCCTTGAATTAAAAAACCAAAAAGATATTAAAACAACAACTGCGCTAAAAAAAACTGTTATGTCATTTTAATGTATAATATCTGACAACTTTTTGTTGGTTTCAACAAAAGGTAATTTTCAATAAATAAAATTTACGCCCAAAAATAAAAATAAAATATTATATAACAATTATTCCAAATACAAGGTTTTTATTTTTTAATTTTTGGATTCCCAAAGTTTTTTCCATAAATTATTCAAAAGAATTCTCAAGTTTGTATAGCTCTCAACATAATTAAAAAATTTTCTTAAATTCTTAATACCAGGTAAAAAAGCTATAGTTGAAAGTTTTCAACTATGAGATACCTACTATTACTCAATTCCAATTATAGCAAAACATAGCAATATTATCTTTAAAATATACTGAATTAATATACCAAAAAAAGACTAATATGAGTACAAAGTATACCAGATATCAATTATAGCAAAACAGAGCAAAATTATTCTTAAAATATACCGAATTAAAATACCAAAAATACCAATATATGTCGAATTTCATATTTGGTATTATTGCCAAATATACTAAAATATGTCGACTATATTTGGCATTATACCGACAAATACGAAAATATGCCGATGGCCGTATTTGGTATATGAATATACTACATATTTCAAAATATATACAATAGAGTACAAAGTATACCAGATAGTCAACGAAAGCAAGTCACACCGGGCTGACTAAATGTGATTCTTTGCAATATCAAATTATAATATATAATAATACAATGTGACTGTCGCAAAAATGTATTCAATAGAACAGTTATTCAAAGCCTTCAGTTGCTCTAGTTAAAGTTTCAAACTCAAGAATATAATTTGAAGTTACGAATAAATATACACGAATAGTGCTATAGTTAATACACTTTGTTTTCTTTTTTTTAGCTCTCTTAGAAATACATTTATTATTTCTCTCAGTGTAGACGCCAATTACTTTTGAAGCACTTCCCTTACTTTTGCTACTCTTTACTTGTGTGTGTTTGTGTCTGTGTGTGGTCCACTGTGGTGTCGGTGGTTGCATTTTACTATTTGAAAATTGTAAATCAATTGCTGACATTTGTTAGTTTTCCCGTTTTGCAGTGTGGTGAAAACGCAATTGCAATTGCCAACAGCATGGGGTATGCCAGACTGCAGGCTGCAGACTGAAAGACTGCGGGGAATGAGGCGCTTCTTCTTCTTCGTCGAATGCTGAAGTGACATTTTTATGGCCTGTTCACTTAGTTAATAGGATTTTGTTTGTCGTTTAAGAATTTGGAAAGTGCATAAAACAGTTTGGTGGTAGCAAATGTCAAGTTGTTAAGCAAATAATGTGAAAAAAACGGGTTGGAAAGCTACCCATTGTGAGTGAAAGCAAAACAGTGCTGTATTAACTTTAAAATATACCAAATTAATTAATATACTATACTTTGGTATATTTATATGGTACTGTTTTTTTAAATATACTATAAAGTGCAAAATATACCAAAGGCTATATTTGGTATATTTATATAGTACTACATTAAAAAATACCATATTGTAAAAAATATACCAACTGATATATTTGGCATATTGATATATTACTTCTTTGAAAATATACCAAAGGCTATATTTGGTATATTTATGTAGTGCTTTTGAAATATACTATAAAGTGCAAAATATACCAAAGGCTATATTTGGTATATTTATATAGTACTACATTCAAAATATACCATAAAGCACAAAATATACTGACATATATATTTGGTATATAGATATAGCATTCCATGAAAAATATACCAAATTCAGCCAAAGTAACTAAGATCGGTTGTAAGTAGGCTTTTTAGTCCATGCAAAAGTATTTCCTTAATAACTTCTACAAAATTTGAAACTCTAGTTTCATTATCACGCTTTTTCGACATTTGTCGATTTTTGGGGGGCGGGAGTGGGCGTGGGAGAAATTTGAAACAAACTTGATAAGCTACCTCAGCAAACTATAATTTTTAATGAGCCTCTTTTATTGATTCTTTCTTAATAATTTGAGCTGCCACGCTTTCCCTATTACACAGTGCTGTCAATTTCTTTGAACTATCGATTGAATGCTTAAACTATTGATATATCTTCATTAAATAACTTAATGATAGTAAATATCAAGTTGTTAAGCATATAATGTAAAAAAAAACAAAATTATTAAACATCAACTTTTGGGCATAATCGCAACTTTAATTTTTAATGAGTCTCTTTTATTCAATAGCTCATTTAAACTAATGATTAAATGTCAAGTTGTTTGAAAGCTTAGACTATCGATAAAATTTACTAACAATTAAATGTTAAACCTATCGATAAATCTTATTTACAATTCCTTACACTTTCATATAGATTACTTATTTACCACAAGTATTAATGAGTTTTACAACTGCATAAAAGTCATTAAACTTTAAATTAACTTTAAAATATGTTTTCCCGAGGTGCAAATTATATTTGCAGTGGTTTTTCCTTAGCTTAATTAGAAAGTTGCAAGGTCACTTTAAGCAAATGTCATTATAGTTGAGAGCGCAAAAGAAACTCTATTCATTAAATGGTGACAAATGAATAAGAAGTCAAGGCAACAGCAGTAAAAGGGTTACCCAAAGAATGAGAGACAGAGAGAGAGAGGAAGACAGACAGAGAGGGACATACAATAAGGTGCTGAAAGTCAAAGACTTGTGCTAAACCATAATAGACAGCGTGCTCATTATACAAATTGCACTGAGCCAGTTCCAGACTGAGACTTCGACTTCGACTGAGACCCAACTAAGAAACAGAAGAAGAATAAGAAGTTGAACCCCTGAGAAGAGAAGCTGCTGCAGCAAGCAAGCAAGCAGGCCAAAAGGTCTGCATTGATGTGTTGACTTGCTGCTTGATGGAATGAATGAGTGACTGACAGAAGCTGGACAGAAACCTTATGAATTCAAATTCAAATGAAGCTGAAGCAAAAGAATCTATTAAGATATTATCAGACGACGGCGACTGCAAGTGTGCTCTTGGATTGAAGGGAAAGAATGAAGGGAGCTGACATGAAAGGGAGTTGAAATCAGTGCAGAGAACAGTGAACAGTGAACAGTGAAATTCTCTGCAATATGGGTCGGGGCAAAGGCAGACGTTGCTAGCCACAATTGCGGCCATTAGTAGTCGAGGAGGCTGTGTGCAACTTGGGAGGTGGAGGGTTAAGGGTGACGAATCAACCCTTTTTTTTTTTTCTTCTGTAGACATTTTTCGTATGACAACGACAAATATTTGCCGGATAATATGAATAACAAAGCAGGCGCAGACATAGACGCGACTTGCAAATGGGTTAGCGGGGAGAGAGAGGGAGAGGGAGCCAGGCTTCCTGACTAGGCAGTCAGCCAAACGATGCAAAGGGAGCCACAGTCAGAGGCAGGCCAACCAACCTACTTAACAGCAGCAGAAGCAGGCCCAGAGAATCAGGCTCAAACCAAAGTGAACCAAACCAGGCAAAGAGCAGAGGGCCAGACAGACGACGTTGACTACAACTTAAACTAAAAGGCCGCATGGGCAACGTTGTCGATGTCGTTGCTGTTGTTGTTGGTGTCTGAGACGCAGACAACTTCAAAATGGAGCTGCAAATGTTGGTTTGGGAAGGGGGGGAAAACGCAGACGTAGACGAATTGCTGACTGACACAAAAGTGCTTTTGTTGCAAGGTTTAATGAAGAAGGGAGAGCAATAAGCGACAAGGAGAGCGAGAGCAGCTCACAATAAGGGCAGCACACTGGCTGCAGTAGAAAGAGAGAGAGAGAGAGAGAGAGAAAGTCAGAGAGTGAGCGAGATAGAGAGAGGCAGCGTGCATGCTAGAAAGGGTAGAGACTGTGCCACGTTATCGACTGACTGCTAAATGCACTCCAGGGAAAGCTTAGCTGGTCAGCATAAAGCTAACTGCTATGACCGCATTAAGCTAGCTGTCACGACACTCAAATGCAGTTCAGTGATGTGAGACTGAATTGCAGAACTGATTAAACTGATAGTGCCAGTGGAAAACAATGCGGAATATTAAATGAACTACAAACTAATTCTATTATGCAACTACGGCAAAATAAAGCAAATTGTTGAACTTTTTGTAAATGTATTGAAAAGTTGTATATTAAGTCAAATTAGGCTGAAGCTAAGTGCTATCAAAATCAAAGGCTGTGAATTAATCAAACTCTTAAATGAACTACAATGCGAACTGATTTTATTATATGACCGGGACAAAACAAAGCAACCTTTTGAGCCTTTTGTAAGCCTTTTGAAAGCCAGCTAAAGACTATTAAATGAAAATAATGCTAGCTGCTGCTAAATTTAATTAAATTTGGATGATTCTTAAGCTGCATCAAGTTGTGTGCTGTGACACTTAAAAGGCAAACCGGACAACTATATAGAGATCCAAGTAAACTGATTATAGTAAGCGACAGAATGAAATGAAGCTAACTTCTCCAGTACTTAAAACTATTCCGAAAGATTAGCAAAACATATTAGGCGCATAAAACGTAAAAATGTTGCAAGTGTTAAGTAAACTTGAGCTAAGTGATACAACACTGAGTAAAGTGGTATTCAAGAAACGTTTAGCACCATCAAAAAAAGATCGGAGTGATCAGAATTTAAAATAATGTATAAAAAGCTAACTGACAAGTCAATACAAATAGACATAAGGTTAAGCATTATAAAGCTAGCTGATATTTTAAGCGGAATATAACAAAAATATAACTGACACTAAAATAAAATAGATTGCAAATTCAAGTCACTTTATTAGACTGATAATGCAAAATAAAGCCAACTGCTGCAGCACTGAAAACTACGAATTACTTCGGAAGAGCGCAAAGTAACCTAAAGCTAAATGCTATGACGCTCAAAGCTAAGCTGAGATAGAATCTGTTTATATCTGTTTATTACTATTACATTACCTACCTCATATTAGTTTAAGGAGGAAGTATTTGCAATGAATGGAATTTTATTAGATTAAAGTAACACTGAAAATACAATTTATTTTGCAAAAGAGTTAAGGAAACCTGAAGTTAATGCTATGACACTCAAATGCAGCTCGTAGTAAACTGAGATAAATGCGAACTAAAAGCTAACTGCTGCAACACTGAAACCTACGATTTACTTCGGAAGAGGGTAAAGTAACCTATAGCTAAATGGTATGACACTCAAAGCTAAGAATCTGTATAATCTGTTTTTATTAGGTGGTAAATCAAAATATTGCCAATTATCGAAGTATTTATAATGAATGGGATTTTATTAGACTAAAGCAATTTATTTTGCAAGAGAGTTAAGGAAACCGGAAGCTAAGTGCTACGACAGTCAAATGCAGCTCGTAGAAAACTGACATAAATGCGAACTAAAAGCTAACTGCTGCAGCACTCAAATGAAATAAAGCGATATCCTTTAGGTCGGTCAGCCAATCAGCTTCAGTTTCGTCTGCCGCAGGGCACGTCGAGAGTCTGTAACCCGAAAAAATGCCAAAGCCAAGCAACTGCAGAGTACAAAAAAAATCGAATCGAATGAAGAGGAGGGAAGAGAGAAGAGTGGAGTGGAGTGGAGGGGAAAAATGCATGCTGAGTCTCGTCTCGTTTCGTCTCGCCGTTGTCCCGTCTCGTGCCTACCCTGCTGCTGTTGTTGTTCGTTGTGCTGCTATCCAGTTTTTGCCCTGCTGCTGCTGTTGTGGCTGCTGCACTTCAGACGCTGCTTTGTTGCAGCCAAGAGCAGCAGCAACAGCGACGCCAACAATTGACGCACACAGACAGAAACGTGCAACGGGTGCGGCAATCGACTGCATCAACAGCAGGAGCAAGGGAACAGACGGGAGGCCAGACCGTGGCAGACAAAACAATATGTTTGTTTGGATTATAGCACACACACACACACATATGTACGTGCAACAAAATGCTGCACCGAGTTGCGTTGCGTTGCGATGCGACGACGCGACGCGACTCTTCTTTGTGTGTGCAAACAATTGGAGCAGGCGGAAGTTGCAACGACTGCGTCGCTTCGGTTGTCCCGGGCAACCGACGAGTGGCATGCAACTACTGCTGCCTCTCCCTCTCTCTCTCTCTCTACGTTTTTGCAGCCTCAGTTTCGAGTCCAAGTCACGATTGAGTCTACACCCCGAAAAAAACGAAGCACCTTGAAAGCTGCGTTCCTTTTGCGCCTTGATTAACTGTCAGTGTGGCTGAAAAGTGATTTAATCAAGCAATTGCTGTTTGCTGCAACTGCAACATGTGGAGCATATGGCCAACTGGAGTCTGACGCTGCACCATGACCACATCAATCAACTCGAGCCTCTTCAGACGCATCCTTCGCCTTTGCCTCGGCAATAAACTTGCCACTTGCAGCGTGGAGCAATGAAGTGACACGACTTGCAATGTGGAGCTGGAGCTTGCCTCGAATTGCAGCTGCCAGCTGGATGGCTGGTCGCAACTGGCAACTGGCCAGCTTACCTCAACATGTTGCGCGCGCTTTTTGGCGTCTTGATCCCCGCCACAATCAACATACAACATACAACATTCAACATCTGCACACAGCCTATCAACTTTTGACAAGAAAATCTCAGCGAAGGGGAGAACAAACAACAAAAATACACTCAACAATTGGCCAGAGGTTGCCCAGAACACCAAACAGTGTGACCAGCTTAGAGTTGGAGGAAGTGCTAGTCATATTTATGTGTTCAAAAATATTCAAAGAATATACTTTGAATAGATCATATATTCAAAATTCACTCAACAATTGACCAGAGGTTGCCCAGAACACCAAACAGTGTGACCAGGTTAGAGTTGGATGGACTGGTATTCATATTTATGTGTTCGAAAATATTCAAAGAATAAGCTTTGAATAGATCAAAAAGATTGTGTTTAAAGTCAAATTCCTTTTTTAAGTATTTAAATTTTTACATTTATAAAACATTGTGAAAGTTTTGCTGATATTTAGAGTTAGAGCTGGGCAAAAAAAATTTTTCAGAATTTCAGAATCAACTTGAGGATATAGTATTTGCCTTTCGAAAAACCCGGTTAAAAAATTGTAGACACACAAAGTAGAATTCATAATAATGTGTTCTAAAAATTTCTACAGAATCAGCTTTGAATAGATTGTGTTTAAAATAAAATACCTTTTAAGATTTTTTAAAGTGTTTTTGCTGAAATTTCATATTGTAAATTATAAAGAAATAAACTTATTGTAAATTGTAAATTATAAAGAAATAAACTTAATAAATATTAAACTATAAATCTTAGAAATTTCTATTATCATCATTAAGTCATTGCAATGTCGTATAAACATCCATTTAAATTTTATAAAAGAATTAAAAATTCGATTTAAGATCAAAACTAATACAATTAAGGATTCGTTCTCTCTTTATTAATATTAGTATTATATAATGTTATATCTCTTCTACATTTGTTGTTTGTTGTTTTAAGTGATTTAAGAAATATGCCTTAATGTATCATTTATAATTTCTTTGCGTATTTCTTAA
Source organism: Drosophila kepulauana (assembly GCA_023558455.1). Taxonomy (NCBI): domain Eukaryota; kingdom Metazoa; phylum Arthropoda; class Insecta; order Diptera; family Drosophilidae; genus Drosophila; species Drosophila kepulauana. The sequence goes on from CM042369.1 coordinate 42,914,804, forward strand.
GGATCCCATCGTACGTATCAATAACGTATTGCATTACATTATCTGTAAATAATAGATTGTTAACGCATAAGCAGATGAGGTTTGCTCTACACGTAACTTTGATGTACCATTTACAGATCTTGAATATTTCATAAGGATCGATGCACAAGCACACTACTTAACGAAAGTGAAAAGTTTCTGGGAAAGTCGCCTTCAGTTTGATGAGAAAAGCTCTCTGTGGTTCTGCTCTTGTTGTTGTCTCGTCAACGTCTAAAGGACTAGGACTGAGCTTTTCGGCTAGGTACCTCACATAAGCCTATTTACTTATTATCCTATTAAATAAGCTGCCGAAAAAAAGGACGACAGGGCACAATGACAATGACAATGACGATGGCAAGCGACAGGCGAGAAGAGAAAGGGAAAGCGACAGAGTCGAAGCTTAGGGCAAGGACTCTTATACCTGGCCTAAAGGATACACAAGTGTCTCATTAAAAGAAATAAAGACAAGTCCTTAAAGTCAGTCGGTCCCTACCAACAACAACAACAACAACAACAGTAGCAACGACAACCTAATGCAAGCAACAATGCAAGATAGGAGGAGACGAAGGAGAGAGCGAAGAGCCGAAAGCGAAACATGAGCGACTTCAAGGACAACTACAAAAAGCAGCAGCCAAAGAGTGCCAAAAAATCAACAAAAATGCGCTATTAAGGCAATTTGATGAGATCCCCAGACTCCCCCATACTGCCGTCCCGTCGCAACCCCCGTCATTACAGCGTCTCCGGCTCAGACAGGCGACAGGCAAAGTGGCTCAATGTCAGGCACAGACACAGACACACTCACACACTCGTACGCAAACAGAGACACTGACGCGTCAAAATGATTCAAATGCTTTAACACACACAAGCACACAAAACACATACAAACTGGCACGCACGTTCTCTCTACCGCGCTCGCTTACTCTCTTTCTCTCTTATCGATGCAGCTCAAATGCAGGCAAATAAAAACCAAAAAAAAAGCTCTCTGCCACAAAAAGGGATAGCCACAGTCGTTAGTTGTGTTGCGTTCTCCTTCTGGCTGCCAGACTGACTGACTGCGTTTGCCAGTGTATGTATGTGTGTATGCTTGTGTCTGTGTGAGTGTGTGCAGCAGACGCAATGAAACAAAATACCGAAATTCTATGCGTGACCTTGAAAAGTATTCCTTGGTTGCTGTTGTTGTTGTTGTTGTTGCTGGTCTGCGTCGGTGGTTGTTTGTGTAGCTGTTGCGGCGACTCTGCCTCTGTCGCTGTGCCCGTCTGTGGCTGCTGTCTGGTGTTTGTCGACGTCGTCGTCGTCAGCGTCGCCGCCGTTGATTTTGTTGTTGCTGTCTGCATTTTCCTTGTTGTCTGCGTACAATTTGAGTTCTTGTTGTTGTTGCTGTGTTTTAACGTTTTTTTCGTATGTTTGAAGTTGGCTTTTTTTCGTGCTTTTTTCTCTTTTTTTTTGTATTGAACGGGCCGCAAAAATTGTAAAGGCAAATGCGACTTTGACGTCGACTGCGCGCCATCCGCCGCCTCTCACGACTCTCGACTCGGTGTGTGTGTGCGTGTGTGTGTTTGCTTGCTTGTATGTTGGCTGCATTTTGACGTCAGACGCCTAGGGACCTATGGCTGTGGCAGCGAACAGCAGCAGAGGCAGTGGTGGCGGCAGCACAGCCAGACATGCAAAACAAAACAGATGAAAATGAAGAAGAAAAAGGGATGTGAAACACAACGTTTCGTTTCATTTCGTCGTCTGTTTTTTGTTGTTTTGCGTTTTTGCTTTTTTGTGGGTTCCTCCGTTTCAAGGTGCATTAAAGAGTATTTTAGTATTTAGTTAAAAATCCAATTGTAAATTGAAATGACGGAATGACAGCGGAGGGGAATGGCAAGAGAAGAAGTGAGAGCTTTTGCAAGATGGAGGCTGACAAACAGCTAAGGTAGAGAGAAATGGCAATAGTGTGAACAATTACGGCAAGTGTAATTTCGATAGGCAACGAAAAAGTGGCTATCGATAAATAGTCGATATATGTGGTGTTGAAATTAGCATATCTAATAAATACTTATTAGCCATATGTTATCGAAATTCAAATTTTAAAGATTTTTGTTAACAAATTTTAAAACTAGAATTATGTATTTTGTAATTTTGATATTTCCCTTTTCTGTGTTTATTTAATTATGATTTATTTAAATTTATGAAAATTTAAAACTGGGCAATAATTAAATTTATTGTTATTTTTGTTATTATTTATAATATTTTTGCTTGATCATACTAAAGTTAGTATTAAATTCAGTATTTAATTATAAATATGAAGTCAAATAATCATCATTCTTCTTCTACTCGTTGTTCAGTTGCCTGTAATCACATTTCATAAACTGCAATCAGAGGCACTTAGTGTCTTGGGATATTTTCGAGCAGTTATCGATAACTGATCATATCGATCAGCAGTAAAGCATTTGCTTGTAATTGCATTCAATTGCAATTGATAGTGCAGCCTCTTTAATCATATTTCTGATATGCAATCATTATGTTTAATAAATGCCAAAAGGTTGTTATTAGCCATGGCCAAGCGCAGAAAGCAGAAAGGCAGACAACGTCTAGAGCTGCACTTATTCTAATTGGCGATCATTAAGTAAAACAGCAAAGGGGATCGAAAAGCAACAAGAGTGGAAGGGGGAAAAGGTTGGGGAGGGAATTATGAAATACTACTTGCAACACACACAACATAACCAGTTTTCTTGTTTTTGTTGCCACAGAGGAGTCCTTGTAATGACTTCTCATCTAAATATGGATGTGGCGAGAGAGACGTTGCGCATGCCCAGTAGCCAGAGGATGAGGGAGGAGGGAGGGAAGGGATACAGTCTGGGATCCGATCGATCGTCGGCTACTGCGCTGCTTGTTTATAATTAGCATTTTGCGATTGCCGGTCGCTTGATAAGCCATTGTGTGAGACAAAATGCAAGATTTATAGCGACAGGATATTGAGAGATTCTTCTCTCCCTACTACGTTGCCTCTTCCTCTTCCTCTCTCTCTCTCTTCGGAGACAAACATCTTTGGTGCCCGAGACAGATGCAACATCCTGTCCATAACTTTAGTTGGCTGTCGCTGAAATTGCATTGGCATTGGCAACATGTCTGCGGGGTCTCTCTCTCGCTCTCTCTCTCTTGTCTGTTGCTCCACATGTTGCACGTCCCTGTCTACCTTCGTTACACCCACTCGCCCCGCGCGTCTGTTGCAACTCCAGTTTACAAATGCACATAAATTTTAATGTAATCACATTCACAGTCCGCAGACATCGCCCAGCTTGACCAACGCGTCTCTCTCTCTGTCTCTTTCTCTGATTCTCTGTCTGCATCTGTGACTCCAACTCGAACTCGAACTCAGAGTCGGACTGTGACTGCATCGCATTCAGGGATTTTGCAACATTTCATTCAATTTAATTCGAGTTGAATGCCGTCGACGACGTCGCGTCGTTCGATTGTTGGCCGCCGTTTTGATTTGGACTGCCTTCTGCCTTCTACTGTTGTCTCTTGTCTGCTGTCTGCGTCTGCATGTTGCAGTCTCGTGGTTTCACCGTCTGACGGGGCAGCCTATGAAGAGGGCAGAGAGAGAGAGAGAGGGGAGACTGCAGACTGCCGGCTGCAGGTAAAGTCTCCAGACTCAGCCTCAGTCTCAGTCTCAGATTCAGATGCGGATTCAGATTCAGAGCCAGAGATCTGGGGCCTGTCAGTTGTACTGTCTGGGCTCGGCCTCTTTATCCAAACGATTGCTATACACTATTTTATTAAGGAATTATGATTTCCTAGCTTACTTTGTAGAACATTGGAAATGTCGAAAGTTTAGGTTAACACTCTTTAAGTTATTTTTGGATAATCCTTACTGATTGGGTAATTCATTCAGTGACTGAACAACAACATTTAATAGTGCAATAAGGCTGGCTGACTTGTGTTTGTAAATTTTTATAAAAGATCATTTTGTATTCATATAAGTTTGCTAAAAAAAGTGAATTTTTGAATTTAACTTAAATATTTACACATCGAATTATAAATTCAGCATAAACAACTTTAAACTTTATGTCTAAATAATTCTATACTTACTTTACAGTTAAATTCTATACATATGTATGTAGACCTTAGAAAGTCGTACTTAACTTATACGATTATTCAACTACAAATGTTAAGGATAATTATTTCCTAAGCTATAAGCAGACATCGCTAAAAACTAATAGACCTTTTAGCTTTCTAATTAAATTTAAGCTTATACAAATTGGACTTAGTACATCACTATTGAGTTGTATTTAGTAATCTATTGAATAAGCATTATATCAATTCAAATTCGGAAACTTTACCATTCAATTTCATTTATTTATTTCAGATTATACTATATTATCTATTTATATTTAGCATAGATTTTTGTTAATTTTTTTAATAAATTCACAAATTCTGCTTTCATTAGTTTACATATCATATTTATAAGGAGTTTCTTCTAAAAATTTGTTTATTGTTTTTTTCAATTAATCAGTTTAGGTAAAATTCGTATGTTTTTTAATACTAAACACATTTAATTGCTAAATTATTAATTTTATTTATTATTTAAACATAGGGTTATAGTTTTTATAATTCTTATTATTATTTTGTTTAACCTTTTTATTGGTTAAAGTGTTATAATTTTAATAATTCTTATTATAATAATGTTGCAATTTTTATTAATTAAAGTGTTCTAGTTGTTCTAAATGTTTCCTAATTTTGTATTGGTTAAGATAATTCTACCTTATTTCATAGAGCATTGCTTAGTCGTCTTTACTTTAGACTGCTCTTTTTTTTTGCTTTCATTTCGCATTTGCAATGACAGCTAAAGCGAAAACGCCAGCGCACTTCTTTTTATACCCGCTACCCATAGGGTAGAAGGGTATTATAACTTTGTGCCGGCAGGAAATGTATGTAACAGGTAGAAGGAGGCATCTCCGACCCTATAATGTATATATATTCTTGATCAGCGTCAACAGCCGAGACGATATAGCCATGTCCGTCTGTCCGTCTGTCCGTCCGTCCGTATGAACACCTAGATCTCGGAGACTATAAGAGATAGAGCTATAATTTTTTTTCGACAGCATTTGTTATGTTTGCACGCAGATCAAGTTTGTTTCAAATTTTTGCCACGCCCACTTCCGCCCCCGCAAATCAAAAAAATCGAATAACAAGCGTAATTTTAAAGCTAGAGCTACGAATTTTGGTATATACAATAATTACTGTAGTAGTTATGATTTCTGAAAATTTGGTTGCGATCAAATAAAAATTGTCGAAGTTATTTAGGAAATACTTTTGTATGGGAAAAACGCCTACTTACTAGGGGTCTGAGTTGCTTTGGCCGACAATCTGGCACATTGTGCCGTTTATGGTATATTTTGAATGGTGTACTATATCGATATACCAAATATACCATTTGGTATATTTTTAGTATTTTTTTAGTATTTTCGGTATATTTTGAAAATGATACCGCAATATTTTGCCTTTATTAAAAATGGGTAGCGGGTATCTCACAGTCGAGTACACTCGACTGTAACTTTCTTACTTGTTTTTTTTTGCCCTCTGTTCGTCCTGTTGTTGACTCTGACCAACTGCAGCATCAGCCTGTGGCGTCCCTAGCTCTCCCACACCTTCCTTACGAACTCCCTCTCCTATCTGCCTCTGTCTCTTTCTATTTATCTGCTGCTTTCTGCCTCCCTCTAGGCACATAATTAAGTATCTTTGCTGCTTGCAAGCTTAAAGAGCAGCTCAATAGCAATTCCTGCACATTACTTTTTTTTTTTGCTGTCCAAAAGTTGCTGCCAAAGTTGACGTGTGGAAAGGCGAGGCAAAGTTTAGTGCCAACTCATGGCCAGAAGTTGCCAGACAAGTAGCTGAGTGCGACACTTCTAGGACACACACTTTTTCTCCCCTTTTCTTTCCGAGTTAGTCTCATTGAGGCGCCAAAAAGTAGGCAGCTTTATGTGACAGCCACCAAAAAAACGAAAAAAAAGGAAAAAAGAGAACCTAACTCGCTAACTAGCCATTGCTCATCCCCATAAAGTTTGCCGCCTACTTTTAGTTTGCTGCCACTTCAGCGATGCCTTTTATTTATGCACTTTGCCACTTGCCAGGCTTGAAGCTTCGTCCTGGCCACGTTTACGGCGTAAAAGGCAAAAGGCACACAAAATTTCATTGGCTAACTTTTTGGTCAACAGCAACAACTTTAAGTGGGGAAGAGTATGAACGACTTATGCATGCCCTATCTTTTATGTTAGGTTGTCTATTTTAGAATATGAATAGAATAAAAGATTCTAATAACACACTTATAAAAATATATATAATATTTTGTAGTTTATTAATTATTAAATTATTGTTTGCTCTAAAAATTCGTATAATACAAGTTCCTTCACATGTTTTTTTCAGTAAAGTAAACAGTTAAAACAGAAAATATAGAGTTTTTTTTTGTAATATGAAATATATTAAGGTGTACAATTTTTTTTTATTATTTTGATAAAGTGTTTTTATTCCTTTAATTACTTTTAGTTTCTTTAATTTGTAATAAAATTAGAATTTTTGTGTATAGAATGAAACATATAAACTAATTATTATTATTATTAAGCAAATTATTAATTTTTTTAATTTATCAATTATTAACTGTTTGTTATCTTGTTCTTTAGTAAACAAAGTTTATGTACAAAAGTTAGTCTTTTTTTTAATACCTATTCACTAGTAAATATTATTTTTTATTCTATTCTAATAATAATAATATGAAACATTTTCCAAAATTTTTGCTTCTTTTACTTACTTTAATTAAGTGTTTTTCTTAAGTTTGCAATAAAATTTTAATTTTTTAGCTTTAAACTTTATTATTTTATTTAAATTATTAAATTAATTAAATTAAAAATTGAAAGAAAAAAACAAAACTTTATATGTATTATATATTAATTCTTGTATTTTTCTAATATTTATATATATGTTATATATTTTTATGTTATTTTTTTGTTTCTTACATTCTTTAATTTTGAATTTGGAGCTTCTGCAATTTGTATACATTTTTTATTGCAATTTGTTATACATATTAATTAATATTAGAAATTTATATATTACCACCAACTGATTATAATTGTCGAGTTCAAAGCTTCTTTTATTTATTCCAATTTTTCTTGGCAATTTGTCATACATTTCAATTAATATTACCAATTAATATATTACCACCAAATGTCAGCTTAAACTAATTATAATTTTCTAGTTCAAAGCTTCTTCAATTTATATGGATTATAAAGGGATTAATTGTGGAACCTGAGTTGCATGATTTATGAACCCCAAAAAGTCGCCTGCCGTCTACACTTTAGGGATCCTCTACGCTCTAAAAGGGATTGTGTAAAATTTCGACAGCGCATTCAATGTTGTCTGTCTGCCTCACTCCTTTCTTCTTCGTTGTTGTTGTTTTTGTTATTGCCAACCATTTTGACCATTTTGACTTTGAAAATTTGATTTGGAAAATGCGTGTGGGTGACTGTCTATCCATCTATCTGTCCGTTTGTCTGTCTGTCTGGTTGTCCGTGTCAGTTGTCTGGACTTTTGCTTCTTTGGCTGTTTTATTTTCCACACTTTTTTTTTGGCACAGCCAAAAACTGTCTGCGGCAACAAATTAATCAAGATATTAACAACCCTCGCAAAACAGTGTGACCAATAAAGTGGGCAGCTGTCCGAGCTGCCAACTGAGTGAAAAAAAGGGTTTTGCTGGCCAAGGTCAGGCAAATTGAGTTATGAATTATTGAATAAGTTTGACGCGTGGAATTTTGAATATGAATTTCGAGCATCAAGAGGGGAAGTGGAGACACAAGGCAACACAACCTGTTGAAGACAGAGTGGTTCATTAAAGGGTTGTCAATAAAGCATCGACTGCTGCTGATTGGTTGCCAGTTAGCACATAGACTCACACACACACATAAACACACACTCAGCCACAGACACTCGCTCACTTATTCACAGTCTCCTTTGCACACAATCAATGCCGTGTTGATTATGCAATAATACAAAAAAAAAATGAGAGAGAAAAAAAATACAAAGGCAAAATGCAGACATAACCTGCACACAGCCAGACAAAACTTCAAAACTCTTTGCCCACCCACCCCTAAATACCCTACACACTCTCTGCTCCCTCTCAAAATGCAGGCGCAACTGTTTGTGATTGTGTCTCGACAAAACGCATGAAACATTCGCCCACTCGAGGGTCGCAGACACGTGAAAAGGGGCGAAAGGGATGGGGACAGTCGCATGTGCATCAGACAAAAGAGTGTGAGAAGTCTCAATCTCTCTCGTTCTCTCGCTCGCTCCCTATGCTCCACTCAGCATGCTCCTTTGTGCAGGCAACAGAAAATAAAGTTTATGACTTTGACTGCCGACGGCGTCGTCGTCGTCCCCGCCACCTTTCCCTTCCTCTCTCTCTTATTTCTCACTCTCTCTTCAACCGCCATCAAATGTCTGCACCGGCGACGACGTTGGCGGCGTCTATTATTGTCGATTTTGCATTGTTGCTGGTACTTGAGGCTGGGCACACTGGGATAAAGCATGCCAAAAAATTAACTTTTTGGTAGAAACAGTATTTTACTTCCTCTAAATTTTTTATTGTTTTTCTAGTATTTATTTTTAGTATTATTTTGGAACTCTATATACCTCGCTCTATACATATTGCTTATAATCTTCAGTTACTACTAATTAAAGTGTTGTGAAAGATTATGTAAAACTAGTTTTAATTGCTTATTTCGATGCACCAACTAAATATTACCGACATGGTTCCACTGTAAAATCTTCTGTTAGAACCACTGCAGTCCATTTGAACTAGTTCCGTGCTTGAGTTGGGCATTTGAAAGCAAACTTCAGTCGCTACTGGATCATTTCTAACTAGTGCTTGAGTCTAATCTTGTCTTTTTACTGCACTAACAGTAAACTAACAAACACGCACACTAGCGCACTCTAGCGGCAACATGGGCAAACAACTCGAATGGGCCGAAGGGCACTCGAAATACACACGACAACAACAGCAAGAACAGCAACAACAACAACAATGTCGACGGCGACGACGACGACGACAAACAAAGCCAAAAGGCGTTGCGAAACTTTAGCGCGTCATTCATCCTCAACCAGTCCAAATATTGCACCCTCGAGCAAATGCACACTTCGACAGACATCGGGAGTGGGACAGACCGAGACAGCGACAGAGTGAGAGTGCGATAGAGAGTGTGAGAGCACAAGGCACATTTATAGCACGAAAATTAAGTGAAGCGTAAGCTGAAATGCACTCCCACTCGTCAGCTCCCCTTTTGCCCCCCGCTCTGCGCACCAAACCCGAATGCGAATCTCTGGAATCCGAGCACTATGAACGGTCGGTCGGTCCGTCTAAATGTCTTCGTCTGCCCACCGAGCGCCCGACGCACTCCGTCTGGCTCATCGTCTGGCACTTGGCATTTGTTTCGTTCGCTCTCGCTCTCTCTGTGTGTGTGTGTGAGTTTGTGTGCGTCGCTGCGCTGCTTAACCTTGAAAAACGAACAAGTCCAGCCGCAGTCGCAGTCGCCTGCGCCCGGCCACCCGCTGCAGCTGCTGCGCTGCTGCTCCAACTGACAGTTGACTGGCGGCAGCGACGACGACAACGGCGACTGCGAAGCCGGCAATGATTTTCGTCCTCGTCGTAAAATGAAATTTACGAAATATTCGCCGCCTTTTGTTGTTGTTGTTTGCTGTTGTTGCCGTAGCTTTTAGATTCGCTGTATAAGTTGTTGTAGGCCGAAAATTTGTGCAGTAGTAATGGCAGTAGTAGAAAAAGAAGAAGCAGTAGCAGGAGGAGGTAGTAGGAGAAGGCAAGGCAGGAGTAGAAGAAGAAGCAGGTATAGTAGCAGAAGCAACAGCAATAGTAGAAGAAGCAGCTGGAATGGTAAGAGTAGAAGAAGAAGCAGCAGCAGCAAATGAAGAGCAAAGGCGCTTGAATTGAATAACTTTTTCGGGCGAAGAAGAACACTTGTCAGTGGTCTGACTTTTGCATGGAGTGGGAGCGAGAGAGGGCGAGCGAGAGTGCTGTCTGGCAGACGGACGTAGAAAGGGTTGCCCACATTATTATGATGACGGCAAAGACGCAAGCTGAAGGTCCTGTCAGAAGTCCACGACTTAAAATGAATTACAAACACTTTTTGTTGTCCTTGGGACGCTTTTTTTGGGTGTGCTGTCATAATGCTGTGCAAATGTCACAGGTAGATAATAACGGAGGGGAAAGAGGGGAGGTAGACTGCGAATTGCTGTGCGGAAATGTGAAAGGTTGAAGAAGCGTCTCTCTGTCTGATTGTCTGTCCATTTGCTTGGCGGGGCAACAACAACAACAACTTGTAAAAGGTGCCCACAGCGAACGCGGTTTATTTATGAGTTTGTCTTGGCACTGACAGCACAGCTGCCGCTTGCCCCAAGACACCAGCAGCACCCTCTCCCTCTCTCTCTCTCATTCCCACTCGACACATTTCGCAACTCTCAATGAGCTTTTGCAGTTTTCAGCTTCTTCTATGTCCAGTCAAAGTTGTCTGGCTGTCGCTGTCGCTTGCTGAATGCATCAATAATGCTCCACAGCGCATCAACTTTTGCCTGTCTGCGCCACTCTGCTTCTTCTTTATGTTCTTCTTATGACTCTTCTTCTTCTTCTGCTGTTCATGCTTTTTCTTCTCTTTACTGGTTGTTGCAATTGTCTGGCTGCGTCCATCTGTGCCGCTTCATTTGGCTCTCGCCGCTCAAATTAATGAAAACTAATGCGACACTGAGAAATTGATGATTGCCGCCGCCGCCGTCGTCGTCGTCGGCGTCTGTGCATCTGTTGACCCCTCCTCTCCACCTTCTGTTTCTCTTTTTATGCTCTTCACGCTGCACGACTCGACTGATGGGCGGCTACGGACATTAAAAATGACTGCGTCTGCTTGCCATGCACTTTGGGGTCGTTTCGGGCTGCAATCAACGACAACTACAGCAACAGCAACAACAACAAGAACAGTCAAAAGCAACAACAACATCCACAACAACTACAACAACAATGACGACAACGTCCCAGACTGATTGATGCCGCCAATAAAAATTAGCTGGGGTTGCTTGCTTGCTTCTCTCTCGTCCTCTCTCTCTCTTTCTCACGATTTTCGCTTCACTTCGATTTCATTTCATTCCATGCCATTTCGTCTCATCGTCATTTGAATGCCAAAAAGCAAAAACAAAATCAAGCAACTTGCAACTTTGAAGAATTCCTTCATCATAAAGCATGTCACTCACTTTGGCTAGTAGTTGATCGCATATATATTTTTTTGATGACTTCACAGATCAGCACAAACATCTGGATTTTGTGGTTTCAGTTGCTGCTTCATTCAACAAATCATTGAATTTCCTGGTTTTTTTTATACGTCACAAGATATTTCAAATATGCGTTAGATACATATTGAAACAGTTGAAATAATTGAAATTTTTGGAATATAATACGCTGCATGAACTTTATTATCTGTGTCAACTATGTTCATCAAAAGAAAAATCTTTTCCAGTCTTCAGATGTTTTAGTCTTTAAAACTGTCAATCAGCTAAAAATTATTGTTAGTATTAAAGATTATTATAGGATAAATAATAATGAAACATTTTGACAGTTGAAACAACTATTTTCAAACTTTTTCTTTGGAACTCTAGATATTTGATGTAATTTTTAGATAAAACTAAACTAGATATATGTATTAACATACATCATTTTTAGATAAAGCTACACTTTACACTTAAGATATTTTATGTAATTTTAAGATAAAGCTAAATTTTATACTCTAGATATTTTATATAATTCTAAAATAAAGCTAAACTTCATACTAAAGATATTTGATATAGTTCTTAGGTATTGCTAAACTTTTTTGACTACCACTTTTTAAGTTTATATTTATTTAAAATGTTGGCTAGTTAATTGGTTGAAATGTTGTAAGACTATTTTGATGAAGAAAATATAGCTGTTTTAATAATTTTAAAAAATTTCTGAATAGTACTATTGTTTATTTCTATTTTTTTGATTCGTATTTAAAACTTCATAATAATAAAAGAGTTTATTTATTTCTTAAATGCTTACTTTAATAATGTCTGTTAACTAACAGTAGCTGTTAACTTTAGCACTAGCAATAAAGTTCTCCACCAGTTATTTTCTACTTGAGATTATTAAAATAATTCTTTTTAATAATTATTCTATTTAATAATTATTTTCAAAATCTGAAGTAAAAAATAAATGTATTTAAGGTATAAATATTATTGGAACGGTCTCAAATAATTTTAAGAAATTTCTTTAATATAGTAAAAATAGTCTTTAAAACTGTCAATCAGTTAAAAATTATAGCTAGATTTAAAGATAGCTATGAGATTCCCAAATAATAATGAAAAAGTTTGAAAATCATAAAATATTTTATTATTATTTGGGAATTTATTTTATGGTATTCAAAATATTTCATTATTGTTTAAGAATCCTACAATATTAAAGTGTTAAAGATTCTTAAAATATATTAATATTATTTGGGAACCTTCTAACTATCCCTAAAACTAGTTTCAAAGACTATTTTCATTCTAAAAATACATTTGAAGGCTTATAAGTCATGTTAGTTTAAATTTCGAACTTTTACACAAAATTCTAAGTTAATTTGGGAAACATGGATTAGGTTATCCACAACTATTCATATATCATATTTATTATTTAAAATTACAATATTTAGAATTTTTGCTAGTTGAATTTGGGAAACATAGATTGCGTTTTCCCCATTTATTATATTTATTATTTAAATACAATATTTGTTTAAAATTTTTGTTAGTCACCAGTGAGAACGTGATAGTTTACTTAGTTCGTTACCAATTATCATAAATGTCATACTAGAAATTACGTATACTTTGTAATCTAGCTAAAAGCTACAGATTTTGTTGAGATTTACTGTCAAACGTAATATGTAATTGACTTTCGTCACTCTAGACTAGAGAGAGAGAGAGAGAAGCTGAATGTTACGTCAGGGCTTTCATCACGAGCTTAGTTTATGACTATTGTTGATTTGGATTTCTAAATAAAGTTTTGAGTTGTGAAACTGTCTGCGTCACTCACTAGCATGAGGTTATCAAAGTTAAACAGTTACTCTGACTGTCTGTCTGTCTGTCTGTGTGTTTGTTACCTGGAATTGTAATGTTCAAAATTATCTGTGTGTGTGTGTGTCTATGAATCTGTCTGATTGTCGTCTGGCAGGTTGGGTTGTGTCTCTGTCTCTCTGTCTGTCTTTCTGTCTGGGGGCTAGCCTAGGTGCTTATCTAGCCCACAAATTATTTGCCGTAGCTAAAAACCGAGAGCCTATTCACTGGAATTCTCTAGTTCTCTCTCGACACCGCACTGCGCTTTTTATTTGACTTATGACGAGACTTTTTTTTTACTCTCTGTTCATTTTTTTTGTGCTGTTTGGTTCGGTGTTTGCTTCACCCGTTGTGTCGACGTCGCTTAACTTTTTCATTGCCAGACGGAGCGCAAACATTTGCGAGTATTAATTAACGCTTTGTTGAAGTTTGCGCTTCGATGTCGCCGACATGGCCGACATGGACTGGATATATCTCTCTTTACGCTCTAGACATTGTCAAACGTCATGCGGCGGCACAAATATTACGTAGCCGCAGCGTTTGCTGACATAGAGAGAGAGAGAGTGGAAGAGACACAAGACAGTAAAGAGACTGAATCGAAGAGGAGGTAAATATTCCTGTCACTCAATTATTCAGGCATAATAAGCAAATTGTTTTAATATGCATAAATATCTTGTACGCCATTTGGCAAACAAGTCAAGTCAAAAACTGCCAGACAGAGAGACGACAAAGACAAAGACAAAGGCAAAAGGGTGGCTGCTTTGCTGGCTGCTTCGTTGGCATATTCAAGGTGTGTTTACATATATTTAACCTTCAAGATCCGCAGACTAAATATGCCAGCGGCAACAAACCAATGAATACGTATACGCCGCGTATACTCTACTCTACTCTCTACTCGTTTGTCTTTAAGCAGCCAGCCAAAACACAAAACAGGTAGCGCAGCGTTGTTGTCTGTGCCTCATTTGCCCTGCTTCTGCAACTTCCACAAAATTACGTTACCTTCAAGTCTGTCCCGTCTGTGGCATTTAGGCACAACAACACAGACAGCAGACAACGCAAGTGTGAGAGATGAGTGTTTGCTGTGTGTGTGGGGCAACAACAATAATGGCATCAAATAAAAGCTTAGGCCACAAAACAGAGGCAGACACAACTAACTACGCATAAGCGAGGATGACGCAGGATATGCGTTGCAGCCACAGCAGCAGCAGCAGAGACAGAGACAGCTTCAGCGTCTGTGGCTAGCGTGGATTAGAAGCCAGCCATGTCGTAATAGAAATATGTTAACACAAAGCCAGCCACAGCTGATGGACTACGAGTTATGCTGGCGAGAAGGCTGACAAAGCAAAGCAGACTTTTTGGTATGAATTAATGCTGCAGAAGATGGTTGTAAATTTGACCATATTATATATAACCCAATTAGCATAAATATCCTTTACTTTATTGTATAGCCACACTCGATCTTCACTGTCTTCTTGGCTGCACTGACTTTTTTAATACAAATTTATCCATATAACTATTAAAAAATAATATAAATATTAAATAACCTACTAATACAGTAATTATTACTAAAATTAAAAGAGCGTGATCATGAAAAAAAATTAATTGTTCTATTAAAGGAGAAGCTCTATCTTGTAAACCTAAATTAGCTCATGTTGACATTATTTTCTAATAAAAGTTAAAATACTTTATATATGGAGCTTAAATCCATTGCACTAATCTGCCATATTAGAATTAATTAGTTAATAAAGGAAGTTCAGAATAACTGTGTTCTGCTGGAGGAGTATTTTGGTATCATTCAATTGATGAATTTAATTGAATTGGATAAATTACTTGTCGTTGAGAAACTAAGCTTTCTCAAATAATATAAAAGAAAAATAAAATTCCTAGTAATGAAATTGATGAACCAATTGTAGAAATTACATTTCATGTTGTGTATGCATCAGGATAATCAGAATAACGTCGAGGTATTCCAGCTAATCCAAGAAAATGTTGGGGGAAAAAGGTTAAATTTACTCCAATGAATATAAAAATAAATTGACTTTTTAATCATTTATTATTTAAAGTTAATCCAGTAAATAAAGGATATCAGTGAATAAATCCGGCATAGTGGAAATGAGCAAGCACATAATATGTATCATGAAGAATAATATCAATTTTTATCCATATATGTACATATATTTAAAACTAAATCGATGTTGTGCATTTTATTTGGAAACAAATATTGGCAATCAAATAATAAGTGTACAATCAAAAACTGTTTGGAATTTACAACAGTGAAAATAA
This sequence comes from Drosophila kepulauana, assembly GCA_023558455.1. Classification (NCBI taxonomy): domain Eukaryota; kingdom Metazoa; phylum Arthropoda; class Insecta; order Diptera; family Drosophilidae; genus Drosophila; species Drosophila kepulauana. Next base: position 42,930,242 of record CM042369.1, read on the forward strand.
AGGCAATTTTAATAAAAGACATTTTTATTAAACATTTTACTGTACATCAGTTTGATTAAAACTAGACTGGACTTCAACGCTGAATGTATTTATTGTTTATTTATTTATTATATTTACAGAACAGTGCCTTCATCAAATGTATGCAACAGGCATGACCCTTTGACTATAAAGTATGCATATTATTGATCAGCGTCAAGAGCTGAGACATTATAGCCATGTCAATATAGACAGATCAAGCTTGTTTCAAATTTTTGCAACTCCAACTTTCGCCCCACAAATCGATAAAAATTAAATAAGAAGCATAATTTTTAAGCTAGAATTTTGCTACTATAGTTTTTAAAACCTAAAAATTTGGTTGCGATCGATTGAAAATTGTAAAAGTTATATAACAAACACTTTTGTATGGGCGAAAACAACCAACTTACAACGGATCTTGGTTGCTTTGGTTGACAAATTGGTATATTTTGAATGTAGTACTATATCAATATAGCAAACAGAAGCAATAAAATTAATAAAGCTTTTACAAAGATATCTGTAAAATTTAATATGATATACTGATATGATAAACAAGATCAAAAATACTTATTAAACTATTTAAGTGACTTTAGTACTCAAATTCTCTTTACTGTTCAGAGCTCTTTGATCTATTTAAATTAGTAAATAAGAGAAGAATTTCTTTACTACTTTAAATGGATCAAAGAATTCTGAACAGTACAGGGAATTTGAGAACTAAAAATTTTTTAGTAAAAATCCCAAGTGATCTCGTATTGTTTGGTTAAACTTGATTTTATTTGCTTGTCTATGATATTTTATTGAAAGATTAGCGAAAGTAAGCTCATTTTTGATTATAGAAAAGCAGTATCATTCAGCTTTTTATTTTCTCTTTCCTTTCCTTTTCTATAAAAATTTAATTTAATTTTTTATTAATTTACTTTTTTGCTAAATGTATATACTAAACTGACACAAAGTCCTTAAAGTATGTAATTTTCTACTTGATTTAACTCAACCACAAATCCCTCTTTATCTTCGTAGTATTCCAATAATTAACCTTTAAATACGAGTATTTGTAGAATATTTACAGGGTAGACAGTCGTTAAAGTTTTGCCAGAGACAGACGCCAAAACGGAAGAGGCTCTTGGGGCAACTTAGTTGAGCCTCTCTGGAGACGAGAGCGAGAGGAGTTTTTGTTATGTACGCACATTAAAGCATGCACACTTATACAATCACATGCTCACACACACACACAGACGCACAGGCACGCATACATAATATGCGACGTAATGCCGGCTCAAGGACACGCTCCACACTCTAAACAAAAAAAAAAACGAGAGAAAAGCAAGGAAAATAAAGAAAGAAAAATGCAAAAAGGAGAGAAGAATGAAAATGGTGCTGCCTACGCATATTTACGCATACATAAGCATTCATTTTGGCATAGGCAATGGATATGGTATGTGGTGTTATGCGGCGTATACGTAATGCCGGCAAAATAAAGCATACGCCATGTAAGCGGCTGGCGGAAGCAGACAGCGGAAAGGAAGGAACCGGCAGCAACATTTTGTTGCGCGCCTCGTTTTATGCTATGCAAATATGTTCGGGTGTTTGTTTGTGTTGGATTTCTATTTATTTAATACGCACACACACACCCACAAAATATGATTGTAAATGTATGTGACGACGACAGCTTAGACATTTATGCGCAGTTAAGCTGATTGAAGATTGTGCGATTTCATTGAAAGGCCTTGGCTAATATAGACATTAGCAGAAGAGAGCGTGAGAAACCGTGAGAGAGCGCGAGAATTTTCCATTTTTGGCCTTGAATTAAATGCTTAAGCGTATTCGAAATTGGAATGCTTGAGAAACAATTAGATAATGCCCGACGTACATATTTAAATTAGTCATTTGTTGAACCAATTTGCATGTTCTGCCCAGCTTTTTTGTTTGGGTTCGCCAAGGCATTTCCATTTCCCGTTTACTGTTTACTGTTTATACAACATTCATTCTCTTTGATTACTTTATTCAGTTTGTTTTTGCACTTTGGAATTTGCATTTCGAATTGTTTAAAAACACACACTAAATATATATTTTGCCAAGGTTAATTTTGTGCGTTGTTTTTCTGAGAATACTTTTTGGAAAATGCTACTATGAAAATATTGCCAAAATTATTATGAGAATTCTTTTTGAAAAGTATTATACAAAAAGTCTTTAAGTATATTAAGGTAACACTGGTTAACAATTATTGATTTGGAATTGGCGTAACATAACAATTGACACTTCTGTTGATTTTGAGAACTCTTTTTTAAAAATATTACACAATAATTCTACATTGTTTATTTTATTAGTACACGCCCTAGCCGTAAGAAGGCTGTTATAACTTCCTGCCTACAGTAATGGTATGTAACAGGCAGAAGAAGGAATCTCTTTATCAAGAAAGAATTTTAAAAAAGGACTGTGGCTGTCGGTTCTGAATTGCTTGAGTTGACAGTTTGGTATATTTTTGAATTTATGATATATTTTAAATGTAAATAACTGGCAGAAGGAGACATCTTCTTCTCAAGAAATAAATTTATTTAGCAAAAAGAATCCGACTCTAGAAACGTATTTGATTCGGTTGATAATTTGGTATATTTTGCAATCTATGGTATATTTATATCCGCTAGGGTAGAAGGTAGTACATCAATTTACCAATTGGTATATTTTTAGTATTTTGTGGTATATTTGACCGCGCTATTTCCCTTTCATTAAAAATGGTTAGTGAGTATTTCAATGTCGAGCACACTCGACTGTATCTTTCTTGCTTTCTTTAATGTAGTAGTTTATCGGTATACCAAATATAGCATGTGGTATATGTTTTATTCGACTGATAATCTAGTATATTTTGTAGAGTATTTTTAATGCAGTAGTAGTAGAGCACACTCGACTGTAGCTTTCTTTAATGTAGTAGGATATCGATATACCAAATATAGCATTTGGTATATATATTTTATTTGACTGATAATCTAGTATAATTTGTACACTATGGTATATTTTTAATTCAGTAGGATATCGATATACCAAATCTAAAATTTTATGTATGCAAGTATTTTTACGATATATTAAATTGGTATATTTTAAATATAATACCGATTTCGCCTTGCTTTTATTGATATGGGATTCTTACTTGTTTTTGATTGACTAATGTTTACAATAATATTTTTTTATAATATAGTTAGCATGCTAATTGTGTTGCTTTACGTTTGTTGATTCTCAGAATTGTTTTCAACACAAATATTACAAGTCTAGTATACAATTATTGCACAATTATTCATTTACAATTGACCTAAGTTTACAATACTTTAAAAAAACTTGGGCTACCGATTATAGAGGAGACTTCAAATGGCTTGTAAACACCTGTAAGTAATTTATATTCATGCTTTTTAATGGCAATTTGCAGCTTATGGGGCTGCTGAACCAGTTAGGCGTGCGACTGAAATCCATTTAAAGTAATTTATATTGAGTGCGACAAATGCGCGACGTATACGTAATATGTATTAATGTTGGGCAAATAAAGACAACAACGAAACAGACATGGATAAGCACACACAGACAGACAGAGAGAGAGAGAGAGAGAGAGAGAGAGAGAGACAGCAGACAGTCATTCAGTTGGTCTGAGTGTTGGAATGCGTCGCATGTCATGAACAATTGCAATTTGTATTTTTATTTTATTGGTTTATTATTCATTATCAATGGCAGTTGGGTCGTCGCGAATGGGGCTCTATTGAAAGTGAGTTAAATCAACTGTCGCGACATGCTTAAGCCTGGGCAATCAATGGCTGGCTCATTGCCTGCGTCAGTCATCAGCCATCAGCCATCGACCATCGAATGTTGAATGTCGAACATCGAACATCGAAGTGTCGCCTGCCCCAAATGGCGACGCTGTAATTAGCTCTGGCTAATCAACAATATGCGATAGTATGTGTGTTTGTGTGTGTGTGTGTGTAGTAATACTTGTTTCTTCCTCTGCTGCTGATGCTTCGACTCAGTTATGCAGTCGCAGTCATTGGGTAACTTACTCAATCGATTGCCTGGCCGATGAACTGCGCCGGCCCCAATGGCTTCTGATTGCACTTTTTTTGCAAAAGTGTGCGCGTTTGTTCGTGTCTGTGCGTGTTTGTGCCTGTCTGGTGTCGAGTCTGCTGTGCAAAGCGCGCGCACGTGTCCCATTCATCAATGTGTGCGCCGCTCTCTTCACCCCCCCTTTCGGTTTTGTGGAGCATAGTCCAAAGTCACTTTGGCCCTGCACTTTGCATAACTTTAATACTATATTTGATTTGTTTCGAGTTTGGGTTTGTTTTTTTGTATTTTATGGATGCCGCACTCAATGCCAGCAACAACATGGCGTCGCCCTCTCCCTCTCTCTCTCTCTCCTTCTCTCTCTTTCCCTTATCGCCATCGCCATCGCCATCGATCGATCGTTGCCCCACAACGCACGCGCTTCAAGCGTCTGACTGGCGTTCATTGAACGCACTTTTTCAGCGAACCGAGCCGAGAGTATATAGTACTATATTATTATAATTTCGTCACGAAATGTGTAACGCATTAATGCGGGCAATCGCAAATTCATAAAACACATACACACAACTGATCAGTGCGATGAGCTCACTTGATACAGTCGATCAGTTCAGTTTGTGTGATTAATGAGCTTAATGAGCTGATCAGCGTTTCTATAGTTTTTTAGATTGTAGCTCGAAGCTCTCGAATAGTCACTCTTATTAGAATGTCATTTCGATTTGCCCGCTTTATTTTGTATCTAACGAACTAGTTTGTTGAAGGCATTTAACATTAACACAACTTGTGGTGTTGAAGGGATAATAGACAAGTCAGAGTATCAGAGTAATAAATGAAGAAGTTTTAAAATTTAGATCTTTTTAAAAATTAAGTAAAGTATTTGTATCTATTTAATGATTGTGGCCTAATTATTAAACATTTCCTTTGACAGATTTGTGTATATTAAACACTTAAACAAACTTACAGCCAGAAGTTACATTAAGCTTATGTTGAAAGATCTTAGAATTTCAAATTAATGATTTGTTTGTGAAATGCATGCAAGAAATAATATTCAGCAAATTTTGGTAATAATAGTTTAATTCATTTCACAGATCGTTTCTTCATATTTGAAATTTATGTCATACACTGACTGTATTCAACATTTTATCGAAATGTGAGCAAACTTTAAATCATTTTTCTTTGCCATTTTAGTATTCAAGATTTTATTGAAAAGTCAATAATATTCTGCAAATGTAAAGAAATTATTGTGGTTGAGTTGATAATTGAAATTTGCAATCACTAATAGGATGGTATTCAAATTTTATATTATTCGAAGATACAGACTTTATTTATATATATTTTTGTTGGATTATTTCTGCATTGTAGACATTTCTTTATGAGTTTTAACTATAGATTTGGTCGCATTAGTGCTTCTGTATTATCAAGTATTGAAATTTAAGTATTCAAGACTACATATATGACTTTTTGTTAGTTTAATTTTGGTTGTTGTCTTAGATGCTCAAATGCTTAAAAACAGCAATAATTATAATACTTTGAAAGAGAGGCTGCGGTAGAGGTAGAGACAGTCTGAGGTAGAGGCTGAGGTAGAGGCAGAGTCAGCAGGCAATGACCGAGCTGCGCTGCAGCAGCAGCGATCAATGCACCTTCGCCAAAAGGTGCAACGCCTCGTAAGACGCGACTCAACTCGAGTTGAGAGTACGTCTGTCTGTCCGTCCGTCTGTCTGTCCGTCTGTCTGTCTGTATGTGAATGTGTGTGCGGTTGTGTGACTGTGTGTTTGTGTGTCTGGGCATGCAATGACGCACGAAACGCGATCAGCAGTGCGAGTGAGCCGGTTGAGGTTGAGAGCGAGGCAAAGAGGGGGGAACCCAGCGACTTGTCGACCAACAAAACTTGACCAACACACACACTTACGTATGAGGCCATGGCTATTTTTAGACCAGCTGCAACCGCTGACTGCACTGCAACCACTAACCAAGCAGCCAAGCAACCAAGCAACCAACGAACCACGTTCAATTGCCCAGGCGCAGACAAAGTTGCTCAGCGGGGCCGCCGAAACTGAACTGAAACGAACCAAAAGTTCGTTAACTGAACCGACGCAGTTTTGGTTTTTGTTTTTTTTTGTTCGCTTTTTGCGATCAGATTTATGCGTGAGGGCCGCCACAGCGTGTCCAAGTTTAACCCGAGGTCAAAGCAAGCAAAGCAAAAGCCGAAGTCAAAGCAAGAAGACAAGACAAGAAAAGGGTGGGCAGCATTACTGCATTGCATTGGTGCAGGTGGCTCAGCGATCCATGTTACATGCCAATTTAATAGCACTTTTTACACACACCCACATACACACACACTCGCACACACACGCACCGTCTGCTGTTGACTGCGAATACCTTTTTTTTTCGTTGAGATACATTTTCGCAACCAGTTGGCGGCCGCTGCGGAAGCGTGGCATATCCACAGCATTTTGTCTTCCTCGCTTGCTTATTATTATTGTTCTCAATACCCGGCAGACAGGTGGTGTGAGGGCATGATAACTAAGTGTCTAAGTTCAAAGTGTAGCTCAATTCGATACCTTAAAATACAATGATTTTCAATTGCATGGCGATAATTGCTACACAGTTCATTTAATTGCACATTTAGGATAATTGCATACAATTATAAGTAGTTAATTTGCTATACTTTTTTTTTAACTTAAATGCATTGCATATAATTGCTTATTTTGGAATATTGAAACATTCTTAACAGATGTTTCATTTTTATGAAAATTTGCAGTTAAGTGCACATAGTTCTTTTAATTGCACATTTAGGATAATTGCATACACTTATAAGTAGTTAATTTGCTATACTTTTTTTTAACTTAAATGCATTGCATATAATTGCTTATTTTGAAATATTGAAACAATCTTAACAGATGTTTCATTTTTATGAAAATTTGCAGTTAAGTGCACATTAAAGATAATTGCAGACAGGTTAATAATCACAATATTCAGTAGAGCTGATCGACATCTTTCAGCTTGAACACATCGCATATAATTGCACTTCTCTAAAATGTTTTGCGTTATATGATAAATTTGCAGATTGTGTTGCTTTTGTGTAGAGTTTCAGTTAAATGCACAATAGCTGTTAAGTTGCGAGAGAATAACAAATATGTAACTCAGTTCAAAATGTGTCCAAATTCGATGCATCTCAATAATTCCACATCTAGGATAATTGCATACAATTGTGTAGAGTTTATTTGCTCTACATTTTTTTTACCGTAAATGCAGTGCATATAATTGCACATTTTGGAATATTGCAACAGATGTTTTATTTTTATGACATAATTTGCAGTTAAGTGCACATTAAAGATAATTGCACACAGTTCAATTATCACAATGTTCATACAAATTGCTTTAACTCTTAACTTGAACGCATCACACATAATTGCGAGTCTCTCAGATGTTTTACGTTATATGACAAGTTGTAGTTTGTTTTGTTTTTATGTAAAGTTTAATTCAAGAGCAAAGCGTCTTTATTTTTCGTTCGAGCAAAAGTATTGTACAAACGCTAAGTTTGTTAGATAGATTCAAATAAAAATAAATTCTAAAATATATTCTTTTACTGCACATAACTGCATCACATGCAATGGCCATGCAATTATTGTATTTCTGATCATTGTTAAGTGCCCTTGATCGTCTCAAATTAAATTTTAAAATATCTCAACCATATTGGCAAACTTTATTTCATATTCTCGACATATTCTCTAAAAATATGCAACAGGTATTTTGCAGTCAGATGTGCTCAACTTTGTTGTGCTTGCATTTACGTTCGTCTTGTTGTTTTTGTCGTCTTTCTGTTGCTGTTTTGTTCGTCTCGCAGACAAATTTATGAGCGCTAAGTGAAGGCCAATAAAATTCTTTTTGTCTGGACTCGTTTTTGGGACTCTTCTTCAGCCTATTCTCCCCTTTTTGACTCATTTTCAGCCTTTACAAGGCCCATTAACTTTCGTGCGGTGTCTCTTCACTGTTCACTCTGCTCTCCACCTTCAACTTCTCTCGCTTATCATAAAACAAAGTTTATTTTTATGTTTTTAAAGCACTCAAATCCTTGAGAAAGCTTACGTATGTCACTCACAAAAGGCATTTAATGTCATTCCCATCTGTGGCTGCGTTTCTTTCTTTCTTTCCTTTGTTTCTATGTGCCTCTATAAATGTATTTATCTTAAGCTCTTTTTTATGAACCTTTTGTTATATTTTTAACGAAAAAATACAATTATGTTTTATTTTTAAACATAAATTTGCAATGTGGAACCAAATGGTAATTACTTTATTTAAAACTGTTTGTTAATGGCGTTTCAAATAATTTGAAATCTATATAAATCAATTTACAATCTAGAAAATCTGAAATTATTTTCTCTTGGAATTTAAAGTGTGTATTTATGCATGCTTCACTTCAACTCTTAAATGTAAAATTGTACACAATTGTGAATCGATTTTGATAATAATAATAATACTTAATAGATCGTATAGGTTGGAAAAATCTATTGAATAGCGAAAAGTCAGAAGGTTTTAGTACATTATTCGCCTACAACATGTTAAAGTATTTTCTGATCTGGAGTTCCTTAGGATTTTTAGTGGTATTAAATAGATCAACATTCCATGTAAACGATAATCATTTAAATATATATTTCTCAGTGTGTGGCTCATATCACATTCACGAATTTGAAGTGCAGCTTTGCAAATGAAACTAATGGCGAAATCAAACTGTGCCGCATCAAAGCTGTCAATCGCACCCACAAATATCTTTCTGTGCATCTAAGTTTTAATACGATTATTGATAACTTGAATGTAAGTATTACTTAGAACTTCAAACGGACTATATTGAGTATTGTGTCACAGGGTAACATGAAGTTAATGCGTTTCGACAATGGCTATAAGCCATTTTTCATTGATATAACCTATGATCTCTGCAAGTTTCTGAAGGATCCACAAAATGTCATCGTATCGGCATTTTACAATACGTTTAAAGAGCGCTCTAATATGAATCATACCTGTCCTTATGATGTAAGGCAAATACTCAAATTATTCTTCAATTATTACTTCAATTATTCCTTTATAGCACGACATTATTGTCGATAAAGTGTGGACTGGAAATCTTGAGCAGGGTTTTGCCAGATTTTTACCAACACCAAATGGCGACTTTGCAATTTTCTTGACTTTTTACACAAATAATAAAGTTTTTACGCACTTCAATCTCTATTTAAGAAAAACTTAAGGATTAGAGATTTCATACATTTATAGAAATCAATAAGTTAAGGGTATTCAAAAGAATTGTGTCGACCCAATTTTGTTCTTTCAAAAAAGATAAAAAACGAATATGATTAAATGTATTTTATTTCATTTGTAAAATATTAAAATAAAAATATATTTTTCTGTATTTTTTTTAAATTTACCAAATATACTGCAAAAATACTAAAAATATGTCAATCTATATAAAATAATTTACAATCTAGTAAATCTAAAAATATTTTCTCTTGGAATTTAAAGCGTGTATTTATGCATGCTTCATTTCAACTCTTAAATGTAAAATTGTATACAATTGTGAATCGATTTTGATAATATTAATAATACTTAATAGATCGTATAGTGTAGAAAAATCTATTGAATAGCCAAAAGTCAAAAGGTTTTAGTACATTATTCGCCTACAACATGTTAAAGTATTTTCTAATCTGGAGTTCCGTAGGATTTTTAGTGGTATTAAATAGATCAACATTCCATGTAAACGATAATCATTTAAATATATATTTCTCAGTGTGTGGCTCATATCACATTCACGAATTTGAAGTGCAGCTTTGCAAATGAAACTAATGGTGAAATCAAACTGTGCCGCATCAAAGCTGTCAATCGCACCCACAAATATCTTTCTTTGCATCTAACTCTTAATACGATTATTGATAACTTGAATGTAAGTATTACTTACAACTTTAAACGGACTATATTGCAAATTTTGTCGTAGGGTAATCTGAAGCTAATGCGGTTCGACAATGGCTATAAACCATTTTTCATTGATATAACCTACGATATTTGCAAGTTCCTGAAGAATCCACAAAATATCATTGTAATGACATTTTACAATACGTTTAAAGAGCGCTCCAATATGAATCATACCTGTCCTTATGATGTAAGTGAAAATACCCAAATGTCTTAAAATATTAAACTTCGATTATTCCTTTATAGCACGACATTATTGTCGATAAAGTGTGGACTGGAAATCTTGAGCAGGGTTTTGCCAGATTTTTACCAACACCAAATGGCGACTTTGCACTCCTCTTCACTCTTTACACAAATAATAATGCTTTTGCGCATTTGAATCTCTATTTCAGAAAAACTTAGAGAATACAAATTTCATGCTGAAAAGTTTTGAAAGGAATTTATTTTATTCATATTTGGTATATTTTGAAATTAATAGTATATCGATTTACCAAATAAAGCATATTATAATATTGGTTTTGTTATGTTGATAACATTTTGAAATTTAAAACAATCTTAATTTTTCATTTTACGTTCTAAAATAATATTTTGGTATATTTTAAATGTAGTAGTATATCAATATACCAAATATATTTTTTGGTATATTATAATTTTTTTTTTGTATATTAATTTGGTGTATTTTACCGAGAACATCACTTTCTTAGGATCAAATACCGATATACCAAACATTGTTAACAGTATTTTACGAAATTTTGTCTGTATATTAATGTGGTATATTTTTACGTTAATGTCACACTTTCAGAGACAAATAAATATACAACAAAAATACCAACTTCAACGTTTTTTGTGTGTAAAGTGTATTTCTTTTTATACAGACATCAAATGTGGTCTTAACATTTCAATATTTCCTAATTGATGTCAACAAACTGAGTTTAATATGTTCGAGAGAAGCGTCAACATTAAATGCAAATTTTTATTCATTACTTAAACAAATAAATGCAAATATAAATCCATCAACAATCGATTCAAATCGATATTTTGTTTTTTATCAAATATAGTATTAACGCTTAATGTGTTTTGAGATAATTTAAATTGAATGACCAACACATAATTATACGTAAAAATATTTCGCAGTTAAGCGAAAAGTCATTAGTTAAAAATTCATTATTCAACTGCGAGATGTTGATGTACAAACTACTCTGGAGTTGCATGGGATTTGTTATAGTAAATTATTGAATACACATTTTGACTACTGCTAATAGAATTCAGAATCTTTTTAGTGCATGGCTCATGTGACTTTTACGAATCTAAAGTGCACCTTTACGAATGAGAGCTTGGGTGAGTTCAAAATTTGTCGCATCAGAGCCGTCAATCGCACACACAAATATATTTCGATTTATTCAAAACCTAAAATCATACTTGATGATATAACTGTAAGTATTATTACTGAAAAATTTATACAGACTATAATATAATGAATTTCTTTGAAGGGTAATATGAAAATAATGCGCTATGATTATGGATATAAGCCTTTCTTCATTGACATAACAATGGATGTTTGCAAGTATCTGAAGAATCCACAGAATGTCATTGTAACGGCATTCTACAACACATTTAAGAAAATGTCCAATATAAATCATACTTGCCCCTATAAGGTAAGTGACAAAATTCAAAAATTGATAGACCATTGATTAATTTTTTTGTCTATAGCATGACGTTTTTGTTGATAAAGTTTGGACTGGAAATCTTGAAAATGACTTCAGCAGATATTTACCTATACCAAATGGCGATTATGCAATCTATTGCACTTTTAATGTTTCTAATGTTGAGCTCGTCAAAATATTTATTTATGTAAGAAAAAGTTGAGTTGCATTTCTCAATTCAATACTAACTCACAAATCTAATATTAATGACAAAATACATTAAATTCATTTTATAATTCAAGAAGTTTAAGTTTATTTTTGTGCAATTAACACGATAACTTTCCGTGAACAACATCTAAATTTGAATTTGATTATTTATTGCAATTTAATTTTTTCCATTATTTGTATTTTCATTGTTTACTTCGTGTGTTGTGAAAGAGCATGTTTAAAATATTTCTGTCAGTTTTTGCCGTCGGATTTATAATTGTGAGTATTCAGAGGTTGTTGAAGTGTTCCTAAGCTTTACTTTTTTATAGTCCATGGCTCACGTGACTTTCACGAATCTCAAGTGCGGCTATAGAAATAAATCCATCGGACAGTTTCATCATTGTCACATCAAGGCCGTCAATCGTACCCATAAGTATCTTTCAGTTTATGGAAGACACAACATGAGAAACATTAATAATGTCACAGTGAGTTTTAGCATAAGGTTTACGGTATCTAATCCTTAAATTCCTGATATTATTATAGGTAAATATCAAGCTAATGCGTGAAAACCATGGCTATAAGCCTTACTTCTTTAACTTAACCTTTGATGGCTGTAATTATATAAAGAATCAAAAAAGTCCTCTTATCAATCTGTTCTATAAACCATTGAAGGAGACTTCAAATTTTAATCACTCTTGTCCCTATGGTGTGAGTAGAGAGTATAAACATGAATTGAATATTCTTGCAGAAGATATTTAACATATTATAAGGATATTATAGTATGTTATTGAATATTTAAAACTTCGAAAATATGTTATTGAAAATAATCTCTGCAAATTAATTATATCTTTGGATTGACAAAGACAGATTTTTCCTCATATATTCATATTATAAATACTTTATTTATTTCCTCACAGGAGGAGATCATTGTGGACAAACTGTGGACTGGAAATCTTGAGGTAGATTTTCTTAAATATTTGCCTGTTTCAAATGGCAACTATGCGGTATTTTTCACGATTTACGTTTACAAATTTGAACTATGTTATGTGCACATTTATTTACAATTAATGAATTGAATGAATAAAGATAGCAATAATGTATTCATCTCTTTTTACAGCATAGCTATCAGAAACTCATTTTAGATAGAACTAAGATAAGTATAATTACTATATAATATTACTGTGTTTGAGCACCGTAAAATGTGATTGCGAAATGAAATTACAATATTTTGAGTCGAGAATATAGTAGTTTAATATTGATATTACCAATAACATGTCGAAATTCGTATTGTTCTGTTGCTCATTTGGTTTTTTAGCGGTAAGTAAAGCTTTATTTTACAATCTATAAAGTTCTCAAATATTAATTCTAGTGCATTATGGGACATGTAACGTACACAAATCTAAAGTGTGTCTTGAGGAATTCGACTGTAGTTGCCTTTCAGCATTGTTACATCAAGGCTGTCAATCGCACGCACAAATACATCGCAATACACGTCAATAACTACTCAAGAGATGTATTCAATGTGTCGGTAAGTAACTCAATAATTGCACATAATAATCGATAGAAGTTTCTCATAGTTGAGTTCCAGATGAACATCAAGGTGTTGCGTTTTAATCATGGCTATAAGCCATTCTTTTTTGACATCACCTTCGACGCCTGCAAGTATATGAAAACCCAAAACGATCCCATTGTTAATCTGTTCTTTAATTCATTCAAACATGCCTCTAACCTCAATCACACTTGTCCTTTTAATGTAAGTAATTAACTCTGAAATTATTAATTAAATAATGGAATTTGTTTTCTATAAAGCATGATATCATTGTGGACAAACTGTGGACGGGAAATCATGAAGCAGATTTCCTCAAATATCTGCCAGTACCAAATGGCGATTATATGCTTCCATTCACCGTATATAGCAATAATTTGGAATTGCTCACGATACAAGTTTTTGTGCATTTAACCACTTAAATAAACAGCGGGTACAGATTGAGTACTTTTTATTGTGATTAAATCGATTGCCATTTAATTTAAGCCGATCTCAATCTTAATACGCTTCATTGCTGTAATAATTTAAACCGAATTCAAATGAATTGGTTTGTTTATGACTTTTGCCGAAGAACATTTAGTATTATACACAATTTAACACTAGCATGTTGAGATCATCACTATTCTGTTGCTCAGTAGTTTTTCTAGCAGTAAGTAGAGGTCGTACTTATAATACATAATAAAACGAAAATCATAAATAATTTTTTAGTGCATCATGGCTCATGTGACTTTCACGAATCTAAAGTGCATCAGCAGCAATCGTTCGCTTGTAGAGTTTCAGCATTGTCGTATCAAAGCCGTTAATCGCACCCACAAATACATTACAATACATCTTCAAAATCACATGAAAAATATAAATGCTGCCATGGTGAGTTTTGATATAATATTCTTTATTATTATTATTATTTATTTCTTTAGTCAAATTCTTAAATGATTCTTTACTAATATGTTCTTACATTACAGTTGAATATAAAAGTGCTGCGTTTTAATCACGGTTATAAACCCTTTTTCATCAACCTCAACTTCGATCCCTGTCTGTATTTCAAGAACCCAAATAATCCTGTTATCCACCTGTTCTTAAAGGCCGTGAGACAATCCTCCAATCTGAACCACAGCTGTCCTTATGATGTATGCTAAACATTATGTTCTTATATGATACTCTGTGACTAACATTACTTTCATTCCCTCTCTTTAGCATGATATCATTGTAGACAAATTGTGGACTGGAAATCACGAGACAGATTTTCTCAAATATCTTCCGGTACCGAATGGCGAATATGTGCTCATCTTTACCGCTTCCATTTCCAACTATGAATTGATATCTGTTCACACTTTTCTGCAAGTAACTGATTAAATCCGGATGTAGCAAGTAAGAAAGTTACATTCGAGTGTGCTCGACTGTGAGATACCTGCTATCCATTTTCAATAAAAGCATATACTAAAATATACCAACAGTTCTACTTGATATTATTAGATAATCTGATTTTTTTTTTGTAATATACCAAACTAATATACTGGGAAAATACCAAAATATACCAAAGGATGTACTTGTTATTATTAAATGATTTTAATTATTTTAAAAATACACCAAACTAATATACTGAGAAAATACCAAAATATACCAGATTGTCTACCAATGCAGCTACTCTATAAGTTGCGGGTACAAAAATCTCTTTTGTATTAGTGAAAGAGAAAAGAGTGAATAAATCTGTGAATTTAAGTGCAACATTAGGGTATTTACAATAATACTAAATATGTACTCATATTTTCCGCTTCCATTTCAAATTACGAACTTATATCTTTACACACTTTTCTGCATGTAACTGCTTAAATCCGGATATAACAAGTTAGAAAGTAACAATCGAGTGTGCCCGACTATGAAATACCTGCTACTCATTTTCAATGAAGCCAAAAACAGTATTATTTTTTTAAATATACCAAATTAATATACTGAAAAATACTAAAAAATATACCGAATATTACATTTGGTATATGGAAATACTAGAGTACAAAATATGCCAGATTGTCATCAAAAGTAGCTACCCTATGGGTAGCGGGTATAAAAATCTCTCTTTTGTAAAAGAGTTAGAGAAAAGTTATGCTATCTGTTAATTTAAATCCAATATGAAGATAATTACAATATAAATACGCGTATGTTAATTATCCAAATATGTTATTCGAGCTTCAATTTAATGAACTCATTAATAGTTTGGCATAGAAAAGAATATTTAGTATTAGCTGAAACTTAACATTAGCATGTTGAGGACGCAATTGTTTTGGTGCACAACGGGTTTTATAGCGGTAAACAAATACTGATCAGAATATCCTACAGAAAATATAGAATGTTTAAACATTAATTCTAGGGCATTATGGGTCACGTCATGTTCACGAATCTAAAGTGCGTTAGCCATAATAAAACCATTGCTGAGTTTCAGAGCTGTGAAATCAAAGCCTTTAATCGAACCCACAAGTATATGAATATTCATGTGAAAAATATAAATGGGAAGAATATAACGAATGCCATAGTAAGTAATGTACTAAAATATAAAATAAAATATATAAATTAAACATATAATGCCAGAGAGAATCTTAAAAGCCTCTCGTTTTTTATATAAAACAACGGCACTCTTGGGTAAAGGGTTAAAAGGATAACTATTTCATAATTAAAATTTCTTGGAACAGGTCAATATGAAGTTGCTGCGATTTAATAATGGATATAAGCCATTCCTTTTCAACGTTACCTTCGATGTCTGCAAATTTTTAAAGAACCAAAATCATCCCATAGTCAATCTAATCTTCAAACCTATGAAATCATACACCAATTTGAACCATTCTTGCCCTTATAATGTAAGTGAAAAAATTAATTAGTAATATTTTAATAATAATAATAATATTGTGCTGAATAATTCTCTTCCTTTCTAATATATAGGATGATATCATTATGGACAAATTCTGGACGGGAAATCATGATGATGAGTTCCTCAAATATCTTCCGATACCAAATGGTGATTACATTCTCGCCATCACTTTTTACATTAACAATACTGAACTGGTGTCTACCTATACTTATGTACGGTTAACTTCATAAAAGAGCAAGAGAGAGAGAGAGTGAGAGAGAGAGAGAATATCATAATTACAAATATATTAATATGTTTAAATACCGTAAAATGAGTTAGATATTTGTGTTTTGTGTTGTTTTATAATTTAAATAAATTCAAGCATTTAGTTTTGAATAAAATTTAGCAATACGATGTTGAAATCAATAAGGTTCTTAGCCTCATTGAGTTTTCTAGTGGTAAGTTTAAAGTCTAGTTATTGATAATCTAACAAGTAAGAAAGTTACAGTAGAGTGTGCTCAACTGGGAGATACCCGCTACCCATTTTGAATAAAAGCAAAATATTGGTATTATTTTCAAAATATACCGAAAATACTACAAATATACCAAATGGTATATTTGGTATATCGATATGGTACCACATTTTTTTTTCATCAAATTTTCAGGAATCACAACTACTATAGTTATTATTGTATATACCACAACTCGCAGCTCTAGCTTTAAAATTACGCTTGTAATTCGATTTTTTTGATTTGCGGGGCGGAAACTTGAAACAAACTTGATCTGCGAGCACACTCAACCTGTAGCTTTCTTACTTGTTTTTTAAATATACCAAACTAATATACTGGGAAAATATCGAAATATACCAAAGGATGTACTTGGTATTATCAAATGTAACTGTTTAAATCCGGATATAACAAGTTAGAAAGTTACAATCGAGTGTGCCAGGCTATGAGATACCCGCTACTCATTTTCAATGAAGCCAGTAACAGTACTATTATTTTAAATATACCAAATTAATATACTGAAAAATACTAAAAATATACCGAATATTATTTTTGGTATGTGGAAATACTAGAGTACAAAATATGCCAGATTGTCATCAAAAGTAGCTACCCTATGGGTAGCGGGTATAAAAATCTCTCTTTTGTAAAAGAGTTAGAGAAAAGTTATGCTATCTGTTAATTTAAATCCAATATGAAGATAATTGCAATATTAATACGCGTATGTTAATTATCCAAATATGTTATTCGAGCTTCAATTTAATGAACTCATTAATAGTTTGGCAAAGAAAAGAATATTTAGTATTAGCTGAAACTTAACATTAGCATCTTGAGAACGCAATTGTTTTGGTGCACAACGGGTTTTATAGCGGTAAACAAATACTGATCAGAATGTGCTACAGAAAATATAGAATGTTTATTCTAGGGCATCATGGGTCACGTCATGTTTTATTAGCTATAATAAAACCATTGTTGAGTTTCAGAGCTGTGAAATCAAGGCCTTTAATCGAACCCACAAGTATATGAATATTCATGTGAAAAATCTAAATATGATGAATGTAACGTATGCCTTAGTAAGTAATGAACTAAAATTATAAATTAAACATCCAATGCCCGAGAGTGCCTTAAGGCTCTCATCTTATATTTAATTTGAATTATCTTAAATTAAGATATGATATTTGGTATTTGATTATTACCAACTGACAACTATAATTCAAGTGTCTTAAAAGCCTCTCGTTTTTTAGATAAAACAACGGCACTCTTGGGTAAAGTGTTGAGGTAATAACCATTGCATAATTAACCTTTTTTTGGAACAGGTCAATATGAAGCTGCTGCGATTTAATAATGGATATAAGCCATTCCTTTTTAACGTTACCTTCGATATCTGCAAATTTTTTAAGAACCAAAATCATCCCATTGTCAATTTAATCTTCAAACCCATGAAATCATACACCAATCTGAACCATTCTTGCCCTTACGATGTATGTGAAAAAACGAATTAGTAATATTTTAATTATACTATAAATCTATTAAATAATGCACTCCCTTTCTAATATATAGCATGATATCATTATGGACAAATTCTGGACGGGAAATCATGAAGTTGAGATCCTCAAATATCTTCCGATACCAAATGGTGATTACATTCTCGCCCTCACTCTTTACATTAACAAAACTGAACTGATGTCTACCTATACTTATGTACGGTTAACTTCATAAAAGAGAGAGAGAGAGAGAGAGAGGGAGATAACAATCTATAATTATCATAATTATATATATTATATATTAATATGTTTAAATACCGTAAAATGAGTTAGATATTTGTGTTTTGCGTTCTTTTATAATGTAAATAAATTCAAGCTTTTAGTGTTGAAAAAAATTTAACATTACGATGTTGAAATCAATAAGGTTCTTAGCCTCATTGAGTTTTCTAATGGTAAGTTAAGAGTTTTCTACTTATTGATAATCTAAAAATTGTCAAATATTCATTATAGTGCATCGTGGGACACGTGTCGTTCACGAATCTAAAATGTTTCACTAGGAATAGCACAATAGCTAAATTTCAGTATTGTCAAATCAAAGCCGTCAATCGCACCCACAAATATATTGCAGTCCGCATAAATAACTATACGAAAAATCTGTATAATTTTACTGTGAGTATGCTCTATAAAATCCTTAAAATCTTAAAGCAGCTAAAGTTTGTTTGCAGTTGAATATTAAATCATTGCGATTTGACAATGGCTATAAACCATTCTTTTTTGACGTAACTTTTGATGCCTGCAAATATTTAAAGGACCCAAAGCATGCCATCGTCAATATGTTTTTCAAATCATTAAGGACATCCTCCAATCTGAATCATAGTTGTCCTTATAATGTATGAGTTCAATATAATTAAATAATAATTATTTTTTCTAAGTTCTTTTGCATTTCTTTAGCATGATATCATTGTGGACAAGTTGTGGACTGGAAATCTTGAGGATGACTTTCTCAAATATCTACCAATACCAATTGGTGAATATAATTTAATATTTACCTTATTCACTCACAGTTACGAACTGTTCTCAATTCATGTGTTTTTGCATTTAAGTAAATAAATGAAAGCGAAATTTTACTATTCGTTTAAATCGTTTAAATACCGGAAAATGAAAATTACTTTAGTTTGATTAAAAAAGAACACAAAATGCAAATTTTAAAATGTGATTTAATTTAAAACTTCTTCATTCTTATGGTAGTCGTTGCGTTTGCTAATACTTAAATATACCGAACACAGTGTTTCGTATATCGATAAATGTACTATTCGTTAAAAATATACCATACCGTATACTAGGTTTATTAATACAAAAATATACCAAAGACTATACGTTCAAAATATACAACATTGTTATCCAAAGCAACCACATACAATTCTTTTCTAAATAACTTCTAATATTTTTATCGCAACGAAATTTTCAGTAGTCAAAAATAACGTAGTCATTATTCTATGAACCAAAAAATAGTAGTAGTATGATTGTATTACTTATAGTGCAAAGCGCTTTCTCGACAGACGAACGTTACGCTAATGCATTATGATCATTCCATAAATCTTATTTTGTTGATACAATCTTTGATTTTTGCAAGTACCTAAAGAATGGAGTTAATCTAATTGTTAACATAATCTATGGCACTTTTAAGGATTTCAGCAATCAAAACATACCTCTTTCTATAATGTAAGTGTTGTTATTTCGCTTCTTTTTCATTTCAATGAAAATAAGCTCTCTTTGATTCATGACATGATATTATATTATTCTCATTAAGTTTTGGACTGGAAATCATGATTATGACATTACCGAAAACTCGCCAATGCCTAATGGACATTATGTCGTATATATAAAAAAAATTTCTAAATAAAATAGAGTTGTTCTTTACTTGAGTGTACATAATTAAATATTAAGCACATGCCTTGGCCACATTATTTCAAGGACGACAGCTTCAACATTTTGCCGATGCTGTCTCATTAATTATAAATTAAGAATATGTATACATATTTATTTTTTGGTGTGCAGCTTCATTCGTGTTTCTGTCTGATGTTTTTCCCTAATGACCCAGAATGCGAAATTGTGTCTTACCTCCTAACCCAAAGGCATTTAAGCGTATCCCTTGAGCGTGCCAAGCAGTCAAAGCTAAAGCCAAAGCCAAGTCATCCAAGTCAAATGGCCACTGAAACGGAAGCTAATCGTTTGGGTAAATAGTTTACCCTGGACAGCAGCACAGCTACCTGCCTAAGCTTCGGTTGTCTGTTGAATTGCTTAACGAGCAGAGAGATTCTAGCAGTAGGATGTGGACTTTGTGGCTTTGTCGTTTAGCCTGTCGGATTATAAATGATATGACAGGTGCTGCGGCAAATGTTCAGCATTAGCTTAGAGAACAGAATTGCAATATTTGTTATTTGTATTTGCAAGGGTATAAAACTGTATTTAGAAATCCATCTATCAATTGATAAACCCAAATGAATGTAATAGTATATCTATATACCAAATATAGTTTTTAGTATAATTAATTTTTTTTTAGTATATTAATTTGGTATATTTACAAATTCCAGATCTATTGATAAAATCGAATGAATGTAATAGTATATCAATATACCAAATATAGCTTTTGGTATAATTTAATTTTTGTAGTATATTAATTTGGTATATTTACAGAATCCACATATCAATTGATTAACTCAAATGAATGTAATATTATATCTATATACCAAATATAGCGTTTGGTATTTTTGTATAATTTGTTATATTTTGTGAATAATAATACCACATTGTTTTGCTTTTATAATTCGGTAGATTTTGGTATTTTTCGAAATATTAATTTGGTATATTTTAAGAAAAATACCACAATATTTGCTTTTATTGAAAATGGGAATACCACATATAGAACTCGGTATATTCAGGTAATTTTTGTATATTAATTTGGTATAATTGAAGAATAATACTCCATTATTTTGCGTTTATTGAGAATGTTTAGCGGGTATCTCACAGTCGTGCATACTCGACTGGAGCTTTCATACTTGTTTTACATAAATTGAAAACTGTATTTCAAAATCAACTATCAACAGATGAACGAACTCGCATTTGAATATAAAGCTTGACAATTAGGGTGCTGAAGTGCTTACTAGATAGATTGATTTGAATATTTCCCATTTGCATATAATCAGATTTGCAGCAACTTAAAGGATACAAAATTGTATTAGAAATCTAAACCACTAAATAATAAACGAGCCTTTAATAATTAAATTTGACAGGGTTACAGGGATTCATTCCAATACTTATTATTTTTATTTACACAGATTTTAGGGCAACAAAACTGTATTGGAAATCCAACTAATAATTCATTAATTGACTTTTACTAATAAAGTCGGATTGGAGGGACTCAAAACAGTATTTCAAATTCAACTAATTAAGATAATAAATTGTAGTTCTGTAATGCTTTTTGCAAGGATTCATTTCAATACTTCCCATATTTATTAACATAGATTTGAAGGACATAAGGGCTGTATTGAAAATACAAGCTATCAGTTGATAAGCTCACCATTAATAATTAGGAAAATCAATGGGAGTAATGAGGAACTTTTTGCATGGATTCATTTTAATTTTTCGCAATTGTAAGTACAATGATTTGAAGCGCGGAAAAAATCACTAGATAAAAGCTCGACTTTAATAATTTAATCTGATTTCAAAAAACTTGAAGGGCTCAAAAGCCAGCTATAAACTGTTAAAGTGTTCTCTAAGATAATTAAGACAATCGATTGCAGTTGTGAGTGGATTCAATGAGGCGGCAAGCGGCGAATGCAATGGCCATAAGGACATTCCAGCTGACATGTTGTAAGCATATTGCGGCATAGCCCTTTACTGCTTACTTCCAACTACCAACTGCCAACTGCCAGCGGCTCGTTAGACTCTTGGCCACGGCAAGCTCAGAAAAATACGAAAAAGTGCAAGCGGCAACTACAAAGAAGACGGCCAACGAGAGACGACGACGACATCGTCAGAGTCGGAGTGAGAGACGGAGATGGAGAGGAAGACGTCGGCGTATCTGGTACACTGATAGCAGCGCAGTTCGGGGCGGCAAACCTCACAGAGGTTGCCTCCAGTGGCAGCGGTGTGTTGCATAGTGGGTTGAAATCGACACTGACACACGCACAGATGTGTCGCAACGCTTTGAAGTTGTCGTTTTCTGTTTTTGTTTTTTTTTTTGTGAAGTTTGAGCTGCGCTTTTCGGTGCCGCCGCGTTTCGAATTGCAACAGAGAGAGAGAAAGAGAGAGAGAGCGAGGCAAATGAGCAACGAAGCGTTGTCTCTGCTGCACCTTTTCCCCCTTCCCTTCCTCTTCCCTTTCTGTTGTGGTGTGTGTGTTAATTGCATTAAAATGTTTGTAATTGCAATGCAACCTGCAAACTGCTGCAGTCTCTTATCATCCCCGTTCAAATCTGTGCACATTCAAACAAATACCATAGATGCCATCGTCGTTGCCAGTTGCCCCAATGAAAGACGCCATTCGTGTCGCAACTATAATTGCCATAATAACATAATATCAGAGCAGTCGACAGGACAGTTGCATAGTCGAAAACCCCATCCCCATCCCCCTCCTCCCAATTCTTCTCCTGCCACAAGAAACCACAAGCCAGAACAAAGCGAAGGTGTCGTTTATTGTCGCCGCTCTACAGACGTCGATAAATGAGCTCAAGAACTGGAGCTGGAGGTTACACTTGGGCAAATTTTATGGCTACAACTATTACTTGAATTGTGGCGGAAGTAATAATGTCTTAAGTCTATCATAAACAACGGGGTGCATTGAAAGCAAATTGAGAAATTAAGCTCAATAAAAGTTGCACTTTAACGTATAATTTTAGTGATGCTCTAGGAATTATATTTATTTAATTGCTTAATTAAGGGCTTAAGAAAATTATTTTATGTCCGAGTGCTTTTACATTTTAATAAGACTTGCAGAATAGAAAGAGGCAGAAAGCTCTTATAATTTACAAGAATAATATTAAACCTAGTACACTTTAATTTAACTTCATGAAACATGGAAACTCTCTATGTAAGTTTTGACCATCCAAGGGAAGGGTTCGAGGAATTATTATCTTAAAATTATACCAAAAGACCTAGAAAAAGCATTTATCTAGAGAAATTTCGTACTGTTGGATACATATTTCAAACATTAATCATAAATTATCAGATCAATCAACATAGGTTCTTATAGTTAACTTCGGATAGTTAAATATATTATAAAAACTAATAAAATTCTGAGTATCAGATTTATTCACTTTCTTTTGAAGATATGTTATCATAGAATGTACTTATTACACACTTTTAAAATGAATAAATAAATTTTTTCTCATTACAAAAAATGTATTTATATTCTCATTGCGAAAAATTGTTTTTTTTTCTCATTGTGAAATATTTAGTTCTTTCTCATTAACTTATTATATTAAACATTTTTAAATTACATATATAATGCCCGCCCCTGCAAATCAAAAAAATCGAATAACAAGCCTAATTTTAAAGCTAGAATTTTGGTATATACAATAATTCTTGAAAATTTGGTTACGATCAGATAAAAATTGTGGAAGTTTTTAAATAAATACTTTTGCCTTTATTAAAAATGGGTAGCGGGTATCTCACAATCGAGCACATTCGACTGTAGCTTTCTTACTTGTTTTTTATTTATTTAGTGTGGGAATTAACAATTGCTTTAAATAGTTAAAAAGCCTAAGCCTTAGTTTAATCAGATGACCAAGAAAAATGAATCTAATTGTAGGTAGCCTTAAGAAAATGTTTTTAAAAACATAATTTTGTTAAATGTATTCATTCATTTGCATATTATATTTAAAGTATCATTAAATGACAAATGTTTTTACACTTACTCAACTTAATTTCAATCTTCATTAAAACAATAAATATTAAACAAATTTGAACACAAGTAAACGTGAGTCCAAAAGGAGAAGAACGAGCACAGAGAAGTTGGACATTTTTTAATCATAACTTTATAACTTTAACTTTATTGAAATTAAACTTTACTTGAAATTTAATTTGATAAATAAATTTATTGACAATGCTGAACAATTTTATGAACTGAACACCTCATTGCTAACAGTCTTACTTTCACAAATTTGTTTACACTTTAATTGGGTCGACAATTTCTGCAAGTGTACGAGACCTATTCCTATTCCCTGACATCGTATCTGCCCAATACGGTCAACGCGACGCGACGTTGAGAGATAAATGCGATGCGTCAGCGTCAGCGACAGCGACAGCATCTCAGGCAGCAAGAGGTGCCATTTTTCTCATGACCAACGAAGCAAGGAAGCAACTTGGCAGCAAGGCGAAAGAGAAGTGTGGAGTGGAGTGGAGAGTGGAGAGAAGTGAAGAGAAAGGCTAGCTTGAAGCTTGGTAACCGATGACAGCAGCCGCAGCCGAGGATTGCTTGGCTGGTTGACTTTTCCGCATGTTTGGACTGTCTGGAGACTTGGTCGGACTGTATGTTTGTCTGTCTGTCTGTCTGTCTGTCTGTCTGTCTGTCTGTCTGTCTGTCCGTCTGTCTGTCTGTCCGTCTCTCTCTGTCTGTCCGTCTGCCCGTTCATTTCATTTCATTTGGAGTCTGTTGCGTTTACTTCACGTTCACTAGTTATCTCTTGTCGTAGTGCTCTCTATTTGGTGTTGTTGTCTGGCCTTTTGCACACACACACTCACACACACAAAGAGAAAGAGAGACAACTCACCTCAGTTCAGCTGCGCCCCAGTTGCCTCGCCCCCTGCCTCGCCCCCGTCCCGCTCGCCCGTCTGCCTTGTTTGTCAAAGAGAAACAGTTAAATGCCAGTTTACCAGTTAAATCGGAATCAAAGCGAAAACAATGACACACTGGCAGCAGACCTCCCCTTCATTGTGGGGAGAGCGTGAGCTGAACCCGACCTGCTTGCCAAACAGCAAGTGAAGTAACAACAACAACAACAACGGGCAACAACAACAACAACGAGCAGCAGCAGCAACAGCAACAACAATAAAAAAATCGTCTAGACACAGACTAGACTCCATAAAAATAATTATTATCGGTTGCAATTTCTGTGCCTGTGCCTCGACCGCTGTCTCCTCTTCTACTCCCCGTTCCCTCTCTCTCTCTCCTCTGTTTCAAGCATTCGGTTTGATTCGCTTCGGGTTTACCCACTGAGGGAATCGTTGAACGTCATCGCATCGCATCGCAACGTTTGGTTTCATCTGCTTCACATTACGATTGCACTTTTTATCGCTAAACTCTCTACTCTTTCACAGCTTGATTGACTCCCTAGAATAGAGATTGACGTGCGAGGTAGCTGAGCCATGAAATACCCTGCAATTAGCTCGATGAGTGCGAGAGCAGAGCAGCAATTAAATTTGTATTTATTCTCATTGCAAGTCTGCAGACTTCTTGGAGCATTTTATTGCCTTAGAATTTAAAGCAGTCTAAGAAAGCGTTTTTTGTTTCTCTTCAATAGCGATACACTATTGAATTCAAGATAAATTAATGCAAGCTTAGTTTACTACTTAATTAATGTTTAAACTCCAACAATATAACCAGCTTTTGGCCTAGCTTTCTTGTATTATTTGAAATAATCTTTGCTCCTTCTTGGTTGGATATTTGTTGCAATTTGTTGCTCGTCAAATAACACATTGGCTGAAAAGTCCCGGGCCTATCACATAGATGATGCTAGTTTTATTGAAGTTACATTTTTTTCAGTTAATACTATCCTTCAAAAGACAGCTGTTGAAATTTCATGATATTCTATTTATTAGTTTGTGAGTTGTTTTGCTAAGAGTGACACTATAGTATTTTTGTTATTTTCAAAACAATGGATCCCAAACAATTTCGTGTTTTAATTTTACACTGTTTGTTGATGGAAAAAATACCGTTCAAGCGAAGCAATGGCTTGAAAAGTGTTATGGGGATTCCGCTCCATCAGAAACAACAACAAAACGTTGGTTTGCTGACTTCAAACGTGGTCGTAGAAACTTTCAAGACTTTTACTCATATGTCAAAGGTCTATATTATGGTTTTATTTTCTTTCGAACCAATTTTATGAAAAATCTTAGTTGCTTTTAAACATTATTTTTAGAAGAAATTAAGATATTTCCTATACCTTAAGTGTACTATTTTATTTTGTATAATCATAAATATTTGTTTATTTTGTGGTCTCTAAATGAAATTTTAAATCCCTTAAAGTTTTTAGTTTTCTCTCCAATTCTTATGATCGTTATTTTACTGAATCTAATCTTTTTTCAGCAAGTTAATGGAAAAGTGGTTTGCAATTAAATAGTTGCTAATGCTGTGTAAATTGAAAATATTTTAGATTACCTAGCAATCTCTGCACATACTATATTATGTAAATCTAAGTTTTTTTTTATTCGCTTTCAATTCAAATAGGGTATTCTTGTTTTTCCACTTAAATTACTGGTAATTTAGTTTGAATTTTGAAAATATTTACAGCCAAGCTTGGTCATATTATTTTAAAGAAATATTGGTTTTTCCCTATTTTATTATTTTAGCATTAATTTTATTTCAAAGAGATTAAAAGTGATGTCTAATATAATGAAAAATTAGAACAAATAGACAGATACCATAAACACAGTTAGTAAAAATGAACAATTTGCAACTTTTCTTTATAATAGACATCATTTTAAATATTTTTAAAATAAAATGAATACCTTGGTGGCTTACGAATTAATTATCAATGCTGTTTAAAAATCTAAAATGCATTAAATTGGCAGCCAAGCCTTGCCCACATTATTTTAGAATAAACTTTGCCTATGCATATCGAATTTCCAATGTCTCGAGCGAGTTAATTAAAGGGCAAAGGTTTTTATGATAGCAATAGACTAGAGCTTCGCAGCTAATGGCTGAGCTGAGTGTGGCAATAATCAGTTGTAGCCAGAGGCATTCATTAGGGAAACCCACTGAAAAGCCCACGGGGAAACACCCAAAGCTGTGCACACAAATAGCAAGTGTGGGATTTTTGAGTGCTTGCTTTTATTTTTAAACACAATTTGAAAACGTAATTACATTTATTGCGATACAAAAGCACTAAATAGGAGACGAAGTGAGGTGTTTGGCTGATCGCAAAAGAAGAGCGAGAGTGGACAGGCGAGGCGGATGGATATGTTTGATATGCTGTCGACACGCATCGTTGGGCATGCAACGTCGAGCGGGCAACTTTGACAGCGACAATGTCGCAACAACAACGAGGAAATATGCGACACTCAGCGAGTGGCACCAGGCCCAAGGTAATTGCCACAATTTGCTCGCTCGTTGCGTGAATGAACGACAAAGCAAGTGAGAGAGAGAGAGAGAGAGAGAGAGGTAAAGGACACGAAAGGACTTCCGTTAATGGTTGACTAGGGTTGCAGTTGCAACGCGGCAGTTGCAAGAATCATTTTTTGTTGTAGCTCTTTTTTATTTAATGCTTTTTTTTTATATGCCCATTTGCGCCGCCTTCTGTCATATTTGAGGTGCGCATAAAGGCACTCAACGCCGCCATAAATCAACTGCCAACTGCCGACCGTTGACTGCCGACCGCCGACTGCAGTCTGAGGTCTGAGGACTGATCTAACGCTGTGAAGCGGCTGAACCACTGAACCACCGAAGCAAACGAACTCGTCATTGAACAGACGACAAAACATACGTCGATGTGCGCTGTTTCACCTGAGCTTGTGCAACGAACACAACGCACTCTTTGCCACTATAACGATTCACCCTTCACCCTGGGTCTTGTCTCTTAACTCTTATGTCTAGACGACAGACGTTGTCTGCCTTGGCAGCCGCCGCAACAGCCCAAAAGCAACAGGAAACAACACGACAAGCCAACGACGACAACACGACAAGCAGACAACTGTGACAGCTCAGCTCGTTGCAGAACAGCAGCAGCAGCAACAGCGAGACAACTGCAACAAGGGGCAACAACAACAACAACAACAACAACAATGTCTTCTACCTGTGTCCAGCGTGTTCAAATGAGCCAACAATTCTCAGCTGTCAATAATGTCTGTCGTTGTTCAGACTTTTTATCCTGCTACCCTCCTCCCCTCTTTCCCACCGTGTGTTGCCTTCAATTTGCAGCTCCTACGCTAGCTTCTTCAAGTTTCTTAACTCTTTGCCTTGTCTGGCTGTCTCTTGTTCTTCCTCTTCTTCTACTTCAGCTGCTTCTTCTTGCTCTTAGTGGCAGCCTGCACCTTCGGTTGCTGCTTTAAGATATCAACAACTTTTCCAGGTACTACTCCGAGTCCTCATCTATTCCTGTTATTCATACTCTAACTTGTCTATTTTTAGGTATATTCTAGAACTATTTGTAGTATTATATTATATTTATATTATTATTCTACTTATTTTTAAATATTGCTTAAAAATATTTGTAGGTAAATCATAAAATGCCTTTTATTATGTCTTAATGTTCTTCTTCTTTTTTAATATTGCAAACACATTTTTAATACTCCTTTGATTATGCCTATATATTCTTCTTCTTCTTAAATATTACATAAATATGTGTAGATCTATCCTAATATTCCTCTTCATATTATTCAACTTCTTCTTTTGAAAGATGGCCTATATATTTTTATACCCGCTACCCATAGGGTAAAAGGGTATTATAACTTTGTGCCGGCAGGAAATGTATGTAACAGGTAGAACGAGGCATCTCCGACCCTATAAAGTATATATATTCTTGATCAGCATCAACAGCCGAGACGATCTAGCCATGTCCGTCTGTCCGTCTGTGTGTCTGAACACCTATATCTCAGAGACTATAGGAGATAGAGCTATAATCTTTTTTCGACAACATTTGTTATGTTTGCACGCAGATCAAGCTTATTTCAAATTTTTGCCACGCCAACTTCCGCCCCGGCAAATCAATAAATTCGAATAACAATCGTAATTTTCAAGCTACAGCTTCGAATTTCGGTGTGTACAATAATATTTATAGTAGTTATGATTCCTGGTTGCGATCAGATAAAAATTGTCGAATTTATTAAAGAAATACTTTTGTATGGGTAAAAACGCCTACTTACTAGGGGTCTTAGGTGCTTTGGCCGACAATCTGGTATATTGTGCCGTCTATGGTATATTTAGAATGTGGTACTATATCGATATGACAAATATACCGTTTGGTATATTTTTAGTATATTTGCTTTATTGGTATATTTTGAAAAATACCGCAATATTTTGCTTTTATTCAAAATGGGTAGCAGGTATCTCACAGTCGAGCACACTCGACTGTAAATTTCTTACTTGTTAGGTATATCCTAGTATTTTTTCTTTATTTATGTATAAATATATTTTTCTTTTATTATATATTCATATTGTTCTTATTATTTTTAAATATTGCCTAAATATGTTTAAGGCTAATATACCTTATGTTGTCTTCATATTCTTCTTCGTCTTCATATTATTTCTAAGAAGATTCTTTAAAGTTCTATTAAGTTCCCAAAAATAAGTCTATTGTTTTATCTAATCATTCGATTTCCCATATGCTTTCCCGTTAATATTGTTCCATTATTCTTCATTATTTTCATTTTTCATTTTATTTTCTTATTTCTTTTCTCAACATCTACTTCTACTTCTACTTCTACTTCTACTTCTACTTCTACTTCTACTTCTACTTCTAATTCTACTTCTACTTCTACTTCTACTTCTACTTCTACTTCTACTTCTACTTCTACTTCTACTTCTACTTCTACTTCTACTTCTACTTCTACTTCTACTACTACTACTACTTCTACTTCTACTTCTACTTCTACTTCTTTTTTATTTCTATAATTCCAACTAATTCTAACTCTTTTGCTTAAATCTGATTCCTCTGCCCTCCTACACTTTTTAAGACTCTTCTTCTATCACTCAATTTTCATCTTCCGTCTCCACTCAGCTGTCATTAAGCTGCTTCCAAAATTTCATTAGAAAAATACGAAAATGCAAGCAACTCCCTCCGAGTTAAGCTCTTAAAGCTCCCTAATCCTTTGGAAATTGAGTTGCCAAATGGCAATTTTGTTGTCCATTGCGAGGCCAGAGATTTTGCGTCCTTGCAATGTCCCAATTGCACATGATAGGGTCTTAAAAAGTCGCCAAGCTCCCTCCACACACACACACACACACTAGAGGAGGGAGGAAGAGATGTTGGGAGAGCAGGGCAAGCATTTGGCGTCCCGCTTAATTATTCAAAACCATGTCATGTCTCTGTATAATTTTATGCATTGGCCAATGCGAGCGCCAGCGACGACGGCAATCATGATGATGTTGTTGTTGCTGTAGCTGTTGCTGATGATGTTTATGGCGATGATGATGACGACGCCTACACAGCCAGACGGGTACAGACTGGGCAGACAGACGTGTTTGGAGGGGACACAACGAAAGAGAGAGAGAGAGGGGAGAGACAGAGTACCGAGTACAGAGCAGACATTGCAGAGACATATCTGAAAAAGCTACAACTGCACACACACATGAGATGAAGAGTGGGCAAATCGGCAGCGTCAGCGTCAGCAGGAGCCACATGTGGCAATCACGAAACGTAGTGCCGTTACACACACTCACACACACATGGCACTTTGTGGCAGAGTGAGAGCGTGGCATACCAGACAGTCTGACGCTGTTGGAGCCCACGTAGAGCGCAGCCACTCAGTGAGTCGTCGCTCAGACAGAGACTACTTGTTGTTGTTGTAGTAGTTGTTGTTGCACTCAATGTTGTTGTTGTTGTTGGCCAGGTCTCGGTCTGTCTGGACGAGAGCAACAACGTTGCAGACGTCGACAACAACGACAACAACAACGACACAGTCTGTGGCAGACCGAGACTATCGAAAACTCGAAATTTATTCGTTGGAAAAAGTTGATTTCATTTTTTTTCTTTGTTTTTATTTTGTTTTGGCCGTCTGTTGTCTTTCGCTTTTTTCTCTGTTTTTATTTTAATTTCTTGTCGTTGCCGTCGCCGTTTCTGTTGTTGTTGTTATGCTCTCGCTGTATATTTATGCAGTCGAAAAATGAGTTGCAAAAATGCCCACGAAAATTATGTTAACCAGCCGACAGCTGTGTTCAAAATCCCACATTCTACATCTTCATAGCTGTGCTCTCCCCCTCCCCCTCTCGCTTGTCTCCTTCACCTCCTCCTTCTTGCTTCACGAGGTGTTGGAGCACAAGCTTCACCATGATATTTGGCCAAGCGATTTGATACGATAACAAGTTGGATGAGTTTGTTTGGTTATGCGTTTGTTTTGTCAGGAAATGGATTGTGAATGGATGAAATAATTTCTGATTTCAACGATGCTTAAAGAATTACAGAGATGCTATAAAAATATAAAGAATCCAAACATATACAAAAATTGCAATGCCTTAAGGTTAAATTTGACAAAATATGGCAGATATGGGATAGATCGAAATATATTTTAAATGAAAATAATCGCATCACACCTCTTATTTTGATAAAGATATCTTCAATTTGAATTGATCGAAATATGTTAAAAATTGAAGATTGTATCACACCTTTTTTTTAATATTTAGATCCTTTCAAGTTATGAGGTTTGAGTAGATCGATTTGAGTAGAACGAAATTTCAAACAAAAAAAAGGATCGCACTACACCATATATTTTAAATGAGATTATACTGTATTGTATACAATTTGAATAGATCAAAATATGTATTCTAGAAATGAGGAATCGCTTCAATCCCTTTCATAAAATATTTCGGCCCATTCGAATTATAAGGTTTTTTATTCAATTTGAATAAATCCAAAATATTTAATAAAAGAATTGCATCACACCTTTTCTCAATATATTTCGATCTATTCAAATTGAATAAAACGCTTTATAAATTCACTTTATTTATCAAAATAAAATTGTCTGTATCCGTAAGAAAAAGTAATAAGTAATGGGTGATTCAAAAGATATCAAATCGCAATGACTTTTATTATGAAGATTTGCTGACGTTAAAACCAAACAGGTATTTTATCACACCTAATTTGCGAATAATAATAATCTTAATTCCGGGAACATATTTGAATATCAATAAGACATGTTTGCTTCTGTACTTTGACCCTTGCGAATTCTATAAATACTTATGCAAATATTTGCCCACTTACGTAAAGCGGTTAGCGCGAATTTTGCTTTATAGACTAAACAACCCAAGTTAAGTGCAAAACTGAGCTTGAACGTAGAACTCTTTAATGACAACTGATTTTTGCAATCACTGTTTGGATAGCATATTAATATTTATAGTTTTGTATAAGAAATTATTAACGTCATAAGGTTTTATGATCTTTCTATGGCATATGATAAAAAAAATTTATATTTTCAACTGAAAGAAATCTTAGTTAACCTAAAATCGAGTAGAATTTCTTAAATAATTTGATAAACCTAGACCATAATACGACTATAGAAAAGTTTGATTTCCAATAGGAGGTCTTAAGATATTTTGACGGCATATGATAGAGAACTTATAGTTTCAACTGAAAGAAATCGTACTTAAACTAAAATGGAGTAGAATTTCTTTTATAATTTAATTTCGACGATAAAAATCTTAGTTATAAGATCTTGCTAGTCTTATATATGGATGGATATAATATAAAGTATTACCTACTCACCGTATTTCTGCCAAAAGCTGCGTCTTGGCGTCAGAACAAGTTTGTTCTCTGAATTTGTATCCGATATGAAATTGCTATCGAATTGCGAATTTTCCTCGTATATCTCTGTATAGAGTATGAATTCAATTCGCGCTGTTGTTGTTTGTGTTGTGCTTGCGGATGTCGCTGATTGTAGTGCTTGTTGTTGTTGCTGTTGTTGGTGTTGCTGTTGCTGATGTGGTTGCTGATGTTGCTGCGGTGTCAAAGGTGAGGCGATGGACGCTGTGCGGACAGTATCACGATTAAAAATTCGATGCGCAGCATGCAGTTGAGTGTTGTGGTTGAGTGTAGTTGTAGTTGTAGTTGCAGTTGTTGTTATTGTTGCCCCTTGCACATGAGGCAATGCGGTTGATGTTGCTGTTGATGCTTGCAACAATGTTGCACGTTGATTAATTTGATATGGCAGAAACATGGACGCGGCGGGCGATGCAAATGCCGTTGGTTGCGACGGCGGCAACGGCGGCGGCGGTGACGGCGGCGGCGGGGCAACGTCAGTCGAGTGAGACGCGGCGCGACGACGACTGCGACTATGCAACAGGGGCAACGATGGCGACGCAGTGGAAACTCGGCGACGGCGACGCACGAATCTCGCGACGGCAGTTGGCTTTAAGTGGCGATCCGCACTCGATGTTGGTAATTTATTAAGCAAATTTGTGGCTGCTGGCAGCGAGTGATGTTTAGACGACACTTTGTTGCGATTTATAATTAAATTTAACTTATTATTTGCACTATTTACACGGTGAGAAACACTTGCTGAATTCTTCTTCTTCGCATCACTATTATTACGATTATTATTTACACGAAACACGACATCGACGCCGTCGATGCTTCCAGTTAACTTTCGATATATCGGAAATGTATCGATATTGCTGTCGTTGCATGTCCGACAGTATTTGCTTTGGTATGCAGTATTATTTTCGCTGCTCCTCTCTTGCTTGTCTTGTTGTTGTTGTTGTTGTGGATCCTTGGTTGGCGCCCAAAAGTATGCAATGCTCTGTTTTTGGCTATTGTTATTGCTGTTGCTGTTGTTGTTGTTGTTGTGCATGGGCACCGCGAGGGCTTGTGCCGACGACCACAATAGATTGAGTGTTGCCAGAAGAAGCGTTAGATTGAACGCAACCAATGTGTATGTGTTTGTACAGCGGGCCCCCGCGGCGCCTTTGGCTGTATGCGTGGGGGCCACAGCGTCAACTGTATGCGAATGGATAGTTCACTGCACTCGACGACCACAGTGCAGCAACAGCCCTCGTATGCATTAAGGCGGCTAACCAGCTGAGCTTACCCTCGTCGATTGCTGCAAACGCGGAGAACGGAATAAATGTTTAATATACTTGCAAAACGAAAAGATAGTTAACACACAAAAACGCGCGATCCTTATTAGCTAACTGCAGTAAAAAAAATCAATTCTTAAAGTGGGCCAACTTACAACTATCGATAATTACTCAATTTGGCATGCTAAGGATTATGCTAATTAAATAAAACAATGTGGACACACTGAAAGCAAAGCTGGCACGCCATTTTTATTGTGTACACATTTAATTGGCAATTGTAAGAGTGCATGTAAATTGTGATTATACTTTGTGTTAAAGAAGTTGAGATGTTCATTTGTGAGTGAAATTGTGATTATATTTTGGGTTTAAGAAGTTGAGATGTTTATTTATGTGAATGTTTATTTATGTGTGTACTAACACGTTTTTAGAAGCAATATGAGTCAGTACAATTTCATTTGTAAATTTTCCGCATCTTAAAATTCAGGCTTAGATTCAAAGCTTGTAAATTGAACTAACCGAATTTTCCGTATAAATTGTGCTTAACAGTTAAGGAAAGTATTAAACTTTATTTTGTCACGATCAGCTGCATTTTTGCACTTCCAATTGCTAATACTACTTGGTGCGCTTTCTATTCCTTTTTGTAACTTCCAATAGAACTTCCAGTACCTGACATGAAGAGCGTTGCTAGATCTACCAGTGCTACCAGATCGAGTGAATATCATAAGCTTGTTAATAGCGCAGTTTGTGACGTCACAATTGCTCTTATTTCTCCATTTCTCCTTTTCATTCAATTAATTTATTCAAAAAGCTGCCAACAAATTTCTTTCAGTGCGTTTGCTGTGTGGTCGCCCACTTTTTGAGTTGTTTTCTTGTGGCTGCCTCTGCTTTTGTTTTGTGTTGTTGTCGTTGTCGTTGTCGTCTGTCCTTGTTACACTGTTTCAGTCGCAACATAATTTCTAGTCACCCCAACCCCACCCCTTAATGGGGCAGGTGGGGAGGGGTCGGGAAGGGATAGAAGCAGACGCGGGCATAAATAACGTAAACATGTGTGTGCGAGAGTGTGTGTGTGTGTGTGTGTCGGCACTCTTTGCCAATTGCAGAAAGACAAAACAAACAAACGGAATGAACTAAACGAACTAGCGAACGAGCGAGCAAAGGAATGAACCGCAGGGGACAAAGCACAGAAGACAACACGGTGCGTATGTGTAATATGTTGCACAAATTTATGTTGCACTTCTTTGGACTTCATTTTTATTATCATCAACGTTGTCGTCGTCTTCTTTGTCGTTGCAGACGTTTCTGCTGCTTACGAAACCAATTTTCTAAATATAATGCACAACAGCAACTCACACACACACACACTCACACACACGCACACACACATATAGAAGGCACCCCTTTGGCTTGTTGTAGTTGCAGTTGCAATTTCTGTTGTTGTTGTTGTTATATGACGAAAGATTACAAGCGACGACGAAGCAAAAATAGGCTAAAATTAAAGTAGCTAAATTAATGGCATAGTTGCAGTCAACCTCTTCTCCCCCCTCCTTAGTTCCCTTCATCTCTTCACGCTGCCAGACAAAGGTGGAATGACATTTGCATATATGTATATGCCTCCGCTTATGATGCACGTTGCAAGATATAGACAACAACAGAGAGAGAGAGAGAGAGAAAGACTGTCGTTGCTCCATTGAGTAACTTTCTGTTCTGCTGTTTTCTGTGCACTAATTGTCTGTTTTGGACTCCAACGGTTGACAGACAGCAGGCTGCACAAACGACACATCGACTGCTTCGTTTAATATGTGGCATGATAAACCAAATCACAATGTTGCACCCCAAAAGAGCGGGAGAGAGATGTCGACATGCAACAGACAATTTTAATAAAACGTTACGTTGATCGGCACTAAAGTGCATCATCTTCCAGACAGACTCTTTGTTGCCCCTGCCACATCATCTTGCTGCAGCTTTTAAGTTTGTTTTTGTTTTCCTTTTGAAATTCCTGCTGCAGTCATGCTAAACCATATCATCATCATCATCATGATCATTTGGCAAATGTTATTGTCTCCTGTTGTGCCCTGCCACACGCCTCTGCCCCATGCCCCATGCTTCATGCTGCAGACAGACAGCGATCTTTGCATCGCCCAGCGGCTACTGTTTCATTGTTGATCTGTTTGTGTTGTTTGGGTTTCTCCACCTCGTTGCTGTTGTTGTTGTTGTTGTTGTTGTTATTGCAATTTATTTGATTGCCTCTTCATTTATACTTTGGTCTGCTCTTTATGTTTGGGTTTCTTTCTTTTTTTTATCACATCACGGACTCCTTCTGCTTGGGGATCAACGTTAAGTCGCAATTTATGTTGATCATAAAAACGCACTCAGACCCATAATTAATAAAAGTACCAAACAAAAAAGCCAAGAACAATATTAACCACAGCCATAAAGTGCTGACAACTGCTTTGAAACCAAAAACTCTGTCTACCTTGTGACTCATTTTGCGATTCAGATTGTGCTGCGAGGAGAAAAAGATATAAAAAACAGGTAATACTCCTATTATAGTAAGTCTCATTTATAAATATGTTTACTCAGTGAGTCAATTTGATGTTTTATTTAGATCGCATCCTATTTTTAAATTTCTAAATAATATAATATAAATCATCAATAGGATTCATTGTTGATGAACTCTATAATCAAATTTAAATTGTTCCACTTCAAAATCTCAATCTATCTAATCCGATAGAAATTCTAATGCGTTTTTTTGTGCATGTCTGTAATAATGTAATTATATTTTTTTCTTGTGTATTAACAGCTAATGAAGTTTTCTCTTTTTCTATTTCAATGATGTAGGGTAACAACTTATATATTCTGTAATAAATAATAAATTAATTAATTGTATTCCCTAAATACTAAATGTGGTCTAAGAAATCATTACTAAAAGTGGTCAAGGAAAACAGTACTAACAGTCTTCTAAAAAACGAAATGTTCTAAAAACGAAGTCTTTTAAAACAGAGTGATCTAAAAACTTAGTGTTTTACAACCGAGGTGTCTAAACGACTTGTTCTAAAACGAAGTGATATAAATCGTAGCTTTCTAAAACGACGTGCTCTAAAACGAAGTGTTTTAAAATAGAGTGTTCTAAAAACGTAGTGTTTCTCAACCGAAGTGTTCTATGGATATGAATCATTAGGAATTCATGATGTTGAGAAGAACCATAAACTAATTTATCATCTTAAGAACAGTTATTAAATTTCCACTACAATCCAGTTTTCAATTAACTTTTTGAAAATTATACAGTAGTGTTACCCCTTAAGTAAGAAGTACTAAAAGTGGTTCAGGAAAACGCTGCTGGAAAAACAAAGTACTAATAGTGTTTTAAAAACGAAGTGTTCCAAAAAACAATGTGTTCTAAAATACAAATTGTTATACAATGTGGTGCTCCAAAACTGAGTGTTCTGAAACCGAAGTGTGAAAATAACCATAAACTATTTTATCATCTCAAGAACAGTTATTAAATTTCCACTACAACACTTTTTAAAATTAATTTTTTGAAAATTCTTCAGTAGTGTTAAAAAGTGGTCCAGGAAAACGCTGCTGGAAAATCTAAGTACTAAAAGTGTTCTAAAAACGAAGTGTTCCAAAAAACAAAGTGTTCTAAAATACACATTGTTCTACAACGTGGTGTTCTAAAGCTGAGTGTTTTAAAACCGAAGTGCGAATATAACCATAAACTATTTTATCATCTCAAGAACAGTTATACAACACTTTTTACAATTAAATTTTTGAAAATTCTACTCTACAGTCTGTGTTTTATAAAGATAGTCTTTTCTACTACTAAAAGTGTTCTAAAAAATACGTGTTCTAATGTAATGATGCGTGAGAAAAGTCTTAAAGTATAGTAATTTATTATCTCAAAGACAAATATGCAATTAACACTACAACCCTTTGAGTACAATGAAAATCCTCCTCAGGGCTATAAACTTTGCTAATCTAATAAATCCAACTCTGTCGGTCGTCTAATGATTCAGTCTAAAATCTGGGGCAGAACAAAGCCTTTTTAATGATCTCGAACTAATCCCAACGGCCGGAAATACCATATTTCTTAGCGCGAACATTATAAAGAAAAATTTGAATAGCAAAATCATCAAAAAAAAAAAGAAAAACAGCAACAATAACAATAATAACAACAACAATAAACAACTAAAATATCGGCATCAGCAAAAAAAAAAAAAAAAACAACAAGAACAAGAGCAACAACAAAGTCATTTGGCCATAGGCGTTTTCAGCTAATTCAAACACATTCCAGTTTATTTTTAAACAAGTCGCTAAATTCTTTTCATTTATTTTTGTACTAAAATGAAGCAGCAGGAATTTGCAGGGCAAAAGGGCGACGGGGGACTGGGAGAGGGGAAACAAATATGCAACGCGTGCTGCAGCGATAACCAAATGTTATCGATAACACAGCGACCACGTTGGCATTTTATAGATAAACAAAATAATAGAGTAATAGATTGAAATGGATTTCAAAGTGTGCAAATAGAGCATGCACATTGTGTTGGGTAAGTTGAGATCATGTTTTTGAAAGTAGCTTTTGAGGTTATGTAGATGGAATTGTCTGAAGCGTTTATCAACATTTTTTTTTAGGTTTTAAGGAAATTTTTTGAAGATAAAAATCAGATTTAATATGCAAATTTCTTAATAATTATTATTAATCAAATACTTTAAAGCTTTTAGGAAAAATAAGAAGAACCAGTTAAAAGTTAATTACACATTGTTTCCATTTTTCATTTTTATTGCCGCTATAAAACTTAATAAATAAATTGTCAAAATAAGGAAAATGTGAAAGTTTAAAGTACGATTTATTTAAACAATTAATATTTGTTTAACCCTAAGAGAAATTATTTTATTTTGCATAAGATATGCGAAGTTAAACATCACAAGTAAAAAAAAAAAGTCTCTAATATCGTAATTACTCAAAATTTGGTAAATAATGATAGATATTTAATTAGCTTTAAAATATAAAAGCTTAAAAAATAATACATTTTATATAACACAAATATCGAGTAACAAATTCTAAGCAGTGTGAATATTTAAGAATATTTACAAACTAACTTTTAAATTCCTGATAAAACAAAAAAAAAAAAAAACAAATGTCCTTAATATATTAAATACTCAAATGTTTGTAAATATAACTAATTTTAACTAACTAACAAATTCTAAACATTTAGATTAGATTTAAATATTTAAGAATGATCTAAATCTGAACTAAACTTTATTTAAAGAGTATTTATGATTCATCATTTATAGCTACGCTTCACTTGTTGCGTTTGTATGTGTTTATGTTTTTAGTCTATATAGGAGTGTGTGTTTGTGTTAGTGTGTGCACATACCAAAGTCGAACGCCAATTTGACATTGAGCAAACGTAAATTCCTGCGTAAATCGATGGAACACCACGAGGCAAAGTCACAAAAAAAAAACGAGGCGGCAAAAAAGGTTGCGAACCCAAAGCGAAAGCGAAACCGAATCGAAATCGGAATCGGAACGAAACTCGACGAGTTGAACCGCAAAAACCGAACCGTAAAAAACTTTAAAAAGAGAGAGAGAGAGAGAGAGAGCGTAGCCGAAAATTAGAAGAAGGCGAAGATCGTCGAAGAATTTCACACCTGACAACGAAGAATGCGGCGAGAGCAGGTTGCGTCTTCAACAAAACTGAAGCTAAAGCTGTGAATGTGCCACACGCACACACACGCACTACTACAAATACACTCCACACACACACACGTGAACACTCTCACACACACTCACACAAATTTGCAGTAACAGTTGTTGTTGTGGGGAAAAACCTTTGCACAGTTTCTCCGCTTCTTTCACAGACTTTCACAAAAAAAATAAATAAATATTATTATTATAATGCGACAGATGCTGAACTGTGTATCTTTCTCTCTGTGTTTGTGTGTGTTTCTTTTTTGTTGGGGGGGATAAGACGCGCCTTATCCGATACCCGATAATATACCCGTACTATATCCCTAATTGCAGGGCTGCAGTTGCAAAATGCGCTGCGATCTTTTCGCTAACCTGCGCCGTACTGAACGCGATTTGCGATTTTGCCGGCAGCTAACATAAAAACGTCCCCCGTTTGTCTCCAATAATTCACACGACAACAGCATACGATACACCGAGAGACTGAAATGGACATCTAATACCCAGGCAATTAAATTTACTTATCCGTTTTGGTGCACTTCAAATTTCGAGTTCATATTTCGCATAAAGTTCTAGATTAAAAAGAAAATTGATATTTCGTTTTCAATATTTTTTTAAGTTGAACCTGGGAAAGTTAACAAATAAATACCATTCAATAAATAGCAAAACTTAAATTTTCAATTAATATAATCAATTTGTAAGTTTAATTAAAAGATCTATAAATTTAACATAGAAATAAATTTAAACTAAACATTTTTTAAATGTGTTTTTCCTTTATATCTTATGTTTTATATAAAAAGTTCCTATATGAAAAGTTTTACATTTAAAAAAATGTAAATTTTAAACTAAACATTTTTTAAATGTAAAACTTTTCATATAGGAACTCTTCATATAAAACATAAGAAATAAAGGAAAAAGACATTTTAATTTTTCATAGAATACTAATAATTTAAGGCATATAAAAGATCAAGAAATTTAGTAAAGGAAATTCAGTTAAAATAAATTTTAAGTAAATTCAAAGCTATTGACAATTCTTTAAATGAGAAACTTTTCACATTAAACATAAGAAATAAAAGAAACACTAATTTTAAACTTAAAGAATAAGCCGAAGACCTTTCCAATCCAGTGCTTTAGCAATAAGTTAGTGTTTATTTTAATTATATCCATCATTTTTTAAATAAATAATAAAATTAAAGAAACATAATGTCATCAAAATTATAACACCACCTACAAAAATATAAAATACACATAAAATTTATTGTTGAAAAGAAGTTTCAAAAAGATTTTGTAATATTTTCTAAAGAAATAAAATATATAATCCTAAAACAACATTTATTTCCAAACAGCGTTTTATATTTTTGATATATTATTACAAGTTAAATTCATATATTAAACATATTAGTTTAAATTAAAATTTTAATTATATAAAGTTACAAAAATATGAATTATAAACTAAAATTAATTATGGAATGTTGTTTCTAAGCTTTCCATAAATAAGATAACAAACGTTTTATTTGTGGAGCACATATTAAATAGTAATCGATTATTTCTCTCAGTGTATACACATGCGATCGACGCGCCTCAAAAGGGGGCGCGAGGCAGAGCATTGGCTGCTGAAGAGGAGCGTCGAAATAGAACCGACGACAACGACAACAACGACGACGTCGACGACGGGCGTGTGTCGTGCTTTTATTTTTACCGCTCACTTTTGTTGTTGTTGTCGTGGACGAAAATTATTTTCGTACTTAAAAATAAATGGAAAAGCATTTTCTTCATCTGTTTTCTGTTTTTCTCTGTCTTCGCCAAACAACAACAGCCACATGAAAATCAAGCGTGAAGCGTGCTACGCACCCAGCCACGCCCCCTACTGCCCCTTGCAGTGCTATATAGTAGCTATAGCCCCCAGTCACAGCCCTGTCGGCGTCTGTTGGCCAATTCTTCCTGGGAGTTGGCTGAGTGCTCATTATGCGCGTATGGCATTATCAGAGTTGTCTTCGCAGTCTCAGACAAATTTTGTGGTGGTTGCAGCGCTACGAACAGTCCAAAAATACTAGCGAAAAACAAAAGAGAATGGACCGAAAGGGTGCAAAGGGAGGCGGGAAGAAAAGCAGAAGACAACAGAACATAATTTTTGCTGAGGGATTTGCGCAGCTCAGGAATGCGTGAGGTAAGCATTAAGAAAGAGAAGAAAGAGTGCAAAACGAAGTTGGAAGGCAGAAAATATGAGAAATGAATCATACAGAGAAAAAGATAAAAATATAGATCAATTTTCATTTTAGACTATTTAAAAGAAAAGAAAAGAAAATAAGGATAAAAATATAATAATAATATAATAATATAAAAACAATTTGTAATACAAAAATGAATGAAAAATTTAAATTAAAGACGTATTAAAATTGTATTAAGCAAAAAACTAAAATAAGCAATAAATACTAAATACAACAACGAACAACGAAGGCAGAAAAGAAGAATAAAGAAAAAGATAAAATTATAGATCAACTTTCATACTAGACTATTTAAAAGAAAAGTAACCAAATTAAGGATAAAACATAATAATAATATAAAAACAATTTGTATTACAAAAATGAATGAAAATTAAAAAAAAAATGTATTAAAATTGAAAAAAATAAAATAAGCAATAAATACAAAATACAGCTACTAAATAAATATTAAGTCCTGAGGGAATAGAAAATGAAGTTGGAAGGCAGAGAAGATGATAAGCGAATCATACAGAGAAAAATATAGAATATAGTATTAGAAATAGACTGTTATACAGACTACTTGAATTTGAGAAATGTTATTGAAAAAATGCGTTAAATAAAACAACAAAACAAGCAACTAAATAAATACTAA
Source organism: Drosophila kepulauana (assembly GCA_023558455.1). Taxonomy (NCBI): domain Eukaryota; kingdom Metazoa; phylum Arthropoda; class Insecta; order Diptera; family Drosophilidae; genus Drosophila; species Drosophila kepulauana. Next base: position 42,972,953 of record CM042369.1, read on the forward strand.
ATCCTAAATTAGTCTTAGGATATGAGTTATTTTTTCCTTTCGTATTGAAAAATATGAATGAAAGCAGGCCTTCCAAAGTAAGAAAGCTATAGTCGAGTGTGGCCACTACCCATTTTCAACTAAACCATATTTTTAAAAAATTCTAAAAATATAACAAAAATACTAAAATATACCGAAAGCTGAATTTGGTATAACCATATAGACCTACATCTTAAATATACCATAGAGTAGAAAACATATCAGATTGTCAGCCAAAGCAATTAGGACCCGATTGGAGAGAAACAATTATGGATAATAAAAACAAACATGAATCCTAAATATCAATCCATCTAGTTGGATAGATTGGGTAAGGAAAGTAATGAAATAATGTCAAATTTCAATGGAAAACGGATAAGTGCTTCAACTCAGTGAGAAAAAGAAAAGATAAAGTTTAAAATGAAAAGGTTTTCGAAACAGAAAACTAAAGGAAGTAAAAGTAAAATTTAAACATTGATTGATAAATTGCAGAAGCATCCTAATTAAAAAATGCATTTTGAAGAAGAGAATACTGTTAAATTAAACTACGAAAATTTAATTGAAAAGGTAAATAAAAATATTAAAAGTAACTAAAATAATAATTTTGCAGAGGAAAAAACTGTTAAATTCAACTACGAATATTGATATCGAAAGCTTTCAGTACATTTTAGAGAAAACAACATAGTAATATAAAAAGTAAAGCAACTCCCTATAACATAAATTATGTGCACAAAACTAGCTTCTGTAAATCGAAAATCTAATCGAGATATCACAAAGATTCAAGTTTGAAGGGAAAGTTGAATTGTGGAGGAAAAGGCCTACGTATACGTAATATGGAATGCTAAGCTATAAACGTGCTTAAAGAAGTCATGTGAAAAGTGCATGCGAAATTGCATGAATTACTGGAGAAAACTGCAGGGCGAAATCCACTCAGACGAAAGTCCTTAGACTTTGCTTTTCGGCAAAATAACACACATAACATAAACAAGCAGTTGCAGTCGGACAGGGACACGAATACAGAGACGGAGGCGGAGACGGCGCCAGAGCAATGAGACGGAGACGTTGTCGGTGCTGTTTTGTTGCCTAAGCCGAAATCCGGAAGTTGCCACTGCAAAACTGACGCCGGAAGGAGACAGAGACGCGCCACACGGCGACGGAGACGAAGGCGGAGACGGAGACAGAGAGAGAGAGAGAGACGAAGGCGACAGCGACAGCGGTGATGGCAGCGATGGCGACGATGGCTGGCTAAGAACAATGCTCACCTAAAGAAAGAATGAGTGCAAATCATGATGAAGATGATCATAATCACGTTGTTCTTCAAGTTGATGATGAAGCACAATAATTATAACAAGAAAGACTGCACTTTATGCAACGGCAGCAGTAACAGCAACAGCAACAACAACAACGACGAGAAATTGCAATCAGCGTAAACTAAAACAAAACAAGTTTGCATTTTCCATGTTATAGAACTTAATGTTGATTGCTCGACTAGCAGATACCCTTGGTAAAAATCTAATAATATTAATTAAGAGCGACATGGAAATCGCAATTTAAAAACCTCATTTTACCTCATTTTAAAACTTTGAATATGTTAATTTATATTATAGCTTTAGTCTTATAACTTTTATTATCAATTATTCATTGAATACGCATCTACAGGTATACAATACTTCATTTAATCGCTGAGGATTTCAAACTGAAATTTAAAATGTTTATTATATTATTTTAATTTTATCATAGTCCTACAAAGTATACGAAATTACTTGATTGATCGAATTAATTCGTAATCAAAAGTGTTGAAATTTAGTATTTAATTTAATATTATAATTATTTATTTTACAATGTTCTTTATAAAACTATTCAACATATTTTACATATTTAAAATTGTCAATTTTGAAATTTATTTAGAAACAAAACTTTTTCAGGTTACTTACAAAATGTGTTTACTTAATTTTAATATACCAAAAGTATTTTTTGAAGGTTGAATGTTCATAATAATTTATTTTGGAATAATCTGTAAAGTAATTTGAATGAATGCTGAATGTTTATAATAATTTATTTTAAAATAATCTGTATGAAACCATTACCTTTTAAAATTTTTATTTTGTAAATATAATACTTGTAATATTTACTTTCACAATTTTATTACTTAATTTAGCATTTTTTATTTTTTTCAATGCCGACTTACAAAAAATATTTTGTTATTTAATAATTATTATTATAATTAAATTAGTAAACTCTTGTTTATATACGAATTTCAAAGCCCAAACATCTATGATTATGAATTAACTTTTCTGTAGATATCTAAATTTTTGTAAAATTATAATATCAGCAAAGAAAGTTAAAACCCTTTTAAATTACCAATGAATTTACTAAATAACAGATAATATGAATACATGAATCAATTGAGTAATTTAATAACGGAATTAGAATTTAAATTTAATATGAAAATATGCAGAAATGTTTCATAAAAGATAGATTTATTCATCTGTCAGATATGCTTACAAAATTGGCAACTTTTCGCAACTCTAATAAAGTAATTTTAGAAAATAACCCACAACATTTAGGTGCCACAAATAAGCGATTATAAATGCCATCTCAACTGACAAAATTACGGAAATAATTGAAGAGAGTGTGAGAGATATTTACAAATGCTCATCGAATGTTGTCAGAAGCGACCAACTGGACGAAGGGAAAGGTCACGATGGACGCCAATTAAAGTGGACCTTGTCGCAGTCAATGGCAAAATCCGGCTGCAAAATGCAGGTGACAAAATAATTTAGCACTTAATGCAATTGCTGCTGTGGGCGTTGACCAAGCGGCCAAGCACATCCTTCCGATGCGCCAAACGTCGAGGAGCAGACAAATGAGGCAAGGAGAAGGAGGAAGCATGAACTGTGTGGCATTGGTTGAATGCTTGGCTGAGCGACGCTGCAACGGTTTATGGTTTCCTGCCACAGAGCAAAGTGAGCAATTTGCTGTTGGCCAGCTGACAGCCAGACGAAGCAGACGGAGGAGCACAAGGAGGAGGAGGAGAAGAACGACAACCCGTTGATGGTTTCTACATCATTAGATGCAATAGGAGACAGAGAAAGAGCGCGATAGAGTGAGAGAGAGAGAAGTGCACTGAAAAAATAACAATTTCTAAAATCAAAATTTCCAACATTTTAAGAATTATTTATTTATTTACGTGTTTAATTATTATACAAAATAATATAATAACTAAAAGAGGGGAGTGCTAGCTACTAAGGCCATCGACTCAACAATTTAAGAAACAATAACTATATCCTTTTTATTTTTTAAATTGAACAGTTCTTTAATCAAGATTTCCAATCTAGAAGAAAATATTCTTGAACCAAGATTTTTCTTTTAAATTAAAATGTTTTTAATTTTAATATGCAAATTTAGCACAAAAATATTGATTTAAGATTTTTTTACTAAAAAATCATATTTCAAGATGTTTTTTTATGATCGAAAAAACTTAAATCTTGATGTGCCATTTACATTTTAGTGACTCTGTGTAGTTGACATCTTTCATTTAATTTTAAAATCAACAAATTATACTGATAAATTACCAATTTCTAAAATCGGGAATATTCATCTTAAAAATTGTGTTATTCAATTAAAACAATTAAACTTTAAAAACAAATTCCTGAAACTAAAAACATTTTTTTCCTCTTTTTAAAAATAATTTGGATCTTATATCAAATATTCTTGAAATCAAGATGGCGAAAAACCAAATAAAATAAACAAAAAATAATATATTTTTTTTGTAAGATTTTTGGTCTCAAATTATTGGGTGTCTTTAAAATTAAGATTTTCATGTTCTTTAAGAACAAATTCCTAAAATTAAAAACATTTTTTTCCTCTTATTAAAAAGAATTTGAATCTTATATAAAATATTCTTGAAATCAAGATGGTAAAAAAACATATAAAATAAACAACAAATAATATATTTTTTTGTAAGATTTTTGGCTTCAAAAACTATAAAAAGTTGTTCTCTTATAATTAGGTCTCTTTAAAATTAAGTTCTTCATGTTCTTGATGTGACTTTGTCGACCAAAATTCTTAGTACAGGAACCAAAATCTTGATTTTAAACCATGTTTTTTTTGCAGTGTAGGAGCGGGGACAACTGGCTAGCTAGCTGCTGGCGCCAGACAATTTCCTTTTGGGGCGCTGTGTGGCGATTGGCGATTGGTGCTGTTGGCGCTGCTGTGGCGCGTCATATTGATTGAAATTTAAAATGCAAATCACTTAAAGCGTTCCATTTAATCAAATTATTACAATAACGGCCAAGTCTGAAAAGGAGGGGAGGAAGTGGCAACCGGCAACTGGCAACCAGGCTGCAAGTGGCCAACAGGTCGTGCCACAATGTGAGGCAACAATGGGGCCTAGCGTTGACGACAACAAGTCATTTTCCACATTTCTGTTTGCGGTCAGCTGCGTTCCCCCTTCGGTTGTGTCTATCAACGTTGTGTTGTTGTTGTTCTTGTTGCTGCCTCATAGTGTGGCAACCAATGTTGACTGGACACACACACACTCGCACACAGACCCGCGCAGACTTGTAGTGCTTCCGCCTGTGGCGCCTCCTTCTTCTGCTCGCTTCTCGTTATCGTCGGTTTTGTTGGCTTAATTAAATTGTGGTTGCAACTTGCAAACGAAGCGCGTACACAAAATCACACAACAAATGCAACAATGTGTTGCCTATTGTTGCACGTTCTATACCTCTCTCTCTTTCTCTCTTACTATCTCGCTCGCTCTCTGTGTGGTTTACAACAACAAGTCATTGATAACCACAATTATGCACGCACCTGTTCAAAAACCTATCTAAATTGACTTCCCTTGATGAATCGTGTGTCTTTTATTGGACGAGCTCTGTGAATATGGCTCCCCCAATGTGGCATCACATTGTTTGCTGCATTTGCCCCAAGTTGCAAGTTCCTCTGCATTTTATGGCTGATTAGTTGCTTAGAAAAGTGCATCGAATTGCAGACACCGTTCGAATAAGTTCCCAAAGAGCAGTTAATTACATAATCTATTCATATTATTTACTGCCTGAAATTCAAGTGTAAGCTTTACTTTTAAATAAAATACAATTTAATTAAACAATTATCAATTAATTTTAATTACTGCCATTTAATTGAAGTGGTACACAGAATAACAAGCTCACTTTTCTAGACATTTTATGGATTTGAATGAATATAATTAAGTAATTAAATAACTGATAAAGGAATAACATTAATTACATCATTTTATTTACTGTCAATTATTGAGGGTCTTGCTATCGATTAACACAATTTTATGGTCTAAGACTCATTAACTAATAAAGTAAAGAGGTTTATTTTGCAACTCAGCTTTTAGAATAAAATAATAAAAGGAAAATAAGTTAAATACTTATTGAATTGATATTATTTTCTCTGCCAATAGGTGAAGTGGTTCAGCTTTCCTTTGGAATAAAATAACATAATTAATTAAATTAAATATATTAATTATAATTAATTTTATTTGCTGTCAATAATTGAAGTGACACACAGAATATCTGACTTTTCATTGACACAATTTTATGTTCTACATTTAAGTAATTGAGTAATAAAGTAAAAGTAAAGAATTTAGAAGTTCTTGGTTTTAGAACTCATACAATATAGTAATGAAATTACTGGCAAGGAAAATATCACAGACACATTGAATTGCTATCTCTCCTTCGAGTTTATACAATTAAGTAATGAAGTATCTTTTTAACAAACAATTATTTTTCCCGCACAGGTAGAAGGAGGCATCTCCGACCCTATAAAGTATATATACTCTTCATCAGCATCAACAGCTGAGACGATCTAGCCATGTCCGTCTGTTCGTCCGTCCGTATGAAACACTGGATCTCAGTGACTATAAGAGATAGAGCTATAATTTTATTGCACGCAGATCAAGTTTGTTTTAAATTCTTGCCACGCACACTTTTGATACATATAAATTTAACAAATACTTTTTGCTCCTACCGTTTGAGCTGTAGGTTGAGAGGTCAGTAAGTAAATCAATCAGGACAGGCATCTTTATACATATGTATGAATTATTTCATTTAATTGAATTCATTTCTATTCCTTAATATTTGTACATTATTTTTTATATTTCTATTCCGCACTTATTGCTGAGAAACTTTTATTGTGTTCATCGTTGCGTTCTTTATCTCGCAGTGTAGTTTTAGTGTGCAATAAAACTGCAAGTTGCAGCTAGCATCTTGAATGTGCAACCAGGAAGCTGCAACTAAGTCTTTGTCTTGTTGCCTCCCCACCTCTGAGTAAGGAAAGCGGAGAAGTGAAGAGGGGAGCAACAGCAGTTTATTGTGCATTTGTCCTTTGGCAACAGAAGGACAAAATTCAATGCGAAATTTTATGCTGACGCTGTCAATGTGTCTAACTCTCAATGAATCCCAGCTGCAAAGCCAACTCAAATTACAGCGATTGTGGGGAGAGGGAGGATGAGGAGGGGGGAAATTCTAAAGCAACCCCTCTGCTCCTACTCCGCTGCTCACCTCATCTGCCATTTCCATTTCCATTTGGCAGGCGAGTCAATTGCGCCCGGTGACCTTTCAATGCCCGTCGCGTTTTAAGCAAGTGCAGCTTCATTTGCGGTCAGAGAGGGGACGAAAGAGATGGCGCTAGAAGGAGTGAAAGAGATGGCGCGAAAGAGGGAGCGTAAGAGATAGCAACTCTAGCTTTGGCAGCTATCACGTTGCCATTTTAAGTTGATTTGCTTTTTTGTTGAGCATAAAATTCAATCAGCTTTAGCTGCATTCAAAAGTTACGACGCATACTTCCCCTCTCTGGTTGCTCCTCAAGTTGGTGGCCAGACAGCCACGTTTGTCCTTACATTGTCCTCTGTGCAGCATTCCTTGCTGCTGTCGCTGTCGCTGTCTAGACCGCTGCAGGGGTCGACGTCGTTGCAAAGAGTGCAGTGTCATGACAACCGCATGCGATTTATGCTCTTGCCTCCTGGGATAAGCGAGCTATCTCGCTCTATCTCTCCATCTCTCTCTCTCTTTCTTTATGTGCCACAAACGACGCGTTAATATTATTAAATGCAAATTAAGCTTTATCTCATTTCGTTCATTAGCGGCCAATTTGCGCGCCCTTGTTTATTATTAGACGAGCATTGCAGTTGCTAAACCTGAAGCTAGGGGTTGATTAGCTGTTTAAGCCACACAGCTTGTGGCATGCATCAGCAGGCAGTGCATCATTTTTGTGGCTGGCGCATTCCAATGCGTCTGCTGGAGGCATGTTCGGTGTTCACTTCCTGGCGACGTCGTCGGCTAATTTGCAAACCAATTAAATGTCAATTTGAGGCATTGTTCAGTTCTCTATCTCTCTCTCTCTCTCTCTCTCTCTGTGTGTGTGTGTGTTGGCCGACACAATGTCTGCCGTGTCAGCCCGTAAAAACTTTGCCCCAGACGCCGAGACATTGGTGCAACCTAAAGGCAGCAAGTGTGTTGTCGCCGCCTCAGCAACATTGTTGTTGTTGTCGTTGTTGAGTTGGCAGCAAAGTTTCGCCACCGCCAAAGTTTTCACTCGCTGTCTAGACGCGACTCAACTCAACTCATCGCGACAACGACGACGACTCGACTCCTTAAGACTTCGCCGACTTCAGTTTTGTATTTGGTCGCGTAGTTTGCATAAGTTTCAGCTGCCGCTTGTCATCTTCCTCCTCTCTCTTCATCTCTCTTCATCTCACTCTCTCTCTCTTTATCTCCCGTTGACTGCTAAGTGCATTTTAATGCCCTTACATTGGCCAAAAGGCGTGATTGAATTCACTACACGCTCTGCATTTCGTTTGTTCGCGGCCAATATGTCGCACGTGTCGTATACGTAATATTTGTTAATCAGCTCGTATATTGAAACCTCTCGCCACATTAGCCCAAGTAGCTACGTTTCTTTACACATTTCCCACACTTTGAGAATGGAAAGTCTACAACTTTCAAGAGCTTTCACTTAAGCACAAGCAAAAGCTTTGATATTGTCCAAGTTAATACTTGGTTCTTAGTACTTAGATAGCTCAAAGCAAGGTTCTTCTAGCATTTATTAATGCTTTACGTGTTTAATATCAGATTAAAGTATATTTTTGAAATATTTCAATTTTTTCTAGAATAGTTTCTTTTTTTAACTTTTATTTTGAATTTTTCTGTTTTGAAGTTCATTAAAATTAACTTTTGGGTGCAAACAATGAATTTTTCCATTTTGAAGTTTATTAAAATCACCTTTTGGATGCAAATAATGAAAATAAGGAAGTAAGGAAATGCATATATAATATTTGAGGTTGTACTTCATGTATATTAAAAATTTAGTTCATGCAATACAAATTAGGAAAAAAAAACTTTGATTAAAGTCAAGTTGCCCATAATTACTCAACAATAATTATAAATATGTACATCATTGTTTGCTACACATAAAAAGCACATGTGTATAAAATGTTGATTCTAAAACAATTTTTGAAATATAGACTAAATTCTGTCTATATATCAAAAATAAAGTATATATATTTTAGAAATTATAATATAATACAAATTTATTATTTTTAATCTGAATTCAAATTTAATCTATATACGCTCTTGAACTTTTTTTGTCAAAGCAATTAAATTTATAAAAAATGAAAATGTCTTGAAGTTTTTATTTATATGATATATACTGTAAAAATTAAAATTTAATACACCCTTTTATTTTTTATTATAGGTGAAATGTCTAAGGATTGAGAAAGTGTAAAATTTAGATTTATTTTGTACTTTATTGTATACCATAAAAGTAAGAATTGTATGGTGAAGAACTTCAATAATAATTTCTCTAAGATTCTAATTGCGGATGATACTAATTTCAAATCTTTATTTGCAAATTGAAAACATTCATGTTTCATTTAAATGTGAAAGCTTTTGGGAATTAATCAAAGCTTTTGGTCATGCTTTGAATGATTGTGCATCGGTGCACCTGCTGAAAAGTTGAATGGGTCTAAAAGCTGAACAATTCCATCACTCATTATTTATGTCCATTTGGCACTCTGTTAGTTTTCTATGCAAATCCAGCGACTGTCGACCAACGAAATGCCCCAAAGGCACGCCCACACAACCGCAACAGGAAAACGGATTTTATGCTACCAAAAATTTTTATGCAAATACGAATAGAGCGAAAGGAACACATCAACCAACCAACCAGCCAACCAACTAACTAAAAAAAAAGAATCAAAACAAAAACAACAAGAATGCTTGCAACGGAATATGGCTGCAGGATACTTTCATGCCACAGACACCCACGCAGCAGAGAAAGGAGAGAGGGGAAGAGAGAGAGAGAGAGAGAGGCCGGGTCGAGCTGGGCAATGAGTTTTTGAGCTAAAAGTTGAATTGTGCATCGACAATTTCTCTGCCACTCCACCGACTGAATGTATGTGTGTTGGTTCGTTTTCGACTGTCTGTGTGGTATGCACTTGTCTAGACGTTGGCTAGACAGTGTAAAACCGAACAACAACACCAACAGACAGAGACAGAGAGAGAGAAGAGAACAGCAACAACAAAAAAATAGCCGAAAACGAAATAGTACAAGCCAACAACAATTACAGTCGAGTCGAAAAATGCCAGCGACAAAACGAAACGAAATTTTGCTGCACTGCATACGTTCTCTCCTCTCCCCCTCCTCCTTCTCTTGCAGCTGACAGAGACAAATTTTTGACAAATAAGAATCCAGCACGTTTTGTGTTTAAACAGTTCTGTGTTGTTACATTTACAAAGTATTCGCTTACAATATAGGAAAGGAAACTACTACGAAATTAATCCATCTACGCCTTGCCGAATTTCTTGGCCACATATGGAGGAGGCAGCAATGACAACAGATTTTTACGTTGTATGCTAACGGTGAGCAACTCCTTGTTGCCAAAGTGCGATGCAAAGATCAGCAGCTATCAAAGAAAAGAAATTAATTAGCAAAATGAAAATAGCATTAAAACAGCTCAACTAACCTTGCGTGAAAACATCGAAACTAATCCGTAGTCAAGCAGATTGCCAACTGTAGAGTTAGATCGCTTTGCCTGCTGGCTGATCGACTGCCTTTCCCCCGCCTTGAGCACAAAGAAGTTGGTCTCGTTGTAGGCCATCACAATCTTGGGTTTCTGTGGATCCAACAGCAGGCCCTTAATGCAATGCGTCTGCGAATCATGCACAAAACTGTTCGTTGTCTCGCAGACGAAGCGACGCGCAGACAGATCGTAGTCCACAATACGACCATCGGCGTAGGCAACGACCAGACGAGGTCGATCCTGTTGCAGGGCGAACGCTGAGGTGCCCGCTTTGTAGCGTGGCAAATTCAGCAAATGCTTCGAGTCCTTGCCGTTCATTTTCCAAACGCCAACCAAACGATCCGAGGTGGCAACCACAAAATATGTGCCACAATGCGACATCTCCACCAGACGTATAGGCGACTTGACATGTGCACTCAGATTAACGCTATACAAGAAGTCCACCTGGTTGTCCTCCAGCTTAAAGCAACGCAATTGTCGGCTCTCGGCGTGTATGAGGAACATTTCCTTCGACGTTGGCGAGAAGAAAATGTGAGTGGCCACCTCAAGTTCGGCGGGCAGTTCCTCCGTAAAACGTTCCAGCGCAAGGGGCTCCAATTGAACGCGACTCAGGCGCAATTCATACTGGGTGGAATAGCAAATCCATTGGCCATCTGGAGATAGGGCCGCAGCCTGTATCATCTTGTTGTTGCTCACATTCAATTCGAGCAGCTTGTCCGGAGTATCGAACATCTGCAGCGTTTGTATTTTGCCCACCGTCTTGTGGTTGGGGGCATTGGAACGCGTTTGACCCAAACTCCACAAGTGCAGGCTGTGCGGGTAGCGCAACAGCAGCAGATGAGCACTGGGTGACCCAGTGGCGATGGTACCGGGCAGAAATGGTGCATACTGATCGAAGGGTATTGTCTTGTCGGTAATGGAGGCAATGACGAGCAAGCCATCCTGACCGCCCGATATAATGTTGTCGCCCACAACGAGCAGCTGCTTGACATAGTGTTTATGCACATCATACTTCAGGCACTTGATCCAACGTTCGCTGACCGACTCTTCACGCTTAATTTGCGTCTTGCTGAACACCAAGACATCCGGCGGCTTTCGACCGCTGCATACCAAACGATCCTCTGTCTCGTTGATGGCCAATGTGAACACATTCTCGTCCATCACCTTGTTGCTCTCCAACTGCGTAGCATTGGCGCCATTCCACACTGTCACATAGCCATCGGAGTCACCAGCAATGATCGTATTGTTGCTCAGCACCAGCAGCGAATGCACCACAGTCGTTTTATTGTTCAGCGTCATTGTGTGCAATGTGGTGCCTTTGGCCACGTTCCAAATGCGCACGGCACCCAGTGAACCGGTGACTAGTCGCTTGCCCGTTTTGTCGAACTTGCAGCAGAGCACGCGTCCTTCCTGTTTGTTGAACAACTGCTTGTAGTTGATCTCATTATTCTCAATGCTCATAATGTTAATGTGTCCCTCCTCGGAGCCCACAGCCAGTTCGGTTTGTTCGCTGTTCACGTCCAGGCACCATAGTGCATTCCCAGTGGGCGACTGTTCGATGCGTGGCTGCAACGAAGTCAAATCCCATTCAATCAGCTTGCCCGCCAAGTCTACGGAGAAGAGTCGATCGCCTGCCCAGGCCAAAGCTTCCACTTCGGAGTCAGGTGTCAAGGTTATTACGCGGTCCAAGTAGGGTGCAAAGCGCATGTCCCACAACTCAATGGAGCCCTCCTCACTAGCAATGAATTCACAAATACAATAAAAACTGTTGCACATTAATCAATTTTGACTTACCGGCTGATCGCCAGACATTTAATATCTTTGCTGTAGGCTAACGCCATAATGCCGCGCGGTTTGATTGTGTAGAAGCGCACATTGTGCACATAGTAATTGCCTTTCGCAGTACCTGATTTTGTCTTCATTTTGCTAGCTTAAATTATATTCTCAATAAAAACACATCTGCACGTGTGTTTCGAGAGCGTGTTGTGGTTCTTTGGTGTTGCCACCTTGCCGCAAACAGCGATGTAAACAATGCCATTCGCAGCGTGCCGCAAACACGATAACACTTGTTATCGATATGCCATTTTGAGCACATACAAATTGCGGTCACACTATTCTCCCAGTCAGCTAAACAACGGGAAATGGGGTTAGTTTTGTGTTTTTAGAAAAAAGCATCTATTACTAATTGAATTAATCATAATTTATGAGTGTGTCATAAGTGTAAACAGTGCTTAGAGCATGCTATAACAGCGTTAACCACAAACACACACACTCATCACACAGCAGTTGCAATGCCGAAATCAATGTGGAGATGGAGCTTCGTCCTTTTGTTGTTTCTCCTGGTGCTCGGCACTCCAGCGATATCATCGCGTGTTCTCGAACTAAGTGATCGCTTTATCGATGTGCGTCACGAAGGCCAATGGCTGGTCATGTTCTATGCACCATGGTGTGGCTATTGCAAAAAAACCGAACCCATATTTGCCCTCGTTGCCCAAGCGTTGCATGCCACCAATGTGAGGGTGGGGCGCTTGGATTGCACGAAATATCCGGCCGCAGCGCGGGAGTTTAAGGTGCGCGGTTATCCCACCATTATGTTCATCAAGGGCAACATGGAATTCACCTACACTGGGGATCGCAGCAAGGACGAACTGGTGGATTATGCGTTGCGCATGTCAGGGCCACCAGTGCAGCTGGTGACACGCACCGAAAGCGTGGATATGCTGAAGGGTTCGCACACCATTTTCTTCATGTTTGTGGGCGCACAACAGGGCGTTGTCTGGGACACCTATTATGCCGCCGCCGAAGGATATCAGGAGCATGGTTTCTTCTATGCCACAAGTGAGGATATTGCAGCGCAACACTTTGATTTTGAGCAACTGCCGGCGGTGATAGTGTACAAGGAGGAGCAGCATCACTTCTATCCGCATGGTCATGTGGCGCATCAAATGGATCCACAGGATGTCAACGAAACCATCTTTCAGTGGGTGAACGTGGAGCGGTTCACGCTCTTCCCCAAGGTGACGCGTTTCAACATCCATCAGCTGCTAAAGACGCAAAAGTATCTGGTGCTGGCCGTGGTGCAGGAGGACAAACTGAACCAGATTGCGACGCATGAGTTGGAGTTCCGTGACATGGTCGAGGGCGTCATACGCAAGCATCGTGCTCGCTATCACGATCAGTTCCAGTTTGGATGGGTGAGTGTTCTTGCAGTTTCAACAATTTCTCCTTATCTAATGCACATTTCTCTTGCAGATTGGCGAACCATCGATAGCACATTCCATTATACTGGACCAATTGCCCACACCACATCTCATTGCTCTCAACTCAACCACACAGCATCATTACATACCCGACGATGAGCCGCTGCAGCTGACACCACAAGCGCTGCATCTGTTCCTCGAGTCCATCAGCAATGAGAGCGCCACAGTTTATGGCGGCGACACGTATTTTATGCGTGTGAATCGCGCTCTATTTGAGGTGAAACGTTCACTGCGCGAAATGTGGAAGGGAAATCCAGTGTTGACCACAGTCATCTTTGGACTGCCGCTTGGTTTCCTATCGCTCATCATGTACTCGATCTTCTGTGGCGATTGTTTGGTCACCGAAGAGGAACAGGAGGAGGATCATGAGAAACGAGAGTAGACGTCATATAGCATGCATTTTGTGGCGGGGAGCAAAACAATTCCATCTCATTGTGTTAAGCCAAAAAATCTAGTCTTAATTTAACCACGACAATTTTGCTTATGTAGAAGAAACTAATGAACTCTTTGATCTGAATTCCGCGATTCCTTTTTGTCGGCTGTTAGCATCGTATTTGTATAAGATTTGAGAGCTCGAAGTGTGTGTGTTTCTAATTTAATAAACAAACATAGTTGTTTAAAACTATCTCGAACTAATAAAGCAAGTGTTTCGATTCTGTGAGTGAATTGTGTACCTTCAAGAGAAGCGATAATAAAAATTATAATACGAGATGACATTGAAGAAAACAATTCATCTCATTGTTAAACTAAGAAATGTAGATTCGAGACGCGAATTAAAATGGATGAAGGGAAGGACAGCAAAATCTCATTGTTATGTTGAATCTGGATTTTTTATGACAAAAGAAATTCCTTTTCTAAAAAACATTGTGAGATTTGCGAATTGTAAAAGTTCTCGATTTGACACTTCCTTCTCTCAACTATTAGAAAGATTTGTATGAATTTTCAGCTCGAAGTGTGTGTGTTTTTAATTTAATAAACATAGTTGTTTAGAACTATCCTGAACTAATGCACGTGTTTCCATTCTGTTTCTGTGTTTCTGAGTGTAAAATGAAAGCTTAAGCTTAGTACGCGTATTTAACTTATCAATCTCCCAATCTGGCAGTTGGGCATGGGGAATCGATAATCAGCAACCATAATCCTCGTCATCATCGCTGTCAATGGCCGCACGACGTCTGTCGTACTTTACGGTGGATTTACTCTGTGGCATTTGGGCGTTCACGCTCTCCAGGATGCTGACGAACTGGGCATCGTCCAGTTTGCCACGAACTTGTCCCATTTGCGCCATGCGGATGACCATGCTCTCGAACATTTGTGCCTTTTCGGGTTTGCTCACTTTTAGTGTATTAACTGCAAATCAATCGAAACTTTTAAATCAGAATCCCTATTTTATGCACATGTAATAAACTTACGGCGGGCGCGTGCTTGTTGGTCGAGCACTTGCGAGAGGATTGAGTGTTTCATTTCCTCCTGGGCGCGCATCTGTTCCTGCTGAGCTTGTTGCTTTTCCGCATCGTTGCCACCGCCGCCGCCCTGTATGGAAATGGGAAATGCTTTCGTTAGTCGGGAAAATTACTTTAATCCAACAGATGGGCAAGGAATCGATGGCGATGAGTCACGCGTTGGTCATTGGCTCCCATTGGATTGCCAGCCAAGGGAGTTGCATGACATTTTAGCCAAGTTATAGACTTGGTTAGCATGCAATGCTAGCACCACAAATACAAATATATCCATTTGGCATTTTGTGTCTATTTTTGGCATTTGGCAAATCACTTAATGTTCCAGTAGCCTCTGAATTGAATCACATTGTCTACATTGCTTGGTACTTACGAATTGCGACTGCATCTGGGCCATACGCTGGGCGCGCAATGCATCTAAATCTCCGTCCGACATGTTTCAGTTGTGTTTTTATTTATTTTAAGCAAATATCAAAGTAAGAATAATAAAAAACCATGCACTTCTCCGGCAGTTAGTGTAAAATACAATCGATAGTGCCGACGAATTATCGATTATTGAGAAACTTCGAGTGCCTGTCGAATATTTAGTATATTTAATACCATAGTCGTAATCATGCAGCGTAACCACTACCTGTAATTATTAAGCGGTAGAGAAACTTGCCAGTAGCTCAATAAAATGAATATATTTACAATAAAATCAATCGTATTTATGTACGTATTAAAACAAAACAAGCATTATTTACGAAGTGAAAACAGCTAGAATCTATCGGAGGGATATTTCAGTATATTTCCAACATAATATTGTAGTTTTCCTAATTCGACGTGCGGTCACACTTCAATCCGCAGAAACAATCAACAGCTGTCCGGCAGTTGGCAAAGAAGTAAAAGCGTATTGTAATATTGCGTTTTTTCGGCAGTTAAATAAAAAACTGTTGAAAATGACTTCGCCTTTGGAGAATCTTGAAACCCAGTTGGAAATGTTCATTGAGAACGTGCGCCAAATACGTATAATCGTAAGCGATTTTCAGCCCCAGGGTCAAAATGTACTCAATCAAAAGATGTAAGAAGCTGTGCACTTTTTAATTTTTGTATACTAAATATTAATTTTTTTTTGGGCAAATGCAGCAACAGTTTGGTGACTGGTCTACAGGAAATCGACAAATTACGACCACAGGTGCAGGATGTGTACGTGCCTTTTGAGGTTTTCTTTGATTACATCGATCAGGACAAGAATCCACAACTCTATACCAAGGATTGTGTGGAAAAGGCGCTGGCAAAAAATGAAGAAGTCAAAGGCAAAATCGAAAGCTTGAAAAAGTTCAAGGCCAATTTGCTGCTTGAATTGTTCAAGACTTTTCCCACTGAAATGAACAACTACAGAGCCTATAGAAAAGATTTGATCTAAGTAAATGGGAGATCATGCATAATGATAGATTTGTAAGCCTCATTTATACATTTTGTAAGCCAAAATAAACGCATCTGTGTACTTAGATAATGCAATAGACGCTCGTACTTTCCTGAAATGAACTCATTTTTTTTTTTGCTAGGTTAAATGTCCTGCGGATGTAAGCCGGTGTTAGACAAGGGAGGGTTCCGGGTGTGTTTTCAGGATTGTGTTGCCGTAATTTCAAAACGTCCATTTGGCAAATTTTTTTCCGAAGGCTCCAGTGGCGCAATTGGTTAGCGCACGGTACTTATAATCAGTAACTGTGTATATGAGCAATGCCGGGGTTGTGAGTTCGAGCCTCACCTGGAGCAGCAGCGAATTGTTGGTTGAGTTGCTTACTTTTTTAAATTTATTTTTATTTTTATTTTAATTACCCTCTCTGCAAATGCATACAATAGCATACAAATATGCAAGAATTTTGGTAAAAATAAAAACAAAAAGTGTATGCTCAGCAACAGTAGTGATGTATTTTGACGGCGTTGCCAGACTGTTGAAATGACGTAGTTGGCCAGCTGTTTTTTGTTTTGCCTGCCTGCTTGTGTAATTGAAAAGAGCGGTGGTTTATATTATAAGTATTTTTGTTATAAGATGCGACGTGTTGTGAGTATTTTAAAAACTAATTCTAGCGAATTAGTGTGCCGGCCAACGATTAAGTGTAGTATAGTGCCAAATACACGTCATTATGCGTCATTGTCAACTTCGGTTTGTTGGAATTGCCAGAAACCTGCGAAACAAATGATTTGTGCCGATTGCGGCAGCTTGCAGGATGTGGACAATACAATTGTGAGTAGTACATACAAAAACAAAAGCTTTTAAAATTGTTGAAATACATTGTATATTGTTTCAGAACTACTTTAAGCTGCTGGATTTTCCCACACATTTCCCTTTGCAGTCTCAGCAGCTTACACAGCGTTTTCGCCAGTTGCAGGCGCGAGTGCATCCCGATAAATACAGCACCAAGTGAGTTTAATGAGTTTGATTTCAATTATAATCGATAATTGAGTATTAATTCTCCTAGGACATCACGGGAGCAAACAAATTCGGCAGATTGGAGTTCGCTAATCAACAAGGCTTATAAAACGCTGTCTGCGCCTGTGGAACGCGGTCAATACATGCTACATTTGGCTGGCGAAGAGATGCCACAGGATAATAGTGCATTGAACGCCACATTTTTGATGGCTATGATGGAGCGGAACGAGGAGGTGGAGGAGGCCGATAACAGCGCTGCACTGGAAAAGTTGAGCGCCAACATTTCGCAAGAGCTTGAAGCATTTGCCAAGAAGCTAACAACACAATTTGAGGCGAATGACTTGGCGGCGGTGAAGGCAACGCTTGTGGAAATGAAATATTTGCACAGCATACAAAGCAGTATAAAAAAGAAACAGCAACATTTGATGTCTGCATAGACAAATCGATTGGTTTTAATCATCGGTCATCGATAGGTTACAGAGAACGCGAAGTTGGTTGCACCAAACGTCAAACTGGACAAAGAAACAGCTGGCAGTTGACAACAACAATGACGGATTTCAGTCATCATCGATTTGTTATGTATACTAATGAATGTGATTAAAAAAAAACACAGGTGAATGCACCTGCTGATAAGTGAAAACAACTTTGTTGTTGTTATAATAACTTGCCGTTTTTAATGTGAAAATGCCAAACGCTATGAATAATCAAGCAAACAAGTTGTTTCTGCTAGTGCCGGACCAGGGGGTTCTCAGCTTAGAAGACAACTAAGCCGAAAAAAAGCCAGATAAAAGTTCCCCGTTTACTGCACTCATGGCAAAAAAATGGCAAATCACTGCTTAGTGATAAAAAAATATAATCAATGTACGGGCAAGTGCTCTAAGGTCCACAAACACACACGCACACACTGTTCCACGAGTAAGTATGTGTATTGGCCCATACTATGGGGGCAATTGTGACGCATTCCCTAAAGACAAAAACACACACACAAACACAGGTACTCACACACACTTGTGACGTGTGATAATTTTTAGTAGTAGTATTTTTGTTGTGTAAATTGAATTTAAATTCAAAACGCTATTTGTTTCACACTGCCAGTGTTATTTAGTTCTTTGCTCGAGGTGCACACACTATAGAGCAGGTACCTCATTCAACAATGTCGAGCTGTTGCAAGAGGATGCAATCCTTGTGTCTGGGATTTCTGCTGTTGTGTTTGATGACCACTGTGCAGGCTGATGTTAATGGCAGTGTATCGCCCATCATTGGAGTATTGGCACAAGAACTTTACCCGGATTCGTTAACAGCCACAACCTATAATGCAACCAGTTATATTGCGGCGTCGTATGTGAAGTTCATTGAAGGTGCGGGAGGCAGAGTGGTGCCAATTTGGTAAGTAGGATTTCGATTGCGATTTTAAATTAGAAATTAAGATTGAAATTGAGATTGAGAGACGACGACGCTGACAGTTGATAATCAGTTACGTGCAGCTTTATCATAGCGGGGCTTTAAATCATTGCCACTTTTGCTAATATGTTATTAAATTTATTATCTTTTGTTTACGTTGCGATCGCGATAACTTTTTTTTGACTTTGACAGGGAATTTTGAATTGTATGGGTCGTAATTTTCAACACGTGTTTATCGTCTTTCCCTTCTCTCTCCTTAGGATCGGCCGCAATCAGAGCTACTATGAGAAACTGCTGCAGAACCTCCAAGGGTAAGTTAAGAAATCGATGATAATATTTACAATTTTTTAAAATATGTATAAATATAAAGAAACTTAAATTTTTATAAATAAAAATAAATAAATACTACTTTTCCTACCCATCATATTTAATTTAAAATGGCATCAATTTTTAAAGTAAAAATGTTATAAACAATTTTTATAATTACATTTTTTATTTATTTTTTTCATTTATCTATATAAGTTTTATTTTGAAGCTATTTATATCTTTTTGTTAGTGTAAAATCACTTGAATTTGTATAATTTCGTTGTTCAAAAATAGTGATATTGGTCGAAAATGTAATAAATTATTTTAAATTTATATATTTTATTTATTTATATTTTTTATTTAATCGATATCAATTTATATTTATATATTTTTTATCTTTTCGTTACTCCAAAGTAGTGATAATGGTCGAAAAAGTGTTAAAATACTTCAATTTTTATCTTTTGTTGCTCAAAAATACTGATAATGGTCATTAAATTATTTCATTTGAATCATAATCGATATAAATAATAAATCACTACCGTTCAGATTGAACTAAAAATAAACGATTTATGTTTATAGTGTGCTGTTGCCTGGTGGAGCGACCTGGTTTAATGAGACCCTCGGCTATGGTGATGCGGGCGAGCATCTGATAAGGATTGCCAAGCAGATCAACGATAATGGCACCTACTTCCCAGTGTGGGGCACCTGTCTGGGCATGGAATTGATGGTTCTCAAAGTGGCCAACGGCAGCGAGACGCGCAGCGATTGCAATTCAGCTGGACAAGCTCTGCCGCTGGAATTTCAAGCAGGTAAGTGACTGAAAGATTAGATTACTGATTGCTAATTATGGGACTAATTGTGGATTAACTTTTATTGCGCTTTTAGACTACAATTCGAGTCGTCTTTTTGCGGGCGCTAGCGATGAGGTAATTTCAGCGCTGGCCAACGAGAATATCACCTACAACTATCATCGTTTTTGCTATACGGTAACCAGTTTTGATGAGCCCGCTCTGAAGGATAATTGGCGCATCATGTCTCTGAATCATGATCTACAGGGCTATGAGTTTGTGTCCACCATTGAGCACTTAAAGTATCCGTTCTATGGCGTGCAATTCCATCCGGAGAAAGCACTTTACGAGTTCGTTAGCACTAAAGTCCCGCACACGAAATCAGCGGTGCTCGCTTCCCAGTATTTTGCTGACTTCTTTGTGAACGAAGCTCGTCAGTGTCCTCATGTGTTTACAAATGCCACCGAGCAGAAGAGATCACTGATCTACAACTATAATCCAAAGTACACTTCGCTCGCCGGGTCGAGTTATACCCAACAATATGTGTTCAACTTTGATGTCAATAGTGACTTTAATGATGGTGATGATGATGACAGTCCTTATCCTCTGCCTTATCCTTATCCCGTGGGTGACGGGGCTGAAAGGCATTCCCTTGGACTTGCAATTGTGATAACCATTGCTTTCAGTATGTTCGTCGCCACGCAGCATTGCTGAAATTGTTTTTATTCCTATCTTTTTTTTTCTATTTGTATACACCTTTTTTTTTGTTTTTTTTTCTTCCCTTATTTGTATACAATTTTTTTTGTTTTTGTGTTTTTTTTTTACTTTTTTCTATTAACATTTTTTGTTTTTTTTTGTACGTTTATAAATAAATATGGCTATAGCTTTTAAAATGCAGTATATTTCGAATACTTGTCTGTATACAGTATATTTCTAATACTTGTCTGTATATAGTATAGTATTCGGTTGGCTGGCAAAATCCTCTACTGAACCCTCCCCGAGGGTGCTGGCTGGGTAGGATCTGCATTACCTCATTGTCAACGGATATTAGATCTCTACTATCCGCCGACGTTTCAGGTACTGCCGATCCTAGCTGAGGGCTCTGCTCCTTATCTTTCGGGCATTTGTCTGTCTGAAGATAAGAAGCAGAATCCATGGTACGAGGTGTCTGGCGGTGAGACTGAAAACGCTATGGGGGGCTCCCAAGAACAAAATTAGCCAAAACATTGTCTCAGAATGGACACATCAAAACATTCAACCCGGGCTGGGATGTCAGCCCAAACGTCGGTGGAACGCGTGACTGCTACCACCGGCGGGCACGGGGGGGAGAGCTCCTCTCTGCGTGTCGCCAGCGGTCACACCTCTGATGCGGTGGGTGCAGGCCAATTCAGTTGCAACAATACTGTCACGAACAAACAACAAACATTGATGCGCGCGGGTGCCGTTGTCCCAACCGACTCGGACCAAGTAAGCGCAGTGTCAATCTCTACGGTGGAGGAGGAACGTCTTCAGCCGCCGCGGCCTATCACCAGCAGCTCCAAGGCTGCGCTGAAGGAGAAGGCTAAAAGGAAGGCGGCGATCCGCATTCACGCAAGGCTCAGTGGCGTAGCAAACTTGTCCGCCCAGGACAAGGAGAGGCTTGCCTGGGCCAATTCGTGGATGCGAGATAACCAATTTAGCCTCCTCCCAAAAGACAGTAAGGTTGAGACCGGTTCTACCGGCCCTGTCAACAAAATGGTGGAGTCCACGGCCAGCAAGCGCCAACAGTCTGCTGAGAGCTCCAAGCAAGGGGCTCCAGTGAGCAAGAGGCTGCGAGCATCTGGCTGCACTAACCAAACGGACAGCAACAAACAGCGACAGAGAGCAACGGTTGCTGAAACCGCCGGGCGGCAACTCACCGTTGCCCTCATTGACAGAGGGAACGGGAAAATATCTGCAGAGCGGTGGCGGTTGACCCATGGCAAGCTGGTCGAGGCACTCTTTGTCAGCATGGAGAATGCCCCAGACAGTCCAATGCCTACTTTTGAAGGCAGTGGCTGGATGAATGGTAACAAGATCCTGAAATGCAAGGATGACCACACGTTGCAATGGCTGAAAGCGACCATCCCCAAGCTGGACGGACTATGGGAGGGGGCCAAGCTGGACGTGGTGGACAGGAATAATATTCCGTCCATGCCGAAGGCAAAGGTCCTGTTCCCTATAGCCGTGGAGGGCGAGCGGGCGCTTCAGTTGCTTAAAAAGCAGAACCCGGCCATTCCGACGAGTGATTGGTCCGTGCTGAAGGTTGATAAACCTTTACCCAGTGGTGAGCAGCACGTGATCATGCAGATCAATAAGGAGGCCGAGGATCTGCTGTACAAGCGCAATGGGAAAATGGCGTGGGGCTTAGGGAGCGTGTACCTTCGCCTCAAAAAACGCCATCCGACTGACAAGGACACACACACGTTGAGGTCAGGGGAGGTAGAGGCAGATCTCGGTTTAGAGAGCATGACCGACGCCACCCTGCACTTGGACGAGACGGAGGAACTGTCCATGCAGATGGGCCCCCCCACGAGTTTGCAACCCTCTAATGAGTGTGTTGCAGCTCAAACTCAATAAATTGAAAACGGCTTCGGCGGAGCTCCTCCTTGCATTAAAGGATGGGTCCGCCTACGCGGCTTTGGTCTAGGAACCGTGGATAGCGTCGGGAAACACGGTCGCAGGGCTGAAGTCGCCAAACTACAATCTATACGTCCCGACATTGGTAAGTAGATCAAGAACTGCCATCTTAGTAAGGAAGGGGTTAAAAGCTCATCTACTACCTAATTTTAGCACTGACGATCTAACCGTGGTGGTGCTGGAGAGCTCCGATGGATCTTTGCAGCTATATGGCCCACGACAAACCTGCTCCACCAGAAGAGCTTTTGAATCATTTTTGTCAGCTGGGCAAATTTGATATTAAACAAATACAACCTTAATAAAAAATTTGCATCAGTAATAACGACAAATTTATATTATGAAAAGAAAATAAATTTTAAAAACTATTTCTCTAGTATTTATTTGGGTTGGGTTAGGTTAGGATTCCATATCTGTTAAGCAGTTTCGACAGTAAATTGTTGGTTGCGCCAACTGAACGAAGAAACATCTGGGAACTGACAACAACAATGTTGGACTCCAGTCAGTCTCCAGTAAAAAGGCACACAGGTGAATGCACCTGCTGATAAGTGAAAACAACTTTGTTATTGTTCTAATAACTAGCCGTTTTTAATGAGAAAATGCCAAACGATATATTTTTTAGTGCAAATTAAATTTAAATTGAAAAAGCTTTTTGTTTCACACTGCCAGTGCTATTTAGTTCTTTGCTCGAGGTGCACACACTATAGAGCAGGTACCTCATTCAACAATGTCGAGCTGCTGCAAGAGGATGCAATCCTTGTGCCTGGGAATTCTGCTATTGTGTTTGATGACTACTGTGCAGGCCGATGTTAATGGCAGTGTATCGCCCATCATTGGAATATTGGCACAAGAACTTTACCCGGATTCGTTATCAGCCACAACTTATAATGCAACCAGTTATATTGCGGCGTCGTATGTGAAGTTCATTGAAGGTGCGGGAGGCAGAGTGGTGCCAATTTGGTAAGTGAGATTTCGATTGCGATTTTGAATTAGAAATTAAGATTGAAATTAAGACAGTTGATAATCAGTTACGTGCAGCTTTATCATTGCCAATTTCGATAATATGTTATTATTTATTTCCCTTCACTCTCCTTAGGATCGGCCGCAATCAGAGCTACTATGAGAAACTGCTGCTGAACCTCCAAGGGTAAGTTAGGAAATCGATGATAATAATTATTTACAATTTTTTAAACTAAATAAAACAAAAAAAAAAACAATAATAAATGAATATTTATTTATATGTTTTATTTATCTATATCAGTTTTATTGTATATTGATACTATATTTATCTTTTCGTTACTCCAAAATACTGATAATAGTCGAAACAGTATTAAATTACTTAAATTTTTATCTCTCCGTTGCTCAAATATACTGATAATGGTCATAAAAAGTATTAAATTATTTTAAATGGACCATTATCATTATAAATAAATCACTATTATTCACTGCCGTTCAGATTGAACTAAAAATAAACGATTTATGTTTTTAGTGTGCTGTTGCCTGGTGGGGCGACCTGGTTTAATGAGACCCTCGGCTATGGTGATGCGGGCGAGCATCTGATAAGGATTGCCAAGCAGATCAACGATAATGGCACCTACTTCCCAGTGTGGGGCACCTGTCTGGGCATGGAATTGATGGTTCTCAAAGTGGCCAACGGCAGCGAGACGCGCAGCGATTGCAATTCAGCTGGACAAGCTCTGCCGTTGGAATTTCAAGCAGGTAAGTGACTGAGAGATTAGATTACTGATTGCTAATTATGGCTCTAATTGTGGATTAAATTTTATTGCGCTTTTAGACTACAATTCGAGTCGTCTTTTTGCGGGCGCTAGCGATGAGGTAATTTCAGCGCTGGCCAACGAGAATATCACCTACAACTATCATCGTTTTTGCTATACGGTAGCCAGTTTTGATGAGCCCGCTCTGAAGGATAATTGGCGTATAATGTCCCTGAATCATGATCTACAGGGCTATGAGTGTCCACAATTGAGCACTTGAAGTATCCGTTCTATGGCGTGCAATTCCATCCGGAGATTCCGCTTTACGAGTTCGTTGGCACTAAAATGCCGCACACGAAGTCAGCGGTCCTCGCTTCCCAGTATTTTGCAAATTTCTTCGTGAACGAAGCGCGTCAGTGTCCTCATGTGTTTGCAAATGCCACCGAGCAGAAGAGATCACTGATCTACAACTATAATCCAAAGTACACTTCGCTCGTCGGGTCGAGTTATACCCAGCAATATGTGTTCAACTTTGATGTCAATAGTGACTTTGGTGATGATGACAGTCCCTATCCTTTGCCTTATCCTTATCCCGCAGGTGGCGGGGCTGAAAGGCATTCCCTTGGATTTGCTTTTGCAATAACCATTGCTTTTAGTGCGTTCGTCGCCACGCAGCATTGCTGAAATTGTTTTTATTCAAATCGTTGTTTTCTATTTGAATTTGAAAAATAGCAAAAAAGGTGTGCTATTTTTTTCCCCCTTTTATTTGTATATGTCGGAGAAACGTGTGCGTTATCCATCCTTACAATGTCTTAACAACTGTCTCGCCAGCATAGCAAGTTCCATTCACGTTCGCTGTCGAGAATCGACTGACTCAACTGAATCGATACAACGCTGATCTCTCATAATCACTCAAGTTGAGTCTCTATAATCTCTTTTTTTCACTCTGCCTGCGTTCGTTAACGAATCTCACTCACTAGCAGAAACAGCTACTGTCTCTACTGATATGCCTTGCGCACAATTCCCTTTAATTCGGTGCTTCCCCGAATTTCTCTCCGACATATTCATTTTAAATGTTTTTTTTTTCCTTTTTTGTTTGTATACTTTTTTGTTTTTCTTTTTTGTGTACGTTTATAAATAAATATGGCTATAGCTTTTAAAATGCAATATATTTTGAATACACGTACATATTTATATAGTATAGATTTCAGTTCTTGAGTCTAATCTAATCCTGAATCTTTCGTTAAGGTTTCGCTGCTTTGATTAACCACAATGGGGCAATGAATCATTCGTCAAACGGGTATTTCAAAATGTTAACCTTTTTATTACAAAATTGTTTAAATTTATTTTCTGAGCAAATCGTCAGATGGACAAGTTTGATATTAAACAAATACAAATAAATAATGAAATTGCATTTATAATAATAAACTTTCTACATTACTTATAAAGAGAAAATATAATTTAAAAACTATTTCACTATTATTTATTTGGTTTGGGTAAGGATTCCACATCTTTAAAGTAGTTTCGTCAGCAAATTTGGAATCATAGTTAATGCTATCAAGGTAATTTCTAGACTTGATCTAATGGAATTCAAATAAATGTTTGTGCACATTAATATCGATGAAAAAGGTAAGAGAATAATCTTTTAAATAAATAAGCACACAATTTTGAATACAACTATTTCACTAGTATTTATTTGGATTGGGTAAGGATTCCACATCTTTAAAGTAGTTTCGACAGTAAATTTGTAATCATAGTTAATGCTATCAAGGTAATTTCTAGACTTGACCTTAAGATATTTAAATAAATTATTATTGCCTATTAATATCGATGAAAAAGTTAAGAGAAGATTGATTCTTTTAAATAAATAAGCCGAAAATGTTGAATACAACTTTTTGGTTTAAGTCTCTTAAGTCTAATCTATTGTTTCTACTGTCAAAGGAGTTTAACATTTCATCGACTCCTGAAAGTATGCAGCACCTTTTGTACTTTCTGGAAGTTTTCTCTCGCTCTCGGAAAAAAGGTATACATAGTTGTGTATGTGTGTGAGAATATATGTCCGTGTGGGGGAGGGTGCAAGATGCGACTTTTCTTCTCTCTGAAATTTTGTGCATTTGTGAGAATTTCTTTTTCAGTCAGTTGTACACTACTAGTCTAAATGGCAGCACGCGCGGCATCTGATAAATCGATATGCATTCCCGCTGTGGGCATCATTTGCATAGACTTGGCCCAACCGTTGGGCAAGATTTACGAAGATCAGCAATGTTATAGCTACATTGCTGCCTCATATGTCAAATATCTGCAATCCGCGGGCGCTCTTGTTGTGCCCATCTGGTAAGTATATGATTTGTACTTGTTATTCAGTTGTAGATTTAGTATAGCTATGAAATGGATTTGTTTTACTTAGATGAATGTTTAAATGGTTGCATTAAACCGTTACCGTAAAGAGATATACGATTAACTTACGACTTTATGGGTTTACAGAAGGAGATATTGCAAGTTGATAACAGACATAAGACGGCATCAACGACCTCGTAATGTAGAATATATCTAGGCTTACGAGGGTGGCATGATAAGTAATTGGATTCCGCAAGAAAGAGAGTTAAAATAATTAATAAAATACATTAATTTCAACACTTCCTTATTTACATATATTTGCTCTATAAGACGATTTGTAAAAGTCGGTCAAGTACTTTTAAGATGTCTCTAAAAAATAACTATCACTGCATAGTTTACATTATTGTCTAGTTTATTTTGAGTCTTTAAATTTAATTATTTTTCAATAACATATATATTACAATTATTTATATTCCAAACAACAAAAAAATTAATGTGCTTCAACAATATTATAATTATTTTTAAAACGTGTAAATTTGTGTTCAGCCGCCCCTCGTTTGCTTTATTCGCTATTTAAAAATAAACAATTCATATAAATTAAATGGTTTTTAATCTTGCATATCCATATTATTCATGCATAATATTATTTAAGCTGTTTATACCCGACACTCATAGGTGGCATAAAAAGCCAAAACGATAAACCCATGTCCGTCTGTCCGTCCGTTTTCCTGTATGAACACCAGATAAAGTTTGATACAATATTTTGCCTAGCTCACTTCCGCCCCTGAAAAATCGATGAAAGTTGAATATCGAGAGTAACATTGAATCCAGTCTCGAGGTTTAGTACATACAATAAATAGTTTTTATGATTTCTGAAAATTTGGTTGCGATCACAAAAAATTTGCAAAAATTGCAGTTATTTCGGCTGACAATTTGGTATATTTTTCACTCTGTGGTATATTTTGAATGTAGTATATCAATTACCAAATAAAATATCTGGTATATTTTTAGTATTTATTTGATAAATGAATTAAAATAATACATTTGGTATATTTTTAGTATTTTTCTTGTATCTTAATTGTGCATATTTAAAAACTAATATCTTTAATTAAAAATCGCTAGAGGATATCTTACAGTCGAGCACGCTCGAAAGTAGCTTTCTTTATTGATTTAGTATTTTTGCGGTATATTTTTGATATTTTTGTAGGTTATAATTTTATTGAAAAAACGGGTGTTTCACAGTCGAGTACAATCGAATGTAGCTTTCTTACTTCTTTTTTAATCGTTCTTTATACTTTTTCTTTGTTTTATATTAATTTCATCATAATTTTATCGATGCATTACGATAGAATGCAAAACAAAAGAGTGTTTCACAATTCGCTTAGTACGAATTAAGATAAAAAAGCTCTTATCATGAGAAATTCGTATATTGACTCGTTTACAAAAAACCGTAGACAGCGCAATTAAAATGCTTATTAAAAAACAAATTGATAAGCAAGGGAATGAGTCAAAGTAGGCGAATGTCTTCTTGGCATATGGTAATATGTTAAACACTTTTATTTAGTGAAAAACATTTGTAAATTATTTCAAAATTATCAAACATTTTGCGGTCATGTATATACATAAGTTTGTTATGTGACTAAATTCAAAATCAAGCAAAGGAAAACATTTCTCTCTCTGTTTTCCGCCCCTTCTCTTTGTCTCTGTCTGTTTGCGAAATTTACTATATAAATCAAAATTCAGGTACTGAGTTGAGTACTCTTTGAACGGCGCTCAACGAGAGTTGAAGTGAACGCATCAGTATTTAGTGCACTAATTATTTGCAATGCAGGTTAATCCAATGGAGAGGGGAAGGTACATTGGTATCATGTGCATGGATATGGCGAAATGTTTGGAAAAGCATTTGGGCACTGGAATGTGGCATAGCTACTTGCCGGTCTCATACGTAAAACAATTGGAATCGGCGGGAGCTGTCGTCATACCGATTTGGTGAGTGAGCGACCGACTGCATAAACAATATGCAACGTCACCTTGAAAGTGCTTGAGGGGCGGGAAAGTAGAAAGGCACAGCAAAGAGAATAGAGAACAGAGAATAGAGCAAAGAGCAAAGAGTATAGAGAACGGAAAATAGAAAACGGAAAACGACAAAGAGTGTAGAGCATAATTTGGCAAAGTGCCAGTCGAGGGAAATTGTTTAATTGTTTTTCTGTTTTGATTTTTTTGATTCACAATTTGTACAAATGTTTCACAATTTCACGCGTCGTCGATTCATTTAATTATTTAAATACTTGCAACTTATAAGTAGGTAAATGGGTATTATAAATTAGTGACAATGCTCAACTAGGATCTAAAGGTGTTTCTAGTAAATATTCACAAATTTTGAGTTTAACATCAAAAATCTCTTCCCCAGGTTTCATATAACAATTCCCAGAAAGAAAGGGACATGATAATGTGTATATATAATATTTTTTTCTTTTTATACGTTTTATTTGAACTTTTTTATTCATAATAATTGGCCAGCAGAATTAGTATTCCAAAGTGACATTAAACTTTCCAAAAAAAAAAAATTAATAACTTACAGAATATAAATTTTCTGTTGCTTTTAATTAACAAAATATATTCGAAAACAGTATATTTTATTTAATTATTAAATTATTTTTGTACAAAATTTTTTCCAAAAATGTTAACAACTTACCATATATAAATTTTGCGATGCTCTTACTTAAAAAATATATTAAAAACTGTATATTGTATTTGACTATTATTTTATTTTTGTAAAGAATTTTGTTATTTCGAATTTTTGGTCTTATTTTGAGAATTTGGCATTTTTCAGACCAATGTTCTTAAAGTGGTCTTATTTTAAGAACACAATTTTTAAAATGAAAGTTATTGATTTTAGAATTTAGTCATTTTTCAGGGTAAATAAATTAAAATTACTTAAAAAAGGGCAATGCTTTTTTAGACCTTCTTAATAAAAATACTAATTTTTAAAGAAATTTATTTTATTTTAAGAAGTAATGCGAAATTAATGTGTTTTAAATAATTTAAGCCCTCTAATGGAAGTTTCTCGTCTTTGCTATAAATTTATCACTTAAATGCCAAAACTTGTGTTTGGCAAAATTATTTCGATAAAATTCTACACTTGCATCATTCTACATTGATTTCATGTGATTAATTTCACACTTAAGTTTACTCAGTTTTTGCTTTTGATATATTAATTTACTCTTAGTTTAAAGTGATAAATTTCTACCTTAAAATTATATTAGGCAAACCAAACATAAAATAATGAAATTCAACTTTTGTATATATTAAATTTTATGAATTACTTTATTCCTTTTTTAAAATAATGAAATTCTGTCTTTCTATATAATTGAATTACTTTATTCACTTTGAATAAGAAAGTTCTGTTGCAATGTAAATGTTGCTGTACTGTTCTGTATTTATTCTTATGCTTTGTAGGATTGGCCGTGATCGGGATTACTATGAGGGAATAATGAACCTGGTTAATGGCGTACTGTTGCCCGGAGGCGCTGTGTTTCTGGACGAGGAGGAGTCGAAGGAGTTTAAGGAGTCCAAGGAGTTTAAGGATTCCAAGGATCCGCCACGCCTGTCAAACGATTGTGTGGCAGCTGCACGGCATATCTATGAGATTGCAATGCGCAAGAATGCGGCAGGCGAACACTTTCCGCTGTGGGGAACTTGCCTCGGATTTCAGTTGATGATGATCAATGCGGCACGCACCAAAGAAGTGCGCACAATGTGCCGCAAACCGCGCTTCGAAGCGTTGCCACTGCAGCTGACTCACGACTACGCTGAATCGCAGATGTTCAAAGGACAACCCGCCGAGTTGGCTCAACAGATGACTCGAGAACCATTTGCCTGCCACCAGCATCGATATGGAATACCCGAAACCGAGCTGCGTCGCTATAAACTACACGAGGATTGGCATGTGTTGGCCACACGCGAAGACGAGGAGGATGCGCCGCGTTTCGTGACACTCATCGAGCATCGCAAATATCCGATCGCTGGGGCGCAATTTCATCCCGAGAAAGTGGCACACGAATTGCTTTTCGCCAAGCCGGACACTTGCCAGGCATCGCACACTTCGAGCTGCATCAAGTTGGCTCAACACTTTGCGGATTTCTTTGTGAATGCGTGTCGTCGCAATGCGAATAGATTTGCCAGCCCAGAGCAACTGGCATGCCACATGATCTGCAATTGGAAGCCGGTATTTTGTGGCAAATTCGCCAGCTCACATTGGGTGGAATGCTATGTCTTCGAACAGCACGTGGACTATCCCAAGGAGGTGCCAATTATAGCAGAGAAGGTGCCAGAACCCCTTTCGGCTTCGAAGTAAAAAGCTACGCGCGAAATTCCAGAAAACTTTCCATTCTCGGTACTTTTCCGCCTCGTCGCCTTTTGGGCATGCAAATATTTCGTATACGCAGTGGAGGCTCGTCATTGTCGAAGGTGTGTGTTTGTCTTGTCTCTGTGAGTGTATGAGTGTGTGTGTGTTTGTGTGTGCCAATGTGTGTGTGTGTGTAATTAGCCCTTGTTGCTAGTGCGCATTTGTCTGGCGCGTGCTCAGAACAACACACTCTTAAAGTCGCACACCTGCGTTTTGGCTAACCGTAGCGTAAAAATAAAAATAATTGTCTGTCGTCGTCTGTAGTTGTTGTTTCCATTTATTTTTTCTTCTTTTTTTCTTGCTGCTGTCTTTTGACTTGGCCATTGCTTGCCACCAGGACGAGACGGCATTGTTCGTCAACTAGACACGTTCTTTACGTTGCTTTAGCTTGTATTCTATTTCCCTAAACTAGCAATGACTAAGACTTTTGGCTGGCCACTGATAGTGTCGTCTGGCTTCTGGTTGCATTGCATCATTAATTATCACTCATACGACGCGTGCAACGCATTGAATAATTTACTGAACTTTGTTCGCTAGAATTTAGTTATTTAAGTTACAAATATGTGATGAACTATGAAATAAGTATAAATAAATAATTATATATAAATACTAAAAATAATACTAAATAAAATATATAATATATGGATACTATACATATGTATGTAAATACTATATACTAAAACATGGCTGCTATCGCTTTAATCTTTAAGTTGAGCGCGATTTTAAAATTTAATTTTACCTTTTCAAAATTAAAATAAATACGAATTAAAAGAATGTTTAAATTTTGCAGTTTAAATTGAAGGTTTCATTTAATGATATTTTGAATATTAAAGTAAACAAAGACTTCATTTAGAGCTTTATTTAATAATAGGTTTAAAAGTGTAATAAATAAAAAAATACAATTTCGAAAATTTTTAACAATTTGAAATTGAAGGTTTTTTCAAAACTTAATTTACAGAACTTGTTATGTTTGCACGCAGATAAAGTTTGTTTCAAATCGAATAGCAAGCATATTTTTAAAATTAGATTTGAATTTTGGTGTAGATATTAATAACTTTAGTATTGAGTGAATTTGATTGCGATCGGATGAAAATTATCGAAATACTGGAAAATTAGGCCTACTGTAATTTGGGTTTGGCTGACAATCTGGTATATTTTAATGTATACTTTTAATGGTATATTTTGAATGTAGTTCTTCAACGATATACCAAATATGGCATTCAGTATATTTTAGTATTTTTGTGGTATATTAATTTGGTATAGTTTAAGAATAATATCTCACTATTTATCTTGTATTCAAACTAGGTAGCAAGTATCGCACAGTCGAGTACACTCGACTAAAGCTTTCTTAATTATTTTCTGCTTTATTTAGTGAAAAGAATAATACAATAATAAATAAATAAACTGTTGCAATGTTCCGCATTTCAGTTGCTGCTTAACTTCATAATATGTTTCATATGAGAATAAATAAAATATATTAAAATTATAAAGCTGTTCGTGGCACTTGAACGCTTCATGTTCATGTTAATGATAATAAATAAATAAAATATAATTAAAAAAATGCTTAATGGTTCAACATTTAATTTCAGTTTCATTTCATAACATATTTTATATGAGAGTAAATAAAACATATTAAAATTATAAAGCTGTTCACATTTTGCAATTTGGCATTTGCAACGTGGCATTTGGAACGCTTCATTTGCTGCCATCGGTCAGCGTTTTTGGTATTAGGCACTGCTCATTTAACCCGTCTACTTCTAGTCAGCACAATTGCCGCTTCAAATGCCCTTGTGCCCATTTCTCACACACAAACACAGCACACACACACACACATTCACACACATTCGCACACACTCGAGCTGAGCTCAAAAGTAAATTCGCATATATTTTAAACACACACTCGAAAGTAAACCGCCGTCGCCTCAGTGTGTAGCATGCAACACTTGCCACAATACACAACACACACACATCGACACACATACACACGCACACACACTCACACTCACATACAGAGAGCACACTTATACACACTTAAGCACACCCTTCTTTTTTAATGACGTCATAGGCGCTGCTCGCTGCAGAAAGAAAAATCGAGCACAGCCTCTGTGCTAAAATCCGAAACCGAAACCGAATCCGAGAACCGAAACTGAAACTGAAACTGAGTCTGTGTGTCGTCCCTTTAGCTCTTAACCTAGTTGGCGTGCATTGAACCAGCTGCTTACCCCCTGACCACCCCCCTTTTCCCCTCTCTCTGCTCTAGTATCTCATACTCTTTGCTCTGTGCGCAGCTGCGGCTCTCATGCAGGCTGCAGCTGCAACGGGCAATGAACTGCCAGGCAAAGAAGGACATTGCAGTCACAGGCACCGGCACACACACACATACATACACCAATACACACTCATTTGGCTTGACACTTTTGCCCGGTTATGAAACAACAATAAAGTGTTGTAGCGACCCCTCGCAGACGGCGCAATTTGCGCCGATTTGGCATTTAACTACAGTTGAAGGATGCGCAACGCGTCGCCAAGCTGTGAAGCTGTGAAGCTATAGCTGGCCACTCGAAAGCGTTGCTAACCTTTCTCTCAAGGCAACGAACCGTAAATTGGCAGCGGACACGACGCATTCAGTCGCGAACCTTCGCCCAATTTCCGCTGTATTTTGCCGTTGCCGTTGCCTACTTTCGAGAGCGTCTGTTGTCTATTATTGGGTGACATTCGCGGTCTGGGCTGGGGTTCAAATTAAACTGACATTTCGAAGCGCATGCATGCGGCTATCTCTCTGTGTTTCTGTCTGTCTGTCTGTGACGTCATCACCAACAGCTTTGATGCCGGTCGAAGGTCGGTGAGACAAAAGGCAGGCATTAAAACATGCATAAACATATATTTAGGTTAAGCCCATCTCAGGCGCTTGGGCTTAGGTGTCGTTCTTAATGGGCCATATCCTGCACATTAATCAGCGTGGCGTCGCATGGCGTATGAAACTGAGTTTTGGGTCAAGTGCCGCAGCCTCTCGAACGACCTTTTTTCTTTGCATTCTTTTGCCTAAACAATCCATGCGCCTTGTGGCCTTCCTTTGTTTGTTGTCTCCTCTCTCTCACGAAATTGTTGCAATTGTTAGAACGCAAGGTTGTCGCTGTTCCTTTTCACTAAAACTGCACCGCATTCAAATTAGTTGCAAGCGCTATGCTATTTATAGTGAGAAGAAGGAGACGAAGGAGCAGAGCTGCATTATGCAAGCCACGCGATGGCCGCGAAGTCGCCGCCGTGTCGCCTGTTTTATACCCGCTACGCATAGGGTAGAAGGGTATAATAGGAAGGAATTGTATGTAGCAGGTAGAAGTATATATATAGTATATACTATATATTCTTGATCATCTAGACAATATAGATATAGAGAGATATAGATATGGTTGCGATCAGAAAACACTATTGTAGAAGTTATTTAGGAATGCTTTTGTATGGCAAATTACGCCTACTGCTATCAGTATTTATCTGCTTTAGCTGATAAAATATACAATAGAGTAGGTATATACCATAGGGTAGGTATATTTAAAATGTGGTACTTTATCAATATATCAAAAACATAGTCTTTGGTATATTTCAGTATTTTTAGTATATTTTTGGGATATTTGTATTATATGGCTTTCTTGAAAACGGGTAGTGGGTATACTTCAGTAGAGCCATTGGTATATTGTTATATTTTATGGTATATTTTTGTATTTTATGGTATATTTCAGTATTTTATGGTATATTTTTGGTAATTATATCAGTATTATATGTTCTTATTGAATATGGTTGCTGGTATTTTACAGACAAGAATTCGGTATATTTTAGTATTTTTTCGATATGTTTTTGGTATATTAGTATTATATGTCTTTATTGAAAATGAGTAGTGGATTCGGTATATTTGTAGAATATGATTATATAGAAAATGGCTAGCGGGTATCTCTAAGTCGAGTACACCTGACTGTATCTTTCTTACTTCTATAAATATAGTGCAGTGCAACGAAGTGCGAAATGGATGCGGTAAAGGGATGCAGTATAAATATAAACCACGCTCAGCACGTTCAACACTGCGTCACATGTCCTTTATGCACATGCATATCATTCAGCTATTCAATTATGCGCGGCCACATGACGTATACGCATTGTGTGACAATTAATGTTGCGTTGCCTTTGTGGTTAACTCGTCACTCGCTCGTCAATTGCTGCATTTCTATAGTAACTTCCACCTTTACTCTCTCTCTCTATTCGACTCTTTCTAGTTGTGACGCTGGAACAGTTTCAAGAATGAATAACACAAGGATGCGTGCCGACAAACGTCAACGATGCCGAGCGGCGTTGCCCTGACCCAGTTAGTGCAATTCGTATGCCACACACACATACACACACACACAGACACATAGATACGACTTGCATTTTAAGGCAGATAACGACGTCACAATTGAACCTTCAGCGTGTGGTCAAAGCGCAGCACCTGCTACGAACGTCTTAACGTTGCGTATACGCAATAAGTTTGTAAAGAAGTTGGTGAATCAATTTCGTTTGCCTGACACTTTAACTAATTGCAGACGTCTCAACAGTTCAATGGCTGCCAGGCTGCAGCCTTAGGGAATTAAGTCAGGTGCATTAGACTCGTAATTAGGCAAAATTTTCTTCAACATATGTGTTTGCTTTTGGCCTTGAGCTGGCGTAAATTGAGTTGCGGCTGCTATGGTTTCCCGTGGGTTCCGTCAATGGGCAACGAGGTCGAGGACGTCGCTGTGGCGGCTGGCTTCCGGCCAATTATGAATGAAATCCTTGTAAGGACAACGACGCCCCAAAACAGGGAATCAAACTGGGAAGCGAGAGAGAGAGAGCGAGCGAGCGAGTGCGTTAGTTCTTGGCCCGGCGTTGTCCGGTCTGGGTGCTGAAGGCCAGACACAGGACACGCACAGGATGCGCGCGCTGCTCTCTGTCTGACGTATGACCCGATCAAGGATGCGACGATGGGCATAAACTGGGCTACGTCATCAACGATGAGACGTTGCATTGTCCTCCAGCGGAAGCGTTAACCTTCGCCCCGCTTCGATTGCGGCTGCATTTTGTGAATGAATGCAGTCAAGTTGCCTGGATGAGTTGAGGGTTAATTGACACGCCCGAACAACTACCTTTCTCCTTCCCCTTTTTTCTTATTTTATTGCTCACTTACTCGCTCTCCCTCTCGATTGTAGTTAATGCTACTAAAAGGGATACAATTAATTAGGGACGACCCTGGTCTGTTGTTGCTTATGCGACTCCATATCTCTTCTTCCCTCTCTGTCTCCATCCTCTCACTCTCTCCCTCTTTGTGTGAGTGCAAATGAGTGTTGTTACTTAGTGTTTTCGTTGCCTACTTTTATGCGTTGTCCATGTCACGTAGCCAACTCAGCTCATTACGAGCCCAAAGCATTGAAGTAGCATTGAAGCAGCAGCTTTCGAGCACTGCCAGCTAATGTGGCCGCAATGCGCATAATATTTTCGACCCTACGAGCAGCCCTCTTTAATGGCTTGTCATGCATTCGAAATAAGTCACATGTGTCCAGGCTGCACTTGGCAGGTGAACGACCAGCAGATGCCCTTCATTAAAACAACTAATGAAATAAAGTTAATAAAAAATGTATACAAAATCAGAGTACTAAACATAAAGAAAAAAGTGGTAACATAAAGAATAAAATCTTGAATTCAGATTATAGTATGATGTCGAAATTGAGCCAAGAAGGTTTCTTCCTAAAGCAAGATTAAAATTCTATAACAGTTTTAGGATGGTTAATCTTGGAAATCAAGATTATAATCTTGTCTTTAGAATGGAAAATCTTAAAATGGAACCAAGAAATATCAGAAATTTGTCCTTCACAAAATTGTATGCGACCACGACCTTAGCCACCAATAAACTAATAGTTTTATACATATAGAAAAATGACGTAAAAATAACAGAAAGAAAAAGACAATTTCCTGAAAAGGGGGAAAGGGCAACACAGATTTATTTGTAGCTTACGATTTAGAAAAGGACTTGTTAAGATTATAAGTCATAAACTAAAAATGTCGTTTAAACAGACAATACACAACAAAAGGAGTTAGGGTACTATATATTTCATCAAATCGAAGAGGTTTTTGTTGAAACTATATTGACAAAAGATGAAGCAAATGTTTAAATTAATAAATATTTATAAAGAAACGACGGCTTGAGTATTTTTTGGTAAATAATAAATAGGAAATGATTCTTGCTCATAAATTGAAGAAGATTGTTCAAAGGTTCAGTTTTATATTGAAAGTGACCCACTAAATAAGTGCCTTCTAGTCAGACAGCAAAGCAATGTAGTAGCTATCATTGACTCCATATAGATTTCAGTTAATTGCATAGCAAATACTCTTTTTCTCAGCCAACAATTTGCCGATAGATAGAAGTTAGGGGAGCAGTAGGCAATTGATAAAGTAAATAGAATAAACTAGTCAGCATAAATATAGATACAACATAAATAAAGGGTGGAAATATAGGGAAATTGCGGCATACTTAGCTGTTCAGTTTGTATATGGAATTAAAGGTAATTGTCTGAAACTTATTCGGAAACAATTACCTTTTAATAAATGAAATTGTTAATCGATTATTAAAACAATTTATTTACTAATTTATTATGATTGAAAAACGTGCTAAAATCAAGAATATAATTTTGAATCAAGACTATATGATGCCAAGAAGGTTTATTCTTAAATCAATATCAAAATTCTACAGAAATTGTAAAGTTACAAAATGAATTCTAGAGCAACTTAGACTTTCATTCTATTAACAAAATGAGTTGTTCAAGTCTACAAGTTTTAAGTTAACAGGAAAGTAGGTGTGAGTGTTTAGTTTCATAATAAACAAATATTTATACATCACATCTAATCAATTGCCTTTGCTCTTCGGCTCTTTATAGAGATCTATTTTAGTTTCCATTTATTTTTACACACTAGTATTTTTCTTTGTTATTATTATTAGAATGTGCTTGCTCTTATTTTTAGCTGGTAAATTTAAAAATGTAATTTAGTAGCCGGATAAACATCAAATCAACTCATCTTGAAAGAAACATTCATTTTACTCCCATCCGTTGGGCTTTGGTTCGTCACCTCAAACCCATTGATGTGCGTTTCTCATCTCAGCTGCCAACTCTCTGTTTTTTTTTGTGGGCAATCTCCAGAGCATTGACTATTTTTATGCGTCTTTTCTTAGCCTGTTCAGCTTGTTTTCTTTTCGACTGAACGGTAAGTGTAAATATTGGGACTAAACGAAGACGTTTTGTTTTGCGTATTGACTTCAATTACCGACACATTGTGCATATTTTATGAGCTGACAGAGAGACAAAGACAGAGACAGACAGACAGTAAGACCAATTGGGCGTGTGTAGCGTGTAAGAATCGCATAATTTATTATTTACTTAGTTCATGTCATTCTGTTGAGTTGGATTTGTGGCCAGGTCCTTTCGGTTGGAGCACGTTTATCAAGTGTGGTTACAAACACATCTCGTATTTGGGTCAAAGTACAAATTAGCATGCAAGTTGGT
This sequence comes from Drosophila kepulauana, assembly GCA_023558455.1. NCBI lineage: Eukaryota > Metazoa > Arthropoda > Insecta > Diptera > Drosophilidae > Drosophila > Drosophila kepulauana. Next base: position 43,011,312 of record CM042369.1, read on the forward strand.
TCGCTCAACGTGACGTATACGTAACGTCTATTGTATTAGAGCATCGCATCGGTCGCGTGGCTTGAAGTGCCTTTCTATACATTTCTTGAGAGGAGGCAATAAGCGAAGATTTCATGCTCGCGTGGCAGCTAAAAATAGCAAAACGCAGCTACTCGAAATATTTATTAAATGCTTTGTCTCGAGCACAAGCTCAGAGCACAATATTCCCACCATTTACTTTCCTCCCCCGCGCATTGTCAGTCGATGTCCTCGTGCAAAGTATGCAGCAATATTTTTAAAATGAAATTACAACCGAGTGCCATTAAAAAGGCGACGGAAAACGCCGTAAAGATAACAAGTATGAGAAGACGCAATAATAAAAAAAATGCCTCACCAAAAAGAACAAGCGGCATGATAAAGGTAAACAATATTCACGCGCACTCACTCACACACACACACACACAGACACATATATTGACATGCTCGTAAAGAACAACGTGAGAACAACAAACAGCATCAGGCAAACTTATAAACACATGAACACATATCATTCATTCGTGATGGCAACCGGAAGTATTCCAACTGTGTGTACAAGCAAAAGTCATCAGGGAGTGCTCCTTTTTTATACCCGGAACGTGTATGGTAAAAGAGTATGATAGCTTTGTGACAGTAGGAGGCAGCTTCGATGCCAATAGCAATAAATTCTTGCGATCAGCGTCAACAGCCGACATAATATAGTCACGCTTGCCTATCCTTCGTCTATCTAGATCTCAGAGATAGATATAGCTTTAATTTCCGTCTCCCACAAATCGAAAAAGTCGAAACTATCAGTTTTAATTTTGAAGCTAAAGTCACGATTTTTGGTACAAACAGTCATAGCTAAAGTCTTTAGATTCATTAAAATTTAGTTGTGATCAGAGAAATTGAAGATGTTGAAGATGTTATTCAAAGAATAATTTTAGATGGCAAGCAAAGGATTCTGCAATCTGGTTTAAGTTGGCTTGTATGAAAATTTGACATATTTTGGATGTAGTACAGTATTCATACACCAAATATAGCCTGAGATATATTTAATTATTTTTATTGGTATATTAATTTTGTATAATTTGTACTGTAGGGTATATTTTGAATGTAGTATATCGATATACCAAATGTAGTGTCCGATATATTTTTGAATTTTTTCGGTATATTAATTTAGTATAATTTGAACTGTATGGTATATTTTAAACATAGTATTATGTCAATATTCCAAATATGGCCTTCAGCATATTTTAGTATTTTATGGGTATACTTATTTGGTATAATGTGTAATGTATGGTATATTTTGAATGCAATATTATGTCAATAATCCAAATATAGTCTTCAGTATATTTTAGTATTTTTTCAGTATACTTACTTTGGTATATTTTAAGAATAATGCCACATTATTTTGCTTTTAATACAAATAGTTGGCGGGTATCTCACTGTCGATCACACTCGATTGTAGCTTTCTTACTTGTTTTTGTGCATTTTTTTCTTGTCGGCTCTTTGCGTTATGGGCAGAAGAAGATTAATTATTGTGTTGTACCCGAAGTGCTTGAGTTCTCTCCTCTTGCACATGCCTCCTTTCGATTGTCGCGGCGCGTGAAACAAATTAACGCGGCCTGCATCGTAAAAAATGCCTTTTTTTGTAGCGACGGGTGTCGAATCGGAGTCGCGTTGAGTTTTTTCAGTGCCTTCGGTGGCCCATTAGACCTCGAATTAGACCCCTCGGTATCGTTTTGCAATGTGTGCACAGGCGAAAATTAGTCATTTATTAATAACCAAAAGATTCACTTGGTTTCATATGAAACAACGTCGACGACGACGACGACGACGACGTCAACAACGATGATGATGAGAATGATATGAAGCGGCTAAACGACAAGTAACTTTTGTAGCATAAATATAAATAGACAAATTGCCAAAAATAGCAGCAAAAACAAAACACACATCGAGCAGAAGAAGCTGAAACTTAATTAAATGTTGTGGCAGTTGTACAAGCGGCGAGCGACGTTAACCAAAACAAACAGAAATTGAAATGGAGAGGGAAAAGGGAAGAGAAGGTGGAGAAGGAACAGGATACAGGCAACTTGATGCCGCAGCTGCCTTGAGGCAACGCTGCTGAGACTACGTGACTGCGGTCGCCGCTGGTAACGTTATACACACAATTGCTATTTTCCATTTCAGTGATTTGCCAACGGGTCGTATGCGCAACAGTAGCAACAGCAATAGCAGCAGCGGTAGCCTATAAAAATCGCACATACGACTAGTTGCCGGGCCAACATTCAGTTTCCAAATGTCTATGCTACATTTCGACAACTTTTCTACATTTGTCGTCTGTCAGTTAGGGTTCATAAACTGTCAACGGGAATTGGGTCAATGATAAGTATTTTTAGTGGCAGGCTCAAATCCGTGCGTGCCACGCCCCAGACACGCCCTCAGGGGGCGAAGATAACCATACAAATTGCCACTTTTGATGATGTGACTTTTGTATGTCACTTTGTATGCTGCTGACGTATTTGGCTTGAAACTATTTCGGCTATTAGGACATTTGATTGGCTTGTCTGGCTCGCTAATTTGTGATGTTCTGCACCCCAGCCATTAGCTGCCGCAATATTGAGACTGAGACTGTAACTGAATTAATTGCTCTGCTGCTGTGAGTACATAAAATGTGTGTGCACACGGCTTTTTATGAGGTAATTATTTCCATATCAATTCGTCTGTGCATTCAGTTGGAATAATGTTAATCAAATCAAGCGATAGACGACGACGCCGACTGTCTCGACTTGTTGTTGTTATAAATTCAATGCTTGCATTTCAAATTTCATAAATTTCCATAAACAATTTTTATGGCGTTTGCCTGGCAACAACATCCATCCACAACCATATCGATATCGCTATTGCTATCCATCGGCAAACGAATAAAAAAGAAAAGCAACAAAATAAATGGCTTTTCAATCGCTGACCTACTTTTTGATGCCACGCCTGTGCGCCTTTCCCTTTCCCATTTGGCTGACACTCGAATAAGCAACAAATAATCAGGCATAGATTGAGTATTGAGATTGTTGCGAACAGCGAATATTGCGTATACGCAATGTGTGATTCAATGTGATATTCAATGGCCATAATTAGCCTTGATTCATTCTAATTGCCATGACTATTTTTGGAGCCTAAGGCAAAACTTCTGTCCAAGTGGGTCAGCCATCATTAAGATCGTAATAAGTTGGCAAACAAATATAGAATTTTATGTGGAAGTGAGAAAGCTACAGTCGAGTGTGCTCGACTATGAGATATCTGTTACCCATTTTTAAAGAAAGCAAAACAGTGAGATATTTATTTTAAAATATACCGAATTACGGTATATTTTCTATGCTGATATGGACTACATTCAAAATATACCCTAAAGTGTAAAATATACCAAATGCTATATTTGGTATATTAATATAGCACTTCATTCAAAATTTACCATAGAGTGCAAAATATACCCACTAATATATTTTTGGTATATTGATTCAAAATATACATTCAAAATATACCAAAGGGTGCAAAATATACCAACGACTATATTTGGTATATTTATACACATAGAACCACATTAAAAATATACCAAAGAGTGCATAATATACCAGATTGTCCAAATTTTGAAACAAACTTGATCTGTACGCAAACATAAAAGTCTCTGAGATCTAGGTTTTCATACGAACAGACGGTCATGGCTACATATACTTTATAGGGTCGAAGATGCCTTCTTCTGTTACATATATGTATTTTACAAAGGCACCAAGTTATAATACCCTTCTACACAATAAGTAGCAGGTATAAAAAGTAGAAGTAAAACAACGATTTTCTGGTGTAAATTATTTCATTTATTGAACTGGCTTCTGTGTGTTGTTGTGAGAAATTCCTCGTAATCTGAGTATTGGTAAATAGTTAACTTACGATTAAATATATAAGTATATTATATATGCATGTATATATTATATGTTAATATATGCTGTATACGAGTATAATCATCAATTGTATTGCTTATTTGCCACTTTCGATATAGATTATTGAGACACTATTCTGTTATTTAATTTTTGGTTTGCATTGTTGTATATGTTTTTGCTGTATATATTTAACTTTACTAATCAGTTTTCTCTTGGGGAATTTCAATTTTACTTTAAAGTGCTGTGCGATTAACTAAAACATAGCTGAAAGACTTAAACTAATTTACGAATTGTTGTTTTTTGATCCCATTACAGCAAATGAATTGAATACTTACTAAGTTGTTGGAACGAGTGTTCCTAAGTGAATTAAATACAAATATTAGATGCAAAATTTTCGGGTTTATGGGATAAAGGCACGAATGTACAATATTAGAATTATTATTTTGTAAAACTTTCCAATTGTGTTTTTTTGTTTTCGAATACAAAAATTCTGATCTGCTTACAGTCTTTGATTTTTTTTTTCTTTCTTATGGATGCTGAACCGAAAAGCGACGTGTTGGAATATATAAGTATTATAATTATGATTAATATTATATGGTTTAAATCTAGGTGCTTAAGTCTTAACAATTTTGTTCTACATTTTCAAAATGAGTTTTTGTTCTTGTGATTTTCTTTTCTATTTGTTGCGTGGATATGAAAAAGATTATTGTATCACAGATTTCGAAATGAATAATGTGATGTAATGGGGGTTTGGCAAAAGCTATCTCTATATTATCTAGCTGAACTATTTATCAAACTGCGGCTACTTATCAAGGAAGGGAAGGGGAGGCGAATCTAGCGACGAGCGTACTGACAACAAACCGAACTGCGAGGCACTCGCTGTGTGGGAAGGCCGGACATGCCCTTTAGATATGTGTAGGAGACGGGCTGACGCAGAATGCGCTGTGGCGGCGGCTTCGATTTGCTCTTTGTGCTCGTTGCAGTTGCCGTTGCTGTTGCTGTTGCTGTGTTGGAGGTCGTCGATGAGGCTGTGGAGCAGGCGCTGGAGCTGCTCACCGATTTGGAGGCCAATCGATGGTGATGCGGTTGCCGTTGATGCAGCTCCACGGTTGATGCCGATTTCAGCGCCGACTTCAATGGCAACGCCGTCGTTGTGGATGGCTGCTGCTGTGATGGCTGTGGCGGTGGCGGTGGCGAGGGGCCGCTGCAGGAGAGCGAACGTGATGTCAGCGAGAGGCTCTCAAAGGCGCGCCGCAACGACGACGTCGACCGGCGATGCAATCGTGAGAAGCTCGTGCGGCTCATCGATTTGCGTTTCGATTTAGCTGGTTGCTGTTGTAGTTGCAACTGCTGCTGCTCCTCGATGTCAATGGTGCTGCTGGTTTCGCTCGAGGCACACGACATCACACCATCGATGCGCGCCATCGTTCGTCCCGCTGCCATCGACGATGAGTACGAATCGGTCGATGAACTGTTTGCATCCTCCTCGTGGGCGGCGCTGCAACTGGCGGTGGCTGCTGCGTCATCGCTGCCGCTGCCGCTGCCCTGAACTAGGTCATCGATTGACCGGAGGCCAAAGCGTCGGCTCAGTTGCTGAAAGAAGCCCATGTTACGCTCATAGCGTGGCGTTGGCGAGATGCTTTGACTGCTGCAAGGCGAATGCGTTGATCTGCCTGAGTTGGAGCTGGGTTCCAATTCGAGCAGCCATTTCTTGGTTGTTGTTGTTGTTGCTGTGTTGCTGCTGTTGTTGTTGTTGCTGTGATTGGCATTGCCATTGCGCTCCTCCGGCTGCAGTTCGTCCGCAAAGCAGACGTGAGGTGTGGTCATCGTTGCACTTCCTTGTTAATGCTTCCTGTCTTTGTTGTTACCGGTCTTTGTTGCTTACGCACTTCAACACACACACACACACAGAGAATACACTAACACACTCTTGAAACACCGTCTCGTAAAGCGTTTTGTCGGCTTTTTGTGCTTGTTCGCTTCGTGTGTGTACACAGACGTTGTCCTTTCGCGTTTGAGTCGGCAAAATGGCACGCCGATTCCTTTTATAGACTCGCCCGGCTGCAGAAGCCGCCTTCTGCAAAGCGGCAGCTCTCTCTGAGAGAGCAAAATACTGTATTAAAAAGAGAGTGAGAGAGAGAGTGGGAGTAAGAGAGAGGGAGGCAGTCACATCCTTTTCTTTGTTGCTGAAATTTTCGGTGCTGTTTGTGCGTTGCCTAATAACAAAACAGGATATGAAATTGTGGCATTTGTTTACCTGTTTCTCTGTTGACACTTCTGACCGCCAGGTGGTGTGTGAGTGCCACGCTGCCAGCCTGTCAGTCAATATCAATATTTACACTCAGTGCAGTTTAATTGCTATCAACCGCAATTGCAAATCGATTGCAATTCGATTCGTCTCCATTTCCCATTTCCCACTTGCCATTTGCCAATTTCGTTTGCTTTCAATTTAACCTTTCGAGCACATCCTTATTACATTTGCTGCTGCTGCTGCCCAGAATAGACCTTTTGATAAGCCTTTTTTCTTTTTGCTATTTGCAAAAAGTTCTAATGGCTTTTTGCTGCGCAGTTGTTATTATTTTCAGTTTCTGTTTCTGTTTCTGTTTCAGTCCGGACTTTGCACTTTTGGTGAAGCAAAATTCATAAGCCGCAATTAAGGCTGTCAAAAATAGATGTCGCTTTATTGTTGTCGCCCATGTTGTTGGCTTTTTATTTAATTACGCACGAAATTGATTTTAATGTGCTATAAATAAAACCGACTGCCAATTTTACGCCTCGCTGATGGCCTGCCTAGAGTAGTTGAAGACAGAGGAAGAGATGAAGATGGAGGTGGAGATGGAGATTGAGGGGGAGGTTTTTTAATGCCCCAATGTTGGACGATTTAATGAAGTCTGTTGTCTTCTTAATGCCGCTTTCAAAGTGAGTGTGTGTGTGTGTCTTAATGTGAGTGTGAGGGCTCGAGTCTGATGATTGTTTCTGTCGTGTTGTTTATCTTCTAATTAAAGGCGTAATTGTTGACTCCTGACGTCAGGCCATTAACAGATTTAGCGTTGTCAATTAAGTAACCAGAATATCTCACAAACAACGTAAAATAGTTTTTAACAAAGGCGCAAAACACACCTTAATTAACAATGATTTTTAGTGGATTAATCACAACTTTTTATTAAACATTATTCGGAAATCGTCGCGTTGTTGATTGACAATTTTATATTGCTTATGGGTTGGAGCTCAAATTACTGGTTTTTAATATGGGAAGTCAAAAGTATAAAAGCGCATTTGGTTTCAATAGATTTGTTAGTCATTTAGCGGATTTATGTTGGTGTGAACTTTGTTGTAGTGGCTGAACAGTTTTAATATTTGTTTTTGACTTACTTTTAGTTAATAAAAATAATTTGATTTCTACTAAATATGATACTCATGATATGATTATTTGAGCTATCATTAATGTAACCATTGAAGTTATAGAGTCGCGTTTGCTGATTGACAATTTTATATCGCTTTTTTGTTGGAGCTCAAATTACTGGTTTTTTATATGGGAAGTCAAAATTATAAAAGCGAATTTTGTTTCAATAGATTTGTTAGTCATTTAGCGGATTTATTTTGGTGTGAACTTTGTTGTAGTCGCTGAACACTTTTATTTGTTTGCTTTTGACTTAAATTACTGTTTGTTAAAAAGTAGAATTCAAATTGTTTAAAAAGAATTTGATTACTACTAAATATGATACTCATGATATGATTATTTGGGCTATCATTAATGCAAGTGATAGAGTTGTGATTGTTGATACATGTAATGTCACATAATGTACTTGTATAAATATGGTTGCGATCTGTTAAAAATCTTAGAAATTACTTAAGAAATAATGTAACGTGGCAATAAACGTCTGCTGCAGTAGTTTTAATATTTAATTTCAATTTCGGTATATTTTGTATGCAAAAATATATTGATATACCAAATAAAGTCTTCGCTATATGCTAGTATTTATTCGGTATATAAATTTGGTATATTTTAACCAAAATGCTGTGATCGCACGTCTTCTTTACTTAACTTGCGAACATAGACTGTTAATGTTAAAAAATCACTAGCTTTGCTTTATTATTAGGTATCCAGCATTGCGAGCATTGTACAGTATATTTTGTTCTCTTTGGTATATTTTGAATGCAATTGTAAATCGATATATTTGGTATTTATTTAATTATGTTTTGGTATTTTGTTTTATAAATTTTACCCCAAAAAAATGATTTTGCATTGTTCTTGATTTAACTGTAATTGAGTTTTTTCTCTTACTAAATTATCGTCAATATATATAAGCTACATTTTTTTTATGTGTTTATTCATATTAACTCTAAAAATTCTCAGCAAAATCCGTACAAATATTAAATACTTCTGAATTTCGTATTTATTTAACTAAAGAATACTTATATTCTATAGTCTTATACATTGTTATAATTCATTGCGAATTTCAGTTGAGCTTCGCAGTGAGAGGAAATCTCTTTCTTCCATTGAATTTCTTTCAATACGATTTATTTCAAATTAGATATAAATCAAATTAACATAGAATAGATTACATTTTCAATTCCTTACAAAATTGTCAAAAAAAAAAACCTTCAAAAAGCCGACCCAAAGCTGCTGTCAAGGATCAAGCCGCATCTGTGGACTGAGATTATGTGAGGCTTCTCAACAAAATTGTAATCAGTTGCATTTGCATTTAGCGGATTTGCGAGCACTTGCTCGTACAACTTGCGGCGTGTGTTGCAAGCAGCATGGGGCATGCAGCATGTGGCATCTGGCATCTGGCGATTAACGTCATCGTCGTTCTTAGCACCATATATACGACGAGTAGTGGCAGCAGACATGATATCGTATGTCAAAACTATAAGGTCGAGTCCTTCACCAACTTGAAATTGAGGACTTTACCTACATCATCAGTCGCCGCAGCAGCAGAAGCAGCAACAAAAAACTGTTCCCTGGGTACAGTTCAGCACGTGCAACTTGTGGCAAGGCGCAGGCGCATGTCCCACAACAAGCTTTTACCTTCAAATGTGTCCTTAAAGGATGCCGAAGCTTTGTTCAACAAAGCGAAAAGCTTTGAAATCCGTTAGAAGCATTTTTTGAAATAAAAATTCATATTTCTTTTCGAGATTTTGTTTTAGATTTCAGTTTCTGTTTTTATTCGTTTTGACGTCTAAACTTATGCTTAAGGTTATATGCTCTAAAAATATATATAGGGTATTTATTTACTTAGTCTCTAAATATTTTTGCTATCTTTTTATGTAATAGTTAATAAAAAAGTGTTTTCGTATGCTGTTGTGTTCTCTTTTTTCTGTTCTTGTTTTTTTTTTTTTTAATGGAAATAAGCAAACATTTGTGGCGACTAAAGATTTGTTGGATTATTACTTCATATAATAATAATAATAATTATAATATTTTTGTATATATTTCTTTTGTTTTTTTTCTTGTGTGTATTTTGTACAATTTTGATTATTTTTTGTAGTTTTGTTTTTCTTTCGGTAAATTCGTAATTTTGTCTAAGTCAAGTGCCCATTGAAATAAGTGCAAAGTATAGTTGAAAAATGGCAAACATTTCGAAATGGTTTTCTTCATTGTACTTAGTTAATAATAATATTATGTTTTTTTGTTTTTAGCGAGCCAAGCTCCAAAAATTGAGACAAACATTGTTAAGAACTACTTTTTTTTCTTAGGGGAGATATGTGTGGAAGTTAAGGGGTTTTGTATTTGTGTATTTGTGTATTCTTTTAAACTAAACATTTAACTACTGTAAACTGAAAGTCCATACAGCTAGAGATTAGAGTATTTAGTTTGTTGTTGTTTTTGTTTTGGCTAAACATTTACACATTTATAAAATATGTTGTATGTTGTATGATCGCTAATTTTGTATGCCAAACTCCAGCTATCTATCTCTCTGTGTCTCTCTCTCTAAAGTCTAGTTCTACAGTTCCGTTCCCTTATTTATGTGTTTCGTTCTTTAGGCACTACATCACTTTTCACTATAAACTACCCGCCCCCAACCCGCAAAAAATTGGCATTGGCCTTCACCCGCATTCAGCATTGTGCTGGGCAATGTCCTCGCCGCGATGACGCCTCTTCGTGACCATCTCTTTCGCACTCGCACTCGCTCTCTCTCTGTCTCTCTCTTTCTAATACATGTGGTGCAATGTGTAGGGGCAGCAGACCGCGTAGCTGGGCACTCGCGAATACAATCCGGACATGCCCTTCATGTAAACATACTGAACTGGAGGTCGCAATATGCTCTGCTGCTTCTTATCCTTTTTGCCAGACTTCGATGAGTTGCTGTTGCTGTTGCTGTTGCTGCTGCTGTGACTGTTGCTGTGACTGCTGCTGCAACTGCTGTTGGTACTGCTGCTGCTGCTGTGACAGTTGTTGCTGCCGTGCGATGACTTTTTCATCGGGGACACACGCAACTGTCGCAACGGTGTGCTGCTGCAGGACAGCGAACGCAACGATGCGGTGGCCGTTGTTGCCGCCGATGTGGAGAAATGTTGCAACATGCGACTGACCGATGACGAGATCGAAATGCGACTCAAGTGCAGTCCACCTTTTGTTGTTGCTGTTGATGTTGCTGATGTCGCAGCGCCAGCTGAAGCCGCCGATGCTGAACGTGGCTGTGGCTCAATGTTCAACTTGAGATTCTCATTCTCATCCACATGCTGCACCTCAGCATCGTCCTCGTCCTCATCCTCGACGTCCTCGACACTGCTGTTGTCATCGTGATAGTGATGCGGTTGCAATTGTTCCATTGCGCTGCCTGGACGATAAACGGTCTCCACATAGATGTGTGTGTTGTTGTCGTAGAACTCCAGACCAGGCGAATACGAAGCCGACGAAGTGCGCGATGTGTTCTCCAAGTCTAAGCTCGAGCCACCGTGCAACACCTCCTCCAAGCACTCGTTGCGTGAACCACGCTCATAGCTCAAACTAAAGGAATCCGTTGAGGAGCTGCGTATGTCATCCTGGCTGCTGTAGACGGTGTCATTCTGATGATGATGATGCTGGAAATGTCTGCCCAGATGCTTGCTCAGTAGCTGCAGCAAACTCCGCGATCTCGATAGCTTTTGGACGCTTTGACGCTGCTGCTTTGTTGACTTCTTGTCACCACCCAGATCCATCGAGGAGCTGGTCGCGGAACTGCCGCTGGAACTCGATTTGGAGCAATTGTTTGGCGATAGCGTATCCATCTCACGATAAGAGTTAAAGTTCTTTTTAGTTCACTTGTTTTTGATTTTTAGATTTATTTTTTTTTAGCACTTTGAAGTTGCCTTTTAGCGCGACGTCTTGGCACTGACTGCTGGAGCAGTCGTCCGTGCTGCGTCTTTTATAGTTGCACTCAATGTCGAGCGCGTTCGCGTTTAACCTTCGTGTCGATTCGTTGCCGTCTGCTCCCTCCGCCTGTTGGCCACATCCTTTGGCCACGACGAAGACACTTCGTGCGATGGCCAAAACGCACAGCAGTTCGGTTCATCTCCTGACGAACTCCTAGCGTTCGTCAGTGCCACGGCAGCAGTCGTGGCAGCCACAACACAACGTGAGCTCTGCGCTTGCCACACACACACATATTTCGCACAACCTGTTGCCTCGTCTCTTTTTTAAGTGCGAAAATACGAAAGTGTGAAAGTGTTTTCAACGTGACTCTTGATGCCTGTTGTTGCCACACTTGCCACACGCCTACGAATAACACAAAAGAACCAACGACGGTGTTGCACTTTTTAGTTTTTAGACTTTGTGCTCCAACTGCTGCGTGATTGGGAACGTGACCCTTGCACGTCATCCACAAGCGGCGACCCCAGCGACTCATTTTCACAAGCAATTTCCCTCAAAACGCTTTCCCAGCGGACCTAAGTTTAGCAAAAATTGACTATTGACAGCGCACAACTCTTGCCTCCAACTTGTGTGCATTGACGCGGCTGTTTTTCACGTGAAATGAACTTGCCTCATGCCACAAAATCTCTACTTGCCACAGTTCGCACTTCGCACTTTGCTACGCCTGCAATTTCGTTCTTATCCTTGACTAATTAATTGCTAGTTTCCCTCATTAACTGCAATTGTTTGGCGCCTGATGGCCACAGATACTTGAGCTTGGTTTGTGGGGATTACTTTCGTGACCTACTAAAAATAGTTGCCACACTGAAAAGTGTTTGAAGCCACCTCAAAGCTAAGAGCTGGTGAAAACAGCTTCTAATGGGTTGTCTTGGAAATTGTTCTACTTTGCTGAAAACTCACAGCACTCAAATTTAATTAAGAGTTAAATATTTCTTCTACTGAACTCTTCTAGTAGAGATATAATTTTAAAGCGAAGGTATTCTGGTACCAAATTTACAATATCTTACTTAGTTTTATTATATTTTAAGCATTATAGAAATATCTCAGTTTGATCTTAGACTTCTTGGCCTTAGTGACTTATCTTCCACTTAAATTTTGTGTCTACTTGTGAAATTGAAATTGCTAAATAGTTGACACTGATATACATCTGTCAGTCAAATAAGAAGCTCCGGGAGCTCGGATGAGAGGTTCTTTTGCATCCACCGTATAGTCCGGATCTCGCACCAAGTGATTACCACCTATTTCTGTGCATGGCGAACGAGCTTGGTAGTCGGAAGTTGGCCACAAGAGAGTCCTGTGCAAATTGGCTCTCCGAGTTTTTTTTGCCAATAGGGAAGCGAGCTTCTATAAGAGGTGCATTATGAAGTTGGCATCTCGTTGGGAACTCGTCATCGAACAAAACGGCGCATAGTTGACTTAAATCGCATTATTATAACCAATTTTATGAACAATTGAAAATTCAATAAAAATACAGAAAGCTTTTTTTGACAATCTTATATTTAGAGCCAACTTTTTATTACTCACAACTGCGTTAAGAGACGTTGTAAGCACAAAAATCATACTGTTTATCCCAATTATGTTATTACTTCTTCAGCTCATGCAAGTTTCGGCTTGATTTGACTACAATTTGTACCCTAGGTGCACCTCAAGTGTAAGTTACAAGTTATAGTAAATGAATAAAACGCAGGTTGTCGCTTCCTTTTCATAAAAATTCTACTTAAATTTAAGAAAAAGTTAATTAATATATAAGTGGGCTGAAAAGTAAACTCCTTGACCACCAGAATGCGCTGCTATCGCAAAAATGAGTAGTGTAGATACCTTTCAAAATATAATTCTGAAAAGATACACTTTAATAGCATTAACACCAATTGAATGAGCGATTGCCTTAAGAATACTTTTGTAGGGGCAAAAATGCCTACTTACTACGTGTCTTTGACTGAAAATCTGGTATATTTTGCATTATACGGTATATTTTGAATGTATATATCACCATTTCAATATACCAAGTATATCATTTGTTATATTTCCAGTATTTTTGTGGTATATTAACTTCGTATATTTTATAACTTTCACAACTTATGATGAATAATATAATTTAGTAAAATAGTTTTAGGCTTAAGCTGAGCAGCTTGCAATTTTTAAAAATTAGAAAGAAGTATGCTCTCTCTTTTCATAACAGGTTTTTATTCATTTCTAATCTCTTTCTAAAGTGACTCCTCGAACTCTGTCTAGGCAGATGAGTTTCATAATGCGGTGAACTTTTTACATTTAAAATCTATTCTTATTTCTTCCTTATTTATGGTTGTCATGTTTTGTATCACTCTCTCCACTTTTTAGCCGTACTCTTGGCAAGTGTACTGAACCTAAAGAAATTTCCCTGTCATAGATATCAACATTTGCGTCATCACAGCAAAAGTTCCCCTCAATGATTTTTAACAACAACCTTCCTCAATTGATATACAATTTATTGAAACATTATTTATTTACTTTTCCGTGACCTTCACGATGGGGCGAATCTTCGACTTGAGCCGAAAGTCTTTAGTGCCTGCTATTTAACGAAAGTGTTTCAGTGGAGCATTGGAGCATTGGAGCAGCGAAACAGAGGCCAAGGTCAATGCGAAACTGGGAAATGTGTAACAATGTCACGTAGCAGCGATTTGGACACCTGTTGACCATCGTTGTTTGGTTCTCTGCCACACCGTGTGGAGCTTAACAAAGTTGCCTCAGTCTGATACTTCTCCGCAGTTGTTGAAATGAAGTAAAACGCATAAGAGAGAGGACTTATTTGTGGTGTTTATTAGTTGGCTCAGGTTTTCTCTGTTTTCTTTTCACACATTGCCACAAATTTCACACATTTTCTGTAGTAAATATTCAGTCTACTGATGTCCCGCTGTGTGTGTGTGTGTGTGTGTGTGTGACCATCAAAGCAGAAACGGGGTTAACGACAAAGCCCCAATGCCAAAGTCGAGTGCTCCATACTGACTGCCGGGCGCATAAGGAGCCGGATAATAGGGGTAACCGGGGGGTTGATATCTATTCGAATACGTGCCACCGCCATAGTAGCCATTGTAGCCATAGTAATTGTTGTAGTAAGGCTCTGGATAGGGTCTCGCTCCTGTCTGCACTCCGATGCCAAAGGAGACCAGAGGCTTGGCCTTGATGCTGCCCAGATTAAGACAGCAGGCAGCTAGAAGCAACCACCACTGCAGGTGGTTAACAAAAAATATTAGCAAATGAACTAGCTTCATTAAAGATTTGCTTAGGATTGTCGCTCACCCAAAGATAATTGCGCATTTTTCTCTTACACTTAATTCCGGCTCCTTCTTCTTTTGACGTCGACTGCTCCTGTGGTGTGAGCTCAACTCTGCATTCCTTTGGCCCTTTTATACCTTTTGTTCGCATTGATGTTGGTCCGGTTTGTGGTTGCTGCTCCTCAAACTGGCTTTGTCATGTGTGTTTCCCTTTTTTGCCTCTGTTCTCGTTCTGTTTTCTGTTTTCCTGCCGTCACGCCCACCTCAAGTTGGAAACTTGTTTAAGCAATACTGGTAACCAAGTGCAACTGATACCCTCAACTTCTAGTCAACCATCTGCAATGATCTATCTAGTATAAATTCAAATTAACCATTTCTGATGACAACGCATCGCCTTTCGCTGGACTTAACGACTGTGCGGTGGATTCATTAAGAAGCGTAGTTTGGTGATGTGGTGAATAGCTGATACTCTTTTATTATTATTGGTATGAGCATAAATATGATAAAAATACATAGTTGGTTATAAAGAAGAATCTTGAAATAAGATTCTTAGGTTAAAACAATTTAACATCAGCATTCTTATATTAAATTTGCATTTTAAGATTAAAAAATCTTATTTTAATTTAGATTGAAAAATAAATTGCAAATTGAGATTGTTTCATCTTCCTATTTGATTCAAAATCAATCAAAAGCAATAATAAATATATCCAATCTAGAATTTTTCTAGAACTTTTGATCTTGATTAAAAGTTTTTGCCTTCTTGGTTCAATTTTAGGATTTTTCTATTCTTGAATCAAGATTATAATCTTGGATTTCAAGATTGGGCAACCTCGATTTTTTGTAGATTTTCGATCTTGTTTTAATTGTATAATGTTCTTCATTTAGTAATAACAATTTTTTGTCAGCTTCTTTTCAAAGTTCTGCTCTTAAAAATGCAATATCATTAGAAATTAAAGATTACCCCTTATCTCTAGGTTCCCATTCAATCCCAAGCACTCAGTATTCCGACAAACTGCATTCAACCTGCTGGCCACAAGCAAACTGCGCAATGTGGTTGGATGCTCTTTGCTTGGACTTGCTCAACCAACTCCGCAGGGTATGAAAAAGCAATCAAATATTAATTAATTTATGCGATTATATTAGCAACGTTTCCGCGAAGCATTTGCGTATGCGATGTCCGACTATCCCAGTCCACAATGTATGCGTCTCTGTTTCCGAATCCATGTGACCAGCGACGGGTCACGTTTTCCGACGTGCTGAGTGAGAGCGAGAGAAAGGAAACCCAGAAGCGGAAAAGTTTTGCCGTTTGCAGCAAAAGTTGAGCTCACAGCAGCAGCAGCGTGTTTAGCTTTGGCCGCCGCTTGGATTTGATTTGTTGATTTGTCGTGGCAACAACAAGAGTTCGACTCGCAACTGTTTGGTTTCCATGTGCCGCTAACGCTGACGTGCAACGGTCCCTAAAGCAACTTCTGGATTTATTTTAAAACATTGTCCTGGGGCCACAACAGGTTGAAGGTGCACGGCCGCTGGCCAGGACATTCGATATGCCGTTGGCAGCTGATCCGCCTTGCATTATTTGCACAGCTTGAGGCCAATAACTGACCGCGAGGTCAGAGACTAACACACTAACACAAAAGAGTTAGGGAAACAAGACAATGAAAGCATAGATCAACTTTATTCAGATTACACTTAAAGTGGGAAAAAACTGCTTCACTTAGTAGACATATTCGAAGGTCATGGGTTGATGATAGTCGCTTGCGATATTGCTGAGTTCGGAGTTTCAACGCTGTGATACAGCGGGATCAGAGATTAGTTATGGAAATAAGATAATGACCGGCTGCATCAACTACAAATGAGTTTGTAAAGCTAAACAATAATTGGATGGATCAAGTTTATTCAAAGAAAGAGTTGTCAGGAAGACATATTCGTAGGTCATGGGCTGATAGTCGCTGCGATAAAGCTAGATAGGAAATCCAGACAATAACGGGCAGCATCAACTTTAACACTACAAAAGTGTTAGGAGAATGGATCCACTTTATTCAGATTACAGTAGGAAAAAAACTGCTTCACTTAGTAGACATATTCGTAGGTCATGGGTTGATGATAGTCGCTGCGATATTGCTGAGTTCGGAGTTTCAACGCTGTGATACAGATGGGTTTAAGTGGCGGGGGCCAGAAATCGCGGGGCCAGAGACTAGTTAGGGAAATAAGATAATGACAGGCTGCATCAACTACAAATAAGTTAGTAAACTCTATTCAGACTTCACTTCAAGCGGGAAAGAGCTGTCAGTAGACATATTCATGGGTCATGGGCTGATAGTCGCTGCTGGGTCGGAGACTCGATAGGAAATCAGGACAATAACAGGCTGCATCAACTTTAACACTACTAAAGAGTTATGAAAATGAATTCATTTTATTCAGATTACAGTAGGAAAACAACTGCTTCACTTAGTAGACATATTCGTAAGTGATGGGCTGATGATAGTCACTGCGATATTGCTGCTGAAAGGAGTTCGGGGTTTCAACGCTGTGATACAGATGCGATTGGGTGGCGGGTGCCAGCAGACGAGCATAGGCCAAAGGCACCACAGTGTGAGCATAGCTCAGTCCATGGCCCGCATAATAACCGTAGACCAACTCATGGCTTAAAGCAAGTCCCAGTAGGCAAACGAAAAGCATCAAGCATAACTGCAAGTAAAAAGTGTTAAAATTGTAGAATAATTGCGTAGTGAACTTTCTTACTAGTTTCATTGTGAAGTTTCGATTTGAGCTGCAGGAAAAGCGAACACAAACTGAATGCCATTGGCAGCGAGACTTTGGCTTTTATAGGCCCAACTAGACCGAGGGTCAAAGGCATTTGGTCCGCGGCAAATTGAAAGAAGTCCTTAACTCAGTTGCAGAGTCTAGAGCTTGCATTTGATCGTGGCAGGCTGACAAGATAAGCTTCGCTTCGCTTCTCTTCTCTCACTTCTCACTGCGGCCTGCGGCCTGCCACACATTGTTGTGGCAAGCTGTGGGCACATTGTGTGTGTGCTTCAATGAGCACTTCATCTTCTTTTGTCCACTCCCCCATCCATGCCTCTCTCTCTTGGGATGTTTACCCACTTTGGTTCTTGGGCGCGTTTGTTTTGGTTACGTTTCGGGCGAAATCAACAATTAAGTGCGACCGATGCTGGGCACTTCCGGTATTTCTCTTTCACACTCGCCTTTCAAGGTCAGTGCCGAAACCCGCTGTGTGGGCGCATTTTATTTGCTTAGCTGCCCTTGAAATTGCGAAGTTTTCCAAGTGCGCAACGTTTTTGTTTTTGCCACAAGAGAACACAAGAGAGTGTTGTATCATTTGATGTGAAGTCCGTAAACAAAATCCTACGCACACGGCAATTAATATTTTTTGTCAATAACATTTATTTATCTGCGTCGCATTATTTTGACCAGTTTCAGTTCAGTTTGGTGGCCAATTGCGCAGCTTCTTCGGTTACCATCATCATCAGAAAAAGTTTATGCTGCTGGTTGCGGTGCAATAACCACAGCTTAGTTAGCTAGCGAAACGACCCACTAGAATAGATCTTTGTGGCCTCTATGGGGAGTAATTCAAGCCAAATAATCGAGTCGGTCGCATGTGAAACTTGAGCTGGACTTCAAAAAGAAGTGCAGCAAGGTCGGTTGGTTGCCACTTGCAACAGCATGTTGCTCGTTATATAAATGCCGCGAGACAATGCAGCTAATCAACGAGTCTTCGCTTGCCATCTCAGCCAATCGAGTCGAAATCAACGCCCTCAACAAACCATGTTCAAACTGGTGGGTTAATAGCCTTTTGCTGGCTGTCATCTACAATTCTTTACTCTTTTCTTCCCCCTCCCAGTTTCTGTTGCTGTCTCTGTGCGCCGCCTTCGCCTATGCGGCCCCAAGCCTCTCCACGCTGTCGAGCCTGTCGACTGTGCCCATCCTGAGCAGCTCGACGTCGTATCATGGCTGGCCACAGGCTGTGCATGTAGTGCGTCCCGTTTGGACACCATCACACACCATTGTGCGTCCCATCATTCACGGCAATCTCGGCCTTAATGGCTACGGTTATGGCCACGGCTGGCTATAAAAAAAAAACTCAGCCCACAGCTGTCACAGCGCTGTCAGAGAGGCGGCAACATCAAGATGCTGCTGCCTCCTCCTTCACTCAATCGCCTGAAATAAAGAGCGTTAAGCGTTGAAATTGATTGAAATCTTTGCATTGCATTTTTCTATTCGTTTTATTTCTTTTTTGGCTCTGCTATAAAAGTGCCTTGTGTGCGCCAACTCGACTGCAGTTGGCTGCAAACATGCGGCTGCCTTGCAGTTGCTCTATTCTTCTACTCTGTTTGATGCTGTTGCACTTGTTGGCTGCGCTGCCGTTGCAAGTTTATGTGCTGTCACCCACATCTCAGCAGACGGAGTTACTTGAACTGGACGATGATCTGGACGAGATACACGCTCCTTTGGATATTTTACAGCTGGTGCTAAACATGTATCAGCAAATGCAATCAACTGAGAGTCAGAATCCGGCTAGATCCAAGAAGAAGAAGCCGCCATCTAAGAAGCCATCGTCAATGAAAGTGGTGCTAAATAACCTGGGCTTTGGCAATCTGTCGTTTACACTTGGATTTTCGTTCAACTTTCAGGTGAGCAACAGCGTAGGATTCGGCAACAATCGACAGCAGAGTCGTCTTGTGATTAACCCAGAGGCAGCTCAAAGGGTTAATGCGTAAATAAAGAAGTGTAGCATACTTTTAGGTTGTAACGAATTGCTATTGCAAGAAATAAATGCTATGTGATGTTATTGTGTATTGTTGTGCATGTTTAGTTCCAAATTCGAATTGTCGTTGCAATTTTAGGTATTATATTTTCTGTTGAATCTAACACAACTATTTTATGATCACGTCGTAATTTAATTAGCTGCACTTTCAAGTTTATCTTCGACCCGATACCTGTGGGAAAAAAACTGTTGCCTACTTTCAGGCAGATAAATAATAAAACCAATTAAAATTTGTTTCGTTTTGGGTTGTCAAATTTTTATTATAACGTTCATAGTTTCAGCACCATTCTTGAGTTGTGGAGTCACTTCATCTACTTCCTGAGCAGCAGAGGTGCGGTGTAGGGAGCGGTGTAGGCAGCAGCGTAAGGCGAGGCGACGTATGGGGAAGCCACGTAAGGAGCTGCCACATAGGGCGATGCGAAGTTGCCGTGATATTCGGTGCTGTAGACAGCGGCAGCTGGGGCAGCAGCCACATAGTTGGCGGAGTAGGCCAGTGGAGCAACAATGCCAGGCTTGGCGGCGACGCAGGCGACCAGAGCGAGGAAAGCGAGAGCGATGAACTTGAACATATTGTTTGAGTTGTTTGGGTTTGCTTGACTTGTTGAGGGAACAAATGAAACTGATGCTCAAACAAGTGACAAACTGTGCTTTATATACCCCCACAGTGACAAATTAAAAGCAGTTAAACAATTTGGTAAGACCTTGCAAGGTAATGCAAGTGCTGTGCCCTGCCTAAATTCTGTTGCCAATTGATGGGCAGCTCACGTACGCACAGCGAAGTTGGTCATAACATAATCGCCGTTGTTAACGCTTACTTTAAGCAATTGCTTTAACTTGGCTTACCGAATTAGTTAAGTTGTCGAATGCCAAGTCTGGCCAGGGCTCTATTTATGTTAGCGAGTTGTATAAAAGGGCCAAGCTGCGGGCCAAACATCATCAGTTCAGTTCAGTTTCTACGAACCAAACAACCAAATCCACCAAAACCAATCCAAGATGTTCAAGTTCATCGTTCTCGCTGTTCTCGCTCTGGTTGCCTGCGTCGCCGCCAAGCCAGGAATCGTTGCACCATTGGCTTACTCCGCCAACTACGTGGCATCTCCCTACGTGGCATCCCCCTATGTGGCATCTCCGTATGTGGCATCCTCCTACGTGGCATCTCCCTATGTAGCTTCTCCCTATGTGGCATCGCCCTACACCGCCGCCTACAGCGCTGCTCCCTTGCTGCTGAGGAAGTAGATAAACAAACAGAAGAGATATCTACCACCCGGAAAGATTGACGACTCCCTGAATGAATGAATAAATAAACAGAATACACTGATACTCGAAATGCATTTTATTGTTGTTGTTGTTGTTGACATTTTATCTCCACAGCTGGACTTGGTTCAAGGTCTTTGCCTGCGCAACTTATCGCAGCTGCTAACAGGAAGCGTCTCGTCTTGCGTAGCTCTATCTGAACGATGTACAAAGCTCAAAGATTTTACTGGTGGCAAATTCAAATTCAATTGGGTTTTTTGTATAAGGCGGAACTTACGATAGATAATCTTTATGTTTTACTTTAACAAATCTTGAACTTCAGCTTACACAAGAAATTATCTGTTATTTGGTTTTGATGTGACGGATTTTTTCGGCGTAAAAACCTCACGGATTTCCTGGTTGCAATTTTATAGGCCAGAGTTATGGCTTAGCACTCGACTTGATTTGGGCTTCAATTGGCATTCAATTATCTGTATTTTAATATCAGTTTTGTTTTTCGTAGCTTCTCAAAGTTTTCCTGGTTGCTTTTTGAATGTGGGCTTTTATTTGGAATAGGCATAACTTAGACTAAGGCTTACACTAGTTAATATCTCACTCTCTGACTCCTCTTCTCACTCTAAAGTCAAATTTCCATCCATAGTTGCACTCGATTGAAAGACAATGCTCCTACGATCATAGCGTCCGGAACGTCGCACTTTCAGATACTTTATCGTAACAATCGACACGAGAGAAACAAGTATAATACCACCAATGACAAATAGAAAAACCTTCATAAAGGTCAAGTGCAACTCCAAGTTCTCGGCGTGTAACCTCAGCAGCTCCAGTTGCTTGTGCAGCGTCACCTCGGGACCTTCGAGAGCAGCAGGCGAAGCCACAGTTGTGGCAGCCACATCCTTTTGTTGGGCGATGCTGATACAGGAAACATCGCGTATATGCGGCGTTTCATCGGTGCTATCATCGGGCTCAATGTGCAGCGAGACCAAGTCGGATAAATACGGTGAAATGAGCAAATGATGCAGATACGAGCAGTTAAAGCGATTGCGTGAAATTCCCAATTTCTGCAGCAATGGAAATGCTTGCGAGAATGTGCGATTGCCTTGAATTTCGTGCAATGAATTTCCATCCACAAAAAACTGCTTCAGGTTGGTCAGGTAGGGCACAAAGAGATCCAGATTGAGACTGCTGAGATTGTTGAACGACAAGTCCAGTATTTCAAGGTATTTCTGTTTCGAGAACATGCCAAACTCCAATTCTTTTATACCATTTGAGCGTAGATAAAGATTGCGCAGACGCTTTAGTTGATCAAAGGTGCTAACGCCAATGGGACCAATGGGATTATAGGAGACATCCAGGTGGAGCAAAGCCGTCATATTGGTGATATTGGCAATGCTTGTCAAGCGATTGTTACGCAACTCAAGCGTCTCCAGTTGCAATGTTTGATGCATGTAGATTTCGCTAATATTATTGTAATTGGCGCGAACAAAGCGTGTGGCATTAATTGTGAGGTTGGTCAGTTGATTGTAGTCCAGATGCAGCTGATGCACAATGCTCTTGTCGGTCAGTTGGAAAGCCCGCAGTGAGTTGACAGCCAACAGGAGACTTTCCAGATTCGATGCCTCCGAGAACATGTCCGGATGAACGCGTATCAATTTATTGTGCGATAGATTGACTTCCTTGATGCGACGCATGCGATTGAAGACCTCCGGTTCGATGTAGGTTAGCAGATTGCCTTCGAGGGAGATCGATTCGAGGTACTCGTTGTCCTTAAAGATATCCTTGTGCAGTTCGGTTAGACGATTGCCATTCAACTGCAGCTTATTCAAGATGGGCAGACCACAAAACGTATTCTCACTGAGCACCATTATGCGATTATACGACAGATCCAAACGCATTAAAGCATTCGCTCCAATGAACACCGAAGTCTGCAGGGAAGTCATATTGTTGTAACTTAGATTGAGACTTGTCAAGTTACCCGCTGCACTAAAAGTGTTGCGAGTGAGTTCCAGTATACTCGTGTAGGATACATCCAAAGTCTTGAGGTATGTGAATGTCTCAAACAAACGAAATGGCACATAGAGCAGCGTTGAGTCGTAGAACTTCATGAACTTGACCATGTTGCCGGGCACAAAGTTCTTGATCACCACATTCTGGCTGTGTGTGACAATGAAGCCGGTGACTGTGCAGAATGCCTCGTTGGGATCCATGAACATATGCTGCTCGAACTCATCGCAGCTCAAATACACATCGCCGGCAAGCACACGATTGCTGTTCACCAGCAGGAGCAGCAGCAGGCTCCAAATATTAAGTATACGCATTGTGTGAACCGCTCGAAACGAAGGCTTTTCGCAAACTGCCATGAGATGTGCCGCAAATACATTGCCTGATCTTACAGAAATGCATTTTATCAATGCTGTAAATTATATATATTTGTGTACTCGCTACCCGTAGGGTGGAAGGGTATTATAAATTTGTAACAGGCAAGAGAAGGCATCTCCGAACCCATTAATTATATACATTTTTGATCAGGGTAAGCGGCTTTGCAAGGTGTACTATATCGATATATCAAACAAGTTAGTATTTTTGCGTTATTTTAATTGGTATATTTTGAGAATATTGTCATATTGAAAGTTCAATTATATGTATATTTTGGATGAAGTATTATTAGTATTTTGCGGTATATTAATTTGGTATATTTTAAGAATATGGTTTTATTGGAAGCCTAATGATATATTTTGAAAGGAATATTATATCGATATACTTAGCATGTTAGTATATTTTCAGACTATAATTTTATTGAAAACTTTCAATGGTATATTTTGGAAAGAGTACTTATTAATATATATATTTGCGGTAATTAATTAGGTATATTTTCAGAATATTGTCACATTGAAAGCTCAATTATATATTTTGGATGAAGTATTATATCGTTATACCAAATATGTTAGTATTTTTCGGTATATTGATTTGGTATATTTTAAAAATATGGTTTTATTGAAAGTTTAATGATATATTTTAAAAGGAAAACTATATCCATATACTTAACATGTTAGTATTTTTGCGGTATATTAAATTGGTATATTTTGAGACTATAATTTTATTGAAAACTTTCAATGGAATATTTTGAAAAGAGTTCTTATTGATACAAACATGTTAATATTTTTGCGGTATATTAATTTGGTATATTTTCAGAACATGGTTTTATTGAAAGCTCTACGGTATTTTTTTTAATAAGTACTGTATCGACATACTAAGTTTTAAGAATTTTTGGGAAAATATTTATTTGGTATATTTATATGGTTTTATTAAAAACGAAAAGCGAATATCTCACAGTCGAGCACACTCGACTGTAGCTTTTTTACTTATGTTATATATAACTATATGGATATATTGCTGTTGCTTTTATTGTAACCCGATAAGAAATGTCGGTTCTGTTCTGTAATGTTTTGTTTTGTTTTGTTAGCGCTCTCAACTCTGATATGGGGAAAATGGGAATGCAACTTTCGGCTGTCTGCAGTCCAATGGCCGCGGCAATCGCTATGCGCGTAATCGACTTAAAAGTTGTCTGCCGATTGCGGCACAGTTTGCAAGCCGTGTTGCATAAACAAATTGAGCCAGCCACGACGACCTTGTGCACCAACGAAATCGGATTAAGCCACATGCCACATGCCAACATGCAACAGATTCCGCATTGCAACCTGCGGAGGCAAGGGCAGGTCAGTTAGCAGTCAAGCTGACCGCATAATCAATTCAACGCAGTTCAACACAACTTTGAATCAAATCATTTGAATCGACCAAAAAAAAAATTTAACTGCTACCGAATTCACTCACCTTCAAAAGCACGGCGACAATTTTTATGGGCTCACATTGGAACGTGCTCGACATACGCAAGCGGAGACCTCTGTCTGCCACAGCAACAGAGTCTGGTGGTCATCATCTGGGCACGTAGCCAGAGAGCATTCCAACTCGCCTTCTAATTTGCGGCGCTTTGTAGAACAATGAAACCAAAAGTGTTGACCAAAATTTTTCGTGGGCGACTATAAATTGCAGCCGCCTCCACTGCAAATACATAGTCTACCCAGTTAGCTTCAACCAATCAATTCAAGATGTTCAAACTGGTGCGTTTCTATAGCGAGAAAGGATTAACAAACAAATAATTCAATTCTTTTCCATTACATTGCAGTCTGCCCTCTTCGTCCTGTGCGCTGTTGTCGCCTGCATCGAGGCTAAGCCTGCTGTCCTCGTGGATGCTGCTCCAGCTGTGGTCACCGCAACGAGCTCTCAATACGTGGCACGCAACTTCAATGGCATCGCTGCTGCTCCAGTTGTCGCCGCCGCTTACACCGCTCCAGTTGCTGCCGCTTACACTGCTCCAGTTGCTGCCGCTTACACTGCTCCCGTTGCCACCGCTGCCTACACCGCTCCCGTTGCCGCTGCCTACACAGCGCCAATTGCTTCCGCTTACTCTGCCTACACTTATCCCTACACTGCTGGCTACACCACTTACCTATAAATGACTCACTCGGAATTGAACACGGCTTGATCATCATTCAAATATAAACAATTGCTCAACAAAATCGCAAACTATTCATTTGTTTTTATTTATCTTGCGTAGTTTTCAAAGTCAATAACAAATTAATGAACTTTCAGTCCACGCTCAAAGGCAATAAATTACAAAAAATTATTATTTCATCAAATGTTGGACAAGAATAGTTCTATCTCTATACCAACATTTCAGTTATTATACAAATGAACAATTCCACGAAATATTTTGGGATTGAAGAATTTTGTGTTAGCATTCCAAGTAAATATTATAAATTAAACGAATGTTAGAAAGAACAGGCATACATAGAGATAGACGAACATGGCTATATCGTATAGACGCTGATCAAAAATATATATGTTATGTTACATACATTTCCCGCAGCTACAAGAACAGACACAAAACTCAAAGTTATAATGGCCTTCTATAAAAACGCTTACTTACAACGGGTCTTAGTTGCTTTGTGTGGCAATCTGGTATATTTTGCAATCTATGTTATATGGTAGTACTATATCAATATACCAAATATAGAGTTTGGTATATTTTTAGAACTCTTGCGGTTTATTAATTGCATACATTTATCTTTCAATATATTATTCCCACTTTTGAAATGAAATAATCAAATCAATTTCGTTAACTATTAATCAAAATTATTTATTATTGTCATTTGTTGCAATGCTCAAATATATTTTCCCTATAAATCAATTAAAATTATAAGTAATGTCAACTGCAGAACATATTTGTAAATGCGACTCTGGAATATTTGGGCAACTGCTTAATACAGGTTCCGGGTTTGCAAACCAAAATTAAAATTGTAAATTTCAGAGGCTGTTTAAATGCAAATATTCTCAGCTGCTAAACAGAATAAGTTCAAGGTTGCACAAAGTAAATAAACAGTATTTCATTGGTCAAGTGTTCGATTTACATATTTAATGCAAATGGGTGTGAATAATAAGCAATTGAAAATATCGAATACAAGTGGGCAATGTTTATGACCCGGATTTAATATATGTACAATATTTTGTTTTCAAATGTTTGTTCTTAGAACTGATAAAGATATATATTTTAATATATGTACAATGTCTTTATAAAATGTTTATTCTTTGAAGAGATAAAGATAGAGGAAATATTATATAATTTCTGAATTTTAAATTTGTTAAGACCATCATTTCAATGCAATTCAAATAGTTGTTGTATATTCCTAAGTTGATTGGTAATAATTGTAATTAAATAATAATAATTTAAATACAATTTCTTGAAAATAAAGATAACAAAGTGAGGCATAAATATGTTATTACACAGAGAGAAAAAATCTTGATTGAAAATCTAAAAAGACAAAATTTTGAAATGGAATTTTCAGGTTGAACAAATTTTAAATCAAGATTTTGTTCTTCAATTATTGTTTTGAGATTAAAAAATCTTCTTTTAAGATCGAAAAGTTCTAAAATGTAATAATTTTGTTCTTGTATCTTAAATGTGTGGGAATTTTCTTTCTTTAATTGGAAGATTAGTTGTAAATCACAGTGTCGTATGGTCGTTGTCCTTTAGGTTCCAATTCTAGTCGGGTTCGTATATAAAACCTCTCACATAAAACTTTTGTTTTTTTTATATTTTAAAGAATCTTAGTTATAGAATGTATGGGCTTGATTTAAGAATAAACCTTCTTGTTTTAATTTTGATATAAAGCATTCTTGATTCAAGATTTTATTCTTGATTTTAGCACTTTTCTTCTTTCCGTATACTTATAATAAATGAATATTGAAAAACACTTATTTCATAATCCCTCACTTATCTAACATACGTTATTTAATACATAACATAATCATAATAAAATTCCACGTCATATCTTCGTCTTATTCACAAATATATTTGGTAACATTTAGCAAACACTTATAGAGTACATCACTTAAATTATGTTCAACAGCAGCCAGGACAACAATGCGGGTTGCCAGTGACGTGCAACTTGCTTATTGTCATCGAATCAGTGGCAGGCATCGACCACTGACCACTGCCACTTGTGCAACACTTGTCTCGCTCAGCCAACGCTTGGAAGGCGCGAATGGCGCCCACACAACTGGGCAGAATGAACGAAGCTGTGCAGAGTTGACACGGTGTCTGAGGACAACACAACGCACAGCAATTGCAATTCGTTTGAGTTTCTGTTTCTGTTTCCGTTTCCTGTTCAGCTGGCAGTTGTTTGTAGCTGCCCGAGGAGATCTCATCGGTTGATCGGCGCTTGAAGCTGAGCAACTTCTTATACATTGTGTTCTAATCGCTTTCCGGTTAGCAAATGAATCGACATATGGGGCAATCGCTTCCCTTTATAAATTCCGATTCAGAGAGTGTACTAGAGAGAGAGAGGAGGTGAGATGAGGTTGTTGTTGAGTGGGTCAGCAAACTCGAAAATCAGTAGATCTCAATTCCAGGTGACAGCATTGGGCACATAACTTAATACTACATATTCTTCATTTATTTATGCTAAGCACGTGCTTTCGATTGGTTCGATTTGTTGTTTTGTTGTTTTCTGTTTGGTTCGTCACGCGTTTAAAAATACTCGAAGCGAACGAAACTAAAAGTAAACTGCAAACAACAAAAAAAAAATATTGTGTTGATTCTCCTTGGCGTCAATTGATATGACGCGGCGTCATCGCAATTGGCAGGCAAGAGCATCTATCTGGACAATTGGCAACTGGTGGTGCATAATAATTTTGGATTACCTTCCAGTTAATTTTAGGGTTCCATTAGTTTTGTATATAAGTTGACGCTTGGCTGGCTGTAAACATCAGTCAAGTTCTTCAGAACAAACAGACAACAACCCCAAAACTAATCAAAATGTTCAAGTTTGTAAGTTGACAAAAAAAAGAGGAAATTCCTTAAATCCTTTATTAATTTGTGATCTCTACTTTTAGTTCGCTCTGTGCCTCTTCGCCATCGTCGCTTGCGTCGCCGCCAAGCCAGCAATTGTGGCTTCGCCTTTGGCTTATAGCGCTTACACCGCGGCTGCTCCAGTGGCCTACAGCTCGCCCTACACCGCCGCCTACACCGCAGCTGCTGCCTATCCTTACTCCGCCTATCCTTATGCTGCTGCCTACTCCGCTTACCCCTATGCCGCCTACTACCGTTAAGCAGGACATCGACTAAACTGATCTGGATCTGACAAACTGGAACAACTCTTCACTCCTTAACTCGGCTTTTTTCTCTCATTTTTCTACTTTTATTTTGGGACTTTATGATTTCCTAGTATTATGCGTGTTTGGGAAGTTCTGCTGAAGAGAGGATTTACTGTTTTAATTGAATAAATGCACTTTGCGTAAAACGTACACAACTCGAGCTTAACACTTTATTTTTAGTCCCCTCAAGGACTCAAGTTATTGCCCTTTTGGCTTCACCTTGGACTGACTAGCTTAGCTGCCCATCGTGATAATCAGTATCTATTTTTATTTGTTTTTGCTGCAGCACAATTAAAATGCACAGCCAAGTGTATTGAAATCACTTGTTGTTGCAATGGACAGCACGTAGCCACAACAGTGAATAAGTTGGGAGGGATTGCGAACTGTTGAATTATGTTAATCGCAA
The DNA here is from genome assembly GCA_023558455.1 of Drosophila kepulauana. Classification (NCBI taxonomy): domain Eukaryota; kingdom Metazoa; phylum Arthropoda; class Insecta; order Diptera; family Drosophilidae; genus Drosophila; species Drosophila kepulauana. Next base: position 43,040,005 of record CM042369.1, read on the forward strand.
AAAGTTCGCAGAAGGCAGATGACGCCACAGACGACGTCTCCTACTCACAAAGTTTGAAAAGGCGGAAGTGACTAAGGAATTTGGATATTGGAATGTTGCTATGATCACAGACAATTTGAATTTCGATAGAGGATTTGTTAACCTTGCCGAAACGTAATCGCTGTTAACCCTGATGCGTTGTGCGTGCGTCTTTCAATTATTCATTACGGGTAAACGACGGTCATTTGTAGGCCGAATTGTCCGTTTTATGGTCTCTCTCGCTTTGAGGCTATTTCAACTGATAATAAAAACAATTAAGTCAAGTCAAGTCAAGACTCAAGAAGTCTCGAAAGTCTAGTACTAAATGCAGTGCACGCGTGCCCACAAAGTCAAACAAACAACATCCTACACGCGACCTTAGACCCTATAAACTAAACTCTAGAATCACGACACACGACGACCTCGCCTCGCTTTGGACTTTGTATGCCAGTTCATTCGCCTTGCCAATGACATTGAAGCATCACATAATCCTTTGCTGCCATTGTTTTGCCTTCTTTCACTGGTTGGGTTTATAATTATGCTCATCATCAGCACTGTTTGCCTAAAAGGGTATCTCACGATGAAGGTTGAGAAATGAAAGCGTTTTGATAGACTGGTTGGTGAGAAGGACTTGAAGATATTGAAGAGCAGAGTTAGGTGGCCTCAACTCTTCTATTTGTTTTCTACTATTCGGAGAAAACATTCACAAAATGCTTTAACGTCATTAAAATGATATTTATTAAAATATTATTTTACGAATTTTGTATTACGATATATTTGTTTCGAAAAAATAGTAATATATGGAAAAATAATATATTTTAATACCATTTTATACAACGAATATGTGTAATTCTCTCGTTTAATTTCTGAAAAAAAAAACATTTTACAAGTTATTTAAGAAATATATATATATCTTAGTTACTTTGGCTGACAATTTAGTATTTAGTATATTTCATATGTATGTTTTGAAAATATTCCAAAGAAAATATTTGGTATATTGATTACTATAGTTGGTGTATTGATATACTATTATCATATCCTTTGGTATATATAAACATTTTATCGGCATATTCTTTTGGTATATTTTAGGAATAATACCGTACTGGTTTTTACTTGAATTTAAATTAGGTATCGGATATCTCACAGTCTCACACATTTTTCCCAATAAGAAAAGTCTTACACACTTTAATTTCATGTTCAAAATTGTATATTATAAAATATAATGTAATAACATACTAGATAAATACTTTATGGTTTTTTGTATATGCTATTTTATTTTTTGCTTAAGCTATTTATATATTTAACTAAAAAATATTTCTGATAAAGCAACACCACCTTAAAATATTCTTAAAAATATTGCTGAAATATATCTATTAGGTAAATTAAAATTGGAATTTTAACAGAATCAAATGTATTTTTCGCTTTAACTATAAGATTTATCTGTTATCTTTTGATATTCTTACAAATATTATTGTAATACTAAAGATTGCAATTTTAGATATTTATAAAAATCAATCAACTCGACTTTATCTGTAATTAAGGAGTATGTTTTAGTAACGACCCGCATACTGACTTCATTTTTAATTGAAATGTGGCGCATTTGTTGCGTGTGGCTGCCACAGCTGGCTGCCAGCATTTACACAGCTTGCCACATGCCTCTTACTGGCTTCCACTTGCCACTTGCAGCTTGTTGTTTGCCGTTTTTGCATTTGTTATTGCAGTCTTTACTCTCGATGTTGTTGTTGTTGCTGTTGCTGTTGATGTTGGAGTGCATTTAATTAAAAGGCGCCACTCGAAAACAGACTTTTTGCTAATCTCAGCCATCAATAACCTGGACGCCCTCCATTTGAATGCCGCACGGACACAGTCAGGGTGGCAAGCCCCTTTTTTTTCTTACTGCAGCAGTCGCATCAAGTGTATTAATCATACGCCGCGTGTTACCAGCAACAATTGACTGTCCAAAAAAAATAAATGATGGTGGTTTATATTAAATGTTAATGTCGGGTCTGTTTTGCAAATTAAATCAAATGCGCTGTGCAGAATTCGCGACTTTTCGAGTACATAGTTTTTTGCACTTTGTCAGAACGCCCACAGCTGCAATTGAAGGCGGCTTCAGCTAATTTACTCGCTTGTTTTCTGCGCCTTTGTGCATTGTGCGAAGCCCCTGCCAATTTACTCTGTGCCAGCCACGCCCCATTCAACGCCTTTATAATTGCTACAGCTTAATGCTGCATTCAAGTTTCCCAGGCAACTCGTTTATTATGATTCGATTGCACGTTTTAATCAGCTTCCCGCGTGGCTTTAAATTGCAATACTCTCGTCAGGCGGGTATAAAATGTTTGCCAAGAACTATGAAGTGCTCACATTTGGGGAGATGGGATATTTGCGCAGTTTTAATTAGTTTCTTAAAGGAATAATTTCTTTAAAGAATTAAGCTTTTATTATAATTTAATGCAACTAATTAAGTTTTTTATAATATCCTAATTTATTTTACTGTTTAATTGTTGAAAATATAAATTGAAGTATATATTAGTAATGTTTTTAGACAAATGTATTCTCAAATAATTATTTGAAGTATGAACTTTAATGGCTTATTTATTACAATTGAACTCCCCAAAATCACAAATGAAACTGCAAAAAGTTTATTTAAAATAGAAATTTGCAATTCAAAATATTTAAACTGTAGTAATTATTAAACTTAGTCAACTAACTTTTTGTTTATTAAAATATATAATATTTTAAACTATTTATCCATTTCATTCAAAATGAAAGTGTCAGGAGTTTAATGCTTGTAATGCAACAAATTTCATGTTTAATTATTATTTAATTAACTTTATACTCTTCATATTTACCAAAACATAAATTCTACAAAATTATGGACAACAGACTTTAATTTTTATAAATATACAATTTACTTCACTTATCGTTATTACGATATAAATTGAAATATTTATTATATTTAATTTTCCAAAAATGTTATTAAATAAAATGTAAGAAATTAAGTGAAAGAATTTGCAGTTTTTTTTTAAATAACCAATATAATTCCTTATTGCAATGAGATGAGCAACAGCAACTTAGGCCTTCAGACTATATTAAATTTAATTCATTTACATATAATTCGTTACATTTTTTTAGTGTCTTAATAATTATTAAGATATCAATTGAATATAATAGAATTATTCCTCAGTAAAAGAAAGTGGAAAACCAAAAATTATAACCAAACCTTTTATTTCAATGATTTTCAACTTTAAAATTTAAATAAAAATAAAAAACTTGAATTTCAAAAGATTCAATTTTGAAAAATAAATTGATTTACTCAATTGTCATCATATTTATTCCATTTGAGTAGTGCATTTTATATTCCCTTGATTTATTTAATAATCAGCAATTATTTTTAATGCTGTTGTAGGCCTAAGACTATCTGCACAGTGCCGTCAGTCAGTTAACGTCTACACTGCGCCACAATTTGGCAGTTGGCTAACAAGCTGGCAAATTCAATTTGCAAAAACATCCATAAAGGTCACTCGCAGACCTAATAAATTCCAAACAGAATTAATCGCCGCCCGGCAGAGCTGACAAAACTTTAATTGAGTTAAATTTTTTACACTGTAATTCGAAACTAAACCGGCTTCGGAAAATTGGTGGCAACCCGCATTGAGGCTGGCAAAAAGCGTGTGATCTATGCTTTAGACCACATGGAGTTGCATGGAATCCAAAAATGGAACAAACCGAATAGATTGAGGTAGTAGTAGCCAGTAGATCGCCCACTCGCTACCTCACGATCTGAATACGAATACGAATTTGAATTTGAATTTGTATGCAAATATTTGCGCTGGGCGTAAGTTACGCATAATCACTGCTCGCAATTAGCCAAGACACAACCTGGCCAAGGCTCTAACTCTCTGCCTCTGGCTGTCTCCTAGACTAGTCAGCCTCCCTCTCCATTGTCACCTGGACGCCTTTCCAATTGGCCCGAGGAGGGGAAGGTGTTCGGTTCGGTTCGGTTTTTTTGTGGCCACAAGATTTACGCAGTCAATTTGCTGTTTGTTGCAGTTGCTGCTCCGCAGGGCGGTTCAACTAGAGCAGCAATCAGGTGGCTGGGTTTACTTACGTAAGGTTTGACTTTGAGTTATGCGTAGAGTGGAGTAGAGTGGAGTGAAGTGCCTGGTCTGGTGTCTGGTGTGGCAATTAAACTGGCGGCTACAACAACTCTTAGAATTATGACAACAGCATTTGCATTGTGCCCGCTGTGGCACGCAGTTGATAGCTTTTGAATTTATGATTGCATTTAAAAGTTCTCGGTTTTGTTTATTCTATTCTTTTATTTTTTACAGAAATCACAATGCAGTGGCATGCCTTGCTGGGGGCAGGCTGTTAACCCCCGTGTTGGCGTTGACCTTGCCACGCCACTGCCACGTGAAGCTGTCAGCTGCGCAGCTAGGCACAGCACAGCTCAGCTCAGCTCAACAACTAAGCTTATCGACAACTGACTGCCCTAGATAATGCCTAGACACGGCACTGCAAGTCCGGCTCAAGCTAACTGTCTAACTTGATCGCTGCACTGTGCAAAACAAAAGTGAAGAATCAATGCTTATTGCAATATTTTAAAATTTCTGCTCTTTTAATTATATATTATGTTCCTAACATAGTTTTCTATGGCCAAGTTTATCCGTCTAAGAAAAAACCAAATCGGTCAGTAATCTTTTTTTTTCGTCTCCTTCAACGTTGAAACTGAAAGAATTAATATTATTTCAAAAATTTCTTATAAATTTAGTCATTTTAAAATTAAAAACATTTACATTTAATTCTTATTGTATTTCTAAATATTTTTTAATTTATTTTTCTGAAAATATAAAAACAATTTTTAGTTTTTTTGAAGCTACAGTCGCGACTTTTGACTATAAGAGTCCTGAAAATTTGGTTGCGATCAGATACAAATTCTAGAAGTTGTTAAGTAAATACTTTTGTAGGGGTAAAAATGATAACTTATTAGTATTTTGCCCGCTATGATATATGTTTTTTGAATATAATCTACATCTACATCAATATACCAAATATAGCCTTCGGCAAGTTTTAGAATTTTTTGGTATTGTAATTTGGTATATTTTAAAATTATTACCGTATGTTTTGCTTTTATTCAAAATGGGTAGCGGGTATCTCACAGTCGAGCACACTAGACTGTATACTTCTTAATTGTTTCGTTTTCTCTTTGGCTTACATATCCTATCGACAAATTTGTCTTTGAATAATTATCAAGACTACATTTTTTTTTAATTATTTAAATTGGTAAAAAAAATTTTTTTGAAGTAAGTAAAAAATCTTAAAAAAAAGAAACAATATGTTTATTCCATTTTTAGACTATAAGCAGCAAAACTTAGAATTTCAATTCAATTGCTTCACAAACTTCAATTCTATTTATGTAAAATAAAGTTCTAATCTTAGACTCTTTTTGAGAGTAATTATATCAAGAGTCAAACTCCAACAAAAAATATGAATACATTATTTTTATATTTTTGTAAATTTTTTTATTTCTTTTTCTTAACTGATTGTGTGAAGTGTGGAGCTCAAATACCTTTAAGAAATCGAGCTGAACTGAGTCATCATTGAACTCAATTAGGAATTGATCAAACTTATTACCTTTATTAACATATGTATTTTAGTAAGGCTTTTAAGAATTGAAGTATTTGAGAATTGATTAGTTTTTTCAATATTAAGCGTAGATAATTCTCTCAGTGTAACTAAACCTATTTTACTGTCAACGCCCAGTCAATTTGTAAATAATTACGTCTATTACAGAGTCAAGCTCAAGCAAAAATTTTAAAAATACATTATTTACATATTTTCTTGTATTTCTTAAATGCTTGCTTTAGTGTCAATAATTAACATTTAACAAGTAATATTCCTACGGAAAAAAAATAACCGCCTTTATAAATTTATTTTCGAGATAAACATTCTACATTCTAGATTCTAAATTATAAATTTAAAGTGCTATTACTTATGCTCTTTATTATAAATTTGATGTAGTAATTCTCGTTAGAAATAGAATTTTGGGAAATTGATTGGTTCCTCTACAAAGCTCTTAATATAGTTTAGAATGCATACTATATAAGTTATATAAAATATTCTAATTTTTCTCGCAGTGTAGCTTAAGCTGTTCTGCAGTCAACGCCCAGCATTCTATCTTTGCCGGTGCTGTAATTATATCTTAATCTTGAGATCCTAAATGCTCACTTTACGCACTGAGCAAGATAATTGCGCCTCATACAATGCTCAGTGCTCACCACGCACCACTCTGCACCACCCGTCATCATTCTGCACCACGCATAACGCACCGCTCAGGCCGGCTGCAACAACTCGTTGACCAGTTCTTAAATGTTTTCGGAAACTCGTTCAAAATCGCAATTTGAATTTTTGCTATTTCGGTTTTTTTTTGGTATTTTTTTTGTTCATTTTTCTCACCGATGCCATTTATCAGCGGGCCAAACATCCGCATTGGCTGCAGTTGGTTGTGGTGCGGTTTGGGCGGGTCTCTTTTATCGCAACCTCTTCTCCCCTCCGCCCCGTCGCACTTCCATCAACCCATGAAGCAAACGCCGGCAACTGTTGCACTTTGCATGCACACGAAGTTGCAGTTGCAGTTGGAGCTGAAGTTGAGTCTCACAGCCTCGCGCACAAAAGTAAAAGTGCATTTGATGCATTTTGGGCCTGACTCTCTGGCGATTTGGCTATAAAAGCGTTTGAGCCCATGCAACAAGCATTATTAGACGTTGTGTTCTCGACCCGAGTAAATCAGCTACAATAAATATTTGCAACATGTTCAAATACGTAAGTTGTTTGCACTGGATGCAACTGCAGCATTTAATCATCTCTTCGATTTCTCGCAGTTCGTTTTGGCCTTCTGCTGCTTGGCGAGCGCTGCTGCCGCTCCTGGCTATCTTGGTGGCTTGGCTGCCCCGGCTCTGCCTTTGGCCGCTGCTCCGGCTATCTCTTATGGCCACGCCTTGGCCGCACCATCGATTGCCTCTTATGGTCTGGCGCCCAGGCTCAGCTATGCCGCTCCAGCTTTGGCTCACGCTCCTCTGGCTGCTCCGGCTTACTCCAGCTATGGACTGGCGCCCAGGATTAGCTATGCTGCCCCAGCTATTGCCCATGCTGCTCCACTTGGCCTCGCTCATGCTCCTCTGGGACTCGGCTACAGATCCTATGCTGCTCCAGCTCTCAGCCTGGGACATGGCTGGTAAAGATGAGAAAGAGGCTTTCGGTTCGTCGGTTCGTTGGTTCGGACAGCTTCTTCTTAGGTGTCCAATTTCATTTCGTGTCGCCTGAAGAACTTTGAATAATATTGAAACAAAAAAATGCGCAAATTCTCGTGAAGTTTTATTGCTTTTGTGTGATTTAATGCTGCTGCTGTGTGATTGATTAGGATATGGATTGATTGACTAAAAGTGTCCCCTGATATTTCCAGAACTGTAATCTCTATGATTAACACAGCGAGCTATGAATTGAGTGATCGACTAAATCAATAACTGCTTGATTAATTGATTCTGTTTTATGCTGAAAAATCATTGAAAAAATGCGAAATTTTGAAGATGTTTTTTACCCAATTTAGCTAATTAAAAATTAGTTTATAATATGAGATTGATACAGCGATGTGATAATTTGTTGATTGATCGAATAATTGCTTAATTGATCGGTTCCGTTTTATGTTGGAGTGTTAGAGGTTGCCAAACTTAAACAATCGTTGACAAAATGCAAAGTTTTGGAAATATATTTCTCACTTGATTGAGCAAATTATTTCTCAAGAACATAACAGCACATGATTGATATATAATTTATAATTTCTGTTTGATTGATAAGCTATGTTTTTTGGTGGAATGCGACAGGTATAAAAATGTATAAAATATTGAACAAAATATTTTATCATTCGATTAAGCGAATTATGCGACTGCAAATTATTTCACACAGACTTCATATCTGATTGATACAAATGACAAAATTTGATAATTGGCTGCGTTAATTTTTGGATTTGATTAATGTTGCAAGGTGACAGATTGAAAAACTTTAAAAATGATTCGAATAATGCGAAGTGGTAATGCGGATGAGGTAATTAATCGATTGTAAGTTGTTTTTCAGGAACTTACGCCAATTGATTGAAATATTTTAATGTAATATGTAATAATTAGATAGACTGCTTGATTGATGGATTTGAATGTATCACTTGATAAATTTGTTTCAATTACATAATCTCCAAGTATTTCACATCATATGATTCATACGGCAACATAATGTAATGATTGACTGCTTGATTGATTGGTTGCGTCTTAGATTGGAATGTAGCAGGATGTAAAACTTTAAAAAACACTTTAAGTAATGTAATGTTATTTCCCAACAAGAATTATATGATTGATGATTGACTGATTGATTGATTGGTTCGATTTTATATTTTAATATTAGAGTTCATTGAAAAAAATTTTTCAAAGTTTTCAAGTTATCTTGTCACTTGATTGAGCTATTTACTTGATTGCCAATTATTTCTCAAGAACAGCGAAATAGTATGACGATTGACTGATTGATTGACTGGTTCTGCTTATGTTGGACAAGTCGCAAAATTGTAAAAATTTAGTGGAAAAATGTGAAGCTCTGCAGATTGTAAAACCGTAAATTATTTCTCCAAAACTTTGTATCGCATGATTGATGATGATTGATTGATTCATTTATGAAAAAAATGTTCTTAAAGTTTTCAAGTTATTTTATTACTCGATTGAGCTACGTACATATGTATATAATAGATGATTGATCGCATGAATCTCTAACTGATTGACTGACTGATTGCATGATTAGTTCTAGTTAATATTTGGATGTGTAAACATTTAAGCAATGGCTTGTTTAAAACTCTCACACGTTCTCAAAGCGCCCCACATTCGCTGCACTCTACCAGCCATAGCCGTAGCCATGTCCATAGCCCAGTCCCAGGCCCAAGCCCAATCCGTGGCCATACAGACCGTGTCCATATCCACCGAGGTAGCCGTGTCCCAGCCCATAGCCACCCAGATAACTCTTGCCAATGATGGTCTTCGAGATGATGGGCGCTCCAATGGACTTGATGATAGGCGAATGATAGCCCAAACCCAATCCTAGACCGAGACCATAGCCTCCATAGTGTCCATGGCCGAGACCTAGGCCCAAGCCCAGGCCCAGGCCGCCATAGCCTAGATAATCGTGTCCCAATCCAATGCTGGGCGCAGGAGCTGGCGCTGGAGCCGGAGCTGGAGCTGGAGCTGGCTCAGGAGCAGGAGCTGCGAGGCTGCTCGTCACGCAGAGCGCAGCCAACAATAGAAGCTGATAGAGAATTGAATTGTAGATGAATCCTTGTCTAAGCACATTTGTCTACTCACTCCTTTGTACATTTCACTTGGCGCCTTTTTACAATCGTTCGTCCGAAACTCTGTTGCGTTTATGCCGTTGCATTCGATCGAGGCATGTGGCTTTTATACGCCCGGTTTTGCCGTTGCAGTTGCAACAAGGAACCAAAGTGGCAGCGTCCAAAATGGGCTGTCGATGATCTAATGGATACTGCTTTTGGCCATTCGGTTTTGTGGCTGCTTCAGTTAATCTACTTTACGTGTATTTGGGCAAAGACATTTCACTGGCTTTGCCTCGCATTGCGCATACGCAATGTGGCACGCACTCACACACAAACTAAATCATTTAATTGGCAAAAGTGTTGAATTTACAACATGCCACCAAACACTGCTACTCGTACAACTTTGTTGTACCTGTCTCCACACTGGGAGCACATTAAATGTCCAGTTTTGGGCTGGGCTGTGCCTGCTTTTTGTGGACTTTTGGCAGCAGCTTGTTGGCCAGTCAGTTTTTATGGTCTAAATTCAACCTCAATGTTGTATTTTTAACTGTTTGTTGTGGGTGTATTTGGCATTTTCCAGAATCGATTAAGCATAAAGTAGGAGAAGGAGAAAAAACAGTTAAAACTGATATTAAAATAAGGTCAATGTGCTCACAAATTATGCCTGAGGCGAGTAAACCAAAACAGCAAGACAACAACAAATTAAAGTCATGTGACGCAATAATTTATGTATAAAGAGCAACAGATCATCGTCTCCTCCTCTTGTCTCGCTTGAACAAAAGCATTTGCGTTCGTATAGAAGCGCCACAGTAATCAATTCTCTACAGCCAAAAGTGTCGATCATAAAGTGATTGGGCAATCATTAACTCTTTGAGACAACAGCTCATAAACAATGGATCAACTTAGCGAACCGCGCGACCAACTAGCTCAGCTGACTCTCATCAAAACAAATGCAAAAGAAATACGTGTATTATTTATCACAACGAAAAATTATAACAATGCTGCAGTTTTTATTTTAAATATTTGACTAACAGATGCCCTGTATCAAGTTAAATAGATCTTCAACACATTTGCATGCTTTTAACTTGGCATAAAATCAATTTGATTGAATGTACATTCGATTTTTAAAGGTTAATCCAGAAACTGATTTAATTTAAAATAGTTTTTTGTAAAAGGTAGCTTACAAGGCAATAAAACAGCACACTTCACCACTGACTTACTGGCTTATAGAAAACTATCTCTTTTATGGCTGATCGTAGAGATTAGAAGATCATAAAAAACTAAAACTGGAGGCAGCTTTAAAATACTAGTTTCGAAGCAAATGGTCATCCTTCACTTTTAACTCAGATGACTTGGAAAGCCTTAGATGCTTTCTGATTAAAATAGTTTTTTTGATCTTTATTAATATATTGTTACAACTAAGCAATACCCTAGATACTTTTTGGAGCTGAATTTTTTAACTTAGTGCTTTATAGTTTTAATACCAGTTAGATTCCTGAAAATTTGGTCAGAAAATAATAGTAGAAGTCATACAAATATGGCAAATAAAGGATTGCTGCAGAATCTGGTATTTTGTGTACTCTATGGTAAAGTACTATATATTGTGTATACAATAGTACGTCGATTGTCCAAATATACATTTCGGTATATTTCAGTATATCGACTACTCAATTCAGTTTTTTTTGGTTTTTTTTAGTATATCGAGCACACTCAGCTGTTGCTTTCTGATGGTTTTTCTTTTGGTATATTGACTACATTTCAGTATATTTTTAGTATATTTTCAGTATGAATTTTCTTATTTGTTAGACAACGCTAAAGCAGCTTCTTAGACATTAAAGTAATCAGCAGTAGAAATATAAATATATTTTTTTAAAAACAAGCTTCGCAGCTCGAACAACTCCCATTAATATATACTTCTTTATGATTATAGTTCCCAGACTACATAATAATCTTTACCGGATTTCAAACTATTTAAAATGCATGCTACATAACCTCCACTAATAACTCTTTTTTTCTACCAAACCAAACCCAGGGTATCAAAGTAATAAAAACACATTCATAAGCTCCACAAAAGAGTCACTGACACTTTGACAAACTTCAGACTGTGAGACGACAACAAAAGTAACAACAACAACAAACTCAACGACGACAACCACAACTACAAAAGCGTTAAACTTGAACTTGAAAACGAGTTTTGGGAACGCCGACAACAAAAGTGGAGTAAAAGATGGTTAACTGTGGAATTGTGTGTGAGTGTTGCAACAGGTTCCCAGGGAATTTAAAAAAAGAGTGCAGTCAAGTTGCATCGCTAAACCGGTTAAAGATGCCACCAGCTTCTAACTGTACACGAAGCTAGCTCTGGTCGAGCCTCAACTGCAGCTTAGTTGAACTGCAGTCGGGAAATGGAACGGATCAGAATGCGTGGCTTCTTCGTTGCTTGTCTTCTGCTGTGCTTTGTCCTGCAACAAGTGGAGTGCGCTACTTTGGTTTATCATCAGCCCACAGCCGTTGTCTATCATCATCCAGTGGGGACTCTGGAGGAGCAGCAACATCCTGGTTATACAATTGTGGCGCCGCTTACGAAGATTGCTCACGTCACCTACGACTCGGTGCCAATCTCCCACACACCCTTTGAGCATGTGCCGCTCTTTCAGCGCATTGGGCATGTGAAGGGAATTAGATTGTAGAGAAGATATTTTAAGAAGACGAATAAAGTGTATTTTAAAATTTATTTGCCAAGCATTATTGCTTTCTACTAGTTGAGATTTGTGCTAAGTCTGTGACTCCTTGTGGACGGAGGAAGTTTTATGTGCTAAACTACGTTATTTAGAAGAAGTAAGGCGCAGGTGCGAACTTGGGTGCGACAGCCAGAGGAGCGTGCAGGGGAGCAGCAAAGGGAGCTGCGGCTGGCAGACCGAATCTGGCGGGCGCACCGAAAGCCAAAGGCGCAGGAGCGGCATAACCGAAGGGAGTGGCCAGAGGAGCAGCGAGAGGAGCGCCCAGAGGTGCAGCGAGAGGAGCGCCCAAAGGAGCAGCCAGAGGAGCAGCCAAAGGAGCGCCCAAAGGAGCAGCCAGAGGAGCGGCAACTGGAGCAGGAACTGGAGCAAAAGCTGGTGCTGGAGCAAAGGCTGGAGCAGGAGCCAAAGCGGGAGCAGCAAATGCCACCTTGGGTGGAGCAAAAGCCACAGGCGCAGGGACTGGAGCAGCCAAGGCAACAGGAGCAACTGGAGGTGCTACGGGGAAGGCGACAGCATGGTTAATCCGATGGGCATTGAAGCTGGAGGCATAGGGAGCCACAACACCGGCAGCAGCAAGTGGAGCGGGAGCAGCGAAGGGCAGCAGACCAGCCTGGGCACCAGCCACGCACAGAGCAACGAGCTGTAATCGAGAAGAGAAGATCGATATCAATAATCCTTTTTCTTTGCGAGATTCAAAAACTTACCATCAACTTGGCAAACATTTTGTTTTAGTTTTTGGGTTTGGTTTGGGTTTTTGTGGGTGGTTTGTTTGAGTGCTAACTCGACTGTGATGTGCAATTGTCAAGTGCGGAGGGTTTTTATAATTCTCGCCGGCGTGGACAAGCATACGCAAACACCTTGGAAGACTTTCTATAAAAGGCCCATTGTCGAAGGGCGTTAACTGTGTGTGCGTCGTGTGTTTAAAAATCAATTGACCGCCTCTTACGTATTGATATCGAACTCCCAAGCAAGCCAACAACCAACAACCACTTTCATAATTGCACGCAACAAATTCGACACCAAATTCGAAAACTTAACTTAGCCCACTGGCCGATATTTTGCGGTTGGTCGTGGTCGTCATTGCGGTTGCGGTTGCGGTTGTAATTGCGGTTGTGGTGAGGAGTTGAGCAAGTTTTCGTTGTCGTTTTCGTTGTTGCTTACAATATTTCAGTGGCAACGATTCATCAGCCACAAATGAGCCACACTTATCAGACGTGACAAGCGTGCTGCACTTCTCTATCCCTCTCTTTCTTTTACAATCTTTCCCTCTCTCTCTCTCTCTCTATTTCTTCTCTGTCTCTCTTTCTTCTTCTCTTTCGCGTGGGCGTCCACTTCACATAACATTTAATTTCTTTATTGCAATTGACTTACTTACCTCCCCGCTGCCTTTTTCCTCTACCTTTTCCTCACTGACTTTGTCATGTGCTTGGCATTCATAATTTACTTGTTATGCCAGCCTAGTGTCGTGTGCCGCTGCACCACTTTGTCAATTTATCCACACATCATTTGTCTAGCCAGTTTTTTTAGTTACTCGAAACAATAGCTGCTTAGTTGGTTAGTTAGCTGATGGGTTAACCCGGCATTGCCCGTGACATTTAAGTGCATTCACTCAGCTGATCTCAGTCATAGATAAAATTTGGCACAGCTGACCTCGACACCGATTCTCACACTTAAACAGTCTACACTCAACACGTAGGGAACGCATTTACTTATAGGATTTTATTGTAGGTGCATAAACTGTGACTTTTATTCGATATGGAAATGGAATGTCTAATTTGTTTCGCAATCGTTTTCCCTTCAAAGGGATTTACGGTATTAAAATCTTACGACACTTGATATACAATTTAAGCCAGCTTGAGAAATATCTTGTGTAAATAAAATGAAACAAAATTTAAGGAGCCCAATTAGTGTTGTGAATGAACGACAAATAAATAAATAATAAAGTATTATTAATTTTAGAAATCTTATGTAAAAATAAGGATGAATATGTAAAAGAAAAAACAGTATAGACCAATTAGAAATTTTCTACTCAAATAATTGATGCGATTAGAGAAAAATAATTTTAAAAAATTCTTTTAAAAATATATATAAAAAAAAAATGGAGGGTGTATAATATAATGAACTAAAGATAATGTATTAAAATATATCTACACATTTCTCAGAATTTTTCACCGGTTTTGTTATTTAACCAAAACTATTTGTTACAGTATTAAAAGTATATTTACAAAATAAAAATGCATTTATGGAAATATTTTGATTCTGATCTGATTATTAATTTATGCAAAATACATTCTAACATATAGCTTACTAGTAATTCCACTTATCAGTCGCTGACAAGTTGTCCGTTTACTTTTATATTTGTCAACTTGCCCTTTCTTTAAATCAGAAACTTTCGGAGCCACAAAATGTCATAAAAATTATTAAATAACCTTAAAATTGATTTCTTTTTTTTGTAATTTAAGTATTTGTATATTTACATATAAATACATAATTTAAGGTAAATGTTTAAACATGACACAAAACATCTTTGGTGTGGTTCAGTGCAGTTACAATAAAGAATTATGATTAAAATATGACTCCAATATTCACCTTAGAAACTCCAATATCCAACTCTAAACTAGAAAAGCGAATGATGATGATGATGATGAGCCAACTTCAAGGGCAGAGCACGCAGATGAGCATGTGGAGCTGCCAGCAGCTTGGGGAAAGCATACCCGAAGGACACACGGTGTGAAGTGGTCTTGGGTCCGGGAATAGCGCGATAGCTGGAAGCGAAAGGCACTGACTCGAGCACAGGTGGCAGTAGTTGTGTCACCGTGGGCAGATGCACCTCAGTGGTGGGCAGGACATGTGTGTGCACAGCGGGAGGGCATGGGACTGCAGCGGGTAGCAATGGAGCTGGAGCGGGCAACAGTGCTGGCAATGGAGCAGGCGCTAGAGGAGCTGGAGCAGGCCACAATGGAGCGGGCAACGCAGCGGGCAGCAAAGGAGCAGGAGCAGGCAGCAGAGGAGCAGGAGCAGGTACCAAGGGAGCAGGCGCAAGAGGAGCTGGTGCCCAAAGTGGAGCAGGTGCTGGAGCTACAGGTGCAGGAGCGGGCCAAACGGGAGCAGGAGCTGGCACAGGAGCATATGATTCCAGCAGCGGCGCTGCGTAATCCACATGATCCACATGCCCATGAAGTTGCTCCAAGTGATTGAAATGAGGCTCAAAGTGATGATCAAAGTGATGTGAAGGTCTCGCTTCGCTGCCGCACAAAGCCAAGGCCACAAAGAAAGCCTAAACGAAGGAAGAAGCCAAAGGGATTAAAACGGGTCTGGGATATGTGGAAGTTAAATCCTTACCAATTTCAGCTGCCACATCTTGCTTGATTTGATTTTTGGTGGGTGGTTGAGTGGTTGCTACTGCTTGGCCTGAAGACGCGTCAGTCAATGTTTGACCATGGGCAAATGCAATTGAATTTATAGTGTAAATTTGTTGTTAGCTAATTTGGCCACTCGCCAAATGGAACGTGCAGCTCTTCACTTTCGTTTGCCAGCCAGCCAGCCAGCCAGCTAGCAAGACTGCAACAAAGTCTGTGTCCCGTTTATGGTTTATGTGGTAACCCACAAGAAACGTGACTCGCTTTGCAACAAAATTACATTTGTTTACCGCTGCCCCCTGAGGCGGAAGGCGGTTCAATAACTTCTGATTATATAAGCACCTTTGACATTTCTGTGTCTGCCTGCCCACTTCAAATGGTAACGCTTTATGACAGCGCATAAACTATGATTAAGCCACTGATTTATGATCAACAATCAACGCTTTAAAGATTTCACAATTCTGTAAACATGATTTTATTTCGCTAAGAAAATAGTTTTAAATGAGGATTCAGGCAACAACTGCGGGTGCCGGGGCGGCAAAGCTGTAGGGAGCAGCGAGTGGAGCGCCAAAGCTGTAGGGAGCGGCGAAGGGAGCAGCGGCGTAGGGAGCAGCATAAGGAGCAGCCAGAGGAGCAGCATAGGAAGCGGCCAGAGGAGCACCCAGTGGAGCGGCGTAGGAAGCAGCCAGAGGAGCGGTCAGACGAGCAGCCAAGGGAGCAGCAACTGGAGCAGCCAAGGGAGCAGCCAGGGGAGCAGCGGCATAGGGAGCAGCGGCGTAGGCAGCTGCGGGAATACCGGAGACGTAGCGGCTGGAGTAAGGTGGAGTCAGGTCGAAGGGCGCGGTGGTGTATGAAGATTGAGTGCCATCATAGTTGTTGCGCACATCCACCTGGCTGCTGCCTCCAGCGGCATAAAGTGGTGCATTCGCATAGGCGAGTGGTGCAGCGGCAAGTGGGGCAGCAGCCAGAGGAGCAACCACGCCAGGCTTGGCAGCAGCGCAAGCGACAACAGCGGCAATGATGAGCTGAAGAAGTACAGAAAAGGATTAAATTACGAATCATCAAACTCCTCTTCAAGTTCAACTTACGAATTTGAACATGTTGCAGTTAGGTTTGGGTTTGGGTTTGGCTTGAGTTGGAGTCTTAAACTCTGAACTGATAATGTGTTTTAGCAGCCAGCGCATTGCCTTATATAGCCAAGTGCAATTGCTCGACTTTAGGGTAATGTATCGTATTTTGGTCGCTTCTTGTTGTCTCTCTGTTGTCTTCGTCAACGGGACGTGTTCAGCCTTTGATAGTGGATCGAATGTAGGAAGTCGCCAAATTGATTTCGCAAAGCAATTTGTATGCAGACACAAACCTTCAACAGCAAAGCAAAAGCAATCGCAATGAGAGTGGGCCAAATGTTGGGCCAACGTCTTTTTTGTTTTTTTGGCTCGGGCTTTTTTCGGGCTAAGTTGGCTATAAAATGCATGTCGCATGGCTCAAATGTCGCATTAGTGCCGCTTTTAATGCTCGACCATAAAAACACATTTCAATTTCAATCGTAAACAGTCCGAACTGTCCTTCCTCCTTTCCCTCGCGGTTGAACACGATCCTTGAGTGACCTTGGCAACAGGATGTGGCCAAGAGTGAACAACTGTTTGAGTCATTATGTTGTGGCTAATTGACCTGAACACTCTGAGAGTGACGCTGACTCTTGGCTTCTGACTAAGAAGAACGCTTAAAGACGGCAAACCGAAAACCGGCTCTTGGAATTTAATGAGCAATAATGATTGGACTTCGCTTCTTCGTCTTTGCTCTTGGCAACGGTCACGTGCTGGCAACGTCATCAGCATCATGTGCTTCGTTGCCGCTCCTCTTCTCTCTCTCTCTTGCTGCTTTGCTCTCTTTTCGCAGTTTGTCTCAAGTTTGATCTCAAGGCCTCCCTCAAGCGATGAGTCTACTCAACGTCTTGCCCCACGCATGTAACTGTATCCGCATCTTCAGCCACTCCACGCCACGATGATGATGATCATGTTCATGTTCATGTTGTTGACCACAGGCGGTCGACCTCTCACTCAAGTCCGAAGAAGATCTCATTATCTGCTTGATCCAGCAGGTTGATCTTTATGCGGAAATCTGTAATGTTTGCCCGTCCGCTCACTTCCTAGACGCCTTCGTGGAAGCTCTCGATTTACATATAAGCACAATCGATATATACAGCAGTAGTTATATACAATACTTTATTTCTATATACATTATAACGCATGATTATAAATCAGACTGCGCCTTAATTTGCTGGGTACCGTTGGATTTAATTTGATTGTCGCTTCGATACTTCGATTAAATTTAATTGCAGTTATTCCCGTTCCGAAAAGCGGTTTGCAACTTAAAGCTGGATCAGCAGTGTTCCGTTTGCTGATTAATCCACATCCGTTTAAGTAGCTTTCGATAATCAATCGAGAGGGGGCTGGGGGAGGGAGGTTGGGGAGATAGGTTGGGCACTAAATTATATAGCTAAATCAATGCCAAGTTTAAGGTCTTGGATTCATTGATCACATGCCAAAATGATCAGCTGCTCGAGCACTGCTCGAAATTGAGCTCTTCACAATATGCAAATTAATACATGTTCATAATTTTTGAAGATTGCCACCACCGAGCGGTGCCCCCGCTCCGCTCCCCCTTTATGACCCCTTTATCGACTGTCTCCTTGACGCATAAACAAACAGTGCGCTGAGGTGAAAGGTGCGATCAAAGTTTGCTTTTGTCTGCCTTCTGTCTGCCTTCGACCTTCGACTTATTTTATGCAAATGCAGCAGCGACCAGACAACCCAGAGACAAACGTTTTGCAGTGCCAACCAATAATTATCATCATCATCATCGTGATCATTATCAACAACTTTGTTGATGGCTCATAAAATAGATATCGAAGCTCATTTTTTCTATAGCAACGTCGCTTTTACTTTATTTACGAGTATTATTTCGTACATATAGATATCGATATTTTGAGTATTCACTAGTCTCACACTCGCACACTCATACACATGCACTCACACACACACACTCTCAGTCAGGCTTATGAAATAGAGACTTGCAAGCTGCAAGCTTTCGTCTATCGCCGTTGCACTTGCGCCGTGCCATACGAAGTCAAGCCCGTGGTATGTGGCACCGAGGCATATGGGGCACCAGCTTGGAGCGGCAAGTGTGCCACATTCAGTGGCATCACGCCAAAGGGCACGGGCAGCTTAAGGTTCAACGAATTGCCATCGGCTTGCAACGCTGGGGCAGCAATCGAGCGACCCGTTGCACTCGGTGCCACAGCCGCAGTGAGAGGGGCAGAGGCAGCTGCCGTGTTGCCAGCCCCGAAAACATAGCCACGACTGGTCAGCGCTTGGGTGAAGGCGGCATGCTCCAGAGCGGGTGCAGCGAATTGACGTGCCACCTGATGACGCAGCTGTTGTCCTCGCGGCGCCGGATAATGATAGTAGGCAACCTGAGAGCTGGGCGTTATCGAGTATTCCAAATTAGCTGGCGGTAGATGCGAAACATCGCCCAATGCCAAAGATGTTAGTCCAAGGAGCAGCAACGAAAGTTGAGCCACAGATTTAGATTTCTGCAAAAGAAACCCGGTTAGAAATAAAGTTCGTAGTTCACAATTCTCTCACTCAATTTGCACTCACAATGGAAATCATTTTGAATTAGGTTTATTAGAAATTCTTCTTGTGCCACTTTTTTTGTTTTTTGCACTCGCGACGTCTTTTGCATACAATTTTTGCAGCGATTGAATTCGATTCGTTTCGGTTTTGCGTTTGCTGTTGTTTATTGTCGACGGCCGAAGCTTTTGGAGCTGATTAAAATTTGTGCGGCAGCTGAAGATGCTTTTTATACGACAGTAGAGGAAGAAGAAGCAACAGCAGCAGCGACACAGCTGAGCAAGAGTTCGGTTCTGTCGGTCGAGAGACGGATGGACAATCAGACAATCAGGTGAGACACCACTCAACCAGTCAAACAGTGGACGGCTCGACCAATTGAGAGCTAAGCTCAAAAGCTACACAAGTGAATGTGCTTATGAAGGGGATACTCGACGAGGTAAATACCCTGTGAGGAGGGAAGAAATTATCGACAGCATAAATTGACCCTTTACTTTATGAATTAGCTTCTGATAAGCGATATATTGTTTTATTGTATTGAGAAAAAATATTTCTGTTTATCTTAAATTAGGTAATACCTAAGTGTACTAAAAATATAATCGTCATATTATAAGGTATATATATCTTAAATTAAATCATGAAAAAATTTAAACTAATGATTAAATTTAAATGTAGTGTATACCAAATGAAAAGGTAATATCAAAAATAAATGAATGCAAGAATCTAAATCATAAAAAAATGCATATCGATTGGACTTTAAATTTCAAATTTAAATTTGGTATAGAACAATTATAAAAATTATATTATAAATTATTAAATAAAAAATTCAAATTATAAAACCATGTAAATAATTATTAAAATTTTAATTTAAATTTAGTGTGTAACAAATGTAAATATATTATTACAAATTATTAAGCAAAAGCCTTAAAATCACAGCACAATAAATATAAATATAGTGTTATTAATCTTAAATTAAAGTCTTTGAATCATACAAAAATTATACATTTTTAACAAATGATATTGAAGAATTAGGAAAAGCATATCATTAAAAGTTGGGATATATTTAGCGTTTTTTCTTGTTTATTTTTAATTGTAGAAGTCTAGCTTCCTGTTCCTCCTCCTTGTATACCTATTTAAATTCTAATTCCATAAATCTTTTTTATAGTTACCCTATAAACTATGTTAACTATGTTATGACATTAGTTTGCTATATCCTGGAATGTTTTGTTGTGTTTTTACTATTTTTTTCTTGCACTGATTTAATCTCTTAATAAATCCATATACATATATTTGTATACACAACTAATTTGCTTTGAAACACAACTGTTTCAGCTGTTTCCGCTTCTTTGTTGTGATATCAACAATGCAACGAAATGTTATCCTGTCAACAATGCTAAGCCTGACTTTAAGTGCGCTTATTAACACCAAAATGCTTAGCAGATCTTAATATCTGCTTCCTGCTTTATAAAGCAACGGTAACGCGACTAGTGTATACCCTGGAAATGGTTGTTCAATGAAGCTTTAAATTAGGTATGATATTTTTGCTATGTTAATTAGCTAACCAAAGTGAGACAAATAATTCATTAAATATATAAAATATGTTAGTGAACGTTATTAACAATATCTTAATAATCATATAGAAATCAAGTTAAGTTTAAATTCTCGCTTGAGCTCGTGCTTTCTGTGTGTATTACAGGGTATCAAAAACAATATCAAATATGCGTTGATGTTTGCTTTGCTTCTGCTGCGGCCTCAGCTGCCGTTGCCGTTGTTGCTGCTGCTTCTGCTTCTGCTGCTGTTGGCGGCATTCAATTTTTGGCTTTCAGCTGAGCTGAGCTTGTTGTTGACTCTCTGACGACATGGCTGTTGGCCAAAAGCCTTAAGTTAACTTATTCATTCTGCTTCTGTTTTACCGTATATTGTTGTTGTAGTTGCGGTTGTGTCTCTCTTGGGTTTTTTGTATTTCTTTTGGTTTTGTTATGTCGCTTTAATTTGATACCGTCGTCGACTGCAGCTCTGGCATTTGTTATTGTTATTGCTGTGCTTTTTTTATTGTTGCTGTTGTTGTTGTTGTTATCTTGTGACTCTGTTTATTTATCTGTGCTAAGTTGTTGCCTTTTTTTTTGTTGTCATGAGCTGCTTTGCCATTTACTGCTGTTGTTTCTGCAACTGCTGTTGTTGTTGCTGCTGCTGCCTCTGACGTCGACGTTGACGCTGTTGCTTTAGCTGTTGAGCAGCGCCTATTGATAATACATATTTAGTTTGCCTTGCATATAAATCAATGTTGGTCATTTCGATTGGCATCCAAACTATGCACAACGCGGCGGTCAAATAGTCTGTCAGGGTCGCCGCCAAGGGGGTTCAAAAGCTGATTGATCGCCCCTATACGCCCCAATGGAACTGTCAAGCTATAAATAACTAAATTCCTAAAATAGCTAATTTGACTTCAAGAACTTAAATAAATAAACAGTCAACTTAATTGTCATTCATGTTTATCTAATTTAGTATATTGCAGATTTATATTTTTTAAATATTTAAGTATTTAATTTTGAACATTTTAAAAATATTATTATAAACGGTTTAAATTTTTTTAAGTGACACTAAATAACTTCCTCACTAGCATATTTAAATTATTTGTTTAATATGAAAATGAAAAATTTCTTTTTCTAAATTTAATTTTACTTACAATTTTTTTGTATTCGTTTATATTATATTGAATAGGTTTACGTTTCTAGAATATGTCAATTTAGAAAATATGGTATATTTTGAGTGTAATAGTATATCAAAATACCAACAAAAAAATATTTTGGCATATTTTAGCATTTCTTTGATAAATTAACTTACTATAATTTAACGAAAATAGAATTCGGTATGTTTTAGTATATCTCCGGCACATTTCGGTATATTCTCGGTATATATTTAGTATTTTTGGTATATTAATTAACTATATTTTATGTTAGTATTTTGTCTGTATAATAATTTACTATATTTTAACGTAAATAAATTTTGGTATATTTTAGAACTTTGTTGGTATATTATTTTAATGAAGAGCATCTCAAAATCTACCACGCTAGACTATAGCTCTCTTACTTTTTAACTAAATCCCTTCTTAATCTATATTAATTCATTTGAATCATAAGCAAAATGTTTACATACTACAAATATTTGCTTTATATTGAAACATTTCATTGGATTCCCCTTTAAAAAGGGGTGCTTCTGTCCAGTGTTAAAAAACAACACAGAGAAGTAAAAAACTGGCAACGACTACAACAATGTCGACACCTTGCAAGCATTTAAACATTTAAACATTTGAGCAGTTGAGCAGTATTGAGTATTTGGGCTTATTAAACACAAAATCGTCTGTCATGTGACACCAGCAACGAATACCAATTGACGCAGGCAGCGACGTCAACTGCGACTGCAACTGCGACGTCAGCAGCGACAGCGACTGCGACTGCAAGTTGAAAGCAGAGCTCATTGACTGGCTAATAAGTTGGGGTATTAATGTTGTTTAGGAACTTAATAGAGATGACTACCTGGCACGTCTCTGCCGCTAACGTAGCCCGAAAGCACCAAACCCAAAGAGATGCGATGACCTCCTAACGACGACGATACAACTATAATAAATATGTATATATTCAGTTATAATTTGTGGTAATTGAGTCGTCGTTTGGCGCTCCGACTTAATGCAGAAACCGACTGCTGAAACAGCTGACCCATTTGATGGATTTGCTTAACACACCACTGACAGCTTCAATAGATTTCGCATTGAGGTTGGTCATTTGTATTGTGGCTTGTATTAGATTGCTTTTGGATCGCATCGGATCGATTGATCTGCCATTTGGCTATAGGTTTTCGATTATTTATTATCATTTTGTGTATTGCGTCTGTCGTATGATTAATATTTATTGTATTTGGTTATTTGGTTGCCCACACTTGGCGACTATCTTTTTGTTGCATAATTTAAATCGTTGTCGATTCTTTAACATAAATTATGCCGCGGAAGATGATTGTATCAGCAAATGTTTTAAGCACGCACTTATCATTCATTCTTAATTAATTGCTAATTTGCGCCAAGCTACGCTACGGTGATTAACATTGAAAATTAACACAATACTGATTATGCTGATGAAGACGAAGTTGATGGTGCTAGCTGATTACCAGGTGGTGTCGCATGGCAGTGGAACTTCAGCTTCAATGGCTGCAACTGGTGCTGCATAAGTGGCAATTGCTGCAGCTGGAGGTGCGGCATGCACTGCGAATTTGCTGTGATACGGGTAAGGTACTGGCGGTGGTGCAGCTAATCTGGTGACAAATGTGGCTGGTTGTGGTGCAGCTGAGTAGTGAACAGCTGGTGGTGCGGCTGCTGCATAGTGAACAGCTGGCGGGGCAGCTGAGTAGTGAACAACTGGAGGTGGTGCAGCATAATGAACAGCTGGCGGTGGTGCAGCGTAGTGAACAGCTGGCGGTGGTGGTGCAGCATAGCTTACAGCAGCTGGTGGTGGTGGTGGTGCAGCGAAACCAGTATAAGTTGTAGTTGTGGTGGTCACTGGCGCACCCAGCGTATACTTGATAACGGGAGAAGGCGCTGCATAAGTGCTAACATGGTGAGCAGGTGCCGCATACTTCACATACGCATGTGGTGCAGGCGGTGGTGCAGCATAGGCCACAGCGGGTGGTGCACTGTAGACAGCCTGCACAGCAACAGGAGCTGGTGGCGCAGCATGCAGGAAACCAGCAAAAGTGCAGGAACAGAAGCCCAGCAGCAGCAGCGAAAGTAACTGAAAAGTCAGGTGGAAAGCATCAATGAAAGCAGTCAGAAAAATACAGCACCTCTTCACTTTTTACTTACAACTCTAAACATTTTGTGTTGGATTGTGGTGATAGGTATTTATGATGTCAGACTTTCTCGCGGAATGAATTGATTTGGTTAAGTAATGCCCGTATTTATAGTGTATTGCCGAAAAAAAAAGTAAAACTCCATTACGGGAGCATTTCACGCAGCTTAAGGCCGCCGCAGCCACGTTCAATCTACAAGCGAATCGTGAGGCAAATGCACGCGACACGTTTCGCAATTCATTGCAGAGACGCAAATAAACACACACTACTATTCGACCACTATCATAACATAATACCAGCACCACCACAAACGCAGTCAAAGTCAGTCGCAGTCCCTGAAGACTGTCTTGGGAAATTGGGTTAGAATATGCGGCATGACTTCGACTTGCCTCACATGCAATTGCGAACACGTAACACGTTCCACGCCTTATGTCTAAAGGCGCTTTGATTGATTAACCATACTCGAAATAAATGTCAAAATATCATAACATACTCGTAAAAAACATTTACATTCGAACGCCGCAAAGTATGCTTTAATTTCTTGTAATAACACGCAGCACACAAAAGTATGCAATGGAAAAAACGAAAAACTCGTTATTAGTTGATTTACATACGCAGCATACAGCCAATTAAATTGTGCCACAAAAATCCGCCACGTGCCACAAAATGTCAACAAAAACACGGATAAGTTGATGTTTTGCTGGGAAATTAGCATAACGAAGTGGTCCCCGAAAAATATCAGAAATCAATATTAATGTACCTCATATATGATGTATGGCATTTGTATTGTTCGAATGCTTGAGTATGGCACATGCCACGGCACTTGAAGTTGTAAGCAAGTGAAGTGCCATTGGCAACAGAAGATGCCACCATCGCGTAATGCGCTCTAAATTGGCGCACGTGTTTCGCAAGTCGTCGCAAGTTCAGCCTGCTTGCCACCTCCTACTCCAAGCTTCGCTTGTTGCTGCTGCTGCTCATGTGACTTACCTTTTGCTTCGGCTTCGAGTACAATGCGAGCGTACACATGCCCCACACACTTGAGGCACGCGCAACGCACACGCTGCTGTTGCTGCTGCTGCTGCTGAAAAATCTGTCACGCATTGTTGCCGTTTGATGTTGCTGCCCCCGTTCACATTCACATTCACATTGCTGCGTGTGGCAGTGACAGTTTATTATGCTGCAGGGCAAATGTTGCTCATACGCAATGTTGACTGTCATTGAACCCGCATTTTGCAGCACAACATCAACAAAAATAAAACAAGTGAAAAAGTTACCGTCGAGTGTGCTCGACAGTAAGATACCCGCTACCCCTTTTGTATAAAAGCAAAAAGTGCGGTATTGTCGGAAAAAATAAATCAAATTAATATGCTAAAAAAAACTGAAAACTACTTGGCCCATTATTGTATTATTACTTTAAAATCTTCCTAAAGTAAAATACCAAAAAAAAAAATACTAAAATATGCAAACATATACATATATTTGGTATATCAACATACTATTACAAACAAAATATTTAAAATTAATAAACAAAAAAAATACAGATGTAAGCCGAAATGTTTATAAACCAAATTAATAAGCCAAAAAATTCTGAAATATACCGAAATTTATATTTGGTATATCGATATAATATTACTAAAATACTGAGATATACCGAAATTTATATTTTGTATATCGATATAATATTACTGAAATATACCTAAATTCTTTTTTGGTACATCTATATAGTAGTATTATATTTAAAATTTACCATAAAGTAAATATATTTCTTGAATAGCTTGCAAAATTTTTAACTGATCGCACCCAACTGTTTAGTATTAATTATTTTTTTAGAGCTTAGTGGCTAGCTATTGTATGTATCCAAAACATTTAATATTAAGCTTGCTATTCATTTCTTTCAAAGGCAGAAGTGAATGGGGCAAAATCAAAATAAAAGCTTGATCTGCATGAATCAATAGAAACAAGTCTCCGAGATCGGGGTGTTCATATGGACATATGTATGTGGCTCTACCATACTTATGTTATATTTTCTGCCACCACAAAGTTATAATACCCTTCTATTATTTTGAAAGCGGGTATTGAAACATGTGCGCTTTTCTTTCGCGGCTTAAAGTCGACAAAAAGCTGCTAACAATGATGCTAACAATATTCAAAACATAACATATTTTGTATAGCCATCGGTTGTTGCTTTTCAAAGCGAGCTCAGCAATTTTCATTATACTTTTTGCTTTGAAAAACTGTTAGAATATTTGCAAAGTATCTATAAATAAATAGCTTATAATTCATCTACCCCATTTGAGCTGAGTTTCCAGGATATATTCAGCTAAAGTCAATGCTCTCCACAAGGTCAAAGCTAACTCCCAACTACGTGCAATGTGCAACGTGCAACGTGCATTTCCTGCGGCCAGGATCAGCTTGCATCCGAGTTGAGTTCGTTAACCGAAAGGGAACTTTAATTAAGCTGCACACTTGTTATGCCATGCGATGACAACGTGATGCTGGCCTGGCGAAATCAATTCAATGCCATTTTAATTGCAAAGTGCAATCAACAGAGCAAAAAGCCCTTGTGTGGGTGTGTGTGTGTGTGTGTGATGTTTGTTGTTGAAATGTGTCCTGGACAGCGCTGAGGTCCTTGCCCTGTGTGACCAATGGCTTGTTAATAATGCTTGGGCACGTCCCAGCTGCTAAATGCAAATGTGTAGCAAACTTAACATAAATAATTAAATGCAAATACTATTGCATACTTTTAAGCTGCAAATTTAACTCAAAACTGCAGCAAAAAGCACTCAAAACTCAAGTACTCAGCAACCAGCTGAGTCTCAAGCAACTGGCAGCAGGTGTTTCAATTGCAGCTCGTGGCCTCACGGTGTGGGAAACCAAGCTGCCAACCGACGGGAGGTAACTGTGCCATGAGAGCACAGCAATCTCCCCTCTTACTCCCCCTTCGGAGTAGTGTACTAAGTGCATTGTGGCAGAGACAATGATTTGCTTGAATGAATATTCAATGCAAACGTAAAACACAAATTGCAAGCAAGTAGGAAGCAACCCACATTTTGTCTATAGTCTCCATCTCTCTCTCTTTCTCACATAATTTGCCTATTCCGTCTGCAAGGTCGTTGCCAAATTGTGGTTCGGCGGCCTTTTGTTAAACGCATCAGTGACTAACTAATCCATACACAGTTTGGATGGACAATCGACGGGTGTCAACGCTGTGTTGTTGTTAATAACCCCCTAAAAAGCGACTTCAACTAATCATAATAATAGACTTTACGATCGTTGACAGACGGGGCATAATTTATGCCGATAATGCGCATTGTATCTTTTTCTATCTTGTATTTGGTATCTTGGCCATAATTGTTGTACATTTGTTCGCATTGACTAAGGTCGCCGTTCATTTGTTCGTTCGTGCTCATGTTTATACCACAATGCCCAATTCTATGCCATAAACAAAAATCCTCAAGTGAATCGCTTTCAGTTTGCCAACATCAAAATTTTAATAACCCAAAGCTTGCAAAGCCACAAAAAAGCAAAACAAATTAAGTGACACATTTTTTTTTCAGCAAGTGCTCCAATTTCTCAATCAAGAAAACATTCAGTCGCTCAGACCTGGACTTGGCTCAATAAATAATTATTTTCAAATTGCACCACTCGACGCACTTTCGTTTGCAGCCACCTGTCAGCCACTCACAACATCTCAGCACACCTCACTTCAGCTCCTCTACGAGTTTCCCCTTCGACAACATTTGTCAACGGGCATAATTGCCAGGCGTTGGCATTTGAATTGAATTTGTTCAAGGAAAATTTCAACACTTTTACATGTTGCACTGATAATAAAAACATTTCATAACTGAATTAGCGATTCGACAGAACTGAGCTGAGCACAAAAACAAAAATATGACAGGCGATTCGGGCAGCGCAAATTTATGGCATAATTATGGTCGAGATTATACAAATCTATTTTACACTGGGCAAAAATGAGTGCCACAATAAACGAAATAAGGTAGAAGTATAAAGTGAATTTAAAAGGTGAAATAGTTAAAGATAGGGGAAAAGGATTATGCTTATTCATATTTATAACCTCTAAAAGCAACCAAAAAGTGGCTGAGCAAATTAATGACATAATTATGTTCAAGATTATACAAATCTATTTTACACTTTATAAAATTGATTTGCACAAGTAACTAAATAAGGTAGAAAAATTAAATAAATTTTGAAATAGTAATAGTAAAGAAGGCATAAATATGGTCGAGTTTTCTCAAATCGATTTTACAATGTGCAAAACTGACTAAAACAAAATCGAAATAAGATAAAAATATAACATAAATTGGACACTTGAAAGAGTTAAAATATAAGTGAATTTATAAACTGTAAAATAATAAAAAAGTGAATTAGGAAATTTTTGGCATAAATATGTATGATCGAGTTTATTCAATTTGTTTTTACGCAGTTCAAAACTGACTATCATAAAATAGATATATAGATAATAGAGATATGAAATAACGTTATATTGTGCAATAGTTACGAAGAAAAGCAATAGTTAAAAAGGACTTACCATATTTGTAGCCTACAAAGAGAAACAAAAAATTACTTAGTAAAAAAAATTTATATTTCTAAAAGGAAATATTAAAAGGATATTGATATTATTGTAATAGAAAATAATTCTCAGATCTTTAATCTTTGTTGTCTAATATTTACATTATTATTATTATAATAGAAAATCAAAATGACTAAAGTTGTCAGCCAGTTATTTAAGATCTTTGATGTTGAGTAAGGATTATTATGAATAGCTTTTTATAATAAGAGCATGTCATAATAACTGTAAATTTAAATCAGTTTCTAGATTTAAATTTCATTAGAGAATGCTTTGTTTATATTTTATTCTGAATTTAGTTGGTTAGTTTTTATTATTATTTGAATTTATTTCATTTATTTAGTTTAGTTTCTTAATACTTATTATATTTGTATTTAAATTTAGTTAATTTATCTTTTAATGCATCAAAGCTTGGCGCTTAGATATTTTAAAGTCTTATCTTCCAGTGTACAAAATAAAAAGAATCTTACATTGTTTTAGATAATTAATCACCCAATATTAGAGTTAATTTTTAGATTAGATTTCTAATAGATTAAATTTTGGTTCTACTTTACTTTGAATTCAGGTCGTTACTTATTTGAATTTAGTTCATTTATCTTTAAGTGCATCAAAGCGCATTGTTCTTACACCTTGATGCTTGCATATTTTAAATTCTTATCTCCCAGTGTACAAAATGAAAAGAATGTTGCATTGTTTTAGTTTAATATTTTTTTTTCAAATCGTTTATTTACTTAAGTGGAAACCACGAGCATTGCACAATAACAAAAAGTAATAATTAACAGCATTGACTTGATCTCTTGCTCATTCGTTCATAGCTCTCACACTATCTCTATCTCTCTCTCGCTCTCGCTCTCAGCCAGTGTCTCTGTCTCTGTTGTAATTTTGAACACGACTGCGAGTTCTGCACTTTGACAGCGGCAAAATGTCGAACATGTTGTTGTACTGAGTTTTAAATCTCACACTATCCGCGATGGGAAAATGTAGATGTTGTTGTTGTTGTTGTTGCGTTGTTCGTGTCAAGGATGTTGCTGGATGGTCGTCAACTGATCGTTTGTGTTAATACTCCGCTTAGTGCAGATAACCATGGCCATAACCGGCATATCCCAGACCGTAGCTGCCGTAGCTGCCATAGCCGCCATAGGCACCATGTCCGTGGTAGGTGGAGGTGGTGTGCAGAGCGGGGGCGGCAACCACAGCGGGGGCGTGGTAGACGGCGGGAGCAGCATGGACAACGGGGTAAGCCTTGGTGGCAACCTTGTAGGTGTTGGCATAAGAGGTGGCCAATGGAGCAATGGTCTTCACAATTGGAGCGTGCACAATGGGAGCAGCGTAGCTCTTGATGATGGGAGCATGCGAGATCACAGCTGGAGCAGCATAGGCGGGAGCCAGAGCAGCACCATAGCCCAGACCATAACCATGGCTGTAGGGAGCGATGACGCCAGCATTGGCCACGGCGCAGAGAGCGGACAGGACAGCGATCTAAGTGGACGATAGAATAGCAATCGATTAGTGTGCTGTCAAGTTTGTCGCCTAAGTCTTTTGTATCCTTACCAGCTTGAACATTTTGGTTTTTTTTTTTGGGTTTGCTTGGCTACTTCTTGCTTGAAGAGTTGAGTGTGTTATGTTTTAACAAGCGCAGCGCGTGGCATATTTATACCAAAAACTCAAAAGCGCTGAGAAATATTCTGACAGACAATGCGCCAAGCGAAACGAACAAGAGCAAAAACAATCACAGCAACAACAACAACAAGAGCTGCGAGTGCGAGCGGCTTAGCGAACTGCGAATCAAAAGCGTGAACGCCCTGCCCTGTCCACGACTTCGTCGGCCGACTTCAATCTCAAACTTCGGCAAAAAGTCGAAGTAGATTTCGCTAGCTGTGAGAATGAACATGCAGAGCTTTGGAGATCGCGATCGCGATCGATCTTGATGCAGTGCCACAGAAATCAGTCACGCGCCTTCTTGCTGTTGTTGTTGCAGTTTTTCCCAGAAAACGAGAAAATCGAGAAAACTCTTCGATCGCTGGCAATGATCAATTCAATTAGTTGGCTTGTTCGCACCCAAGTGAGTTGTCAGCGGACTTCGACTACGACTCCGACTTCGACTTCCACTGGGAGCCAAATCGAGTTACTGTGCCGGAAATCAAAGGCTAAAGCCGTTGCATGACTTTTCCATTGTTGCATGCAGCCAACATATTACACTTTGTTGTTCTATTCGTAGTTGGTTTCTTAGCGTAATTTGTGTGGTTTACTTAAAGCGCAATTAACTTGGGGCGTCAACCTGCAACACACATTAGACTAAATATCATTGGGCAACAGCAGCACAAAATATGTTTAGTTTCTAGCTCCCACATTTATGTTACAGATTCCTTTCTAAAAAAAAAAGAAAAATAAAAATACACGCACGTGATTATCAATCAGCATTTGAACTGATTGACAGCGCACTCGACGATCTCTCTGTAGGTGTAGAAAATGCACAACACTTCGCCAGCAAATGCAAATCCCAAATCCAAATCCCATTCAAATAGCGACGCACATGAAAAATCGAGCTGCTTAATAACTGACAACAAATTGAGAGTGTGGAGTCCAGTTTAGTGTCCAGCTGCCGCTGTTCGGAGTGGTCACTGGTAGTAGTTAGCATTTGCTTGCCACTTTGTTGCTGCTTTGCTCGACGTTTTCACATTAATTTTTGCTTTAACTGATTTCTTATCGGTTGGCACGGCGTACGCGGCGTATGCGTAACTTGCAATTCATTGGAAAATCAATTCGCATCGCAAATGCAAATAAATTACAAAAATAAACAACTACGATTGTGAGGGATGCTGCATTGCAGGCGGCTTGATACCCTGTACATGTTTTTGGAGTGTTATTATCTATGATATATACTAGAATACTATTAGATATTATGATTGCAATTTGTTTGTTATGAATTGTGGGAGGATTTTGTATAAAATTTGCATATTATAGCAATACAACTTATACTTAGTTTGAGTGATTTTGTGCATAATGAATACGAATTGGATCAGCAAAGTATTTGAGTATTAAAGTAAAAAAACAGAAACCAAAACATCTTTTTATTTTGAATGTGTATGAATATTAGAGCTCTTGATTAGCACTTTAATTAGAGCTAATGATTTTGGAATTATTTTTCTGTATAAAAGTAAGTGCAAAATTCGTACAATTAACAAAAAAATTAAAGAATTTATATATTTCATCGTAAATTTTCCAAATCAATGTACAATAATCATAATTGTTAGAAAAATAAAAGGACAAATTTTTAGCAATGACGTATTATTTGAGGAGTTAATAATCTTGCATCTTATTAAATATGATAGAGAAAGTGTTGAACTCTCTATGCAAAGATTTGATCATTTCTTAAGTGGTAAAAAAGCATCATTGCAAAAATATTAATTTAATTACGTTGCAGATTATTATGGGAAAAAAATGTAAACTCTTATGTTATTCTATGAGAGTGTCAAAGTCAACATTATATTTTATATTATGAAAAGCTATAAGCAATTAATTTCTATCTTAATTAATATATAATTTGGTAGTTAAGCAAAATTTTTTAATTCTTAGTGTAGTGAAGGATAGAATTTGAAATAAAATAGTGCTTTGAATTGTTTGGCATTTCAGGAGTAAAGTTATAATTATAATCTCTTATTTCTTGCATGCTCTATTTATGCAATTTATGTTAACTGAGTATCGCACTCATATTTGAGCACTCGTTTTAATGGCCTGCCAGATTTCTTAATAGCCATTCTTAATTTTTTTTGCCCGTTTCGTCCGCTCTCCTTCCTCTCCTCTGCCTTTCCTCTTTTGGGCTGACCACGCCTTATCACTATCGACTGGCAATCTGCTTAAGCAGCTGGGAAAACAGCGGCAAAAGCTGTTCGCTGGTAGCATAATCAATGCAACAATCGTAGCAACAAATACGCGTATTTTGTTGTTGCTGTTGCCGTTAAGCTTGCTTGTTGTGTTGTTTGTTGTGTGTTGTGTTGTGTGTTGTGATAAAAGGCGATTATACAATCGGTCGGGCGTAGGCTTGATGCTGACATGGAACCTTGACTGACGGCAGCTGCTGAGAGCTCTTGAGAGTTTTAGTTTTAGTTTTTTTCTTTTTTGATTTGGCACACACAAAGCGCGCTTAAACTTTATGGCGCATAAATCAATCGAGAAAAGAAACAAAAAGTTTGCTACTACTATTCAGTTGGTGGACAATTCTTTTTTTTTTGGCGGCGGCGGAAATCTGCATATTAACAACGTCAGTAAACAGCGTGAAACCCTTCACTGGACACCTCGATTCGAGTCGATTCTGTGTGACAGCAATTTGCATGTCTTGCGGCTTTATCGATATGCAAAATAGCATCGAAATCAAGCAATTTTGATTGACACAAAACAGGATACGAATTGCGTGACCCACCCACCACAACCACGGCAATCGCCACAGCAGTTACCACTTCCACACACACAACAAGTAGAAAAGTTACAGTCGTGTGTGCTCGACTGGGAGATACCCGCTACACATTTTGTATTAAACCAAAATACTGCGATATTCACATTTAAATATACCAAATTAATATATCAACAAAATACTGAAAATATACTAAGAGGTATATTTGGAATTTTTATATAGTACTACAATCAAAATATACCTCAGAGTACAAAATTTATAAATAAAAGCAAAGTATTGCAGTATTAATTTTAAAATATACCAAATTAATATACCACTAAAATACTAAAAAATACCAATGGTTATATTTGGTATAATGATATAAAACCGCATTCAAAATATGCCACATAGGGCCAAATATACCAGATTGTTAAACTATACCACATTGTGAATAAAGAGAAAAGAGTGCGGTATAATATAATAATATATCAACATAATACTTAAAATATACTAAGAGGTATATTTGGTATTTTGATATAATACTACATTCAAAATATACCATAGAGTGCAAAATATAACATTGAGTGCAAAATATACCATATAGTGTAAAATATACCAGATTGTCACCCAAATTCTCTGTTAGTCTCTGAGATCTAAGTGTTCATAAGTATTCGTTTGGCTATTGACGCTGGTTATTAATATTACCTTTTGGGGACGCAAATGCTTCCATCTGCCTGATACATAAATACATTTCCTTCCGACCCAATATTATAATACCCTTCTACCCTATGGGTAGCGGGTATAAAAAGACCACTTCCACCTCTTGTGGCCAGTCATTGTGGCTGTAATTGCATTTTAATGGCTTCGTGGCTGGTGCAATTGGGCAATGCAAGCTAGAGCTTGCCACATTGCCGCATGCCGCATGCTGCATGAGCCGCACAATTGGAAATTGGCCGCAAATGCAACACAAATCATTCAAACTTCAAATTAATAGCTTAGTTTTGTTTTTGTATGATTTATTTTCGGGCGTATGATTTATACATTTTTGGCGAAAATTTGATTTTGATATTTGCAGAAAATTTCACAACTCTTTTGTGGCGAAATGAAATGAGAAATGTGTGGGGGAATGCGCTTGTCTAATTAGCGTACAATGTGCAAGTTATTAAATTAAGATTTAATTTGTGTGTGTTGCTTTGCATACCATAATTATATGGTGCGCAACGGTGACGCGGCCAACGAGTGCGCCAATTAAGTATACCACATGTTGGACGCGGTCAAGGTCGCTTAATGTCGTGCACATTACAGCGGCAGCGTCAACGTAAACAACAACAAACAGCGATGACAACAACTAATAATAATAATACCAACAGCAACAGCAACTGAAAACTGTAACAATGGCAAGACAATTGAAAAAAATTACTAGAATACCTTCAATTCAGTGCAAAATAAAGCAAGCAACTG
This sequence comes from Drosophila kepulauana, assembly GCA_023558455.1. Lineage (NCBI taxonomy): Eukaryota > Metazoa > Arthropoda > Insecta > Diptera > Drosophilidae > Drosophila > Drosophila kepulauana. The sequence goes on from CM042369.1 coordinate 43,074,394, forward strand.
CGACGAGCAAACACGAGTTTACTCGTAATATGGCAAAGAGTAAGAAATAAATCTTATAATTAATGACGTCGAAATACCCTTTGCTTTGACACTTACAAATATGTATAAAACATTTACTTATATGTTAAAGTCTAACGTTGGCTTAGGTATTCTTAGTTTGCTTTCATTTGCAGTTCAGTTTCATTTAATTGACAATTCAAAATTATATTGCTATATCATCAGAGTTTAAAATGGCATAATTCTTTCATTCACTTAGTCTCTTGTTATATTGTACTCTATAAAATATTGATAAAGTCGCAAATGATTTACACATCTTACTATCAACATAAAAACTTGCATACGCCGGTGTGATTCATCTAATGACATTCATGATGATATAATGATATCTTAAAGACTGAAAGTGTAACATGTCTAGCTTAAGTAGTAGATAGTAAAAGTATGTATATCAGTAAAGACTTCTAGATTTGTTCTGGCATTTTTACTTCTTTTCGCTGCTTCTGTCTAGCTTGTCTAGAATTTGCTTCCAAATTAACAAATCCGTTTTTACTTAAAGCTGATGTTCGTCAGTGACTTGTCGCTTATATCTGAGTATGTCTAGTTAAACATATAACTAATCTATAATATTATAATCTATAAAATTATAATAATGTGTAAGCAAAGTCCAGAATCAATGAAGAATATTCTGCTTCCTATTTTATCCTTCTACTTATTTTTCTTTCTGCTGCTCCGATTGTATACAATTCGTTTGCTACTATAATTTTATGATTCATCTTTAACATATCTGTTATATGTATTTTAAAAAGTTAGACGAGCTATAGTGTAAAATAAGTAAGCGTATATAGTATATATATACTTTCAAATATATTTATGTAGTGAGAGTCTTCTTGGCAAGTTCAAAGTAAGCCCTATTAGTATCCCCTTTTTCTTGCTTCAACTGAGAGACTTTTTCATTTCTAGCGTAAGTTACTTATACTTAGCTTACTTAAGAACACTTTACACAGAAGTCTTCGTCACAGCCAAAGGCTTTAATTGTAAGCTCTAAGCTCTGTTAACTTTACAAAAGTAATATACATTTAAGTCACACATTGGCCCGGAAAACAAAAGTACTCCCTATAAAAAAGGGCATAGCTGTGGAGTAGCTGTCGTTCCGTTAATGAAATTAAAACGACCTCCTGCTGGCGCTTTGCAGCTGTCAGCGACAATTAGGTAGCGAGCAAGCAAGTCTCACCTTCGGCTTGGCCGCGAGTTCGCAATTTGTCTTTGAGGTTTATCCCAAGCTCTTTTTTTTTAGTCAATCTGCCTGGGCCAACGCCTGTTGGCCATTTATATTCTTATTTCTGTGTTTGATCAAACCGTTGAGGACATTGCGCAATTACGCTTTTGCCAGCTGACAACAAAAGCACGTAGCATAAATAGTTGTTCTGATTGTTGTTGTTCAGATTGTTGTTGTTCTGATTATTGTTCAGATTTTTGTTGCTTCGAATGTTGGTTTTCTTTCTGATTGTTGTTGTTGGCCATGCATGTTAACTTTTGAAGCGGAGATTATTTGACAGCTTCAATGAGCGAAGTTTGCCGTTTGCCAATGCAAATTGCAGAATTCGCTTCATAATTAAGTAGTTTAACAGACGCCTGCCACTAAAATCTGTACACACGCACCGCAGACCAATTTGTGCACCAGCAACAACAATAACAACAACTTAAACAACAACACCTAACGGCAGCAACAAGCATAACAACGCCCCTAACTTAAGCTCGTAAATTAAAAATGGCAAACACCCCAACGGCAGATTGTTGTTTATTCACATACTCTTTATAGTGAAGTGGAGTATAAGATCTTTATGTTCAACATTGTTGTATTTTATGCTGTGAAATACTTAAGTGAGCTACTAAGCTTTAATTGAAGTCAGGTAGCCTTTTATGGCTAAAGAAGAACTTATAATAAAAGAAATAAATACATTTGCTATTCTAGATTTAAATTAGAGAAATAAGAAAATTAAATTTCGGATAAATATCGAAGTAAAAATATAAATACAATAATTTTGAGGGTTGAGCAAATGGCCTCTAATTTTATTCAACGTTCAAAATTGTTGTAATTATGGCTGTGAAGTACTTAAGAGAGCTGGCAATCTTTAATTGAAGTCAGGTTGCTTTTTATGGCTGAAGAAATACATTCACTATTTCAGATTAAAGAAATAATGAAACTAAAATATCTATAAATTCAAAATTGATTTTCAATATTCAATATATATTTAATGCTGCGAAGTACTCTAGAGAGCTTACAACGTTTAATTAAACTTTTGCTGCATTTTAAAGCTTCACTTGAGAAAGAAACTAAAATTTTAAATTATTATTAAACAAACATTAAATTGAAGACAATTTGTTAAATTAAGCTTAGACTGATTATTGTTTTTTGCTAAAAGTAAGCACTGTTTAAATTAAAATTTCCATCAAATGGTAATTGAAACAATGTTGCTTTTTATGGCTAGACTTCTAAAAAATAAAATACTTCATTCATTTTTTTAAATTAATATTATACAGAGAAAGAATGAAACTAAAATTCCGAATTAATATTAAGATAAGAAATAAATTGACTTCATTATAAATTATAGACAATTGAGCTTAAAGTCGCTTTTATTTATTGCAAAATATATAAACTATTTTAGAATAACGTCAAAGAAAGTAGGAAATTGTAATTTCGAATTATTATTAAGAAAACTATGTATGTTCATTTATTAAAATGTTAAATTAGAGACTCCTATTCAATTAAGCATTAATGAGGCTTACTATTTATTGGTAATTACTTTTACTGTTTTAAATAGTTATTTAATAAATATTTAAATTAAGAATTATAATCAAGGTAAAGTTATAAAAATGTATAGGTGAATATAACATTAGAGACAATTAATTTACTTGTCATTGTCATTGTTATACACATTCACTATTCAAGATAATTACCAAAGAAAGCAAGAATTCAAATTGCGAATTTTTATTAAGATAGCTATACTTAAAATAAGTGTTAATTGTCTCTAATTTAACATTAATCAATTTGAACGACTTTCATCTCAGTTTACACTTCAGAAAGCAGTGTATCTAATTATTCGCTCCATAAAATTTAAACGTGTTTTTTTGTCTGTCTAATTTCGTAGTTGTCTGTCACCAAATTGTATGCAAATTGTTTGAACGCATTTTTTATGCACACACCAGCGTCATGTGATTTATTTGCTCTATCGAGTCCCACACGTCCTGAGCTGAACTGAGCTGAGCTGTTGATTCGCTGCTGCTTTAGTTTTTAGTTTGACGATTATTGCCTTTTAATTGACTACAAGCAATTGCCTCCCACTCCGCACTCCGCACTTTGCTCATTCTAATCCATCAAATGCAGGCGACTTTCACTTTTTGTTGTTGTTCGAAGTTATGTTCTAATTGCGATTGAATTTGTGTGAATATCGCTCAATATGTGCCAGATCGAATACCCATGATTTGGTTGCGGGATTACTCACCCTGAACTTGGTGTATTGTTTAATGGTCGATCGACTTGCTCATTATAAGATATTGCAAACACCTGCCAAGACACACTGCGAGAAATCAACGCTACATAAATATGCAACTTTTTATACCCGCTACCCAAGGGGAATAACTTTCTTGATCAGGGTCGATAGCCGGGACTATAGCCATGTCAGTCCCGGCTATCGACCCTGATCAAGAAAGTTATTCCCCTTGGGTAGCGGGTCCGTCTGTCCATATACCCACCTAAATCTCAGAGATTTATAATTTCTTTTCGCCCGCTGATCAAGTTTTTTTAAAATCAAGAAAGTTATTCCCCTTGGGTAGCGGGTCCGTCTGTCCATATACCCACCTAAATCTCAGAGATTTATAATTTCTTTTCGCCCGCTGATCAAGTTTTTTTAAAATTTTTGCCACGCCGACCTTCCGCCCCCGCAAATTGATAAAAATCGAATAACAAGCTACATTTTTGCTGCATACAATAATAACTATATTTTTTTATAATTCCTGAATAATAAGTTGCGATCAGATGGAAATTTTACAACGAGTCTAAGTTGCTTTGGCTAACAATCTGGTATATTCTGTGCCGTATGGTATATTTTGAATCGATATACTAAATACAACATATGGTGTATTTTTAGTATTTTGTCGGTATATTAATTTGGTCTAATTTAAAATTAATTGATTTTATTTACAATGCGGTATATTTTTGATAATCTGGTATATTTTGCATTCTATGGTATATTTAGAAATTAGTAAAATATCAATAACCAAATATAGCATATGTTTTATTTTTAGTATTTTTTTCGAAAAATGCATTTGGTATATTTTAAAGTGAATACCGAACAGTTTGGCTTTTATTCAAAACTAGTATCGAGTATATCACAGTCGAGCACACTCGACTGTAGTTTTTTTTATCAGTTAGACTATTCTCATCATGTTCGTCATTTCTCGTAGTGTAGTTTTTGTCACGTCCACCGCAGCAGACGGTGGAAAAAGAACAACAAACGTAACGATAAAAAGTCAATTAGACTTAATGATAGCTTCGGCTAAACTACTACACATTAAATATATGTAGTACGTTGATTGAACCGAATTGAACTGAGCTATGGAAATAGACGGATCCGGTTTAAGGGGGCAAAACGACTCAAAAGTGCTGTAATCAAGGAAGTTGCTAAGCTAAAAAAAATGTAGACAAAAAACATGGCCAACTGCTGTGGTTGAGAAAAGTTTGGTAAGCATAAATATCGACAAAAAGTTGCACTGTATTTTTCTGTTTAATGCTGACCATTAAAATTAATAAGACAATCAGCGGCAGAAAACGTTGTAACGCCCAGTCTGAAACTATTCCAGAACTGTCCGAAAAAGTCGCATTTACATTTACGACTGCAAGTGATTATTGAATGAGCGTTAAACGCGTATCGGTTACGCGGCGTATGAGCAATGCCGTCTAAATATAATCGCATAATGCGAACCAATCTGACTTGGACAACAGCTAAGCACGACACTCGAGTCGGACTGAAACTGTGCGATTTCCAAAGCTAATTAAGCCGCATGTTGCGTGGAAATGACGAACGTCGAGCCCCCCTCTGGAGTCCCAGTGGAGTTGCGGACTTGTTGCCAACTTCTATTAATTAATCTATTAACCACACTCGTAATACAACTGTCGATCCGTCAATACTCGTTGGCTGCAGCCAATCAACGAAATCCATGCATTCTGATTGTGCCTTTGGCAGTGGCGAGAAACGCATTCGTTTAACGAGATAGAGAGAGAGAGAGAGAGAGAAACGGTTGAGATTCTCAGTATGCGAATGAGTGCTATGAGCAATGAGCAGTGGGTTAAATTATCGCTCTATCAGTCATTAGTGCAGTCTGTGATGCGCTTTTCAGTGTGGGTTTAGTATGCAGCAAGTTTTTATTCATAACATATTACATAATTGCTTCATTTTCTTTTTCTTTTTCTTTTTATAATTTATGTTTTTTATTTAAAATTGCTTGAACTTAGTTTAGATAGTTTTATTATTAGAAATTGCCTTACAAGATTGGAGATTTACATAAATCTAAACAAAAATAAATATAAATAGTTATTAATTCAGATTTGCAATGTTACATATGTTATTTAATAAAGAGATATTTTTTTTATTTATTTGTTTTTGAATTTTTTGAGCAATATTATCACATTATATACATATATAAGAACATTGTCGAGAGTCTTTATCACATTTGTGGTATTTTATTATTAATCGTTTTTTTTATCTTAAGAGTTTTCGATTTATTTCTTAATTATAAGAGCTTGGTGTCATTATCAAATGTTTAAATACAGATGCGTTTTCTTACTTACAAATTTACATAGTTTCAACGCATTTATTAAGAGGAAAATTCTTAAACTTAGACTAAAATTGTGATTCCAATACGCACACTTTCTAAGGTGAAAATTTTGAATTCCTAAATCTAAGGTTTGATTTAAGTATATTCGCATTAGCTCTGTAGAAATTCAATTCTAATCTCTTAATCTGCTTCTTAAAATTGTAACTAAATTTACATTTATTCCACTGTACTTCCTTAACAAACAATAAATACCACTTACAATGCCATGCAAGTCATATCCAACAACTAAAATGAGATTAACCCAACTGAAGTCAACGCTCCAAATTTTGAACATTTAACGAAATTGTTAACATATTACTGCAAGTAATTCCCAAGACAGTTTATGGCCATGTAAGAGATAAAGTTCTGCACAAAGTGGTTTGCTTTAAAACAATTTAATTAACTCTAGTCAAAAAACTGCAACGATTTTCTGTAGTTCCACGTCTTTATAGGGTTAAGCTGAAACAAAAGCTTAAGCGCAGCTTACAAAAGCTCAAACAAGAGCATAACTTTCAGCGCCGCCTAAAAGTATGCAACACAATTTGTGAACCAATTGTAATGCAAAAAGTTATGAATGACTGCGAAATGACCTTAGTGCAGAGCGTACCGAAAAATGCAAGTGGGTCAAGTAGGCAAACACACAGCTGTAAGCAAGGCCAATTATAAACTTATAAGACCCACACTTAACACCTCATTAAATGGGAGCTTCAGTGCAATGAGATTTTCAGCTTATAGTTAGAGCATATCTGAGGGCAATTACAGATGTTTTTCTTTTTTTTCGGGTGAAGTGTTTGTGGTGGCCATAACTCGTTTCTTAATTATAATGTTGAGACGGCTGTCAGCGCGTTTGTTTGCGTGCCTTTAATTGAATTAGGCAGAAAAGGTCAGCCAAAAGCTGACCAATTTGCGTTGATGGTGCGAGTGAGGAAAAATCAGTGTGCCATGGAATATGCGAAGCGGGAAATACGACAAGCGATTGTCTGTCTGTCTGTCTCGGTATTTATGCTAATGCGAATTGTGCTGACTTCATTGTCTGGCAACTGGCAACTGGAGCGTTGCAGTGGCCATTGAAGTTGTGGCAAGTACAGACCCAAACCATTAGCATTGCTTGTACTCAAGTAAAATGCAGCTGATTTATAGCTGCAAGTGGGTCAGCTATTGGGTGGGTGTAAATGTAGGCGGTACGAGTACACTCGCTGCGTGGAGACAGGAGCTAAAGCTAAAACTAGAGAAAACAAAAACCCCACACTCAAGTAAATATATGCCATGAAAGACTGTGTGTTCGTTGGGTTTTGCCTTGGCTGGAACCACTTAGTCGCTCAGTTACGCCCAAATGGGTCACTAATGAGGCGTCTTTTGGGGCTTGAGAAAAAAACTCGAAAACAAACATAAAAAACACAGGGGCGATCTCTTGATGGGTCGATTGTCTGTGCCAATTCTAACGTAAAGAAACTACCGCACTCTGAGCTATAAAATTGTGTTGCTTCTTCAGCATTAGCCACAGTTCCAAGTTGTTACTAACTAGACAAAGACGAAGACGACTCCCACCGCAAGAAATATGCTGAAATCTGTGAGTTAAACCTGTGGATTACCAACCAATTGTGGATAAACAACACATTTTCCCTTGCAGCTGTTCGTGTTGTGCGTGGCTGTTGTGGCGCTGAGTCAGGCACGTCCTCATGCCAGCTATTTGCCCAGCTACGAGACCATCGAGTATGCGCCCACTGTGCTGGGCTACGACACTGTGGCACTGCCAGCTGCTGTCTCCCATCAGAGCTCGACTGTGGTGCACGAGAAGCGTCCCTACTGGCGTCCCATCATCGATCATCACACGCCTCTCCTGAAGACCTACAGCCCAGCTAGTTATGCCTATGCTGCTGCACCGCTTAGCTACAGCAGCGAGTGGTACGAACCTGGATGGAACAGTGGCCTCAGCTATCCCAGCATCTACCTCAAGTGATAGAGATAAAGAACTCTAATAAATGTATACTATTCTTTAGATGGATTCAATGATCATACTTGAAGGTTTCTTTAATTATTTATGTTGTTGGGAGGGAAACATAAAATCTATCGTTCTCGTTTTTATCAGTCCCTGACGGCATCAGTCAAGGGTGCTTGCTGTGACGCCCTTCTTATGTCTTCTCTAGAAGCCTACAACATAGCTAGATACTATGTCTACTACATTGCTCAGCTACAGCACCAAGTAGTATGAACCTGGGTGGAATGAAGCGCTCACCTATCCCAGCAGCTACCTCAAGTGATGAGGAAGTAGAACTCTATTAAATATAGGGTACTCGGTGCGTCCCTAACTTCATCGATCGTGACTATTACTATTACCTATCCTTAAGGGATAGGGAGGGAACTCTTATAAATACTCTTTATATGGGATTCATTTTTTTTATTGGAAAGTCTTACACGTCTCTCCTAAAGACTTACTGCTGAGCTGTCAACTAAGTGCTCGGGTACTCGGTGCGTCCCTAACTTCATCGATCATGACTATTACAGTACCTTAAGGGATAGGGAGGGAACTCTTATAAATACTCTTTAGATGGGATTCATTTTTTTTATTCGAAAGTCTTACACGTCTCTTACTTACTGCTGAGCTGTCAACTAAATCGCTCATTTACAGCATCGAGTGGAACGAATCTGGCTGAAATAGAACTTCAGCTATTCTAGAACTACTTCAATTGATAAGGAGTTTTGCTAAATTCTATTAATATTCGAAGTTTTCTTTATTTATTTGTATTTGACGGGAGACACAAGTCAACAACGGGCAACAAAATCTTTCGTTCTCGTTCTCTTACCAGGCGCTGGCGGCATAAGTCAAGGGAGCGGAGTGCACCACTGGAGCAGAGTAGGCAACGGGAGCGTGCACTGCGGAGTAGGTGGAGACGGGAGCCACAGCGGAGTAGGTAGAGACAGGAGCGTGCACAGCGGAGTAGGTCGACACAGGAGCGACAGCCGAGTAGGTCGACACGGGAGCAGCAGCAGCATAGGTGGCAACTGGAGCAACAGCCGAGTATGTGGACACAGGTGCGACAGCCGAGTAGGTGGAGACGGGAGCAGCGGCAGCATAAGTGGCAACTGGAGCGGCGGCATGCAGCGTGGTCTTCACAACGGGAGCGACGACATCCTCAACGACGGGTGTGCTGTGCACCTGGGTGACGCTCTGGTGGCTGACAGCGGTGGGCACGCTCTTGACCACAGCTCCGACCTTGGCCAGGGCGGGTTCCTGCACAATAGCGGTGGCTGGGGCGCTGTAGACCAAGGGAGCAGCAGCCAGATGTCCTGGACGAGCAGCGGCAACGGCGAGCAGAGCGGAGAGAACGAACTGAAATTGGAAACAATATTATTTCAATTACATCATCCTCATCAACTCATAAACAGAGAGCTGTTTACCAATTTGAACATGTTGGAGCTGTATTTTTGGTTTGCCGGTTCTTTGACTTGTGTCGAAGGGTAGACTGTTGCCTGTTGCTCAACTGTCGCCGGCTTTTATACTTGAACTTCACTTTCGAGGCACACACACTCGCACACACTCGCAGGCTTACGATCGAACAACAATAAGTGCTCGTTGTCGTACGTGCCTGAACGGATTCTTGTCTTGTCTCTCATTCTCTCTCTCGCACACATATTTTCGTGCAGACAATAAACCAGATTATTATTCGCGGCCAATTTCAGCTAGTTACGCACCACATTACCGCTCCACTTAAGTACTTATTTCGTCGCCTCACCTTGCTGATCGAAAAGCCCGAGTCGCGACTCTAAAACCACAAGCCAAACCCACTCTTATTTTCATTTTCGAATCGCTGTTCATTAGTCGCACGTCAACCCGACCCGGGTCCAATGCTCGGCCCCGGGACAACGTTTGCCATTGACATTTGATTTAGTTTATTGTAAACTTGGCTCAACTTCCTACTACACTTTGCTCTGTAAGGCTTCCGAGAAAAGTCAATATATACTAATAGCTGTGAGAACATTTTGTGAATTGACGTGGTAGTAATATCTGTATATATGATATAAAAACAGCAATTAGTTATGCTACAGGACACCGGAATAGCTTTGGACCTTTATTGGTCTATGTGCTCTTCCTCCTAGGGGTAGCGGGCTTAACCTAATCGAACCAAACGTAACCTAATCTAACCTATCCTATCCTATCCTATCCTATCCTATCCTATCCTATCCTATCCTATCCTATCCTATCCTATCCAATCCTATCCTATCCTAACCTAACCTAACCTAACCTAACCTAACCTAACCTAACCTAACCTAACCTAACCTAACCTAACCTATCCTAATCGAAACAAACCTAACCTAACCAAACCTTACCTAATCCAACCTAACCTAACCTAACCTAACCTAACCTAACCTAACCTAACCAAACCTTACCTAACCTAACCTAGAGAGTCTAGTACAATTTCTATACACACATTAAAAATAATCATCTGATTTCTGTTTAAACGAAAATGGTCTAAGAATGGTTAACTATACCGCAACTCTTGTTTTTCTATCGATGAAAACAACTTTCAAAATTTTAATATACACAAATACTGATGTTGAAATAAAGCTTTAAATTCGAAATATTAGACGTACGAATTTAATTGCTCTATGCATTTTTTTCTATTATAAAACGTAATGAAATAGCATAAAAAAGAAATTTCAAAATCACTTCTACTCCAACTCAACTACATCTTTTAATCCGCTTAATGTAAAAAATTTATATTTATTACACACATTATAATATAGCAGGAAATGTGAAACCTTTATTGAATTGTATATTGCAATATGAGTTACTTACTTACTTTAATAAAATAATAATATTCCAAAGGTGCAGTTCAAGTTCTACCAAGACATGTGAGACATTTAATAAGGAAATATTAAAAAAAAATCTCTATTAACTTTCAGTAACAAAAAAAATAAATGTTTACTTAATAAAATGCATTTTATTATATACAATTTCGTAATATACATGTGTAAGACAATTAATTTATAATACAAATTTTAATTGAAATTGGTAAACCGAGAATAAATTAATTTAATTTGATTAGCTTTAAATGATTAGAATTTTAGAGTATGAAATATAGCACAAGATATACAATAATAACAACATCAAAATGTCAACAGAATTTTAATTATTTGCACTATTATTCTATTAATATTCTACTTTGGCAAAGCAAATTGTTTTGCTGCAGTAAGTTCGCTGACCCTTCGACTCAGAATGCAGCGCGTGCATCGAAGTCCTTGAACTTGAACTGCATCAAGCACAACAAATAATGCATTCTATTTTGCTTTCTGCCAATAAACAGCAAGCTTTAACATATGTAATGGATTAACTCTGCTGGTGTCGTACCTTATATGTTGTAAACACAAGAAAGTTTACACGACACGAAATAAAGTTTGAGGATAGTTTCGACAGAGTTCATAATCATCAAAATATTGTTTTATGAGGAATAAAGTTAATTTATATTTCCTTACTTTTAGCGTTAGACATTACACTTTATTGAACATAAAATAGTTGAAGCTCTTCAAAAGTCGATGAGTTCCACATCGACAACAAAAAGATCGAAAAGAGTCTTAAGAATACTTATTACAACTCTACAACAATCTATATAGTAATGTTCTTAAGTTCAGATATAAGAGTTTAAAGCAGCTCAAAGTTGAATTTACTCATTTCTAATTTAAACCCAATGTTATTAGAGTTCTTCCTCGGGTGTTTTAGAGTCGTCTATGCCATAAAATGACCTGCAATTGTTTACAAACCCGTTAGCTGTCTATCACTCGACCAGCAGGAAGTACACACCCAGGAGCAACGACCCTTGCTGCTAAGCAGCTGCAGGTGGCCAAGCTAAGCAGAGTAGCAAAGAAAAACACACGCAATCGATATTCAATAGCAAAAAAGATTCATTTATTCAAATTCGTATCACAAAGACCGTCCAACAAAGCACGTCCCACACTCCCTTCGGAGCGTTCTTACCACACTCCCGTGGCGGTGTAAGTCAAGGGCGAAGAGGCAGCAACGTGAGCAACTGGTGCAGCAACATAGGCACTGTGCACCACCGGAGAAGCTGCGGCATAAGTGCTGTGCACCACCGGGGCAGCTGCGGCGTAGGTGCTGTGGACAACTGGAGCAGCAGCAGCGTAGCTGACAACGGGCGTTGACTTGACGACGGGAGCGACAATATCCTCGACCACATGAGCGGAGCTGTGGACCACCGATTGGCTCTGATGGGAGATGGCGGTGGGCACACTCTTCACCACAGCACCGACCTTGGCCAGCACTGGCTCCTGGACAATTGTGGCAGCTGGAGCAGCATAGACGAGCGGCGAGGATTCGATCAGATGACCGGGACGTGCAATGGCTACGGCAAGGAGAGCAGACAATACCACCAATTTGAACATTTTGTAAAGGTTTATTGATTGGTCTGTATTGACTGTGTGTGTTGGGTTTGAGTTTCTAGCGAGAACTGTTTGTGGTGTGGCAGCTGCAGCCAGAGTTTATATAGCACATACACAATAACTCGCCGAATGACCTTCAACTACACGCACAGAGAGTTAAAGGCAACAGCGATATATGAGACCCATATCAGATTCGATTCTCATAGACACGTCGCGATCAATAAGCAATTAGAGTCGGTGGGCGGCTCAACCAACGAGCAACAAGTAAGCCAGCAATTGTCTGTTGACAAAAAAAAACCTCAAACAAGTAACCAGTTTATTGACTCAGCAGTGCTTTTGGCCATTAGACGCACTTCAATCGAGTCTTATTGCTTATTGCTTGGCCCTTCAATTATTTGATTCGTTCGTCGGTTCCTGCCCCCAAACTGCATTACTTGCACTTTGACTGCGTCTGTCTTCTGTCTTCGGTCTTCATTCAGGGTCATCGTCATCATCTTGCAAGGTTTTCGGTTACAGTTTTGATTTCATTTTCGTGTTCAGATTTCCCAGTTTTATGTTTCCCCACAGCGCAGCGTTAACCGTTTTAATTAAGCATTAAACTGACAGCAGCAGCAGCTGCGAGCAGCGCACTTTTCGGCCAAAACAATTGTATATAAACGCAGGCTTCACTTTTGGCAATTATCAGTCAACCACGTTCGCTAACAACAGCAACAACACAGACCAAAAAACAAACAAATCCCTTCAAAATGTTCAAATTGGTAAGTTTGCTGCACTGCATCATGGATAACCATCACAAATAATTCCTTTATTCCTCTTCTTCAGGTGGTGTTGTCTGCTCTTCTTGCCGTAGCTGTTGCTCGTCCCGGTCATCTCTATGAATCCCCCGTAGTCTATTCGGCGCCAGCTGCCACAATTGTTCAGGAGCCGGTGCTCGCCAAGGTCGGTGCTGTGGTCAAGAGCATTCCCTCATCGGTCTCCCATCAGAGCCAATCGGTGGTCCATAGCTCCGCTCACTATGTCGAGGATGTGGTTGCACCTGTCGTCAAGTCCTATGCTGCTCCAGTTGTCTCCAGCTACGTGGCTGCTCCAGCGCCAATCATCTCCAGCTATGTGGCACCTGCTCCCATTGTCAAGACTGTGGCCACCTATGCCGCCGCTGCTCCCGTCCTGAAGACCATTGCCACGCCCGTTGTCTACAATGCTGGCTGGTAAAGCTTAGACTAGCGGACTAGTAACTGGACTGCTCTATTACTGATCCTAAATAACCCAAATTCGCCTGTATATATTGCTTCATCTGTTTAATTGCGAGTAAAATGTGATTGTCAAAGAAAAAAGTACATTGTTTATTTTATTGAAAGAAGAGTTGGTGAATGAGATTACTGAAATGTATGAAACATTTCCAAAATTTACAAATAGGTCTGAGAGAATGTTTGAAAATTTTCAAAGGAAAAATATACAACAAATTGCTACAATACTGTTATGCATTTGAAGTTACAACTTTGCCATGTCTTAACTTAACAACAACATTTTTTACAGATTTGAGCAAAACTGTTATGCTTATAATTAGAATAAGATAAAATAATTAACAGCTTAAGCATAGCTAACTTAACCGGCACTTTAAACTTCGAAACTATGAAGTTTAGAAGCTTATTTTTAAATGAAAACCAAGTTCCTAATGATTCCTGAAAATTTGATTGCGATCAGATAAAATATTTTTAAGTCATACATGAAAGAAAATCTTTTGTATGAGGTATATTTTGCACTCTATGGGATATTTTGAATGTAGTACTATAACCATATACCAAATATAGTATTTGCCATATTTTTAGTATTTTTGTGGCATATTTTAAAATGAATACCACTCGGTTTTACTTTTGTTTAATATGTAGCGTGTATCTCAAAGTCGATTAAGCTCCACTCATGCTTTTTTACTTATTTCGAGTTGTATTTAAAAAAAAAATTCTTTTCTTGCTTTCGAGTTGTATTTTCAAAAATTTCTTAACAAAAATTGTTATCTTAAAACCAGAATTTTTAATCCTTATGTCTCTAAATTCTTGTTTTTTGAACATCTTTGTGTGGGTATATAAAAATAAGACCAAATATCTACACATAGACAATCACAGACAAAGTTTTTTGAACTATATCGGAACAATGTGGGAGCAATCAGGCGAACTTCAAATATAGATGCAAATTCACGGCTTTGTTCCAAATGTGTGATTGAATCGTATGTGATTGCATAATCTGTTGCCACTCTAAAAAGTTTCGAAGCATGAGATTCTAGTTTACTTCGCATTGTTCGTTTTATTCGAAAATAAAATGCATCGCTCCCAAACATGATTTGGCATGTTTTTTATGTGCAATTAAAAGTTTAATAAAAATAGCTTATAAACTATGGTAATAAAATCAGAAGCAGTTAACCAATCAGCTCTGCAATTAGCTATCGAAAACATAAAAATACCAGAAAACTATTTCAGCTGCTACTAAATTTGAATTTTGTTTACAAATTTACGAAGCTAAAGAATTTAATTCTTGAATTTGAGAAACAAGTTTATATTGTTTAAACAAGAATTTTGAAACTCAAATATAAATTCATATTCAATTGAACAAAATCGAAAGCATAATAAAGAATTGACGAATTAAAAGACAGGTAATTTTCGTAATGATCTCATGGACTTTTATTTACATCAGTCGAAATGGGTTAAAGGTAAACAAAATGCAGAAAAAAGGAGAAGAAAATTTGGCAGTAGAAAGGGCCTTAAAAGAACAGAGAGAATCGGATCATGGAAATATCCTTTACCAGGATGACTCCCAGCCGTGAGAAGCCCATGAAGGCGACAACACCGAAGTGTGGAGCACTGGAGCAGCGTAGGTCTTGATGATGGGTGCGGCATAGGTTTTGATGACGGGTGCCACAATCGGTTGCACAATGTGCGCGGAGCTGTGCACCTGGCTGATGCTCTGATGCGAGACAGCGGTGGGAATGCTCTTCACAATGTGTCCCACCTTGGCGAGAGCCGGTTCATGGATGATAGCGGGAGCAGCGTAGCTATGCAGCAGAGGACCTGCCTCCAGATAGCCCGGGCGAGCAGCGGCCACAGCGAGCAGAGCAGACAACACCACCTAAAGAGGAGCAGGAGGAGGAGGAGGAGTATAAGTTGAAGTTAAATATGCAGTTGAAGTTATTTTGTTGTTACACTTACCAACTTGTACATTTTTGCTAATCCTGGCTGGGTTCTTGGTTGAAGAAATGAAGTAGGTCTGTGTTGACGCGTTGCCGTTGTCTGTTGCTAGCTGCAGATCTGCGCCAGCTTTTATACACGAAAAAGTGACCACACACACCACAGAGCACAACACATTACAGCACACACACACACACACACACACAATCTAAATTCAAAATGTAAAACTGCGCCAAAAGTGCAGAGAATACAATAATAATAATTTTTTTGCGCACAGCATCGTTAAGAAAAGCCAGAAAAGCAAAGCTCACCCGACTGCCCAAGTACTGCTCGAGTCAAGCTGCTGCTGCTGTTGCAGCTGATTCGCCAACAACAACAGCAACAACAACAACGCTTTCGTTTACAGTTTTATCCGCCCATGTCGGCCAGTGCCAGCCCATTAAAAAACCAGTCAAAATAAAGGCCCGACTCTCGACTAGACGAAGACCAAGACGATGACGTCGTTAGTCGAATTGCGAGTCGGACACTTGGCCAGTTGGCCATTTGGCCACTTTTTTGCCGTCTGCTGTCTGCTGCCACTTGCAACATTCCAGCAACAACAACAACAACAACGACAAATAAATTTGTCTGTTTTGCTGTCATTTTTCTTGGCAACGTTGACCGTGAAAATATGTTTGCTGGCGTCGCACGCACTACGCAATTGTCACTGCCAACCACAGAGACAGACACAGCCTCATAAAGTGGTTCAAGTTCAGTGCGTGGCTTTGCTCACTGCCAAATTGGCTTAGACATGAAATGTGTTGTATGTACACACATCCAAATTATTTACTCTTGTTCATCCCGCAGCAACACGCAAATATTTTGTTGACATTTTTCTTTGCCGATCACGTAGCAGCGAAAATAGAAGAAAAAGCTTATGTCTTTTGTAATTTCCAGTTATGCTAATCTTGTCTATGCAAGAGCCAAGACAATACAAAACAATACACCAACCCACATAGAACCCGCTCTCAGTCTCTCTCTCTCACTCAAGTTATTCCCACTCCCTCTGTCTCAATGAGTTCCGCTTTTGTAATAAGCTGCAACAGTTGCTGTTGCCACAGCGATCTCGAAGCTGTCGCCGTTATGGCGATTTGTCAGCAGATTTTGTTTTTTTTTTGCGCTTTTTCGTGGCGTGATTAATGAATATTGCAAACCGGCGACAGATAATTCAGTTAGTCCACTCCGTTCACCTTCTTCTCTTCCCAAAAACCTTCTCGTGTTTGTTTACAAATAAATTCTTTTGGCTATCGAAAAGTGCTTTTTAATAGATTTTTTTGTCGATTGCTATTTTTGAGTGAATTGTACAAACAATTGTATCTCGTGTTGTTTGTTTTTTTCTCTCAAACTGAATTCCTTTAACAATATCCGGGCTCCATCGATCGCTTGAGAGGGTAATGTACGCCTTATGGCCAAACCCACACACAAACACACAACTGGCTTCAGTCTGGACTGTCTTGTGACAGTTCTGGTTAGTTCACTCGCTCACCTGGCTTGCATAACAATGTGCCAACCAGGCAGCAATACAACAACAATGTTTGTACCATATCGATAGATCAGTTTAACCAGTTGCCAAGTAGCCAAGTAGCCAACGATTGCTTTATCGCCTTAACTTAATTTCGCTTTTAATTAAAGCCATTTTACTTGGGGATTAGTCGAGCAATTACACACTGTTTAAACTCTCAGTACTTGGTGACTCGCTCGCCTGCCTGCGTCACTTTTAATCAATTTCAACTTTACTCAACTTGAATTTTGCTTCTGATTCTTTCTTCTTTGTCAGTTTTGCTACAGTTAATTGGCCCGAAGGCCGTGAGCAGCTGGCTTGAATTGATCTGACTGAGAGACAATGCTATTACTTTGATACGGAAGCACAGTCAGGAGATAGCAATTGATAAATACGGAAGCTATTCGCAGTTTTCATTGTAAACAAAAGTGATGCTAATGGAATATTAATAGTTTCTGCAAAATCTATCTATATCAGTACATTAAAGAATATTGTTGATGAAATATCATTCTAATTATAAAATCATTCTACATCTATTTGTTTACATCATGAAGTTATCTACTTTGGATAATATCCTATACCATTTTATTTGATTTTTTTATAACCAAAGTGATGCTAATGGAATATTAATAGCTTTTGCGTAATAAAAAAGAGTTCTATTTATGATATATTCAGTGAAGTTCTTTAAGTCTGTCTAAAGAATATATTCGATTAAAGTGCTTCATAATTATGGGTCCAACTAATTAACTTTTGTTTACTTCATAGCTCTATCTAATATCTTCATTTTAATTCTTTCATCTTCTCATTTCTGTAGTTGAATATTTTTACCATTTTGCTGAATGTGTCTTCTTAAAAATGTTGTCGTATTGATTATGTGTACATTATTGGTAAAAGTTCTAATTATTGAATTCTCTGCAAATTTCTCTGCAAGTTACCTGCCGAAAAGCTTTATATTTCGCAAGTTTTTAAAATTTTAGTGTGACTGTATATGATCAATTTTTAAGTGCTAAAATTAGGCACGAAAACATAGAAACATTAACCTATTAAACAAAAGTAATAATTAAAAGAAACAGAAACTCATATTCCAATAGCATTTGGCGACAATATCCCAAGGAGATTTTAATGCCACTTGGTAGAAATATTTTGTTGATTATAAATTTCATATGCAGTCCTGCAAATACACAGTTTTAACTAATGGCTTATCACTTCACAAGAAAATGACCCACTGCTATATAATTGCTTTATTTATAATCCCTCAATCTTTGTACTACACAACACTTAAAAAAAGAAAGCATGGAAATAAAGAAATTAGGAAATTAGGTAGATTTGTAGAAACTAAATAAAACGAGGGGAAAAGGTGAAATATAACTGTTATATATACTGAAATGAAGAAAACTCCCCTCCCTAACACTAATTCTATCACATTCTGCCTTACATTCGCTAATACAATCTTACTTTGTTACCTCTAGCAACTTTGAAAAACCTAAGTAATTATACATTCAAAAAGATCAGTCCATAACTACACCTCAACAGAATCCCAACGATAACCATCCTTTTAGGATTTGTTTACATCTTGTTTCTATATTATTTTCTATATTTTAATTAATTTATCTATTAATTTCTGTTATTAAATATTTGTACACTTTAATTGCATATGTCTGTACGCCATTATCTTTTTATTCACTTAATAATCTACCACATATTTATGTAATTAGAGAACCGCATAACTGCCAACTTAATTATCTGCATGTCCAGTCAGACATCGTTAAATTAAGCTTGTTGTCATAAGTATGTACATATGTTTGACCCGCTTTA
The DNA here is from genome assembly GCA_023558455.1 of Drosophila kepulauana. NCBI lineage: Eukaryota > Metazoa > Arthropoda > Insecta > Diptera > Drosophilidae > Drosophila > Drosophila kepulauana. Next base: position 43,093,195 of record CM042369.1, read on the forward strand.
ACCGCATGCAAATTGCAACTATTTGGGCATTGATTATGTTTTTTGCCAAACTTATTTGTACGAACATAAAAACATAAAAGCCGCCCCACAAATGCACATTTAAGCTGTCTACCCGCTCTGGACTGGCACAGTTCAGGCAGGTGTCAGTCAGTCAGTAAGTCAGTCAGTCAGTCAGTCAGTCAGTCAGTCAGTCAGTCAGTCAGTCAGTCAGTCAGTCAGTCAGTCAGTCATTCGGGCAGAGGGAGCGACAGTCTGTTAGTTGGGCTTTCAGTCAGCCGGCGCCACAAATTGTCTGGCCAAAGAGTTTGCAGATTGCGCAAAGCCAAACACACAACACAAAAGCAGAGTGAAAAATGTTACGAATTTTTATTTTCGGTTTTTTGTTTTTCGGGTGCTGCACAGCTGTGCATTTTGTTGCTTTTGGGTGTCAGTTTGAGACAATATGAAAAGCGTTTGAGCGAATGAGCATAATAAATGCATTTGCCCGAGCTAGATTGTAATTGCTTTGTCTGCGTGTCTGCGTGCAAACGCGTCGTATACTTAATATACGTACGAGTAGTTTTGCTAGAAACGTAACGAAGCGAACAGGTGGCCAATCTTTGCTACTCTTTGCTCGCGGCTAAGGTCAGCTGTGTCCATCAAATGTGGCATCGACATTTTGTTAGCTGGCCAGCGGATGCGAGTTTATTGTCATTTCAATCGAAATAACATTGAAAATGTTTTTGTTGATACTTTAATTAATGGCTGCAACAACAACAGTAACAGCAACAGCAACGAATGTGTTATTACTAACCCAGTGAACTAAAAAGTGATTCGAAAGGCTTGCAACACACACACTCGAGTGCAAGTTGCATGCAACAAAGCCAGTTTCGTTTCTTTTTGTGCTTGCTGCATTTCCTGGTCGAGATAAGCTTTGGGCTGCATTTGTTATGATTTTACGGGTGTGTTTTGCGGGTCAAGTCAATTGACCAGGGACTGCAATGCAATGCACTGCGCTGCGAATTGTTGTGCAAATATTTTCATACTCAATTGCAAGTCTGATTAATAAACTCGAGCTCAAGCCACTCGAACGGTTTCTGCTGACATTTCAAGTCGTTGTTCGATACTCCAGCTCAGACTTCGACTCTGACTCTGACTCCACTCGAAATGCACTTGTCGCATGTCGACTGTGTCTCATATCTCTAGTTTGCTGTCAGTTGCGACGACATTCTAATGAGCATTCTATAATGAACCCCTCGATCGTTTCCCCTTTGCTGAGTGGAAGCACCTTGAATGTCGCATTTGCCTGTTCATGAACTTTTCGTAGCTCCAGTTCGAAGTCTTAAATATCAATACAAAAATGGTAGCGACGTTTTTTGTTTGTTGTTTGTGACACTTGTTGCTGCACATATAATATTTTCACAACTGCCAAGAATTCTCAGCCTAAATTCGTTGTAATTGGTCTATGGAGATAACAAGAGTTGCGACTAATTTCCACGCCAAAATCGAAAAAAAAAACTGAGGGAGAAAAACTGAATCACAATTAAATTGGCGAGTGTGAATTTCCGTTGCAACTGCCAAAAAGAGTTGAACAAAAAAAGCTGTAAAACCAACAATAAAAATAAAAACAACAATTTGGCTGGCTGGTCAAGGTCGCTGCAGGCAAATGTAACACTGGCATAAATTATGCTTGCCATGCAGCAGCAGCAGCAGCAGCGCAGTCAAGTGTTGCAAGAGAGCAACAACAGCAACAGCAACAGCAACTAGTTGCTGCCATTAGTAACGGTGAATACGATGAACTAAAGGCACAAATTGCGGCGACAGAAGCAAAAGCAGAGGCAACTACCATCTACCAACTATCAACTATCAACTAGCAACTACCAACTGGCAATTACCTCTAGCAATAGTTGTATTGCAACTAAAACAACAGCAAGCGAGACAATCGCTGTGACATCGCGCTTTAAAGTTGCCAAAAATTAACGTTACGCTTCATTGAGCACATTGAGCTCGACTCGCTGATGAGGTGTTATGCCCCAAGGCAGGCTTTATCTGCGAGATTAAATAGTCAGGCTAAGGATTAAGATAAGTTCACTTCAAGTCTGCTATGAACTGAGTTCAATAGTGCATAGATCAAACTCAACAAGAATTGCCAAAGCAAAAGACTAACAAACACTGCGCAACAAACGAGAAATCTAGGAGAAGCATTGTCTAGAATGAGAATTGTATTTATTTAAATAAATAGAGACACTTCAAGGAAAGTACACTCGAATATATATGATTTTAATAAAAGAAAAACTTAATAATAATAATTTCATTATATATAGTATATATCTATTGAATTACTAAAATATACAAATAATCGAACTTTTAGAAGCATTTTATTAAATTATATACCAATTTTTAGTACAATTTTTAAAAAAAAAAAAAATATACTAAAATATACCTAACATGAAAAAGTTATAATTGCTATTTATTTAGCCACATTCGAGTGTGCTCGAATGAGATATACTCGCTCATTTTTAATGAAATAAAAAACTTCTGTATTAATTTAAAAAGATACCAAATCAATTTACCACAAAAAGACTAAAAATAATACCGAAGTCTATTTTAGGTAAATTGATATTTATACAATAAAAAATAACCATATAATGCAAAATATGCCAGATTGTTGCTTTGGTTGCCTTTGGTATATTTGAGTAATTTAGAAGTATATTTCGGTATATTTTAAGAATAATACTGCTCTGTCTTGGTTTTATTCACAATGGGTAGCCTGTAGCTTCCTTGTTTAAATATGTTTATAAAGTTTTTTTTTCGAAAAACTGAATATTATATTTCAAACTCAATGACTTTAATGAATTCAACGCACTCATAACAAATACCAATATGTAATTCGATACAACTGAGCTCTTGTTGGCCAGTGTTAAAACAATAATCAAACGCGAGGCAATTACAGCGTCTGCTGCAACTCCAACTGCGGATGCAAGTGTCTCTCTCTCTCTCTTTCTGTCTCTCGTTCTCTCACTATCAAATACCCAATGCCGGCAGCGCGGATATGTTGTTACCGGCGGCGGTGTTGAAGCTACTGCGATTGCCAATGGCGGTGGCAGTGGTGGAAGCGGTGATGGTAGCGGTGGCGGTGGCGGATTGCAATGGCAAAAGATTGCATTGAAAATCGCGACAAACAATGAGAGCATCTGCAGCTGTTGGCACTGTCGAGTGGCAGCTGCTGCTGTTGCTGCTACTTGGGGCAACTGATGCAAGACGTTAAGTGTATAAAAGCCAAAGCTTGGTGTCATGGTGGCATCAGTTGCACGCTGCAAGTTGCAAGTCAACACATAAGGATTACCACCCACCAAACCAAAATGTTGAAATTGGTAAGCAAAGAGGATAACTACAGAAAAAGGACACTCCAGATAATCACTTCACATCCTTTCCAGTTGCTGTCGCTGTTGCTGCTGTGCACCCTGGCCACTGCACGTCCTGGTTATCTGCATGGCCACCATCATCACTATCCGGAGTACCATGTGGAGCCGTTGCATGTGGCCAAAATTGTGCATTTGCCTGCCGCAGTCTCGCATCAGAGCTCAACCGTGGTGCACAGCGTGCCACATCACATCATTAAGCCCGTGGTGCTGCCAACTGTGGTGAAGACTGTGGTGCATCCACCAATCATTAAGGCCTATCATCCCGCACCCATTATCAAGGCTTATCACCCCTACGATCCCTATCATTTGCATCACCATCACGACTTCCATGACTATCATCATTATCACTAAACGAATTGGTTTGCCAAGGTTCATATGTCATTCGCTACTCCATTTATTACACCCACCAAACTAAATGCACCAACCCCAAAAACACGATCTAAAGATTGCCTGCTGACTTGCTGTGTATGTATGTGTGTGTCCAAGAAATATGTGCAACAATTTTGTATAAATATCGAAATAATTTTAATAAAAAATTTGTAAAAGAATTTTGTTTAAAGTGGTTTTGTAATTTCAAGTTTTGTTCTTATAAAATGCAATATTTTATGTTGAGATCTTGAAATTTTATTAATGATAAGAAAGAAAAAAACAGTTGAGTGTGCTCGACAGTGAGCCAGTGAGCCAGAGACCACAAAAATACTAAAAATATACCTAATGCTATATTCGGTATATCGGTGAAATACTATAAATATACCATAAAGGCCAAAATTTACCAGATTGTCAGCCAATTCCGTTAAGTTCCATAGGAAGTAGCAATTTTTTTCCATACAGACACAAAGTTATAAAACCCTTCTACCGGGAATAACAATTTTTTAAATGAAAATTGCCACGAAATGAATTTTTTGTTATTGTTAATAAATATATTTCGCAGAAAATTGCTACAAAATGTTTTTCGATACAAATAGTTGTGGCTATGTCGCAGTTCGTTGCGCATACGCCCCGTAATCGATATCTTAGTAGACGACGACGACGACGAAGACAATGACGTCAAGCCAACATCAGCATAACAAGCCTATCAACATGCACACGCCTCCTCTCTGAGCATTTATACAATACCTTGGCAATTGTTTTAACCGGAAAGACGGCGGCCTATAACTCATCTTGTGGCTTTGGCAGCCAGCAAAAAGAAAAAAGCGGGCGGCTGGGTGACATAATTAGCAGGTAATCAGTCGAATTATCATATGATACGACATTTGCTTGTCTGCCACATTTCGCAAGCTTATGAGATTGTCGTACTAGATGCTGCCACCATGGTGACACGTTGTCCGCACGTATGTAAGTTTAGGTTAAGTATGTGTGTGTGTGTGTGTTGCCAATGAATGTGTGGCAACAAATGCAGTTTCAGTGTTATGCAAATGAGTGCATTAGCAAAACGAGTACAATGACTGCCACAAATGTAGTAGCTAAAGATAGCTGCTTTACACACACACACACAATAGAAAAACATAACATAGGGACAACAGGAACTCAGCTTTAGTTCACATGCTCCGCATATACTCGTAGGGACAGAGGATGAATGCTCTTATGAAACCACTACCTTCCACATTCAAGTTCGAATTGAATTTCAGCTCTTTGTATCATTTGCAATTTATACAAGCGTTTGCATAAGCGAATCTTTGTTGTTAAATCGTTAGACAATTATCCAAGACCGGTCATGAATCAATTGCCAATTGCGACGCCTGTCCGCCCCATAAGTCGAGGCAAATCAACACCGTTTAGTCAAATTGCGTTAATTAGACAGTTGGTTGGACTCTAAGCCGACAGCTTTGCAGCTTTTCTAGAGCTTTTCGAAGTAAAGCTGCAGCTCAAGCATTTTAAAAACTCAGCTCTTAATCACTTCCCAGTTTGATCAATTAAAAGCTAATCAAAATCAAACATGCGTTGAACTTAACCCTGACTTGTTTTTTTTTTTTTTTTGGCTACAGCAAATTGAGGGAGCGGTTATCGAGATGCCTTTGGGTCGGCGTCGGAGGGCAAATGGCCAAAAGCACGCTAATTGATAGTGATTTTTGGTATCACAGAAGTAAGATGATGGAATTTCGTATACTCTGTAGATAATTAAATTTATTCAATAGTTGCTATACTCCGCATTAAATCATAGATTGATGTCAATGTATTGAACTTGTCTTAACCCGATAACCAAGAAACAACAATGAACAACGGTTGCTTGTTCGATTTAAACCAGTAAGAAAGGTTAGAGTTGAGTGTGCTCGACTACGAGACACCTACGACCCATTTCCGAATAAAGCAAAGCAATGCGGTAATATTGTTAAGATATACCGTACTAATATATAGTATTATTGGGTATATTACCGAAATATACCGAATGAATATACCATAAGATACTAAATTATACCAAAGACTATATTTCGTATGTCCATATACTACATACATCAAAATGTACCGAATTAATGTACCAAAAAATACTGCGATATACCAAACAATATGTTTTGTTTGTCTGTATACTGAATACATTAAAATATACCGAATTAATATACCAAAAATATAATAATAATAATATAAACCTACATTTATATTTCTTATGTCCATATACCGAAATAATATAACAAAATATATACCTACATTTGTATTTCTTATGTCCATATACCGAATTAATATACCAAAAAAATATACCTAAATTTATATTTCTCATGTCCATATACTACATTCAAAATATTAGGTTGGCCAAAAAGTCTTGCGGTATTTCCGATAGGTGTCTTTGCAAGCGCGTAGTTCTAGTTCTATTCGTCGCATCCGTTCATGCGATACCTTTTTGGAAAGCTCTTTTCACGCGCTAACACGTGTTTGATTTAATTTTTTTTTGTTTTGATTCGTTCGTGAATTATAGCGTCACAAACATGGAGAAAAATAAAGAGAAAATATGGCATATTTTACAGTTCTACTACGATAAAGGCAAAAATGCAACTCATGCTGCCAATAAAATTTGTGCAGTTTATGGACCCAATACAGTTTCCATTTCCACCGCACAACGATGGTTTCAACGTTTTCGTTCTGGTGCGGAGGTGGTCGAAGATGCGCCACGGTCCGGAAGGCCTGTCGTCGAAAATTGCGATAAAATCGCTGAATTGATCGAAAGAGATCGGCATAGTAGCGCCGGAGCATCGGCCAAGAGCTGGGCATGAGTCATCAAACCGTTTTAAACCATTTGAAGAAGCTTGGATTAAAAAAAAAGTTCGATGTGTGGGTGCCACACGACTTGACGCAAAAAAACATTTTTGACCGTATGGATGCATGCGAATCGCTTCTGAATCGCAACAAAATCGACCCGTTTTTGAAGCGGATGGTGACTGGTGATGAAAAGTGGATCACTTACGACAACATGAACCGCAAACGGTTGTGGTCGAAAAGCGGTGAAGCTGCCCAGACGGTGGCCAAGCCTGGATTGACGGCCAGGAAGGTTCTTCTGTGTGTTTGGTGGGATTAGCAGGGAATCATCCACTATGAGCTGCTCCCCTATGGCCAAACGCTCAATTTGGACCTGTACTGGACCGCTTGAATGCAGCACTCATGCAGAAGAGTCCATCTTTGATCAACAGAGGCCGAATTGTCTTCCATCAGGACAACGTCAGGCCACACACATCTTTGGGGACTCGCCAGAAGCTCCGGGAGCTCGGATGGGCGGTTTTTTTGCATCCACCGTATAGTCTGGATCTCGCACCAAGTGATTACCACCTATTTCTGTCCATGGCGAACGACCTTGGTAGTCGGAAATTGGCCACAAGAGAGTCCTGTGAAAATTGGCTCTCCGAGTTTTTTGCCAATAGAAAAGCGAGCTTCTATAAGAGGGGCATTATGAAGTTGGCATCTCGTTGGGAACTCGTCATCGAACAAAACGGCGCATATTTGACTTAAATCGCATTATTATAACCAATTTTATGAACAATTGAAAATTCACTAAAAATACCGCAAGACTTTTTGGCCAACCTTATATAACATAGAATATGAAATATACGGAATATGCAACCTAAGCAACTAAGCCTCGTTTTTCCGTATACAATTATTTCTTAAATAATTTCTAAGTTATTTATTCATTTATACTACATTTTTACGAATAATCGTAAGTATTGCCATGTATGTTAAATATACCCTATAATTTTGTGACTAATGAAATCGGTAAGCTATGTTTATAGCGGCTCATTAAATGTTTTAATTATGCTATCAAAATAGACGCGTGCACATCATAAACTATAAATAAAGCTATAAAGTTTGGGTCGTGGCAAAAATACAATACAAAATTTATAGTAGAGGGCATCTAGGTGTCAAAGTCATAAACAAATTATGCATGATGTGCCACTGCGGCAGTATTGCACAAGACAATCTACGACAATTGGTCGACAAGCCGGCCACATTAATCAAGTGTTGGCAACAGCTTTGGCTTAATTTATGCGCGCCAAAAGTGCAAAGAGCAGACACCGAGGCTTTAGACATATATTTATAGAGATATACACATCACCTATATAATAATAATAATAAAAATAATAAACTTTGTCGAACGCTCGATTGGACAGCGAAGGCGAAGGTGTGGAACGCATGCAACAATATCAAGCATACGCCGCGTTGCACGAATCGATAGCTGACAATATGGTTAGATGCATATAGAACCAGTTAATCATAGCGGCAAAGGTAAGTCAAGCGGCTTGTAGAACTTGTACGTAAGTTGAGAACCTGCCCCCGGAAGGGTTTAACGCCATCTGACTGAATGCATCAAGTGTCGCGTGTGTTGCTGCTTGTTGCTGCTTTCTGTGTTTGTTGCCGTGCCAATTGCAGCGGCCAGTGCAGAGGCGGTTGACACACACACTCAAACACACATGACTGATGCACTGCAGCTGACCATTTAGAGCAAATTCCCAGCTCAATTGTTTTCCGTATAAATAGGCCAGTGATCAATGCAATTCTATGTCAAATCGTTTCAAGCCATCGACACAAAAACAACAAAATGTTCAAGCTGGTAAGTAATGCTATATACAATAATTATAAGTAAAGGACTGCAGTTAACTTTATTGCACACTGTTGCAGTGCGTCTTCGTTGCTCTTCTTAGCCTGGTGGCTGCTGCTCCTGCCCCAGCTCCTGTGCCTGCCCCAGCACCCGGTCTCATTGGTCCTGCTGTGATCGCCAGCCCCTGGGGTGCTCCCCTCGTTGCCGGCCCCATCCTGGCTGGACCTCGCATTGTGAGCGTTGTGCCTGCCCCCGTTTCGCATGTTGCCATCAGCCAAGTGCATCCGGCTCCAGTTGTTGTGAAGCATCTGTGGTAATCTCCTGTGGCCATCTGAAGATTACAGACTCACCTACGCATACATACACACGCAACATACACACGCTGAAACTCGTCCACACACACAAACATATTCTTTTGCCTTTTTCTGCTTCAAATTTTCGGGTGCCCTGTTTATAAAACAAGACCAACAAAATCCACAAAAAAAAATGTTTAGATTCTACAATATTTGTATGCAATAAAATACCCTAAATGAATAATTCCTAAAGCGAACCAATTGAATTTATTATCAACTCCAGTTTGCAGCAGTTCCATCAACATTTACCGATGATGCCCAAAAGTATGCAACAATTTTTGCACAGCGCCCTTCGACTGTATAAGAGTGGCTTATACGACTGCAGAGAGCTGGTATCCTCGATACAGGTATAAGGGTGACGTATAAAACTGAGAATAAGCTATGATATCCTCATTAGAAAACTTATTTTTGGAACGGTTAAATTTATTTCAACAAAAAGCATAAATTTCTTATCACAAGCGAATGGCAAAGGTTCTGTTGTTTATTCTAATGATGCCCCGAGAAGGCTGCGAAGGGAGATGTGTGCAGCACAGACTTGACCAGAGGAGCAGAGTGCACCACAGGCACAACTGGAGCAGCGTGGACAACTGGTGCAGCGTGAACCACAGGAGCAGCATGGACAACCGAAGTGTGGACAACTGGAGCAGAGTGAACAGGGATGGCAGGAGCAGCATGGACAACTGGAGCAGAATGAACAGCAATAGCAGGAGCAGCGTGAACTGTGGTCTTCAGGACGGGAGCAACCACATGTTGGATGACTGGTTTGCTGTGCACCTGGGTGATGCTCTGATGGGACACGGCAGAAGGAGCGCTGTGCACCACGGTGCCCACCTTGGCGAGAACGGGCTCATGCACCACATGGTGGGTCTCGATGAGGCCAGCCGAAGCGGAGGCAACCAGCAGAGCAACGATAGCAACCTGTAGTTCAAATACAATGTTATACTTCATGTGTCTTAATACAAATCCCAAAAGTGAACTTACGAATTTGAACATATTGAAGCAAGTAGATTTCAATTGAAACTGATGATGTTTTGTGGCTACGCAGCGGTGTTTATATAGAACTTGAAAAGGCAAAGACACAATTTGGGAACTTATCAAATTGAAGTCAAACTAAACATACACAAAAAGGCTGACCTTCAATGCGACTCAGCATAACCCCCAATCAAAAGCAACTCAAAGCCAAACCCAACTCAAACGCAAACGCAGACGCAGCCGAACACGAATTCAACAAGTTTGTATGAGAGATCGTGTCTGTTATTATTGCCGATTGCTGCAACGAAGGCGCAACTTTTGCTACCACGGCTGCTGCTGCTGTCTTATCAAACGCGCTTCAAGGTGGACGACCTGCCAGCTGCTGTTATCGACTCTTTTGAGCCCTTAAGCAATCAGCAGCCAACAGTTCCTATAAAAGCGTTTAGCGCAGAACCCAAAGGCATCAGTTCACATCGTCAGCTTCTCTACGCAGCACAACAGAACAACCTCAAAAAACCCCAAACTCATCATGTTCAAATTCGTAAGTCAATTTTGAACTATGAATAACGGAATGGATATCTCATTTTGCATCTCTTCAACTGCAGGTTGCTATCGTCGCTCTCTTGATTGCCTCCGCTTCGGCTGGCCTTATCGAGACCCACCATGTGGTGCATGAGCCCGTTCTCGCCAAGGTGGGCACCGTGGTGCACAGCGCTCCTTCTGCCGTGTCTCACCAGAGCATCACCCAGGTGCACAGCAAGCCAGTCATCCAACATGTGGTTGCTCCCGTCCTGAAGACCACAGTTCATGCTGCTCCTGCTATTGCTGTTCACTCTGCTCCAGTTGTCCACACTTCGGTTGTCCATGCTGCTCCTGTGGTTCACGCTGCTCCAGTTGTCCATGCCGCTCCAGCTGTTGTGCCTGTGGTGCACTCTGCTCCTCTGGTCAAGTCTGTGCTGCACACAGCTCCTTTGGCCTACACTCTGCATCATTAAATTAGCGCAAATTTGAACTTGTTTTGTTATACACGAAAATAAAAACATATAAAAGTATTATTGAAACATAAACTTATTAGTTTTCTACTTTATAATGTTTGGGAAGGTTTAAAGGGGAACATGCTTAAAGTGTAGCTTAAGCTGCACTTTACTAACTATATTCAATCTAAAACGTATATTTTTGGTTTAATAAACTGTCATTTCTTGACAATTTTAAAGCATTTTTACTACTAAATATTGATTGAATTGAAATTGAATATAACACTTTAAATAATTTAAAACATTTCTCACTACTAAAGAATGATTGAAATCGAATAAAACTCTTGAAATAATTTAAAACAAATCTTTTTTATTAAAACAATAACAAACATAACCAACAACAACGCGTAGATAACAATGCTTTCAACATGTGCAGCAACTGGGACTTAACCGAGACATCAACAAAGTCCGCATTGCACTTTGATTGCTCTCATATGCAAACTGATTCGCTGGACAAGCCACTAAAACTGCATTAGCACTCGAGAGCACTAAGCTCTCGCCGATTGGCAGAATTGCCAGCAGACAGGCGATTAAAGCCAGAGAATACAGCAGCTGTTGATAGAGTGAAAATAAGATACATAAAATATTAAAAATACTCAGTGCGAAGTGGCAAGTGCTTTGCTTACCGCTCGTGGCATGTTGTTCGGTTGGCTTGAATTGGATTTAGTCTTAGTTTGAATTGGCAACAACCAAACTCCAGTAAGAACTCATAACATATACAGACTTTAGGCACGTTTATATACCGAAAAAACGGTTGACAAATGACCAAATTTTGCACCAATTGTGTTGACAATAAAATATCAAATATCGATTATCAAAATGACAACTAATGACAACAACTGCAATTCGCTTTGGTGGATTAACTGAAGGCCTATCAAGGCAACTAGGTCTCTAGGTGAAAGGGTAATTAACCGCCAAGTTTAACCGAGTTCTGGGTAATAAACAACTTCCACTTTCATTGAAGAAATATACCTGAAAACAGCAGGCAAATTTTACTTGCAGTTAGCACAACATAAAGTTAGGATTTCCATCCCACAGCTACTGCAGATGTTTGTGCTGTTGTCATTGTTTCTTCGGCGTATTTCATTTTTCGAAAAATATTTTCAATGATGTTTATCTTAAGTACGTGTAACTGTCACGCCGCTAAGACTCAACTTCTCTCTTCTCACTCCTTGCCCCTTAGATCCAATGAAAGAAAAATAAAATTATAAGATCTTGTCAAAAAATTGTGGGTTAAGTACGCGTGGGGCTTGTCCATGTCCATGGTGTAACCTTGACATAGGGCCTGAGACACAGAGCCCCTTAAGTGAGCACTTAACGGCGACGGCAGCTGCACTCGGTACGAGTAGCTGACTTTTTTTTCTTTTTGGGTTTTGTTTTTATGGCTCCATCCACATACGTCTGGACTGTTTGTCTGCTCGGCCATGAATCACACACTCACACACACACACACACCACAACAATCATCAACTGGATCTGACCAAGTTAATGCTGTCCACCGTCGACTGTCGATGTTGCAATTTTGCCTCAATTTGAATGCTGCAGTTACAATTGCAATATGTATAATTTATTTCGTATTGTTTGTGCCTGTCCCACTTGATGAGCGAATGAATCAACTCAACGCAACACAATAAAGGGAAGGGCAAAGGCAGAGCCAAGCGCATCATTTTAGCCGAGTTCTGAAATTATGTTAATTGGGTCAACAGCTGCTTAAAACGAAGCGAGTAGCAAGCAAAATATTTGCTAACTGCTGCCAAGTTAGTGTTTTACCATTGCAATTGTTGTGGTAATTTAGGTAATTAGTAGACTTGATGAAGAGGTTATTTGCGCAGAAAATGAATTGGCTGTTTATTTTGTTATACACAAAGAGAAACAAATCCAAATTGAAAAAGTAGATTGCAAATCTTGATCTGAGAACTTTTCAATCTTTAAAAGGAAATCTTGAATGAAAAAATTCAAGTTAAATTTGCATTTTGAGATTAAAAAAGTCGAGTATAGTGATATAGTACTACATTCAAAATATACCATAGAGTGCAAAATGGACCAGATTGTGAAATACCCGATACCCATTTTGAATAAAAGCAAAACAGTGCGGTATTATTCTTAAAATATGTCAAATATATCCATGGCTACATTTGGAATATTGATATATGTTAGTTCTACATTATAGCGTACGAAATATACTAGATTTTCAACCAAAGCTACTAATACCCGTAGAAAAGAATTTCTGAAATAACTTTTACATTTTTTATCTGATCGCAGCCAAATAAGATTTCGATGTTAAATTAGCATATTGTGATTAAAAGTCTTTTAAATGGAATAAGTTCTTTTGTGCTGTATATTTAGAAACTTTACTTTAAGACTTTGCAAAGCAACTGAATTGTATTTCATTTTATTGTACATTACTAGAAATATCAGCAGAGTAACTTTCTTTTCACCTCGTGAATGGCATTTATTTATTTACCATATTATTTTATTTCGTAATAATCTGCTCTTCCATGAAAATTTAGTTGCAAAGTATTCTAAACTAAGAACCTGAATTTACTGTTTATTTTGTGCTACATTATATTAATAATTTCAGCTGATTTACTTCTTTTATATCTCAAGAATTTTATATATGTATTTACTATTTCCCAGCATTCATGAGAATAACTTCTCATAAATCTTAAGAATTTCATTTATTTATTTACTATATTATTTCATGCCAGCTTAATTAATATCATGTAAGCTGTTATTCCTAGAAAATCTCTTTGCAAAGCATTCTAAACTACTTAACAGCTTTACAGTTAAATATGAAATCATGTCTTTACGCAATGCCGAAATACTGTCGTCAAGCAAATCATCTGTGTTGAGTTCCTAGTAAAAACTAATCTGGTCTGAAGCATTGCGTTTCCCTCAGCCAATCAACCACTTTTCTGGTTACTAAATGAGCTCAGCAATTGCTGATATCTAATGTGTTAAATTTCATAATACAGAACTGATTTAATTCTTATATCATGTCAAGAAGATCCAGGCAATTGATTAGCTAAAAGTTCTTGAAACGCAATATGTCTTGTTACGCGCCTCAACGTCATCGGACGAATCACATAATTCAATTCAATTGCTGATGTAAGAAGTAGTAAAAGACGCAGCAGCAGCAGCCACAGTCGCATCCTTGCACCACACACATAATGAAACTGTCAATGCGAAAAGAAGGCAACTCAATTAGGTTGAAGCGTCTGTGGAAATGCCAGTGAAGATGGCATTTGTGGGCAAAGCGATAAAAAGCCAAATGCCAGACAATCAATCGATGCAGCAGCGAAAGGATAACCGAATGACTTCCTACACACATTCTAATTCAAATACGAACACACACACACACATATCGAAACTCACAATTTGCGTAAGCGAATGCACACAGCTAAGGCCAATTACTGGTGCCATTGTCGAGAGAGTTGACTGATTGCTTTGCTAGTGGGTGCTGAGCTTCAAATACACAATAAGTAAGTACTTAGCTTCCTATCAGTCACTGTGTGTGTTTGTGTGTCTAAAGATACTTTACAATGGCAAACCTAGGTCAGTTAATGAACTTCCCATTGGACTTTGATGGATATTAGAAGCTGCCGTCACACACCGAAAACCGGTTTGCGGCTCAAGTTCAGCTCTCGAGTACTTCACGACAAAACAAACCAGAATTTGAAGTTACCGAAAGCAAAAAAAAAAGTGTCGAGCCATGCTCGTATAAAAGCGCTCAACCCATGGCCCAAACATCAACAGTTGCAATCAACGCACATCCAACAAACCAACCAACTCCACAAACATGTTCAAATTCGTAAGTGCAGTTGGATAAATCGTAGTTTTAGAAGACGCATCCTTAATCTGCTCCTTCACACTTTCAGGTTGCTTTCTTCGCCTGCATTGCCGTCGCGGCCGCTGCTCCAGGTCTTCTCGCCGAGACTCACGCCATTGTCCAGCCCGCCGCTGTGCTCACCAAGACTGCCTACGTGGATACCTCGGCTTCCTCGGCCATCACCCACCAGAGCAATGTGAACCTGTTGCGCAAGGTGCCAGTGGTTCAGACCTATGCTGCTCCTGTTGTCCACGCTGCTCCCGTTGTCCATGCTGCTCCCGTCGTCACTCCCGTTGTCCATGCTGCTCCAGTTGTTGCTCCTGTGGTCCACGCTGCTCCCGTTGTGAGCACCTATGCTGCTGCTCCCCTGGTCCACTCTGTGCCCGTCGTGCACTCAGCTCCTCTGGTCAAGACTGTCGTCAGCCCCGTTGCCTACACCGCTTACCACAAGTAAAGCGTAAAACTAATCGCAAACCTTGAGCCATAAACTGTGTCAATAAACGTGTATATAGAAAATCGATTTAAAAACGAATTCTTTGTTTATAACAAATACGCAGCAGCTACGTTTTTTCCAGGAACTGTAACTAATAATAGCAATTACACATCCTGTATAAAATTATGTGACAATACTATAATTAATATATCACATATCCATCAAATCCGACAGGCCTTCTACTGCAGACCAAGCTGACATTTAGTTGTCTTCTATGCTTTGTTTTCTAGTTTTCTTTCAGCCAAATTGTAAAGAATATGAGAATATAGAAAGATGTACAAAACAGGTGGCCATAGAAATTTAGTAAAGTACGAGGTCAAATGCTTTGCAACTAAATAGAATTCCAGGAAATTCATGATTAGAATGAATAGCAAATGAGAATAGGAAAATGTTCATAATAAATACAAAGGAAAGTTACACACGACAAATAAGAAAAATAACAGACCTACTTATGTATGTAGAATAAATACAGAGAAAAAATGCTAAATTATAATTATAAATGAAAGAAATGATTATAACTATGATTTATGTAACAGAGTTGGAGGCTAGTCGATAGACCCGGTATCGGTTGGCATACATTCCTGGAAAAAGAAACTCCAATCTTCATGTAGAATAGGTCTAACTGGGCGTGTTTTCAAACCTAACCAACAATTATTGTATTGTATTAATATATTAAAAAAAAAAAAAAAACATGAATTTTTAAAGCATCCTGTAACAAATACCCAAGAAGGGTATTCTTATCATTATTATTCTAAAAGCCTATAAATTCATTTATAAAAACACTGTTTTTATACCTGCTACCTATAGGGTTCTTTTTTCGATATACCAAATATACCATTTTGTATATTTTTAGTTTTTTTACAGTATATTCGGTATATTTTGAGAAAAAATACCGCAAAATAATTTTCTTTTATTCGAAATGGGTAGCGGGTATCTCACAGTCGAGCACACTCGACTGTAACTTTCTTACTTGCTCAATAATGTACATGAGGTCAAAAAGCCGAGTAGCCTAAAATAGGTTAAACAATCAAACTAAATTTATTCGAGAGCAGACTACAGATCGTATACGCAATATTGCGAGTAGATAAGTTAATTTTGTTATGTATAAACAACTGCAAAGATACCATAATCATTAACACATATTAAATTCGGAAATCCGTACTAATTTCTAATCGAATAGTCGATATAATAATACACTCGATATTATACTCTGTTATTACTACACTAACAGTATTTTAGCTTTAAACATTTTGCGAATATTCCTTAATTAAATATTCTTCTTAAGAAGATTGCTAACAGTAATATCAAATGCAATATATCGACTACACGATTTGAAATTCATAAGAGCTTCACTTTCTGATAATATATAATCCCAATTAACACCGAGTGAAGTTTATACAAAGTACCCAAACGACACTCGCCAATAGTTATGAGCAACATTTCGTCTGCTAAACTATTTGCAAAATATAAGAGACTAAGTGCTTAGATCAACATTCGTTTGTTTATTGAAATAGTCAACAACTCGCTGCATCGATAAATAAGTTTCTTAATGGTGGTAGACATGAGCAACGGGGGCAGCAACAGCAACATGCTTAACAACTGGCACAACTGGGGTGGCGATGGTCTTGACAACGGGAGCCACAATTGGGGTGTAGATGGCCTTCTGGTGGATCTGGGTGTGGCTCTGGTGGGAGACAGCATGGGGCACAGTCTTCACAACCGAAACGGGAGCCACATAGGTCTGGTGGTGCACAGCAGGAGCGACGACGGTCTTGACAACGGGCACAACTGGAGCCACATGCTTGACAACGGGCACAATGGGGGCAGCCACATGGTGAACCACGGGCACAACTGGAGCGACAGTCTTCACCACTGGGACAACGGGAGCAACATGGTGGACAACAGGAACGACGGGAGCAACGGTCTTCACAACGGGCACAACGGGAGCGATGGTCTTAACGACGGGTGTGATCACAGCCTGGTTGTGGAACTGGGTGAAGCTCTGATGGGAAGTGGCCAAGGGAGCAGCGTGGACAACGGCGCCAACCTTGGCAACAACGGGAGCAGCAGCAACCACATGATGTTGCTCGATCAAACCAGGAGCAGCAGCAACAATGGTGGCGAAAGCACAGATGGCAAGCTACAGTAGAGAATAATTAGAGTCGAAACAGTTGATTCAAGCAAAATCCTTTTACTTACATAACGGAACATGTTGAGTTTGGGTGTTTTGGGTTTTTGCGGTTGGCTACTCGAAATGAAGCTAAGCGACTGACTGATGCCGTTGGATATCAAAGTGGGCTCTTTTATACAGCGAAAAAGTGTAAAGTGTTTGACCAAAGTGTCCTTCAAGCAAAAATACAAACAAACCCCGTCAAACACAAGACAAATTGCCAAACTCGTTTGTGCAAATTTTCGGGTTTGCAAAGTCAGCATTGAACTTGAACTGAACCCTACGACAAAACAGCCGCAAAAAACACACGACCAGCTGAGGAGTCTAAAGTGTGAAGCGTTGTTGTCTTAGGCCTGACAAAGCCTCAACCTTCGATGAGGCTCAGTTCGATTTGAAGCTCTAGGGCGAAGGCCGCAGCAAAGATCGTTGTGAAAACAAGATGAAAATGCACATTTATTTCATACAAAATTAAAAATGCTAAAACAATTGAAGCAGCCAGCAGCAAGAAACAGCGAGAGAGAGAGAGAGAGAGCGAGCAACGAGTCTGATTAGTATATATGCCATATAAAAAGCGCAGCTATTTCCCTCTTTCGGTTCAGTTGCCCACTCAGAGGCGACAGCGATTGTTCAAACAAGTCCAGCCTGTGATTAAAGATAGACTTTTAGACTAGTTTTTCTTAACTGACAGACAATTTTTAATGACGCTGCTCAACAACAAATGGCACAACATTCTCAAAATCTGAACCGATTTCCGGTAGAAATTCCAAAATTCTGCCAAAGCTGACATTACCATTTTGATTATTCTCCGAGTCGGTGTCACCATATGCGGAGGACTTCTCCTTCCTGCTCTTCTTGAGCGGCTGAAATTGTGTGCCAATACCGGGGGAGGCGATTGTAGGATCTGTGAATTCAGCACGCCACACAAGATTGCAATTCTCATAGAATTCCAAAGCAGATTCCTCAGCTGCATTCTCCGCCATAATCAGAGATTTGAGCATTGTGGAAGAAGCGGGCAAACGCGTATTATAAGAGTTTGAGGCAAACATATTATAAGCGATAGAAATGTAATTTAGATCAGAGTTTATTTCGTATGACAATTGTACAAAAATTTCCCTTGCTTGTGGAACACAGCCTAACTAAAGTAAAATTACATTTACAAAGCACTATTCACCGAAAAAATAAATATGGCTAGTGAGGCACATAGACAGGTCGGACTTGAAGCAGTTGATCGATCTCAGTGGGCGTTGTGTGAAACGTGCGATTCAAATTCGTTGGCTCCACATAGCCCAGAGCACGTCCCATCGGCGCTATAACGAAGCGTGTGTGCGTCTGCGATGAACCCTGATAGGAGACCACCGAAGGTGCTGCATCAATGGCCAGCTTGGCGGGCTCCAAAGACGGCATAGCCAAAGTCAGCGTGAAAGCAAGCAATCCAATTAGAAACTGCAGTTGGAGATGTGTCAGATGTGAATACAATTCTCTGGGACTCCACTTACCACTAAATGCCGCATTGTCAGTCTGTGTTTAGTTTCTGTAAAACGTGGGCGGCTGCCTGCCTCAAAATGCTTCAGCACAAAACGGAGCGAGTGGCAAAGTCAAACTGAATGGCGGTGTGAATTGCTGTGCCATGAAATCACAGCCAAGCGATTGCTAACATCACCAGTGGCTTAGACAGAATGACAGAGGCGAAGGGAGTTGCTTAAGCAAACGCACAAGCGACGCCTCTGGCTTTTGGTTATCTTGCAATTGTGGGAGTGTCTCAACTTGGCCGTTTTACGTAAAGAAATAAAAACGAAAATGTATAAATAAATACGAGCGAATGCCGCAAATATTGTAGTAATAACAATAACAATAACAACAATTACACCAACAAAAACTAACAACAACTACAACTACTTCGAGTACAACACACAATTTGTGGAGCTGAGAGTGGAAATAACGTTAAAGCGGAGCGGAGCGGAGCATGCGCAACACGCTGAAGGTTGGTCGCCCAGCTAAACGCAGCAGAAATTGAAATCTCTAGCTTATTGATACCCTAGAAAACTTGCATACATTAGAACGAGGTAACTCTGTGATGCAACAGCTTGAACTTGTCAGTTTAAATAACAGGTTTAAGGAAAGAAAAAAATCAAGAAATAATATTTAAGCTGAGAAAAATCTTCAAGTTTAAATAAATGCTAAAATCAAGAGATAATATTTGAGCTGAGAAAAATCTTCAAGTTCAGATAAAATGTCCACAATGATTCTAGATGAGAGACTCTAGAAATTTAAGATTCTATATTCTTATATTAATATTGCGAATATGTCAATATTAAATCCGGAATTAATCATCGAAAGCCAATATCAAACAGTCTTAAATGTAGATTGCTGAGAGCAAATCAAATAAATTATATTTTATATATTTTTATTTTCTTTATATTTTATACAGCGATAACGAAAATTGAGATTGATTGATTTTGGTATGTAACATAAGATATTTTTATTTAAAATACCCACGTTTAGAAAAGCAGATCAATAGATTACATTTCTAATCCTAAAATACGATTTATGCATATAAAATATATAAAAAAGTATTTGAAACAAACTATAAACCCTTAAAAATTCATAAAATTATATTTCAATCATCAATCATAAATTTCAGCATTTTTAAAGATTTACAGTAGTAAATCATTATCTTCAATCATAATTTACAAATTTTTTAAAGATCGAAAATTTCTCAAAAGTTAAGATTTTGATTCTATTGTTTAGAACGTCAGTTTGATTTACAAAAAAGGCTTAATTCATTCATGTGTTACTATAAATATATCCTCCATTTTAGCCAAAATAACGTAAGTTATAATAATTTAATTTTATATCAGTGCGATTTTTAGTGCCTTTAAATTTCGCTAATCAAATAGTACGTAACTTGAAGTGTTAATGAAAACAGTTTGTAGTTATATATAGTACATTAAATACTAGGTAACTGGCAGTCGCATATTGTCGCACTTATCGTTGTTGCTTTTTTCTTTTATTGGTACGCAGTCGACACAATTCGATTCTCTTCGCTTCGCTTCGAGTCGCCTCGCCTTTTCCTAGCCAGCTCGCTGACTGTTCAGCAATTAGCCGGAGGCGCGTAATTGAAGCTGTAAGTGCGTTGTGGTTCGATTGAATCACTTTTTGGCTACTTGATTAATTAATTAAGCATATACGAGAGGGCTTGGTAATAAATCTTCCAGCTGTTGCTGGCCGACCTTTAGCTGCACTTCATGTGACTCTCAAGAGTCGTTCAATCCGATTAGCTATAAAAAGCGCCCGCGGCCCAACTCAGTTGCGTTAATTAGTCGCTCAATAAGCTTCAAACCATACCAAACAATAATAATGCGCAACTCAGAGAGTCCTTTGCTGCTTCAGCTGCTGCTGCTTTTGCTAGCACTTGAGTGCACCTGGTCAGCGACCATATTGCATCACGATGTCGCCGGAGCCAGCGCCATCTCGCATCAGAGCTTTATCCGTTTGTCATCGCCGCCAGCTGCTGCAGTAATCCATCAGTTGCCTGCAACTTTAGCCACGCCCACAGTGCGTATAATTAATGTGGCCAGGCAAACAAAGAGCGAACCGCAGCTTAGTCAACAGTCTGAGGAGAACACTCCACTCCACACGCCGGCACATCTCACCTATGCGGCACATCCGGTGGTGCATCAGATGCTGCCCCGGATTAAGCCAGTGCGCAGTATAAGCTACGCCTCGCTGTTGCCGGGTCCGAGACAAGGACGCGGCACACACACATTTGCACAATCAGTTTAAGTTTAAGTTCTTTATATGTACACAGGAAAAAACGTGATAAAATAAAAATAAAACCTTGAATCAAGATTATTTGATGTCAAAATTTAACCAAGAAGGCAAGATCATAAATCAAGATCAAACGATCTGAAATGTAGATTGTTTTTTGTGTTTTTTATACCCGATACCCATAGAGTAGAAGGGTATTTTATCTTTGTGCCTCCAGGAAATGTATGTACCTGACAGAAGGAGGCATCTCCGAACCTATAAAGTATATATGTATATTCTTGATCAGCGCGGCAATGTATCCAGGTTCATCTGTCTGTCTGTCCGTCTGTCCGTATGAACATCTCAGGAACTAAAAGAGATAGAAATATGGTTTTTTTCGACACCATTGATGAAGTTTGTTTCAAATTTTTGCCACGTCCACTTCCGCCCCTGAGAAAAATCGAATAACGAGCGTAATTTTCAAGCTAGAGTCGAATTTCGGTACATATAATAACCATAGTCTTTATGATTCCTAAATATTTGGTTGCGATCAGATAAAAAATGTTAAGAAATTTAAGAAATTCTTTTGAATGGTGAAAAACGCCTACTTAATATAATATAATACTTGATACTATAGAGATTTGGTAGTGTTGGCTGGTACATTTTATTCTATATCATATAAATGAAACAAATATAAAAATTATAGACTTTGTTATATGTTAGTATTTTTAAGATTAATACCGCACTATTTTGCTTTTATTCGAAATGGATAGAGAGTACCGTCAACACACACGACGATACTTGTTCATACTTGTTTTATATACATACACATATGTATATTTATATACACATATTATATATTTATTTGGCACAAACATTTCCAGTATCTTTACCTTTCGAACCAACACCAAGAACACCAGAATTTAGGTTCTTATTGTAAAGGAAGGGAATTACAACAATCGCATTTTCGAAGATTTAAACCTCTCGTTTTAAGAGACAAATTTCTTAGATTTCAGAATTTTTCAATTTAGAAAAGATTTTCTAATCTCAAAACGATGATTTGAGAACGAAATTTAATTTGAAGAGGTTTTAAACCTAAAATTCTTGTTTCAAGATATTTCTTTTAAGATTGAAAAGTGCTCAAATCAAGATTTTTTCTCTCTGTGTACGTATTTTTTTTTAAATTAAGTAAACAATTCGAAAACCGTCTCGAAATTCAAGTGAGCTCGAAATTCACACGAAGCTAAACGGATGACATCAGCGATAGAGAGAGATGAACTCGCCCAACATCCTCAGGCCCTTCTCCAATCACTTCATATTTCGAGCCCTGCACTACACATTCATTGCGTTCCAGCTGCGCGATGAGTTGACTCGAGGAACACCCAGCAAACAGCGGCCTCGAAGCTATCTGGAATGGCAACCGTTTGTGCTCTGGCTGAATCACGTGATGCTCACCTATGCCGGGGACATACTGGTCAATGTGATGCTCGGTTCGCTGCCACTTGAGCCGCTCAGCAATGTGCACGATGTCATCTTGTGTACGCTGACGTGGTATCTCATCTTCTACAGTCCCTTTGACTGGGCACATGCTGTGGCACGTACGGTTGCCTTTCGATTGCTTGCAACTCCGATTACGGCCATCAGTCAGGTGGTGCACATCGATAGGGGCATTCAGCTGGCTGGCAAGATGTATGGCAATAATGCCCTGCTGCCCATACTGATAATTGGTACCATTGTCGGAAGTGGAGCCGAGTTCCTTAAGCCAGTTGCTGCGCTGCTCATCAATCGCTGCCAATTGACCAATGCCGCTTATGTGAAGCTGAGCACGTGAGTCTCGAAATACTCACTCATCGAAATGGATGATGATCTCAACTCTGATGATGACTTACAGAAACTCCAAAGTGTCTTTCTGCATCGCCTTGGTGTTTGTGCTTCAGCTGAATCAAAGTCAATGGCTATTCGGTCTCAGTCAGCGGCAGCTGCATATCTATGTTCTGATCGTATTGATTTTATTCAAATATCTGTCAATGGCTTGTCGCATGGATCATTTGATTTGGATGTTGGAAAATCAGTTGTGTTACGCCTTCTTCGGTGGCCTCTCGGCAGATTTAGCCAAGTTTTTCAAATGCCCAGAGCATTTCGAAAACTTGTTTAAAACTGCCAAGTTACAGCACATCTTACATAATCATCGAGCGTGATAACCAGTGATAACAGCCAAGCTGAGTTGAGGTGAGGCTGCCAGAGGCGTTCTCTCCTAACAGCTGCTAAGCGGCTTAAGTTTCCCTCCCACCGGACACTGAGTGGATTGTGGCATGAAGTGCTGCTCATTCAATTGGCAGATGTTTCGCATCAATTGGCTGCCCAGCGCGCGAGGCAGCTCCGATTACATAAGGTGCCACTCACAGCCACGAGCTGAATCAATCGCTAAGAGGCTTACATGAGAATCCGAATCCGAATGCGAGTGAGAATACGAAGCAAAGGAGTATCGCAGGAGTGGTCGGATTGGTAACGCATGTTAATTAATACTCCATGTGTTGGTTGTGTCATTACGCCGAGAACTGCGCATTTTAAAATGCCGCAATGAACAAATTAAACAACCAAATAAGCGCCTTTTAAACAGTACAATAATTTTTATGTAATCTTCTCATTTAATGAAAGTAGTATAAGATTTAAGAAGATTAGTATATGAATATTAAAAAACCCAACTTTCTTGCATGACGAAATACAAAAATGGCAAAAGCAGTTTTTTTTATTTAAAGTAAAATTCAAGATCTACGATTTAAGGCAAGTAATGTATGAATATTATAAAACCTAGTGTTATTTCATGAAGAAATATAACAATAGAAAAAGTAGTATTACGTTTTAATATATTTAATAGTATTCTAAGATTTAAGGCAGTTGGTTTATGAATAATATAATATCCAACCTTATTGCATGAAGAAATATAATAATTGCAAAAGAATTATTTCAATATTTAAGGCAGTTAGTATATGAATATTACAAAACCCAGCCTTATTCCATGAAAAAATATCAAAATTGCAAAGGTAGCATTAGGCTTTCAAATAATTAGTAGTATTCTAAAATTTAGTACGGTTTTCATATGAAATTTATGAAACTTAGCCTTATTGCTTGATTAAATGTAAATATTGCTGTTGTCATTAATATAGTAAGCTTTTGAAGAGGCTAGTTAGCTTAGCAGACGTTTTATTCAAAATTATTCCAGAATTCACATATTATATCATATATTTGTAAGCTACATAAGAAGAGATCAAACCTTTCAAATGTCGAGCACAGAAGCAGACGTGATAGTAAAAAAGACAAAGAAGAAATGGGTTATGTGCTGTCCCAAAGATCTAAAGAAATCTCCAAGGAAAGAAATTGAGAAACCATTGCCACCAATTCAGCAAGTGAACTGTGAACGCATAGAAAAGCTACCCAAAGCGATTAAGAAACAGGATGAACCTCACTGTGAACAGTCCAAGCATTATCGTACTCCTGCCGAGAAACGCGCTCATTTGGAGAAGGAAGTGGTTCCAATTTTTATGCAAGGGATGTTGGAGTTGGCACGCGAACAGCCCAAGGATCCCATTAGCCATCTAGAGAAGTTCTGGCTGAAGAAGCAGCACAAGTGTGACATATCGCTGCCAGAGAACCTGCTATAGAATCAAATATGCTCTTTACTGTATTCAAATTTCAAAGCATCGATAAATAAATGTTTCTGATTATCGCTTGACGCAACGATGCATTTCCCGGTGCATTGAAGCACGGCTGATGGGATTGGGTATAAAAGCAAAGCTTGGCTTAAGATAAAGCATCAGTCAATCAACAGCTTTCTTCTAGTTTCCACAGCAGCAGAATCGAAGATTGAGATCATGTTCAAGCTGGTAAGTTGAGTTGTATATCAACTATTTTCTCCCTTAATAGTATTTATTCCCTCGCAGAGTCTTTTCGCTATTGCACTCATTGTGCTGGATGCAGCTAATGCTGGCACCTTGGAATGGCCCGCCAATCTTGTGGCTCTTAGTCAGCCGAAGTCCTCGCAAGTGTTGCCTCTGCCCGTCAGCGAGGAGTCGGCTGAGATTGCAACTGAGAGCAGTGCCAACGCCAATAGCGCTGCTGCAGCTGCCGAATCGGATGAAGATGAACTCTCTGAGGCATCTAGTGGCAATGCAGAGGCTCTCGATGCTCGTCTAGTTTCAGCTGTGCCACTCTCCGTTCCCTTGCCACTGATTGTTGCCGCTCGCCCAGGACTGCGCACCGTTCTGACAATTCGGGAGCCCGCCTTGGCCAATGTGGGCAACATTGTGGAGCATGTGCCCACAGCTATCTCCCATCAGAGTCAGACTGTTGTCCATGAGCACAAACGTCTCGTCACTCCGATTGTGGCTCCAGCTGTGCGCACCACACAACTTGTTCGCCAACAGCCGCCCTTGGTCTGGACTGTGTCCGCTGATCCCCGCCTCGTTCTGCTGCGCAACTAGACAGAGGACAACAACGTTGACAACAAGATGAAACCAAAGAGAAAACAATTGCCAAATTATTTCTATTAGCTAACCGATCTACTCTACTCTAACTTTTCTGCCTTTTATGCTGTACCTGCCATTTTCTACTACTTTAGTATCTATCTCTCTACTTCGCTTCTCTTCTTATCTGTACTGTTCTTTTTTTCTGGAATAAAGAATTCGAATTTGCAATCTGCTGAGCATATGCCTTGACTGCCCACAGGAAATCAGTAAAGTAAACAGACATGCAGACACTGAGTGCTAAAGTAGTGCACTGTTGTCCAACAACGACAATATCAATAAATATCGCAATCAGCGAACAAGATCCCATGGAGGATTAGACTGGACCAAGCCCAAAGCTTGGTCTCATGTTCAAGGTGTCGCCCATTAGAATGTCAATGTCTGGATGGCAACTGGTATAAAAACTGCAGTTCCTCTTCGAAGGGCAGACAGTCCAAGTTCGAACGCCTGAAGATGCAATTGCAATTGGTAAGTGCAGAAGAGTTAAGCTAAAACGTTCAACTGCTGATTTCTGTTTTCCTCATTAGAATTTCCCTTTTGCCCTGTTGCTGTTGATGCTGCTGGGATTGAGCCATGCCCAGCCGACGTACATCAAGTGGGGTGAGCTAGTGGAGCATATACCCACAGCAGTTTCTCATCAGAGCTCGACTGTGGTGCACAGCAGCGTGCCACAGCGCACTCCACTGTTGGCACCCGCAGTGCGTAGCTTTGTAGTCTCCTCGCTTCGCCCAGCCCCGACTGCCTACGTCCACAGCCATGCCCCCTTGGGATGGAGTTACCTCTACGCTGCCCCCGCCACAGCCACCGCCACGGCCAAGTTTTATGGAAATTGAATTTTCGATTTGTGTTTAGCAATTCACAACAACAAAGCAGAGCAAAGAATTTGAACACACAATAAAAGAGCCCACGCCAAAAGCACAATCCTTGCCTTGTCTGCGCCTTTTGCTTTTTTGTTCAGTGGAATCGGGAGGGGAATTTCACGCTTGCCTAGCTGGAGCTCCGGCGGGAGGATTAGTTGTTTCCCAATAAAAAGAAAAACATTGGAACTGCCAATTAAATTTTGCGCTACGTTTCACAGTTGATGGAGATTTGGGTACATTCTTATCCGCCGCTGACGTCATCGGAGCAGCAATGTGATGAACCCTTAACAATAACTGAACTCAACTCAATTGAACTGGTTGCTAACTGTCTCGCTGTCGGACGCTGCCAGCGACCTGAAGTACCTTAACCCAATATGTTCTTTTAATCGACTGACAATAAGTAGCTTCAGCTTCTAGGCCGACTCAATTGTCAACAGGTCGTTCGTCGAAGAAGCCAAGCATGCCAGGTGCTTGGCCGCCCATCTGCATTGGACTGAGTTGGGCCTGCCGTGTGGATGTCTAGCTAATGGAGCAGCCAAACAAAAAATAAGTTTCAAATGACACAATGCAAGGTGAGAGTACCAAGAATGAGATTTATGAAATTGTAAACCTTGAACTCCTCACACACACGCCTCAATGGCGGTGTCAATGTGCCGCTAGGGGCAAAGGTTAAGCCACAATGAATATTTTACACAGTTCGGAGAAGAGTTGAGCAGTTGGCTGACCGCTAGCCACAGCGTATGGGATATCAGTCCGAGTTATGCAACAAACCGAACTCATGCCACATAAATTGGTTAATAATGACGCAGTTCGTGTGCTGCTGACAAGTGCAGTTTTTTTTTTTCGGTGCAACCAAGTGCTATTGTTATTGTTGTTTGTCATCTGCGCTGATTACGTAAATTCCATGCGCCCCAGAAGACAATGCGCATAAAGGTCACAGCATCAGGACGAACCGAACCGCTTCAGTCTACGACAATTATTGGTACTTATCGATTAGTTGAACCTATTGTCTTCCTCTTGGTCTCCACCTCCATAGACTTTGGTGTCCTCGATATGACTGCTTTTTAGCTGTCATTTGCAGCTTCAGGTGCACCCAGGCTCAATGATGCAATAGCTGAGCACACAAAAGTATGCCAGAGCACTAGCGTTAGGTGGCGATGCTCGCCGCTAGATGGCGTGTAGTATTCAATTTTAAAGCAGCGCCTAAAAGGCTGCTACAAAAAAGTGCCGTAAACATGACGAGAGTTCATTGCATTTGTATCTCGTATCTCTCTTCTCTGCCGACTGCTGTGTTGATTGAGCACAATTATCACAGCGGGCGTGTATTGGGCGGTTCTGGGTGGTTCCACAGTGCTTTGGGTTAACGTTAGCTCACCGCTGCGTAATCGGTTTGTTTGTTTATCAATGGACCGCCATTTGAATGCGTCGTTATACTGTCATCCTGGTATTGGGCGTTGATGGGCGCTCTCTCTATTCGGACCATTAACAGAAGGATGCTACGACGCTGTTATGGCCCTGACCATGGGCGGTCCTACTGCGTAGACAAAAGTCGAACTAACAAGTTGAGCAAAAAGCAGACAAAAAGAGTGACACAGTCTAAACAAAATATTGTTAAAGGCAATCAGAGTCAAACCACTTAGCCAAAGTGCTGCAAAAGTTTTTAAGGCTACGACGACCAACAAAAAAATGTTTAACCAGAACTGAGCAATTTGTGCAAAGAAAAACAGCGCGCAAAATAAAAGGGCATAAAAAGGGGCAAATTAAATAATTTATGTAATCTGAGCTGCGATGAACTACGCCACGTATATGGGTGTATAAAACTGAATTACTAACAAAACACAAACAAAGACGAACATTTCAACTGCCACAAAAGATTAACAACGCCATGAACTTGCAGCATGGCTTTCACTGTCTGTGAGCATTTACCTCCCCCAAACTTCAAGCTCTCCGCTGTCATTCACAGCTCTGTCACCCTTTTTTAGGTGTATTTCTCATGGCGCCGGAAGCAGCATGTGGCGCAACACTGCCAACTCCAGCTTTAACGTTTGGGCCTCTTGCTTTGTTTCCTGCCACACTAATTGAGCTTGCAGCTTAAGATCTGCTCCAGAGAGCGCTCAGTGAAAGGGCAACAACACAGCAACAGCAACAATAATAATAATAAACTTAATCTTATGCGGGAGTTACAATTGATCATTGCACAAGCGCTAAGCTGTATCTAATGGATATGATTCGTGGAGTCGAGCATGACTCACCATGCCGGAGACCCTAACCCGGGTTTTGTGCGTATGTTCGGTTGACTAGCTGCTCAATCATGCCGGGCACATAATGTGGGTGAATGACCTTGACGATTAACCAACTAATAAATACAATAATCGAATAGCAGTAACAAAACGTATATAAAACATTTATTATTACATGCAGTTTCGCAAAAGCAAAACAAATGCCGCAAAAACCCAAAGGTAAGGCAAAATGTTGAATAAAAAACGTATTTAAATTCAAGCTGCGTGCACAAAGCTCAATCCCAAAATCAAAAGAAAGAAGAAAAGCAACCAGCAAAGCAAGCAAAGCGAATAAAAACAAAACGCAACAGCTAAAAACTAAACAAATTGTGGTGCCATAAAGTAAATACTCTAACTTTGTATTTAAACTGGATTTACAATGTACTAAAAATTAGTGCGCCTTATTTCAGTGATACAAATTTATTTTACACCAAATTTCCGCACAATGACTTGATTTATTAGCTTAGTTCCCTCTGCTATCAAATAATAATAGTATGCTCTCTTTACTACTACAACAACATCTCTATAAAAGACTTCTCCAGCCTACATAACCCTCACTTAGGGTATAATAAATCTCAATGAATCACACACCCGAACTACTCGCTCTACATGAATGCATCGCGTGCCGCACTCGGCTGCATTTCGGTTTGGATTATGTAAGCCAGCAAACAGAGAGACAAACAAATGCAGAGACTGAGACTGAGACAGAGACTGAGACTTCAACTGCGACTGAGAGATACAAACAACAACTGTGTGTGGCTTGCCACAAAAGCTTAGCTGGGGTTTCCCCAAGGCCCGACGATTAACGACCGGCTTCGAGCTGAGAATTGGCTAGGCCAATTGAAGTACGAGTAAATTTTCGGTCGGTAGTTGCATTGTTTTAGTGGGCTTTTCCACAGATTTTAATGTTGATTTTTGGGCAAAACCGTGGCACAATTGCAATTTGCAACTATGCTTGGCTGCAGCTAATGCATCTACTCAAATTGCTACCTATTTATTTAACAAATGTTGCCAATGGGGAAGCTCTAAAAGCCGTAAAAGGTGTGTGGGAGTCGCCGCAAGTTATTAAGCAATTGGCACACAGACCGCGAGAGACAAAAGCATGGCCTTCGACTGGAGAGAAACAGGCCTAAAGTCAACGATTATTGAATTGGGAGAAGAGTTGAAAATAAAAAAATAAACAAAGTAATATAATTTAAAATTAACAGACCTAAAAATAATATAAACTCACTAACTTAAAAGTGACAAAATCTGTTTTAAATTTAAAGTATTTAAATGAGGAGTTGGAAATGTAAAAGTAAAATAATATAATTTAAAATTAATATTGATTTTTATAATACCAACTGAATAATGGCAAAAACATTTCACTTTCTACATTAAATATATTTAAATCAGGGCTGTAAATTGCAACACATTTTATTGAAAATTTTTGTACAATTAGTTGATATCAAAAAACACACTTTTCGCATAGATCGACTTAAGCTTAATTCGATATAATTGCAATTAAAAGATCAATTGAATCCCTGAACCTGAGCTTACACTGTCACTGCGATTAGCTGTCACTTGTGGCCAAAACAAGGTTCGCCATCTAAGGTCAAGTTCAAAGAGTGGCAAAGAGTGGGGAATTCAAATATTTGCCAAAAAAAAAAAAAAACAGAGTTCACACTAATTTCGAAAATTAAATCGGAAGTGGCTCCTTCAAACAAGCCCCGAAAACTTGCGCTGAGTCAGCCACGAGAAAAAAACCCGATGGTCAATGAATTGATTGATAAAAGCAACACGAACTCCTGAACTCAGCGCAAACTGTTTGGCAAACACAGCCAAGAGCAATTACAACAACAACAACAAGAGTAGAGCGAAGAAATGATTGGACGAATTAGCATAATTATCATGGATCGGCCTCTTTACACATATTATCAGCTTTCTTGGAATGGTTAACATAAAACACCACTTAAATAAACTTTAAATGATTGTGTCGTCGTCTAGCGATAGCTGGAAGGTCAGTCACACACTCTCAGCTTGTGAATAACAATCCCAACATCACTGACCACACACAATAAACGATAAACGACTAAGCGAATCATCAACATCATCATCGGCTATGGCACGCGTATAGCATGTTTTTTGGGTCTACAAAGCCGGGAAGCTTGAGAGTCTCTAATTTTTATGAACTTCGGGTAATTCCAGCAAAAAGATACAGCTTTGATTCACAATCATGAACTGTAATTGACTGAAATGAATGACCGACTGAGGCTCGCTTTGAGGCTTGTTGTACTGACATTGGGGTAAACACGGGCAAACATGAGCAACAGTCGCAACCGAGTCGCCGAATTGTGGCTTCAAAGTGTGCCAGATCCGGTTTGTGGCGATGCCCTTTATTAGCCATTTGTGGGGCCCGTCGATTAGTCAGCAGCGCCCCAGTTGCCCCTCCTTGGGTCATTTTAGTAGTGTCGCTCGCTGGTTGACCCAATTAATAATTGCAAATTTCATAATCTGTTGTTGTTCGAGAGTAGAGTGTTACACAAAAGCCCTGGGCGCCTTTTGCGGGAACTGAAGATGATGTGAAAAACTTTTATTTTGGACATTTTAATTCGACCCACATGAAAGCTGCAAACGCTAATTTGGTCGTAAGCGTTTTCAACATTTTTATGAGACATGTTTTGTTTACACTCTTTTTATTTTTGGAATGGGTGAGATTGCAACAACATCGGTGTGATCATTAAGAAAAGGTTTCCGCTTAGACCCCATCTTAGCCTTCGTGTATACGCAGAATGCAACTCAAATTAACGAAAAGGAAAAAAAAACCCAGAAATACCCAAAAAAAACTATTTGACGTCATAGCCAGAAAATGGGCCCCTTCGGCGAGACCGAAAACTTGTTGCCAAACTGCTGTTGGGCTGCTCTCTGTTTTGTTTTGAGTTAACAATTCGCAAAAGAGCAACACTAACCGCAGCAGCAGCAGCGGCAGCTTTGGCGTTGGCGTCGCGCATGCGCAACTTGCGTATAAAACGTGCAGCGCAGTCGAAAGCGAAATCAGTGAACGAGTCGACAACAAACGAATCAGACATATTCAATTGAGACTGAAAGTGACAGTGGTGCAGTGAAAGGATAAAGCAACTACTTACATAAGGATTACAACAATACTGTGGAATATTTTATTTAATACAAAAGGTAAGTTGAAGTGTGCCAAGTGTGTGAATCAAAGTGAATCCAAGCTCGAAATTTAGACAATTTTCAAGTGTAAAGTGCATCAAATGATACAACGATAATTGATTTGCAATCGATATCGTTTAACCCTTGATTTGAGTCAATGACCCAAGCAAGCCCTGTGCCGAAAACTTTCACTCCAGAGAAAAACCCCACACACAAATTGCCAATATATTTTCCCAGCTTCAACTCCAACTCCAGCTCCAGCAATTTGCAATGCAACGTTGCACACGACTTCCGTTTGGGGGCGCAGCCTCTGGCAGCCAAAAAAAAAAGGCAATAAGGCGCTACAAATTTCGCTTTATATAACATTTAAATAAAACGTTCGCTTCAAAGATCGACAACAGTCTCAACCCACGCTCCAGAAAGAAAAGCACAATAAAAAAACAAAACGTACATGACATAACACAACAGGCAAAAGGCAATAAAAAGAGTTGGGAAAAAGGGGGAATCGAGCAAGTAGTAAAAATTACGAAAATACTTAAAGCGTAAAGTTTGCCTTGACAGCCGGCAGTGTCTGAGAGATCAAGTTGAGTGATCAGTTCGCTTGCAAAATCTCAACAAAGCGAGCTCAGGTAAAATTACCTCATAAGGGGGGAGCTGCTGCTGTAGTAAAACGATCATGGTCTGCGACCTCGAACGAAAGTAAAAGTCTTTTTCATGTTGAAAGACGCACGGACGAAGATGACGATAATGGAGGCAACCAAGCTGTGAGTCAGCGTGAAGATTGCAAGACGTTGGCCCGAACCGGTTTCGATTGCCACAGAGAATGCCCGTGAAAGAGTCACACCGGGGGGAAAGAGAGAGAGAGAGAGAGAGAGAGAGAGAGAGAGGAGAGAGATGTGTAAATTGGCACAATGACCAGCCAGTTTACACAGCCGTATTGGGGTAATGGTGTCAAAGCAGATTATGTAATTCTCGAATCTTCCCTTGCCATCTTCTCATCCACAGCCAAAACAAGCAACACAATGAGATTGAGAATTGGTTGGTTATTAGTCTTGGCAGCCACTGCCGCAGTTGCTGCCGCCGATTCCGACTCCAATTGGGGCAATGAGTGGGCGCCCATGGATGCGGATTCGATGCTGAGCCGTCGCTCAGTGGATACTAAACCCACTGAAGAGGTCCAGGGACGTAACTATGCCGTGCATGAGAGCACTCAGAGCAATGCCACCGAGATCGATACCGTCATTGACCAGCTGATTAACTCCAGACGCGAGGGACGCAATCTGGGTGAATACGATGCCGTCTACGCTGATGGTAACATCGATCAGGCACTGCAACAGGGCAACGATCTGCAGGCACGCAATCTGATCCGCGATAAGCTCTGCGGCCTGGGACTGATGAGCTGTGATGTGGAGGAGAAACGCCCCTTCTACTCAACCATCTACGCTCAGGGACCCCCTCCCCCATCGGCCTTTGGCGGTGGCCCCTATGGCCCAGCCAAACCCATGCCACCCCCAAGCTACTTCAACGGTCGTCCACCCATGAGCCCACCACCCAGCTCCCTGAACTCTTTCGGTCCACCACGCAAGGTTGGCTATGAAGGCTCCTACAAGCCAATGAACAGTCTGTACAGACCAGGCGGTCAGTTTGGCGGTGCTTACATGGAACACCCTCCACCATCGGCCATTGATGGTTCCGACGGTATTACCTACACCAAGCCTCCACCCGGTGCTCTTATCTACGACAGCAAACCACCTGGCCCAATTTACACTGGCGGCTCCAACGGTCCCATCTTCAACGGTCCTCCCAACGGCGTGCCACCCTTCAACTTTGAGAATCCCGATAAACTAGGTGCCAGCTCCTCACTGAACGGTTTCTACAGCCAGCAATCTTCGTCGCAATCATCAGCTTCCACCGCTTCCAGCACTAAGGTTGTTGTTGGCGCTCCTCTCGATGCAGGTTTGCAGCAGCATGTCCATCATCACTACCATCATGTGGATGGCGGCGATGCTCCCAATGTGCCCAGCGTATCCGTTCCCATTGGCGGCGGTCAAACCATCAACACTGACTTCAGCGCTTTGGCTCAATCCTCTGCCACTTATACACCCCAGGCTCAAGCCTCGTCCAACTCTGGCTCAAGCTTTACTCAGTCGAATGCATTCAATGCTGGTTTCAACAGTGCTTCCCAAGGCGGTCTGCTCTCCCAGGGTTACAATCCTTCCCAGAAGCCCAACGGTGAGATTTACAAGCCAAATGGCGGACTTGGCAACTACGGCAGCAGCTCTAGCTTTTCGCAATCGAACGGTTTCGGTCAGAATGGATTTAGTGGTTCCCCCAGCGGCAGCTATCACAGCCAGAACCCTGACTACTACAAGAAGGAACTGCAAAGCGGCTCAAGCGGCAGCTACAACGGTCTCTCCACTGGCTATGGATCTCAGAGCTCCCAGGGCGGTCTTTACCAAGGCGCCGGTGGCTATGACACTTCCCGCCAACAGATTGTCGACTGCCAGTGCGTGCCCATCTCACAGTGCCCCGCTGCCGATCGCATTGGTCGCAAGGAGGATCTGATTCTGGCCATCGACCCCAGAAATCTGGGCAAGGACATCGAAGCCCTGGGTGATGATGCTGCCAAGACCAATGCCACTACCAATGCTGCCACCGAAACCAAGGAAAAAGAGAAGAAGGACGATGACAAGAAGCGTACTCGCCGCCAGGCTGATGCTGAGAACAAGGAAGAAGACACCGGTGATCTTTCATTGGATGCTCAAGGGGTAAGTTAAGACTAATAACGCAGCTCAGACTAGAATCCTTAGAACAACCCGAATGCTCGACTAATGCAATTCACACATAGTAAATGCTCCTTAGTTCAATGATTAATCTAGTTCCACACTCCACAAAAAACACACGCATACACAACACACCTACACAACCCAACTCAAAACTCAATACCACACCACATTGATCAACGCTCCACGCTCCATGCTCCACGCTCAACTTAAACTCAGCCAAGGTCCACTAAAAACTGCGCCCGTTCCCCCTGCTCTTCGTGCGCGGGTTGGTTGCCACTGAGAGATAGAGAGATATATAGAGATCGTCACTAATCCTACCGCAACTAAAACCAACCTAACCACGCACGGGGTCAAAAGGTCGCACGTCCAAACCAACGTTCAAGCAGCTCATTGGAGCCACCTGGCTAACTTCGTGTCCTTTCCATCTGCAGCGTCAGTCGCCACTCGGACAATCCCCGTTGGCACTGCCCGCCCTCCAAGCCATTGAGCTGATTCAGCGCAAGGTTCTGCCCACATATGGCGTCAGCTTCGGTTTGCCATACCCCTCAGCTGGGCGTCCTGGCGGTTATCCATCCAATGTCCTGGGTGATTATTATCCAGCACAGAATCCATACTTTGGTTCCTTGGGGCCAAATGGTCTCAATCTTGGCCTGGTTAACGTCAATCCACTTGTCTCGCTGCAAGTGAGCAAAACGGATTATGGCGAAAAAGTGGTCAAGCCACTGGTCAATCTTCATGTGACGCCCAATGAAAATATTATCCAGAAAGTGGGCGATTTTTTCAAGAAGAAACCCACCGAAGTGCACAACACGCATTATCACCATCACGATCACTTCAGCGGCTTTGAGCATGAGCACTCTCCTCACTACCATCATGATCATCATTATAGCGAACCACAAGTTTACGAAAGCTTTGGACCAAAGCCCATTAATCACTACGATGTGGAAATGGTACACAGTACGCCAATCTTTGAGTACCACAGTGGTCCCTCATTCCAACCGGCAGTTCAACAACATTATCATCACTCTGATCATCATGCTGATCACCATCACTTTGAACACCACTCTGAACATCATTCAGAGGGCTTTGATCCCTCTTACAACTCTGTATATCCCGGGTCGGCTCCCGGTGATATCGCACCCAGTGGCTTTGGCAGCTACGGTGATTACTCACAACATTATGAGCGTAGTGTCAATGTCAGTGAACCCGCATGGTCAGCTCCAAGTCGTCGTGGCAAGCAACTGAGCTTGGGGCAGTTGCATAATATTCCTACACCGGCTCCCGGTGCCGCAGAGGGCAGTGATTATGTCAGCTTTCCAAATGATCGCAGACGTCGCAGCGTGGATAATGAGAATGAGTTTGAGTTGAAAGCGGAGCAGGTAATCGTGTGGAAGAAAATCGCATTCAACCAGGGTTTCATCCTTTTAACTTTTGTAAGATAAACTTATGCTAATTTTACGGTCTTTTCCCTATTGTCTTTGCAGCGCGCTTACTATGGCAACCGTCCTGTGGAGAAGACCTGCCGCATCAATGAGGTTTGCTGCCGTCGCCCCCTGCGCCCTCAGGCTCCACCCCAACAGCTTGGACGTTGCGGTACAAGGAACGCTGCCGGTATTACTGGTCGTATTAAGAACCCCGTCTATGTTGATGGCGACAGTGAGTTCGGTGAATACCCATGGCACGTGGCTATTCTGAAGAAGGACCCCAAGGAATCAATCTACGCTTGCGGTGGCACCCTCATCGATGCCCAGCACATCATCTCCGCTGCTCATTGCATCAAATCGTAAGTCCAATCTTGCTCAACGTCTGAGAACTGCTTTACTCATATGTTGATTCCCATTCTAGTCAAAATGGCTTCGATCTGCGTGTGCGTCTGGGCGAATGGGATGTCAACCACGATGTGGAGTTCTTCCCCTACATTGAACGCGATGTTGTTTCCGTGCACATTCACCCTGAGTATTATGCCGGTACCCTGGACAACGATCTGGCCATCCTGAAGTTGGACCATCCCGTTGACTTCACCAAGAACCCACACATCAGCCCCGCCTGTCTGCCCGATCAGTACTCCGACTTCACCAACGCTCGCTGCTGGACTACCGGCTGGGGCAAGGACGCTTTCGGCGAACACGGTAAATACCAGAACATCCTGAAGGAGGTTGATGTGCCAATTCTGTCTCACCATCAATGCGAAGCCCAACTGCGCAACACTCGTCTCGGCTACAGCTACAAACTCAATCCCGGCTTCATCTGCGCCGGTGGCGAGGAGGGCAAGGATGCCTGCAAGGGTGATGGCGGTGGCCCTCTGGTCTGCGAACGCAACGGTGTCTGGAACGTCGTGGGTGTTGTGTCCTGGGGCATTGGCTGTGGTCAAGTGAATGTGCCCGGCGTTTACGTCAAGGTTTCAGCCTACTTGCCCTGGATTCAGCAAATCACCCAAAGCTACAAATGATTAATCGAAGTCAGCACAGAGGCAAGCACAGTCACTGCCTACCACGCAGTGGGTGCAGCCATCGACCCCAATGACGATGACGATGCCTCTGATGAATTTGTTTTTCACTTTTGAGCAGCCATTTCCTTATGTAACTGTCCCGTCACTATGTCTATTTTTAATGTTTTTTATTATGTGTATATTTATTCGATCATGTTTGTTTAGCCCACTCGAAACACCATCACCGCTGTTGTTACCATCACGTACTCGTTACCTCTTTAGGCCTTCTTTCTTATTACCTTGTTACCATGTTATTACGTTATTGTTATGACCCACGCAGACTCTTTTGTCACAAAACTCAACAAAGTCACTCATTAGATAAGAGACTCACGACAGTCGAGTAGCAGCGAGTAAGGCCCGGAAAGTGCCTTGGCAATCACTCTCTCTAACTTGGGTATTGCAGTCCATTCATGTTCCGAAAACAGAAACCGAATCGTAATGTGTAAAATAGTTGTGTTTATATTAATTAATTTATTATTTATACTTGTAATAAATTAAAAACTATTTAAATAAATTAATTTATGAAAAAACATATAAACTTTTTCCATTTATTTAATATGCTTTTTTGTTATAAATTGTTTAGACTTAAAATTTCAATAACTGATCGCAACAGTGATTTAAAATTCAACTGCTTCTTACCCCCTTTTTTAATTATTTGAATTGTAAGGTTTGTAATTATAATTATTATTATTATCTTTAGATTACAAAAATCTATTAGCTACATCGACTTGATGCTAGAGTTTACACCTTTTGAAGAGCTTTTCGTAATACTATAAATTGATCCTGCTCTTGAAAGTATGCTATAGATAAATCTTAAGATGTCTATTCTTAGCAACGCGTAATTAAATTTCTTATCTCTTAAATAATGCATTTAATAAGTTAATTAATTCACTTCCACTGCTTTCCGCTCTCATAATTTAATTGAAGCATTTCTGATTGCATTTGGTTATTCAATATATTAAGTATTGAATTTGATTTCACACTAAAAAGTCGACATAAAAACCCTATTGCCAGTTGATTACCATTACAAGTGCTTTAGTATCAATTACGAATGGGCGCTACCCGAAACTATAAATGCAAATTAAATTTTAAACATCAAGCCACAACTTGGCAGCTTTGCACCACCCATAACTACTAAAAGAAAAGCTAACGGCCGTGGCAACAAAACATTAATGGCACCCACAGAAATCAAGTACTTCCTCGATAGATCCAGTATGTGTGTGTGTGTGTGTGTATGATGATATTCAAAATCGCCAAAATACGTATTATAATATTATAATCACATGTTGAACACCCGTTAAACTCAAAAAACCACAGCAAAACTTTCCGCACTACTAAAAGTTATGCACCGCTGACGTTGATCCATCTGGACACCGACACTTTGGGGGCAAGTATAAAACACAAGACGCCAATGAGAAAGACGTTTAATGCAGTTTTAGCAGCACAAGGGAGATGTACACAAAGGAATTCAGATGCCTGCTCTGTCAGTTGCTCCTAGGTGAGTACACCAAAATGAACCAACCAAATGATAAAGGATTAATATAATACCATCGACAGCGCTGCTCTTCGCCGATGCCATGGGAAGGCTGAACAAGCGTAATGGATTTTACTACAGGCAACAGCAACAGCAGCAACAACATCAGCAGCAGCATCCACAACAGCATACGCAACCACCTCCACTGCAGTTACATCAACACGGCAACTTCTTTGATCCCTCGTATCCAGCTTATGAGGAACCGGAGCAGCAACATCAATCTCACGGCAGCAGCGGAGACCGCAGCAGTAGTTCAAAAGCTCAGCACAATCAACACAGCAGCCCAAGTGGAGAAGGTGGCAAGACTGGCTATAGTATAGGCAGCGGATTACGTTCCATTGCCCAAGGATCTGCAGATCAGGCTTACAGCGCAGTGGCCAATCAACATGCTGCTGCCAAACAGGCTGCCTTCATAGCCAAGAACACACTCGCCCAGGCTGCATCACAGGCAGCAGCAACGGCTCAAGCGGCGTTGGCTGGCAAGCAAGTGATTCTACAGGAATTGGAGCAACAGGCAGCCGAGGCACAGCGTGCTCTCTCCCGAGAGTTGGAGCAACTAAAAGCAGCCAAACTGTCAGCGAAGCTTGCCCAGCAAACTGCCCAGGCAGCACATCATCATATCTCAGTGTTAACTGCAGCTGTGAACAATGCCAAATCTGTTGCTGAGCAGGCGGAACAAACCTCTAGTGAGGTGTCGAACCAACTGGCATCCCAAGCCACAATGGTTGGTCAGGCGAAAAATCGGGTAGAGCAGGTGGAAGAGCAGCTGCAGCAGGCGCGAGTTGACTTTGCGGCGACCAAGGAGTCGGCCGTTAAAGCAGCATCCTCGGCAGCTGCTGCTCAAGTGAATGCCTCAAAGGCCGCAGCACATGCTACAATTGGTCTGCATGAGAGCGCAAATCAGCAGGATCATCATAATCATGAGGAGGAACTTGAATCATATGATGAGCCCATAGACACAAGTGGCTCGGGTCACTCTGAGAACGATGCACTCGAGGAGCATCCCCACAATGGCTAGTCCATAAATATTTATGTACATTTTAGGGATTTCAATGCCAAATACACAACTCTATTGCATAAGTAAATTATGTATGCACAATAAGAGTCTTAAATATAAAAAGTGTTACGAAAATAAATTAAACTTACCGTTAAGTTCCAAAGGTGAAACTGAATTAAAAAGGTTATACTATATTCCAATTACTATGTCAGCAGACTTGAGAACTTGCAGTACACAAATATTATATCATATTATGAGAAGCACTTTAGATAATTATGATATTAGAAATAATGAACCGTTTAGGATTATCACAAAACAAAAAGAATACAAAATGGCGCACATCACTTCACTTTTCACTTTATTAAAGCCGACTTATGACGATATAATATCGATAACTGAACGAGAGAAATTGACATCAGCTTGCTTTTATGGACATTTTCATTTGCACCTGTGCTCAGATTTTATATGAAGATTAAACGATTTTTTATAATAACGCGTAAATAATGCAGAACCACGTTTTAATTTCACTATTGGACAATTGCTTAGTTAGTTAAACGGCGAGCTTCATAACCCTGCTGGGCCTTATCAGGTGCAACTGTCCAGCGGAGCACCGACAGGATCGCATCGGAAATCATTATGAAATATATATAACGCACACTTGCCACCATAAACATGTTATGGATTTGGTGCTCACAATCACTTTTCACATACAAATATTTATTTTGAATGATTACAATAAACAGGATTAACACAAAAAACAAAATTATAAAAAAAAGCGCGCACACCAGCTAATTTTCCCAGTTACAGACTGTCAACGGCTATTTTGGCGCGTATATCGATAACACAGCGATTGGAATAGCCATTTGCATTGTTTTACTGGACTCTTTTCGTTATAGCTTAAGCACTTTTTATTTTGTATTAACTACACTATTCATTGTAGTTATTCATAAAAAAAAATATAAATGCTTATAATATAACAACTTTTTCAAACTTAAAATTTAAAGTAATGCCGCGTTGCCAACCACATTCAAACTCAAGAAGTGGCAGCTCTACACGAACACAGCTGTTAGAGTGCATTGTGAATGACAATTTTAAAGAAGCAGCAGTGCGGCACAATATCTTCATAACATTTTTTTAATTATATGTTATTGAATTAAAATAAGTGCAATTGAAAGTGAAACATGAGTCAGAAAGTCATCAAATACATTGGCCGCACCACAGACTTCCGTGGCAACACACTGTGGGAACTGGTGGGTAACTTGCCCGACTGGGGAGTCGGTCGCATGCTCATACGTAACATGTTTCAACGTTACCCGGAGCCCTGCTACATGCGGATACTAAAAGTGTCTGCGGTGGACGAAAAGGTGATATTACACCGATCATGTGAATGAAAACATATAACTGACATATATATCGTTTCCTTAGCCAAATGAAGAGCGCAAGGTGCGTGTCACGGTAGAGAAAACTTGGCGCGGCGTCACACAACCAAAACCCGTGGAAATCTATAGCACCAGCTACAAAGCCGACTACGAGCTGGTGCCTAAAGAGGAGGAGCACAAGTTCTTGAACAATAAAAAACAAGTCGCAGAAGTAATATTGCCCACAAAGATTGAGTTTCCTCCACTTCTGCGCGAATACATCAGAGACGAAACCGGCGAATCAAATCCTCAAATGAAAGTGCACTTCAAGAAGACGTTCAACAAGCAGGCACGTCTCGCTCAACCAAATGAACAGCCAACTCTGCAAGTGTCCATGGACTTAGGCAAACCAAAGCCAGTGAGCGCCAAGCTGTACGAGGGAGTGTTATAAGAAAACCAAGCATTTGCAAATTGTTGGAATATTAAATTTTGTATGTAATGTACATGGAATTTTCTTTAGTTAACTATATTTACAAGTTGAGACAGTGGTAGACTTATGGAATGGAATACTTTGTTGTGTGTGGTGTTTGCTCTCGTCATTTGTTCTGCTCATAGTTGCGCAATTTACGCGTCAAATTATCTACCTCCAAACCCAACACATCCAGATTCTCTTTGAGCGTAATGTTCTTTAGCAGAGTGTCCTCTAACACCGTCTGCAGCTTCTTGTTGATCTCCAGCGAAAGATCTAGCGACATGCCGCCCTTGCTCTCGGCGCCTTTAACTCCGCCATAGATGGCTGCCATGACACCGTTGCCATATTTGACCAGCTCGCTCTTGTTCTGATCACTCTTCGTGGTAGTCAAAGCGCCTGCCGTCTGATCACGCAGCATATAATGCTGTACCACCTTCGATTTCTTCTGCACCTCGGCAACGAGAGCAGCTGTATGATTCTCCAGAAACTCGATGCGTTCCGTTTGACGTGCTGTTGCCTGCTGCAGGCGCAGTATGCGCTCCACTAATACTTTCTTTGAGAGCACTGCTTGCAGTTCGGGAGGCGCTTGATTTTGTGGCTGTTGTGTTGTGGTCACGCTGCTGGCCACTGTTTCAGATTCGGATGATTCGCTGGCACGTCGACTGCTGCCATGGCTGCTGCTGCGACTGTGCGTGCGTTGAACTTGTTGTGGTTGCTGCTGCTGTTGTGGTGGCATCTCTTGATTATA
Organism: Drosophila kepulauana; assembly: GCA_023558455.1. Classification (NCBI taxonomy): domain Eukaryota; kingdom Metazoa; phylum Arthropoda; class Insecta; order Diptera; family Drosophilidae; genus Drosophila; species Drosophila kepulauana. The sequence continues at coordinate 43,135,412 of CM042369.1, forward strand.
GCCATTTAGCGCCTGTTGGCAATTGCTACAATACGGCATAATGGGCTTTGTCTCCACCACGCCTCGTTTGTACTTTTGCAGCTCACGTTGCAGCTCCTTGACCAACGTCGCCTGTTTGTGCTGTGTCGCCTCAAAATCACCCTGCACATTGTCCAACTTGGCCTTGGTCAGTTCGTAGAGTTTTGTCTTCTCCGACAGATGTTTGGCCAACAATAGACGCTCCTCGTTCTTTTCCGCCGACTCGACACTCAGTTGATTCTCCAGTTCACCGTACTTGATGTCATAGCCGTGTTTCTCCTGTTTCATCAATTTGTTTTCAGCCTCGAGACCTTGTGCCTAAAATAGAAATAGAGATCAGAACATCACCTGAAAAATTTATCGACAACGAGCTGGGGACATTCACGTGGCCTCGGTGGCGCAGTAGGCAGCGCGTAAGTCTCATAATCTTAAGGTCGTGAGTTCGAGCCTCACCCGGGGCATGTAACTTTTTTGTAATTTTTTTTAATTACCTTTGCTTCAGCTAAGCTAATATTGTTTTGCAGCCGAACAATCACTTCGCTCATCTCTTTGTTAATGCTGAGCAGCTCTTGTTTCTTCTGCTGCAGCTGCTCTAAGTCAGCTTCAGTTTCCAGTGCATTTGCTTCGAGTTTCTCTCTTAGTTTTTGCTCCTCGGCGAGTTTTTCTTCATTGCTGTGTGAGTAAATAAAGATTAAATGAATATCTGACTGTTTGCATTAGCAATTGCTCCATACATTGTGTTCTGTGTGCGCAAGAGCTGCAGTTCGGCAACTTGTCCATGCAGTTTGGCTGTCTTCAGCAGCTCATCACTGTACGCAGCCTCCACAGAGCTGTGCTGCTCTTGCAGCTCCTTAAACTCGTCCGTCAATTGACCATGCTACAGAGAGAGGTGCATACAATTAATATAGTTGAAACTATAATGAAGTAAATCACACTTGCCGACGCATTAATGTCCTGCAGCTGTTGCTGCAGCTCCTTGAAAGCCTCAGCTTGCTTCTGCTGCTCTTTGGTGAGTTTATCTAGGGCTTCAGTCTTACGCATAATCTCGTGCTTTAAGAGTATTGTATTCGCCTCGAATTCCATCTTGAGCTTCTCTGCAATCGATGCGTTAATAATTGGTTTAATAGATTGTCATTCTATGGCTCTTACCATTGGCCTTCTCCTCTAGTTTATTGGGCGCATTGCGCTCTTCTTCCAGCTTGCGTTCTAGAGACTATAATGAAACAATTATTATTTGAAATATAATTTTGTTAATTGTGGTTTACTGACCGCCTTTGCTTCTACTTCAATGTTGAGCTTGTTCGCGTGATACTTCAGCTTGGACTCCAAGTGACCCATTTCAGTCTTGAGCTTCTCGCATTCCCGCTGATATTTGCGCACTTCGTTGCACTGCAATGCAAAAAAGATTAAAGTTAATAAAGAGTGTTAGTCACAAAGAATCGTTTATTCACCTTTTCGTCTATGATGTAGGTAATACGTGACTTCTCTTCGTTGACCGCATGAAAGCGAATGGATACATTTTTAACCTCTCTCTTGGCATCAGCCAGCTGCTTCTCGACCAACTCCTTCTCCTTTTTGGCATCGATGAGCAGCTTCTCCTTCATGGCAAATTTAATCACCGTCGCCTCCTTCTCTTTGTTGGCCACATCCATCTCATGGCGAAACGCCAGCTTCTCCTTGTCCAGTATCGCGTTCTCACGTTGCAGCAGCGTCATCATGTTATCCTTCTGTGCATTTGCTGTGCGCAGCTGTTCTAATTGGCGCTCATAGCTGCGACGCTGCTCTTCCAGCTGGGCCAAACAATGCACATGGGACAGAATATCATTTGGAGCAGGCAGCACTGTTTCCTTGTGTTCTTCAACCTCATCCTGCGCCTTTAATTCGGCGAAACTCATAATGGTCTCAGTTTCGTCGCTAATTTCTTTCGTCTTTTGTTCGACGTCGCCCACAATAGCAATCTCATTAATAACTTGTTTATTTTCTACTTGTTTATCTTGCAGTTCCGTGTCGTTCGTTGTTGGTATTGGTGTCAGTTCTTCGTTTTTTGCTTGTCTCTCACATTCCAGCTGCTGTTGCTCCACTGAAATCGAAGCTGTCTCCACGTCGCATTTGTTTATTTCGATTTTGGCCGCCAGCTCTATTATTTCGCTGACCTTTTCTGCATTTGTGACAGAGGATGAGTCCTCTTTGTTGGCTTCACTCGGCGTTGTAGCCGACTCCATGTTTTCAAGTGTTGCTTTTCTTAAAACGAATATAAATATGGCAATAAAACAACTGATTTGATTTCACTACATTCTTCTCTCTTATTAAAAAAACAGCATTCACACATGTACGTCGACAAACACTGGCGCCACTGCCATTCGCAGTACTGAGCCTTCAATAGTGCCGGCGTTTTAAGTAATTCCGCCAAATTTAGCTTTGTTTTTAGTTTGCAAGTAGGGGAGAAATCTATATTTAGGAATGTAATTTATCGTCCTATAAATATATAACTAGTTAGAAAAATAATAGTATATTTATAATAATAATAATAATAAAATAATTAAGCTTATATATTATTAAAATGTAAGTTTATCTACAAATTTTTCTTAGCACAATAAGGACAATCCTTAATGGCAAACTAAAGGTCTCAGTTGCAACAGCTTTGTACCCTAGAATATTATTGTGGGTTCCAACAAATAAATAATTAGAAAACAATGTTAAACGGCAATAAACGAAATGGGAATGTCAAATTTTAATTTAAATATTTGTGTTTGTTGTTATAAATGTATTGTCTTTCCAACCGTTAAACTCACTTTATGCTATTCACACAAGATGGCCACACTGAAATTAATATGTTTGTTTATCGATAACACATGCCGGCGACCAGCTGATTGGTTATAATTGTAATTTCGTGCATTAAAATATGGTTTGCGCGCTGGGAATCGAAGGAAGTGCCAATAAAATCGGAATTGGCATTATAAATGATGGCAAAGTCTTGGCAAATGTACGACGCACCTATATAACGCCGCCGGGTGAAGGTAATACTTATGCTGCCTGTGTGTACAATTCATATTAAACTTTGATTAACGTGCAACAGGTTTTCTGCCCAAGGAGACAGCAAAACATCATCGCGAAGCAATCTTGGCACTGGTGCAGGCGAGTCTCAAAGAGGCCGATCTGCAGCCTAATGACTTGGATGTCATATGCTACACAAAAGGACCCGGCATGGCGCCTCCTTTACTCGTCGGAGCAATTGTGGCACGCACTTTGTCGCTGATGTGGCAGAAGCCGCTGCTGGGTGTTAATCACTGCATTGGTCATATTGAAATGGGACGCTTGATAACCGGTGCCCAGAATCCCATAGTGCTGTATGTAAGTGGCGGAAACACTCAAGTGATTGCCTATTCCAATAAACGCTATCGCATCTTTGGTGAAACAATCGACATTGCTGTGGGAAATTGTTTGGATCGATTTGCTCGCATTATTAAGTTATCGAATGATCCCAGTCCCGGCTACAACATTGAACAATTGGCCAAGCAGGGCAAACAGTATATAAAACTACCCTACGTAGTGAAGGGCATGGATGTTAGCTTCTCCGGCCTGTTGTCACACATTGAGGAACTGGCCGAGCCCAACAAAAGGCGCAACAAACGCAAAAAGCCAACGGACGAAGCGGAGAAAGAGCCAGAGTACAGTAAGGAGGATCTCTGCTACTCACTGCAAGAGACAATCTTTGCCATGTTGGTGGAGATCACAGAACGCGCCATGGCGCATTGTGAATCTAATGAGGTGAGTTTAATTGCAGCAATTGTGAACAAGGAATTCTAAGTGTTGTTTCCTTAGGTGCTGATTGTGGGAGGCGTTGGTTGCAACGAGCGATTGCAGGAGATGATGCGTATTATGTGCGAGGAGCGTGATGGCAAACTCTTTGCCACTGACGAACGCTATTGCATTGACAATGGCTTGATGATTGCCCATGCTGGGGCGGAGATGTTTAAAGCGGGCACCAAGATGCCTTTCGAGGATGCATTCGTGACACAAAGATATCGCACAGATGAAGTGCTTGTTAATTGGCGAGATGATTAAACCATTTGGTATGCTTTAAGTTATGCTTGCTTTGTTTTTTTTTTTTTTCTTTATTAAAGATCTACCCTCGACAATTGATTGATAGCTACATAGTTGTTAACAGTGTGTGTGTGCGCTGCTTGTATCCTGCCCATATTGTTTGTTAGTTAGTTGAGTGTTGGTTCAGAGTGCCGGCTCCTTGCCCGTCCAATGTGGTTTCATATCGATGGGCACAATGCGTTTTCCCTCGATGACATAAACCGCCCCATTCTTCTCCTTCTCCAGCACATTCATAATGCAACGGGCAACATCGGTGGCGCTTTGTTTGTTGAGACGATCCAGAATCTTGTATGTCTCGTCGCTCGTCTCCGGGAAGATGATTTTCTCCGTGAAGTTGGTAAACATGTCCGTCATGGTGGCGCCGGGACAAACAGTGGCAAACTTGATGCCCGAACGCTGATAGAACTTTTCATTCTGAGGCAAGAAAAAGAATTATTAATGGTCGTTGAAGAAGGAGTTTTGCTACATGACTTACGCCCAGACAACGCGTAAAGTTGATGATGCCAGCCTTGGTGGCGCCATAAACGGGAATGATGAACATGGGATCCAAACCCACAACGGAGCTCATGTTGACCACCAAACCACCATTGCCACCGTTCTCCTTGCTCATATACTGCAAGGCACTCAAGCTGGAGTTGATAATTCCACCCTAAAAGAGGAAGAATTTGAACTATAATTGATTTTATTATTATTTAATTTGCTTACCAAATTCACAAGCAAAGTGCGCTGCACATCGCGATCGTTGAAGATGCCCGCTACATTCACCACAATGTCAATGTTGCCAAAGGTCTTCTTGATCTCCTCGTAGGTGGCCTCCACACCCTTCTTATTAGCCACATCCATTTTGATGATCATCACACTCTGCGTGGGATGCGCACCACGCAGCTTGACAAACTCCTCGAGATTATCCTGCAGATCTATGATGGCTATTTTCTACAAAGATGATGAAGTTAAGAGATTGTATATGGAGACTTTAATAGCAATCTACTTACTCCAATGCCTGCGGCCAGCAGCTGCCTGGCCACCTGGAGACCAATGCCACCAGCTCCTCCAGTGACCACTGCACTTTTGCCACGGAAATTCATTGTTGTGATATTAGTTGCTTCTTGTGAATCTTCTACTAAGATGACGCCTATTTCGGTGCGCTGCTCGAGTATCTGACGGATGCAACGATAGAGCTCCACAATTGTCTCCACTGCACTGCTACCTTGAGGTCTCTGGCGGGCCTCTTTTATAGCCCAGTCGGCAGACTAGAGTTTTATAATCACAAATATACGTAGTTATGCGATATGTGGACTTAAATCTGATCTGTGATTAGCACCCATTGACTGGCTGCCGAATGCAATCGATAGGCCAACAAACTGCAAAACTGCAGAGCGGGGATTATTATGCAAATACTTGGCACCTATCAATTTCGATTTGTCGAGCAGCGGCTGCCATTGGGTTAGTCTAGCGTTTGATCTGCTTCACACTGCTCTGGTTTTTGCGAGGTTGGTTTCTGTTGCTCTCGATCGATCGGCTCATCTCGCCAGACTGCCGTCGGATGTGCTTCCAAGTACACTGCCAACCTTGGACTAATGTCATTTCGAGCTGAGGTGGGCTTTGTTTTCAACAACTCTAGTACTTTATTTAAATTAAACTAAGAAATCTTTATTTTATTATCCAAGTTCTTTGTAAATACAAAAATATAGATAAGAAATAGTTTAAAGTATTCGAAAGCAAGTAAAGGCAAAAATTCTTTTGCAGTTCTTATCAAAGCTTCTACCTTCGGGAATTAACACACTAATGAAACTTATGAAGCATTTCTATATTCTTTCCGATAATACTTTTAACCCCATGATAAAACTTTCTTAAGTATTAATAGCGCAACACATTTCCATTTGTCCCATATTTAAAAAACACTCAAATTTGATTTAATATTTTTACGTATTTCACTTTATTCGAATATATTGCGATAAAGATACATCTCATAGAGCACAAATATGTTCGTTTATTAATCGTATTTCTTTGGTATATAAGCTAAATTGTTTATCATCATCTGTAAAGTGTATTATGAAAAGTTTTGTGCTAATGCTAGCAAATGGATTATATTCATACTTATATCATATATGTATAGTATATAAACATTTCTTTTGTTTCTCAAGATATAAATTGTTGGATGTGTAAACATTTTGTTTGAACTTTTGGGCCATTTCGTATATTTCAAATTTCGAAAAAAGAAATTAAGGAAATCAAAATAAAACAAAAATGAAATTTGTAATATTATTAATTTATTTTTAAAATAAATCACTTAAGCACAACTTAGATTAGATAGCAAGGAAAATGAAACATATAGGAAAATAACTGGAGCTACCATTAAAAACACATAATAAATTAGCTAAAAGATCTGAAGTAGATGAGACACACAAAAAAACACTGGGAAGCAGTGAGACAGGACATTTGAAGGAATTACTTTTGGGCACCATCGTAGGTATCCTTGTGCTGATAGCCGCTAACATAGCCGGAGTCATCGACCAGATTGCGACGCCCGGCGATGCCTTTGCCCTTGCCAGTGGCATCAAAGCGCTCCTTATGGGAGCCGGTGTACTTGCTGGTATCCGTCAGTCGATCCACAGTAGCAGCAGCCTTGCCAGCCTAGAAAGTCAAGGAATCAAATTTAGTAGCGATCTCAATCGATATCAAAATGGTAACTAACCGAAGCGGAAATCACGCCTGGAGCACCACAACCCGCCATCTTCGACTTGATCGTCGCCAGCTCAACCTTTTTCGTCTTGGCCAAATCGTCGAGGAATTTGTTGTAGTCCGGCAGCGAGATCTTCATGGCCTTAAACTTCTTAAAGTGAATGCCAGTGTCGGTGGTTGTGATCTGTTTATCGATCACTTTCGCCTGCTTCATCCACTTATCGCTCTGCGACAGCGTTATCAGTTTGCCATCGGACTTGGTATCACCGAATTTCGAAAAGGCCTTGAACTGATCCGAGAATGTCACCTTCGGTGTCTCCTCCAGCGCCAATTCGGCCAGCTCGGCGGCTGGAGCCTCAGTTGCTGCCGCACTGCTGCCATTTTCTGCTGCCTCCGACATGCTGGCTCTGAAATACGTAGTACGTGAATGTAATTATAGTTACAATTAATAATACATGAATGGGATTATGTATAATTAAAGGTTGCTGCCACGCCATCTCTTGCCACTTCTACGCAGTTTCTCTCACCTGTGACTGACGACACTCAATAACATTGCGTTTTGTTTTGAACTTGGCTATCTGATTATTCTTATTACTTTAATCGCTTAACTCTGACTGCGGCATGCCCACCAAAGAGGCGTATACTTGATATTGATATTGCTTATCTAGTCGAAGCAGAAACTCTTTATGCCGATGATATCATGGCACAGCACCAAAAAGCTTTCGCAACTGTTCTGGCCGCTAATTAAGTGCGGAAGGTTATAGTCAGTTATTCAGCTATTCATTCGGATCTGACGCCATATATAAATGGGTACTCACATTGGGAGCTGCTCTCCCAACTCACACGCGATGCCGATACAAACTGACAATACATTTGCTCATTAGCGTCCGCATTTGTATTCTAATCAAATAAACAGTTCTCTAACTACACTCACAAAAAATAAACGACAACAACAAACAAGTTGTTTACATTTATGAAGCATATTTTTTTAATAGTCATTTCCCAAATTATATTTTCACATTCAAAACAATTTAAAGTTTTATTGTACATTATTAATACAGTTTTTCGCTATGTGTAGTTGGAGTGAAATAAGTAATAAACATGCTAATATCTTTTAAATGGTTTAGGAATTGCCGTCGGAACAATATTCTCAGCTTGAATTTTAACAACATTGTATTAAATACACATAAAATTAAATTTTATGAGCACCGAGAGAAAACTAAGAACAGTTAACTTAGCTGAACTGCTGATTTATTATTTATTCTTTGATTGATTGATTTCTTTTGCAATTTTCATAAAGCCCTCAGGGTTAAAATAACATAAATTCTTTAGATAAAGGCAGCTTGATTGATTATATGCTAAGATTTCTAATGAAGTTAATTTTTTTAAAAAATTTTTTCATAGTTCGCCAGAGAAATACGATATGGATTGAAGATAAAAAGAAAATATAAGCATATATTAGGGAGGTGGTAAAACTAGGTTTTAAAGAAAAGACTAAAGAATGTATTCCTAAAGATATAATTAAAAATTTCTATACACATCTATAAAAAATCTCTGTCAATATTATAATTATTTTTGCACCGCTTGGTCAGTAAATAAGTAAGAAAATTACAGTCGAGTGTGCTCGACTATGAAATACCCGATATCCATTTTCAATAAAAGCAAAAGAGTGCAGTATTATTCGTAAAATATATCATATTAATATACTAAACATATTGGTATATTACTCAGTCAAAAAATATACCTGAAGTTATATTTGGTTTAATAATAAATTACGCATTCAAAAAAAGCTAATATTTGGTATATTGATATATGTATTACTTATTTAAAAATGTACCGAAAATTATGTTTGGTATATTGATATATTCAAATAATATATATATTTGGTATATTGACATATTATTGATTCAATACGGGTGGCAAATGTCTCCTTCTGCCTATAGACACTAAGAAATAACACCCTTCGAACCTATTGGTTAGCCATAAGCATATACTAAAAAAAAATATACACTCTAGGGTTAACTTTCATAAATCGCGTGGATGTTTCAGTCTTGAAATTGCTTGTAGCATAAATTGTCGTCATGTTTACAGGCAAACAACAGGAGAAAAAAAAAAGAAGAGTGGACAGAAAGAAGATTTGTACGTGTGCGGGCACAAATCGAACATAAACAGTAAATACAACGCGAGCTTTTGTTGTTACGATCATTAATTATGAGGCAGTTAAGATGCGAATGGGAATGAGTCTGGGAATGGGAATGGGAAATGGGACTGTGGAATGAGAAATGTGTATCTGCAACTGTGGAAGCTGCCCGCGCATAATTTAAAATGCGATAAGGAAAAGGTTGGTCCGATCGAAGCAAACGCGTCGCCCGGAAGGCAACCAGTTATGGGATCGGGAATCGGGGAGTACCGAGTATCGTATGCACCGACAATCGACAACCGTTTTATACCAAAGCCGAAGATGACGCAAGGTAATTGAATGCGACGATCTGACGATAAGATTGCCCCTGGGTCAAGGTCAGTGTCAGTGTCGACGATGCAGTCAACCCGCGAAGCGTAACAGAAATGGATTTTGGGATCGACATTTGCAAGTGCAAATGACGAAGGTGAGGAGTGTGAGGGGGAGAGGGTGGTGCGTTCTAAACAGCAAGTCGACTAAATCGAATAGCTTAAATGACATCAGCACAAACAAAAAAAAAAACAAAAAGAGCGCGGTGATTACGTCGCCTTTTGGGTGAGGCTAGTCGAGTGAAACTAGTTTGTGTTTCTAGCAAAGTGACCGCGAGTGTTTTAGTTGAGTTCAGTTGAGTTGCTGCTGCGTAGCAGTTTCATTAATAATACTATGCGACATAGGGTAACCCTTTGGCTGTGCCGGTAATTGGAAACCATAAATACTTGAAAAACAAACTCGAAAACATGACCAAAAGGCAAGCCGCAAGACAGCTACAGATACAACTCTCCAGACAGGCGGTGAACGTGGCTAGCACGAATCAAAAATAATCCGATTTGACTGCACAGAACATGTATCATTATACACGATACGTATATATGTATGTATACACAGTCGATACTCGTCGTATTTATAAATTGTCTTGTTCATCTTTCTGCCACATCCGCATCTCGAGTTAATTTCTGATGCGCGTGGCGAGCATCCCAAATGAACCATGTCCAAGTTGGATACTAAACAAATTAATGAGTTTTTTCCGAATTTGTAGTAACAACAAATTAGCATTTGAAAGATATGCCTAAAAGGCGTGTCATCGTCTACAGAAATTGTATAATTGTTAATTATTAATCATAATGTTATTGAAATGCATGCCTCGAAATTTGGGTCACGACTGCCTCAATATGAAATGCGAGTAAATATGAAAATACTGCATAAATTAAATGCTTAACAGGAAATAAAATACACACCACAGTGGGGTGGCCCAAGTTGTGTGTAAGGGGGAGGGGGGGCAAAGAAGGCATGTCTCACGCAATACAATGGGGAGCTTGGGGTCAGTTACGCTTTAGCATAGACCGAAGCATAGGCATAGATGCAGAGAAGTGCGCTCAAGGGCTACACATACATATATGCATGCTATATATACACAATCTGTGTGGTGTTAGATGACATCACGCATCACAGGAACTGGGGAACGCGCAAGCGCCGCATACATACAAACGGATATCAAAATGGGAACTGTGACTCTGCATTGCGATGCTACAGGAAAGTTGCAAAGTTTCGCGCGAAATCCTTTAATCTAGCGCACACAATTAGGTCATGGAGCATATCAAAAATAGCGCGAAATAAATTCCTCCCCCTGAAAAGTAAACTTCGTCTAGTCATTCGACTTGTTCCTTTGTCTTTTTTCCGTCCCTGCATCTCCATTATTGTAAACAAGCTGATGCTGTGTATATAACTGTGTGTGTGTGCAAAACTTTGTTGTGCTTTGATACTGACAGTTTAGTGTAGAAATCACTTTTATAACTTACATTTGTGGAAAGGAATTTCTTTAAAAATTATTAAAATTTTTATTAAAGAATTTTTTAACTTTTTTTGTGTTAATTATTTGTTGCAATAATTTGCTTTGCCGTACTGCGCGCGTTTGCTGTCGTTGTTGAGAGTCAACTGTTTGGACAAATGCGCAGCACATAGCTAAGGGGGCCAAAGCCCAAGCGGCGTATGAGTGATGTTTTGTGTTCGGTTTGAGCTTTTTTGTTTTGAGCGCATTTCTAGGGAGCACGCACAAAAAAGAACAAAAAAGGAAATGACGAACGACTTGTAAATACCCTGCTACTAACAGATAATAAATACATTTGGTAATACTTTAAAGGCATTAAATACAAAATGAAACAAATTTATATGTTTTGTTTTTGGGAAATCGTTTTTTGTCATCTCTTTTATGAAGCACGTTAAAAAGTTTACAGCTCATAAAAATCAAAGTATTTTCAATAAATTAACTGACATTTCAGCAGTTTTGCGTGCTTTAGTCGTGCGGCCGAGATATGTCCTCATAAATCATAATATTCACACCCTTTTCCTTTCTCTCTTCTCTTAAAATCAAGCAAGTTTTATCTCGAACCGCCCGCAGGGAACTTTGCAAATATACACAATGTTAATATACATATATTATTATGTGTATTTCGAAGCGATGACTTCATTTAACTAAAAACCGAGAAAAAAAGATTGTATAAATGCCAGAAACTAACAACAAAAGCCGCTCGAAAAGCGTCGTGGCACAATCATTTATCAAACATGACGCCAGTTGCCTTATCAACTGAGTTTCACTCAATTTTTCGGTTTGTTTTGAGTGTGAAATTTGCACTCAAAGCTCGCCCAAAGCTTTTTGGGGTATGATGATGACGATGAGAGACAGGCAGGCAGACAATCGTGATGTCTATCCACAAAACGATGCGTGAAATTTTGACAACAAAACATAAAACACAACAAGTGAGGCGCGCGCCCATTGGGCAAACAGAGGAATAAGAAAATAAACAGAAAGAGAGGGAGGAAGGAAGGGAGACACCATGAGCTCATGGTGAGAGGCTACTCGATGTGTGGAACTACGAGTAGCTAATAATAATAGTATATATTTGATATGTAAATGACTAAAAAAGTGAGAGATTCACTCGCCGATTACTAGACCTGAAATCCCCCATTCATTTCTTTTCTTACGAAATGGGTTCTTTGAACTGAGAGAAATACCCAACAAATTGGGAAATGGGAAAGTGGAAATTTGTAAATGGTAATGAGAACTAACTTCAAGAGGTAAAAGTCATGGATTAAGTGTCTGCACACACCTTGAGAGTGATTACAACTGTCGCGGCTAATTTGTTAACGTTAATGTTTCTACATGCTCTATAGAGCTGCTTTTGAGATCCAACTCGAACCTCTTCCCACAACTTTCCGCTTACTAGTTGTAACTACACGAAAGCTGGCAATGATTTATGCCTCTCTGACAGCGTCAAATATTTGGCTAACAGTGCGTGTGATGGCGTCATTTAAAGCCAAAAATAAAATAAAGAATATATGGAAACAGATAGAAGATAATGGTATGGGCTGAGTATAGTTAGAAATGTAAATACGCTTTAAGAATATTTTTTGTTAGTTTTAACCAATTTATTTATTGCAAATTAAAAGTACATTTTGTGGACTTTAATAATAATAATTTTTGGATTTACAACAAATCATTAGCTCTCTTAAAAAATTTGAACGTCAACTATAATATAATACATAGTATTACATTAAATTCTTGATTACATAAAATAAAATTAAAACTTTTTAAAATTCATTGACTAATATTTAGTTGCACCCTCGAGTATTTAACATACATATAATTTAAAGGCGACCATTACCTCATGCCATTATTAAATAATTCTTTAATCTAACTGACTTAAGACTGAACTGAATATATAATATTATATATAAGTACTAATAATAATACCATCAACACACAAGCACTATATAAAAGGTTTTTTTTTAAAGATATCAATCACTTTGAATGTAGAAAGAAAAATACATACAATTCCTGCTTTGAGTTTAAATATATATAGCCTTTATTTTGTTAATGATATCTCTTGTCCGCTAATTATAAGAAATTTCTTCGTAAATAAATCTTGCTTTGAACAACAATATACATTGCGACTTAAAAGTGAATTTTGTGGGCTTTGATAATAATTATTAGATTTAAAAATGTTTTCACAACAAATTTTCTGTAAATTGAAAATATTCGTTTGTAATAAAAGTTGTTTTATTGTCCAGGATCCAATGCATTTCGAGCAAGTATTCACCAGTTGGATAAGGCAAGCGCAATATTTCCGGTCGTAGATAAAAGCCTTGTATTATTTGATCACCCTAAACAAAAATATTTTAGAATATAAATAAAATTAATACTATATATATTAAACTTACCATGTAGGGGCAAGTATGATTAATATTGGAAAATTCCTTAAAAAGGCTATAAATTAGAATAATGGTTGGATTATATGATTTTTTGGTAAATTGACAGGCATCAACGGTCGCCTTAAAAAGCCACGGCTTGTAGCCATTTGCTCTCTTAAAAAGTTGAACGGCAACAGAAATATCATTGCAAGGATGTAGAAATGTTATATTTATGTTAAGCACCGTCTTATTTCGGTTAATTGCACGCAGTCGACAATTGTTGATGACAACCCATGATTTGTTATAGGACTCGCAAACTGCATTTGTAAATTTGAATACAATAGCTTCCTGTCGAAAATCAAATATACATATATAACAGCATTTAATTCATATTGGTTAAACTTACATTGTAACTCATCCATATGAGTAAAATTCCAAACACAATAAGCGTCCCTTTCATGTTTGCGTATACGAACTTTCTATTCAAATCAATGAGCCATATTTATTTTAAAACTCGGCTAGATGGTCCATTTGACAATATAATTTGCAAGCAAACATCAACTCGTGCAATTATTGAATAATTCTTTAATCTGTCTGGCATAAAAGAGACCACAAACTATACTGACCAACGGTATTTTAAATAAATTAAAAAATTCCAGTACTACCCAGTTTTGATAAAAAAACATACATTTAATGAATTATTTTTGATTACAATATTTCAAGCAAATTTTTTCGATTATGAATAACAGCAAAAGTGCAGTATTATTCTTAAAAAACACCAAACTATTATATACCACAAGCATACCAAAATATACTAAGGGCTATATTTGGTTTATTGACGTAGTACTAAATTTGAAATGTATCATAGAGTACAAAATGTTCCACAATGTCAGCCAAAGCAACTAAAACCCGTAGAAAGTAGGTAAGTAAGTAAAAAATCACCAGTTGACTGTCGCAATATCTCAAGTTGTAGATATTTGTTCACCCGAAAATTATAATATGTATATATAGAAACACACAAACTTAACTGTAAAGCTAAGCATAATAACACTCGGGTGATAACGATTGATTGTATGATTTTTTGACAAATCAACAAAAAGTTAAAAAGTTGAACGTCAACTACTAAAATAACAGTAAAACTTTTTTAAATTCAATGACTAGTTTTTGTTTGATTGCACCCTCGAGTAGTCAATTTGACATTTAACATACAAATACATATGTAATTATAAATCGACCATTAACTCATGCCATTACCGAATAATTCTTTAATCTAACTGACGTAAGACTGAACTTAATATATATAAGTAAATAAGTACGTATATAACTTATGTTATTAGCGTCAACACACATGTTCTACATAAAAGGTTTTTTCAGAGATTTAAATGTAGCAGAAAGATACATTTGCTCATATTTCTTAAATAATTATTGATTTGAACATGATTATATAAAGGTTTTATTTGGTTAAAGATATCTCCTGTCACTTACTTTATTGTACAAATATGTTTTTAAAAATCTTCTGTAAATTTAAAATGTCCGTTAATTATAAGAAATTTCTTATTTTCTGTATACCAAGATGTTGCTACTAGATAATCCCCAGTTGGTAAAACGAGGCCCAATAACTCAGGTCGTAGGTAAAATCCTTTAACAATTATATCACCCTGAAAAGAAGAAAATGCTTCGGAATAAATGCGTACAAACTCAACGAAAAATCTTACCACATAGGGGCACGTATGATTAATATTTGAGAAATCCCTGAACATGCGATATAACATGATAGCAAATGGATTATGTGCTTTCTTGAGGAATAGACATGCATCCCAAGATGTCTTAACTAGCCAAGGTTTATAGCCATTTTCTCTTTTAAACACTTGAAATTCAACCATTGCTTTTTCAATTGGATGTACTGCTGTCAATTTCAAATTAAAGACCGTCTTATTCCGATTAATCGCGCGTAGCCGACATTGATTTACGATAATACAGGATTCATTATACGACTCACAAACTGCATTTGTAAATTTGAAAACAACAGATTCCTACAAGAAAATAATCCATGAAAATGTCCTTATATTAAATTTATTTTAGAACTCAAACTCACATTGTAACTTATCCAAATAAGTAAAATTCCACACACGAAAAAACTCCTTTGCATGTTAGCGTATTCGAACCTTCTACTTAAATCAATGACCAATATTTGTTTTAAAACTCAGCTGAATGGTCCATTTGACAACATAATTTGGAAGTAACCATCAAATCATACAATTATTGAATAATAATCTTTAATCTGTTTGACATAAGAGAGACCAAACAAACTGTATTTATAATAAATTTAAGAACTTTAGTACTATACCGTTTTGACAGAAAACATTGAAATTAATAAATTCTTTTCGATCGGGGCTATTAAATCAATACTAATAAATAATCCACAGTTGGCAAAGGGAGACGCAACAGCTAACCCTAAAAAACCATAATTGGTCCATTTCACAATATAATTTGATGAGGCTTTTCTGAACATGTGTATATATATATATATACTTTATCGAGTTGAAGATCACTTCCTCTGTAACAAATAAGTTATAACAAATCTTCTGTAAATTTAAAATATCCATTAATCATAAGCAGTTTCTTTTTATCAATAAACCAAGTTGTTGTGGCTAGATAATCCCCAGTTGGTAAAACGAGGCCCAATAATTCAGACCGAAGGTAAAAACCTTCAAGTATTAGATCACCCTAGAAAAAAAGGAAGAAAATGCTTCAGAATAAATGGGCACTTTTGAAAAACATAAGTTTGAGAGATATACGGTACCTATTTTTAATAAAATCATAGTCTAATTATAGCAAAGAATATATTTGGTATACTATAATTTACCGAGATGACTCTTTTTGCCTGTTACACACATTTCCCACAAAGTTATAACACCCTTTTACCCAATGGGTAGCGGGTATAAAAACTTACCACATAGGGGCACGAATGATTAAAGTTTGAAAAATCCTTGAACTGGCGATAAAAGATAATTGCAAACGGATTGTACGCTTTCTTGAGAAATTGACACGCATCCCAAGATGTTTTTACTAGCCACGGTTTATAACCATTTTCTCTTTTGAACACTTGAAATCCAAGCAAACAATTTGTAACTGGTTGAAATGCTGTCATATTTAAATTAAAGACCGTTTTATTCCGATTAATTGCTCGCAGTCGACATTGATTAATGACAACCCGCGATTTGTTTAAGGACTCACAAAAAACATTTGTAAATTTAAAAACGACAGATTCCTGCAAGAAAAAAATGCATGAATATGTTATTATACTAAATTAAAATAAGTTAAACTTACATTGAAACTCATCCAAATAAGTAAAATTCCACACAGAATAAACCTTCTTTGCATGTTGGCGTACTTGAATCTTTTATTCAAACCAATGGCTAATATTTGTTTCAACTTTCAAATACTCGGTCGATTAAACAATATAATTTGAAATCAAATATAAAGCATTTTTGTTTGGTACTTTTACAATATTTCAAGCAATTACTTTAAAACCTATTTGCTGCAATTAAAAACCATTTAACACTAACGTCTAACACTGTAAAATAACATCAACTTCAAATTTAGAGGTATTTTAATAAATACAAAATACACATTTGTGTTAAGCTGTTTTTTGGTATCCAATATACAACCCAAAGTCAATAAGTAATCACCAGTTGGGAAAATGAGATCCTTTATCTCAGGTCGCAGGTAGGATCCACTTAGTATTTCATCACCCTGAAAACAATATATTTCAAAATATATATGAAGATGTGAACCTACTAACATATATAGGGACAGGCTTGATAAAGATTGGAAAATTTCTTAAATTGTCTTTAAAATAATATGACTTTTTGTGAAATCGACAATCATCTACAATCATATTAAAAAGCCAGAGCTTGCAGCAATTAGCTCTCTTGAAAAGCTGAACATCACCCAAAATTGTATTAAAGCATTGACCAATATTTATTTAAAAACTTTCCTAGATGGTCCATTTGACAATATAATTTGGAAGCAACCATCAACTCATACAATTATTGAATAATCTTTAATCTGTTTGACATAAGAGAGACCAAACAAACTGTATTTATAATATATTTAAGAACTTTAGTACTATCCAGTTTTGACAGATAACATTGCAATTAATCAATTCTTTTCGATCAGGGCTATTAAATAAATTCCAATAAACAATCACCATTTGGAAAAGGCAGACGAAATTGCTAACCCTGAAAAACCATAATTGGTCCATTTCACTATATAATTTGATGATATACATACATATATACTCGTAAACATATATTTTATCGAGTTAAAGATCACTTTCTCTGTAACAAATAAGTTATAACAAGTCTTCTGTAAATTTAAAATATGTGTTAGTCATAAGCATTTTCTTTTTATCAAATAACCAAGTTATTGTAGCTAGATAATCCCCAGTTGGTAAAACGAGGCCCAATAATTCAGGCGAAGGTAAAACCCTTTAAGTATTAGATCACCCTGGAAAGGAAAGGAACAAAATGCTTCAGAATAAATTCACATTTTCGATGACCCATAGTCTCTTATACCATACAATAGTATACCAAAACTATACCGCAAATATGCTTAAATATACCGAAGGCTATATTTGTTATATCGATATAGAACTACATACATTTTAAATATATGGATTACAGAACATATCAGATTGTCAGCTAAAACAAGTAAGACCCGATTCCAGTAGGTGTTTTTAGGCACACCAAATTATTTCTAACAAATTTCAAATTTTCAGGATTCTTAAATACTGTAATTATTATTTAATACAATTAGTACAATTTTTATCTGATCGCAACCAAATTTTCAGGAATCATAACTACTGTAGTTATTATTATATATACCAACTCTAGCTTTAAAATTACGCTTGTTATTCGATTTTTTTGATTTGCGGAGGCGGAAGAGGCGTGGCAAAAATTTGAAACAAACTTAATCTGCTTGCAAACATAACAAATGCTGTCGAAAAAAAATCATATTATATTTATATATATATATTATATAGTCTCTGAGATCTAGGTGTTCATACGGACAGACGGACATGGCTAGATCTTATCGGCTGTCGACGCTCATCAAGAATATATATACTTTATAGGGTCGGAGATGCCTCCTTCTACCTGTTACATACATTTCCTGTCGGCATAAAGTTATAATACCCTTCTACCCTATGGGTAGCGGGTATAAAAATGCTAGATTTGTACCACATATATAATATTTACTTATTTATTTTTTGAGGGAGTAAAAATAAGAAAGACATGACTGGGAAAAGTATAATATTTCATCTTAGGATATTTACATACATCAAATTTAAGATATTCAGCAGATGTTCCTAAGGACAGATATACTAAATGAGGGATATGACTGAACAATAATATATACAGATATGCTTTATTGAGCTAAGGAAGTGTTATATACATTTTCGGCTGCCAATAATTTATAATAAATCTTCTGTAAATGTAGCATAGATGTTTAAAATTAAGTGCTTTTTGTTATCAATGAACCAAGTCGTTGCCACTAGATAATCCCCAGTTGGTAAGACTAGACCCAATAACTCAGGTCGCAGATAAAGCCCTTCAACTATTAAATCACCCTGAAAGAAACAAAATGTTTTAAAATAAATGTGTACAAGCTAAAAAATAAAACTTACCACATAGGGGCATGTATGATTCATATTGGAAAATTCCTTGAACATCCGATAGAAGATAATAGCAATCGGATTATATGCTTTCTTGTGATATCGGCATGGATCCCACGATGTCTTAACGAGCCAAGGCTTATAACCATTTTCTTTTTTGAACAATTGAAATTCAACAAATGCATTTGTAACTGGATGTAAAGTTGTTAAATTTAAATTAAGTACCGTTCTATTGCGATTGATTGCACGCAGTCGGCAATAATTGACGATAATCCTCGATTTATTATAAGACTCACAAATTGCATTTGTGAATTTAAATACGACAGATTC
Organism: Drosophila kepulauana; assembly: GCA_023558455.1. Lineage (NCBI taxonomy): Eukaryota > Metazoa > Arthropoda > Insecta > Diptera > Drosophilidae > Drosophila > Drosophila kepulauana. Next base: position 43,154,587 of record CM042369.1, read on the forward strand.
CTAGAAGGAAAATGTGTTGAATCTTTCATTATAATATAGAAAGTATGTAAAATAAACTTACATTATAACTTATTTTGTGAGTTATCCAAATAAGTATAATTCCCAGCACAACAAGTCTTCGTTGCATGTTGTTGAATTCCAACTTTATATTGAAATATGTTAGATGAATAATATTTATTAAGTCCTACACTTTAAAAAATAAGTTAAAAGGGGTTTAATATGTTTGTCAAAGTCGAAATATGCTTTTAAGTCAAAAGAAGAAGCGTGCGACTCTATAAAGTATATAACTTCTTTATGCTGCATCAGCAACCTGGTTTATTTATGTTAATCCGCCTACATTCGTCTGTCTATATATAAATATCTAGACCTAGTTTAGTAAAAATCGAATCTGTTTTTAATAAATATTTTGAAAAAGTTGAAAGTCTCTTGCTGTCAACATTTGATGGTAACTTTCTTGCACGATTTAAACCACGAGTTATCGCTTTATTTCACTATATGATTTAAAATGCAAATATGTAATTATTTAATAATTCTTTAACATGACATATTTTAAATATACTATATACTATTTTAATTGACAAAACACTTATTATTTATCATTCCTTTATATAACATATTTTGAAAAATTTCAATACTCAATTAAGGGAATTCGGCTGTTCGATACCCGGTAACCAGATATTAAAGAATTCTTGGTTTGATATCAAATTAAAGATAATTTATGCTAAGATGACTCCTACCGTGAATTACATAAATTTTCGATTGTTAATAAGTTATAACAAATCTTCTGTAAATGTAGCATAGATGTTTACAATTAAATGCTTTTTGTTATCAAAGAACCAAGTCGTTGCCACTAGATAATCCCCAGTTGGTAAGACTAGACCCAATAACTCAGGTCGCAGATAAAGCCCTTCAACTATTAAATCACCCTAAAAGGAAAAAAATGTATTAGAATAAATATGTACAAGCTAAAAAGAAAGCTTACCACATAGGGGCACGTATGATTAATATTAGTAAATTCCTTGTACATGCGATAGAACATAATTGCAAACGGATTATATGCTTTTTTGGCAAATCGACATGCATCCCATGATGTCTTCATTAGCCACGGTTTGTACCCATTTTCTCTTTTGAACACTTGAAATTCAACAACTGAATTCGAAATTGGATGTAAAACTGTGATATTTAAATTTAGAACCGTTCTATTGCGATTAATTGCTCTCAATCGACAATTATTGACGATAATCCACGATTTATTTCGAGACTCACAAACTGCATTTGTAAATTTGAAAACGACAGATTCCTGCAAAAAAAAAAAAAAAAAACATTTATTGAAACGCTAAAAAAAAGCATCGGCCGTTAAACTTACATTGAGAGTTATTTTGTGAGTTATCCAAATGAGTAAAATTCCACACACAATGAATCTCATTTGCATGTTGGCGTACTTAAAGCAATGAATAATTTTTTGTTATGTTATACTATTTTTTTACGAGCCTAACATATAACTATTATTAATTTCATCGCTCAATTTCACTACAAAATTGAAATTAACCCAAGAATCTGTTAAATCTGTTTTTTAAATTTATTTTTAATCACTGTATAGACAGGAAAATAAAATAATAAAAATGTACTTTCGAGCATAACAAAAGCAATTAGCTAATAATCAAACTAATCAATATCATTCGTATTGTAATTCCGAATCCAGATATATTTTGAGCCTGTGTAGTTTACAAAATTTTATTCACAATTTTTTTTTTTAATTTTCAAGTCTCACTGTGTTAAATCAAAAATTTATTTGTCTGTTATGTGTTAAAGAATCATATCGAATGCGTACATAAAAAAAATAAATGTTTTGTTATATTAACATAAATACAGTTTTACTATATATTCTATAAACGTTAAGATTACTTTACTGAACTAGGTTGCACTCAGTTATAATAAATCTTCTGTAAATGTAACATGAACATTAAAAATAAACTGTTTTTTATTATTAATGAACCAAGTGGTTGCAACTAGATAATCGCCAGTTGGTAAAACTAAGCCCAATAATTCAGGTCGTAAATAAAGTCCTTCGACAATTTGATCGCCCTGAAATGAACTAACTATTTCAATATGTTTTATACGAAAATATAATATAAAACTTACCACATAGGGGCACGAATGATTAAGATTTGTAAATTCCTTGTACATGCGATAAAACATAATAGCAAATGGATTATATGCTTTCTTGACAAATCGACATGCATCCCAAGATGTCTTAACTAGCCAGGGCTTGTAACCATTTTCTCTTTTGAACACTTGAAATTCAACAATTGCATTCGAAATTGGATGTAAAACAGTGATATTTAAATTTAGAACCGTTCTATTTCGATTGATTGCACGCAGTCGGCAATTATTTACGATAATCCACGATTTATTTCGGGACTCACATACTGCATTTGTAAATTTGAAAACGACAGATTCCTGCTAGACAAAAACTTTCATTAAAACCCTAAAAAAGTAGACTGACAGTTAAACTTACATTGTGAGTTATTTTGTGTGTTATCCAAATAAGTAAAATTCCAAACACAATAAATCTCATTTGCATGTTGGCGTACTTAAAGCAATGAATAATTTTTTGTTATGTTATACTAATTTTTTACGAGCCTATAACTATTTTTAATTTCATCGCTCAATTTCACAACAAAATTGAAATTTACCCAAGAATCTGTTAAATCTGTTTTTAAATTGATTTTTAATCACTCTATAGACAGGAAAATAAAATAATAAAAATGTACTTTCGAGCATAACAAACGCAATTGGCTAATAATCAAACTAATCAATGTCATTCGTATTGCATTATCAAATCCAGAAATACTTTGAGTCTGAGTAGTTTACAAAATGTTATCCCCAATTTTCATTTGAAATTTTCAAGTCTTACTATATTAAATCAAAAATTAAGATATCTGTTATGTGTTATAGTTAATAAGTAGTGACGTGAAATTACATATGGGATTCCATTAATATCTAAAATATAAAATATTTCATCAAATTTATTTATTAAATTTATAAATCTATATATTTTTAACACATAAGCATATTGATATACAATATTTAAATTTCGGTATATATAAGTATTTTTTCCGAGCTACTTATTTTACAAATAGACTAATGAAAATTAAAGAGTCCAAAAGTGTAACTTTTTACTTGATATAATAAATGAGGTATCGCTTGAATAATATGTAATTGTTTAATAATTATTCAGTGTGACTAACATATTGCTATGCGTAAATTATTTTACTTGGCAGAACTGTTAATATAGGTAGATTAAACGAAATAAATAATAAAGGCTAAGCAAAATTTATAGAAAGTTCTTATTTTTAAGGCATCAAATATTCGCTCCAATATATTAAAAATAGTGGATCAACAAGCTAAAGTAAAATAACATGAGCTTCTTCTTTTAAAAATTAACTATGCATATTATGAATAGAATTCAATGAATTCGACTGTTCTTGATCTGATATTAAACTACATACATTTTCCATTAGTATTTTACATACATTTTTGGTTGGCACTTAGTTATAATAAATCTTCTGTAAATGCAGCATAGGCGTTAACAATAAACTGTTTTTTGTTATCAACGAACCAAGTTGTTGCGGCTCGATAATCCCCAGTTGGTAAAACTACGCCCAATAACTCAGGTCTTAGATGAAACCCTTCAACTACCAGATCGCCCTGAAATTAATCGACTGTGGTAATATATTTGCATACCAAAATAAAAAGCTTACCTCATAGGGACACGTATGATTAATATTTGTGAAGTCCTTGAACATGCGAAAGAAGAGAATAGCAAATGGATTATATGCTTTCGTGAGAAATCGACATAGATCCCAAGATGTCTTAACGAGCCAGGGTTTGTAACCATTTTCTCTTTTGAACACTTGAAATTCAGCAAATATATTTGTAACTGGATGTAGAGCTGTGATATTTATATTAAGAACTGTTCTATTGCGATTAATTGCACGCAATCGGCATTTATTTACGATAATCCACGATTTATTTCGAGACTCACAAACTGCATTTGTAAATTTGAAAACGACAGATTCCTACAAGAAAAGTATTTTTTAATATAAATTTTTATTGGAATTTAAGCTTACATTGTAAGTTATCGGGTGAGTTATCCAAATGAGTAAAATTCCCCACAAAATAAACGTCATTTGCATGTTGATGTACTGAAAGCAATAAATAATATTTATTTTAAGCAAAATAATATAAGCCTATAAATATTATTCATTTTATCGCTCAATTTCACCACAAAATTGAAACTAACCAAAACTAATTGTCAAGAATCTATAAACGCTTTAATCTTTATTTTTAATCTATGTACATATATTGATGACCTCAAATAAACAGAGAATTCAAATAATAGAAGTAAACTGTCGAGCATAACCAACGCAATTATTACAATTATTATTTATTGAAACGAAGCTTCGATGAGTGTAATTTTATAATAAAAAAATGATAATACCAACAATAAATGTTTCCTAATCTATTAAGATAGCTTTACTAAATACTTTTAGTGCTGTTGCATCTTTCATCTTCAAATAGAGTAGATATTTTTAAAATTTTTGAATAAAAATAATCTAGAATAAAGAAATAAAATATATCTCAAGTTTTACTTAGACACCTATAACATAATAATATTTTTTCACATACCTCTTTGTGTGATTTTTCAGTTTTATTTTCAGAATATATTATATGAGAAATATTTTAAATACTTACAAGTATTTTCAGAATATTCCTCTAAAACATCTAACTTTATCATTTTAAGATTGTTTTTTTTTAGATTAATCCTTTAAAGTATAATAGTACAAATTATTCTGTTGTTGTCATTTCAAATATTTTAACCAGCTATATTTTTTTCGCAATTATTTTAAAAATGTATTCTAATTTCAATGCCTTAAATAACAAACTTCATATATGATTCGAAGAACTCGACTGTAGGGTATAAAGAAACAGTTGACCAGAGCAAAACAACATGTGTCTAGGGCTGAGAGTAGCGTCGAGTTGATTACAGAGTAGAAACAATAATTAGCCCTCGCATCCCGCGAACTAATGATGCACAAATCAACAGTTGACAACCCACGACAAGTCCCAACCCAGTTGATGATAGGAATTTGCTAAACCAACAACAACGGAGAGAACCGAGAAGTGAACGAGAAATGGGCTGACAATGTGTTTTGTGCCCAGGTGCGAAGGAATTTAAAGTGATTCGGATTGGGATTCTATAAACACGCCCAAACAAGATCATTAAGCGGTCACAACACTGGGCGACGAAATTGGACTTTGATTAAGAGCAAGGCGAGGCAGAGCCAGGATGTGATCAGAGTTTGTGGGACATTAAAATGCACTTATCAACATGGAAGCCATGGAAGTCGAAGTCAAGGGCATAACGATAACTATAACTATAGCTATAACTATATTTGGCCAATGCTATCAATCGTAATCAGACGCTGAATTGTGTGTGCGTGTGTGTGTGTGTGCCACAAGGCAATGCAGCTGCAGCAACGATGCGTGGCCAGAGATAAACTAAAAATAAACCAAATGCGTTGAAAGGCCTTGGCCAGGCCAAGCTGGACAAATGTGGCCCTTGGCCTTCACTCACCTTGAAATGCCGTTGGGGCATAAACACACTCACACACACACATACAGTTGTGTGCGCGCCGCATTTTAAATCGGTTGCAACTGCAGTTGCATGAATGAATAGCAACAACAACAACAACAACAATTGAACAATCAGAGAGCGTGCCTCCAGTTCGTGATCATGGCCTTGATCTCTGCCTCTTTGCCGTTGCCTTTAGCTGTAGCTGTAGTTGCTTCTGCTGCCTCTCGTGATAAGCCACAGTTTGGCCAAGCGACGTCCTAAGTGAGCCGTGTTGCAGATGCCAAGGCGGCACTACTCATTAAGCCGCATGCCACAATTAAGCAACGTTGACGCGTTAACGATGACAACAAGATGCAAGTGGACAAGCAATCAACTCAATAGTCATAGGAGTGGGGCAAGTTGCAACAGTAACAGCAACAGCGACAGCCAAAAGAATCAGAATCAGAACGTGTAGGAAAACGGCCGACGAGTGTGCTCGACTGCAGAATACCCGTATAGCAATTGTTTGTAGAAGAGCAAAATGTTTAAAAAAACATTCTCAGATTTCATTCAGTATGTCTTTAGTAATAGAATATTAAAACTAAAGTTAATTTGTCTATATAACATATGCTGATATTTCTATATTCCAAATATTTACGTTTATATGTTTATAAAGTTTAATATTATATTAAAATTATAATATTATATATAACTAAATATAATATAACTAAAAAAACTAAAGCATTTCACCCTTTGTTAACAAATTTGTGGTTGCCTTGAAATGTTAAGAATTTTAAGAGTTAAATTCTATTATGAAGACTGCGATACATACAAAATTGATGTAAAGTTTTTATATTAACAGATCAATTTATGAGATAGTTTCATGTTTTAGCTCTACTATTAACATATTGAGTTTCTCTTTAAAGAGTAAGACAGTTTTTCTCCAAATGCAAAAAAAAGAATTACATCCTAATTTCATAGATAAGGCTGTAATAGTTACTGGGAAGTAGACGGCCGAAAAGAATGTCTCTATAATATACTCGTTTTACCTAATTGGATTGTTAGTCTAGTTACCCACAAGCCTGTTACACCTTTTTGCTCTATTGCCTACCGGGTAGAACAAGACCCAGAACCTGTAACGGCATCATCAGAGCGTCTCCCACTTTTGGCTGGGTATAAAAGGACGCGTTGCTGCCCAGCCAAAGACAGAATCAAATCACGTGGCGAGTGCCCTAGACACACAACTCTGTTCTAGACGTAGCGTTTCGATTTGCAACAACCAACAACAAGATGCAACTTTTGATAGTGTTTGCCACCTGCTTGGCGCTGACCAATGGCCTGGCTCTCTATGCCAACTATCCGTATCTGTATACGGCCCAGGGATCAGCGCTGATTACGCCCACACAGCAGCAGTATCTCACCCAGGATGCGTTGGGTCAGTATGCCTATGGCTATGACGAGCCTCACTCCAGCAAGCAGGAGATACGTGGCTTGGATGGCACCACACGTGGCAGCTACAGCTATCGCGATGCCACCGGCAAGCTGCAGACTGTGGAGTACACAGCCGACGGTGAGGGTTTCCATGTCTCGGCCACCAACTTGCCACGTGCCGTGCAACCAATCGCAAGCGAAGGCCGAAGTGCCAATGATGTGGCTCCAGCTCCGGCTGCTGATGTTCCTGCTGATTCCATCGAGGTGGCCGCAGCTCGTCAATCGCATTTTGCCGCTCACCAAGAGGCGCGTCTGCGTCTCGCTCAAGCTCAACAGCAACAACAACAACAACAGTCGAGCCCATCCCAGCCTGAAGTTGAACTGCCGCATCCCGTTGCCGACACCGCCGAAGTGGCAGCTGCCAAATCCAATCATCTGAAGCGGGTCGCCTCCGAGACGCTGCGCAATGAGCTGCTCAGCGGCAATGCTGTCCCTGTTGCACGCAGCTCTCATGTCATTGTTCCGGTGCCTTCCGTTTATGGCTACACCGTGCCACGTTTCTACAGTCCACGCTTCTACTATTAAATTAAGTTTTTTGTAAACATTTCTTTGGAGCAAAAATAAAACTGATTGGCACTGAGATTGTTTCAGCGTTTAGATATTTATTTTTCAACTAAGGGAAGGTAGTATATGATATTTATATAAATCAGGAAAACATTACACGAAATTGTACTAGGAGAAATTATAAGTGAGATTTGTAGGAATCAAAAAAGTTAATCAAATTTAGGACAGCTCAAACCCAACAACAAGATAAGAAAACCTAATTGAAGTGTTAATTCTGAGGCTTTTGATAAATCGAATTTTTTGTATTTTGTTAACTAAATCCTTTCAAGGTTAAATACACCGATTTATTATAAATTAAATGTTTTCCTAGATCACACTAATAACATCCTCTTATTTGTATGTATAAGGCTAGCAAGTTGACTAACTATTAAAAAGTTAAAAAATATACATATATTAATAACATACACGAAATAATGTTTTTTAATAGAAAATGTTTCATTAAAATGTAAGAATTTTTTTTATGTATTTTTTGTTATTTTATTATTTATTTAATTTTTTGTATTTTTTTCAATTGTATGTATCTCGAACTGAAAAACCTTGATTAGAATAGAAAACTAAAAAAATATCTTCTTTCTATATTTCTAATTTATTCAGTTCTCAACAATGGCATCCCAATTTGTTTAAATCCATATCAAACTTTACTTGTTCTATTAACAGTAATAATTCCTAAAAAAAAAAAATGTTGTTCCAGATTCTGCGCTAAGTTTGCTCCAAGTTTCGATGTTTCTGTCAGAAGCTGATCGAAATTTCATAAATGCATTGCGAAGTTTTGATTTCAATTAAATTTAATAGCGGCATAAACAACGTGTATGCAAGCAACGATAAGTACTCGTACTCGTATGTATGAGGCATGTAACATGGGTAGCATGCCCCAAATGGTTCCTTGACCTCACGACGAAGACGTGCCACAAAACCTGGCCTGATTAAGTTCTTGGCTGCCGTCGAGGAATGCCAGAGATGAAGGCGGGATGATGTTGGGGGATTCACTGACAGATGAAAACAAATTGCGGCTTTTGTGTAAAAATTTATGCTTAACTTGTTGAAATCGAGAAAATATTTATGTACAAACAGAGCAAGAGGAAGAAGCAAGCAACAGTTGAAGTCGCAGCTTGCAACTGCAACAATAAGTGAACAGGGAATATGAAAGTAAACTGGACGACCTTCCCGAGAACGCACGATATTTTTTTTGGCAACTGGCGACTGAGCCAGGGAGGCGCCTCGGTCAAGTCTGTGGCTGTGGTAATTGTGCTACTACTATAAAAGGGAGAACCGCCAGCAGAGGCAAGCACAGAGTTCTCTAGAGCGAGTACTAGAGTCGACGACACTAGCAGCGCCACACAAAAGGAAGCCCCATCATCATCATCTTCACAATACAATACAACCCTTTCCAACTCAAGATGCAGTTCCTCAACGTCAATCTTTGCCTTTGCCTGTTAATTGTGCCTTTGGTGCATGGCATCGCTTTGTTGGAATATGGCGCTCCACCAGCGGCCGGCACAATTAGTCAATACCACACCCAGGATGAGCATGGACAGTATACTTATGGCTATACGGCTCCACTTTACTCCAAGCACGAGACACGCACTGCAGATGGCGTCACACATGGTTCGTATTCCTATGTGGATGCCACGGGCAAACAGCAGACAGTCGACTACAAGGCTGATTTAACTGGCTTCCATGTCACGGCCAGCACTTTAGAGCAGCGACCCAATGAGGAGACACCCGAGGTGGCTGCGTTGCGTGCCCAGCACTTGGCTGCCCATGCAGAGGCGAAGCTCCGTCTCGCTGGCGGTCAATCAACAACATCAGCGTCTGTGCAGGATACACCCGAAGTTGCCGCAGCCAAGGTGGCGTTCTTCAAGCGTTTCGAGGCGGAGAAGCGACGCAATCAGCTGGCCAAGTCAGCTCAGCAAATACTGCCGAACACCAACACAATACTCTCCCAGCCGATCTATGTCTATCAGCCAGCCAATGGTTTCATCTACAAGTACAATCATCTGCTGCGTTCTCCCGCCAGAGACTATTTGCCAACTGCTTGATTGATTGACTGGATTACTAATTGATTGATTGATTGTTGTGTTTCACTGTCTGTTGAGCAAATAAATAAGAATGTTTCTGTAGATTACTGCGATTATTTTCATTGATTGACGAGGTGATTGATAGATTAATTGGATTAGATTGACTGATTAGTTGCGGCTTTTTTCTGTCTGTTGAAATATTCTTTTTATTGATGATTGACACGTTGATGAAATTATTGTTTGAGTGATTGATTGACTGGCTTACTAATTGAATGATTGATTGTTGTGTTTCACTGTCTGTTGAGCAAATAAATAAGAATGTATCTGCAAATCACTCGCGATTACACTGCGATTCCTAACTTTGATTGACTGGGTGATTGATTGATTCATTTAATTATTGATTGAATGATTGATTGGTGCTCTTTTCTGCCTGCTGAGCGTATAAATAAAAATTCTGTTCTTTTCAGTGGTGATTGATGGGTCGATTAAATTATTGGTTGATTGATTGATTGACTAACTTACTGATTTATTGATTGACTCGCTGTCTGAAAATGAACACTTACTTCGTAACTATTTTGATTAATTGACTAGTTGATTGAAAGATTGGTTGATAAATTTAAATGTTTGTATAAATAAATGTCACATTCACATTTACATCACATTTAAATATGATTGACTAATTGACTGGAATATACGGAAGTATGAGATGAAGTGTTCCTAAATTTAAATGTTAACGTACTAAAAAACCGTGATTGAGAAAATCTTTGCCTGAATGATTCCTGATTAGTTCTGGTTGAATTAAAGCTTGATCAATTTGCTTGCTTGTGATGTATTGTTAAACAAATTTCAATTTTCAGATTTTCAATTTGATTGATTGACTAATTGAATATTTTTCTTTACAGCCTTTGATTTCTGTAACTCATGCTAAATTATTTAGTAGATGGATTAACTGATCGAGCTTTCAATATATATAATATATATATGATTGAAGAACTATTCAATATATGTATTTCCCTATTGATTGATTGCTGATTGATGACGGCTTTTATATTCATTTTTCCCACAATAAGTCAAAGAATTAGGCACAGTAGTGCACAGATTGCATTTATTCTTAAAACTACGACAACAATGTTCCAATCTCATCATCCAAATCAAATAACTCCAGTTTCATTTTCCATTTCCCAAGTCCAAGTCTAGTTCTGGTTCTGATTCTGTTTGCTGAGCAACAAACTGCGACTGAGGGCAATGGGACGCAGAGTTCTCACCTCAGTGGGCGTGGTCACGCTGTACTTGGCATTGGGCGAAGAATATGAATAGTAGGCGCCAATGGGCACACGCAATTCCTGGCTATTCCTGTCCAGACGATCCTCCAGATCACTGAGCTTCAGATAGCTGCTCGAACTGATGTCAGCCAAGGTGTAAACGGTGCGCAGTCGCAGATCATTACCATCGTTGCCATCCTGCAGACGCTGATCACGTGGGGGGAGCTGTTGTTGCCTTGGCTGCTCTTCCCGCTGCTCTTCACGAGCATCAGCACTTCGTTCCTCGTCATTTGCCTCGTTCTGAGCAGCAGCATTGGAGGTGGCTGAATCTTGTTTGCGTGTCTGCTGCTGCTGATCCAAGCGGCTCTCATCACGTTGTCGATCCGCCAGCATGGAGGTGAGCTCAGCACGCACTCGCTCCAAGATGTCAGCATCCTCGTCACTCAACGTACGCTCACTCACAGCACTTTGCTGCTGTTGTTGTTGTTCTGTCAGTTGTTGCGCCTCTTCACGACGTGCTTCCTCCTCGGCTTCACGCACCGCATCCAGATGAGCCTGACGTGCCTGCTGCACCTCGAGCGTATCAGTGACCGGCAGTGGCGGCTTCTTGTCATCAACCGGTGCCTTGGGCAGATTGCTGCCTTCGGCCTTGAAGCCTTGACGTCCGCCAGCCTCGTATTTGACCGTTTGCAACTTCCCGTTGGCATCTACATAGGAGTAGAAGCCGCGGGAGGAGCCATCCTGTGTCGTGTACTCCGCTCTGGCTGCATTCTCATCGCTGTAGCCATAGGAGTAGAAGGCACGTGCCGTATCCTGCTCTTGGTAGCCGCGTCTCAATGGTTCCGCCTGCGTAATCGTAATCCTTGGCAGATCACGTAAATTATCGGCGCGGGAAATGCTGAGCAGAGGTCGAATGCCAGCAGCGGATGTGACCGTCAATAAAGCGGCAGCTGTAGTGAGGTACAAAATGAGGCAGTGCATCCTTAATTGATGTTGCTATGTGGGTTAAGTGAACAATGGGCTTGAACTGATGCTGCAGTTGGCACAGCTTTGACTATTTATACCAATCAAACACGCAGTTGGTAACCCAAGAAATCTGCGCAATGACCTCGAAAACAAAATCGAATTCAGTGGAAACTCAGATCGATTTACAACCGCCATAGAGACCCAACCTAACCACGCTGTGTTGTAATACTTCTAGTGTGAACTTAATATTGATATTGCTTTGCGCATGGATATCGATACCCGATCCCATTCGATGCGATCGCAGTCATTACGCAATTAGCCCACGCACTTGCGAGTTGCAAAGCCTCTTGGTTGGCTTCACATTTTACGAGTTCCGGTGGCAAATGCAGCGACTCGAAACTGGAATAACTTCAAATGGAAATTACCGATGCTGTCGATAAGACGTGCAAAAAAGACGGGAAGCACTTAAGTGTCATTTAACACCTCTCTAAAGGGAGTAAAGATAAGTAATTGTTGCATTTGTGGTAATTGTTATATCCGGTATGCCAGAAGTAATTAGGTAACGTTTATGGTGAATAAATATTATGTAAATAAACGTCAGTAAACTAAGTAATAAAAACACATTTATCTGATAAATAATCATATTATATGAAGAAAAAGAAGAAAATTAAAGACAAAAAAATAAAAAATAAGCATAACATTATTTTAAAATGTGGCAAGTTACAAAAATTACAATAAAAATTTCCATTTGTTATTTTAATTTTATATAAAATTCTATAACTGATGACTGAATTAACAGCACAGAATTTAAAAGGAGAGGTTTAAGACAAAAAATTCCCAAAAATATAAATGTGTTAAACTCATTTACACAATTAACATAGGCTTCAACAATAATAATATTATTATAAACAAACAATAATATTAATAACAAAAGAGTTATAAATCAAATCTTATCTCTAGGCCTAATAACCTAATGTTTACGCCAGAGCTTCAAGGTTCAACGCGCCAAATCTAATCTGACAATAATAATAATGCCTTATAAAAACATCCAGGGGGTCTCATCTAATCTCATGTTCGAATAATCGAATGTTCAACAAAGTGAAAGTTAAGAGCGAGCTATTGGCAGGTTCTACTAATTAAACAGTCACGTCTCCCTTCCCATTCTTTGTTTTTTGCTCTCAGAAAGCAGATGAACCCAAAAGAAGACAATAACCTCGATTTGAAATCACTTCGCTCCAAAGTGCAAGGCGATAAACAGTTTAGTTTGTCAAGCCTCAATTAAAGCGCAAGCTCTTAAAACTCAGAGAATTGCTCTCTTATGTTTTAATCATGAATTCTCAAAAGAGTGAATAACTGATAAACATTGCCGTTGGCCAGCAAACGTTGAGACCACACTGATCAGTTGAAAAACTAAGCTGCAACGTTAAGCAAGCAAGCACACAGAGTAGAATTGTTAATTGGCAATGGATTTGGCTGGCAAAAATGTGGTTTACCTCGGTGGCTTTGGCGGAATAGGCCAAAAAACATGCAGCGAACTACTCGAGCGCCAACTACAGGTAAGTTTTTTATGTCCAAATTAAACGATTTATTTAACCAACTCTTGGGTTTGTTGTCTTAGGCGTTGGCCATATTCGATCTGACGCTGAACGAAGAGATATTGACTACATGGCAATCCAAATTTCCCAACACCAAGATATTTTATCTGAAAGTGGACATTACCCAAAGATCAGATATCGAGGCTGCCTATAAGGAGGCTGTGGAGCGTTTGGGACATTTCGATCTGGTGGTGAATGGAATGGGACTGATGGATGATCGTCATATTGATCTCACTATACAGATCAATTTGGTAGGTAAACACAGTGTTATTTAAGCTCAGACATTCAACGATTCTTTGCAGATGGGTGTGATAAACAGTTGCCTGATTGCTCTCGAATACATGGATAAGTCAAAGGGCGGCAAGGGAGGCATGATCGTGAATATCTCCTCGGTGGCGGGAATCCAGCCGACTCCACTCATGTCCGTCTATTCAGCAGCCAAGCACGGAGTGACAACTTTTACTCGCTGTCTTGCGGTAGGTCTTAATTCTATATAATATAAATCAGTTCACTAATTAGCTTCTTCCCTTTTTAGCATCCTCCCTATTTTGACATCATGGGCGTCGCCTTTGTGACCATCTGTCCTGGCTTCACTGAGACTCCTTTGCTCGACGACCTCGCTGATAAGATCACATTTAAATTCGAGACACCAATGGCTTTAAGGAAAGCAAAACGTCAGCCACCTCAAGTTTGTGCCGAGAACTTTGTAAAGGTCATTGAAAAGGCCCAAAATGGCACAGCTTGGTTGCTGGACGTGGGTGAGATCAAAGAGATCGAATTCCCCGTGATGTGGATACCCCAGCTTGAAAAATAACTAAGTATAACCAAATATGTTTTAATATTAAGCATCGGTTATTGTTGTTTTTTAATAAAGATTATCGATATTATAGACTTGTTAATTGTTCTAAACTGTGACTCAACTCAGCAATATGTTCTAATCAACCACAAATTCTTGTGTAACGTGCATTGAAACCACGAGAATCAATATTCACAACTATGCTCAGATGACACTAGTTGAAAGGGGCACTTAAATTAACATTCAATAAAAATATAATGAAATCATTATGATAACTAAACTCTTTTAAGAGCACTTTATCAGACTACAAATTATGATAGAAAATTATTTTAGCACCTGTTTAATTTTAACGATTTATCGCGCTATAAAAATACGTTTTTATGAATGCCAATATGAATTAGAAAATTATTAGTTTTTTTTTTATATTTTCAGCTGCGGTGAATAGCCTTATCGTGCTTTAGCTTTAAGGTAAGGAGCAATGTTTTCATACAAATACGTTCACTATTTACTAGCTACAGTCAAAGGTAACGTGAGATACCCACTATCCATTCTTAATAAACCCAAAACAGTGCGATATTATCATTTAAATATACCAAATTAATATACCGAAAAAAATACTGCAAAATACCGAAATATATATTCGGTATATTTATATAAAAAGGTGCTGTCAAAATAAATGAAATCTGTAGTCTCTGAGATCAGGCGTTTATGCGGACAGACAGACAGACGGATGCACTTTATCGCTGATCAAGAATATATACTTTCTGGAGTAGGAGATGCGTCTCTTTGTCTGTTACCAACACAAAGTTATAATGGGTATAAAAATGTGCAGCCAAGATAATAACTGAGATATCGGTTTTATAGCGTTTGCCATTTACTAACATTATTTATAACGAACCTAACAAATAAACAAACACTTGCAATAAAGATAGTATTAATATAACATTCTAAGCACATTCTTGAGATGAATTTTATGGCTTATTTTAATAGCGCTACCCACTGTGCTCACTAAGCTCAGCACGAACCAAGCTTTGCTGTAACTGTGCAATTGCTCTCTTAAATTATCTTTTTAAGATAATTACGAATTCTTCTTCGTCTGCCTTCGATGTGACATTTTTGCTGCAATCCATTTTCAATGTCAATGCAAAGTCACTAAAATTTCGTTGTGATCGTCGGCCGCTAAAACTAGAAATATTATAAACAATTCGTATATTATTATAATTCGTATTTAGCAACCGCAAATAAAACACTAACAATGTACAGAAATCGACGGGCATCTTATAGTCGAGCACAATCGGTTGCAGTTTTTGTGTTTGTTCTTTTAGTGCTACTTTTCATAACTTTCTTGAGAAAGAAATTACGTCAATTCTTTACATAAATTCATTTGACTGCCTCAACAAATACATATTGGAAATTTATAGTTTATATTGCTTAAGAATAAATTAGATTATATCAACGAAAATGAAATATTATACAAATGCTGATAAGAAACAAATGTTTAGTGATGATAAGAAACCTACTTCAGAAAAAATCTTATCGCTTAGTGTCATAAAATAATGCAAACTTACAATAGGAGAGGCTTGACTTTTTCATTACTGACAATATGACAATATTTGCAAACAGCAATTTAGTTTACTTATAAGTTTTACGTGTTATCGCTTAAAAATCGAACACTCCCAACAATGGCAAAAGTTTTCAGCAGTCCCATTAATTAGTTAGTCGGAATCAGTCGATGCTCTAAGGTGCAACGTTAGGCAATTAAAAAATGAATTTGGCTGGCAAAAATGTGGTTTACCTTGGTGGATTCGGCGGCATAGGCGAAAAAACATGCAACGAACTACTCGAGCGTCGATTGCAGGTAAGTTTTTGGCCAAAAGTTTACAAGATATTAGCTTCTTTAACCAGCTTTCTGATTACCCTAGGCGTTGGCCGTATTCGACTTGACGTTGAACGAAAAGATCTTGACGCAATGGCAATTGAAATATCCGAATACCAAAATATTCTACCAAAAAGTGGACATTACCGAAAAAACACAAATTGAGGAAGCTTACAAGGTGACTAAAGAACGTTTCGGACATTTTGATCTCGTCATTAATGGCATGGGATTCTTGGATGATCGACGAATTGTGTTGACTTTACAAATAAATTTGGTAAGTAATCAAACAACAGATTTCATCACGTTTTGAAGTGATCTTGACTTGCAGCTGGGCGTTATCAACAGCTGCCTGATAGCACTGGAGCACATGGACAAGACCAAGGGGGGTCGGGGTGGCATGATTGTGAACATCTCATCGGTGGCTGGAATAGAACCAACTCCCATTATGTCAGTCTATTCGGCATCTAAGCATGGAGTTACGGCTTTTACTCGCTGTCTTGCTGTAAATAATCTACTTTACAAGTTCTTTGAAATTATTTATACTCATCTTTACTACCTTCTAATGTTTAAGGGTCCCTTTTTCGCATCCTCTGGAGTCAGCTTTGTGACTGTTTGTCCGGGCATGACGGCAACTACTTTGATCGATAATATGGAGGATCGGACTATATATAAATTTGACATACCCGCCGAGTTGGATGCCAACAAGATGAAGCGTCAATCAGTCCAAGTTTGTGCAGAGAACATTGTCAAAGTCGTTCAGCAGGCGAAAAATGGCAGCGCTTGGCTTCTAGACGTGGGTGAGCTTAAAGAAATCGAGTTTCCGGTGATGTGGATACCCCCCATGGAGTCGTAATTATAGATATACGAATTGCCTTAGAATTATATTATAATCTTTTCCCGCAACAATGCTTAGATATTATTAAAATAGCATTAAATTCTTCTTACATACTTCCAGCTTCAATGAGCATTCCATTAATTATAAGAATATATACTAACTAAATGACTTTATATCAAACAAGAAGAATAAATACAAATAAAAGCAAACCTTTATCTGTTTAATAACTTTTATTGAGAATTCTCACACACACATTAGATTTATCAATTTTCTAATACATTTATAATTAATTTGTTTTTCATTTTTGTTTTCTTTTTAGTTTTGTTAGTTTTAAGAAAATTCAGCACACACAAAAGTAGTACATACATAATTCAAGTAACTCTTGTCAATGGAACAGTAACAAACAAGACAAAGTATCTTATAGATGCAGATACTCCGGATTCTGTGCGAGCAAGTTCCTTGATTAACATTATTGGCTAGTTTTAGAAACAATTTTTTTTTTTCGAATATTATTATGTATGCTCTGAGTGTGTCTGTGTGTCTTTGTGTGTGTGTGTGTGTGTGTGTATACATTAGTTTTGTTAGTTAAGATTATCATAATAATACATATCTATGGAAATATAAAGACATTTGTTTGTTTTTCCCATTAAACTGGGAGTAGTTCTCATATGTTAACTGTAAATTTCACATCATCACAATTTAAGAATCTCCAACTAATAACACACAATAAATTTCACGCTGAATGAATTATATTTCATTAGTTTTGTACATATTCAAATACATTCGAATGGACATTTTCACATCATCATCATCATCATCGTTTTAGGGACTTATTTTGATAGAGCTGAGCTGAGCGTATTCCAAAATGGATTGTGCCAAAGACATTATTTGAATTTAATTGAGGATGGAAATAATAATTGAAAGTTCTTCATTTTTTTTTTGAATGTTTTTAGATCTATTTTCTGTTTGGTTTCTGTATTTGTATTGTCCTCGCCATAACACATTTGATGCGTTAAGATGGAAGATATATTTTTGTTGTATAATTATATAGATATCATATGAGAGATAAACTATTGTAAGTCACTTGGCCAATTGAAAGAAGCGCTCGATTTGCAGCTACTTATGAAGCACTTTAGATAGTTGTTATCATTATTAAGTTTATTACCTTTACTGTAACTATTGCAAAAAGTTGGATGCAGACATTTATTACTGTACTAGAATTAATCGCAAAAACGTGTTTTTATGACGTGTTTTCACTAACCCTAGGTCACAAGGAACAGAAGCGACTATCAAATACCATAGGCCATATCTATATATATATGTACATTTATCTGTTAGTTTTTGTTTTTAGACATATTATTAATATACATACTATTAAGATTGTCTGTAACTAGTTACTGTTTTAGTTTTCTTAATCATAGCTAACTTTCGGGTGGTTTCTTCATTTTGGGTGGTGGTATCATGTAAGTATCTAGGTTTCGGCTCTGATATGTTCACAATATACGTTGAAATTTATGAGGATGAAGAAGGGAGTAAAAAAAATCATAATCACAAAATGAAAGAATAAAAACATAAATTCAATTGAAAAAATTTATTGGCAAAAATAAAATAAATTAAATTGTTTGTTGTTTGGGGTTAACAGAACTCGAAAATTGCTTAAGATTAACATTTTTAGTAATAATACAAAAAATACGCGTAATACATATAAATAAAATATGATAATATTTTGTTTGTGTATATTTAGATAAGATACAATATAATCAAAAAATTGTTTAGATGCTTTTGCTCGCGGCAATAAAACGAACGGATTTCAGAAGCTTGAAAATTGCTTTCAATTATCATACCTAGTTTGCATATTAGTATAGTATGTTTTTACAATTTCTATAATTATAAGATTACAAAACTCAACTCAACAACGAGAGTTATGAACCCATTGGGTTTAGACTAAAACTGCACCACGTCCAGTTTATGCCCCGAATACCGAGTGTGGTGTCTTTTAAGTACGCTGGGTACGTTGCGGATTAAGGATTGATGGGTGCTCGATTGACTGATTGATTGATTGATTGACTAATTTGGTTTTGATTTGAATTGAGGTGATGCGTGGGCTTGGGGAGCGTGGCAAATGAGTGTAAAATCAGATTACAAATACACATTATTACAAATCTCATTCGCATTTCTCTATCGTTAATCAGTTAGTTGTTGTTTTTTTGTTTTTGTTTTTGTTGCTTAAGTATACATAGTTATTACATACATTTAATGCATCATATATAGGAAATACATACATCTCACATATGTATGCATTGCTTTTCATTAACTAAACTCGTTCGCTTGGTTTTCGACTTTCCATTAACAACTGAGAAATTTTAATTTCATTTCTTTTCATTATTCACTGATCAATCAGTTATAAACAAACGATCTTCAATCTAATGATGAATATAATAGGTATGATAGGTTCTTGACTTTTGCTCAAATATTACGAAAAAAAAATCCATTGTTAAATTGCATTTGAATCGAAAGCAAACGTGGGGGATCATCTGACATTAATATATAATATTAATATATCAATTAAAATATATAGCGCATGTATTACATACGCACATACATACATTTACATATACATATTTAGTTTTTTTGTTTTTTGTTTATTTTCATTTTCATATAGTATCTATATATAGTAGGGCTTTATGCATGTTTAGAAGCCTTTCGGATCGTCGTCATCGTGTCATCATCGCTTTACACTAAACGAGTACGAGTACGAATACGAGTACAACGAAAAGGGACATGATTTTAATTTATTTTCAATAAATTTAATAATATAGTACAATAGTTAACAACATCGCACAATAGCGTTATTAAAATTTCTTTAAGAAATATAAACATTCATCCACATACACATATAAATTATCAAACGTATGTGGGTCCCCCTCCCCCAAGGTGCGGGCCACACTTTTTACCCCAAAACTTCCTATTACATACATATTTATGTTTCTTATATTTTCTTTTCTTTTTATCATCTTTCAACTTGTTTTTGTTTTTGAGTGTATATATAAAAATAGTGTTTTGATTTGAAAAAGTTAATAATTTAAAAAAAAAAATACAAATTAAAAAAGAAGATATATATATGTATATAAATATTTTTTAAACACACACAAAATATTGTTTTAAGCTTTCAATCGGATCAGCATTTGCTGCTGCAAGTAAAAATCACGAACCGACCCACTGAGAGACTACATACATTATCAGCATTATGTAGTTTTATGGGGTCTTACAATTACAGATGGTAATAGCATTTTGGCATTTCAATTCTAGTACAATTTTCAGACATAGCTTTACCCTTAATAGATATCAAGTCGAGTTGTCTTTAATCGGTTGACATTGACTGCTCCATCATTATCATCATTCAATTCAATACATCTCTTATCGATCTAAAGATCTATATAGATCTATAGTCTTGCTGTTGATCTTGCTAGGGACCCCTGAACGTAATTCTCTTTTAGCATATCTTTTTTTTCTTTTCTTTTTTTTTGTTTGAACGGACGCAAATCGAAAAAGTTTGTGATCATATATATTTGTTTTCCTGATGATCGCCCAACACCTATTGAAATTATGCATAGACATAATTATATTATATATATATTTATCAATTTGAAATAACTATGAACTATTTATTTTATTGTTTGTTGTGCTAAAAGGTCGTGGCTAGTTTAGACATCCATTTCATATATATATTTTACATATATATATATATATATTTCTATATTTACTATGTACGAGTTGTGGATCTGTTATAAATCGGAACAGATCAAGCTAAGAAAGAAACCCCAAAAAATTGAAATATAACACGGACTAGTTCGGTTCGGCCCGAACATCAATTTAAATAGAACAACTAACATATAAGATAAGTTATATCGATGACAACATTTTATATAGACAATTATATAATAGTTTCTAGTTTCCCAAACCCCATTTTTTTGTTGATTTTCTTTTTTTACGATCCAATATCGATCAAGCTTTAAATATTTTTACTAATCGTAGGTTACTTGAAATTCTAGAATTTTAAGCTGTGCGGTGTACAAACCTCTAAAGTGTCCTTCAAATTGTGGACACAACTGTAAAATGATTGCATTATGTTTCCTCCTCAAACTGTGAGTTCGATGAGTTAGTTCCCTGGCTCTGGTTCTCTGGTGTCGCAAATTTAATCCAACTTAATGCCGCTGTCATCTGGATTCGACCAGACCTCAACAATGTCAACCAGATTCTTTTCCAACTCGCTCATCATGCCGCTATCGATGCCACCCTCGAAACTGTCCTCGGACAGCAGCTGTGGCTTTCTATCCAGGATCAGGTGATGTTTCAGTCTTTCGCCTTGGCTTGCACTCGCTGCTACTCCGGCTGCATCTGCATCACTTGTGTTGTTGCTCCAGTAATTGTTCGATGGACTCGTCGCATTCGCGTTCAAATCATTCCAGATGAACACCCCAGATGAATTCTGTGGATTATACATTGAAATCGTGTCAACAAGTGCACCTGAAAACTATCTCCAACACTTACCTTATTGGCATTTGGATTGACATTGTCATTGTGCTCGGATTTCAGCCTGTCATTGAATGCAACGGCATTATCGCCGATTTTCACATCGTTCTCAATCATCCAATTGTTCCAATTGCTCGTCGAGCGTTTGGGACAAATGGGACCGTAGCGACTGTGCATCGATGAGCCAGAGGGAACTTCATAGGGTGAAGCATCGTCATCCAGTATGGAGTCGGAGCGCACAAAGTTGGCCGAATCCTTATTGTGTGCACTCCAGAATATGAGAGAGCTATTATTATTATTGTTGCTGTTGTTGTTGTTACTACTATTGTTGCTGGTGTTGGTGTTGTTGCTGTTGCCACTGTTGTTGCTAGAGTTGTGGTTGGACCTGAACAGCGGCAGCGGCATCGCATCTGGATTGGTTGCTGCACTATCGCCCATGGGCTTCACCAGCTCCAGGTCTATGTTAACATTACTCGGCGGTTTCTTTTCGTAAAATGAGGTATCAGCTGTTGCGGGTAAAATGGTCGACATGCCCGGTCGATTGGGGTTCTTGCTGGACGACGACGACGACGATGTCGGCGACGTTAGCGTCGCTAGTTGCTGTTGCATATACGTATGCTCCCAGGGATTTCCCGGATTACCGCCAGCGGCTAAATGTTGCCCCAGCTTTGTGGGTGCCTGTTCTTTGCTATTCGCTTGCACATCGTTATTGTTGTTGTTGGTGTTGGTGTTGCCAAAGAAGGACGAATGATAGACATCCGTTGGAAGCATGCTGCAAAAGCTTTTGGCATGATTGTGTTGTAGTTGACTGCTATTGCTGTTGTTGTTGTTGTTGCTGTTGTAATTCGGTGGGTTACGTTGCACGCCAGCAGCACCTCCCGCATTGCCAGCATAGTCGCGTGCTGCATTTCGTGGCTGCGTTGGTGCCGGGCCAAAGTTGAAGCGTGGTTCATAGCGTCCAGGTGGCGCAACCAAGAGACCATTCAAAGTCGTGTGCTGCTGCTGCTGTTGTTGTTGTTGCTGTTGCTGTTGTCGAGCAATGGGACTGTGATGTGGATGCATGAGCTGGGCATGCACACCGCTTGGCGACAGATTGTGTGCAACGGATGGTGGCAAAGGCTCCAAGTAGCCCCTATGCGGTGGCGGTGGTGCGGATGCTTGCATATAGCGTATGGGCGATATGGGCATCATGGGACCCGCATGTGGCGGAGGTGGCTGCTGCTGTTGTTGTTGTTGCTGTTGTTGCACTTCGTTGGCCATGGGTAGCGACTTCTTGCCGTTGTTGTTGACCGGCATATTCGGCATGGCCATGGGCATGGGCGATTTGATGTGTTTGCCGCGATTGCGTGCACGATAACGTTCGACTTCCTCCTGCGAGTGGGCGAATGTGCAGCTGGCGCCTCGTGGACACACGCGACGCACGTTGAGATCGCGACACAAACTGATCTTGTACTTGGTGTTGTTGCTGTTTGTTGACCCGCTTGCCAGGCTGCTGTCCTGTGGCTTGCGTACGCCGTGATGCTGCAGGAAGTGCACCAGTCCCATGACCGCATGCCGCACAGCGTCCAGCGCCTTGGACACATCCTCCCAGGGTGCTGTCTCCACGCACGGATCAATGCTGGCCAAGTACTGCAGATGATTGTGCAGCTGCGACAATTTGGCCGGATCGCTGGTGCGTTGCAGCGCTATAACCAGCTCCTGCACCGACTGTGCAAACGATGATGGTGTCTGCAGCTTGTCGATGATGCTCTGCATGTGCGACTTGTGCGCAATGTCGCCGTACAACAGCGACGACCATTGCTCGGGGGCTATGCGTAATCCCGCTTCGGTAGCAATTTGCACAATTTGTGCATCATGTTCCCGCCTCAGCGCATCGTAGGTGCGAAACTCTTCCTTCAGCTGCATCAACGAGGAGTCTGCCTCGCGCTTGGACACCTTGAAGCAGCTGGCGCGATACAACAACTGCACCACATGGCCAATGCTCGTCTTCGAGGCCTGTGGAAAGTGTGGCTCCAGCCGTTGCACCACAAACATAACCAGCACCTTGCGCGACAACGCCGAACCCTCCTCCAGTGCCAGCAATACCAGCTTCAAGACCTCCTCCTGCATGGCAGGGCCCAGGAATTGGCAGCCGCGTGTACGCACCGCTGCCCACAGATTGGAGCTGAGCTGCTGGGGATTCTGATGTTGCAAAATCAGTTCGGTCACAGTGCGTTCGCCCAGCGAACGAGCCGCACGTAAAGCACGCACACGACCCTCTTCCTCCATCAGCTGACAGTTGACCAGAGTGACGAGTTTGCGCTGCATGGGTCTTGTCAACAGATTGCTGCTGTTTAGATTGAGAAATGATTTGAGGTGCAGCGCCAGATCCTCGATGCATTTCTTGCCCAGCTTATAGCATTTGAGTTGTTCGGGCTGCAGTTTCTGTACACTTGGTGCCAGATCGGCCAGCTCCGAGTCCTTGTTGGCCACTGTCTTGCCTCCTGCCACGCTGCCACCTCCATTTCCACTTCCAACCAGCTGCAGCAATGCATAGTTAATGGGTAAGTTGTCGATCTCCGTCACAATCAATGTCTGCATTGAAGTTCAAATTAATAATCATACATAGAGCATAAAGAAAAAGGTTACTCACCTGATCGAAGGGACATTGGCGATTGTAGAGCGTGGTCAGGCATAGCTTGCATATCGTGTGACCACATCCCAGGCTGATCGGTACACGCTGACTGGCTGCAAACTCATTGCAGCAGATGGGACAGTTCAGAAAGTCTGTCCATGAGGGCGCCTGTATCGGCATGCTGCAATAATTGTTGCACAAGAACAACAACACAACACATATTGAAGTCAATCACATTCGTATAAATTCCTATACACACACATATTCATAGATATTTCCGTATGTGTGGAGCAGTTTGTATATAGGAAGAGAACGTTGCGCTTTTTAACTTGTTTTACGATTAACGATAGCCCAACGATAAACACTAACGATACTCTAACCGATACCCCAACAACGTCAGCTGTCGTTCACACACACACATCAAATACAAGTGTGCGCGTGTGTGTGTGTGTTGAATAGATGTATATATGTGCATGTGTTGCATCTGTGTTCGTTGGTATTTATACACAACCATATTGCCACAGTATGTGTGCTTGCCACATACTTATGTACGGCGCATACATTACTACATATGGGGGGGGCAATTGGAAGTCTTTATTTTTATTTTTTCTTTTTTTTTTTGTAAAGCACCTACAAAATTGTGCACACTCATATATGACTCTATAGAAATATTGCGATTATATGGCCCCCATATATTAACGACAATTGCTACAATGAAGAGAGAAATTTGAACATTGTTTCAACGTCATCAACGTCTCCCGTCTGCTTTCTTTTTCTTCCAAACAAAGACACTTTTTTGTAGTTGTTTGCCCCCCTAACTCCCTCTCAAAAATATTTCAGAAATCCCGTTAAAGTGTCGTATGTGCCTATTATATATAACAGACGGTCCTTGAGAGAGCCTACACAGCAGGAGAGTGGAGGAAGGGGAGTTCGAACCCCCGTTCCGAGAAATAATGACAAGACAAACGACAAAAAGACTGGAGAGGCAGTGTTACGTTTCACTTTTCACTCGATTTTCAACAATTTGTTTTTGTTTATGCACTGTTTCACTTAAGCACTGTTTTGTTATTGTCAACTCACCTTCAAATTGCACATATTATTGCATTAAATTAAAGGTACGAAGTTTTTATTTTAATTTTCATTTGGCTTTTTGTAAAAATGGGGAGTAGAACAGGGTGACCGCAACTACGATTTAAGAATATACCATTTAATGTCGTGAAATATACCCAATATACCAAATGAGAAATGGGTTACAAAATTTAAAAAAAAGGAAGAAATACTTAAGAACAAAATCGTTTGAAGTACTTTTTGCTTATAGGTATTTACATCAAGCAGTTGATGTGTTTATCTTCCTTTTAGCTCCTCAAAATTATAATTTTAAACGAAATGCCTGAACACAAGTCGTGGAACTGATGGTAACTCTAGACGTTCAAGTCGATAGTATCGAGTAGTTGGTGGACTATCAGCTGTTTACTCAAGTTGGTATTAAAAGTTGCGCGCAGCTTTTTGAATATATCTTAAAAGTAATAAAACAAGTACTCATTTTAAAACATGTAATTTTTATTATTGCATCATTGTACATTTTAACTTGTATTTCTAGTGTGCAGCCCTAAACATTTAATGAATTTTGTTGTAATTGTATTTCCAAACTGACATCATCATACATAATTAATAATCAATCGCTCTTATTATATAGCCAAGAAAATGAAAAAATGATAATTTTGATAGCGCAAACGAATTTGGAGATAAAGATAGCTGATAAAATGATCAGGCGTAAATCACGATTAAAATTTACTCGTACATTTGTATATAATTGTGAGATTATCAGCTTGGCTTCATTGACTAATTGGTTTGTTGTACGTTCGTTAACAAAACGAATGCATATATTATATAATTTGTGTGTGTGTGTGTTAAAGTTAATTTGTGCTCACTTTTTTGCTATTGGAGCCATAGCTGGAGCCTTTGCTGATCTGTGTCTTGTTGATTGCCAGTCCCATCAACCAGTAAACTAAAAGAGAAAGAGAAAACATCATATTAGAATAAAAGCAAAGTCATGAATTAATTAAATTAATTGCTTGTCGTGGAGGCAACGTACAAATTCCAAGCACAGACAATGCTGTGATCAAGCCAATCCAATTGGCAGCCAGCAATGAGCTGATCAGGTAATAGAATATGCACGACAATGAATACGTTGACCAGCCAACAAAGTTCAACAGACTGCTGAGACGGCGATCGTAGATCTTAAATGGCACTTCCTTGATGCCAGATGTCTTGAAGAAACTGCCCGTCTCATGGAAGCTGTCGATAATGCGATCCTTCTCAACGAACAACTTCTGCAGCCAAGCGGCCGCTTCCTTCTCGTCCTCTGGAATCTGTTCCAATGGAATGCGACGCATCAGCAGATAAGGATCTACAGGCTTGCCATTGAGCAGCGAGAGCATCGTTGGTGGCGTCTACAAAAAATGGAACAGATTAAAACTTAAAGTTCACACAAAATAAGTTAAACTAATGCAAACCTTGTCTTCGCGCTTAAAGACCATATTAATGTCATAGACCACAGGGCAAATGCCACGCAATGTGGGCAAGCTGGTGGTGAATCCCTTGGTGCGTGGAATCAAATGATGCTTCAACACCGTCATGCCACGTTCCTGGGCAAACTTGACGGACGCCTCATGCTTTGAGGGTGTAAAACGTGTGCCTTCGGCATTGAGGAGCAGCCAAGTGGGATCCGGATAGGAGAAGACAATCTTCAGCTGTTTGGCAATGATCTCCTTGTCCTTGTCATAGTCACGATTGAGGAAGACAAACTCGGCCAACCACCAGGCCCAACCCATGCAGGGCACATATCTGATGGCCTTCTTGGCGTATGCTTTGCAGTTGCCCAGCACGCCCATTTTATCGGATATCATCCAGCCGGCAAGCCAATCGATTTCATATTGATGATTCATAATGAGCAGCACATTCTCTTTGCCCGCGAACTTCTTCTCATCCTCCTCATCCATATAGACGCGCATCGTGCAGCCCGCATACCAATCGGCCACAAAAACAAGCTCTACAAAATGCAAATGATAAAGGGTTAAACATTGTTTTTACCTCTGATTCGAATTGATTGAACTTACGGCAGTAGAAGGAATAGCACAAGTAGTACATCAATTTGCGAAACAGTTGCTTATTGAAGGGCTTCAAGAAGATGTGGAGCAGCAGTTGGGCGAAATTGACGGTCAGGCCGCTCGTGAAGAACGTTATGGCAATGCATAGATGGATCAGTCTCAGTTTCTTCAGCTCCTCGAGCGTAATCATGGTGGTGCTATAGGAAATACAAATGCTTTAGTTCACTTTACTTTTACGTAACAACAACTTGAAATACAGCGCGTTAAAATTCAGATATAACAAGGAAATTACAGCCAAGTGTTGACTTTAATAGACCCTTAACTTTTTATGGGTTTAAGCAAAATTTTCCCATTAATAAACTTTAATAGATTTATGGTTTGCTGATATAATTCAGTTTAGAGATATTTATTATTTCCCTTTATTTCCAAAGTGAAACGGATTATTTGGAGCATGAACTGAAATGTGAATAAATAATATTTTTAAGTTCACCTTCACTTGAAACAAAAGCGAATGTTTAAAGCAACTGGTCTCAACTTGAACTGATAGTAATAAGCATTAAGAAATCGGACCTGTCCCACAACAATTGCGAATAGATACTATAAACGATTTATGCTATCGCCACTTTATCTCGAAGGGAACAGATAAGGCTACTGTTACTTTACTTCTAAGAGTAGCGAATGCAATTCACACATAAAGATTAATAATTATTATATTGCTATGCCAAACTGACCAAAGTCCGGCGACAATATAACTTCGAGTCATCTCGAAATATGTACTTTAGAACACGCCATGAATGTGTGCTTGCGTCTGTGTGTGTGTGTGTATCTACATATACATACATACATTGTATCAGCTTATTTACATATATTACGTATAAAAGATACTTTTCACATGCGTGTTTTTCTTTTTGTTGTGCATGCCCGTTTGCTTGCGTGTGTGTGTGTGTGTGTAGGAGGCTTTTGTTTGTAAACGTCACATTTCATGGTACAATTACTATTAGTTACACTTTGGATTATCTGTCTGCTTCTCATTACAAGTTCATTGATCTGAAGTCATGGATTTATTTATCTCAAAACGAACCGAATTTAGAGACACAATTCAATTTTAGCTCTAGTCGAATTTATAGCAGCCACCCCAAATTCGTTAGCGCACGTATATATGTATATATATGTTTAATGTCTATAATAAAACTTTAAATGTCTCCGCGACACGAATTACCTTTTGGCAACGCGTTTTTTGTGCGATTAAAGTTTTGTTTTTGTTAATTATAGTTGTTTTCGTGTACAGCGTGACCGCAAATTGATTTTCGAAATATACTGCACTACTTCGCATAAGAAATATACCACATGAAGACCTTGGTTACACTAGTTTTATTAAGGGTGCTATTGGTGCAGAAAGGCGCGAGTTTATAAAGTGTTATAAATGAAATTAAACGAAGTGTGACTTAATTGTGGTTTAAATTAACTTAGTAATTGCTAATAATGTTAAAGCATGCTAATAATCCATAGTTGATATTGAAATGTAACGTAAGAACAATCGCATAACACAACAGCATTAATCGATTAACCAATTTAAATAACATGTGTTATCGCAGCCCTGGCTGATAAGAACTAGCAGCAACAGCTGTTTAGCAACTTGGCTCGACATTTTGAAATCTCCTTTGTTGACTGAGTTTGTTATCAATTACGAAGTTTGACGCTGATTGCCAAAAGCCAAGGCGGCAACCATTTATTGAAAGACACATTGATAAGATTTTTGATAGAACTAATATCACGCTACCACCAAAAATGAATGTATTTATAATCATAATTACGTATATCTTATCACTTTGACTCATTGATAAATTTTATGTTATCACGGAAGTTAACATTAAGTACGTAAGTAAGTATGAATGTCACTCAGTCGTACGTTTTGTGTTTAGTGCAAAGTGCAAATTTACTTCATTTCGTATACTTTATTTTCAATCCATCATTAAAACTATAAATGTTATATACACACGATATGTACAAGTTTGTTGTAAGTCTCTGAACTCGCTCATTGACGTCATATTCTTTACGATGTATCTCGAATACATGTTGAAATTGTTAAAAGTCTAATTTGTTTTGGGTTTCGCCTGGCCGGCACCATAAGCGGAGGCTTTGCTGATCTTCGACATGTTGGAAACCTTCTTTAGCAGCACATAAACTATGAAGGTGAAGGTAATATTAATAAAATTATAATATTGTATAAAATATATTTACTCACATAGTCCGAGCACAAAGAGAGCAGTCAAGAGGCCAAGCCAATTGGCAGAGAGCAGAGATGAGAACAAGAAGTTAAGAATCCAGAGATTGGCAATCAAAGCAACCGAGACAAAGCAGATGAGCGTGCTGAGACGAGGTTGAAGCACTTTAAGAGGCACCTCCTTGAATCCGGATGTCTTGAAGAAGCTGCCCGTCTCATGGAAACTGTCCACCAGGCGATCCTTCTCCACATACAAATTCTGCATCCAATCAGCCGCCGCCTTCTCATCCTTGGGCACTTGCTCCAGTGGGAAACGTCGGATGAACATGGTCGGCTCCAAGCGTTCACCACTGAGGACATTTGTGATGGTGGGACGCACCTTGGCATCGCGTTTAAAGACCAAGTTCACATCGTAGATGGCCGGACAGATGCCACGCATCGTGGGCAAGCTGGTGGTGAATCCCTTGGTGCGTGGTATCAAATGATGCTTCAACACCGTCATGCCACGTTCCTGGGCAAACTTCACGGAAGCCTCGTGCTTGGCGGGAGTGAAGCGAGTGCCTTCGGCATTGAGGAGCAGCCAAATGGGATCGGGATAGGCGAAGACAATCTTCAGCTGCTTGGCAATGATCTCCTTGTCCTTGTCAAAGTCACGATTGAGGAACACAAACTCGGCCATGCTCCACGCCCATCCCAAGATGGGGGCGTAACTCAGAGCCTTCTTGGCGAATGCCTTCGAGCTGCCAAGCATGTGGAATTTGTCGAGCACCATCCAGGCCATCAGCCAGTCGATCTCATAGGTGTGATTCATGATCATCACACCGTGCTCCTTGCCAATATGCTTGGCTGTATCCTCATCCATGAAGACCGTAAGTCTTCCTCCGCCATACCATTCCACGACGGCAAGGAGCTCTAGGAATGTGAGGGAAATTAAATTACATTTCTCTATATAAAGTCTGATATTTACTTACGTGCATAGAAGGCATAGCAGGGATAGAAAGCGAGCTTGCGGAAGAGCGGAGGATTCCAGGGTTTCACCAAGATGAGCAGCAGGAATTGTGCAATGTTGCAGAGCAGACCGCATGTGAAGAATGTGATGGCAATGATCAGATGACAGATTGTCATCTGCTTTATCTTCTGCAGCTCAACCATGTTGAAACTGTAAAGAAAGAATGACATTCAATTCTGACACTAATCATAAAATTCCCATGCTATATAGTAAGCTGATCTAAGCGATTTGATTGTGTTAAAATTTCAGCAAGTAAGCTTGCGAAATGAGAGATTAGCTTGCCTCCAAACAGACGGACAGACAGACAGACGGACAGACGAACGTATGTTTATAATTATAGCAAGTCAACTGCTTGCTATAATCAACACTTAACTGATTTAATATTCATACATGTATAGCAGATAATTAAATGCAAATTGTATAACCTAGAATTACCTGTATTTTAAGTTACGTAAAACATGAAATAAAACATGAGAGGGTTCTTTTACTGTTTTTCTATGATATATGGTTACCTTTGTACCGGCTTCTAGTACATTTTACTAACCCCCAATTATCGGGTAGCTCACCTGTTGAATTGTTTGACGATCTCTATAAAGAGGGAACTGAAAAGAACGAACCGCAATAATTCCTTTCACAGGCAGCTGCTGTGGTCAACTGAAAACAAACACCGCACAATTTGTGTTGCTTCCCATTCGACGACGCGTTGTTTGATTAACGAAATTAATCACCCTTTTTTTCGGCTTTCTTATCAATATTCAATAACGAACCTTCTTCGTTGAGCGCGAGCAGTCAAGATAGAGCAAACTAAAGCACGCTTCTCACATATTTATATATTACGCACACTCACCCACACACATGTGCGTTATTATATATATGTATTTATTTTATTTTATGACCCTTCGAGGTGGTTATAGTTCAAGTGAACCAAATGCGAATCATTACACGCTCTTAATATGTGACAATACTCTTTTATACATATTCAAATATACATATTCTCTCTCTATTTTTATACCCTGCTACCATTCCGCTAGGGGAAAATGGGGTATGTTGGGTTTGTGCTAAAATAAAGTGCATGTTATGTTTAGGAGGAGTTTTCTCTGATTCTGTGAAGTCCATTTTTATTGTGCTATCTCAGATAATTTTAGTGGTGTCCACTTCAAATATGCAATAAAAAATCCTTCATTCATTCATATAGTAAATCCACATTGAATCCAATTTTTAGTCCTTGTGTCAATTTTATTTTGAAATAATAACTGACAGATATTTAAGATATTTTTTATTTGAAAAGGTACAAAAAAAAACTTCATTAAATTTAAGAAACGTAGTAAAAATTATAATATTAAATTAAAAATAAATAAGTAAAACTTTAAATTCACTTGTAGTCAGCTGCGAACAGGGTATTTTGAAGTCGGTCACTCTTAACTAAAACGCTCTCGCTTGCTCTTCCTTGTGATGCTTTATGTTGATGAGGTTTTTTGGCGTTGTTGTAAAAATGTTCGCTTTAAAACCAAGCAACTAATTATAAACATTATTGTTAATATATTGTCAAGGAATTTTATTTCAAAAAGATTTGTAAACAATCTGCGCATACACTTCAAATATTAATCTAAAATTTCCTGATCTACGGTTTGAGAGATGATTGCGTCTGTGTCTGGGATTTCTAAGGGTAAAACATAAAATATTTTTCTTAAAATAATATAGTTCTGGAACATTTCAGATAAACTTACAATTGTACTTAACTGAGAAACAACTACAAGTTGGCATTCAAACTAACGGCAATTCAAATTATGCTATAAATCTTAGAGGCAAAATCGAAGTATCGATAAAATCGATTTTTATGGCAAACTACATGAAATGCATTCACAATTTATTATTTCATAGTTTTTAAGACAAAAATAGTTGTCTTTAATAAAATTTGCATGATTGCAAGTTAAATTGTGCGAGGGTTAAAGTTCAAATATAGTTTCCCATTTAACCGATAACATCGTATGTATCGGTTACCCCGAGCACTAAAATTATTGTTGTTACTGTTAAGTATTTAAACAAACATCATAGTAATTACACAAGCCAAACTATTAATGTGCATTGCAGTTTGTTTTATTTTCCATACGTTCTGCAATGCAAAATATGATTTTATCTTAATAAAACAGCAACGACTGTTTTAGAACAAAGCCGTACATTAACATAACTACAGCAATGTTATGACCACTGTTAATTAACAGGCAAAACACTTGCGCAAAATATACTAATTTTGCCCGTATTTGCCATCCCCCCACTTTGGACGAAAAGACGTCGTCGATGTCGTCGCCGCATATCTTCAATATTTTTGCAATGCTAAAAAACAATTAAAAAGTATTGTTTCATTCGTCTTAATGTTGATTCTGTGTGATTAAAGTGAAAAGTAGCTGTTCGCACATCGTAGTGTGTGCAAAGCAAACGAGTTAAGAGTGGCTAAAAGGCCCAACAAAAAATAGCAGCCAAAACTGCCGGCAGACGCAGACGCTTTTCTTCTTTTTTTTTTTGCGTGTGTGCAAAAAGCAAGAAAGAAGAGAACGAAAATTGTGAACAGCGTGTAAGTATTGAAGACAATAAGCATGCAATTAAATGGGTGTTTAGCATGGAAACAATTAATTAATCATTCATGAACAGCATCTGCAGCAAGTATGGCGAACGTGGAAATTTACGATTCATCCAATTCGCAATTGAGCAGCGATGAATACAGTCACGATGAGGACGACGATGGTCTGATGGACGTGGCTGTGATTGGCAAACAGCAGCAACAACAACAACAAACACCGGCCAAACAATCGTCCAAGTCTAACACAACAACAAACTCATCATCCACGGAGACATCGCCATCGAAATCGACCAGCAACGAAACAACACCAAGAAAACTCTCTTCCAACGATGTGATGGAGAGTGTCAAGAAGCCGCCAGATAGTACCGAGCATACACAACGTCAGATTAAGCAGATGCAGCGCAACAACAATGCGAACTTGTACTTTAAACGTCGCAGCATCAAATGGTAAGTTGACAGCCCCAATCTCACCAGATCTGGCAACTCTGCAAGGATGTGAAAACTAGTGACATTTCAATAAAACTTTATTCACTTTGTGACACAGGCTCAATCAACGGGCTGCTAATAAAATAGATTATTTGCTTCGCTTGAAGCAAACGTTGCCGAAGTATTTGGACCACGCACGTCGAATGAATGCCTATCGGGCCAAGAAACGCGCGTTTGAGATGTCTCAGCGCAACCGGCAACCGCGTCCTTATGACCGCACACCAAGCCGTAGTCACACACACAGTCGCAGTGCTTCAGCTTCGCCTGAATTGATTTGTCTCGACGACACTGAGAACGAAGATTCACCCGAGAAGCCGGCAGTTGTGCCGCCACCAACACCACGCAATGATTCGCAACGTGCGCTTATCCAGCTAATGAAGACACCTCCGCCGACAGCTGCATTTGCTGTGCAATTGGAACTGGAGGAGCAGGTGGAGGCACCGCCAGCTGAGAATGGTTCGGTGCTCGATGAGTTCCTTACGCTGAAGCCCGCTGTTGCTGCCGAGCCCATCATTGAGGCTGCCGTTTGCAATGATATCAAAGAGCAACCACAGCAGCAGCAATTGGATTTAACTGTCTTGTCCAGTTATAAAGTGGTGGAGGCCATAGAGCCGGCTGTTGCTGCCAACTTGGAGCTGCCCTTAGAGGAGGCGAATCTGAAGCGTCGTCGTTCGGTAACACCGCCGCCCACGGCTGAAAAGCGCGCCAAGCCAATGCCAATAACTGAAGAATTGGACGATGATATTGTAGAATTCATACCCAGTGATATGTCCAAACCGCAGCAGCAGCAGCAAGCTGCAGCACCTGCAACGCCAGCACCAGCACAGCAACCGGCAACGCCAATGCAATCGACACCGCTGCCCAAAGCAGCCAATTTGAACAATTCACTCAATGTTGAGGCAACAGCTGCTGCAACGGTGCTCAAATTGGGTTCACCTTACACACTGAACGCATCGACAGCATTCTATGGCAAAGAGTTGCCGAGAAAGCCGCAGCTACCAGAGCACGTCTCGCCCATTTCCTACAGCCTGGAGCTGCCACCAACACGTGAGGAGCACATGGAAATCGATTATGCCAAACCGAAGCTTGAGGCGATGCCAAATGCTATACAAAAGCCGGCTAAAGACACTTTTGCTGCACCCTACGCTCCCCAGCAGCAACAGCAGCAGCAAGTGTTGCACTCGGCACAGCAGCTATATCAGCAGCAGCAGGAACAGCAATATCAACAGCAGCTGCAGGCAGTCGAGCAGCAACGTCAGCTGCAGGCAGCAGCACAACAGCAGCAACAACAAGAGGAACAACAGCAGGCAGCAGAGCTGCAACTGCAACAACAGCGAGCAGCACAACAGCAGCAACAACAGGCAGTAAATCCGCCGCAGCAACAGCAACCGGCAACAACTCAACAGCAGCCACCACAGCAAATGTTGCCACCGCCACAGCAACCGCAGACGCCACCACGTTCCAAGTCGCGTCCGGCACAAACTCAAACAACATCGCCACAGCCACCGCCGGCTCCATCGCAGCCTGCTGGACGCAGCAACAAATCGCGTGTGGACATGAATAGCACCAACAATAGCGATGCCGCCTTCCATGAGCGTGTGCGCGAACTCTACACGGAGCTGGACGAGATTATGACTGATAAGGTGCGCGCTGTGAAGCCCGAGCTGAAAGCTTTTGCCGAGGAGAAGCAACGCATTGACTCGGACATTCGCACGCTGGACAATTTGATTGTCAAAAAGGAGGAGGAGCACAATCGCCTTCTGCACTTGCGTTGCATCAAGGGCGAGTTACGGGCGCGCGTCGAGCGGAAGGAACGCATGCTAATCATGCGCGAGAT